>OX374627.1:20005000-22676528 GCA_947347705.1 Nymphula nitidulata
CCGGTCTCCTTCTCCGGCACGGCAACTACCACAGGGATTTTTCACAGACTGGCGGTTCAGCCTCCCAGGGCGGAGATTAGGTAATCCCTGGGTTCGGGAACCCGTTCAGCCTGCGGGCGGCCAGCGGACAGCCGTTTCACTGGGTCTCCCTGACCGCCGCGCCAACAGGATGCACCCACACGAGTAAATGGCAGTGCTTAAAGCACCACGGGTCCACCAGCTGCCAATATGGGGACTCCTTGAGGAGCTCTGGCAACCTTACTCACCGCAGGAACACGACACTACAAAAGCAGCGTCATTTGGCTGCAAACTTCTGTAAGGTGGAAGTATTTCACCAGTCGGGCTGCTCCAGTTCGAGCGAATTAACGCTATGCCCTACCTCTCTTAATAGGTTCATTCTGGTGCGGCTATAAAAAAATATGGTGCATAGAGTAGGTTTTAATGGTACTGAGCAATAATTTATACTTTCTTTTCAGTTCTTAATAACTGCATTCACGTCTTATCGCATCATTAAATATTTAATGAAATAAATGACAAAATACTTTATACCTTAAACACTTTTTATATAGGCACAGAATACATAAATAGGTACAAAGCACGGCAAAGGACCTGTTACAGCAGTTTAATATGCGAAGAGAGCAAACAGTTTTTTTATTAGATCTTACAGAACTTACCCCTTTATGAATTTAATTTTTCAACTTATTGAGTTTGATGGCAATCGGTCAAGTGATTATTTAATATTTATAAGCGACACCATTAGCTGGTGTAATACCAATAGATTGATAGTAATCAACCATTACAAATTCCGGTTGGAAAGATTTTTTGAGTCCGTTTTTTGTCTCCATTAAAATCGGCTTTCAGACTAATTTAGTATTTCTCTCTATTTCGTAGTTTCGGAATTGACCATTCAGAGACACCTAGTAAATTATGTTTAGTGATTGCAATAGCACAGATACTTCGAAAAACCGGCCAAATGCGAATCTGACTCGCGCACGAAGGATTCCGTACCATATCGTCTACCTGTTGCCGTTATCAATATCGAGCAAAAAACAAGAAAAATATCACATTTGTTGTACGGGAGCCCTGAAATATTTATTTGATTCTGTTTATTAGTATTTGTTGTTATAGCGGCAACAGAAATACATCATCTGTGAAAATTTCAACTGTCTAACTATCATGTTTCATGAGATACAGCCTGGTGATATACGGACGGACGGACGGACGGACGAACGAACGGATGGACGGACGGTCGGACGGACGGACGGACAGATGGACGGACGGACGGACAGCGGAGTCTTAGTAATAGGGTCCCGTTTTGCCCTTTGGGTACGGAACCCTAAAAATGAAGTCAGCTACGCATGATGAATGTATGCAACGGAGTCCCGCAAATCAGTGCACGCCTCTAATAATAGAATGATTTTCGTAAGTACCACGTGCTATGGGTGCTGATGCCGCGACTATTTAATATGTGAATGAGTTAACACATTTCCATGAGAGTTCGCGTTGACTCACCGCAGTTACGACACGGACACCATCGCTCGGACTTGGCCAACATCCTGCGAACGTTTGCTAGATTGCTGTAGGTACTAGAGAATTAGATAATTGAATTCATTTCTGTTGCTATTAGTAACTGGTGTTATTATGGGAACTGTAACAAGTCATACTTGTAAGCTCGTCTAAATTGGTCTAGCTTAATTTTGGCTAGAGGTGTGCTATAAAGGTTTTTTTTAGAAGAAATTGAATACTTATAATGTTAAATACTAGGAATAAACAGCCTTGAGAGTATAAGCTGTATAGGGCAATGTAATTACTGACCTTTATTGTAAGATGTTATAGATTGACTCATCAACAAATTTAAATACAACTGTATGCAATTGCATATTCAAAATACACAAATAGGCACTTACATGGTAAAGCGTAGGAGTGAATTATTAAAAGATGATTCAAATAAAGAATGTTACTATGTATTTATTGGCATCTGTTATGAAATATTCAATTTTCAAACTAAATATTCGTTTAACCAGTGGTAGTGCGATTAAAAAACTTAGTATGAGTCAATGCTCCTACTAAGTTTTTTTAAATTGCTGTACCTCCGGACTCATACTAGATAGATTGATTAAATTATTCTTAATTTTTGATTTTAACATTATTATAAATGTTTAAAAAATTACTTAGTAATTTAAATATAATAAAACTAGAAAAATTTCACGTCCTGTTCGTTTCCTGCCTCAGGACGTGAAATTTTTCTAGTTTTATTATATTTTGATTAAATTAGTTTGATTTTAAAAAAAGAGAACTTGGTTTCGATACTTAATTCTGTAAATGTAATAAAAAGTACTTAAATATACTAACATTTAATTAAATAGCGTAGTAGAGCTGCCTTCTTTCAGCCAACGACCGACGAGACGTGTCTAATATTAAAGGCCTGTCGAGTTGCCTCGAGATAGCATCTTGGTTCTCATATTGTGGCGTTGTTATTCAATCAGATAAATGCGAAACGTGTTTAGAACAAAGTTTATCGATTACTACGTTTAAATTATATTTAAGTAAAGCTACATTCTATTTTTTTTAAAGATTGTAAAAATCAATAGCAGTCCTTACATACGTATAAACATTCAGAAATAAAAATAATGAAAGAACATTAACTGATTTAAGCTATGTCTAGAGAAATAATGACGTAACTTTGTTATAATTATTTGTTCATAAATTATGGACCATGATAAGACAAAAATTTATAAATTCAGAAAAGAAAATATTTATTTAGTGACACACTATTGTTTACTTACGAACGGTACGAATTAGTAGGTAACGATTATAAATATAATAATAATAATATAATATTCATACACTCACACCTATTATCTAGCCCAAAGTAAGCATCATTAAGAGCTTGTGGTATGGATTCTAGATAACGGATTAATATTGATAATAATATGTGTATAAATATTAGAAATATACTAAATAAACGTATAAACATCCATGACTCGTGAACAAATGCTCGTATTCATCATACAAACATTTGCCCCTACCGGGATTTGAACCCGGGACCTCTTGATCGAGCAGCCCGTATAGCAAGGGGCACAGACCACTCGACCAGCCGGTCGTAAAATATTACAAATTATGTACAATTAAATATATCTGTCACTGTCATGCGAAAATTGGAACGCAGCCAAATTCCTCACGGATAAATCGTAATAAACAACACTACGGTTACGTTCTTTACCTGACAAAGGATACAGGATTTAAAAATAATAAATTCGTAATCGCTACGCGAGCAGAATTCTCAATCGTCTGTGCGGTCACTCACATCTCTACTGAGAAAGTGCAACGTGCCTAGTTTACCGATATCGATATATTCTTTCACTTTTCACACGGATTTTTGCAACATTTCATTGTGTTTTTAGATTTCTAAATATTTACTTTCCGTGGTGGACTGGTGGTTGATCGCAACATCTTAGCGGTTATCGATAAATTGAATTGATAGAGTGCGGGCCGGATCTTGACGATTCGAGTGTCATTGATCTCCTATCTAAATCGTTTTTTATATGAAATCGATATGATGTTATTGATTTAGAGAGGTTTTAATCATCTTAATAAGTACAATAATCGATTGTTCTTTCTTCTTGTTTCTTAAAAGCATTCACTATATTATCTATTATTTAATTAGAGTGGGTAATCTTTCTATTTACTCAAGGCATATTGTTTTATTCATGTAATTCACCGTGACTTTATTGGACATTACATTTTTATCGTATAGTTAAGGGAGGTTAGCAAACGTATGATCTTGTAGTAACGTTTTTAACACCAGAAAATATATTTAGCCACCATTCTCTGAAATCAATGACAGATAGACCGACCGGCGACCGGCCGGCCGACGACCGGCTGGCCGAGTGGTCTGTACCCCAGGCTACTCGGTCAAGAGGTCCCGGGTTCCAATCCCGGTAGGAACAAATGTTTGTATGCTGAGTACGAGCATTTGTTTACGAGTCATGGATGTTTATATGTTTATTTAGTATATTTCTAATATTTATATACATATTATTATTATTATTTCTTCGTTATCTAGTATCCATAACACAAGCTCTTAATGATGCTTACTTTGGGCTAGATAATAGGTGTGAGTGTATAAATATTATTATTATTATTATTTATAGATATGTATATAGGTAATTGTAGCCCCGCCCGAATCGTAAGACACCCTGTTCTCAAATCAATATTTCCTTAAAAATCTTTTAATGTAATTTGACTGCTATTTTCTGTGAGAGGTTACTTTTCAGAGGAAAGGTCTCCAAATTAATTTTTACGCCAAATTATGTGAGTATTTCCTAAAATGATAAAAAAAATGTTGAGCACTCAAGTGTTTTGATATTACGAATGTGTTTTACTATAATATTGTAACAGACTAATACTTTCCATAAAAATACAAGTCTTATTTAAAATGATATTGAGTTGTAAATATCAAATCCGTGCTCACCTCTGACATCACTCGTGACATTTGTGCTGGGCAGGGCAGACTGGCTAAATTGCAACTGTAACAATATTTAAGGCAAACCTAAACACGATTATAGTAGACGGTAAGTAGTGTAATGGATTTCCATTTAAGATATAGGAAATAATATTCAACCATTGTATTGGTAAAAAGGAGCATGGAAAAAATCTTCACGTTGAACTTGAATCGCAAGCTGTGCACCGAGCACAATTAAGCCTAGGTGGTAGGCCCGTTTGTAGGGTCGTCGGGGTAGGTCACACCGCCACCGCCTTTCCTACATTGGTCGTAAAACATTCATACCTTTTCATTAAATCTGAGACACAGTGGACTGTTTGGCTGTGTTTCGGATTGATTGGTAAGGTAGCCAGTGTAATTAGGTACTGGGCATTTAAGGCATTTCATCTTAGGCCTCAAGATGACAGCGCACCTGCAGTACCAAGTGCACTAAAAAAATATTTAAACAAACTAATTCGGTTACATTAGTTAAAACCTAAATTTAGTGAGATGTTAAAACAGTTTATTTGATTGAACAAAACGGTGCACCTATAAACAACTTACCCTTTACCTTTACAGATATTCAACGGTTGTCCTTTTTCTCAGTGTGATGTTTATTTGTTATTAGAGGTGTCTATAGACGTCGTTAGCCACTTACTACCAGATAGGTCGTCAGCTTTCTTGTCATTTAGTTGTTTATAAAAAAATCAGCGTCAAAAGTCCATCGTCTTCGATTTGAAAGTCGATTATTGCTTTTGACAGTCGAAATCGTCATCTCAACTGTCAAAAGCAATATCTACTTTGACGTTATCTGTGCTTCCAGCTTCATTCTCATCTTATCTTGTCATGAGCTTATTCAACTTCCAGCCTTTGGGATCTTTTATGATCAGAATAACGCTGCCATTAGCCTGACTATTATATTTTTCGTTAGAAAAAGTGTAGTCGTTCTGACATTATAGACATTCTCTGTAAAATTGTTTTGGGGAGAGTTGTATCTGTTTTGTGGGCTTTAACTTACAAAGATGGCAAAGTCTCAATAAAGATTGGGTTATCTTTTTTCATGGATATGATAAATAATACAGTAATTTTACGTCAAGAAAGCTGTACCTACTATACTGAAGACATATTCCGATAGTTTTTATTGGATTTCCTTAGAGAATAAACAAATTGTGCATACCATAATTTCATTCATGTTACGGAAGTATTATGAATAGAAACTTTCTTTTTGCCTTATAATATTTACATAAGGATATTGCTATCGGCCCTCGAGACTTCATTCATGCTTCTTCCCTATGAGAATTACGTAAATTCATTGAGGCTATTGAAAGTTGTGATAGTAAAAACAGCTTTAGCCTAGCTAGGCTAGAGCTAGCTAGCTGTGTTAATGCGGAATATGTGGCTTTTGATCTATAAATCTTTTGCATATCTTTATGACGATGTTAATAGTTCTAGTTCTAAGTATTCACAATCATATAGTGGAAGACGTATAAGGACATTGTTCTTAAGATGGAAATACAACTCGTAAAAAAATTATTTAACAGTGTACACAAACGGCACTATACATTATATTATCTATATTACGATCCAGTAGGCCGACATTCTCACGACACATCGTGAGTTGTTTTAATGAAAATGATTTCTGGTTTTCGTACTTAAGAAGACTTAAAACAGAGAAAAATAATAATTGATACTTTTTATATTCTTATCATCACATACACATTAGCGTGTCGTTGAAACTTAGTATGAGTACATTTCAAAACCGGGACGTAATGTCTTTCAAAATTATACAAAAGCGATCCGCCCCTCAAGGCGGACTGAGGACTCACCAAGTTTCTCGACTCCCTAAAACCCCGGCTACGCTGCAAAGACCATCTGCTGCCAACAACAATAGTCAATCCAAAAAAGACATTTCGAAAGAGGTTTTTCATTACTTAATTACTAAGTTGTATTTTTTTATATCACTTAGGTTGCAATCAAGTATACGCCACACCTGATGGTAAGCAATCACCGTAGCCTATGGACTTCGTCACCGTTAAAAACTATTGTCATGCCTGTACAATTATATTAAAATAAATGTGAAGTTTATGAATAAATCAAGCATTTAAATTTTAATTCGTATCCTGTATTCAAAAGCATCTACTCATGCCGTATTTGGCGACTCTTCGTTAAGTTTTAATGATTCATATGTTATTCGATTATATGTTTTATACTTTTAAGAATAAGATATAATATCACGAGAATTGTTTTATTATGCTAAATATTCGGCCTTCACTCTCAGTCAAGGTTGATCGTTGTCAACTTTGACATTACTTAAAACAAGATAGCAGGTTGCGAAAATGGCGAGACGAGACGTGATGGAATTTTTCACGAAGGGTGAGCTATTTAACATTTATCAAAATATATGTTTGGTTGATAAAACAGTTGCTAATCGTCCGTCTGTATGTAAGTAATTAGATAATTAGAAACGATGCGATTTTATTATCTATAAATAAAATATTATTAAAGGAAAGTTGATTACGTACACACATACCGCTGTGAAGCGATCACTTTCTTTGAACACCATTGCTATTACTTATTCGATATTACCGTGGTAATCAACTTTTAAATACAATGTTAGATGATTACCAGAGGTCGGAATTAGGTAGAGTTATTTATGTACTTACACTGATTTCATACAGCGAAAGATGAAAGTGGATATGCCTCAAATCCCGAGATTAATTGTAAAGAGCAGAAAAATACCGTGATTTTTTAAATAAAAAAGTTATTTACTTTTACACAATTTGAACCACTGCAAGCCAAAATTGCCAAATTTACATCAACAACATCAGATGTCCGAAATTGCAAAATTCGAAATCTCGGGAAGAGCCATATTAATATCAACATTTCGATGCAAGTACATAAATAACTCTACCTAATTCCGACCTCTGATGATTACTTATACTACTTCATAATAAATATAATAATAATCAATACTTGAATATACGATAAACAAGAGAGATAGTATGTTCATGATCCAATCAAGCTAAATGGTGTAATTATCGAACAGTAAAAGTAAGTACATATAGGTAGTTGTAAAATATAGTTTATGTAAAGTGTAAAGTTTAATACAAAAGGCAGAGCATTAGAGTTAGAGCGGAGTTACTTAGTTATTTTTCTAAGTTAGTAATTTAAATGGAACGAAAAATAGATGATGGCTGATACTTGATACAAAAGGATATATGGAAGGGGCAGCGGGGCTTTAAATGCGTTAGGAAAACGTTCCTGATTTGAGTCAATGTTATTGCTCATAATTACTAATCTGTTCACAGCTGCGTTGGAGGATGTGCTTAAGCTTTTGGAGTACGTGAGTCACCTTCGTTTTGCGGATGATATCGTAGTCATGGTTAGGATCTTGGAAGACTTGGGCACAATGCTCGACGACCTATGTTGAGTATCCCAACAAGTGGGTTTTCAACTGAACATGGATTAGACGAAAATTAATTCAAATTTCCATGTCTTACCCACTCCCGTAAAGGCTAAAAGCTCGACGCTAGAAGTTTTCGATGAGTACATTTACCTGGGACAAATTCAACTTGGTAAGTTCCAACTTCCAGAAAGAGGTCAATCGAGGGATCCAATTCGGCTGGGCAGCGTTCAGGAAGCGTCGCAGTATATTCTCGGTCTAGCTTTCGCAGTGTCAGACAACAGTCATTAATTAATAATAATAATAATATTTAAACACTCACACCTATTATCTAGCCCAAATTAAGCATCATTAAGAGCTTGTGTTATGGATACTAGATAACGGAGAAATAATGATAATAATATGTATGTAAATATTAGAAATATACTAAATAAATATATAAACATCCATGACTCGTAAACAAATGCTCGTACTCATCATACAAACATTTGTTCCTACCGGGATTCGAACCCGGGACCTCTTGACCGAGTAGCCTGGGGTACAGACCACTCGGCCAGCCGGTCGTCGGTCAATTGGTGTGTGTTGCCAGCGATGACATATGGCACCGAGACGTGGCCACTTACTATGGGCCTCATACAAAGACTCATACAAAGGCAATGGCTCTCTATTGCCTTGGTCCAACAAGCCTCCCGGCTTATGCTCAGCAGTGGGCGACTCTCGGCTGATATGTTGATGATAATGATGACTTCTAAACTAAGGCTAATGTAATGTTATATTATACACTCGTAGCGCATCTTGGGCACGAGTCACTCGTTGCCTACCCTATCATAATCAAGAGATAGTGTTGTTGGCAGCACAGAAAATGAGTCTCCCCGCGGCCGAAATAAGTTTTGGCGACCTTTCAGACCTTTTTTTCATTTTCTGTTATTCAGCTGCGATCTTCTGCACCACCCCAGTCGGGTGCCCAGAATTCGAGGCGAAAGCCGATATTACACGATTGACAGCAATTCGATTGAAAAGCATTAAACATTAAACGTTGCACGCATTTTCAATGTAGATAATCACAATAAAATGTATTTAGATCTGAAATAAAAACTTACTGACGTAATATTTTACAGCGATCGTGGTCACGGGAAGACTCCCGTAAGACTCTCGGTTTTCCCGTGACCACGATCGCTGTAAAGTAATCGAAACGTCGGGTGAATAATAATAATTTAACATCTATTAAACGCGAGTAAAATCCGGTAAATTATTTCAAATGTGTAGTGCTCGCGAAAATATAAGACATACTATGTATTAGTTGTGTCATTGTCATTGAACCGTATTAAATCGGTTTAAATACCGCTGTGCTCTACCTCTCTCTCCTTCTCTTTCTCTCGCTTTCGATAGTTCGCAATTGATGAAAAGAGAAATAAGGAAAATTCTAGAGATAACTGCATGAATGATACCTAAAAACCACTCGGACAAACTAAAAAACTGCCAGCAGTAGTGAAATGCGAAGTCATTTCACCGTTTTTCTTACCCATTATTAAATTAAGCTTCTAATGTCCAGACACGGCTATTATTGCGGCTGCCACGCTCCAGTTGACTCGCAGACTTCGTTCCTCAAACAATTGTCTGTTGTATAACTTGCACTGCATAGATATTAACATAATCGTACCTAGGTACGTTTTAGATTTCGGAGCTTACACAACACTTGCAACAATTTAAGGAATTGGATAATATTTTCGTTTCATCATCATCATCATCATCAACAGCTTCATAGATATACGTCCTTTATACACGTCCGTTGCTGGGCGTAAGCCTTCCCGCATGGAAGAAACACAAATTGGGTCAAACCACACCACGCGGACCCAATTCGGGTTGGTAGTTTGACATAAGAGCGGTTGTAGTTACAACCGGGACCAATAACTTAACGTCCCTTCTTAAGCAAACAAAAATAAATATCAGTATTTGTATCGTAAAAAGTAAAAATTTCAATATTTTTTCGGAATGCAGGAATTTCTATTTCAGAAGCAAGATGCGAGATTTGAATTGCTTAAACTTTAAACAGACTAAAGTTTTTGTAAAGATTAGAATGATACTTTATACATGTTCACCAAAGTAGTTGCAACCAAAGTAGTTGGATAGGTAGATAATAAAAGCAATATTCATTTTTATTAGACAAACAGAAATATTGCTATGACAAGTCATCCATTAATTGAGTTAGCCAACGATGTGTCGCGCCAAATCGTTTTAAAACGAGTCATATCACAATTAGCATAACTATCTAACTATTGATTACACAATAGTTGAATAATTTCAATGTACAACCATCAATACGGACAGTTAGCACCCGACGACCTTTGGAATACCTCGGAGCTCTTAGCAAGCCAATACTTTCTCCATGACTTTTGACATTTTGCGTAGGTAATGAATGAAAACTACATTGAAGATGGTCTTGTGTAAATAAGGTAAGGTCTGTGAGAAGAAGTGTTTGAGAGAAGTACCTAGGGCCAAGGATGATAGAAGAACAAAATCGTTGAAGTAGAATATTGTAATGATATTTGGAGCTCAATAATATTCAAGGATCTGGTTTTTTTTTTATGCAAAGCTCAGCAAATTTTCACATTAATAATTGATTATGAGGAACTTGGTGGCGTAATGATTTGAGCGGTCTGGTTTCGATAATAAAAACAAAGGAACTTTCGCCATGGTCGATCCCGGGATGGGTCAACAAAAATTTCCAATCTCGAGCTCCTTCGTACTTCGGAAGGCACGTTGGTCCCGGTTGTAACTGCAACCGCTTCAACGCACCAATCCGCATTGGGCTAGCGTAGTGGTGTCATGGCCCTAACTCCTCATGTGTTTCTCCCATCGAAGAAGGCCTGTTCCCAGCAGTGGGAAGTAATAGGCTGGTGATGATGAATTGCTTATGATTTACTTATCACATTTGGGCAATTCATAAATCCGCGGGCTATTACTAGCTTCATCTCGATGTAATACGGGATTCGGACCTTTTACAGAGTTACCTTTTTGTATGAGATTGACAGTCTATACAGTATACAGGGTGGTGCCGTCAATACGACAGCAAATTAAAACATGGGATATATTAGTTCATTAGCCAGATCTCGCAGAGAAACTGTTAAGGTGGTTTTCCACCAGAGGGGCGAGACGAGGCGAGGCGAGACGAAAATTGAAATCGCACTGACCCTTTTCCACTAAAAATTGCCAGCGCGAGCTCGCGCGAGTTGATTTTCCACCAGAGTGGCGAGGAGAGAATTGAAATCGCACAACAATAAACCTATCGCGAGAAGCGTGTTTCTGTTTCAGAGTTAATTTATACTCTATATCGGAAGCAATACGGTTCTTTTTTACACGAACGAATATTTCAATTCACTCCTCGCACATCCTCGTCAATCCTGACTATTACCATCAAAGATGCGCGAGGCGAGGATTGAATATTTGCCATACAAATTTCAATTATCGTCTCGCGTCGCCTCGTCTCGCCCCTCTGTTGGAAAATCGTCTAGGGTTCGAAATCATATCAAATTTACATTAGAATTTATATTCTATATTGGAAGTAATATGGTTCATTTTTACACAAACAAATATTTCAATTCACGCCTCGCACATCCTCGTCAATCCTGACTATTTCCACCTAAGATGCGCGAGGCGAGGTTTGAAAATTTGCCATACAAATTTTAAATCTCGTCTCGACTCGTCTCGTCTCGCCCCTCTGGTGGAAAACCACCTTTATAATGGGAGAAGCAGGTGAACTCATGTGTTGTCAACTCAACGTAATGATTTCCCTTCATTTTTAGGGATGGCAACTCGTGAGTACTGGCCCAAGTGCTGTTATGAGCATCTGTCACCGCTTACTACCAGGTGGACTATGTGCTTGTTCGCCACCCTTATCGTATAAAAATAGACATGGACAGTGTTGCCTATAGCTATGAAATTGTTGAATGACCCAATATTTATTTAAAAGTAACTAGCATTTTATTATTACGTTAGTATTACGTTGATTATATTCTCTTTGTTATATTCTACACCCGAGAATAAAAAAGTGGGTCACTTACCGAAGCATAATTTTACGATTCCAAATTTAAAAGTGTAATTATTAATAACACTCGGTAATATTAATAAAGCTTTATGCAGCCAGTTATAAAACTTATATTACCCAGGCACTACTACCTATAGAGTTAAAATATCATGGTATGATTAAAAAGTGGTTTAAAATATTTATCTTTAATCCAAAATAGAGTTACTTATCCGTGCGGTGACGGATTAAGAATACAATTCACCGCCCCATTTCTTCCCGTGGGTGTCGTAAGAGGCGACTAAGGGATTACCGAGCTACCAACTGCTCGACTGGTGGTAGGGTCTGAACACCCGTCTGGTTAGTGACCACCGTACGCATGGCGTAAAACCCGCCAAGTGACCACTTGTGGTCGCGTTCCGGGATCAGTCAGCGTACAACCAGAGCTTGGGGAGACGTTGCGGCGATGGATGCGGTCAGTGACGGCTTCCGTCTAACCAGAGCCAGGTGGACTGCATTGACCCGCCGACCAGGGAGACCCGAAGAAACGGCTGTTCCGCTGGCCGCCCGTGGTACAGTACAGGGGCCCAAGCGAACCTAACCAGTTCGTGAGGCTGCCCTATCATGCCACGCATAATCTTGGGGTGGTCCGTCGTGCCGGTTGGTGACCGGGTGGTGGGGTCCCGGCGGCCATTCCCGGGGGGGTTCGGGGGCCCTTCCGTTCGGCGGGTCAGCGCTTCTCTACTGTCGGCTATTACCTGGGGAAACAGGCCTCACGCTTTCACCATATATATCGCGGCAACGTCCCCCCAATTCACGCCTCTCCTCCTTCATCATCTACCATGGCAGCGCTCAAAAACAGTTCCGGTCGTTCAGAGGTGCACACCCCCACCACAACCACGCTGTTTGAGGTCGGGCTCACTAACATCCGTGGGCTCCATGCTAACCTCAATGCCGTCCACCAACATCTCGAGACGGCTCGACCCGAAATGCTGTTTTTGACGGAGACGCAAATACTCCGCCCGGCAGACACTAGCTACTTGGATTACCCCGGCTACGCTCTTGAAGAGTCCTTCAAAGCGAAGGCCGGGGTATGCTTGTTTGTCCGGGCGGATGTTTGCTGTCGCCGTCTGCGCTGTTTGGAGGACCCTTCCTACTCTATTCTTGGGGTGCATGTGGACCTGGGCACACATTGCCGAATCTACGTGTGCCTCTATAGATCCCACAGCGGTGACATGGAGACAACTCGACTTTTCGAACATCTTAGTCGGGTGGCAGATGTTGCGCAGGAGCAGTTTCCAACCGCGGAATTGGTGTTTTTAGGGGACTTCAATGCTCACCACGAGTCGTGGTTAAGTTCCTCTAAAACTGACCATGCTGGTAGAACTGCCCACGCTTTCGCTCTCACGCACGACCTGACCCAACTGGTAAACCAGCCCACCAGGATTCCAGACATTGTCAGTCACGCGCCCTCATTGTTGGACCTTCTGCTGACGACTCGCCCGGAATGATATTGGCTAGAGGTTCGTGCTCCTTTAGGAACATCGGATCACTGCCTGGTATCCGCTGGGGTGCCACGGGCGTCGCCACCGGTACCTATGGTTGCCAAACGCCGCATCTGGCACTATGCGTCGGCAGATTGGGACGGTATGCGGGATTACTTCGCATCTGTCCCTTGGAGGCAGCGCTGTTTCAGTGAGCTGGACCCGTACGCTAGCGCTACTGCTGTTGCTGATGAGATCATGTTAGGGATGGAGTACTATATCCCTCACTCCGATCTCATCAGTAGGGCAAGGCGAAACCTCTGGTTCAACCGCGATTGTGCCTTAGCTGTTGAAAACAGACAGTCGGCATACCGCGCTTGGATCAGGGGCCGAGCTTGCGGGGATCCCAACATTGACTCACTGAAAGCAGTCTATAACAACGCCACCAAGTCCTGCAAAAGGGCCTTCATCAGAGCGGATGCACAGCGCGTTGCACGAGTTGGCCAAGAACTTCTTACGCATCCTACGGGAAGCCGTAGCTACTGGCGTCTGGCCAAAGCCGTGCAATCCAACTTCTGTCAACCCTCGCTGCCCCCGTTGAGATGTTCTGACGGCTCGCTAGCTCACAAGCCGCAAGAGAAAGCCGATCTCTTGGTAAAACTCTTTGCTGCTCACTCCCGAATCGATGACTGCAACTTACAGCCACCAACACTCTCCCACTGTGGCCACACAATGCCCGATATTCGTATTAGGCAATGTGATGTACGTGCGGAGCTTCAGTCCATCGACGTCCGGAAAGCTAGTGGACCTGATGGAATTCCAGCGATAGTACTGAAAAACTGCGCAGCGGAGTTGTCTCCTGTCTTAACGCGGCTATACCGTCTTTCTCTCTCTTCTGGGTGTGTGCCGGAATCTTGGAGAGAGGCCAATGTGCAACCGGTCCCCAAAAAGGGAGACCGATCAGACCCAGCTAACTACCGCCCGATAGCTGTCACCTCAGTTCTTTGCAAGGTCATAGAACGGATCTTAAACCACCAGCTGATCCGATACCTAGAAGATCACTCATTAATTAATGATCGACAGTACGGGTTTCGGCCGAACCGGTCAACGGGTGATCTTCTAGCGTACTTAATGCATGTCTGGGGTGAAGCTATTGACAAACGTGGTGAGTCACTGGCAGTTAGCCTTGACATTGCCAAAGCGTTCGATCGGGTCTGGCACAAGGCTCTTCTCTCCAAGCTCCCGGCATACGGTCTGCCCGCTCAGCTCTGTAACTGGATCGCCGGCTTCCTGCATGAGCGAAGAATCCGTGTCCTCGCAGATGGATGCGCTTCGCGGTTCATGTCAGTGAATGCTGGTGTACCACAAGGCTCTGTTCTATCCCCCACACTCTTTCTTCTTCATATCAATGACATGATTCCGTTAGGAAACATTCATTGCTATGCAGATGACAGTACAGTGCATGGGGGATATTACGGTCGCCCAGGGGCTGGACGCGCTGAAACCGAGAGAGAGAGAGAGAATCTTGCCATTGAGCTCGACAGGGTGTTGAACCTCGTATCTGAATGGGGATCTAACAATCTTGTTAAGTTCAATGCTAAGAAAACACAGGTGTGCGCGTTTACAGCCAAAATGTCGCCGTTCCTTCCCCTTACGTCTCTTCAGGGCACGACTCTTTCGGCACAGGGCTCCCTAAACTTGCTAGGTATGGAGATATGTTGCGATCTGAATTCCAGGAACTATATCGAAACCGTGATAAAAACAGCCTCACGGAAGCTCGGTGTCCTGAACAAGGTGCGTCGATTTTTCACGCCTGACCAATTATGCCTGCTGTATAAAACTCAGGTCCGGTCTTGCGTGGAATATTGCTCGCACTTGTGGGATGGCTCCGCCAAGTACCTACTCGATGCCCTGGACAGATTGCAGCGTCGTGCTGTCCGTATCGTTGGCGATGTAGAGGTCACCAACAACCTTGAGCCTCTGCAATTGCGTCGAGACATTGCGTCGCTTAGCGCCTTCTATCGGCTATATCACGGAGAGTGTTCTGAAGAGCTATTTGACCTTATCCCACCTTCCCCCTTCCTACTCAGGAGCACGCGTGCCGGTCTTCGGAGTCATCAATTCACTGTCTCCACCTCAACATCACGTACAAAGAAATTTAGTAGCTCTTTTCTTTGTCGAACTTCCAGAACTTGGAATTCTTTGCCAGCACATGTGTTCCCTCCTTCCTATAACATGGGTTCCTTCAAAAGAGTTTGGAGATTTGGAGAGAAAATTTCCAAACATTAATAACAATGTTAAAAAAAAAATAAGAATGTATTAACATACCTAACTAATTAATTCTTCTGGACATAGCATATAGATACCCCTTTATGTATTGTAATATTGCATGTTGTGCTTGCATCAAGTAGGGGGCAATCAAGCAAGACTTTGATGTATTTTATTTAAGATTGTATCAAAGATTGTAACCAGTTTTGTGAGCCAAATAAAAACCAAAAAAAAAAAAAAAAAGAGGCGTGAAAAAGCACCTTTCGGGCCGGCAAGGTGGAGGCAGCTAGAGTAGTGTCTGAACTGCACTAGCTGTCTTCGCATATGGACTCTTCTTACTGCTTCACATCAGGTGGTGTTGAGTCATTTGTCGTGCTTAGTATAAAAAAAAAAAAAACTTTTTTGGAATTAATCATAGGATATTACAGTCGACTTGCGCAAATTACTTTCTTCGTTCATCCCGTTGGTCACTCTGGCAAAAATAACTAACTGAACTTCCCACCCTTCACCAAAAATCTTTGAATTGTCTATCTAATAATTATGACTGCTACTATTTTTTTATTTGAGCCTTTCTTGTTTAAGTAGATTTTATTTATTAATTTTTTTATTTACTCAGGTAAAATATTATCAATGAAATTGAAAAGTTTTAATTTTTATTAAAAAAAAGAGAAGATTATATTCTTTTTTAATATGCTGCTAAAAACAGGGATTTGCTTCACTTTAAAGATAAGTCGATTCGACTTCTAGAAAGTGTTGTATCGGACAAATTTCGAAATACCTCCTGATCACGCCGCTCTACCGACATCCTAACCAACTGCCTGAGTGTTGCAAAACTCAAGGAATCTTTTATAACTGATTTCCTAATTATCTTAATTGACGGACATCGAATAGCTCGAATTTATTCAAGTAACAACGCTTTACATACTGTAATTCCACTTTATGCGTTGGTAATATGACTTGTTTTACTAAGTCCTAATCTTTTCTTGACTGTACAATCAAATGTGACTCTATTAAGCCATTTTGAATCGTATAGTCAAAGCAAGAAGTCCTCTAACGTCAGATTAGTATCGTTGTACTTACTTCGGTTCTAATTTCACATTTCCTTAGCGTGCTGTTGTTTACTATTTAATGTACACCTTTTTGAAATGATGTTTCCTCAAAACACATCGTAATTGTTGTAATTATAACAATACCGAGAACTTATTATGTAAGGTGAATAATTCGTTTATAAATTTAACGACCTGCTTTTACCATTAACATGGAACATTTGAATCAACTTATATGCTGCCACCAAGTGCAGCAGTTCTGTGGAACTTATTGGAGGAACTGTACCAGCCCCTGCGCGAGACTTATGGAAGTTTCCGTTGTAATAGCTCAGATGATTTATATTTCTATAAGAAAAAAATACGGAAGTAGTTATTTATTCAATAAATCGCTGTCTTTTTCTGACCTTTATTTTCACAGTATTTACAATTCAAAAATTTTGACAAGACTGATGTAACATTTCTAATTCTATTTTATGAATGAAACTTCCATTTTACGTGAAATCAAAATTGTATAACGTTAAATAAAACGTTAAATAAATATGTATTTTGTTTCTCTTTTTCCAGATACAAAGAAATATTTTATGCATTAATTAAACATTTTGTTGAGAAAAATTTCATCATGAGGACCCATAAAAACATTTGCAAAGAGCGTGTCAGACACGCTTTTGGTTCCGTTGCAATTTTAGATGAACCAAATCCATACTGCACTAGCTGTTTCGGCATTAAGATTCCGGTTGAATCATTTGAAGTGCCTTGTTATTCAATTGGGGCTAGAATCTAGCCCAAATTAAGACGTTCCAGAGGTTCCCAGACTTTTTCTCATAGACCACTTTCCAAATTTAGCTGGTTCCGGTGGACCCCCTGTAGCTACTTTTCACCATATTCCCAAAACTCAAAAAAAAAAGTTTTATTTGTCACGTCACAGTAGAGCGCCGTGTAGTCTTTCGTGGACCCCTGGGGGCCCACCTTGATCACTTTGGGAACTAAGGATAGATAATTGCTGTAAGAGTGGGAATATTATTACTACTTATACATTTAATTTGAGAAGTACCCTTGTATCAGACTCAACACCCAATTTTATATTCTATGGGAGCCAAGGGAGTTGCCTGATCTTTTCTTAATACTACACCTTCCATTGCTATTCATTGAAGTAACATTATTTACTGCGGAAGGACTATTTTGCTGGCTATAATATTATATCTGGTTAGAGGATAATCTTGTAATAAATCGGTAAGGTTCATTGAATTTTATGACTACAGAACCCTATAAAATATAATCTCCGGCAATCCACTCCATTAATAGATAAAAACGCCAATTTGTCGGTCGAGTAGATGTTTCGAGTCTATGGTTTGTAATGTCCAAAGCCACAACAGTCAACATTGCATGCGGCCATTACTTCTTTATCTATTTCTTGTTGTACCTTTTTGAAATAATCAATGAATAAATTTGTTGCATTGCGCTGTTTTTATTTTTTTTTATTTTTATACAACTGGATGACAAACAAGCTGACGGCCCACCTGATGGTAAGCGATAACAAGGAAAAGTCACTTGATAATGCAGGTGCGTTGTCATCCTGGGGCCTAAGATGAAATGCCGTCCATGCCCAGTAATTGCACTGGCTACCTTTCCCTTCAATCCGAAACACAACGAACTGTTTCACGGCTGAAATAAGAAAGGCGGTGGTACCTACCCAGACGACCCTACATACAGGTCTACCACCTAGAAGTGTTTATTTTTGTTTTGTAATTAATATATAATGTAATTTATTTCATGACATTACAAACAGTTGTAACTGTCATTTATTCTGGATGATTTCATTGGCCGTAATCGAAATTTCAGAGCACACCAAAAAATATACTCATTCATGTGTGAGCTTACGTACTTACTGGTTTTATTTAGCATTATACTTCTATCACATAGGGACACTATGGGCTGGGACATGTCCCAAAACTAAAGGTGTAAAATTTATCGGCCAACAAGGACTTGAGTCTATAATATTTGTTGCATTTATATCTTTGGAACTGACTTGAGCTTCGTTTTAATTCTTAAGTATCGTGGACTATTATCATAGATTAGTTTGTCCCAAAAGTAACATTTAGGCATCTCAATTTTGGTGCGCTTGCTACATTTTATTTGGGACATAGGGGCCCATGTAGTGGTATTAAAAGATACCACTACCACGTCCTAAAAAAATTGATTTAGTACTTAACATCACTAACACGCACATAAATCTGAGTGGAATAAAATACCGGGATTAAAACACTCTAAATCCTTTCTAGGGGAGGAGGTAGGAGGATGGAGTAAATACATCTATGCAAACGGTAGAACAAAAGCTCGCTTCTTGATTGGGGCGCTCACAGGGCATTTTGCTACTAACCACATGCTACATAAAATGCAACTCTGCCCAACACAATTTTGTCGAACATGTGGTGAATGCCAGGAATCAATGATGCATCTCTCGTGTCATTGTGATGCCCTGGCTAGAACTAGAATGAGCCTTCTGGAAGTGGCATATCCAAAGCCAGAAGACTACAGGCTCTTTCTACGTAAAGATATAGTAAGGCTAACGGCATCTATATTCTAGACACAGGAAGAGTAAACGCAGGGTAGGCACTAAAGATCCCAATGGGTCGAAGTGCACTGTGACTTAGTCATGGCCCCACAGTAAGATAAGATAACATCACTAGGTACTCACTCACTGAAAGATCACCGATGTTAACATATTGTTGTTCAGCAAACTTTGCGGCTTACGTAAAACCTATTAGATGGTGCTACTTTCAGTGCTAAGTACATCGTTGCGACACCGTTGCGCTAATCAATTAGAGTTTGACCGCTAACAGCTGGAGAAATCTCGCTGTAATCAGACTAGCAGCTGTATGTGAAACATCTCCTTTGCGGGGTGTGTTCTTTGTGAAGTGAAGGTATCCATATTTATCCACTAAGGGTCCACATTTTTCGTCTCAAAGTGATTTTAATTACTGAAATTCATAACGAAAAGTAGGACAGTGAAAAGGTTATGTCATTGCCTCGTAAAGTTAAACATTTGTGCCTAAATGGTTATTATGATAAATCGGATAACCGTGAAATAAAAATAATTATAGTTTAAAATTTAGCACTGTAAGTTGTGTAGTGTCTTTTATTGAGTAGCAGAAACCTAATTACCCTAATTTTGAGGAATAATACAATCAGTTCCACAGCCTTTTATTAGCAACACTATATTCATCCTTTCCCGCTATAATGAAGCACACTTAGCTGCTTCACAGCCAAAATAGGTAATTGCTTATCCACATTATTCAAACGCAGCCTGTAAGCAGGCCCTACTAATTTCTTTAAAACACACTGTAAATAAGAGAACCAACTTCACTGATACAGTGCCCCTTGTGTAAGTTTCCTGTTGTATGAACTGTCAATAGTTAAAGTAACTCTCAAATTGGCATGTTGCCTAAGTTTGAATATGGCGCTATTTCTCACAAATTCGGAAAATATACGCTACTGTCACCCATAAATACAATTCAAACTCAAAAGATATGGAATATTATTAAAGTTGTACTGTTTTGAAAATTAATAAAATGGATTTTTTTTTTCCTAAATTTATCAAAAATGTTAATGATATTAGATTGCTGACATCAATTAAAACAACTATTATTATGACAACTATTAATAAAAACATAGTTATTATCAATTTTGTCAGTACGCCCATACATTTCTTAGTAATATGGGAACATGTGACGCCACCTGTTCCGTAGATTTTCTATGGAGCGTTTTTGGACGATGCGCCGCAACACATCAAACACAACACTAAATCTGTGAAACTATTGATCTTAGACATACTATTTCTTTTGCAATATTTCTTTATGAGTTATGAATTTCTTATTTATGAAATAAAAAAAAATTGTCAACTACCCTATTGTATGAAAATGGAAAAATTTATATATCATGTTGATTATTATTTTAGTACACACCATTTCCACCATTATTTGTTCATTCTCCTTGTCGTAGGGCTGCTGGAAGAGATTTCTTTTAGGAATAAGCAGTTCTCTTGTACTCTGTTGTCCTTCTTTATGTTTCCATTGTTGCTTTTTTGTGTGTACATAATTGTTAAATAAATAAAATGGCAGCAGCGTCTCTGTTGTGAATTATTGGAAACTACTTTTTATTTAACGATTTGAACACGAAGATGATCGTATTCGTTTCTTTTCGATTGAAACCTACACTAGGTGTTCAGCTTACGCATAGGTTTTTTTTCTATACAACTAGATGACAAACAAGGTGACGGCCCACCTGATGGTAAGCGGTTACCGCCGCCTATAGACACCTGCAATAACAAGGAAAAGTCACTTGATATTGCAGGTGCGTTGTCATCCTGAAGCCTAAGATGAAACGTCGTCCATGCCCAGTAATTACACTGGCTACCTTTCCCTTCAATACGAAACACTGCGAACTGTTTCACGGCTGAAATAAGAAAGGCGGTGGTACCTACCCAGACGACCCTACATACGGGCCTCATCATCATCATCAGCCTATATACGTCCTACTGCTGGGCACAGGCCTTCCTACATGGGAGAAAGACATGAGGAGATTGGGCCTTAACACCACCACGCTGGCCCAATGCGGGTTGGTGGGTTAAAGCGGTTGCAGTAACAACCGGGACCGACGGCTTAGCGTGCCTTCCGAAGCACGGAGGAGCTCGAGATTATAAATTAGACTGACCCATCCCGGGACCAACCATGGCGAAAGTGGCTTTGTTATCGAGATCGAAACCAGAGCGCTTAAACCACTATGCCACCAAGCTCCTCAACATACAGACATACATACTCTCACATACGGGCCTACCATCTAGTAAATTATTAGGATTAGCAAGTTAAAGGAGCAGCGGGCAGGGGTTGTATTTTGAGCTCTTATTTCCAATCAAATCAGGGCCTGTTTCTAATTTCGCTACACAGTGAACTCTATTAGTAGAGATATAGAGGTCATTCCGTATAAAAAAATAACCAGTCACCATACACCCTCTGGGGCCAAAGAGGATAGAATCTGAGAAATGGAACGGCTGCAAACCAATCCCCATGACCCTGACCAGGTCGGGAAGGAAAACCACAAATATTCAATTTTCGTACATTCAACTTACAGTTCATCGTGACATAACACATTCCGTCTGACTTAAACATATCATATTTTATTTACGAAATACTTAATGCCTGCATAATAAAGATGTCAAATGTTACATAATGATATTTCAACTGTTCATATCTTAATTTCTTTTTAATAATTTTCTCATGACCTCGAAACTAGCTTTCTGTACGAACTTGTACCTATCGTAAGTTAAGCAACTTTACTACGACTGCATAGTGATGTCCTGATACTAGATTACCAATTAATGGACCTATTCCATTCCCATTATAGACCTTACGCCACGGCAATAGCGTTGCATTAGCGATTTGAAGGGCCGATGTTGCAACAGTAGTGTCACCTAAATCCTTTATGGTGTGAACGGAGGCTTATTGGGACGCTATTAGTTCTTGTTGAGACAAAGAAGGTCGATTTGTTCAAGAAACTAAATTGTTAGTGTGCTTGTAAGCATATTTGTAATAAAAAAGCTTCACTACTTGATAAAAGAAATACAATTGTAGTAGGTACTGATTACAGATTACATGACTGTTGAGACATAAATTTTTATCAATGAAATGATTGCACTCGGAAACCATTTTTCTTTTGTTGGTAGAAAAATTACGAAATTAAAATTGAAACTATTTCCGAGTTCAGAAAGAACAAAGTCCCTATAGTTTTTGCTGTTACTAGTCTTTTTACGAGTAAAACACACATTGTCGTGATCCAAGTACATCAAACTCTGTCAATGTTATGTATGCGCGCGTAACCATGACAAACAAGTTGAGAATACAATTTTCTGCTTAACATAACACCTGCCGCGCCCAAATGGTGTCAACAAAATTCACCCATAGAAAGCGATATCGGCAAAAGGCATCGTATGACGTAATAGCGCAAGCATCGGCCAAGATGAGTCGGCGAACGCGCGAGCTTTCCATTTTCAAATATGACAGTCCGTCGTCGCCATCTGTAATTTCGTGTTTATGCTCCATTGTTTTGTTTTTTCACTTTTATTACCAGCCAGTATGTATTTTAAATACTTAAAAGATGTAAAAAATGTTTGCAGCGGATAAAACCAAATTTTACGATGTATTGTTTCTTTGATATGAGTAAATTTATGAAACACGTCCGGGTAGGTGTATAAAACATAAGTTATAGCAGCTGAGGGAAAAGCATTTGAGTGCAATAAACATGTTTTGCATCAATAAAATGTTGAATCTAAATTAAGCTTTTCTTCATAAAAGTACATATTTCATTATATACATTAAGGACTTCTTGAAAAAACACACTATCACCAAAAATAACCATTCTATTATTACTTTAAAAATCATTAAAACTCTCGTTACTCTATTGTATTTTTCTTATTATGATTTTTGGTTTGTTTCAGGTAATGTTTACAATTTACAACGGTGGCAATTTCAAGAACAAAAGGCGTGTCTTACGGTCTGTCAGTAATGTAATCTAAGTTGTGTAATGCTAACTGAAATTAGCTGAACTTTCAGTACGAGAAAATATAGCAGCAATTCAATTCCCTCTTATTCACAGCTGTCGGAAAAGATTCGAATGTCGGAAAGACTACCTATACCTGTCACTTTTTATCACGGTGCGTCAAAACGAGACGGCGTACGACTTTTCGAATAGACTGTGTGATCCGACAGTTTCTGAACAAGGGGGCTGGATTTACGTATTCGTCATGAATTCAAATTAATCTTACACGTAGAACGTGGAACTAAATTCTTGCCAGATCCTTTTTCCGTGTGATTAATAAAAAAGAACTTTCCATCGTCACCGGAACGTTATATGACTAAAATATATGGTCTGCCTCTCGCCGCTTGCGATCAGCAATCACTCTTGGTATTTCCTACAGTCACTTGTGGTCGGATTTAAGAATGTGGTCTAGTTTATTATGCTACACCGCGCAAGTGAAACGGATCAAATAACTATAAAATGAAGAACAAATATTTATAACTAGAAAAAAATATTGTTGTTAATGTTATGCTTGCGACTAAAATATATACCTACGTACACTTTAGATAGGACAGTAAGTTATAGCACTCGTATTTCAAGACATAATTTTGAAAAATATAAAAGAATAATTTTCCTATTCTTGAAACAGGGTATCCAATATTTACTACATATTTTTAGAACTCAATTCCTATATTGAAAAAGTTAAATTTTTTTTAAAACCCTTTAAACAAAATCAGTTATTGATCTTATAATTTAAAATAATTATAATATTAATATATTAATATATATTAATATATATTTGAATAATATCCTATTAATATCATTGCATTTCAATCCCCGAACGGCTAAGTTATCATCGTATTAATTCTAATTATTTGATTACGTAGCTACCGACCAATCGTAATTGTAGATAATCACGAAAAATGGAATCTATGAATAGATGCAGATTCTTTGTTTCATTTTAAAATGAAATGATGACGTAAAATCACAATTGACTGTCACGGTGCAACGAATGATTAAGTATATCTGCGTGCGAAAAATACTTTTGCAATTCGTGTTGTAACTGGCTGTTTGTATTGTATTGTCTGTGCAGTGTAGACGTTCGTTCTAATTTTGAAATGGTTTTAAATTTTTGACTTATTTCTAAATTTTGTAAGATAGAAAAATGAATAATTGCAATATTGTATAAGACAATGTTGCGGAGTCTAGGTGGCGGCATCGGGGCACAAATTAGTGATATAAGTATCTACGATAGCATCGGGGAATAGGGTTTCAACATTTAAAGATTTTATTTAAATTAGTATTAATAAGTCATGTTATGTTTTGTTCAGATTGGTTTGATAGATTGAAAGCTAGTTTTCTACCCCCAGATAACATTTATCTAGGGAATAACTTCGACAAATTGACAGCTAATCTATAATAGAAAATCTGTCAGAACGTAATATTTATTTAGACATAATGAGGATTGTCAATTATTCTGTGCATTTAAGACACTTCCTGAATAAGCAGAATCAATTTATTACCGTCTCAGCAAAAAACTTAATACTGGCTGAATGCAGAAAGACTGCGCCAATAAATGAAATAAAAAAGAACATCTGAGGAATTTAAGGACTGATTGAAGAATGAAGACAAAAAGATATATGCAAATTAACGCGGAAGCAATACAAGTCTATATTTATACCTATTTTGACTCTGGTCACGCTTATTGAACCACACTTTATTGTTTTAAAACTTACAGACAAGTTTTTGCGCGGTTTTTTTCTCGAATTAGTTATTTTAATGATATACGATTTATTGTAATACAACGTTCAATAGACTCCAAATAGCTGAATGCATATAGATGTGCTCTTGTGGCCCTGACATGAGTCCGATAGTTGATCGTGAATCGTGATGTAATTGACCTTACACACGCTCTATATTTCAATGTTGACATGTCCGAATTTATGCATATTTTAAGTGCCTACTTAAAATTCTTTAACATATTATTAGAATAGTACCTAACAATTACAAATAAAGAAAAGAAAACGATGAAAAAATTATATGCTCCAGGCGTAATGGTAATCGCGTCTGGCCGGACATCAGGAGACGCGGGTTCGATTATTTTTTTTATCGTTTTCTTTCTTTACTTGTAATTGTTACAATAAAGTTGGCATTAAAACGCATTTAAATACATTAAAATGTGAATAAAATAGCTTTTCTCACCTTAACTGGAAGTTTAAAATGCTTGTAAAAGTATTCTTTCGGATCACTAGAGGTGCTCACTTCAATGAGTGGTGAGTTAAATGTTGCTATAAAAACGTTAAAAAAGGGTAGGAAGCGGTAAGGAAATTAGAAGGTTACACCTAGTGCTCCGGTGGCGCAGTGGTAATCGCTTCTGGCTGTTTACAAGTCAACAAGCGCAAGGTCCACTTAATGTTAGGTGTCTACCGATTTATGCACAGCTGTTTTGCATAATTTGCATTAGACGCTTGTGACTTCAAGGGTAATTAATTACTATTCAAGCATTGCCAATCTTGTGACAAGCTGCCTCATCATCATCATTTCAGTGAGAGACGCCCACTGCTGGGCATCCCCCAGGGATCTCCAAACCGATCGGTCCTGCGCTGCCCGCATCCACCGGCTTCCCGCGACCCTCACCAGATCGTCGGTCCACCTTGTCCTTACATAGAACGCTCCGTGCTCTCAAGTCATGGTTGCTTGTATGTTTGTGTATGTATATTTCTTATATTTTAGTGCAAAAAAATATATATTAGGTAGTACATCGTTCCGTTATCTGGCATAGTTTACTTTGGGCTAGACAATAAGTGGGAGTGTAAGAATAAAAAAAAAACTTTGACGCACAAATAACATATCAAAAGTCACGTTGTGGTAAGGCCCTTGTTCAAGAAACATGATTATTATTACGTGGCGATAGTACACCGCACGCCGATACATTGAAAGTGAGAGTGACCGAGGCAACCGGCGCGACGACTCTTGCGCAGGTGACCGGTGTCTACGACTATTTATAGGCTGCGGATGCTTCGCTTTATTTCCTGGTTATTTCAGGATTTTAAAAACTGTTTCTTTTTATACATATACTACAAGGTTGGCAACCCATCACACCCCTCGCGCTCCCATGATAGGAAGCCACAAAACAGAAATTTCCTGTTATGTGTGGTAAGCGGTGGACATAATAATATTAATATTTATAAAACCTGATATTATTATTGTATTATTTGACATTTTGAAAATTGAATTAGTTTTTGTTTGAAATGATTTAAAATAGTTTATTTAATATATATTTTAAAAATTATTGTCTCATAAGTAAAGTATTGTATATCCTCTCCTTTTTTTTTTTCTCCGTTTGATGTGCCCGACAGAGTCCCTAATGATATAATATCTAGCTTTAAGCCTTATGACCTATTTTGTAACATTATGGTGCAATAAATGTTCGAGTTTAAGTTATCCTTGTGAAAATAAAGGTTTAACTGATATTCTTAATTTTTGATTTTAACATTATTATAAATGTTTGATAAATTACTTAGTAAGTAAAATATAAAACTAGAATAATTTCATGTCCTGAGGCGGGAATCGAACCCGTGCCCTTTTGCAATCCGGGCGACTGCTCTAACCAACTGAGCCACCCAGGACTTGGGATATCCCTGTGAAATTCTTCTAGTCTATGTGTATATGCGTTTATAAGCTAACGTCCACTCTACAATGTCGAAATGATCTATTTCAACATCCGAAACGAGTATTTAGTTTGTATTTAGTGTGTTTGTTGTTGTTTTAGTTTGTGGTTGTAGTTTTAGTTTTTTCTAGTTTATATTTTGAGGTAACTGATGTTGAAAACAAAAATCATAAAATACCACAGGAACAAAAAAATGCTGTGTTAATTTGATGCAATCCTAAACCAAACAAATGTCCAAGTAAAATCATGTGACCCACCCACCTACGTACGACATGATGCTATTTCCCGACATCCACGCGAACGAAGTCGCGGGCACACCTAGTGAGTTAATAATACAGATTAGTTAAATTTTCATAACGCCAAGAGATTCAATTAACTGTTAAATCAAGTAGGTAAGTAAGTATTACATAATTGAAATAAAAACAATTTACCGGATTTAACTCGCGTTTGATTAGATGTTACATTATTATTATACACACGACGTTTCGATTACTTTACAGCGATCGTGGTCACGAGAAGACTGAAGATGTCAGTTGTCTTTGATAAGTTTTAAGTTAACTACCGTCACGTTGTCTTATATTTTGAGCGGTCCGAATTATGCATACGGAGCTCACGGTGTCAGTTTTTTATGTGACTCTATTGAAATAAAAAAAACACCTCTATAGAGAAGATGGTTGGAGTGTACCACCAGCTTGGGATCCCATCATGCGAATAATGAAGTCCCAAGCCATCTAATTAAACGCGAGTTAAATCCGGTAAATTAGTTTTATTTCAAATGTAATACACACTTATTTAAAAACCGTAAAAGTACCTAAGCAATTTTTAGGGCATCAATTCTCACCCAAATCCGTATACCAATATTACTAATTTAGATTAAATTTGTTAAAGAGATCTTTTAAGTCCCGGGATTGGTTTTATCCCAGGTATTATTCTTTAAGGAGTGAAAAGGGCGAAACTTTTTCGCGCGATTACCGATATCCACGCAGGCGGAACCGCGGACGGCCTTTAGTGAAGAAAAAAGGCTACAGACATCATTGTCGGGCTACAGTCTATTATAAAGCTCATGTTAGATCACTCGTTATTCACCAATGTCCATAACTCTTCAAAATGACGTTGACCTTCCTACACTCGAGTATCTTGACAGAGAAAGTACCCGGTTACTTTCCTGCAAGATAGATTGTTACTGAGTTATCAATCTTAAAGTGAGATCATAATTGAGTACGTAATTGTGTTTGACATGGTATTGTTTAGTAATCATGATATAGGTAGGTAAGTTCAAAATTAGAATAATAACGTCGAGGCGAAAGTAAGTGTACACAAATAAATTATTTATATTGGCTTGACTGTGTGTGTCTTATTATTTTATTTGGCGATTTTCTGTGAATCGTAAAACAAGTGACAAATAAATAAATAAATATTGGCAAAGAGTTCAATTTTCAAAATTTAAACTTATTCAGTGCACCCCTCGTTGCCTCAATTTTAATCTACGTTTGTTAATAAGCCGTTAATGTTTACTCTGTAAACCAATTTATCGGTGACATAATTAGAGGTGTCTAATAATGAGTGACAGTGACAATCAGCAACCGGTGGCCAAGGTCGCGACAGACGAGCGGTCTCGTTCCACTTCACAATTGACTGTTATGCATGTCGAACTATGATAAGAATTTATTTATTTAAAGCTCACAAACAAGTTATAAACATTCTACATTCCAGCTTTGATTATAATGTCAAGTAATCGAGCAAGACTATAACTCCAGACATGACAATGTGATCTAGGCTAGGTTAAATGGAATAGAGTAAGCATGATTAAAGTTTTGTGAGAAGTATTAGTGGACAACATAATACTAACAGGCGTTCTACACCAGCAGACTAAGGAGCGATTTTACGAAGGGTGTCGTCAATATTCTTCGTGTACAATATTATAACAACGCTTTTAAAATCTAGCTCGGTCTACCATGGACGTGAAGCGAGTCGCAAGTTTGTTGAAAATGGAGTAGGTTAAGACTTGAGAGCATTGGTACTCAATACTCAATATTTATTGTTTCCAAAATTACAGAGGTGGTGGTGGTGACAATTTTGGACCCTGTTGAGCGCTTCAATTAAAGCGGTCAGATTTTACTACACCATACTGTCATCTAGAGTGCCTATCCTCTTTTGAAGGAACCCACGTGGAAAGAAGGATTTTATTATGGTCTGGTAAAAAAGGCGTGAAGGCACCTTATACTCGGCAAATTAGAGGTGGCTAGAACAATGTGGCTTTTCTTATCGTATCTCATCTGGTGGTGTTAAGTTATTTGCCGTGCTTTATATATATAAAATAATAAAATTAAAACCGACTTCAAAAAACTGAAAAGAAAAACATAATTAAATTTAAGTAGGTACTCATCACCTAGAAACATATTTATTGGAGTCGGTGCTTTACGTTCTATTATTTCTGGAAACAACTTAGAAATCTCGGCGTAATCGGTGTACAATACACAGACAAAAAAAACATACCAACCGAATTGAGAACCTCCTCGTTTTTGAAGTCGGTTAAAAACTAAGAGAGGTTTGTAGAATTGAATTTAGTTTCCAATTCTAATCCATAGAAAATTAAAGAGTACTCGTATAGAAATTTGAAAGGGTTGTTCCAAAGTCGCCTGCTTATGAACGCGAAATGCTAAAGCCACTGACGAGGATGTGTTTGTTTGACATCCTTATTACATAAACAACAAAGTAATACTAGTCTGAGCACGTTTCACTGCCGGGTACGTATTAATTGGAAAAACACACGGACTGTTCAGGTTTTAACATCACCATTGACTTAAAGTGGTTGGTGCAATAGGTAAGTACTTATCAAATATCTAAAAGATTTGTTATTTTTAATAATAGCGATAGTTATGCAAAAATTCTTTTTCTATAATTTCATAGTTTCAATAATTTTTAGGACTCACGTTATCTTAACTAGTTAGCCGCGTAGATGTCGGATATCGCGCCAATAAGTAGACTATGTCTTTCTCCTTTTTCAGGATGTCTGTCTGTCTCCATGTCTGATTTTATCTCGCTCGATCGGCTTAGAATCTAAGGCCTGAAAATGTAACAGACAGATGGACAAAGTTACTTTTGTTTTTATAATATTAGTACCTATGGGTTCATTCAAGAATTTAAATTTTTTAAATAAATGAACATCATTATTGGTCATATTTCCCAAAGAGAATACAAGTACAAATTTACTTTCATTTTTTTTTGCAGTAGGTAAATATATATCGTATGAGTACTTTAAGTTATTCAATACGAGTTCACTATAAACGTTACTATAAACTTCTCTCCAATTCTAAATGCTATTAGGTCATTTCTAGTCTATGGTATTTGCCAGAAAGGTCAAGTTACGAAAGGATGACTTTGATCGCAAATTGTGAATGCGTGACGAGCAGGTTAAAAAGGCTGAACCACTCGTACCTATTGTCTATGATGCCAAAGAGAGTTCTAAGTTTAAATTCATTACTTTTAAATTCAATCACGGTGATTGTCTGTGTTAATTGACGTGTGTAAATTAAAATTCAGCGTCTATTAATTCTACTCAAAATAATCAAACTAGTTTTAACCGACTTCAAAAAAGGAGGAGGTGCTATAGTCCACCGATTGTCAAAATTCTTTTTTTATTCGATAAAGTATACTCATGAGGTGGTCACCACACTGGATCTGATGATAGAATCGAGGAGAATCGAGGGCAACCTTCAAATTTTAAACGCACTTATTACGTGTTTCATATTTTTTTCTTAAGCTATTCATGTATTTGAATCTGATAGTCATTATCTCATGTTGATGAGCTGGTGATGCACGGTACAACTCCTTAACAGTTAGGAGTTGTAGGATAATTCTTTAGATAATATTATAGGGACGTATAGGCCGATAGTTGTATTCTTTCAAGGTATTAGGGTGAACTGATGATGGAAGGTAAATTCGGTAACGGTTAGGAGTTAGATGGTACTCTATGTTCAGATATTATGACCTGTATTCTGTAGGAAAGAAAAGACATGCAAAGCAGAGGGCTGGATTCTATAACTGACCTTTCTCAAAGTTTTGCTACGGAATACTACTAGGTTGGTCCACGGTCATCTATCTGGCTTTGATAACAAAAATAAAAACAGACTTCAAAACATTAAAAAGGAAAAAATATAAAAAATATATTTTTATGAAATAAGTCCCTATTTAAATTTAATATTTTTTCCTTTGCCAAATTTTAAATATTACATTTTAATTGCACAGTCAGCACATCAAGCGTAAAAGTTCGACCTTGAGACCGTTCTTCCTCCGTTCGTAACAGAGGCGGCTTCCGTAGTTGAACTGTTACACTTGACGTGCCGTCGTCTGTACTTTGACTACATTTTTTATACAAGGCACGGCCAATAACTCAACACCACCTGATGTGACGCGGTAAGAAGAGTCCATATGCGAAGACAGCTAGTGCAGCTTGAAACACATTGTTCTCGCCGCCTCCATAACGTGCCTTAATGTTCACGCTTCTTTTGAAGGAACCCATGTTATAGGAAGGAGGGAACACAAGTGCTGGCAAAGGATTTCAAGATTTTATTTTATATAACTAGATGACAAACAAGCTGACGGCCCACCTGATGGTAAGCGGTTACCGCCGCCTATAGACACCTCCAATAAGAAGGAAAACTCACTTGAAAAATCGATTGCAGGTGCGTTGTCATTCTAAGGCCTAAGATGAAATGCCGTCCATGCCCAGGAATTACACTGGCTACCTTTTCCTTCACAGCACAACACAGCGAACTGTTTCACAGCTGGAATAAAAAGGCGGTGGTACCTACCCAGGCGACCCTACATACGGGCCTACCACCAAGTTTTGGAAGTACGACAAAGAATCGAGTAACTAAATTCCTTTTTCCTGATTTTGAGGTGTTTGAAGCACTAAAAAGCCCGAAAAGCCCCAATGAAGCCCGAAAAGGCCTAAGCCAAAAAGCTAAGGCTCAAAAAGCTCTTCAGAACACTCTCCATGATAAAACCGATAGAAGGCGCTAAGCGACACAAATGTCACGATGTGATTGTAGAGGATCTAAGACAGTTCGTGATCTCTACATCGCCAATGATACTTACGTCACGACGCTACAATCTGTCCAGTGAACTCCAGTGCATTGAGGAGGTACTTGGCGGACGCATTCTACAGGTGCAAACAATATTCCGCGGAAGACGGGATCTGAGATTTGTAGATCAGGCATACTTGGTCAGGCGTCAAAAATCGACGCACCTTATTAGGACACTGAGCTTTAGTGAGGCTATTTCGATCAATAAAAATTTTTCACTCATTACTAATAGTATAAACAACATTAATAATAATAATAATAATTCTGTCACAAACATGCGGGCTTTTGGCCAAGCTTGTTTTTGATTTGTGTGTGTGTGTGTGTACGCGTGTACGTGTGCGTGTGTCTGTGTGTGCTATACGTATGTCTATGTTTGTAATTATTGTGTACTCCACTCCACTCCTAGATGATTAAGTCAAATATCATTCGCCTTCTATAGATAGAAATTTGCGGACAATTCTGCAAGTATTTAAAATTACAGCTTTTTGTAATTGTTGAAATGACAGGGGATGCATATTGAGCAGCTTTAAACTCTTGTGCAGGGTCTTGGGTATAATACCTGTAGAGGATATAATAATAATAATAATAATAGAATAATATTCATACACTCACACCTATTATCTAGCCCAAAGTAAGCATCATTAAGAGCTTGTGTTATGGAGACTAGATAAGGGATAAATATTGATAATAATATGTATTATAAATAATCCTTTGATAAACTATCAAGATCTAGAATCCATAACACAAGCTTATAATGACGATTAACTTGGACTAGATATTTTTATTATAATATTTAATTAATTGTAACGAACGAAATACTAACGTGTGAATATGTAACGATCAGGAAATATAATGTTTTTTTTTTATGTTTCATTGAAGGTCATAATGGACAAAACACAAATATAAATTAATTGTTAGTGGTATTGAGACGTTGACGTGCGGTATGTTTCTCATACAGTAAAGTAGTCTGAGTAATATTTTTTTTATCTTAAGAACGTAGCAAACTACATACGGCTCGCTTAATTAGCTGTTTCTTATTAAAGCCTAAAGCTGACAGTGCGATAATAGCGCCAATATTAATCTGTGTAATGTTTTGTTTCATTTTACAATTTCCTTGTATTCAAAAGGTCGTAGTTCACTTAATCCAATTGACGAAGTCCATTCTTCGGTCTAATCTATACTAATATTATAAAGCTGAAGAGTTTGTTTGTTTGGTTGAACGCGCTAATCTCAGGAACTACGGATTTAAATTGAAAAATTATTTTTGTATTGGGTAGTCCATTTATCGAGGTATTATATAGGATATATATCATCACGCTACGACCAATAGTAGCTGAGCATCAATGAAAAATGTCACAAAAACGGGAAAAGAGATTCCTTTTCAGAGCTTTTGTTTTGTAAACGGTTAAAGTTACGCAAAAATCATGTATGTTAGAATTGTTCTCCTTTAAAAAAGTCCGCGACATCAATTATATAAATATTTATCTTTTGAAATTGACTTACTAATAACCATTTTTTGGTAATCAAATTTCAAGTTTTTATTTTACGACATCCACGCGAAGCAAGTCGCGGGCACAAGAGTTTTGCATCGACGAGGAGCTTCTCTCTGATATATGCCGAAACAATTAACTCTTCCCTTTCCTGTGATCATCATCACCAGCTTATACATTTACATCCGACTGAAGGCACAGACCTTCCAACGTGGGAGAAACACATGAGGAGTTTGAGCCATAACATCACCACGCTAGCCCAATACGAGTTGGTGCGTTAAAGCATAAGGTGCCTTCCGAAGCACAGAGAAGCGAAGACGTACGTTGTTATCGCCTGTTGTTTTTTTATACGACAAGGATAAGTGCTACGTGCTACGAGCTACGTGCTACGACGCTACGAGCGTCTATATAGGCTTAGGTAATTGCATACCATCAGGTGGGACGAGCTACTTTGCCATAAATTGGTATAAAAAAATAAAAATATCTCAGGGTTAAGTATGAACTCCTCATGTGTTTCTCCCGTGTAGAAAGGATTGTGATCTATATAGGCTGATGATGATGAAGTTTCAACTCATACACAATTGGGATGTTACCTAAGTTTGAATATGGCGCTTTTTTTCACAAATTCGGAAAATATACGCTATTGTTACACATAAAAACAACTCAAACTTTAAAAATATGTAATATTGTTGAAGTTGTACTAGTTTGAAAAAAAAATGTCATATTTTTTCCCCAAAATTTATTAAAAAATGTTAATGATATTAGATTGCTGACATCAATTAAAACAACTATTATTATGACAACTATTAATAGAAACATACATACCACATAGTTATTATTAATTTTGTCAGTATGCCCATACATTTCTTAGTAATATGGAAACATGTGACGTCACATGTTCCGTAGATTTTCTATGGAGCGTTTTTGGACGATGCGCGGCAGCACATCAAACATACCACTAAATCTGTGAGACTATTGATCTTAGACATACTGTTTCTTTTGTAATATTTCTTTATGAGTTATAAACTTCTTATTTGTGAAATAAAAAAAAAGTTGTCAACTACCCTATTGAACAATTTAGGTATTTCTTAGCTGGAGACTTTTTTTCGTCTATTGTGTTGTGGTTTATGAAACAAATAAACAATGCATGCATGGCAAGTCTTATTTATTTATTCATCAATTAATGTACTCAACAATAAAAAAAATGGAAGAGAAATTTGAGGAAAAATTGTGCAAAGGTACTTGACGACCGGCTGGCCGAGTGGTCCGTGCCCCTTGCTATACAGGCTACTCGGTCAGGAGTCCCGGGTTCGAATCCCAGTGGGAGCAAATGTTTCTATGATGAGTACCTACGAGATGTTTATACGTTTATTTAGTATTTTTATATACATATTATTATCATTATTTCTCCGTTATCTAGTATCTATAACACAAGCTCCTAATGATGCTTACTTTGGGCTAGATAACTGTATGCAATTATTATTGGCGAATATTGGTTTATATGGAAAGCTAAAAATTGATCTACTGAACTTTATTACATGCTTTCCGAAAAATGCTCTGACAAATTTTGACATTGAGACTAGCCTCACTTGCTTGCGCATAGAAAGTCTTATTAGAATCGGTTTATTTTATACCAATATCTTCGACTTGAGAGTTTATATGGAAAGGCGTGCTGTTTTTTTTATACAACTATATGACGAACAAACTGACGGCCCACATGGTAGTAAGCGGTCACCGCTGCCTCTAGACACCTGCAATAACAAGAAAAAGTCATTTGATATTGCACAGGTGTGTCATCTTGAGGCCTAAAGATGAAATGCCATCCATGCACAATAATTAACTGGCTACTTTTCGCTTCAATCCGAAACACAGCGAACTGTTTCACGTCTGAAATAAGAAAGGCGGTAGTACCTACCCAGGCGACCCTACATACGGGCCTACCATCTAGTAAAAACGACGTTAATGCTTTAAGAGTGAGATAGGATATGAGTTTCGAATCCTATCCGTGTATCGACAGAAGGGTGGAGAAACAGGAACGATTCTATAAGACCGATATCCTCTTAACATGTTAATTTATTAAGTCAGGTTGTATCTGTATATGGCACAGCGATACGTCTCGGATTTCTCGGAATGCTGTCGTTCGCGTGCGCGCTAACTGGAGCGGCGCGCGCGCAGCGACACACTTGAGTGACGCATTTACTAGGGAAGACTGGTGATAATACTTGGTGATAATCACTGCTTCACAGGAAGTTATTTGCATGAACAAAGTTTTTTTATTTATATTTACATACTCAAATCTTCAAAACAAACGTATACTAACTAACAAACAGCAACTTTTCAAACCGGCCTAGTGAGCGTCGGACTCGCGCACGAAGGGTTACTTACCATTATCTATAAACAAGCGTCTACCCGTTGCCGTAATCAATATCGAGATTATCGAGCAAAACCAAGCGACAAAATCACGTTTGTTTTATGGGAGCCCCCTTAAATATTTATTTTATTCCATTTATTAGTATTTGTTGTTATAGCGGCATCAGAAATACATCATCTGTGAAAATTTCAACTGTGTAACTATCACGGTTCATGAGATACAGCCAGGTGACAAACAATACAATTTTCAAAACTCAAGAATTATTTACTGGGTCACCGATATTCTTCACCAGAACTTTGGTCGTTAAATAAAGGTACACAATGTTTCCAACGGCATTACAGAAGAGTGGCATAAATGTTTTCAAAATTGGTTTGTTTGTATGAAAAAGTACATTGAAGCTAACGGAAGGGAGAATTCACGTCGTCCGATCAGTCGGACTGACTCGGCCTAAGTGTTCACAAGGGAATATTTTGAGGAACATTTAATTTCTTTTTGACCACTCAGTGTATTTTTTTCATAATATTCATTCTGGAAGATCATAGCGCGCCCCATGTATTGTTTCCATAAATAAAAATGTTACAGTTTAAAGTGTTTTTCTTAATTTAACAATCCTTTTATTGAGCCCGCCAGCTAAGGTCCTCGCACCACGTACGCTGCCCACGCCAAATTTTGGTCTTGCCCCGCCACTGCACACTGACACATTTTATTTAGCCTAAAGTAAGCATCATTAAGAGCGTGTGTTATTTTACTAGATAACGGAGACATATTGATAAAATTATGTATATAATAAGAGACATATACTACATTAACATATAAACATCCAAAACTCGTGAATGCTCGTACTCATCATACAAACATCTGTCCTAACCGGGATTCGATCCCGGGGCCCCTGACCAAGTAGCCTGTATAGTAAGGGGTACAGACCACTCGACCCATCCGGTCGTCGTAGAAGGTAAGTTAAGTTGGAAGATTTTTATCTATTAAAATTTGATTTCGAAAATATAACTTTTTGCCCTTACCAGCCACCCAGTGTCTCCTCAACAATAGAAAATCTATTGTGTCTTGTTCCTTTTTCACAAATTAACTGAAAGGTTAAGAAACAGACGTGATCAACATGTACAATACAATCTCAAAACTAATCCGAAGAAATGCTCAGATTAATTGTCAAAAGGCTATTGTTTCGCTGGTATTCCATGGTATTACTGTAATTGTTTATGGTCATATAAAGCATGCTCTATGGATCTCTTTAATTCCACATAATGTTTATAGAAAGCTTGAGAAAGGAATATAATGGGGATAATATGGCTTAAGCCACAGAAAGTGTTCAGTATTTATTTGTTGATAATCGCCTCTTTAACCGCCTGTATGGTCTAGTGGTTGAGATCACATATCTCTAGAGGTGCGGGGTTCAATTCCCGTTGGGGAGAATTACTGCCCCATGGGAACGCCGGACCTAGGTTTGGTTGGTGGTAGGGCTTTTTAAATCTGCATGGGCTTCCTAGCCACCATCGTAGCTAAGTCTGAATAGAGTGTCTCGACCGACCGGCTGGCTAAGTGGTTAGTACCCTTAATAGGCTACTCGGCCACGGGTTCAAGTCCCAGCCCGAGCAGATGTTTGTGTGATAAACACGAATAGTTTTTGCTCTCGGGTCATGGTTATGTATGTATGTATTTATGTTTGTATATTTCTAATATTGTAATATTAACCAGTGTAATTACTGGGCATGACGGCATTTCATCTTAGGCCTCAGGATGACAATGCACCTGCAATATCAAGTGATTTTTCCTTGTTATTGCAGGTGTCTATAGGCGGCGGTAACGTGGTAGCGGGCCGTCGTCAAAAGTTGCGTCTGCCATCTTGGATCTTGAAAGTGATGTAAATACAACATCACTTTCAAGATCCAAGATGGCGGACGCAACTTTTTTATAAAAAAAACAATATGGGTATCATTTTCGTAGTTTTCAGGGGTCCTGATTCTAAATACAACATCAAATTCTAGATCCAAGATGGCGGACTCAATTTTTTTAATAAAGTCAATTAAATCTTTTTTAAATCTTAAAATTTTAATTTACTTTCAACTTTTTCGGGTGAACATTTTACGGCCTGGCCACGGGAACGGACGGCGGCAGGGCGGGAATGGTGAGGTCGCCGCTACGCGTGGCGTCCTTAGTACATTTCCAAACATTGTTTTCATTCGGGCGAACAGCCCCCTTATTCAGAAACTGTCGGACCACGGATTTGATTCGAAAAGTCACATGCCGTCTCGCTTTGACGCACTACGATAAAAAGTGACAGGTATAGAGTTTCCGAAATTCGAATATTTTCTGACAGTTGAGAATAAGGGGGCAGGCCGTTAGTGAATATTACTGTCATGGACTGTCGAATAGTTTTTGCAGTTTTGTAAATTGGATCATTTTTTAAAAAATGACAGTTACAGCATTTATTCCAAGTTCAAATGGACCTACATGATGTGATGCGCAGCAAAATTCAAATAATAAAAAAAAAACCGATTCCGTGATCGGCGTGCGAACCTCTAATCGATAAAACAATTTCGTAACATTCAATGAGTGTGCGCGCATAATTCATTTATGTAAAGCATGCAGTTTCGCTCACAGAAGACATTAATTTGAAAGCATTCGATTGGTCTAATTTTAAATGACTACGATGCATTATAATAAACTTTAATACAAAGATACAAGGTTGAAAATACCACGTCGAACGACATCTCTTGCGTTGGCCATCTAGAATGGTCTAGATTTTAGAATGTCGATCGCCAACGTTTGACGTTAATTTGTGGAAAACATAATGATTCCGGAGTAGATTTTAAACTACGGAAATAATTACTGAAATTATAAACTGAGCTTGTTCATAGTTGTTGATGGAAATAATGTGGCATTCTTTATTAATTGGCTTTCAAAGATATTATATTTGTCATTTAGTAAATCACAACTTAAGTATTAGTTTCTTCAAAACTTTGCTTTCTAAATTACAGTAACAGATTTAGTTTTAATTAAATTAGCAAATTATACACTAAGGAAACATTCCTTGACTTTTAGAAATAACTGTAACTGCATTTATTAAATTAATCCCTCAAGCGGCGTTATGCCACCGGAGGGGTATGACAATTGAAAAATCAATTGTGACAGGAATCTGATGCTTGATAGGTTAAAAATTTAAGTAGCCCCCGGCTGGCCTCATTAATCATCCATCTAACACCATCTCATTGAGACTATTCTTATGGGCCCAAACACGCTATATCTGCTGAAAAATTTTGAAGAATTGAGCATCTCCAGACTATTTGATGGTACTGGATCAGCTCAAGGTCTTGGAAATACCACCCAAACAACAGTAAACCAAATTTCAAATCAATCGGATTTGTGAAAGTTATTAAGACCCTTTTGTTAAGTATGAAATGAGCTGATAGTCTTAAACATATATAATCATGTATGTTTAAGACTATCAGCTCATTTCATATATAACCATCTTGATTACACTAAATTTCAAACAAAAAAAAAACTTAATCAAAATCGGTCCTTTGCTTAGGCGCTACGTTGCCACAGACATACACGTCAAGTCGGTAAACTGATAACACCAATCGCTCGGGGTTAAAACCTGAGCCGGGGATCCCGCTAAATGTAGCAAAAACAACCTGTATTGTTGTGATACCTTTTGTAAGTTGAAGGTGCTCCCAGATGGACGCCAAAAATTCGAGCAAATAGCATGAAAACAGACAAACAGAGCGATAGGTATTCGCATTTAAAATATTACCTACTATGACTAAAAGAAATGTCTATCAACATTCTATGGCCAAATGATTGAATTCTTTCATAAAATAATTACGTTTGGATAGAGTTATTGGTATTTCAACTTGTTTAAGAGAAACGGCCATATTTATTACAAAATGTTTGTCATACATCCAAATGTAAAAGGCACCACAGAAATACTTATAGCAGTAGGAATCTCAGATACGAAGTAACAGCTCTAAATAATCTGTGATCTGAATTTCAAACCTGCTCCCTAACCATAAGTTTTTAAAATAGTCGTAGAGCTATAAAATTTTGTTTATTGAAGATCGTTCAATCTTACCAACATGAGCATTTGGTCGATTTACATCACAGAAAACACGTCCACATGACCTGTCAATTATTGTTCACAAGTGATAATCGCATAAAGTGATGAAATGGAGCATTAATTTCTGACAGAAAGGTATTAAATTTTTAAAAAAGGAAATTTAAATGAATAACGAGGGACAGTTTGAACAGTTCTCAAAAAAAAACAAATAGTTCTCATAAGATTGTTTTTTGTCGATACAGAATACCACCAGCGATGAGTGCATTGCCATCCTGACGCCAAAGAAGAAATGCCTTCCATGCCCAGTAATTTCACTGGCTACCTTTTCCTTCGATCCGAAACACAGCGAACTGTTTCACGGTTGAAATAAGAAAGGCGGTGGTACCTACCCAGACGACCCTACATAGCTAGTAAAACCTACCTATCCCTTCAATTCAAAACACTACGACCTCTTTTGCGTCCGAAATATCAACTGCGGTGGTTTCTACTCAGACGACTTTTGGTTGTGATGGAAAATAAAATACGTCATTTTGAATACCTACTATACTTAATTGGACAAGTTGTTAAATTACGTTAACCAAGTACTTTGTACAAGTGCCAGTCATTTCTCCAGTAACAAGCTCTGAACATTACGCGGACGAGTTCTGAATCGCTTCCGTCATTTTACGGCATTTTCGCTGCGTTTCAGCACTTTCTACCACTGGATCTGCTTAATGGTGTAGTGATAGTAACGCACCACACGATTGTCTTTCTAAAGCACACTTTAACTATGTAAAATTGAGGGTAATTTTTGGAATCTCATGTTTACTTGAATTAAGGAGAGTTGCACAGTTTTATTTTATCATCTAAAAACTTTATGATCATGCAAGTTTCCCCGTGCCTCGTTTCTTTGTCGTACTTCCAGAACTTGGAATTCTCTGCCAGCACATGTGTTCCCTCCTTCCTATAACATGGGTTCCTTCAAGAGAGGTGTGAAAAAGCAACTTTTGATCCGGCAAGGTAGAGGCTCTAGCCGCCTCCACCTTAGTTTGAGCCGACCCATAACTTAGTTTGAGCTTACTTTGTTGTTGATAAGTTGGTAAAGTGAGCTAATATTGTAAAACTAACCTTAATACACATGACAACACATCAAGTGTAACAGTTGCAATACGAAAGCCGCCTTTATTACGAGCGTAGCAAGGGCAGTCTTAAGGTCAAACTGTTACGGTTGATGTCGACAAGGCAATTGTAAAATGCGCGCAAACGCAGAGAAAATTCAAACAATTTTATGGATATTACAAATAAACAAACACAGATAAAAATAAAAATAGGACCTTGTTAAAAAACTCCTCAGTTTTATGTACTCAATAAAATTTACAAATAAGTGTGTATCATTTTAGATAATCAGTATTTTTCTTATTAAATGTTCGCTTCTTTGAACTTTTCTCCGAGTAAAACCCAATAACCAAATTGGTAGTACATTGATCTTACAGCTCTCTTTTAAAAATAAATAAAGTAACAATTCCAAATTAAGAAAGAAAACTATGAAAAAAAATTATATGCTCCAGGCGGGCATCGAACCCGCGTCTCCAGATGTCCGGCCAGACACTAGGTGTAACCTACTAATTTCTATTTTTTTTGTTTTTTTCAGCATTTTCTTTCTGTATTTGTAATTGTTCAATAAAGTAGGCGTTTTTAAATGCATTAAAATCATTAAAATTTGTTAAATAAAGTACTTACTCGTATTAACTTTTATGTAACTATCTCATTTTTGTTTATTCCGGTAACATTTCGAATATATAGCATTCAGCGTACCGTTATTTAATGATGATCAGATTAAATAGCTTTAATCACGAGAACCATTCCCTTCTGGACTGGACACCATAAAAGATTAAGTAAAAGTAACCACGCCCCTTAACTTTAAAAAAAACATAAAAAGATATAGTTAGATTAGTCTACATCTTAAGGTTCTTTTTTAATCGTACTCCACCAAAACAATGAGTAATATTGACCTTTAAATGAAAATCCTATAAACAATAGCAACAAACCATTAATTGTCTGTCTGTTAATAAAAACACGAGTTGACTACTCGTGCGTACGCGCAGGCGGAAAGTGAAACGGACTTTCGTGTTAAGAATGCCGCGCCTCGGTCGGGAATCGAACCGGTGTTTACGTAACACCCGCAATGCCGAACAGGGACATCTTGAAGGTAAGTAAAGGTGTGAGCTCATGTGAAAGGTGTTTATTTCATGCTAGCTGACCCCCGTGGCTCCTTACCTGATGGTAGTCAAGAGTCAATAGACATCTATAAAACTTGCCAGGAGTTCGTATTACTAAACTAAAAAGGTTTAACAGGCTATGGCTCCAAAAAGTATTTTATGTCTTTGTCAAGATCTTATAATATCTTCATACAAAATTTGATCTAAATCTATTCAGTAATTACAGAGATTACTTCGTACAAACAAACTCACAAACTTTACCTCTTCATAATATTACTATAGATTTTAAAAAATCCATTAAATTTACTAACCCTGGCTTGTAATTACCAACCGGTACATCCCACCGCTTTGCACAGTCCTTCCCACAAGGCAGACATACATGAGTAGAGTATGAAAAACATTACCATTGTTTTTGAGGTAATGATCTTACCTATCGTATCGTAATTTTTGTCATTGTACGAAGCATTTAGTTGGCCACACGCTATACCATGAGATTATTAGCTCGAATGTTGTGTTGGCTTAAGTTGAGTAGCCTAAAGCAATCTGAAGTAATCTGTTTTCAGAGGCACCTTAAGATTTTGTCTTTATTGTTGTTCTTAATTAAAAAAATTAACGTGACACTGAAATAATTTGGTAGAGCAAATCAACATCCACAAACAAAACGAATGTAATAATTTAAATCTTTATTTGTTTCCAAGTTGAACTATAACGCATCAAAAACATCAAAATGTGATCTCATATCCTTTAAATTATTACTAAAAATCTTTTTGCATAATGATCTCCAGTGTGGTACTATCTTAAATCGTCTCTCCATAAAGAGAACTCGTATATAATATTTATGGTGTGCCCGCTCAACTAGAATGTTGTCTTCTCAAAACCGCGCGTAAATGTTCCTGACGATTTAACATTCTTCCTAGTTATTTAGCATTACAAATTGTTATCGATAGGGAATAGCCTGGTCCTGATACATTTATTTGTATATTTAGTTACATCCATTTATTTTTATTACTATTTCTATTTTATGAATTTCCTATAATCACAGATTGTATTGTTGGTTTTGAATATTTATTTTAATTACGTACACGTATTCTAATTTAATTAAAATAAAATGTAATTAAGATATACGACCGATGTTCTTAGAAAATTATGTACTTATTTTATATTTAAGTCTTAAGTTTGTTGATATAAAACCCTAAACTTATGATTTACTATTGTTTAACTACTATCCCTCAGTTAAAGTGATGTCTTAATTTGGAACAGGTATAGATTATTTCATGTATTTTAAGACCTTTTGTGTCTGTACCCATATTGGTACTTACCTATTTATACATTTTATCGCATCCAACAGCCAATCTACATTTATTTCTATTCTGCCGTCATAACTTTTTACATAACCCGAAAATTCTGTAATAGTGTAATTTTATATCATTATGGTGGAGTGTCGGTACTTTTCTCACTATTTTATGTGAAAGTAGCTAAATTATAACACCGGTACGGCGAAACGTGAGAATAAGAAACTGTTCTGAGCATTTATACCGTTTGGGAACGTGATCGCTTGGGTTCCGATCATATTTTTTGTAGTGGCTCCACTTGAAAAACCCAAAAAGAGAACGTTTCCACGAAACTAGTTCAACTAAAGAATAAAACTCAAGTAGGTTTATTAAACGCCTATTAAGCCACAGATTCCAAACACAATTAACGACCGGCTGGCCGAGTACTCTGTTCCCTTTGCTTACTTGGTCGGGGGTCCCGGGTTGGAATCCCGGTGGGAGCAAATGTTTGTATGAAGAGTACGCGCATTTGTTCACTAGTCATGGATGTTTATATATTTATTTAGTATATTTCTAATATTTATATACCTATTATTTTCATTATTTCTCCGTTATCTAGTATCCATAACACGAGCTCTTATTGATGTTAACTTTGGGCTAGATAATAGGTGTGAGTGTATGAATAGTATTATTATATTATTAATGAGTTTTAGTTCCAAGAGGATTGTGACACACAATGCTCTGGAGCAGGGATGGCGAACCAATGGCACGCGTGCCAATTATTGCACGCAACACAATATTTTGGGCACGTCACTGATCATAAAATTCATTATTCACCACGAAAAACAGTGTGAAGTAGGTATAATATGACGGGCGAACGCAAGTGATCCCTCCCTGCGTTAATTGATAGTATTTATTAGTATTATTTTACCAATAATCACAAAGTAAAAACTGATTTGATGGCACGTTTATGACCACATTAAACATTTCCTTAGAAAAATGGCACGCTGATACGTAAAGGTTCGTCATCCCTGCTCTGGAGGGTATTCTGCAGCTTCACAAAGTAGTATAGAGCACGTATACAGTCATATAACTTTTCAGTCAACCTTGCAGCGCCCACACTAAGGTAGCACTTTCACCTTACAGAAGGTTGGAGCTAAATAACACCACCTAGTAGTTTTTTTTATAGCACTAAGGCGGCAATCAAGCATAGGAATAGTGTTGAGAAAACTGCGGTGAGATCGAAAAAAATATTGGTTTCCAGTGGTAGGCTGTCATGCCACATATTTCAGGGGAATATGCTTAAATTTTGTTAGGTTTTAAAATTACACACAGTGAAAATTTGCAAAACTGAAAGAATTTTAGAAAAATATTGATGTATAACTGACTTACAATCACATAAAGTTGCGTGTTAGACAAGGAGATCCGATATAAACTGTGACGTCACATTACAAAAAGTGGTTTTAGAAAGAAACAGGAATACTGCAATTTATAATTCAAATATCTCTGGTATTTTTTTGGCCAAAAACTTTATTCTGTTTTCACTATTAGCAGTATAATTTTACGTATTTTTAATAATTGTACTAAACCAGCAATTTTGTTTCATGCATATTCCCTATTTGTTTATATATTACTTTAATATCCGCCTGAGAATGCTGTCATTTGCAAACAATCTCGATAACCTTATGAATTTTTATTATCTTCCTGTTTTTACCCTTTTCTTCGTATAAAAGTTGAGTCATCGATGCTGTACATAGTTGCGTCTGACAAAAACGCATTTGCATTATCATCCATCACAAAATGTCAGTCAAATCTTGACGTTACGCGCGCTTAGATAACCAACGGCGTGTGAACTGCACGGGTGAGGCAACCGTGAGGCAACAATACATTGCTGCCTCTGCCTGCTGCCGCGATAACAGCTGGTGTTACGGGGCTTTTTATTTCTGACAGATTCTTTTTTATACAAAGCACGGCAATTGACCCAACACCACCTGATAAGTAGCGGTAAGGAGAGTCCGTATGCAAAGACAGCTAGTGCAGTATAGACACTGCTCTAGCCGCCTCCACCTCGCCGGCCCAACGGATGCTTTTCCAGACTAGAAGAGTTTCATAATAGGGTTATGCCAAGTCCTTGGTAGCAGCAGGTCCAAGAAGTCACCCGGATTGTGAAAGGTCACGGAATCGGTACCCGCCAGGACATGTTTTTATTTATATTTTAGATATTTTTTTCTTAATATTTATTTTTCAAACATTAATTTTAATTAGTAATTAAAATATAAAACTAGAAAAATTTCACGTCTTGAGGCGGGAATCGAACCCGCGACCTTTCGCAATCCGGGCGACTGCTCTAACCAACTGAGCAATTTTTCAAACATTTATAATAATGTTAAAATCAAAAATTAAGATTAATTTTTATTTTAAAAATAATAATTAAGAAAAATACTTTCGTATTTGGAATCAAGCAGTCGTCCCGCAATTTGTCCATTCAGATGGAGGCTCTACTTTGCGGTTTCCAAAACGTGATCCCCATGTTAGAATCTTACCGCCCCATCGCCAAATTTAAATTATGAATAAATTAATTAGTATTCCTAAATAATATATTTAATAATATATTTTGATACCAATATTTTTGGACATCCTTTTTAATTTTGAGCATGGAATTAATATTTATATTTTTCAGTGATATTTTGTAATGACTTTATAGTAACATCTATTCTTGCTATTACAGTGTGGTTTTTTTTTGCAATTTTTCCATTAAATATTGTACACTATTTTGTAGTTTTAATACCATATATATACGCAAATACCGTATTGATTTAGTTAGATTCTTTGTTATTGGGGTAATAGCTTGGTAACCCACAAAATATTATTGTTCCAAAATTAAGTATCAATTAAATCATCTAATCATTTTTAATTAACTTGTATTATAATAGTGTTCCTCAACCCCTGTTCATGATGAAGCCTAGCATTGATACTCATGAAATAGTATTTTTATATTTGATTATTTAAAAAAATAAAATTAAAACTTTTAAGTAACCTCCACATTGCAAGGAGGACTGACGGCCGTTGGGGCGGAAAGGTCCTCGAGTGGCGGCCGCGTACCGGGAGACACAGCGTTGGTAGGCCCTCCACAAGGTGGACAGACGATCTGGTGAGGGTCGCGGGATGCCGTTGGATGAGGGCAGCGCAGGAGCGATCGGTTTGGAGATCCTTGGGGGAGGCCTATGCTCAGCAGTGGGCGTCTCTCGGCCGATATGATGATGATGAAGTAACCTCCGGCGTCATTGATTCATTGAGACTATTCTTATAAGCCCAAACACGCTATGTCTGCTGTAAGTTTCTGAAGAATGAGCATCCAGCAGACTAATTAATGGTACAGGATCAGATTGATGGACAGGTAGGAAATGAGCTGAAAGTCATCAAACGCCTGAACTGATCTTCATAAATTATAGCTAAGAACTATCCTGATCACGTCAGCTTTCAAACAAAAAAAAACGAATAAAAATCGGTCATTTCGTTTAGGAGCTACAATGCCACAGTCAGACACACAAATACACAGATACACAGACGGACTCGTCAAACTTATAACATCCCTCTTTTTTGCCGGGGGTTAAAAATAACAATTGTTCATGTAATCCAATCCTCTTAGTTCAAAGTTGCCTAGTAAAATGATGTATAACTGTGGCACATATCGCAACATACTTTACATAAGATTTTTCCGGCTGTGATTTACGCGCCCCATAAGCCGTGATGACGCGTGTGACGTAACTGCATAGTTTCCACATAACAACACACTACTTTGTTGTTTTAGCCGCGATTGCACAGACAAACTATAACAACGTGAGAACAATAAAAAGCTGAGACTGCATTTTTTTTGTTTTTTTTTTAATTTAATCAATTTTTTTTTATAAAACTAGATGACAAACAAGCTGACGGCCCACCTGGTGGTAAGCGGTTACCGCCGCCTGCAATATTAAGGAAAAACACTTGATATTACAGGTGCGTTGTAATCCTGAGGCCTAAGATGAAATGCCGTCCATGCCTAGTAATTACACTGGCTACCTTTCCCTTCAATCCGAAACACAGCGAACTGTTTCACGGTTGAAATAAGAAAGGCGGTGGTACCTACCCAGGCGACCCTACATATGGGTCTACCACCTAGTAGATTATAGTCTACTAGTAGACGGCAGCGGCTTCACCCGCGTGTATGTCGGTCCATCATCATCATCATGTCAGCCTATGATGTCCACTGCTGAACAAAGGCCTCCCCCAATCGATTTCCAAATGGAACGGTTCTGCGCAGCCTGCTTCTAACGGCTCTCCGCGACCCCGACCAGGTCGTTTGACCATCTAGCGGGAGGACGTCCTACTTTGCGCTTTCCAGTACGTGGTCGCCATTCTAGAACTTTAACATTCTACTGGCCGTCTGCTCTGCGTGCTATGTGCCCTGCTCACTTCCACTTAAACTAACTAATCCTATGAGCTATGTCAGCGAATTTGGTTTTCTTATTATGTCATAATTTTTGATTCTATCTCGCAGAAAAACACCTAACAGAGCTCGTTCCATAGCTCGTTGTGCGACTGCGAACTTGCACAGAACGCCCTTAGTAAGCGACCACGTTTCACAGCCGTATGTCGTCACTGGCAACACACACTGGTCGAACTTTCGCAGTGGGTATAGGTGCAACATGGGTATTCGATATAACCTTTGTCTTGTCCATGTTAATTTTTCACCCACCAGTCGAGAGGTTCTGTCAAAGTCGTCGAGCATTGTGCTCAATTCCTCCAAGGATTCTGCCATGACTACTACATCATCGGCAAATCGAAGATGTACTCGCCGATTATCGCGCCAAAATTGGTCTCGCACTTTAGGAGTTAAAACGTAATTGGCAAACAGATACACAGACTGAGTTACGTTCGCATGTACAGTATGATTGAATTATTAACTTTAATTGTTTTAAGTAACTATTCAAAATGTTTCGTGAACTGTATGGAAAAAGAGTAGACACCATTGAGGAAAGGCGGCAAGCTCGTGAATACACTATCTATACTATTATTAGTGTCCTAACTTTTGTTTATTGTGCGCTGCTATTAAAGTTTTTTCTCTTCTTTTGGAACATGGTAGCTTCCAAGAAAAATATTTATTTTTATTTTTAACACGCTTTGTAGTTTCATCTGTATGTTTGTTTGTTTGTATGTATGTAACTGACTCGTTGGGGCTCAATTTTGCCCCACTTTAAGCGATCCGATTAACTTCAATGTTGTAGACTGATCAACGACCACCGACATTACAATATTTATTTTATTTTATTTTATTTATTAAGGAAGGTTTACAGCCATTATATTTAATGAATAACATAATGATGTCTCATATTTTGATAAGCTTATCTCATTATCCTGATTAGGATTGCCAGGATTAGTGATTTTAATACAGGTCCTTTGCGTGAGAGCAAACGATGTTGGCAACATAGAAATTCTTGAATATGTTTTCTATCGAGATGCAACTGTTAACACATCTGTACATATTAAAGACGGTTTTATAGCAAATCGAACTAAAAAGTGAAAAATAAAATATAGTTTAAAAAAACTAAAAAAAACACGCTTTAATAGCAAATCGAACTAAAAATCACTAAATAAATTTTATTTTATATTTTATTCAACGGTTATAAAAAGTATACTAACTCATCAATATGTTTCAATAATGTTCAAAAATTCTAAAATAAAAATAAAGTTATGAAAAGAAAATTAATTTCATTGTAAGAGAGGTAGGGCATAGCGTTAATTCGCTCGAACTGGAGCAGCCCGACTGGTGTAATACCTCCACCTTACAGAAGTTCGCAGCCAAATGACGCTGCTTTTGTAGTGTCGTGCTCCTGCGGTGAGTAAGGTTGCCAGAGCTCCTCAAGGAGTCGCCGTATTGGCAGCAGGTAGACCTGTGGTGTCTGAAACACCGTCATTTACTTGTGTGGGTGCATCGTGTTGGCACGGCGGTCAGGGAGACCCAGTGAAACGGCTGTCCGCTGGCCGCCCGCAGGCTGAACGGGTTCCCGAACCCAGGGATTACTTAATCTCCGCCCTGGGAGGCTGAACCGCCAGTTTGTGCAAAATCTCTGTGGTAGTTGTCGTGCCGGAGGAGGAGACCGGAGTGGACCCGGCTACTGCCACAGGGGGGGACTGGGGGCCCTTCCGCCCGCCGTGCCAGCACGCTGCAATCCCTGCAATGTACCATGACGGGTTCTAACCGCACTTTTGTTTATTTTGCTGCTAATACGGAGATTCCTTTAAAAAAAATCCTTTTCAACTCTTAATGGCCAGAAAAAAGAATAAGAAAAATGGTTACTCAGCGGCTTCCTTTTCCACGCTAGGAGTGGATTTCTGCAACATCAGGGGACTTCATAGTAATATCAACGCAGTCCACCAACATCTAGAGACTGCGAAACCGACCCTACTTTTTCTTACGGAGACTCAAATATCCTGCCCGGCCGACTCATCGTACCTACTTTACCCCGGGTACAAGCTCGAGCACAATTTTGTGCGTCGTGCCGGGGTGTGTATGTATGTCCGGGAAGATATTTGCTGTCGCCGTCTTCACGGCCTTGAAGACAGGGACCTGTCGATTCTGTGGGTTCGTGTTGATCACGGCGGCCACACCCGTATCTACGCGTGCCTTTACAGGTCCCATAGCGGTGACTCGGGCACGACTCGACTCTTTGAGCACCTGCAATTGACGACCGACAAAGTTTTCGAGCAGTACCCTACCGCGGAGTTAGTGATATTAGGAGACTTCAATGCCCACCATGTCGAGTGGCTCAGTTCTCGGTCCACTGACTACGCGGAAAGGTCTGCTCACGAATTCGCCCTGGCCTATGGATTCTCGCAACTGGTTCATTCTCCTACAAGAATACCAGATATCGAGAACCAAACGAGCTCTTTACTGGACTTTCTGCTGACTACGCGTCCGGACGGATATTCCATCTCAGTGGATGCGCCCCTAGGCTCATCGGACCACTGCCTCGTCCGGACCCAAGTGCAGAGCGCGCGACCCGATTCACCCCGACCCGCTGGGTGGCGTCGCATGTGGCACTACAAGTCAGCAGACTGGGATGGGTTGCGTGAGTTTTACGCATCGTAACCGTGGAAGCAGCTCTGTTTCACGTCAGATAATCCTGATACCTGTGCAGCAGCAGTCACTGAGACTATACTGGCGGGTATGGAATGTTACATTCCTAACACGCTATTAGCTGCAGGGGTTAAGAGGCGACCGTGGTTTAATCGGCCATGCAGAGAAGTTCGCATTAGCAAGCAGTCTGTGTTTCAGGCTTGGACCACGGCTCAAATCAATCAGGATCCAAACATCTCTGACGTAAAGCGGAATTTGAATGCTGCTTCGAGGCTATGTAAAAGAGTAATTGCCAAAGCGAAATTCGATTTCGTCGGTAGAATTGGTGATCGGCTTGCAAGATACCCTTCTGGGAGTCGTGCTTTCTGGTCGCTCGCCAAAGCTGCTTAGGGAAACTTTTGTAGGTCGTCCTTGCCGCCACTACGTAAGCCTGACGGGAACTTGGCCCACAGCGCTAAAGAGAAGGCAGATTTACTGGGTGCTCTCTTTGCCTCGAACTCGACTTTGAATGACGGAGGTGCTGTACCACCTACCATCCCCTGGTGCGGCAACTCTATGCCTGAGATCTCCATTACGCAACGGGAGGTACGGCGTGAGTTGTTATCTCTGGATATTCATAAGTCGAGCGGGCCAGACGGTATACCGGCAGTGGTGCTGAGGCAGTGTGCTCCTGAGCTGTGTCCTATATTAACGCGCCTTTTCGCGCTTTCGTACTCCACCAGGCAAGTTCCGTCTTTGTGGAAGACTGCCCATGTGCACCCTGTGCCCAAAAAGGGCGATAGATCAGACCCATCGAATTACAGGCCGATCGCTATAACCTCCCTTCTCTCAAAGGTAATGGAGCGCGTCATAAATACGCAACTGCTCAGATACCTAGAGGATCTCGACCTAATCAGCGACCGCCAATATGGCTTTCGACACAATCGCTCGACGGGTGATCTACTAGTGTACCTGACACACCGTTGGGCTCTTGCCATTGAGAGTCAAGGTGAGGCATTGGCTGTTAGCCTAGATGTAGCGAAGGCGTTCGATCGGGTCTGGCACAGGGGTCTTCTTTCGAAGTTACCAACTTACGGGCTGCCTGAGGGGTTGTGCAAATGGGTCGCTAGTTTTTTGTCCGGCAGATGCATAAAAGCCGTCGTTGATGGCAGTTGCTCGGATAGCATGGACATTAACGCTGGCGTCCCACAAGGCTCGGTGCTGTCTCCAACACTGTTTCTGCTACATGTCAATGACATGCTGTCTATTGGTGGGATGCATTGCTATGTGGATGACAGTACTGGAGACGCCTACTATACGGGCCGTGCCAATACCCCTCGGTCTACAGTGGAGGAAAGTCGCGGTCGACTTGTGTCTGAAATTGAGAGTTCTCTAATCAGAGTCTCCGATTGGGGACGACTAAACTTAGTCCAATTTAACCCCACTAAGACACAAGTCTGCGCGTTCACCGCTAAAAAAACCCCATTCGCTGTGTCTCCACGGTTCCTTGACAAACCCCTTTCCATCTCTAAGAGTATCGGGATCCTTGGTGTCGATATCTCTAGTGACGTGCAGTTCCGTGGTCATTTAGAAAATAAAGTCAAGCTGGCATCTAAGAAACTTGGTGTGCTCAATAAAGCGCGGCGGTACTTCTCTTCGGGGCAAAGACTGTTACTATATAAGTCTCAAGTGAGACCCCATATGGAATACTGCTGCCACCTATGGGCGGGAGCACCTGGATACCAGCTTGGACCGTTTGACGCAGTTCAAAGATGCGCTATGAGAATTATCGACGATCCCGAGCTCACAAGCGGTATTGAACCCTTAAGCCTAAGGAGAGATTTTGCTTCCTTATGTGTGTTCTACCGTTTGTATAACGGGGTGTGTTCTGAGGAATTGTTTGACATGATGCCCACGGCCTCTTTCTACCATCGCACCGCTCGCCATCGGCAGGGAATTCATCCTCACACATTGGAACTAAAATGGTCTCGTATTGTGCGGTTTCAGAGAAGCTTTCTCCCGCGTACGCTTAGGTTGTGGAATGACCTCCCTGCAGAGGTTTTCTCGAATGAGTACAGCATGGGGTTCTTCAAAAAAGGCGTGAAAAGGTTTTTACAGGGTCGGCAACGCGCAAGTGATACCCCTGGTGTTGCAAGCGTCCATAGGCTACGGTAACCGCTTACCAATCAGGTGGGCCGTATGCTTGATTGCCACCTTAGTAGTATAAAAAAAATAAAAAAAAATTGTAAAAAAGCGTGGGGTGCTCGATATCGATTGTTGTAAATATATAATTAGTAGATATTTATAAACATAGAGTTAGTATAGAAATATGATGTAAAAAGCACCCCACGCTTTTTTACAATGAAATTAATTTTCTTTTCATAACTTTATTTTTACTTTAAATTTTTTGAAAATTATTGAAACATATTGTTGAGTTAGTATACTTTTTATAACCGTTGAATAAAATATAAATTAAAATTTAGTTTCTGATTTTTAGTTCGATTTGCTATTAAAGCGTGTTTTTTTAGTTTTTTTAAACTTTATTTTTTAGAATAGAATAGAATGTTATTTTATTTTTAACCGACTTCAAAAACGAGGTTCTCAATTCGGCCAGTATGTTTTTTTTTTTTTTTCTATGTATGTACACCGATTACGCCGAGATTACTGATCCGATTTACGTGATTTTTTTTTGTTCGATGCGGAATAGCTGTCATTTGGTCCCATATAAATTTTTTCAAAAACAGTTGGGTACTTTGGTATTAAATTAAAAAAAACTGAAATTATGAAATCGTCGACATAAGCGAAATTGCAAATTTTTGCTTTTTCAATGACTTTTTAGTGAAACGATACGATAGTAGGAAACAATATAAGTTGACAGTCACCCATCTAGCTTCGACCGTAGAAAGTTATCACTAAAAATTGTGAAAAAAAAATTTTAAACAAAAATTAAAACCGACTTAAAAAAACTGAAAAGGATAAAATAATTAAATTTAAGTAGGTATTCATCCCCTAGAAACATATTTTTGGAGTTGGTGCTAAGTGGTTTCCAAAAACAATAGAACGTGAAGCACCGACTCCAAAAATATGTTTCTAGGGGATGAATACCTACTTAAATTTAATTATTTTATCCTTTTCAGTTTTTTGAAGTCGGTTTTAATTTTTGTTTAAAATTTTTTCTCTCTAAAAAATATTTCATAAGCATCGATAAGAGGACAAGACATGCTTTTATTTCCTAGATGTGTTTAATATTTAATGAGGGTGGCAAAGGTTTGTATATAGGACATATCTAAAGATAAAACATGACCGCTAGCATTTATAGAGACGCTGGCAACATCAGAAACGTTACTTATAAATTATGAGAATAATACACACAGATGCTAGTCCCACCGTGACACATTGAGTGAGTGGGTCGCGATATCACATTATTTAGTAACGTGATACCAGTAACCCAGTATCAGATACGCAACAGTGATTGTGACACAGCTCATAATTACTGTAACTCAGCGTAATGATGCGTTTATCATTGCAATTTGTTTAATTGCTATTGTGTTGATGACAGTTGGTAGGATCTGGTGACCCACTTCGAATTGTTTGATGATGTTTTAAAGTTGACAGCATAAATAGATTTATGAAATTTATAGCATGTCAATTATCTTATTAGACTAATCTGCAATCCAATGTAGTGAAGATGAGGCCGACGATTGAGAATCTTAAAATGTAATAATTACTTTTGTACCATGTCACACCGATCTTGTGGACGTACTTTATAGTTGCTACCGTGCTATATTGACGATAGAGTCGTTGTGACATGATACTAAAGTGTTCAGCTACTTCTGTGGTCGACCGTACCACAGCCTTTCCTATTTCGGCCGCAAAACAGTTCGCTGTGTTTCGGATTGAAGAGAAAGGTAGCCAGTGCAAGTGCATGGAACACATTTCATTTTAGGGCTCAGGTTGATAACGCACCTGCAGTACTAAGTGGCTTTTTCCTTGTTATTGCTGGTGTTTATAGACAATGGTAGCCACTTACCACCAGGTGGTCCGCCAGCTTCCTTGTCATCTAGATGTTTAAAAAAACAAAGTTCCAAATTACAAAATCAGACAGGTTTCCAAGTTACCTTCGTAATTATCTGTTATGTACTAAAAGATAATAACACATAACGCCGGTTAATCAATAATTAAAATTATCTAACCGCGCCCAGCGGAGGGTATCATTACGCCTAAGTTGCGTACGCGCAGATAACACTCAATGTTCAATACTTTATTGCATACCATAATGTCAACAAAAGGTCTTAAGCTATTTTCAATAAAGATCTTTACAGACCCTGTCGGGCACGGCAAAGTTTTTTTTATACAAAGCCCGGCAAATGACTCAACACCACCTGATGTGAAGCGGTAAGAAGAGTCCATAAGCGGAGACAGCTAGTGCAGCTTGAAGTAGAAATTAAGTAAATACGGTATTTGTTATTATTGACACTAAATTTATTTCTAATTACTTTACAGTGAGAATTCACCTTCGTATTTTATTAATTATACAATATACAGATGGTGACGACAACACGTCAACAAATTAGTTAAAAGAAAAAACAATGAAAATAAAAACGGTAAAAATGACGTTGAATTCGTTCCACCTTGATGTGTTAGATCCTTGACGGTTATCGGCTGCCATACGAGTAGTCAATAACATTTTCATACATAGATGTAGTTACTGTCTAATGTAAACAAAAGGTTTTTACATACATTTAATAAATATACAATAAAGCCTCAAAGACAGTGTAAGCAGTTCGTTTTATAACTTGTGTTACTTGCGGTTATACTCGTATCGATAGTATAGAGCGTATAGCACACACAGTAAGGGTTTAATACCTATCGATTATGGACAATTTTCGAATAAAATTTATACTTTTAAAAGATGACTGAATAATCGAAATACGTAAGAATTACTACCCGTTATGTTGGGGGGAATTTGTTTGCCATAGTGTCAATTAACATAACGCTCTTGAATTTTACAGTGTATAGGAAACGCGTGAGTAGTAATTATTGGTTCTCTTACGGTGCTACTTTTTTGTATCAAAAAATATACAGAGAAACAGATGGACGGGCGAAAAGAATATTTTTTCAATACAATTGAATTATGAATATTCATAACACAACTGCAGCTATGAAACAGTTAAAGCTCTAACGAGTAACGGTGGCGCCCATACAGGGACATTCGTCCCAGACAACGGGACAATGGGACGTATTCGACTAGAATATTAAATGTGTAACGGGTTGACAATTAAGTGACAATAATTAAAAGCAAAGTAAGGAAGAATAGTTGAAATTCTAACGAACTTATATAAGTGAAGTTCGATACAAATTAATACACGATGTAAAGTACATCACGTCGAACGAAGCCCGAAAAATTCAATTGAAATTCAAACGAACTAAACTTGAGTGAAGTCTGATTGCAATTATATTTTGCAGTTTCATTCGACGCGATTTACATTTACCTACATCATGCATGAATTTGGATATATCCCGTCGAAAGAAGCTGTGTAATATATTTAATATTGTATGTACAACCCGCATTGGGCCAGCGTGGTGGTGTTATGGCCCAAGCTCGTCATGTGTTTCTTCCATGTAGGAAGGCCTGTGCCCAGCAGCGGGACGTATAAAGGCTGATGATGATGAAGTATAAGCAAGTAGGATAATTTATTATATGTATTTAATAATACCTAGTGCAGTGTTACGGTGGCTTTTATTTTTAGAGTTATTATTGGATGTATTGTCATATATCTCTTCAATTCAAAACACTTTTTCCTCATATTCACATTGTTTGACGTCATAACATTACATCTATTCAGGCTTTGGGTTATTTATGACACAACAAGATATATTTGGCATTTCACATTATAGGTCGTGATATTTTATACAATGACGTAATAAAGAGGATAACACTAAAACAATTTGTTGCAACATTCCTGAAGCTTAATGCTTAAACATTATTTAAGGTTGACTTAGCTTGAAGTGTGCAAATATGACAAAACTGATCTTACTTCATAGGTGACAGATCTATGAAGAAATAATCGAGTGCACAAAATACTGATCGAGTGTGAGGCTTTTTAGCTAATGTTTATTTAATCAAAACTGCACTATTTTTTTTTTTTAAAATGACATAATCTCAAATATTTATGACTGGCTAGCTGGTTAGTACCTATATTCGAACCAGGGACCTCTGTTTATGAAGACAGTTGTACGCCAGAGCTCCTGGGTTCCCTGAAATCCCTTTAGAGGCAGATGGTTCTATGGGGTCTATCCGTAGAATAATCTCAATAAGTTAAATAATAAACAGTAAGCTAAATTTTAAGACACGGTTGAATGTAAAGTATTACTTTAAGCGGGAATTTGATTTTCACTACTCTTCAGTATTTTACTGTAAGACTTACTAACAACAACGCATCAACCGTTAAAAGTCTCTTTAAAACTGACCCTTATCACCGAGTGTTAAAGCTGTACAATATAAACTATTATCATAAAGTTTCAATGTAAGATAGTAAAATACAATACTAAATAGATATAACTCATAGAACTAATGGTTTCGTCGTCAAAGTTCTACGCATGACAACTCTCAAGTAAAAGACATCAACGAGATATGCGCAGGCGCATTCAATCAAACTAAATGAACATTATTATTATGCCCATCTCTATTATATTAAGCGATAAGTATTAGTATTATTACTTATCACTGAGAAGCAAATAATAATTTTCGTAATGAGAAAATCATTGCTGTTTAAGGTTTCTTTATGTGTTTCATTACATTACTTATAATATATATTTGTTTTATTTTTTCGATGTCCGCCTTTGGGTACATGTTTGTGAAGATGAATTTACTTACTGTTCTTGTGCTAATTATGTTTTGTGTAACTGATTTACTATATAAATGATTTATTTATTATTATTCTTAATATACATTTTTATGAAAATTTCCTAGTTTTTAAAAAAGTTGGCAAATTTTAGTGACTTTGTCATTGTCCAAATTATTATTTATATATATTTTGATAACAGACTATTAGTCAAGAAAAATCAGTTTTTAGTTTTTTTGCCACCTAAAAAGGTCTAAAAAATCGCACTAAAAAATTACAGTGGAATCGGCGGACTTTGTGTCAATTGCTCAGACCACCAGACAGTTTATCACTTAATTATTTCTGTAAAATGCTCACACACACAGGAGTTTCGTTTCCTACGTTTTTCTAAGTAGCAAAGAAAAGAATAAGTAACAATTGAAATAAAAAATTACATAGGTAAACTTTTTTCACAATTGGTTCCTCTACTTAGTGACAGTTTTATATTACTTTGGCGGAAAAACTTAACACACACGAACTACTATTACTCAAGTTCTTGCTAACATAATAAAGCCATTGTAATCGTATGCAACAATACACAATAGCTCGTTTCTTGTTTGAGCTACTTCGTCGGGTCATCGCCGCGTAGACAGACGAACCTTCGTTTGATACGAGTTGACAATAGAAAAAAAAGTAAGCTAATAATGTCATTATAGAGTTCAAAGTCTTTAATATCTGTATTTTGGTTAACAAAAGGTTATGACAGCTAGTGCAGCTTTAAACACATTGTTATAGCCTTAACTAGGTATATAACCTTTTTTTATCAAGAAAAATCGATTATAGCCATGAGACATTATTTTGTTGTTGTACGCAATAGCACTATTATAATTGGTTTGCTTTATGTTGTGGCCACAATACATCTCTAGTTGATGTCTTTTATATGCCCTTAGTAATCAAATCGCGTTGTACATACATAAATAACGACACATGTCTCTGCTGCTGTACATACTATAAATTGTTGCTAAATATTATATATCCAATAAAAAGTCATCAATGTGCAATGTTTATTTTTATATTTCTAACAAATTCGTATCTTTGTCCACAGAATATCGCAGCATGGCTGTCTATTGTGATAGCTGTCATTGCCTTCGCTACACCAGGTGAGAAATAGACGCGTGCCGGTCTTCGGAGTCATCAATTCACTGTCTCCATCACGTACAAAGAAATTTAGTAGCTCTTTTCTTTGTCGAACTTCCAGAACTTGGAACTCTTTGCCAGCACATGTGTTCCCTCCTTCCTATAACATGGGTTCCTTCAAAAGAGACGTGAAAAAGTGAGGCAGCTAGAGCAGTGTCTGAACTGAACTGAACATTATCAATCAACCAATCAATTTATTTTCAGATATGTAGTATCTATACATTTACGTAGCAGGCTTTAAAAAATAAGCTTGTATCTACACTCAAGTTATAAAATTCGAATTATGATCCCACAGGTGAACATACTATATTGACATACTTTTTAACATAGATAATTAAAAAGAAAATTAAAAAACAACCTCCAACATAATGCCCATGCCCAAGTGTTTCAGGCAGCCAAATCGAATTACTAATTGAAACTACAAAAACCGAATCGAAACATAGAAAACCTAATCCTTGATGCGCGCAGTGCATATAAAGAATTAAATGTAGATTTGGCGCCATTTTGTCTGTTTACAACAATTTTTTTTTTTTAAATCTGATGTTAGTAGTGATTTATTTGACTAAATGTATGAGTGTAAATAAAGTGGTGTATGTAACTGCATATATCTTGGTATTAAAACACTCGCGTGGTACTATTAAAAACGGTTCCGTACCCAAAGGGTAAAACGGGACCCTATTACTAAGACTGTCCGTCTGTCATCGGACTGCATCTCATGATCCGTGATAGTAAGACAGTTGAAATTCTCACAGATTAGAGATCTCACAGATTATCACAGATGATATATTTCAGTTGCCCCTAAAACAACAAATACTAATAAACAGAATAAAATACATATTTAAGAGGGCTTCCAAACAACAAACGTGATTTTTTTGCTTATTTGTGCCGTGCGCGAGTCCAGCTCGTACTTCGCCGGTTTTTTAGACACCAGCTCGTGTTTAATGTACAGCTACATAAACTACTATTTTCCAGTGCACACATTACCGGCATTAGTATGCATGCAAATATTGTACTACCTAATTTATATTTTTTTATTTCTAGTAACAATTATGAAACTAATTCTATTTATAATAACAGCCACCTTAAATTTATCTAAAAACAAAAGTTTAAACAAATTAAACTAACACAACTAGGTGCTAGGTTAGTAAACTTATCAAAGACATTACACATCTTCAGACTTCCCGTGACCACGATCGCTGTAAAGTAATCGAAACGTCGGTTGTATAATAATAATGTAATATCTAATTAAACGCGAGTTAAATCCGGTAAATTGGTTTTATTACAAAAGTTTAAATCATTAGTCAAAACATAATAGGTACAATACAACATAGTAAAATATCATTAAATTGAAATATAAAAAATATATGTTTTATTTTATATACAAATAAATATTACATCTTTAATAAAAATTCAGATACAAACTTATGCATCTTTTTCTTCAACGTTAAACTTTAGAATATTCTAAGGATGTGTTTCTATTCTGAATTGAGTAAATAGCAGTCAATACCTTGTGCATAAATGTTCGTAAATAGTGATGCACCTACTATCTCCTAAGCTTGACTCTTAACAACCATTTCAAAAACTCCTCGACGCGGCCGGAACCACGGCCAGAAGCGCTATAAATACATTTGTAACAAAATATCTATTTTATATTTTCATATAGCTTATACAGAACAATCATAATAACAATGTCAAATATAGCACTTTATACTTTCATGGTTATTAACATTTGAATTAGAATTATTTACGGGATAACAATGTCAAATATTTTGCAGAATACAAAACAATCATTGCACCGAACGGTTTGCGTTACGTGTTTATTAGTAAAATACCAAATTGATGCGTTTCGGCTACGTTTCGGTTGCAATGAGTTATCAATATACAAAAACGTTGTAACTAAAGCGTTTCTGATTCATTTTAGATCAGAATACAATAGCAGAGTTGGGAGGCAGGAATTACTCCGCGGCTCCCATCAACTCTCCTTGCGTCTCGAGAGCGTCCGCGAGCAGCGCGTAGGCTATGAGAACAATGACTATTGTCCTTATGGCCTTGGAACACCAACGCAAAAGTATATAACCATTAAATTGGGTTGTACTTCTGAACAACGTGTGTGTTTGCGAAAGAAATCTGTAGAACTTAAACAATCTTTACTTATAAAAAATAAGTAGGTAAATAAAAAATATTTTTTCAGACATTTATAATAATAAATACATTTATAATAATGAAAATTAAGAATATTTGAAAGCAATGCCCAACTTAACCGAATCTTAGGTATTTGTAAAAATACTCGTTTCGGTTGTTGAATTAGAACATTTCGACATTGTAGGGTAGACGTTAGGTTATAACGCAAATACAGATAGACTAGAAGAATTTCACTGGGTTATCCCAAGTCCTGGGTAGCTTAGATGGTTAGAGCAGTCGCCCGGATTGCGAAAGGTCGCGGGTTCGATCCCCACCTCAAGACGTGAAATTTTTCTAGTTTAGATATTTTTTAAGTAAATATTTTTTCAAACATTTATAATAATGTTAAAATGTAAATTAAGAATATTCAAAGAATCTTCTAGAACTGTGATCGAATCCTGGCAGTGTTGGTACGTGATAAGATATGATGTTGATATCTATATCGAGGAGCTCGGTGGCGTTGTGGTGTGAGCGCTCTGTTTTCAAATACGAAAACAAAGCAAGTTTCGTCATGGTTGTTCCCGGGATGGGTCAATAAAAATTATCTCCAGCTCCTCCGTGCTTCAGAAGGCACGTTAATTATGCCGTTCGTCCCGGTTTTTTTTATACCACTAAGGTGGCAATCAAGCATACGGCCCACCTGATGGTAAGTGGTTACCGTAGCCTATGGACGCTTGCTTGCTTGGACTAGGGGTATCACTTGCGCGTTGCCGACCCTGTAAAAATCTTCTCACGCCTTTTTTGAAGAACCCCATGCTGTACTCGTTCGAGAAAACCTCTGCAGAGAGCTCATTCCACAACCTAAGCGTAAGGAGGAGAAAGTTTCTCTGAAACCGTACAGTACGCGACCACTTTAGTTCCAATTTGTGGGGATGAACTCCCTGCCGGTGGCGAGCGGTGCGATGATAGAAAGAAGCCGTGGGTATCATGTCAAATAATTCCTCAGAACACACCCCGTTATACAAACGGTAGAACACACACAAGGAGGCAAAATCTCTCCTTAGGCTCAAAGGATCAATACCGTTTGTGAGCTCAGGATCGTCGACAGGTTGTTACTGCAACCACTTTAACCCACCAACCCGCATTGTGGTGTTATGGCCCAAGATCCTCATGCGTTTCTCCCATGTAGGAAGGCCTGTGCCCAGCAGTGGGACGTAAAAAAGCTGGCGATGATGATGATGATTATCTATATCAACAGGCTCAGAGGCATTGTAAGAGTAGACGTTAACTTACAACGCAAAAACCAATACTGTCTCGGTAGTTTATTGATCAGGAACAGTCACTTAGATTGTGAAAGGTTCAGTTGACGCTTCAGGAATAGTACATTACTTAACTGCAGTACATTATTGCAGCGGCCAGCTAAAGAGCGAATGTAAATGACGAATGTGTAAATGTACACATACGTGTAAATCCATCAATGCCTAGTTGTGGGCAAAGCTTGTATAGAACTTTTCTCAAATAATAAATGAAAACTAAGCAGTACCTAGACAGAACTTTTTATTTAAAAATACATTGTTGAATCTACAATTTTTGAAATTTAAAGTGGACGTTCTTTTCCAATAAACAGTTTTCTATTTGCAAGCCAGTAAAATTAAAATAAAATCTTTGATTAATTACCTCCTTGGTTGCTAAGTTTCAGAGTAAAAGATCATTCCATTTTTAAATTACACGGCAGATATGAGTTTACATGGTAATTTATTTGACCGCTAAAACACGACAGATTTTCATACAATTTTTGCCAGCCGATTTATTTCGAAGAAGGTTGTCAAAATAATTATCAAATTTCCAAGCATGTTTGAGAAAAATATTTTTTATAAGTAGTTTAGTTTAGTTATTTATTTTCATAAGCTCAGTAAGCATTTTCAACCAACCAATATTTTGTAATAATTTATTGCCTATTATTTCAGTGATGTAAACACAGTCTAGTTTAGCTTTACTTAACAAAATACTAACACTAACTATTGCACAGAAATAATTTTATTAGTTTTGGAACTAATTTGAATTAAACTTTTCTTATTTCATGGACGCATTCGTCAACTGTAACGATGATTAATTCAGACTTTTTATATTGAAATCAGCAGAACCTTCGTTTCCATTGAATTATATTGTGGCCTATACTAGACTATAAAGGATTGAGGTCAGATGAGTGTACTACAACTTACATGAGTGTACAGTCACGGGCACTAAGCTGATACACTTTTGGCATATCATGTTCCTTATTCTTCTTCCAATAAGAGTCACTGACGGTTCACAATCACAAATTAGAGGGAGAAAAAAGTAGAGTAAACACTATCGATTCTCACTCACTCTTTGTGCACTCTTTTTACAATGCACATTGGACGGAGTGAGTTAGCAATATTAGAGTGTTTCATCACTACTTATATGAAGTATATAATAATATTAAGAGTGTTTCTTCCACCATGTTACTCTGTCTTTTTATCTATAATTCATAAATCATTGTATAAAAATTGTGAGTGTAATAGATACTTTGGCGGCACATATACTTTATTGGCTGGTCGAATGGTCATTGCAATATCTTTGTTTACAAAACCAGAGTCCGCGATTCGAGTCCCAGTTAGGGTAGTTGTTTATATGATTAAGACGGACATTCGTTCTTGAACCATAGTTGTCTGCGTGTTTATGTGTGTGAATTATATATTATATAGGGCTAGGAAAAATAGAAAGGTTAAGAAAGTAAATGTCAAATATAAGAAAATGTTCAACACACAAACATAAGTCTGGTTCACTAGATAGGGTTTCTGACTGACTAATAAGTCAAAAAAATATAAGTTTAACCAAGGATGATAGAGTTTAACTTTTTACACTTCATAATCAATAATATAAACCGAATAAATATGTCGGGTTTTTCAATATCTTAATTATTTACCACGTAACACGGATATAGATAAATGAACAAGAAACTAAACGTGTTCACAATGTTCCAATTCGTTGGTCACACAAATCATACCATGTTCAATCGCAATATAAAATGCTTGCGGACATATCTGATTCGATTACACCACGGATTAGTTTCTTGTGTTGGCGTGAAAATTTCGATCTTGTTATGGAGAATCTTTCGCGGTCGGTCTGAAAATATTTAGAAATCACTTCACGGAACCACAAATAGCATCATTATTCTGTAAACGTTTTTCTTAAGAAGATCTTCGTGATAATTTTGAGGTACAAAACCTTCCTTAGGTTATTCAGGTGCTCAATAGAATCAAGATTATTATTTGATTTACTCAAAGGCGAGCAGAGCTTATCTCAGACATGATGATTGGATTATATTTATTTTTAGTTGCCATATCCTTCAGTAGTGTGTTCTGATCTAAAAATTACATTACTTGGCATTATTGCTTACAATACAGTCACGAGCAAGAATACAGTACCCACATTAGAAATTTAAGCATCTTTGTCACTTTTGCATTAAAAGTCATGAAGTGACAAAAGCGGGTAGGAAAAAGATACGGAATACACTTCGGAGAGCGTGCGACTGAATTCGTAAATTCCACCAGCTCCTTTTCAACATCGAGGAACCAGACGCATAATGTTGCTTATGTTTTCCAGCGGGTTCGAGCGAGCCCCGCGTTGTGTGCTACTACACGAACTGGTCGGTGTACCGGCCCGGCACCGCTCGGTTCAACCCTCAGAACATCAACCCCTACCTGTGCACCCACCTCATCTACGCGTTCGGAGGGTTCACCAAGGACAACACCTTGAAGCCCTTCGACAAGTACCAGGATGTTGAGAAAGGTATGTCTAGTTTTTTAGCTTTCCCCCGAACAAAGGCGTTGTTCAATGTTGTTTTTTTAAATAAAATCATTCAGACTAAAATAAAAAACTTACCTCATAGATACTTCCTTAAAAAGGCTTTGTTTCAACAACAGGCATTATGATGATGATAATGATGATGATAGTAATATCATATTTAATTATTCAGCTCAGAATTTGCCTAATAAATATAACAAAACAAAATAATTACAATAGTTTGAATTGAACAAAACAATAAAATAATTTAATTTGTGAAGACCCCATAAACCAAACTCCATTACAATTTATCAAAAATAGGGTTTTAGGAATGAATATAAATCATAATTACCTACATCAAAGTCTTATAAGAAAGATTTAAGAAATTTTCGCGGGCGCTATCAATTTGTCATCCACTACACTGTTTACTTGTCGTAGATCTTCTTAGCTTTAAACTTGGGGAAATAAGGCTAGTTAATAGCTTTTTTATATATGATAAGTGGCAGAGAAGCTAAAGAGAAAAGAGGTTACCATAGCCTATAGACTTTTAGCACTCACCCGATAACTATCGTATAAAATCAGTAAGCAAGTAAGTCAGTAAGCAGCAAGTAAAGTGTGGAACGATTTGCCCCCACCATTTAGAGAACCTCTAACTTTATCAAAATACAAAATATTAGTTCGTAACCATTTGCTAGATAAACAGCGACAGAAACCCCCTTTACTTTTTTTAAAAAAACTTAAAAAACCCCACCATGTAATTAATGCGTCAATCACCGATTTACAGAATAGAGAAAATCACACCTTAAACGAATCACGTACACGGTTGCATCGTATACACATAGCTGTGACGCACACACCGTACTAGACTCTTCCATCCTGTCAAATTTAATGTTAAGGAATTATTATTTTATTATTGTTCATTATGCCCCATTATCAAACAAATTGTTTTAACTTGTCAGCCACAGGGATCAATCTGAAAACCAGCACTGGGCTAAGCTCAGTTTTATGCTGAGATTGCCGATAATCACATGTTTAATGTCATATCATCAATGAAATGTAATTAATCTGTATATTAATGTAATTACATTTAATAAGTTGTGTTACTATAAGTGTTCACTATTTTGTAACTATCTTCGGCAATAAAAAATTTTTCAATTTCAATTTCAAAATCGGGAGAAAGCGGTATATTGACAGGAACAGGAAGAGCAGGAAAGCAACAGGAAGGCAACGTTCTGTTATGTGCAGGGGGATCGCTTTCTCAATGGACCCTGGGGACTACTAAGAAGTGTTATTTAGCTGCTATGCGATTCTCTAATGTCAGCAGCCTTGAATTCGTGGCTGTCGGCAACGCTGTCATACCTTTTAGCGTTTATTCGACAGCTATTTGACAACCGTTGGCGACACTAGCGTTCCGACGACGAGCACGGCGTGAGCCGGAACTATAAATTTGTTGATCTTTATGTAAAAATCAATCGAATATTGAATGAAGTCATTGCATATTCGAATCGAATCGAAAAATATCGATTGTACTTCATGTCGTATATCCAAAACAGTGACAATCATACACAGCCAAGTGATCGACGTAAAGTTTAGTGAATACGATTAGGTACGCGCAGCGCCGTGGCTCGATGTCGAATATTTCTGTTTGTGAATCACACTGCTGCAATCTTCTGTAAAGTGTGCTACTAGCCCGCTTAAAAACAATCGCTAATTTAATCAATTTCATATAATAATTACCTATTGTTTCTACACCAGGTGGTTACGCCAAGTTCAATGGCTTGAAAACTTACAACAAGAAGCTGAAGACTATCCTGGCCATCGGCGGCTGGAACGAGGGTTCCACCAGGTTCTCCTCCCTGGTCGCCTCCAAGGAACGGAGGAGGGAGTTCGTCAGGAACGCTATCAAGGTAAAGAAAGACATTGTAGGCTCATATTGGCCGTGAAACAGTTTGCTGTGTTTTGAATATTGAAGGGAAAGGTATCCAGTGTAAAATTACTGGGCTTAGAAGGATTTTTATCTTAGACCTCACGATGACAACGGTGATGAAATTGGTAGGTGACACTTAGTGCTCCGGTGGCGTAGTGCTAATCGCGTCTGGCCGGACACCAGGAGACGCGGGTTCGGTTCCCGCCTGGAGCATATAATTTATTTATCGTTTTCTTTCTTTATTTGTAATTGATATATTAAAAATGAAGTTATTTATTAATATGCAGTTAGAGACCGACGGCTTGTTATGTCAATGCACTCAGTTTTGTAGGTTGCGTCCAAAGTACATAACAATTTATTACATTCATCAGTTAAATCTATTAGAATATTAAATAATAAAATCATGTACAGTCGACAGCACATCAAGCGTAACAGTTTGACTTTGAGACCGCCCTTACGCCATTCGTAATAAAGGCGGCTTTCGTAGTGCAACTGTTACACTTGATTTACTATCGTCTTTACGTATATCGTACAATAATTAAACATGTTGTGTTCACTAAAATGGACTGTCTAGCTTAAGTCTTTGTATTTTATTATACCTATAACCATGTCAAGACGATTATCTGTAAGTGTACGTATTTAAAATAAATAAATAAGGATTGTGAGAGTTATAAATAACTCTTCCACGCTTAATTTAATCTTGATGATATTAGCGATTATCCCCAGACTTAATATCGCCCTTTTATATGATCTAGGCTTACGGCGAACTTCAATGAAGATAGATCAGCTATCCTATAAGCCGTAGTAGGAAAGCGCAAGTCCCACAAGCTTTCACTCGCATTAAGCTATTCAAAGGGCTAGTTAATGCATGTTGCGGTATGACTACATGCAAGCATTAAGTTACTTTTATACAGATTATTTCTAAGTTATATACCTACGTGTATGATTTCTTTGCTATCTCCTGGAGACCGTCCGTGACTTTCAAACGATTGTAAACCTAGGTAGCTTTGCTGACCCTGTATAAAGCGTTGTGTACGAGTGACATTGTACACACAAGGCTTCCTTAATGAGCTCTGTACCCCTAGCACGAACATTTTTAAATTTCGAATCATAATCATATCGTTCACGCACGCTTAGAGACACCGCACATATACAATTTCAAGTTGGCCAACGAAATCGCAGAATGTCTAATAGGCATAGAATCATATGATAGGGCTATCTGGCACATTATATCCAACTAAGTCGTTCAACTAAAAAGTGGGCCAACTATCGGCCGATAGTCCGCAGACTATAACAACTTAGTTGGTCAGTCGCACGGTAAGATGCAGTATGACCAGACCCGTGCGCGTGATTTCCCCACGCTTGGATTTTTGCCGACGGGCACGCAGCCGCCGAGTCGATTTCTGCATTCTCTACTTGTAACAAATGAAAAAATAGAACTGCTGATCGACGAAGTCCAAAAAAGGCCAGCCCTTAAAAATCTGGGTAACATCTTAGTTTAGAATGTAAGGTATGATGTTTCCCACGCTTTAATCTGTCACGTAATATCGGATGCACCCTAAATGTTTTGTTCTGTTTTCGTCTTCTTTTTATTAATTTAAGTAGTGCGTTGTTTTTCCGCATTTTATCGCAGACTTCACCGCGCTAGCAATACTGTCCATCAACTAAGTTGGCGAAGTCTGCGGCCTATGAAAGCACGTAATTTAGTTGTTCGATAGTTGGCCAACCTGAAATTGTAAATCTGAGGTGTCTCTTAAAATTTCAAACAAAGACCAGACAAAAGCACCCGTAACTACTCGATACGATAGCAATTCGAAATTTAAAAGTGCTAGGGGTACAGGTGACATTACTTACCAGAAAAATCAACACTTCATTCATATATTCATTCATATTCAGTCAGCGTACAACCAGAGCTTGGGGAGACGTTGCGGCGATGGATGCGGTCAGTGACGGCTTCCGTCTAACCAGAGCCAGGTGGACTGCATTGACCCGCCGACCAGGGAGACCCGAAGAAACGGCTGTTCCGCTGGCCGCCCGTGGTACAGTACAGGGGCCCAAGCGAACCTAACCAGTTCGTGAGGCTGCCCTATCATGCCACGCATAATCTTGGGGTGGTCCGTCGTGCCGGTTGGTGACCGGGTGGTGGGGTCCCGGCGGCCATTCCCGGGGAGGTTCGGGGGCCCTTCCGTTCGGCGGGTCAGCGCGTCTCTACTGTCGGCTATTACCTGGGGAAACAGGCCTCACGCTTTGACCGTATATATCGCGGCAACGTCCCCCCAATTCACGCCTCTCCTCCTTCTATCTTCAACTATGGCAGCGCTCAAAAACAGTTCCGGTCGTTCAGCGGTGCACACCCCCACCACAACCACGCTGTTTGAGGTCGGGCTCACTAACATCCGTGGGCTCCATGCTAACCTCAATGCCGTCCACCAACATCTCGAGACGGCTCGACCCGAAATGCTGTTTTTGACGGAGACGCAAATACTCCGCCCGGCAGACACTAGCTACTTGGATTACCCCGGCTACGCTCTTGAAGAGTCCTTCAAAGCGAAGGCCGGGGTATGCTTGTTTGTCCGGGCGGATGTTTGCTGTCGCCGTCTGCGCTGTTTGGAGGACCCTTCCTACTCTATTCTTGGGGTACATGTGGACCTGGGCACACATAGCCGAATCTACGTGTGCCTCTATAGATCCCACAGCGGTGACATGGAGACAACTCGACTTTTCGAACATCTTAGTCGGGTGGCAGATGTTGCGCAGGAGCAGTTTCCAACCGCGGAATTGGTGTTTTTAGGGGACTTCAATGGTCACCACGAGTCGTGGTTAAGTTCCTCTAAAACTGACCATGCTGGTAGAACTGCCTACGCTTTCGCTCTCACGCACGACCTGACCCAACTGGTAAACCAGCCCACCAGGATTCCAGACATTGTCGGTCACGCGCCCTCATTGTTGGACCTTCTGCTGACGACTCGCCCGGATGGATATCGGCTAGAGGTTCGTGCTCCTTTAGGAACATCGGATCACTGCCTGGTATCCGCTGGGGTGCCACGGGCGTCGCCACCGGTACCTATGGTTGCCAAACGCCGCATCTGGCACTATGCGTCGGCAGATTGGGACGGTATGCGGGATTACTTCGCATCTGTCCCTTGGAGGCAGCGCTGTTTCAGTGAGCTGGACCCGAACGCTAGCACTACTGCTGTTGCTGATGAGATCATGTTAGGGATGGAGTACTATATCCCTCACTCCGATCTCATCAGTAGGGGTAGGCGTAACCTCTGGTTCAACCGCGATTGTGCCTTAGCTGTTGAAAACAGACAGTCGGCATACCGCGCTTGGATCAGGGGCCGAGCTTGCGGGGATCCCAACATTGACTCACTGAAAGCAGTCTATAACAACGCCACCAAGTCCTGCAAAAGGGCCTTCATCAGAGCGGATGCACAGCGCGTTGCACGAGTTGGCCAAGAACTTCTTACGCATCCTACGGGAAGCCGTAGCTACTGGCGTCTGGCCAAAGCCGTGCAATCCAACTTCTGTCAACCCTCGCTGCCCCCGTTGAGATGTTCTGACGGCTCGCTAGCTCACAAGCCGCAAGAGAAAGCCGATCTCTTGGTAAAACTCTTTGCGGCTCACTCCCGAATCGACGACTGCAACTTACAGCCACCAACACTCTCCCACTGTGGCCACACAATGCCCGATATTCGTATTAGGCAATGTGATGTACGTGCGGAGCTTCAGTCAATCGACGTCCGGAAAGCTAGTGGACCTGATGGCATTCCAGCGATAGTACTGAAAAACTGTGCAGCGGAGTTGTCTCCTGTCTTAACGCGGCTATACCGTCTTTCTCTCTCTTCCGGGTGTGTGCCGGAATCTTGGAGAGAGGCCAATGTGCAACCGGTCCCCAAAAAGGGAGACCGATCAGACCCAGCTAACTACCGCCCGATAGCTGTCACCTCAGTTCTTTGCAAGGTCATGGAACGGATCTTAAACCACCAGCTGATCCGATACCTAGAAGATCACTCATTAATTAATGATCGACAGTACGGGTTTCGGCCGAACCGGTCAACGGGTGATCTTCTAGCGTACTTAATGCATGTCTGGGGTGAAGCTATTGACAAACGTGGAGAGTCACTGGCTGTTAGCCTTGACATTGCCAAAGCATTCGATCGGGTCTGGCACAAGGCTCTTCTCTCCAAGCTCCCGGCATACGGTCTGCCCGCTCAGTTCTGTAACTGGATCGCCGGCTTCCTGCATGAGCGAAGAATCCGTGTCCTCGCAGATGGATGCGCTTCGCGGTTCATGTCAGTGAATGCTGGTGTACCACAAGGCTCTGTTCTATCCCCCACACTCTTTCTTCTTCATATCAATGACATGATTCCGTTAGGAAACATTCATTGCTATGCAGATGACAGTACAGTGCATGGGGGATATTACGGTCGCCCAGGGGCTGGGCGCGCTGAAACCGAGAGAGAGAGAGAGAATCTTACCATTGAGCTCGACAGGGTGTTGAACCTCGTATCTGAATGGGGATCTAACAATCTTGTTGAGTTCAATGCTAAGAAAACACAGGTGTGCGCGTTTACAGCCAAAATGTCGCCGTTCCTTCCCCTTCCGTCTCTTCAGGGCACGACTCTTTCGGCACAGGGCTCCCTAAACTTGCTAGGTATGGAGATATGTTGCGATCTGAATTCCAGGAACTATATCGAAACCGTGATAAAAACAGCCTCACGGAAGCTCGGTGTCCTGAACAAGGTGCGTCGATTTTTCACGCCTGACCAATTATGCCTGCTGTATAAAACTCAGGTCCGGTCTTGCGTGGAATATTGCTCGCACTTGTGGGATGGCTCCGCCAAGTACCTACTCGATGCCCTGGACAGATTGCAGCGTCGTGCTGTCCGTATCGTTGGCGATGTAGAGGTCACCAACAACCTTGAGCCTCTGCAATTGCGTCGAGACATTGCGTCGCTTAGCGCCTTCTATCGGCTATATCACGGAGAGTGTTCTGAAGAGCTATTTGACCTTATCCCACCTTCCCCCTTCCTACTCAGGAGCACGCGTGCCGGTCTTCGGAGTCATCAATTCACTGTCTCCACCTCAACATCACGTACAAAGAAATTTAGTAGCTCTTTTCTTTGTCGAACTTCCAGAACTTGGAATTCTTTGCCAGCACATGTGTTCCCTCCTTCCTATAACATGGGGTCCTTCAAAAGAGGCGTGAAAAAGCACCTTTCGGGCCGGCAAGGTGGAGGCAGCTAGTGCATTGTCCGTTTCTGCACTAGCTGTCTTCGCATATGGACTCTCCTTACCGCTTCACATCAGGTGGTGTTGAGTCATTTGTCGTGCTTTGTATAAAAAAAAAAAAAAAAAAAAAAAAGTAGTGTTAATTGGGTGCGATTTTTCGCCTGGGCAAATTGTACTCTTTTATAATTCTGGTTTATCTTAGAATATCTCAGCCTCGTACAACTATTTTTTAACCTACTGATAAGTGGCTTCACCATTTTATATTTATCATAAAGTTATGTAAGATTAGTTACGTGAAAGTAAATTCTTAAAAAATGTAAGTGGTGAAATGGTGCTTATGACCAAAAACTTTAGCATCTTCGTTAACCAACACGTATTTATTGTTCCAGTTCCTTAGACAAAACAACTTTGACGGTCTCGATCTGGACTGGGAGTACCCAGCCTTCCGCGACGGCGGCAAGCCCAAGGACAGAGAGAACTACGCCAAGCTGGTGAAGGAGCTCCGTGAAGAGTTCGACAGGGAGTCAGGGAAGACCGGGAAGTCACGACTCCTGCTAACCATGGCTGTTCCTGCGGGCATCGAGTACATACAGAAGGGATTTGATATACAGACATTGAACCGGTGAGTAGATAGATATAGGTAGTAAGGTTGAGGGTCGCGAGTGACTTTTTTACGACTAGATGACAAACAAGCTGACGGCCCACCTAGTGGTAGGTGGCTGCCGGCGCCTAAAGACAGCTGCAATAAGAAAGAAAAGGCACTTGGTAGGCCTCAGGTGCGTTGTCATGTCATCCTGAGGCCATGGTCAAAAGTCATGGAAATGCGAGTTGATGTAGGCATGCAAGATTACGAGAAATAACACGGAAAACCCCGTAGCTAATGTTATTTATTCTCATTCAGCCTTTGAGTATATTACTTCTCTTAAAAATTATACTAAAACTAGTGCCTGCACGCGGCTATATGTCGGTTAACGCGCAAAAAGCTAAATGTCATTTGACAGGATGTAATCTATCTCCATATTAAAATCCATCTAAATCTGTTCAGCTGCTTAATTTAGTATGCAAGCAAAGTTATTTTTTGGCGCAAGTGCTGATGTTGAATCTCTAACTACCCAAAGAGTAAGCACAGGGAGATATTCAAAGCTATAAAACATTTGCTCTCGTGTGAAACATGCAACTTTTCACCTCTCCCAACGAGATAAATAAGTATAAGGTTGCAATCGAGTAAAACCAGTTAACACAATATTCAATAACACGCTTATGATAGCGAATTAACCCTAAGTAAACCTATGTTTAAACTATATATTTAGTTGAAATAAAAAAATGAAAATAATGCTGGAAATTTGAATTTTTCTATTTTAAATAGGTAATTACATAATTATCTTAATAATACATTTGTACTTTCTCAAAATCCTATTTTGTGGGTAGTATTATTAGCTGGGAACTGATTGTCTGAATCTGTCATTCATATTATAACAGACGTATATTACACGATAATTATGTCATTGTGTAGTTTACCTACTTATTTCTGCGCAGTGAAATGCCAAAATGCAGTATTAAAAATTTTGCACCAAAATTAAATTTAATAAAAGCAAAATGCGATTTAGACAAAACAAAGCCAAAAGCCCCCTTTTTGTGTTGAAAATTTATAAAACAAAGCAAATTTGTACACGACACGTTCATTAATGATTAACATTAAAACTGACTTGTGTGCAAATAAATATGACATTTAACTCGACTTGGCAAGGCAGGCTTTGTGCTATTTTATCTATGTCACAAAGGGCTAACACCATCGTTTACCCAATTGGTATTTCACACACCACAAAACAAAGACCACCGCGATGTGAGTGAAATAAATGATACCTGCCTAAGTAATGGTATCGCATAACAAATGTGAGATGGTTGCAAAATCATGGATGTGTGTGTTTATTAGTCAGTGGTTACTCAATTTCTAATTCAATGTCATATTGCCTAATTATACGGGGGTTCAAGTGAATGGCTGAAGCGTGACGCTACGTAGCGTGATTTTTATTACCTCGGTACCAATGTAATTGTAGCCGTATCAATCAAATTAATTAATTTAAGGTAGGGGAGAATGGGATAATTCCGAACGTGGACTAATTTCGATCAAGGCCGTGTAGGTATATTTTATAGTCTCTTTTTGATGGCTAATACATAGGAAGACCCATGTCTAATGCCTGGCACAAAGAATGGGCTCATGTTTAAAAAAAATAAAACGCTTGGGTCTTTGTCTATGAAGAACCGTCATAAAAAATATATGTAAGGTATTGTCAATACAGATTAAAATTATTTGTTATTCTATTAACAAAATTCTTTATCTTTTTCTATCATGATATAAGCTTCATTCAGATTTAGGAATCCATAGAATAGTGTGTACTTAATTTTTTAACTTAAATGTAAGCATAGCAATGCATGCAAATAATATTTATTATTAAATAAAAATGTATAAAGGTTATCTTGTTAATACAAATAAAATATAATATTTCAGACATAGGACCACTTTAACGGACTTATTTTTATACTTCACAACCCTACTTTTCGATTACTTACTAACTCGTTTCGTCGTCGCTACCGCTCGTAACTTGTAACCTTACCAAAACTCGCGTGCGCTACAAATGTCATTGGGATTCTAACCCATCAGAAGAATGTCGTTTGACTTTGAAAACATGATAGCTATTTGCAATCATCAAACCGCTTTGTGTATAAGATAAGCGTCTCAAACAAGTATACGATCCTCCTTACAGTAAGGGGATAGCTCTAGGTGGCGGTCCCACACGGTAATTTTTTTAGACAGTTTTTTATTATAAATTCACAATAACAATTATTTTAATTATTTTATTTCATCTTAGACCTCAGGAGGGCACCGCACCTGTAATTTAAAGTGTTTTTGACTTGTTATTGCAGGTGTCTATAGGCGGCGGTAATCGCTAACTACTAGGTGGTCCGTCAGCTTGTTTGTGTTCTAGTTCTGTAAAAAAAACAAATTACCTAACCCAAATTAAGCGTACTTAAAGAGCTTGGTGTTATGGATACTAGATCTCGGAGAAGTAAATTAATTATTTCAATAAATTGTACATGGCATTGGCATGGCAAACTCCTTGGGGAGTCGGTAGATAAAAGTTTGTCTCTCTCTTAGTCCGAGAGAAAGAACGAGATAATAGTTATTTGTTATACAAGAGTGCAAAGTTGCTTTTTAGCCGCGTGCTAAATTTTGATGACCGAGCAAGCGAAGGATTCTAAAATTAGAATCCTGAGCGTTAGCAAGGGAATCAAAGGAGCACGAGGTGAAAAATCTTTGCACTCGACTCGAGTGCAACACGTAATTTTTCATCCCACCTCAACGAGGAAATAACTAAATGCAAAAAAAATATTTGCGCATTATTAACAGTTTTAGTCAATTCTGTTGGCGTCAAATAAACTTCTTCGTCGCTAGAATCACTCATTTTTACTTTTTTATGAGGTTCTCTACTTGTTTTCAAGTTTCTTGTTTTAAACCTATGGTTTTAACAAATATGTCGTGAAAAGAAAATGGCGCGCGCAAAGCAAATTAAACAAAAAGTACACCCAGAAGGTGCCGAGTCTGAGTTTTTAACAAGTTAAAAAAGGTTTTATGATAAATTCGGCACCATGGAGGTAGAAGTAAATAAGTTTAATATTGTTTGGAATTCACAAACTTAGTGCACACGATGTTCTAAATTCAATTTTTAAAAAGTTATTTTTCCACGAATTTTTAAGAAATCAAAGAGGAAACGGTTCCTAGCTCGTGAGAAGTTTGTATAGCGAATTGTAATCGAGATGGATGAAGCGGCGCGTGACCACGCGTGGCGTGATTGTATTAACTTACGCTATGTCGATCAGTATATTTGTAGGTCACTAAGACGGTGCTCTGAAACTAGTTTTACGTAATAAACTGGTGGATGCTACAACTGTCTTGTAAGTCATGGGGCAAGGTGGACTTCGCCTGATATCACTCTTCCCTATTTGCCTAGCCTGTCTCATTCCTACAAGACTTTTATAATCAATCTATATAATCATTCCTATAAGAACTAAACCGAGCCTTAATTGTTTTCGCAGTTGAAATTGAATTTCATCTTTGCTTGCTGTCTTACAATACCGGCTTAGAAATTCGATGACCTAATATATTTTCACCTCTCCAGCAGCAAAATAGCTCTTTTGCTGCGTAAAATCTCGAAGGAAAACCGGTTTTTGCAACGAGCATGAGGCAAAATAAGTTTTTAAATAAATTTGAGATAGGCAGTAGCGCGTTCCGAAACTCAGGAATAGCGCTAGTCGCACAACTGTGTAATTTAATTATTTTAGTTTATGAGCTTAACTCTTTCTTGAAAAATAATAGTGTATATAAAATAATCTGTGGGAAAATCGAGAAAAATAAATTCAGATTGTTTTGATTATTCGACTTGTGTTTCTAATTAATTGTGATTATTTTGTTATTTTAATAACAAAAATGAGTTCATGGAGTGATGAAATCGAGTGATTTTCTGTACCTATCTCACTTATAACAATATTCTCGCTGGAGACGTCAAAAGTTGTATGTTTCACACGACAGCAATTTTCTTTTGTCTCGTGCCTTTAATTCACTCCCTGCGCTCAGTACCTAGTCTAATTGTGAATCACTCGCTATGCTTGTGATTCAATTTTAGACTACTTCGCTGGTTCGTGATTTAACATCAGCACTCGCTACAAAAAATAATTTTGCTCACTTGTTGAACAAATAACTATTGTTAATTTTTGATTTTAACATTATTATAAATGTTTGAAAAATTACTTAGTAATTAAAATAGAATAAAACTAGAAAATTTTTTTTTTCTTTCACGTCCTGAGGCAGGAGTCGAACCCGCGACCTTTCGCAATCCGGGCGACTGCTCTGACCACTGAGCTCTGACCACTGACCACTCACAGGGATATCCCAAGTCCTGGGTGGCTCAGTGGTCAGAGCAGTCGCCCGGATTGCGAAAGGTCGCGGGTTCGATTCCTGCCTCAGGACGTGAAAAAAAAAAAAAAAAAAAATCTAGTTTTATTCTATTTTAATTACTAAGTAATTTTTCAAACATTTATAATAATGTTAAAATCAAAAATTAAGAATATTTGAAAGCACTGCCCCAACTTAACCGAATCGTCGGTATTTGTAAAAATACTCGTTTCGGATGTTGAAATAGAATATTTCGACATTGTAGGGTGGACGTTAGCTCATAAACGCAAATACAAATAGACTAGAAGAATTTCACAGGGATATCCCAAGTCCTGGGTGGCTCAGTGGTCAGAGCAGTCGCCCGGATTGCGAAAGGTCGCGGGTTCGATTCCTGCCTCAGGACGTGAAAAAAATTTTTCTAGTTTTATTCTATTTTAATTACTAAGTAATTTTTCAAACATTTATAATAATGTTAAAATCAAAAATTAAAAAAAACAAATTAAGAATATTTGAAAGCACTGCCCCAACTTAACCGAATCGTCGGTATTTGTAAAAATACTCGTTTCGGATGTTGAAATAGAATATTTCGACATTGTAGGGTGGACGTTAGCTCATAAACGCAAATACAAATAGACTAGAAGAATTTCACAGGGATATCCCAAGTCCTGGGTGGCTCAGTGCTCAGAGCAGTCGCCCGGATTGCGAAAGGTCGCGGGTTCGATTCCTGCCTCAGGACGTGAAAATATTTTTTTAGTTTTATTCTATTTTAATTACTAAGTAATTTTTCAAACATTTATAATAATGTTAAAATCAAAAATTAAGAATATTTGAAAGCACTGCCCCAACTTAACCGAATCGTCGGTATTTGTAAAAATACTCGTTTCGGATGTTGAAATAGAATATTTCGACATTGTAGGGTGGACGTTAGCTCATAAACGCAAATACAAATAGACTAGAAGAATTTCACAGGGATATCCCAAGTCCTGGGTGGCTCAGTGGTCAGAGCAGTCGCCCGGATTGCGAAAGGTCGCGGATTCGATTCCTGCCTCAGGACGTGAAAATATTTTTCTAGTTTTATTCTATTTTAATTACTAAGTAATTTTTCAAACATTTATAATAATGTTAAAATCAAAAATTAAGAATATTTGAAAGCACTGCCCCAACTTAACCGAATCGTCGGTATTTGTAAAAATACTCGTTTCGGATGTTGAAATAGAATATTTCGACATTGTAGGGTGGACGTTAGCTCATAAACGCAAATACAAATAGACTAGAAGAATTTCACAGGGATATCCCAAGTCCTGGGTGGCTCAGTGGTCAGAGCAGTCGCCCGGATTGCGAAAGGTCGCGGGTTCGATTCCTGCCTCAGGACGTGAAAAAAAAATTTTTCTAGTTTTATTCTATTTTAATTACTAAATAACTATTGTTTAGGGAAATGATGCAATAAAAAAATAAACAAATGAACAGCTTTTCTTCCTTTCTTTCACGTTTATAGATTGTTTTAAGTTAGTATGTTATATGTTAGTTAATAATATATCTTAGGCATACAATCACTATTATTTTTCTCACTATAAATCAATGAATGAAATAACTATTTACATAATACAATACATTGTAACACAAAGAGTACAATGAATGGCATGTAATTTATAGTAACGGTATAATCAATTATAATTCATTCATGTTTTGTGAAATGAGTCATCCTCATCTCTCATACTGATTAATGAGGACTTTAACACACTTGTATCGTTTGTAATACGTTTGGTTCATGGTAATACTCATATTTTTTTTTTAAACTATATGCTTATTCGTGAAAGAGCGGGAAATCTAAGCTAGTTTATATGTAATGTGTAGATATATGTTTTTCAGTGTAATGTAGTAGGTACAGGGAAAGCATTGCATGCACTAGCCTTGAAGAGTTCACGAGGCTAAACAAACAATTATTATATTAAAGATTCGAGGCATTTAATAAAAATACCGATTTAATATTACTGCGAATTTTGCAACACCAGAAGGCAACCTGAAATTTACGACTTAAATCGGCAAAAACACTTTATCGATTATCAAAAGCTTTTAGGAGACAAATGAGCATGTAAAATTTTAGCGCTAAATTGAAGACGTTACTAAAAATAAAGTTTCCAAGAGCCCTAATGAACCTACACAAGTTGAAACACATACCTACATACATCTTGCTTTGCCGCCATTTTGTAATCAATCGGCTGATTTACATGCTGCCTGCAGTGTCGAACACGACAATGCGTAACACGACAGCATTCGGTTCAAAGAACAAGCAATTAAAATAGCGATGAATATACAGGGTGTTGACGACAAGACACCAATAAATTAAACAGGGGCTATATTAATTAGTTCATAGAAATGTTTTGCAAATTTCAAATACAAGATGTATTAGATATAGATTATATTAGATATATATATATCAAGATATATTGTTTGATAATTTTATAACATTTCTATGAAATAATGTATAAAATTTTGCATTATTTTATAGAAATGTCATGAAAATAACAAATGAATATTGCCGTAATGACGTCACCACCATGTATACAGACATTTGTTGCACTTTTCTGCTATTGTTTTACGTTGAATGCAAATTACCTGATTCGTTGCGCAAACGCAGGAATGCACTAACTGTTTTGGCCTATTGTTTGATCGGAGCATTAGAATTAAATTAAATAAAGTTTAATGAATTAGAAAACTTAATTAAAAAGCTTCAGGTCATAAAATTGCAGTAAGTTTTTCGTTACTGTCATCAAAAAAGTAAATAAAATGAAAATACAAATCGTCTTTTTCGGACAACATTTGATCCATATGGGCTAGTCAAAAATGGAATAAAAGTATCTTATGAAAAGAACTATGTTAAATAATGAAAACTTACACAATCGCCTTTAATGATCACTTGTGACAGTTAAAAGCCTTATGACAAAAGCAATAAGGGTCATGTGCTGTCAAAAAGCATAATTTACTTTTGTTAATGACTTAGTGTGTCCTTGATTTAAACAGAGCAACGTGGGAAAATATGAAATCGTTGCCAGCTAAGACGTTGTTTCAGAAACTTTCCTTGTATGCTAATGGATTTTTTGATGGGAAAATCAACTCTATAAATACTGAATGCGTTGATGTGAGACGGTTCAGACAGTAGAGGACGACAGGCATCATATCAAATCATCATCAATCAATTTATTCACCTATGACGACCCACCCCGGATCAGCCATTGCGAATATTTTCGTTGTAATAAAAACGAGAACGCCACTCAAATCACTAGGTACCGCAGAAAAATAAAATGAATAAAGTAGAATATTTTTTTATATCCGGAACCTATTAAATGTTTTTATTGTATCGATTTATAAACCTAAATACATAATACGATTGTATAAGTCATTACACGATTGTACACCTCCCCCATCTGGAGGTACCTATTGTATAGTGCGGAGGGGTGAAAAACTGAGACTTATGTTTTAGCATTTCCAATTTATAGTTTTATTAGTTACCTACCACTAACACTGTTTTTGTTTGTTATTAATTTATGCTAATCCTTTAATTTCATTTATTTATTACTACTGAATTTATATTTAGTAATTTTTAACTAAGATTTTAATTTCGTTCTTAAAAATCGACAAGCCAAGATTAACACTCAAATTTTGTAATTTGTGAAGAGGTCGCGGGTGACACCTCCTTAGAAAAGATCGCAGCTAAATAACACTTCTTTGGCAGTGCGTGAGTAGTGCCTAAGGTGCTATAAGCGTCTATAGGCTACGGTGACCGCTTACCATCAAACGGACCCTGTAGGTTTGATATATTTTATATTAGTAAGTTAGGACTTATAAGCTCTATCTTCAAGGGCATCACATTAACCTTCAGCTTTGTTTTCTACTGCCCGTTATTAGTCTACTCATATCATACTTGTCCTAATAAACTGTAAACAATGCATGTTCTTGTTCTGAATTGCCCTCATCTCAACGCTCTGGTTATCTGCTTCGCTGCTGCTGTCGGCCTTTGTTCTACATAACGTTACACAATATTATAATTTCGTCACAGTTTTGTAACATGCTATTTCCATATTTACTGTTAGTTTCTTGACATATGTTTTTTTTATTAAAAACTTTTTAAACGTTATTACCGTTTCTTATTTATCATACTATGTATCGTAAATAATCGTTATACCCGTAAAATACATATTTTTCTATTTTTTATTTCATTTTTAACGTTTTAATAATGTTTAATAGATAACTAGAAAAAAAATTACACTAGAAAAAAAACAAAATTCCCTGTGAGTGTGACCCGGATAACTTGGGATAACTTTACGAATTCCTTATTTATATTAACTTAGATCTGAATATATTATTTCATTTTTTTTTCTTTGAAGAGGAGAAGCTGGGTGGCGTAGCTGTTTGAGCGGTCTGGTTTCGTTTACAAAAGCAAAGCAACTTTCACTGTGGTCATTACCTGGCTGGGTCAATCAGATTTTGTAATCTCGAGCTCTTCCTTGCTCCGAAAGGCACCTGATGTTTCTGCAACCATTTTAACTCACTAACCCGCCACTAGGCCAAACCTAATGTGGATGATCCTATGGTTTATTTCTTAGCAGTGGGACGTATATAGGCTGGTGATGATGATGACATACAAGGTGATGGCGACAATAAATTAAAACATAGGCTTTATAAGTTCATAGAAATTTGCAACTGTTAAATAAATCTTATTCATTTGATGATTTCATGACATTTCTTTGAAATAATATAAAATAAGGACTATATACCTAAATATATTACAACGTGACATTAGAAAAAAAAAGAACTTACAAATAATAAACACAATATAAAATTGGCTCCATTTCATAGAAGTGTTATGAAATTATCAAAGGAATAAGATGTATTTCAAAATTGCAAATTTTTATGAACTAAGATAGCCCATGATTTAAGTTACTGTCGTATTTTACCGGATTTAACTCGCGTTTAATTAGATGTTACATTATTAATATACACCCGACGCGATTCGATTACTCTACAGCGATCGTGGTCACGGGAAGACTGAAGATGTCAATTGTTATTCGTATTCTCATCACCATCTTGTATATAATAATAATAATATAATAATAATAATATGTATTTTAGCAAAATGTTAATTATTGACAAGATAGACACTTGCGATTGCGAACGAATCTATAATTATTACGGTTACCCGGACATCACTCTTGAATTTGATAGGCATTTTTAATATCCTTGACCTTTGTATACTCCATTAAGTATTGAATTTAGACAAGTCTCGAAGTTATAAAACAAATACCTACCAATGGATAACTCTTTAATATTCAACGAAACAGTTTCTTAGAGACTCTAAAATTCCATTCAAGTTATGTAACTGAGTAAAATCAAAAGATGATTTGCATAAAAAAGTGATATTAATATTAAAACCTGTTAAGGTTACAATCTAAAAAGTGTGTTAAGTATGATTTTATTCAAATGATTCCTTTTCATTTCACCTTCATGACTAAACTTGAGGGAAAAAATTGTTTTATTTATGTTCACGTGATAGTGAAACTGGAATTCAAATATACAAATAACGCCTGGTTTTAGATTCTTCAGTTAACTCAACCGCTAGTCAAAATGTTAAACAATGGTTAAAGCTTAGCGTAAATTTGTAAAACTAGTTACTTAATTAAACAGCATTTTTTTTAGTATTGGTGAATCAACTACGCAATCAATTCAGTGTGCCTTGAGGCGATCTTTTCGAAAGCTGGGCACAGAATAAAGAGATAGTATGAGGAAGGAAGCTCTTACTATAACAGACGCCTCTTAATTTATTTATAGAAGTTACTTTGATACCTTCTATAACGATAAGATTATATAATAATAACTAGCTGTGCCCGCGACTTCGTCCGCGTGGAATTTTGACTTTCTCCATACAAACTTTCATCCCCTATTTTATCCCCTTGGGGGTTGAATTAATCAAAATCCTTTCTTAGCGGATGCCTACGTCATAACATCTACCCGAATGCCAAATTTCAGCCCGATCCGTCCAGTGGTTTGGGCTGTGCGTTGATAGATCACTATGTCAGACAGTCAGTCACCTTTGAGTTATATCATCATCATCATCATCATATCAGCCTATGAAGTCCACTCCTGAATAAAGGCCTCCCCCATCGATCACCAAATAAAACGGTTTTGCGCAGCCTGCATCCAACGGCCTCGCGACCCTGACCAGGTCGTCTGTTCACCTAGTGGGAGGCCGTCCTACTTTGCGCTTTCCGGTACGCGGTCGCCACTCCAGAACCTTAACGCCCCATCGGCCGTCCGTTCTGCGTGCTATGTGTCCTGCCCACTGCCACTTCAATTTGCTAATCCTAAGAGCTATGTCAGTGACTTTGGTTCTCTTACGGATGTCCTCATTTCTGATTCTATCTCGCAGAGAAACACCTAACATAGCTCGTTTCGTAGCTCGTTGTGCGACTGCGAACTTGCACAGAAGGCCCTTAGTGAGCGACCACGTTTCACAGCCGTATGTCATCACTGGCAACACACACTGGTCGAAGACTTTCGACTTCAAGCACAGAGGAATGTGGGACGAGAAGATCTTACGCAATTTCCCGAACCCTGCCCATCCGAGTTGGATTCGTCGATTGACCTCTTTCTCGAAGTTGGACCTACCCAGCTGGACCATTTGTCCGAGGTAGACGTACTCGTCAAGAACTTCGAGAACAGAACTCCCAACTGTCACTGGTATATGTGTGACATGGGTATTAGACATAACCTTTGTCTTGTCCATGTTCATTTTCAGACTCACCTGTCGGGAGGTTCTTTCGAGGTCGTCGAGCATTGTGCTCAATTCCTCCAGGGATTCTGCCATGACTACTATGACTACTATTATTGAGTTATATATATTAAGATAATTTATACTTAAATCCACGCCTATTTTGAACCCAAAATAAGCATCAAATATACGAAATAAATCTACAAACAAATGAACCAAATCTTCGTATTCACGATACATAGCATTTCCTCCTACCGGACACCACGGCCAGGCTAACATTGGTTTTCAAATTGATATATACTCTCTATGACGCCATAAAGATAAAGTCATTATACACCACCTAGGAATATTATTGATATGTCATTCGGGTTAAGCCCCGCGTGTCAGAAACTCTAGTTTAGGTATTAGACATGGTACTGCATGACCACTCGAACAGACGGCGGACAAAAACAAAATATTGTGCCACGTTGGTTGTTCAATCAAATGTAAAATATATCCTCTCCTACTTTCGCAGGTATCTGGACTGGATGAACCTGCTGACATACGACTACCACTCTGCGTTCGAGCCAGCAGTCAATCACCATGCACCGCTCTTCCCGCTTGAGGAGCCCAACGAGTACAGCGTTGATAATGAGCTAAACATCGTAAGTCGATTTTAGCCACACACTTCCCTTTTATATACAACTAGATGACAAACAAGCTGACGGCCCACCTGGTGGTAAGCATTTACCGCCGCCTATAGACGCCTGCAATAACAAGGAAAGATCAATTGATATTGCAGGTCGTCCTGAGGCCTAAAAAGAAATGCCGTCCATGCCTAGTAATTACACTGGCTACCTTTCCCTTCAATCCGAAACACAACGAATTGTTTCACGACATAAATGACAGGCTCCTCGTGCCTCCAGGATAAAGAGGTTTAAAATAAAGAGAGGCAGATAATATCCAAAAGGGTCGAAGTGCATTGTGATCCTGAAAATAAAACTCATGGCCATAAGATAAGATCAGACTGATATGTTGTTTATTAATTATTTGTCAACATCACCAATACTTACTCGTCCTACTGCTGAGAACCTTCCTACTTGGTAAAAAAATATATCAACACAGCAGTTTTGCGCTATAGCATCCCCACAACGCAATGTTGTTGGGTTATTCAACCGGGACCAACGGCTTATTGTGCTTGCCGATGTACGGAGGAGTTCAAGATTAGATATTTGACTGCTGACACATCTGCGATCAACCATGGCGAAAGCTCCTTTGTAATCGTAATGGAAACCAAAGGACGTAACCACTACATCACCCTCGTGCTAATTGATTGTCATATTGTATTGTAAATATCCTTTGCATGTTATTTTCAGGACTACACAATAAAGTTCTACCTAGAGAACGGTGCAGAGCGTGACAAGTTGGTGCTAGGTATACCGACGTACGGCCGCTCGTACACGCTGTTCAACCCTGATGCTGTGGAGATAGGCTCCCCGGCCGACGGACCTGGGGAACAAGGAGACGCGACAAGGGAAAAGGGATACCTGGCTTATTATGAGGTAATGATATTTTTTCTACCGAGGCCCTACTTTACCTGGTAGTATTTTACAATTAGAAATCTTTTTTTGTATATTTTTATATACAAAAAAAAATATTTTTGAAAAGGATTCAATAATATTTTTCGTACTACAGTTGTTCTTACTTTCTATTAAGTATAGTTGACTTATCAATAAAATGTTTTGCAAAAGCCAACACATTAATGGATACATTTTTTTCTATAGCAAAGGAATCCAAAGATTTCATTTCCTTGTTTCGGTTTTTCTTCAAACGGACGAATATTGAAAACCTAAAATAATTTTACTGAAAAGGCAGCTTAGAAACCATTAGAATCATTCTCTCGAAATAATATTGTTGGTAAAATTAAATCAGTAATGTTTTGATGCATAACGCTTTTTTCTTGCGCTAAAAGCTTTTTTCTGTGTGTCGGCCGAAACAAAGTACACGAGCCTTAAGAAAACTTGCTGGATTGTAGTATTCTGTAATGACGCTTTAACATTTGTAAATAAAAGAAGGATGCGATAGGAACACTTAAAAACAAGTCGAGAAACAAAATACACGCAAACAATAACCGCTCCATTACAGAAACATGTTATGAAGATTTCTTAAAACCTAATACCATATCTTTTGGTTAAAAAACACTGATAGACACGTCAACACGTTCACACCAGGTCTAATTTTAGACTTGTTTTGTAATAACAAGGTTTATAGTTCTCATTTGGTAATTCTCATCATCCTCATCATTAAAAATAACTTAAAAATAATCTAAACCTAATTCTTTAGATCTGCGAAGCTCTCAAACCCAAACTAAAACGTAACGCAGAAGAGGACGACGAAGAAGACGATTCAGAGGAAGAAGAGGATTGGGCTGTGATGCACCCGAACCCTAAGGCGATGGGTCCAGTGGCGTTCAAGGGCAACCAGTGGGTGGGCTACGATGACGTGGACATCGTCAAGAAGAAGGCGGAATACGTTGCTGAGAATGGTCTTGGAGGTGAGTCAATTGGCTGTCATTAATAGACTTTTTGCATGAGTTAGTGTATTAACTTTGCAGAATTTCCCTCAAATGTCTTTTCAATTGGCACACTTAAAATTAATGCCGAGAGGTCGTGCGATATTGTTTTGTGGGAAAATACAGAGCTGTAAAGCCCCTCGTGTTTTGTTTACCAAATATTTGCTAAGAACAGCTCTATATTATAAACTGCCTCGATGCTATCTGCACATTAGATAATACGTAATTATGAATACGACGTTGGCCCGTGCACCATATTTATTATGAAGGTAGTGCACTTTTGTTCTTACAAGCGCTACAAGCTACGATAACCACTTACTTAACTATTTTGTTGTATAAAAAAGATATTTAGTATATAAGCAGCTTAGATAGATTATGTTTAGTTTAACTGACAAAATCAATAAACGAAGAAATCGGCTATTCAATGGTCTACATGGGTCTACCAATATTTGAGGTTGGGCTGGTGGAATTGTTTCGTGCAGAGCCCAGGCTACCCTCACGTAAGGCAGTGCCGCTATGACCAGGCTCAGGGCGACCTGACGCTTAACTAGCGGCGGCTACCTAGGTTCCTCCCCGAAATAAAAGGTCTACCAACGTAATACATGGTGTTGAAATTTCCTCCTTCAGGCATAATGTTCTGGTCGATCGACAACGACGACTTCCGCGGCAACTGCCACGGCAAGCCGTACCCGCTCATCGAAGCAGCCAAGGAGGCTTACATCGTCAAACTCGGGTGAGTTGTCGTTATTTTCCGCAATCACATCAAGAATTCTATTTTCAAACGTCTAGTTAGACCTGGTTTAAGCCTGATGCCGTCTCTTTCAGCCTGTATTAATAAAAATAAGACAGCTTTAGTTTAACAAGTCGTTAAACTTTATCGTTTAACAGCGCGTGAGTAGCGCCCATGGTGCTTCGAGCTTCTATGGGCTACGGATCATTACATTATTTTGTTTTGATAATATGACGTATGCTTTCTTCAGAGCTACCGACAACAGCATTGAGCGAGCGGTGTCAACACCCAGAACACCGTCACGGCGTCGCAACCGGCCGAAGGCTTCTACATCCACTACCACTGAGAGAACTTCCACTGTTGCCAGGTGAGGATAATGATGATATCTCCTTCTGGCTGAAAATTAGCATTGGCATAGGCTACGTATAGCTGATCCAATGCTGTTTTGCTTATAAGGCGATAAGTACAGTCTACACATCAAGTGTAATAGTTGCACCTTGAGACCGCCCTTACTACGTTCGTAATAGAGGCGACTTTCGTAGCGACACTTGATGTCGTCTGTTTATCGCAAATATTCAGCATTTTTATTCCTATTTCTATTGTTCATGTTTTCAAATATTGGAGTTGACTTCTAAGATCCATATTTTACAAAGGCCAAATATGAATAAAAGCTATTTTTCGAAATCCAAAGAGGGTCCTTATCTCAATCCGTATTTTATGTCTTTTTGGAAACGGAAGAATATTTAAAGTATTGGAGTTATTCTCTAAAAAGTTTTTTATATTTCTGATTTGGGACTTATATGTCGAACGCGTGCACTATTGCTGTATTTTTTCCTCGCGTTGAGAAGTCATATTTCTATCCCTCTCTCTTGACCGGAACAATGATTAAGTACAAGGTATCGCCTTAATTGTTACGAATACTATAATTAATAAATAAATAAAAAAAAATTAAACAAAAATAAAACCGAGCTAGAAACACTAAAAAGGAAAAAATAATTAAATCTAAGTACCTGGGTACTTATCTCCTAAAATTTTATTTTTTGGAGTCGGTGCTTCACTTTCTATTGTTTCTGGAAACAGTAGCACCAATCGGTTTAAAAATTGGTTCACAACTGACGGAGAAATCGGTGAACATACATACAAAAAAAATACATACAGTGGAACATAAAAACCTTCTTCTTTTTTTGAAGTCGTTAATAAAGAGACATCGACATCATAAGGATCTCTTCCGTGGTTCCTATGCTTAAGTAGGTATATGGTATTATAAACAAATTGTGTGTCGCAGGACCAAAAGCAGTAAGCGCAAGAACGAGGTAACGAGCACCACTCCCTCGTGGAACATTGTGACGCCCGAGCCGCCCACCACGCCCGACCCTGGCGCAGGTACGTTTAAATCAGCGACCGAAATACCAGTAATTTTGGTGACGATAGCTAAAAATATCAGTTAGAACGTAACCAAAATAAACTGTACCACACCCGACCCAAGTACGTTTAAAGCAATGACTGATATACCGATCTATTCTTAACGCTACTCAGAGATAAGTGATTTTAGTATCTGCTACTGATGTACTGTTAGATAGATATGTCGCAGCGGTCTGGTTTAATTATCGGCATTCAATCAAACGGCTGAAGAACAATTAGCCAAGTCATTCGCTGGTCAGCCGGTTGATTGCATGCCTGCGCTCAGTCAACGGGCTAGCCGTCCAATTGGGTGGCTGATTTGACCAGACGGCTGCGACAGATATATCAACCTCTCTACTTTTGGTTTTATATTGGATGAGCGCGAACCATTTTAGTTAAGTTTTATCTGGCTGTATTTTTGACAGTCACGAAAAATACCAGATTTTTTAAAATACGATTTCTTTCCAGACTTCAAGTGTACAGACGAAGGGTTCTACCCCCACCCTCGTGACTGCAAGAAGTACTTCTGGTGTTTGGACTCCGGACCTTCCAACCTTGGCATCGTGGCTCACCAGTTCACTTGCCCATCAGGTACAGTAGAACAGTTAAAGTGGTTAACAACAATTTAAATATGAAAGAAGTAATCATTAGACCATTTTCTTTACTGGGTGGGATGACTTCTTTCGTCTTGTGGACCATGTGATGATATTTCTACACTTACATTAAATTTTGATTTCTCAGTCATGTTTTCTGAAATTGAAGATCGGTAACCATGTTTTGTTACCTACAAAGAAGATATCAAAACAGGATATTTAGTCTACGTGTGTTCATTCCTCATCCATTTTTATTTGTCGACTCTCCTGACTTACAATCATCTTACCACTGTATTGCTAAAAGCTTGGCTGAATGGATGTCTGTTACTCAATTACTTCAGAACAGCTAGGTTAGAGATATGTTATCATCTGGTACAGCACATACCTGGGATCAACGTCGGATTGTTACTTCTATGGTGCCATGAGGTGTCAAATAATATTCTTTATCAATTTCTATGAATCCACGATTTATGTCATTTTTAAGTTTTTGATGCGTTTAAACGCTTACTTTATTGTCACCCCTCATTGTGTTTTTTTTATCGTTTTCTTTCTTTATTTGTAATTGTCTTTGATTTATGTTTACGAAAACCGTCACTACTACTTTTTAATTGAATTGTGAATTCAGATTCCTCATTTTTCCAGGACTGTTCTTCAACAAGGCGGCCGACTCGTGTGACTTCGCCCGTAACGTTCTCTGTAAGAAGCCCAGCGCGACCACCAAGGCTCCGGCCACCACCACCACGACGTCTACCACGCCACCCACTACCAGGAAGCCCGTGAAGCTCAGCACCAAGAACTCAATACTGTTTAGGACCACCTCCTCCACAACGACGACCACTCCTGAGGTAGGCTTAGCATGCTAATAACTCCAACATAAATGAAACTTGAAAACCGACATACCATACCACACACATCATCCTACGGTGTTCTAGTTAGGTTAAAACACTGTTCAACTATGTTTGTTCTCTCACTCATTTGTACAATGAAAAAGACACGACCCACGTTTAACTAAAATAGATATAAATTAGCGAAGTCTTAATACTAGCTAAGTATCTGCTCTATCTATAAGGAGCTCGGTGGCGTAGTGGTTTGATCAAATCAAAGATTTGTGATCTCGTGTTCCTCGGTGCCTCGGAAGGGACTTCAATCTGTTGATCCTGATAATTTACTGCAACTGCATCCACACACCAACTCGTATTGGGCCAGCGTGGTGGTGCCCCAACTCTTCATGTAAATAGGCAAATAGGCTGGTGATGAGGACTATGAGATACTAATTCTGAACACCTAACTTTGCCTTACATGGTAGACAATTGATAAAAAAGAAAAAAAGACGATAAATAATTCATTTTCTGTTTTATTCTAGCATTAAAATGAATGTATTTTTACACAAATAACAATATTTAAAAACTATGTAACAAATAAATCAGTTACGTAAAAACAAAAGCGGCTTGGTTTGACATTAATTTATAAAAAAAAATCTAGAGCTATCTAGGATATAATTTCTGCATTATTTTCCTTAGTACCAAATAAAACCTTTGTTAAATCTTACAGCCTGAAGAAGAAGAATACGAAGAAGATGAAGAAGATGGTGTCGACATCGAAGCTGAGGACCCGAAGGTTATCAAGGAACTGATCGACCTCATCAAGAAAGTCGGTTAGTGTTGTTCATTGATAAAGGCCTTCACAAGTTAGGAATTGAAATTTCCCGTCTGCTAGCAACAAGAGTAATGTAAACTCGTAGTTTATGTTTTGCATCTCGCTCTCTCAATATGAATGCAGAAAGGACAGCTGTCATATAATTAAAAATTTCAAAAAGTGTCTTATTCTATGGTATTTTTAAGCAGCTCAATTATTTGTCATTTTTAACCCCCGACGAAAAAAGAGGTGTCTTATACGTTTGACGTGTCTGTCTGTGTATCTGTGTATCTGAGTGTCTGTCTGTGGTATCGTGGCGCCTAAAGGAAAGGACCGATTTTGATTCGTTTTTTTTTTGTTTGAAAGCTGATGTGTTTACGATGGTTCTTAGCTATAATTTATGAAGATCAGTTCAGGCGTTTGATGACTATCAGCTCATTTTTACATTAACTTTTACAGATCCGATTGATTTGAAATTTGGTGTACTGTCACTTCGGTGACATTCCCATGATATACTTTTTTTTTTTTTTTATACTATTAAGGTGGCAATCAAGCATACGGCCCACCTGATGGTAAGCGGTTACCGTAGCCTATGGACGCTTGCAACACCAGGGGTGTCACTTGCGCGTTGCCGACCCTGTAAAAACCTTTTCACGCCTTTTTTGAAGAACCCCATGCTGTACTCATTCGAGAAAACCTCTGCAGGGAGCTCATTCCACAACTTGAGCGTACGCGGGAGAAAGTTTCTCTGAAACCGTACAGTACGCGACCACTTTGGTTCCAATTTGTGAGGATGAATTCCCTGCCGGTGGCGAGCGGTGCGATGATAGAAAGAAGCCGTGGACATCATGTTAAATAATTCCTCAGAACACGCTCCGTTATACAAACGGTAGAACACACACAAGGAGGCAAAATCTCTCCTTAGGATTAAAGGTTCAATACCGCTGGTGAGCTCAGGATCGTCGACAATTCTCATAGCGCGTCTTTGGAGCACGTCAAATGGTCCAAGCTGGTATCGAGGCGCTCCCGCCCATAAATGGCAGCAGTACTCCATATGGGGCCTGACTTGAGACTTATACAGTAACAGTCTTTGCCCCGAAGTGAAATACCGCCGCGCTCTATTGAGCACACCAAGCTTATTGGATGCCAGCTTGACTTTATCCTCCAAATGACTGCGGAACTGCACGTCGCTAGAGATATCAACACCAAGGATCCCGATACTCGTAGAGATGGAAAGCGGAGTGTCGAGGAATTGTGGAGCTACAGCAAATGGGGTTTTTTTAGCGGTGAACGCGCAGACTTGTGTCTTAGTGGGGTTGAATTGGACCAAGTTTAGTCGTCCCCAATCGGAGACTCTGATTAGAGACCTCTCGATTTCAGACACAAGTCGACCGCGACTTTCCTCCACTGTAGACCGAGGGGTATTAGCGCGACTCGTATAGTAAGCGTCACCAGTACTGTCATCTGCATAACAATGCAGTCCGTCAATAGACAGCATGTCATTGATATGCAGCAGGAACAATGTTGGAGACAGCACCGAGCCTTGCGGGACGCCAGCGTTAATGTCCATGCTATCCGAGCAACTGCCGTCAACGACGGCTCTTATGCATCTGCTGGACAAAAAGCTAGCGACCCATTTGCACAACCCCTCAGGCAGCCCGTAAGATGGTAACTTCGAAAGAAGACCCCTGTGCCAGACCCGATCGAACGCCTTCGCTACATCTAGGCTAACTGCCAATGCCTCACCATGACTCTCAATGGCAAGAGACCAACAGTGCGTGAGATACACTAGGAGATCACCCGTCGAGCGACTGTGGCGAAAGCCGTATTGACGGTCGCAGCAAAGAGAGCACCCAGTAAATCGGCTTTCTCTTTAGCGCTGTGGGCCAAGTTTCCATCAGGCTTACGTAGTGGTGGCAAGGACGACCTACAAAAGTTTCCCTCGGCAGCTTTGGCGAGCGACCAGAAAGTGCGACTCCCGGAGGGGTGTCTTGCAAGTTGATCGCCAATCCTGCCGACAAAATCGAATTTCGCTCTGGCAATCACTCTTTTACAGGACCTCGAAGCAGCGTTTAACTTCCGCTTCACGTCAGAGATGTTGGGATCCTGATTGGTTTGGGCCGTGGTCCAAGCCTCAAACGCAGCCTGCTTGCTTTCGCGAGCTTCCCTGCATGGCCGATTAAACCACGGTCGCCTCTTAACACCTGCGGCTACTAGCAGGTTAGGAATGTAACATTCCATACCCGCCAGTATCGTCTCAGAGACTACAGCCGCACAGGTGTCAGGATTATCTGACGTGAAGCAGAGCTGCTTCCACGGGTACGATGCGTAAAACTCACGCAACCCATCCCAGTCTGCTGACTTGTAGTGCCACACTCGACGCCACCCAGCTGGCCGGGGAGCATCAGGCTGTGCGCTGTGCACTTGGGTCCGGACGAGGCAGTGGTCTGATGAGCCTAGAGGCGCATCCACTGAGATCGTATATCTGTCCGGACGCGTAGTCAGCAGAAGGTCCAGTAAAGAGCTATCCTTGAGCTGATCCTGTACCATCAAAAAGTCTGCGAAATGCTTAATTCTTCAGAAACTTACAGCAGATATAGCGTGTTTGGGCTCTTATGAATAGTCCCAGAGATGGTGTTAGATAGATGATTAATGACGCCGGGGGTTACTTAAAATTTTGTATTTTTAACCGACTTCAAAAACGAGGAGGTTCTCAATTCGGCCGGTATGTTTTTTTTCTATGTATGTACACCGTTTACGCCGAGATTAGTGATCCGATTTACGTGATTCTTTTTTTGTTCGCTGCGGAATAGCTGCCATTGGGTCCCATAATTTTTTCAGTTAGGTAGTTTGGTTTTTGTAAAAAAAAAACAGAAATTAGTAAGTCGTCTACGAAGTTTTTTTCTTCGTATGTACACCGATCACGCCGGGATTACTGATCCGATTTACGTAATTCTTTTTTTGTTCGATGCGAAATAGTTGCCATTTGGTCCCATAAATTTTTTTTCAAAATCAGATGGGTGGTTTGGTTTTTAAATAAAAAAAACTGAAATCAGTAAGTCGTCTACGTATGCGAAATTGCGGATTTTTGCTTTCCTATGACTTTTTAGTGAAACGATACGATAGTGGGAAACAATATAAGTTGACGGTCAACCATCTAGCTTCGACCTTAGAAAGTTAACACTAAAAATTGTGAAAAAAAAAATTAAACAAAAATTAAAACCGACTTCGAAAAACTAGATAAAATAATTACATTGAGTAGGTAGGTACTCATCCCCTAGAAACATATTTTTTGGAGTTGGTGCTAAGTTGTTTTCACAAACGATAGAAAGTGAAGTCCCGACTCCAAAAAATGTTTCTAGGGGATGAGTACCTACCTATTCAATGTAATTATTTTATCCTTTCCAGTTTTTTGAAGTCGGTTTAAATTTTTTTAAATCTTGCTTACCCTGAATTTTACATATTGAGAGAAACAGATAACGTATAAGCACTAAGCGTATTAATGAAACTTGAAAGAACATGAATTTTAGTTTATAAATAAAATACTACAAACCTTTATAGAGATTCTGTGGTTGAAATAAGTAACATTGAAAAATTCTTGATTACCCCTTCCTATTAATTTGCACTGGCTCTTCTTACAGGAGGCGTTGAGCAGTTGGAAAAACACTTACGGTTGGGCGAGACATCGGCGAGCACGGACGGTGCAATCACCACCACGCCAACCTCCTTCAACAAGAAACTCTATCAGAAAGTGCTGGAGAGGACACGAGGACAGAGCAAGTGAGTATAAGCAATTTGATACTTTTCACGGTAGCAGTCGGTAGAACAAATGAACGCTTCTGTAAATAATTTGAATAACATTTATGAATTGATTTGATAAAAAATAATTTTATTTCCAATTGGAGCTACAAAATTTTGAACTGAATCCAGATCCGACCGAAAAATATACATAATTACATTGAAAAAATATGGCATTTGTAAGCCATAGGTCGCTAAAAATGTTACGGATTTGAAAATCAGATATACATCTCTTCATATTTTCAGACAAGTCTCGAACCAGGAACACGATTGAAAGATTTTGCCTCGATACATTTTATTTTCTAAAATAAGTAAATTTAAGATTATAAAAGAATATAGATTTAAAATTAGATATCATTAATATTCACAATCGTGGAAAAGCATTTTTCTTTAACCCTCTTAAGATATTTTAAATAAATTCGCTTTTTATCTTTTTCCTCGCGCTGAGTCAGTCATATCTCTACTATTAGTCTCAGTCGAATCAAGGAATCGATAAAGCGCTTTAAGGCATTGTTTACTGTACCTTCCTTGTAATAAATGACTAATGTGACGCTGGTCTAATGCCGCAGATTCACTGGCAACAGCATTACTGATGGCACATCTCAGAACAGCCGCAGAGGACCTCAAAATGCAGGATTGGAACCAGCAGCAGATAAAGATAGATTAATAAGAAAAGATCGCCCGCAGTAAGTATATTTAATGTCGAGAGTTTTATGACATTTTCTTTGCTCACTCTAGCCATTTTTTTTCATAAACGTTAAATTTTCCTAACACCCCTATATGCAAATAGGATTTTACACCATTCATTCAATTGAAGTAAGAGTCTTAACAATGTTAAGGGTGACATAACATTACTATAATCTTTGCAAACAGAAACACTTTGGATGTTTAAATATCTGTTTAAATTTAACCTAAGTAGTTGCATACTGTAATATTAATAATATGCTCATTATCAGGTACACAACCATCAATCGCTCTCGGCAATTCACTACTTCAACGACTGAAGAGTCATTGGTCAGTGAGTTGGAAGAAGAAGAAGAAGAAGAACCGCAGATTCCATCAAGAGCACGCACCGTAGAGTCCGACATCTTCGTGGCCACGTCCGCCAAACCACTGCAGTATGTTAATATCAGAAGAGCAAGACCAACAACCACTTCCACCTCCGACACCGCTGATGACTCTGCTTCGAGGTAGTTAATGGCTTAAATAATCACAAATAGGCTTTTATAATATTTATTCAAATAAAAAGGTATTTAAAATGATCTCTAGACTAAAAGAAATTCATAGGTTTCTCCCATGTCCTCATAACCAGTCAGGTTAGACCAGTAGTCACTCGGATTGTGAAAAGATCACAGGTTTACCATCCAGCCTCGAATAATGTTTTTTCTATTTTTCTAGACTTATAATATTATCTAAAGCTCAAATTCATGTTAAATAAAAGGTATTCTTTCGTAGTTTAATATTATCTATACCTAAAAGAAGATATTAGATTTGACTCATGAGAATCTACAGCCACTAATAACGCGTTTCATAGCTGATATAGTAATATTCTTAACTCAATTATCCATATATTTATTTCCTATTTCAGAAACGCACTGTTTGAAAGAGTCGAACCCTATGTAACAGTTTCGGAGAGTAGTTCCATTGATATACTTAATTCTAGAAGAGAAAATGTACCTGAATATGTCACCATAAGAAGACAAAGACCAACAACAGAGGAAGTCACTACAGCACAGTAAGTATAACGAAATTGGAAACATTAAACTTGAATTGTCATTTACGAATATTGTAATAACATTTGTCTTTCACAGATATGAAAACCCTGAAAGAGAATCTCAAGACACGGCATTAGAAAGAGAAATCTCTTCACAGCCACAATATACGTCAATAGTAAGAGCACGAGCTACCACACAGCCCACTATCGAAGAGCCTAGCAGTCCTGAACCAACCACAATACTGGCTGTGCAAATATCATCTTTATTAAACTCGCCTAGTGCTGATGAAGGGGAATCACCTACACCTGAAACAGCTCAGCCTACCGTTGAGTCTGAGGCCACTGAAGCAGAGGTAACCAAGAGCACAACAACGACAACTACAACGACCGTAACACCTTCCACCACTTCTTCACGTCGCATCATCTCTCGACGCCGCGGTACTACCACCACTACCACCACGTCAGCCCCGGTGCCCACCACACAGGTGAGTTCTAAGAATTATACGTTTGTAAGGCGCCGCCGACCTCTTTCTAGGCCCAACGATATAACTTCCGATTCAGACGAAGCAGGAGAAAATTTGCGAAAAATACGATCGACGACTCCGGATAGCCGAGAAGTTGACGGGATCAAAAACCCAGAACCTCGACCAAGAAAAATTAGGTTTCAAATCACTACGTCTAATGAAGATTCAGTACCAGCTGCAGCATCACCCGTAGAGAGAGGTCAATTCAGACCAAAACTAACCCGCGACGAAGTACTTAGTTTGACTCCAATAGATTCCGACACTCCAGAATTTGTACCCCGAGAATCATCTGCAAGAAATGAAAGGCGATTTCGAAGTAGAACTTCCACTACTGTAGCAGGAAATGTAGAAGATAGTGAAGTTTCTGCTGCAACTGTAGAAGTCAGACGTCCCAGTTTGTTACCTCGTGGGCGCAGCCGTTTCACGCTTAGCACGCAAGCTCCATTGGACGAATCACTCACTGCTACTGAAACCACAGTAAATCAAAGACTGCCTACTTTTGTTAGGTTTTCTCCAAGACCCTTTGCAAAAACTAGAGATTCTCTGAAACTAAGTGAGGACAATTTAGCAGATGAACAAGAAGTTACTCCAAAAGTCCAACGGCTACCATTTGTCAGACCGAGGCCCTCATCAGCAACAGTAATTCAAGGACGTAAACTACCATTCCCATATCGCTCATCAACTACTGAACAAACGTTAGGCAATGACGAAGACAATGACGAGGATTTGGATAATAAAAATGAAGATATTGCGCTTTCAGAGACTGCCATTGAGGAGAAAGAACACGAGGATGACAGTGAAACTAAAAATGATGAAAACGTAGATATTCCACGACGAAAAGTAGTTATAAAAAAATTAAGAGTACCCTCTAGCACAACTGAAAATATACTCACAACTGAGACTTTGCCAATCGATGATTCAGGAAGGAAAAGGTTCCGTGTTATAAGAAGAAGGCCAACATCTACCACGGAAGCTGAAATCAGTGTCAGTTCAACAGAAACTTCATCTTCTGCCTCTCTTCATAAAATACGAAGAGTGATACGTAAGAAAATTAGACCCATTCAAGAAGAATCAGATATTACAGCTAAATCTATAGATTTACTAAATAGCGCGCTAAAAAACAGTGTTACCACTGAAACAGTTGTTAATTATGGAGAAAAGACCAAAAAAACTGTAGCTTCCTCCACCTTTGAAATTACGACCACTTTTCCAACAACAGAGGAAGAAATGCAAAAGGTTGAACTTGAAGAAGCTGCAAAAGAACATAAAGAAATTGAAAATGATAAATCTGTTGAAAAAGTAGAAAGTAAAGTAAAATCAAATAAAACTCAAGATGAAGTGAAACCCACAGAAGCAAGCTCTCTATCCCAAGATTTAAAAACTGTAGAGGAATCAGGACCTGAAATAGTTGTACAAACAGATAATAAATCTATAGACATTTCTGATACTAAAGAACCTGAGTTAACTGAGAATCCTGTGACTGAAATAGAAGAACCTCAAACAGAAATTACTACATCAAGTACTACACAATTGACTTCAGCTTCAACTCGGGGTAGGTTGCCATACCGGCCACCAAAACGTTTATACACATCGACAACCGAATCTTCACTTTCTCCAAGTAGCAGAACTTTTAGCCGTAAATTCAACCCTGGTGTTTATACAAGCCCCGCAACCGCTGAAAAGTCTTCATTTAGACCTGTTACTAGACGACCTTTGTTTACGACAAAATTATTTACAAGGAGACCATTCACGCCTTCACGGACTACCAAAAAATTACAGGAAGAAGAAGAAGATTATTCTGATGAAGAATTATTGGAAGAAGAGCCAGAAAATCCATATGTTTTGGTGCCTGAAAACAAGTTGTTCTCTAGAAGACCAGAAAACGGACGTGAACAAGACAATGAAGAAGAAGAATATGATGTCGAATCTGAAGAATTACCAGATGAAGACGAATCTGAAGGAGATCAACCACAAACTAAATTCACGACGACATCTAGAAAACCGCTATTCAAACCACGAGTAGTAAATTCCAATACATTTAGAGCCTCTACTTCCACAACTGAATTGCCGAAACGACAGCTTAGTGGAAATCAAACACGTCTGGCAATATATAACAGATTCGGAGGTAACAAATCAAACAATGATACTAAAAAACGAGTTCAAAATGTCCCAGTAGGCTATAATACTCCAGTTGTTTCTGATAATCAATCAAAAACGCCGGAGGGTGAACTAGAAGAAAATACCACTACAGTTAATTCAGGCAGTAACGGTGAAGAGCATATTACTACAACTGATTCGGATTTCATGATAACATCAGGAGATGACGATTATCTATCAGTGACTGAAACTACAGATGTAACAACACAAGATTCCACTAACTCGTCAGATGATGTTACTTCAACAAACAAAATAGAAAATGAAACAAGTACTTCTGAAATAGAAATGGATACAATAACTGATGACTATTTAGAGTTTATCGAGGGAACCACTAACTATCCTAGTACACAAGATGGTACATCAAATACTGAAACTGAAACTGAAAGCACAAAAGTGAAACCTAAAGTAACGACTGCATTTTTACCTGAAACTACTACCAGTCTACCGCCAGTTTCTCCTGTTGTAAAAACTCAATTTGACAAATTATTCTCTGTAAGTCGAGTTGTTGAAGTGTCGTCAAAACTGGATAAGCATCGACTTAACAAAAATAATGAAACAACTCTAATAGAAGAAGGTAAAATTATGGTCGAAAAGAAACCTGTGGTTGACAAAATTGGTGAAGTCAGTCGATTCAGTCTAATAAAGATAGTGGAGGATGAAATTCCACTCTACTTGACAAAATTAGGCCATGTTTACCCAGTTGAAAATCCTCCTGATAATTTAATCCGTATTGATGAGGCGAGGAATGCTAGAGCTTTAGTTAATTTTGCTGATGCCACACGAGAAAATCTTGTTGCATCAGAAAGTATAAACGAAGCCTACAGACACGTAAAAAATACAAATGTTGGCAAAGAAACTACGAATAAGGATCACGTGGAACATCTTTCCAGCGATGACTTTCTAAGCTACATTAATGAGGATAAAAAATCAGAAAAACCAATTGAAGTTCCAAAGAATATTCCTGATTCTTACACACCCGAATGGCAGTTCGTACCAGCTGCTTTTGAAAATGAGAAAAATAGTCAATTTAAGGCTGCCAAAAGTTATGAAGTAGTAACACCGCGCAGCATGCGTACTGATCCATCAACTTTATCATTGGAAGCATTATTTAAAACAGAAAATCCCCTAACGGCCAGAAAAATAAACGATGATGGGATTAATCATCCGTTTGTTGTATACTCCGCATCTGTGCCTACTGAGAACGAACAAGTTAATTTAGTGAAACTGCAAATTTTAAATCCAGAAGCTGGACGTAGTATTATAACATTCGCCAAGGGTCAAGAAATCAAAGGCGCGCCTATTGATGAAGGATTTATTAAATATTCCGATGATATGTTAGTGATACCATTAACTACTGCATCTGCAACAACAGAACCAACCACAATTTTAACCACTGATAATGTTCAAACTAGCCCAATAATTGAATTGTTAACTACACCACAGCCAACAACTACAATGACAGAAACCGAAACCACCACAACAGATGCACTGTCTACAACAGAAACTGTTCTAGAAGAAACTACTACACAAAAGATTTCCCCTCTTGATGCAAAAAAATCTAAATTTGCATTCCCGAGAAGGCCAATTATAAAACCATCAAATTTCACAAGGACCGTTCCAAGACCAATCAAAAAGATTAATGCTACTGTCATAAATAATAATCTGAGTCAAAAGCCTAATAAGACAACAGGATTTAATCCCAGTAAATCCAGATTTTCCGCATCGAGGTCTCAAAACGTTCCTGTAGATACAAGGAAAAAGAACACAAGACTTCCTCTAAAGTCTTTCACTACAGAAGAGCCAAGAACTACGACAGAAAAAAAATTTTTTATAAAGCCAATACGACCAAATTTCCGACCTGCTTCAATACCTCGGAGAACGACAGCAGCACCACAAACTACAATTGACACTTAGGCATTTATTGTAAGAACTTAAAATAATTAGGGTTCCAAAGAACCAAATTTTCTGGCCATAAACATACTCTAATTGACTGATAATAAAGTTTAAATTAAAATATTTATATCTCCTGCTTCTCTGAATCCGAAGGTATCACACTGCGTCAGAGACAATTTCAATTTCAAAAGAAAATGAAGACATTGTATACATTTCATTTAATCTAATGAATGTTTGGTGCTAGGCACTAGATGACTAAAATGATTAATTTTTGTACATATAGCATCATCTTGACAGTTTCTCTTTAGTCATATTTTTAGAGATTCATAGCTTTAACTAAGATTTAAAATAGATCTATGGAAGTTTTTGTACCAAAAAATGTATATTATATTCTGTTAGTTTCTTTTGGTATAACAAAGACTTTCAGTATACAAATTGTGTTAGGTTATAATAATTTAATGGTATATTAATAAAATATTATTAATCGTTACCAAGTAATTAATTAAATGTAAATACGAGAGTTAGGTTCGGGAATTTTGTACTACGAGAGTGACCAATTGTATTGTAACATTCAAAAGCTAAGGTTTTGTAATAAAGTATTAGTGAATATATTTTCATATTATTTTTCTGTGTTTATTAGTTTTAATTATTTTAAGTAAGTGTACAGTCTGGGAATTTACTTGTTTAACAAGTTAAATTTTTTTTTCATTTTGTCGAATAATAATGTGATAATAAGATGATAGCTATTGTTAATCATGGACTTTCTTTGTAATAGTTCGTGTATCGCTGATATGCGACTAATGCAAATTTTCGTCAACCTGTTAAATATTTCAATTGCTCGACTGTACTTGCGCAAAATCAGTCAAATAACGATGTTTCTTTTGCACTATGGATTATCGGAAAATGAAGGTAAGTGGCCAGTATTTTAATATTATATTACTAAGTTATGATATTGACAGGAAACAAATTAATATGACAAGAACTATGATATAGTGCAAAACCCCAAACATGAACTACAAATGTACACAATATCAAATAAGTACCTACCTGTATTGCGCTAGTGTAGTTCTTCATAATTCTCGGATAACAATCGAATATCGGAAATTCGGAAACTACGCTATCACGTTTATAGCGATGCGATAGAAATAGAATTTTCGAAATGAATTCGTGTTCGGACAGTATCAATGACATCCTACGACTGTATCAATGACATTTTACGACTGTATCAAAGACATCTTACGACTGCTACTTGCAAATAAATGCTACCTATTAGGTACTTATTACTCCAGTACTCCTCTGCTAGATTAGCAGGGAAATCCTTGTTTTGAGATATATTCATATTTGTGAAAATGTAGCTACTTAGGTTTATAAAGTCTATTAAATTTTGAAAGGAAAAATTTAATTGGACAACTTTATTCAAATTTTACGCAAAACACTAACGTCTATAGCTATTGTGACGAAGCAATTTATTAACAAGTGAAACGTTAACATCCACTTCTCTCACATAACTTTAAACAAATATACCTAAGTATGAAGACAATTGATTGGAAATCTCTCATGAAGTTGAAAATGGCTATTGTTCACACTCTTTTACATTTTTCAAACAACAGTTTAACTTTTTATGAAGGTCATGAACTATAAAAAGTTTATTCAACACAAAGCTATTTTCATGGTCATTAAACTTGACAACTTCCTTCATTTATGACGCCATTGCAACATAAAAAATATAACCTTTTCGGTTAAATTTGTAAGAAGAAAAAACTTTTATGAATCGTATACTCGTAATGACAATGCAAATCTAGTTTTTTGTGAAACATTTTTTGTTCCGTAACATTAATTTCATACTATATTTATTATTATCACGTAATAGCGGAAAACGACAAGTATGGAAACAACAGTTAGCTATGTCATAAAGTGTAAAAATATGAGCAAATCTTTGCAAATGACTAACATTTAGCTGTTGACAATCGTCTGCATTACCTCATATTATTATATAGTTATAGTCAGAAGAAAGTCTTATTTATTCTGCCTTAAAGAAAAACTTTTTTCCATTTTCCATAGAATATTTGTAAACATAATTATGAACGATGTTTCTAATGTCGAAATTTTTAAAAATTAAATTTATTCGTGACGCATGCTTCTATCAAAGTGATAAAAATTGATCAAATCTTCATTACTGTACATCTGTTTGGATAGAATAGGTCTCGCAAAGAAATACATTGTCTAGCCCAAAGTAAGCATCGTTCAGAGCTTGCGTTATAGATACTAGATAACGGAAAATGTAAAAATGAATTATAAAGGAAACTAGTTGAACTTTATTATATTGTCAACTGTTAAATATTGTCCAAAACTATTGCAATCATTAATGATATCTCCGTGATCACCGCCAATCAAATCTAAGTGTAGCAGTGACCTACTTGAGCTAACCACATGTGGTTTGACACTAATCTGGATTGTCCCTGACAATCGCCCTTCCCTTTCGAAACCAAACGCTTATTAAAACCTTGAAAAACCTGAACAGCCTATGAGAAATTAAGACTTAGAGAACACTACGCGGTTCCAATAGACCTTACCAAGTGATGGGCATTTTACTTGTAGTAGCTGGTATTGAGATTTTTCAAAATTTGTTAAAAGACAATTTTCAAATAAGTGAATACCTAAACGCCAGAAGGCCCGCTTACGTGGTCCTGTTATATTGAAGTTTGCTAATACAAAATGTTGACTTGCGCAATATCCGAAAAATATTTAAAATATTATCTAGGTTCATAATATTCGGTCTCTAGCAGAGCTAAGGCTGAATTAGCATGCTGTATGAGTAACATAGTGACAATGAAGGGGATTCAAACAACCGGAAAATTGTGATGTTGCCTAAGTTTGAATATGGCGCTATTTTTCACACAAATAATGAAATAATGTATTTTCACATAAGATTTCGTGTATCGCCTTGTCACGTCGTAAATTGCGATCAGCCTAGTCCCAGCCTGTGTTTTGTAAGTCGTTAAAGTATTCAGGCATTGTAAAATGTGTATATTACAACTTTTAATATTAAAAGGTGGCTAGGCCGATATGTATTATATGTAGGGTCGTCTAGGTAGGTACCACCGCCTTTCTTATTTCAGCCGTAAAACTGCTCGCTATGTTTCGGATTGAAGGGAAAGGTAGCCAGTGTAATTACTGGGCATAGACGGCATTTCATCTTAGGGCTCAGGATGACAACGCACCTGCAATATCAAGTGATTTTCCCTTGTTATTGCAGGTGTCTATATGCGGCGGTAACCCCTTACCATCAGGTGGGCCGTCAGCTTGTTTGTCATCTAGTTATATAAAAAAAACTGCAACTTATTTCCTTTAAAATAATGCGCCCCAACAGACGGCCGTTCTGCGCGCAGGTCTACTTACTAATCCTATGAACTCTGTCAGTAACTATATACGGACGGTTCAACTACGGACGCACACATTACTATAATCAGTATCTAGATATATCTAAATCAAAAACTTATAACAAATAACCGAATGAAAAGTCAAACCAAATAAAAGACTGTAAACAATAAAGTCTTACCGTTCTTTTATTTTTAATATCAATCTTATGGAAGCTTGAATGGATAAGATATTTAATCGTAGCTAGCTTACTGTTTGAGTTCAGATATGAGACAAACTGAAGAATTTGTTTTTTTGTAGAATATAACATATCTCGTGTGTTCTTAACAATGGCTCAGTCAGAACTGTCCTCCTTCCCCGCATCTCCACCTTCGCGTAGCACTGGGATGACTACGGCGTAGGGCGTAGTATTGACGTCATGGCGTAGCTGATGACGTCATTGTGTAGTGCTACACAAGGTTCTACCTGTATCTCCTGTATTCATTCTTATACCTCATACTACATAGTATTTACGGCACGCCAATAATTAAATACTTACTTTCAAATTTCATTGTTCCTCTCCATTATTTGTTTGTTTTCGGGTGAAGCGTATCTTTAGTTATTTTTAATGCTGAGCCTTCTCAACTCTCCAAGTTGACTGGCGACACCATTTATTGTTCTATTCTACGAAAGAACAATACCCATCGTTCGTAGTAGGTAGGTACATCGTGATAAGCTCTGCCGATGAGCAAGAGTCGTGATCCCGCCTCGTGACGATTATATCTGAACCCGCATCAGACCTCCTTTGAGAATAACTTCGTTTACAGTATAGCGAGTCACGCTCCCCGAGCTCACCTTTCAAACCACCCATCAATGGGCCGTGTCACTCCGCTTTTCCAAATAGTATGATCCAAAAGTCTGTTTAATTAATCCGCGCGTGCGCTCGTCGAGTGTGAGTCCAATCGTATTTCATAATTATTGAGTAATCATATTAATAAGTGTTTTTATGTACCTTTTTAATAGTTACGATTGTATGTGTCAGCAAATCTGATTATTTAATCTAATACGCATTTTAATTGCACCAGCTCCTTATAATAGACACGACATATTTCCTAAGTTCCAAAGAAAAATTGCAAATTTGAGATTTTTATTTTAACATCAAAAATATTGTTCTTTCCTAATGTTATTCATTTCCTATGAAATTCTAAACAAATTGAAACAAAATCTAATATTTTATCTTAGAATCCGTCCTGATTGATTCAAAGCATCATTTTACTTAGCTTTTTTTTAAAAAGGGAACATTGGCGATTACTTCATTTATTTCTAGCGGGCAGACCCAATTGGTGGCAGAGCATTAAACAAAATACGCACATTTGTTTTTTGGATATACTATTACTGTTGGCCGCAGATGGTCTTTAACCATAACCGGGGTTTTAAGGAGGCGAGAACCTTGGTGACTTCTCAAGCCTTGAGCCTCTGTAGGACTTCTAATCGACAGGCATCACCTCCGGAGGAGGTGTCCTGCTGACGCTTAGTTTAGAGACTGAAACCATTGTATACAATGGCTATTTATAATCGTACTAGAACTATTTTAATGAGTTAATCGTCTCTATAATACTTATTTATGTACTGGCTTGCTTTTCGTAACTCATTCTCATCATACATTATTATAGATAATCTACATTATCATAGATAATGTACGATGAGAATGAAATATTTTCATGTCCACTTGTATCCAAGTACAAAGTTTTAATGATATCTAATTTGAGCTAGATAATTCATGTGAGTGAATGGTATTATCATTGTTATAATATATTCAAAATAAAAAACCAAAGTCTCCCGCACAATACGTGTGAAGAAGATAAATTAAAGACTAACATCACGAATATGATCTTTAAACGGCTATTTTGTATCAAAATTTACGACTCTCCCATGTTCCAATCCAATGATTGCCAACCTAACACATGAAGATTTTCATAAACATAGCTTTATTACGTGTTCCACTAAGTACCGTGTCACATGAGCCATCAACGTGACGCAACAACCGGTTGTAGGACTTGTATGTTACAAATGGTGGAGTTAATCAAGTCTGATTGCTGTTGACACCAGCGTCGAACCCGTGATCTCAATATATTCTTACCTAACTTGAGTTCATTGATAAAAAAGATTAGACACAAGGCCAAAGGTGTATCGAAATATGTAGTACTGTTTACCCTTATTTTTCACGTACTACGGTAAGATTTATTAGGTGGTTGTAACGTGTCAAATCGCACACTGTAGATATAATTAAAGACAGTAAAGAGACTTCGTATTTTATGTATTTGTAATTGGTTTTTAATTGTTGTAGGCTGTCGGGGCGGGAGTTTTACGTGCCTTCACTAGTTAACGTGGTTTGGTTAGGTTAGATATTAATATTTTATTTTAGGCCATTACGACTTGGGGAATCATATATAGACAGTATAATATATGCCTTCAAGACTAACATAGATAAAAATCACATATGAAATAAAAACTATAATTAGGGTTGCCTCCGTGGTTGAAGCAGCCGGATTGTGAAAAGCAGTTCGAATCCCAACCTAGTTATCTATGAATGCTTAATCTGTCAAGCGGTGTTTTCCCACCGGAGGGCTATGACAATTGAAAAATCAATTGTGTCTGGAATCTGATGCTTGATGGATTGATAGTCAAAATATTTTCAGAAATATCTTTCCAAAATTTTAGCAGTTTAAAAAGTAATTAAGAAAAATTTATACTGTATAATTTGTGACACAAAAATCGATTCAAAATGTCATTAGGTAGTAAACTGAATATTTTGTAATATAATTTTATTATTTCTGAGTTGAATATATAAACACTATGTCGTGGTATATTCTAACAGTAGTGTAGATAGATACACATAGTTAACAGACCAACTGAGTAACTGCCGACTAAAAGGTTATCTTGCTACGAAACCTACTGTAGCGTCATCAATAGATTATGTTAAGAATAATTTTTATTTTAAGTCTTAACAAAAGTGGGTTTAGTACCTATGGTTGATGCTTTGGTAGGCTAAAGATTTTAAACCGTAGTAGTTAACATACAACGATGAGGCTGAAGGCTTTGAGTACCATGAGATGAGATAAAACGTGTACCTACTTTACGTTTATGGTAGATAAAATATCGTGGTATATTTGACGGCCGGATGGCCGAGTGGTCTGTACCGCTTGCTATACAGGCTACATGGTCAAGAGGTAGTGTTTGAATCCCGGTAGGAGCAAATGTTTGTATGATTAGTACGGGCATTTGTTCGCGAGTATGTTTATTTAGTATATTTCTAATATTTATATACATATTATTATCAATATCTAGTATCCATAAGACAAGCTCTTAATGACACTTACTTTGGGCTATAATAGGTGTGAGTGTATGAATATTATTATTTAAATTATTTAAGACCAGTCACCTGATGAAATCATATTCCAAATTTCACTATAAACATTGTCGTAATAGTGGTAGTTCTTATAAAACCTGCTTTTAAAGTGGCTTTAGCAACTTGTTTACGCATCTTTTACAACTATACAACACTGAATAATAGCTATAAATATTAAAATCCGTAATTTATTGTCTGCGGACGGTACAAGCCGTTTGAGAAGGCAATAAATTATGTGTTGTATCATCCTCGTTGCGCAGGCGCAGGTCGCCGGCCTGGCCCTTTATATCAACCTACACAGTATGCAATTTACATGGGTATTTTGAATATATTTATATACAGCTCGATTACTACTGAGTCACTGATTGGAGCACTTTTTGGAGTATTTGCAGAACTTTGACAGTTCTCAAACTCTTTTTTTCGGTTCTGATACTATTCGGTCGACGCTTTCAATTCAAAGAGATAGAGGACGCTTGGAATACGCTTAATATTTAGTAATGACACTGTTTCGATTCGTTTTTCTATACTATAGTATCCGTAACGAGATTTTATTTTACTTAGCCTTTATTTGTAATTGTAACAATAAAGGAGGAACTCGCTAGCGTAGTATTTGAAGTGGTTTAGTTTTGATTATGAAAAAAAGCAGAATTCCTCCTAGTTGTTTCTGAATTTCTCGTTCATTTGTAATCTAGAGCCATTCCGTTGTTTGGAAGACACGTTAAGCCATTGGTAGATGTTCCCGGCTGTTACTGTAATCCGGATTGCATAAGCGTGGTGGTGTTTTGTCCCTAACTCTTCATGTGTTTCTCCCATGTAAGAAGCCCTGTGCCCAACAGTGGGATGTCTAAAGGCTGTTGATGACAATGAAAAATCTATAGTAGATGCTTAATGCAAAAGTCATGAGTATGAAATTTATTTTAAAAGACATTAACAACGCTTATCAAAGCCACTTTAGAATAAACTTTACGAAGGTTTTATTTAATAATAATACCAAAAAACAGATTTACCTCTAGTTTTGCCAGAAAATTCTTAGAAGTGGACAAAGCCGATCGTTGCGCGTTGTGGGAATCAAAAGCAGTTTCAAATAGACGCTTTGTTTTAATCAATATAATACTATTTACGGTCATAAATATCATTCGCGTGACTCAAATCTGAGTCACTTGGTATGCCTCGAATATAAATCGCTCTAATAATTATGTACCTAGATTTTTTGTTTCAATGTTTACGAATAGAGTCATTTTCCGCGTGGGCCTTAATATAAAAAAGCTATTTGGTTCAGAACTTTAATTTAGATATAAGTAGGTACAGTCGACAATTTTAGTGGCTGAAGACAATTACGAAACGCGAATTTATCGTATAACTTAAATGCTTACAGAACGATTTTTCTAATTTCTCTGATTGTATCCAACATATCCATTGCTCTTGCATTAACCTTTCAAGCTACACATTTCAGACACAATGCTCCTTGTAAGAAATACAAATAAAGAAAGAAAACGATAAAATAAAATTATGCTCCAGGCGGGAATTGAACCCGCGTTTTCTGGGGTTTCTTCCTTTATTTGTATTTCTCACAATAAAGTAAGCTTTCTAAACACACAAAATCAAACATTTAAATGTGACAATCGCCCTAATTACAAAACATGGCTAGTTAGACCTCTGGACAGCATCGATCTCAAATCAGGATTAACTTTAGTCTACATTTTATAATAACGGGGAATGGTTTTTAACTGTCGTATGCTCCTGGGAGTCTTACGTCAGCCTATATCCGTCCCACTGCTAGGCACAGACCTTCCTACACGCAAGCCTTATGCGGCTTAGCAAATAAAAATTACAATAGTTTAGGAATTGATGCAGCCCCTAGCGACGAGTAAATGAAACAACAACAGTTTCTCATTTACGAATTAGTTTGTTTTCTGTGTAAAAGACTTCAACGCATATTCCTTTTCAAGCGTTCCTTGAATTAGCGCTTGAATTGGTCCTCAGCGACTCTCATGCGATTGAGTTTTTGGTGAAAATTCAGTTTTTCGGGACTAGCCGAGCGGCAACATGTTTCATACCCAAGTAATTATTTAAAATGGTACGGATCGACTCGTGACATACAGAAAGTTCGCCGGCTATCTCTCTCAAAGTTTAATGAGAATTTTCAGTCACTATTTCCCTCAGTTTTGCGATGTTAACTTCAGTTGCAGACGTTGATGGCCTACCAAGAAATTGTATCTGCATGCCAGCAGGTTTTATTTTTTAATATTATATTTGACCGCCAGGAGTGGAAGTTGAATCCGGAATAATCATAATCCTAATCAGCATTTATTTGCATGAATACATGGGAGTCGTAGGTCTTAAATACTATAACTAGAAATGGTATCCTAGCCACTTAGCTAGCTACGATTGAACTATGTCTGAAGACCGGTCGAGTGGTCTACACACACCTTACTATACAGGCTTCTTGGTCAGGGATGCCAGGTTCGAATCCCAGTAGGGATGGATGTTTGTATGATGAGTACGAGCATATGATCACGAGTCATGTATGTTTGTATGTTTGTTTAGTATTTATTTCTAATATTTATGTACATATTAATATCAATTTTTCTCCGTTATCAATAGTAGTTAAGCCTTGCTAAAGAACGAATTAACCTCAACACAAGTATGATTTTTACTTTCTGGGGCTGCCTCAACATATACATGTAACTGACAAATTAAGCCATAAAAGAATTCTTATTTTATTTATTTATTTATCTAGTATCCATAACACAAGCTCTTAATGATGCTTATGGGCTAGATAATAGGTGTGAGTGTATGAATATTAGGTAGTTATTTTAAAATAGTCTGTGGTTGGTTAGGTTCAGTCGACCACAGAAATAGCTGAACACTTTAGTACTATATCACACTGATCTCGTGTACGTATTTTATAGTTGCTACCGTACTATATTGACGCTAGAGTCGTTGTGACACGGTACTTAAGTGTTCAACTATTTCTGTGGTCGAACGTACTACTACTAGATTTTTCTGTACGGTCGACCACAGAAGTACTTGAACACTTTAGTACCATGTCACAACGACTCTAGCGTCAATTTAATACGGTATGAACTATAAAGCACGTGCATAAGGTTGGTGTGACATGGTACTAAACTGTTCAGCTACTTCTGTGCTAAGCATTTTTTATATGCAACTATGTAATATATTCCCAGTTTCTAGTAATTATTTCGTAATTTTAGTGGAAATATAATGTGTAAGGTTTATAAATAAAACTCTGAATTGATTTTTTATTGGATAAAACCTATCTCCTTTGAAAAATTCACTATCTATTGTTTTAATGGAAAGTAAAATAGGTATTCGGGTGTCAGGTTTTAATTAAGGAAACGCAGGAATTGGTTCAGTTTATTTTACAATTGAAATCTTTGGTTTATTGTCTTGTGCTGTCCAGCCCATCCCGGCATGATAATCCTATCGTCTTGTCACCGTCTGAAAATAAAGAAACGAAAATTTGTTATGTACTTGCTTGATAAAACATTTTAAAATTACAAAAAATCTTACAACATAATGAAATGTAAAGTTGATGAACCTTATAATTGGTAGGTATACTTGTTATTTTTTATAAAATTTCTTTGACCTGTTGATTTCGCTTCCTTCCAAAACTGAAAGAATCTGATATCTCAGCTTTGAAATAAGACAAATATTTCAGAACAAATAAACTTTCCGATTTCTCTACTTGTTTCCTATATTACGTGTATATCTATCATTATTTTTAATGAGCTATTAGAAAGAGATGAAACTTCATCAAAAGTACGTTATGCTACGTGAAAGAATGCTGCTTTCTTTCTCTTATTTTTAAATTTAACACATAATTTTCTACTCATCAAGAATCGACATTAACTCTCACTGATTGTGACATAACCTAGAGTCTAGAGTTCATATGGCATGCGTTAAATTAATGTTTATTTTTATCTTCATTCCAATGTCATTATTATTTTTAGTATATTAAAATTCTAATCTCGTTAATAACATGCGTAATACGTAACGCCAAAGCTTAAATGTTTTATACAGATTATTAAATTCAATACCAGTAAAACTCGATATGCTGTAGAATAATCTCGAAATCCGTATTTTCGCTTAAACCCGGAAAAAAACACGCATTCCTTTTTCATCAAAATTGAGACATTTTCGAAATTTTGATAAAATGCAGACTTCGCAAATTTCGCGGAAATTCGGATTTCGTGATTATCCTAAAATACCTATATATAATCCACACGTTGCCTAAGCCGCAGTAAGGCTCCCGGGAGTCTATATTTATGTAACTTTGTAAACTGACATTAATAAGAGCAAACGACTACTTCCACCAATGTCAATCGATATAAAAGACACTCAAAAATAGCTGTAGATTTTTCCTCTAAAGGTTTTCCATATAGAACTATAGAACTATTTTACTAGGTGGTAGGCCCGTATGTTGGGTCGTCTGGGTAGGTACCACCGCCTTTCTTATTTCAGCCGTGAAACAGTTCGCTGTGTTTCGGATTGAAGGGAAAGGTAGCCAGTGTAATTACTGGGCATGGACGGCATTTCATCTTAGGCCCCAGGATGACAACGCACCTGCAATATCAAGTGATTTTTCCTTGTTATTGCAGGTGTCTATAGGCGGCGGTAACCACTTACCAGGTGGGCCGTCAGCTTGTTTGTCATCTAGTTGTATAAAAAAAAGTAACAGTCTATATGGAAAACCTTTAGTGGAAAAATCTTTAGCACAAACATTGAAACACACCCTTGCTTGTTTGTTTACAAAACACAGAACCTAAAATGTAAACTATTGACATTTGACTATCATCAGTAAAATCATCACTCAACCGATCCCTTCCGACAGCTATATTTAAGAACACAAACAAAATGACGGTTTAGCGCGCACCGCAGCATCCAAGGAGAAAACGGCTTTCTCTGCGCGGGCGCATGTTGTTTGTAGACTTATCTAATGGTCGCGAATCGCGGCTTGCGGCTATTACGTAAGGCCTAATTTGGTATTTGAATAAAAACTTGTGGAATGTTTGAGGAAATATTGGCTTTTGATACGGACAATGATAATTAAAGACGACCCGTTTCTAGTTGGTAACGCGTAAAAAAATCTCATGCGAATCAGGAAATAATTCTAATTGAAATGATAGGTGTCTCACTATGCCTTTGGTCGAATTGATAAGTATTTACTTAGATAGGCTAAAATTTTCTAATTATTTTAAAATCGCCATTTTTTTATAATTTAAAAAAGTATCTAAGTGACAAAATATCTATCTTTGATTGAGACTAATGCTCGTTTTCACTAACATTTGCTTAGCGCTAAGAGTTTCTTAGCGATTTTTATCTCAGTCTATCTAAAGAAAGTAGAAAGAGACAAATGTCGTTAAGAGTCACCTAAGCCTAGGGAAAGGTTAGTCAAAACGGCCATAAATCCCAGCCAAGGCATCTTCCATACAGCTATTTAGGATCTCTGAACTTTGTTGGAGCTTGTAATAGACAAATCCGTATGTTTTCACACTGATATTATAAATGCGAAAGCAGCTCTGTCTGTGTGTTACGTTTCCATCCTTAGCCACTAATCCGAATTCGATGAAATTTGGTATGGAGATAGATCACATCCCGTAAGGACTAGCTACTTTTAGTACGAAAATCGATATCCGGTCGGAGCGCGGGGGGCCTATCCAAACAATTGATTCTGAAGTTCTTGCTATAACGTAACGAAATTACGTCACATCTCAGTTCAATGTTTACATTCCATGCTTTTTTATCAATTGCTTCATTGATTGGCTTATATAGCGAATATAGGGCAATGATATATAAAGGCAAGTATGATGCTCACACAGCCTGAGTATTTCTACACAAGGGCATATGACTAACGCGAGCTGTGCATAAAGTTGCGCAAGAGTTTGGTGGCATGTGCCCATTGTCATGTGTAGGCTGCAGCGTAATGTTCAGTACCCTCTACGGCGAGTAGGTGTTGACTGGTTGAAGACAAAGCGAGTAATTATTGCCTCTAAATGCCTACTTTATTGTCCTGCTTTTTGTTCTCATTGAGGAGGTTTGTCAATTTGAAAACGATTATGATAGCCTTCAGTACTTAAGACTATGGGAAACCTTCCTTTGTAAATAGAAGACCGTTTCAACGTTGACAAGTAATTAGTTTCTGAATTAAATATGCATGTAGTGACATTTTTAACGTAAGTAATATAATGGAGATGTTCTGAATTCCGGCCGGTATCAAGGTCGGTACTCGGCTACCCCCCAAGACAAAAGATAAACGGGAAGAAAGAATATAATTAAAAGAATATTATAGAACAAAAAGTATATATTACTCTAAATCCCTGCATTTAAACTAAAAAAGCATTACATTCTGGCTACAAAATTGTTGTCCAGAGATGTAAAATTCTATTTTAAAATAAGTGACACATGTCAGACAAAATGTGAGTAGGTATGTTAGAACGCAGTGGTCGATTCCGAGATGGGTCAATCATAATTTGTTATCTCGAACTGCTCCGTGCTTCGGAAGGCACGTTAAGCCGTTGGTCCCGGTTGTTGCTGCAACCGCTTTAACTCACCAACCAGCATTGGGCCAGCTTGGTGTTATGGCCCAAGCTCCTCATGTGTTTCTCTCAGCATTGGGACGTTTATAGGCTGGTGATGATGATGATGCTAGATGTTGAAAAAATGAAATAACAACATCAACTTTAGTTCGAAGAACAAAAGTATTTTTGTATTTTTTAAACTAACTATAACTAATTATACTAGCTGCAGATTTGTTTGCCCAGCGCCGTGCATCTGTCACGATAAACATCCGCAGAAAACTAGTTCATATGGCACATCCTGCCACGGCTTTATACTAAGACCTTTTTGGTACAAATTGTTTAGACTTAAATTTTGTAAGAATAATTTTTCATCATCATCATCACCAGCCTATACCTATACGTCCCACTGCTGGGCACAGGCCTTCCTACGTGGGAGAAACACATGAGGAGTTTGGGCCATAGCACCACCACGCTGGCCCAATGCGGGTTGGTTGGTTATTGCGGTCTTAGAATACTAAGAATATCAATGCTTAAAATATTAATATCTAATAGACAGAACCACTTCTCTACCCTTTTTTCATTAACTAATTGTTAATATAGTACAGTAATATTTGAGGTCAAGACTTCTTAGATAGAAGAATGTTAGAACATATTGAAATAATAAAAACAATACTTTACAATGCCTACGAGTTATGGGTTAAAATTGCCAGCTCCAGTGTTTTGAACTTCCTTCCAAATCCAAAGCAAGGAACAGTTTAAATAAAACTAATCTCGGATCAAACGTAGCTACATTGCTTTGTCTTCCAAATCGACTTAAAAGCGCAAACTTTGCAAACTATTTGGATAAAATGCTTTATCTACCTAAGTACTTTTATCTACCTAAGTAGTACTAAGAAATTTTATGACATCTCGTGTGCCTTATTATCTTTGCTATAAGAGCCACTGACTATTAAAAATGTATACATCTAAGTGCGAGTAACTGTACATTCTTCATGTCCTTTCTTGATGAATGTAGACATGTCACAAGACATAGGTAGGTATTCTTGAAAGCCACACGTCTGACCACTTAGCTTCCGCCTAAGTAGTCATGTGACATGACTACTCATGACGCCCACAAACATGGTGTCTCGTTTACGTAATGTAATCATTAATATATCATTAAATTGAGATTGTGGCTAGTGGTAGTCACTTATCAGAAGCCAAATTAACGAAGCAATAAATTACGAAGCTGGTTAATAAGCTTTGGTTGTAATTCGATACTTATTTAGAACGTACTATATAATTACTTAAATGTGTTTAATTTGATACTGAACTGTATAATCAATTTTCAAAACATAATACTACTGACATTAAACATAGTATACAGTTTAAATACCAACAATTGAAAATATAGAATAAGATTATATATTTCGGAGCAGATAACGCCTCCGTAAAATTATATTACTTACTAGTAATTTTAAATAGGTTGGTACATACACTATTAATGGATTATTGACAAGTTTCAATGTATTGATTTATCTTTCAGCGTTTTACTGCTAGTGATTCATTTGTGTTATTTTTAATAAATAAAATCAGAATATAATTTGATCCTGAATGTCTATTTCTAATAAATTACATAAAACAAGCGGAAGCTGCTCCCCAATAGCCGAAGTTTGAGGTTTATGTTTAAAAATATTTATAATTTATTTTAAAAATTATAATAAATGAAACAGATGAAACTAAATAAGTAAATTTTTCTATTCAAAAATACTCCGTATGGTAAATCTGGAACCTTTTTGTATTATTATAATTATAACAAAATAATTACATATATTATTATGTATATCTACCAATGTAGGTATGTCTTGAGAAAGCAACATAGAAGCTATTGGTTGATAATTTCATTTAATATAATGCTAGTTTACCCTTAATACCTAGCAAATACCTTCGTAAAACGTATCTCTGCTAACGTAAATATACTTAGATAACCCGAAGAGTGTATTATTTAATGAAACCCAGCTTCTAGTAAACATGACATAACTTCAGACACGCCCAGAAACTTGTCCAAAGATTTATAAATACCGGTCAAGTGGTCGCGCCCTGCTCGGAGGCTGCCGGTTCGATTTCCTACGAGCTTGGGACAATTTTTACTACGCCGTTATATAACGAGGAAACTATTGACTGACTAATTCTTCATTACGTAGCCGCTTTTCTACAATTACCCTTTAAAAAATTACTATTGTATTATTCTATTAGGATCTTAGACATGGCATGATGCGGCGTAGGTATATAAAATAAAAAAGGGATAGTATAAAGCGTAGGTTTATAGGAAAAAAAACATAAATATATATGTACTAAAATACATTTTAAAAACAGGTTACCAAAATAATATATAAACATTCACAAGTCGTAAGCAAATGTTCGTACTCATTAACAAACTTCTGCCCTTACCAAAATTCGAACCCAGGACCTTTTGGTTTAGTAGACAGGGACACTGACCACGTGACCATACGGCCGTCAAACACCTCAAGTAAAATTTAATAAATATCGCCTGATTACTTAGTTAGGAACAGAACTGGCCCTACACAAACATCTTAAAATTCCATAGAAGCCTATGACCATGCCAGTGGGTATTATAAACGGAGACAAGGTTGCCCACGCGCCGATTCTTAGTTACGAAGGTTGTTTACATGAATATGTATACTATGACTATAGTAATAGGGATTAATTTAAGCAAAACTATTTATATAAAAAAATATTCTAAAAAGAGTTGGATTCTATTAATATACTATAAATTAATTAATCATTTAAAAACAGGTTTCTAATAATATTCTTACATTCACACCAATTATTTAGTCCAAACCATGTCCAAAAAGATTTCGGAGTCTAGAAATTAACTCTACAAACTCGAAATCTAAATATCTTAGTCAAATAGGCCACAAAGAAGCACATTTAAATCGTCAAAAATGGATCGATCTTAAAACAAATAAAAAAATGTATTTATCATCGGTACCTCTGGCTTAAGGAGCTCGGTGGCGTAGCGGTTTGAGCGCTCTGGTTTCGATTACGAAAACCAAGCAACTTTTGCTTTGGTTGGTACCGGGATGGGTCAATCAAAGTTTGTTATCTCGAGCTCCTCCGTGCTTCGAAAGTAACAAGTAACAACCGGGACCAGCGGCTTATAGTGATAAGCCGCTGGTCCCGATTGCTACTGCAACCGCTTTAATCCACCAACCCGCATTGGGCTAGCGTGGTGGTGTTATGGCCCAAGCTCCTCATGTGTTCTCCCCATGTATAAGAAGGCCTGTGACCAGCAATGGAACGTATATAGACTGGTGATCATAATGACCTCTGGTTTAGTGGGTATTGAAAACTCGAGGTCTTTTAAAGAATAGATTTCTGCCACAGAATAAATAAATAGTTTCTGCTTAAACGCGCATTGAACTCGTAAGATTTGTCTTTTCGGTTTTAACACGCGTTTTGAATTACCCTCCTCTCCTTGATATATAATGTTACGGGTTAGGGGTAGCAACACTGAACACAAATTAATTACAAGTTAACGTCTCTAACTCCACAAAATCGACTAAAACTTACACGCTAAGTACTCCGCCGTCACAATAACAATACTTACGGCCGGCCGCGGCTCCGCACACGAGGATGTCAGTTCTTGGGATGTAATAGCCGAAATAAAAAGAATATTTTATGCTAAATTGTACAGACACACAAAGAAGACAGACAGACAGTTACTTTTGCTAATATAATATTCGTATGGATAACCCATTAATTCTGTTTACCCATTATTGATACACACATATTTATGCATTCTATAGTTACTTGATAAATCTGAGATTCACGGTCAGGAATGTGGGCAGACAAGTCTGTGCAAATATTTGAGCAATTTGCGCAACAAAAAATTGCTGGCATCTGGTTAAAGCTTCATAAGTGACTCGCCGACTGCGGTCTGCGGTTGAGAAATTCGCAATTGTGGTCCAAACTCTCTTTCTAGTTGATAGCAAGAGAAAATCGACAACAAATAATGAGAGATGTTTGCCTTAAAAATGTATTGGGAGTGTCTCCTTTGCCACAAGCCATTCAACGAAATAAATAAATATCCAAACACGCCACAGTTTCTTTCATCGATTAAACAACATCTCGACCTTTAACTCGTTTATATTCGATTCGAAGTCTCGTCACGTGAGAAGAACGCGTGGACATGAATGTTTGGTTTTTACTCGATTAGGCAATTAGTTGCCACTTCGGTAGCAGGACAGAATTGTAATGAGTGACCTTGGTCCGGCTTAGAATACCAATACAGTTTACCTATGTCATTGTTCGCAAATAGTTGATTGATTTAGACTTATACAAAAGCAGCGCAAGTGTTGTCACTGGCAATAAAACAATGTCTTTTAAAAAGAATATGCCAAGAACCATGGGTTAAGAAAACAAGCCGATTTGAATAACTAATCGTTCAAATGTACAAAGTAATTCTAGGCACCCGGAAAAACAAGTAATCGTGGCGATTCAACCACCTGTTACAATGTTGACCAAGTCCCAAGGCGCAAGGGCAACCACTATAGCTCCGGCTACAGTACTTGAAGATGAAGCTTAATATTTGCATAATAACTTTTGCAGAGGTAGGGCATAGGTACGGCTATCCGCCAGGAATTTGAAACGGCTGAACCATCTTACGGAAGATATAGAGTAATCAAATAACACTAATGTCAGTTTTTTCTAACCATCTTTAACCATCTCTAAGCATCTTAGGTTTTCTCTATTCCCTAGGCATACGTGACCTCTTATTGACTTAGATAGACTGAGCTAACAATCGCTAAGAGACTCTTAACCCTAAGCAAATGTTAGTGAAAACGAGCAAAAGTACGTTTTAGTGCTGTGTTCTTGCCGTGAGTAAGGTTATAATACCTTATCTAGGAAGTGTAGTGATGAGAGCAGGTCTTGCCATCCCTGATACATCATCATTGCCATCCTATAAACGTCACACTGCTGGGAACATGCCTTCACCGCCACGCTGGTCTAATGAGGGTTAGTGAGTTGAAGTGTGCCTTCCAAATCACGGAGGAGCTCGAGATTGCAAAAATTAGTTGACCCATCCGAGATCGACCATGGTGAAAGTTACTTTGTTTTCGTAATCGAAACCAGAGCGCTATAATCACTACTCTACCGAGTTCCTCGATATATAAGTTTTAAAAATTCCCCAATTTCCCCAAAGACAAAAGAAAAATCAATAATATGTACAAAATGTCGAATCACATTGTCGGAATTTCGAATAAAAGACATCAACGCGTCACGTGTCATCGAAACTTGTAACAAAATTTATTTTCTAAAAATGATAAATTTTTGGTAAAGTTATGTTAAATTAGTTATTTTGTGAAAACTCCTTTGTGATAAAGTGAACTTTATGGTGTCTGGTAACTTAAGGGTATAAACTACTGGTTACCACAAGAAAAAATTAATTATATTTGATAATATCACTATATATGAGAAAATATACTTTTGGTGGTGTAATGATTTACTTTTACTCGAATATTTATTATTAATTTAATGCCAAGTTCAGAATGATAATATACAAGAGAGTTGAAATTTTAATTGGAAAATACGTGCAATATCAGGCTTATGTGAAATATGTATAATTTAGTTATTAAACAACCATAAAAGTCCGCAAAGAAGGTCTAGAGGCTTCTACCCGATCGCCTTGAATCACCTTCGTGCTCATGTTATTACGACACGAGTTTTGGCTGATGTACTCTGATAAATTATTATTTGTATGATAACTGATTTGCTGACGTACATAAGTTTTTTCTTATTATTAAAGTGTGTTTTATAACTAATGTTTGATTAAATAGGTAGGTATAATGGAAATCTATGAAAGCGTTGACTTGGGCAGGGTCGCGGGGAGCCGTTGGATGTAGACTGCGCAAATCGGTCCGTTTGGAAAATCGATGGGGGAGACCTTTGTTTAGCAGAGGGCTTCTTAGGCTGTTATAATGATGATGAAAACAAGTGACTAATAACAGGAAAAAAACTACATTACCGGATTTAATTCGCGGTAAATTAGATGTAACATAATTGTCATATACCTGACGAACGTTTCAATAACTTCACAGCGATCGTGGTCACGGGAAAACTGTCCACGTTCGCTGTAAGTAACTAGTTAAATACGTGTTATGTCCGGTAAAGTTTAGTGCTCGCGAAAATAAGACAGTAAGACAATGCTGTAATAAAACTATTTGATGTGAGAGTAAGAACAGGTACTATTATTATGTATGGTGTAATTGCCACCAATCAAAACCAAACCTATAAAAGGAAACCTTTTTAGTAGAGGCAGTTGCGTTCGTTTCCATATTTCTTTATTAGTTTATAATTAACAATTATTTTTTATCGCCAAGCTTCGATAGTTTTATGACTATCTCATGAAATTAAAAGAGAAAGTCGTTATTTTCTTTGTGTTTCTTACTTAATTTTGATGTACCTACCAGTAATTTTATTCATTGCGTTTATAATATTTTTAAATTTACTATATAGATATACCATCTTTATAATCTGCATAAAATTAAGACCGGTCTAAAACCTGAATAGATTTTTTATATTATATTTCGTCCGGAGTCTTAGATGTTTATGATTGTCTAACATTGTTTATTATATTTAGTACATCTTACACTTTCTCGTTATATAATAATAAATACTTAAAAGTGAATTAAATAAAGAGGAAGATATGTTTTTATTCAGTTGTATATTAGACGTTGTTAGTTTAATAAGAGATTTATTTATGCACAAGCTTAGGGTTCTTACGTGTGTGTGTAGGGAACAACCACTTCCATTTAATGTTACTAAACTAACGATTTATAAAACGTGCAGACGTGTTCCGTTTTAAGCTTTATTTATTCAAGAACAAAGTTCAAAGCGTGAAATAATTACCTACAGAAACCAGTTTTTTCTAGTAGGTACTTTAGAAACCCATACCTAGTTAGGCTTTGCCGCATACCTCGAGCTCTAAGAGGCTCGGAGGAAACGCTTTGGAGGCTTCCTTGTCATTAAGTTGTTAGATCTAGCACTTTTGGTCAGTAATTGACAGTTGGGACACTGGATAAAATGCCCCTCTTGAAGCAGTTTCGTCACGTATCTTGATACTTTCCTTGAAAATGTGTGATAAGGTGCATTTTTTCAAATGAACACACATCGGAAGTCCTTTTGATGTGTGTTCGTTTTTCGAATTTGGGCAGTTCCAACTTAAGAAATTATATGGAATACGAACATGGAATTATTTTTAACATAACGAAGAAGATGGAGAAATTATGATAGCCTTCTGAGTTTCTTGCTGGTTCTACTCCCATATTTGGTAGTAGAGGCACATAACTTAAGTTACTATATTCATATTAAAATTTGACGTCAAGAATTGCTTGAAAAAGTCAATGTTGATTAAATGATTTTGAATTTAAATTAGTAATCAACCTCATAAAAATACTGTCTCTCAGAAATAACTTTCAATTACTAAACTTAACTTTAAGCTACCAATTATTTGGACAACATTATAAGTGAAATTAATCAACATGACGTTTAGAGCTGTATAGTATCTGGACTAGAAAAAAATCATATCCTTTAGGCGGCAACCGAACCAGCGACCGATAGCAATACGGGTGACTGCTCTGATAACTAAGCTACTGAGTCTTGAAGGAAAATAATTTACGATTTTACAGACAGACATTATACTATATGTAGGAAAACAACAATAATAAATCAAAAACAAAATTTGTAACATGTCTCTGCTGTGAATTAAACTTGGGAGTTGGTATGCAATTAGAGAAGAAAATCTTTGATCTGTGACCTGTCAAACCGGATTATATATTTTTTTCTATTAATATTTTAAAATTCATGCGTTACATTTTAGAAAAAAGAATATTTGAATATCACGCTACACCTGGAGTTTGGTATAATCATACTTGATTTTCGATTAATATTCATCAAATGGCTTAAGGAATTTGTACCTATTACTATAAATTTATCATTACTAGTTCTATTATGGCTTCGGTATCTGTCTTCGGGTTTTGTGGTGCTGCGAAATAATAATAAGTCCAATTGTTATTATTTATTTCAGGATTTTTCAATAGTATAAATGGTTGGCGTGTCGGTAGTATCGCACCACATTCCAAAGGATATTAATATAAAATTAGTTGCTCTGCAAACTGTACGCTCTCATTATCTTAAATTGAAATCGTGATGGGATTCTACAGCAATCAATGTACAGTGAGCAGACATAGCTAACACTATAGCATCTTATGTCATCGTAATAAGGGTTGTTTTACAACTGTAAATAAACTTGCCTATAGCATGTTCTACTTCTACGCAGATGTCTTGTAACGTATAGAGCAATCACAATTTATGTTAAATGTGAGGAGAGAATTTAAATATTCGTAACAACTTTAATAATAATAACATTTTATGCACTCACACCTACCTATAATGTTGCCCAAAGTAAACATGTGTTATGGATATAGCGGAAAACAAGTTTAATATTATATAGTTTTTTATTAGTTTATAAAAAAACACATTAACTTACATAAATATATAAACAACCATGAACCTAAACCAGTCGTGTTTATCACAAAAACATCTGCCCTGACCGAAACTCGAACCCTAGCCGAGAACCCCGTAGCTAGGAGTACTGACCACTTGGCCAGTTGCAAATTTCTCTTAAGAATTTGCTATAAAAATACTTAGATATGTATACTAATATCAACTTAATCTACGTCAATATCCTCCTACAATTACTTTTATCATTGCTGTTTAATATTACTCAGTCTTTTTAATTTAATCATTAAATCATCGGTATTCAAGCTTTCACAGCTCAAAGGAATTAATTATAAACTATTATCAGTTACACACCCGCTCGTCAGCAAATGTTAAGTATATTTTAGTCATGGAGAGACCATGCCAGTCTGTCATAGCTAAAACAGATTGTATCTTAATTAAATACGATTTCGCTTGAACGATAAGACATTTGTCTGCTTTAAAATTAATATATATGCGGACGTCATGTTAACACTGACATAACGTTGTGACAAGGTGATTAGTTTCAAAATTAAGATATTTATCATTTATGTAAATTTAAAGTCATGAGCTTATTTAAGTCCTTTAAGAAGAGAAGGAAAGTTTTTCGATTAAAAATAACATGAAAAAACTTATTCTATATTCATTATTTAATTAAGTATTTAGATGACTAGTACTTATTTAAAATCCTTTAAGAAGAGAATGGAAAAGTATTGTTTTAAAAACGACATGAAAAAGTTTATTTAGTAACTTCGATTTATTTAAGAAAAATTTCATCAGGGCTTAATTTTAAAGGCCAATAAACAAACTGATTGCTGAGTTATTTTTTCTTTTAAATAATAACGTTAATTTCCACATGGCAAAGTTTATTTCGTGTAAAGATAATTGTAAAATAGTAAAACAACCCTGCCACCTCTTCCCTGATACAGTCTACTTCTCGAATGATGAGGAGCGCGATAGTATTCTACAATGTAATACCCTAATTACAATATCTCTGTAACCTCGCTAACCACCATCCCGTTTTGTGTTAAAATGTTAAAGTAACTTTAAAGTAAAATCTAACCGCAAATCGCCTTCACCGTAATTTTAAGTCATTTAACCGACTGGTACCTACTGAACATAATTTGTCAATGAGTATAATTTTAGGCAGTGAATGTTCCGCTTGCTATTTGCAATTAAACTTGTCACTTAATATCAGCCTCAGCCGGCATCGGCATGATCACACACAGTAAAGAACCTAATGTGACGTGACTGTTAAGTAGGTGTTAATTTAGTATGAACTTAATAGTAATGAATCCTTAGTTAACTAGCCAGAAACAAAAAACCAAAAGTACTGAAATCAAGATATTCAACATGGTTAAATCATCGTCATCGTCATCATTTCAGCCGAATTACGTTCACAGCTGGACAAAGGTTCATCATCACCAGCCTATAACAGCAACTAGCCTATAGCACTAAAATAGGATAACTGTCTAGCTTAAGTCTTTGTATTTATCACACCTGTAACCATGTAATGACGATTATCTGTAGGTGAACCTATCTAAAATAAATAAATAAATATAGGTCCCACTGCTGGACACAGGCCTTCCTACATGGGAGTAACATATGAGGAGTTTGGGCCATAACGCCACCACGCTGGCCCAATGCTGGTTGGTTTGGACAAAGTTTAGGCCTCCCCTAGCGATTAGCACATTGTAAAATAGATTGGTTTTTTATTGTATAAAATTTCTCTTAATTAAAATAGGAAACACTTCTTTTTATTTAAATAATTAATTTAAGTTTTATTTATGTAGTGAAATTAGGATCACAAAGATGTAATTCGCAACATAATAAATAACACATGGTTTAGATAATTAGATATTAACCATATTCCATTTCTTTATGAGTTTAACGACTCAGAGAAACTGTTGAGATTATCAATTGTGTAATAATCAATCATATTAATTACATTAAGTTATCAATGTTAATATATTAACTTTTATTAACCCCCAAAAAAATTAATTAAATTACAATAATTGTGTAAATATTTAAGAAGTCGAACATTTTATTGTGGAGAAAAATTGTATACTTTTTGAAGTAAACTTTTTTCTTAATTTTTGATTTTAACATTAATGTAAATGTTTTTTTAATTACTAAGAATATACTTTTTTACAACGATTGCCAAAATTTTAATAAAGTTTTTTTGAAAAATAGAAATAAAAACTTATAGGAAAATAGCGTCATAAAAAAGTTATAAAGAGTTTATGAATATAAATGAAACCCTCAGAATTTTTATGTACTTTCTTCTCTTAATAATTTTATTTCAATTTTGAATTAAAGCCTATTCGCTAGTAATTTATAACTGGAATTTAGAAAAAAATACTGACCGTTTTTTTTTCACCCAGGCAGCGAAGGACCGACGAAACAACTTCTTGCGGCGCACCAAAGCAACCGCATCTCCAGAATCCACAGACACGGAAGCAGTGACCACAAACAATGTAGAGACGACCACAAACAAATACACAAGGCGTGGACTCTCTAAGTTCAAGAGCCGCAAAGAGGTCGAGAAGGCGGGAAAAGAGGTCGAAAGCGCGGGAAACGACACCACGAGTAGGCGGCCATCTTCGGGCGGTGGAGCGCGGCGCAGTGAGCGACCGACGCGCACCTTCGTGCGCCGCAGGCTTGGAGGGGCTAACTGTGAGTAGGGCTGCCGCTTACTATTTAGTTTATCTTAAAAAATACATTTCTAGTTTTGATCTTGCAGTGCTATTACAGGTAGAAGAAATTTATTATTTACACTTATAGTTAAAATACAAACAAACTAAATAAATAAGTAAATGTGTACCTAACATAGTGATTTCCACCAGATAAACTTTCAAGTCATTTTCATTTCTTATGTAGTGATAAGCTTCCTATTGTAATAAGGTTTCACCTATCTGCTGAAATCAGATCACCGAATAAAAAAAAATCATTTGGAAGATACTCGCAGATAAACTGTTTATTTTGCTATAACACACACATACAACACTACAGTGTAGTTACTAAAAAAAGATAAAATAAATCGCAAATTACATAATGTTTAACATATTTATTAGACGGCTACATGGTAGAGTGGTCAGTAACTCTGTAAACCTGCTACTCTCGGATTCGAATCCCGATAGGCGCATATGTTTGTAAGAGTACCAACATTTGTGCACGAGTCATAGTTTACTATTATTGTTTATAATACTTTTTTCCTTAATTTTCAAATTATCAACTATAAATACCGGAATCAATATCGTTATTCTTAATTTTTGATTTTAACATTATTATAAATGTTTGAAAAATTACTTAGTAATTAAAATATAATAAAACTAGAAAAATTTCACGTCCTGAGGCAGGAATCGAACCCGCGACCTTTCGCAATCCGGGCGACTGCTCTGACCACTGAGCCACCCAGGACTTGGGATATCCCTGTATTGTCTACAATTACAATATCGTTATATTAGATGTTCGTCTCTAAGGTCATGTCAGAGTTAAAAAAAAATTAAAGTTAACCAGAACAACTTTAATATAATAAGCAACATCTCTAGAATTTCATATCGTTGCCAACCTTACCGAGGTCCGGTTTTTGCGTTGTATCAGGTACAAGCACTCTGTAGTTTCGCACCATTACGGTTCACTCTCCATGGAAGCCGAGGGAAATGCCGGGAGACGGGATCTGTGCTCAACTCGTTTGAAAGTTAAGGTCAAGCTGGATTTCATCAAGCCTTTGACTATTTACATGTTGGATTAAAAACAGACAACTTTTCTTGATAAAGCTCTGTCTGTGAATAACATTTTTGTCACAAAAGTTGCTATCATCATCATTAGCCTATATACATCCTACTGCTGGGCTAGGCCTTCCTATCTGGGAGCAACACATGAGGAATTTGGGCCTTAACACCACGACCCTTGGTAGGTAGAAACGGTTGTAGTAACAACCGGGACCAATGGCATAGTGTGTTTTCCAAAGTACGTAGGAGGCTTTGACTGACTCATCCCGGGACCGACCTTGGCGAATGTTGCTTTGTTTTACTATCGAAATCAGAGCGCTTAAACCACTATGCCACCGAGCTACTAAAAGACATATTTGACTAATAATCTCAACAAAGGTAGGGCATAGAATCTGAGAAACTGAGATAGCACCTCCATGTTACAGAACATCGCAGCCAAAAATTTTTTTTACCACATTGTGTGTCTACTCAACCCTTAAAGTGAAAACTATTTAGGTTATTGTGTTACTAAATTGTAAAATTTTACGTAGCGCTAATGTCATTAACTTTCTGATATTGATCAGTAAAAAATAAAAAAAATACAATACTTTACTTACGTTGATTCGGTGGGGATCCATCGAGAAATCATTATCTTAGGAGCAGGGACAACTCATCTTCAAGTAGTAGTGCTCAAGGTGCTACGAGCGTCTATAGGCTGCGGTAACCGGTTCCCATCAGGGGAGCCGTTTGTGTGCTGGCCAATTTCAATCTTCTACCCTCGACATCTTCTAATATTATATAAAATTATCGTGTCACAAATTTAGTTACCATACTCTTTCGAAACGGCTTGACTGATTTTCATGAAATTTTATATGTATATTCAGTAGGTCTGAGAATCGGCTACTATTCCTTTTTTTTCTAACAATTTTTTTATGGTAACGTTTGGGGATCAGCTAGTAATCATATAAAAAAATTCAACTGAGAATAAAGATTTATAATGTCATAAAACAAATTCCTCGTTCGTCGTCATAACATTCATGAGAAAACGAGGCTTAGTTCAAAACAGCTAGGTGATAATAATAAAAAATTAAGACTTAGTACAAACACAACATATAATGTTTCATGACTATAAGTATCTATGTTACATGGTGTTAAGGTTACATTGAAAAAAAAACGCATTTTTCTACTTTATAATGTTTTTTTTGTTCACTAAGACTTGCGCAACTTAAGAATCATCAAAATGTGAATGGCGCGATTGAAATTGTAAGATTCTATAATCGAATTTTCCCGTCGCGGTTCACTGAACACTTCTGCGGTGAGTTGACAATCGGATAAGCATTGAGAACCGTTCCCACGAGATGAAAGCTGCAGTTTCACTACATGAGTATCTACCGGTTTCACTTGCGCCTCGTAATTCATGCAATATTCAATACTGTACTAGATTTTCTTAGCTTAGTTGAACATTCATATTTTCGATGTTTTTGCATAATATTTTATTAATTTACTAACATTCTCGTTTAAAAAAATATTCTTCAACCTCTGTGACGCGCACGGCCAGAGATTGGAATGCACTGCCGGAATCGGTGTTCCCTGCTACTTATAACCTGGGTTCCTTCAAAACTGTATTAAATAGGCACCTTCTGGGAATATTTTTTCAGAAGTTTCCAAAGACAGAGCTGGATGAGAGACCGTCATCGTTATCGACTTGTCTGTCTCTCAGTCTCTGGTTGAAATACGTATCTATTGTTTTAACTTTCGTTTAACTTACTATTTAACTTGACTGTCATTTGTTTGGTCGAGAGCAACTACCTCAGATACACAGGTCCGGGATTCGATTCCCGTCGGGGCAGAAATTTTCTGCTCGGTTTGGTTAGTGGTAGGGCTTGTCTAAGTCCGCCTGGCTTGCTACCTCCATCTTACCTAAGTCTGCCGCCATAACAAATATGTTAACAGCATTGTTGTAGGCAGTTGGAGGTAAGATAGTTCCATCTTCGGCCTTGTTATCCCTTACCATCCGGTAAGATGAAGTCAAGGATAAAAAAAGATTTCAAAAACAGCAAAGACGATAAGCATTTCAGAAATAAGATATGACTACATAATTCAACCTTTTTAAAGAGATGTCATTGGAGTGACCTAGACATTTCAGGTGCGTTGACCTAATAAAATTATATTATAATTCTGTACTAAGGCCGACAGCATTTGCGAATACTTTGCATACGAAACGAAAACATATCAAAGCTATTTTTACACTTACTTATTTTCTTACAATAGGTGCGTATCGCAATTTCATAAAAGCAGAGTATATGATAAAAATATACCTAGTTAAAGTAGTTAAGCCGACGTCACATTGAAAAAGGTGTTTTTATGCGAACTGGACATTTTCCGACCGCTGAACATTTTGCGAATTGGACATTATGCGACTAAACGTTTTCAATGACTTCCCTATATGTAAATATATGCAATAGTCATACTATTTTTATGTACAGTTGGCAGAACATCAAGCGTGACAGTTTGAACTTGAGACCATTACTAGGTTATTATTAAGGTCAGACGACAGCACATCAACATGTGCTGTCGTCTGTACTTAATTATAATGGCACCGTAGACTAGACGTAAATTGGCACAGTCATAATTGAAGTAACAAAATATAACAATACGTAAAAGTTACCAACACAATAAAATGTAAGAAAAAAATGACAACTTCATTGGTCAAGAATGACCCATTATTTTGGCAAGCACGTTTAATTAGATATCGCATTAGTAGGTAATCGAATTAGTCTTCCCGTGACCTAGGTGGCTATAAAGTAATTGTAGTGTCGAAATGGTATAAAAAATAATCTATTAGATAATTAAACAGATGATATTAGTTAGTTTTGAAACAAAAACAAATGACAGACGGCTTTATATCAATTTCAATTGGTTCATGAAATCGCAGTATTTATTTGGTCGTGTACAAAGTGATGCAACCACAGTTAACGTTAAGAACTTTTTGCAGAAGACGATGATCATACTAGTAAATAAAATCAAAGGCTAATCACAATCATTGTTATGTGATTTTACAATAGAAGCGATTTGAATGTAGTTTGAGAAAACGTTAACATGATAACAATTAGAGAGTTCATTGGTGATAAATTATAAGTGAAGGATTTGCAAAAAAAAATGACAAGAGTTGTCATTTTTTTTGCAATCTTTACCGCATGAAAAACTGTCAGTCTGCTACGTTTTCACTCCTAAGACGCTGAACCGATTAAGATAAAATTTGGCATTGAGATAGATTGAGGAGCTCGGTTATAATCTCGAGCTCCTCCCTGCTTCTTACTGCAACCGGTCAAAACAGTCACTAGGTGGTAGGCCCGTATGTAGGGTCGTCTGGGTAGGTACCACCGCCTTTCTTATTTCAGCCGTGAAACAGTTCGCTGTGTTTCGGATTGAAGGGAAAGGTAGCCAGTGTAATTACTGGGCATGGACGGCATTTCATCTTAGGCCCCAGGATGACAACGCACCTGCATTATCAAGTGATTTTTCCTTGTTATTGCAGGTGTCTATAGGCGACGGTAACCACTTACCATCAGGTGGGCCGTCAGCTTGTTTGTCATCTAGTTGTATAAAAAAAAAAAAAACCCACCAACCCGCATTGGGCCAGCGTGGTGGTGTTATGGCCCAAGCTCCTCACGTGTTTTTCCCGTGTAGGAAGGCCTGTGCCCAGCAGTGGGACGTTTAAAGGCTGATATAGACTACATTCTGAAAATGGACATAGCTACTTTTTGGCGCGAAAACCGATACTCACGTGAGTGGTTCCGCGAGAGCCAGTAGTCAACTATATTTTTTAAAACTTGATTTACGGCAAAGGTACATTGCTATTCAGCCACGGTCCCGCGTAATCTCAAAAGCGCCGAGTGAAAGTTCTGGGTCAATATCCCGTGCCACTATCATTAGCCGGTGTTACGCGACTTACGCAACCTAAGAAACTATTGTTTGCCGACGCTTATTCAATATTACACGTATGAATAGCGATACAAGTGACGGTAACATGACGTTTTGATTGAATGGCGAGTTTGAAGCATTAGGTTACAAAATTAGATATGTATCTACGGTAATAGATGTAAATAAACGTATGTATCTATTATTTAATTCAATTATTAAATTTTATAACCTATTTGGAACAGTATTGATGACAGTATTGAGGCATAGAAATAATAATATGCCACCTTTCTTATTTCAGCCGTGAAACAGTTTGCTGTGTTTCGGATTAAAGGGAAAGGTAGACAGCGTAATTACTGGGCATGGACGGCCTTTCATCTTAGGCCACAGGATGACATCATCATCATCATATCAGCCGAGACACGCCCACTGCTGGGCATAGGCCTGATGGATGACAACGCACCTGCAATTTAAGTAATTTTACCTTGTTATTGCAGGCGGTGGTAACCGTGGGCTTGTTTGTCATCTAGTTGTGTAAAAAAAATTAATTTACCACGTTTTCGATTTAAAAAAAAGCACATCAACCAACTGTTAATCGTAAAAAATGTAAGATTGTTGTCACAGAATAAGTTTTTATTGGATTTTTTTGTTATTTTATCGATGTCACAACTCACACCTTTAAAATAGTTAAATAAAGATGTTCATACTTTACCCAAATAAAAATTTTCTTCAAGTCAAAGGGTAGCAAGACAATGGCGTCATTTTTAGCAGAAACATTTAGCGGTATTGACCGTGGAAATGTTAGATACTGTTAATTACCGCGCTAATTGCTTGGAACCAATTTGTTCACAGCAATGGTATAAAACAGGTTTATTAATTAGCACATTTTTACACTTCGCTTTGGAGTATTTACGAAAGACAAAATACAAATACAATGCACAGCTCTGGGAGCAAATAAGTATTCATATTGCAATGATTGCTTTATTATTCAAGGTGTTCAACCAATTTATTGGTTAGAAATTGCTAAGTATATTTTATTTTGCGCTGAATTATAAATATTTCTAAATATAGTACATATTCACAATCAGTTTCTGTTATAAGTATTACACTAAAGTGGTACGGTCAGCAAATAAGTCCATTTACACTTTAGTACGTATGTCGCATTACGCCAAGTGCATAGAAACTGTCAAGAGTATGCCAATATGATAATGATATGATATGAAACAGTTATAGTAATAATAATAAAAGCCGCTATTTTAAACACCTGTAGAATCGTCCGAAAACTCATGAACATTGATGATAATGAAATAATCCCAGTTCCACAAAACATTTCATATCAGACATAGCACACCACACACTGCGCTTACTTGGCAAAAGCCCGTAAGTTCAATTAGAAGCCAGCTGTAAAAAGCTGAGATATTAAACAACAACAACAATAATAATAACCCTAACCCTTTGGTAGATCGAAAGGGTTGGTGGTAAACAAAAATACATCACCATCTTCATCATAATAAGGAGTTCCATTATTATCTAAAACTAATACGAAGTCTCCCATTTTCCATTACATTTTCTGTACTAAGTCATACACACCAATAGTAGATACTTAATAAATAAAGCTTTCAGACTTTCATTCACTTTAATTTAAAGTAAACTAAAAAAAAGGCCGTGCCTTTTCTGAGATTTGACATAGGAACCCAATCTCATCTGACGGATGGTCACTAATGTCGTATGACGTTTTATATGTCAGGGTGATTTTTAACTATCAAAATTGATCGCCACAAAGTTGCAACTCTCCAAGGCTCGACGGGGTAACTGTGACAGCCAAACGTCATGCCGAAAGGCACGGAACGACTTTAGAGTAAAAAATTGTAGGCTTGGAATGCACCCTAGTTGTAAATTTTGTTGGGCTATTTCGTAGCTGGTTAGTACAAATAGTTTAAAAACTTTCCTCATTTCAAGTAGTTCTACGAAATGAATCCAAACCGCTAGAAGTGGCACAATAAACATATCGTGAGAATGCACCATTTAATAAACCAGTAAATGCTCTACATCGGCAATTTCACGTATCGCGGCCGATGTTGAGAAAATATCCACAGTTGCCACGATTTTTATTGAGAACGTGGCGAATAATCGATTTATAATTTAGACAACTCCATTTGAATTTTAATACTTACGTACTTAAGTAACAAAATGTTAACATTTTGTTAGGATTTATTATCTTATACTTTGTAAACAAATTGGAGTTATTTTCAATCCGGGCTTAAATTGATATTACAATTTGAAATACTATAATACATCTTTCAATTAGAAAACTATTTATAATACTCGGGTTTTCGTAAAGACCTGCTAAAAGATAGTTAGCAATTGCCTGTTTTAATGGTTTTAATTAATTGCAAAACGTTAATAATACATTAACACTGCGTCATAAGATTTAGGCGACATTTTTTATTTATATATTATACTAGCTGTACCCTGCCACGCTTCGCAGTGGCGCATGGTTAAAAAAACTAAACAGTTTTTTTAACGATGCGCCACTGCGAAGCGTGCTCGCGGTCGCAGATATGTGACTGATGCAAAAAATAGATAAAAACAATCCTTGATGCGGATTTTATATCATGTTAAAATTTCGACTCAATCGGTGCAGAACTTTTTGAGTTTTTGAAGCGTACACAAACCAACATAACATTTTTATATATATACTTAGATATGTACTGAAAGATTTTTTACCCAGGCTTTTGTGAAACTTTGCCAGTACGGACGCCCACCGATGAAATAATAACCTAGTCTGTTATGTTCACAGATTATATAATGTCTAAAATTTCAGTCTATTTTAAAAAATATCTTTTCTTATTATTTTGTGTAGACATACAGCAGTAGATACTGGAAATAAAGCAAATTAATCTTCGACGCTAATCTACAATGGTTTTCCTTGGTAAAGACATGATACGAACCTACACTGGTTCGTACATCATGCCTTTACCTATGATTAGCAAACATTGAACTATTGAAGCATGGACATTGTGTGAAAGCGACCCGGGCCTCGCACTTATACCTACAACAGCTGTTGAGTGTTGACACTTGACACTAATCGTTATTTACAATAAAAAATAAAGAAAAAGAGGTTCGTGAACATTTTTCACTTGGGGGGTTATTTATTCAGTTACTTGGTACCTATTTACCTATAATTTATTGTACATACTTAATAATTTAAATATTTATGTAAAATAGAATTTCTTTGTACTATTGTAGCAATTTCCGCCGTAAAGATGGATTCTTAATGAATGAACCTCTAAGTATATAATGTATAGTGGTTTATGTAACTGTCACATAATAGAGATTATTAAAACACGAAGGGGTTTTTAAAAAACGAGCCTTGGCGAGTTTTTTTATAGTATGATTATGATTATTAATTTTAATCATTCATTTTTTATTTTTTATTTTGACGACCGGCTGGCCGAGTGGTCTGTGCCCTCTTGCTATATAGGCTACTCAGTCCGGGGTCCCGGGTTCGAATCCCGGTGGGAGCAAATGTTTGTATGATGAGTGCGACCATTTGTTCACGAGTCATGGATGTTTATATGTTTATTTAGTACCTATATTTCTAATATTTATATACATATTATTATCATAAGTTTATCACAAGCTCTTAATGATGCTTACTTTGGGCTACATAATAGGTGTGAGTGTATAATAAATATTATTATTATTTTTAATTGTTACTTAGTCACATTTAAATATTTTATTCTGTGCGTTTATAACGCCTATTTTATCGTATAAAATAAAAAAAAAACAACAATGAAAATGTAACAAAAAAAAATTTAAATTTCTTACAATATCTTTACTTAGATTAACTTTAGGTGAACACCGACTACCCCGCGAGTTTACTGCCCGAAATAAGTATTTCGTTTATTATGATGACTATATGTAGGTATATAGAACGAAATCAATAAGATTGGCTCTACATTGTAGCGATCTCGCCCTGTCGCAATTGGCGGAATGGAATCCATAAATAGTCATTGGCTAAAAATGCGTTTTGTCGCGACCGACGTGTCGCAGGCGGCGTGGGAACAGGGCCCGTTTTCTGATCGCAATGGGCCCAATTATTGCTACTCCCACGGTTTTGTTGAGACATCATACAGACAGCTTTTCTCACTTTTCTTGGGAAATAGTGGTACCTAAAATGACGCTGGTTGCCACACGTTGGTTAACATACACACAATACAAAATAGTATAGTACCTATTGTTTCTTAAAAAATATTGCTCTGTTTTGCAAAATTATTCTTTAAAAAGGAGGCCTACAAACAAGCTCCTGATTGTCAAAACAGAGAAAACTTCTCGGTTAAACCAGAACACAATCAAACCTACGATTGCCTGACCAATTAACGTACAATTTATAATAATAATAATAACTTTTCATTTTATAAAAATAATAATACCTACACTAACACCTATCATCTAGCCCAATGTAAGCAACATTAAGGTTGTGTTATGAATTGGTACTAGATTACGGAGAAATATTCATAATACTATGTATATCTATAAATATTAGAAATACGTATACTAACATCCATGACTCGTGAATAAATGCACAAAATGCTACAAATACAGTGCGTACTTATCATACAAACATCTGTTTCTACCGAGATTCGAACCCGGGACCCCTGACCGAGTAGCCTAGTGTAAAGTAAGGGGTACAGACCACTGTGCCAGCCGGTCGTCATAAGTGTAAATCTTCGGTAAAAAAATAAGACCAAATAACATACTATAGGGAGATTGTATTAAAATATCGCTGTTGCCTGTAAATGAAGTTATGGCACTTGAAAATTACAAAAATATGATTAGTTACGTAGGTAGGTACTAATTTATAATATATCATACTCAACTGTAGTTTCGTAATTTTAAAATAACATCGATGTCGAGCAAAGTAACATTTTACACTTCCAGCGCGCGAAATGCTTGCAAAATAAATTGGCAAAAGAAATTGGATCGATTAATCTTTAATGAATACGTGCCGATGTGCAATGATCTCTTGCGCAGGTTACCACACTCACCAAACAATAATATTGGGGACTATTGACTAAGACACGCAAACCTGAAGTTGACATAACTAAACGACGATTCCAACAAAATATTAACGTAATATTTAAATTTCGATTTCCTACAACAAACATGTGTGAATGTTTGTTATTTTAAACTTCAATATACCTATATACTTATACGTCAATACAGACAGAGGAGCTCGGTGGTGTAATGGTTTGAAAGCTATGGTTCCGATACGAAACAAAGCAACTTTCGCCGTCGTCGATCCCGGGATGGGTCAATCAGAGTTTGTAATCTTGAGCTCCTCCGTGCTTCGGAAGGCACGTTAAGCCGTTGGTCCCGGTTGTTAATGCAACCGCTTTTACCCACCAATCCAGCGTCGTGGTGTTATGGCCCAAACTTCTCATGTGTTTCTCCCATGTAGGGAGGCCTATTCCAAGCAGAGTATATAGGCTGGTGTAGACGATAGACAGAGCTTGTGTTATCTCCAGTAAGTTTAGACAGGCTGGGGCGAATTTGTTGGCGGAGTTGTTCGGGCGATATCTTCATCTATGGTGCTGACTGCTGTATTGATTATCTTAATTTATTACTGAGGTCGTTTCCGTGGATGTCAAGTATGTCCTTTATCAGGATGTAATCAATCTCCATGCCAAATTTGATCTCTTGGTTTAGCGGTCTAGAAGTGAAAACGTGGCAGCCTGGTGGAGCTACATTCGCATTTATAATACAGACAAGGGTCGATGGAGAGAGCTATTATGCTCGGGATAACCTTGCACGATAGAAAAAAAGTATCCAGCCTAAAACGGAAACGGGAAGAGTAGTGCTACGCAAGTATTTGCCTAGCAAAAGTGAAGTGGGGCTGGTGATAGTCGTCACTAATAAAAAACCACGAGCCTGCCCATCAAATCCACGGGTTGAAGATCTGAGAGACACAAACTACAACTGAAATAGGAACTCGCAAGGCCGAATCTTGAGGAAGAAATTTCAAGTGGCCTATTGTCTACAAATAAAGCCAATAAAGCTGATGAATGAGTCTTCTGGTCCTTCTTCCTTTTTGAGTTGTTCCTGGGTCCTCCCGAATAATAATACCACCGGTTACCATCAAGAAGGTCTTACTACTCTGAGTACCTACTTAAAAAACAGGAAATATGTAACCGAACAATAAACGCAACCAACATATCAAAAGTATCTGCGATGAGTGCAAAAAACAAACACCTATGATGATTCTCGCTCGATACACAACCTGCAACTTAAATCACGATTTAATACTCTCATTGTTCTGTTTGTTAATCGACGGGGTTATTCTAACGATACATTGTTTCCTAAACGTTTTAAGATGTTCTAGCCTTGTCACGGCTTGTCGACTCTACAAACAATGAGTGGAGATATGATTGGATCACGCTTGGAACTGTGCTCCTTACACAACAAACAGGTCGAGATAGTAATGATGTATGAATATTAGAGACGACAGTAATCAATCTATCTTATAACTTTACGCAAGCTATAATAGCTTTAGCTGATTTTTAATTGTAGATTGAGAACTTAAATGTTTTTGGCTTAGTACCTACATTAATTAGAGTCGTCCCAACATATAAAATTTAGTTCCTATGAATAAAGTCTGTTCAAATGTTCAGCATTTAGTTATTTAAGCTTTTATTGCACAAGATAAGGCACAATTTGTCGGACTTAATGCCATAGTAGGTATCTTTCTGTAAACCAGATGTTTAAATGATAAGTACGAACACATCACGTACGAGTCATGTAAACATGATATTTAATTATTCAATTTGTTTATTTATAGTTTATTTATATATATTATTATCCACCTTTCTCCATTAACTCTTATCCTTAACACAAGCTCTTAATGATGTTTAATTTGGACTACTATTTCAACATTCACAGCGACAACAACAACAACAGCTGCGCCAACTACCACATCATCAGCATCTCGGCGCCCGTTCCGCGTGTCTAGCAGAAGGCGACCACTGCCGTCATCAGTGGGGTCATCGACCACATCACCTGAGAGTCCGACCACAGCTGGACTGACCAGTGAGGAGTCGCTGCAAGAGATTGAAGATACAGGTACTGGTGCAACTTCTAAATAAGCAAATTGGTGGCCAAGTGTAATGGGTTCACTTACTCAAATCTATGTATAGCATACCGCCTTAAACATATCAGCTACTTATTCTTACCCTGTTCTTGTAATTCTACTACTTCTTTAATAAATCATGTTATATAAAATAGGTACTTTTCTAATAGTTCAAACATTTTTCTTTATTGTTAAAAATAAAATGAAGAAAAATATACGTATCTGTACCATTACAAATGTCTCATGTCAAAGTATTTATGAATCAACCCAACAGATGCCATTGAGGACCCAACATTAGAACCCCGAGTTTCATCTGTGAAGAAAACCGTGAAAGTCCAGCGTCGTCCCCTCGTGTCGCTTAAAGAAGAGATCGGAGACCAAAACCCTTCAGCCACGAATGAGGATGAAAGGAAGAGACAGAGTAAGAAGTATAGTGCGAGCTTTAAGCAGAACCAACTCGATGAGGTGCTGAGGCAACGGGCAAAGAGTCAAGAGGAGATGGATGACACTACTGAAAATAAAACTACTGTTGTTGAAGGTAATTTATATGTAACTTGAATTATTTAGGCTAAGTACCATGGGCATCACGTTAATTGTCTTTTGAACATAACACCAAGTACTCTAAGCGTCTTGCTATACACTTTCATTAATTTTCTTCATCCGTAGGCATTAGAAGACTACGAGCTCATTTTTCTTCTAAGACTTTATGAAAAGACAAAAAATAATCCATTCATACATTATTTTGATAGATTTTACAGCCGAGAACGCAGTGGCTATAGCAGTCCATCAACTACTGTCCGCACCAGTACCAAGTTCATTAGACCTTGAAGATGAATCTAAGAAGTCTTACTCACAGACCACAGAGGAGTATTACACCAAGGCAGAAACAGAACCATATACAAACACCAAGAAGACCGTATACTTCGACGAGTTTACAAGCACACCAGTTTATAGATCTTCTTCACCAGATTATACAGCCACTGGTGCAATTTACACTGGATTTTCTACTGAATTTGACGGTCCAAAGGCAACTACGACCGTTACAATTCCTAAATCGACGTTTAGAACGAGCACATTCGCAGTGAAAGATGTGAGACCATCAGCTTTACCGACACCGACTATTACGAATCCAGGTTTATCAGGGGTGTCACCCACGAATGCAATATTCTCGCGGGAACCACCAAGAAATATAGCTGTACCTCGGGTAGCAGTGACCAGTCCTAGTGTGGCTCCTGTAGTGTCTTCCACTCCGAGGTTCTTGGAATCTCGGGAGAAGTTGATACCTGTTCCGGTAGAGGATTTCCCGTACTCAACTAGTGGGTACACCAGCACGAACCAAGAACCATCATACTTTACGAGGGAATATTTGTTGGAGTCACCTGTGACCAAAACTTATGATGGTGGGTAATTTGCAATACGCAATCAAAAGTAGCTACGCTCGCTTTAGTACTTGACGAATTGATTAAATTCATTATTTATTTCCATAAAAATCGGCGCATACCTATTTTAGATTTAATCCTGCTTAAAAAGTAATTCTTATAAAATTGATATTTTGTTAGAATAAACGCATTAAAGGGTTTACTATAAAGTAGGCAGTTTGTAAATGGTGTAAATCCAAGTCGCTTTGGACATTTTTTCTACAATAAAAATCAACTAAGAAATAGCTATTGATCAAAAAATTCAACTCTGCCAGCATTATAAAGGTACATATTTTGAACTTCCACAGATGAATACCAATACTTATCGCCCGTGACGAGACCTCAAACGACCACGAGAAAGCCTCCTCGAAAGAAATTGGTCAACCGCAAGATTTCCACCACCATCAGGCCCACCACACCCACATACGTGCCACCATCGAGCACAGGCAAACCTCGAAGGGTCCCCTCGAAGACGCCCAAGCCATTCGAGAAGGTGAACGCTGTTCCGAAGAAGACTTACAGGCCGATTGAGAACTACGACTATTATGACGACAGTGACGAGAAGTTCGCGGAGAAGTACAATGAAGGAGCCAAAGTGATTCTTCACGGTAAAGGTTAGTATTCTTCAAATGAGCACTTTGAGCTGAGATATCTTGGGCCTTTCTTTTCTCTATAAGACAATGAATGGTGTAATTGACTCCCCTTACTTGTTCATCAAATTCCGTTTAAACGTTCCCAGGATACCTCGTAAACCCCAGTTATTACCTATTCAATGTTCGGTTCTGTAATACCAATCACAGAAAGCATTCGCCTGTCCCTCGCCTGTCTCGTTTGTACAATGACATTTCCCGTAAAATTATTAACTTAGACAATTATTTTATGATTCCTTGCCAAAAAATAAAAGTAAGATAGTAAATCGTTTCTGAAATCTCTTATTATTTTGTACACCTGCCTACGTGTAGGTATATCCTGTTAATTTTAGTGCATGCTGTGGTCGCCTGTTATTTAAGTTGCAATCACCTAAAATTGCTACTTAACGCAGTGCAAGAGATATTGCAAACTTTGTTGGTGATCCATAAATAAATAAATCGTATTTCATTCACCGAAGCATGTCAAAGCTCCGCCATAATAGAGTCAAACAAACATAAAGTAATTATAGTCGTCCAGTTAAGTAATTATACTTAACTAACTGTAGTTTATTAAAGTATATCGTCACAAGCAGAATAATAATAATAGTAATATTCATATACTCACACCTATTATCTAGCCCAAAGTCAGCATCAATAAAAGCTTGTGTTATGGATACTTATATGTATATAAATATACTAAATAAACATATAAACATCCATGACTCGTAAACAAATGCTCGTAATCATCATACAAACATTTGCTCCTACCGGGATTCGAACCCGGGACCAAGGGGTACAGACCGCTCGACCAGTCGGTAAATCATTGTTTGTGGGTAGACAGACACCTATATCTAAATTGTATATTTCCTTCGCCAGACACAATAGAATGCCTGGACATCGGCAGCTTTCCCCATCCCACGTCGTGCAAGAAGTTTATCTCGTGCGCGAGCATCGAGACCGGCGCGATCATCGGATGGGAGTACATCTGCCCGAAGGGTCTCAGTTTCGACCCAGTCGGCGGCATCTGCAACTGGTCGGCTGGGCTCGGATGTGATGAGAAAGACGTCTGACAACCTTACGTGACGCATACAGCCTGGAGGATGTTCAATAAGTAACTAATCGAAACTAAATTGCTGTTTATTGACAACGAATGGTTCCAAACGGTACTCTGATCGTAACATCAATCATATGGAATAATTTGTCGTCAATAGTATTGTCTGTGTAAAATTATAGAATTCTTCGGTCTTCTTGCACTAAACTTTCCTGTCTTCAATATTTAAAGAGTACTTTCCCCCTTAATTATGGCCTATATTGACGCCCTGTAGGTATGTTTCGTTTATGAAACTCGTGAAATCCTAATTTTCATAAAATTCGGAACAAGATCAAATATCTTACCTCTATTTATTTATTTTATGACCACTTATCATAGAACACTACCTATTTCTTATTGTAACTTTCAATTTTAAGTATTATCATCCAGATTTTCAAGAGAGTCTACATTTCCTACGATATACCTACTATGGGGTAGGTATCAACCTAACACGACCATAGCTACCGGAAGTGTGATTGGGCGTCGATACTTCTCGTCGATGACTATGCACAAAATTTAAATAGTCCACATTTTAATGTTTTTGATGCGGGATCCCGCCTGGAGCATATATTTTTACATCGTTTTCTTTCTTTTTTTATAATTGTTATAGTCCAATTAGACTTAATCTTTGTGTTATGGAGTGATTTCATAGGATAAATTGACTCAAGAATAATGAGAATAGTGAAATGTTATTATGATGAATACTTATGAATGAACGTGAAATTTTTCTATTGTTTTTATTCGACTAGCTAGGCTGTAGTGTCATAAAACTAGTAGCGCTTTTAGGAAGAGATATTCACTAATCGAGATGTGGAATCGTTTATAGATCACCCTTGTATCTTCTAAAAATATTGGGTAAAGTTAATTTTCCCTTTTTGTCAATAATATATTCACAGAACATCGTGTAATTATAATATTGCCGCTTGATATTTACTTTTTGCGTGTTGAAAATCAAGTACCTACTTACAGTTTACTTCAGATTTAGTTAATTTTGTCACTTTTTCTTAAAGATCGATCGATCGGCCAAAGTGGCTAAAAAGTGTACAATCGAATTACAAGTACCTATTAAAATCTTTATTTATGCTGGAACTTGTAATTGAAAGTGAATGTCTTAAAACGACGCACATGGCTGATGAGGAAGTGAGACAAAAGACAAGAAAAGACTTTGTTTATGTAGATAGGTAGGTACAGTCGACCACAAATGTAGCTTAACACTTTAGTACCACGTCACCCCGACTATTATACTATATTTAAGCCATAGTTATGGTGACATGGCACTTAAATGTTCAGCTACTTCTGTGGTCGACCGTACACTAAATAATTTATAGATTGTGTAAATAATTTTATGGAAGCAGCTGTGTGTCTTCTATTTTTTGACATTGTAGACATCTTGGTTTTATTTATTTAAATTATACTTCTTACTCACTTCGACATAACTACCAATATTCACTGTTCAGAGATGCCCCAAGTAAAACGATTAGGTATTTACTGCAAAGTACCAAGTATAGCAGGATACGCCAGCCTTTCTTCTTACGGCCTGGCCACGGGAACGGGCGGCGGCGGAGCGACTGGCGAGGTGGCCGGTACGCGTGGCCTGCTTAGTAACTAACTGTACATTTCCATACATTTGTTTCATTCGGGCGAATAGAAGCGCGAATATTCGCCGCGGTGAATTTCCCGTGGCCAGGCCGTTGGGCTGCGCACGAAAGAAATCTATTTAAAAATTTAATAAGTAGGTAAGTATTTTGTTATATTGCTAGCTATTTATATCTTCGACTGAAAGGAACTTTTACAATAAGTGTAAACTGGAATAAATACTTCCTAAAATCTAAACACCATTTTACCAGTAAAATTATATGAAATAATCACTAAGTCATATAAATCGTGTATTTTATTTAACTATATTTTCCTATGTGAAAGCTATCACTGCCAATTTTATACTCATTTTTGTATTAGGTGTTTATTTAGTTCACCTCATTTAAAATATTGAATAGTTTGTACATTAGTCAATATAAATTATTGATGAAAGCGAACGTTAAGGCTAAAATTTCAGCCTCGATACGTTGTCCATTGTACAAAAATTCAGTATACACATATTATATTATACACTTACTCAAGCAACTACATATCAATTCTCACATTATTGTAATCAGAAAGAAATAGATTAAGAATAAAAATTCAAAACTTATTTCAAAATGTGCCTTAATTGTTATACAATAATAGATTTAAGAGTATTGTGAAATTATTATTAAGATTAAATAAAAATAAACAATATAAATAAAAGTTGTCACTTTATTTGCAAGTTAAATCAAACCGGCTCAGCTGAAATGTTTGGGTGCGTCCACGGGTAGAGGAAACTGCAAAGTAGCAGGCCAGAGTACTAGGTTACTATACCAATGTAGACAGCATTGGTAGTACTAACATTGGCACATTTGGCACTGTAGCACGGGGTGTGTACAAAATCTCTCTCCACCACTTATGTCCACTTGTTAGAATACAAAATGTGCTTTATCTCTTTCATATGAGAGAAAAACTTTTGTCCACTCCCCGGGGGGTTTTTCATGCTAAGGTTGGTAGAGGATTCATTTGGTAGCAGGCCGGTCTCACTCCGCGTTATAACTGTGAAGCTATAAGTACATGCCGGCCTCGACGTGTCGGTATAATCCAGTGCCGCTGCCGTAGTCGGAAAGAGACGAGATACGCGATAGAAGGAGAGGCAACTAGAGATGAATTTATAGGGTATCATTTTTTTTATTTCAGAAATAAGAAGGTAGCTGATTTGATTTAGGAAAATGTGTGGAATTTGACAGTTGCAATTAAAAATGGGGTCTTTCCCTGTCCTCTGATCGGAACTCCGATTGGTAGGAGGAGCGGGAATATTTTTTCCCGTGCCTCCGATTGAATGGGTTTTGTTTTTATCAATAACTTAACTAAATAAAAAGTACAGTCAAGGTACAGGCCCTGTCCCCCGATCGGAATACCGATTGGTAGAAAGAGCGGGAATATTTTGCCTCATGCCTCCGATTGAATGAGTTTTGTTTGGTTTTTTTTCTTTGATGCATAAACAAATTTTTTTTTTTATACAACTAGATGACAAACAAGCTGGCGGCCCTCCTGATGGTAAGCGGTTACCGCCGCCTATAGACACCTGCAATAACAAGGAAAAGCACTTGATATTGCAGGTGCGTTGTCATCCTGAGGCCTAAGATGAAATGCCGTCCATGCCCAGTAATTACACTGGCTACCTTTCCCTTCAATCCGAAACACAGCGAACTGTTTCACGGCTGAAATAAGAAAGGCGGTGGTACCTACCCAGGCGACCCTACATATGGGTCTACCACCTAGTAGACACTGTTTGTAGATAAAAAAAAAATAGGCAAGCGACCAACGAAATACAACAAAAAAAAACGATTTAAAACACCGTAGTGGATATAGATCACAGATTTCATTCATGAACATTTTTAACATCAAAACGGTCATCTATTTACCTATCTTTTCGTTCTTCGTAATAAAAATCTATTCTATTTTCCCAGTCCACGCCCAGCCTATCCTATCACGCCCAGTGTAATCTTACTGTAGTACCTTCCAGTAAAAAAGCAAATATTCATATGAAATAACAAATAAAGAAGAATAATAAAAATCCATCACTACTTCATTCTAAGAGCAAAAACCCATTCAATCGGAGGCATGGGAATATTGCCGCTCCTTTTACCAATCGGAGTTGTGATTGGAAGACAGGAAAAGATCCTTGAAAAGCGAAGGAGTACCTATGAGAGGTAGGGCATAGAGATATTTCCCACTCGAATGTTGAACACCCAGTCAGGCGTTCTAGTTCTCAGTCTGACTAGAAGAACCTACCTCCACCTTACAGAAAGTCGCAGCTATAGATAACAATATTATGTTGCGTTGATCATCCAGCCTATTATACATCCCACTGCTGGAAACAGTCCTTCCTACATGGGAGAAATACATGAGGAGTTTGCGCCATAACACCACCACGCTGGCCCAATGCAGGTTGGTGGGTTAAAGCACTTGCAGTAACACACGAAAAGTAATTGAAATTATCAATTAAACATGACATTTATGATACTTGTTTTCAATTATGACATTCAATGACGAGTGAAGGTCAGAATTGAATTCAATATGACAAAGTGACGTCATAAACTTCATACCAATATAAGTAGGCGGTCGCACCGCGGGAAAGCGTTCCCGTGGGATAATGCAGAGGAGCGACTTCGTTAGGGTGGAAAGTAAGTTAAAATAATGAGACAAAAGAATGGTTTCAAAGCGTTCTCTTGCTTATATTGACGTAGCCAATGCCGACACAAGTAATCTTGACCTTGCTGACTGGCGAGTCATCGTCTCCATCCTCGAAGTCCGCGGCACCCAACTGCGGCTCCAACTTGAACATCACGCCAAAGAACTCTTTGAGGTGCTGCAGGAATGATATCGTATACGCGGACAGAGGACCAACCTGCAAACCGATTGTAATGTTTTATTCAGTTCAGACTTCTTCATACAAAGTATCTTTTTATGTCCCATGGAAACAACTTTTTCTACAAAACAACAATGGAAAAAATACGAACATTCAATGGCTCAAGAACTAGTCTCAAATACGGACATTTAACGGCTCAACAACTAATCTTAAATCTCAAACTTTTTAATAAGTATAGTTTTTGTATCTGATTAATCCAGACCTAAGCTCCACTGTAAGTCTGGCGTGCCGTTTTTGGGATAGCCTATATAAAAAATATATATAGGCTAAATGACAAGCGTAGCACCTAGTAAAAATTAAACCAAAAACGGTAATAATTTTGAACATAATTACAATGAAAAAGATCTTAACTAGAAAAATTTGCTTAAAACGGAAATATACATAAACTAGAAGAATTTCACAGATGGTTAGAGCAGTCACCCGGATTGGTAAAGCTTGCGGGTTCGATCCCCGCCCCACCACGTGAAATATTTCTAGTTTAGCAATTTTTTTTAATTAAATATATTTTGCTAACATTTATAATATAAAAAAAATAAAAATAAAATGTTAAAATAAAATTAGGAATAATTACAATGCATTCGCTGACGTCTTTTTGCCCGAGCGCCATCCAGAGAGCCAGCAGCCACTGGAAGGCGGAGTCGATAGCTCCGCCGCGGTAAACCTCGTCGAGCAGGCGCTGGGCACACTCCCGGCCCAAGTCCTCGGGCAAGCTCACCTCTCCACTACCCGCTTCTGATGATTTCTGCAATTTTTTTATCCAAGTTTAATTGGCACTAGCGAATACCCATACGAAAAGTCTTTGTTCGCCTGGTTACTTATTTAAGCGAGTACAAAAAAGGAATGGGGATGATATTTTCATCAAATGTTTTTCTATTTTTTTTTGATAATTTATTTAGTGTTTCAATAAGTTTACTGCCAGCTATGTGATTCTCTAAAGTTAACAGCGTGAGTTAATCGCTGTGGCAGCGCTACAGCGCTGCCACAGCAGATTTAAAAAAAAACGAAGGGTATTACAATACCCTTCGTTTTTTTTTTTAAATCATTTGACAACTTGCGTTTCGACAGCGAGCATGGCGCGAATTGTTAACTAAAAAATTGATAACTTTTATATCTTAAAATCAATAAAATATTGAATTAAGTCATCACGATACGTTTTAAACGCAAGAAGTAAATCAAAATATTTCGATAGTTTTTATGTCCTGTCTCTAAAACAGCGACGAACATACAGAGCCCCGAGATCGACGTACAGGTCGAGCTCGATGTCGATTGCTTCTGTCACAATAAAAGTTGGTCCAATACAAGCTTCGTCTAAATCTAATAAAAATCTTTGAAGATAGAGAAAGGAACTTTTCAGCAAATAATAAACAAACACGTGTCACAAGTGTGACATACAATAAAAGATTTTGAACTGAATCGAAATAAGTCAAGTTGACGACCGGCTGGCCGAGTGGTCTGTACCCCTTACTATACAGGCTATTCGAATAGGAGTCCCCAATTCGAATCCCGTTAGGAGCAAATGTTTTTATGATAAGTACGAGCATTTGTTCACGAGTCATAGCTGTTTATATGTTTATTTAGTATATTTCTAATATTTATATACATAATACTATCAATATTTTTACTAGGTGGTAGGCCCGTATCAGGCCCCCGTCACTCTCGAAATGCAGCGTTAAAAGTAGCGGCCGCTAAGTGGAAATCTGGCGATCCGACCGGCAGTGGGCCGCCGCAAGCGAGACTCAACGCAGGCACGTAGAACGTTTCCCGCGCAAAACGCAACGATACTCACGGGCTCACGGCTCACGGTTACTTTGTAGCCGAGTTATTTTAAAACTATAATATTTTTTAAGATATCCATTGAAATCAAATAATATCAGGTACAATTTTGTTCACAATTAAATACTGGTGGTGAATAATGCATTTATTTTGAAAAGGAACAATACCATGTTTATAAAAACACCTTCGCAGATAGTGCATTATTTTAGAATGAATTTGGTAACCAAAAAATAGTTATAGTGAGCCAATTTTGAAAGATAGACATATGCTGTTGCGGACTTTTTTTTAGAACTTTTAAAGGAGAACAATTCTTACTTACATGATTTTAGCGTAACTTTAACCATTTGCGCAGCGCACGCAACTAAAGCTCTGAAAATGAATATTTTTCCCCCGTTTCTGAAATATTTTTCATTGATGCTCATCTGCTATTAGTCGTAGCGTGATGTTATATAGCCTATTTTATACCTTAATAAATGGACTATCCAACACAAAAATAATTTTTCAATATGAATCAGGAGTTCCTGAGATTAGCGCGTTCAACCAAACAAACACACAAAGAAACCCTTCAGCTTTATAATATTTGTACGGTCTGGGATCGTACAACTTTAGATGATTGAATGATACTAATGATTGATAAGAAAATAATATTTATTGATAATGAGTCCACGCGGTATGATTGATGTACGTGTACTGACTGTGTTGCGTCACAGTCGGAGCCGCGCGTAGCAGGTAAAGTGCTGACACAAGTCAAACTACAGAATGTACATTGCTTGCACTGTACATGCTCCGGGACCCGAGAAGATGAAGATGAGATGATTACATATCTTAGTGATACTTAAAAAAGTTACATTTCATGCTTATAAAATTCAAAGGTGATATTATTAGGAGCTAAAATGTTTTTGTATGACTGGTGACGTTGCTCGATGAACAGTCCGCAAGCTTCGCTGATTCTCCGCGTTCAAGTCGATGATCGCACGCTCTGTTGCCGTGTCGTAATGTACGCAGAGATCCCTTTGTGGAGCGGGTGTCGACGCCACCTCAGTACCGTGGTTGAGGGAGGCGCAGCGGGTTCGTAAACGTCTGCATGCGTAGATTGAGCCCACAATGACGATAGTACCAAACAGTACGTAGATAACTACGTAGTGGTGAATATCGTGGTAAGATACTCTTTCAGTCAATACATTGGAACCTTCTTTCTTTATGTTCTCGATTGCTGAACTGATCTGCTCCAAGTCTTTTTGGCGGCCCACGATCGCATTTGTATCATTTGGTAAACTAGTTAGTGGAATGGAGAGATTAATAATGTTATTAATCGGGGGGATTTCTATATTTATTAAATCTGCTTTTGTTTTCATTGAATTCGAATATTCTTTATGTGAATATATCGTAAATGTCCGGCCCTTGATAACACAACCTTCACCCAGTGTCATGACTCCGGCCTTGCTGAGTCGTTCGGATGTAATATTATCCTTGCATATGATTCTCACAGTGCATTGCTCACAACAGAAGTACATGTGTGAATTTATTATATTGAGTTCTGTCCACGAATCTCTACACACATTTGTTTCTGTTTGACACTGATTTAAGTCTTGATTTTTTATGCATAAGCTTTCATCTGTTCTCATTTGGTGAATTGGGCTTCGAAGTGGGCAAATGTGTTCATTAAAATCATAAGGGGTACAACTTTGTACATCAGATACTGACATTGTTACGTAGGCATCCTTTTGTATGTTTATTGCCAAGTGACTTGCGATCGGTATCAAAGTGACCATGTTTTCCCCAATTTTTTGTGGGATTGGTATAAGATTGTATACTTCATAATTCTCTCTGCTTACTAAGGGAATTCTCACTTCGAAAATCATATACTCTTTGGTGCTTCTTGCTCTCACTTTTAGTAAATGAAATATCTTGGGTAAATCTGTTTGAATGTTATTTATGGGAATTGTTAGATCTTTTGTCAGCTGTCCAGTTATAGTGTTAAGTTCATTTTTCAGTTGTTCCGGAGACAGAAGATGAAAATTAAATTTTCCATAGTGGATATTGGTAAGCGTGTTTACTAAAGTTTCTTGAATATTTTTCAAATTCATTAAGATGTTACTGGCAATGATAGTCGACAGCGTAAAATCATTTTTATTGCTGGTTTTCTCTATTTGTTCTTTTAATTGATTGATATTGTTATTCATGTTATTTATGTATTGATTTATTAGTTTATGTTGTTTTTCCATTGCAATCTCCACTCTTTTTATGACATTTAGTTCAGCTTCCACGATCGATGTTTGATTTTTCCACAACATGGCAAGATGTTTTTGATCAGTTCTGATAAGCTCTATATCCTTTTGGTACTGTTGAGCAAAGTTTTCGTCCAGTATTCCGAATAACGTGTGGGCAACGTAGCCTACTCCGTTGATAAGACCGCGTCGTACTCGAAGCGGAATTTGCTGACCAACGAGAATGTTGTTGTAGTGCTCTAGTTCATTGTACCCGTGACTCAGTTGTAATGTGATTGCGTCACATTGTGATATTTTATATTCAGAACATATGTTTGTCAGATGATCGACGTAATCTTTCAGTAATTGTGTTCCCCTCCAATATGGAGCCATATCACAGTAGACAATGAGCTTCCATTCTTCTCTTTGTAGGCGCATGTTAAACATTTTATCGAAATAAATGCTCTGATTATGATTAAATATAGATGTTTTGTACTCGCAGTTTGCCGGTGTCATAATTAATAGAAATAATGTTGTTATAAAAAATATGAAACTGCATAACTTGTTCGTAGACTGTTTCTGTTTGATGGGTGTTGTTTTAACGCTTTCGTTATCTTTTCTACTTCGATGGTCACTGACAGGTAGTAATGATAATTTTGTGATAGGTCTTTTGAGATATCCATTTTTTGTCTGCACAGTGACTACTCGGACGTATCCATCTTTTCCTGGGTGGAGTTCGGCAACCCTACCGATGGCCCATTTTCCTGCTGGGAGGTTTACGTCGTGAATAATGACGACGTCGTTGATTTCTATGTTTGTTTGTGATCGGCGCCATTTACTACGTGAATTGAGTTGACACAGGTATTCCACTTTCCACCTTTTCCATGTATCATCAAACAATTTTTGCGTCAGTTGCCACCTGGTACGTAGGTCTCTTTCGGTCTCAACTATTGTCAAAGTTGGGCCACTCGCTAAGAAGTGAGACGGTGTGAGATAGTCTAAATCTTCAGGATCTTCACTAATGGTACATAATGGTCTGCTGTTCAAACAAGCTTCTAGCTGTGCTAGGAGTGTAGAATATTCTTCAAAAGTGAGCCTCTGATCGCCAATCACTCTTTTGAGATGGTATTTAAGGCTTTTTACGGCGGCTTCCCATAAGCCGCCAGCGGTGGGCCATGATGGGGCGTTGAAGTGCCACACGATCCCCATATCAGTGATAGCATTGTAGAATTCCTCGTCGACAGTTTTTTGTAGGTCTATAAATTCTTCATTTAATACTCTGCTTGCTCCGACAAAATTTGTCCCATTGTCGCTATAAACGTGACCCGGGGCGCCTCTTCGTGCTGCCATTCTTCGGAGGGCAGCTAAGAATGACGAAGAGCTCAGGTCGGATACCAATTCCAGATGTACGGCCTTGGTGGCCATACATACGAACACAGCAACGTATCCTTTGGTGGTTTTTATGCCGCGACCTTTGCTTGCTTTGACTTCCACAAAGCCGGTGAAGTCAACTCCTGAATGATAGAATGGTCGTGTTGGATTGCTGCGTGCTGATGGTAGATCGCCCATTATTTGATCTTGTTTGATTGGGTCGTAGCGCCTACACTTAACGCAGCCTCTTAGACGTTTTTTCACAGCTCGGTTGCCTCCAATGATCCAATATCGCTGGCGTAGCCAGGCCAATGTTAAGCGGGCTCCTCCGTGAAACGTCATTTGATGACCTTGATCAATTAGTAAATCTGTGAGATGACTTGTATGAGGAATTATGATAGGATGCTTCATGTTTTCATGCATCTTTGCATTGCTGAGTCTTCCACCGACTCTCAGTAGCCCCTCTTGGTCTAGATATGGGTTAAATTTCAATAATTTGCTCTTCGAGTCAACTTGCTTATGTTTCTGGAGATGCAATATATCTTCTTTGAATTCAGAGTATTGAACTCGCTTGATTAAAATATTTTTTGCTGTTTTCATTTCGACGATAGTCAAGTAATTAGGCTTGTGCTGAATACGCAATACGATGCGCAATATCCAAGCTAAAATGCGAGTCGCTCGATTAAAACTACTATATTTATTCAATAACATTTCAGCCAATTCATCACTTTGTTGAATAACATTGATTTGTTTCGATTTTTTCAATTCTTCTTGCGTAGTAAAAATTTGTTGATTTTTGTGTTTGTCTTTATTAAAAGATGGTAACCATGGTGGGCCCTGCCACCATAGCGAATGGTTTATCAAGTTTTGAACTGATAATCCTCTACTTGCGCAATCAGCTGGGTTATCAGCTGATTTTACGTAGTGCCATTTGTCTGCTGGTATTATGTCAGTTATTTGTTTGGTTCTGTTAGCTACGAATGGCTTCCATCGGTTGGGATCACCTTGTAGCCAGCCAAGCACTGCTGATGAGTCAGACCAACAGTGTATTGTTATATCGTTGTTTGATAAGCATTTCTGAACTACTTTCATGAGCTTTGATAAGAGATGAGCAGCGCTCAGCTCTAATCTCGGTAATGATATAGTTTTGTTGACGGGGACTAATCTTGATTTTCCTGCTAAGATTGTTACAGGCGAAGGTTGATTTTTTTGATTTTGTTTAATGATCCTGCTATATATAACGCATGCGTAAGCTCTCGTTGACGCATCGCAGAAACCATGCAACTCTAGTTTTCCATCTCTGTCTGTTTGAAGCCATCTTTGTATTTTTATTTTCTCTACTTCCAGTAATTCTTCTTTTATTTTCAGCCAGTCTGATTCTATTTTTTCAGGTATTGCATCATCCCATTGGAGTTTCATTGACCACACGCTTTGAAATATAAGTTTGAGCTTAGTAGAGAGCGGAGACAACCATCCTAGTGGGTCAAATAATTTTGATATATCTGACAATAATGACCGCTTCGTATTTTTTGTATGGGACGATAAGTCAATTTTGATTTTGAATTTGAATTGGTCTTCATTAGGTATCCAGCGCAATCCCAATGTTTTGGTCGATTCTTGGTGTCGAAATTCAAATGCTTGTTGTGTTATATCCAAACTATTCAATATTTCAGGTTTGTTTGATGAAAATTTGCGTAAATTAAATCCACCGCAATTTAATAAGTTGATGAGGTCTGTTTTGAGTTTCATAGCGTCTTCTAAAGTGTGGTGTCCCGTCAGTACGTCGTCCATGTAGAAGTCTTCTTCTAAGACTCTTGATGCCGTTGGATAATTATGCCGTTCATCTTCTGCGAGTTGCTTCAACGTCATCATGGCTAGGAACGGTGCTGCTTTTGTGCCGTAGGTGACTGTTGTTAATTCGTATTCACGGAGAACTTCTTGTGGTGAGTTTCGCCATACTATTTTCTGGTACCGTAGATCTTCTTCTTTACAGTAAATCTGTCTGAACATCTTCTCGATGTCAGCTGTGAATGCATACTGATATCTTCTCCATTTTAGGATTAATGTGAATAAATCTTGTTGAAGATTGGGCCCGCTAAACATCAAGTCGTTTAAACTTAGCCCAGTAGAAGTTTTCGCTGATGCATTAAAAACCACGCGCAGTTTAGTTGTACTTGATTCCGCGCGTAAAACACAGAGGTGCGGTAAAATGCAATCAGGCGAATTGTTGTAAGTGCATTGTCTCATGTGACCTAGTTGAATATATTCATTTATGAATGATTTATAATCGTATGCGATCTGTTTGTTTTTGAGAAATCTTTTTTCCAGCTGATAAAATTGTGCTACTGCTCTCTGCTTTGAGTCTCCAATTTTTTCTTTGATTTGCGGCTTCAGAGGCAGCCTCACTACGTATCTCCCGTCATCTCTGCGTGTTGTTTCTGATTTATATTGTTGAATGCAGTGATAATCTTCGGTCGACATGTCGATGTTGCTGTCATCAATATCTTCCATAGCCCAATACCTTTGTATATCTTCAATATTGTTCAGGATCACATTACATTGGTACGATTTGACGCTACCGCACAGAATCCATCCCAGCTGGGTTTGTTGTGCTACTGGCTCGGAGTCATGTTGTTTAATGATTCCGCCCATGATGATATCTGAATACACGTCCGCGCCCAGTAATACGTCAACAGGGCGACTAATATTAAAGTCAGGATCTGCAAGCTGAATGTCTTGTAGGTATGACCATGATGGGATCTTAAATGTTTGATTAGGTAAATTGTTAATTAAATTCTTCATTATAAATACTTCAGTTTGAAATGTGAAGTAAGAATTCAAAGATGATGCTGTGATGTTGATTATCCCTTTGCAGTTGTTTTGATTGGTGCCTACGCCAAATATAACGCCTTTGCATGCTTGTCGAGGGAGCCCAAGTATTTGAGCTGCATTTTCTGATATTAGGGAGGCTTGTGAGCCTTGATCAATGAGAGCTCGCATAACGTAATTTGATCCATTTGCCCCCTTGATTTTTATAAGTGCGGTTGCTAGTAAAATTTCGGAAATATTTTCTTTTGATACATGCGTCACGTTGCTTTTCTGTTTGCATTGATAAGTTTCATTAGAAGTTGATGCGACCATAGCAACATGAGTGTCATTTGACGCCGGCTTTGTTTGAAACGCGTCATGCAATAAAGTATTGTGTTGCCCTTGGCAAACGCGACACTTTGCTTCAGAATAACAAATCTTTCCTTGGTGATCATAAAGACAGTTTTTGCATAAATTCAACCTTTGAATTATGTTTCGTTTTGATACTGGATCTGATTCTAGAAATGTTTTGCAATGAAATAATCCGTGGCTGTCTTTGCATAGCGGGCATTTTTGTGTCCTCGTGGCGAAACTTTTAAATGCCATATTTCGCATAAATGGTTTATTTGAATCATTTTTGTTATAAAAATTATTTGTTTTATTCTGGAACTGCTTCTTGTTGTGATGAAATTTGTTCTCATCTCTGTCTGATGGTGTTATCGACGGTTTAGTAATATGTTGTTTACGTTTTGATGACTCTAAAGATGTATATTTGCTCTCCAAAAACATTAGGAAATCGGCTAACTTGGGTAGTTCTCTAGGGTTCTCCAATGATTCAATATACTCTTTATGAGTTTGGGTATCCAGTTTTTGTGATAATAGGTGAATAATAAGTGGGTCCCATGTTGATATGTCGACGCCGAGATTTTTTATTGCATTCAAGCACTCGTTAGTGGTATCCAATATATTTTTTATTTGTATATCTGATTGTTGATGCATTGTATGTAATGATAGAATGATATTTATGTGTGAACTGAAAATTAGTTTTTTGTTGTTATATCTATGATTCAAGATATCCCAACATATACTGTAGTTCTCTGTGCTGATATTTAAGTGCTGGACTAATCTTTCAGCTTCGCCCTTCAATTTACTTTTCAGAAACTGCATTTTTTGAGCACTTGACATTGATCTATTATTGTGAATTGTTTCACAGAACAAATCTTGAAATGATATCCACTTATGATAGTTTCCATAAAAGATTGGGATATCCATTTTTGGTGTACAGTTATCTCGATGACTAGCAGACCACATTTTGTTATTGACTGATCTTTTCATTTGTATATATAATTGCTCGTATTTTATATATGATCGTTCATATTCTTGGTTTTCCTCGAACATCTCGCTATCGATCTCCCAGTGTAAGGAGTCAATAGCTGACCATCTGCTTTGAATGCTTTTCAAAATATCTTCGAATTCCCACTTTTCTGAGATATTTTCTAAATCTATGATCGTAATAGTTCGAGAAAACGCTTTGAAATTGCTCTGTTGTCTACGTAACATCTCTTCTAGTTTGCTGGGATTCCCTTGGGTGACTTTTTTATGAGATGATGATGTACTTTCAAAGGGTTGGTCATTTTCTTGTTTCTTTTCAGCTGTTAATTTCGTTGAATATTGGCCTTGATCCGGTGTTTCTTGTGTCTGATGACCTGTCGTAGGAACTGACGGCACCCCCGGGGACCGCCCTCGCTTCTTGGGCTCGCCGCCCGACACTTTGTATTGCTGTATTGTATCTCTTGATTCGTTATAAAACGTTTGAGTTTGAAGATATAAATTATCTGAAAAATATGTATAGCCACGATCATCGAACTTACATAATTTGACATGATTTTCTTGGAATTCTTCCCAATAAGAATCTAGCATTTCCAAGCGTTTCTTGATATTATGAGGGGTTTTACGATCAGCTGGGTCTTTTTTAAAGTTCCTAAAGAGTTGCTCCATACCGTCCATTATCTGTTGTTGATTTGCTAATATGTCCTCCATGTTGATTGATATTGATAACTTGATTGATTTTTAGAATTGAATGATAAATAGCGTGCTCTATTAAATCAAATCACGATATGTGCGCCTTCTCAATTCAACTGGTGAGACCCGCTTGTGGGAGGCCAGCTAAACCGATTCGCTACCGAGAAAAGAAAAAACAAACACTCACTTCACAAAATATGTGGATTTCCTAGCGGTTGAGTAGACGATGGCAGTGTCCACAAGGTCGCTTAAACAGGAACAACACGTGTAACACTTTTGTTTCTTGTCACAAACGCGTCCTGGTCCTGCTTACGGAAGCTCGAAGGACCATAAAGATGTACGGTCTGGGATCGTACAACTTTAGATGATTGAATGATACTAATGATTGATAAGAAAATAATATTTATTGATAATGAGTCCACGCGGTATGATTGATGTACGTGTACTGACTGTGTTGCGTCACAGTCGGAGCCGCGCGTAGCAGGTAAAGTGCTGACACAAGTCAAACTACAGAATGTACATTGCTTGCACTGTACAATATTAGTATGGATTTAAGAGGTAAATACGACGATAATACTAAACGATGAACCTTATATGGACGATACCAGACTGTACATTCATTTTAAATCGTACAATAAAAAATCTTTGTTTTACGGAGGGCTGAAAGTCCCGCCGGAGGCTTTTATCAATTACGTGGATGAATTAGAAAAAATATATTTTTTAAAATTTTTGATGAAGTCTTTACGAACCAGCCGGGAAGCACTTCAATGAATATACTACAAGAAATTGATTTTATCCCACCTTGCCCCTGTTTTTCCAATGGATTACTTTGTTAAAGTTATTTTATACGATTTAGAATATTAACGAATGAATACAAAGATGGAAAAAAAACATTGATCATTTTATAAATTTAAATCACATTTAATTGACTGGCTTTCTTTGCATTCACTTCATTGCATTAGATGTATGAATAAAAAAAAATAAGTATTACTTCAGTCATTTAATTTAATTTATGGTCGTGGCATAACCCTTACGTTTTCGCTCGATGACGCAATCACGCGGTGTACGCGGGATTCTCGACTCTCGGCACGCGTTTGTAGAGTATATTTCTTCTCGCGTCGTCTAAAATGGCTAATAATAATAATGCTAGTAGGCTAATATAACGAAATTTTTTCACCATTTGTATTAGAGTGAAGTATCTGTCCTGTTATTAATCTGTGCCCGTATGCAGGGTCTTCTGGGTAGGTAACACTGCCTTTTTTATTTTAGCCGTGAAACAGTTCGCTGTGTTTCGGATTGAAGGGAAAGGTAGCCAGTGTAACTGGGCATGGACAGCATTTCATTAGGGTGACAACGCACCTGCAATATCAAGTGACTTTTCCTTGTTATTGCAGGTGTCAATAGGCGGCGGTAACCGCTTACCATCAGGTAGGCCATCAGCTTATTTGTCATCTAGATGTATAAAAAAACCTCCTTTAGCTAGATCCATGCTCTTAATGATGCTTACTTTGTGCTAGATAATAGGTGTGAGTGTATGAATATTTAAAAAAATAAAATAAAAAAATTAGCAAGTCAAACAATAACTACTTATATAGATTTCAACCAGAGACGGTTTAAATTTTTGTTTTGTTACCAAATATTGAAAAGTGTGCCTTGCTCTACTCACAGCTTCAGCACAGTAGAAGGTCTTCTCATTGGTCTCAGCAACGAGGCTGACACCGAAGCCGGGGCTCTTGCCGGCGTTGGGCCCGCGGCACTGGTCCGTGTTAATGTACACATCCGGCAGAAACTTTAGCATCACCTGACAATAATAAGATAGATTTTAATTTAAAAAAAATTACCACACTATTTTAAATTTTGCGACCGTTGTAAAGGACTACAAATGACAAAAATTAGATCTGAGCTAAAAACTAGATTCCCGCGAAATCAATGATGCCGCCGACAACCAAAAAGAAGAATTTTTTATAATTTTACTAACAGTCCGATCAGAAATACAATGAATAATAATCCCGCCATATTGAAGAACTGTGTTTTCCTATACCAAATGACCACTTTAGTAGGTTTTTTATATTTCTGGTCACACTTTTAGTAGGATTTGAGGCTCAAAGTTTGTATGCTAAGCGAGCACGCGGCGGCAGCTCATAAAGAGAGCATTATGTTGTGAGCAGGGGATTTGTCTTCTCTCCCACATAACACTTTCACTTGATTATTAATTACAGGGTAGGCAATGATGTGTAGTGCCTAAGCTGCTACGAGGTCTATAGGCTTGCTTTAGATGGGCCCTGTATCATAAGTTTTTTGGGGGCCTATGATAAATACACAAAGTTTCGGGTTTCACGTGGTCTAAATGAAAACCATCGATGGAGGGGCTCATGGTTTTTTTGAGAAAATATTTAAAGGATAAGTTTTTAAAGTATGTCGATTATGTTATGTGATTTTTCGAATTGGAAACCTAAAATATGAATATAAAAATATCATCCAAATATAGTCCGAATTAAACACTGTATTGTATTAATAATCTAGCGAACTTATTTAATATTCATATTCAAAAAAGAAATAGACCTGTAAAATAACAGAAATTTAAAAAGTATGCAACATTTCGGGTACCTATTATCGACAAAAAAAAACAATTTTCTTGAAAATTAAATTTTCTCAAAACATACATGGGGGTCCTTTCCTCCATCGATGGTTTTCTCTTAGATTACATTTTTTTTTGGAAAGCAAGGCCTAATATTTTACGATTTTTCTCTTACACGTTCGGGGCACCTGTAACCCCGTATCATTGACACGGTTTATAAGGCGGTAGCTACGCCCTTTGTAACCACTTACCATCCGCTGGGCCTTATGCCTCTTTGACACCCTCGTCATTCAAGAAAAATTACCCCTTTTGCAGAGTCCACCACTCTGTTAGCCATTGTGGGGGAGACTCGTAGAGCGTAGACTACTCCTCGTATTCTCTTCACAAGGCCCCATGTGGTCCACTGCAGTGGCCTGAGATGGCGGCGGACAGGACAACGGAATACTATCTCTCCACCACCCAGAGGCGGGGCACCTGATAACAAAATGGACATCAATTTCAATATCATTGGCATGCATTTTATACATTTCTTGTGTGCATACAATAGTGAGAACTACATTTTTATAAATACAACTCACATAGTTGTAGATTTTTACACTTAATTTATTTTATATTATACTATAGAGGAAGAGGCAGTGTGTTAAGAATTTATTTATTTATTTATTTTACAAAAATTCACAGCTTAGTCTAAAACTGATTACACTTTTTCTATGATACATAAAACCTATGAAGGATTTTTACTTTGCTTTTTAGAATTATACATTATTAAAATAAAAGAAGTAGGTACTATTTATTATCAGCTATTTAAACCATTTCGTTTAGCGAAATTATACATCTTCTTCTCTTCACGTGGACAAAAACAATATTAATAATAAAAATATGAACAAATTAATTTTGAATAAAAGACAAAGACATGTCAAATGCTGATTACAATGTGTGTGTGTGTCTGTGTGTGTGTGTGTGTGTGTGCGTGTGTGTGTATGAGACAAATGTGAATGGCGAATGTAGAGCTGCTCTATCTTTAATAATTGACATTAAGGTTTTACAAGTGGGTGGATCGGCAATACCTATTAACAAAAACATCAACCTGCTCCAGGCTGATATATTGTAGCCTCAACAGGTCTTTCGCCTGGCAACATTATCTAAATAATAACGGGAAACGAACCCGCGACCTTTCGCAATCCGGGCGACTGCTTTAAGCAACTGAGCCACCCAGGAATTGGGATATCCCTGTGAAATTCTTCTAGTCTATCTTTATTTGCGTTTATGAGCTAACGTCGACCCTACAATGTCGAAAAATTTCAATGTCGTTTTAATTACTAAGTAATTTTTGCAACATTTATAATAATGTTAAAATCAAAAATTAAGTATATCGTTTATTTCATCATTTTTTTTTTATATAGTGTTTTGCAACTGTAAAATACATCTTATTTAAAATTAATTACACAATTCAAAATATTTTCGACACTAAAATTTAAATACAAAGATGGAAAAAACATCAATCATTTTATAAAATTAAAGAACATGTAAGTGACTGGATGTCTTTGCTTTCTCTTCATTGAATTAATAATGCAATGAAGCGAACTAACATATGCACTAATGTATTAATAATCAAATTTATGTCTTACTTCAGTCATTTAATTTAATATATGTTTTTGTACAACCCTTGTTTTTACTCGATGATGCAATCACGATGTCTGCGAGGGATTATTCACTCTCAGCACGTGTTTGGAGTGTATGTTTCTTTTTGCAGCTTCTAAATTGGCTTATAATAATAATCCTAGTAGGCTAATATTATGAAATTATTTCAGTTTTTGTATTGGAGTGATGTATCTGTACTATTATTAATCTGTAGCCAGACACTACATAAACAAGGCCCCAGCATATTATATACATATTTAAACTATTATAATGATGTATGTGCAATAGATAATAATACAGTCTCATAAAAATAATTACTTAGAAAATTAACAATAAAAAACAAGACAATGCTATGCATCTTATATTTATCCTTGAACCTTTGGAGACTGGATGAGCTCCTGATGGGTGAAGGGATATTGTTCCAATACTTAGGCCTCTAAATGTTGGAAGAATATCCCTCCGGCCTTTAAGTGTTGGAACAATATGCCTCCGCCCATCAAGAGCTCATGCAGTGTCCATCAAATTCTTCCAAGGTGCATTGAAATGTGTCAATCTAGCATTTCGAAATTGTTAAGTTCTAACTCATGGGTCCTTAATGTACATAATATTGTCAGTGAGTGTGCAAGAACGCCTAAGAGCAGTTTGCAATACTGCGTATTTACAAAAGTTGCAAAATTGAAATATCGCGCCAGTAGGCTATTAGCGCTAATTCGCTCATGCTAGATTCTCATTAAACAACAACCAGAGAAATCCCAAACAAGTTCAGTCAAAGAAATGTGTAGAAATATCCAAGATATTACCTTTTTTCTTCCATCCTGTGAAATAAACAAAAAGCACATATGCGGTATTGCAAACTGCTCTTACATGGTCTTGCATCACCGACGATATATTGGCCTAGCCAACTCCACCTTAGCACACTATACCTCGATTGGTGTATAAAGCTGCTAAGAACTAGTTACCTCTTCTTACTACTTTGAGCTCCAGTCCATCATCCACTAGTATGAACTTCAGTAGTATTGGTAATGCTGCAGCTTTTACTTTGTCAACTGACACATCAAGGTCACTGTGTGTAACTCCTTGGAGCACCGCGTTCAAGGGCTCTTTGCAGAATGGTCCCAATGCCAATAGTAGCTCTAAATAATATCCTGAAATTATAATTCATAATAGATAAGTTTTAAATTCAAATATATAAAAGATTTAAACATCATATGGTTGATATTTATTACAAGGATATTTTTAAAACAGTCTTTCTTGTAATTAAGTAATGAAATAATGTAATTTTTATTTATACTAGATGACAGAAACCATGGATCAATCAAGACAGTGACAAATATCTAATAATATAAATGTGAAAGTGATTTTTTTTGTATGTTAAACTTTTACACCTAAACTACAGAACCAAATTAGATGAAATTTGGCAAGGAGATAGTTTGAGACCCTGGGGAGAACTTATGATACTTTTTGGAGCTAAATGGATAATAATCTAAACACTTGACCACTCTTGACTTAACTAATCTTATTAATTCCATTGATAAAGAATTTTATAACACACTTTGTATCATCGCCGATTTAACAAAACCATGAAGTTATCAATAGTAACCAATACCAACTAACCTATACCACGCTGAGTGCAACAACTATGTGTAATTTGTCCTCCAATCAATATACCAGGTTGAAAGTACAGTGATGTACCCGTCTCATTCAACTCAACTCTTGTGCCGTTCGTCACCTTGTCCAGCAACCGTATTAGGTTTACTTCATACTCTCTAAGACCTGGATCATCGTGCGTACTTCTGATATCTTCAATTTTTATGGCACGACCACTCAAACTAGAAAGAAGAAGTCTTTGACGAAAAAAATTACTGCCTTTGTAAATAAGTACGTCGTTTTCCACAACTGCTGGCATTGTAACTATGTTGAAATTTTTGAACTAAATTACGAGTACCAAAGGAATACAAAAAGTCAAAAGCATACAAATACAAAACAACTAAATTGTCAAAATGACATAAATAGCCACGTGAAGACTAGGGTGCGTTCCGAGCCTACACTCCAAACACTCTGAGTTGTTTTTTGTCTTGCTCTAACTAAAGCGTGGAAAGACCTAAGTTGTTATTATAACCTCCAATTTTGACGTGAATCACCATCACTATCTAAAACTTAAACGAAGTCTTTCATTCCGCAATAAATTTTCTTTATTTAAATGTATCCTATCTCATTTGACGGATGGTTACTAATACATATGACGTTTTAAACGTCAGAGTGTTTTTTAACCATCGCCAAAAAGTTGCAGCTCTCCGAAAGTCGGAGAGGGGTAGTTGTGACAGCTAAACGTCATGCCGAAAGGCACGGAACCGAAACGGCCTTAGAGTAAAAAGGACATGTTCTGAAAATGTATGGGGGCTGGTACTCAGCTACCCCCCAGGACAAAAGTTATGTGGGAAGAAAGAGTATATATTAAACAATATTATGATATAAAAACTTTAATTTTAAATGCCTGCATAAATAAAAAATAACATTATATTCTGGTCAAAAAACTGTTATCCAGAGATGTAAAATTCCATTTTAAAAAATGTGACTCATCCCAGACGCGTAGCATCACTATAACGTCTGTGTCCCAGACATAGTTTAAAACGTCAAATGTCGTCTATTGTCTGCTCAAATATTTTTTTAATAACTAGGCATGGGGTTGATTTGGTTCAGCCTACGACTATTTTGCAATTATATTTTATTGTAAATGCTAGAAGAACATGGCAAATTAGTTTCTGCACTTTTTTCTGACTAATAATAATGATTTCAATTTATTTTTTACTGTATTTTGTCAGAGAAACTTGGATAAGAAGCTTAGAATTCTTGCATACACTTTTCAAAATTACTCAAAAATGCAGGGGTATTAAAATGAAAAAAGGATATATTCAAGATCCTCTGAGCATAAGCTTTCGCATAATATATAATTTATCGTGGGGGGCTTTCGAGTACCAATATCGAACATCTCCTTTGTAGGCTTGAAACGCACCCTAGCAGAGTGCAATCTGTTAAACACAGATTAGAAAGAGTATGTCAACTGTCAACCACCCTAAGGTCAGCCTAGAGAAGATGCCTTTCGATAATCGCTATCGCTATCGCTAAGCGAAAAATGTATGGGATTTGATATAAGCTCTCGATTGACTTTCGATAGTAAATGTCAAATCCCATACATTTTCCATTTAGCAATAGCGGTAGCGATTTTAAAATGACATCTTGTCTTATACTATCGTAGATACTTATATCATTAATCTGTGGTGAAAACGAGCTCACAAAAAAGAATTAGTGCAGTGTGTGCACAAATCTCAACTCTTTTATTTAAATGTCTGTATGGGTATTAGTTTCCTTTGCCTTCCCTTAATTGGGAGAATTAGTTAACAACAACAAAAAAAATGTGATTTTAGTTTGAGTCTAAGGCTGCGGTCCGACACAGATTACAGCGCTCACAGCGCCAACGATAATAATCGCCCGGTCTGAAATGAAATGCGCGATAAAAGTGCTCACAGAGCTTTCAGCGTACTCACGATTTTGGACCGAAGTTTTAGCGTGTCAACCTGTCAAATGTCAATTTTCATATCAATACTATATTATTCGAGTCCAAAACAGCTTCTACAACTTCTCTTTTCTGGACACCAACAATTCCGTTTACCTTAATAACCTAAAATAAATAAACAAACCTTTGTTCGACAGTTCGCTCACTTCACACTGATTTCCCTCGAGAGCATTAACGCTGTAAGTGTGCTTTGATGTCATCGATGACGTCACGCGGTTCCCCACCACGGCTAATGTTAGTGCGCTTACCGAATTTCAGTTCGGTAGTTTGGTTTTTATAAATAAAAATAACTGAAATTAGTAAGTCGTCTACATTTTTTTTTCTTTGTATGTATACATACACCGATTACGCCGAGATTACTGATCCGATTTACGTGATTCTTTTTTGGTTCGATGCGGAATAGCTGCCATTTGGTCCCATAAATTTTTTTTCCAAAATCAATTGGGAGTTGGGAAGTTTGGTTTTAAATAAAAAAAAACTGAAATTATTAAGTCGTCTACGTATGCGACATTGCGAATTTTTGCTTCCCTATGACTTTTTAGTGACACTATACGATTGTAGGAAACAATATAAGTTGACGGTCACCCATCTAGCTTCGACCTTAGAAAGTAATCACTAAAAATTGTGAAAAAAATTTTTAAACAAAAATTAGATTTAATTATTTTATCCTTTTCTGTTTTTAGAAGTCGGTTTTAATTTTTGTTTAAAATTTTTAATCTGTGGATCTGTGTACGATCCTATGACGAAGAAATACTATGGACTGGCCCCAACTACCTACTGAGAGTGCCTACCTAAAGTTCTTGGACCACTAAAGATGGCTGCCTCTTAAGTGTTAGATTTTTTTATGTCGATTTGATAGATATTTCTATACTCACGATATGTATAGAACTTTAGAGCATCTCCATATATACATATAATCCTTCCTCATTGGTATGATCTAAGTCAGTAATATTATTCTATGATCTAAGCAGCGTTGCCAGAATATTAGTTTTGTAACATTTTATGTTACTTTTGACCCTCTCATGTTACTTTGATGTTACACGACTCAAAATGTTACTTTTACGTTACTTTTAATATTTAAACAAAAGAAGCGAAAAAATTCACACACCGAGTAGTCATAAAACTATGCTATGGAGTTGCTTATAATTGCCTTTTTTTGTTGAACAGTAAGTCTCACGATCTCAAAAGATTGTTACGATATTTTCGAAGTTTTTTTTTAAAGTAATTTGCCATGTTTCAGTATTAGAGTCTTTTTTTGCATAAAACAAAACTAATGTTACTTTTGACATGAAAATGTTACTTTTTAACTGTCTCGTGTTACTATTGACTATCGGTCACTGGCAACACTGGATCTAAGTTTATTTATCATATGATAAAAGTGCACTGAAATATTGTATTCGGTCAAAGGACTTGTATCCAGGCTATGTAATTTTAATAAAAAAAAAATGTTTATTTATCATAAGTGATCTGTGAGTTCGTTTTTTATTCTCTTTGTGTCAGTTTATCTTAATCTGTGAGTTTATCAACAAACGTGGTAAGGGGTAGATTTCTAAATAAATTTCCTTCATATTGACGAAGTTAACAATTTGGAAATGAAAGTTGCAGTTGGCGACGTAGTCTTGCCCGGTGATTTCTGTGAAGAAATTATAGTAGCTGGCGAAAAGAATAAAGTTATACTGGGACCGGGATTGCGGAAAGAACTTGAAAAAGTTTGCGTTTGTAAAGCCGGAGTATTGAAAAAACGTGCCCCGAACACTTATTGGGTAGACAGCTATCAGAAGCGATATGTTGCAGCTCGAGGAGAGAATGTTATTGGAGTTGTAGTGCAAAAATCTGGAGAGATATTTCGCGTGGACGTCGGTGGTAGTTGCACAGCAACACTATCTTACTTGTCCTTCGAAGGTGCTACAAAGAAAAACAGGCCTGACGTGCAAGTCGGCGATATCTTATATGCAAAAATGCTGGTAGCCAGTAAAGATATGGAACCTGAGATTGTTTGTGTAGACTCCCATGGCAAGAAAGGAAGGTTAGGAGTCTTATCAGACGGATTTGTGTTCAAGTGTTCCATAAACCTTGTCAGGAAGATATTAAATCCAAACTGTCTTTTAATAAACTCTCTAAAAAATGAATGGCCTTTTGAATTGGCAGCTGGCATGAATGGTAGAATTTGGATAAAAGCAAACTCCATGAGAGAAACAATAGCTGTAGGGAATGCTATACTAGGGTGTGAATACATAAGTGATGATGAAATCAAAAATATGTGTACAAATATAGCAAGCATACTTGCTGGACATGTCTCATAAAATGTAGTTAGTGATCAATAAAATGTACAAAAAATTAGTCTGTTAATATTATCTTTACAATCCCAATTACAATTTCAACCAATTTTTTGTTATACCCATACAACTATTGAGTGTAAGGGTTCTCAAACAACACCTCACGGGCTCCAAGCCAACCTCACCTGCATGTGGTCCACCCTGCCGATTAACGGACAAGGCTCTAGTGCTGCCCACCGACTCGAGCTGGGCCAGTGTTGTGGAAAATGGTGCAAACCCCCAATGTATGAATTTCATTAACCAATGGCCCGGCTGTACCGGAGGCAGTGATGTGGTGACCAACATTGACTTACAGAATTGAGATGTGGCTGCTTACCATGGGCCACCTAGGAAGGTCAATATTACCCAATGGGCAATGGAAAGGCTATTATTGGAGTTTCTCTGTGTGATCAAATCATAAATGATGAGATCTCAATGAGAAGTAATGTCACCAACATAGGCCAAAGTATTGTAAGCCTCGAAAGTTGACAGCTCTAAATGAATTCTTGTTTTTACTATTACATATTGTGAGAGAGATATACTGTAATTAAATTTAAACTTAGTGTATTTTGAGAATCAGGCCCAATTTTTCGGCAGGAGGCTCAATAACCTACATTTAATTTTCTTGATGATAAAGGTATTCCTTCATGGTATCTTGGTGGATCAGATCATCTTTCTCTTAGCATAAGAAACCATAAAATGTATAAATATTGTAGAATCTGCCCAAAAGTGCAAAAGCTCACAGCTGCCTGATTATAGCAACATCTATACTATAACACTCCCATGTAGCATATCCATTTCCTTTTCATAACCCTTAAACAAATAATTGAAGAGGAAGGGTAGAAAATCTAGGGTATTAGTGTAAATTTTTTTGATAGTGCTGCTCACAAGTTTTCCAAATTACTAGCAAAGAATAATAAGTTAAGAAAATATAAACTGAAAAAAAGAACCTTGGATATAATGAAACAACAACAAACAGTGATCGGAGATTTATTTTGGCAAATGCAACTAACCTATTCACTTGAAATCTCAATACATATGTAAAACTACAACTGACTGCAATTCGTTTTCCTGTACCTATTGAATAAATATATAATACAATTATTGATCAAGCAGTGCCACTCCATTATATACATATTATTGTGGCAATGTCACCTCAGCAAAGGTTTATTTATTAATTTACAACAACTAACTATTAATTTAATAGGAGTTGAGTGACCAGAATAATTTCCTTTCGTTACACAATATAATAATAATTTAGTAAGTAAACAATAACATAACATTATGAGCTGATGAAATGGTTGTCATCATTTATTATTATTATATAATAGAAATAATTTTAAATATTTTCGATTGTTCTGCAACAAATATGGCCAAAAGATATAAAACATTAGTGAAAATTTTATCTTATCAATAATGTTTAATATAATTCCTAAACAATTGATGTGGATCAGATAAGAATTATTGTTCTCTTTATATGCATTATGGAATTATTGCACACCAGCGCGTCAAATACACTGGACGTGGTGATACTTTAATGAAGATATCAAGATATATTTATATAATTCTTCATACATCAGTGAGTTCATGTCACTTTGTCATCTAAAAAAATATCTTATATTTTTGTGAGCACTGAATATCAAATATTTGAAATAAACCACGACCCGTCTCGTGACCACGATCGCTTCAAAGTAATCGAAACATTGGCTATAAAATAATAATCCAAAATATAATAAATAAGTGTGTTAAATCCGGCAAAGTCGTTATACTTCAAACCATAGAGTTAAATATAGCGCTTCAAACTTTGTCATCTGTTTGCAATATACGACAATGACACTCTGTATAATGATGTTCGTCATTTAAGATTCAACAAGAAGGCTCTTATTTGTATAATCTACGGTAATGAGCGAGACGAAAATCTGACCACTGTTTGAATCACAGCCAGTTTACTGTAAAGAGAAGGCATTTTTTTACACCTACCCGCAGTGGTCTGTTTATATAAAGATTGTGTTGCTAATAATTTTGATATAAGTGTATCGAGGACTCGGTGTGTGGTAAAACTTAATAAGTTTACGTTAACACCTAAATTGTTCAATTATTGTATTAAAGATGAAACAATGTAGATTATAATATGAATTATAATCTGCCAAATTAGTGTGGCCATGTCCATTAGTACATACAAATCGTCTTAACTTACGGCGCATGTATTTGACGCGTCGAAACGAAGTATCCTTTAATAACAATTCCAAAAAGCATAATTGAAAATAACATATTCCGCTGTTTCCAAATCAGCCTAATTCTAAAGATAAGCCTCTTTAGAAAAACATTATGAGATAGTGGTAACTTTTAAAAAGTATTTAAACAAATGTACTTATAGTTCAAAGTATTTACTATCAAAGTTCAAAAACTTCAACAACCTACAGAAAGGAATGTTATTTATTATTTACAAATACTCCTCAGTGAATTGAGACATAGCCGAGCGACTTCCGAAACTGAGCTATCGGTCTTCAGTAGTAAAGTTTAATTTAAGTTCATTATTTACGGGGTTCTATTGAAATTGTAGGTATTAAAAAGTCAACTTTTAACCTATCACTAAGACTTTTTCAGAAATTGGTATGCACTGATCTTTGCGCATATAAACTACGTACAAAATTAAATACTGTATACACACATACGTTTCAACCCTGTAGAGGCAGCTTGCACGCGCCCTAGTAACAGATACGAGAAACTAAGCGGCCCTGCTGTGTCTATGTACAGGTTGTGACCGGCTCGGACAAATTTCAGTGCAGTCAAAGACGCAATCACAGCAAAAATGTAACACTGTACAAAATTTACATTATCAACAAAGCAGTCAACTTTTCACATTTTAAAAATACGAAAATATAATTTAATCTATCAATTACACAGAGATCAAGGTTTTACTTACAATAGTTATTCGTAACCTACGCAATAATTATATTAACATAATTACAGTTTTTTTTATTTATTTATAAATGTTACACTAAGTAGCTGAATATGACGTCACTCTCGCGCAGTGTCTGAGCTGCGCCGGCGATTCATTGCTTTCAGCGGCGCGGGCGCATACAGATCACTACTTTCACTGTAGTCAACAGGAGTTTACAGGAAAAACTAAGTGATAATTATACACCAAAAAATAGTTAAATTCCAGTATAAATCTCTTGCAGATGACCGTTTATTACTATAATAGCACTGCAAAATTAAAAAAAATATTTATTAAAAACTTTTACATCGTTCTTCGTGACGCACTAATACACTCCTGCGCAATTGCGCACACACGCCCCATTCTCCAATCGGGAGTGACGTCATAGGCAGTAGCAATGACCCGTTTGCTTTAATTTAAAGATATAACAAGTTTTTCTTTATAAATTAATTATTGCACAAGATGGGACGACAATATTACCAGTGCAAGAATAAAAAGAAGTGTAGAAAATACTAAAGTAAATCAATTATGAAAGAGAGGAACTGCCAATATTGCCCTCTCATGTTGTCGTCGCACAAATTTTGAAATCTGATCGCTATACCGTGTATAGCGACTAATTCAATCAACTCGTGACAAACTGAGTCCCGCGTCTAACTGTCAACTCAATACTGACGGTAGACGAGACAGTTTCTCTAAATCGGTTATTGACTAGTACACCTGAGCCGTATATAATTATATCTCACATATCGAGTATTAAATTCGACCACGTTAAACTATGATCTCCTCACGCCTACTGCAAATTGACAATTTCAGTGCAAACGATAGTTACATGCGGTCAAGCCGATTGCTAAATTTTTTTATTGTTCCATGTTTTTTTACAAAAAGTGAACATTCGAGGAAGAGGTTTTTTAAACAGAACACCTACAAATTAATGTTTTAGAAGTTTAGTCTATCGGTACTTCTCAGACTCGAGGAGTTTGTAGGAACAATGCGAACAGCCGGCCTTATATTAGAAAGATCAGTAAGGAACAAGACAGGTATATTCGGATAGGACAATCACTTCCCAGAATTACTAAAAGTACCAATATTGGGATTATTTCTCAAAAGTTACTACCAGTATCATTTTGAAAAATAATGGCCATATAGTAAAGACATGAGCAGTAACATCTACTGGATATTTAAGCACCCTTATTACCTATGCAATAAGAGTCACGAACTGACAATAGTGAGTACATATTGATTTATGGCTGAACTTACTGTCAATAATATTGACACGGACATAGTGTGAGACTGAAAGGTAAATAATTATGTGCGAAGATAGAAGCGCTATTGGATTTATGCCCGATTTCATTAACCTAAGAGACGCCTAAATCAGATGCCTGTTTAGTAAGGAATAGCCTAATGTAACATTTCACTAAGCATACAGCAACACCTAACGTCAGCCAACTTAGAATAAAGAATAAATATGAACAAACCACTGTAATTTTTGTATGAGTGATGAGCAAAGGTAGCGAGTGAAAGGGACAACCCTATAGAAAATGATATTTGGTTGATTTACTTTTTTTTCTAAGTCTGCCCAAGTAAAGGTATCATCCCCCGATGAAACAGTTGTTAGTAGTAATATTTATTCGTCCATTGAGACAGGCAAAGGATTTTATTTCCTTAAGTTAGCTGATAGTTTTCATCCAACCTAAGAAAATAAGAATCCATAGAACGACTGTTTTAGGCTGCTCGTAGCTTAGGCGGCGCCTACTAAAAAACGGTTGGCGACAGTTATTTGGACATTTGTTTAATCTAGGAATGATGGTAGAGTGAGTACCCAGTCTGTGCATGAGGTAGAGCGGGACAGGTGTACGGGGTGCGAGGGAGAGGTCGCTGTCTAAGGCCGCACGCAGAGCGCGCCCGGCGGCTGGCCTCAGAACACCGAGTCGGCAGAGCGGGACAGGTGCACGGGGTGCGAGGGAGAGCGCGCTAGCCTCTTGCGCGGCAACTTCTGTAGTGTGCTGAGAAGACGGGGGAAGTCCGGCCGCTCGCTCGACCGGTACGCCCAGCACAGCATCAGGATATCCTGCGAACACAGCTTATTTATACTAGGGTGGCAGATGAACATAAAGCCCACGTTTTAATTTGTTAGGCCAACTAAGAGTCCCGGAAAGACGTGACAATTAAATACGCAATCCCCCTTTTTACAAAACGTGGACTAAAGGTAAAACTGGTTTAAAACTAAAGCTGTCACTGTCTTTATTTTAACAAATCGGCTTTTTTAGTAATATAGGAACATGTGACATCATCTGTTCCGTATATTTATACAATGCGCATCACCACATCAAATATACCACTGTATCTGTGAATATATTGATTTTAAATATACTATATCATTTGCAATATCTCTTGGTGACTTATGCAGGGTGGTGCCGTCAATACGACAATAAATTGAAACATGGGCTATATTAGTTCATAAAAATGGTTTGCCACTTTTAAAAACATCGTCTTCATTAGATAATTTCATGACATTTCTATGAAATAATGCAGCCAATGTAATATTGTTTCATACAAATGTCATGAAATTATCAAATGAATATGATGTTTTTAAAAGTGGCAAACCATTTCTATCAACTAATACAGGCCATGTTTTAATTTATTGTCGTATTGACAGCACCACCCTGTATACTTCTTATTTATAAAATGAACAACATACCAGTTTCGTAAAATAGGAACATAATGTGACGCCATTAGATGGAGGTACTTCCCCTGTCACTCTAAATTCGAGTGGTAAATATCGAAGAAACATTTGCAAAGTATGAGAACAAAAAAACCTTACTAAGCACACAAAAATATCCTAATTTTGATAGTACAACTATCAAGTACTTTGCTGCTTTTGGTTCTTTGAGCCGGATCCTTGATATTTTTTCTATGGCTACATTTCATTTCATACTTCCAGTTCTACTCACTTTGATGTCTCTAGACGCCTGCATAGCACCTAACGATTGCTTCACTCCCCTCCCCACCTGCCAGATGATCGCTTCGGGCGGTTGACCCTTGAAAGGATATTCCCCGCACAGAAGCTCGTACCATACCGTGCTGTAAAATAAATATATTTTTTTGTTTCATTTTATTCCTCATTTACTTGTGCCTTTATTTAAGAAATACATTTAAATTATCAAATATTAATCTATATAAAATTAAGTTAGTCATTTTTTTTAAAGTATCTGTTAAAGTTTTTTTAAAGTATCATAAGACGACCAAGTCGTATAAACAATCTAGATAATCTTTATTATATTAATTACTGTTTGACGACCGGCTGGCCGAGTGGTCTGTACCCCAGGCTACTCGGTCAAGAGGTCACGGGGTCGAATCCCGGTAGGAACAAATGTTTGTATGATGAGTACGAGCATTGTTTACAAGTCATTGATGTTTATATGTTTATTTAGTATATTTCTTATATTTATATATATATATATATATATATATATATATATATATATATATATATATATATATATATATATATATTATTATCATTATTTCTCCGTTATCTAGTATCCATAACACAAGCTCTTAATGATGCTTACTTTGGGCTAGATAATAGGTGTGAGTGTATAAATATTATTATTATTATAATTTTTTAAGTCCTAATAATCTAGTAAATGGGTTCCTTTTTTTAAGCACGTCGTGACAACTTGTAAAGAAGGCAACACTACTAACATAGCATTAGAGTATATGATAGAGTGTAGGTATGTTTTGTAAGTTGTTCTAATAAATGAAAAACAAAATACCCGGTGGGAACGAATTGGAACTACAAGAGAGCTTTTGTAAGTTCATCGACATAATTTATTTATTTATTCAACAATAAATCAACAGCTTAAAATTCTAAGAATCAATACAGTTTTTAATCTAATTAAAGCCAATTACAATTTGTAATCGCAAATTTTAAAATATATATAGTGGACAAATAACATATTACTAAGAGATGTGACATATTATAAGTGACAATATTGGTTGTGCACGCCTGTTTGTGTGTGTACTTAATAGCGCATAACTTCAGCGTGCAGGGTATACAGACAGTAACATACCCAAAGGCATAGACGTCTGTGGCCTTGGAGAAGGGCAGGTGTAGCGAGGCATGCGGCCTCAGCGCCCGGACTAGCTCAGGCGCCAGGTAGCACAGCCAGCCCGCCGGGATGCCCAGGCTGTCGCCTCGCGCGCTACGGAGCACAACATACCTTACGTTAAAAATTACAAATAAACAAAGAAAACGATGAAAAACGGGAAACGAACACGCGTCTCCTGATGTCCAGCCAGACGAGATTAATATCTGGTGGGATGCCGGCGTCTGACCGATTCAACAAGACCTATTATTAACGATATTTATTATATTTACTAGGTGGTAGGCACGTATGTAGGGTCGTCTGGGTAGGTACCACCGCCTTTCTTATTTCAGCCGTGAAACAGTTCGCTGTGTTTCGGATTTAAGGGAAAGGTAGCCAGTGTGATTACTGGGCATAGACGGCATATCATCTTAGGCCCCAAGATGACAATGCACCTGCAATATCAAGTGATTTTTCCTTGCTATTGCAGGTGTCTATAGGTGGCGGTAACCGCTTACCATCAGGTGGGCCGTCAGCTTGTTTGTCATCTAGTTGTATGTATAAAAAAAACTAACTTACAGAACTGAAGATACCAAATGTTTATTTTCCTTCACAACAGATACTTTGTTTTTAAATTTACTCCCTCTGATACATTTAGAATTTTCTGTGTCCACGAGAATGATGTTGATGCGAGCTGGAATTTTTATTTATTAGGTACCTTATTATCTTTACTAGATTTTAAAACATTTTAGACTCATCAACGTGTTTTTATTAGTACTACCCTTTATAAATACTTGCCTGTTGGCCTTGCATTAAATATTCTATAGCAAGCATTTTTAATTATTAATTCTATCAGATTCTAACAGAGAAGGTTATAGCGCATGAGATTATTATAATATTTCTTAAAAATTACTTCTATGTCGAATTCAAATTCAAAATTATTTATATTTGTATGTCCAGATTTGTCAAAACACGCTTGATCTGTATTTGTACTGTACATCTTTGTAGGTTACCGTGTTTTATGGCAAATAAAAAAAAATAATTTCAATTTGAATTTGAAATTTCTATGTCGACTATCATTCTTAGTGACAAATGTAAAACAATACTCACTTATTGCCGAAGCACAGCTTTGTGACGCTGAAGAGGCCAAAGTCCGTGATGACCACCTTCCCGTTCTCCAGGAAGATGTTCTTCGTCTTCAGGTCCTTGTGGATAATGCCTCGCGCGTGTAAGTACCCCATACCCTGATAAACATTAGGGTTTAATTTTAAATCGAAAAATACTCTTGCAATTTATTACTGTGAATGGTGCACAAAGGTTTTTAATACAGAGTCGCTGAAGACGTGACATCCAAAGCTAAGATTTAGGTGCCTTACACATTGTGATACCAAAGTCACCCCTAGTATAATCACGTCTGAAAATATCACTCAAAGCTTCAAAATACGTAGGTATATAAGGAGTCCATTGTAGTTGCAATAAGGTGTTATGTAAATATTTTTGAAGCCCTAAATGTGTACCGTCTTTTTACATGTGACTGTATCTTATACATATATTTTTGATCGTTTTTTGCAAATTTTCAACCAGATCAGCTATAAAATGTGTAAAACCTTAAGTATACAGAGTGTAATGGGGAACGCTTTCGTAAAAGAAGGCAGATGGAGTTACTGGTCATCATAAATACTTACTCTAGTGATGATGGTGAAAAAGCTATTTTACCCTGGTTTCGAATTTTTCAATATCTGGTTTAGTTTCACCAGCACTGCCACCTGCTGTCGTTCCCCACACACCCTGTACACAGGTGATGCCGTCAATACGACAATAAATTGAAACATGGGCTATATTAGTTCATAGAAATGGTTAGCCACTTTCAAAAACATTTTATTCGTTTGATAATTTCATGACATTTCTATAAAATAATGCATCCAATGTTATATTATTTCATACAAATGTCAAGAAATTATCAAATGAATAAGATGTTTTTGAAAGTTGTAAACCATTTTTATGAACTAATATAGCCCATGTTTTAATTTATTGACACGTATTGACAGCACCACTCTGTATAATAATAATAATAGTTTATTTCTTTTTACGAAGTTCAATCAATATACAGGTGTTGGAGCCCTATTTGAAGCAAAAACTGCCTGTGCCAGAAGGTTTCGCTATTCCAATTTTAACATCGTATAAGCGGCCACGGTAGGTGGAACAAAGCGTCGTGTACCTGTGAGATCTGCTGCGCGGCGAGCACGCTCTTGTTGGCGGTGAACTTGTCCTTGCGCAGGTGGATGTGCGTGTAGAGCGTGATGCCCTTACACAGTGACGTCACGGTCCTTGTGTACCTGTGAGATCTGCTGCGCGACGAGCACGCTCTTGTTGGCGGTGAACTTGTCCTTGCGCAGGTGGATGTGCGTGTAGAGCGTCATGCCCTTACACAGTGACGTCACGATCGCCAGCCGCGGCGGCTTCATGCACGCCCCCATGAACAGCACCAAGTTCTCGTGACGCGTCTTACGAAACGTCGCCACCTAGCCGGACGTTATAAACGTTAAAATTAAAGTGAAATATCGCAAGGCAAGTGAAATGGTACGTGGTAGGAGCGTCTGTAGGGTCGTCTGGGTAGTGTACCACAGCCGTTCTTATTTCAGCCGTGAAACAGTTCGCTGTGTTTCGGATTGAAGGGAAAGGTATCCAGTGTAATTACTGGGCATGGACGGCATTTCATCTTAGGCCCCAGGATGACAACGCACCTGCAATATCAAGTGGTTTTTCCTTGTTATTGCAGGTGTCTATAGGCGGCGATTACCGCTTACCATCAGGTGGGCCGTCAGCTCGTTTGTCATCTAGTTTTATAAAAAATAAAAAAAAGTAGTTCGGTTCAGCGGTACATCGACGCAAATACCAAGGACAGACCTGCACCTTAACGTACAGACGGCAGCTTATCAAGTTACAGTACGAAAGCCGCTTATATTACGAACGTAGTAACGTTGAACGGTCTCAAGGCCAAACAACTTACTCTATTCTTGTTACTTCTGCTTTACGTCTTCTATCCTCTAATATTGCGCTATTTTTATGTTTTACTATAATACCTTTTCCGTCTCAAATCCGCATTTTTCTTGCTGTCCCCGATATTATGGTCCTTAGAGCGGGATTGGAGAATCACGATCTCGTGAATAGCAAAAGAAAAGGCGGATTGGGAAGAGAAGGGCGTACCGAGTTAATGGTAAAACAAAAGAAGTAATAAAACGACCAAAACATATAAACACTGCGAAGTTAGGAAGTAGAACACACAACAAGAATAGAGAAGAAATATAGACAATCATATAAGATATATACAAAAGGAGTTGATCCTTGACAACAAAGTAAGCTCTGCGCACACGCATTGTAATTAAACAAAAATATTGAGTAATAGTGTTTGTGGTGAATTTTGGTTTAATTGGTAGGTTGTAGGTTATTTTTTATGACCATTTATAACAAACATCATTTTGGTTATAAGTGGACATAAAAAAATAACCCTCAATCACTCAAACTACTTTCGACTAATTTTTGCAGTCAAAACTGTTTTTGACCAAGGGCATCGGTCAAAACCACTTTTGCCTGATTTTTGCAGTCTAAAGTGGTTTCGACTGCATTTGAGTTTTGACTGTAGCATATGGATATGGGAGCTTGTGATTGTCCCCTCACCTCGTGCTTGAAGGTGTCGAGCACGCAGTCGTCGCCGAGCGAGTGCACGTGCAGCAGCTTGACGGCGACGGCGCCGTGCCAGCTGCCGCGGTACACGGTCCCGAACCGGCCCTTGCCGATCACCTCGAACAGCTTCAGCTCGTCGTACGGTATGTCCCACTCTTTCATTGATAGCTGCGCACGGGAAAACTTATTTACTAACCTTCTGCGTACCTCTGTATAAAATCGACAACACATCAAGCGTAACAGTTTCACCTTGACACCGCCCGTATTGCATTCGTAAGTGCAACTGTTATACTTGACGTGCTGTCTTCTGTACATAATCAAAAACCTAATGTAGATAGATATAACAAGTTTATTTGACCATTAATCACACCTGATGTTAATTAGTGACATGGCCTACGATGATACATGCTTACCTAGAAGGTGCCTAGTCCGAATTGTAGGTTTCGTGAAACAGATTGGCAAGCAGAGTTCCACTCCTTGGCAGTTAGTATTACAAAGGACTTGGCGAAATGCTTTGTACGGATGGTTGGAATATCCACAACATAAAGGTGCAAAAGCCATTCTACGTCTGGTCCCTCGATGGTAAAAGGGAGCTGGTGGAATTAATTCGTGTAATTCCCTCGCACTTTATTTTGTAAACCACTCGAGGTGTAAAATTACCTAATTAATTATAAAAAAACAAAAATTATATCTTGGCAAGTCAGAGAGGTGTGAAACCAACGATAATGTGTCCGTCCGTCTGGTGATATGTAAGGGATACTTTGTCATTATGGTTACGGAACTCTAAAATTGGTCTAAAACTATACACAAAAATGGTTAATTCAGTAGATACTTGAATTGTCTTAAAACAGAAAATTCTTGAAGTACTTCGCTAAAAATATGTTTTCAAATGGTAAGTTTATGGATGTATATGTAGGGTTTTATACAATTTGGTACCTGTGCATAAAAATTTGTTAAAGTCAGTTATAATCAAAGCGTGTTTATATTAAGAGATTAACTAAAAAAATACAAAATATATTTACTTCTTCAAACAATCGCCGACGATGCATGAAATCCGTCATGGTCATTTTAAACTGTCACTTGATAAATAAAAATAACAAATTGAGTTAAAAGTTGAAAAGCAACACTAAACAAACCACGTATTTTACGTAAAGGGTTCTAATGTTTGATACAGTGTCTGCTTAAGGGCCAGTTAATGAAAGCTCACTGCGAGTCTTGGGAACGTATTATTATCTTTAGCAGACCTAAGTGACTCAGTATGTTGCATCGTACTTGATCGCTAGTGTTGTATTAAATAAACATATCGATATTTTTATATTTTTTCGTGCTATTCTACCCCTGTAGAATTTAGGGGTTATTATTATTGATACGCAAACACCGTTCTTGTTAACTAAATAAAATGTTTTGAATCACAAAATATATAGGTAGACTGTTTCTGAGATAGAAGTATAGTGTGCATCTGATAATAAGCTGCCATCATATACTTTTATACAAAATATTTTTATAAAAAATATTTATTTTATAAAAAATAGGGAAACCATTGTGCTGGCAGCCATAGGGTGTGTATTAAGAGGGAAAATACCCAAATAATTTTGGTCGATTAATGGTAGAAATTTGTCACAAAAATTTATTAGTAAATGTGTAGTTTAAACCAGATTAAATTAAAAAAAAATCAGATAGGACTTAAAATTTGGTTTTAAGAAAAATAAATTATAATACCAATCTTTGTTCCAAAAAGAAACGTCCATATAATTAACGGCGATATTTGTTAATTTTCAAAACTATGATGGGATAAAAAAGGTTCTCCTCTAAAACTAATTTGGATATCGCTAGTAAAGTTATTAAGTTTCGTCGATATATCCACATCACTAGTCATACGTAGTGGCATGAGCTTTATCGCGGCACTTCATTATCAGCTACTAACGACCACCCGTTGCAATTAGAGACGCCTGTTGCTGCGATGATTTGTGGACAGCTTACGAGAGTTTACATGTTGAATCACCGCTCTGTGTAACCGACGTAAAATTTTATTGCTTTTACTTTCATGTATTGACTGAACCCCGGTTTTCGAACATATACAGTTATTTTTAAACCAAGTAACTTTGTAATATTATTATGTAGATAAAATGCGTTTGTAGTAAATTTATTTTGGAAGTCATTTATTTACCCTTTTGTTCCTTAACAATATGATATTTATCTGGTTTGTGGGTACTTCACACATAAAGTAAAATTTAATGAAATAATTGTCAAATACTTCGTTAAAGTTAAAAAATTCGTTGCGTCATTTTAATACGACTACCGAATACCATTTAAATTTCACGCTACAATCGCTAAATGAACCGATTCCAGAATATGAATGAAAACATTTTGTCCGAGGTGAAAGATTATCCCAGTTTATTGGGATATATGTACATATAAACTGAGGGTGTATTTGCTTAGTTGCATTCGAAGTGAAAAATGTGCGTGACATAGCATTTCCTAAGTAATTTATTTATTATTAATATTTTCATATTTTATTTAAAAGAGCAAAGCCTAACATAGTCAATTGTCAGTATTGCTTAATTCGTCTTTTGTACAGAGTCAGTACCCTTTGAGAATTTGGACTAACCAAAGCTAGGAATATATCTATCTAATGGAGAAATGTTTTTATTTAGGAAACTACTACCTATCGTACCCCTAATTATTTTCTTGTTTGTTTAAGAAATCAGTTATAGTTACTACAAGCTTTTTTTAAAATATAAAAGTTTACTATAAAAATCGTAGATATGACGATAGTCAGATTCATGAATGTTCATAATTATATTTAATTAGAAACTCACCTAGACATAATTTTTTAAATCGGATTATAAATGAGGGAGTTTTAAGTATAGATATAGGACTTATAACATAGTAAATTTATTTACATACACACAACATAAAAAATACTTAAAATCATTGCAGAATTAAAAATGCCTTTAAATGAGGGAGTTCTGAGACTTCTGAGGTAACATACAGAAAAAAACATACAGTCGAATTGATAGCCTGCTCCTTTTTCGAGTGCATTAAAAACACAACAAAGAATACAATTGGCTAAGTCACGGGGAGTACATTTTAGAAGCATGTGCCCATTGCACTGGTTGTGCAATGTAGATAGTCTAAGGGTCTGAAGAGCGCATGGTCTGCTGTCGATTGAATATTCCTCTGGTCATCATCATATCAGCCTATGATATCCACTGCTGACCAAAGGCCTCCCGTCGGTTTACAAACGGAAACTCTGCTGTTTCTAAAAATTGATAGATAGATTTATTTAAAATTCTTCATCACACACATAGTTATAATAAAACATAAAATAAATTAATAGGTACACAAAAACGATGATCACATGTGTGTGTTGCGGAACTTAAAAGGGTCGCAGCTCATCGACTGATCTCACTCAAACCACGGGATCTGAGTAAGGCACCGATATTCTGCTGCAACACGAGGGCTTGTGCACAGATATATGAGAAACGAAATAACAAGCTGAATAAAACGTTTAAAATAAAACAGTACAATTAGTTTAAAATATTAAGTTTAGCGTGTGCGTGTGTATGTCTAAAAAAATTATATAAAATATATTATTAAATTATATTTTTTAAAATATCTAATACCTATATAAAATTCTCGTGTCATTTAGTAACCATACTTCTCCGAAAAGGCTTGACCGATTTTCATGAAATTTTATATGTATATTCAGTAGCTCTGAGAATCGGCTACTATCTATTTTTTTTATGGCAAAACAACGTTTGCCGGAGTTAAACAAATTGCTACAACTAAAAGAGTTAAACAAATAGGTACTGACGCTATTCTGCCTCGGCCACCGCGAGTCCTGCTTGTTGCGCTCGAGCGAGTCGGCGCGCTGCACGCCGCCGCTGTCCGTGGAGCCCGACCCGCTCAGCGACACGCCGCGGGAACTGTCTGCGGGCGGACATCACTAACCTTAACCCTTGTTTACTATTTAATTTATTTAGAGACACCGCAGACTTACTATTTCAAGTTGGCCAACTATCGAACAACTAAATTGCGTGCTTTCATAGGGCGCAGACTTCGCCGACTTAGTTGGTGACAGTGTTACTAGCGCGGTGAAGTCTGCGATAAAATGCGGAAAAACAACGCACTACTTCATAATTCATTTATTTATTCATAAGCATGGGTATTACATTGATTTTAAATATAAGAAAATATCAGTACAGCCATGATTCGCCATATAGGCATATGAACATATTGAAATGTAATAAATTGAAATGTAATAAAATTAGAATTAATGTCATAATTAAGTCAACGTCAAATAAAATTATTAATAATATATTAATTGTTATATATTGATGGCAGTGTTAAAATTTTATGCTTCAGAAAATATGGTTTACATGAGACGTCTTGTTTTAAACCGAACATTGATCTCAAACACCTCTTTTGGGCTTTAAAGACATTCTCTTTGTCAGTAGTGTTACCCCAAAATAATACACCATATCTTAGTGCTGATGCTACATACCCATGATAGGCTGTTAGAATAGTTTTAATGTTGGCAACTTTTCTCAATTTATGCAGTGCATAAGAAAACTGGTTTAGCTTATTCACTAAACTACTAATGTGAGTTTTCCATGTCAACTTGTTGTCAATAGTCAAGCCTAGAAATTTTGTAGAATCTACTTCTTTCACTGAATGGCCCATATAATTAATATCAACGTGTAATGGAATGTTATTTCTTTGTTTAAAATTCATTAAAAAAGGTTTTGGTTAAATTAATTGTCAAATTATTAAAAGTCAACCACTTAATCAAGTATGTCAATGTATTATTTATGTCATTTTCTATGTTGTTAAAATTGTCATATGTAAATAAAATAGTACTGTCGTCGGCAAAAATAGTTATATAATGGTTAGTAACATTAGGAAGGTCATTTATATAAATAATAAATAGCAGAGGGCCAAAAACACTGCCTTGGGGTACCCCACAAAGAACTGGCCTTTCTTGTGAAGCATAAGTAGTGTTAATGCCAGTTTTTAGGTCAATCCTATTTATATGCCTAATTTGACGTCTATTACTTAAATATGATTCAATGAGTTTATTCACATTGCCTCTTACACCGTATGATTCAAGTTTGTTCAGTAATTTTTTATGATCAACACTGTCAAATGCTTTAGACATATCCATAAACATACCTATTGTTGGCTTCTGTTTGTCTACTTTATTGATCACATTTTCGAAAAAATCGTATATTGCCATGTTTATCGACTTGTTCTTACGAAAACCATATTGGTGATTGGTAAATATTTTATTTATTTCAAAAAAATGGTTTAATTTTTCATATATAACATTTTCTATAACCTTAGAGAAAATAGAGTTCAATGCTATTGGACGATAGTTCTTTATAAGCTTTTTTTCGTCTTTTTTATATAATGGAATAGCAATTGTCAATTTCAATCTATCTGGAAATATTCCTTGTTCCATGCATAAGTTTGTAATGTGGCATAGCATCGGCGATATTATATTTGCCACATATTTAATTACATTAGTAGAGACATCATCATGACCTACACTATGTGTATTTTTTAAAGATACAATAATTCTAGTTATGTCAAATGTCGAAGTCGGTGAAAGAAATATTGAATTGAATCGATTATTTTGAATTGAATTGAATTTGATGTCATCATTATTATTATTATTTACAGAATCAATAAAATAGTCATTAAATACATTTGCTATTTCTCTCGGGTCAGTTATTTCTATGTCATTATTTAATATAATTGAGATGTTTTCCCTAGGTAAGTTATTATTGTATTTGTTAATTACTTTCCACGTTGCCTGAGATTTGTTTTTTGAGTGGTTTATAAAGTATTCATTCTGTGCCTTTTGGGTCAGATTAATATTTTTTTTATATCTAATCCTTCTTAAATTAATAAAGAGAAGATGAAAGCAGAACAAAACATTTAGGGTGCATCCGATATTAAGTGACAGATTAGGGCGTGGGAAACATCATACCTTACTTTCTAAACTGAGATGTTACCCGGATAAGTTTTTTAAAGGCTGGCCTTTTTTGGACTTCGTCGATCAGCAGTTCTATTTTTTCATTTGTTACAAGTAGAGAATGCAGAGATCGACTAAGCGGCTGCGTGCCCATCGGCAAAAATCAAAGCGTGGGGAAATCACGCGCACGGGTCTGGTCACACTGCATCTTACCGTGCGACTGACTGAAGGACTTGTATCCAGGTTATGAATAAAAAATATCAAAAAAAAAACCGTGCGGCTGACCAACTAAGTTGTTATAGTTTGCGGGCTTGCATAGTAAGCCCATCGGTCGCCGGTAAGCCCGTTCTAATAAGCTATCGGCCGATAGTTGGCCAACTATTTTAATGCGATCGTTTAGTTGAACGACTTAGTTGGATATGATGTGCGGGCTATCATACGATTCTATGTCTATTAGACATTCTGCGATTTAGTCGGCCAACTTGAAATTGTTTATGTGCGGTGTCTCTTATTCATCATCATCATATCAGCCGAGAGACGCCCACTGCTGGGCATAAGCCTCTCCCAAGGATCTCCTAACCGATCGGTCCTGCGCTGCCCTCATCCAACGGCTTCCCGTGGATGTGGAGGCCTACCAACGCCGCGTCTCCCGGTTCGCGGCCGCCACTCGAGGACCTTTCCGCACCAACGGCCGTCAGTCCTCCTTGCAATGTGGCCTGCCCACTGCCACTTGAGGCTCGCAATTCTTAGGGCTATGTCAGCGACCTTAGTTCTCCTGCGGATCTCATCATTTCTGATTCGATCATTTTATTTATTTATTAACACAAACTAAATGATAGATCTGCAAAAATATTTTAGTTCTGTCAGCAAAATATTTAATTGCTCTACAAATTGCTATTCTGTCCGTTTTTTGATGACGAATTTGATATGTTTAATGATCAATTATAACTTTGAAGTCGGTTACGTTAGTTAAGTACACTGATCAGTAAAATACAACCCACATACACATTTTGTAGATTCCAGTATTATTCACATCACAGAAATATAAAATGTCCCTTGCAATTGACTCAATATAAAAAAATAGAAGTATCACATTATTTTAATACAAACCTAACAGTTTTCCCTTTACGGGCATTGAAAAGCACGCCGGGTGGAGCTAGTTTTATCCTGTATTAAATTTGCATATGGTGACGACAATACGACAATAAATCAAAACATGGGCTATATTAGTTCATAGAAATGTACTTATTGCAACTTTCAAATACATTTTACTCTTTTGATAATTTTATAAAATTTCCATGAAACAATGCAGCCAATCTTATATCATTGCATTGCTGAAGAAGTTACTTGACTGACTCATTTACGCCAAGCCGAAACTACGGAAGCTCACTCGTAATAAGAATAATTTGAAAAAGATAACTAGATCAGCTGCCTACTAACCATCTCTCAAACTATTTAATAATATCCTAATCCAAAACTTTTGTCAATAGCCAGTCAAATTGACGTACTGTCCAATCCTACACAATCATCCAAGTGTTCCAGTATAGTAAGTCAAACTTACCACTCTTAACACTAGACGTCAGATCTTCCTTGGTATCCTGTACGACCCTCGCTGGCGACTGTATCGTCGCCGTATGGTTGGGGCTCGACACAGGCGGCTTTACTTCTGTGCCAACAAAATGTAAATTGTAAACATATGTATACTAAACTTACACTTTACAGACGCGATTTAAGAATTGAAGGAAAACAAAATTGAGTATCGTTGAACCCTACATCTTTTATATAATTTTTCATACAATATTCATCATCATAATACCAGCCTATGATGTACACTGCTGAACGAAGGCCTCCCCCATCGAGTTCCAAATAGAACGGTTCTGCGTAGCCTGCATCCAATGGCTTCCCGCGACCCTGACCAGGTCGTCAGTCCATCTAGTGGGAGGCCGTCCTACTTTGCGCTTTCCGGTATTGGGTCGCCATGTTAGAACTTTAGCGCACCACCAGCCGTCTGTTCTGGGTGCTATGTGCCCTGCCCACTGCCACTTCAATTCGCTAATTCTATGAGCTATATCAGTGACTTTGGTTTACTTAAAGATGTCTATTATAGTATTCCTTTGCATATATTGACTATTCCTATGAAGTAGTACAATCATACATGTTTTATTCTATTAGCAAGTACATATCAGGGCACTAACAATGAGCTCTTCAAGCATACTTAATTTGTTAAGAAAGGTTGGTAAGATTCGTCGCAGCATATTACATTATAAAAACTTTTTAAACTTACGTTTTTAAATTGTTTGTCGTGCTAAAACACGCAGACAACGCGCAGACACTAATCTATGGCGCAGAGTATGCAAGTATAAAAAAAACGTTTGAAAAACGTCGTGTGAATAGGCCTTTAGCTGCATGTCCGTTCTCGGGATTTAGCTGGTTGGATTTCCCATGTGTAACAAGCGTATTTTTAAAAAACTTCAAATACAGTTCCTGACCAGCCCCCCAATTCTGCTATTGTATTTTGATCTGTAACGAATCGGAAACGCTTAAGTTACAACGTTTTTGTATTCTGCTAACTCAACGCATTTGAAACGTAACCGAAACGCATCAGTTTGGTATTCTACTAACAAACACGTAACGCGAACCGTTCGGTTTAATCATTGTTTCGTATTCTGCTAAATATTTAACATTTGTGGCAGCCGAAACGCATCGGTAGTTCTTTGGTTGAACTGTCAAAAGTTACGGTTTTACAACGGCAGTAATTGTATAACGTTTGATTTCGCAAAATAGAATAAAAAGTACTCTATAACTTAGTTTCTGTGCCTAAAGGATTGCATCAAGTATAATTTGGATAAAATACCTTGGACGAGTCATCATAATTATCATGAATGTATGATTTTTTCCGATATTTTTGGAAAATAAAACATTTTCACATTCAGTTATATGTAATAAAATTACTATTTAATTTATTTTAAAACTACTTCAACTATTTATTAAATAAGTTTATCTACCAAAAACATTTTAGACGTATATACCGAATTTTTAACTTTTGACAGTTTCTGTTGTCAATTAAACCAACCGAGAGCGTTTCGTTAGCGTTCCGGCTTTATGTTAGTGGAATACCTATTTTATAGCACAACCGCATTACCAGTCGCTGCCGATTCGTTTAGGTAAATAAATAGCAGAATCGATCCTCTAATTATATTTTAAATAAATATGATTCACAAAGACTACCAAAAACACGATATACATACTGAATTTCACAACTTTAAATGTTTATGTCACCAACGTGACAGTTGTCAAATAGTTGAACCAACCGAGAGCGTTTCATTAGCGTTCCGATTTTATAAGCAATGTTAGTGGAATACCTTTTTTAATCAAAAGCGCAATAGTAACGATACCGAAACGCTGCTGATCTGTTTAGAAAAATAAATAGCAGAATTGAGTCGCAGTTCGTGTAATCACTGAGACTGGGTGTAATAGTAGGGGCATCGATCGTAGCAAGCGTCAACGAAAGAGGGTAGATCGATATACCTGCCCGCAAAGAAGTCGACTTCTACCCGCAGTTTCAACAGTCTACCCGTGATCATGGCGCACCGTATTGGGAACTAACGCGTTACGAACGAATTAGACGGTAAATATCTCGAATAGAATATTAATTCAAATGTTGATAACCATAAACGTATAAAGTGCTTATAACACATGGTGAGTTGAGCCGCTGGCCCAATGCGCGTTGGTGGGCAGTAACAATTGGGATGTTGCCTAAGTTTGAATATGGCGCTATTTTTCACAAATTCGAAAAATATACGCTACTGTTACCCATAAAAACAATTCTAACTTATAAGATATGGAATATTGTTGAAGTTGTACTGTTTTGAAAATTATAAAAAAAGGTATCATTTTTTTTTCAAAATTTATCAAAAATGTTAATGATGTTAGATTGCTGACATTAATTAAAACAACTATTATTATGACAACTATTAATAAAAACATACTTAATACATAGTTATTATCAGTTTTGTCAGTATGCCCAAACATTTGTTAGTAACTTAGGAACATGTGACGTCACCTGTTCCGTAGATTTTCTATGGAGCGTTTTTGGACGACGCGCCGCAACACATCAAACATACCACTATATCTGTGAAACTATTGATCTTAGACCTACTATTTCTTTTGCAATATTTATTTATGAGTTATAAAATTCTTGTTTATGAAATAAAAAAAACAGTTGTCAACTACCCTATTACGCATCCGTTCGTAAATCTACCGGGTGGTCTTCTTAGGTCGTACCTGGGAAGTGGAACTGCTGCTTATGATGGTGCGGCGGGTGCGGCGTGGCTGGCGCGGCGAGCGCGGGCGACGACGGCGTCGAGCTGTTGCACGACGACGTGTTCGACGACGAGTCCGCCGGGCCCTGCCGGGGGGGCGGCCCGTTAGCGCCGTTCTGCTCCAACCACTACATTACTAGCTTCTTAGGAGGGCACACACGACACATAACACAGAATGTTTGAGAATTTATCTGACGGGAGCCGGCAACACTGGCCCTAATTCTGGAGAACACATGCTAAGTCTAAGTTTAAGTTCAGTGCATTTCTTTCTCTAAAAATGAATACGAAAAGGATGGCTGTCATATAATTTGACATTTAGAAACGTGCGTTCAATTTTCGACCTTATTAAACGTGATAAAATGCAGTGTTTAGGAGGCACCTCCGTACGTGCCATCTAAAATTGTCTATGGTTCCTTTGAAATCTGTCTAAATTTAAGTGACAGCTCTAAACAGATTCTTGCTATCTTTTTCCTATGACTTATTGCGAGAAAGTGATATACTGTACTTAAATTTAGAATTAAAGTGTGTTCCCAGACTTAGGCCCACTAGCAATACGGTTGTGGACTTTTGGGAAACTGTTTCATGTCATGTATAAGTACCTATCTTGGCCCGAAATAGTAATCAAAATTGTTTTAATACGACTAATGTTTTCAAAATCGTGTTTCTCAAATTCCGTTTCAAATATACGATGGTATATTTTACAATTTATTTAAATTAAAGTTTTTAAAGGGCAAAGCATTTTTAAAAATTTGGAGAGTTTCTAATTATTATTTTTTGTTATTGATGGACTCCACAGTCCACTGTGACAAGAAATGACAGGAAAATTGTTTTTCATAGATAAGTTTGGTTTATCAGATAAATACTCAAACGAAAATAAGAGTAGAGTAAGTGTAGGGTCAGTTAACATTGATACAGCTTGTCGGACGGTTCTCTAAATTTTAAACTAAATTTAAAATTGAAATTATTCTTACTTTTAAGAAGAACTCAAAAGACATGGCATGGACGCTATTCTGAAGACACACTTAGTCTGATTTTAAGTTAAGCATATCTGTTTTACTCAATTTATCTAACTCAGTTTTAAATTAAGAGAATTGCCTCAGAAACGACAGCATAGGACAAGTCAAACAATTATAACGGTGTGGTTTAAATAGATCATTCATTTTACACAGAACAAAGTTCAAGAAATAATGGAAAATATAATAACTGGGCAGCAATAGTTAATGTTTACTTATTATTTCCCATAATCATTTTACTAAAACATTCAAACCGAAAATCTGCGTTTTATTTATTTAAAATTTTAGGATAGCTTACAGCTAAATACCCTGTAAAACATCAACACTAGCGACTAAACGTCAATGAAAAGCTATCACAAAAGGAATTTTGCTACCCATTTATTATTGTTGTGAGATATATCATAAAATACTCTACAGTAACAAGTAAATATAAACCTATAGAACATCAAAAAAGACAAGCCATAGAGAAAATGAAGAATTAATGTAAAAGACAAACTTGCAACTGTTTCAAATTCATTAGATACAGTTTTTATTAAGAAATAAATAATTTATCTACATTTTTATCATACGTACAAATATCCTTAGAAATGTTACGAGCGAATACTCAAATGTCACTAACACTTTTAGAAGTGCTCAACTTGACGTTTGCCAATATGAATTTTTGAATGGCAACACTGAAAATGTTGAAGAGGGTCTCAAATTTAAGAATCGTTCGAATATTCGGCCGCAAGTAACATAAATATAACATAGAAATACCATAGTGAACAACAATTACTGTCAGCAAAATTACTTTTTTAGTACGATGCCCGACACCTATCCTATGACCGCTTTGACGTAAGGGTTCTGGCAGTAGCATTGCACATCGAAATAGATTCTAGCGTTTAAAGTATTACTGTCAAAAGAAACCCTATCACGTTGTCTACTTATTTTTTGGGCAGACGTCATTACCCTAAAAATATAAAGGATCCTATTATATTTATTAATTATATCTCAACGTGATTAAGGAATATCAATCCAGTCCTTTTAGTGGTGAAGTTCGTAAAATTCATATTAAAATAGAATAGTATCAATTCTTCTATAGTCCTTTTATCTCACGAAGCAACTTGCACTGACAAGCGCTTGACTTGTGTCAAACACGCTGCGGATGTGTGCGTGAATACCAGTGCCGTAAGCATATAAATTTTAACAGATGGAAATAAATATTATATAATTTTATTATTATCAAATGTGAATGTGAATCTGTAAAACATAATTTATTTAAGTTTAATAACTTAAAATAAAATAAAATAAACACAAAAAATTAATCGCGATATTTTGAGGTTCTTAATAATTAAGAACAGAATAAAATAAGACAGTGTTACCTGTGTTATATTTAATTAAATCAATCAGAATCACTCGACTAATTATCTGTTTTATCTGAATCATCTTGTCATTTTATAAATTTCGAAATCATAATTTTGTTTTTTTTGCAATTTTAAAAGTTTTGCTCTACAACGCCTCGCTACAACGCCTTGGATATTTTCTATGCTTTATTTTGTTTAATAAAATAAAATAAATAATAAAACAAGAAATATTCATAAAACTTTTTGTCACAAAATTAATTTATTTATATAAATAGGTATATAAAAATAAATTTTAAAAATAAACAAAATATTCAAAAATACTGAATCAACCTCACTATGACAATGGATGGTCGGACTTTTCGACGTACACTTTTAATCTGTTTATACTGACGCTACTTGAAGCGACGCTTGATTACAGATCCCATATAGACGTCTTACTTCGCCCGTGTCTCGGACGGCACTGACTCAGTGCCACTGAGAGCTCCTGTGCTTACCCGTACATTCGCAGCGTGTTTGTATAGTAGGTACCACAAATAAAGATCAAGTTCCTTCGTGAGATGAAAATACTGTATCATTTACTAAGATATATGGTTCCTTAAACCATTCTTTCTTTTTAAAATTATTTTATTTGCCTTGGTTAATTACATAGTCTTCTATATAATTTTCTTGACATAAGCATTTTGCTCTTTAAATAAAATAAGTGTACATTTTTGAAAGTCACTGAATCTTGTTAGAAAGTGGATAAGGCACATGATACAGTCAAAAGTATATATGTTAGGGGAAACTTGAAAAGTCCGGTCAATACAGATAATGACCGGCCTTTATGAATAATGACCGGTCACTACACATAATATCCTTATAAATTGTTGTTTTATAATTACTTTATTAACACTTTTAAATATACAGGGTGGTGCCTTCAATACCACAATAAATTAAAACATAGGCTATATTAGTTCATAGATATGGTTTGCCACTTTCAAAAATTCATAATCATTTGATTATTTTATTAGTTTGATAAGTGCGCTCAAGGATGTAACTAGCATTTGTCATTAAAACCTAACATAAAAATTGATTGTGATAAACGATATCGCTGTTCTTCGATCTTTATTGTCACTAGATTACTACTTACCTACTTATCATTGTGCACTCTGAGCACTGTGAGAACTATGAGTGACGTCATTCATGTCACAGCAGTTCGTGTGAGCAACATAAGCACAAAAACGTCTTTAAGTGCGATCTCAGCGCTGTAAGTGCCAATAAGCGTGATACAGAATGTATCAAGTGTTTGTGTTAACGTACAACTAAAAGATTATTAGAATAAAAGTGATTATGGTGTGAAATACGATGAGAACTTTTTGTGGTTATCCACCTCATCAAATAGCATCAAATTGCATCATATGGAGACTGCCATCATATATTTCGCGTCAAATACTCCCAAGAAGCATTGAAATGTGTACCACCAGCGTTTCAATGCAATAAATAAAGAAATACTGAGAACACGGCTGTATGGGCATTTGTACCCTTTGCCTTCCCATTACAGGGAGAATTAAAAAAAAAACAAAAAGAGGGTAGAGGATGGTATCGCAGAGTAATACTCACGTGGTGCGGTGGTTGCGGGCGTCGACGCGGCCGGTGCGCCAGCGCAGCTAGCAACGAGCCGCGCCCGCCCGGCGACGCGCACGCCATGTACCCGCCGCCCACCGGCGCTGCAACCATTGTTTATTTATTTATTTACAAAACAAAAATTAAAACCTATTCTGTAACCTGATGCATACACCTTTATAGGTGACACAGCATTTACCATAAATAATTTTCAATCAACTTGTATAGTCAGCAGTCTATGTCTAGGACTATACATGTGTTGGAAAAGGTAAGACTGTATCCTACGGGCAACCCTAACGCCCTAACTGCCCTAACAGCCCTATCCCTAACCATATGTTTGATAAATACATATATAAATAGTACGGGATACCTGTACCATGCGACCTAAGATAACAGACGGGGAGTGGTAAAACAATTAAAATGAGTAAAAACAATGGAAGAATTAAAGAATCATAAAATATAAATTGGCAATTCCTACGTTGGATCTATTGACTGGTAAAAATATATCAATATTTTACATCTAAACAGCCGATACGAATCATAAAAAATGTCCACCTCGCCACACCCCCCACATATGTCGTTAAGATAGCTGCACATTCTTGAAATAGGAGCATGTGAGCCCAGATTGGTTCGCGATGTGAGACCACAAAGAAGTTTGGCTATTGGACGGCGAGGAATGTTATATGGCACAGACACTGAAACATATTTCAGTAAATCACTACAACCAGTTTGAACCTTTTGAACCTGAAAAATTTAAACCTCTGGTCATATGGACATCTGTGAGATATACCTTGGGACGTGAAAGCAAAAGACCATTCCCGTGTCTACTATCCACTACCTTCATCATACGTGTCTGCGGACAACGATTTTGGGCCTGTATGTGTACGCGGAACGGCTTCTCATACAAATTTTGGAAACGAACAAATGATAATGACGATGATGTTCTCACATCATCTCATTAAGACTATTCTTATGAGCGCAAACACGCTATATCTATCGTAAGTTTCTAAAGAATTAAGCAACCCACAGACTTTTTGACTTTCTGACTCACTGACAGACGCAAATGATTTGTATAGGATCAGATCAAGGTCAGTATGTGATGGGAATGTCACCGAAGTGACAGTACACCAAATTTCAAATCAATTGGATCTGAGAAAATCAGTAAAACCATTTTATCATGCAGAAAATGAGCTGATAGTCATCAAGCGCCTGAAGTGATATTCATAAATTATAGCTAAGAACCATCCTAATCACGTTATACCGTGCCATATGAACTCTGTTTAAATGATATTTTGTAACGGGAAACTTGTCAATAAAGCTAAAAACTGTTGCAAAATGTAAAAACTACTTACATTCCTTGTGAAATTTTTCTTTGAAGGCGACTACGAACTCGGGCGGGAGGCCGCACGATGGAGGAACTTTACTTTCACAGTCTCTGAAACAAAAGATATTTAAATATATTTAATCGATACTCATTGAGACTATTCTCATGAGACCAAACACGCTATATCTGCTGTAAGCTTCTAAAGATTAAAGCGTTCCGCAGACTTTTTGATGGTATAGAATCAGCTCAAGGTTAGTATGTGATGGGAACGTCACCAAAGTGACAGTAAACCAAAATTTCAAATCAATCGGATCTGTGAAAGTTAGTACAACCCTTTTTTTAAATCTTAATGTGGTAACTCTTGACCTTCATCTCACCTGATGGTAAGTAAGATAAGGCCGACGATGGAAGCGAGCTACACTCGGATTCCTCAACCACAGAGGAACTGGCTATCTTACCGCTAACTGCCGGAACACAACAATGCCGTTAACATTATTGCTATGGCGGCAGACTAAGGTAAGATGGTGGTAGCTAGCCAGGCGGACTTCGAAAAGCCCTACAACCAACCAAAACGAGCAGAAAAATTTCTGCCCCCATGGGAATCGAACCCCGGACCTCTAGATCTGAGTTCGGTGGTCTCAACCACTCGACCACAGAGGCGGTAAAAAAAATTAAAATGAGCTGATAGTTATCAAACGCCTGAACTGATCTTCATAAATTACAGCTAAGAACCATCCTAATCACGTTACCTTTCAAACGAAAAAACAAATCAAAATCGGTCCATTCGTTTAGGAGCTACGATGCCACACAGATACACAGTGACACGTCAAACTTATAACCCCCCTCTTTTTCGTCGGGTCTTAATGACAGTTCTCTACTTTGGCTAGATGAGTGACAACATAAGATCATTGATACAGACCTGTGGCACTTAAACTTGCACTCCTTGCACTTGAGGCCGGAGCCGAACAGCATCTGTTTGTCGCAGTAGTCGCAGGTGGCAATCATGTTAAAAGTCTTTGTGAACCGATGCGCGATGTCGTGAGCCATACACCGGGACACTGTGGGCGTCCGCGGCGAGCGAGGCGCGCCGAACGATATCGCCTTGGTATAAAAGAACAGTGGATATGTAGACTGTATTCAAATTAAAATATAATTTTGACGCGTACTGGTAGTTTTTTTTAATGTAAATCCCAAAAAACAAAATGCAATCAATCATTTGTAGGTGGTAGGCCCGTATGTAAGGTCGCCTGGGTAGGTACCACCGCCTTTCTTATTTCAGCCATGAAACAGTTCGCTGTGTTTCGGATTGAAGGGAAAGGTAGCCAGTGTAATAACGGGGCATGGACGGCATTTCATCTTAGGTCCCAGGATGACAACGCACCTGCAATATCAAGTGATTATCCGGGTTATTGCAGGTGTCTATAGGCGGCGGTAAGCGCTTACCATCAGGTGGGCCGTCAGTTTGTTTGTCGTCTAGTTGTAAAAAAAAAATCAAGTCACGTGACAGCGGACACCAATCTGAGTGTATGACGTCACTTGTTAGCATCACACGCTGTCCAAAGGAAAACCATCGAAATCACCATAGCAACCTATCATTGTTGCGTAACAGGTAACGACCACCTGACGGCCCCCTTACAATCAGGTGTGCCGTCAGCTTGTTTGTCATCTAGTTGTTTATAAAAAAAAACCACAGCGGTCACGTGACCAATATTGGCGTTGAAACAGAATCTAACATACATGAATTTCAAAACATTACTTGTATTAAAATAATTGTGATAAGATTAGATTGTCACATTGCAAGAGGCTAAAAGGGAGGTACTGGATAGCCACAAGCAATATGTGCCCACTTCTTATGTGACTCTAATTGCTAAGGTAATAAAGATGCTGATTTCTTATCGAACAAGTGTGGCAAACAAGCGAATGGCCCGCCAGATGATAGGCGATTAGCGTAGTCATGTAGCGCGCATGACACAATAATATGGCGTAAATATAGTGCGGTGGCAATTCAGTACTAGCGCAAATAGTCAATGTGACATGGTACTAAAATGTTAAGCTACTTCTGTGGTCGACTGTACCACGGTTTCCTTGTTTTTTTCACTAATAAGATTAGTTCATGCTCGAATGTGGACAGTCACGAGCTATTACATGTATTCACTTCTCGCTGTTTGTGACACTCGAATAGCATAAATATTATTATCGAATAGGATACATAGTGTATATAGTATAAATAGTGTACATGTTATTGCTTGTGAGTCAGCAACAAGATGATTCATGTATTCTGTCTGTTATGTCAATGGGATAAAGCTAAAAATCGTTTTTACATCTTTTTGCAATGAATAAAAAGTTTTATTTCGATATTCCAATACCTGATAGCCACTGAAATGTGGCCACTAGTAAAAATAAAAAATCATAAATAGATAACAGTAATATTTTCATGAAAAAGAACCTTGATCTTGTATTATCATTATTATGCCATCAACATAGTAATGTCGTCAAGTCCGCAGCAGATGTCGCTGTTTTATTTGGCAGTGGCCGCCATCTAGCGGTTATCAATCTTGTTTTCTATGAAAATAACAAAACAAAATGGAAGTTTTATAAGTTTACATACAACATAGCCGCTAATATAGAGTCACCCCTTCTTAGAAATAAAGGGAGAATTGACAGGGCCATGAGTTTTTAGCACTCATGCGCAGGCCACGCAAGATTAGCCTTTTTTATCTATGTAGACTATGTAGGGATAGATAAAAAAATTCCTACACAGTCTACATAGTGTGTAGGGATAGAATTTAAACTTTATTTACATCGCACTTATCTTGGACTATGATATTTTTGGGAAATGCTTCTAAGAAACATTTCTTAACATTCCTCAAAATTACTCCACGACAGTATTTTAGAAATATTTATGTTTGACATTTGTAAAAACTTTTTAAAAACTTTACCCGAAATATAAGATCAAGTTATTCTTTGTGTCATGTGCAAGCCTTCCCTAATCTCCGTCAGACACGTTTAACAAGGTTGAAAATTGAATACACCTTTTAAATATCACATTATACAGGATAGTGCCGTCACTACGACAATAAATTTAAACATGGGTTCTATTAGTTCATAGAAATGGTTTGCCATTGTCAAAAATATCGTATTCATTAAATAATAAAAATTTTCACTGACACCACAAAATGCCGCCAAACACTCCGCTATATTAGTTCATAGAAACGATTTGCCACTTTCAAAAATATCGTATTCATTTGATAATTTCATGACATTTATATTATTTCATACAAATGTCGTGAAATTATCAAATGAATACTATATTTTTGAAAGTGGCAAATCGTTTCTATGAACTAATATAGCGGAGTGTTTGGCGGCATTTTGTGGTGTCAGTGAAAATTTTTATTACAATAATTAAAAATTGTGTCGGAGCGAACTTTGTGTTATAAAAGTGGTGTAGTTTTATAAAACAAGTGTTTCTGTTGTCGTACAACTAAAAGATTATTAGAATAAAAGTGATTATGGTGTGAGAACTTTTTTGTGGTTATCCACCTCATCAAGTAGCATCATATGGAGACTGTCATCATATATTTCGCGTTATATACTCCTAAGATGCATTGAAATGTGTAACACCAGCATTTCAGTGCAATAAATGAAGAAATAAAGAAATACTCAAGACATGGCTGTATGGGCATTAGTTCCCTATGCCTTCCCTTTATAGGGAGAATTAACCAAAAAAAAACAATATAGCCCATGTTTTAATTTATTGTCGTATTGACGGCACCACCCTGTTTGACAGCCGTCTTTTTGTGTGTATTTTAAATGTTGATTTTTATTATTTGATTAAGCGTGTGTTCCATCGAATTGGGCACAATAGTAATTTCTCAAAAATAGTGATCTCATACCCGATAGCTCATGCATTGTGTATCAGAATGTTGTATAGTACACTTACATTGTTGTTGCAGTGTCCCGAGGGCCGGCTGGGCGTGGTGTCGGCGTCGGGCAGCCGCGGCGACGCGGGCGGCGAGCCCTCCGCGCCCCCCGCCGCCGACGACTGGCTATTATCACTGTTTACAGTCAATAAATAAAGTCATATACACGGCGGTGATGACTATGCGACAGTTAATTTAAGATTGGGCCTAATTCTGACGACACACTTTTATTTATTTTATTTTATTATTGAATATTACTTTAATTCTAAATTTAAGTACAGTATATCTCTTTCTGGCAATAAGTCATAAGAAAAAGATAGCAAGAATCTGTTTAGAGCTGTCACTTAAATTTAGATAGATTTCAAAGAAACCATAGACAATTTTAGACGGCATGCACGGAGGTGCCTCCTAAACACTGCATTTTATTACGTTCAATAAGGTCCAAAATTGAACGCACGTATCTTAATGTCAAATTATATGACAGTCATCCTTTTCGTATTCCTTCTGATAGAAAGAAATGCACTGAACTTAAATTTAGACTTAGCATGTGTTTACCAGAATTAGGGCCATTGAATATATACCATCGCTAATAATCACCATACAAAATATCATTCAATTAAATTCAATAGTATAGCTACAGGATGCGTTTATTTTTTCAATTTTAATCATTTTCGACATGCTGTACAATGAAGTCAAAAAATAATGTATCCATTTCGAAGTAGCTAGTTAAAGTGCATAAATTTGTAATCATTCATCGCGATAATTCCGGTTCATACGGAATGCCCACTATTTATGAGCAAGAATGTGTAAATGAAAATGAAAATATCTTAATTCAATTTGGCCCCCAAAGAAGCACTTTCGAATCGTCAAAAAACCCTTATGTCATCACATAAAATAATATTAGCTAACAACTTCGTAATATTTGTCTTTCTGTCTTGTCTGGATCTACGTAAGCTAACAATGTTATGATGCCAGTCTGTCGATCTGTCGGTCAGTTAGATAGTCTGTGTCAGTCAGTCTGTCTAAATAAATATTGAGTTAAATTTTGATAAAAATTGGTCTCACCTAAGGTCTGACGCGTCAGGCCGCACTGACAGCTGCGACTCGTGCGACCGCGACTTCGTCAGCGCCGCGGGCGCCGGAAGACTTGAATTTTGCTTCCGTTTGCCAACCGGCGTCGTAGGGGACTTGCCACCTAAAAAAATAAATAGTAAAAGATTAATGAACATCCTTTTAGGCTTATGGTTATGAACCATGAGACTATTTATTTATTTATGGAAGACGTAATCTAATATATAAAATTCTCTTGTCGCAAATTTAGTCACCATGCTCCTCCGAAACGGCTTGATCGATTTTCGTGAATTTTTATATGTACATTCAGTAGGTCTGAGAATCGGCTACTATCTTTTTTTTTTGTTGTTTTTGGACATTTTTTTTTTTCATAAAGGCAAATAACGTTTGCCGGGACAGCTAGGATACATATATGTATATTCAGCAGGTCTGAGAATCGGCTACTATCTATTTTTTTTCTCGACATTTTTATTTTATTTTTTTATGGCAAAACAACGTTTGCGGGGTTAGCTATTAACTACATAAACAAGGTGTAAATGCGAGTAAATACATAAAATCTGCGAGTCTCCGCGTACAGAAAAATTATAGTGCTCATCGAGAACAGATCCAAGTCGCACTCTTGCGCCTTTCTTTTGAGTAGATTAAACGATCGCTAAAAACAGGAGTTAGGTTTGTGATTAGATAAGATGAGTCGTAAACTAAATAGTTTATAAGAAGTCTGTCTACAACTGCACCTTGACACTAAGAATGAGCGTACTTAGGAGTGGGATAGATTCGATTTGGTTGTGTGTAATTTTGAGTAGAAATAATAAATACGTGATTGAGCGTCTCTCCGACAAAGGAAGTAAATGGTAGTGTTTACAAGCCTGAGTGTAATCAGGCAATCTAAATATAGAAACTATAACCGCCTCTGTAATCTAGTGCTTAAGATCCAATTTCCCGTGGGGCAGAAAATTAATGTTCGGCTTGGTCGGTGGTGGGGATTTTTGTAAGACTGCTACATAGAAGTGTAATTCAACAGCTATTTTCTTAGGTCTCTTGGGTGGTAGGTGGTGTGTAGGGTAGGTAACACCACCTTTCCTATATCGTCCATAAAACAGTTCGCTGTGTTTCGAATTGAAGGGCCTCAGGATTAAGTCGCACCTGCAACACCTTGTGAATTTTACTTACTTGTCATCTAGTAGCATAAAAAAAAAGAGATTGTTCTACTCCAGTCGAGCTCTTAGAAGCCTCTCCTCGCCTCTCCTCGCCTACAGAGTGATGAACTAAACCAATAGTATAATGAAACTTTATACCTTTCTTCCCCTGCGGCGTAGAGTGATGGGAGTCTGTCTCGCTAGCCTTGGAACCTCGCGGCCTCGGCCTCGGCGAGTTTCGTGTGTGCGAGTGCCGCTCCCACGAGTCCCAAAACAATTGCAATTCTGCACCACCTTCACCGCGAGCTAGTGCCTCTGTAATACATAGTAGAGGATATTGGTGTATGAACAAGCCTTCCATTGATTATTTGACGACCTGTTAGCCGAGTGGTCACTCCTAGCTACAAGCTACTTGGCCAAGGGTTTGTGTGATACATACAACACGAATGTTTTTTCACGGGTTAAAGTTGTTAAATATTTATGTAAGTATATTTCTCACAAACTTTTAATTATGCCTACTTTGGGCTAGATAATAGGTGATGGTGTTTAAAAAGTTCTTGTCTTTATATGACTGACCCTTTTGCTGAAGAAAATATGAATAATGATCTTATTAGACTGTTGACTAACAATGTTGTCTTGTGATCTACAGAATACAAATCAGTTTTTTGGTCCAATAAATCTGACTACAAGAATTAAGTTCATATTGATTGATCAACCCCTTCAATGTAAGCAAATGATTCACAATAGCAAGTGAACTCAACATACAAACATCAGCTCGATGGGTCAATCGAAATTTGTAATCTCGAGTTCCTCCGTGCTTCAGAAGGCACGTTAAGCTGCTGATCCAGGTTGTTACTGAAAACTGCTTTAACCCACCAATCGGTATTGGGTCTGCGTGGTGATGTTATGGACAAAACACCTCATTTGTATCTTTATAACAGTGTCAACAGTGGAATGTTGGCTGGTAATAGTTCTATACCTGTGTATGTGGTGAGTCTGTGCATGGCCCGACATAGCCGCCGCACCTCCTCGTCTCTTGCGCCAGCCAATAGCGCGCGGAGCTCGTGGTCCGAGCGCTCGCGCAGCTCCTCTAACGAGCCCACACGCGAACATATTGCCTGCGGAGCAAAGAAAATTTAGTACAAGCATCTTTTTTAGTATTTGTAAACTGTCACATACCAGATTCCTTATTGATTCAAAGCTAACAAGACCTTATATACAATTGACACTATGTAATAAAATGATTAATAAAATTATTTCAATCAATCAATCTTTTTTACCTTCACTGCTTATGTCTGTTGAATGAGGATTCAAGGCAGTTAACAAAGATGCATTTATGATAACATTTTGGTTGGGATTTATAAATAAAACAAAATGGGAAACATGTGTAGTGTGATAGGGAAGGTCATTCCACAGACATAAGGTGACACGGTGACAGTAAAAATGTTAGAATCAAAATAAATATATAAAGTAGTAAAAATGTGTTTTTTTGACGATTTAAAAGTGCTTCTTTGTGGCCTATTTAAATAAAATATTTTTTCTTTCTTTCTTTCAGTAAACGCTAACATGTAGCTAACCTTTAACCAGCCTGTCGATTCTGTAACAAAACTCGCACCTGACTTCGCAAGTCACTTCAAATATGACAGTTGAATTCGAAGTGACTTGCGAAGTGAGGTGCCAGATTCGTTACAGAATCGCACCCCAGCAGTGGGAGAATAAAGGCTTTTTAAATTTGGATAAATATGTATTACAATTGCTCTTTATTTTTTGTATTGCATAATAAAATAAATACCTCAATAGCCTCTGGACTAAGTCCAACAACCCTCAGCCACTGCGCCAGGCATGGGACCCGGCGTAGTTCCCGCTGCAGCTCACCGAACCGCGCCTTGATGAACAACTGTCTGGAGAAGTGTTTCACTAACTTGCCCTGGAAGAATATTTGAAATAAATAATTATTAACTTTTTTACATAATGGAACAATTAAACATGTAAATGTAAATGCAAAGGCAGTTTATCTTTAATGCAAGATAAATAAAGCAGTATGCATAAAGAGAATGCCTATAATCAAAATACCTTAGTGGCTACTAGATGGCATAAAAACAAATAGTCTTTGTAGTTTAATGCTATTACTGTAAAAAAAAATTTTAGACCTTATTACACTCACAGTAAATTTGAATATGGAGTAAATTGTTTCAGTTATTCTATACTTCTGACAAATTGCATTCTACTGACTTACATATAAATCTCCACAATTTTAGAACATAGTTTATCTGGTTTGTGCACATATTAAAGTTAAACTTGCTCGTAGTTAACTTACTGATTTCAAGTAAACTGCTTCAAAAGCATTCTATATTTTACAGTCCTAGTCAATTTATATTTCTGGAATAATGATTTACTTTATGAGTACTATTATTTGTTAGTTAGGGAGTAGTATTTTGATATAGTAAATAATAATAATCAATACAGGAAACCCCAAACACTGGTTTATAAATAAATGATTGGAATACAGAAACAATAATTCATTTATTGTAATGGTTTCCTTATAATAAGCTATACATGTTTTAATGTGGTAAGCCATTTATGTGTTTATTAAAAACAAATATTGAAAATTATTATCTGACTCAAGACATAGGTATGTCATAACAATGAATTACCAACATTAGCATATATTCAATATCATATTGTTTTAATTCTATTGTTTTCAATTAATGTTATGATTAGTCAACATGATGATTGGAATCTGAAATGATTAATGCAGATACTCAAACTGCATGAATACAGCTCATTCCTAATGTTACAGTCTTTAACCCATCTAGCATCAAATTCCAAGCACAGTTGATTTTTTAACTGTCGGAGACTGCCGATGCTGCAGCTTAACACATTAAAAAAGTTTTATTTTGGAACAACTAGGGCCAAGTCCACTAATTTAGTATGGACTTTATGATTTACTATTTATGTTGTCAAGGCTCAAAATATGCTTCTACTTGAAATGGTAGCAATTCGCAATTCAAAATTTGCAATTGTACTTAAAAGAAAAGTTTCCTCTAATACCAGCCTGGACCTATTACTAAGTTAGAATATTAACATTTTTTGGGATCTTAATAATTCATTTATGAATGCTTGTTATTTTCTTCTTAGGTAATAGAAAAGGTATATGGAATACCTAGTTAATAATTTATAACACAAATCTTAACAGTTAACAGAGAACACTAATTTTTTTTAAATAATTTTTTTTTTTTTTTATACAACTAGATGACAAACAAGCTGACGGCCCACCTGGTGGTAAGCGGTTACCGCCGTCTATAGACACCTGCAATAACAAGGAAAAGCACTTGATATTGCAGGTGCATTGTCATCCTGAGGCCTAAGATGAAATGCCGTCCCTGCCCAGTAATTACACTGGCTACCTTTCCCTTCAATCCGAAACACAGCGAACTGTTTCACGGCTGAAATAAGAAAGGCAGTGGTACCTACCCAGGCGACCCTACATATGGGTCTACCACCTTTTTTTTTTTTTTTTTTTTTTTTTTTTTTTTTTTTTTTCGGGGAGAAATCCGACTACAGACCTACCCGCCGCTGGCTAAGCGACGGGCGTGTGTGGGGGTCGCCCAGCGCTTACAAGGCACTGGGAATACCCACTAAAACTCCCCGGTAACTCCACTGCCCTTCGCGGGGGTGGCATGGGCTCTGCCAAAGCAATTTCACCAACCCACCCCCAGATGGGTCTACCACCTAGTGAAACGTATGAAAAGTATTAAACAAACATAACTAACTAAATTGAATCATCGGTATTTGTAAAACTTTTAGTATGAAATTTATCTAAAATAGACAGACTAGAAGAAATTCAGTTATTACAAGTCCTAGGTAGCTGGTGAGTTCGGTTCCTGGCCCAAAAAATCATTTTTCTAATCTAGTTATTCTTCTAAATATCTTTTAACCTTTCTATACCCATGTGTAAGTCTGTAAGACTGACAAAACAGGTATTCCGAAACAATACAATTTAAAAATGTTAAAAATTCCACAAGATTCATTGCCAGCTTCATATCAATGCCGGCTATTGACAAAATATAATGTCTATAAGGAGTTTCTTACAAACCTATTATGAAAGAGTTTTATGAAGTTTCGGGTCTGTGACACCTTGCCAGAAAAATTGGTGCAGGTAGAAAGGGTAAACATTTATTATAAAAATGTTTTGTGTACAGTGTTATTTGTTACTATTAGTTATGTATCTTAGCTAGAAATTAATGTTCTGGGGTGGGGTCTGAACCTGCAACCTTTCACCATCTGGGTGATTGCTCTAACCATCTGTTAGTAAGGTCAAATAATCTTGAAAAATGTATACATTGATTTTGAAAGAAAATATTAAAAGTTTTTGAGATTTAGAACACAATAAAAAATAAATTTCTGATACTGTTTGACAGTGTAAGAAACTGATAGACATCAGTACACAATAGAAAGAAAGAAAGAAAGAAAAAATATTTTATTTAAATAGGCCACAAAGAAGCACTTTTAAATCGTCAAAAAAACACATTTTTACAACTATCACAAAAAAAATATTAACTAACAACGTCATAGTCTCTGTCTGTCTGTCATGTCTGAATTTACACCGGTTCCAAAAGTTGAACTACCGAGAAGATTCCGGCAACAAACTCGTGTAGTCACTCTTTTTAAAATAAATATTCAAATACAATGTTTGTAGTTAAAAAAAATATAACTTTTAGCAGTGCAGTGCCGCCCAGCGATAAAAATAATTAAAATTAGAAGAGAATCTATATCATCGTACCGACAAAGTAGGTACCCAATGTCAAAAGTATTATCGTTATTTTCAAGCTATCTGACAATGCACAATCACAAAATAGGTATACAGAGGTTAATAGTCATAATACTTACACGTAAATAAACTTAAAAACATTTTGGAATTTTAATGTTTCCACGCATTCTTATCATCTAAATATTCTTGGACCTTATAGTAGCCTTTTTTCATTAAAGTTTGTTTGACATATAACTTAAGTTTGTGAAAAGGCAGTTCAGTTACATTTGGCGGGACTTTGTTATAAATGTGTATACATTTCCCCATGAATGAGCGACTTGTCTTGTGAAGTCTAAAACTTGGAACAGCAAGTTTATTTTTATATCTAGTGTTTAAGTTATGAATATCACTATGTTTTGAAAAGGTATGTTTATATTTGTGAACATAAATTATGTTCTCATATATATATTGAGAAGCAATGGTCAAAATATTAATTTCTTTAAATAAATCTTTTAGTGAATCACGTGGCTTGAGTCCGTAAATAGCACGCACAGCCCTTTTTTGTAAAATAAAAATGTCTTCAATGTCGGCTGCTGTGCCCCACAATAACAAGCCATATGACATGACACTGTGGAAGTAACCAAAGTAAACAAGTCTTGCTGTTTCAACATCACACAAAGACCTAATTTTTTTAACAGCATAAGCAGCTGAACTAAGTCTTTTAGATAGGGACGAGATATGAGGATACCATTGTAAATGAGAATCTAACTTAATTCCCAAAAATACTGTAGAGTCAACACATTCAATAGTTTCTTCATTGATTTCAACATGAGTACTAACCTGCCTTACATTTGGTAAAGTAAATTTAATACACTTTGTTTTCTTTGAATTTAACAATAAATTATTATTTTCAAACCAGGATAGCACTTTTGAAATGGCATTATTTACATCCTCAAAGTCAGTTTTAGTTCGGTCTATTTTAAAAATTAGTGAGGTGTCATCTGCAAACAATACCGTCTCACACAATTTTTTTGAAAAGTAAGGGAGGTCGTTGATATAAATTAAAAAAAGCAATGGCCCTAATATCGAACCCTGAGGCACGCCCATATGCACAGGCGCACCAGAAGACTCAGTTTTGTTTATAACAACTTTTTGAATTCTATTGGTCAAATAGGATTCAATAAGTTTTAATGAGTTTATTGATACACCATAATGCTTTAATTTACCCAATAATGTTTGATGATCAACACAGTCAAACGCCTTGGACAAGTCGCAGAAGATACCTAGAGCATCCTGCCGATTTTCCCAAGCATCAAATATGTGTTTTATAAGTGCAATTCCCGCGTCTGTAGTATTTTTTCCTTTAGTAAATCCGAACTGTCTATTGTGAAGCAATTCATTTCTCGTAAAATGAGAAAGCAATTGGTTAAGAATAATTTTTTCAAAAATTTTGCTAAGAGTCGGCAAAATAGAAATGGGACGAAAATTTGTGGGGTCATTGCTATCTCCCGCCTTAAACAAAGGTATTATTTTACTTAATTTCATTTGATTGGGAAATACACCATCATCAATACATTTATTAAATATAAACGATAGTTGAGGAGATATAACATTTATTATAGAATTTATAACACTAACAGAAAAGCCCCATAAATCCTCAGTCTTTTTCATATTCAAAGACTTGAAAGCTTCTATGATCGTATTAACGTTAATTTCATGGAAATTGAAAGGAATATTGCACTTATGAACATTCGTCTCTATGAGAGCAAGTGCGCGCTTAGTACAAGAATTCAATTCTTTTGTAATTTTAATAGGTATATTGGAAAAAAAAGTCTCGAAGGTATTTGCAACTCCATCATCTGTTTCTATAGTTTTTCCATTGACATTAATTTTAAAACACCTATTAGTAACTTTTGATTTACCACTTTCTTGATTTATAACTTTCCAAGTGGCTTTTATTTTATTATCAGATTTCTTAATTTTATTACTCAAAAAGTTCGCTTTGGCAGTATTACAAACCTTTTTAAAGATTTTGGAGTACTGTCTGACATAATCAATAAAAAATGGATCAGTGGAAGTCGACTTCTGATAGTATAGTTCAAATAATTTTCTTCTACTTATATAAATACCCGGAGTTGCCCAATCACTAAACTTCCTTTTAGAACTGACTTTAAAGCTTTTTTGTTTAAAAATATTCTTGAATTCAATATTTAAATTATCAAATAAACTGCTATACAACTTATTGGGATCATCGGTTTCTTTTAGACAGTGAATTCTATTCATTACATTATTTTCAAATTTCCTCAAGCGACTATCTGTAATAGGCCTATAAGTTATTTTTTTTATTTGGTTAACATGATGGTGCTCAATAGCGATTTTCTGTCCACTATGATCTGAATTTATACAATATATAATTGATTGTTCAAGTACATCACAGTTACAAAAAATATTATCCAAGCAGGTAGCTGATATTGGTGTAATTCTAGTAGGTTCAAAGAAAGTATGGAGAAGATTAAAACATCTGAATAAATTAAGGAACCTTTCTGAGTACGAACATGATACCAAAATGTTTATATTGAAGTCACCACATACAACTATCTTCTTGTTATTGCCACTTATTATATTTAAAACGTTTTCCATTGAAGCCTCAAATAGATCATAGTTTCCAGAGGGAGGTCTGTATACACATACAACAATATGTTGCTCGAGTTCTATGCAGGAAATTTCAATAGTTCGCTCAATAGAGTGACGAACAACATCTGGTCGTTCTTTATATTTTATATTATTTAATAATAATATTAAAGATCCACCTCTAATAGTAGATTCTCTTGTAAAAGCACTTACAATATTATAGTTTTCAATACAGGTCAGAATTTCATTTTTTTTTAACCAATGTTCTGTTAGACATAACACATGCACTTCCATGGTCTGCAAAAATAAACTAATTTCTAGATCTTTGCCAGAAAAGCCCTGTACATTTTGGTGAACAATATTTAAATAATTAGACTTTTCTGTTGTTTTAACTTTGCCAGAGACTTTCTCTGTTGTCTTATTATCTAATTTAAATGAATTGGAATAGATTCCAAAACAGTATTATTAGTCAATCTAATTTGCTCAATAGAAGCATTGTCAGGAGTAAATTGCTCAATAGAAGCAAGGTCATTAATAAAAGTCTGCTCAATAGAAGCAGAGGTTTGAATAGCCAAATTTCTGGCTAAAGTTAAAAAATTATAGCTTAGCAAATTAGCTATTTGTCTTCTAAAATACTTAGATAGATTTATTCTATCTTTAGTCAAATAAAATTTATTTTTTAAGTTGGTCAATATATTGAAGTCAATAACTTGTATTTTCTTACTATAATATGCCATGTTGGACAGTACTAAATTTAATTTATACCTAATGTTATTTTCTTCCTGTGGCAAACTGTAACAGTAGGGTAATGTAAACATAACAATTTTTTTCACATTTAATGTATTTAAATAGTCAAGATAGTTTTGAAGCGATTTTTTGTTTACATTACCTCTGTTTCCAATTAAAATAATCAAATTATCACTTTTAGTCAAGTTATGTTTGGATATTTTATCCATAATATCATTGTAAGATGAGCCCGGACTACAGTAATTTGTTACACTTTGTCCCAATTTATTTTTTAACATAAGGCCCATATCTTTTCCAATTTCATCACTAAACATTATATTATTGTTGTTTGTTTGTGTATAAGAACTGTTTTCATTACTGCTTAACATTTCAAATGTGGGTTGTTCAGAGAAAGATGGCTCACACATTGACATGGACCATTCTAACTGATCCAAGGTGACCAGGCCTGACACCAAGGAACATCGCCTAGCCAAGTGGTGATTTTCAGTTTTGGAAGTGCTGAATAGGTGATTAAGTGTCAATGTGTGTTCCCTCAAACTTTTTCTTGATGAACTATATTTATTAGAAATATCACTTAAAGATGTCTGCAGATTACTAATTTTGTCATTTAAATATTTTACATTATTATCATACATCTCTTGATTTTCTTTGATTAATTTGGAATAAGAATCTAATTTGTTTAACTTGTTTAACAACAATAGGTACTATGAGATGTATGTTAGAAACCAGATACATCTAATCTTATCTCTGTTTATCATTTACTCTAGTTTTCTGGGAAAGTAACAGACATCACTACTTAAACAGTAGTAACTGTTGACAAATGGATAAAAAACATTGGTGTTTTATTTACAAAACTTATTAGAATAAATTGTGATTATGTGTCATTAAAATCTGCTTTGAACATTTCCTTGATTCGTTATTTTGTAGATTCATCATTCATAGCCTACTTTATTCAGTACATGGTATGTACGTATGCCTAAGAACAAACAAGTCAACTATCACAACTCAGGTAACAATGCCTTAGTTGCCTCTTTACAGAGGAAAAGGTAAGAATCAATGCAAGGTCAGCGAGAATAGGTAGCGAACAGCCTATACGCTGGCAACAAATACAATCCAGCCCTTGAGCCAGAAAGTCCTTGAATCTCTGGGCTCTCTCGATACAAATCTCAAGGGCATTGTATGTTTTCGCAGTTTATCTAAAATATCATGAATTTTCATCGTACCTCCAGGGTCCGGATTTCCTGCTGCGTAAGCTCCGCGCTCGTCGAGCATTGTGTTCTCAAACCCTCGAGAATATCTGCCGAAACGTCTATCATAGACTGAATAGTCTCAATCGTTTGAATTGCATCACGAGCTCTCTTTATTTCGTACTCGCTCTCTGCATCCATTACAATTATCACAGAACTGTTCACGGTCCACTAATCACTACATAAAAGTAAAAAACACTTCATTCATTTTATAAAAATGGATATACAAAACATTGCAGGTGTTGATTGCCGATACAGCGGCCATATCCGATCCGAAGAAAAGAAAATCTATATTCCTGTCTATGTCATTGCTGTCCACCATAGTTATTTATGTTTCTATTTTTTAGAATATCATCTCTACAAAATAAAGGGCAAAGGGTGAATCCCATATAGCCGTCGATGTGAAGAACAAGCCAAGAGAACATTTTATAAAACGATTATATTTGGTCTTCCACTTAGGAAGTTGTTTCACAAAACTACACCAATTTCACATCACAGTTTCAGCTTCAAGATATCCTAATAAGAGCCACCGCACATATACAATTTCAAGTTGGCCAACTAAATCGCAAAATGTGTAATAGGCATAGAATCTTATGTTATGATAGGCAGCACATTATATCAACTAAGTCGTTCAACTAAATAGATGGCCATCTATCGGCCGATAGCCCGCACACTATAACAACTTAGTTGGTCAGTCGCACGGTAAGATGCAGTGTGACCAGACCCGTGCGCGTGATTTCCCCACGCTTGGATTTTTGCCGACGGGCACGCAGCCGCCGCAGCCAGTCGATCTTTGCATTCTCTTCTTGTAACAAATGAAAAAATAGAACTGCTGATCGACGAAGTCCAAAACGGCAAGCCCTTAAAAAACTTATCTGGGTAACATCTCAGTTTAGAATGTAAGGTATGATGTTTCCCACGCTCTAATCTGTCACTTAATATCAGATGCACCCTAAATGTTTTGTTCTGTTTTCGTCTTCTTTTCATTATGTTAAGAAGTGCGTTGTTTTTCCGAATTTTATCGCAGACTTCACCGCGCTAGCAACACTGTCCACCAACTAAGTCGACGAAGTGTGCGGCCTATGAAAGCACGCAATTTAGTTGTTCGATAGTTGGCCAACTTGAAATTGTATATGTGCGGTGTCTCTAATTGTATGAAAAGCCGTCTCACTCGCAAAAACTCCTTTTTGGTTTTACAGGGAGAACCTTGGTATTAAATAAAAGTTATCATAGAGCGAGCGCGCATTTTTTCACGGATTGACTTTTTTTGACACTCTCTTAAGTCCACGGATATGAATGGAAACGTAACATTTGTGTCATCTACATTTCGTTAAAGATTTCGAAAAACTTACCAGTGCTCGCTCTTATGATTATAGAACTATTCACTTTAAAATTCTTTCCGTATTTCCAAAATAAGAAAATACATACCTATGATTGGCTCACAAAGTCTTGAAATCAGAGCCGTACAAGTAAATTAAAAAAAGTAATGTCACTTTTTTTATTTACTTGCATTGTTTGATTTTTAGTCTATACCTTTCATCGATACACTAAAGACGTTTGTTGTGAATTTGTTTCCTATTATTTCGCCTTCCGTCGTTATTTCTGTGTAATGTAAATATCTAGATAGGAAATAAATATTTCTTGATTTTAACTAGATAGTGCTTTAAGAATTTTTTCTTAAGTATCTAAATGTAGGAAAAGTAGAATGTTCTTCGAGCGTTTATTACTGCCTGTGTTCTGCCTAGGAATCGAAGGTAACGATAGAAAACTACCTTTATGTTTTGTATTATTAAAGACAAAGAAGTGGTTTTATTAATTGCTGTATGATGGTTTGGTCAGCTTTGCCTAGTGCCCTGGCTGAAGAGGCGGAGATCAGAGAAGTTGCGGCAGACAAAGGCACCAATGTTACTATTCCCTGCGGTGGATTACTTGTCCTGCCGCCTCCTAATGTTCAATGGGTACATAGAGGCAACCACACACACCATGAAATTTTGGTGAGTACGACACTGACCAAGTTTTGTCCTATTTCTACTAAATTCGATGATATTAAAAAAAATAGAACGAAACATAATAGTATTTTAGAAAAGTTATAGAACAAATTTTCACATTGATATCCTTAATCAGTTTTACTCCCAAAATGCATTTAAATGTGTTGCACTTTGCACTGACATTTTAATGCAATAATTGAAGAAAGAATTTAAAAAAATATTTAACACCTCACACAGTTAAAAAAAACCTCAACTGTTGACCTGTGACAACAAGAAAATAATTGTGAATTTGTATCCTATTTTAATGCTAACAAACTAATGTAATGCTAATTAAATATTATTACCTACTTTTTAGATTACTTGTTTTGATTTTAAATTTGGGTTGGCATTCAGTGATGTTTGTATTATAAAAACAATATTATTGAAATAAATTATCTATAGTATAAAATATAATATCCATTTAGGATATCTCTTTACTTGGAGCTATTCATCAGACTTGCATCATAAAGAGTCATCATACATTCACTGTCTTAACACTTCTTTTTAAGAAAGAAGAGGGAAGAAGGTGTTTGCGGTATCGTGGGTCGGTGGCGGGTTCGAAGCGCCTCCCCACGTTGACACCCGGGCCTATTAGCTTAGTGGGTGTTGGTGGCTCAAATAAAACTGACCTTTGATGTGAATTCACTGATTTACTTTCTGAGCTTAATACTGGGTAGTATAACTTAGTTCACACTGAAAACTCTATTAAACTTAAACTAACAAAATGGCGTCGCAGACGCACATAACAACAACGTGCCTGACTGCCTCGTAGGAGGGCGTTAAAGTAAGTGTTAGATATTACGTGTACTACCGGGGTCTAATTCTAATACATAGGGTGCGATTCTGAGGTCAGTGTGTCTTAATTACAAAAGTTAAAGGCAAAGGGAAATAACATGTTAATTCCATTAACATTCCTCCCGGGCGGGAAAAGAGGAAATGAGAAACTGAATACAAACATAAAATATTGAAACTGATGAAATTAACTGAATACAATGCAAAACACACATGACTTACAAGAACTGATAGGTACTTACAATAACATATAATACATTCTGAAATAATTATTAATTACATTCTATAGGTAATTTACATAATTTAACAACTGGTCGTATCAATTCTCCTGAATGAGTTTTAAGTTTAACTGACCTGACAACTGAATCTTTACCATGATATAATTCTATTACACGACCACGTCTCCATTGCATTGGAGGGTTATTTTCATCTATTATAAGTACAAGATCATTTAAATTTAAATTATCTGTCTGATGATACCATTTATTACGAATCTGAAGTGTACTAAGATACTCAGTGTGCCAACGAGCCCATATATTTTGATACATTTTCTGAATGACTTGAAATCGCGATAATCTCGACAATTTTACGTTTGACCAATTATATTCAGGAAGAGCTAATAATGGCTGACCAATTAAAAAATGACCTGGTGTGAGTACTTCTAGGTCACACGGGTCTTCTGACATAGTTACAAGAGGACGTGAGTTAAGTATACTCTCTATTTTAGAGAATAGAGTCGATAATTCCTCAAAGGTAAGAATTGACTCACCAATTTCTCTCCTGAGCAGTCCCTTGGCGCTTTTGACTGCAGCTTCCACCAAACCTGACATGTGTGGCGTAGCTGGTGGGTTGAAGTTCCACTGGATATTCTGACGTCTGAGCTCTTCTTTTAGTGTGTGCTCGTTATCTGAAAGAAACTGATTAATGTCTTTTAAATAATTGTTGGCACCAATAAAGTTTGTCCCTCTGTCTGATCTGATAAGGGAGGGTAATCCACGACGGCTGACAAAACGTGTGAATGCTGCTATGAATCCTTCGACTGAAAGGCTAGACACAACTTCTAAGTGGACTGCCTTGGAAGATAAACAAATAAATACACACAAATATGCCTTGACTGATCTAGCATTTCTCAAAAGACTTGACTTAACAAGAAACGGACCGGCAAAGTCTGTGGCAGTGCCTGAGAAAGGCCGTGTAGCGGTGACTCGATCTGACGGTAAGTCTGCCATGTATGGAGGCTGAATTGGCGGTCTGAATCTGAAACAAGTAATACACTTTCGTATGACTTTAGATACCTGACGTCGAACTGACGTTATCCAATACTCTCTTCTGATAATAGCTATTAATGCATTTGCTCCTACATGACAATGTGACCTATGGTAATGCTCAATGAGTAGTTGAACAAATTTATGATCCTTAGGTAACAGTAGCGGGTGTCGCGCCTGATAGGGTAAGGTGGAGTTTTTCAATCGACCTCCAACTCTGATAAGGCCTTCTGCATCTAAGAAAATGCTGAGTTTCTGAAGTGCAGTACAGACTGGCTTGCCTTTCTGTAACATAATTAATTCTGTTTCAAATGAAACAGACTGAATACGCTTTACTATAATCTTAATAGCATTACGAGTTTCTAACAGCGACAAGGTTCTACTGAAGTTTCTCTGAGACAAAGGCAGCGTGAGGTTTCTGCAATATCTGACAATGAAAGCTGTAACATTAATAAGTTTACTGAATGAACTAATTCGTTCTAATAATGACAAATCCCATGATTCAACTGGTGTGTAGAAGTGAACTAGCTTCTTTATGCCAGGCATGTTCTCTGGTCTTCTGATAGGTGACATAGGCCAATCTGATTCTTTGTTATGTAGCCACGGCGGTGACCACCAAAGCTGATTATCTAAAAGTAGTTTTGCTGAACATCCGCGCGACGCACAGTCGGCTGGATTGTGTTCTGATAACACATGTCTCCACATTATTTTACGTTCTGAATTCTGAATTTGTTGAACACGGTTGCATTCAAACGTTTGGAGCATGTGAGGCTTTGTCTGAAGCCATGCTAAGACTATTGAACTATCTGACCATGCATTTAAACTCTCAATCTGAATAGAGTCTTCATATGCTTCTGAAACATGATTTAATAATTTACATACCAATAGAGCTGCATTTAGTTCCAATTTTGGCATAGTCTGTCGTGTCTTCTTGGGCGCGACGCGTGACTTAGCGATGAGTAGTTTAACCATGACTTGACCCTCTGAGTTAACTGACCGCAGATAGACGCATGCAGCGTAGCCTGCTTCTGACGCGTCTCCGAAACCGTGTAGTGAATACGACACAGCACCTGAAATTGAAACACATCGTGATATTCGAACATAGGATAAATAATGAAGATCTCTTAGTAAGTCTTCCCAGTAACTGATAGCGGTGTCTGATAAGGGTTCATCCCAATTTACACCGTCCATGAATAGTGATTGTAGTAAATTCTTGAATCTGAGTATGACTGGGTTACAATAACCACATGGATCATAAAGTCTGGCTATGGTGCTGAGTACATTTCTCTTACTGACTGTATCACCCATAGGTATATTTATCTTGTATGACATAATGTCTGAATGAGGATCCCACTGAATTCCTAGGACCTTAATAAATCCTTCTTCTTCATTATCAAACTGATGTGGTAGCTCGCAGTGATCTCCTGGTAGATCTTTTAATATTTCATGACAATTAGATGACCACTTTCTGAGTTCATAGCCTGCACTTTGCATGAGTGCTATGAGTTCTGATTTCAATTCCTGAGCCTTGGTAACGGACTCTGCTCCTGTAAGGATGTCGTCGACGAATACGTCTCTTTTGATAACTTCTGATGCTCGTGACTGAGGATGATCCTGTTCCCAGTCATCGGCTAACTTGAGTAGCGTTCTGATTGATATGAAAGGGCTTGACCTTAAGCCATAGGTGTTAGTATTAAGTTTGTATACCTTAATATTTTCTGAAGAATGCTTTCTCCACAGTATCATTTGATACTTCCTGTCATCTGGATGTATCCATGTCATTCTGAACATCATCTTCACGTCTGCAGTGAATACTATGCGGTGACGTCTGAAATTCAAGAGAATTTTAGTAATATCATTCTGAAGTGGAGCACCTGAGTGTAAACATTGGTTTAGTGAAGTGCCTGAAGTAGTTTTACAACTTCCGTCAAATACTACTCTGAGTTTGTCAGATTCCCTTTTGAATATGCCATGATGTGCTATGAAATAGTGCTCTGAGTCTATTTGGTCTGATGAAACTGACATGTGCCCGAGACGCTCATACCCGTCCATGAAATCTTTATATTTCTGGGCAAAGGATGGGTTGCGATCCATCTTTCGTTCAAGAGCTTTGAATCTCTGAAGAGCAGTTCCTCTTGAATCTCCTAGAAGAGGTCTATCTGATAATAAAGGTAAACGTACCATATATTTTCCATCTGGCGTTCTGACAGTAGTAGACTGATAAAGTTGCTCACATTCCTGATGCATAGGGTGAACGACCTTAGGTGACGGTGGTTCCTCCGTGCGCCAAAATCTCTCCACAGCTTCCTCGAGCCGTGTGATGAGTACTCCATAATCTTGAACTGAAGTGGCTGACTGATGCTGAAGTATTGGACCCATGATGACATAACCGAAGCATGTTCCATAAGCAGCCATACCTGAATGAAGATTTATTTTAGAACCATCATAAACATAATTTAGGATATCTGTACCTAATATGAGGTCTATTTCCTGAGGAGTACTAAAGCCTTCATCAGCTAACTGAATATTATCTGAATCTCTGAAGATATATTTCTTTGAAACATTAAGTACAGGTATTTTATCTGTAAGTGTGGTCATAATTATAGCATTTGTACTGATAACTGGGACAATTGAATGAATAGGTTTAATTACTATGGTGACTGCTGCACCAGTATTGACACTTTGTTTGCCAATGCCTGATATTTTGATAGAATTATACTGTCGATGCAATTTTAATTTATTTACAAGTGATTCCTTGATAATTGAAACACCTGCTCCTGTATCTAAGAGAGCGCGTGCCTGAATAAAATAACCTATACTATTCCTGATATTTACAATAGCAGTAGGACTGATACTGATAGGTGGCTCTACTGGAGCCACTGCACCGACAGTGCACCAACCTCATTCTTTGGGGGTAGGTGAAGTTGGGAGTCCGAAGCGTAGGTCGTGAAAGCTCGACAGCGCGCGTTCGACTCTGCCTGACCTTTGCTGACCGCCTTCCACACGGAACTCATGTGGAGACTGATAAGGCTGAAGTGGCGGTGACTGATTAGCCTGCCTTGGCGGTGAAATGGGTCTGATGCTGTGCTCTTGTTGCACAGGTGACCGTCTGACTGACTGAGGAGTGGGTGACCTCCTCTCCTGATATGATGTAGAGGTGAAGTGCTCTGTGTCCTTTCGACACAATAAAGTGTTGTGGCTGGTAGCCTTACAGTGCTTGCACCAACTGGCATACTGACAGTCTGAGCCAGTGTGCAGTCTGAGGCATCTGACGCAATGGCCTGAAGATTGTGCCCAATTCTGACGTGCCTGGGCATTGAGCACGAGGAAGCCTCTACACCGGTATAGCGTATGATTTAGTGAAGAACAAAATGAACACACCTTCTTTCCTGAAGTGGCAGGGGCTACTGTGCGGCGAGCTCCACTACCTGAAGGTGGCGGCGTCCTGCGCTCCCGGGGCGGGGTGCGGCGCTGCTCCTGACGTGCAGGCCTGCTGCACTCGCTGACATTGAGCTGCAAGCGGCACTGCTCATCCAACAACTCCATGAGCTGCCTGAAGGTTGGAAGGACTGACTTTGAAGTCCCGTACCGCTCCTCGAAGAGGGTCCTGACACGTGACGGGATTTTCTGCAAAATGATACTTAATAAGAGATATGACCACTGATAAACTGGGAGCCCTAGCTTCTCCAGTGCCTGATAGGACTCCATCAAAGGATCATAAAGATCCTGTCTGAGTGTGGAGCCTGAGGTGACCTGTGGTAAGGTCATGATCCTTTTAATGTATGAATCGGCAAGCAATCTGATATTCTGATACCGATCTTTGAGAAGCCCTAATGCGACTTCATAGTTTGCCGCATCTACACTGAGGTGACTGATAATGGACAATGCCTCTCCTGAAACTGACGACCTGAGGTAATAATGTTTCTCAGTGGGAGACATATGAGGGCGCTCATGTACAAGTGAAGTAAACAAATCAAAAAAGCTTACCCACTCTAATAGTTTACCACTGAACTTGGGTAACTCAATAAGAGGCAGCTTGGCATGTACTTGGCTGCTCTCTCCTGACCGTTCTGAAGGGCCTGAAAATACCTTGGTAGTATCTAGCTTGACTACCAGCTCATTGATAACAGAGAACTGATCCTGAAATTTGAGGAAGTCTTCTGAATTTAAATTGTCCTCATTAGCGACAATGACCTCAAACACTGATATTAACTGAGTATAATATTTATCGAAATGCTTTCGTGACACTGAAGCAGCAATCGACGAGTCTGAGGTAATATTCTTGCCGAAATCATTTAAAATACGGCACTTTACTTTAAATTGGCTTATTGCCGCACTGAGTTTCATTTCTGAAGACATGATTGAATGTATAAATTATTTATAATCACAAATAAACTGAATTACGATAAAATATTACTATTTAAACGGAATTTACAATATCAAAATAATAAACTGAATTACGTTACGAAAACAATAATCAAACTGATCTGTCAAGTTCAATTGTCAATTTGTCGTGTTCTGATGTGTCAAACTCAAATGACAACTGAGCGTATTCAAAATGGCGTATCAATGTGGCCAACTGATTGCTGGGCAGTGTAGTACCAAACTAATGCAAACTGACAGTACCAACTTAATGAAAACTGACTTGTACGAAAACGCTGTGGTACCAACCTAATACTAAATGGGAATGATTTGCATATAATGCGTCATGTACAAAAAATGACTTACACAATATTTGAAATTTTTAAATAAACTGATTACCAATGAAATGTTCAATACATACCCCTGAATATGATACGAATGATATTAATTATATTTAATACTATAGTCATTGAATTGTCAAGATTAGTTTCTGAATTAACTCAATACGAACAATATCACAAACACTGAAATGATTGCTCTTGTTTAGTACACTTCACTCTCACTGATTCTTGTTGAAGCGAAGCTCTGATGGCGGCTACGAGTACCTACTCGTGCCGGCGGGGTCTGAATATTCCGCGGGAAAGGTTCTGAAGGCGGCTACGAGTGCCTACTCGTGCCGGCTGGATCTGATGTTAAAGGTTAGGTTACCGTTCCTTCCTGACTCGGTGGACTGATGGTTGCACACACGTGGTGGTGTGACGCGATGATTATGTGCGCGGCTTCTGATGCGCCGGCGCTACTGATCGTCTATACTGAAGTCTGAATCCTGATTCCCCTCATGGGCCACCAAAAATGTTTGCGGTATCGTGGGTCGGTGGCGGGTTCGAAGCGCCTCCCCACGTTGACACCCGGGCCTATTAGCTTAGTGGGTGTTGGTGGCTCAAATAAAACTGACCTTTGATGTGAATTCACTGATTTACTTTCTGAGCTTAATACTGGGTAGTATAACTTAGTTCACACTGAAAACTCTATTAAACTTAAACTGACAAAATGGCGTCGCAGACGCACATAACAACAACGTGCCTGACTGCCTCGTAGGAGGGCGTTAAAGTAAGTGCACAGATTACTATAAGATACAGATGGGAAACAGCCCTTGATAGGCCTATTCGATAGTGGATGACAGCTGACCATTGATAAGTGACGTGCGGAAGCTATCGACTAGCTAGTATCGATATCGATACAATTCTGTTAGACTATCGATACCTAAATACAACCCTAGTATGGAATGAAAATATTGGGAAGTATTTTATAAGGATAAGGATTAATAAATAAAATATCAACGATAAGAATGATTTTTTTATTCTAATGAAACAAAAATAACAATAAATAAATTCTCTTTTAGAAGATTTTTTATCTCGTACAGGAAAAGATTCCTCTTCCTTCTAATTCGGGTCCTTGTAATTCTGGATCTAAACAAAAACACGATTTTATAATAAAGTATATACCAAAAGAAAGTAATTTAGTATTTTTAAAATATCAGTCTATGAAACTATCGCATTAAATGAGGGGTATTCAAACACGTGTGTTTAAAAACCGACCCCCACGTAGGTGAGGTTTTTAACAGTATTACGTGTTTCAATACCTAGTTATGTGTGCTTTATCTATACTGATTAATTCGCACTATTAACTTCAGCCCCTCTAGACAAGAATGCCGTTTCAGAAACGCTATAGCTAAATGGAAAATGTATAGGATTTGTCATTTTTTCCAGCCCACAGTCAATTGATGGCTTATGTGAAATCCCATACATTTACCGCTTGGCAATATTCATGGCTATTGTAGAATATTGTTTTATAGACATAAAATGTCCTTAAATCCACATTCAATTCACTGTGTTAAAAAGTATGTCAATATAATATATTCACCTTTGAGATATTAATTTGAATATTAAAACATGAGTGGATAAAATAATAATTTCTGCCTCCTTATTCGATAAAAATGACGAGTATCAGTGCTTTTATTTTATACGTTGTTGTTTTACACTACAATGGAATGAAACATTTTGTTGAAACTTCAATTTACGTAAAAACGCGGAATTTTTATGCACAGACGGATGTCATCTGAGTTAACGAATAAGGGGGCTGTTTAGCATACTATTTATACCGAAACTAAATTATTAGAAAAATTTCATTAGACAAATAACATTCAGAAAAAAAAAATTAGAAAATCAGAAAATAAATTAAATCAGATGTTACATAAAAAAATTACACTAACTTTCTTGCTAAGAAAATCTTTGACTTGTGCCAGCCGCCCAGCCTTGAGTGTGCATCATGGTGCAAGGATGGTTATGAAAGTTTCTTCTCCCAGCAGATGATTTGGTGATCTCTAAACAAATAATTTAAAACCAAATTTATTTAATAATATTACTTTTTAATGTGATAAAATAATTAATATTTCCGTATTCTAAATTATATTTTAACATTATACAGGATGGTGCGGTTAATAAGACAATAAAATAGAACATGGGCTATATTAGTTCATAGAAATGTTTCGCAGCTTTTAAATACTATCATTTGTTAATTTTATGACATTTGTATGAAATAATATAACTTTAACTTCATTATTTCATAGAAATGTTATAAAATTATGAAATGAATAAGATGTATTTAAAAGTTGCAAAACATTTCTATGAACTAATATGTCCCGTGTTTTAATTTATTGTCGTATTGATAGCATCACCATGTATACATTTTTAAAACCATTAGAAAAGCATTTAAAGCAAAAAACCACATCCGCAGGCCGGACTTAAACTTCAACCTTTTACAATCCGGGTATCTAACTGTTCCAACTATCTGAGCTACCAAGGACTTATCTTCTTTCAAGTGCTTGGTAGCTCAGGTGGTTCATTTCCTTCCTGAGGACATGAATTTTTTTTGGACATGAAACTTTTCCAAAATAATATTTATTTTCATTTATTTCGGAACTATGTATCTATTTGAAATGTCTCTTAATTTATGATTCCAAAAAATACAACTCTACAGAATAATTTGCTCATATTACTTACCATAATATTGAGAAAGATTTGTAAATCCTCACATAATGCCGAGATCTCCTTGGTGATTCTGCACCTGAAATAATATAAACATACATTATTATCACGTAGCACAATATCCTTTACAAAGTATTTCTAAACAACTTTGTATAGTTTTATCTTTACACACATATAGTTTTATTTATTTATAAATTCATAAACACTTAATTTACTTTCTTTTTTACATTTATTAATTTTAGTTCAAGTAAATAAAGTTTCTTACCAGTTTCAATATAAATCTTCCATTATTCATTATGCATTATTCTTCCATGATCACATCATGTAAGTTTACTGTGGTCCACTGATGTCCACTTTTAATATTAGATCTGTAAATAATAAAAATATAAGTAAATCAGTTTCCCACACAATGTTTAAATGAAATGTGTGAAATGTGAAAAGTTTTCATAAACTTATTACTCATTTTGTGTATTTTTTTTAACATAGTTATAGTCATGATTATGTACTTTATGTATTACGAAGTTCAATTGTAAAACGAAGATGAACAAAATACCCCCGACACATAGTTTTCTAAAATTTTTTAAAATAAGAAGAAGTAAAAACCTCTGAAATCAATTAACTCAAAAAGCAATTAACACAAACCGCAGGAAGAGAAATCTATTATTAAACATGTTTGTATTGATAGCCTTAAAAAGATAGGCATTAAAAAAGTAAGGGTTTAGGGACATCTGTAGATTCGAAAATTTCGGCCCCAACTGGATCAAAACTTATTTTGACGAAAAAATCAATTCGAGATTATTTTTTCGATTACTGACAACTCCTTTTTTTCGTGCCTATCTTGTTAAGGCTAACATACAAAAATGTTTTATCGTAGATTATTTTCTTTTGCGGTTGATACTTTTCGATTTATTTGAGTTCAAAGTATTTTTACTTTTTCTTATTTTTGAAATTTTTCTACAACTATGAGTCCGGGGTATGTCATGCATATAAAATAAATTGAAGAGGACGACTATAAAAATATGTCGGAAAGATAAAAATGGGTAAATATCAGTTGTCGAAAAAAAAATATGGAAAATGACGGCGGCCGCGTACCTGGAGACGCAGCGTTGGTAGGCCCCCTACAAGGTGGACCGACGATCTGGTGAAGGTCAATGGATGCGGACAGCGCAGTACCGATCAGTTTGAAGATCCTAGGGGGAGGCCTATACCCAGCAGTGGGCGTCTCTGGGCTGAAATGATGATGAAATAACGTTGTTATAACCGGTTTTATTTCTTCTATTAAATTCATCAATCCCAAACCTCTGATGTGTCTCTTCCATGTAGGAAGGCCTGTGCCCAGCAGTGGGACGCATAATAGCACGCACCTGAAATACCAAGTGATTTTTTCCTTGTTATTTTAGGTGTCCATAGGCCACGATAGCCACTTACCACCAAGTGGACCGTCAGTTTATTTGTCATGTAGTTTTATAATTCAAAAAATATATTAAAAAAGCATTTAAAGCAAAAAACCACATCCGCAGGCCGGACTGAAACCTCAACCTTTCACAGTCCCGGTATCTGACTGTTCCAACAATCTGAGTTATCAAGGACGTATCTTCTTTTAAATGCTTGGTAGCTCAGGTAGTTCATTTCCTTCCAGAGGACATGAATTTTTTTTGGACATGAAACTTTTCCAAAATAATATTTATTTTCATTTATTTTGGAACTATGTTCTATTTGAGATGTCTCTTAATTTATGATTCCAAAAAATACAACTCTACAGAATAATTTGCTCATATTACTTACCATAATATTGAGAAAGATTTGTAAATCCGCACATAATGCCGAGATCGCCTTGGTGATTCTGCACCTGAAATAATATAAACATACATTATTACGTAGCAGAATATCCTTTACAAAGTATTTCTAAACAACTTTGTATAGTTTTATCTTGACACACATATAGTTTTATTTATTTATAAATTCACAAACACTTCAATTTACTTCCTTTTTTACATTTATTAATTTTAGTTCAAGTAAATAAATTTTCTTATCAGTTTCAATATAAATCTTCCATTATTACATGTAGTATTTTGTATATTCCTGATCACATCATGTAAGTTTACTGTGGCCCACTGATGTCAACTTATCTGGATATCAGTGGACCGAAGTAGCTTGGTGGCATAGTGGAGGAGCTCGGTAGCGTAGTGGTTTGAGCGTTCTGGTTTCGATTACGAAAACAAAGCAACTTTCGCCATGGAAGGTCCCGAGATAAGACAATCAAATTTATAATCTCGAGCTCCTCCGCCCTTCAGAAGGCACGTTAAGCTGTTGGTCCCGGTTGTTACTGCATCCGCTTTAACCCACCAACCCGCATTAGGCCAGCGTGTTTCTCCCATGTGGGAAGGTCTGTGCCTAGCAGTGGGACGTATACAGGCTGATGATAATTATGATGATGATGTAAAAAAATGTACGTACAACATTGAAGATTTTTCACCGGCACTGGTCAGTTTGCGAATAATGGTTTGCTGGTAATTTGTATAAGGGAAATAAAAAAAAAATTGGAATGATTGTTAAACTAAAGATTAGATTCAGAAAAAAAGTGTCAAAAAAATACACTAACTTTATATGCTAAGAAAATCTCTGAGTTGCGCCAGCCACCCACCCTTGAGTGTGCATCATGGAGCAATGATGATCAAGAAAGTTTCTTCTCACAGCATGATTTGGTGATCTAAACAAACATGTTTTTAAAAAAATATATTTAATTACATATTACGTTATAAAGTTATAAATAAATTAATATTTCTAATTATTAATTATATTTTAACAACAATTTATAGTATTATATTATATATTTTTTTAAATATTAGAAATGCATATAAAAAAAAAACATCCTCAGGCGGGGATTGAACCCCTAATCTTTTACAATGGGTATCTGACTGCCCCAACTATCTGAGCTACCAAGAACTTATCTTCTTTTAAGTGCTTGGTAGCTCAGATGGTTTAGTTCCTTTCTGGGGAAATTACATTTTTCTGGGTCAAATACTTTTCTCAGTTCCTTCCTGAGGAAAATATTTTTTTCTAGGTTAAATACTTTTCTATATAAATGTATGTATTTGAAATGTTTCTTAATTTATGACGTCAAAAATAATGGATACAGCTTTACAGAATAATTTGCTCATATTACTTACCATAATATTCAGAAAGGTTTGTAAATCCTCACATAATGCCAAGATCTCCTTGGTGATTCTGCATCTGAAATAATATACACATAAATCATATCATAGTAGAAGCTCCTTTACAAAGTATTCATATACAATCATGCATAGTTTGCTCTTGACAAACAAACAGTTTTATTAATTTATGTGAAAAAGAAACATTTTTTTTTATGTTTATTAATTAAATAAAATTTCTTACCATTTTAAATATGATCATATCATGTAAGTTTACTGCGGTCCGCAGATGTCCACTCTTAATGTTAGATCTGTGAATAACAAAAATATAAGTAAACCATTTGCAGACATTTTTACACAATGTTTAACAAGTTTTTATAACTCATAAAAATGTATCTAAGCCAGAAAAATTGCACGTCACGAAATTTTTCTAGTTTAGATACATTTTTATTAGTAATAAATTTTTCAAACATTTATAATAATGTTAAAATCAGAATTAAGTTTTTATAAGCTTCTTACACTTTGTGTGTACTTTTTCTGAAGATAGTTATAGTCATGATATAAACTGTATTACTATATTATGTAGTTCAATTGTAAAAGGCTAGTTGTCTAAAAAATTCAATAATAAGAAGAAATAAAAAGCTTTGAAATGAATTAATTAACTCAAAAAGCAATGAAAACAAACTGCAGGAAAAAATAATATATTATAGAACATATTAGAACATTCTAGTTTTATTCTATTTTAATTACTAAGTAATTTTTCAAACATTTATAATAATGTTAAAATCAAAAATTAAGAATATTTGAAAGCACTGCCCCAACTTAACCGATTCGTCGGTATTTGTAAAGATACTCGTTTCGGATGTTGAAATAGAATATTTCGACATTGTAGGGTGGACGTTAGCTCATAAACGCAAATACAAGATAGACTAGAAGAATTTCACAGGGATATCCCAAGTCCTGGGTGGCTCAGTGGTCAGAGCAGTCGCCCGGATAGCGAAAGGTCGCAGGTTCGATTCCTGCCTCAGGACGTGAAATTTTTCTAGTTTTATTCTATTTTAATTACTAAGTAATTTTTCAAACATTTATAATAATGTTAAAATCAAAAATTAAGAATATTTGAAAGCACTGCCCCAACTTAACCGATTCGTCGGTATTTGTAAAGATACTCGTTTCGGATGTTGAAATAGAATATTTCGACATTGTAGGGTGGACGTTAGCTCATAAACGCAAATACAAGATAGACTAGAAGAATTTCACAGGGATATCCCAAGTCCTGGGTGGCTCAGTGGTCAGAGCAGTCGCCCGGATAGCGAAAGGTCGCAGGTTCGATTCCTGCCTCAGGACGTGAAATTTTTCTAGTTTTATTCTATTTTAATTACTAAGTAATTTTTCAAACATTTATAATAATGTTAAAATCAAAAATTAAGAATATTATAGAACATGTTTATTATGATAGCCATAACTAGATAGGAATTAAAAAAGGTGTTCTGTAGATTCGAAAATTTCTACCCTAACTGGCTCAGAACTTATTTAAAAAAAAACGAGATTTTTTTTCGATGACTGACAATCGCCTACAGTTGGTACTTTTTAAATTATTTAATTTCAAATATTTTTTAGTTTTTCTTATTTTTGAGTTTTCTCTACGACTATAAGTCGATGGGAAGTCCAAGAAATAAATTGATGGGGATGATGATACAGATACGTTCAAAAGAGAAAAAGGGATGGTTATCGGTTGTCAAACAAATTCTCCACAATTCCCGTCCTAAATTTATTGAATTCTCTTTATCTATTGTTCCTATAGATGTCCTAAATCGAATGACATAAAAAAGGAGGTTAGTAGTCAATTATTATTCGTCAACATTTTTCTAAGACAGAAAGAGGTGTAAAAGCTTATTATTTTTGGTAATATTTTTCTAGCTTTATTGACGCCTCATAGAGCCCTTACCTCTATCTATACTCCAATAAATTGGACCACTCATAAGTCTACTGGGTCTAATTCGTTATGGGACATCTATAGGAACAATTTAGGTTATATAAACTTTTTTCCTACAATGCATATTTACCGAGTTATAGAAAATTAAATATATTTTGTGACTAAAAAAAAATTGGCGATAATTTTTTCGATAACATTACTCCCCTGTTTTCGTTTCAACATGTTTGTATTATCGTACCCATCAATTTATTTCATATACATGACATACCCCGAATTCATAGTTTGTGAGTTAATAAAAAAACTGAAATCAAATAACTCAAAAAATATCAACCGCAGGAAAAAAATGTTTTCTATAAACTATGTTTGTCTTGATAGCCACAACACCATAGGCATGAAAAAAGGTTTTGTAGGAGCATCGGAAGCTTCGAAAATTTTTCGTGTCTGCCCGCTTCCTTCAATAGCACCGTAAATGGAGTCTTCTAGAGTCAGTTATCCCCCAATTTTGTTGGTCGGAATAAAATCGTCGGTCTAAATCGTACTTTAGGGCATGTATAACAACAATTTAGGTCCTATAAACTTTTTTCCTAAAATGCATGATTATTTACCGAGTTATAAATCATCATCATTTCAGCCGAGAGACGCCCACTGCTGGGCATAGGCCTCCCCCAAAGATCTCCATACCGATCGGTTCTGCGCTGTCCGCATCCATCGGCTTCCCGCGACCCTCACCAGATCGTCGGTCCACCTTGTGGGAGGCCTACCAACGCTGCGTCTTCCGGTACGCGGCCGCCACTCGAGGACCTTTCCGCCCCAACGGCCGTTAGTCCTTCTTGCAATGTGGCCTGCCCACTGCCACTTGAGGCTCGCAATTCTTCGGGCTATGTCGGTAACCTTAGTTCTCCTGCGGATCTCATCATTTCTGATTCGATCACGAAGAGAAACCCCGAGCATAGCCCTCTCCATTGCCCTTTGGGTGACATTGAGCCTTCTTACTAGGCCCATTGTAAGCGGCCACGTCTCAGTTCCGTAAGTCATCACTGGCAACACACACGAATTGAAGACTTTCGTCTTGAGACACTGCGGTAGTTGGGCCGAGAATATGCTGCGAAGCTTCCCGAACGCTGCCCAGCCGAGTTGGATCCGTCGATTGACCTCCGAGTTATAAATAATTAAAATTTTTTTGGGACTAAAAACTTTACAAAAATGTTTTTTTCAATGACTGATAACTCCTTATTTTTTTCATTTCAACGTGTTTGTATCATTATCTCCATCAATTGATTTCATAAATACATGATATACCCTAGACTAATAGTATTAGAATTAATTGATTTCAAAGTTATTTTTTGTTGTTTATGAATTAACTCTAAAACTATGAGTCTGCAGCATTTCATGTATATGAACTAAATTGATGAGGACTATGATGCAAACACGTTAAAATGTAACAAACAGACCTCATAAAGCCCCGAACGCTATACTCCAACTTGCCCCAAAGACGACACTCTGACCAGCTGGTTAGTTTTATGTCAAAATTAATAAGAAAAATTACCTGAAATCAATGTTCGCTGGCAGGCTGTCATTATCAATAATGTTTTCTTGCCTATTGAAACCTGTAAAATAAAAACAAATTACATTATTATCTTAAATTTTAGTTATAATTCATTGAGTCAAACCTCCAGAAAGTTCATATAAAAATAAAAAAAATAAACAAAAATTAAAAGACTAAAATACCAAAAAGGATAAAATAATGAAATTGGTGCTTCAATTTTTATTGTTTCTGGAAACAACTTAGCACCAACTCCAAAAAATATGTTTCTAGAGGATAAATACCTACTTAATTTTATTTGAATTTTATCCTTTTTAGTATTTTGAAGTTGGTTTTAATTTTAATTTTTTTTTCTCAATTTTTACTGATAACTTTCTAAGGTTTGAGCTAGATGAGTGACCATCTGCATAAATTGTTCCCTACTATCATATCTTTTCACTAAATAGTCATAGGAAAGCAAAAATTTGCAATTTCGGATACAAAGACGACTTACTCATTCTAGTTATTTTGATTTAAAAACCAAACTGCCCTATAGATTTTAACAAATCTTTTATAGAATCCAATGGCAACTATTCCGCATCAAACAAAAAAAGAATCACATAATCGGATCACAAATCGCGGCGTAATTGATGTCCATTCTTAAAAAAAAAATACAAACTGAATTGATAGCCTCCTTGTTTTAGAAGTTGTTTAAAAAGTCATTGGTAAGCAAAAATCTGCAGTTTCGCATACACAGATGACTTAATTATACCAGTTATTTTGACAAAAAAAGAATCAGGTAAATCGGATCAGAAATCTCAGCCTAATCAGTATACGTGCATAGAAAAAAAACATACTAACCGAATTGAGAACCTCCGTGGTTTTAAAATCGGTTAAAAACTGTCTGACTTAAATAATAGCCTTGATATGCTATCATCAAAATTAGAAAGATGGATATTTAATTTAACCTCTTCAAACACCACATACCAGACAAATACATTTATTAGGTCTGGGTGTTAATGGATTCAAAGTACATATAGATTAGTTTTAAAAATATAAATGTGAATATTAAGTAGGTAGTAGAGTTAGAATTAAAATTCTAGTAAATCATGATATAGACAAGTACTTACTCAGTGAAGAGGGGTTAGTGGGTTTTCTTGAATGTATCTCACATGGTAATAATGAGAGGGTATAGAGTGCTTCAGTCTTCTGTATGGCCCTCAATTATTTGGCTTTAAAGTGTTTTTACTTTGCTTTCTACAACACCATATTGTTGACATCATACATTTCGGTCTAGTAGCAATGTCAAGGAGGGATACTTTGCAAGTATAACATCTTTCCATGCTTGTCATAACATTTTATCAGTAGAAATGAGGTCAGTGCATGTGTGTATAGAATTTAAAACTTATTTTTTGTCGCCCTGCAAATGAAATAGATAAATGAATGCAAACTAAATAATAACCTTAAAATCTTACTATCAGTTAACCGAACATACCTTAAAATCTGCACACATTATCGAAAAGTACTGGAATGTCTTGCTAATCACAACTACACACATAATCGGGGTAAAGAAACAAATGAAAATGAAAAGAACAGATTTAAAATTCAAATTATAGCTTAGCAAGAAAAAACATGGTTGAAGATAAAATAAAAATGGCGTCATTTATTTGGCTGACAGGTAGACATATTGTAAACCATAATTCAGCTAGGTTCACTCAGAGACAACATTGTTCTACAAAATGGAAAAAAGCGTATGGTAATGTCATCCACTAACGGAGGTACCTTTGTTTGGTTGTTTCCTACGGCTGAGTAAGTGTTAGATATTACGTGTACTACCGGGGTCTAATTCTAATACATAGGGTGCGATTCTGAGGTCAGTGTGTCTTAATTACAAAAGTTAAAGGCAAAGGGAAATAACATGTTAATTCCATTAACAGAAGGGTTGTCCCATCCAATGTTATTATTTATCAGACAACAGGGTCCATCCATAGACTGTTAGTAAAATCTACATTTTATCAGACTGCTGGCATATAACTGTGTCTGTGAGAAGTTTAAACCTTGGAAACATTAAATGATATCAGAACTTGAGACCGCCTTACTGCATTCGTAATAGAGCCTGTTTTCATAGTGCACTTAGATACACTTGATGTTCTGTTGTCTATTACATTACCTGATATCAATTATGTAAAGTAGATTATGTTAATTTTGTCAAGCCGTCAACCAACCAACCAATGTGTCTGAAATCTGTGGTTTGGAGGGTAACTAACTCATTATTCTAAACAGGTACTGAAAAATAAAATACAGACATAAAGACTACAGCTAATAGTATCTATTTTTTTGAACATAAAATTAAAGTATACTCATATGTTATGGGATAATATGTTGTATGACATGTACAGCCCTAGCTACTAAAAAAAATATCACTCCCGAATAACTAAATGAAAACCTGTCCTGACACTCACCCCTAAATGCACTATGCGTTTTTAAGGTGGTTTATATAAGAAAGTAACAAAATAAAATATTTTATATTTACTAGGTACAATTAAAACCTTTAGTAACTTTTGCCATCTCACTTCTGTTTCAAAAATTTTAGACCGTGACCATGACTCTGCAGTCAAGTAAATACTTAAGGGGCTACCTCGTGCACACTAGCGACACCAATTGGTTGTTATTAATTATGGTGAATTTAGAACGTAATAAACAAAAACGCTTTAGAGAATTGCTAAAGAACGGTATTCGTAATTTTTAAAGATGTATATAAGTAACCAAATTTTTTATTATTGTTAAAAGTGGCCACTTTAGGCAATAATGAAAAAATAGGTTACATGTAGAGGAATATCTTATACCGAGCACATCTCAAAAAATTACAAATACCATTCTTTAGTCATTCACTAAAGCATTTTTGTTTATTATGTTCTATATTCACCACAATTAATAGAAATCAAGTGGTGTCGCTAGTTCCGACGAGGTATCGCCTTAAGTAATGGTACCTTAAAAATCACGGAGCACATAATATTATACTATGTTGTGTTTTATTTTGGCGCAAGGTCGAATGCGTTAGTTCGGTCACATGGTTCGGTCAACAACGCGGCCGCAGCATCGGTGCGATGTACGTACTCAATAGAATTGGACGCAGGACACAAATAAGATTATAACATAATCATACGCGTCATAGCACTCACCAAATTTAAATACATACTTTGAAGCTCCTAATATACATCACTAATCCAGACCTCAAACCTTGATGCATTTTAATACAAAGAAACACGTTAATATTGTTTACTTCTCACTTCCGAATTCCGATCGATTAACAATAACGCCAATCTTGCCTAATTATTCTGCAAAAAATGATTATGAACTTCTTTATTTTCGGAGTGCTAATAAGTTTCGCTTTTTCTCTGTGATGATGATGAACAAGTATTTTGTTCGACATTTCAGGCGGCGCGCGTATTTTTTTATATTATTATATGGAATGTATTAAACTGAGCAACTAAAAAATACTAAGTTAGCGACTAAAAATCTATTTTGGTCGACTATTCAACGATTTGTCGACGAAATTTGATTTTTTAGTCGCTTATTGAGTATTTTCGTTGGTTAGGTTAGGTATTGCCATCCGTCCGGGTTTCCCCGGATTTGTCCTAGTTTAGAGGGCATCCGGGTAGCGTCCGGGCGGGGCTTCATTTGTAGTCCGGGTTTAAAAATTTAAAGTCTCGGGCCGCCCGTGACAAACGTACTGTGACCGCACGAAGCGATCAACCGACGAACCGACTCGCTAAATTCATCGTCCCTCGCCTCCTGTCGCTGAAAACGCTGATCTATGGCATTTTTAACTGTTTTTTATTACACTGACTATGTTTAAAAAACCTGTTGATACATCCCGGGTTCTGGGCTCTACAATCCTGGGGTTTCACACGTCTTGTCCTGGTTGCTAAATTTTAGATATGCAACCCTAGGTTAGGTTAGTAGGTATAATGCTCAGTTAAATACAAGCCTTAATATATTAACATACTCTTACAATTTATTGTGTCTGAGTAAATTTTACTTGTAAAATAAAGTTGGTGTGGTTATGTTGTCACATAATATAAGGAAACAGAATGATTGAAATAACATTTAAACTAAGTAATAGAGAAGTGGCAGTGGGCCGGTAACAACACTTCTGTAGCAGAACAGATGAGAGGCGGAGTAAAAAGTTTCTCTGATCGAGATCACGCTTCGGAATCGGAAAACCTAGTCTAGGGCGTCCCTCTGGAGGATCGACGCAACGACATAAATAACGTAGGTGGTGGCTGGATGAGGAAAGCGGAAGACCGTGTATAGTGGCGCAGCCTTAGGGAGGTCTACGCTTTGCTGTGGACTGCATTAGGCTGATATGTAGTAACTGGGTGTGATTTGTATTCGGCAGTTTTGTGGATTTTGGCCATTTCATCGGATCCTATAATGTACTGTCATCATTATTTAGGCATATTTAACGCCAAATTCTACTGAAAGGACTGTAATAAACTCAAACGTTAACTGAAATTGTAACTTTTATCTTTGTGTAAAATATTCTCAAAAATAGTTTCGAAAAATACATAATACCGACTTACATTTCTTTTGTTTGTATAGACAAATAATATAAACGTAAGTAGGTATTATGTATTTTTCGATATTTGATAAGTGTCGGCATCAAACCTTGCATGGTTTAGGTTTGATGCCGACAGACAGAACCATAATAACAACCTTGTTAAAGTTCCTATGTCAATAGAACCTTATTACATTTAATAGCCATCAATATCCCACCAGTGAATAACCCAGTGGAAAAGATCTAGTATAAATTAACTTTCAATAAAAAAATGAAGCGGACAAATTTAAATGCCGGATTTTATCGTCCATAAACACACTGACAAATGATACTACTAATGATCCTACGAATAAAGACAAAACAAAGACTTTCTGTAAATTCCCTTTTCATTTCCATAAAGCAGTTTTTAATGAGTTATAGCGCCTCTATAATGATCCAACTTGGGAATTACGCAGAATTAGAGACATACCTAATAGGCGTAATTTGTGGGCTCCTCACGCCGGAAACTTTGCCTAGGAATCATTAATCACATCGCAGCTAAATAACACTGATTAGTAGTGTTTTATCCTTACATAGATTGACCTCGCCAAAGTACACTGAGAAAGCGTTATTTTGGGCTGTATATACGCCTCTACTTTCAGCGACAAACATGTTCTAGATACATTCTCAAAGCTGACTCGGATACTTTACTCCACCATTCAAGTCTTGGCAAATACTACTTTTGGTTACAAGCCATAGTTAAATCGATATCTAGCCATATATCTCCCGATCAAGAAAAGTGCTTGAAAGCTTCGCGTGAGTAGAAGCAAGCTGTATTCCCTTGTGTAATATTTCAGTAAAGCGGATATGACGTCATAAGTCTCAAAAAAGTTGGGATTATGTTCACCGGACGGTGATTCTTATCGGGGCCGGATGAATGTCCCTTTGTGGGGTGGAAAGTCTTTGATGCTTTATTTTTTAATCAGTGTCCTCTTTTCAAAGACGGAAAACTCTCCCGCTCACATATTTTATGTATTGTCAAACTCAATAACAATACAAAAGTAAATCGGGTCTCGAAATTTAACCTTTAGTCTAGGTTCAACTACCATAATTTCTACCCTCGTCCACGTTAAGCCACAAAAAGTGTTTTTACACGTTTAAAAAAACCGAATTTATTTCTAACCCGACTTGGTCGTAGAAAGGTTTCAATAGTGGCAAACTTGTGACAATGTCCTTCTTCCGCCGGCTGGTCGAGTAGTCAGTAGGGGGAGTATCTATTATTTGGAGTGTCAAACCAGAAATTGCAACTTTGATTTTTGAATCCGAAGAGGGGTTGCAGATGCTCCAGGCAGACCAAGAAATTGTTAATAAACGCTACGTATTACAGTTTACCTAAACGCAAGATAGGGAGATGACACAGATGTCACAATACGGCAAGCAAGCCTGATTCTCGATTGCAAAATTAAACAGATTCTCAGATCATAGATAATCTGCCTCGGACTGCCTATCTAGTCAAAATGATTTGACATAACCTGTTGACCAACTTTCCAAAGCAAATGTCAGATCTCATAAAGTTTCCGTTGAGCGGTAGCGATAGTAATCATCGAAAGACATCTTGACTAGGGAAGATGTCTTTCGGCGTTGACCTGCACGTCGCACAGAATACTTAAGTCTTCGGTGAAAAAGCTTCCCTTTGCTGATGATGTTTCGACAAATACCTATATCGCATGACCCCCAATCGCATTTAAAAAATAATTGTAAATCTCCAAGGCAATTCAAAAATAATCCAAATTTACAGAACCCTAACAGGAATCCTCTTAATTACCGCCTTAATGCAAATTAAACTTCTTAAGAGGGGTTACGCGGCGAGGCGTTCCATACAAACTTACAAGTCGGAAATATTGAAAACGAACAAACCGATTCTAATAAGAATTTACGTGCAAAAGCAAGTCGGCTAGTCTAATTAGTTTACTTATAAGAGGATTTTTCTAAAAGAATAATAATAATTGAGTAAGAGCAATTTTTAGCTTTTCATACAAATCATAAAACGCAAATAAATTATTTACTATAAGGCTTTTCGAAAAATCCTCTTATAACTAATTAGAAATTTTGTAAGAAAAGCCGCGCGGAGTAAACCCCCTTAATTGTTTCCCGAGCTGAAGGCAAATCTCCTCCAACTCCCAAGGGGCAATTAAAAAGGAAATATTTTAATTTAACTCCCTTATTATCACAAGCCGTTGGTATCGGTGCTATATTTATTTTTATAAATTAGGTTTTGCCCGCGGCTGCTCCTGCTGACATATCGGCAGACGTCACTACACCAATTCGCTTTCTAAAATGAAATTAAGGGGCAATCCCAGAGGCCAGGACGGCTATACCCCGTGTGCTGCTTGTTTTGTTTCCAATTTTCTAGAAATGCGTAAATTGTTTCGTAAACACCCACGGAGATTAGTTTTCAAATATACCTTGTGCTCACTTTCCTCGATGCATATAGATGCTGCTACTCGCTACTCACCCAAACTTTCCACTCCAGAACACAACCGATTAGGCTAAAAAACTGCTTACAATTTAATAATGGAAACAGTGCTCACTAAAGACCTCTCATCTGTAAAGTACCTACGTAACAAACAATAGATTGCTATTGTTTGTAAATTCTGTTATGTGTGGGCATCATCCTCACGAGTCCTGAAGAGCTACGATAAAAAATGCTATCCGAAACTTCGGAGACGAATGAAATAGTAAAAAACATTACCCGTCTTGGCAGTCGGTAACTCCTCAGAACTCGTGAGGATGACGACGACACACAACAGTATTTGCGTGTTTTATGGCAAATAAAAAAAAAATGAATTCATATTTGAATTTGCACGCAATAGATAAATAAAAAAACATCTATACTGTCACGAAACTCCCTTAGTTATGGTCCGCAATTCAGAAACCGTTTCATAGGGTCCACTGAGAGCCTAGTCAAGGTGCCTTTCTATAATCACTTCGCTATCGCTAAGCGGAAAATGCGGGATTTGACTTTGGCATAAGCCATCGATCGACTTTCGAGCGCAAATGTCAAACCGCATTAGTGCCTATTACATTGTCCATTTAGCGATAGCCAAATGGCATCTTGCCTGTTTAGTTAATAACAGTCATGGTTAAAGTAACCCGTCTCAGAGGCCTGTTGTGGCTAAAAAATAGTTACATACAATAATTGAAAGTAATTTTTTGACTAATTATTTCAGTATCCTGTCAGGTACCTTTCAGTATCTTTTCAGTAATCGATGCTGAATTCATTATTATTTAAATATGATACGACAGAATAAATCTATGTAGTGACTTATTGTCACCTTATATTTCACTCTACGGTTGATAAATGTGTGAAAAATCCAGAATGAATTGCAACGTTTAACGATTTAGCTATTCACCTCTCAGTGGCTGCGCCTGCGCACGGCCTCGCGCTGTCTGGAAGCAACTAGTATCAATTTGCGGATAATCAGCGTCCTCCGGTTCTCCGTGCCAGTTACGACGCTAGCAAATTGAGTTTTTATTGTGTGCTTGTTATTTAAGGTGATTAGAAAATTGTTAACCATGATAAATAGTGTGCAAACACCATAACTAACAAGAAAGTTACTTTGTATTTTCGATAAGTTTTGTGCGTTTAGCGCACTAATCAATATAAATCCAATTCACGACCTTTATGTTAGTTTCATAAGTTATGAAACTAACATAAAGGTCGTGAATTGGAGCAGGGGTTCAACATTGTTGCTATTAGAGTCAATAAATTAAATTAAATTAAATTCATAATGGAGTAGTAAAACTTGAATCTGATGCTTGACAGGTTAAATTAACTGGGCAAGCATCAGATTCCAGACACAAGTGGTTTTTCAACTGTCTTTGACCTCCAGAGGTATAACGCCGCTTGACAGATTAAGTTACGATATTATTATAAATCAGTTAAACATTACCCACGCGTACAATCGTAGGGTTAGAATTTATAGCACCTTTGTTTATTTGTTTAGGATGCCAAATGGCTGTCATACAATTTTCCACTCTGTCCCCAATTAAATAACCGAGTTACGTGAACCATAGCAATATAAGTACCCTACCGTAAAAATACGGTCCAATCAACTTGTATGCTCGATCTGGAATCAAACTTGTTCAACACGAAAATAAATCAAGTTAGTTAATTCGAAAAGATGTCTCTGAAACGTGTAAAATATATATTTATATAAAATTTTGTCGCTTTAGTCTAAATACCGCATTGTAAGAAGGGCATGTTTCCGATGATTGATGGCGCTCGAAACCTCACCCTTTTACAGGCAGGGTGTGAAGTAATGGACTGGTTAGATTGCTCAGTAAATATTTTACGGATTCCCAGTGGGACAGCCAATGTGGCGTGCCGCTTAACAAATCATTTGACGGAAATGCTTTTATAATGGATGTTCGTATTGTATCACAAACATGAAATTTACAATTACTAACAATCCAGAAATGTGTAATTATTCTAAGTCAAAAAATCACAATTGTGGGATGCAAGTGTTTTGTTAGAATTTGAAAAAGCATTATCTGTACGCATGGTGCTCTAAACTTGTAAGCGTCTGAATTGGAGAATTGGGAGAATTTGTAGACTGTTAGCTGCTGCTGCTGTTGTGATGTCTAAAAGCAGTAAAGCTTGCGGGCAATTTCTAATGTATTGGCATTCTGGAAGCTTTTCCTACTGACGACTTGTAACTGCAAGCGATTACAAAAATTGAAGAAGCCTTCATTCATTTAGGATACTTCAGGGTTCAGTATTGGACATTAATTAACATTATAAATTGATTAGATAAAATCAACACAAATAGAAGAAAAAACCACTTACTCAACCTAAAGTTTAACATGAGCTTGTTGACGTCGTTAATATTTCTCCGTGCAAAACTGTTAGTCACCACTGTGTAGAGTTTTATGTCAGTCCTAATCCTAAAACTTGGTACCTACTATCTGATTATAAATAATAATAACACATGATACCCCAAGGAATCAACCAAAATAGACCAATAAAGTGTGCCATCAATACGCCAGTGACTCCTATGAGTCGCAACAGTTAACACAGCGGAATTAACGAGATTGGGGAAACGACCATTGGCTCGTAAAAACGAATTGTCCAATGTCTCAATTCGGAATGTGGCCACTATTTATGTACTGTTAATATATATTCTTCGAGCTTTCCAATATATACAATATTGGAAAGCTCGAAGAAGCCAATTGACGGATGAGACACTTGTCAATTTTCAGGTTCCGATTCCAATATAACGAATAACCGCCGTGTGATAGAATAATTCCTTTTCCATATTTTACCTTTTGTCAAAAAAATTTCGACGGCAGTTCCAATAGTTGAATAAATAGCTATACAACAAAAACTGTAACTTATACATTATGTGTCTAGGTTAGATTAGAGCACAATGCTGATCGAACCAAAAACGTTTGATACAATCCACCAACATAATATGTAACATCGGGAGGATATATCACATGCTTACCTATCTACAAACATGAACTTTTGCAGGTAGTTCTAATTCTTAGCTATTCGATTATAAAAAGAATTGGAGTGGAGCTTGGTTTATATCGTCAATAAACTTCGTTATCTCTTGAGTCAGTCATAGTTTTTCTGTCTGTTCATTTTTTATAAGTTTCAAGGACCGTTTCATTTAATTGAGGATAATCTTTACAAACATACGATTTGACAGATCCGCTAAAGTAATTTTTGACTAGACTATGGTCTAGATATGTTTTTTTAATAGTGTTATTGATATTTGATATAAAAAAAACTGAATAATGATTTTTCCTGCATCTGGCTTTATTTGTGGACTAGTTTACCAGAAGCTATTCTACTATTTTCACAAGCGTTTGAGCCAAATACGCACTTAATGTTTGATAAAATTTAATAGGTCATCCACCATTTATGGCTTACACGTGGTTTGCTTGCGCAAACATTGGAATGTCCAATGTTTACGAAACGTATTTACCTATTCGTGCAATTTTAATTGCAAAGGTGCTTATCCCCTACAAAAGGAGAATGATCTATATATTATTAAGAAATATCTAATAAATTAATAAGTTTTTATCGCGCCCTCTGATACCCGCTTTTAGACAATTCAATCATTAAGTTAAATTCTCTTAAATAAAATATTATGTATTAACAGTGGTTCCATTGTCCTTAACAACATTTCTCGTCTCATTATTTCTCGGTTCTTTGTTGAAGTCTAAACTATGAAACTGGGTTCTTGTAAGGCCTCTTGTTGACAACAAACGGAGCATTTATGTGGAAGTGCTTTGTCAAGACAACTAAGAATCACTTGCTTCTTTCCCCTTTGTATAATGTGTGATGTTTACTTTGATGCTAAACCTCTCCTGGCTTTGTCTAGGAATAAATATATATGGTTATATCATTTAACTTGATTTGATGTTCTTAAAATTTTAAAATAATTATTGTATTCCTAGGGTTTTCAAGCTTTAGAGTCCCTTCTGGTGTGAGATATGTCTCAGTCGCCAGTCCGATTGAATAATTTTATGATTTTTACAACGAAAGATACTGAGGCTACCTTAACTGTCAATGATGCCAGTCGGGCATCATCAGTAGCAGTTTTTATTGGCTATCTTACGATAGTGGAAGTAAAAAGTACCATCTGTAAATCCACTAAGCTTGCGTGTCAAGCTAGCCATACTTAATATGCGTGTTAAATCATATGCACTCCCTGCATGAAATTGTTCTGCGTATATGTTACAAGCAATACTATATCAGAAAACCCCTTACGGGTGAATCTCCATTGTCACTGGGGTATAATGAGTCGACATTGTGCACATGTGATAGTTGCCGAACAACAATGCCGCCCATTAGCATGCTGCTCTTTTAGCACGCTATTGTCGACTTATATTGTTGTTGTGATGACACTGTATTTTGATGTTTAACCTCATCTATTTTTAGAATCCGTATGCAAAGTGTACTCTGAGCTTATTATCAACTGTTATAACCATTCACTTCTATTTCTAATTGATTTAAAGCCCTGAGGCTTTAAACCAATTAATAATTCACCTCCTGATACTAAAAAGGGTTGTAAAATACATATTTATCGTACATCGATACTTTTGGTTCGATGTTAACATCGTTGTTTTTTTAATTTCGATCATCCATACTTTAGAAATACGCTGTAGCTGCAGGACTGCAGGTGTATAATAGTCTTGTTTTAATTTATTGTGTTGATTTGACAGCACCACTCAGTCAGAAACGACGTATAAAAAACAACGCCGATCTCCAAAAATTTAACCAATAAGTTGGTGGATTCGAATAATTTTACAAAAGTATCTCATGAATTGTCTGACTCATATTATTGGGTGTTGGCAACGATAGCGCGATGTAGAAACGTACAGCGCCATCTCTAGAGCTTTCTTGAAACAAACAGAAAAAAATGCTTAAATAAAATAAAAAACATTGTTATGCCTATCGATCCTATTTTTGACCCCCGACGAAAAAAGAGGGGTGTTATAAGTTTGACGTGTCTGTCCGTGTATCTGTCTGTGGCATCGTAGCGCCTAAACTAAAGAACCGAATTTGATTCGGTTTTTTTTTGTTTGAAAACTGATGTGACTACGATGTTCTTAATTTTTGATTTTAACATTATTATAAATGTTTGAAAAATTACTTAGTAATTAAAATAGAATAAAATGAGTGACTACGATGGTTCTTAGCTATAATTTATGAAGATCAGTTCAGGCGTTTGATGACTATCGGCTCATTTTCTACATTATTATAGGGTTTTACTAAATTTTACCGTTCCGAATGATTGAAATTTGGTGTACTGACACTTCGGTGACATTCCCATGACATACTATTCTTGAGCTGATCCTATACCATTAAAAAGTCTGCGAAATGCTTACTTCTTCAGAAACTTACAGCAGATATAGCGTTGTTTGGGCTCATGAATAGTCTCAAGGAGATGGTGTTAGATACATGATTAATAACGCCGGGGGTACTTAAAAATTTTAATTTTGTTTTTTTGTGTGGGGATCAAAAGACTGTAGGGGACCATTTAAGGTATGAGTACTAGAAATTATAGAAATCGCCAAAAACTTTTTCAATACATTTTGTACTGAAAAATGATAAATCAACTCTTAATATTCTTTATTGCCAAAAAACCTTATTAATTCCTAAAAAGAAGCTTGAAAATAAATTTTGAATTTCCGTTTCGATTAAAATATCCTTTAGATTTACTGCCAGAAGTGCACTACCAATAGATTGAGCAGTCTTATGTCCGTTTTCACTAACCATTACCTAGGCTTAGGTGATTCCTAGCGATATTGGTCTCTTTCTATCTCCTTTAGATAGACAGAGATAAAAATCGCTAAGAGACTCTTAACGCTAAGCAAAGGTTAGTGAAAAACGAGCATTAATAAATATTCCGTAAAATCAGTAATTATTTATATTTGGACAACCCCTTCTTTCGTTATATCACGCCGTTTTGATCCAATTATGAGAAGTAAAATTTGTAAGTGTTGTTCACTCCAACAGGATTTATACCTCATAAGGTTCAGTCTGTTGTTTAGTATAAAGCCGACGAAGTTTTATACTTTCGTTGCAGAATTCCTGTTACGAACCTGTGTACGTTAGATAAATACCTAACATTTGCTTAGCGTTAAGACTCTCTTAGCGATTTTTAGCTCTATTATAGAAGGAGACAAATGTCGATAAGAATCACCGAAGCCCAGGGAATGGTTAGTGAAAACGGACGAAGTCTAAATGTAAAGTTTATTTGAAAATCCCTTTTGATTTCGAACTGGCATCAAAAATATTATGATTGTTAAGTTTATACGGTTCTTCGCTTATGTTTTAATTTATTGTTGTATTGTCACCACCGCCCTGTATGTTAAGTGACTTTAAGTCACATAACGAAGCTCTTTCATTATATTGCGTTTGTGCTAGCAGGGATGTTTTGTTGTAAAGGAAATAATATAATTTTAAGAGTATCAGATAAATGGCCGTTTCCTGAGTTGAATACTTATTCTATCAAAACTCAGATAATAGTCACTCAATATTGTATTTTATTCTTAATAAATTATATATTATATCTCTTGTATAAGTATTTTGGTATCGTGGCTTTCAAAATAAATCAGAAACCGGCGGCCTCATATTACTTCTTGGTTGGTCCTTGGATTAGCTATTCCTGGTTTTGACTTGTTCTTGCACATGTCGAATGCCCCATGTAAAAGTAGGTCAAAACATAGATTATCAATTTCGATATTTTTTTTATAGAGAGGCTTATAATACAAATGAAATCAACATAGAGATGTTATATGGCATATTTCGACTAAGGAATTGACGTAATACAAACACGATTTCGTTTCAAACTACAAGGGTCAAGTTGTTTTAATATTTCTGTAAATTAAGTTTCATCTAACAAAGACACGGTGTAACACCTGAACAGAACCTATGCAATTCTCTATCAACCTTGATTCTAAAATCGCACACTTATTTCAGGCCTTTAAATACGTTTTATTGAGTCAATGTCCTATGCCACGTTTGCAATCTTCCCAAGCGTAAAAGTTTCTAGGGCGATATCCTTTTGACAACTAATAGCCTCTCCATTTGGACCCTCCCCGTTACATCAAATCAGCTGTCTCTTGTAACAACCACATTTGGAGGTCCAATGATCAGTTTTCTGGATATAACACAGAAAAAAAGCTGTCGTGAGCTATATATGTATGTATGCAGTATTGATTTTGTTTGGTGTTTGCATATGAATGAAATATGAAAATAACTTTTCTGGTTCAATTTAATTTTTGTAATCATAAGATTTTCTTTAAAATAGTTGGCGTCAAAAATTCATTAGGTACGTTAAAAATACCGACCGAAACTGGTATCGATTCTGTTAACATTCTTGAAATATAAATTTAGCTCTTAATACGTAAACTTTAGTGACATTTAGCTGATCTATAGACTTTTGGCTTAGGTCCGTGTGTTTTTGGATGAGCGATGAAATATTACAAAAAAAACCGATATTATCGACGCCAAATGTTATGAATGATGTCACCTGCAATCTGTTCTTTTCTTAGTGGATTTTCATGAAAGTCAACTTAAATTTAGTTTAAGTCGGCGCAAAATAGAATTAGGGTACAAATCCTGCCTCGAGCTTGATGTATATATTCTTCACTTAACATAGTTTATTAGAGCAATATGAGTACGCGGTACATACTGATTTACGGGCGTTTAATTGTTCTCAAAAGTCGCCTTTCGTAATGCGTATTATATACGTGTTCTTATATACATAATATGCTTCATGAAGTGCATAAAGTACCCTCTTTACGGCATAAGAGCGATTAAACGTTTTTAGGTGAAGGTAAAAGAAAAAGATGGATTCGTATTTAGACGCGTTTACATTTTAAAAAGTATATTCAAATGTGCAAGCATTACATTGTTTTAAATAGGATTTCCATTTCTTATTATCATCACCAGCCTATACCTATACGTCCCACTGCTGGGTACAGGCCTTCCTATATGGGAGAAACACATGAGGAGTGTGGGCCATAATACCACCACGCTGGCCCAATGCGGGTTGGTGGGTTAAAGCGGTTGCAGCAACAACGAGTACCAGCGGCTTAACGTGCCTTCCGAAGCACGGAAGAGCTCGAGATAACAAACTTAGATTGACCCATCCCAGGATCGACCATGGCGAAAGTTGCTTTGTTTTTCGTCTAGAAACCAGAGTGGTTAAAACAATACGCCACCGAGCTCCATTTCTTATACTTACTCTTAATCGCAGCTTTTCTTATTTATACTTATCCTTCACAGACCAGGTACTTGAAAAATAAATAATATTCCTTTTTTATTCTGGAAAAGGTTACAAGTGTTACAACCTTAGTTTTCATATCTTTTATATCGAACCGTATGTGCCAAATTGTCGGCAAAGAATAAAGTTCTGATCGCTCCTGAGTATATCGTCATAAAATAGACACAATCAAATATAAGAGCACTCACATTGATTTGTATCCGCAGTGGTATTTCTTACTCGCTCGGGGGTTAAATGATGAGTCAGCGTGTAATGCGTGTGCATGGGGTAAGTATACGGACTATTATACAGTTGGGGGTTGGGGGGCGGTGTCACTCTACGGGGGACTGACTCACTGGTTTACTTTTATTAGTTGAAAGTTATGCGAAGTAAGTTATAATGATTTATTGCTTGTTTCTTGTGTCTTTGTTGTCGAGTCAGCAGTTCAGTTTGAGACTTATTTCTAGACTCATGTCAAATTAAAGAAATTCATTTCATCATGTCTTGTCTCTTGAACTCTCCATTCAAACATGTTATCAATATTTACAAATATTTTTTGTTAATCTATCTTAGGAAAACACTCGGGAACAAACGCTGAAGCTCGTCAAGAAAAACGTTAATGTAATCGAAGAGATATAGTTAAGCGAATCGGACGTTTGCAGATTCCGTTACAATTCTCCGTCATCCATTTAAGAATCATCCATGTATAACAATAAAAACTGTTAAAGAAGCTCAAATTAATTAAACTTTTGCAAGCAGAGTTTCATGAATATAAACTGTAATTTTAGATGGTCAGAGGTCAGAAGTAGTTTCCAATATTTTGCAAGAGTGCAAAATGAACCCACAGTCTTAGAATAATATCCTTATTATTCTAAGACAACAGTTTCGATCTGACAGTTGAAAGGCAGAAGAAGTAATGTTTCGCCTACGGTATGAATAGGGATGTTGCCTACCCTTGAATATGGCGCTATTTTTTACAAATTCGGAAAATATACGCTATTTTTTACCCATAAAAACAATCAAAACTTAAAAGTTATGGAATATTGTTAAAGTTGTACGGTTTAGACTTCTTATTTATTTTTATTGCACTAAGGTCTAGTGCAAGGCAAGATCTTCCTAAAACGAAGTGACTGCAGTGTTATATGAGCTTGAATTATTCCTTTTTCAATCATTCTTGTGTAGTTTTACTTTCGAATGTCCACTTGCTATAAGTAGTTGCGCCCTAAATATACCATAGATAGGATTCTTCTCGTACAAAGGCTCTATAGTTACTACACAATCCGTATTATTGTAATTGAAATAGTCCACGGAACCATAGTTGAAAAGGAGATGCAATTACGATTCGGATTCGGGCCAATATGCTCATAAAAGTGAGTTATGGTTATTTTATTTTTAATTTGAATAATGAATCCTTTGCGCCTTCCCCGTCCCATAAAATATAATCGCTCGAATATTGCGAAGGATCATTGTCACGATAAAATCTAAATGATAATTGTATTTGAGTTTACCGTTGCCAGAATTTGTGGTTTTTTGGAAGTAATGCAAACTAGTTTAATAAATTGGTTATTTTTTGGAAACCCCTTCCTATAAATATTTATTATAGAGTGTCTATGAATGATATAGCTTGAAGAATTTAGTATTAGCTATCGTTATACAAGTTTTTAACATTGCAATAATAACAAAGTCTAAAAATAATATAAAGACGCGTCCCTTTGATATATCAAATGTATTTCAATTTTCCATCGAAAGACCAATCCATTTAATGTAAACAAAGTTATGAGAGCCGGTTTCAAGAGATCTTATACAATCATATTTGAGTGTCTGTTTGAAACTTTTTGGATAGCTCTTATACTGTCGGCGATGAGGAAAATGTAACACGTATAAATTTAGAAATCAAGCTTCTTCTGTTAAACAGGAATAATATTTATTTCGGTCTTTTTAAGCCGGCGAACGTAGAGAGATCGGTCGCCGTTTTAAGCATATTCTGATACGGATTCCAAAGTCAGTTTTACGCCTTGGCGTTTGCTCCAAACTACATCTAACCATTGGGACACAGAAGCTTAGTAAAATACTTATTATTTGATGGGTAACCGCTTCAATGATTGGTAATTGCTATATTTTTAAAACCTATTTGTCCAGCTATCCTATTTTAGATACATAGTGTTACGCACGTCAGCCGTTAATATTATTATGAGCGCTAAGCGTTATAATAAGTTTTTTTAAACAGTGTCTGCCTTGTAGGTTTATCGATCAGCTTGCACCCAGTTAGAACCTGCGCCCGGGGACCACGCACCCCATGCATCCCTAGCACCCTTATTATCAATTTTCGGAAAATGTTCGAATTTTGGAAACTCTATACTTCCTTTGAGAATAAGGGGTTGGTTTATGTCGACCTTGTCATCGTTATCTATAATCAACAGTCTATTTACACTACTCGGCCAAGATCTTCCTCCTTGGAAGATATACATGAAGTATTTGGGATATGTAGGGAATCTTAACAATAAGGTATGAAATAGTTTGACTCTAGCAGAAAATGAGTGCTTACCAAGCAAGCTTGTGTTTTCTTAGGTCTCCAAGGCCGTGTTTAAAGAGAATCCATATAGCCCAAGACTAAAGCATAATATTGTTTTATTCAAGTAAATCAATCAAAGTCACTCTAAGTAGCCATAGAGCGCTAAATAATGTACAATTGAGCATTTTATGTCCTGAATAGTTAGACCTCTCTCAGTCGCTTTGTCGTGCATAATTTTGTGGGACTTCTGGTCGATTAGCAGGATACAATAATGTATATTTATTCATAAAAAGGCAACAGATACCTACAGAATCCTGTTAACCATTGACTTCTCGCTCCTAACCTGTTCTACGATTATAATGTAACATCTGTCTGGCACTCTGAAAGTATATCAAAGCTTTTTATGTGACATAATTTTCTTTGGATTAAAAACGACATTAATACTAATCATTAGCGTCAATTAATAGCCACTGTGCTACCACTTAATTAACTCCAATAACACTAGGCTGGAAATGTGGTACTAATGTATTGCTATTAAAAGATAATAAAACTGGCTTGAGTGATAAAAACACAGTTGAATTATCACATTTTAATGTTTTATGATCGGCTGGGGCAGCACTCATCCTTACAGAAGATCGTAGTTCATAAGTAACGCTACTTTGTGGTGTTATGTTCCTGCGGTGATTATGACATAGACAATTAAAATTTATTTATGTCTGGTACGTCAAGCTTGGGAAGGTTTACAATATACCAAAATATTTGTCAAAAAGATAGAGCAAAAGTATGACGATTCAAAAAAACTTAGTCACGATCCAATAATAATGAGTCCATTGAATAAAGATCGTTTATTTTTCGACATTCCCCTACCAAATAACACCAATTATATATTGTTGTTTTATGATCAGATTGGTTGATTGCATGGCGACTTGTGTCCTTTATTGCTAGAGCACATGATGATGATTCTAATTAATTGAGATATCGTAAGCATTGATAGTTCCTTCTCTACTCTACGCTGTGATGACCATTGACGATAGTAAACCGCCGAGCTGTGACATGACCTTGTTGGCTTGTTTCCCACCTTTTCCGGATAAAAATCTCCTGGGCGGCATACAATCAATGCCATTATAAAGACCCTCCGTTACCAGGCTTGTCTTCAGACGTCAATAGCAGTCGAAACGAGATTGGATTTTTTAGGAATATAAATAATGGATTAAGGGAAAACGGGAGTGAAAGTTGTTATTGGCAATAAAGGAAATATTTAATTTGCCGTAGGCACCTACATAGTTAATAAATTAGCTTTTAACTTTAAAAAATATTAATTAAGCGTCTTTAGTGAACTTCCTGAATAGTATAGGTACCTACTTATAGTTTACAAATCTCAAAATCTCGAATCTCAAAATATGAGTGGCAAATACCACACTATGCCCTACCTCTTATTATTAAAACTTATTTATAATCATAATCATTATCTTTATTTACTAAAATATGATACCAATAGATGTTACAATGTTATATCACCACTACATATTGTATTGATATTGATCATCACTTTGAGGGGTTTTATGTTTATTTTAATATTAGTTTTTCTGTATATTTTAATATTAACCCTACCGTTTAATTAAGAGAGATGAAGAGAGTCAACATGGGTTTTTTATGGTTTATGTGTAACATAAACATAATGCATTTGGAATCCCATGCTGTCTAGTAGCTAAATTTTTTGTTACCTAGATCATCGTCCCGAAAACGAAAAAAATATTTAGATAAGTAAGCAGCGGGTATAGTTTGATCCCTAAGTAGATCGGCAATCTGCAAGACTGCTGTTACAACTAAAAGCATTTTAAGTTAGCCATATAATTTGCCGCTTCTTGAACAAAAAGTGAAACCCTAGAAGAAAAAATGTCTGAAATTTTTCACGGCGGTAAATATTATCACTGTTCAAATGTTGTCCCGCCCGTAAACTCTTATTTATGCCTGTCGCCGAGCAAACTTACCGTCTAACAAACAGTTAATACCGGCGCCTTTGTTGTCTGCGATTCTTATATTTTCTAGTGTTGAGACAGATTAGCGGCGGAGTGTCGATAAATCTCCTGCTTAGTACTTACGTCCCTGTAGGGGTTTACCTCATCTTCCGTGGAAATATTTCAATATTGTAAAATTGATACCTGACATTACTTTTCACTCATGAAGTTTTGAATATCGTATCTTTTTTCAAATTTTCTTAATCCAAGTTTATACCAAATATGAGTTTTGAATTTAAGTGCGTTAGGAACATTCATTGTGTAACTTTTGTAAAACAATGGTTTTGTTGGAACTAGCGCGAGGAAATGGTACTAAAATCTTAATTAGATGTGTATTTGGTTTTGGGAGCGATAACTAGGTGATTTACCTAATTCTGACTGATAGTTTAGCTTAAAAGCACAACTAGGTGGCAAGTTGCCTGTTTACAGAGAGTCTTAATATATAGTAAAATGTATTTAGAGGGTTATCTTCAGCAACTTCCACGCAGTGAAAGTTAGCAAACATGATTCACCACCCGCTTTTAGTACCCATCTATTTTGCTGAACACAGACTAGCCTGAGTAGCGAGTACTGGCGAGACACCTACGATTAATAACTATTCGGGAACACCGCCCGGCAGGCGGGTAGTTTGCTATTACATTTTGCTACCTTCAAAGTTTCAGCCATAAATTAGTAAACTTATTGGCTTTGTAACACACTATTAATCCAGGATACCTGACTTCACCTGCTAGTTAATTACGTAACTTCATTTACTGATTAATATGCATAAAACAACGGCTGTCCGTGCGATATTCTGCGATATGACTTTTTAATTTTTATCATGTTTCGCGCCTTTGATAATGTTTATCATGTTTCACATTTGGTTAAACAAGTTAGAATCGTATGGCATCAAAGGGAACATCCTAGGGGCTTAGTCCGTCTCACTTAATTGACTTCGGTCAATTAAGTGAGACGAAATATAATGATTTGCGATTAAGCCCGCAGGCTTAGCCAAAGTTTGGTACTAAAGTACGGCACGTGCGTTATTTTTCGCAACGAACTCCGAAGAAGGAATACTAAATAAGCATTTATACCTTATCTAGACAATTCTATTTTTGATAAGCAAAACATAATTTGAGTGAGATCTGAGTGATCTGACTAATCAACACTTCAATCCTGGATCTCGCTAGTGAAGAGTTTCAAGAAACTATGTAAACTCTTAATCATTTCTTGATAATATTACTTTGCTGTTGATCTATACGTTTTGTAATTAAGAAACTTACTTTAGACACCTTTGTAATACCTACTGTATTTGGTTTAGCAACATCGCATCGGTAGTCTCCCGTAAAGCACTCATTGAAGTTTAGTGCGCCTAAATACAGACAACTATTTTCGTCGTCTGGGACACTTTTGAACTTAAAAGTCGCAAAGTTCGCGTGTTGAGTAGTAAAAGGGACGTGAAAACTTCTAAGTTCCATACCTATGCGGTAACAAAACAGCAGTTGAGCAGTTAAGCTATTAACGGTGGAGGGGGAAGTAATTATGAATTAGTTGCAGCCGCAACTGGCTTTCTTGGGAATTACGAGTTCTACTGCTTGCGTTAGTGACATAGCGTTATGAACAACGAGGATTTATGTTGCCAATTTTGCCACAGAATAACAAACGACCGTATATTATTGTCTGGAAATTTTATTTTTGGAAATTTATCGTCATGTCATGCGGATTGTGGTCTTGTGTTAAGGAATAAACAGCGTCAGCAATGGCTTTGAGTTTGTTATGGACTCTATTAAGGGAAAGAAGGATACCAAGATCATTTTGCTCACTCACTAACATTTTATGAATTTAAATAAACTATACAAATATGAAAAAGATAAATATATAAAATCAGGTGAAAATCGAGGCATAAGCATCAAGCAAAATAATAAATAGGCCAATAAGTTTCCAAATAAAATTGAAGGTGCCTTTGTTTTGATGCTGATATCATGAGTAGTCAGCTATCGATCGTAGGCCAAGGCTTCGCCGCAAGGCCGGTTGGCTATAACTCGATACCGGTGCGATGTGCACACTTAGTAAAATATTGCCTAATCTAGAGTAACAATAACAAGACACAACGACATTAATTTATAATACCAGGGTTCTCACTTGCTTGTTGCTGATCCAATAAGAATTAGGTTACGTGACTTGCTCTTCATCACTCTTAACAACATGCTCCTTCGAAGAATTCTGAAATCCACGTACACTAGAGAAACATGATAATTATTAGCTAAATTAAGATGAATAATCAGTAGTCTCATCAATTTTCTCCGTCGAATGGCACCGGTATACATGCGGGTCACACACAAAACAATTAGCCATGTGTTACCCGCAATTTTGTGTTTCATTTTATTTATCCGTGCACAAAGCATAATGTGATTTTTTTACGACAAGGGTGGCAAGCAAACGTACAGATCGCCTGATGATAAGCAGTTGCTGTCGCCTGTGAAGACTCTTAGCACCTTGGACACTACTCACACGTCATATGCTGTAAAAATTAATGATGTCAACATATAGCTTTATCTCGATTTTGAGTAGACATCGTCAACCTGCTCCCGAGGACAACCTGTCAGCCGGACAACGAGCTCTGACGAGGGACAACCTGTCTCGGAGCAGGAACACACCACTACAAGGTAGTGTTATTTAGCTGCGAGCTTCTATAAAGCCGAGCTACTTCAGTCTAGGGCTCAAAATTCAAGGGGCAAATAACACAATGGCCCTAATTCTGGAAAACACATGCTAAGTTTAAATTTAAGTTCAGTCTATTTCTTTCTTTCAAAACGAATACGAAAGGGATGGCCATCATATAAATTGTCATTTAGAAAGGTGCGTTCAATTTTCGACCTTATTGAACGTGCTAAAATGCAGTGTTTAGGAGGCACCTCCGTACATGCCGTCTAAAATTGTCTATGGTTTCTATGAAATCTATCTAAATTTAATTGACAGCTCTAAACAGATTCTTGCTATCTTTTTCCTATGACTTATTGCGAGAAAGAGATATACTGTACTTAAATTTAGAATTAAAGTGTGTTCCCAGAATTAGGCCCAATGTCCTTTACAATGTCCAATATACTTTTTATGTTTTCTCAATGCTGTGGGATGGCTCCGCAAAGTACCTCCGCGATGCACTGGACAGATTGCAGCGTCGTGCTGTCCGTATAATTGGCGATGTAGAGGTCATGAACACCCTTGAGCATCTTCAATTGCGTCGAAACATGCGTCGCTTAGCGCCTTCTATCGGCTATATTACAGTGAGTGCTCAGAAGAGCATTTTTTTGCACTATCCCACTTCCCCCCTTCCTACTCAGGAGCACGCACGCGTGCCGGTCTACGGAGTAATCAACTCACTATCTCCACCTCAACATCACGCGCAATAAAATTTATCAACTCGTTTCTATGTTGTTCTTCCAGAACTTGAAATTCTTTGCCAGCACATGTTATATTCTCTCCTTCCTATAACATGGGTTCCTTCAAAAGACGCGTGAAAAAGCACCTTCTGGGTAGGTAAGGTGAAGACGGCTAGAGCAGTGTCTAAACTGCACTGGCTGTTGTTGCATATGGCCTCTTGCCGTGCTGTATATAAAAAATGCTTCCGTGTTGATATAGTGGTATATTTTATTGTTATTACTCCAATCCAATTGCGACTCTTTTTATTCAAATAGCCAGTCGTAATGCATTTACTTATACCTCCAACAACTATGCAGGTGGACCGCCTGATGATGGTAGTTAGGCAAGTACCTGACAACACCACAAGAAGATGACGAAAAACATACCGGCCGAATTGAGAACCTCCTCGTTTTTGAAGTCGGTTAAAAATATAGATACATATGCTTATTAGCATTTAGACTTGCACAAGAATAATCTTGACTTTAAAGAAAAACATTAATTATGGATGTTATTATGAAAATAGGAGTAGAGGGTCAAACCCCAAATGCTTCATGACAATTAAAATTCATGAATGTTAACGCTATGCATTATTCACGAAAAGTGCTTTATTTTGAGAGTTTTTACCAACGCATTCTTCATCTTATGATTACATTTAACATATTTGCTTTCACTTAAGTCGATTAAGAACTGTACGCTCAAGTAAAATATTTTTATCGAGACAAGTTATGAAGAATACTCTTCTTATATCCTGCCCTTCGACTTACTCCAAGCAATTAGGCAACTTAAAATTCTATATTTTCTATAAGATTTCAATTCGTTATAATTAACTGTGTAATGGCTATATTGTGAAAGAGAAATAAATAAATAAATAAAAACTTACCTACCGTGTATAGAGCTTTTTCCATGTTTCGGCGCTCTTTCAGGCTAAAACACTGAATCTATTACATAAGGACCGGTAGATCGAAGCAGGTTACGCAACACGTATCACGCTGGTGTAGAGTAGAGGAAGCGAAATTTGAGCAAACTGGCCCACTCCTTTCTTCTATTTGGCATTTTTTTAAAGAAGTAAGATTCTATACATTCATATCTATAACCCATCCCGTTTACATGTTCATATGGTGTGAACTAAGACAGTGCAAAATTAGAACTAAAAACTATATTCCGCCACCGTGCCACGATAAGCGGGTTTATTTGCTAATTCATTTTGATAGTTAAAAATGATAATCGCTATAGTTGATTGTCTTTCCATTGCTAAATTACAAGGCAAGTTAGCACAAAGGCATTTTATAGAAAATAGTAGTTGATCTGAAAAACTAAGTCGTCATCTTTTCATTTGTCAAAATAAGTAACGAACAGTCTAAGTGTCCTATACTTGAGCCTTTGATAAAGAAATACACAGATCGAAATCGAGATCAAAACGTTTCGAATTGATCCGGTTTAGCGTTAGCATCTCTGAATAGGTATTCAGTGGTGGTATTCCGGTAGGTATCCAATCCAGGTGGATTGTTTACACCGCTGTTGACAGCAAAAGCTTTAAGTAGGTATCGATGGCTAGTACAGCGTATCCTGTTCCTGTCACAGAGTAAGCAAAGCGTCAAACCTTTTTTTTATATATATAAAGCACGACCTGTTGTGAAGCGGTAAGACGAGTCCTTATGCAAAGACAGCTAGTGCAGTTTAGACACTGTTCTAGCCGCCTCCACCGTGCCGCCGGGCCAAAAGGTGCCTTTTTACACCTCTTTTGAAGGGTCCCATGTTATAGGAAGGAGGCGGCCAGGAGGAATGTGCTGGCAAAGGATCCCAAGTTCTGGGAATACGACTAACAAACTAGGTACTGAATTTCTTTGTGCGTGATGTTGAGGAGGAGACAGTGAATCGATGACTCCGAACACCGGCACGCGTGCTCCTGAGTAGGAAGGGGGATGGTGGGATAAGGTCAAGAAGCTCATGATTGTTTATAAAAGTGGTGTTACTGGCTAGGGAAGTCGATCGATCAAGCCGATCGTAGCTCCTTTATTTGCTACAGTGATATTTACGTTTAACTTTATTTTCTTTCGATACACATTTATGATATTTCTTCATTATTGTAACCAAATTTGTCGCATGCCTTCCCCAGTCCCCGTGGGTATACTGACAGAATATCAATTTTTCCTACACAATACAAGTAAGTGGATACTAATGGCAAAAGCAGCTTATCAATTTAATGAAGAAAGGCATTACTGGTATAAATAAAGCTGGCAGAATTTCAGCCCTATAATATGAGGATGATGATCAATTTTAATAAATAAAAAACTCACCACTGAGGGCTCTGTGCTCCACAGTATGTTTTCCACAGTGTGTTGTTATTTATTATATTGGTACAAAAGTTGAAATGTTTCGTCGATTTCACCGGTATTCACTATGGCAATATGGAGGGCGACATAGAAGTCAAATAAACGTCATCAAAGTGACATGTACGCGCCATGATGAATATTTGGCTGTGTTGCAGCGCAACAAAGCAAATAAAAAGAAAATGAACAATTGAACATTGTTTTGCATATTTTTACCTATTTTTCAGAAAAGTGTACATAGTCCTGGCCGGGTCTCCATACATTTTTAAAACATCTCTTAACCCATTGATATCCGATAAACCAGACCAATTAAATTTTAACTGTCACGGCATTAGGTAATGTCGTATGGGAGTTAGAGGGTTCTAAGTACAAAAATATAAAAAAAAAACATTATAAAGAGGTTAGAAAAGGTGGTTAAAAATTAGAAAGGTTTAGATATATTCTAATTAAAAACAAATGGATTAACAATATAACTTCTTATTTCCCTATAATTCTATGATTTTCTGATTCCAATACTAAACGCTACAGTGCTTTTCCTTGTTACTGCAGGTGTCTATAGGCGGCGGTAACCGCTTAACACCAGGTGGGCTGTCAGCTTGTTTGTCATCTAGTTGTATATAAAAAAAAACAAAGTACTCATTGCGTTTTTAATAAACCTAGCTCATAAAGAAATCTCTTGTTCCAGGTTGACGGTAGCGTATTCATCACCCAGATAGGGGTGGATGATGCAGGCCTCTACGAATGCGGGGTGGAGAACGAGACCGCATTCCTTGACAGAATCAACCTCACAGTTAGGAGTGAGTATACTTTTAGAATAGAGTAATTTTTTAACAAACTGTTACAATATATCTCTTAAAGCAATGTTACCCTTATTTGTATATATATCTCACAATTCAGTAAAACAACCTCCATTGTAAAGTGAAATTACGTGTTAAACCTACCCGTAAACTGGCTTTACAAGTTTATAGAGATTCCATATAACGATGTTTTTTTTTCATTCAATAAATAAATGTTATCATCTTGTATCTTTTGTACAAGTTATTATTGGACTGAGTAGTCTCGTGGGAACTTTCTACATGAGATCTTTGATTGACTGACAAAATTGGGGATTATGGAAAGGACGACCTCATAAGTTTATAGTGTCCAGCACGAATTGCCTAAATATTTTAAAACCTAAATATCGCAGAATCAACAGCAATATATTTATCTAAGTACAACTCATAAAAAACCTTCACAAATAGGTACCTATAATATACTCTTTTTTTATACTTTCTTACAAAGTCACTTATTTTCTTAGAAGCACTTTAGTATATTATCAGTCAGAAACTGGTGGACAGAACGGAACCGGAAACGGGTGACAAGAAAATATAGCGACTCAGTTCCTGTTTGAAGTTTCTAACAAAATATGGTATTTAAGAACGGATGACACTTTCCAACCTCTTATATTATGTATGATTTTCAGGGGTGAAAGTAAACATGATGTATCTTTCAAACGACCTCTTCAAACGTTTATTATAAGAAGCTCTTTTATGTAAAGGAGCTCGGTGGGGTTGTGATTTGAGCGCTCTGATTTCGATTACGAAAACAAAGCCACTTTCGCCATGGTTGGTCCCGGGATGGGTCAATCAAAATTTGTAATCTCAATCTCCTCCGTGCTGCGGAAGGCCAAATTTTCAATCAGTTACCTGATTCATTAAAAAACATCAGTGATGAAAAACATTAAAAATACTGGAAAATTAATAATAGATAAGAAACAAAACGACATATCAAAATAAAATATAAAAATAAGACTGTAATGTTCAAAAATTAAAAATCATAAAATACCAAGCAAAATATCTAATTAATAATAATAATAATGTCATTAATTAAATATACGTAATACTCACACTGAAATTAACAATGACAATACTACATAAAAATTATTAACAATTACAAGTGTTCCTCCTTCCCATTATTGTTGTGCCCGACAGGGTCCATAGTGATTCCTATCTGTGTAATGTAACACCTATTGTAAATACTTATGGAACCTCTAAGTACTGAGTAGGTATTAACTAACTTTTGCTGTGTTGATGTTGAATAGGTACTTAGCTATTAGAAATGATCTCTAATACCAATGTTTTAGATGATACGTAAAGCCGTTGATCCTGTAATTTTGGGCCAAATGATTCTTTAATCAACGAAACAAAGAGTTTTGAACAGTTTGTTATCCAAATAAAGGTTGATTGAAATGCAAAGTCTATCAACAAAACTTTCCGAATTGATTAATCTGTCAAGCGGCGTTTTGCCTCTGGAGGTCTATGACAATTATAAAATCAATTGCTTCTGGAATATGATGCTTGAAGAGTTAAAAAAGGAAATGCCTACAAAAACCACAGATGCTAAAATATAAATACAATTCGCGCTTCCAAGTCGGGCGCTTCTACAAAACTGCTGACAGCGAGTAAGCAAACAATCTGAAATATGAAACTACTACGCGACTTGAACTATCAGAGTTAAAGTCAGTTATTATAGCCCATACTAATACACAGAATCGGCGAGCTTCCCCAGTTGCGGAAGACTCTGGCAATCTGTGAGTTATAGCTATCACTAGCATTTCAGAACGAATGGTCCACTTCGCTGAATTTACCTGTGTTGCATTTAGATTAAAGCATTTACGTTGCTCTTCTTTTTGGAACGATGAATAATTGATGTATGAAGTCGGTGGTATTTCTTAATAGGTACAGTTAAAATAGTAGGCTTTTTGTTACTTATCTTAAAAATATGAAACTGTAATCAAATTTTAATGATATTAATATTTAATCACATTTTAATGTTTTTGATTGTTTAAACGCCTAGCTACCTTATTGTAACAATTACATATAAAGAAATATTAATATTTCGTACACTTTATCTTCATGCTCATAATCTGTATCATAAGTATGTAATTTGAATTTTTAGAATGCGATCATCAGAATGTGTACGGGACTCGGGCTTGCAAATAATATGCTCACCAGGTAGCCCAGTATCGGTAGGTTCTTCAAAATAATAAGGCAGGGTTGTTACGAAGAGCTAGCTTGGCGAATAGAGCGATAACGATATTTCCATAGAGAGAGAATGTATCTATCAGTCTGACCAAGTTCGAGAGAGACTGCGCTATTATACAGGGCGTCCCACGGCCATGCCACACGGAGGGAAAGTATATTAAATATTGAACGTAGGATATTTTACTAAAAGAAGACATCGTTTTATTTTTATTAATAAGTAGAACTGCATACACAGATTTTTTAAAAATCGCCTACCTCAACCGGGAATCGAACCCGCCAAATGTGATAGAAAAATTACTTGTATTTTATAATAGCGTTTGAAAGGGCTACTCATAACCATTATTTTTTCCTAAATAACCTAGCATATTAAATGAAACTAAGATCATAAAATTTTTCATTTTATTTAAAATTTTGTTCAGGGAAATTTCCTCTGACTTGGCCATGCTTCCAACAATTAACATTATCATTTCAAAGACCTACTCACTTGAGATACGAGATTTCCGTGGTGTAAGTACATGATAATAATAAAGCGATACATGAAGTGTAGTAGGTACTTGTATGCATTTCTTCATGAGCTCAAAATTACCATGCAACTGGCTGATATTAGTAAAAATAAATAATTCGAAAATGGAACACGTAAATTTTCAAGCGTCTCTTCTTTTGTTTATTGTGAGTTTCATTTTCGTTTATTAGCAATTTTTGTGTTAATTTACTTACCATGGCGTACCAAAATAATTTGGATTTAATAGAAGCATACTTTTTAAATCACAAAGACATTTCATTAGCTTTGCGGTGGTACCGCGAAAGATATCCCGATAGACGCACACCATCTCGATATGTGTTGAAAAGAATGGTGGATAATTTAACAAATTTAGGACGTTTTGATCATCGCTTACAGCAACCACAGCAGCAGATAATAAACGTCAGCGATGATGAACTCAACATTCTGATTTACTTTGAAGCGTACCCGAAGAGTTCAGTGAGGGAAGGTGAACGAGAAATTGGACTTTCAAAGAGTAGAATACATCGCGTTCTGAAAAAATACAAGTTTAAAAGTTATGTTGAAGGGCGATTAGTGCAAAAATTACGGCCGGGAGATGCTGAAAGACGATTTAATTTCTGCCAACATATCGAGAGACTCATCCTTGAGGATCAAAATTTTTTGAACACCATTATTTGGTCAGACGAGTCAAACTTTAGTAACAACGGTATGTACAACCGGCGTAATAATCGCATTTGGTCCAGACAGAATCCCTTACGAATCCGCGAGACTAATGATCAAGTGCGTTTTTCTTTCAACTGTTGGTGTGGGATTGTAAGTAACCGGGTTCTCTTAATACATTGTTACGAAGGAACTCTGAACACGGAAAGATATCTAGAAATACTTGAGATTTTAAGAAATGAGATTAATAATCTTCCTGATGCAGATCGACGAAATCTCATATTCCAGCAAGATGGGGCTCCGGCTCATAACAGTAGGAGAACAGCCGAGTTTCTTAATGAATATTTTCCTTCCTGGATCGGCACTTTTGGACAAATTAGATGGCCACCGAGATCCCCAGATCTAACCCCACTTGATTTTTTTTTATGGGGTTATGTAAAAGATTTAGTTTACAGGAACCGGTACAACAGTGTGCAGGAGTTACAAAATGAACTTAGACGTATTATTTCAAACATCCACCATGCAAAAATAAGTAAATCGACAGGGAGAGAAATTATCAAAAGAGTGAGAATTTGTATACAACAGAACGGATCACATTTTGAGCATTTGATAAATTAATTTTTTTTTTAAACACAATGAAAAATTTTATGATCTTAGTTTCATTTAATATGCTAGGGTATAAAAAATAATGCTTATGAGTAGCCCTTTCAAACGCTATTATAAAATACATGTAATTTTTCTATCACATTTGGCGGGTTCGATTCCCGGTTGAGGTAGGCGATTTTAAAAAAATCTGTGAATGCAGTTCTACTTATTATTAAAAATAAAACGATGTCTTCTTTTAGTAAAATATCCTACGTTCAATATTTAATATACTTTCCCTCCGTGTGGCATGGCCGTGGGACACCCTGTATAGGCGCGCTTAGGTATCGCAACTAAAGCCCTCCTTCGCGAGAGGACGACTTCGCGAAGGAGGGCTTGTAGCGTCGCCCTAGCATGCTACTCTCGGGTAATAAAGATAACATCTTATGATGTTATCGCTCTATAGACTATCCAGCTGTATACATTTATTCAATAAAACTAATTACAAAATAATAAAACTTAAAACTATAAACTATTCACAAAATAAGGTAAGTATTAGGTATATATGGCACTTGTGTTTATATTCGTCGTGTAAAGAATGCCTGTATGTACGATTGCAACCTTTAGAACTTGAAAATATAGATGTAAACATATTCTTACTATAATGAGGACAAAATGATATCACATAATATTCCAAAGGTAAGATTTCATTTATATGTCTTTGTTCTGATTGTATTTTGCCATTTTTCTTTTCTGTACTTATAATGCTGATGTCATCCATCCCTTTGTTTCATTTAAGGTCCACATTGTTGTTGGGAATTTTCGTTGAATTTTGGAGAATAGTCCAAGAAATAAAAATAATAAAATAAGCCATCAAAAAATATTGATAAATATCACATACCCGTAAATATAATTTAACCATTGTTTCAAACTTATTAAAGTAAAATACAATGTCAAGTGATAGTAAAGATATCCGATTTAATATAAATAATGTAATTTATAAGAGTTGATCGAGATTTCACCATCCGATTTTTTGTTTAAAAGAATTATTATTTGTCTTAACTTCAATATTGTAAAAATGAAGGAGGATATTAGTCGTAAAGCCATGCTGCATACATAATTCAGAAATTACTCAAAGCACAGCCTAAACTGGCTATCCATCCCATAAAATTTATGCATAGTACCTTTTGTGCCAGCGCAAGATTGAATTATTTATTGGCAGACGGCGCCTCGTACTATCGATAGTCTTACCCACGTCTTACCGTATTTTGGTAACACTTACCCACGATTTTCTGACAATCTTTCTTTGTTCTTATTTTTGCTAGCAAACTTTACGGGCTTATTTCTTCTCTTTCGCAGTTACAATTAATAAACATATAAGTTTGCTTTATTTTTAAAAAGATTACATATTATTCGTGATAGCTGGATTTATTGTTTTAGTTTGACTGTATTATTGTTATGTGTAATAATTTTACTGGGTTCCGTTTAAGTATGTGATTTATTCCCTTTACAATAAAAAGCGCACAAAACACATTATTGGTACATTGTATTCCTTAATGTTCGGTTGTAAAGTTACAAAATAAATCTACTAAAGCCATATCTAATTTATTTACTTCAAAACATCATGTCTCCAACATTTGTCTAAAAAAGACTGGCGCGGGTCCAATCCAAACAAGTTGGCAGAAACTTAACTTTTATCTTTCCTTCCAGACACAGTGAACAACTTAATTGGAAGTAAAATTATTAGCGATCGATCATGATAAAACACCTTCATCAATTTTGTCTACTACAGGAAAGGGAAATCTTCATTAGAGTATGTACTACTACTAATCGGTTATCGTCCATTATAGTGGTAGGTAACATCTTTAGTAAGTTCCCCATATGTCACATGAAACTTAATTGGGTCGCCCTTTGTACAATTCACTTCAATGTTATGTGTAACATGTCATGTATGGAATACAATAAAGAGTTATAGATAAATAAATAACTGTTTAATGGCCATCCTTATCATTCCTTTGGTATCTTTTTTCACCGTGTAAAGACAAATTAATCTGTCAAGCGGCGATATACCACCGGTGGGCGATGACAATGGAAGAATCAATTGTGTCTGGAATCTCATGCTTGACGGGTACCTAAACTGTATGTAGTTCAATGTTATTTCGTTCCAAATTACGTGCAGGACAACATCAAAACATACAATTTATAAATTGTAAGCACAAGGGATCTGCCTAGTTCAAAAAGCGTACAATGCTATTTTGATATCTGTTCTGGATTAATAGCGATGATTACCCCGCCAGGTTAACATTCAAATCCATTTTGTGGTAAGATCGATAAGTATTTCAATTCAAAAGCTTAGTCAGTATTGCTCAAGTTCTGTATATCTTTTGTAACGTTTACTCAGACATGACTTTAATAATATCGTCGGTCGCCACTATGACTAATGGATTTCTTATACTCTTTGGGAATATTTTATATAAGTTGACTGATAACGATTTACTGTTTTCGAACAATCTTTATAGAAAAACATTATCGTGGGTACTGGACTATTTTAGTATTATGATTTCTTCACCATTCCCTAACTAAGAAAATGTTTTGCTTCCAGAAATTGTAGTTCCTTAACTTCTAGAGAATGGTAAACTAGAACGTACGGAGTAGCTTCACAACCACTCCGTGATACTACGATTGATTGAATTTAAGTTTGTTAAAGTTTTTTCGCGAGCTCGGTGGCGTAGTGGTTTGGGCGTTCTAGTTTCGTATACGAAAACAAAGCAACTTTCGCCATGGTCGGTCCCGGGATGTTTTTAATCTAATTTCTAATCTCGAGCTCCTCTGTGCTTCGGAAAGCACGTTAAGCCTTTGGTCCCGGTTGTTATTGCAACCGCTTTAACCCACCAACCCGTATTGGTCCAGCATGGTGGTGTTATGGCCCAAGCTCCTCATGTGTTTCTCCCATGTAGGAAGGCCAGTGCCCAGCAGTGGGACGTATATAGGCTGATGATGATGATGAAAGTTGTTTCCATTTTCTAATTTATTTATTTACTTTACAACAACACTAATAATACAGTAGCCTGATTAAACAAAACCTAACAGGCGGTTTTAGCTAACGCGTGAACCGTTTAGTGGTGTAAAATTTAATTAGTGGGGTCCCCTTTGAAAGCTAAAACGCTGTCAGCCGTAAAATATTTTTCGCCCCAAATATAAACAAGAACAAGAATTGTGTGATATTTGTATCCGTGAAATATTTTTTAGAATTTGGCAGAGTTGTTTTAGCATTCATAAGATTAGTGACACAACTTCTGATGATATCTGTTAGGGTCCCAACTCTAAGCGACTCTAATAGAAACTAAAAATGGACTGTATGATTCAGGTAATAAAATGTTTCAAAGAAAATCGCGTGGATTGTATGACTTTATTGAAATGTTTCAAAGAAAATCGCGAATGCGCGAATCGCGCACGTCAATGATAATAACTACGGACCGTAGTTCAATGGAAGCTGGCAGATCTGCTCCTACGCATCACCGCGGCTCTTCCAGCAGATCTCGAAAATTGGCCAAAACTCCCGTACAGTATGCGACTTCGGTTAGCATCTTAACTTGGAAGAGCCCGATCTATGTCCAGTTGTGCTATTCTGTGACAAAACTAAGACCTCATATCGCAAGTTACTTCGATTTCAAATCTCAAAATGTATGGATAATCCTCGTAATTCACGGAATAGTATGCCAGACGGCAATAGTGGACTAGAGTTGACTGATTTGATTGGTAGTGTTACCAGTATCTTATTCTTTTTATTGGAAATATAGCACGCTCAAAACGGGCGTGGCTGTTGCTTATTAAAAGTATTAAAGAGTTGCCGACGCTCTAATCGCGGTGGATATTTTTACTGCCCCTTCGACCCTCTGACCTCGTATTTAACACGCCTTTCTAGGGCTGCGTACTGGCTTAAGTTCAGATTAAATTACATTCTCGTTAACTTAAGATACCTTCTGGTTTACCACTCAATTACCAATTTTATGATGAGTTAAATTAACAATAGACAATGTGTCGCGCCTGATATAAATGGATACTTCACAGACTGATAAGATAAAAATAGATGTTTTGATCTTTTCCCGCTACTTTGTTGACAGAGTAGTATATTTTATACTTAATATTGGTACATTTATTTAGAATATATTTATATAACAATTACAAATAATATAATACATACAGTGTGTGAGTGTGTAAGTGTGTTACAAATAATATGTTTATGTGATAATTATTTTTTGACCTCTCCAGCAGCAAAATAGCTCTTTTGCTTCGTAAAATCTCGAAGGAAATTTTACGGTTTTTGCAGCGAGTGTGAGGCAAAGCAAGTTTTTAAATAAATTTGAGATACTTAGGCAGTAACGCGTTCCGAAACTCAGGACTAGCGCTAGTCGCACAACTATGTGTAATTTAATTATTCTAGTTTATAAGCTTAACTATTTTAATTTATGGACGTTTTCTTGAAAAATAATAATAATTATACATATAATTCAGTAAAAAATATAATTAATATTTACTTTTCAAAAAAATGACATGCACTGTAATTTCGGAACGCAACTCAAAAAAAAAAAGGCCGCTTTGTTTGTTCACAGATTATATGTAGGTATAGACTATACATATAATCTGTGAACAAACAAAGCGGCCGCGGGAAAAATAAATTCAGATTGTTTTGATTTTTCGACTTGTGTTTATAATTAATTGTGATTATTTTGTTAATAATATAATAATTACAATAATGAGTTCATCGAGTGATGAAAATGTTTGTGTATCTCACTTATAACAATATTCTCGCTGGAGAGGTGAAAAGTTGTATGTTGCACACGAAAGCATTTTTTTTTTGTCTCGTGCCTTTATCACTCACTGCGCTCTACGTGTAATTGTGAATCACTCGCTATGCTCGTGATTCAATTTTGGACAACTTCGCTGGCTGCTAAAAAATAATTTTGCTCACTTGTTGAACAAATAACTATTAAATACGTAATAGGTTGGGGAAAAAGTTTCTTCGCATTTTTTAAGAAAATTCAAAACATTTTTTAATAAAGTTTATTTACATTTAACTAAAGCATGTAGGTACCATTTTGTTCGATAACTTTTTGCCATCATGTAGGTAGGGAGTAGGGACATGATCCCATTGCTATAGAAATTTCGGGGCTTCTGATCAAAATACCGCGACAAGTGGTTTTGGCAGTCCTCTCGTGATGTTAACCTGACACTGCCTAGAGAATTCTGAAGAGAGCGAAACAGGTGGAAATCTGAAGGTGCAAGGTCAGGACTATACGGCGGATGCTTTAACACCTCCCAGCCAAACTCTCTTAATTTTTGCTGAGTGGCTAAAGATGTGTGAGGTCTAGCGTTATCATGATGAAAAACCACACCCCTTCTGTTGATTAATTCCGCGGTCGCTTTCTCTCAACTTCTTGCTTTAATCTCATCAGTTGTTCGCAGTAGAGTTCAGAATCGATGGTCCTGCCTGGTGGTAACAGCTCATAATGAATAATGCCTATAATGAATAACATCAACGTAGTCCACCAACATCTAGAGACTGCGCAGCCGACCCTACTTTTTCTTACGGAAACTCAAATATCCTGCCCGGCCGACTCATCATACCTACTCTACCCCGGGTACAAGCTCGAGCACAATTTTATGCGTCGTGCCGGGGTGTGCATGTATGTCCGGGAGGATATTTGCTGTCGCCGTCTACACGGCCTTGAAGACAGGGACCTGTCGATTCTGTGGGTTCGTGTTGATCACGGCGGCCACACCCGCATCTACGCGTGCCTTTACAGGTCCCATAGTGGTGATTCGGACACGACTCGACTCTTTGAACACCTGCAATCGACGACCGACAAAGTTCTCGAGCAGTATCCTTCTGCAGAGTTAGTGATATTGGGAGACTTTAATGCCCACCATGTCGAGTGGCTCAGTTCTCGGTCCACTGACTATGCGGGAAGGTCTGTTCACGAATACGCCCTGGCCTATGGATTCTCGCAACTGGTTCATTCTCCTACAAGAATACCAGATATCGAGAACCATACGAGCTCTTTACTGGACCTTCTGCTGACTACGCGTCCGGACGGATATACCATCTCAGTGGATGCGCCTTTAGGCTCATCGGACCACTGCCTCGTCCGGACCCAAGTGCGCAACGCGCGGCCCGATGCACCCCGGCCCGCTGGGTGGCGTCGCGTGTGGCATTACAAGTCAGCAGACTGGGATGGGTTGCGTGAATTTTACGCATCGTACCCGTGGAAGCAGCTCTGCTTCGCGTCAGATAATCCTGATACCTGTGCAGCAGCAGTCACCGAGACTATACTGGCGGGTATGGAATGTTACATTCCTAACACGCTAGTGGCCGCAGGGGTAAAGAGACGGCCGTGGTTTAATCGGCCATGCAGGGAAGCTCGCATTAGCAAGCAAGCTGCGTTTCAGGCTTGGACCACGGCTCGAGTCAATCAGGATCCAAACATCTCTGACGTGAAGCGGAAGTTAAATGCTGCTTCGAGGTTCTGTAAAAGAGTGATTGCCAGAGCGAAATTCGATTTTGTCGGCAGAATTGGCGATCGGCTTGCAAGATACCCTTCTGGGAGTCGTGCTTTCTGGTCACTCGCCAAAGCTGCCGAAGGAAACTTTTGTAGTCGTCCTTGCCACCACTCCGTAAGCCTGACGGAAACTTGGCCCACAGCGCTAAAGAGAAAGCCGATTTACTGGGTGTTCTCTTTGCCTCGAACTCGACTTTGAATGACGGAGGTGCTGTACCACCTACCATACCCTGGTGCGGCAACTCTATGCCTGAGATCTCCATTACGCAACGGGAGGTACGGCGTGAGTTGTTATCTCTGGATATTCATAAGTCGAGCGGGCCAGACGGTATACCGGCAGTGGTACTGAAGCAGTGTGCTCCTGAGTTGTGTCCTATTCTGACGCGCCTTTTCGCGCTTTCGTACTCCACCAGGCAAGTTCCGTCTTCGTGGAAGACTGCCCATGTGCATCCCGTGCCCAAGAAGGGCGACAGATCAGATCCATCGAATTACAGGCCAATCGCTATAACCTCCCTTCTCTCAAAGGTGATGGAGCGCGTCATAAATACGCAACTCCTCAGGTACCTAGAAGATCACGACCTAATCAGCGACCGCCAATACGGCTTCAGACATAATCGCTCGACGGGTGATCTTCTACTGTACCTAACACACCACTGGGCTCTTGCCATTGAGAGTCAAGGTGAGGCATTGGCTGTTAGCCTAGATGTAGCGAAGGCGTTCGATCGGGTCTGGCACAGGGGTCTTCTTTCGAAGTTATCAACTTACGGGCTACCTGAGGGGCTCTGCAAATGGGTCGCAAGCTTTTTGTCCGGCAGATGCATTAGAGCCGTCGTTGATGGCAGTTGCTCGGATAGCATGGACATTAACGCTGGCGTCCCGCAAGGCTCGGTGCTGTCTCCAACGCTGTTCTTGCTGCATATCAATGATATGCTGTCTATTGACGGACTTCATTGTTATGCGGATGACAGTACTGGTGACGCTTACTATACGAGTCGTGCTAATACCCCTCGGTCTACTGTGGAGGAAAGTCGCGGTCGACTTGTGTCTGAAATCGAGAGTTCTCTAGTCAGAGTCTCCGATTGGGGACGACTAAACTTAGTCCAATTTAACCCGACGAAGACACAAGTCTGCGCGTTTACCGCTAAAAAAACCCCATTCGCTGTGTCTGCACAATTTCTTGACACACCCCTTTCCATCTCTAAGAGTATCGGGATCCTTGGTGTCGATATCTCTAGTGACGTGCAGTTCCGCGGACATTTAGAAGATAAAGTCAAGCTGGCATCCAAGAAACTTGGTGTGCTCAATAAAGCGCGGCGGTACTTCTCTTCGGGGCAAAGACTGTTACTGTATAAGTCTCAAGTCAGGCCCCATATGGAATACTGCTGCCACCTATGGGCGGGAGCACCTAGATACCAGCTTGGACCGTTTGACGCAGTTCAAAGACGCGCTATGAGAATCGTCGACGATCCCGAACTCACAAGCGGTATTGAACCCTTAAGCCTAAGGAGAGATTATGCTTCCTTATGTGTGTTCTACCGGTTGTATAACGGAGTGTGTTCTGAGGAATTATTTGACATGATGCCCACGGCCTCTTTTTACCATCGCACCGCTCGCCATCGGCAGGGAATTCATCCTCACACGTTGGAACTAAAATGGTCTCGTACTGTGCGGTTTCAGAGAAACTTTCTCCCGCGTACGCTCAGATTGTGGAATGACCTCCCTGCAGAGGTTTTCTCGAACGAGTACAGCATGGGGTTCTTCAAAAAGGGTTTGAAAAAGTTTTTACAGGGTCGGCAACGCGCAAGTGATACCCCTGGTGTTGCGAGCGTCCATAGGCTACGGTAACCGCTTACCATCAGGTGGGCCGTATGCTTGATTGCCACCTTAGTGGTATAAAAAAAAAAAAAATGCCCTTCCAATCCCACCACACACACATCATCACTTTGTTGCGAGTTAACCCAGGTTTCGCCACAGTCTGTGAAGCCTGACCGGCCTTTGACCACGACCTTTTTCGCACGTTCTTGTCGTACGTGATCCACTTTTCATCACCAGTTATCAGCTTCAAAAATGGTTCGGTTTCATTACGTCGTAATAAAGAATCACAAATGAGTACACGGTTCATTAGGTTTCTTTCAGTGAGCTCGTGGGGTACCCAAATATCGAGCTTTTTTGTGTACCCATTTTTTTTTAAATGCGCCAAAACTGTTTTGTGGTCAATTCGCAGTTCTTCAGCTACGTCTTAACTACTGATATGCCGATCTTGCTCCAGTTTTTTAAAAATGCCATCAATTTTATCCGTAATAGGGCGATCAAAGCGACGTGCATCTTTGACATCCAAATTTCCGGATTGAACCTCTCACAGACACAGCACTAGATCCATAAACATTTTCGCGACTTGCGTTGCATTTTACCTTTTTTGTAGGAAAATTTTAAAATGTATCGAATTTCTTCATTAGATTCACTCATCTTGACAGTACGAAAAACAAATGAAAAACACACATTTTCCTAATTTGAATTTGGAATTATCTTTTTTAAAATCTAAACTTTTAATGATACCAAAACCAGCTAGATACAAAAAGTACAGCCAAAGAGATTTTATTACAAGTTCATACATACTATAATGCGAAAAGACTTTTTCCCCAACCTAATATAAGTAATAAATAAAAATTATATTATTTTATTAATATTCTTGATGCACTCGGTGCTGCCTAGTTGCATTGCACAGAGTGATGTCTTACTCATTTATGGGTTGACTGGAAGAGATCTCTTGTAGAAGATAAGTTTACCCGTGCTAACTTTTTTTTTTCAAATTTCTGTGCATTAAAGAGTATGTATAAAATCTAATTTTTCTATATATTTATTTTTTTATTTTTCTATACCTCGTGAATTATTAGCGTGAGAAAAATGGACAACATTAGCACGTGAACTATTGATGTATGTCCCTTTGCTCGGGATTTCTTAGAAACTGGTAGAGAATAGAGATGATATGATATAAAAAAAAAATTAAAAGAAAAAACAGACTGTTATATTTTGACAGTTACTTTTGTCGTGTGCTTTTTATGTAACAGTAGCAGTGGCCAGTGGCCAGTAGAGATGTGTAGGTCCGGATGGATACGGATCAGCGGACCTGTATCACACGCATTAGTGATGGATGTATATCCAACGGCCAGTTGGACACCAATCCCCGGAGTTACATTATAGTAGTTACGCGATAAGGAACTGAATCACGCACGCGTGGATTACGGGCCAGGAGTTCGGGAGTGACGGCGCGGTGGGTGCGAGGCGCGGTAGGGAACTGCATCGCGTTCTTAGAATTAGGTTTAAGACGTATGTAGGTATTCCGTTCCATCCCCATACTCAATCCGCATTCCATCCGATGATCTGAGTTCGCCCGCATATCACGGCCGTTTGGTAAGACCTCCGGACCCATATAGGTCCGACGGATACGGAACCCAGATGTTGGTCACCATAACTGGATGCATATCCGGATCTAGATCCCAATTTACAGCGGACCTAAAACTTTAAATTTTGTATTTTATACTTTAGCTTTAACTTGCTTTACTTACATAATTTAATAATTGCACAACCATTGCCTTACTTGATGCATCCCGTTGTCTTACCTATATAAAACTTTTGTCATAATTATTCTTAGTTTTTTAACATTATTATAAATGTTTGAAAATAATTGCAAAATTAAAAATTTTAAGTAATCCCCGGGGTCATCAATCATCTAACTAACACCATCTCATTAAGACTATTCATAAGAGCCCAAACACGCTATATCTGCTGTAAGTTTCTGAAGAATTAAGCATTTCGCAGACTTTTGATGGTATAGGATCAGCTCAAAGTTAGTATGTCATGGGAATGTCATCGAAGTGACAGTACACGAAAGGAGAATGGCTAGCCCTCTAAGAACTTTGGGCCTAAGCGTTACACTGATGATTTTTGGACTGTTCTTTAGAGCGAGAAATACTAAATACACCCTAATACCCTAAATACACATAAGTATAACCTGCTAATTTCTTTACCGCTTTCTATCCTTCTTCTTAACGTTTTTATAGCAACGTTTATGTAACCACTCATTGAAATTAACACCTCTAGTGATCCAAATTGATATATTAATAATATGATATAATAATCCGAATTGATATAATGATAATGATATTTAATAATATTATTAAGTTTTCATTAAAAAACAGTAATAGACTGAAAAGTAATGATAAGAGTACGCTCTGTTATATTTGTAAAGTTGTAAAATTTTTATTTACGTGATTTGTTAATTAAAAGGGGAAAATCATATAATTTACACCACTAGCTAAGATATTTGGAGTGCCCCTGCTTTTTACTGGGCATGGACGACATTTCATCTTCGGTCCCAGGACCACAACGCACCTGCCATATCGAGTGATTTTTCCTTGTTATTGCTGGTGTCTATAGGCGGCGGTTACCGCTTACCATCAGGTGGGCCGTCAGCTTGTTTGACATCTAATTGTAAAAAAAAAAATTAAACCCAAAGGACTGGTCTCAGGATTATTCCTTGTTTTACTTTAACTTTTAGTCAGCTTGAATATACCGCTTGGATATACCTATTTTGCCTTATTTGTCTAAAATTTCATTTGGCCTTTTTCTGTTACTGATAAGTATTTTAAAAAAACCGTATTTTTTAAATTAATTTAGCTAGCCGTAATTTTTTACTAGATGGCGTTTAAGATGATCGTTCCGTATTTTAAATTAAAATTAAATTAAGCGACGCTTATTTCTAAAAATATGGACAAAGATTTTAAATTATATATTAATAAAAGAAGGATGCATTCAAAATATTTAAAAAATCTGTCGGTAAATAAAAAAGATTCCTGATTGTTTTCATCATTTTTAAAACTTTGATAACTCTGCTGAACAATTCATGAAATGGCGCTTTATTTGATTTGGCCTTTCCAGCGCAGCGTCGGCGTCGATGCGATCCCACTTGGATCCCACATTACACGGTTAACTCACTTCAATATCTAAATCCCTGTTCCTTGCATAGAGACACTTTTTTGTGAGATTATTTATTATGAGAGAGATTTATTTCTACAAATCAGTAAAAGTTACATAAAGATTTGGTCACCCTTACAATTATGACCGCGCATACCGTTGCTTGACCTCGATGATTGATTACAAAAATGTTGTTTTCAAATTTTTTGCTGTACTACTTTTAGCCATAAGACGATATTTCTTGCCAAATATCAAAGTTCAATAGTTCTGTAGCATATCAATTCATAGGCATGTAAGCCTATGAATTTTGATTCACTTGAGATTAAGAGTGTCAAAATGTACGTTTCTTCCGGCAAAAGCGGCCGTGTCTTCTTTTACGTAAACTTAGAAGTTTATTTTTTCACAACTTCATGGGACAGTAGACCGAGATAAAAGGTCTTGCTTGACAGACGGATGGACAGACAGACAGACGGACAACAAAGTGATCCTATAAGGTTTCCGTTATTTCCTTTTGAGGTACGGTACCTTAAAAACGAACCTTACCATAATTATCTAGTTGATGCAAATATGCAATAATTTAAATAGCAATAATATCTGGAGGTAAAATTCAATGTTGGTTACTAGACACCCTGACGATTGCAGCTATTCCTTTGACAAACTCGTCACGCGCGACCAAGGAGCGAGCGAGACCCTTCTCAGAATAACTATACGCGCACCAAGATTATGACAGCATTGTACAGCTCCCTTACGAGTAAAATATTACTGCTTGTCACGTAATTTTGGTAAATGACTTAGCATGACCCACATAAGTCACGAAACAACCACACTGCTTCTATTGATCACCTGAAAAGTACTTTATTTTGGGATACTGAAAATTTTGTAAATACAGTCACAAGCAATAATATGTACACACTTTTGACGGTTAGAGGTTGTTATTGCAAAGATAATATGGACGTAGATGTATTTGGCACTGTCCTTTATACATGAGAGAAACACATGAGAAGCCTCCATAAAACCACCACGCTGCCTGACCCAATGCGGGTTGGTGGGTAAATGCGGTTGCAGTAACAACCGACACCAATGGCTTATCGTGCCTTTCCACAGTATGGTCTTTGACCTCAAAAACGGTAATCCTCATTTTATGACTTCATTTGATGGAATTATTCACTATATATTCTCGAGTAGAACTCCCGAGTGCCAATTTTGTATAGTTTTTAATTAAAAAAATATTTTATGTAAAATTATGAAAATCATTAATATGACATTTTCTTATTTTCTTATTAATAATAATGGTTACTTATAGTAAAATCTAACTAAAAACATTATATTTAATATTTTTAGTTAGGTACCGCTATACAAAGACCAGGGAGGTCTTTGTCTCGCTTTGGATGCCCATGTTTTGCTTTCATAACAATTTTTGATATAGACAATTAGCTCTAAGGGCATTTTTATTTGTGGATGATTTGCTCCCTGGTCTTTCTTCCATGCGCATTTTTTTTCAGCGGACATTATGGTTTGAGAACTAAATGCCTGTTAGGACCTTTTGTAAGTTGCTCCTAATTTTTTTTCGACGTATTTGTCTCAAATGAGTATTCCAATATTTCTGCAACGAGAAAACAAAACCAAATCTGATGGGAAAACTTTTCTTTTTATAGTTATTTAATAATATGTTATTTTATAATAAGAAGAAAAAAGTTAGTTGGAAAGTTATTTTAACTATTTCAATCTATTTACTTCATTAGAAATATACTATATAAAATAAACATCCAAGACTAAATACAATAAATAAGATAAATAGATAGTAGTAGACCCTGGAAGCATAACATATGACAGTTAAAAACCTATTTTGTGTAGAATGTGTGGCTAACAGGTTAAACGTTGGTTAAAGATACTTACCGTAATTATAATCAGTGTATGTTCAATGTATTTTTTTTCCATACAAGCACTATATACAAAATTAGCTTTATTTTTTTATCGCAGAAAAAGTTTCTGATTCTGACCCGCATCAACGACGACGGGAGTCAGCAGTATACCGCTGTATTTAAAAATGTTTTTCCACATAGAATATCTGCATCATTAGGACTATATTAGAAACATCGACTATGTAAGTATAAGGTGTTATTCTAATAGTATGTCACTTTGGTTTTCCTACACGGCTAAGTACTTACCTGAAGATGATCGCGTGCCAAGGTCTCGTACCTAATGACCGCTATTATTTTATCAACCGGCTCAGTTCAGTTAAACTGTATCAGTGTCGTGCATATATGAATATGTACACTATTTAGCTTTGGTTTGTTCCTTAGTCGGTTATGTAATTTTAACTAGGATCATTCAAGGAGCAAAATCCTTTGTCGTCAAAAATGTTGTAGGTACTATGACCCTTTAGTGAGGTTATCCAGTTTACTGGATCTTGCATCAACGAACTCTGTACGTTAGTAGATATTGTATTTATGAATTATTACATAATATACCTACAGGCTTAATCGCTAATCAGTGGAACAATCTGATCTTACTTTGTGTCGTTAACGTATTGAAAATTATGCGGAACTAAACTAAGTCACCACACTACTTAGTAACATAATAAGTAATAATAACTCACGAGAATATTAACAAAACTTAAATGAAGAAATATTCTTAATTTTTGATTTTAACATTATTATAAATGTTTGAAAAATTACCTAACCCCTACCCTTACCTATTTAATTCCTGCCTCAGGACGTGAAATTTTTCTAGTTTTTATTCTATTTTAATTATTAAATGAAGAATAATAAGTAAGCAAAGATTCGACTCGGGGTTAGCGACCTTAGAGAAACATCTTAAAATCTTTGTTGTCTAAAAGTTGAACTTTTGTTTTACACGAATTGAGATGTCGCGGAGCGGCCTTGCCCTAAATACATATTTATATCAAACCAAAATTACAACTAAGTGCTTAGGTGTTTTTATTTAAGCACACACCTAACTGGTGGTTAAATAAACAGGCAATGTTAATTAAGACACTATCTAAAGTAGACAGTCATCATACATTGTTTGACAGTTGGCCATAATTTAAATTATAAAGTAAAGGTTAATTTATGCAAAGTTTACTTACTTACATTAAACAAGGATAAGAACGCATTTATTTTGATATTTAAAATGTCATTCATTCATTTTGTAAAACATACATCCTTTTTAAATGTGCGTTCCCATTGAGGGTCCACATTGGAATTTTGAGCTTTTGAATGTGTCAGCCTTTAGTAAAAGTTCTCAAACGATAGTAAATTCAACCTCTAATTTGTAAAACTCAGCACTCAAAAGTTACATTCGGTTAAAGGTGGACCCTCAGTCGTGACTGACAGGTATCCATATTTAATAATCTACCTAAAATTTACAACTGCTGTAAATGGCTACTCTTAGTAAAAGATTTGTAAAACTAATTTCATTAATTGTCACTCCTTCCTGCTAAGTCAATAAGAAAAAGTAGCATGTCGAAGGTGGTCCCTCAATTGATCGCGATAAATTCATATTAAGTGAGAACAACAGTAATAATTAAAATATAGGTATTACTGAGAGTTAGTAAATGTACTAGAACCCATGTAAATTCAATCTCTAGTTTGTAAAAGAAGCTATTCAAAAGTTTCAATTGATTAAAGGTGGTCCCTCAATTGAAACGTTTGTCATAAAAATAAATCAATTTACGTAGGTACCATTTGGTTGAGAACTAGACGATTGCTATAGCCTATTCGTTAGTAAAAAAAATTAACAAACTATTGCTCCACCGAACAGGATAAACAAATGCACCGTTTTAATTAAAATACTAATCAAACTCCTGTGAAGAAATACTTCAGTCGAGGTGACCACATATTAGGATTTTGTGGGATAAGAAAATTAAAATAATGGAAAATCTGACAGAAAGCAAATACTGCGATAGGCTATAACAGTAACATACCATATTGCGTAATATCGCCAAAGACCTGTTGTATAGAAATCGTTGTATCCCATAAATATTGGGGGCAACACACGAATGAAAATGAGATTTTGTGCTGCAACGTCTGGAAGACACTTATACTAAGAAAACACCAAAATTCCAATGTGGACCCTCAATGGGAACGCACATCCTTTTTAATGCTTTCGATTAAAAAAAAAATATAAATCAGTGTAATTACTGGGCATGGACGGCATTTCATCTTAGGCCCCAGGTCCTGTTATCAATCTGTGCCCAGGATGACAATGACAACGCACCTGCAATATCAAGTGATTTTTCCTTGTTATTGCAGGTGTCTATAGGCTTGTACTGAAAAGTTTTGGTTGATTGGTAGGTTCAAGGTTATTTTTTATGATTATATGTAACCGACATCGTTTTGGTTCTAAGTGGGCATAAAAAAATAACCTTGAACCCAATGACGTTTAAAAAGAACTTTTAAAACATCTTTGCTTGAACCTACCAATTACTCAAACAGTGTGTGACTGTTCCTCTTCGACTTAAATGACCTGCCTAGGCGTCCAATTGGATGGCTAATTTAAACCAGACGACTGACATGACGTTTAGCTATCTAGTTAAACGTTTCGCTCAATGACTTGGCTAGTTGTACTTCAGCCGTTTGATTGGATGTCGGCATTCAATCAACGGGCTAGTCGTCTAATTGGGTGGCTGATTTAACCAAGCGGCTGCGACATATATAATATTATTAAATAATAATTATCATAGTTGCCCTCTGCAGTAATATCTCCGCAAACATACAGACGACAGCACATCAACTGTAACAGTAGCACTACGAAAGCCGCCTCTATTAAGAACGTAGTAAGGGCGGTGTCGAGGTCAAACTGTTACGCTTGATGTGCCGTCGAGTGTACCTAATCTCAAATCTCGTCGTTTTTATTTGATTTTCGTGCAAACATTTTGTTAACAAGATCAATAGTAATTTGGCGGTTTTTAACCTTCGTGAATCAAATAAAGCTATTGAAATCTTAATATTTTTGATTACTTACTTATATTTAAATGACTCATTATTAGCTACGAATGCTGCTCTCAACGATTACCTACCTGTCGTTTAGTACAACGATTCTTTTCGTAAAGGACTATACACGGAACAAATATTGATAAAATTAAATGATTACAGAGTTTCACATCATAGTACATAAATAAGAGTAACGGTATTAAGCAGAGTATATTCTAAGTAAGGCTACTTTGTATGGTGTTACATTCGTAGTATTCAATAACTATAGTATACTTCGAATACTACTTACCACAAACCATTCTATTCTATTCTATTAGATTTGAATAAAATTTTCTGACTTGATGTAAAGTGGATGAGATATCTAAAGATAGGTACCTACCAATGATGTTACTTCGTACATATAACCTAAGTACAGTTTCGGAACAGTACTGTGGTACGATGGTAGCTAGTTAGTTGGTTAGTTCTTACATCATTCAGTTTGTAGCAGTTAACAATGTGTCGTGCAGTGCACACGCTATTTTCGCTCTGAAGAGGCCTTAATTCTAGGAGACGGTCGCTTGTTCGTTTACTTTATTGTTAGGACATGTCATTGTGAACGAGGCATTTAAGCTAATGAAACTCTGCTTAATAATATTATGTAAACATACCTACACGTGCAAAACTTCAAGGCACGTGTTGACTTAAACTTTTAAATAGGTATTTATTTTTACATATATCTGTACGTAAATTGAAAGGTACGAATGGATCTCCTTATCGAGTTGTACAACTAAGGAATGTATGTGGATCTTTGTGTTATAATTATAGATTGTGGTGTGGTATGCCCGTGTGGATCGTCTGGATAGGTACCACCGCCATTCATATTTCAGCTATGAAACAACCTTAATTGATTGATTGATTTTTTTTCTACCTTGATTGATTCCTTTTGTCCCTCACTTAATGAGAGTCCAGCTCTCTGTAATTTGCCCAAGCAAATATTATTAAGCTATTGCAAAATATAAAATTGTGTGGAATCGATTGTTCAATTCCATTTGGCCTCACCCACTGACTGCGTAGTGTATTGACACTATTGTATAGGATTGTGGCTGTACTCGCTGGACGCTTCAACGAAATTGTGTCTAGTTTGATTTGATTGTGGACGATACGGGCACATGGAGACTCAGTAGGTATTGTAATAATAGGTCGCAGTTGATTGATAGCACTGAAAGTAAGTAAATATATGTAAGAGCTCGGCACCTAGCTAGTTCGAGACTTGGTTTTGTAACATGCTGACAACTGACATTTCAATCCTCAGATAACTTTTATCGAGAGAATAACTTTGATAGAAAATCTGTCAAAACATAAAATTTATTCCTTGGATATTTATTATCTGGCTATTGAAAACACTATAGTGTTTTACCAATTAGGTAGATGTATCCCCTATCCGATTTACGTGATTCTTTTTTTGTTCGATTCGGAATAGTTGCCATTTGGTCCCATATTTTTTTTTTTAAATTAGTTGGTTAGATTTGTTTTTAAATAAAAAAAAACTGAAATCAGTAAGACGTCTACGTATGTGAAATTGCGGATTTTTGCTTTCCTATGACTTTTTAGTGAAACGATACGATAGTGGGATACAATGTATAAGTTGACGGTCACCCATCTAGTTTCGACCTTAGAAAGTTAACACTATTCTCATAACTGACTATTCAACTCGTTAAAACCAGTGATGGGCAATAAGTAACACAAAATAATAAGTGGGCTCTTTTTAGGCAGTAGTCAAATATTATGCTTTTTACTGCGGGAAAACCTTCTATTCTCTCGAAAAAATCAAATACAATGCAGGTGTGGCAACTACCGGCCGATAAGCCGATTAAAAAGAAATCCTTTATTTCTGTAAAAGTATGGTCACCTCACATTATTTATAGATGATTGTATGGAAAAAATTAAATGATCAATATCTTTGAAACTACGTAAACTTTCTCCGTCAGAAATTCAGATTATCATTATCTTCCCCGTCACAAAAACTTGAACATATTTCGAAGGCCGTAGACCATCAGGCAGCGGAGATACATGTGTCCAGCCAGCTTGAAGTTCAAGCTGGTTTTACATTAGTTTTTAATTGATTTCTCGTAAACCCTTACACGTGACGCCATAAATCAAACGTTATTACCATCACAATTTGCGTCACATATTGTTAGTAGAGGAACCATTTTCAAAAACGCTCCCGTTATTGAGATTCAGAAGTGCCAGCCAGAAGTTTTATACGTAAATTCAAGCTGGCTGGACACAGATTTTTGCATTTTTCTACTAAACCGCTGTACGTATCACAAAACTTGTAGCTCGATGCCCCACAAATTTACGTGACGCCCGTTGATATGCAAAAAGTCGTCAAAATCACTTCCGTTACCGAGATTGAGAGACCAGCGAAAAGTGGTTTTTCAAGCTGGCTGGACACGTTTTAGATCGATTATCTAAGATTCTGTAGCGTCACCTATTCTGAAATAAGTGTGTTTAACCATCACATAAAATGACCCTACTAATGCCCTATTGACCTACTTAAATGTAAGCTATTTTAAAGATTTGTCCAGACAGCCTGAGCTACATCCTATTTGTAGTTAAAATGTGAACCTCCTTGTTTACAGCGGAACCTCCGCCGCTGGTGAACGTGACAGTGCACGCGTCCACCATCCTCGCGCTGATCCTGTGGAACGTGGCGGGTGACGGCGGCCACCCCATCATCGACTTCACGGCGCAGTACCGGGCTGCTTCGCCAGTAAATGGGTCCTTGGAGCCCTGGCGGCCTATCAGTCCTAACCACATCAGCCCCAATTCGGTAAGATAGACTTAACGTTTGTACATTTTTATACTACAGGGGTACTCGGTGGCGTATTGTTTTCAGCGCTCTGGTTTCGATACGAAAAACAAAGCAACTTTCGCCATGGTCGATCCTGTAATGGGTCAACCAAAGTTAGTTATCTCGAGCTCCTCCGTGCTTCGGAAGTGTTAAGGCGATACCTCGTCGACACTAGCGACACCACTTGATTTATATTAATTGTTGTAAATATAAAACATAATAAACAAAAACACTTTAGAGAAAAACTAAAGAATGGCATTTGTAATTTTTTTTGAGATGTGCTCGGTATTAAGATATTCCTCTACATGTAACCTTTTTTTTTTAATATTTATTGGCATTCGATACAAGTCCTTAAGCCTACATGTAACCTTTTTTTCCATTATTGCCTAAAGTGGCCACTTTTAACAATAATAATAAATTTATTGTTATTATTATATTGTCGGCCGGAATTTATCAACAGAAGGGGTGTGGTTTTTCATCATTATAACGCTAGACCTCACACATCTTTAGCCACTCAGCAAAAATTAAGAGAGTTTGGCTGGGAGGTGTTAATGCATCCGCCGTATAGTCCTGACCTTGCACCTTCAGATTTCCACCTGTTTCGCTCTCTTCAGAATTCTCTAGGCAGTGTCAGGTTAACATCACGAGAGGACTGCCAAAACCACTTCTCGCGGTATTTTGATCAGAAGCCCCAAAATTTCTATAGCAATGGGATCATGTCCCTACTCCCTACCTACAAGATGGCAAAAAGTTATCGAACAAAATGGTACCTACATACTTTAGTTAAATGTAAATAAAGTATATTAAAAAATGTTTTGAATTTTCTTAAAAAATGCGAAGAAACTTTTTCCCCAACCTATTATTTCAACATCCGAAACGATTATTTTTACAAATACCTACGATTCGGTTAAGTTGGGGCAGTGCTTTCAAATATTCTTAATTTTTGATTTTAACATTATTATAAATGTTTGAAAAATTATAGTAATTAATTATTGCATACGAATTATTGATTTTACAATGTATAAAAATTTTGTTCCTAAAAAACGTAAAACGTGAAATTCCAGCGTCAGGTGGACGTGTACCACTTAGAGCCCAATGCATCGTACTGGTTCAGGGTGTGGGCCACTAATGTCCTGGGACCGGGGCCGCCGGTCGAGGTGTTGGCCACCACGCTGTTCAGCGACCAGGAGGCAGGTCAGTGTAAAGAGAGGGAAACACAGTGGCCCTAAAGGTGGTATTCCACCAGAGGGGCGAGACGAGACAAGGCGAGACGAGATTTAAAATTTGTATGGCAAATTTTCAATCCTCGCCTCGCGCATCTTTGGTGGAAATAGTCAGGATTGACGAGGATGTGCGAGGCGGGAATTGAAATATTTGTTTGTGTAAAAATGAACCGTATTGCTTCCGATATAGAGTATAAATTAACTCTGCAACAGAAACCCGCTCATCGCGATAGGTTTATTGTTGTACTCAATCATCGCGCGGGCAATTTTTAGTCGAAAAGGGTCAGTTCGATTTCAATTCTCGTCTCGATCAATTCTCCCTTTGGTGGAAAACCACCTTAATTCATGGTGAACACATGCTAAGTCTAAATTTAAGTTCAGTGCATTTCTTTCTATCAAAATGAATACGAAAAGGATAGCTGTCATATAATTTGACATTTAGAAACGTGCGTTCAATTTTCGACCTTATTGAACGTGATAAAATGCAGTGTTTAGGAGGCACCTCCTTACATGCTGTCTAAAATTGTCTATGGTTTCTTTGAAATCTATCTAAATTTAAGTGACAGCTATAAACAGATTCTTGCTATCTTTTTCTTATGACGTGTTGCGAGAAAGAATAAAAACTGTGCTTAAATTGAGAATTAAAGTGTGTCTTCAGAATTAGACCCAGTAACGAGATAGAATTAAATTTTAATATTGGTACTACATACTGGGTGTAAGGGTTACGCTCTCGTCTCTCGTAAACAAAGGCAGATAGCAGTGCTCGTCATCCTAAACCCGACTTGTAAAAAAACTACTACCACTACGTCGGACTACCAATGACAATGACATGGGTCCCTTTAAAACAGGCGTGAAAAGGCACCTTATGGGCCGGCAAGGTGGAGGCGGCTAGAACAGTGTGTTTAAAGCTGCACTAGCTGTCTTCGCACTTGGACTCTTCTTACCGCTTCACATCAGGTGGTGTTGAGTCATTTGCCGTGATTTATACAAAAAAAGAAATTGTCAACTACCCTATTTAGCTGATTATTTTTGCGGTTTCATTTTTTTAACAAGTCATCATATTATATTTGGATGTAGGTATGCCCATAGCTTCAAAACTCAAAAAATCTGATACAAAATAACAAGCTCCTCTCCACAGAACTGTACAAGCACTTCCTGGAAGGTGCGGAGTCGTTCGACACCCGCACGTGGGTGGCGGCGGTGTGCGTAGTGATGGGCACGCTGCTAGTGCTGGCGGCCGGCACCTGCGCCGTGCTCTGCCGCGAGTGGCGCCGCCCCGGTGAGCCCGCGCAGCCCTAGCGCACGCCTTTGCCCAGGCTCTACTTCCTCTGGCAGTACTAAGCAAACAGAGCGTTGCCGGTGAAATACACCTTTTGGTCTAGAAGCTTCGTGAAATCAGAACCTCAGAGCTGACAAATTTGATTACAACAAATGGAATGAAGGAGCAATGGCCATTTTCATAGCGATTTGTCGTCAGTAAAGTTTATCGAACTCATAGGGCATGTTCATATACTATAAGCTATTTTGTACCTAATAAGCTGTAATAATATTTTGGGCACGATGACTATTGCTCTTTCTACTAATACTCTCGGCATAGCAAAAGGTGTATTCTATTGTAAAAAGTTCCATGCGCTACTTAATTTGATATGGTATTATGTACTGCCAAAGATAAACCTAGTTGTCACTATAGATTTTAAATGCACTTTTTCTGATATTTTCCTTTATAGAGCGCTTTTTCGCTATAATTGAGATCACGAAATCATACCCTGAAAAGTTGAGTGGCGTATGTATCTGTATTTGTAAATAGCCAGAGGAAATAGATATTTGCTTGCCTGGGAGGATCGCAACGTGATATTATTTAATACATAACCAACTTCATAGTGATAAAAAAATCAGTGGCGACTCTAAGCTTCGATGCATTTGTAATTTTGGTCAAAAAAATGTTTGATACGTAGGTATTCACCTTAATTATGCAACAACAAGAGCCGCCACTGCGAATAAAATGAATCTTCATTGGCAACACTGGAACAAATATTAATGTTAACAAGGGTTACACTGTTGCTACGTGAAGGAAAAACAAATTAATAATTGTTAATTTCTGTAGTCTTAACGCATAACGTGACACAGATATTAACGTCATATGGCAATACTAGTTATAGGATAATATAAATATTTATCTTGCATCAAAAAACACAGTCATGTAGACGATGTTCTTTATATGGATGACGTTATAATTATAGGCATCTAGTTTAAGTAGCGTAAAACGTCTTCCTTATAAAGCCAATTTTCACTAGGTCTTCCATACTTATGCACAAAGTATACCAAAAACTTCCGATATATTTTATTATAAGTTAACCCAAACATTATGGCCTCTCACATATTATTAATGGCATCTGTACCTAAACCATAAACTAATAGCGTTCCTAAATTTTATTTCAAATTTTGACCTCCTAATTATAAGAATGAGGTCCATTTTCAATTATTAATCAAATTTAAAATTAAGGTGCCACTAATTAAAGAGCGCATAGTGAGGAAAAGCCCTTTATTTTGTCTGCATTGATATAAAAATATGAAATACAACTTTATAGTATAAGTGCCTACATCTGGATTCTGGAGTAGGATAGTGATACTACATACATTACCAAATAGATATAAATTAGCTCTTTTAAATCTGACCAATTCTTATCTAGAACTAGTTCCTAATCTTGCTATCGTGCTTCAACGGAATTGCCTTATTACTATTCCAATATTTAAAAACGGTGCCTATATAATATTTCAATTCATCTTGTTGTAAGCTTCAACTATTATACAATAAGAATCAACTCCATCATTTTATTTTTCTTCAGAAAAAAAATGGATAACATACGTAATGATAAGTTGAGACGCATTCCGCGACTTTTTAACGGGTGATAGATCAATGATGCGTTCTGAAGTATTGAATTACATGCGATGTATTTTACTTTAAATTATGTGTTTGGCACAAAGCTTTTTCTTGTTGTCTATTTTTGGAATCAAGTAAAAATAATAGGTTTAGTTTAAAAGTAGTTTTATGATACGGAATGTGTCGCACGACCACGACGCAAAAAATGGCTCAAATTTGAAGCAATACAGATATAAATGGCTACTTAGAATGAAGTAATTCATTTAGCCTTGACTACATAATATTTATTTTAGATATAAAATGATTAGCTAATATCTATCGACATTTAATGTCCATATAAAAATCACTCAATAACAGAGCAAATCTTGACATGTAGATTAGAGTTGTTTAAAATAATAAAGTTTAAATAGTAATAAATGAAGTTACCAAGTTAGATATTATGAATGTAATATATTAAATTTAATAGCTCCATTCATTTTAGAAAGATAAAACAAAAATTACAAAAAAACGATAAGAATAAAATTTATATTATATTTCAATACTTAGAATAACTTTTTTTAAACAATGCTTAAATTTGCTAAAAATTCAAATATTTTGAAGCACATTTTATAAATAAAAATACTTTTACATAACGCAAATTGAATCTCAAATCGATAATACTAGAATTAATATATTTAAGTAAAATTTAGTGCCAATATTAAAACTTTGATTTCAATAAAAATTTTATCAAACAAGTAAAATCTTATAAAAATTAGGGTTTTTTAAAAAAGTTAGAAAATAGACAGAGAAAAAAATAGTAGTTCATTCCAAATTACGCTATGGAAGTGGTGCTACCGCATTGATATTAGTGATAATCATTTCAGTAATAATTAGGATGTGTAAGTATAAATACCAAAAAAATATTGTTACTAGTTTTGAAGTTACCTTCGCTGTAAATGTTTGCTGCGGTATTCATATTATATTTGAAAGTACCTATACATTTGAAATAGTAGACAATTTAGTGACAAAGTTGACAATGCCTACAATTACATCAATTTTCATCAATTAATATGGTTCAATTGTAACTTCTTTCACATTGGTTTACATAAACCTATTTAAAATGGCTATAGTGAAACTTGTATGTGTTACCACTGAAATGACAAAGTTTGTTTCAATTTGGTTTTATTTGGATGTAGTATTGAGAAACATTTATAATTGTTTAGTTTGGAAAAAATGTCAAAAAATTAACGATTTATTGATAAAGCTTTCATTATCTGATATAATTATCTGAATACAAATCATTTTACTAGCTTTAAGTTAAGAGTAATTACTGCCAATATGCAGTAAAGTTTACGAAGCAATCAAACACATACAAGGCATTTTTGAACTTTGATTAGTATACGGACCAAATAATACTACAGGACGTCAATTAATAAATAGAGTTGAGTAATTATTACACTAGTATTATTAGCTTTTCCTCTAAAGACAATGTTTATATATTTATTACTTACTATTTGATATAGTATAACTATCCAATATTTATATAGTGTAAAAATTGGATCTAATAACGTATCTCTTTAAAGTTTAACGAGTCTTCCTAGTTTTTGCAATAATTAAGAAATTATTATTATTGCTATGTTAATATTTTTAAATATTATGCTGGTTATTAGTTGTTTAGCATCAGATTCCAGACACAATTGAATTTTGCTTAGCAATATTTTATAGCAATTAAAATTTGTATTATTCATTACTTATTAAGATTTAATTAGTAAAAACCACACCACCTATCCATCTCTTTGTCATGTCGTTAGTCTTTTTGGACCAACTGTTTTGTAGTTTTCAGACACTATTCCACCACGATTCAGCCACGATTTCTGACGTTTCAAGTCTGCTCAGTCGTCAAGTCTTATTTTTTATTTTAACATAATAATTAGCTGTTCAGTAAGGCTCGGTTGAATTTGTTACTATCGCGTTCGTAAAACGTTCTGTTTCTGTGAGTTTACACGAGTTACACGCACCGCCAGCTGCAGGGGTGCCAGGCGATCGCTTGCGAACTGCTTCTTCTATTAGATTTGCCAAGCTTCTTAATCCTAAGCAGTTTTCGTAGATACGATAGAATAAAATCAATCAATCATCGACAAACAGAACACCACGTATGTTAGAGCCTTACATTATAGGAGGCTAATCGTTTTGACGCATACTTGACTACTACTGTTATTTATGTAGTGTTAAAAAAGATAAAACGGTGATACACCTGTCGTTGAATTAAATAGTGTTAAGATAGAGTTATATATAATTATCGAGGCTTAGAATTAAAAAAGCAAAACATTGATTGTAACATTCCGTCTTAATATAGGAGATTTGTAGACGTTAATCTTATAATGAATAAGATAATTATATTCCAAATAATCATATTACAAGTCTAAGTGAATATTTGATATTTACTCTATTGTACAAATATAATAATACTTCTTTACAAACTTGCAATTTCTGAAACAAAGTTATATTTCTTAAAATTATTTGGTGTTATTAATCTAACACATAATAATGAAGCATCCTTAGATTTTGGTATTTATATCATAGACATAAATATGGTAACTATAAATATATAGCTTTAGCTACAGTTTAATTGACATCAAATAATAGTAATTGAGATCGGCGCTGATTATTTACAAGGTGTTCAAACTACATAATAATAATATAGTACTGCAATTTCAGCAAAAGCCGGCGTATTTGCTGAATGTTACACCGCTTTTAGTTAAAACGAACATAATAAATATAATAAATAATTAAAAGTCTAATGGGCACACATGCAATAAATAATAAACGTAATTCGAAAAGAAACTTGTCGAAATTTTGGCGCTGGTTGAGCTAGTTAGTGCCCATTAGCGATATTTTCGTATAGGTACAATAAATTCTTGCTTTTTCTCTTTGCAAACTATTTTTATAAATATAAGACATAAAACGATTTTTGAATGAAGTTTGAATTATATTTAAAGTTCCTAGTGAATAATTACAATGATAATAATATGTAAAAAATTGCGTGGTATACAATTTATTACTTGGAAAAATAATTAAAATAATAATAAAATCAATAAAGCTTGTAGAATATGTAGGTATAGCCGATTTTTATGTTTAGATTTGTTGAAATTATTTTTTTACTACCAAATTATGTCTTAAATTATCCACTAAATTTAATAAGAATCGCTCAAGAATTATAAATTGATTACAAAAAACATAGTATGGTAAGTCCAGTTTGCACAAAACACTTTATATAAAACGGCAATTTCATACTTAAAGATCTATTCATAAAAACAAAAGAAGCTAATAAAGTGTTTTGTTTCTTTCACTCATATGAGAAAGGAAAAAGATAAAACATATTATAACAATCTAATATTCAATTTCCTTATGATAAAATAATTATGTTTATAAAGCATTACAAAGCACAATTATGTAGAGGTACGTGTTAATTTATAGGACTGTTTGATGTTTTAAACCGTAAACACCAATTTTTCTGCTCTTGTGATATCTCCAGGACCACTTGTTATTCTTGGACCACTTTGTAGCGACTTGAAATTATATCTAGAATAAAACTCTTAGGTAAAAGTATTATAGGGATTATAGTCTTAGATTTCTTCGCTAAAAGATTTAAGTAGAAACGAACAGTGAAACATGATTTTTTCCACTAAATCATATCATTATTCGACACTATTCGCTAACTCATTATGACAGTTAAAGTCATAACTGCTGAGTGAGATAATTGCTTATGCAGGTTACACGGCAAGATGACAAATGATGTAAAACAATGAAAATTACTTGCTTAGCTTATTATTCAAAATAACGAATGAATCCCAGCTCGAAGGACCAGAATCGGTGTTCTTCTCTTTATATGCACATAGCCGTGACCGAATAAAATATGTTTTTAAAGACAATTCACGGGTTAAATAAAATGTAAAATACATAAAAATAAACCTTGTAATAGATTCGGCAGTTAGTAGGAATAGGTTATAATTATGATAGTTTTTGAGAAACTATGTAGTTCGTATTGTGTCTTGAGGTCTATCTTATCCATCGTATAAATGCTTGTCATCATTTTTACATTTCATGCCAAAAAACGATACAAACAAGGCATAAAGTTAAGGAACTTCATAAAAAAGGTCGAAATCTGAGTTTGACATTTTCATAAAAATAATTTAAATAAGTAAATAATAAAAAAAACCCCCGAATTTTAAGTGAAAGGAATTGTAATTAATGAGTTTCGATTCGATTGAAACTCCAAGGATACAGTATCCCTAGTCAAGGAATGTTTTGCGCGAATTAAAATTAAATTTAAGTTCACAGTGCCTCTTTCATTACGATTGGACCAGAAAAGGGCAGATTACCGATGACGTCATTTTGCTTTTCTAAAAGTCATTTTATCCCTTTTTTATTGAACTAGAATGAAAAAGAGGCGGATATTTTATGTTTTAGAGAATAACAGCAGAATCGACACCATTAGTTTTGGCAATAAGACAGTTGGGAAGTTGATGAAAGTGAATTCTTATTATCAAAAAAATATTTACCGAAGCTAATTATAGTTTTACTTATTGTTTAAATTAACCAATATTGACTTACTAATAGTAAAATACCTTACATATTTATACAACTTTCACAGCTCAAAAGTTAAGGATATTCCTGAAAAATCAATTTGTAATGAATGAAATGCGGCTTCTCTTGTGAACTTTGAATAGATTCCATTTAAAACCACATTGCAGCACAGCGTCTTTTTGATTGGCTAGTGTGTTTGGTCAGTTATCTAATAGCTAATCAGATTACTTGAAAATTTTAATTGATTGTAATTGTTGGAGAAACCAGGTGAACTTTATTTATAAGTAAATTAAATGCATTGGCAATTAACACAAGCTTATTGGGTATCTCTTCTACAAATTAATATTAGACAAAGTGAGAGTGGCTTAGCATAGAGCGCTCAAATGCAATATATTTATTTTAGTATTTACTAATATATTAGTTAGAGTAAATTTCATATCGCTTTCATTCTTAAAAATTTAGCCATGATGAAATGCTTTCTTAAAATGAAAACGCTATGAAACTGTCAATCTGTCAATGATGTGTCAGTTTGACAATATAATTAAGGTAACAAATTGACAATGTACTTGAATTGCTGCGATAGTATAGACATTGGAACACTGCTCTTAATTTCATGTGCATAAAGTTCATATTGACTATTTACCTTTTGCACAGATTTATTAGTAGTTTTGGAGCGGTTTTCCTAAAGGTATGTACGCATTCAATAGGTGTTTTCTCTTGGAATATTAAGATTCTAGTATTCATAACGGCTTCGTGAGTGCCTATGACAGTTGATACGAGTGCGCACACACCTTGATCTTTACAATCTATCCGCATGTCTCTCGCATATTTTCCAAAGACATTTTGATCGCAGTACTTGCTAACTTTTATTCATTCAAATATTTTTTTTCTTCTTTCCCTCTATCGCACTCGCTTGGAACGCACGCTTGGACTGCGGGGCCAAACACTAACAAACAAACACACACTTGTGGTATGTATGACTCACTTACATAGAGTATGGAGAGGAGCAGGATGTCATGGAGCTCGTGCCGAACATAATCTTGAACCCTGGGTTCGTGGAGAGGGAGCCAGTCAGGCCGCAGTCCTTCTCCGCCTCCATCATCAGGTCCTCGGAATGCCCGGGCCCCGGGAAGCCAAGAAGGGTCTGATTCTCGTCCATACTTAACCTCAGGATATTCTACCGCACCGACTCAGGACTAATATCATGATCGTAGGCGAAAAGCGCATATTCTATGTGATTTTACGATGTCATGGAAAGGCGGAATTCTAGTTGCGAACCAGTGAATTTATTTAAGCGAAAAAATATTTAAAATCATAGCCATCAATCGTAAAATATAGAGGCCGGTAGTTTCATGACGGGTGATAAAGTTTTTTTTTTTAAATAGATATAGATTTTTATTGCATATTTTGTTGATATACCATGAAACAAATACATACCAAGGCCTCGTATTCTAAAAATTACAAAACGACCCGTTGTTTTAAATAACCGTAAATTCACCACAATATAAAGGGTAACAGCACATATCAAGACGTGAAATTTATCGGTAAGGGAGTCAGGTGACAGAGTATCCTGTTGGTTGTCGTGTGTTGCACTCGATTCGACATTTATGTATAAGAATAATGCAACCAATCCTTCCTCAGACAGTACTTTACTTTAACAACAGCACCTGTAATTACTGCGTTGGGTAACAATTTACAATCGCTAAAATATTTTTTTATTTTTTATTGAAAGATCTTAAAAGAGGCATTTTTTCATACTCTTTGAGGGAGCGATTCGTAGCAAATTTTAGCTTATATCAACCACGAGAGAGATCATTTTCTAGTGTTGTAAGCGTTCCATGTTAGGTAGCATTGAGGTTGCCATAACTAACTATTTATATCTTTTAGTAGATTACGCTGTCCAAAACTTTTAGAGTTTTCTTATGATTATACGAACTGATGCTTGCATTTTGTATTTTATAAAAGATTTACACGCAGTTGTGGCATAAGTCTGACATTAAATAGCTTTATTTTGTTCCTCTGGCAACCCGACAGTAACTATGTATGTACATTTTAGGAATCTTATTGCTTACCGTTCAAAAGTAATTGTTAATGTTGCTAGTTCTTAGAATAGTATTTTTAATTATATATTTTGCAATACTTAGATATATTTTTATAAAAGAAGATCTCGAATTAATTAATTAAGACATTTGTATAATGTAATCGGTTTATTTGTTTTCCAATTGTGATTTCGTGCTGTGATTTTCTGTTGGTTTTGTATTCGTTTTGACATGTAATAAATAAGGTATTGTATTACTTGTAAAATATTAATATATGTATCATTTGGAGACTGGTGCGAAGGTATAGTATTTAACTATTTAGATACTAGTTTATAGTGATAGTATTATTGAAGCTTAAGCACACGAGTAAACTGCGACGAGTATTGAGCTTCCTAAATATGTTATCGAACGATTTACCCTGCACGTGTTGCTTGGTAGGATTGTTGACGAGTGAATGGGTTGGTATAGTCAGTGTCAAAATTCATTCATTCTGTCTTTCATATTAAAGCTTTTAAAGATCAAAACCGTTTACATATTTTTGAAACTGACTATACCTATTGTATACAATTTCAAAAGGTATATACATTTTTATGACATATACACTTTTGAAATGTAAATTCAATATTTGACTGTTACTTGACTATATTTGACAAGTAAGATTTTTATTGTCGGAAATGTAAGTGATCATGTTTACCCATTCTACTTGGCCACAACCTTAGATCGCTCAGCTCAGGTAGTCAGGTATGATAGCCTAAGGGGGTCGCACTGCTTATACCAGCCACCAGGTAATTACGACAATACTGTAGTGGTTATTCATAATAATGTTCATGTTACTGCATGTTACGCTCTAAGGCAATGAGACGAAATTGAATCATTGTATTTGTCGTGAATTTCTAATCAAGTGTCAATTATAGTTTAATATGATTACGTTCGCCGGTGGAATTCTAAAGTGTATATACTTACGATTAGAAAGTGTATACAAAAGATAATTATTTTTCATGGATTTTCTGTCTTGGGCAATTCTAGTTACAAAACTTAATTATCTCAGAAAATATGATTTGAGAACTCTTTATTTTGATTGAGAATCAACCCGAAATATTATGTTTTTAGTTACACGAGCTAGACACTATATTTAGTTTGAATTACCCTTTACTCTATAGTTATAAATAACAATCACGACAAATACAATAAATTAGTTGTAATACAGATTTAAATAAAGTATAAATAAATTATAAAGTTGTTGCACAAGTGTTGAAATGGTTTATTTTTGTATACAAGGTGTATACATATCAGGAGCGCCTTATGATATGGAAAAAGAAATGTATATTTAACAATAATTCCCTTCTTTCCAAACTGTAAATTGCGTATTTAGAAATGCTTGTTGAAAAATATTGATTAAATGTAGAATCTGTCTACAACCGAGAAGTTTTCTGTATTAGTAGAAAGCTTTTCTTTTGTCATTTATAATTATAATTCATTCATAATGTATTTCTAAATATGCAACCTGCCTTCTCTTTCCAATCTTAGCTCATTGCCTTTCTGTGTATTCACATATATTCACTACTAATGCTGGATCAATATTGCATAATGTAACGTAAAATTTTCAGACTGGATTTCCTTGTTTTTTATTCAATTATTTTTATATAGATAATTATCAATGAAAGTAAAGTATTATTGTTAAAATATTTTATTTATACCAATAATGATGCAATCTTTTTTTAAAAATATTTTATGCCGTAGTTTGCTTTCATTTGTATACACAAAGGTTACTTTTTAAAAACATTTAAGTGCCTATATTTTTACATTATTAGCATCAATATTGATAGTCGTATTCTGCTTTTCAGTATTAATTATATTAAGACATAACCGGAGATCGAAGCCTTATTGCTGGCTTGACTTCAATAGTGGCAGCTGAATAATAAATTAGAATAAATATTACATAAAATCTGTTTCAGCAATATAGTTACAACCTCCGGTGATAAGTAATCTATGCAATTAATTGTACACTGTATCCGTCTTGCAATTTGTATATGTGCTAAATTTGTCAATTATGTGTATTCTGTGAGTGTAGCGCTTGCACCGTTCACGTTCACTCTATATGGCATGTTAAATAATACATACATATAGTACAGACAGCAACAAAAGTGACTGATCAAAAACATTTGAAATAAGTTAATAATCCTATCACCAAAAGAGATGGGTCTAAAAGAGATCTCATAATTCCGCAAATTGAATTTGATCAGTTAATGGATGCTGACTGTACAATAAATGACTATTAGATAATTTATCGTATCGATGTCATTGGCGCAATGACAAGATGTCCATTCGTACCTTGAAATAAGTAATAATAATAAATAGACAATTTCGAAACACTCCACGTGTAACTATAGCCATAGATCTAATCGATAGACGTTAATAATTTCAAAGTACACAGTTGAAACATCGATAATCGGCGATTTCATATCGATACATCGAAATTTATTTTATAATACAAATCACTCGATGTGGCTTATTTGCCAACAAATCTTTTATCCAGATTCTTCTAATGTAGTAACACTGGAGTATTAAGAGTTTACATAGTGACAAAGTACGCTTTACATATACATGGACATAGCTTTATTGCACTGCTCTCTAATAATAACTCTTTCACTTTCAACTTATACCACATAAGTGTTACGGCTGTTATTTGGATTTACACACCAAATTAAGGTGATTAGTTGGACTAGGACTAGCTTAATATTCATTTAAAAAAATATAAACCGTCTCAACTCATTTCATGAAAATTAATTAATTTAACTTTCACCGCTTTACTACTTTTGTCATAGTTAGCTAATTTTTGATATATTTTTTTGAATATTTTTGGATTGGCATTTCCTAATATGCTTTTCATTATTACATTCTTAAAGTCAAAATGAAGATATGTATTATTCTGTATACATCTTTTTCATTTACCTTGGAAAAAGTAAATCGCAATGTTATATCAAAACTCAATTTGTATATAATTATCTAAGAGTTGTATTAGCTTAGGGTTTTGATCGCTAGTGTAGGTCGGGCACGTAGGCTTAGGTTCACGATTGAGAGTTAAGACTGGGGTGGGGTGTGAACAGAAAAAAGGAATTATAATAAATGATTAAAAACGGTTCAATAAACCAAAAACACATAAGTAATCCACTGATAAATACACAAAGAAAGATTCACTATCGTAAATAATAATATGAAAAGAAAGTTTAATGTCCGTCGCGTAATTTTGTAATCCTTTGTGTTCCGTGGTGTTACTTTGTCCTACTAAATTGACTCATTTATGATCTTTTGTAATCTGCGCTTTATGATAATATAAGCCAATAGTCTCAAATTAAATGCATTGATAGCTTTTAAACACAAACCCATTATCGCTATTCAATCTTAGTAAGATATGCGGTCACGTATACCAATTGAAAATGTATACGCAGTTATAAGTGCAAACTATCTATTTATTTTACCTTGGGTAAATTGCACTATTGGTTCTGGTCTACATTGTCAAAGATCCTCACCATTCTATTAAATTGTGTTTATGCACAGTCACACATAATACGATTCATACATAAAAAGTTTCTGAAATAAGTAAAATAAAGCTAAATAAGTATTCAAGACCTTAATTCTACTATAATAGAGTTCATATTTTGTAGCTTTGAGTGTGTAAAGCTTTACACAGCTTTACATAAACAGGATAATGTTTTCATTTTAACAAAATTATAGTCCTTGTTTCATAGCTTACTTCTCACTAGTGTTGCAAGCAATAGTGTAATATATCGATAGTCTATCGATATTATCGTGGCCTTGCCAGTCACAATATCGATAGGACTATCGATAGCTATAGGTAGCCAATAGTTAGCAATACTATTGATGAAACCTAAAACTAACGAACTATTATGTAGTTACGGGAAAACATCCACTCAAATTTTACAGTGTAATAGCACTGACTATTATTAATAGTCAAAGCTGACTGGATGACTAGCCACGTCAAATTCTTTCTAAGATAAATACTATTGCTTCTTAGCCAAATATCGATATTACAATACTATCGATAGTAATTTACCTATCGATAGTTTTTCATACAAAAAGTAACAATAGTATTGATAGAATCGATACTATCGATAGTATTGATTAAAAACTATCGATAGTATCGATTGTATCTGAATTCAATAGTATCGATACCATCGATAGTTTTAGGTTTCGTCAATAGTATTGCATACTATTGGCTATCGATTGTATCGATAATATCGATGGTATCGATAGTCCTATCGATATTGTGACTGTTTTTCGAGGTCAACTATAGGTCGATAGTTTTGCAACGCTACCTCTCACCGCCTGTGTTCAGCAACAATATTAAAATGAAAAAAAAATGGTAGAACGCACACATAAACTTGCACGTCAATGTTTGCTGTAATCATACTAAAATAGAGTAGGGGAAATGGGACAGAACAAGTGTTGCCAGTGTTTCCACACCCAATCAATACCAAATAAAGAAATAGGTAGTTATGTGGTTCAAATTGGTATAAATACTATGGGATATAAAATAATATAAACACACAGCTAGGAATAAGCAAACTAAATAATTTGCACAGTTAGATAAATTGATTTAAACGAAAAAATCATGTTGTACTGTCGCGTTTATTTTCACGCTCTAATGCGCATTTCTTCCGAGGAACGAATTAATACATTGACCAAGGTCATAATGATTCACGATATAAAGTTTATAAATTGCCTGGTTAGTTATACAACGGAATAAACGCGCAGGGTATTATTCAAAAACAATGATTAACGGTTGCTTTGTCCAAAAGCAACCGTTTTCGTTCGTAATAATCGTTTTCCCTACTAGGTACTCGAATTGACTCCATCACTTTTCGTCACGAATGTAGGAAAAATTAGACATCCATGTATGAAAAAAAAATCTCTTCCTTTATGTTCCTGTGACTTTTATAGTCTCATGTTTAAGGTTAGGCCACAAACATTAAATAGAAAAAACTGTACTCATCTCTTCTACGCAATACATTAAGGTGAGACAGATTGCGGATTCAGTGACTAGTGTGAGTTTAAACATAACGTTTACCATATACAGTCCCTATCCAAATATGGTTTTATGGTTATTAATATGATCGTCAAACTCGCACTGGGGCCCATATTCACGAATCACGTTTCTATTCAAAAACTCGCATTTCGTCTCGCTTTGCCGTACTACAATAATGAGTGACAGACAGGTATAGCTTACATTATTCCCAAGTTGCAAATCGAACGGAATGAATGAATGTTTGTGAGTAGCACCGTTGATAGCTATAATTTTAATTGAAGTATGAGTAATATAAGCTAGCTCTCTAACCGCGTTGCCTCTCGTGTTAAAAGTTACATTTACTTTATATTAAAGTGTTTTAGGTTAAGGTTTTACAATTACGATCGAGCACGTCCATGGTATTCTGGTGCAGCTAATGTATGTTTTGTTTTGCCGTTGTGTCTGCTTGAGATAAGCTAATAAATCTACGTTTTGTTTGTCTTTGAATTGGAAAATGACAATGTTTAAATAAAGTGCTGTAGTGTAGTCGATCTTCTTACATCTTCCAGTATTGAGATCACAGGCCCATGTAGTGTGACTGCGTTTGCTTAAACTTAACTCGTCAAGCATGAAATTCCAGACACAATTGATTTTTCAACTGTCATAGACCTCCAGAGGTATGACGGTGCTTGACAGAATAAGGAATCTTTATTGAATTTTCGCACGTGGTATGTTACCTGTGATTATCGTAAATAAATTAATAAATCAATCATTAAATATATCTCAATAAATCAATTTATTGGGTATTGAAGTCCCCAATGACCTTACAATGTTAATCGGCCTCGAAGGACCAACTCGGATTTCAACGAAATCACACTTTAATTGTTAATTAAATTATTCTAAACCTCAAAAGAAAGCGGAGCTTAATATCCGCGTGGGGATTTTTTGGGGATAAGACATTAACGGAAATAAAATTCTTCTTAATTTTTTATTGTTGATGTTACAATAGCTTCTGCTATTTATCTATACGTGCACGTCACATTACATTTGGTCTAATAACATTTCAGTAATAAATTAATATAAAAAAAATATTTTCAAAATCACAGTTCTTTCGGTAAATAATAATACATGTAAATTAAAAGATTTTTATTTTCCATTATACAATTAAAACATACCTACTCTATAATGCCGCTTATCTGTGTCCTATACCGTCTAAGATATTTAAAATAGGTGAATGTAGTTAGATTAATGCATTCATCACACCTTACCTTTTGTACGGGGCAATACTGGAGCAATTGTGCAGCGGCAGCACATCTATCATAATAGTTTGATCTTGAGATCGACCGTAGTCCAGTGGTAATAGAAGTGGCTTTCGTAATGTAACTGTTACGCTTGATGAACTGTCGTCTGTACCTATCTACTATTAGATACATATACATAACTATTCAGTGTTTATACCTATACTGCTGTTAGTTAATAAGTATTGATGTTTAACAATAAAAAGCAAATAGCTTTGCTATTTAGCAGTACAAAACGGAATGCCACAATCTGACATTACTCAATTTTGAGTCAATTGGGAAAAAATTACATTTAACTATGTTTAGGGGCAGTGGAAACTATGTAAAAGGGGCAGAAGGGAATAATAGGAATAAAAATTAAATGTTTAAACTGCCCCGTGGCAATGTAGCATAAATCACCAGTAGTGCCACGTACAACATAATTTAGAATCACTAATATATTTTATTCATGACTACATATTGTATCGCGTATTTCAATAATAGTTTTAAGTTTTTTGTCAAATGAACATTGTATCACTAGAAATTACATTTCGAGGTGCTGGTTAAATTATTTTTTTTAATTTAAGACAAAACTTGTATCACAATCTCGAACAAATAAACTGACACAGAAATCCCAACAAACAACAACGACTAAAGAAAAATATCAATACATCTATAAAATATTGCGCCCTGTTTTGAGTAAGAGTTTCGAAAACTAAATTATTTTTGTTGTGTAACTGAATATATAAGTTACGGTTCAACCCTCAAATAGCTCCCTAACCCACGAGTAGATATATCATTGTTAAAATCAAGTTATACTTTTAAAAAATTGACCATTAATAAACAGTATTTATTAGGATTATAATTAAGTATATAGTTCAGTTTTGCAGTAAACATTTTGAACTATGATGATTTTAATAATCCTATAAAAGCTGATTATCTAATCTGTGCCTTTACAAAACTGCCGTGGCAGATAATTAAGCATTACCAAAGAGAATTTTCAAGATTTTGGTATAATATAGGTTACAATAAACTAGTGCTAGGCAAAGCCCTTGCCCTGGAGCCGTATGTATTTAAAATGGAACAAAAGCGCTATTGGGATCTATTTTATGTTTTGATTCGACACTTTAACTCAGAATCGGGCTTCCAATTACTGATTTGATGTAATATTCTGTGTTAAAGCACTCTATGAGTGATAAAAACAAAAAAACTAACTAAGTTTTTACAAATTAATATGTTATGATATGAAAGTGTAACAGTTAGATACTCAGAAAATACCGCTTCTTTCACTTGCAAATAAGATCGGTCCACAATGTTACGCTTGAATATTTACTATATCTGACAACATATTAGTAAATTAAGACACGTGTCTCGTGTGTTGTGCTCCCTCTACAATATTATTTAAACTAGAAATAGACAGCAATAAAACCCAACGAAATATCTCAAGATTCTATGATTACAATAATTATGACAAAACTTCCAAAAATACAAGCGCATTATATTTTGTCACTGAACGGACGAATACTCGAAAGTTTATTCGAGGCCTCTTTTGTGTGTCTAGGTCTAAGTAAAAAATATATATTGTGAAACAAGTTTGAGTATTCGGCAGTAGGTGCTGCTTTACAAACATACGAGTACAGAGTAGATACAGACAACAGCACTTCCAATGTAACAGTTGCTCTACGAAAGCCGCCTCTGTTACGAACGTAGTAAGGGCGGTCTCAAGGTCAAACTGTTACGCTTGATGTGCTGTCGACTGTACCTCTATCTTTATCAGCTCGAATATTTCAGTACAATCCACAATGTATAAATAGTTTTATTTTTGTTAAGGCTTATTATGCCATTTATTGTTATACACACCAAAGCTAAGTTCTACGAACTTTTATCTGTTGTCGATTGTGTTGCCATTCTAAGAACCTAGTTTATTTTGTGTAATTTCCCGTCTGTGTATTGTGCACAACACATTGTGATACCGCTCTAGTACAATGATGGTAAACTTGTTGCGATGTTGGAAATCAATCCCATTAAAAGTACATTTTACACATAAATCTGTTTTTTTTACCACCTACGTAGCTTTCCATAGGATTTATCTAAGTACCAGTCAGCAGCAAAATTATGTATATGTTGCAGCCATCCGGTTAAATTCGCCGTTCATAAAAGTGGTTCGGAACTTTCAAAAACATCTTATCCATTTGATAATTTCATGACATTTGTATGAAATAATATAGGTAATGTCATGAAATTATCAATGAATAAGATGTTTTCGAAAGTGGCAAACTACTTCTATGAATTAATATAGCCCATGTGTTTTATTGTCGTATTGCCGGCACCAGTCTGTATACACATTTGAAAAGGAATTTAGCAATATTTACTAATTTAAATGTATCGGTACCTACTGAATGGTGATCCGGACGGAAGACCATATTCAATTGTCCATGACATAATTTTAATACCGATACACAGTAGATTTTCTATTTCCTTCATTTAATTTTCAATATTATAATAAATCTTTGAAATATTAATATACAGGATGGTGAGGGCATACGACATTAAAACTAAAACATGGCCTATATGTTTTGCAACTTTCAAATAGGTACATCTTGTTCCTTTGATAATTTCATAATATTTGTGATATTTCTATGAAATAATGCAGCCAATGTTCTTCTAATTTATTATCTAGAACTAGAGAAAATGTGTTGAAATAATGTTTCTCGACATTGTGAGAGGTAGACGTTAGCTTAAAGTATAACGAAAAATAGATAGACTACACTATACGAAATTAATATAAAGTTTTTTTTTTCTAATTACATTTTATATTGATGTTCGACTGTGGTGTGAGCGCCGTCAGACTGATAGGTCAGCGACGAATGGTTAAGGAGTAAACGAGTCAAGAGTCAAACTGCTCGGTAATCGATATGGCTCGAAATATCTTGACTGAGCGTGCTTGTAAGCGGAAGCTGCCATTTTTTTGCAGGAAGTCGTCTATAATTGTCATTTGGGAGTTCACGGCGTAACGCTGTCCAAGTCAGAGTCCAGAAACTAATGGGGAAAGAAGGAAAATTTTATTAAATATATATATATTGTGAACGTAAATGACGCGCAGGGCACTTATACAGGGTGGTGCCGTCAATACGACAATAAATTAAATCATGTGCTAAATTAGTTCATAGAAATGGTTTCCCACTTCCAAAAACATCTTATTCATTTGATAATTTCTAGACATTTCTATGGAACAATGCAGTTAATGTTATATTTATTTCATATAAATGTCATGAAATTATCAAATGAATAAGATGTTTTTGAAAGTGGCAACCCATTTCTATGAACTAATATAGCCCATGTTTTAATTTACTGTCGTATTGACAGCACCACCCTGTATATGATGATTATGATGGAAGTTGTCCAAGCGCATTATTTAAAGGCAGAGAGAATAAGGTGTTTTCACTATAAGACATAGACAGACCAAAAGCAAAATAGAAAAGACTGCAAAAGAAAATACAAAACATCTCTATATAACATTGAGATATAAAAAGTATCAGATTAATCCAGCCTGTATTACGGCCAGGCAAGCTCCAATAATAGTATCCAGATATATATGAGTTATCAATTAATCATCATCAAGGAGAAAATAATAACTCTTGCTCAGTTTTTGTCCGTTCGCATGGGGGATGCAATGCACAGAATCCCTATTAAAACTGTAGAAACACTGCTGCATTTCGAAAACATGTTTGGATTAACCTAGGCGTTTTAAATCAAGTTTTAGGATTACCTATTATGAAAAACTTCAGTTTGCTTAGAATTTTTCTTGGTGATAATGAAATTCGTTTCATTGCCATATATTATAATATTATTTTGTTCAAAGAAGGTTTTCTTTTCTCGAGCTAATTGCTCGGTATTTCTGAGCCCCCGCCCCGAGACCTTCAGGGAAAGGGTGGCTCAGATGCCCCAGTGACAAAAACTGTATCTCCTAAAACTTTACTGACTATAGTGACAGAGTGAATGGCTGCTTGTTTTTGTATGATGTTAATGTTGATGTGTGAGTTTAATTTATTGCAATATCTTGAAAGACTTTTTGCTATGACGCCTGTTGAACCTAATATTATTATTATAAATTATTATATATAAATATTATTATTTTGTTCAAAGAAGGTTTTCTTTTCTCGAGCTAATTGCTCGGTATTTTTGAGCCCCCGCCCCGAGACCTTCAGGGAAAGGGTGGCTCAGATGCCCCAGTGACAAAAACTGTATCTCCTAAAACTTATTATTATTATTATTATATTACTACTTATTTTTTATTATTATATTATTATAATTCCTACCTTCAAATCGACGGTGGCCAGTGCGTTCTCGAGCTCGACGAGACCTGGGTCATCGGGGCTGAACACGCGACACTCCTCGTCGAAGAACCGCTCCATCTTCAGACGTAGCTCCTCGTCGTAGCTCCTTATTCGCTCCCGGGCCAAGTATTCCTCGGTCAGGTCCAGGTACGAATTCTGGAAACTACGGAATAAATACCTTCAATAACAAGCGGCTAGAACGCGATGTTTATGTTGCGCTTGCTCTTATAAGAGTGGTGTGAAATCCTTCGAAATCATTGGCCGTGCTTCGTTTATAAAACCCTTCAAGCAAAAGCAAGTTAATTGCAGGAAGCTTTTCAGCTGTTAGGTATGAGACAGCAGTTAGGTATGAAATGCCATTAGGAACGCACCTGTTTAATGATGCAAGATATCCTGGAGGAAAAGCATTCAAAGCTGCCCTCATGTGATCCCAAGGATCGCTAAAACTCCTGTTCTTGAACTAAAATAGAGACATTATTCAAGGATGAAGAACTTATAATTAGATATGAGAAATCGTAATTATGATTGATGTTCCCTCAGTGAATAGTTTCAAAATAGACTATAGGCACTCATTTTAAGAAAACGAATTGTACTAAATGACATACACGCATCAGCCTTAAAGCTGCCAGTGTAACAAATAATAATAATAATAATTTCTACCATCCTTGCTATTGTATCCGTAAGTAAGTACTGATTGAATAGATGTACAGTTTAAAAAATGAAGTTTGGAGTCGGTACGGTTGTTTTACGTAGACGACTTTATAAATCAGTTACGTATTGCCTAACTGGAGAATGTTACTACAGGCAAATCTCTAAGATGCTTACCTAACTAATTTTAATTTTTTAAGAAGGATTATAAATTCACTAATAAGCTAAATCTTCATTGTTATAAAAGCTTGCCACATTACCGATATAAAAAACTAGTATACCTACTGCATACTTACTCGCCGGTACCTGCCGTAGTCAATCTCGGAGTCAGTCATGGCCCTCGACAGTGGTATACTACTGTCAGTGCTGATACTCCTAAAGTCGTACTCCCCGAGGCTACCCGACAGCAAGCTGTCACTCCTGGCGGTGAGTGACTCCTCCGGGTCCGTCCATATGTACGGAGACAGGGTTATGTCTTCTGGCAGGTCCAGATCATTCACCATAAGCGAACGGTTTCTCGGTATGGATGCGAGAAAGGATTCGAACATTTTCATTACTTACACAATTAAATTATTTTTGACGAAGACGCAAATTGAGATTTTTTTAAATGTCTGAAAGGAAAAATTTATTCTTAGTATAGCACACTTTACCAAAGACCTTTGGTGATTTTACCCAACGTGCATGGTACTTGTCTGAGCTGTAGGGATCTATGAAATTCAGCCAAACATAAAAATCTACCTGTCAAGCCACAGATTCCAACCAGGATTGGTTTTAAGCCCCCGACGAAAAAAGAGGGGTGTTATAAGTTTAACGTGTCTGTGTATCTGTGCGTCGGTGGCCATCGTAGCACCTAAACGAATGGACCGATTTTGATTTGTTTTTTTTTATTTGAGATCTGACGTAATTAGGGTGGTTTTTTATATATAGCTATATTTCATGAAGATAAGTTCAGGCGTTTGATGACTATCAGCTCATTTTCTACATGATAAAAGGGTACTGTTAGTTCGGTGACATTCCCATGATGTACTAACCTTGAGCTGATCCTATACCATCAAAAATTCTGCGGAATGCTTAATTCTTCAGAAACTTATAGCAGATACAGCGTGTTTGGGCTTATAAGAAGAGATGGTGTTAGATGGAGGATGGAGATGGATGGATAGGATGGTTACTTAAAATTTTTAATTTCATATTTTAATTAATTCCATCGTAGATACTTATATCACAGTCTGTAAGCCCCCCGAGCACAGGAATACCTAATGAAGCGTCCTCGAGGGTATTCTGCGGCTTGACAGATTAAATTGTTAATTTCACTTATTTGCGTCTATCCACTATTCACTATAGGCCGGTAAAAGATACGAACGACAAACGATTTAACACCAAGCTCCTACAAAGATGGAAAAATTATACCTATAATAAAAAAGGAGTCTATGGGTCTATTCACCTATAAAAAAGTAATGTAACTGAGAGGCTATGAAGTGGAAAATATGAAGCAAACTGGGTTTTCCATTACTAACAAATAATAAAAAAGATTTATAACTAAACATGATCAAATATCCAAATAAATTAAGTAAACCAGACATAAATGTATTGTCCTCGAGGCTCGAATTATTCCGTAGCAAAAATACGGTAAGTGATTGACATGGGTAGATATGTTACGTATACTTACGTCCTTTTAGAATTTCTCAAAGATGACACTTTGCAATATATTCTTCGTTGTTAATTTACACTGATAATACAGTTAATGTTATATTATGTCGCAGTCGAGAAATCTGGAGACATCGCCAATGTTTGATCGATTTCTTGGCTGCCTCGAAACCCCGATGTAGGTAACACGTATGTCTCATCAAATACAACCGTTAATAATCACAGATTAATGATAATTATGTATCTACGATAGTTATTATATTATAATAAGAATATTCACACACTCACACCTATTATTATCTAGCCCAAAGTAAATAATATAAATATTGGTAATCTGGGAGTGCTCAGGTGAATTTTCTTCGCAGACCCCAGACCACCTCCGCGAAAGGCACGACAGTTATCCAGGAGTTTTACGTACCACCATCTTTTATCGCGATCCAGTTTAAGACCTAAACTGAGTAGAATCGTTAATTCGTACTACGACGCTATCTACGACTATGATATCGACGCAGTTTAGGAACCAATACTGAACCGAGCGGAATATGAATCGCTTTTATAAAGATGGTGGTAAGGCCCCTGGGCCACTGGGTTACAGACAGCTTGTCAGACTCTGTGAATATAGAGAGGGAGCGTAGGGCGCTGTGTGCCTGTAACATATTGGCTCGTAGATTTTCCTTGCCAGTCGTTCTACATGTGCGGTCTATGGGTGAACATTACGCAGCGGGCATACAGGGTGTTAGAGGGAAGCTCTCGAATATGAAGGCAGGTGGTTACCCTAAACACATACTAAAAAATAAATATGAAATCGCAAAAAAAACAGCTGTTACATACAAATTGTAATATGTACACGGCCTGTTTGTATGGAACAGCTGATTTTTTTGGTGATTTCAAATTTATTTTTCAACAAATCGTGTTTTAAGGTCTGCCATCTTAGTCCACCTAACACCCTGTACCTGTACACGTATTATTATATTGGACTCGTGTGCGCACTACGATTCCAATATAATAATACGTTCAAGACATTGTGCGGGCTGCCGCGCTTTTGTAGCACGTCATCTACAAGATGTATCAGAATTATAAATAAAAAATTAATTCTTTATCGAAAACTTGAAATGAAAATGTCACTACTGTAGTAATCGGCCTCTACTAATTTTAGGTTGTACTCCAGTAATTTAAGGTGGAATGACATTCACAGCTGATTACTAGAGTACCTAGTGACATTTTCATTTTGAGTTTTCGATAAAGAATTTCTTTTTTATTGGTAAATCTGATACATCTTGTATATAACGACGCTGAGACGCAAACCGATTGTTTGTACACGATCATCAGGAAGCGCTGTACCTTGTTGTGGTTGCTAGTACGTCGCAGCTCAAGCACCATCCTCCTAGGCACATTGGCTGACCGGTGGGATTACCAGAATACATCTCTGGTCTATGGCTGGGATTCTCCACAGCTGCGCCGCTGGTTGCAGCTGTGGCCTGATTCTGGGTATATAGCACAAGAGCCTTATCGGAAGCCACATTTGATAAAATTGTTATTGTCTGTGTACCTACATAATAACACTAGGATAAGATTATCATGTTAGTAACAAGTGTATGGATGAAATACCTAAGTCTGAAATAAATGATTAATAAAAATAATACTATACAATCACACTATTATTCATAGCGGATATTATGCGTAGATATCTACGCATAATATCCGCTATGAATAAAGTCACAAACGGCCTCTGACAATCGACTGCGCTACGCAAGCTCTCCCATTGTAATCAAGCACCAAGCACTATCACTATTCACCAGTTCTATGAAACTATAGGGGAATCACTCGTGTATTGCGTACTACTCATTTATTTTTTGTTTTGCGTCTCAAATAAGTAGGTAATTCAACTTTGAGCTGATCTGGATGATAGAGACGGGAAGTGGCGGAAGGATAAGAATTCCTAAAATACACATTAAACACTATATTTTAATTACATGAAAATTACGATATGGCTAGTAGAGAAAATAATCAATACAATTTTCTGGCATTTTTTTGAAATGTACCCAATTATTTGCCTTTGATTGTATAAAGTTAATCTCTTAATCTAGACTTGAACTGAAAAACGGAAAATAAAAATACCTCCGTAATTGGAGCCGATTTCTATGACTGACTCTACCTCGGTTGGAATTTTGGGAGAGCCTCTAATTAGAAGAAGACGTTGGGTACATTTGATTAGCCTTGCTTGATGGATAGGTAGGTACTTTTATTTCAGATAATGTCCTGGGTCTGATAATAGAGTTAAGAGGTAGATAGTGCTGGAAGTTCCAAAATAAAACAAAAAACATAAGGTGGCCCACCTCATTTATAGGTTTTCGTGGGGAAAATGGTCAGACAAAATCAGTAGGTAATGAAAAAAAAGTGAAAAAACAAGGGAATAAGTACTAAGTAATAAAAATACAAACGCACTATTTTCTGGACGAACTCTAGCAACCTGTTTACGACGAAGGTTTTTCTAATCTTCCGCGTAATGTTGTTTGTCATAAAGACCCTTGGCATAACTAACTAACTAGGCATAATCCTCCAATAGTATAACATTTTTAACGTCTTATATTTTTTTATGAGGCATAGTTTTAATATTTATAGGCATAATTAATGAATCCCAAATCTCTGAGGTAATATTGGTGGTCCTACAATGTTTTACCGTAATTTAGTATGCCACAAATAATGACTTCTCTGATATTTTTCGCATAAAAATATGAAAAAAAAATATAGTGACAAAAAATAAGGTAGTAATTGCTGAATAACCGACACGGGGTCACGTGATCACGTCATATTACCGTGACCACGTTGTCTGATTTACCCGAGAGCGTAATTTAGAGGCCCGGAGAAGAGTGAGGTGGCCCAGCAAGCCGTAGCTGCGGAGGATATGCAGATTATTACTCGAAACATTTTACTTCATGATTATTATGCGTCGTGAATGGTCGTGACGATTGATTCAATACAATTATGGAATATGAATTGTTTAACAATAAATATGTTTATAATTAGAGAACCATTTCTGACCAGCTGCCTCAGATCAAGACGTCCGGGGTTCGATTCCCGTGGGGGCAAAAATTTTCTGCTTGGTTTAGTTGGTGGTAGGGCTTTTCTAAGTCCGCCTGGCTAGCTACCACCATCTTACATAAGTCTGCCGCCATAGCAATAATGTTATCAGCATTGTAAGTTGTGTTCCGGCAGTTAGAGGTAAGATAGCCATTCCCTCTGTGGTTGAGGAATCCGGGTGTAACTCACTTCCATCGTCGGCCTTATCTTCACTTACCATCAGGTGAGATGAAGGCCAAGAGTTACCTCGTTAAGAATTAAAAAAATACCATCGTGTAGTTAGAAACACATATTGAATCTTATGTATGTATTTATTTATTTATTGTCTAACATTTTCGCGAGCACTATACATTCGAAATAAAACCAATTTACTGGATTTAACAAGAGTTTAATTAGATGTTACATTATTATTATACACCCGACGTTTCGATTACTTTACAGCGATCGTGGTCACGGGAAGACTGTGAAGAACTTTAAAATATTATTTATTGTTTGTAGATGATACATACAAAGCTAATAGCTGAGCAAAGCCTATTTCATCTTTGCTTAAACTGTATCAACTTTCTAAGAAGCGTTTGTGTCACACCGGCACACATGACATGACACATCACTTAAAAAAACGAACATGACATGAACGTGTAACGTTCATGATGATGCAAAATATGGCATAATAACCCCCGGCTTTATTAACCCCCGACAAAAAAGAGGAGTTTGACGAATCTGTCTATGTGTCTGTCTGTGGCATGACCTATTTTGATTAGATTTTTTTTTGAAAGCTGACGTGATTAGGATGGTTCTAAGTTATAATTTATGAAGATCAGTTGAGGCGTTTGTTGACTATTAGCTCATTTTCTACATGATAAAAGGCTTCTCTATCTTTCACACATCCAATTGATTTGAAATTTTGTGTACTGTCACTTCGGTGACATTCCCATGACATACTAACCTTGAGCGGACCCTATACCATCAAAAAGTCTGCGGGATGCTTACTTCTTTAGAAACATCGACGAACCTTGGTCAGGACACCAAGTTTCCGTGAGGCTGTTTTGATCACGGTTTAGATGTAGTTCCTGGAGTTCAGAGCGTAACATATTACGTTTGTATGATGAGTACGAACATCTTCATGATGTTACCTATATTATAATTTAATGTGTACCTACAAGGTATTTGGTACATCGTATATAAATACTAAGGTGTTATCGAAAATTCAAAATAGTTAAATTAATTTTGAAAGGAGATATTCAATGTTGGTACTTGGAAATCCCCCCAAGCTAAATTTTATATTAGACGAAAGCTTACGCTCAGAGGTTCTTGAATATGCCTTTTTTTTTTAAAATGAAATGCTGTGCATGTCCAGTTACACTGGCTACCTTTCCGAAACACAGCGAACTGTTTCACGGCTGAAATAAGAAAGGTGGTGGTACCTACCCAGAAGACCTACATACTACCTACAAAATACGAACTTATCATTAACATGTGTGCGAGAGGCGACACTGGTTCTGGTACTAACGTCGCTTGATACTACTTCTAACCTCTCTCTTATGTTCTGTGTACGGGCCTACCACCTAGTAAAGCTGCCACCTAGTGAAGTTAGCTTATGAATATTTAATGGCTGTATAAGAACGTTTATCGATTAATTTTTAGAAACAAGGAGCCACTCACTACACTTTTGACCACATGATGGATTTAAAAAAAAAACATAATATCGGAGACATATTTTTATAAAATATCAGTCTTTACATAATAATAAATGTTTATAATTTATAAAAGGCTTGAAAAAGACATGTTCTGGGGCGGGATGCCAAAGAAATTCATAGCGTTTTCCCAAGTCTTCGTTAGTTCAGCAGTTAGAGTCACCCGGAAAGTGAAATGTCGCAGGTTGAGTCCCCGCCCGGCGCCCCAGAACATGAGTTTATCAGAACGTCTATGCAATATTTTGCTATTTTCTTGGGAAATTAGTAGGTACACACCAATTACCTAAGAGTGTGAATAAAGTCACGTGGTCGCATTCTGCCCGACACTACACTGCTTATGTAAACAATACCACAGGCACAGAACAAATAATTATAATGTAAATAAGATTAAAAATACAATGCCTAGGACTTCGTAGTACTAAATGAATCATCCTCACGAAGGTCTTGACTGCAATTTGTGTCAATTATTGTAGGTTGATTGCTTAAATTAAATGGAACGCAGATATTTACTAAATGCTTAAGCTAGTAATTAGTCTGGTTTGATTACTAATACTTATGCCACTTTGTTGATATTCCCAATACAAACACGCATAATACAGTTTGCTAACGTCAAAATACTGAAACTTATTTATTTATTTAACGAATCTATAGACAAACATTTGACCACAATCACACCTGATGTTAAGTAATAACATGACCTACGATGATACATGTTTACCTAGAAGGTGCCTATTCACTCTAGCCTTAAAGACATCCAAATTGTAGGTTTGGGGAAACAGATTGACAGGCAGAGAGAGAGAGAGAGATCAAGTTCGCATTAGAAAGGACTTGGCGAAATGCTTTGTGCGAATGGTTGGAATATCCACAACATAAGGGTGAAAAGCCATTCTACGTCTAGTTCTTCGATGGTAAAAGGGAGCTGGTGGAATTAATTCGACCAATTCCCTCCACACTCACCGATATGTAGTCGATAGAAAACCGTCAAACGTGCAACTCTTTGGCGATGCTCGAGATCTTGGAGTTTAGCCTCAGTTAATACTGGGTTGTTAATAAGTCGTATAGCTCGCTTCTCCACAGAGTCCAATGCTGCCAGCTGATATTTGGCAGAACCGTCCCATAGGTGACAGCAGTATTCCATACACGATCGAACTTGCGCTTTATAAAGTAGCAGCAACAGCGTTCAGATGTGAAATACCGCCTCACCTTAGAGAGAATGCCTTCTACTTGCTATGGACTCAATGTACTCGCCGAAATGTATGCTGGACGACATCTCCATGCCAAGAAGATGGAAATGGTCGGTCACTGGAATGGATACACCCCGTATATTTAAATACTGTCTAAATTTTAGCGAGCGCTCCATGTGACTTTCTACTACACTTTCCTGGTAGAGGAGAAGAGCACACTTTATGTTGAGAGGACGCTTATTAAAGAGTTGCTCCCCCATAAGTTTAGCGTTAGCATGATGGACACTATACACACGCGTTGCCTACACTGTGAAAAAGGACTTAAACACATTATAAACTATGGAAGTAATTCTTTGCTTCAATTTAATTGTATGCTACAGGTAAAAAAAAATGCATCGTTGAAATGGGTATTTACCCATACACATTTTTCACTTTGACAACACTTATGATGGCTCTTCTGATTCAAACCTAGAGCGACACACCTAATTCTGTCAACTTAAGTCCTTTTTCACAGTGTAGGCAACGCGTGTGTATAGTGCCCATAGTGCTAACGCTAAACTTATGGGGGAGCAATCAATAAACATCAATAAACTTTTTAAAAAACGTGAGTTTAAGCGTAGACAGTTTGACATATTATGAGTGATCATAGTTTACCCCACAAATCACCGCATTGACCCTTATAATTTGTTGGCGGCCACGAAACTTACATTTTCTCATGTCAGTGACATCTTGTCTTTTTGGCATTCAAGATCATCAGAAATAATAAAATAAAATAAAATAAACTAGTTAAACCGAAGCTGCTACGAGAGTCTTCTACGCCGTAGCTAATAGACAATCGCAGGGTCTTGGTAAGCGGTTACCGTAGCTGCTACGGTGATCACTTGCCATCAGGCGCGTATTTACGCATGTTTGATGTTTGCTTCTTTGCCACCCCTGTATAAAAACCGTAATAGTGTTGTTATACACAACGCAACAACGGATAGCCTAAACGTCAGATAAAGTCGATTAGCTTTATATATGAAGTTCTGTAATTAGGGCATGTCTAATTTGAACCACGTGTTCTAATAAGTAATGTTCTAATAATGTCACTACAAGTTATATTAGATATATTAATAGCCTGTAGCTATGCCCGCGTGGATGTAGGTTGCCCATATTCTTTATCAAGATGTACCTACTCGTAATCTGTCTATACGCCAAATTTATTCTTAATCGCTTCGTATGGATTGCATTAATTTTCACAATAATAATATATTCATATTTTTTTAAGTAACCCAGCGATCGTGTTTGTAAAGTAAGTCCAGGGTTCAAATCCCGGAAGAAGACGTTTGTGGCATTAAAACAATCATAAATTCTCCAGTGATATGTTTTTATTAATTTATGTAGTACGTCTAAAGACACAGGGAACATCGTCGCGTTTCTGGTGAATAATTGGTTTCTGATATTGCCAACCGCAACCTTCCTAAAAACTAAGATGCCATAAATTACAGCGTAAATCGGGTGGAATATTAATAATAGAGAATATTGATTCGTACTGTTTCAGAAGATATGACAAAAATATCAATTTATTACACCCACGGAATTGGAGCGATAGGAGCTTAGGTGTGTGTGACCAATATTTAACTTGCTTATTTATAAAATATCAAATGAATAACAGTAATTATTGGAAGTCTTTGTATAAAAAAATCTTATTAAAATAAACAGGTCGCAATGTCGCAGTATTCTCGGCGCTAAAAACCTAATGTTTATCAGAGAAAATGTAATCACTATGTTTAGTTTATTGTCGTTTTAAGTAGATCTTGTTTTTTTTTCAGCTGAAAGACGCAATAATATTGTCAGTGAAATCTAAATCCTAGTGATTAATGACATTCTTTATACCACGCCTCGCTTTTAGCTGTACTGTAAGTATTCTGTTGTGGTTCAATATAAACTGTCTGTATGTGTCTTTAAGTATGAAATTGCCGTCTTGTATGAAATATTTTGTAAAAACTGGAATAACCATACTATGTTTTTTGTATTTAATTTGAAATTGGCTTGACCGATTTCTTTTAATTTTGTGGATAATTACATTACTATTTTGTGGTTATTTACATTCGTTGTTAAGTAAATGCAGTAAAAGAAATATCTGCTTTTGCATAATAGAAAATAATTACAACAAATCTAAACACTGAAATCGGTTACATATTTTACAAGCTTTAATTGACCTTAATTTTTAAGTATTGAATTTTAACAAAAAATAATAATTCCATTCGTAAAATCCCATTCGGATCAGTTACTTCTTAGAGCAAAATCGCTTTGAAGAATATAAAATATGAACTGGGGCCTTACTACCATCTTCATAAAAGCGATTCATATTTCGCTCGGTTCAGTATTGGTTCCTAAACTGCATCGCTGTCATAGTCGTAGATAGCGTCGTAGTACGAATTAACGATTATACTCAGTTTAGGTCCTAAACTGGATATATAAAAGATGCTGGTACGAGTGCTATTATATTTTAGGTAGATTATTTGAAAAAAAACGGCATTGGAAAAAACCGGCGATTTCATATTTATTAATATTAATTTCTAACTCTACAAATGTAGAGTTTCCTATAAGAGATTCGTACAAATGATTGTGGCACTTGTAGACAAAACTGTTACTCGTGAAAGAATCAAACTTTTTAATATCATCACGCTATCCAATGTGGATGTTTTGGTGATTACGAAAAGAATAACCAGATAACACATTTCTGTTTTACTCGTAGTAACAAAGGAAGATTAATACAAACCAGTTTATTTGTAAATATTTACTTATCTATGTATTTAGTCAGCCTGCCAAACATGTTTTGGGGAGATCCAGAGTTTTTTTTTTATCTTTTCTTTCTAGGCTTACAGTTTTCATAATAAATGCGAAATCACTATAGATATTTTATGATTCGTTGTTTATATTTCCTATAATGTATTTTTCCACTCTATTTCATTTAAAATCAGTTGGACTTAGAATGCGTTAAAAATAAACAACCCGGGGGTTAGCTATACGAACATCGATGGTTTATAAATAACGTTCAATAAGGTAAAAGTACTATGCACCAACGTTGAATAAAACATTTTTTACTTTTAATTACCTTACTGTAAATAAAGTACCAAGAGGAGCAGGAATTAAAATTGGCCGTTGGTTGAAAAAAAAAAGTAATACGTTAAAATAAAAAAAATGAATTAAGAGGGACTGATCGTTGAATACGTATCTGCTTTAGCTACAGATGTTCATGATTTAATGACATAACTTTGTTTATGTCTATTCGATAACATATCGACATCATAATTTGTAATTGTTGAATAACTTTATTTATCATTATTGTCATTATTTAGTTTTGTGGTAAAAATGATAAGATAATAAAATAATATAAGTATTCTTAACTTCTAGTAGAAGTTGAGAATACCTATATTTTAATATTCTAACACTCACCAACCCACAAATTATATGGATACCTTACCTACTAGATAACAAGCTTTTTTTTAATACTACTAGGTGACTGTTTGTTCATCTAGAGATCTTTGACGGGCCAGCAGGTGGCAAATGGTTACTGTCGCCTTAAGACACCTGCAATAACAAGGGAAAAAAATACTTGATATTGCAGGTGCATTGTCATTCTGAGGCCTAAGATGAAATGCCGTCCATGCCCAGTAATTACACTGGCTACCTTTCCCTTCAATCCGAAACACAGCAAACTGTTTCACGGCTGAAATAAGAAAGGCGGTGGTACCTACCCAGACGACTCTACATACAGGCCTACCACCTAGTAAAATATTTTTTAAAAAATGTGCTGATCACTCGACAGTAACGCAGAGCGCAGGTACGTAATTACAAGCTTAAGTGTATGTTGAGATTGTTGAGTGAGCGTATAGTATCCAAAGTCAAACATTGATAATAATATGTAGTATGCTTGTATATCTGGAACTGCTGTTCTACGTCATCGGCAGCTAGCCGTAGTGCCGCCGTGTTTACGTACGTAACAAGGTGGCAAGTTGCCCGGCATAGTCAGATACAGATAGTCAGATACGCGAGCTGGACTGAACCGCCCGCGAACATAGGCAATTAAGCAAATCGCCATTGTTAATGCACAACTGCGCATCGGAACGGCGCGCGCGCATTTCTAGAGAACCGGTAGCACGGTGGCACACTGGCTACTTACTCACTAGTAGCTGCAAAAGGGTCGTCACTCCATAAACTATATATCAGCTGATATCTCGATTGAGCAGTGAGTGTCGCTTCGTCCGCCAGCCGCCAGTTATGCCTCGATAGCGCGCGCACATGGATGTCATTTGCGGCTCGCCGTCGCTGCGGCTCCGCGGCGGCGTCGTGAACGGTGATAACAAAAAACATGAGTTGAATCTGTGCACCAGTGTGATGTCTCCGGAGACGCAGCGCTTGCTGCCGCCCACCACGGAGACCATCATGACGAAGCCGTTCCCCATACGAGGTATTGTAACTTGCTAGAATAGACGGACGCAAAAACTTACGTACTAAAAATACGACGCGCGCCTCGGTGACAGCTGCCTCGCTAGTTCCCGCGTAATAGAAAAAACTGTGTTCCAAGCTCGAACTGCATTAACGCTGCGTTTCGTTCGTGCTTCAATACATCATTGATAATGATGAACGAAAATATATCAAAATGTTGAGTCTCGTTATTGCCGCGTGCCTTATCTCATTAATATTTATAAAGTAATCGACGCATATTTAAAATTTCTATTAGTATTCGAAAATTTTCTTCAAGACGGTATGAGCAATGCACGACAAATCCAAATATAGGGAATTAACATTACCTACAGTGTCATGCATGTAGTTTTCGTGGTATTCAAAGCAATCAATCAAAACATCAGATTCAGAATTGTTTGACATCAAAAGAGTTTCACTTTAGTTTTACAGTATGTTGATTGAAGGACGGCTTGTATGTCGATCACTGGGGCGTCCAAAATAGATTATGATGCGACTATTACTTGAAGGGCAACTATTATACAATTTTAGATAAACAAATTTATAACATCTCTTGAGACATTAGATAAATATGAGGGGTATAGTTAATCAACAAACATATTCTTAGTCAGTAGGTTCTTTATTCATGATAAAATCAATAAGAATTATTAATATGAATAGCATCTATATACGATAAGATTTTTACAATAAATATATTTATTTTGGATCTGATCTATTTGATAAAGCTGTTATACCAATTTCAATTTATCACATTGTAGAGTTATTGTGTACAGAGAACGTAATCATCGATTATCGATTACCTACCTAAATATATTTGATTTATTTAATATTGTATTAATGTGTTAGGTATTTATTAGTATTAGAGAGGGAAGATAATTATCAGAATTATTCCAACTTTTATTATTTATTTATTTATTTAATCTTTAATAAATAAACTCTACTTCACTTCTTCTTCTTCTTCTTTACTTTTCTTGGGACTCTATAATTTATTGACGTCAACATGCACAGTCCACGTTGATTGAATGTTTTTTGATTTGATTTGAAACTCATTTGCATTTATGAAGTAATTTACTAAAAACCAGACACAGTTTACAAAATTTAACTTCATATACCTCTTGTTGCTGTTGAAACTATTTCAAACAAAAAAAACGAATCAAAATCGGTCCTTTCGTTTAGGGGCTACGATGCCACCAGTCAGACACACAGATACACAGACAGACACGAAAAACTTATAACACCCCTCTTGTTTCGTCGGGGGCTAAAAATGGTTTTTACCTTTCAAAATTTGATAATTTAATGACATTTCTATGAAATTAATGCAGCCAATGATAAATTATTTCATACAAATGTCATGAAATTATCAAATGAATAAGATGTTTTTGAAAGTGGCAAACCATTCCTATGAACTAATATAGCCCATGTTTCAATTTATTGACGTATTGACGGCACCATCCTGTATGATAGATAAATGACTATGAAAAAATAATAAATAAATGAAAAAGAAATTAAAGAATGATGATTTTAAAAACGCTGTAAGTCTCCTGAAGCCCAAAATGATTTTTTTTTAAATGCTTAACAAAATAAACCCGTAATCATCGGACTTAGGGTTCAATGTCCAACGACACCACTGCGCAGTAATCATCACAAATTGATTGTTTAGTTTGAGGTCAACAGTCATGTGATCGTATTGCTTTCGTGTTACGTGAATGATAAGTATTGAATTGGAATATTATAAATAACTAACAGTATCGGTATTATGTTTAGTGGCTAGTAAAAACCACAAAAGAACTTTCAATCAAAAAGCTTTTTTGTTTATTACTCAGAAAGTATAACATTACCTATATCGTAGAATTAGTAATGTTATACTTTCTGAGTAAGAAACAACAAAGGCTTTTGATTGAAAGTTCTTTTGTTGTTTTTAACCCCCAACGAAAAAAGAGGGGTGTTATAAGTTTGACGTGTCTGTCTGTGTATCTGTGTGTCTGCTACTAGAATGCCACAGGCATTGTAGCGCCTTAACGAATGGACCGATTTTGATTCGGTTTTTTTGTTTGAAAGCTGATGTGACTACGATGGTTCTTAGCTATTATTTATGAAGATCAGTTCTGGCGTTTGATGACTATCATATCATTTTCAACATGATAATATGATTTTACTAACTTTTAATAGATCCGATTGATTTGAAATTTGATGTAGATACTGTCACTTCGGTGACATTCCCATGACATACATCCTTGAGCTGATCCTATACCATCAAAAAGTCTGCGAAATGCTTAATTCTTCAGAAACATACAGCAGATATAGCGTGTTTGGTAGATAGATGATTAATTACGCCGCCGGGGGTTACTTAAAATCTTTAATTTACAATACTTACCTACATAATAAGTGTCAAGAAAACTGGTTATAATTATAAACCTATTTATTATAATTAATTTTATAATATTATAATGTAAGTATATAGGTGCATAGGAAAAAAAGGGATGTTTATATAAATATCCACGCTACGAAAAGATGTCCCAGGGCTGGAGACCAACCTAATCCACAACTTTTTACAAATCGGGTGGTGACCACTCTGTCTGACCACTGTAATTTACCTTGTGACGGTGTGGCCCGGCTAAGGGTCGTTCGTGACATTAAATTAAGCCAATGTCGCTCGATCAGGGTTACCTACGGGGTCAGGTGAAAGAAACAATGGGTTATGAACAATAAATTATAATTACATAGACCAGGGTTTGTTCCTTATATCTATCTTATCCTACGTACCATACCGGATTATGGGCGCACATGCGCCAATGCACTAAGATTGCCACGCAGGGCAATGAGATTCACTATATCGTAACACTGGGGTTGCCTGGGCACAACAACCAATCGGGACGGAGCGACGACGCCCGATTATTACGTAATTCACTAGCACTTTACACTGGGGAGGAGGCCTATCTCGGGAGACATGAGAGGACACACGACGACTGGGGAGACTGGGGCTGGTGTCGTCACCCCGGGTGACGACAATCGGGATACGCGGTTCGACGGGTTTACTGGCGACTCGGGATGCGGCTGGAGACGGCCGCCCGTGATACTCTGCTTAGCGACGCCTATGAGCAGACCTCCCTCTCCATCAGCCAACAAACGCGGGACTCCGATCCTGCCACGCTCCTCTGCGGTCGACTCTTCTCGACTTTCGCCGGGAATCGTCTAACCTCGCAAAGAGCCGCGCCGGGAATGGGAGGGACCTCGAAGCCCCAACTTGCGGCTTATGTCGCTCGTCAAGGGTCTAAGAGAGTCGTGTGAACGGGGTAGACTACTGGCTCAATGAACAGGGAGAGAGGCCTGGGCCTATTCTAAACCTACTCACGATACGGGACTATTCAACCAGGACGGGCAGAGTGACGCGGATACAAGAGGTGGTTACGGGACCGCGGCGCAGGAGTGACTGTCTGGCGGCGCGGTGTGCGGCGACCAGCGTTGCCAACTGCCACGGTCTCGATTACCCAAAAACCTAACTGAAAATCCCCAATTTTGGGGGGAAAAAAATCAATATTCCCCACATTTTCCCCACAAATTTTCAGGAAAGAAATAAAAGTACTGTTTCTATAAATCAAATATATTTATTACATATACTTATTAAGTATTTAATGATTTTCATCAAGGTATTTATTGCAGCTCTTTATTTATTATGCCTTTGTTTTGTCAACATATCATTCGAAGGATCAAATTTTAATCCTTTCTTCTAGTGGTCATAAGCGCTGCTACAGTGTCAATGTGCAGGCGATTGTGATTCTCTGTTTTCAAACTCTTTAAAACGCTAAATTTTCTCTCGACAGATGCGTTTGAGAAAGTTCTCTGCGATACTCTAAGTTTGATGGACATAAATGTTGCCGTAAAATAAACTGTAAAACCTTCCTGCCGGTGAAATTGCTTTAAACTTCATTTTTTTTTATACAAAGCACGGCAATTGACCCATTGCACTAGCCGCCTCCACCTTGCCGGCCCAAAAGGTGCTTAAATAATCAAGGTAATTAAATATTCTTACATAATTTATAAATAATACTTACTTCAAACTACTTTTATTACTTCTAAGTTCAGTTCTAGCGTAAATGTCTTGATTCCCCGCATTTTCCCCACATAAACGCTCTCCCCACAAATTACCCAATCGAACTGAAAATCCCCGCAGTTTGGGGAATTCCCCACAGATTGGCAACGCTGGCGGCGACTATATACGCGTGGCCGCCGTGTCGTGCCACAGTGCATGTGGTGCCATAGTGCATGTGGCGCTCCGGTGTTGTAACTTTGTTACATTCCCCCTCGTCGTCCCGAGATTTTTCCTTACGGGAAAAATCACCGTACCTGGACTCAAGGCTGTTACGAAACAAATCTTATTCTAACATTTTGTTTCTTCATACAATTTATTATTGACATACTTCAGGAAAGTATGCATTCCCGTCTGGATTCTGGATAACAGTGTCTCCTTAGTGTTTCTGTATTAAATATACACATTCAAACTGGTTGTTAATAGTATAGTACTTATTGATTTTTAAAATTTATTAATGAAATCGTCTAAGCTGTTACTAGTAACTATTTTCTGGAATATCTGGCTGGAGTGTATATTTATTTGATTGTTTTTACTTTCGGGATTCGGGATTGCATGCTTTTATAATTTATATAAGTACAACATGTTTTAATTACTTGCTATTATAATAACATTGTTAACGGATAATATTATTTGGTTATTCGACCTACTGTCGGTTTTATTGACTATGTGTCCCTTCTTTGTTACTAATATACTCATATCGATCCGCTGCCGTTTTAACTTGTAATAGTTATGATGTTATTACTTATTAAACGTTTACGCTGTTTCTTATTAGTTTTATAACTATTTATCTTTGTTTGATGTTTTATCTAGCAGATGCGATATGTTTATATGTTATTACCCTGGTCTTTACATTAAAACTGGTCTGGAATTATAGTATGGTTTTACCTAAGTCTAACTGATTATTTACATTTAAGTGAGAGAGGGGATAACTAAAAAAACTGTAAATAGAGTGATTATTTACGGTTGCGGTCGTTGTTCTGTTGCGCTTGCTTGTCTCCTTTTCCTTGCCGCTCTCTTATCTTTTCGTGTTTGGTGTTTCTTTTTTTTTTTGTTTTTCTTTTTTTCTTTTTGGTCTGTCCCGTCCTGGTTGAATAATAGGTCCCATGGTATGTCGTCTAAAGGTGGCGTGGTGGGTTCTTCCTCTCGGAGGTATGCTAGGGCCATTTCAATCTTTTCCTCGTCCTCCAGGATATCTTCGGGGATGGCGTTCAGGTAGGTCGCGGCGTAAGTCGCCATTTCCTCCGTCACTTCGTCCATTCTCGCTTGCCCCTCTTTTTTTTTTCTTATTCTTCCTTTACGTGACCCAGTTGACCGTGCCGGTTTCCCAGTGCTCTTTCCGCGTGGCTTTTTATACTTTGGTTCGTTCTTATTCCCCCCCGTTTTTGCATTCTACCCCCTTTTTTTTTCTATATGTATATATATATTTATATAAAGTTTTCTATTTTATTGTTTATATTGTTTTAAATCTTTTACATGCGTGACGTATTTCCTTTTGTTGTTTGTGGTGTCTTCAATTATGTAAATTACTGGTGATTTTTGTTTGACTATTTTGTACGGGCCGGAATACTTTGGTGCGAGTTTCGCGCAAAAGTTTTTTTCTGCTGACGATAGTGGATAATTTTTTTTGAGTACGATTGTATTTAATTCTGGTTTCCATTGTTTCCTCTTGGTGTCGAAGTATTTTTTTTGTCTCTTCGAGGCTTTTTCCTGGTTTACTTTTACTGTTTCGTATAGCTCTTGAATTTTTCCTCTTTCTTTTATGGCTGGTTGTGGTAGTGTATTTCTGTCCTGTGGTTGTCTTAATTCCCTTCCGAACAGTAAAAATGCTGGTGTGTGCCTTGTTGATTCCTGTGTTGACGTGTTTAGTGCGAATGCCAGTTCTGGTAAATATTGATCCCATTTTTTATGGTTGTTCTGTATGTATGTTGCAATCATCGTTTCTAGTGTTCGGTTTACGCGTTCCGTCGCGTTTTCTTGTGGTGTGTAGGGCGCGGTTAGTCTGTGTTCTATTCCATACTTTTTCAGCTCGTCTGTGAATTGTTTGCTTGTGTACTGTCGGCCGTTGTCGCTTATTATTTGTTCCGGGCATCCGTATTTCATTACGATGTTCTCTTTGAATGTTTTTGTTATGTTTCCGGCCGTGGCTGTCCTTAATGGGTGTAATTCCGTCCACTTCGTGAATTTGTCGTGAAATACGAGGATCCACACGTATCCTTTGGTAGATCTGGGTAGGGGTCCGATCAGGTCTGTTGTAATTGTTTGCCATGGCCTGACTGGGTTGTCTATATGCATCTTCCCTACTTTGCCTTCTTGTGAGCTTTTGTGTTTCTGGCAGGTTTCGCATTTCCTCACATATTTGGCCGCGTCGTGGTACATGCCTGGCCAGTAGTACCTTTGTGCTATCCGGTTTATTGTTTTTGAAGTGCCTAAATGTCCTGCTGTTGGTACGTCGTGATTTTCCTTAATGATGTTCTGCCTCTCTGTTGACGGTATGCAGAGTTTCCATTCTGTCTCCGGATCTAGCTTTATACCGTAGGCTGGGTTCGTTATCCTTCTATATAGCTTGTCATCTTGTATCTTGTAGTCTTTGTTCTCTTGTGGGTCTCGACTTATCTTATTTATTTTTTCGTTGTACCATTCCTTTTTTTCTGTTGTCATTGCATATATCGGGCTTCTTGATAGGTGATCTGCTACCTGGTTGTGTTTTCCACTTTTGTATTCGATTGTGAAATCGTACTGTTGTAGTTCTAGTGCCCATCTTGCTAATCTACCGGTTGTGTTCTTTAGGTTATTTAACCATGTTAGGGCTTGGTGGTCTGTTATTACCCTGAATTGGTAGCCCTCTAGAAATCCTCTCATTTTCCTTATTCCCCAGAGTACTGCTAGGCATTCTCTTTCTGATGCGGTGTACCTGGTTTCGGCTGGTTTTAATGTTCTGCTGGCGTACATTATCACCTTCGGTACCCCGCTGTGTTCTTGCATTAGTACTGCTCCCAAACCCGTGTTACTTGCATCTGTTTGCAGTATAAATTGCTTTGTAAAGTCGGCTCTTGTTAGTACTGGTTCTGTTGTGATTATTTTTTTTATGTTTTGGACTGCTTCCTCGTGTTCTTTGTTCCACTCGAATTTCTTGTTTTTCTTCAGTAGATTAGTTAGTGGCTGTATTGTTCTTGAGTGGTTTGGGATGAACTTCCTGTACCATGACGTCATGCCTATAAATCTTCGTGTTTCTTTTATGTTGGTTGGGGTTGGCAGTTCCTTTATTGCCCGTACCTTTTCTTCGTTCATTTTTATGCCCTCTCGTGTTACTATGTGGCCTAAGTACTCTATTTCTTTTCTGCCAAACTCGCATTTTTTTTGGTTTATCGTTAGGCCAGCTTCCCTCAGCCTTCGAAATATCTCTCTTAGGTGTTCCCTGTGTTGTTTAAATGTTGGTGAGCAAATGATTATATCGTCTAAGTATACGTATGCGTATGGTTGTAGCTCTGCGTTTATTATTCCGTCTAATAGGCGCTGGAAGGTGGCTCCACTGGAGTGTAATCCGAAAGGCATGACTCTGAATTGGAACAGACCTCTGCCTGGTACCGTGAACGCTGTTACTTGTTTACTGTCTTCTTCTAGAGGTACATTCCAGTATCCATTTTTCACATCTAACTTTGAGAAGTACTTCGCGCTCCTTAGTTTTTCTAGTATGTCGTCTATTTGTGGTAGTGGATACGCGTCTTTTTCTGAAATTTCGTTGATTTTTCTGAAGTCTATACAGAATCGGTACTCTCCGTTTTCTTTCTTTGCCAGTACTATTGGTGAGCTGTATGGGCTTGACGATGGTTCTATTATTCCTTCTTGTAACATCTTATCTACGTGTTCGTTAATTTTTTCCTGCATTGCCGGGTTTCTGGGGTAATATCTTTGTTTTATTGGTTCGTTGTGTTTTAACTTTATTTTGTGTTTAATGTTTGTGTTTCCCTTTTGTGTTCTTTCATTCATTTCGAACTCCTGTTGTATCATTTCTTCCAATTCCTTCTGTTGTTCTTGGCTTAATTCGCAATCGTTATCAGTTTGGGTTTCCTGTCTGTCTCTTTCTGTGACATTTTCTTGATTTTGTTCCGCCAGATGTGACTGTATGTTACCGTCCTGCTCGCGTTCCGTTGTTATTTGTTGTAGTAATTCTTTTAAGCCAATTCTTTTTATCAGGTCCATGCCTATTATTATTGTGTTTAATTTGGGTAAGACTTGGAATTCGTGTGTTATTGCGTGGTTGCCGATTTCTGCTGTTATTCGAGTTTTTTCTTTTACCGTTACTTCAGTGCCGTCCGCCATCTTTGTTGTCTTGTGGACTGGTTTAAATTTGCTTCCTTGTTCTTTGCAATGCCTTCTGGCTTGCTCGTCTAGGTATGACGTTGTTGATCCGGTGTCTATGAGTGCTAGGAACTTTCTTCCGAAAAAGTTTGCGTTAACGAATAGTCGGTTATCGTTGCTGTGGTTGTTCTGTATTACAAATATTCCGTTCTTCCTGCAGCAGTTTTTGCTCATTACTCCTATTCTGCCACAGCCACTGCAAAACGATACCCTTCTACTTCTGCATTTGCTGTAAGGATGTCCCTGTTTCCCGCAGTTCCAACAGCATGTTTCTTTGTTGTAATTATTTATGTATCTGTTCTGTTGTTGAACCGGTGTTCTGGAGTGATGTGGCTGAGCTTCTATGCTTGGTAATTTGTTTTGTTTCTCGTTGTTTACCTGGTATCTGTATGGATTGTTATATTTTTCCTGGATAATTTTTTCATACTCCAAGCAGTGCCCTATTAGTTCTGGCAGGGTGTTAAAGTCTTGTCGTTTTATATATAATTTACTTTCGGTATTTGTATTTTCGTAGATTCTGTCTAAGGTTTCTTCTGGCTTTAATTTTCCGTATCTTCTTATTAAAGTTTGTACATCGGTCAAATAATCTATGAATTTTTCCTTGTGCCTTTGTTTCCTATCGACTATCATTGTGTACAGGTTGCTTTCATAGCCTCTGGGGTAGAAATGTAGTTTAAACGTACTTAAGAACTCGTTCCACGTGCTCCATGAAGTACAACTGTTCCTGTGCCACAAACTGGCTTTTCCGGTAAATAGTCGCGGTAAGAATGGCAAAAGCATGTCCTTTTCCACATCGAATGTGCTTGTCAACTCATCAAGTCTTTCTAAAAATTCTACTGGATCTCCGTGTGTATCGTATGTTAGTTCCCAATTTGACATTAGATTAGCCAAATCTCTTCTTTCTTTGAAACTCTCTGTCTTGGTGGCCATTGTTTCTGGTTTCCTGGTTGGTTTTTCTTGATTCGGGCTGGTACTGGTCTGGTCCAGAGTTTCGGTTTGCGGTTGAGGATTTGAATCTGTATACTCAAATGATTCTTCGGTGTCCTTTGCTTCTGAGTCGGAGTCGGAGCTCCTGGTTAGCGTCACGCCGCCTGGGTCAGTATCGGTCGAGTGTTGGTCCCGGGCTGGTTTAGTGAGGAATTTTAATAAGTTTTCTCTTAGCTGGTCTCTTGTCAGGCCTTCGACGGGTAAGTTGTGTTGTAGGCACTCTCGTTGCAGTTCTGCCTTTCTCAGCTTCTGCAATCTTGTCTCTCTGTCTGACATAAAGCTGGGGGTTCCTACCTAACTCTCTATCTTTGTGCATAGAAATTCAGGATTATTATGTAAGTGTTATCTCATGCAAAGCTAGGAGTCTATTAAACAAACTTTACCTACTTTCAAAATTTAAGACCTGGACCCTTCCCTGATTGAGCAACTGATTAGCCTTTTTTATTTTGAGTTGGGCGCCAAATGTGACGGTGTGGCCCGGCTAAGGGTCGTTCGTGACATTAAATTAAGCCAATGTCGCTCGATCAGGGTTACCTACGGGGTCAGGTGAAAGAAACAATGGGTTATGAACAATAAATTATAATTACATAGACCAGGGTTTGTTCCTTATATCTATCTTATCCTACGTACCATACCGGATTATGGGCGCACATGCGCCAATGCACTAAGATTGCCACGCAGGGCAATGAGATTCACTATATCGTAACACTGGGGTTGCCTGGGCACAACAACCAATCGGGACGGAGCGACGACGCCCGATTATTACGTAATTCACTAGCACTTTACACTGGGGAGGAGGCCTATCTCGGGAGACATGAGAGGACACACGACGACTGGGGAGACTGGGGCTGGTGTCGTCACCCCGGGTGACGACAATCGGGATACGCGGTTCGACGGGTTTACTGGCGACTCGGGATGCGGCTGGAGACGGCCGCCCGTGATACTCTGCTTAGCGACGCCTATGAGCAGACCTCCCTCTCCATCAGCCAACAAACGCGGGACTCCGATCCTGCCACGCTCCTCTGCGGTCGACTCTTCTCGACTTTCGCCGGGAATCGTCTAACCTCGCAAAGGGCCGCGCCGGGAATGGGAGGGACCTCGAAGCCCCAACTTGCGGCTTATGTCGCTCGTCAAGGGTCTAAGAGAGTCGTGTGAACGGGGTAGACTACTGGCTCAATGAACAGGGAGAGAGGCCTGGGCCTATTCTAAACCTACTCACGATACGGGACTATTCAACCAGGACGGGCAGAGTGACGCGGATACAAGAGGTGGTTACGGGACCGCGGCGCAGGAGTGACTGTCTGGCGGCGCGGTGTGCGGCGACTATATACGCGTGGCCGCCGTGTCGTGCCACAGTGCATGTGGTGCCATAGTGCATGTGGCGCTCCGGTGTTGTAACTTTGTTACAACCTGTACTGCACTGCAATTTCCCTGCAGTGCACTGCACTGCTATTTCCCACATCTTTAACCTCCATCGCATTTCTACTATAATCTCCAACTTAGACGGTGTGTTGTGTGTAACAAAAGTAAGTCCGAAATAAAATTTATGGGGGCGTGTGGTTGTGTTCCTTGTCAACCTCTGTAAGTTTGACACGTTTCAGACCAATTTTATTTTCCAATGAAATGAAAATGCGTACCATCGCGTATTGTATGCCGCAATACAGTTATACGGTATACCACATACATACAACCCGCGCACATACTGCGATATCGATATCGACCCCCGGCAAAGGTATAAGTATGTATAATCAGGAAAAATCTACTGAATCTGTGAAAAATACTAATTTGATTTATTGAGTTAACAATATAATGATAAGACTTTCCTCCTCTCTTTTAATATTGCGTTGCGGTGCCCGACAGGGTCCACAATGATCCTTATAATTGTATTTACCATCTCATTTATTTACATTGTGGTTTACAAAAATATAGGAATTTAAAATTGAAATTGATGCATAATAGTAATTTATAAAAGTACCCAACTGTTATTAAAAAAAAAATTATGGGACCAAATGGCAGCTATTCCGCATCGAACAAAAAAAGAATCACGTAAATCGGATCAGTAATCTCGGCGTAATCGGTGTACATACATAGAAAAAAAAAAAACATACCGGCCGAATTGAGAACCTCCTCGTTTTTGAAGTCGGTCAAAAAGAGAACATTATATTTAGAAACAAAACTCTGCATTCTACATGCCCTTACCCTCTATACTTTAATGAAATTTTCTTTAGTCGTTTTGACAAGGTTCCTCTATGGAACGCGAAAGATTTCTTTTATCCAGCCTTTTTTGGTATTTTTACGCCTTCACCCTGAGATATTTATAATTATTATATGAGGAGAACTATAATACTTCACTTGATAAAGTAACTTAGTGGGAATATATTCTTTGCAATATTTCTGTGTCATACTTTTTACTACGCCTGTTGAAAGGAGATAATTTTATTTCAATTTGAACTGAGCAATACCTACCACGAATAGCAGAGTATCGAAAAATCCCAACTCTTCCCGCCACGTCCTCCAATCAATTAGGACAACATTTCATTACTTATTGATATTATTCTGATGAAAGTTAATATCTACGATTTGCTATCGACTATCATTACAATTTAGTAAACAGCTGATAAAATATTTGTTTATATCTCTAAGTACTTACTTACGTCAAACGTTTCTGAAAAGCTAGTTTTTTATTATTTTTATTACTAAGTATATCTATTGAATACCGGTTATGGTTGTCTGGTAGAAACCGGTTTTAGCGATAATACCTTTTATCATATTCTATTTTTGTCTCATTTTTTTTTTAAATTGCAACTGCAGTGCTGCTCTATCGCCATCATCTACCTACGTCATCTACTAGATCATATCAGGTAGATGTACAGTCGACCAAATTGAATCATGCATGACCCACTTGGCCGATCATTCCTTTAGAATCAAAAATTTAGTTAGATTTTCTTCGCTATCATGCGTGTTGCACTGCACTTAGTAGGTAAGTTTTAAATATGAATAAAAAAAGCGTCATTACGGGTCAGAGATCTATGCAATTTTAATCTTTGTTATCAGTACACTAAAGTCTCAATTGGAATTTTAAATAAGATGTCGTTTATAATCTAAACTCTTTTCACTACTGGGAAAAACTATTATAATTTTTAAAACAAAATAACGTTATGTGCCAGATGTCAAGTAGTAGTGTGAAAAAAATAAAAAAACCTATAAAAAAATTGAATTGAATAAAATTAAAATCTAAGTCAATATTATAAGCAAATCGTCGGTCTCGCCGATTTTCATAAAAACTTTTTCGTGCAATACTCAAATACTCCGATCTATTTATCATAGCAATCATAGCCTTGTCAGTGACTGTCAAGTGTCTAATAAATTGATAATAGGTTTATGTTCAAGTGAATTTCAACCTACTTTGTATAGAGTGACTGTAGGAAAATGACCTTAAGGTGGGTCATGATTCAATTTGGTCGCTGTACTACTCATATTTAAATAAAGAAGTAGGTACAGTAGTAGGAAAATTTTTAAATGCGGAATTTTCACGATCGCCCCAATAGATAGAGTACGTGTCACTGATTATAGCGATGGTGAAGCATCATTGCAGTTACCATTTAAATAAATAGAATAAGATAAAAAAGAATCTTTCTTTTTAGTTCTTCTTTCAAATTAGTGTTTACCCATTTCGACGCATACTGCCAGAAACGCAAATTACCTGATTTTTCAATTTTTTCCGTTGCATAAGCAAACGGACAGACAAATATTTAGAACCCGAAGTAAGTTTATTAGAAAGCCTTTAACTAGGTAATGGATACATTGTAAAAAAAATAATGTGTAAGGTAAATAAGAAGAGAAGAGGAATTCCTTCCAAACTGAATTAAATAGGCACCTTCTGTAAGCTAGCTACATCTTCGTTTCGACCCCCTCTTTAACTTCTCTCGACGCAAGTGTGGGATCAAAAGTGAACCCATTTATTAACCGACTTCAAAAACGAGGAGGTTCTCAATTCGGTTGGTATGTTTTTTTTCTATGAATGTACACCGATTACGCCGAGATTTCTGATCCGATTTACGTGATTCTTTTTTTGTTCGATGCGGAATAGTTGCCATTAGGTCCCATAAAAATTATTTCAAAATCAGTGGGGTAGTTTGGTTTTAAATCAAAAAAACTGAAATGAGAAAGTCCTCTACATATGCGAAATTGCGGATTTTTGCTTTCCTATGACTTTTTAGTGGAACGGTACGATAGTAGGAAACAAATGAAACAATGTAAGCTGACGGTCACCCGTCTAGCTTTGACCTTAGAAAGTTATCACTGAAAATTGTGACAATAATTATAATAATAATAATTAAAACCGACTTCATAAAACTGAAAAGGATAAAATATTTTTTAAGTAGGTACTCATCATCTAGAAACATATTTTTTGGAGTTGGTGCTAAGTTGTTTCCAGAAATTATAGAACATGAAGCACCGACTTAAATTTAATTATTTTATCCTTTTTAGTTTTTTGATGTCGGTTTTAATTTTTAAAATTTTAAGTTGTTTGCATGTTATGCGCGCGTGCGCTATTGTTATCTTTTTTTCTCGCGCGGAAAAGTTATACTATCTCGTTTATTTACTACGGTGAACACGAAATGTCCATGTCAAGTAATTTATACATACACTGTTGTCAACTCTACCACTCTGTCTCGGATGGGCACGCGCTACATTTGGAGCTAACCCGTGCACAGTAGTCTTTTGATCGGCCTATAGGCAAAGAATTTATTTATTTTATTTATTTATTTCTTTTTCACAATATAGCCATTACACAGAATATGATTAGAAAAATACAAATCAATTCAATAACTATATTGTGAGTGTGAGACACTGGTGTCCGTACTAGGAAAACCTGTTTACAGATTGCCAGGCTCTCACTACCCTACTATTAGATGCTATTAGTTAATAGAGATATTTTCACGAAAAGTGCTAATTTTAAAATACTTTAGATAGGTATCATAATTAAACATTCTTTGACTTTAGTCAATTACTAATTTTTTTAATAATCGTTGCAAACGCTAACTATCAGGTGGGCCATCAGCTTGTTTGTCATCTAGTTGTATATAAATAAAAAATAAATAAAAGAATCAGACCAATTGAATAGTTGCATGCAAATGTGTGTGTGTTTGAAATTATGAGCTATTTGCCTTAGTTCAGTGTATGAAGTAAATCTTCAGTCTCCTTATAAGTCAGGTCAAACAACAGCCATGAAGTAAGTTTCCTTTTACAGTGGACTGAATTAAGGATAGTTTTTTTACCGTCTCTATAGTTTAAATCCTTTGTTCCCAATGTAGCCCAGGGGTCTACGTTGACGTGACAAAAAACTCATTTTTTGTCGAGTTTTGGGAATTTGGTAGAAATGTAGCTGCAGGGGGTCCAACGGAGCCAGCTAAATTTTGAAAGTGGTCTATGAGAAACAAAGTCTGGAAACCTCTGGTTTAATTCGTGATAAATGTGCGCACTTTGCGATCGTTTTTATACAGTTTAAGAACCGTTTAAATTTCTATGAACTAATATCTAGCTAGAAGAGATCCCAAAACATGTAAAATAATTTCTTGTAAGGAAAATAAACAAATTTTGAATTTGATTTTTTTTTAATATAACCATGGACCAAATAATATATAACCCATGTTTTAATTAACTGTCGTATTGACGGCATCATTTTGTATATGTATACTACACTAATTTAAATGTTTTTTTTCAATCCCACCCAATGGTACCTAAGTGATGATAAGGCCGAAGAAGGAAGCGAGCTATGCCCGGATTCCTCAACCACAGAGGAACTGGCCACGAGTATTTTACCTGCTACTGCCGGGTCACAATAATGATGTTAATACTATTGTTATTGCGGCAGACTTAGGTACGACGGTACCACCAACCAACCAAACAAAGCGAGCAGAAACTGTCCCCACGGGAATCTGAGTCTAGAGGCTAAAACTATGTTCAGTGCGGATGTATAAATGTTACGTTGATTAGGTATGTTTAGCACACCATTGCTACCTTTCTATTTATTCTTCTGTCGTAGGGCTGCTGAAAGAGATTTCTGAAGAAATATCGTCGTCATTCATGCAATCATGCAAAGAAACATATAAATGTCAGACTTTTACTATAAATATAACTTGACCTTCACCTAGTATAATGAACGCACGCGCATGATTCGTGTAGCTGACACAGCACGCCATTTTTTCTCGTAATTTTTTGTAGATTTATGCCACGACACGAATTATTATTACCTACACTTTTTTATTATTATTTGTTAACATGTTAGGTATAATGCCAACAGATTTATAAGTAGTCGATCGCGGTTCGTCTAGAAAAAAATACGTTTTATTTTTAAAAGTGAAGACGGCATCTTGCTGTGTGATAAAGTGATAATGGTAGTTGAATCACGAGCCGAACGCGTGCTCCGCGAACCTGGGATAGCCACAGAAGAATATGTAAATCATTATAGGTAGTACTTATTCGTTTCTAATTAGCTAGTTTTTGTTTTCATTAATGTTTGCTATTACACAAAAAACGGAAGTGATTTTTCTGTCTGACTACTTCGATTCTGTATGAACTGTTATCAGCTGTGAGATGATCTGACAAATACTAACTAAAAATATTACTATAGATATTATTTTGATTCTTACTACCTACCTAGTAGAACTACCAATAATTCTTGTGTCGGTAAAAGCGTGAGAAAGTGAAGTACTTAGTTTTGTTTTGTTTATTAAATATCGTTCGTTAATTTTTTCACTTTACCAAAAATTATGAAATCTACTCTGAAAAATTACATTATGAGAAGCTAGCTCTATCTATTAAATATAAATGTAACATTCTATTATCTGATAGAGTCTTGGAAGATAGAGGTATCTTAGTTACATAATACATACCTACGTAAGATCTTCTCGTCCGAAATTCCTCAGTGCCGCAAGTCAAAACTCTTCGACCAGTGCCTGTGTTGCCAGTGATGACATGCGGCTGTGAAACATGGTCACTTACTAAGGAAGGCCCTTCTGTGCAGATTCACAGTCGGCCAACGAGCTATGTTAGGTGTTTCCCTACGAGATGGAACCAGAAATGAGGACTTCCGTAAGAGGACCAAAGACACTGTTATACCTTATAGGATTTGCAAGCACGCAGAGCAGAACAGACGGCCATGGGGGGTTAAAGTTCTAGCATGACAACCACGTACCAGAAAGCGCAAACTAGGATGGGCTCCCACTCGACTCGACTCGACCTGATGAAGATCGCGGGGCGCCGTTGGATGCAGGATGCGCAGAGCTGATCCATTTGGAAATCGATGGGGAGACCTTTGTCAGCAGTGGACATCATAGGCTGATATGATGATGATGATGATGAATCAAAGCATAATATGTATTATATTATTAACCTGTGGATAGAGCGTTAACTCTCTACTCTCTCTCTTAAGTAACAAATAGTTATGCATTTCAAAGGAGTTCCACTACTTCCACTGTACCTGTTATAAACATTTTGAAGTAAGTATATTAGGTATGGTACTATAACTATTTCAATTAAATAACTATTATTATAGATTAAACGAACTTACCTGTAAGTGAAGTTCTATCCTAATTATACGAAGGCTTCGTCCGAAAAGATTAGCATAATATTACACATGTAGTAACGCGTAGCACTTACCGTTCCAACACTATTTTGAGAAAGTAATTCTTTTTTTTTTTTTTTTTTGTAGGGTGTTTCAATATTTCTGGTACTCCGTTCGGCTGCCAACTATGTCATTTAGTTTAGAGTGAAGATATGTACTTCATATTTTACGATTACTGGGTCTAAGGGTGGGAGGGTTGCTAATCTTTTCGGACGAAGCCTTCGTATAATTAGGATAGAACTTCACTTACAGGTAAGTTCGTTTAATCTATAATTATACTTCAGGCTTCGTCCTCAAGATTAGCATAATATTACACATGTAGACGTTTAGAGAAAATAATCGTAAAATATGATTTAAATAAAAACTTCTGATTTATCATCATAGTTTTTAATATAATAATTGAGAAAAATCTTGACAATCAATTATAAACAGCTTACGTTACTTACGTATTTATAGATTTGTTTAAAATAAATCTTCCAATACAATCATTAGATTTATTTATAATAGGCCGGTTATAGAATTTTGCGAAAGTTTGAGATCTGAGACTCCAACCCGCAGCGTTTCTAATTTGATCTATATTAACGCCTAATCTTTGGGCAGCAGAAGTCGCTGCGTGCCGGGTACTATGCGCAGTGAACGTTGACGTATCAATTCCGCTTAAACTTAACATGTCTTTTATCCATCTAGATAAGGTTTGTGTACAAACAGGTTTGTGTGGCTTTTTAAAACTGATAAATAAAATATCAGTATCGATCCTAAGCGGGCGAGTTATTTCCAGGTAACTAAGTAAGGTCTTTGCGGGGCAGATCTCTGGCTCAGAAAAAATGGGAGAATCAAAACCGGTTGAGCTGACCCGGGCTTAGAAGTCTTAATGAGATCCGGAATTTTGATTTTAATCTCTGATTTATTAATTTCAATATTATTTACATTTATTTTTGAAAATGTTTGCACCCTATGTGCTGTAACGAGAGCTAGAAGTGTTATCAATTTCTTTGTAATTTTTTCTATTGCTAATTCTTCATTAGGGTATAATTTTTCTAGATAATCTAAGACCAGAGATGTGTCCCACGTTTCGTTATATTTAGGAATAGTAGGTCTTGCACGAAAAACTCCCTTAAAAAATCTCTTAACGTCTTCATTTTCTGAAAACTTATTTTTCAGAATTAATGCCAAAGCAGATCGATACGAGTTTAGTGTACCATATTGTGCACCTGAATTATATATCATGGTAAAAAACCTAATAATATCGGAATTTGATACTTCATAAATGTTCAATTTATTCTCAATACAATAAACGAACCACTTTTTATAGCACCCGTCGTATTGTTTGTACGAGTTATCCGAAAGAGAATTTAATATTATGTCCATAGATGCAAGTGGTATACCTCTTCTTATCATTGCTTCCCGGACAATACTCCTACCACCAGGGTAATTTTCGCGTGCATGTTGCGCCGACTGGAATCAATTGAAATAATTAAATTTTCCTCAGCTTTCAGAATAAGAAGCTTTGATACTAAGAGTTTTTTAAATAAAGGGTACCAGGGTTGTGTAGGCCAGTGTGGAACAACCATAATACCTTTGCCGCCATCGGAAATTATTTTTCTCAATGATTTTAAAATAATTGAAAATGGCGGAAATGCATAAAAGTAAATGTTACTCCACGGAATTGTGAATGCATTAATCGCGTACGCATCCGGATCCCTATGCCAGGAGACGTAAGTTAAACACTTAGTATTAATTCGACTAGCGAATAAGTCTATGTCAGGTACACCAAAATTATTAGTTATAGTCTGAAAAGCATAATCTGCCAGCCATCAATATCTGGGTGCGTACGCCTCGATTCTGCATCGGCAATTATATTATCTGATGAACGAATATAAGAGGCAAAGACGAATAATTTTTTGCTTTCGCACCATTGCCATAAGTCTTTGGTGACAGCTGTCAAATGAGGAAACTGGATACCTCCCATTCGGTTAACATAGGAAATAGCAGTGGTATTATCTATACGAAGAAGTATCTGAGAGTTAAAACAGTGTTTAGCAAATATTTTGAGGCCAATAAATGCAGCCAAAATTTCTAAATAATTTATGTGTTGCATTCGTTCTTCAGTACTCCAAAGGCCGAGCTAGTGGCCTTTGGAGTACTGAAGGAGTCTGATCCCCACACGCAATACCCCACCCCGTTGTTGAGGCATCTGAAAAAAATTCCAGGTCATATTTATCGTCCTTTATTTTGCACCGCGCGTGATTAATAGAACAACTCCACCAGTTTAGATCTGGCTTTATTGCACTAGGTATATCCATGAAGTTATTGTAATCATTTGAGCCCTTTAAATTAAGATATTTATATCGTTCAAATAGTTTCGTGTAAAGCCAGCCATACTCGACGGCTGGGCAAGCAGATACTAACAGACCAACAAAACTAGCAAATGTTCTAATTTTACAGTGCTTAATATTTGAAAATTTCAATAATTCAGTCTTGATTTTATTTATTTTTTCATTCGGCAGGGTGACCTGGAAATTTTTTGTGTCTATAATATATCCTAAAAATTGGCACGTTCTGGAGGGATTAAAGTTACTTTTCTCATCATTAATGATAAACCCTAACGCTAGAAGGAGTTTTCTGGTTTGCTGCAAATTTCTAAGACACGTTTGATAATTTTGACCTATTAAGCACATATCGTCTAAATAAATGGTAGACATGTATCCGCAAGTTCTAAGCAGTTTTACAACCGGCTTCATAATTTTCGTAAAGACATACGGAGCAGTGTTTAAGCCAAATGGTAAAACATTAAATTCGTATATAGAATTATCAAATTGAAATCTAAGATACTTTTTGTGATCTTCATGTATTTTTATCAAAAAATAGGCGTCTTTTAAATCTACGTGAGATAAATAACAGTCTTTTGTTACTAGCTTTACAACTGTTCTCAGGTCTTCCAATTTAAAATGAATCGTATCAATAAATTTATTTAAGGATTTCAAATTTAAAATAAATCGCATAGTGCCATTTGGTTTAGGTATTAGGAAAATGCTAGACAAATACTGGTCCTGACGAGCAGAACATTTCGTAATAGCGCCTATTGATAATAAACTATTAATAGCATTAACAAAAGAGGCTTTTTCTTTGTCCGAATATTTTCTATTACTAATTTGAATGGCCTGAAAAGGTGGCCGTGCAAAAGGAATTTTATATCCTTGTATGTACGATAAAACAACTGGATCATTAGTAATCATTGACCATTGTTTATAAAATGCAGAAAGTCTACCAGCAGGTTTTACCGTTTCTAGCGCCGATTGTAGCCCGGACGCTGTTGAAGTAGCTGCGACGGCTTCGAGGAGCTGTTCGGCCGACCGTGCGTCGAGGTCGATGCAGGCTCCCTCATCCTCGGTGGGCCCGTCGGCCTGCGAATCGGACCCGGATTCTTCCAGTTTAAATTCTTTGAAGTATTTGACGTACTTGGTATTTGCGGTATTGGCCTTTTAGCTATAATTTTGGGTGCAGGTGGTTTTAAATCTGAACCAGACTTACAAATTGCTTTGGCAGACTTAAGGGTTTCCGCCAAATTCTCACCAAAAAGATATCGATCTACCTTTGTGTTCTGAAGCTGTTCCCTGATTTCTTTTTTAAGACCACCCATGAGGAATTTCTTACGCGTAATTGTATCAGCGTGTTGGCAATCACAAATAATTCGCGCCGAATCCATCAATAACTTTAGTAGGTTAGTGTTCTTTTCTTTAGAGGCTAAAAGTAATGTAATAGCTTCTCCTAAGCCAGTAATGGCTGAAGTAAGCTGCCTTTGTTTACCTTCAATGGCCTTATCACGTTTGATATTAAGGTCTGTGACTGCAGCTTTCATTTCTGCATTTAATTCCGGAGGGTCGATTAGTTTACAATTTTCGGGGGTTAAATACTTTTCTCTTAATTCTTTACGTATTTCTTTGGTCAAGCCTTGTGTGGACCAGTGTTGAAATCTAACGGATAGGTCTTTCTGTATCTCTTTTCCGTACTTTTTATCAGTGGTGGGATCCATACCCAGGATATCCAATAACTCTGTATCGATATTTTCCTCTTCTGACAAAGGTTTAGCTGATATGGCAGATTCTACCGCTTCTAAAGTCGAATTAACAACATTGGGTGTCATTACTGTCACAGACGGGATTGGTGTTTCGCAACTAGGACCAGCCTCTGGCATTGGAGCATTGGCTTCGATCAAATAAGGGAGTGGGCTCAAAACAGCTTCCTCATCGTCCGTTAAATTTATATAGCTCATCACTTCGCCGTCTGAAAACGACAGACAAAGTCTCAGCGAGCACGACTACTAAATATAATTATAGTAAGGGACAGTCCCCAGTCATATGATGATAACATGTACTGTCCGCAAACAAAAATTATGTTAATGCACTTTACAACAGTCCCATAACGTACGGTTCGAAGTGCGATTGTAACCAAACATCATTAAGAAACAGTCCCAATGCATTGCAAGTACTGTTCGCAAAATGAATATCAGTTGGTAACTAAGTAGGTACACACAATTGTTTCCTAATTGATACTTAGTAATAAAAGGACAGTTTACTGTTCATAGTACCAATTATTTAAGTAGGATATTAAAAAATATTTGTAATGATAGCAATAAAATTTTAAGATTTCTATCACTGAGTATACTCAATAATTATCATAATAATAAATGTCTAAAAACAAAATACTTTGATAATCTAAAACTATTTTATAAGTTAACTGTATGATTTTACATGTATTTAAAGTAAAAAACAACAATTCCTAATTAAGTCACTTTGTTGTTATTCCATATCACATTAATAACATTCGTACCTTGTTTGTCCAACGGCGATTGCAATGAGCCCCGGCGGCGCCGCTTGCGCGCTAATTTCTTTTCCAGCTTCCTTATTTTCCGTTCTATACGGTCACAATTATCGTCGCTCTTACGTTTAGGCATACTAAGCACGTTATATTATTAGTATTTATTGGTTAAATCTTTATTTATCGCGATCGAAGTGTGGAACGGCGTCGCACTAAAAAGCGAATGACATAGTTGGCAGCCGAACGGAGTACCAGAAATATTGAAACACCCTACAAAAAAAAAAAAAAAAAAAGAATTACTTTCTCAAAATAGTGTTGGAACGGTAAGTGCTACGCGTTACTACATGTGTAATATTATGCTAATCTTGAGGACGAAGCCTGAAGTATAATCATTTTTTTTTATGTAAATACAACAAAGCTCCGCATTTGACAACTTTGTTTTGTTTTATAATTTTTGCTTTTCTACAAAAAAAACAAATACTCACATACGTACATAATATCTTATACCTACATAAAATGCCTCTATTGCTTATTAAGCTCATTATTTTTTTGTACAAAGTACGGCAAGAAGAGTCCATATGCGAAGACAGCTCTAGTGCAGCATGAAACGCTCTTTTGAAGGATCCCATGTTATAGGAAGGCATGTGTTGGCAAAGTATCCAAGTTTTGGAAGTACAATAAAAAATCGAGCTGCTAAACTCCATTATGCGTGACGTTGAGGTGGAGGCAGAGAATTGATGATTCCGAAGACCGGCACGCGTGCTCCTGGGTAGGAAGGGAGAAAGTGGGGTGAGGTCAATAAGTTCTTCAGAACACTCTCCATGATAAAGCCAATAGAAGCCGCTAAGCGACGCAACAACGTCACGACGCAATTGGGTCTAGGCTGTTTGTGATCTCTATCGCATCTCAAATGATACAGACAGCACGACGCTGCAATCTGTCCAGTGTGAGTATCGAGGAGGTACTTGGCGGAACTATCCCACAGGTGCGAGCAATATTCCACGCAAGACAGGATCTGAGTTTTGTACAGCAGGCATGATCGGTCAGGCGTGAAAAATCGATGCACCTTGTTCAGGACACCGGAGCTTCCGAGTGTTTTATCGCTATACAGGATGGTGCCGTCAATACCACAATAAATTAAAACATGGGCTATATTAGTGCATGCATAGTACCTAATGAATGGTTTGCCACTATCAAATACCTCTTAGTCATTTGATAATTTCATGACATTTCTATAAAATAATGCAGCCAATGTTATATTCATTATTTCATACAAATGTCATGAAATTATCAAATGATTAAAGATGTTTTTGAAAGTGGTAAACCATTTCTATGAACTAAATATATAGCCCATGTTTCAATTTATTGTCGTATTGACGGCACCACCCTGTTAGAATTGACTAATTACAGCAGGCAATCATAAAAAAGACCAAATAGGTTTGAATTGGAGGCAAAATAATGACAGTTGTTCATGAATGCGTTCAGTAACATTTTAAAACACCGTGAGGCTGTTTTGATCGGGAACCCATCACTTTATCGCCATTAAGTTCATCGATTTTCGTTCCCCATAAAACTATTCGCAGATCTTTCTATACAATATTTAACGACTCCTCGAATCAGTTTACATCGCAATTTCATTTCCTCGAATAGTAGTATTATCTACAAGCTCAGTCCATCGTTATTTATTCAAATTTTATATATTTTATCGAAATAATGTTAGATCGTTGTGTTTTTACCCATAATTTATGTTTCCACGAAAGTTTCATTTTGCAAAATAGTTAATATAACATCAATTTTTACTTCACTAAAGTCAGTGTTCATCAAAAACACGATTTTCATGTAATTAATCATTTTTGTTACCCTGTTAAGAAAACCTGGGTTAGCTTAGGTGAGATTTTTAGTCTTACGAAGTTACGAACCTAAACAACCGTTGCGTTTTAAAATTCAGTGACCAGAAATGTATCGCTGTAAAACTGACACCACGTAGTCTTGTCTGTCCTACCCCTAGAGTGTATATTAAGCCCGCGAAGGCGCGAAGGAGCGAGACGGCCCGCCAGCTGAGGAGCATGTGGTTTAGACGCAGCTTCGGCTTGCTGGCCGGCAGCCGGCCAGCCTCAGCCGCGGCGTTGGGCGTAAACCATCTGCGACGATAAGGTCGCTCGCGTGGGACCGCCAGAGCCCCGCAGCGCCGGAGCCGTGACAGAAGCCATGCATGCTGCATGCTTGCATACTGCTTGCTTGCATGCTTTAGGCTAGCTTGTATGCTGCATGCTTGCTTGCATGCATGTTTATCTGGTATCCATTACACAAGTTCTTATGATACTTACTTGGGCTAGATAATTGGTGTGATTGTATTTTTATTTATATTTTATATTTATGTGTTTCAAATGTTATGGATAGAAATATTTATAGGAAAAAAATAGGTAATTTTATATTAATGGAATTTTGGTTTTAGAGCTTATTTGAACCATTTTGAACTTATTTCTTTGATCTCTCCACCTTTCACTTAAAGAAGATAAATCCATTTTGTGTAATCATAACACGTTAAGAACATAAAATATGTTTGTGATAAGTAGGTAGGTAATGTTGGAGATAATGTTTCTCCAGTTCATTGACTTAATTTTATGGATGAATATAAATTAAATCTACGGATTTTGAAAGATATTGTCTTGCTTCACTGCTTGAAAAGTATTGAACTTCTTAGTAAGTAAGCGCCCGCCTGTTTTTACTTTTTAGTAGGTAGGTACCTCGAGCACGAACACTTTTAAATTTCGAAAAGCCATCGTATCGAGTAGTTTTTTACGTTAGTTTATGCCTGGCTTTTGTTTGAAATTTTAAAAAGCGTGTGTGAACGATACGATTATCTACGATTCGAAATTTAAAATGTTCGTGCTAAGGGTACAGCACCCATACCACCATCTTTTATCTACAGTTTAGGACCTAAACTGAGTTAATTCGTTAATTCGTACTACGACGCTATCTACGACTATGACAGCGATGCAGTTTAGGAACCAATACTGAACCGAGCGGAATAAGAATCGCTTTTATAAAGATGGTGGTAAGGCCCCAGATCTTATCACAGTTTTCATGAATTCTAAACGTTTTTCAAAAGACCTAAATATTTTTAAATAACTTTCGTGACAACCTACGTATGAGTACCATCAGTACCATGTCGTGTCACGTCGACTGTTTATTGCGCTCGTTACGGTACTATATTGACCCTATAGTTATTGTGACTTGTGTAGTTATAGTAGGTACTAAAGTATTCAGCTACTTTTGTGGTCTACCGTACATCTCGCAACGAAACCTCGCAACTCGCAAAGGTAAACTATGATTTACACTCCAAATCGCACTCCCATGAGAAATTTGTTTTTACTCCGCTTCTCGGAATCTGATGTGCGAATTCGAACAATTATTCTTCGTTTGATATAAAATACCATGTCGGATCCACAGTGTCGTTCGAGCTCGAGCCATTTGGAAAACTTCCGTCAAAATGAAATGAATTTTGCAACAGTGCGACCCCAGATTATGTATCGTTATTATTCTAAAAGGCGACACACTTTTACTTACTTGAGATGTTTTATTCAGTTAGTTTTTCACCAACATTGCACAATTTTCACTTTTTTCGTGTCATAAATAAGAAAAATAAAATAAGCGGTATGTGTAGACACCTCAGATCATAGTCTGAGGTATACACACTCCTATTCTTGAGAGTTTTATCACAAAACAATAGATGATGATTGAGTGATGATATTTTTTTATACCACTTGATGACAAAAATGCTGACGGCCCACCTGATGGTAAGCGGTTACCGCCGTCTATACTTGGACACCTGCTATAACAAGGTAAAATCACTTGATATTGCAGGTGCGTTGTCATCCTGAGGCCTAAGATGAAATGCCGTCCATGCCCAGTGGCACACTGGCTGCCTTTCCCTTCAAAACAAACACAACGAACAGTTTCACGGCTGAAATAAGAAAGGCAGTGGTACCTACCCAGACGACCCTACATACGGGTCTACCACCTAGTGAAACTGAATATTATATTGAACCTGTAAAATCAAAATAAGTTTACAGGTAACGAAACGTAGATAGACACGGTTCACTGATTGCGCCATACTACAGTCACTGTGTGTAAAAAAAGGCGTAGTATTATGTCATCGCAAAAGACCGGCCTAGCCACAGAACAGCACGTGCATAGTGCATGTGTAGCCGCCATCTGGTTAAATTCGCCGCTTAATTGGATGTCTACCCCTTGATTAAGCGCCGGCATCCACTTGAATGCCTAGCCTGATAATTAATTGAACTTGACTCACACAACGTTTAACGACTTGACGTATTGAATGGATCGTCTTGTACTGAAAAGTTTTGGTTTGATTGGTAGGTTCCAGCTTATTTTTAACCGACTTCAAAAACGAGGAGGTTCTCAATTCGGCCGGTATGTTTTTTTTTTCTATGTATGTACACCGATTACGCCGAGATTACTGATCCGATTTACGTGATTCTTTTTTTGTTCGATGCGGAATAGCTGCCATTTGGTCCCATAAAAATTTTTTCAAAAACAGTTGGGGACTTTGGTTTTAAATTAAAAAAAACTGAAATTATGAAATCGTCTACATAAGCGAAATTGCGAATTTTTGCTTTTCCAATGACTTTTTAGTGAAACGATACGATAGTAGGAAACAATATAAGTTGACGGTCACCCATCTAGCTTCGACCGTAGAAAATTATCACTAAAAATTGTGAAAAAAAAAGTTTTTTGAAGTCGGTTTAAATTTTTGTTTAATTTTTTTTTTTATGACCACTTTTAGCTGACATCGTTTTGGTTCTAAGTGGTCGTAAAAAAAATAACCTTAAACCTAACAATTATTCAAACAGTCACACAAAAGCTCTTCGATTTAAACGACCCGACTAGGCGTCCAATTGAATGGCTAATTTAAACCAGACGGCTGACATGACGCCCAGTCATCTGGTTAAGCGTTGCGCTCAATGAGTTGGCTAGTTGTACTTGAGCCGTTTGATTGGATGTCGGCGGGCTAGGCGTCCAGTTGAGCGGCTAATTTAACCAAACGGCTGCGACATATGCATTCTTTATTTATTCTTTACAGCGATTCCCGCTTAAGGGGATCATCTCGTACTACCTTCCCCTGATAAAAAAATTAGGCATCCTCAGTAGACTATTTAAAATCACATTTTGATGTTTTTGATGCGTTTAAACGCCTACTTTATTGTAACAATTACAAATAAAGAAAGAAAACGATAAAAAATAAATGCTCCGGGCGGGAATCGCACCCGCCAGACGCGATTACCGCTACGCCACCGCAGCACAAGGTATAACCTGCTAATTTCTTCACCGCTTTCTATCCTTCTTCTTAACGTTTTTTATAGCAACGTTTATCTCAACACTCATTGAAGTTAACACTAGTGATCAGGCCCATCTTTTCCATTGGCCACTGCGGGCGAGTGCGCAGGGCCTCGCGATCCATGGGGCCCCAAGTTTCCAAATTTTTATTAAATTTCAATGGAAATATGGATGTATAGGTAGATTACACTTGGTAAATCACATTTATTTAAAATATGACATTTTTTTCAATAATGCTGATGTATTTGTCTTTTACAAAAGTGTTCAAATTATTAATTCTATTACTCTCCTAAAAGATGTGACACAGTAATTATTATAAAATTTTAAAATTAAATGATTGTGAGAATTAGAATACCTATTTTAATTAGTGAAACTATAAATTTGCATGTCTGATATGACAGAATATGTAGAGCCGATATAGTAATTTTACCAACATTGTTAAACCATGTTCTTTTCGAATAAAGATTCTGATTCTGATTGTATAAAATAATTTAATTGATAAACACCTCTTTTTTTAGAAGTCTGTTAGAATAATAAAGTACCCAGAGCCCCCAACAGGTTAAAGACGGCTCTGCAGTGATCCGAAAGAATACTTTAACACAAGCATTTTTAAACATCAGTAGACGCGGGTTCGATTCCCGCCTGGCACATATATTTTTCCATCGTTTTCTTTCTTTATTTGTAATTGTTACAAAGTACTAAAGTGTAAATTATGTAGTACCTAAGTAGTACATGAATTTACATGGTGCAGATGTCATTTATTATACATAAACCATTTAAGCCATTTATTCTAGACTAACTGTGCCTGCGACTTCGTTCGCGTGGATCTCGGAAAATAAAATTTTTATAACCAAAAAATGGTTATAGTGAGTCAATTTCAAAAAGATACATATATGCTGTCTCGGAGTTTTTTAGAACTTTTTAAAGGAGAACAATTCTTTCTTACATGATTTTTGCGTAACTTTTACCGTTTACGCAGCGCACGCAACAAAAGCTCTGAAAAATATTTTTTTTTTTTTCGCGTTTTTACAAAATTTTTCATTGAAACTCAGCTGCTATAAGTAGTAGCGTAATGATATTATAGTCTCGATAAATGGAATACCCTATATAAAAAGAATTTTTCAATTTGAATCAGTAGTTCCTGAGATTAGCGCGTTGAACCTAACAAACAAACTTTTCACCTTTATAATATTAGCATAGATACATTGGTTTTGCCGGGAGTCTTACAGGGCTTGACAAATTACATGACTACAGTATACCAACTTACTACAATGAACAATAAACAAATTTAATTCTTAGGTAGGACATAAGTAAGTATTAAGTACTTAATTATTCATTGTATGTACGTACCCACGTAAATAAAATCGTATTTTTCTATTTCAATAGTAATTTGATGCATAATTTACAGGGAATAAACAATTGGCTATATTATTTACTATTTTATCACTTACATTTATAACCTATTATTGTAGTATTATCATGAGCAATACACACAGTAGTAATACAATTAAAAAAAAATAAGTAACCCCCGGCTTCATTAATCCTCTATCTAACACTATCTCACTAAGACTTTTCATAAGAGCCCAAACTCGCTATATCGGCTGTAAGTTTCTGAAGAATTATGGATCCGCAGACTTTTTGATGGTACCTATAGGATCAGCTCAAGGGTAGTATGTAATTGGAATGTCATCGAAGTGACAGTACACCAAATTGCAAATCAATCGGATCTGTGAAAGTTAGTAAAACGAAGAAACGAATTAAAATCGGTCCATTCGTTTAGGAGCAACGATGCCACAGACAGACACGTCAAACTTATAACACCCCTCTTTTTCGTCGGGGGCTAATTAAAGGTAATCATTATGTTTTATACGAAACGTTAAGGGTGGAGTTAATGTCAAAAAATCATAATAATTTGTTTTACTGCAGATTAGCAATTTCTTAATAATTACAAAAATAAAAATTTTAAGTAACCCCCGGCGTCATTAATCATCTATCTAACACCATCTCATAAGAACCCAAACATGCTATATCTGCTGTAAGTTTCTGAAGAATTAAGCATTTCGCAGACTTTTTGATGCTATAGGATCAGCTCAAGGTTAGTATGTCATGGGAATGTCACCGAAGTGACAGTACACCAAATTTGAAATCAATCGGATCCGTAAAGGTTAGTAAAATCCTATTACCAAAATGAGCTGATAGTCATCAAACGCCTGAACTGATCTTCATAAATTAAAGCTAAGAACCATCGTGGTCACATCAGCTTTTAAACAAAAAACACCGCAAATCAAAATCGGTTCATTCATTTAGGCGCTACGATGCCACAGACAGACACACAGATACACACGTCAAACTTATAACTCCCCTCTTTTTTCGTCGGGGGTTAAAAATGAGCCTCATTATATTGCAATATTAAGTTGATGTGATCTTCTATTGAGCTTATAATAACCGCACGTTTATTACATTACCCTAAGCAGCGTTTATAACAATTGAAAAATCAATTGTGTCTGGAATCTGATGCCTCATTTTTTAATTGTCATAGACCTCCAGAGGGATAACGCCGCTTTTTTTTTATACAACTAGATGACAAACAAGCTGACGGCCCACCTGATGGCAAGCGGTTACCGCCGCCTATAGACACCTGCAATAACAAGGAAAAATCACTTGATATTGCAGATGCGTTGTCATCCTGAGGCCTAAGATGAAATGCCGTCCATGCCCAGTAATTACACTGGCTACCTTTCCCTTCAATCCGAAACACAGCGAACTGTTTCACGGCTGAAATAAGAAAGGCGGTGGTACCTACCCAGACGACCCTACATACGGGTCTACCACCTAGTAAGAAACACAAGAAAGAAACAGAGAAGACAAGAACAGAGAAGTTATAAATTTCATAATTCGATATTAGGTACGTATTTTTTCACCGTGCCATGTTCGTGACAAGAATAATAGCAAACAGAAGATTGCAATTTGCGACATGATTGTTATCATCTTGGATCACGTTTTCAGCACCTGTCTTCTAACCATTAGCACTTTAGCGCTTATCACTAAAATATACCTACTACGTAGTACCTACCTATAATATACCTAGTCGTCGTGGGCGCGTCTGTGGCTCGGAGGATGTAATTTCATTTCCTCTGAGATGGAATGCGTAATAATATCACTTCGTGGCTCGTTAGAATACATTTTATCAGAGAAATCTTACTCAAGAAATATTGAAACGTGTGTTACATGATTTAAATGTAAACGGCTCATTATTAGACGTTATAAGCGATAAATAAAGGTATGGAAGGAAAACTAGAAGATGTTCATTGCTGCCTAGTGATTCTGTACAATTTGTTGTCTGTCAGAAAGATGCAACAGGCTGGTATGTCTTTAATTTTTAATCCGCATGGTGTTGAAATAAATAAACATAATAAAATCATCATAAATCTTATTTCTATTCCAAGAACCTAACTACAGATTAGATAATAGTTAAATAAAACCTAACTACAAAAAACGTTAGTACCTATGTGACATTGTTATTAAACAAGTAGGTAGGTAGGTATGTGACTGATATGACTCCTAAGACTCATTTCATAATTTTACGACAAAGAAAGTTGCAAGACAGTCTTAAAAAAGCTTTGTTCGTTACCTACTTATCTATAAAATTAGATAAACATAATATAGTTACATAAAGGTGAGGCTGAGAAGCCTTCGATTTTCATTTGTATGTTTTGGTACCTGTAACTAGGGATGCACCTATTATGAGCTCTTATTTCCATTCAGATTAATTTCTGGTTATTTTTAATACAGCATGTACTCTATAGCGCTGCATATAGAGATCACTGTGTAGTAAAATTAGAAACAGGCCCTAAGTATACACCCCCGAGCCTAAAAACAACGGTAATCATAAGGGAAGAGCCTTGGTTACCGTCAAAGTGTTAAGACTTAAGATTGGTTGGTTTCTATTAATTTCGTTTCAACTTGATTAAGTTAAAATGGATCATTTGAATCAAATTAATACCAATGGAAGTAAGTCATCAAGGACTGCCATACCACACCACACGTCGAAACGCCTACTGGAATGCATCCGCAATCAATTACTTACTTGGAGTGCTTTTCACTGGTCTGACGCGACAGGCGTTTATTGCGTCATATTCCGTTATTTAATTGCCTGGTTTCGTTTCCAACACATCATTAACTTAGCAAACTTTATTGAATTAGAGCGGTTTCGCACTACGTCCGGTCCGAATCCGATCCGAACCCGTGAAAATATTGGTTTAGAAAACTCGGACCGAATTCGGATATTGCATACGCAATACTCCGATCTTCGATACAAATTCAAGCAATCCAGGAGCGGAGATCGGATCTAGTGCGTAAATTTCCATACAGTTCTACGGCTAACTACTACGGACCATATTTTCATGGGTTCGGATCGGATTCGGATCGGGCGTAGTGCGAAACCGCTCTTACTGTTCAACAATAAAAATATTTCTATGTAGTAACATAGTAAGTACCTACTTATGCAGATACTTAATAAGTTATTGAAATATATGTACAAAAATGTCTAATCCATAAAAAGAAATGTGCTAAAAAGATGACCACCAACTTTTACTCCGGCCGACTGTGAAGACTGCTCTTATGGTAGAGCAATGGACATCATATTGTCCTTCGGTCCAGTTTTACTTACATTAAATATATAATCATATTAAATCGTGTGTATTTTGCAATCTTTTAATTAAGCTAATAATGGTATCTTACTTATGTAAAGTTCACAGTTTAAAGAAAATCTATTGTGTCCGATATTATATCTGTCCGTACTGCACTGATTAGTTATTTATTTATTTATTAGCCGAATAAAACAATACATTTTTTAAGGATCCACTTTAAAGTTCGTGCTTTCTATTAATCAAAGGAGATTGGATAAAGTTGGGGTTGTTTCAAAATGTGTGTGTGTGTGTGTGTTAATTTCATCACAGCTTGCCTTTTACTTTATTTTGTAACCTTTCCCGGTTCCTTAGAAGAAATTGCTGCATAGCAATAAGGCCGCTTCTGAACGTCACACACAGGATCACGTGTCGTTTCAAAATTAATCTTATTACAAACGAGAAGCGACTAACATATACACCACAGCACATACCTAGTTTCAGTTTCACTACGAAAGCCGCCTCTGTTACGAACGCAGTAAGGGCGGTCTCAAGGTCAAACTATTATTCTTAATGTGCTGTCGGGTGTACATAAACTGTCAGTATTTGATTTGGTCCTTGCCGTGTTACCTTTTGTGTAAAAGCAACTAGCAACTACCGTCAACAACGCAATATCTCTAATGAGTCGGTGGCAACTTCCATGGGTGTGTTTTCGATGTGTCATAGTCACAAGTACCTACCTACTCTCTGTGGTGTCACTCAAAGATAAACGAATCCCTCGGGAATTATTGTAGAAAAATAGAAATTAATAGATAATATTTCTCCACAGTAAGAACTTTAATTTCAAAGAATAATGACACACAGACGAATTCTGGTTTTGTTCTTTACACAATACATTTTAAAATAATCTTTGTGTATTAACTAGCAGAGGAAACTGTTATTTGCTAATGTATCACAAATTGTTTTTAAATTCATGTAACAGCTGTAGTTTCCTTAATAAAGGGGGGGGAAAAATTGGTCGCTTGCTTAGAGCTTTTGTACAGAAAGAACATTAATGTTACCTACTAATGGTAGTACCTACATACTACATTTATTTTGTCCAATAATATTTGGTCTATGCTAAGTTACCTATACAGGACATACATCCGTAGAGGCGTAGTGCTTTATGATACCTTTTGCTGTAAGCCGTTCGCCAGTATCTACCTAGCTTGGATCAGTCGAGAATCCTTATTATATAAATTTTCTTGAATAGTCTTCTGCTTTTTCATAACGTTAATTGAATGAGGCCGTAAAGTTTTCGAAGTAGAAATCTTACGCAACAACAATCGAATCGGGCTCGAAGGACCGTGAAAAGGAGTTTAAGATGATTGAAAGCAGCAAAACTTGATGGTAATGAATATATTTTAAAGCGAAATCACAATAACAGTATTAAACGAGTAAGCAAACAAAACGAATGACACCATGACAACAGAATAACAACGTAATATCAAAGGTAAAAGAATACAAATTAAAAAGTATACAAAAACGGTCTCTAAGGAGTACGCAACATCCTCCCCCTTTGTGCAAGCACTAATTTGAAGTAACATTGAGCCTGACCAGCTTGCTGAGGGGACGACGCAGCGTACCTGCCGCAGTGGATACGTCTACCACCCTTACCACACCATCACGCCCCGGGTGTGTTGCTGAAACCCGCCCTCTAGGCCACACTCCTCTTGGTAGGCCGCCGTCGACCACAAGGACGAGGTCTCCAATGGCAATCTGGTTTGCTTGGCCTTGGCGGGGTATTTGACGTGGCTGCATTACCGGAAGCACCTCTTTGACCCATCGAGTCCAAAATAAATCTGCGAGCCGCAACGCCTTCCTCCACTCAGCTCGCCCAAATAAGACGTCATCGTCAAAGGTTGCAGGGAGCACGTTTGTTGAGGATGAGCCAATCAGGAAGTGAAAGGGCGTCAGTGTCTCTTGGTCGCTAGGGTCGACAGAAACGTACGTCAATGGGCGTGAGTTAACTATTGCTTCCGCTTCTGCTAAAAGTGTATGGAGTGTCTCCTCCTTCGGTGAACGGTCTTTCAGCGTAACTTTGAGGGCAACTTTAACTGAGCGGACGAGTCTTTCCCAGCAGCCACCAAAATTTGGAGCAGCAGGTGGTATGAAACTCCAACTGATTCCGTTGTTTGTGTAGAAGTCCTGCAACAATCTATTTGCCCCAACAAAGGCCGTACCATTGTCCGAAAATATGGTTGTGGGAGCACCTCTTCTCGCTATAAATCTGCGGATAGCAGCAATCGCTGAGTCTGCCGAGAGCGAATGTACCAGCTCTAAGTGAACCGCCCTTGAGGTCATGCATGTAAACAAGGCGACATATCGCTTTTCATGCCTTCGGCCAATCGTCACCGTGATGGGACCAAAGTAATCTAGGCCCGTGAACGTGAAGCAGCGACTATGATGTGCCATACGCTGTGACGGAAGATCGCCAGTCGGTGGTGTTTGTGGAAGAGTCTTATGTATACGGCAAATTAAACATCGGTGCGCTACTGATCTGACAGTGTTTCGTAGCCGTAGAAGCCAGTACTGCTGCCGTAGCTCATTTATGACCGCTTCGTGATTTGCATGACCCATCTTCACATGGTAATGGTGCACCAACAATCTGACTACGGGGTGACAGCCGTCCAAAAGCACCGGAGTCTTGAGGTTTTGGCTCACATCCTCTGCGGCTCCGATCCTCCCTGCTAAGCGTAGGAGCTTATCATCTCCAAGAGTAGGCGACAACTTGGCAAGTCGACTTTTCATAGATATCGGTTTTGCGTCTAAGATGCAGCGGTATTCTTCGGCAAAACTTTCCATCTGAGTTTTCAACAAGATGTTCCTTTCTGCAGCTTTCATAAATTCTACACCAAGCGGGATCAGAGTAGGGGTGGTGGTGGACGTATTTTGTGGACGGTGATTGTGGTTAGAAGACGAAGAATTTTGAATAAGTTGCCGAAAAGTATAAGCCGCTTGGTGGACGCGTGCGGTAGCGCGTACCAAGCGCAGCCAGCTGCTAAACTTTGAGCAGTCTGCTGTAACCGCGGTAGACAGGTTAACGCGATCTGTTAGAACCCCCACCGCTTCAGAAGGCTTATGTTTTAATTCGCTCTGTCCCCGAACCGGCGGGAGCTCTATGGATGGCTCTGCAGGCCAGTCCTCGGGAGAGAGAAGAAGAAACGAGGGTCCGATGAACCACCTGCTTGATGGGTTCAAAGAAATTGACTGTAGGCGAGTCGCGTCGTCAGCCACGTTCATGTCTGTCGGTACCCACCTCCAATCTTTTACGGCAGAATTTTCAGAAATTTCACCGATCCGGTGGGCAACGAAAGGCTTGAACGTCCGCGCATCGCTGCGTAACCAGCCAAGGACAGTGGTGGAGTCGGTCCAAAAATATGTCCGTGTTGGTTTTTTCACATGACTCTCCTTGATGGCTACGGCGAGGCGAGACCCTATCAAAGCGGCCTGAAGTTCCAAACGTGGAATCGAAACTGGTTTAAGCGGTGTGACCCTAGCCTTGCTAGCGATGAGTGCTAACCTTACAGATCCATTAGCGTACAAGAGCCGCCAATATGCTACACAGGCGTAAGCGGATTCGCTTGCGTCAGCAAAGATGTGCAGCTCACGACAAAATGGCTCTGCATCGCTAGCTTTGGCATACCAACGGGGAATCCTTATTGTCGATACTCTCGAAAGTTCTTGGAACCATTCTGACCACTTTGCGGAATCTGCCGACGACAGCTCCGTATCCCAACCTATATTGGATCTCCAGGTTTGTTGAAAAAGTATACGACCCTTTACTGTGATTGGCCCTAGCAACCCTAAGGGATCATATACACGCATTAAGTGTGAAATTACCTTGCGTTTGGTAAGATTAGTAGGAGCGCTTTCACCCAAACCCGTTCGGAACCCTAGAGTATCAGTGTTAGGATCCCAGGCTATTCCTAACGCCCTTATAATGGTTGAAGAATCACCTAGATTAACCTCTGTAGGCTTGTCAGCACGCAGTTCAGCAGGGATAAGTCTCAACGCAGCGAAATTGTTTGAGATCCATCCTCGCATTTCGAAGCATGCTGACCCGTGTACAGTGACTATGTCTCTGGCTATTTGAGCAGCTTTATCCACATCGTCATGAGAGCCTAGTTAATCATCCATATAATGGTCTTCCACAATCGCCCTTACTGCAGCTGGGAACTGCTGCTCGTGATCTTTCGCATTTTTGTTCTTAATAAACAGTGCAGTAAAGGGGCTTGAGGAGGCGCCAAAAATGACGGATGTCATTCTGTACTCCCTGACAGGTTGCTTCTGATCCCCATCCCTCCAAAGAAATCGTAGGGCGTCTCTATCTGCTTGCCTGATACGAATTTGGGGAAACATTTCCTTAATGTCAGCAGTTAGAGCCACGCGACCTTCCCTAAACCTAAAGAGGGTGTGGAGAAGGTTTTGGAGGAGATCAGGGCCCGGAAGCAGCAAAGAGTTCAGACTGACCCCTTCGTTCAAGGCGGCAGCGTCGTGAACAACACGGAGCTTACGTTTTTGGGGATGGTAAATGCCGAAATGTGGTAAATATAAACGAGTTAATTTAGAATTTATATGTTCCTGTTTACTATAATATGAATTTGGAGGACATTCTTCCGTATAGCCCTTATCCATCATATTTTTAATAAACTTTTTGTAAGCATCTGTAAATTCTGGTTCGCGGCGCATGCGCCTTTCTAGGCTAAGGAGACGAGACAAAGCTTGTGGATAACTATCTGGTATCCGTTTTATATCATCGCGCCAAGGTAAGCCTACCTCAAAACGACCAGTTGCTAAGCGCAATGTTGTGGTCTCTAAAATTTCTAAAGCGCGTTTATCTTGCTTATTCAGTAATGTATCATACTTACAAATTCCTATTGAGTCTAATTTATATTGTTCCTTAATAAGAAATTCTAAAACACTATTTTCGGTTTCGAGCTCCTTTGCTATAAAAGTGGTATGATTGACAAACTGTATACGTTTCGTAGTACTCAATGACAACCCGTAAAGTGTCCAACCTAATGCAGTGAGGCAAGCCACGGGCTCGTTACGAGTGCCTTTGCGTACTACATGATTAATAGACAGATGCCAATGCTCTGCACCAATAAGTACCATGGGAGTGGCATTGTCATATACAAGATAGTCGGCTACATCTTGTAAGTGCCTATAAGAAAGAATATTTTGTTTGCGAATAGTTTGTGTGTGCAGAGCCAATGACTGTAAGGCTCTAGCGCGCTTCACGTCAAATATTTCTTCCGTGTACCTACCCTTTATTTTGAAGTCAACATAGGCTATGTTAACATCCTTGGTAAGACCACCTACGCCATTCACACTGATCTGTTGTCGAGGCCCCGTTGCCCCGACACGCGCAGCAACACTGGCATCTATAAGAGTGGCAGTGCTGCCGTCGTCGAGCAAAGCGTACGTGTCGTAACTGCCTGACGGACCGAATACGGTAACAGGTACGACTTTAAGTAACGCGGTGGGACCCATGTGCGACGAGATGTGTTGCGGAACTGTGTCTGTAGATGTAGTCGAGACGATTACTTTTTCCTCTTGTGACCTACACTTAGGAGTCGAAGTTGACGGAATGTTGTTCTCACTGTCTGAAGTATTGTTGACTGTGACATGACTGTTGTTTGGCCACTGGCCGCCGTGAAACAAAGGATGGTGGTGTAGTGTGCAACCGTCGACACCGCAAGGGTTAACTTTGCACGTTTTCCACTTGTGTGCCTTACGGCGTAGGCACCTATAACACACCTTTGCTTCACGTTGCCATTGCCACCTGTCGTCTACAGATAGTGTTTTAAAATCAGGACACACTTGTAAAACGTGCATTTTGGTACAAAACAAGCAATTTTTAAATTAACATTTCCAAAAGAAGCGGTAGGTTCGTTGTTACCCGACCTATTTTTATAAGCGAAATTATTTTTAGGTTGCGTAACAGCGTGTATGTACTCTCGCTTATGTTGTCTCTCATGCGGCGAGTTAGAAAGCTGTGCCAACGAAGTGTGTTCTGGTGACAGTCCGTACTTTACGTGCCTGTCGAACTCGCGCATGAGAAAAGCGGACAAAAACTCTAGTTTAGGACGACCTGGTGTGACATTTTCGGTCGCAAAATCCGTCCACCTCATCTTTATGGTAGGATTGAGCTTTCCCAAAATTGTGTGGTAAAGTTCAGGCGAGAATAAGTATTCCATGTGGTTTAACATCTGTATTGTAGACAAACTGTTACGAACCTTTGTCGCGAACGTACCTAGTTCGCGTAAATCATTACCCAAACGAGGCAACGACTTCATAGCGGCGACCTCTTTAAAAACAATCATCTCCGGGCGCGCGAAGTTCTGCTCCAGCACGTATATTATTTCGTCAGGCTCGTGGGCTGAGACGAGAAGAGCTGCCACGGCCTCGCGCGCTTGTCCACGGAGAGCTTGCTGCAAACGTGCAACGTTCTCTAGGGGAGAAAAAGAAGCTTTTGTAGTTTCAAATAAACGTTTGAACTGTAGCCACTGAGTTGTTTCTCCTGCGAAAGGTGTCAGTTCGATGATTTTCTTTGAATGAACGAAAGAATGATTTTGGGCGGTTGCGAGAGTTTTCGCTGCTGCCGCCGTGTCTGCCACTGCTTGTAATAGCTTGTTAGAGTGAGATCCACACAGGTCAATGTCTATGTGAGGAGGTGGCGAAATGCGTGCCGCAACCTCAGACGTGTTTGTGGCCTGTACGGGAATGTAAATATTACGCTTAGAAAGGTCAATGCCCCCGGGAGACTGCCGTGTCTCGGACAAAATTGTGCCTTCCAAAGCGTTTTGAAAAATGAACGGTGAACTACGAACCGCGTTTTGAACCCATGCCTCTGTCCTTCGTGACCGCTGAGAGCGTTCGGAGCCATGGCGACTGCTTCGGCTGCCCTCCGCCTCGATCGCGGCCAGCTCTGCCTGCAATTCACACTCCTCGACTTGCTTTTGAAGCTCGGCGAGTTGTCGCGTCTTCTGCCGTTCTTCCTCGGCGAGTTGTCGCGTCTTCTGCCGTTCTTCCTCGGCGAGTTGTCGCGCCTTCTGCCGTTCTTCTTCGGCGAGTTGCTGCTCGCGCTCGAGCTGACGGCGCCTAACGAGTGCTTCGGCCGCGGCTTTTCTAGCTTTAATCGTTGAAGTTGACGACACTGAAACTTCAGAGCCAATGGACCTGGATACTGGCAGTGCATGATCTGATGCTTGAGGTGCGATGGGTTTGGTGCTAGTCGTAATGTCGGTGACTGATGTAGATTTGCGTGCTTTTGATCTAGTAAACATGATTATTACGGAAACTAAGTGATGAACTGTAATGAAAGTAAAATTACTTACGTGAAATGAAATGAAATGAAATGAAATGAAATGAAATGAAATGAAATGAAATGAAATGAAATATATTTATTTGCATAAGAGACACGGTTCGATAGATCATAAAAATATACAAAATAGACCAGCGTGTTCTGCCTAATCATAGGCGTGCAAAAGCTTTATAAAGATAAAAAATTATAAAAAAAATTACATTTGAGAAATATTATTCCACTTCTATTATTTGAAAATAATTGTCTTGAATAAACTATTACAATAACAAAATTGTCAGTAACATTATATAAAAACACTAGTTTAATTTCATAAATTGTTTTCGCCTTAATTCTAATGTATTCCAAAATATTCCTTTAGGTCATAAAAACATTCATCGGTAAGCCATGTCCTCAGTTTGCGTATGAACAATGCTGTAGGCAGTTGTCTAATTTCTATTGGGATTCTATTGTACACACGCAGTGACATTATAAAGCAGTTGTTTTTATGTAAAGTACTCTTAGATTGAGGGACAGTCAACTCACATGGGTCTCTTGGGCGCAGTCTTTGCTCATGTTCTTGAGTGTTGAAGAAATACATATTATTTTTTACAAATGTGCTTATTTCCAGAACATACAGCGACGTCAATGTCAGTAATTTATATTTTTTGAATATCGGGCGACAGCTATCGCGAGGTCCTATACCAAATATTGCTCGTATGCATTTTTTCTGTATCACAAACACTTTCCCTACATCCGTGGAGTTAGCCCACAAAACGATTCCATATCTCAACACAGATGCTACGTATCCATGATATGCAAGAAGGGCAGTATCAACACTGGCTGTGTACCTCAGGCGATAAAGGGCAAAAACGAAACGACTCAATCTAGAACAGATGTTCAACACATGATTCTTCCAGTTACAGTGACGGTCCACTATAACACCCAAAAACTTAGTATCATTAACTTCCTGAATAGTCTGACCGTCACATTGTATAGTCAAATCCTTTTTCTTAGTTTTATAATTTGAAAATTGAATGTAGTTAGTCTTGGAGGAATTAATCAGAAGATTATTACTCCGCATCCAGTCTGTAATGCTTTTTATAGTATTATTTATTATAACTTCATAAGGTATCGCCTTATCGTGGTAAGGCACGATCAGTGAAATGTCATCAGCAAAAAGTACTGTATCAAAACTAGTGACTTTAGGCAAATCATTAATATACAAAATAAAAAGCAATGGCCCCAAAACGCTTCCTTGGGGAACCCCACACCTATTGTGCCTAAAACTGGATCGATAGTCAACAAGCTTTTTATTTTTGTCAATTTTTGATACTTGTACACATTGAGTTCTGTTAGAAAGATAACTTTTGATCCAGTCAAGTGCAGGCCCCCTAATGCCATAACCTTCACATTTACCAAGCAAGATACTATGATCCACGAAATCAAATGCCCTACTCAAGTCAAAAAACATCACAGTAACCGGCACGCCTTGATCTATATTACTTGTAATGTTGCGCATTAATTTGTATGCAGCCAATGTGGTAGACTTGCGTTTCTGGAATCCATTCTGTTCTGTAGCTATAATATTATACTTCTCCAAATAGCTAAGCAGTCTGGACTTCAGAGCCCGTTCAAAAATTTTTGATAGTATAGGAAGTAGTGCTATAGGGCGATAATTATTTAAGTCCTGTTTAGAGCCTTTATTCTTATATAATGGTTTAATGGTAGAGGGCTTAAGTGGTTCAGGAAATAGACCTTGTGTGAAGGACAGATTAATCAAATGTACAAGTACCGGTGTTAGATATAAGTTACATAACTTCAGGATATAAGTTGACAGATGGTCAGCTCCCACTGCTTTTGTGTTATTTAAAGATCCTATGATTCCCGAAACCTCCTCTTCAGTGCATGGTTTTAAAAAAATTGTGTTATGGTTAGCCACTCCGAGTCTAGTTCCATCGACCCCTATGGTACACTCTACAAGTGATGCGTTCGCTAAACCAATGAAATAGTCATTAAATTCCTCTGCTATTATGCGGGGGTCTGTGATGCTTTTCTCCCTCACAAATATGGATTCAATTTCAACATTTTCATTAACATCATTTGATTGGTTTCTTATAACGTCCCATGCCGCCTTACACTTATTTTTGGCTAACTTAACCGTTTTTCTATTAATATTGATTTTCGAAAGAGAAATACATTTTCTTAAGATCTTACTGTACTTCTTAAACGCAGCTTTTGTTCGTTGTAAACCAGTTCTGTGATAAAGTAATCTTAATTTACGCTTTGTTTCACAGGACATTTTTATGCCTCTAGTTATCCATTTTGGTCTAATATAAGCACAACCTACTTTAATCTGTTTCTCTGGGAAGCATAAATCATAAAATATACAAAGTTCATCATGAAAAGTCCCAAATGCTGAGTGAAGATTTTTGTCACTATAAACATTTTCCCATGATAGAACCCTCATGCAATCCATGAACCTACAAACATTATCACTGTTTAAGTCTCTTACTTTTTTATACCAGAATTTAGATTTTTGTTTGCCTATGGTGCACGGAAACGACAGAGTCTGACAAGTCTCATGGTCAGAAAGACAGACTCTATGTACCTCACCTTTTGCATTAGGAATGTTGCTAGCAAAATGGTCAATGCATGAGAGTGCTCGTGTTGGTTCTCTTATGTGCAATTCTAAATTAAAGTTGTGCAATAAGTTTATAAGGTTCAGTGTTACATCATCCTGTTTCAAAGTATTTATATTCCAGTCGCCTGCGAGAATCAGTTTTTTATTTTTTCTTGCTATCCTGTGTAACAGTAAGTCAAGTTGATTAAAAAATGTAACTATATTTTTATACAAAGGAATCCGGTATATGCAGAGCACAATACACTTGTTGAATGGAAGTTCTACTCCGCAACACTCAAAACTTTTCTCTGCTGCAAAGTCTTTACAGATTGTTAAGGGCTTAAAGTTTGTATTCTTATTTACAAAGATACAGACACCTCCTCTACCTCTGTCCTTTCTACAGAATGTCGCAGCCAAAGTAAAATTCTTCAAGGTAGCATTGGTCTCATTCCCCAATTTCAAGAAAGTCTCAGAGAAACACAGAACATCCAAAAGAACACCATTATCCTTGAAGGTATCAATACAAATTTCGGTTGCTTCTAATTTACTAAGGAGGCCCTGAGCATTCTGATGCATAACAGTAAATCTACCCCCACAGTCCGATGACAAATCGAGACAAGAGTCACTAGCTACGAAAAAATGTGTTACTATTCTGGGGAGTATCAGCAGAGTCTCTGTCCCTACCCTTGTCAGTCTTGCTTTTAGGACACACTGCAAAATAATATGGAATTGTGCCCTTTCTAACTTTTTCACGATACATGTTATTAGAGCGATTACCATTACCGCCTGGCCCCTCACGCATAACAAAGCTTTTTATATTCTTTACATCCAAGTACATGCGGTCATACTCAACACAGTCAATAATGAAATTGATTCTATTACATATGTCAGTCAGTGTAGCATTACAATCTAGCTGTACAAAATAGGTATTTTTATAATTTTTGCATAACTTTTGTAATTCATGATTAAACATAGATTTATTGAAAAATTTATTAAAAATAAGGCCTAGTATAATTATAGTACAATATTGAAATTTATTTAATAACATACGCATTTCTGCTAAAACTTGGTAAGGGTTCCTATCATTCTCACCAACACTTAACACAATAATGTCTTTAGTGCTTAACTTGTTGCAATAACAATTTTGAAGAATATCTGTTGTCAATGCATATGGTTTTATTTCACCTATGATATTATTGTATTTATTTCTTCTTTTATGAATTAGAGTGGAGGCTAGCCCAGAGCATTGCTGCCCACCAAATATTCTGAATGTAGATGATTCATCCTGTAATTTTGAAGTTCCTGTAGCCATTTCCTTATTAATAATGTTATCTTTCAATGTTGAATAATTTTCAAACAATATTTTAGAGTCTTGTTTTCCAAATTCGAGTGCATCTATTTGTTTCTGTAAGTTTATTATTTCATTTTTCGCTGCTATTAGTTTTCCTTGTAGGTCCTCTAACATTGTTTTAGTCTCTGTTTGTTTTTGTAAAGGAGAGATAGAAGAATTTCGTCTTAAAGTGTTTAAAGCATGTTTATCTTTGTTCAGAGCTAAAAATTTTGGTGTGATATTGCTTCTAGACTTTCTGCAACTTGAGGTCTTGTTATTTATATGTAGTGGGGTGGAACAAATGTTTTTCAGCACATAAATTTCTTGTGACAGTTTATCAATTGTTCTTTTTAAGTTGTTATTTTCACAGATTTTATTTTCTAACTCATTTTGTGTGCTCTGTAGGTCAATGCGCAGTTGCTTTGCTTCATCTTTCAAATCTTGATTTAAATATGTTGAGCAATCTATTTCTAAGCTTCGAGACAATTTTTCCGGTGAGTCACATTCATCGCCAGTGTCTGCGATAGATAAATTGTTGTAGTCTGAACCCAGTGATTGGGAGTTACATGTCAAATCGTTTAAGTTTTCCTGTTCATTTAGAGAACTAACATCATTCCTCGATGAACCATTAGACTGCATTGTCTTCCGGGGTGTCATTTGGATCTTATATGAGGATGGTTTCTTGTTCCTCATGGTCACATTACTAATCTGTGTAGTTTGTTGTTTATTGAGGCAAATTGAACATTTCCAAGTTTGTTTATTTTCTGTAGTCATTAGTAAGAACCTTTTTAAGGAGACCAACGTACACTGCAGATGGTATACCGAGTTACAGTTTGAACAAGTAATAAATTCCTTGTTACCAATTGTAGATCTGCATTTTTTGCATAGTGTTTTACCATTTTTACTAGACATGTTTTCTGCAGCAATGAGAGAATAATGAATGATGAAAAAATGAAGTGCTTTCCGTTTGCTGTGGTTTATTTCTGTATTTCTTTTTAACTTTTTATTCCAATATATCGAAATGTCACTATGATGACATGACACTTTGGTTATTGTGTTTAAAATCCCGATTGACACAACAATTTTGCCCACAAACACTTGTACGTAACATTTCAAGGAACTTCTTTAATTGAGTGCACTATTATTATTTGTTATATTGTAGCTAATTATTTTAAATTGAGTTTAAAATTCATATCGATGTTAATGTGTGGGGGTTTTTTTTTTTTTTTTTTTTTTTTTTTTTTTTTTTTTTTTTTTTTTTTTGTGAAAAAATTTCGTGAAAAAATAAATGAACGAAAATCTAGGTAGCTGAATTTTATGGGAGAAGGACCAATGAAAAGGAGTTTAAGATGATTGAAAGCAGCAAAACTTGATGGTAATGAATATATTTTAAAGCGAAATCACAATAACAGTATTAAACGAGTAAGCAAACAAAACGAATGACACCATGACAACAGAATAACAACGTAATATCAAAGGTAAAAGAATACAAATTAAAAAGTATACAAAAACGGTCTCTAAGGAGTACGCAACAGACCGACTGATCTGTTTACCGGCAACGTCCGTAATTAATACTACATAACATTTTAATTTGGTTTTATGTAACTAATGAAAATCGGTCTAAATTAAGTTACTTACGTAAAGAGGCTCAAGTATTATACCGTGTCACGTATAAAACTTTAGAATTAATGGACTAGACATGTAAAAATAATATCCATATTATGCAAGTGATGCATGAAGTATCCCAATATTCCCAATAGGTATATTTCTATTGTGTATGAGCTTGCACGCGTGCTGGTAAGGGACGAAAAGTTAACGACCCATGGACACAGAACACAGTATACAATAATATGGATGCAGCCGTAGTGCTGATCTTTTCTAGGCAACCTGCGGGGGATGGGTATAAAACAAAGTACAAGCGAAGCAATGATGAACTTATTTTATTTGATGATGGTGCTTTAATTATACATATAATAGCCATTTTGTTAAAAAAACACTGTGTGCGTTTGTGTGCTAATAATGTAGATATCTATCAATAGTATGTATAAGAAAAAAGTGAGCAATATTTTTCCACGGCGAATTTTACTATATGTTATCCACGGGGGCTTTGGGTTTCAGCTGAAAAAACCTTTTTATGTCACCCGTGGAGTTAAACTATAACTTCCCATTTATTAACCCTGCATTTAACAGCACTGTAAAACTTCTTCCTCGATAACCCAGTAAGATAGCGAATTGACCAATGTCAAGGGTGGCGTGACGTAGGAAGTGTGCTGGCCAAGATTTGACGCCAGGTCGAAATAGATCCGCCCACCGACACGGCGCTTGTTTACTTTCATTCACATAATATATTATGACGTGGCTCAGACTACTGCCAAGCAAGCAAAATAATGATGGATTCCTTTTTAAACATTTATCGAATATTAACATACAATATGCGACAATAACCCAATGGCCAAAATAAAGGACCAAAATTCTTGTATATTTTCCACCACCGACCGATACATGAAAATGAAAGTGAAACTTATTCAGATAGGCGGATAGGCTTTTGTGTTTATATGCGTGTTTATGAAGGTTAGTAGGTAGATCGTGGTATCTACCTATAAGAAATTGAAATTATCTCAACGCAAGTGGAAACATTTTGATAGTACAGAGATCAGCGATAATTTTCCGAACTAACTATTAAATTATTAGTCATTTCATTACGTAAACAATATTACACCTTTACCCTTTCCAAACAACATTGATAGAAGCGTTACTCGTCATCGCATATTATTATATGCTACATACCTACTTCAACTTCATCCTATCCAAATAGTACCAACGCAAGCAGGTATCACACATAAGATCTTGACCATCATAATATAGGTATACTATACCCGTACAAAAATCAAAACACGGATATTTTTTATAATTCGATCTACTCTAAAAGTAACTGCATGAAACGAGTAGTTTCATTTATCTAGTATCTGTGCTCTTGTCTTGTCAAATGAATCGATTGACATTGACAGTTTACGTGCCGTTGCCGTTTACTTCTCTTCGCGACGAGTGTTAATTTATTTTAATTAATATATAGATACAATTTTATTGAAAGTTAAATTGTGAAAAATAACTAACAATTACTATGGATCCTGATGACAAACGTGCAGAGGGCTGGAAATATTTGAATAAGCAGTTTTTTGGAGACGGTGAGTTAAAATGGTTTTCCTTCGAATAGTCGCTTATTACAAGGCGGAATTTGCCATGTATTCCATCACGAGGTCGTAAATTGTTAGTCGCTTAATTCCGCATAACTTAAAGAAGTCACTTCACTGGGCAGGCAATTAATTTTCATGGTCAATAAAACTACAAATTGTAATCAATGCAACAGTCCTAAAATACACCTAATAAAATTATAACTTATTAGTTCTATAAGATTTTGAATGAACATGCGAAAATGCCAAAACTTTTTTTTAAAATATAAATTAAAGTATATATTAGTAAAGAATGTGATTCAACTTTCAATAGTGGTTTCTGAGACTACCGCTGTCACAGTTATCAAGAAATTTAGGATTCGATTCCAGAAAGGGAACCAAAATTAATTCTAATTTGGGCCTAACCTTCATAAAAAGTTCTTACTTACTGCTTTCAATGCTTTCAAAGCATAACACTGCTGCATAAGGGACTAATAGGTTCAATTATAATTATTTCATTTTAAAACACAACAGAAATCAATTTAGGAGTTGATGGATTAAATTTATTTTAAGACAAATTATTGTAAATTTTTATTAAGAGGTGAATTGGGAACTCTTTTTGTTTAAATTGATTTACAAAGAAATATTTTTAATATTAAAGTATTTTGTAATATTATGTTCACTTCAAAATTCTAATGCCATCTTATATATAAGCTTATCTAAGGTTTTTTGATAAATATTTAGAATAATTTTTAAACTAATCATATATCAAGAAGTGTCACTATGTCAAGATAATCTGTAACAATATTGAATAATCATTGCAAATATTAGGATAATACTACATTTCATTTTACTGTAAAAAAAATATTCAGTAATCATTATCATCACCAGCTTATATATGTCCCACTACTGGGCACAGGCCTTCCTACATGAGAGAAACATATGAGGAGCTTGGGCCATAATACCACCACACTGACCCAATTCGAGTTGGTGGGTTACAGTGGTTGCAGTAACAATGAGTACCAACAGCTTAACATGCCTTCCGAAGCACGGAGGATCTCGAGATTATAATTTTGATTGATCCATCCCAGAACGGACCATACCGCACGTTGCTTTGTACGTAAACCCACCACGCTCCTCCATAGAAGTGATCATTGTAAAATAAAATTATAATTTTGATTTGAACAAATAAAAAGTTTTCCTGTCTACCTATTTACTCTGTCTAAATACAGCTATGATACAATGTTGTTATTAGATTAAATTTTATTTTTAACTTTTGAACCAGCCAGTGGGCTCACACATAATTAAAATCCTATTAAATCTGTTAAGCAGGTGCTTTACAGATTAAACATTTAAAGTGGGTGAATCTTGTATGTCATCAGGCAGCTTCATCATCATTGTGTGTTTTTAAACAAGGTGTGTTTATGTGAAAATCATGGCTGGAAGTAACTGGATGAGGCTAGCCAAGAATCTAACTGAGTGGTCTTTATGTGGAGAGCCCTATGTCCAGCAGTGGAATGTTGTGGGCTGATGATTAGCATATGTATTTTGTGGGACTCTGTGAAGCTCTGAGGTTATATGGGACTCCTGCGCCACAAAGATAATAATGTGGCGGCCCTACCCACTAAAATCCCGTCATACATGAGGCTGATTATGAGGACCGGATCCAAGGAACTTGGTAACTGCAGTCACCCGCAAGCCTAGGAGACCTGCCATAGAAAGAAATAAAAAGAAAGAAAGGAAGAAAGAAAGAAAAAATATTTTATTTAAATTGGCCACAAAGAAGCACTTTTAAATCGTCAAAAAAAAACACATTCTTACAACTATTACAAAAAATATAATTATTAACTAATGTCATAGTCTCTGTCTGTCTGTCATGTCTGAATTTACACTGGTTCCAAAAGTTGAACTATCAAGAAGATTCCGGCAACAAACTCGTGTAGTCACTCTTTTCATATAATAAATTACAATGTTTGTAGTTAAAAAAATATAACCCTTAGCAGTGCAGTGTCGCCCAGCGAAAAAAATAATTAAAATTAGAAGAGAATGTATATCAACGTACCAAAAAAGTAGGTACCCAATGTCAAAAGTATTATCGTTATTTTCAAGCTATCTGACAATGCACAATCACAATATAGGTATACAGAGGTTAATAGTCATAATACTCATAAATAAACATATAATAATGTAACACAATATCATATAAAACATTTAGGAGTGTCCACGCATTCTTATCATCTAAATATTCTTGGACCTTATAGTAGCCTTTTTTCATTAAAGTTTGTTTGACATATAACTTAAGTTTGTGAAAAGGCAGTTCAGTTACATTTGGTGGGACTTTGTTATAAATGTGTATACATTTCCCTATGAATGAGCGACTTGTCTTGTGAAGTCTAAAACTTGGAACAGCAAGTTTATTTTTATATCTAGTGTTTAAGTTATGAATATCACTATGTTTTGAAAAGGTATGTTTATATTTGTGAACAAAAATTATGTTCTAATATACAGGGTGGTGCCGTCAATGCGACAATAAATTTAAACATGGCCTATATTAGTCCATAGAAATGGTTTGTCACTTTCAAAAATACCGTATTCATTTGATAATTTCATGACATATGTATGGAATAGTGTAACGTTGGCCGCATTATTTCATACAAATGTCATGAAATTATCAAATAAATACGATATTTCTATGGACTAATATAGCCCATGTTTAAATTTATTGTTGCATTGACGGCACCACCCTGTATATATTGAGAAGCAACGGTCAAAATATTAATTTCTTTAAATAAATCCCTCAGTGAGTCACGTGGCTTGAGTCTGTAAATAGCATGTACAGCCCTTTTTTGTAAAATAAAAATATCTTCAATGTCAGCTGCTGTGCCCCACAAAAACAAGCCATACGACATGACACTGTGGAAGTAACCAAAGTAAACAAGTCTTGCTGTTTCAACATCACATAAAGACCTAATTTTTTTAACAGCATAAGCAGCTGAACTAAGTCTTTTAGATAGGGACGACATATGAGGATACCATTGTAAACGAGAATCTAACTTAATTCCTAAAAATACTGTAAAGTCAACACATTCAATAGTTTCTTCATTGATTTCAACATGAGTACTAACCTGCCTTACATTTGGTATAGTAAATTTAATACACTTAGTTTTCTTTGAATTTAACAATAAATTATTATTTTCAAACCAGGATAACACTTTTGAAATGGCATTATTTACATCCTCAAAGTCAGTTTTAGTTCGGTAGTATCTGCAAACAATACCGTCTCACACAATTTTTTTGAAAAGTAAGGGAGGATGTTGATGTAAATTAAAAAAGCAATGGCCCTAATATTGAACCCTGAGGCACGCACATATGCACAGGCGCACCAGAAGACTCAGTTTTGTTTATTACAACTTTTTGAATTCTATTGGTCAAATAGGATTCAATAAGTTTTAATGAGTTTATTGATACACCACATTGCTTTAATTTACCCAATAATGTTTGATGATCAACACAGTCAAACGCCTTGGACAAGTCGCAGAAGATACCTAGAGCATCCTGCCGATTTTCCCAAGCATCAAATATGTGTTTTATAAGCGCAATTCCCGCGTCTGTAGTATTTTTTCCTTTAGTAAATCCGAACTGTCTATTGTGAAGCAATTCATTTCTCGTAAAATGAGAAAGCAATTGGTTAAGAATATTTTTTTCAAAAATTTTGCTTAAGAGTCGGCAAAATTGAAATGGGACGAAAATTTGTGGGGTCATTGCTATCTTCCGCCTTAAACAAAGGTATTATTTTACTTAATTTCATTTGATTGGGAAATACACCATCACCAATACATTTATTAAATATAAACGATAGTTGAGGAGATATAACATTTATTATAAAAATTATAACACTAACAGAAAAGCCCCATAAATCCTCAGTCTTTTTCATATTCAAAGACTTGAAAGCTTCTATGATCGTATTAACGTTAATTTCATGGAAATTGAAAGGAATAATGCACTTATGAACATTCGTCTCTATGAGAGCAAGTGCGCGCTCAGTACACGAATTCAATTCTTTTGTAATTTTAATAGGTATATTGGAAAAAAAAGTCTCGAAGGTATTTGCAATGCAAATGCAAATTTTAATGTCAATAGCAAAACTATAGAAACAGATGATGGACATCTGTTTCTATAGTTTTGCCATTGACATTAATTTTAAAACACCTATCATTAGTCGACACATTAGCGAAGGACGCCACTAAATCCGGTTGTCTCACCCACTATAGGACTTTCCCACATGACCTTGTATGTCTCGCTCATGCGGACTTAAAATCTACTTGGCAAGACTTATGGCAAAAGTCTAGAGTTACTAAGAGTATACATTACGGCAATTTGCAAAACGATGTTCCCTCTAAGCCATGGTTTTTTCACTTCCGTGAAGGCAACAAAAGAGCTACTTCTACTGTTTGTAGATTACGCCTGGGACATGCGTGCACTCCTGTTCACCTGACAAAGCTACGGATCCGGGATAGCTCCCTGTGCGAATGTGGGCTGGACGAAGGCACACCGGAACACATATTCTTTTCCTGCCCTAAATTATCATCCTCTTTGTACAATATTTTACCACCGTTTATTCCCCGTCCTACTGACTTCAAATCTGTGTTGTCCTATGTGTTTACACCCTTTGTAAATGTTTTGTTAGAGTTTATATGTAATAATAAAATTAAATTATAACTACATGTTATGCAGTACTTACTTGTCCGTACTTAATATCGCAGTTAACATTTGGTGATGGTTATTGCTTTGATTTAGGTACTTCAACAGCGGCGTCTACTAAAAACATTACACCGTACCGCAGCAAATAATAGTGTCACTCCCATGACTGACTTGACATTGGCAGAATTCGATAAAACGAGAAGCCATAATATTAAAGAAGAAGAAGAAGAACTTTTGATTTACCACTTTCTTGATTCATAACTTTCCAAGTGACTTTTATTTTATTGTCTGATTTCTTAATTTTATTACTCAAAAAGTTCGCTTTGGCTGTATAACAAACCTTTTAAAGATTTTGGAGTACTTTCTGACATAATCAATAACAAATGGATCGGTGGAAGTCGACTTTTAGTAGTATAGTTCAAATAATTTTCTTCTACTTATATAAATACCCGGAGTTGCCCAATCACTAAACTTTGTTTTAGAACTGACTGTAAACGTTTTTTATTAAAAAAATATTTTTGAATTCAATATTTAAATTATCAAATAAACTGCTATACAACTTATTGGGATCATCAGTTTCCTTTAGACAGTGAATTCTATTCATTACATTATTTTCAAATTTCCTCAAGCGACTATCTGTAATAGGCCTATAAGTTACTTTTTTTTATTTGGTTAACATGAAAGAAAGAAAGAAAGAAAGAAAAAATATTTTATTTAAATAGGCCACAAAGAGCACTTTTAAATCATCTAAAAACACATTCTTATAACTATTACAAAAAATATATTAACTAACAACGTCAAGTCTCTCCGTCTGTCATGTCTGAATTTACACCAGTTCCAAAAGTTGAACTACCGAGAAGATTCCGGCGACAAACTCGTGTAGTCACTCTTTTCAAATATTAAATTACAATGTTTGTAGTTACAAAAATTTAACCTTTAGCAGTGCAATGCCGCCCAGCGAAAAAAAATGAAAATTAGAAGAGAAGGTAAGTCAACGTACCAAGAAAGGTACCCATGATGGTGCTCAATAGCGATTTTCTGTCCACTATGATCTGAATTTATACAATATATAAATTCAGATCATAGTGATTGTTCAAGTACATCACAGTTACAAAAAATATTATCCAAGCAGGTAGCTGATATTGGTGTAATTCTAGTAGGTTCAAAGAAAGTATGGAGAAGATTAAAACATCTGAATAATTAAGGAACCCGGCCCTTCTCCTTGGGGGGATCCGCTGGTCCTAAGCTAGGACCGCGACGTGTTAGGCGCAGTTCGAAGAGTAAGTGGAGCTTGCAGACCACTCGAACTCAATGAACTGGTGTGCCCTAAACGGCGGCATTAAGCGGCCAGCTGCCTTGGAGACCAGCCATCCACCGATCGTAGTGCTGAAGGCGACTACCTACCACCAACCTGGTCAAGTGCGACCCGCGGCCTTAAAGGCCTGCCGTCCCGCGACCAACCTGGTCCGTAGGCCCAAGCTAGGATCCCCTTCCACTGCTATCTCCCCTGCCTCCTCCGTACAGAAAAGTGCCGGGTGTAGCGCCGCACCAGGTATCAGACGTCAATTGACGTCGATGCCTCTGCGAACAATCCACCGAGCTATAAAGCTCCCGGGATCCAGAGGAACCATAAGTCCTGTCGGCCTTGAAGGCTATCCGCAGGATATACCACGATCCGCAGATCCGTTGGGCCTGATATGGACCATTTTCGACATGCTGGGCAAACGCAGCTATAGAACACAGTGCCTTCTACCAGTCGTTGCCCTTCTTGGGCTTTCCCCTACACCAACGCGCCGCCGTATGCCCACAACAACCTTTAAGGTCGTCACACCCCGTCCATTAGGGAACACAACGAAATGAAAAAGTCCCACTAATCCAAGGACTAAGAACCTAATGTCGCACGCGATGGTCCCTAACAGACAACTCGGACGAACAAATCACGCGACTTAACAGCCCATAGGGGTTCGGAGGTGACGAGATTTAGTGGCATACCTTGATTAACATGGCGACTAACAAATTAGACGGTTAAACACCCTGTTTAAGTCCTGCCTGTCTGGAGCCAATCGCAACCAATATTATAATCACCCATATTGTAGGTCTATGAGGATTGTTCGCGATTGCCCAGGGTGCGCCGGCCAGGTGCATTGGGTAACAGGTCTTCACATCAAATGCTTTTTTAAAAAATCAGATCAAACCAGACTACTGGTCCCACAATGGACCCGACACATGGGGAGTCTCTCCAGCACTGCACCCCAAGAAAATTATACAGACCCTAAGTTAAAAGTAAAGTTATCACTTGTATTTATCCATACTAACCATTTAAAAGAAACACAATACAATTTTGAAAATCATACTTTATTTAAATAAAGCACGAACTCCGTTTTTGAAAGATAATATTTTTTCCATCTTTATTCTCTGCTTTATTTAGAATTATCTTTAACGATAATAAATGTATAGTCTGTACATTCCTACGAGATGTTTTTGAGCCAAAGTTCAAGTAAACAGGATAGTGAAACTCTTGAAAATGCCAAGAAACATTTACAACGTTGTTGATATTTTAAAAAAAGTCTGAATGTATGGCTAATGTCATGTCTGCTTACATATTTTTTTTCATAAATATTTTTTTTTTTAAATAACCTTTAACACACACTAAAAAAACACTGAGTCAGTTTCACCACTTAAATGATAATTGTGTAGCAATCTGGTTGTTATTTTAAACAAGAAGTAAAAATATCGCACATATTAAAATGAAAAGTAAAGTGTATGTAATCAACAATATCACTTAGAAGTACAGTCATGTCTAAGAAGATGTGTTTCAAATACATATTATAATATACGTATTCATATGGACCCTAGTGACACATAGCCTGCCCACCCTGAAAACTAAAGAGGAAGTGCTATGTTTGAAGTTGATTCAACTTCACAGACTCTAAAGAACTTTTGTTATTTCCAGGTGAACGTGCAAACTATGTGAACATCCCCCATGTAATCGCCATGGTGGGACTCCCCGCGCGGGGAAAAACTTACATATCAAAGAAATTGTCCCGGTACCTCAACTGGATAGGAATTAATACAAGGGGTAAGCCATTCCGTTATACATATATACACATCTCTTGTATACGCGGAACCATCTGCAGTGTATGAGAAACCTTAATCATGTGGGCCTACTATCATTACTTCAAAAAAAATGATAATAATAATTCCATATTTCTTTTGTGCAGACTTCTTTATTTTATATTGTATTATACATGACTTACAAGTCTGAAAAAATTTATAACACTAATATTATACAATACTTGACAGGCATAGTAACATAGAAGAGAGAGGGGGTAGACACTTAATTTTATAAGAATGTATTATATATTTTAAATATTTATTGAAGGTATAATAATTTCGACTGCGTTTGAATATGTCAACGCGACAACCTTTGCCCCCCCCCCCCCCCCCCTAAAAAATATGATTACGCAGTATCTTGTTTCAAACTGAATCCATGCATTACAATATGAATTTTGTTGCAGTATTCAACCTAGGTGAGTACAGGCGGCACGCGACGACCGCGTACACAAGCCATGAGTTCTTCCGCGCCGACAACAAGGAGGCGATGGCGATCAGGCAGCAGTGCGCCCTTGACGCGCTGCACGACGTCTGTGAGTGGCTCGTCAAGGGTGGGGAAGTCGCTGTAAGTCACTCGCTCGCTCTCTCTTTTTTTAATACAAAGCGCAATATTGTGTATATTGCGCTTTGTATTAAAAAGAGATTTTACGGAGGTGAGTTAACCGCTACCGGAGTCGGGGATTTTCAATTTGATTATCGGAGTAGGATCCGCAGCAGGTGCCGGATTCGGAATCGGAATGGGAGTACAAGAGATAAGCCACGTAGCCGGGACTTCTCCTAGCTATATTCTTACGTAATCTTACTTCGAAGTTCACAAAATAAATGAGCAAGCACATTCCTTATGAAACGATCAAAGAGTATATATAGATGATGTTTGTACAAAATACATATTTGTACAAAACTGTAAAGCTAGTCGTACATACCATTTCATAGACCGAGTGTTATAGAATTGCGAAATAAAATTTGGAATTGGGGGTTGCGGTGGTTGATATCGCAGTATGTGCGCGGGTTGTGTGTGTGTAACTGTGGTGTGTACAATATAGTACAATAGGCGATAGTACGAATTTTTAGGATTATCACGAGCAGGGTTGACCGTTTTTTTTATTTATATCGCCGCTTGACAGATTAATTTAATTAAAATTAAATTGTGTCTTGTTTATCGGGCTTCAAAGGGTTAATCAGTAAATAAAAGTGGTCAAAAAGGTGTCAAACTTTCAGAGGTAACTCGTGACAAGGAACACAAGCACCTCGCTAATTTTTATTTCGGACAATGTAAACTTATCATATCCAAGACAAGATGTAAATTATCACGGTTATTATTGACTCATGTTCCTAACGTGCTTTGAATATCAACAATTTAATAAAAATATATTTATAAAATCAGTACTCCATACTTCTAATGAAGTAATTTGTCCTTTATTCATAATTCCATCATCCGCCTTATTATGCCAAAGCATGGCGGACAAGTGACCTGCAGGGAAAGAAAATTGTATTTTCTAACTAGCGAACCAAGAGAAAAAAAGCCTATAGAGTTCATTTTCGATTGCAGGTATTTGACGCGACGAACTCAACCCTGGACCGGCGGAGGATGATCCGCGACATTGTAGTGCACAAGATGGGCTTCAAGCTGTTCTTCGTGGAGTCTATCTGCGACGACCCTAGGATCATTGAACAGAATATTATGGTAAGTTCAAACTAACCATAGTCTATACATATAAAACTTATAAAAGTACTTATTGCAACATGTTGATAAAGCTTATAATTAGATATTGAGATTATGATATTAATATATATACACACACACACACACACACACACACACACACACACGCACACACGCACACACACACACACACACACACACACGCACACACACACACACACACAAACACACACTGAACCTAAATTTTAGTACAGTATGTATGTCTTTCTGTCGATATGTGGGTTTTTTGTTGAAACAACTAGGTGGTAGGCCCGTATGTAGGTCGTCTGGGTAGCACCACCTTTGTTATTTCAGCCGTGAAACAGTTCTCTGTGTTTCGGATTGAAGTGAAAGGTAGCCAGTGTAATTACTGGGCATGGACGGCATTTCATCTTAGGCCTCAGGATTACAACGCACCTCCAATATCAAATGATTTTCCCTTGTTATTGCAGGTGTCTATAGGCGGCAGTAACCGCTTACCATCAGGTGGGCTGGCAGCTTGTTTGTCATCTAGTTGTATAAAAAAAAACATAAACAATTATAGAAAGCACGTTTACATACACGTTTATTAAGGTCAACAATTGAAGACACACAAAATAAACTGTTTTTTAGGAAAATATTTATTACCCACGCGATAGGTTTCCTCAGAAAAGATTCCATTATACAATTACTAAGAACGGATGGTGTGTGTCGTTGTTGCTGAGCGTGTGTCGTCACGCTATGAATGGGTCAATATGAGAGATAACAAGATATGTCCCCCGCCCCCGCCAAAGTTGCAAATACTGAAAATTCGCCTAATGGACCTAATTCTGAAGACACACTCTAAGTGTAAATTTAAGTTCAGTATATCTCTTTCTCGCATTATGTAATTGAAAAAAGATGGCAAGAACTCGTTTAGAGCTGTCAATTTTTAGACAGATTTCAAAGGAACCATAGACAATTTTAGACGGCATGTACGGAGGTGCCTTCTAAACAATGCATTTTTAACCGACTTCAAAAACGAGGAGGTTCTCAATTCGGCCGGTATGTTTTTTTTTTTTTTTTTTTCTATGTATGTACACCGATTACGCCGAGATTACTGATCCGATTTACGTGATTCTTTTTTTGTTCGATGCGGAATAGCTGCCATTTGGTCCCATAAAAATTTTTTCAAAAACAGTTGGGTACTTTAGTTTTAAATGTAAAAAAACTGAAATTATGAAGTCGTCTACATATGCGTAATTGCGAATTTTTGCTTTTCCAATGACTTTTAGTGAAACGATACGATAGTAGGAAACAATATAAGTTGACGGTCACCCATATAGCTTTGAACGTAGATAGTTATCACTAAAAATTGTGAAAAAAAAATTTTAAACAAAAATTAAAACCGACTTCAAAAAACTGAAAAGGATAAAATAATTAAATTTAAGTAGGTATTCATCGCCTAGAAACATATTTTGGAGTTGGTGCTAAGTGCTTCACTTTCTATTGTTTTTGGAAACCACTTAGCACCAACTCCAAAATATGTTTCTAGGCGATGAATACCTACTTAAATTTAATTATTTTAGCCTTTTCAGTTTTTTGAAGTCGGTTTTAATTTTTGTTTAAAATTTTTATCACGTTCAATAAGGTCGAAAATTGAACGCACGTTTCTAAATGTCAAATCTTAGGACAGCCATCTTTTTCGTATTTATATTAAGGGAAAGAGATGCACTGGACTTAAATTTAGACTTAGCATGTGTTCTCCAGAATTAAGGCCAATGGGGAGTTCATGCAGTGTTTTGTTTCACAGAATGGTATATGAAACAACTAATTTGTACTTAGCTTCTAGACAAACTATCAAAAGAAACAAACGTCTTTTATTTTTCAAAAACTTACATAACCGCTCTAACTACCGCTCAATCGAATATACAAAATGACAATATCCTAAACAAAGCAATACGAACGAAGTTCTCTGTAAAACAGATTTGCGAAGCCAGGGAATTTATTTTAAAAATCAATGCTACACCTTTTTTAATTTAAATGGAAGAGTATGTACCAATTTTCGAATCTTTCAGAGAACAAAAAGAAGTTTCACAGAAACTTTCGGAACCCCTTTCTTGGTGGATATCTACACTTCACAAAGAACACACCGGCGCACCTTTCAAATTTCATGTCTCTAAGACCACTTATGTACACAGTCAGTCAGGATTTTGAATCTGGTGTATACCGATTACTCACACAAGATGAGTAAAAAAGGCACTCTAATTTGCATTGAAGAACCGTGATTAAACCAACTCTCTATCATATTACATCTTTTCCAGGAAGTAAAAGTAAGCAGTCCAGACTACACCAACATCCAGGACACTGACAACGTCCTGGACGACTTCCTGCTGAGGATAGAGCACTACAAGGAGAAGTACGAGCCCCTGGACGAGCGGCTTGAGTCTGAGTACAGCTTCATGAAGATCTACGACACCGGGGAGAAGGTCGTCGTTCACAAGCACGAGGGCCACATCCAGTCCAGGATTGTCTACTACCTGATGAACATACATATTGTGCCCAGGACTATATACCTCACAAGGGTGAGTCGGCTAAATTGCTATTGAATTGATGTTGACTACCAGTAAATTTTTCACATGCATTTCGAAAATATGATTCTTTTTAGAAAACAATACTTTTTTTCTTTTGAGGAGCTTGGTGGCGTAGCGGTGTGCGCTCTGGTTTTGATAACGAAAACAAAACAACTTTCGCTATGGTCGATTCTGGGATGGGTCAATCAAAAATTTAAATCTCGAACTCCTCTGTGCTTCGGAAGGCACTTTAAGCCGTTGGTCCCGGTTGTCACTGCAACCGCTGTAAACCCACCAACCTGCATTGGTGGTGTTATGGCCCAAACTCCTCATATGTTTCTCCCATGTAGCAAGGCCTGTGCCCAGCAGTGGGACGTATATAGGCTGGTGATGTAGACTTTTATCCTTCTTAACTGGTTAGCTCTTGGCCTTTATCTCACCTGATGATAAGGCAGGAACTGGCTATCTTATCTCCAACTGCCGGGCACAACAATGACCTTAATTCTGAAGAACACACGATAAGTCTAAATATAAGTTCAGTGCATCTCTTTCTCTTAATATGAATACGAAAAGAATGGCAGTCATATAATTTGACATTTAGAAACGTGCGTTTAATTTTCGACCTTATTGAACGTGATAAAATGCAGTGTTTAGGAAGCACCTCCGTACATGCCGTCTAAAATTGTCTATGGTTTCTTCTACATCTATCTAAATTTAGTTGACAGATTTCAACATATTCTTGATATCTTTTTCCTATTACATATTGCAAGAAAGAGATATACTTCTCATCTTCAGAATTAAGCCAATGGTGTTAACATTATTGTTATGGACACAGACTTAGGTGAGATGGTGGTAGCTAGCTAGACAGACTTACAAAAGCCCTAACACCAACCAAACCGACCCGAAAATTTCTGCCCGCACGGGAATTAAACCCAGAACCTCAAGATCTGAAGTAGGTGTTCTCAATCACTAGGCCACAGAGGCGGTTGAATGATACCGTACTTATTTCAATAATAATATTCGAAAAAATTCGGAACTATTTGGAAATTAATGAAAAAACCAACTATCTTAGAAATACAAACTGTCAATCTAAAATTATAAGCGCTAAGCTAACACAGTCAAAGCTCTTATGCATAAGCGCAAAGATGATATAACTTATAAACCTGTCATGTTGTGCTATAGAAGAAACAAAATCGTTGAAGCAGAATATTGAAATGATATTTGTAGCTCAAAAATATTCAAGCATCTTGTTATTAATTTTCATGAATAATTTCTAATCATTTAATACCTATCATATTTGGGCAACTTATGAATCCGCAGGCTATTTGCCACTTAAGGCGGGATTTGGAACTTCTACAGAGCTACGCTTTTTGTATGACATTGACAGTCGATATATTATTTGGTCTATGGTTTAGGGTATGTCTGAAAAATAAATAAAACATTTGTACTATTAGTTTGCTCAAATTGAATGCAAGAGAAGTATAATATGGATATCCTGAACTAACTCGCAACATCTGGCAATCCCAATTAAGTATCAGAATAATTAATTTACATGATAGATAAGGCACCTAATCGATCATAGCTTAGGTAATTACTACTAAATATATAAAAGACTAGCCTCGTTTATGTTCTGACGTAGACACAAGACCCGATACCGCTATCGGCGCGGGCGGGAGTTAATCGGTCACTTAGTTAATTGCTCTGTTTACCAACCGCTTCATACTCGACGCACGTGATTAAATGATTATCGAAGTATTGCTAATATATGTGGACGTCCGACGTACAAAATAAATGATTTCAAAAACAAACATAAGTACGTAAGGACCACGTGCAATCCGCAATGAAAACAAATCTGTTTATTTTCAACCGCCCAAAAATGAGGCGGTTCTCATTTCGGTTGGTATGTTCTTTATTATGTATGTAAACCGATTTTTTTTGTTCGATGCGGTATAGTTGCCATTCGTTCCCATAAAAATTTATCTGATATCGGTGGGGGTACTTTAGTTTATTTAGCAAAATAAGTGGAATAATTAAGTCGTCGTATGCGAAATTGCGGATTTTTGCTTTCCTATGACTTTTTTAGTGAAACGATACGATAGTAAACGGGATAAGTACCTACTTAAATTTAATTATTTTATCCATTTAGTGTTTTAAAGTCAGTTTTTTTTATTTTTATTAAATGATGTAGAGCAAACAGGAAATAACTTTATTACATACTCCTTACAAAAAAATAATTTGACAAGAAGAAAAATAACAGATAATCGTTGCCCAGCAACAGGCAATTTTCAACCTTACAGCCAAAGAAATAACACTACGTTTTTTTCCAAATAAAACCTATTCCAATAAAATTCCCTCTCCTCCTTGGTGGGACTCGGAATGTACAGAGGCTGTGAAAAAAAGAAAAGTGGCTGAGAAAAATTATAAGACTCATATGACAGAAAGTAATTATGAGATCATGTCTAATACCTTAACAGTGACAAGGAAATTATTTAAAAAAAAGAAGTTCGAGAGTTGGAGAAAGTTTTGTAGTTCGATATCACCAAATACTCACCCAACTTTGGTATGGCGTAACATAAAGCGGTTTAAATGTGCTTTTAACAATCCTCCTTCATGTTCATTGCCAAGTTCTTTAGCTGATAAGTTCATGGATAAATTAGCGCCTCCGTGGGTCCCTTTAAACATTATTGATGATTTCTGTTATTTGTCTCCATCTAACCTAACTGGTCTCAGTTCTCCGTTTACAATTCATGAAGTAAAAGGAGTTTTGAATAATTCTAAAGATTCGGCTCCGGGGTGGGATGGGATAATTTATAGCTTTTTAGCGAAGAGCAGTGACCAAACTTTACATTATTATCTTAACCTCGTTAACATTATATTGTTTACAAATAATATTCCCCAATCATGGAAATGTCAAACAGTGTTACCATTCCTAAAACCTAATAAACCCCCGTCAGATGTGTCATCGTTCCGACCTATTGCATTATCGTCTGTATTAATTAAACTTGCTGAGCATTTGATTAAAAATCGTTTAGAATGGTTTTTAGAGTCCAAAGGGTTATTAGCAAATACCCAATATGGCTTTAGGAAAGGTAAGAGTACACTTGATAATATAGCAATACTTACGTCTGATATTCGATTAGCATTTTCAGATAACCATTCAATTTTAGCAACCTTTTTAGATATTAATGCAGCTTATGATAATGTACTCATAGATGTTCTTAAAATTAAACTGGAAGCTTTACAAGTACATCCCATTTTTTCGAATTTTATTATAAACATGCTAACAGGTCGAATAATCAATATGTTTCTAGCTGACGTAAATTTTACCCGAATAGCCTATAAAGGCCTCCCCCAAGGATCTGTTCTTAGTCCTATTCTTTATAATATTTACACATCCGACTTAGAATCAGCTGTCGTGGTTAATGACAAAATAAAAATTTTACAATACGCCGATGATCTTTTGCTCTATACTACACATTCCACTATTAACGAGGCGTTTTCAGATTTATCTGAAACAATGAGCCTGTTGAAAATCTGGATGGACAAAAATGGTTTAGAACTCTCTATATCTAAGAGTACAGTTGTCCTTTTCTCTCGAATGCGTAGACCTCCAACAATTCAATTAGCGTATAATAATGTTATTTTACCCGTTAAAGACCATTTTAAATTTCTTGGCGTTATTTTGGATAGTAAACTTACTGGTCAATTTTGATTGTGAATATCTTATAAGCAAATGTGAGCGTCTTTTGAATATGCTAAGGTGTCTCTCTGGAGTTTGGTGGGGAGCACATCCTTATTCATTACGGTTAGTCTATAATGCGTTAGTCAGAAGTGTTTTAGATTATGGTACTTTTTTGTTAGAACCCGGGAGTGTAATGGCGTTTAGAAAATTAGATAAAATTCAATATAAAGCGTTACGGATTATAACTGGTGCAATGAAATCTAGTCCAACCAATGCCTTACAAATTGAATGTTGTGATCCGCCTTTGTATTTAAGAAGACAATTTTTAAGTGATAGATTCTTCTTTCGTACCATTCAATTTTTACACCATCCCATCATATCTAAACTTGAATCTCTTTCTGTTAAAATATCATCATCAAGCTATTGGAACCATAAATCTCGTCCTTGTCTGGTAGTTAGTTATCAAAAGTATCGGTCGCTTTCCTCTCCTACACACCGTTCGAATTTATTGCCCTTGTTTAATGTTGATTACGAATCATTAATTCTTTCGCCGACCATACATTATAACCTTATTGAAAGAAATTCAGATGCTAGAATAAGCTTTAATTCTGTTATTCAATCTCAGTTTCCAGATTATCATTATTTATTTTGTGATGCTTCTAAACAATCTCCTCAAGAGCCTTTGGGAGTTGGTATTTTTCATTCACAATATAAAGTAGTACAAAAAATCAAACTTCCACCAGAATCATCAGTTTATTCTGGCGAATGTTTTGGCTTATTTAAAGCAGTAGAGTATATTCGAATAATGAATCTTAAAAAAGCGATTATCTTTTCGGACTCAAAGAGTGCTCTCCAATCATTAGGCAAAGTCCCATTTCATTTAAAATTATATTCTCCAATCATTTTTGATACACGCCAGATAATCCATAAATGTGTTTCTAAAGGATGTATCATACAATTTGCTTGGATACCCAGCCATAGGGGTATTGATGGCAATAAGTTGGCTGATCACCTTGCCAAGCAGGCAATTGCGTGTGGAGACCTATTTCCATATACTAATTTTAGTCACGATTTATTAAATCTACCGAAATTAACACTATTGAATTCTTGGGATGAACTTTGGAGGAATAGTCGGCAAGATAGGGGCAGATTTTACTCTCTTATACAAGAATTTATACCAAAAAAGCCTTGGTTTGCTAATATGAAGTTTGGTAAGATGGGAACCTCTATCATTACCCGTATGAGGTTGGGACATACTTGTACTCCATTCCACCTTGCCAAAATTCATGTAATTAATAATCCTATGTGTGAGTGCGGACTGGACGAGGGTCATCTTAATCACATGTTTTTTTCCTGTCCAAAATTTCAAAGATCCTCCTTCTGGAATGATCTTTTATCCCTGAAAGTTCCATTCCCGATAAACCTAGCTACCTTGTTACATACACATGATGCTGCAGTATATAAATGTATTATATCTTTCCTTATTTTAAATAACATAAAAGTGTAGTTCCTTACTCCTATTATATCTAATACGTATACCTATACTATAAGAAGTATATATGCATATATTTGTAAATTGCTACCCAGTATGCCTTCCTGATCCCCAATCAATTGCTTTATTTTTCACCGATTTCCATTTTCCTTACAACTCGTTTCCCTAACTTTTACGAGACATTGGCGAAATGCGCAAACCGCGCCAAGCCATATATTAAAAAAAAAAAAAAAAAACACTACGTTTACCTACAGCTACCAACTTATTAAATACGGAAGCATTCAATGGATTTTCTAGATAGCAACCGTATTATTTTTTCAATGTTATTATGCCTATAGACCTTGATATACATGATAAATCGCAAATTATCATTTTTTATCAAAGTTTAATAATCATGTTTGTAAACAAATGTTGTAGTCTTTCAGATATGACTAGATAATATAATATGCTTCATATCGCAGTTTAATAAAAATCTGATGCTAAAGCAGGGACGGCCTGTGACTACTTGACCCGCGTGTCATATTCTTGTGGAGAGAAAGGATAGGCTGGTCTACGGGTATTTGTTATTTATTTACAATTTTCATTCTATTGTAAAACTTAATCTCATTGTGTCAGCAGACACTATTTATCTGCTCCCTCTGAATATCCAGCTTGCACAATGGGACATATCCAATCGATATCATGTGGCATGTGAAGATACTACACGACATCTGCTATCGGCCACAAAATAATCACGAAATCTAGGTAGGTACCTATAAGAAATCAGACAGAGCTTTCCGTGGAAGCCCGACACAACCGTGGAAGGTGGTCTCGTGGTTAATTTTTTTTCTTTTTTGGTCAAACGTTCATTGGTCTACAGTTTTTTCAATGAAAATTATTAAAGTGAAAAAAATCTATGGGATCTATTAGTTGGTAACATGGTTTCCGGAAACATGTTCGGGACTCGATTGGATAGTGTGGAAAGGCTTTCAGGCGCGCCGTATGCTTATATGCCACCCATGTCATTTAAAAAAATCTATAAAAAATTCAGTCATAAACCGTGCAATGAATAGCTATAATAATATTTTTTCAAGTTTGGATATATTTAACAGTAGCAGGAAAACTTTTAAAAATAGTGTTTGTGAAATAATGAGCAGTAACAACAGTACATGACCTCACACAAACATACACACAACACACAAAGACACACACACACACAGACACACAAACACGCACAGACTTACACCACACACACCTTTACATAAATAGGTATAAAAAAAATTCAATATTATATTTTTAATGTTTAGATTATTTTCTCTTTAAAATTTTTTATGTCGAAATGCAGTGTCAACAAACTTGTTTGACCGCAAATCAGTATAGTTTTAAATAATAAAAATCCGTTATTGGCATTATGATAAATAATAGCTGAATTTTTTTTTAATTGTAAGGGCTGTGGATTTTTGTAAATAAAGGAAAAAAAATTAATAAACTTTCTATAAATATTCCTTCTTACCGCACTGGCTTCATGTCCAACTCCTTTCAATGTCAAGCAAACGGCTCTGGAACGCACTACCTCCCCATATTCAAGAGGCCAAAAACAAACTGGCTTTCAAGCGGTCAGTTCGCAGTCTTTTTTAGAGTCTCTACATTTATCTAATTGATATATCTATACTCATTATTTCTGTATTTATTTAATATGTATAAATTTATTATATATGTATTTATTAATTGCGTATTTATCCATAATTACACATCTTAACAATATTTATTTTCATTATTATGCTAAGTGTATTCACATGTTATTGTATATTTTAATTTTTAAAACAGTTGTTTTGCACTACCTATTTATTCATTTTGGACTCAACTTTCCGGTTGACTGGTAGAGAATGCCTAATGGCATTAAGTCCGCCAAATTGTGACTCATTGTCTGCAATTAAAGTTTATATAAATCTCTAATATTGTCGGTAGCACGGCGAGAGCCTCCACAATATGGTGGGCCGTATCGGCGGCGACAGCGAGCTGTCGTGCCGCGGGCGGCAGTACGCGGCGGCGCTGGCCGGCTACATCGAGCAGCAGCAGATCCCCGGGCTCAGGGTGTGGACCTCGTGGATGCGGCGCGCCATACAGACGGTCAAGGACGTCAAGGCCCCGCAGGAGCGGTGGAAGGCGCTCAACGAGATTGACGCGGTCAGTGCCTAACAACTAGCTGGGTAGGAAATCTGTGCACGCGTTGATTATTTTGCGTTTGTGTTTGTATGCTTTAACGTGCTAGGCTTGTCTCAAAAACAGCGGCTACAACATCTACACCGTGACATATGCCAAAGCCCTCGGTTGTTAGCAGAATACCACTGCTTAGTTCACACCCCGCGGTGTGAACAAAATACAGTCACTGAGTTGCGACTCTTTTGCACTTCTACAACGCACACAGTTAATCTGCTGTAATCTGTAAAGCGGCAATATACCACCGGTGGGCGATGACAATAGAAAAATCAATTGTGTCTGGAATCTCATGCTTGACGGGTTAATGCGTATTGAAAATAAATCTTTTATCTATCTATCTAACCGGAGATTTCTCGCTGATATAACACTGTTCACAATATTTCTTTGTATAACGTGCATGATACTGCTGCCCCTTTTATGTGTATTAATAAATAAATTATTGACAATTTCAAAATTCACTTGTATTTTACATTAAACGTTGAGAAAGAGATAGAAATGGTTTGCCACTTTCAAAAACATCTTATGCATTTGATAATTTCATGACATTTTTTTGGAATAATATAATATTGGCTGCATTATTTTATAGAAATGTCCTGAAATTATCAAATGAATAAGATGTTAATGAAAGTGGGAAAACCATTTTTTTGGACTAATATAGCCAATGTTTTAATTTATTCTCGTGTTGACAGCACCACTATGTATACCACTATGCCTTACGTCTCTTACTGACTTATAAAATCCTCACTTTCAGGGCATCTGCGAGGAGATGACCTACGCCGAAATCCAAGACAAGTACCCCTCCGACTTCAACGCTCGCGACGCGAACAAGTTCGCGTACCGATACCCCCGGGGGGAGAGCTACGAGGACCTGGTGGCGCGGCTGGAGCCCGTCATCATGGAGCTGGAGCGGCAGGGCAACGTGCTCGTCGTGTCCCACCAGGCCGTCATGCGATGTCTGCTCGCCTACTTCCTGGACAAGTCCGCCGGTGAGTGCCGCTGTTGGTTAGCGATGCGCGATGGCGACAGATGTTTAATTGATTGCCCGAACATCTCGACTGTGACTCGAATTCGGCCTGTCATTACGATTAGGACTGTTGGCGGTGGCCGATAGTCAAAAGTAACATTTCCCCTCCAAAAATAACATTTGCAAGACAAATAGTTTATTTTATGCAAAAAACGACTCTATTGCTGTATTTTTGCCACTTTATTAGTGAAAAAATAAAAATAAATGTTTTCCATGCTTGGAAAGAATAGTAAAAATTATTTAAGATCGTGAGACTTACTTAAAATATAATGAAATTAGTAGCTGAACCTCTTTTGTTATACTTTATTTTTACATACCTTATAGCCAATATAGTTACCAGTTTTACGCCATTTTAGATTCATATTTTATATAAAAAAATAGGCATCTTTAGGCTACTCCACAGAAATCACAGAGTAGTTATATGGCTACTGGGTGTAAAAGTCCTATAAGTTACGTAAAAGTAACATTTTGAGTCGTGTAACCTTAGAAGGTCAAAAGTAACATAAAATATTAGAAAAGTTACATTCTCGCAACGCTGCATGACACGATCCTTTGAGAGTTCTAGACTGGGCGAAAGTATTTGGACAATGTCTATAGCACAAACGTTTCCAAAGCTTCTTGGAACATAATAAAAAATAACATAGCTCATTTAACTAAAACAACTGCACACATAAATGAAATAACATTTGATAAAACTACTATAAAAGATCCAAATGATATTTCTAAAGCTTTCAATGATTATTTCATAGATATGACAGATAAAGTAAATACTAATAAGTTATGTGACGCTGATTTAAATTACGTAACATTGAACACTAGTAGCATGTTTTTATTCCCAACCGATGCAAGGGAAATTTCAAATATAATAAACTCTCTTAGGGATACTCACTCCGTCGGCTACGATAATTTAAATACTAAAATGTTAAAACACTGCAGACATGTTGTATCGCCAGTTCTGTCATATATTATAAACTTATCTTTCGCACAAGGTGTGTTTCCCAATAAATTAAAAATAACTGTGATAAAGCCTATTTTTAAAAGAGGTGAAAGGGATAACCCTGCGAATTATAGATCAATAGCAATCATTCCTATCTTGTCGAAGGTTTTTGAGAGATGCATGCAAGTGCGTCTAATGGATTTTGTTACAAAGTATAACATAATTGATTCAAACCAGTATGGATTTCAAAAAGGAAAGTCGACAGGATTAGCGGCGTTTAATCTAATTAATGAGATAATTGAAAAAGTTAACAAAAGAATTAAAACTACGGTATTCTTCTTTGATATGAGCAAAGCTTTCGACTTTGTCTCGCATGATATACTTCTAAAAAAATGTGCCGCGTATGGCTTACGGGGTATTGTACTGGAATGGATCAATAGTTATTTACACGGTAGAATTCAATACGTGGAAGTAAAACAACTAAATTCTGATTTGCAGGAGGTATCTTCTTTCTCTAATCCAAGGTGCAATACAGTAGGCGTACCACAAGGCTCTATATTGGGACCATTGCTATTCCTACTCTATATTAATGACCTCCCGAAAATCACCGATTTCCACTGCTCACTTTATGCTGATGACATAGCAGTCGTTATAAATGACAACCCAGATAAAAACTTTATTGACATAATTGATTCCACAATATTTGACATTATGAATTGGCTTTATTCGAATAACTTGACGGTAAATATAGGAAAAACTAAATTTATTCAGTTTTTAAATAAAGGTGCTGCAAAACTTAATCTTAACATCACTTTCAATGATGCAAGAATGACAGAAGTCAACCAAACTACATTTCTAGGAATCGAGTTCGATGACAAATGTACCTGGAAACCACATATAGAGAAAGTGTGTAACAAACTGAATAAATTTGCCTACGCTCTATGGCGCCTATCCAAAATAAGTAATAAACATACAGCATTAAAAGCCTACCATGGGTATGTGGCATCAAATATAAGGTATGGCATAGTGGTTTGGGGGAATTCGGTCAAGATAAATAGAGTTTTCATTTCACAAAAACAATGTATTAGAGCCATTGCTGACGTAAGCTCTCGTACCACCTGCAAGCCTTTGTTCAAATCGTTTGGGTTGTTGACAGTCCCTTGCATTTATATTTATGAAGTATGTGTTTTTGTAAAAATGCATCCAGACTTGTTTGTAACAAAAAAACAGTGTTGTAGAATGTTCAATACTAGATATCCTAATAAGTTGTGCCACCCGAATTCTAGAACTGAAATCTGTGATAGAAATAGCTTATTAATGTCAGTAAGAATATATAATAAGTTGTCAGAAACTATAAAGACACTGCCACTTTCCACATTCAAACGTCGCTTACATGGCCTTCTAGTCGAAAAAGCATATTACACAGTTGCAGAGTTTTTAAATGACTTAACATAATTGACATTTTTCATTGTCCTGTTGACATAAAATTGACTAAATTTGATTTATCTTAATTGTTTAATACTAAAATATAATAATTATTGAATGTTTGACATTAAAATTTTATAGTGTGATTAATTATATGTTTAAAGTTTTATATTAATAATAATGTAATTTTGGTCATGACATTATGAATTAACAACTGCAAAGTTGCATGCTGTATGACAGTAAAAATATGTGATGCAATCTAATTATTATAACACCTTCTGTACCATATTTTATTGCAATAAAGAACTGAACTGAGCAGAGACCGATTGCGACATAAAAAGAGTCAAACCGACATAACACTTTGGTCTCTTTCACCCCATCGTCCCTCTCCGCGAGTGATCAACTCCGCCAGATCAAGAATAAGATGTATTTTAAAGTTGCAAACCATTACTATGAACTAATATAGCCCATGTTTTAATATATTGCACCATCCTGTATATGAAATAAATAAAAAGTTGTAAAGTACCACTCTAAAGTTGCGATATCTTAATCATTGTTCCAGAGGAGCTCCCGTACCTTCACGTCCCGTTACACACGGTGATAAAGCTGACGCCCGTCGCGTACGGCTGCCGCGAGGAACACATCAAGCTGTCCGTCTCCGCCGTCGACACGCACCGCCCCAAACCCTCTGTGAGCACTATCACCTATACATAAGGTCCAATTTAGCTATGCCACCGGAGATCAGGACATCCCAGCTGCTGATACACGCAAAAATAATGAACCTTACCCCACCTTCCCCCTTCCTACTCAGGAGCACGCGTGCCGGTCTTCGGGGTCATCAATTCACAGATTTGTTTCCAGAGCGGTGCCGAAGTCACAATAACTAGCAAGACCTCTAAGTCGCGCCGCCCAATCCCCCAAACTTTCACCTGGGCTCTTCGATGCCCCAAAAAACTTTGCTTTGTCTGCAAAGGTACACTGCTTCGCTTTAAAGTGTATATCGAGTAACGAAATCAGCTTCTCGTATCTCAGTGCGTCCACTTCTTTAGGGTACGCCAAGTTCCGCACCAAGCAGTATGCTTCATCTGACAAATGAGTTATTAGAATAGCACTTTTGTTTTCTATAATCGAATTTACTATTAAGAACTGAGTTAATCGGCTTTTAAATATAGCCCATTCGCTCGATTTGTGATCAAAAATAGGCAAATTCCCCAAAAACGCTACCGCACACGTGGGTATGTTAAAAAATCCTCGTCGCCAGTGGAGTGTCGGGAAGCAATGAAACGACCGTCTAATACAGTTGCTGATTTATTACTGAATAAGATGGCCGCAATGCGCGTACAATGTAGATGGTACATCACGCACAAAGAAGTTTAGTAACTCGATACTTTGTCGTACTTCTGAAACTTGGAATTCTTTGCCGGCACACCTGTTCCCTCCTACCTATAGCATAGGTTCCTTCAAAAGAGGCGTGAAAAAGCACTTTAAAGGTCGGCAAGGTGGAGGCGGCTCCAACAGTGTGTTTCAAGCTGCTCTAGCTGTCTTCGCATATGGACTCTTCTTACCGCTTCACATCAGGTGGTATTGAGTCATTTGCTGTGCTTTGTATGAAAAATAAAGATCAGTTTTGGTTGCGACGAGAAGCTGAAATGAACCCATTGTGAATACAGATAAGGTTCATTTTAACAAGTTCAACAGAGCTCGAGGCTTCTAGAGTGCTACAGCGCTTATGATACGCGAATGGCCTGATTTTACGTAGATGTAGTGTTCAATGCGTGATGTCGTAAGAAATAGCTTGTAGTTCCAAACTCTGTGAAGCTCTAGTTTGGCTCTTATGATACTTAGATATAAAGTCTAATTTACAATCGCAGCAGAACTCAGGACATCTAGTTGGCCACGGCTTCAACTGACACGAAAGACATTTGTCCGTATATACGTAGAAATTAAGTCAAATTGTCGTTACCACGATAAGGTTTATTTTGCTCTTACTAATAAAACTCAACTGACTTGTTGCCTATGGTTAAACGCACCACCCCAAACAGTTCTGAGCACTATTGCGACTGCATAGGGTTCAATTGATCACTGTTTCAACAGTGCTTCCAACCACAGAGATCACTTATCACTGTATTTCCATAACATTATGTTGATGTTGGCAATAGTATTTATAACTACTTATACCACTGCACAGCAATGTAGAGCACTAGCTTTATTTCAGTACAAAGCGATCCAATGATAAGTGTGGAAAGGACACAAAGATCGCCTAAGAACTATACATATTTAGCATATTTTATATCATATATTATGTAGATAATCTACATTACATTATAATTTGCAACGGACGATTTAGTATCGAAATCATTTTAAAAAGGAGTTTCTTTTTTTTAAGTTTTCTTGATAAAAGGAGTGGCAAAGGGTCAAGCCTAAATGAACACCGTCCTTCTTTCTTGAATAGAAAGCAAAAGTATCTATGTTCATACAGCCAGTGTAATCGGACCAATTATAAATTTTATTTTTATTTTGAGTTGTTCTCTTGGCTGTTACTTCTCTTATCGAGTATAATATTGACCGGCCCGTATGTTTGGTTCCACGACAGATGGACGAGGAAGACGACCCCGTGGATGTGACGTACGCACAGTGTGCAGTGAACCGGCATGAATAGATTGTTGTAAATAGTATACCGCGCTTTCCGTAGGCACGATTTTACACTGCGTTTTGTTGCTCGGTCGACCACAGAAGTAGCTTAACACTTAAGTACCGTGTCACGCCGACTATTGCACTAGTAATTATAGTTGTTTCGTACAATATTAACGCCACAGTTATTGTGACATGGTACTAAAGTGTTCAGCTACTTCTGTGGTCGATTGTACCTTGGAAAGTTTACGCTAACTGGTATTTTTTAAAAGGTTAGCATAATAGCAAGCAGTTCCTATAACGTATAGGCTATAGACGCTTGTTATACCAGTAAGGCAAAGGTCATTCCAACTGACTGCCGCGGTCAAGTTGTCAAAATCTTCAATATTACTTGAAAATTAAATCAGTAATTGGATTCATGATATCATCATGTTACTGTATAGATGAGATTAAAATCGCTGTGTAAAATACTGCCTATAAAGAAACGCGTTGACAGATGCAATTATGAATAAATTGACCATAGCATGATGTTATGCTGCAGCCTTGGTAGTTACACCAATTTTGTGTCTCGGTAGCCGTAATTGTGTTTCACGGCCTTATTTATAAATACAAATAGTTGTAGGTAAACTAGTTGGTTAAGCACGTAGTAGGTATAGTATATGTCGAAAGTCGATGGTTGAATTCGGAATATCGTTATCTGCCTAGGCAGATCATAGTTCCGCCTATATAGGCAGATCGTGATACTTCGGACAATCGTAGTACTGAAGACAGTACTAGAGCATGCTGATTGCTAGGTTCAAGGTTTTTATAACCATCTAAACCGAAATAATTTTGCAAATATCGGCATAAAGGCTTTGTACATAATTATATTATATATTACATATACTATATTTTTAATTCCTCGTAACACTTTCTGTACGAGTATTATTATCTTAATACGTCGCAACCAAAAAAAAAATCGATTGTGAAATACGAAGTATCAATTTCGATTGTTCATTCTTTTACTATTTAGTAAGAGAAAATACGGTAAACAGGTTTTTTTTTATTTTGGCAACAAACGGTCATGTGTAAACAATAGTACAATTTATAAATACAATAGACCTATAGTGCCTAAAAATAATTAAATTATTATTATCTTATATGGCTAAGTGACACGGTCGGAAATAAGTAAATTTATTAATTACTCTCAGAGTTAAGTTTAATTTCAAATATTTAGTAAGTAAGAAAAAAAATATTTATATCACATTATGTCATAAATAAGGCTGTCTATTTCAAATGCTACGGGTTTGTTAATTGTAGTGTCATTTAGTATTATTTATTGCATTATACAATAAAATTTTAGTACACATATTGTAATTAATAGCACTCCATAATTTATTATCTGATTTGTAATTATCTTACATATTTATTTACTAAAACAATAGTGACAAGGAGAAAAAAAATTTGACAACTGCTTACTTAAAATTGTTCAAAAATAACTTTTTTTCTACTCAAAAAATAATGAATTAAAATCTGTCCCTTTGTTTTAGTCCTATCTGAATTATATCAAATAATATTAATAATATTATGTTTTTTTTATTAAGCCGACAGCACATCAAGTGTAACTCCTCAGTTGCACTACGAAAGCCGCCTCTATTACGAACGAAATAAGGGCGGTCTCAAACTGTTACGCTTGACGTGCTGTCGACTGTACATCAGCAAAATTTGTATATACAAACATCACCGACAGCATGGAGGCGGTATACACCACTACTTTTTAATTAGTACAAAAACTTCAAAGGCTAATTAGGAATGGCCTTGCTATCAAATATTATGTAAGAATATTTTTTTTATATTTATAAATAACAAAGTTATTTACATTTGTTTTTATCCCAAAATGACGCTGAATTTGTAGACGTAATTTATTAACCTTTCATAACAAAAATGCTTTTATCATATTCTCTCGCTCTAGCGCATCCGCTATTCGCGGGAAGGGGCGGGCGGGAGGTTTGATGTATGACGGTGGGATTTATCAATGGGCTCAACGGCCAATAGTGTAAACGGAAAAAATACTGCGCGTACTATCACCTAGGGGCACGTGTTGCTTATTGATTCCATAATAATTTTACCAACTATTGTATTTTTTTGTAAACAATTTTAAAATTTTGATTTTTCTACTTTTGACTACGTATATGTGATCAGTAACGACTACTGAGACCCCCCATTTTTTTTTACTAATTACTAAATAGCGGTGTATAATATGGAGCTGCTCTTGCCAAAAAAACCTAACTTTGAAAAGCAAGACGCGATAGGCGGCTACACAGCTCTGTATGACTCTACAAAACAATGGCGCACGAACTTCGACGTTCAATCCTGTCGCACTGACTCATTTGTAGCGTCGCACGCACTGCTTGAAATTGGCATGACCTTCAATCTTTTGTGATGAAGTTGAAACTGTGACTATTAATTAGTACCAATTTGTTCATGATTTTTGTAATTTGTAACTAATACGATTGTTTCCGATATTGGCCATTGCGCAGTTTTTATTCTGAAGTACGCTTTAGAGTTTAATGTTGATAAATATTGCAATGATGGAATTTTTTATTACAATATTAATCACTAATTAACGGGCGCACTCGATGCCTACACCTGAAAGATTGATGAATTGACAGTTTGACACAAACAAAACAATTCCATTGCTATTATTGGGCGTTTTTATAATTTGTATCGCGACGATATTATCGTGGACGTCCACGGTACAACGATAACACAGGGATGTGAATTTATGGACTGGGCATGGACGGCATTTCATCTTAGGCCTCAGGATGACAAGGCACCTGCAATATCAAGTGCTTTTCCTTGTTATTGCAGGTGTCTATAGGCGGCGGTAACCGCTTACCACCAGGTGGGCCGTCAGCTTGTTTGTCATCTAGTTGTATAAAAAAAACATATATAAAGACGCTTTTAAATTTCTGTCAACGGTTACGTTTTATCGTGCACTATTTACTTCCCTGTGTTATCGTTGTACCGTGGACGTCCACGATAATATCGTCGCGTGACAAATTATAAAAGCGCCCATTAAGTATCTAATTAATTGGGCAGTAACACTCAAGGGGGTGGATCTGACCATCAATCTGAACAACTTTTTCTATGTGACCAACATCTAAATCGCGAAAAAAAATCAGCTGTTCCATAGAAAACATCAATACCTTGACCCAAATGTATGGGCAAGAGTGTTTTATAATCAATCGTTGAGCTGCAGGCCTTTATTTGCCATATCATCTTGCCATTCTATTTTATGACCTATTTATAGTATTTATAAGCCGTGTTATGGTTTACCACGAACCTTGTAAAAATTAATCTGTAGTTTAAGTAAATAGACAAAATAAATTTTTAGTCTGTACTCGTAATACATCTGTATCTAACCAAGGCTTCACCCTAACAGTAGTTAGATTAAGCAAACCGATAGGCGAGGAAACGAAACGAGTTAAGTTGCATCCCTTTTTACCTGGTGGGGGTGTGCACAAAGTTGGAATTCTGAGGCTTCCCTGTTTCTTCCATTCGCTTGTTAAACTTGATATTAATTACATACGACCTGGTGACGCTCACCAAAATCTTAATACAGTTTATTCCTCTCTCTCAGTGTGGATAGAAAAAGACTAGCGCATATTCGCTATTTTATTCGAGTTCGCAAATTAAAATAATGCTGCTATACTTTACCGCCACTGTCGCATCTACCCTTGAAACAAAGCAACTGATATGTCATTAATTATGTGGTGTCAGAATCTATTTTCGACTTAACGGCTTTTCGACCTTAATAGACGTGATAAAACATATAAAGCACAGGAGGTACGGTGGACCACAGAAGTCGCTGAACAATTTAGTACTACGTCACAACGACTCTAGCGTCAATATAGTACGGCAGCAACTATAAAGTACTTGCACAAGATCGGTGTGACATAGTACTAAAGTGTTCAGCTACTTCTGTGGTCGACTGTACATGCATACTAAAATTGTCTATGGTTTCTATTCAAACTAATATTTGCTATCCTTTTCTTATTTATATTGAGAGACAGAGATGTGCTAAACTTTAAAGATTAATAGAGTGTAACCACAATATATAACATAACGGAATTATATTTTTCATATAACATAATTCTTTTACAGGGTACTTTTCTGTACTATACAGTTGTCATGTTAGTCACTGAAATGCATTTTTTATTATCAGGTTTAACTGGTGGATTGTTTGCGAGAAATTTAACTTTCCTCTTTTGGTGTTGGCATTTTCATGGTCCTTATTGGTGAAAGAATCTAATACTTATACATAGTGGTCCTGTCAATACGACAATAAATTAATACATGGGCTGTATTATAGTTCATAGAAATGGTTTCCCACTTTCAAAAACATCTTATTCATTTGATAATTTCAGGACCTTTGTATGAAATAATGCAGCCAATGTTAAATATTATTTCATACAAATGTCATGAAATTATCAAATGAATAAGATGTTTTTGAAAGTGGCAAACCATGTCTATGAACTAATATAGCCCATGTTTTAATTCATTGCTGTATTGACAGCACCACGCTGTATGGTGCTGTCGACTTTAAGACTTGTGTTGGTTAATTTTAAAGCTCAAAATGGTTTCAATTTTGAAATGTGGTTTTAATACGTTCTTTGGTAGATTTAATACGGTTTCACTTCAGGTTTTTTTTAAATCAAAATTTTATAAACAATCTAATAAACAGACAGACTGACAGAAATAGATAAGCCACGCGTTTTGCATTTGTGTCTTTCATCAAAACAGCAATCGTAAAATCTAAATTGTATTCCCTGTCCTGACAATTGAATGTGTGTCTGAATCTTTTTTATGTAGTCCATAATTCCATATAGAGTAGCAGTTTCCTATGTTAGTTATTCCTTTGTACCTTTCATGTTTTATGTCATGTCCAGTATTTTCAAACTAACAATTTAATGTCCTCTACAGGTGATACCAGCGCCACCCATTAAGCCGCCCGTAGCGCCCGTCCTCAACGGAGACTCCAACGGCGATGAGAGCGAGGAAAGCCAGTCGCATTAACATGTTTCTATAATTAGACGCCATTCTACTAGGACAACTCTTATAGTCATGACCAAATGGGTGTTTATAGAATAAAATCCTGAGATATTTATATTTAATTCTCGTTCTGGTGGTTCGAATTGTGACTGCGTTTTGTGCATATGAGACTGATGATAAGTGAGGTTAGGATTTTTAAAGTTAAGTCGCGTCGTTTCTACAATTTAGAGGGCTCGGCAGACACTACTTGCGGGCGGGGGTAATTCTCCTACGTTTCATAGACAATAGTTTATTTTATGGATCTAGCCATCATAGAAAGACAAAGTGAGGTAAAAATATCTCACCCGCTGTGATCGGACCTCTCATTTACACAACAGAGAGATTGGACTACAGTGCTGATTGATCGGAGTAAGATAGCAATAGTTGATTTTTGCTTCAAATTGTTATTGCTTCTTCCAACTTGTTTGTACCTTTATGGTAAAAACATATAACCATATAGTGATAAAAGACAATTCACCTTAATTTTTCATGAAACATATAATTTAAATGACTGAAATATTTCACGCGATGTATTTTTTACTATCAAGTGAAATATCTAAGTCATTTAACCAAGTAATAATAAAGGAAAGGAGTGAGTCAGGAACTTACTCGACACCTTACTAGATATCTTATTTATGGTTTTAATTAATAACAGTAATTAAAACTTGTTACTTTAGATGGATACCTACTTCAGTTATTACAGGCCAAATATAAGTCTCCTTGTATTTCTAAGCCTGCATTGTGTCCCTTAGATCTAAATGAAAATCTCTTCATTATTCGTCATCATTCAGAATTAGCGCGGAGTCACAATATCCGTAGTCTATGGTCTCTAGAACTCTTGACATCCACCACAGATAAGCCACCTAACTTTATATCGTGCAATACTACTGTCTAGCTTAAATTCAAAGCTTCACTTATGAAATACAATTTTCTAATAAAATTATAAATTTCATAAAGTATCGATCGCTATTTTTTTCTTCTGCTAAATAAAAAAAAATAACAGAGCATACCAATGTCGAAAATGAAATATTTCTTCAAATCTTCACTCTAAAGATTTGTCTATTAACAATTTAATTGCATTAAAATCTGTATTCTTTAGTGCCTATGCCTACATATCACATCACACTAATTTTAATACAGTAAAAGCAAATATTATAAACAAAGTTCGCAACACTTTTCATTGTGTATAATCATTGTTTCAAAATGAATTTATGAAATAAACTTGTACCGGGGTTCCTAGTGAAAAAAACTACCAAGGGTATCATGGTAGTTTTTATAAAATCTACCACGGGGATCATGGTAGTTTTTTTTTACCTGTAGTCGCTTTTGTTCCTTAATCCTTTGGCACAATACCCTATTCACAACTGTTGGAAAAGATTAGAAACTCAGAGACTATACCTGTCACTTTTTATCGCCTTTAGCGCGGTACATCAAAGCGAGACGGAATGCGACTTCGAATCGAATTCGTGATGCGACAGATGTGAATTGTGAATATGAGTGCAGGGGTGCCGTGAATAAATATAAAAATTGTAAATTCGCTGCTCACTATAAAAGATCAGGAACTGGACTAATCATTTATATTTATACTAATATTTTTAAAATTAAGTGCACAGAAATAGCATAATAAGGCTTGAGGAAAATAGGCATACTCCACAAGAGACTTATTATGCGTTGCAGTGTTGTTTATTTATACTTAGTATAACGTGTTATACGCGACGCTAAGTAAATTGTTCAAGACCTGTCGCCTCAGACTTTATTATATTATTTATAAATGTTTAATAATATGTTAGCAACCAAAATTAAACATTTAGACATGGAGTTCTATTCATTATTAATTGTAAATAAAAAATAATTTTAGGAGTCTGTCCTGAGAGTAAGAATTTAGAGATGGTGATAAAGTAGCTAATATATTTTTTAATATCTATGAAAAAAAATGCTTAACTATTCCTAAGTAAAACTTATGAAATTGTATTCACTTTTGAAAAGGCGTCTGGCTACGTAGCTAATTTATTAATGCCAAAGCATATTGATAATTAGTGGTGTAATACTTATTACTCACATTGTGTATGGAGTGTCTTGTAATTATTACTATAGAATACCCGCTTATTAGATAATATCCTTTGTTGGAATTAAAATATATACACATTCGCGGGGTTTGCCAAATAAAAGGATTTTTTCAAATATTACAGGAACTGGTACAAAGGACCCACCCGTATTTACCTTAGTCATATTATCAGAATTAAAACTACCCAACTGATTTGGAAAAAAAATTATGGGACCAAATGGCAACTATTTGGCATCAAAAAAAAAACAATCACGTAAATCAGATCAGAAATCTCGCCGTAATCGGTGTCCATACATAGAAAAAAAAACATACCAACCGAATGGAGAACCTCCTCGTTTTTGAAGTCCGTTAAAAATGTTGAAGTAAGATGGATTCTTACAAAAAAAACACGAAAATAGGGTGCCTATGAGCTGGCCCAATGTCATGTCCTTTAACTTCAGTACATCACGTTCTTTCAATATGAATACAAAAAGATGGCTGTCATGTTAATTGATATTTAATTTAGCAGTGTGTAAAATTTTCGACCTTATTGGAGCAGCCTTCTAAAGGGTTTATTTAAAGGCTATCAAAAGAGTTGTTTAACAGTTTTAGTTCTTGCTATCTATTCCCTATACATATTGCAAGCAAGGGATATACTGTACTTAGGAAACTCAAACATATTTTTAAAAATAGAAAACATTTTGCATTTTCATCTGGTCCATCCAACTTATCAACTAATATTCCTGAACCTATAGTTAGTCTATTTTATTTTATTTTATTAAAGTTTGTTTGACACATAGATTAGGTAAAGGCAGTTCAGTTACATTTGGTGGCCTCATTTATTTGAAACTAGCAACTTAAGTGGTTTTTGCTTAGACAGAATTTATTTCAGGAAAGGGGAGAGGAAAGGAGATGCAGTGTAAAATACTTATTATTTCAAATGCAACAATATTTTGAAGACCAACGCCCATATTTGATGGTAAGGTAAAGAATAGGCGAGAAATACTCTCCATCTCGTTCATTCCTGCGCATGCGAGTATTAGCTCACTCTCCTGCGCTCAATAGTATCGCATCTCTAAGTGTACGCGCGTTTGCTATTGGTGAAAGTTTTCGTCACAATTACCTTGCTATTGTAAAAGGGGCCTAAACGCTACAGATTCCGAATAATGTGCCTCCGCGCCTATATTTTTATAATCTATCTCGTTTTGTATAGGTACTCTCCTATCATTCTATACATATTAAGCTAACTGTATAAATAAGGGTTTTTACAAATGGCTATGTATATTAAATGTAATATTGTAAAATTTTAATTTAATTTTTATTTAAATATAAGTGTATTATAAGTGGGATTTGTTGTTTTATTTTTCCTCGTAATAATCATATCTGGAAGTTAATCACCACACTTCAGACTGGACTAAGTAGTTAGGTATTGATTTCTGTTACAATAATAAAATATTTATAACGACCTCTTACAACCACTATCAGAATAGACTAGTTTAAATAAACCATGTTGTTGTACCCTAGTATTTTTATAATTAAATCGTTATGTGGTAGGTAGGCCCGTATGTAGGGTCGTCCGGGTAGGTATACTGCCTTTCTTAATTCAGCAATATAATTGTCATAAACAATTAAAATTTAATTATGTCGGGTTTGGAAAGGGGTTTTATAGGATGTTATCTACTAAGTAACCTTAAAATATGACCAAATGCTGTTATCAATGAAGTATCAACTACGACTATCGTTTAATCTGATATTTATTTTGGTCAGCTCGTAATGGGTTAGAAAGTCAGGTCCAGATCGATAGATAGCGTTGTAACCATAAAGAAATATAGACTAGAAAATATCGTAATCATGTATTTATGGATGCGCCCCGCCCGATGAACATTTTGGAGTAAAATTATTCCTCCATTTTAATAAATAAAAACTTGATATTAGTGCCATCTGTTAGAACACGTACGAACTAAGTTGCTTCGAGCGTGAGCATCGTTGCGTAGACTTACGATGTGACATTGTCCGTTCGTTCAGGAATATTTTAATACAATTACTTACATTTTGTCGTAATGAAGCGATACTTCGAAACATTGTTTCGGCTGAGACAGAGAGAGATAGAGATATGACTCCTCAGGGGGCAATGAAAAAAGACAATAATAACGCTCGTACATATTTTTGGTTCATTAGTCTATCACCTCCACCAAAAATATGTACCAAAGGGGGAGATTTTAGCACATTTACTTGTGACAATAAAATTAATAGTCGAATAACATCTCCTTTACACTCAAATGCCTACCTAAGTTCAACACTAAATATGTATAACCCAGTAGTATTACAAATATGTGCTTCGCTTAGTTGATGTTATTGAAAGTTTATTAATGAACAAATGATACAGAGTTATGATATTAGAGGCTTGATTCTGTATAGTAGATATATTGTCCGGCAGTCCAGCATTCCCATATGCCCTTTACCGGCAGGGATAGTATATCACGCCAAAACCTGTTACAAGATTGGTACAATTGATTCCTTTTGAATCATTAAGCATTTTAGAAGTTAGTTTATAAAGATTAATCATTATAGTGGTAGTCAGTATAGCTATACTCCATGACAAACACTTATGGCGGAACATCCTAAAGTAGGACTGTTCTTATTAACTTACTAAGAGTGGAATGTACCGCCATAAGTGTTAGGCAATCACTTAAGACGACCATTCCACTCTTGGACTGTTCTTATTCTGATTGTTATATCAATCTGAAATAGTGGCATAAGCCTTGTTCTTATTATTAAAGGTCCGGTACATACGGGATGGTGCCGTCAATACGACAATAAATTAAAACATGGGCTGTATTAATTCATAGAAATGGTTTGCCACTAGCGACACCACTTGATTTATATTAATTGTGGTAAATATAGAACATAATAAACAAAAACGCTTTAGTGATTGACTAAAGAATGGTATTTGTAATTTTTTGAGATGGTATAAGATATTCCTCTACATGTAACCTATTTTTTCATTATTGCCGAAAGTGGCCACTTTTAACAATAATAAAAAATTTGGTTACTTATAGGTAGACACTTTATACAAGATACATCTTTAAAAATTACAAATACCGTTTTTTAGAAATTCTCTAAAGCGTTTTTGTTTATTATGTTTTAAATTCACCATAATTAATGACAATCAATTGGTGTCGCTAGTGTGCACGAGGTAGCCCCTTAAGATAAATTCATGACATTTGTATGAAATAATATAAAATTTCCTGCATAGAAATGTCATGAAATTATTAAATTATTGTGATGTTTTTGAAAGTGGCAAACCATTTCTATGAACTAATATAGCCCATGTTTCAATTTATTGTGGTATTGACGGCACCACTGTGTAACTCATGCTTGTTGGTAGGTCAGCAACCTGATCACCTGTGCATCATTCTTGCAGGTATCTCATGCTACCTAAAACGGCGCCACATGGCGAAGCTCACGTGTCATGCGAATCGTTCTTGCATGTTATAATTGCCTCGAGGTAAGTCTAACCTCTTTTAATAGCACGCGAGTTCATCATGGTGCCTATGTCATTGGTGACGTTTGTGGGTGTATCCCATACTAACTACATGCATTTATGAAAGGTATTGAACTTTTAAATAAAACTGCTCAGTATACAATAATCAGTTTTTATTGTGAATGACGCGATATCAACTTGTGTCATAAAACTCAACCGGAAATAGACTTCTTATAAGTAGATATTTTTGAATTTCAACATAATAACAATATTTTTATAATTATAATAATCAACGACGCCAAAATGCTATGAATCATATAAAACTGGATCATCCCCTGAAGTACCAGGTTACCATATCTATGTAGGAGATTTTTAGCATAGGTACTCTTATTTTATTTATATAATTATCGTAGGGGTACATAAATAACCTCTAAAATACTTATGGTAGCCTGGTACTTCAGGGGATGATCCAGCTATATACATACGAATTTGAACATTTTACCCAAGAAGGTGTTACTTAACGGGAATACAGCGTTCTGTTGAGTTACACTGTCACTCAGCGGGAAAAAAATGTGGCATTGAGTTACAGTGTTACTCATCGGTAATATTTTTCCCAATGTGTAACAGTGTGACACAAAATGGTGTGACTCAACGGGAAAAAGGAGTATTCACAAATTACAAGGCGTATCCTCTTTTCTTCCCTTACCTGGGACGATGGCACTTGATTTGTGTCATCTGGTCCGGTAAATATATCACCGGGACAGTTAAAACTTTTTTCTCCCATGTGGCCCGGCGCCGGGCTAAGTTACCGGGCCAGATGGGATACACCCACGTTTGTTGACTTCTATGTCACCCACCATATTGAATAATAGTGAAATCGACTGTTTATTTACATTTACTTTTCGAGAAAAAACCAGTTTTATTAATAAAAGAATTACCAGTTCATGGGGTTCTTCAAAAAAGGCGTAAAAAGGTTTTTACAGGGTCGGCAACGCGCAAGTGATACCCCTGGTGTTGCAAGTGTCCATAGGTTACGGTAACCGCTTACCACCGGGTGGGCCGTATGCTTGATTGCCACCTTAGTGGTATAAAAAAAAGATCAGATCATCAAAGGGCCTAGACAAGATGCCATTTGACAATCGGTATCACGATCGCTAAATCGAGAATGTATGGGATTTGACAAAAGCCCTCGTACGGGCTTATGTCAAATCCCATACATTTTCCGCTGGACGGGGCCGGGGCTGTAAATGAACCCTTAGACATGTTTTTTTGAGTCTAAGTATTTTAGTAATTAAAATATAAAACTAGAAAATTTTCGCGGAAAAAGGTCGCGGGTTCGATTCCCGCCTCAGGACGTGAATTTTTTTTAGTTTTATGTATTATATTTTAATTACTAAGTAACTTTTCAAACATTGATAATAATGTTAAAATCAAAAATTAATAATGTTTCTAAGTAATTTTCTAAGTATCTTTCAAATTTTAAAATAAATTTAGGAATACATTTATTACATTCGCGTATTGAATTAAAATAAAATCTACCGCGGCGCCCGCCGATTTCATTGGGGAACCGCTAACCGCTTCAAATTATAAGAAAATATGTAAATTAAACGTTTTCTTTGGAAACACTGACTTAAAATATTTAAAAAGGATTCATAAAGAAAATTTGTGTTTTGTAGTGTATCCTGCACAAGCACGCCTAATGGTGGGGCCACACTTGAGACACCGCACATATACAATTTCAAGTTGGCCAACTATCGAACAACTAAATTGCGTGCTTTCATAGGCCGCACACTTAGCCGACTTAGTTGGTGGACAGTGTTACTAGCGCGGTGAAGTCTGTGAGGGCTATCATAAGATTCTCTGCCTATTAGACATTCTGCGATTTAGTTGGCCAACTTGAAATATCGCGGTATCTCTAATCGCGAAGATTCGTAATCGCGTTGTCACGATAAAATTTCGTTGTGACTATGCAAACACGCCGCGAATGTGTGGGTAAGCACATGAGCTCTCATCTGTGGACACGGGCGAAGTAAGACGTGTATATTTGATCTGTATTCAGCGCGGTCACACACCTACCGGTTCTTGCATTCTACCTAGAAAGTATCATAAAACCGGAAGGCAAGAATGCAATACAAAAAAAATGTACTACCCGTCACACACCTACCGGCGAGAAACGGAAAGAACGCCCGGTAAGCAAGCCACCGGCCGACGTCACCAGTTTGGGGCGGGGCCCGGTAAGAAAGAGGCGGTCGTTACGTACCAATTCGCCCGCGACTTTTAACCTCCATCGTAAAAAAGAGGAAGTTATATTGTATTATTAATATTCATATCCACTGTATGTATATTTATTTGTTCATCGTTATCTCTGTCAATTGTGTACCGATTTTCAAAATTCTTTTTTTATTCGATAGAGTATCCTTTGAGGTAGTCCCACTGTCACCAAGTCAGGATTTGATGATGGGATCCCAGGGAAATAGAGGGCAAACCTCAAATTTTGTAGGTACGTATGTCATGTTTTACTTTTCTCCAAAGCTATTCAAGTACTTGCTACTGTCAGTCACTATCTGATGGTGATGGAAGGTACAACTCCTTAACGCGAGGAGGTGGAAGATAATTCTTTAAATATTATATGTACGTATTGACCAATAGTGGTATTCTATTTCGAGATCCAAGATGGTGGACGCGACTTTTTTAACAATCAACATAAGTATCATTTTTGTGGTTTTCAGCGGTCCTGATTCTGAATACAACATAAATTTCAAGATCCAAGATGGCGGAAGTAACGGGTTTCATTTTTGTGGTTTTCAGGGGTCCTCACCTCATTCTGAATACAACATCAATTTTAAGATCTGAGATGCCGGACGCAACTTTGAATAAAAAAATAATATGGGTATCATTTTCGAGGTTTGCGGGGGTCCCGATTCTGAATACAACACCAATTTTAAGATCCAAGATGGCGGCCGCAATTTTTTTATGAAAAAATCAATATGGGTATCATTTACGTGGTTTTCAGGGGTCCTCATTCTGAATACAACATCAATCCTAAGATCTAAGAAGGCGGACGCAACTTTAAATAAAAAAATCAATATGGGTATCATTTTTGGAGGAGCTCGGTGGCGTAGTGGATTGAGCGCTCTGGTTTCGATCACGAAAACAAAGCAACTTTCGCCATGGTCGGTCCTTGGATGGGTCAATCAAATTTATAATCTTGAGCTCCTCCGTGCTTCGGAAGGCACGTTAAGCCGTTGGTGCCGGTTGTTACTGCAACCGCTTTAACCCACCAACCCGCATTGGGCCAGCGTGGTGGTGGTATGGCCCAAACTCCTCATGTGTTTCTGCCATGTAGGAAGGCCTGTGCCCAGCAGTGGGACGTATATAGGCTGGTGATGATGATGATCATTTTTGTGGTTTTCAGGGGTCTTCATTCTGAATACAGCATCAATTTTAAGATTTAGGATGGCGGATGCAACTTTAAATATAAAAAACAATATGGGTATTATTTTCGTGGTTTTCGGGGGTACCGATTTTAAATACAACATCAATTTCCAGATCCAAGATGGCGGACGCATTTTTTTTATAAAGAATCAATATGGGTATCATTTTTGTAGTTTCCAGAGTTCCTCATTCTAAATGCAACATCAATTTTAAGATCTAAGATGGCGGACGTAACTTTAAATAAAAAAATCAATATGGGTATCATTTTCGTGGTTTTCGGGGGTCCCGATATTGATTTTTTAAAAATGTTACGTCCGCCATCTTAGATCTTAAAATTCATGTTGAATTCAAAATGAGGACCCCTGAAAACCACGAAAATGATACCCATGTTGATTTTTTTATAAAAAAAGTTGCGTCCGCCATCTTGGATCTTGAAATTAGTGTTTTATTCAGAATCGTGAAACCCGAAAACCACTAATATGATACCCATTTAGATTTTTTATAAAAAAAAGTTGTGTCCGCCATCTTGGATCTTATAATTGGTGTTGTATTCAGAATCGGGACCCCCGAAAACCACGAAAATGATACCCATATTAATTTTTTATAAAAATGTTGCGTCCGTTATCTTGGAACTTGAAATTGATGTTGTAACAGAATCAGGACCGCTGAAAACAACGAAAATAATACCCTTATCGATTTTATATTAAAAAGCCGCGTCCGCCATTTTAGATCCCGAAATAGTCGTATACCTACGGAATCGGAACCCCGAATGCTGGGAAAATTACACTCTCGAAAATTTATTTATAAGGAGTAAACTCCAAAAATACAAAAATGTGACAACACATTGAGACAAAACAAATGTGAAATCACATTTTTTTTATCGGCGCATGGATCGCAAATTCAAAGGCGTTGGCCCACTGGTTGTAGTTACACTGTGCCAGCCTATACGTTGAACGTTCATATTAGTTAGACTGGTTGTAGTTACACTGTGCCAATACGTTGTACTTTCATATTAGTTAGACTAGTACCTCTCTCGGCAAGCGCTAGAGAACGACTGAGCGCCAAATAAGAAAGGCCGGCAACCGGTGTGTGTGTGACGATGAGCCCGTTTTTATGATCCTTTCTAGGTAGAACGCCGGAATCGGTAGGTGTGTGCCCGCACTCAAGCGCCCACACCTTGCACCGGTACCACACCGGCGGCAGGCAATCGGTACCACACCAAAAAGTTGCATCCGCCATCGTAGATCTTAAAATTGATGTTGGATTCAAAATGAAGACCCCTGAAAACCACAAAAATGATACCCATATTGATTTTTTATAAAAAAGTTGCGTCCGCCATCTTAGATCTTTAAATTAGTGTTGTATTCATAATCGGGACCCCCGAAAACCACAAAAATGATACCCATATTGATTTTTTTAAAAAAATTGCGTCCGCCTTCTTGGATCTTATAATTGGTGTTGTAAAAAATCGATCAGGGTATAATTTTCTTAATTTTTGGGGGTCCCGATTCTGATTACAACTTCTATTTCGAGATCCAAGATGGCGGTCGCAACTTTTTACAAAAAATCAATATGGGTATCATTTTTGTGGTTTTCAGGGGTTCTTACAGCATCCATTTCAAGATCGAAAATGGCGGACGCGACTTCATTTATACAAAATGAATATGGGTATCATATTTGTGGTTTTTGGGGGTTTCCATCCCAAATAAAACATCTGTTTCGGGATCCAAGATGGCGGAATATTATTTTTTATAAAAAAGTTGCGTCCGCTATTTTGGATTTGGAAATAGATGTTCCATTTAAAATCGGGACCCCGGAAAGCCACGAAAATGATACCCATGTTGATTTCTTTATTTAAAGTTGTGTCCGTCATCGTAGATCTTAAAATTGATAATGTATTCAGAATGAGGACCCCTGAAAACCACAAAAATGATACCCATATTGATTTTTTATAAAAAAGTTGCGTCCGCCATCTTGGATCTTGAAATTGGTGTTGTATTCAGAATCGGGACCCCGAATACTACAAAATGATACCCTTATTGATTTTTTATAAAAAAAATAGCGGCCGCCATCTTGGATCTGGAAATTGATGATGTATTTAAAATCGGGACCCCCGAAATCCACGAAAATGATACCCATAACGATTATTTATTTATTTAAGGGAAACATACAGCAATACAATAACACACATAAAATTACGCATTTGCACTGAACAAAATGCCAACAAAGTTTCCACTTATAGCTTATTTTTATTATTTATAAAAAAGTTGCGTCCGCCATCTTGGATCTTGAAATTGGTGTTGTATTCAGAATCGGAACCCCCGCAAACCACAAAAATGAAACCCATATTGATTTTTTAAAAATGTTACGTCCGCCATCTTAGATCCTAAAATAGATGTTGTATTCAGAATGTGGACCCCTAAAAACCACAAAAATGAAACCCATATTGATTTTTTAAAAATGTTACGTCCGCCATCTTAGATCTTGAAATTTATGATTTATTCAGAATCAGGACCCCTGAAAACCACAAAAATGATACCTATGTTGATTGTTAAAAAAGTCGCCTCCGCCATCTTGGATCTCGAAATATAATACAACTATTGGTCAATACGTACATATAATATTTAAAGAATTATCTTCCAACTCCTAAGCGTTAAGGAGTTGTACCTTCCATCACCAGCTCATCAACAGACTTGGTGACAGTGGGACTACTTAAAAGGATACTCTATCGAATAAAAAAAGAATTTTCAAAATCGGTTCACAATTGACAGAGAAAACGATGAACAAAAAAAATTTAATACAGTGGATATTATTAGTAATTATACATTATAACTTCCTCCTTTTTACGATGTGGGTTAAAAGTCGCCGGTTGCCGGCGCCGCGCTGAAAACGGGCTGTGTGTGACGATATACGGAGCTTGTACGTAACGGCCGCCTCTTTCTTACCGGGCGCCGCGCACAACTGGTGACGTCGGCCGGTGGCTTGCTTACCGGGCGTTCTTTACGTTTCTCACCGGTAGGTGTGTGACGGGTAGTACATTTTGTATTGCATTCTTGCCTTCCGGTTTTATGATCCTTTCTAGGTAGAATGCAATAAGTAGCGTCAGTATGGAAAGATTGAAAACTAAACGTCAAAAAGTCGACCATGCATTTTCATAGTTAGATTGAATAAGTATTTTTGAATTTTTTGTTTATTTATTTGTACACGGATAATTAACCTTAAATAAAATAAATTAATTTTGTGACAAAGTTTTTTTTTTTTTTATATAATTTATTTTATTTTATGACAAAAAAAAGACGGTAAATACCAAAGACGAAACATTGTTGAGCTAAACTTTTCGAAGTAGAGAAATAAAAGAACAAGAATATGATTTCGGAATTACTATACAGGATGGGTAACATCCCATAGTAATTCCGAAATCCTAACCAGGAGGTCTCGAATACGAAAGCAGGTGGCAGTGCTGGTCACCCTAAGCACGACTTGCTAAAAATAAATTTGAAATCGCAAAAATAAATCAGCTGTTTCATACAAATTGTAATATCTACACGGCTTGTTGCTTGGAACAGTTGATTTATTTTGTGATTTCAAATTTATTTTTTAACAAATCGTGTTTAAGTGCTCGTCAGCACTGCCACCTGCTTTCATTTCCGAGAGCTCCCCCCAACGGCCCCAACTTTATATTATAATTACAAGATGATTCAGATGAAACCGATAATTATTCGAGCTATTCTGATTTAATTCATTAAATATAACACAAGTAACATGGTCTTATTTTATTTTGTTCTTTATGTTTAAAAACCTTCAAAATATCAGTATTTATTTTTTAATTACTAATCTGCATTTTATTTAATATTAAGTTTCTAAATTATAATAAAATAAGTTTTACAGATTCACAATCACATTTGATAATAATTAAGTTATTATACATATTTCCATCTTTTGAAATTTATATGCTAACGCCACTCGTATTCACGCACACATTCGCAGCGTGTTTGGACACTTGGTGACCACAAATAAAGCGCTTGTCATTCGTATTCGCGATGTTGATTCGCGATAGGTCGAATTCTTTGGCCACACATGTCGCGACAACGCAAATCTTCGCGCTATCGCGATAATGTAGCCGTAGCATTATAATTAAAAAAATGTAATGTTGTCGTCCTCTATCTTTAGAACGTATTATCACATTGTAGAATAATACTAAAGTATGTTACATGCTTGAAACTTTGAAAAAGCGCCATCTTGTAACCGTAGACTGCATCACTTATATGTAAAGGCTGCATAATGTTATTACTGATCCAAAGTACTCTGTGCACTGATCACATTGTAAAGTACTTCCGTTTTATTTCATATATTGCAGCTTTACTTTAGTTAAGCAGCCAACAATTTCGCCAGCCAGTATACTTTTTTATGATATTTTGTCAGTAATTTTTCATAAAGTTTAGTAATGAATTATCAGTTAACAATACTAATTAAATTAGGTAAATAATTAAATATTGCAATAGGTGTCGTAATACGTACATAAAAAAAATACCGGTAAACGTATAAATTAGCAGAAATCCAAAATACCTACCTATTTACATAATGCGAGTAGCAAAAACATTTAAATTCATTTTTATGTTTCTGTTAAGTGGTCTTGGCGTAATCGAAAAACATTAATACTTACCCATAATTTATAAATAGTAATGTTAAAACGAATGTATTTTGTAAGCTTCTTTGAAAAAATAAAATCATGCCAAACTAAATGCTTACACAAAATTTAGAACTATTTTTCTGCTCAGCAGGAATTGGTTGGGAACCGAACCGGGCCAAGGTCATGTCATAACCGACAGTATCACAGCAATTGAAAATAAGCAATTCGATACTTTCGAACAATAAATAAGTTGTTTAAGTATATAATGTTGTTAAATTATCATATATTGCCCTTGTTTTAAGCGGGTTATCAATGCATTGCTATTGATTGATTCAAGGCTACAGTGAGCGGACATATTCGCTCGGCTACATTTAAATAAAAGTACAGGTACGATATAACAGGTCGGGCGCGGGCGGGAGCCTAGATAGCTCGCTCGGCACATAGGTACCGCACATGACGAACGTCCAGCCGGTACATACAAACACGAGCAATCAATAAAATACTTATATAGACCTCCATATACAGCGCCTACCACTGCCACCCGCGCGTTTACTTTATATTTGTATTCCAGGAATAACAAAATGAGTGGAGTTGCCGAAACGTTGATTTTATGGTATTTAAATCCATAACATAGATCGCAAATTCATAGATATAGCACGTAAAAAAAGCATCTAAAAAACATTGTATATTACTTGTGCTTTCTACTTTAAATTTTTTGAGCAAGCCTACGATTACGAGAATACATTGTTTAAATATTTAACCTAAATATAAAATGTAATATTTTTTTTATACTATTTATAACTTTATTGTAATCAACCACATCGACAAAATATAATACGCATAGAAATAAACGCATATAAAATAACGTACAAGAGGCGGGCTTATAGTTTCGCCATATTTATAATTGCCTAATTTTTGTTTTTTTCAAAATCCTAATATTCACGAGTTTTATGACAGAACTAATTTCAATTAATAGTTATCGATTATTTTTATCGATCAAAACCCCTTGATCTTCTTATTCTACTTGTCTATGGTGCTCGCTCAGCTGTCTGGAATTTTTGACAATCTTCTTTTTGACATTAGAAACGTATTTTACAAAATGAATATCGCAAATATTTTTACATTTAACTTATATAATCCTTCCAAATTAATTATTTTAAACATGTCTCTGCGAATAAGAAGTTGACTATTTTATTTTATATATTGTTAAAGGTCTCCAATTTAAGAGAGAAACTTGTCATAAATTAAAAGGTCTACGTCAATAGAGATAAAGATGGTTTCTACTTTGAATCTGGAAGAGAAATTTAACCGAGGTACGTATTTCAGTAATTCAATGAATTGACCTACATTTTGTATGATATGAATATTCGTAATAAAATATATCATATTTACAGTTCGCAGAAATTTCTGTTTTTATTTGGATATCCAAGATCATGGACTCTCTAGATCTATATCGCGAAGAATCCAGGACATGGGTTTGGTGAGTTACATTACTCTTATTTTTGCCGCCAAAACGATGCCTCGATGGTGCTATTTACTTGAAAACTAGGTATGTACCTACCTACCCAATTATAGATAAATAGGTATTTGTATACGTGAATAAATTTAATGTGACGTTTTATCAAGTCTTCGTTTCTCAAACAAGTCTTCTTAATTTTGCCATAAAACAAACGTTCCGTTATCTTTTCTGCTCCACTATAATTTAATAAGTGTAATTGGATTAATATCGAAACTAATTATTTATTTTTTATATTGTTTTAATAAGTATTGGTAAACGTTATGAAAATATTTTATTAAGAATAAGAAATATTTTTTAGAAGCAATTTGATTTGTTTTATCATGAAACGGAACGTATTTGTAGTTCTGGCCAATACCAATGCTTTCCCCTTCCACTCTACAACAGCGCCTCTTGCGATCAAAACATAAAACTAAACTAAACACGAATATCTCCATCTTGTGTGACAGATTTGTGTTTGTTGTTACTTTTTCGATTTTTACTGGAAAATGTGTATTAAAATAGTTAAAAAAGTGTTCTATTTGTAGCATAAACAGGCAACAATTCAGTTTTATATTTAGTGAAGTGAACTATTTGAGAGCGTATTACAATTCGAAGTAAATCTAGCAGTGACGAAGTGGTCGCCTCAGTGACTAGTATATAGTTACTTATTTTTGTGATAAGCGGAGCGCGGGGGCCTAGCGGGCGGCTTTTGTGTAAGTATACATGTTCTGTAATACTCACACGTGTGTATCGATACCGCGCTCATGTCAGAATCGTACAGAAAAAGGTTTGAAACCTCGTATGTATTACGAAAAAAGCAAGTAGCTTTCGTTCGATTTTAGGTCATCTTTTGTAGAGCCGCGATTGACTCGCCGCCGCAGCGCAAAATGCAACGGGCCGAGGCCGCGCGTTGGACTCTCGCCGTACAGAGTGCACTATATCCATTTTAAAAGTCGTTTCAAATGTAGTTTCCTATGGGTTACGCGTGTATGCTTGATTTTTGACAGTTGATATTACTTTAAAATCTTCAAGTGGATGTGGTTCTTAGGGTAGTAATGTTAAGGGTGGTTTTGGTGTGATAAGGCCGTGTATGTTATTTTTTTGCGCGGGACGGTTGGCGCGAGCGGACGAGGGCGCGCTTCGTCGGCCGGCAAACGACGCTGGCGACCGTATTTCAAGGAAAACTCCATGATGTGTCGCTTGCCGCGTCAATAACTCGCTGTTGCCACTTGCCCTCGCCACACGACTCCATTGTTTGTCAAAACATAATAATGCTTATTAACTTACTAGAATACCTACTGTTTTATTTTTCCATGTCAGCTTGATTGCGACATGCACTCCGCATTTTAGGTCAGCATAGAGTGCTTACTACTGACTTTCACATTGGGCTGACTCTAGTTACAAATACATGCTTAGCAAACATTTGTTTACATTCAACTTGTCAAATCTTATTGGAAGTTGCCAAATAATAGTAAAGTCAAATATAAAGAAATATCCAAGAAAAGCAATATTTTACTGGCAACACTGTCTATAAAAATCAGCAGTTGTGCTAAGGATTCCATTTAAATAATTTTTAACAAACAATTCACAAACCTGATATGAGAAGATTTTTTTGTATGATTGACTAAATGTCATTACGTAGTGCAGCTTAAAATGGTAGTATTAAATAGGTGTTATTTTGATGGATGTACAGAATATTCGATGCTATTATTTACTAGAATTAAGTTTGATTGCTGTTGCATTAAATTTTAATGTGTCTAAATCTAAATAATATATGAAACATGATATATCAACACTACGGCTGATATATTTTTATAAAATTGATTACCTATCCTTAACATAATTAATGCCTTTTAGACAGTTTATAACTTTATACTCTGTGTTTCTCTTTTATATACATATTATCATTGAGATATTGAAAGTAAAAGGCCTATAAAACCAGGAAAATAGAGGCCTGGTTTCGCAGTTGACAGTAGAAGCTCAATCTATACTTTAAAACAGTATAACCTTTACTCAGAAAATAGAGATTTATAAAAGTATCAAATTTGTAGTTGTAAATTTCTGATTATAATAATTTGTATAAAATTTATTGTGTTATAATATTATAACTGACTTCTGTGTGCCTTTTGCCAAAGCCCTCCTCCAACTGTTGTAATTGGACTCTGTATATAGTTAATAAATTCTTTAATTTCACATTAAGTATGCATTGAGGTGACCTAAGCTTCAATTTTCTATGTGTAACATATTTTCTAAATGTTATATGTTTCTTGCGGATTTAACAAAAAACTACTTACTACTTATTATTTGTTTATGTAATTACCCAGAACTCCCCAAAGTTTATTAGGGCACAATTATCACAAACATTTTAAAGCTTGTACGTTTTCATCATTTTCTATCCTACGAGAATGAAGATATTTTTCCATAATCTCTTATTTACAGGACAATTGTTGTAAGTTTGTCTTGCACAAATCTTCCTATATGTATATCTTATCTTTTTACTAACTAGGGTTACATTTTATAAGAGTTTCTCACAGAATTTGTTAAAGTCAACAGCTTTTTGTAAAATATATACTATACTATTAAACAATAATATTGGGCTTCTATCTTCAGAACTACATGACTATTTCATGAATAAAACCTGGGTATTTTGTCATAGACCTTTTTTATTTGCACTTTGTTATGTAGACAAATTATTGGCAGCACATAAATTATGTAAAATAGAAAAAGAAATATCACATCATATTGCATGATTTAAAATCATATTTTATTTATATACAGATTATTCTCATTTCGTATTCTCATTCTCAAATATATAAATACCAATAAAACAAAGGTTTCAAAATTTAATGTACCATATAATACATAAAATTCATACTGTTGCTTTGCTCTTCTTAATATGGCTGTACATAATGAGGCTGAAATAAATATGAATTTAAAGTACATTAGTCTGAAATAATATTATGTCCCTACATTGCTATGTACACACTATGCCTAGTGTCTTCATTTTAAGAAAAAAGATATATTTTCTGAAAATGAAGACACACTAAATCTGAATTTAAACACATTTATCTCATGCTCTTAATATGATTAGGAAAATGTAAAAAATGGAAAGATTTTAATTAAAACTGTCAAGTAAATTGAGATAGCATAGAAAAAGTCATAGACAATTTTATATGGTGTGCACAGAGGTGCTTCCAAACTCATCATGTTCATTAAGGTCCAAATTCAGTACATCTTTCTTAATGTCCAATTATATGCCAGACATTCTTTTTGTAATCTTATTGTGAGAATGAGATGCAATAAAGTTAAATTTAAATTTAGCGTGTGCTCTCCAGAATCAGGGCCAATGTTATCTCACTACTAGATAACCTGGTGCGGCATGAGCACAGTGGAAAATTGAAATAGCCCGTGTCGGTTTGGGTCAAGATGACCCATATTAAAAGTTAAAATCATTTGCTAATGTATGAGTACTTCGAGAAAATATAGTCATTACTCTGTGAAATAATTATAATTGAAGGGTTTGAACTTTGAAAATTATATTAAAAATCACTAATATGGAAAAAATAAATTTATGTACCTAGGTACTTATCTCCTAAAAAATATATTTCTTGGAGTCGGTGCTTTACTTTCTATTGTTGCTGGTAACAGCTCAACTGCAAAAAGTCCATTTTAGAAGATAAGTACCTAGGTCCTTAAATTTAACTTGTTTTCATTTTTAGTGTTTTGAAGATAGTTATTAAAATTTTATTTTCATATTTTAAGTGATTTCTTGACGTCAAATCTAGATGGGTGACCATCAGCAATATTGACTTTTCTGTCTTTAGTTTCAATAAATATATCCCGAATAACCCGATAGAATACAACTATTCGTCAATATGTACCTATAATATATAAAGAATTATCTTTTAACTCCTAACCCTTAAGAAGTTGTACCTTCATCACCAGATTATTAACATGAGACAACGACTAACAGAAGCAAATACTTGAATAGCTTTGGAAAAAAGTAAAACAAGTCATATGTGCCTTTAAAATTAAGGTTTCCCGCGACTTCTCTGGGATCCCATCATCAGATCCTGACATGGTGACAATAGGACCACCTCAGGAGTATACTCTATCGAATAAAAAAAGAATTTACTTAGAAAATGGTTCACAAGTGAAGATGAACGTCATACAATATTTATTGTTAAAGACACGCAATTCAAAATGTCGCGGATCATACAGACTCAACTGTGCGCTCCCTAGGTTAAAAATTACTAATAACAGGTTATTAGATGTGAGTTTTAAGTATTTGGATGCATGTTTCAGCAACAGGAGGTGTTCCTGACGTCCCGTGTGACGCACGTGGTGCGGTCGCGGGCGTGGGCCCCGGCGGCGCCGGCCGCGCGGGCGGCGCGAGCTGAGCGGCGCGCCGATGCCATGCTCCAGCGGGTGCGCCGCGACACCCGGCCCTCGCTCCACACACACAACTACATACAGCTCACTGTGCAGAAGGTTGGCATTACTAACTCACTCAATTGTTAGTTTCCACGCACGACACACTCAACCAAATTTAGTTCACTGTGCAGAAGGTAGGCATTATTAAAAGACTGAATTTGTTGTTCTCACGCACGACACACAACTACATGCAGCTCACTGTGCAGAAGGTTGGCATTACTAACTCACTCAATTGTTAGTTTCCACGCACGACACACTCAACCACATTTAGTTCACTGTGCAAAAGGTTGGCATTATTAAAAGACTGAATTTTTTGTTCCCCCGCACGACACACAACTACATACATCTCATTGTGCAGAAGGTTAGCATTACTAATTGACTGAATTGTTAGTTTCCACACGACACACACAACTACATACAGCTCACTGTGCAGAATGTTGGCATTACTATTAACTGCCTGAATTGTTAGTTCTTTATTCCACATTGCAATAATGTAGCTCAGAGTAATAGCCTTGTAACAACTATAAGGTATTTCACACCATAATTAGCCAAGTTACTTTCAAATATGAATACTAGCTGAGTTTGATGAAATTCTGTTTATATCCACCGATGTTATGCCATAATAGTAATATTTAAAATAAGTACTTAATTTAGTTTTTGTGATCAGGTTGTAATTTAATAATAAATGCTGCTATATTTACAACTTTATATGACTTATCTGGATCTTTTAACTTGATCAAATTATAAACACCAGATGAACCCAAATGATTTAATATTTACCTAGTTTTAAAGAAGTTAAATGGGTTATTTAAATTGTTAATCATTTATGGAAGTCATGTTCCAATTATTCGATAATGCAAAATGTAAGCAAATGAAATGTAACATTAACAATTTAAACTGAAATGTAATGTACACTGAATTTCAAACATGGTTTCCATTAATATGCATGTATAGTCGCCCACAGAAGTAACTGAACACTTTAGTACCATGTCACACCGATCTTGTGCACGTACTTTATAGTTGCTACCGTACTATATTGACGCTAGAGTCATTGTGTCATAGTACGAAAGTGTTCAGCTACTTCTGTGGTCGACTGTAACACATCCATATTCATATAATTTCTAGCAGCTTATATTAAGCTTATACTAAAGACTGCTTGCACCTGCTTCGTGACATTATTATCCATACTAATATTATAAATGTGAAAGTGTCCGTCTGTTTGTCTGTTACCTCTTCACCCTCAAAATTGATGAACCGACTTAGATGACATTTGGTATGGAGTAGGGAATGCAATCTCGTACTCGCGAGATCTCAAAATTGGCGAGATCTCGCAGTATTGTTATTCATAAACTCGCGGGATTTCGCTTGAGCCACAATCTCGCGAGATTTGCATTCCCTAGTATGGAGATAGTTTGAGACATGCATCTATTCACTGTGTCCACCTTAACATCACGCACAAAGAAATTTAGTGCTTCGTTTCTTCGTCGTACTTCCAGAACTTGGAATTCTCTGCCGGCACATGTGTTCCCTCCTTTATACAACGTGGCTTTCTTCAAAAAGAAGCGCGTAAAAGCACCTTTAGGGCCGGCTAGGTGAAGGCGGCTAGAGCAGTATGTAAACTGCACTAGCTGTCTCCGCATGTGGACTCTTACCTCTTCACATCAGTTGGTGTTGAGTAACAATTACGTTGAACCCTGCACTGTATGAAAGATATTAATTAGAATTAATTAACATTTCTAGTCATAAATAATCTTGAAAAATATGTTTAATTTTATGTTAGTCTGTACAGTCTGCATAGTTGTCTCGTGGACTTCACAACATTATAGCTTGAAAGTAGTGAAATTAAGTGAAATTACATTTTTCATTTCTAATCAGTTTCTTTGGTTGGTTATGTTAGATTAGTGTAGCGGACAGTCAAATACAAGCCATCAATAAAAAGAGATGTTCCAAAAATGTATGGAGACCCGGCCAGGTCTATGTACACTATACTATAATATAGGTAAAAATATACAGTACAGTGTTCAATTGTCCATTTTCTTTTTATTTGCTTTATTGCGTGGTACAAAAGGTTTTTTATAGAAAAAACTACAACACAGCCATTCATCATGATGCGTATGTCACTTGTGGGACGTTTTGACTTCTCTGTCGCCCGCCATATTGCCATATTGAAAACGGTGGAATCGACGAAAAATTTCAACTTTTGTACAAATAAATTATGCAGAAAAACGAATTGTATTAGTACTTTTCACGGATTTAGGAGATTTTTCATGTTTTTTTTTTAGATACTTTACATATACCTGGCCGGATATGTAACATCTCCTTTTCTTTTGATTCAATTGATTCTTACAAGGTATGGGTTTCTTCCATATTTAACATGTTCAACACCATGTGTGACTTTTGTAAACTCTGAGGAAACACAATTTGAAATCCCTTCATGCCGCATACATCCATCTGGAACCACTCACCACTCTGGGGACTTTGAAAGACATTTTCATATATTATATTGCAGAATCGGAAACATCTGGCCTCCACTATTATAATACTAGCTCTGTGTCAGCATAATCAATGAAAGGGTTTATTTGAAAATACTGGTCTTAATGCGGAGAACAGTATGTGCTTCCAGATGGACACACAAGGCCTGACAGAATCGCAATTTGTCCTTAGTTTTTGATTTTAACATTATTATAAATGTTTGAAAAATTGTGAATTTGTGTTTAGACATGGCATTCGACATGTTAAGTGCTTTTTCACACACATGCATGCACATTTACTATTGTACTATATTTTGTGTGGCTGCAATTTTACTACTCCAAATATACTTATCAAAACTTACAAAACCAAAAAGAGAATTCACCGTATTACAAAGATGTATAAACTGAGCCTGTCTCATTTTTGTTAATAAATGCAGAATGAGAGGAGATCAGTTTCAATGTTTTGTAAAACATGTAAGGAATTGCTTAGGGTGGCATGTTGCAGTAAGTAGCAGTTATTTGCATGATTGCTTTCTGTTCAATTTCTTCTATGGCATTTCCATCTTTCTTTATAATACTAATGACTTTCAGGGTTAATGGTAATTATTAATAGTATATTTAATTATTTTAAAAAAAACTAACTGGCGCGTATTCTTTGCAAGAGTGTGTGATATAAATGTTTAAATTAAAAATTGCATAATAATTTATCAAAAATTTTAATTACCAATAACTCAGAAAATTTATACTCTCTTAAAATTGTTTCTCTATATTTTTACAGCATATTTATTAATCTTTCAGGCTATAAGTCTATTGGATAAACTGTATGACACATTCTTCACGGCGCCGCGTAAAGCGCATGTCAGGTTCTTCACTAAACATTTTATCAAGATTGAATTTTTGGACAAGTATGCATCTGCGTTTCTTCCATTCCACTATTATTCAAATGTTACTAGCAAACTATAGCACCACACTTGTCTATTGCAGAGTGTGCAGGCCGGTTTACAAGGAGTTTGATGAGTGGCCACAGATATCGTTAGAGCCCGATCCGCCGCGCGAGAAGAAAGAGAAAAAAGAATCTTCAGAAAATATACACCTTATAACGAATCATCGAACTACTGCAGGTCAGAAGTAAGTGGTTGGTCATAGAAATGTCCAATGTAGATTACGTCACCGTCCCGCTCATATTCTGTAATTGTTTTCCAGAATGACTCGTAAAAGCCGACCCCGCATCAAGGAGCGCGAGGAGAAGGAGCAGAAGGCGGGCTACTGCGAGATGTGCAACACCGAGTACGCGGACGCGGGCCTGCACCGACGCTCGCCGCACCACCTGGCGTTCGTGCGCGATCACACCAACTTCCTAGCGCTCGACTCGCTCATCAGCTCCGGGGCCGACGTCGCCACCTTCCTGGACAAGGCCGCCGTCAACGGCGAGAGGCGGTCGCTCCGCAACATGTGCAACGGCGATGTCGACCCGCCTAAAGCCAAGCGGGCCAAGCGCTCCCAGAGCCCGGACTCCGTGCTCAACGGAAACCAAAGCCCTCGCCGCAACGGCGCCCTCGACGACGAGAGGAGGCACAGCACCAGGTGCGCGCAGAGGAAGAGCTACAACCAGCTCTCTGAGGATCGGCAGTACTACAAGGTGGTGGGTGTGAGCACTAAGCTCAGGTCGAGCGGGGGCTTCGTGCCCAAGAGGAAGGAGTCCCCTCCCGCGTGCAACGGCACTAAACCTCTAGTCGTTAAATTTAGAAAAGTGCGGCGTTCAGAGCTGTCCGTGTTGAGCGATGAGGCGGAGCAGTTCATGTTTCCTAAACGGGCGAGTTCTACCAGCTCGACGTCATCTGACGACGATGAGAAGGAAGTCGTCAGCACGAAACGACGGAGTCCCGCGCAGCCACCGACCCCGGCGGTGCCGCTGTCTGAGAGGCGGCGCTTGGCGCGGCCGTTAGCCTTAAAAGAAGAATCCTCAGAAGAAGACAGTTGGCTAGAAGATAATAGAAGGCGGAAAAGACGAGGTCCACCTGTTATCAGACGTGGGCGAAGGGCAGTCGACAGGACAGCCCCTGTCGAGACGCAAGCGGAAAACGAAACTCTTGTTGCTGAAGTGCCACCTCCCGTAGATCCCATTCCAAAAACTGAGACTGAAGTAACTCCTCTGCGAGAGGAACCTGTAGAAACGTGCATGAAATGGGAAGACGGAAAACTGAAATACACTCCTGCAGTGGAACAACTAGAGTTTGCGTTTGAGTCTGTGCCTGCGAGTGAGCCCTGGTTCGAGACCTTCCGACGCCAAGATCAAGACAAAGTCGTCATAAAAAATATACCGCAATATTTTGGTAAGATTTTAAAATACTTCATAATCTTTGTATATCATCAAAGTTATTTGGAAAAAGTTTGTTACGTTTTCATAATTTCGCGAGAGGAGACAATTTTATGTTTAACTTTTTATAAAAGAAAACGTAAAAAAAATGTATGTAATTTTCATCTATATGTATTGTATTTATTTATAACCAAAATTGTTTTTTTTTTACAGAGTTGTATTCAACAGCTTCACCAAAGTTACCTTACGAAATTGGTCAGTTACCTCCTCTGAAACCAAATTGCTGTCCACTTAGTGACCTGGTGATCAAAAGAGAAGAGAAACCTGGACTTTCCCGATCGTATGGTACGCGAGGAATGAAAAAGCAGAGGATTAGAAAAAGAACTGCTGCAATTTTAGCACTAGACGGACATCCGAGAAAATCCCCCAGAGAACATGCCTCGACATTAGCCATACTCGGATCGGCAGGGTTGTTAAATAGAAGAAAATATACAGAGGACACTAAGTCGACAGCTTCGGAAGACACAATCAGCGACACTCAGAGCAACATAAAAGTAGAACCTGTCGTATCTGAAACTCAGGAAGCCTCCGAGAGACTTCAACAGTTCCTATCAGAAGTTTTCGAGGATGCGGCAGAATTCGACATGTCAGACGAAGGTATATCAGGCGACACGCCGCTTATGGTGTCCAACAACGCCCCCGACGTGTCAAGTTTAGTTTCGGAGTGTGATGACTGCGACATAATTCGCAACGAGATAAAAGCTGGCGCGACGGAGCGAGCGCGGGGTCGAAGGGGGAAATTCAAAAAGAAGAATCGAACCGGTTGGCCGAACAAAAAGAAGCAAACCAAAAAGGGGTCCAGAACCAACAGTTCTGAGTCGGAACACAAAGCGAACAGCAACATAGACCGCTCGTCGGCGGAGCCGATGGACGACGACACCACGCAGAGCACAATCAGCGAGGAGGACGCTAATTCTACGGAAGCGGAGAAGACCGTCGTGGAAGTGAAATCTAGAACCGATGACGAAACTCCCACAAACGATAAGACAAAATTGGAAGATTCTCAAGAGGAAACGGACCTGGATAAATCGGAGAATACTATAATGGAAGGGAAAGAGGAGAAGCGCACATCGCGGTCGTCGATGTCTGATAGCGAGGATAAAGAGCTCAGGAAAAAGAAGCGTGCGCTGCAAGGCTTATTGCTTCAGCCGGTGGTCCGCGTGGCCCGCGTGGACCCGCGGACGGCGCGCCAGCTACGAGCGCGGCCGCCGCGCCGCAGGTAGCTAGCGCTGCCCAGCCCCCGCTACCACCACCACCACCACCGCCTACACTGCCTCATGTGGTGGCTGCTCCGCTCCTAGGCGACTCCTCAATTATCATTATCGCTCGGGGAATATGTGCTATGTGATGACTCGAAATCATAGTGTTAAATTCCTCTCAACTCTATTGTGCAAAGTGTTAAATCCTCATGTGACAAACTTGAACATTAATTTCTATATGTCAGCTAGGTGTGCGCGTTCTAGCTTGTGTTTGACGTAGAGACTTTTGTGTAAGACGTCCCTGCCAATCCGGTTAGGGGATCTTCACTAATATGAATAATATCAAAAATATCTCTAAACGAACAAATTATGCCAATTCTAGATGTAAATAATAAACCAGTGATTGTTCCGCACTTCTAGCTGATCTGATTGGAGAAATGACAGTATTTAAGTTTATTTTTAGAGAAAACTAATATATCTCGAGGCTTCAAACTTCGGATTAATGAATATTATGTAAATACCTGTAATATATTTAACATTAATCAGACGAGCATGGTGTGTGTGTGTAAGTACATAAAGTGCGGTGCATTTAGATGTTCGAGCTTAGTCTGTATATAAATGTTACAATGTATGCTTAGAATAAAGGTCTTTTTTCTTTAAGAGATGTTTTGTCTCGTCATTAAAAGTTGTATAAAATTATTATTCTAATTTTGTAGTTTTATTTGAATCTTTACTTTGAAGGCGACAATCAGAAGAGTCGGGCTCGCGTTAGGAACATCCCCGCCTTGATTTACATACAGATATCAATTAAGTATTTCAACGGCCATTTGTGTCTTCTCTTGAAAAAGCTCTCTAAAGTAAGGTACATTACCACCTTACTTATGAGAGTCTGAATCGAGTCAGAATAAAATGTACTATTCTGTACCTAGGTCTAAAAATATGTAGCTACCTCCTTTAAAACGAAACCCGCCATATTGACATGAGTGTTTTAGATTCGATTACGAAAACATCTACTTTCGCCATGGTCATTTGTAATCTCGGGCTCTCCGTGCTTCGGCAGTCACGTCAGGCCGTTGGTCCCGGTTGTAACGCTGCAACCACTTAAATGCACCTTGTCTTATGTATGACCCAAACTTCTCATGTGCTTCTCCTATGTAGGGAGGCCTGTGCCCAACGGATACAATAAAGATTGAAATTGAATTGAAATTGAGTTTGGTTATGATGATAACAAAATATAATAACACCCAAAAAATGTAACTAAATAGTTTTCTTAGGGTAAGTTCACAACGAGACGCGATGCGGCACGACAATGCGCGCACATTTTAATAGAGTGACTCAAAATATACTTTATTGACTTCACGAAAAGATAGAGACCGCTGTGGCGACTTGTCTACTCTCCATGAGAAAACAAAATCTTCAGTGTTTTTACGTAGGTACCTACGTAACATCGTTGTTTCACGAAGAAAACGTTTCCTTTCATTGTAGCGGGTGAAAAAGTCTGGTTCCGCGACGTACGCCACTACCTACTGGGAATGAAGGGTTTATAGAAGGCGGTAGGCATCGGCAATTGTCATTTTATGAGAATGACATCAAGCGAATACGAAGGTGGCTGGAATTTCGACTTTCTGATGGGAGAAATTAGCCTACAGCAAATACAGAAGACTAAAAATAATATTCTTCATTTTATTTTTAACGTGTATAAATGTTTGAAAATATTAGAAAAGCTTATAAATTAGGAAAAAAGTCATGTCCTCGAGCACTGAACCCGTGACCTTTCATGTCGATGTGACTGATCTAACCAACTGAGCTACCGAAGACTTCGGATGACCCTGTGAATTTTTACTCTAGTTCATCTGCATTTGCTGATCAAGCATAAACGTAAGTATACCCTACAATGTCGTAATATTTTTTTTCCACAACCGAACGAGTGTTTTTCAAATAGCGGTTAGGTAAAGGGGGCGTCCGTATTATTCAATTGGAGGCAGGGGGAAAAAATATTCCCGCTCCTCCTACCAATCTGAGTTCCGATCGGAGGACAAGGAAAGACCCGTTTTTACCCGGATGGGACGGGACTTCAACTTACCTATCTGCTTTTGTAGTTTTACTCCGATTTTATTGTTAAACACTATTTCAAGATTTTATATTCTTAGTTCGATATTTTTTTTTATACAACTAGATAATATTGAAGTAGTGGAACGTACCTGCAGTGGAATACGCCTGATGTGAATATGACAGGGATTATTCGCGCACTCATGGACGACACTCGTTTAAATCACTTAGAGTCTTTAGTTATTTTATCGCGATTTTATTTTAGTTAATTTTTCTTCGATATTTTGTTGTCACGAAAAACTACACTTGACACTGACACTTTTGTTCTCAGTCATATTTAAATTGAACTTTTGAATAGGTACACAAAAGAGTTTTATATACACCGGTAAAATATACAAACTCTAACACCTTCCCTTATTCAATAGTCGTTGTCACGAGTCCCATTGCTTTGCAGAGAGTCGTGAACGCTGAGCGTGGCAGTGCCTTTGTCAATATATCGGCCAGTTGATTCGCCGTATCTATTCGCTCTACATCGCAGGCTCCTTCAGCAACAAGTTCTCTAACGAAGAAGTGCCTGATTCGTATATGCTTCGTTCGTTTGTGAAACTCCGGGTTGTGAGCTAGTCGAACCGCTGCTTCGTTGTCCACGTGTAACACTGGCGTCTTAGTGAGGGTTGTCATCTCTTCTAAGATCCTGGTAAGCCAAATAAGCTCTCTTGCTCCCTCGCTGGCTGCGACCAGTTCTGCTTCTGTTGTCGATATGGCAACGGACGCTTGTCGCTGACTGAGCCATGATACTGTTCCGCCTGAGTATCGGCAGATCACTCCAGTGGTAGACCGTCCTGTGTGCTGATCTCCACCGTGATCGGCGTCGCTAAAAACATCTAGCACACCTGGTGTATGCTTTACTTTGTACTTGATTCCAAAAGAACAAGTCCCTTTAACGTAGCGCATAATTCGCTTAACTTGAAGCCAGTCCTCATAGGATGGTGATTCTAGTTTGCGGGAGGCAATTCCTACGGCATAGGCGATGTCTGGGCGGGTCCCAACCATCAGGTATGCCAGAGCACCCACAGCTTCTCGGTATGGAAAGTTCTTCTCATTAGTAGCAGCTTTCCCTGTCTGAGGCGGAGCTCTCTCTATCGGGGTTGCAACAGGATTGCAATCTGTCATCCCGAAACGTTCTAAAACCTTCCTCGCGTAGGCTTCTTGATTGATGAGAACTGAGCCGTCAGCTTCTCTGAATATTTGAAGTCCCAGATAATAATTCGCTGGCTTTGAAGTTATTTTCAATCTTTGACTCAAATCGTTTACGAAGCTTTTGGAGAGTTCTTCATCCGTGGCTGCTATTAAACCGTCATCTACGTAAAGTGCGATGATGATTTTCTTGCCATCTACATTTTTGGTATACAGACAACAATCGGCTTCGCATTGTTTGAAGTCCATATCCAACAGTATTTCTTGAAAGCATGAGTTCCAACACCTTGGTGCTTGTTTAAGACCGTATAAGCTCCGATTGAGCTTCCAAATATTTGATGTTCCGTCGGAATATCCATCTGGTTGTTGGACATAAATTTCCTCCTTCAATTTTCCGTTGAGGAACGCAGTACATACATCAAATTGAACAAGGTGCAGGTTCTCTTGCGCGGCGACACTCAACAAGGTTCTGATTGTTGCTAGGCGAGCGACAGGACTGAAAGTCTGATCAAAGTCTTGTCCTTTCTTCTGCTTGTATCCCTTTACGACAAGTCGGGCTTTGTACTTATCGATGGAGCCGTCAGGGTTCCTTTTGATGCGCAGAACCCATTTGCAGGGCAAGGCTTTCCGGCCTTTGGGCAACATACAGGGCGTCCAAACGTTGAGTTCTTTCAGTGACCTCATTTCATTGTCCATAGCCTTCCGCCACTCTTCACGGTCGTTGAGCTTCATTGCATCCGCAAAATTCGAAGGGTATGTTTCTGTAGTGCACACGTAGTCATCAAATTTTGGAGGGCGCCTAATGAGGCTCCGATCTCTTAAATTGTAGTGCGGCTGCAGCTCTGTATTTTCGGCGTCATGGAATGTCTCCATTTCTTCACGACCTCGTTGTAGATCGGGTTCTCGAAGAGAAGTGTCTTCGCATGGTTCATGGACGTGATCTTCAGAAGTGTCTCCCTCGAGATCACGTTCGTGACCGATTGAAGCTGAACGTCCCTCTTCGAAGTCGATATCTCCCTCGAGTTCTATTGTAGTTGGATCATGTAAGTTTGACAGTTCCCGTTCAACACTATCGTTGTTATTGCCGGATGGCAATGTGTACTCCCTCGAATTCGTGTCGTTATTTACGCATATAGGGGTATTAGCCGTTATAGTGAGTGGTTTCTCATCAAATATTACATCCCGGGAACGGACGAGCGTGTTCCTTTTCCCATCTGAGATCCAAACGCGATAGCAGTCTTCGTCGTAACCTACCAGTCTGCCTTTGATGGCTTTCTTATCCATTTTTCTCCGCTTCTGTTTTGGAATGTGGACGTAAACAGTGCAGCCTATAATCCTTAGATGTTTGATGCCTGCTTTCTTTCCAAGCCAAAGTTCATACGGAGATTTATCACTGCTACTATTAGATGGACCCGTTCGGTTGAGGATGTATGCGGCGGTCATAATAAGTTCTGCCCACAACTGCTGAGGCATTGCTTCGTGAGCATACATCATGGACCTTGCTGTTTCCACTAAGGTTCTGTTTTCTCTTTCGCTTACTCCATTTTGTTCCGGCGTGTACGGTGTGACGAGTCTCTGTTGTATTCCGAAAGAGTCCAATAAGTCGCGAACAGATTTATTGTCAAATTCCCCACCGTTATCGCTAAGTAGGCATTTTATGGTATGTCCAGCTGTTTTGGTCTGAGCGAGCATCAAAGCGAGCTTATCTTTGACCTCAGATTTGCGTCGAAGGAAGTAAACCATACGGTAGCCTGTGAAATCATCCTTGAACAAAACGTAGTACTGATATTTTGAGAAACTCGGTTGAAAAGGTCCACAAACATCAGTGTGTACTAATTCGCCAGGCATGGAAGCTCGGTTCCTCGTGCCAAATTTAAGTCTATGGGCTTTCCCATATATGCAGCCTTCACACGTTTCCTTGTCGAGAGGTAATTCCAGTCCTAGTTCGCGTTTAACTATGGCTTTCACATGCCTCTTATTTTGATGTGCGAGTCTTTCATGAAAGAGCTGCATCGAAGCCGTCGTGGCATAGACTTCGCAAGGAGTCGCAGGTGGCATATTAATAGCGTCGAGTCGGTATAACCCACCTTGCTTCTCTCTTTTTCCTATTAAGCATGCTTCTTTTCCCACAAAGACGGTGCATTCTTTGGTTGAAGAAAGGAATCTGCTGTTAGGACTGCAGTCGTGTAGTGCTAAGACCGAGAATAGATTCTTGTGAATAGCCGGAACGTACCATACGTCTTGAAGTGTAATACGTTTTCGCTTCCCCTTCACACCTGCTTCGATAATTACTGAACCTTTGCCTATAGCACGAATAGCATTACCATTAGCCGTTGTTACAGTACGAGCTTCATCGAAGTGTTTGAAGTCTTGGAATAAATCGGCTCGGTTGGTGACATGGCTTGTGGCGCCGTTATCCACATACCAGCTGTCCGTATCTCGATCAATCGATAAAACTTCTGTACTCTCTATGGACATGAGAATCATATTTGCTGTTCTAGAAGAAGAAGAAGCCGACGGATTGCTACTCTTGGGAGGTTTGCCATCTCGGATCCACTTTCGACAGTTACGAACGCGATGACCGATAACCTGACAATAGTTGCATTTTAATTTCTTATCATTCTTCTTCTCAGTAGACGAGGAGCTTGAATTTGTTACTAGGGCTTCCGGTTGCTGTGGTACGGAATTACTCAGCAGTGCCCGTTCGTACGCACATAAATGACTCGTAAGACTTTCGATGGTTCGATCAGCTTTCGGTAGTAATAGCCAACTGCTTCTAAAAGAAAAGAATGTTTCGTCAAGCGTGTAAAGAATCTTGCAAACGAGAAGTAATTCAGGAAGTTCTCTGTTATTATCTTTTACAAGTTCTTGATTGAGTTGAGTCCAAATATTCTTTAATTTTGACATATGCGTGGCTATGTCATCAGCTGCGTCCTTATTAAAGCTGAAAAAATTCATACAAAGACAATACGCTTTGTCTTCGTCGGTTCCATCGAATAGTCTATGTAATTCAAGCCAAATGTCTCGAGCATTATTGAATCTCATTACCTTTCTAAGCGTGTCTTCATGCATATTAGTGGTTAATATTAAAATGGCACTCGCGTCTGCTTTTGTAAATCGCTCGAGGTTAGCAATATACTGCGCATTCGCGGCGTCACCGGCGGCGGAGGTCGGCTGCTCTGGTTTCCGGAACGAGCCCTCAACTACTTCTAGCGCCTGCGGTACGGTGCGTAGAAGGCATGTGGCCTTAAATTTCCAGGTGTCCCAGTTTGATTTGCCATTTAATAATCCAATCTGAACTTTCCCTGTGATATCCATTACTCAAGAGTGATGGGACCTATAACCTATTGAAGTAGTGGAACGTACCTGCAGTGGAATACGCCTGATGTGAATATGACAGGGATTATTCGCGCACTCATGGACGACACTCGTTTAAATCACTTAGAGTCTTTAGTTATTTTATCGCGATTTTATTTTAGTTAATTTTTCTTCGATATTTTGTTGTCACGAAAAACTACACTTGACACTGACACTTTTGTTCTCAGTCATATTTAAATTGAACTTTTGAATAGGTACACAAAAGAGTTTTATATACACCGGTAAAATATACAAACTCTAACAGATAACAAACAAGCTGACGGCCCCCTGGTGGTAAGTGATTACCGTCGCAACATAACTTGGTATTGCAGGTGCGTTATCATCCTGAAGCGTAAGGTCTGCTATGCCCAAGTAATTACACTGGCTGCCTTTCCCTACAATCCGAAACAGCGAACTGCTTTACGGGGCTTAAATAAGAAAGGCGGTGGTACCTACCCAGACAACCCACATACGGGCCTACCATGCACCTAGTAAAACACCACCTAGTACCATAAGATACGGCATCGACGCTCGGCGCGCGTTCCGGCTCAACTGTGTCCATGGGCTCACTTGGCAAAAAGTGCGTCCTAGTTGCGCTTGGAATTTCAAACGAACACTTTCTCTCGGTAATTTGTTTAAATTGTGGTTGAACATTGGCTAAAATGCCGTCTTGTTCTTTTAATAAGTGTACAAACCACTCACGGAGAGAAAAAAGGTCACTTAGTTTCACTTTTCACCCGTAAAGTATATAAATTTAGAGTTTTAAATACAAATCTACTTAAAATAAACCAGCCAAAATCGCCATATTGCTGCATAAGTGGGATAGAATTATACGTATAGGCATGCGAGTGACGGAGATAGCGTGTACTCCCGAGCGACCGAGTAGTTTCCTTTTTTGTTTATATCAATGCCTAGTACCTATTATTACTGAGATATAGGCCATGGCCGTTGCATTAAATTTTTTAATATTGAGTGATCCATAATTTCTTCTATACCTAGGTAACCCTTGTAATTAACATTTTAGTTTCGGCTATTAGTTTTGACTAGAGATGCCACGAGTATTCGGCCATTATTCGGTAGTCCGCCTCTTTTTTTAATATTCGGTATTCGGCCGAATACTGGATACTATTCGGCCGAATAATAAATCATGGAAAGTAAAAACCACATATTATTAAAAAATGCGATATTTTAATCACAAATGACTATACAGGGTGGCACATTTAGATCGGTCAGTATGGGACAACTTACCATTGGTAGATTTTGAGTATTAGCCCTTTGAAGCCCGATAAACCAGACACAATTAAATTGAATTTAAATTGTCATATGAACTATTGATGACGTCTGGACATCAAAGGATTAATACAGGGTGGCACATTTAGATCGGTCAGTATGGGCAAGTCTGAAACTATAAGACATACGAAAATCTCTTCTTAGGAACCATGTCATCGATTTTATTAAAAAGAAAAACTTCATTTATACATTTTAAAAAAATGTGTACTCAGCTCGGGAATCGAACCCGGACTTTTTGAAAAATAAAACTAATGCTATTTCTATTTCGATATCGACTGTGTAGGTCTTAAGCAGTAAACGTTAGGTACTATGAAACATGATGTCTAAAATGAATAAAATGCATTGTTATCATAACCTTTAATTTATTTTAGTAAGTGTTCGATATTACCACCATTTTTTCAATAGAACATTTCCAACAACCAAGACGTTCCTTGAAAATGGAACGTCTTGGTTGTTGGAAATGTTCTGATGAAAAATGAGTTTTATCACGATTCTGTTCAAACGTAAACGTTTTATTTTCAAATGAGGTTTATCATGTCTTTGTATCTACATACTTTTTAAGTGGGCTTTTCAATTGATTATTAGTGTAAGTATGATTAATAGAAGTAAGCAATTAAAATCATAGATAGATATTATCGCAGATAACAATGTACTAAGCAGTGTATGTAGTAAGTTACGACACCAGCAAAGAGCTACAAACAACCATAGAGACAATTTTACGCACATAAACGAGTTGAATGTTGTGTTGAAAAAACGGTGGTAATTTCGAACACTTACTAAAATAAATTAAAGGATATGAAAACAATGCATTCTATTCATTTTAGACATCATGTTTCATAGTAACGTTTACTGCTTAAGACCTACACAATCGATATCTAAACAAAAGTAGTGTTAGTTTTATTTTTCAAAAAGTCCGGGTTCGATTCCCGAGCTGAGTACACGTTTTTTTTAAATGTATAAATGCAGTTTTTATTTTTACTAAAATCGATGACATGGTTCCTAAGAAGCGATTTTCGTATGTGTTATAGTTTCAGACTTACCCATACTGACCGATCTAAATGTGCCACCCTGTATTAATCCTTTGATGTCCAGACGTCATCAATAGTTCATATGACAATTTAAATTCAATTTAATTGTGTCTGGTTTATCGGGCTTCAAAGGGCTAATACTCAAAATCTACCAATGGTAAGTTGTGATGAATGAAAACCATTTTTCAGCATTTGTTGACAGTAAACGGTTGCGCTTTTCTTCATAAAATATAATACCCGCTTCTGAAAAGTCTCTCACTATATGTAGACACTACTGCCAGGAGACATGTTCGTCTGGCCCGCCCAACCCCGCGGCTTTGGAAAACGAGATTTCCATCAATCCTATGTACTCTTTTACCCAACCATATTACAACTTTCATTTTCAATGTAACGCTAATATAAATAAGTTAGAAGCATCACTGGTGGCAATATAAAAATATGAGCAATATAAAAATATGAGCACTAGAAATTATTATATATAAAATAAAAGTAATAATATATTATTACTTTTATTATTATTATAACAACCGAACTGCAATTTCAAGTAATTTTTCCTTATTAAAGCAGCTGTTTATAGGTGGCGGAAACTGTTTACCACCAGCTGGGCCATTAACTTGTATATCATTTACTTAGATCATTAAAAAAAAGTCCTGAAATTAGCACGTGCCTGATGGTCACTCCACTAGTACTATCTTAGATTTTAATTATCTCGTCGAATATAATCTTAGTAAATTCATGAGCCAAAATTTATCAAAGTACCTACTACCGTATACGAGTCCACACATTGTCGTTTTGTGCAGATTGATGCAATAGCTAAAAAGATATAAACGATTGTAGGGGCCCGGGCTGAAATAATTTCTAGTGCTCATATTTTTATATTTAAATAATGTAACTTAAAAATAAAGTTGTACATATATACTGCACCTCTGGGAGATCACACACACATAGAATATGGGTTCTTAGGTTTTGTATTTTTATTGTTATTAGCTATTTCAATTATTTCAGCCCGGCCCCACCTTACTTTGATATCTCCTAAGATATTGCATTTTAGTATGAAATAAAGGCTTGAATGTATGTATTTTATGTAGTACATTAGTTCTCTAACAATTAATTGTCACTAGTTGTTGTAGTAGTGGTGATGTAGAAGGGGCCGGGCTGAAAACGTCAGGCTGGCCCGGCCACCAGTGATGCTTCTAACTTATTTATATTAGCGTTACATTGAAAATGAAAGTTGTACATATGGTTGGGTAAAAGAGTACATAGGATTGATGTAAATCTCGTTTTCCAAAGCCGCGGGGTTGGGCGGGCCAGACGAACATCAGGAGACTATATATAAATCTTAGCAAATTTCGTTAGGACTGGGTATGATTTTGCGTTTGCTATGATCATTTATAAGGGTCTGCCGTCCGCTGTAGGCGAGCAGTTTTTTTTTTTATCAAATTTTTAACCGCCTCTGTGTGTGGTCTAGTGGTTGAGACCGCCTACCTCAGATCCAGAGGTCCGGGGTTCGATTCCCGTGGGGGCAGATATTTTCTGCTCGGTTTGGTAGGGTTGGTGGTAGGGCTTTTCTAAGACCGCCTGGCTAGCTACCAGCATCTTACCTAAGTCTGCCGCCATAACAATAATGTTAACAGATTTGTTGTATTCCGGCAGTTAGAGGTAAGATAGCCAGTTTTTTTTATACAACTAGATTACAAACAAGCTGATGGCCCACCTGATGGTAAGCGGTTACCGCCGCCTATAGACATCTGCAGTAACAAGGAAAAATCACTTGATATTGCAGGTGCGTTGTCATCCTGGGGCCTAAGATGAAATGCCTTCCATGTCCAGTAATTACACTGGCTACCTTTCCCTTTAATTCGAAACACAGCGAACTGTTTCACGGCTGAAATAAGAAAGGCGGTGGTACCTACTCAGACGACTCTACATACGTGTCTACCACCTAGATCCTCTGATCCTAGTTCCTCTGTGGTTGAGGAATCCGGGTGATCTCGCTTCCATCGTAGGCCTTATTTTCTTATTTTCACTTACCATCAGGTGAGATGAAGGCCAAGAGTTAGCCCGTTAAGATAAAATATATATACATATATATAGTATATTCGTCCGCCGAATATTTGGCCGAGGGGAAAGCCGAATATTCGTTATTCGGTTATTTAGCCAAATTATTATTTGTGGCACCTCTAGTTTTGACTATTTAGTGCTAAATAAGTAAATACATATTTTGCGCAAAATACTAACATTAACCAAATATACGAGGATCAATCACTCAAGAGATTCGACGTAGAGGGAATTCATCTAAAATTTCAAGATGCACTTTGTAGAACCTTGTAAGATAGGCAGTGGCTTTAACTGGATCTGGTACACTTGCACGAAAGACACTTGCGGCAAGCCATTTGGGCGAAAGGACATTGCGCGAAAAGCCATTTGCCCGAAAGGACAGATGCGCGAAAGGACGAGGGCGAAAAGACGTTTGCGCGAAAAAATGGATTTATAGTTATGGGTGAACTCAGATTACATACAGAAATTATTATTATCAGTGCAATCCTCTTATAGTGTTTGTAAATTTGCCTAAGACACACAAGACTTCTGTCACGGCTCCGACACTGCGGAGCTCCGGCGGTCCCTCGCGTGCTAATCGTCGCAGATGGCTTTCGCTCACCACAGCTTCGGCTTAAGTACTTTGAACTAACAAAAATAGCTGAAAGTCTATACAAGTTTGCGGGACTTCATTTCTCACATTGTTGCTTGTAACTCAAAATTAGGTTTAATCACTTAATGGTATTTTAGTCATTGCATGGCAGATACGCATATCCTTTATTTACTCGGAATTTTCATTAATACAGCTTTAAGACATATTAATAAAGTTTATTATTAAAAATGCAGGATTATGTTGATCAAAAGAAAAGCAAATGATCTAGTCTAACAGGAATATAATCATAACAGAATTTACACTTTATATCTTTTCACAGATGGATCTTACTGTGTTCATTTTTCTTTCTTATCAGAATAAGTAAATTAAATCCCAACTACAAACTAAGCCAAACTCGTCTTACACCAACTATAGTTTTTATGACAGTGACAGCATTTTTCTCTATATTGAAGCATTTTTTAAAATTAAAAATGTAGTGTACAGAAGGTGTAAGACAAATATCTGAGATATTCATAGGTAGCTTGTTTGCTCCCTCAATTTATTTATTCATAGATATCCTCTTTGTCGGCTACATATCGGATTATATCTTTTGGTCTAACCAGCCTCTCTGCATCACTATCAGGGATTTCAAAACCAAATTCATCCTCCATAGCCATAATGACCTCTACATGGTCCAGCGAGTCCAGACCCAGGTCAGTCATGAAGTGAGAGTCTACAGTCAACTGAAAAGAAAAGAAATGGATGAGAATTTTAATCTTATTAAAAATTTTATTTGATAGATACAAATGAAGGTTTGTAAGAAACTTTTAGTCTAAATTAAGGTAGGGTACCTTCTCGGGGTTAACTTTGTCATACAGTTGCAGTACTAGGAGTACCCTACTTTGAATAAGTTCTAACGAGAGTGGGGCTGCATGACTGTAGTTGCGGATACCAATTTTCGTGTTCTGAAACAAAATTTGAAAAGTAAATCTAATGTAATACCTGACTGGCACTCAGTTTGTCGTAAGCCTTGCACACTTTCATCACTCGGTCCTCAATTTGCTGCGGCGATAGTTTAGACTGCGCGCCAGAGTATTGTCGTATTCTCTGACATTGTACCTAAACAGTTTTACATCTATACACATTTGTTATGCAACACTTTGAGGTTATACTAATTAAATATCAAAAAAAGATTATCTTATTTAAAAAATAATCATAAATAGTCTCAGAATACATTTCATAGACCTAGAATATTTTTATCTCCATGCAATTTAAAAAAAAAACATATTGTATTGATTGCTAAAACTCACCTCATTTGGAAGTTTCTGAACATTGTATATGTTATAAAAGGTTTTGACTGTTTGGTATTTTTGTTGAAACGCTGCAGTGGAAAGTCGACATACTACCGGTGTTTTATATGAACTGGATTTTCGTAATAAACCACTGAACGCACTTCGAACTAAATTTATTGCGGCCATTTTTGTGATTGTGGTGCTTAACAACTGATCAAGTCACTCAATTTTATTGTCAAAATAGCACCAAAAAGAATCTATCATCTATTCCATTCCTTCCTTCCTCTTTAACTTCATTCATAGAGTATTTCTTTTGTATTTAAAAAAGGAAAGACAAATGTTCAAGCCCAAACAGCCTTGTATTAGCGATGCGATGCGTCAATGCGTGTACTTTTTATACTTTCACTAATCAAATTAACCTAAGCCGCACTTTTTTTTTATAATGTTTACAAAATAATATTATATTTCAATAAAGACCACGCAAATATGTATATTTTTTAATTCTGCAGTTACTGCATTGAAATGCGGTTTTTTGTTCCACAAGGCACAACTTCAAAGAGTTTGATGTCACAAATATATTATGTCAGACCTCTTGACACTATGCTACTTTAACGAGGAATTAATAAATCAAATTCTCAACGTGTCTTACATTCCAAGATAGCGTATACGTATATGATGTATGACAGTCTCCATGATACTAATTCGATGAGGAACTACTATAAAACCAACTTCTGAATGTCTTTCATTCCAAGAAGCGTTTATTACATTATTAATATCATTGTAAAAAAAACTTGAAAGTTGCTATAAAATGGCTGCAAAACTATTTTTACGTTGTCTTTAATTATAGACAAAAACAAGATTCAATTAATAAAAATAATTGAAAATTATTTTATCGATAGGAATCGATGATGTCATTTGAATTTTAATAGTTAGTAATAGTCCATAGACAAATTATAAGCTGATGGCCTAGACAAGATGCCTACCGATAATCGCTATCGCTAAGTGGAAAATGTGTGGGATTTGACATAAGACATCGAATGACTTTCGATAGTTAATGTCAAATCCCATACATTTTTCATTTAGCGATAGTGATAGCGATTGTCAAATGGCATCTTGTCTAGGCCCTCTGTTTGTTGGTTGTGCTTTAGAGCATTCTTTTCTCTGGCTACGTGCTTTAGTTAATGTTCCGAACGCAGAAAACTTGTAATATTGGTGGTATAGAAATTAATATTGATAAGTTTTGAAAAATGACAAACCTAAAATTAGGGAGTGAATAATAGTTGTAACTTCAGTTTGTTTTACCATGTAAATGCTTAGCTGAAAAATATAATGTAGCTGAAAAGAACTAATCATTAAATATTAAAAATAGGATACATAAAACTACAGGGCTGTATTGGTGTTAGTTCCCTTTGCATTTGCTATTATTGGAGAATAAACCAAAAAAAATAAACGAGATTGTTTGGCGGGTTTTTGTGGCGTCAGTCAAGATTTTATTACAACAACTAAAAATTGTGTTGGAACGAACATTGTGTTATAAAAGTGGCGTAGTTTTATTATTCAAGTGTTTGTGTTGACGTGCAACTAAAAGATTATCAGAATAAAAGTGATTATGGTATGAAATACGATAAGAACTTTTTTGTGGTTATCTACCTCATTAAGTATCACATAAAGTGACTTTCATCATATATTTCATGTCAAATACTCCCAAGATGCATTGAAATGTGTAACACCAGCATTTCAATGCAATAAATGAAGAAATAAAAAATACTGAAGACATGGCTGTATGGACATTAGTTTCCGTTGCCTTCCCAGAAGGGAATTTCTATCTCAAACAAAAATGTCTGAGGGCCTAGACAAGATGCCTATCGATAATCGCTAAGCGGAAAATGTATGGGATTTGACATAAGCTCTCGATTGAATTGCGATTGTAAATGTCAAATTCCATACATTTTCTATTTAGCGATAGTGGTAGCGATTGTCAAATGCCATCTTGTCTAGGCCCTCTGGAGTGTTTGGCGGGTTTTAGTAGCGTGAGTGAAAATTTTTATTACAATAATTAAAAATTGTGTCAGAGCGAACATTGAGTTATAAAAGCGGCGTAGTTTTATTATTTAAGTGTTTGTTTTGACGTGCAACTAAAAGATTATTAGAATAAAAGTGATTATGGTGTGAAATACGATGAGAAATTTTTTGTGGTTATCCACCTCGTCAAGTATCACATAAAGTGACTGTCATCATATATTTCGTGTCAAATATTCCCAAGAAGCATTGAAATGTGTTATGCCAGCATTTTAATGCAACAAATAAAGAAATAAATAGATACCGAAGACATGGCGGTATGGTCATTAGTAACCTTAGCCTTCCCAATACAGTGAGAATGAATTAAAAAAAAAACGATAAAGTCTGACACGTCTTTGCTGTCACGACAATTTGTCAATGACAGTTACTTACTGATTGTTTTCGTCTCACTTTTAGCAATGGATTTTATTCAAATTGTGTAAAATAATTAATACCTACTAAAAATGGGTAATGCTGACACAAAACTAAACTTTAGAAAAGCCGTTGTCCAGCTCACTTCGAAATCCCAGGTAGTTATAGTTATTAGTTCTAGTTTCACTAATAGTTTTCATTATTTCAGTTTGTTTTAGTAATGAATCGTTTATTTCATTCATATTTTCAGCCTATTGACGCAGCAGACGATAGTTTTTGGGATCAATTCTGGTCTGAAAGTGTGACTAATGTTCAGGATGTGTTTGCATTGGTCCCTGGGGCTGAGATTCGGGCACTACGAGAGGAATCTCCAAACAATTTGGCTACATTGGTGTATAAGGCTGTAGAGAAATTAGCGAAGACTGTGGACAGCAGCTGCAGAACTCAGAGAGAGCAGCAAACAGGTATTTTAAATTTGATAAAAAATAGGATATTATTTTATTGATAGTTCATTTGTATCAGATTTCTATCCATATGCATTTACATTAATATCATTTTGTTAGTTATGTTAGTATTAATTCTAGCTTAGAGTATGTTAGATGGCTAGTAACGGGAATAAACTTTTAATATGTAATAATAATATACATAAATATTAAATGTCTCAGAAAGCGTTTAATATTTATGATATATTATTACAGGTTCTAAATAAAATTTTACAAGCATAGAATTAGTCTATAAATTCTGAGAATTTGCCAGCGGTAGGTAAGTAAAATATAAATATTTAAGAGCACATAATATTATTCAGTATTTGACAGTACAAATATGTACTTTTATATATTTCATAGTTAACTGTCTGGTAGTAATTATTTTATTAATATATTTGAAGTTTTATAATTAATTCAACTTTAATGTATTTTTTTTACATTTCCATATTCAGCACTGAACTGTGCTCGGTTGCTCACAAGAGTTATCCCTTATATGCTGGAGGAACCTGATTGGCATGGCTTCTTTTGGTCATCACTACCTGCAGCCGCTGAGAATGAACAATCTATTCCATTGGCCCAGTCACTCATAAATGCTATCTGTGTAAGTATAGTAATTGTATAGTACATACATACAGATTAGTGCTAAGTATCGACTTTGTAGTACTATAGTCAAAGTTTGTAGTGGTTGTGTTTGTGTAAATAATAATTGTTAAACGAAGGAGCGGATTCCTCTCAACACAGGTTGCTTGAACTTAAAGAGAGGACTGCCTCAACATACTGTAACATTATTTTTTATTTTTTATTTATTATTATTATTACATACTTTTCAATTAAGAGATATAACAAAAGAAGCTGGCCAAAGCTGGATGACATTGGGACAAAATAGAGATAGTTGGAAAAGCTTGGAGGAGGCTTTTACCATACAAAGGGATCAAATTAATTGAAATAACTAACCTACTAACATAACCTTCTACAGAGTCACTAACTAACACTACAAACAAATAATCTAAGTTAAATAAAGTTAAAACAAAATGTATTGATTTGAGAAATAAAGCTTTATTATTATTATACAATTAATAGATTCTGTAAAATGAAAAGATTGGGCCTGATTCTGATGACACAGGTATATCTAAATTTAAGTAGGTACAGTATATCTGTTTTTACTTCAATACATATAAGAAAAAGATAGCAAGAATTAAATTGAGCTGTCAAATAAATTTGAAGAAACCAAAGTCCATTTTTGAAGGCATGTAAGGAGGTGCTTCTTAAAACCAGTATTTTACCCCATTCAACAAGGTTGAAAATAGTATGTTTAAATATATGACAGCCATCCTTTTTGTATTCATATTGAGAGATTGAGGGGCACTGAACATAAACTTGATTGAGCATGGGTTATATAGAATTACGTCCAGTGATATATTACTATGACAGTATTATTATCTTCTAAGTGGAAATAAGTCAGAGGTGTCAAGAGCATATTATTCTTTACTTTAATATATTTATACAAATATACCTCAGAAAATAACCCATAAAACTTTTATCTGCAATCGAAGTTTTCTAAAATATTATCCGATATATTTAAATATGACCTTAGAATATAATTTTTCAATTCATCATACCTCCTTGCTATAAACTAAATTTTGAAGCTTGGTGAATTTAAGAAACATTAAGAAATCGTAATTGCCTATTTTTCATTCTCTTTTTTGAGGAATAAATATTGAAGCAACATAAGTTTCAAATGCCTGGTGTCTATAGTACCATTGATTTGTACCATCAATGGTACTAGTGATACTACTATGTGTCTTTAGTACCATCAATGGTACTACAGACACATTCTAGTAGCAGTAGTACCATTGTACCAAAGACTGGCTAACATATATAATAGTATTAGATAATTCCATTTATTACCTTAGGCACTAGGTACTGCTTGGCACTACCAGTAGTGTCATGGGAAATTTTACTTTTCCATGACACTACCGGTAGTGCCATGGGTAAAAAAGAATTTCCTATGACACTACAGTGGCCTTAGTAGTGTCACGGGAAAATTAATTTCCCTTGGCACGCCATGGATTATGTTGTCTTCACAATAGTTCCCTTAGTAAAAAAAAAATGAAAACAGATCTCAAATCGAAATATTGTATGTATGTAGCTGGATCATCCCCTGAAGTACCAGGCTACTTTATCATATAGATGTTTAGCATACTGTTAATTTTATTTAAAGGTTATTTATTGTATGTACCCCTACAATTATTAGTAGGGGTACATACAATAAATAACCTCTGATATACTTATGGTTACCAGGGTACCAGACTCCATATTGGAAATATAAATTTATTATGTATGGATGGTAGTGCCATGGGTAAAAATAAAGAAGTAAATACACGATATAAACTAGTATCTTTTTTAATGCTACTAGGGACACATAGTAGTGTCACAAGTACCATTGATGGTACAAATCAATGGTACTATAGACACCAGGGGGTTTCAAAAGTTCTTGGTGAGGTGGCTCGACAAAATTTTACACATTTTGTTTATTTTTTTCATCAGGAGGCTGAAATAAGATGTTGTGACTGCTTGTTCAGTTTTTCTGTTGCTTAAACCTAAGTATGTTAATAGGCTGATTAATTCAACATCCGAAACGAGTATTTTTACAAATACCGACGATTCGGTTAAGTTGGGGCAGTGCTTTCAAATATTCTTAATTTTTGATTTTAACATTATTATAAATGTTTGAAAAATTACTAAGTAATTAAAATATAATAAAACTAGAAAAATTTCACGTCCTGAGGCAGGAATCGAACCCGCGACCTTTCGCAATCCGGGCGAGCAGTCGCTCTGACCACTGAGCCACCCAGGACTTGGGATATCCCTGTGAAAAAAAAACAAACAAAGTTATTGTTTACCAGCCAGTTTTGTAACCATTTCGGTTAGTATTTACCAAGATGTGAAACATTGTCCTGTTATGTAACTCATTCAATAGATAAGTATAACAAATTGATCTTTGCAGTAAAATTTTCATATAAAAACATTCTAAAGTCAATTTAAAGGTGGGCATTTGCAAGTATGCCATTCGGCCCGCGCGCCAATGGTGCGGTACCATCGTGCTTAAATCGGTTCGGATTCGTTCCGAGCTGTTTGGACGTAAGCACCTTGAGATTACCAGTAGAGCTATGTTATAGGGGTCTGGTCCTTTAGGAGGCAATGTTTCTGTCGACTGTACTCGACAGAAATTCTACTAAGTTCACATTTATTAACTAGTAATAACATTGGTTATAGCAACGCGACTGCTACATTTAATGTGCTCTCCACTGTAGGTACAGTCGACAGCATATCAAGCGTAACACTTGGACCTTGAGACCAGTCTTATTCCATTAGTAATAGAGGCGGCTTTCGTAGTGCAATCTGTTACACTTGATGTGCTGTCGTCTGTACATTGTATAAAGGTCACAATATGTTTTCGCAGGATCTTCTGTTCTGTCCAGATTTCACGGTAGTCACCACAAAGAGATCAGGACCGGTGAGTATTGATTATTAAGTGGTTGCCTATCTTATCTAAATATAGGCTGACCTCCCGCCACATTTTATTATGTCGCGGTCTGATAAATTCCGACTTAGTTTTCAATTGGACAAAGGTGGTAACACAGCGAACGGCACGCCCGATGGTGAGCAGTTACCGTAGACTAGCCGCTAATACCACTTTGGACGCTACTAACACCGGTAAAATACCGGTATAGGATACCCTTTGGAGTGAACCAAGAAAGTGTTGTTCTTTCAATCTTTCGTTCACGTTCGTTCGCCTTCAGCAAGCAAAGCAATAATAACCACATTTCCATTTTATTATCTTATCTTATCCAGTCCACCAAAATAAAAACGTCTGTTTACCTTTCTGTCGCTTGGAGTGCGACGCGACCAAGAATATGCACTTTGCCGCAACTAGGCTAGTGTGCGTGCACTAACCCTAACTCAGACTCTCAGAGATGATTTTCTTTTTATTCGCTTTGTTGCGTGGTAAAAAACAAGAATTTCTGTAGAAAAACTGTAAAAAACCCACTCAAATATTCATCATGGCGCATAAGTCACTTCGGTGACGTTTAGTTGACTTCTATGTCACCCGCCATATTACCATATTGAATAACGGTGAAATCTACGAAATATTTCAACTTCTGTACAAACTATGGATGAAAACAAATTATTAGTGTTTCTCGCGGATTCCTGTGAATTTTCCTGATTTTTTGAAATACTGTTTGACGACCGGCTGGCCGAGTGGTCTGTACCCCAGGCTATTCGGTCAAGAGGTCCCGGGTTCGAATCCCGGTAGGAACAAATGTTTGTATGATGAGTACGGGCATTTGTTTACGAGTCATGGATGTTTATATGTTTATTTAGTATATTTCTAATATTTATATACATATTATTATCATTATTTCTCCGTTATCTAGTATCCATAACACAAGCTCTTAATGATGCTTACTTTGGGCTAGGTAATAGGTGTGAGTGTATAAATATTATTATTATTATTATTACTGTACATACCCGGGATGGACCGTGGAAAATTTTATTTCAATCGAAATTAGCGCTCAAAGCAGTGGGTGATTGGTTCATTTCGTACTTGCGTAGGAACGGGCCGAGGAGCTGTCCTCGTTGGACAGTTGTGAGTACATCTGGGCTGGTGGGGTGGGGTTCGCCCGGAGCCCGGCGCGCGCCGCGCCGCACGAGGCCGCGCGCACCGAGCTGCTGCGGCTGCTGCTCGCCTGCTGCAGCGAGACCGTGTACAGGCCCGCCGCCAAGGCCGCCACGCACCATAACAAGTGGATCGCGTTAGTACCTAATACTAGTTTTAACCTCTACCACACCTCACACTCACATTAAAATGTATCTTGTTACACAACATAATTAAAAGTTAAAAAATAATGTGCGAAGGAGTTTACTACACAGCGGCGCTTTTTATAAAAACCCATATTTTTATATTTTAAAGCGTCTCATTTCACGATAACAACTGATGCTATCTGACGTTTTTAAAAGTTTCATAGTTGCGATGTGTACTTTATTTTAGATAGTGCTTTCAGAATCAGCTTAATTTTATGCGATAAGGGTGGCAAATAAACATGCAGCCCTTTGGTAAGCGGTTACCGTAGCCTATAGACGCTCATAGCGCCTTGGGCACAACTCACGCGTTGTTACTATAGCCTATAGGCGCTCGTAGCACCTTAGGCACTACTCACGCGTTGTCACTGTAGTCTATCGACGCTCGTAGCACCTTGGGCACTCACGCATTATCACCATAGCCTATAGACGCTCGTAGCACTTTGAACACTACTCACGCGTTGTCACCGTAGCCAATAGACGCTCGTAGCACCTTGGGCACTACTCACGCGTTGTCACTGTAGTCTATCGACGCTCGTAGCACCTTGGGCACTCACGCATTATCACCATAGCCTATAGACGCTCGTAGCACTTTGAACACTACTCACGCGTTGTCACCGTAGCCAATAGACGCTCGTAGCACCTTGGGCACTACTCACGCGTTGTCACTGTAGTCTATCGACGCTCGTAGCACCTTGGGCACTCATGCATTATCACCATAGCCTATAGACGCTCGTAGCACTTTGAACACTACTCACGCGTTGTCACCGTAGCCAATAGACGCTCGTAGCACCTTGGGCACAACTCACGCGTTGTCACTGTAGTCTATCGACGCTCGTAGCACCTTGGGCACTCACGCATTATCACCATAGCCTATAGACGCTCGTAGCACTTTGAACACTACTCACGCGTTGTCACCGTAGCCAATAGACGCTCGTTGCACCTTGGGCACTACTAACGCGTTGTCACCGTAGCCTATAGACGCTCGTTGCACTTTGGTTGGACACTACTCACGCGTTGTCACCGTAGCCAATAGACGCTCGTAGCACCTTGGGCACTACTCACGCGTTGTCACCGTAGCCTATAGACGCTCGTAGCACCTTGGTCACTGACGCGTTGTTACTGTAGCCTATAGACGCTCGTAGCTTCACACCGCAACACAAACGATAGAACAATTTCCATTAAATCCGGCTAAAACCATTCCCAGGTATCTGACGAGCTCTGAGAACCGCCACGCCCTACCTCTGTTCACCTCGCTCCTGAACACCGTGTGTTCGTACGACCCCGTGGGGCTGGGGCTGCCCTACAACCATCTGTTGTTTAACGACACGCTCGAGCCGCTGGTTGAAGTATGTATACGTAGCGTTGACAATAATATACTAAATGCATATTAACATAGAAAATCAGAGGGATAGAACCCGCGCCCTTCATAATCAGATGACTGCTCTAACCATCTGAGCTATCATGGACTTGGTATAACCCTGTGAAATTCTACTAGTCTATCTGTATTTGCGTTTACCCTACAATGTCGAAATATTTTTTCAACATCCGAACGGGATAGACTAGAAAATTTCACGGAGTTATCCCAACTCCTTGGTAGTTCAGATTAGATATTTTTCTATGTAAATGTATTTTTCACACATTTATAATAATTTTAAAATTAATTAAGAATATATTAAAAGCAACTAACAGAATTAAGTGTCAAAAACAATTTGTTATTTTTTATATACAGGGTGTAAGAAAAACCTTGTCGAAAAAGAAGCGAGATGGCTGTGCTGGCAATCCCACATGTGTTTAAAAAAAAATCAAATGGCAAAAAAATCTGCTGTTCTACACAAACAGATCGTCTAGGTATTACAATTTAGTATGAAACAGCTGATGTTTCTTCTCGCTATTTCATATTTTTTCGAACAAGTCATGTTTTGGATCACCAGCCCTGCTCATCTGCCTTCTTTTTTGGGAGTGTTGCACTTACACCCTGTACCTATGTACTTATGTACTTATATTTTTTCAAATCGAAACGAATGTGGTGACTGTGGCACAAATGGCTTGGAATATTGGAGACTATATTTTAATGATGCGATAGTGGTTATATTATAAAAAGGTTTACTAGGTGGTAGGCCTGTATGTAGGGTCGCCTGGGTAGGTACCACCGCCTTTCTTATTTCAGCCGTGAAACAGTTCGCTGTGTTTCGGATTGAAGGGAAAGGTAGCCAGTGTAATTACTGGGCATGGACGGCATTTCATCTTAGGCCCCAGGATGACAACGCACCTGCAATATGAAGTAATTTTTCCTTGTTATTGCAGGTGTCTATAGGCGGCGGTAACTGCTTTCCATCAGGTGGGCCGTCAGCTTGTTTGTCATCCAGTTGTATAAAAAAAAAAAAAGGTTGTCAAACAAGCGTTAAGTCCACCATGGCAAGCCGATACCGTAGCCTATAGATGCTTGTATTATGTTGATCATCATCATCATCACCATCGTCCCACTGCTGGGCACAGGCCTTCCTACATAGGACAAACACATGAGGAGTTTGGGCCATAACACCACCACGCTGGCCCAATGCGGGTTGGTGGGTTAAAGTGGTTGCAGGAACAACCAGGACCAACGGCTTAACGTGCCTTCCGAAGCACGGAGGATCTAGAGATAACAAACTTTGATTGACCCATCTCAGGATCGACCATGGCGAAAGATGTTTTGTTTTTCGTATCGAAACCAGAGCACTCAAACCAATACGCCACCGAGCTCCTCGGTTAATATTGATATCATGTAAAAATTATAGGCAGCATTTTACTGAATGCTTAGGAGACCCTCCACTCCTAACGTAACATTTCTCGATCAGTGCTTGCGCCCTTACTTTCCGTTAGGACAGTACTACAAAGTAATGTTATTTGACTACTATCTATCGTAAATTGGAAAAATAATTAGTCCTGTATTTTACCATGAATTATATGTCCTTTTACTATCTCCAGGTGGCGCTGCAGATCCTCATCGTGACCCTAGACCATGACACAAGCAACACACTCAATGAAGAGACTGACGAGGTGAATACTATACTATATAATAATTTTATGTAGTTTAAGTATATGTTACGTGGACAACTTACCCCATCATTTACAGACTTTACAGTTTACATAAATCCTTTTTATTCTAAGGTTTATTTATTTATTTTTCTTTAATAGTTTGCCAACATATTATGCACTAATACATTTTCAAATTTACCAAGATAATTCCTACCTTATAGTGAAAACCGCATCAAAATCCATTAAGGGGCTACCTCGTGCACACTAGCGACACCAATTGATTGTTATTGATTAGTGAATTTAGAACATAATAAACAAAAACGCTTTAGAGAATTGCTAAAGAACGGTATTTGTAATTTTTAAAGATGTATCTTGTATAAAGTGTCTACCTATAAGTAACCAAATTTTTTATTATTGTTAAAAGTGGCCACTTTCGGCAATAATGAAAAAATAGGTTACATGTAGAGGACTATCTTATACCGAGCACATCTCAAAAAATTACAAATACCATTCTTTAGTTATTCACTAAAGCGTTTTTGTTTATTATGTTCTATATTCACCACAATTAATATAAATCAAGTGGTGTCGCTAGTGTCGACGAGGTATCGCCTTAAGAGGTTCTCAAGTTATAAGCCTACAAACAGTGAGATAGAGTTTTTAAAATAATTAAAATAAGAATAAATTGAATAAAAAAATTGTCCACCCAGAGTCTGCCCGACAACCTGTTCATCAACTACCTGTCCCGCATCCACCGCGACGAGGACTTCCAGTTTGCCCTGCGCGGCGTAACGCGTCTGCTCAACAACCCGCTGGCTCAGACCTACTTGCCCAACTCCGCTAAGAAGGTCAACTTGCACCAGGAGCTGCTAGTGCTGTTCTGGAAGATGTGCGACTACAACAAGGTACTTACGCTACTTTCCTGTTGGCTCAACTACTGAAATTGTACTTATCTGCCTAACTCTGCTAAGGTTAACCTGTACCAGCAACTGCTAGAGATGTTCTGGAAGAATTGTGACTACAACAAGGTACTTACGCTACTTTCCTGTTGGCACAACTACTGAAATTATACTTATCTGCCTAACTCTGCTAAGGTTAACCTGTACCAGCAACTGCTGGTGCTGTTCTGGAAGAGTTGTGACTACAACAAGGTACTTACGCTACTTTCCTGTTAGCTCAACTACTGAAATTATACTTATCTCCCTAATTCTGCTAAGGTCAACCTGTACCAGCAACTGCTAGTGCTATTTTGGAAGAATTACGACTACAACAAGGTACTTACGCTACTTTCCAGTTGGCTCAACTACTGAAATTATACTTATCTCCCTAACTCTGCTAAGGTCAACCTGTACTAGCCACTGATATTGCTATTTTGGAAGAATTACGACTACAACAAGGTACTATACACAGACGGTTTAGAGCAGTCGCCCGGATTGTGAAAGGTCGCGGGTTCGATCCCCGCCTCAGGACGTAATTTTTTTCTAGTTTTGATATTTTTATAAGTAAGGTACTACAACTAGGTGCTATTCGCTACTTTCCACTTAGCACAACTACTGGCTCTATACTTGCCAGTCTAATTCGGTCAAGCAGGTGAACTTGCACTAGAAACTGCTAATACTGTTGTGGAAGGTGTGCAACTACAAATATATAATAAATGGCATTTTCAGTTTGCTCAATTGCTGGTACAGATTCAGGGAACTGCTGTATAGTACTAATTAAAATATGTATGTCTAAACTAGAAAAATTTCACGTCCTGAGGCGGGGATCGAACCCGCGACCTTTCGTAAACCGGGCGACTGCTGTATAGCTTTTTATGGAAGTTTTAGTTGTCACTAGTATAACATTACTATCTTTAAGTAGGTTATTTTCCACTCAAAGGGCTCGTCTCCGATGGTCTATTCTAAGAGCATGATACCATTACTATGGTCAACAGTGATCATGAGCATGTGTGACAGTGAACATGATCTGTGATAAGATCCCCAAGGAGTATTGTTGGGAGCAGAAGAATATATCTCCTAATACCAATACACTGCATCCACCAGCGCATAGACATGCGTCTTTTTATGTATCTAGTATATGTCAGTATATGTAAAATAATAATGTCTAGTATATGTAAAATAATTATACACATTATTATCTATATTCCTTCGTTATCTAGTATCCATAGAACAAGCTCTTAATGCTGCTTACTTCAAGATTGGTACAGTCGACCACAGAAGTAGCTTAACACTTTAGTACCATGTCGCACCGACTATTGCGCTCGTACTTAATAGTGCTACCGTACTAATATTGATGTCATAGTTATTGTGACATGGTACTAAAGTGTTCAGCTACTTCTGTGGTCGACCGTACTAGGTGTGGAAATGTTATTATTAACTTACACAACGTTTACTCTTGAATTTCATAGAATGAGTAACGTATGTGTATTCTGGTGTTATAGAGAGAAAAATAGTGTCTTGGTTTCAAATTGTGTCGTTAATTTAGCACTTCATAATATTATCGCTCCGTTCCCTATAATATGTTTGAGCGGAGCGATGGCTGGCACATGCGTCATACTTGTGAACAAGTGCCACTAGTGGAAATGGTCATCTCTAAGCTTCCTTGATTTTGTAATAATTTACCTACATATTCATCAATAGTATCATTTTTGAAGGATTTTTGAGGTATATGGCATTATAGGATATAATATATAAAACAATACAATTATTATTGTAATGACGTGGCCAGACAAGTGTTTAAAATTAATGAAAGATGTTTGGCTTTATTAGGTTTTTGTATATTAATTGTTGACCTCTGTGTTTTGTAATACCTATATTGTGATGGTGCATTGTCGGACAGCCTTTAAATACAGTAAATATTCTTATCATTAGGTACTTATTGGTACGTTAATATACCTTTTTTTATACTCTGCGCGACACTGCACTGCTAAATACTATTACTGTGTAATTAAACATTGTAACTTAATAATTGAAAAGAGTGACTACACGAGTTTGCTGCCGGAATCTTCTCGGTAGTTCAACTTTTGGAACCGGTGTAAATTCAGACAGACTGACAGACAGACAGACAGACAGACTGACTGACTGACGGACAGACGGACCGACAGACAGACCGATAGACAGACATTATAACATTCTTAGCTTATGTAGATCCAGATAAGACAGAGAGGCAAACATTATGAAATTGTTAGTTAGTTAATATTATTTTTATGTGATAGACATAAGGGTTTTCTTGTTGACGATTCGAAAGTGCTTCTTGGGGGGCCTAATTGAATAAAGATATTTTCATTTTCATTTTATATTCTTTCTAGAAATTCATGTACTACGTGCTGAAGAGCAGCGACGTCCTCGAGGTTCTGGTCCCCATACTGTACCATCTGAACGACTCGCGCGCAGACCAGTGTGAGTACCGATTACGTATTGCCGTATTTTATTAACGTTTATTAGTAGGACCGACGATCTGGTGAGGGTCGAGAAAGCCGGTGGATGTGGGACGGCAGCGCAGGACCGTTCAGCTTGAAGATCCTGGGGGAGACCTATGCCCAGCAGTGGTTGTCTGTGCTCTGATATGATGATTACGTATAATATTTCTGATAAATTATAGGAACGGCCAACGTGGCCCATGATAAGTGATACTGGGTTAGCAATTGGGATGTTGCCTAAGTTTGAATTTGGAGATATTTTTCACAAATTCGGAAAATATACGCTACTGTTACCCATAAAAACAATTCAAACTTAAAATATATGGAATATTGTTGAAGTTGTACTGTTTTGAAAATTAAAAAATGGTGATATTTTTTTTTCAAAATTTATCAAAAATGTTAATGATATTAGATTGCTGACATCAATTAAAACAACTATTATTAGGACAACTATCAATAAAAACCTACATAATACATAGTTATTATCAATTTTGACAGTATGCCCGTACATTTCTTAGTAATATGGCAACATGTGACGTCACCTGTTCCGTAGATTTTCTATGGAGCGTTTTTGGGCGATGCGCCGTAACACATCAAACATACCACTGTATCTGTGAAACTATTGTTCTTAGACATACTATTTCTTTATCAATATTTCTTTATGAGTTATAAACTTCTTATTTATGAAATAAAAAAAAGTTGTCAACTACCCTATTTCATGTCGCTTAGCGAGCTATGGAGAGGTCATATGCAAGTTAGGCTAGTGATACGGCTGAAGATGGAAGCGAACTATACTCGGATTCTCAACCACAGAGGAGTTCCTTTGTGGATGGCTATCTTAACGTCAACTGCCAGAACACAACAATGCTGTTATCATTATTGTAATGGCGGCAGATTTAGGTGAGATGGTGGTAGCTAGCTAGACGGACGTAGAAAAGCCCTATCACCAATCAATACGAGCAGAAAATTCCTGCCCCCACGGGAATTGGACCCCGGACTGAGGTAGAGGTCTGAGGTAGGTGGTCTTAACAATTAGATCACAGGAGGTTTATAGCGGATATTTAAAAAAATAGTATTATAGTATTTGCATTTGCACGTTACGTTTTGGACCAACCCGTATAGATTTTTTCTAAAATTCTTTTACTTTTGTAATCTGCTACAGTGTATTGGTTTTAAAACCATACAATATGCATATTTCAAAACTACTTAAGATATTATACAAACATAATCTCAGGGACACTAATAAGTTGCAACTTCTGTGCGTACAAACTAACTATGGAAAAAAAACTATGTAATTCGAGGGAGTACAGTTGTATGATGCTTTGCCTAGTGACTTAGGAAGCTGTGACAGCAAAAAATAATTCAAAAGGAAACTTAAAACATTGTGTGCTCCAGGAGCCAGGTGAAAATTGTTTTTATGATAATTGTATGTCTCCTTTTAAAGGAACCAAGTGTTTTTATGAGAAATAAAGTCTTCAACTTTAACTTTAATTTAGACTTAGCTGGTCCTAATCACTGGCCCTAATTCTGGAGAACACATGTTCTCCAGAATTAGGGCCAGTGATGTAGCACTTGGGAGATAGTTCGATTCCCAACTCTGAAGTATTGTGGCTCGAAGGCGCAGCCGAGGGAAACTGTTCCCTCGTTATTAATCTGTCGTACCGCGGTGAACAATGTACTATTAAACATATATTTCCTATTGTGCAGCGCGCGTGGGTCTAATGCACATAGGCGTGTTCATTCTCCTCCTTCTGTCTGGGGAGCGTAACTTCGGTGTGCGCCTCAACAAGCCGTACACGGCCACCATCCCCATGGACATCCCCGTGTTCACGGGCACGCACGCCGACCTCCTGGTGGTGGTCTTCCACAAGGTCATCACCACCGGACACCAGAGGCTGCAGCCCTTGTTCGACTGCTTGCTCACTATCCTCGTCAACGGTATGTAACTATGTATACAGCTATAGTCTGGACAAAGAAGGACCACTTGGTTGTTATTACAAGGTCATCACCCGAGGCTGCAGCTGTTATTTGACTGCCTGCTCACCATCCTCGTCAACAGTATTTGCCTTCTATGTATGCAGCTATAGCAGACTATAACTGCAGGGGTCCAAGACCAAGAGGTCCTTCTGTTTCCAGAGAAACAGAAGGACCTCTTGGTGACCGTGTTGCACAAAGTCATCACCAACGGCCACCAGAGGCTGCAGCCATTATTCGACTTCCCGCTTACCTTCCTCGTCAACGGGTATGTCTTAACACAGAAGGATCTCCTGATCTCGTGTTCCTTCAATCTCAGTTCCTAAATCTCAAATTTTTATTTTAATAATTTGGTTTTATAATAAATTTTGATAGCTTTGCCCCACCCTCAGTGTCGCCGTACCTAAAGACCCTGTCGATGGTGGCGGCGACCAAGCTGCTGCACCTCCTGGAGGCGTTCAGCACGCCGTGGTTCCTGTTCTCGAGGCCGCACCACCACCACCTCGTGTTCTTCCTGCTCGAGATGTTCAACAACATGATACAGTATCAGTTTGATGGTGAGTGCGGTGGCAAATGATTTTTACACAAATTATCTGAAAACTTATCAAAATTTATTTATAAAAGTAGACATAAAAATAGAATAAGTATAAAAAATTTAATACCTCATTATTGTCAAAAAGTGTGTTAGCTATGACCCCTAAAATATATAACAGAATACCGAATGTCAACAAACAGGAAAACATAAATAGGTTAAAAAAGAAATTATTTAAATTACTAGTTGACAAATGTTATTATAGTATTGCAGAATTTTTTGACGATAAAATGACTTAAATACTTATGACTTAAATATTTGACATATTATATTTGGTAATGTTAGACTATTTATTTGTGTAGGTAATTAACTGTTCGTGTAAATTTTATTAATCTAAATTGACAAAACTTATTAGATATTTTATTGACATGTACGCCTATAACGGCAGGTCACATTTTGAACCTATGAATTTTATTATTTAAGAACTAATTGACATGTGAACTACAAATAAATGATTTGATTTGATTTGATTGACTTAGTTGGTTGAGATGCTTGTGCACGACTGTGCCAAACTTTTTATAATGATTTTTTCTCTATTATCAGTTTGATGTGTTTGATACGATTTTGTTTTAAAAAGAATATAATATCTTTTCCCATCAAGTTTACGTCTTTTTATTGAAATTATTATATTTTTCAATACGACTTAAAGACAGTCAGGAAAAATGCTTGTAGATTTTTTTATTCTCATTTTGGAAACGACAAATGACGTCACTTGCATCTATTCATTTTTTGTCAGAATAATAATGAAGTAGCTTTTGTCGGTTATCGCATCAAAAAGGATCCTACGTCCTTCCCAGGGGCTTCAACTATCTCCGTGTAAAAACGACAGACACAGTTTTTTTGCATTTATATTACTAGTATGGATAAAGTGGAAATGAACAGACAGACGGACAGACACTATGACGTTGTTAGTTAGTACATATTTTTTTGATAGTCTTGCTTCTTGCTTTTGTATTTGAATAAAGATATTTTAGTTTTCATTTTCATAAAATTTGAATTTAGGTCCAAGAGAGAGAATCAGACTCGTAAATATGTTTGTTAAGATTGTTTGAACTGTCAGGTAACTCCAACCTGGTGTACACGATAATCCGCAAGCGTGCGGTGTTCCACACGCTGGCCAACCTGCCGCAGGAACACGTCGCCATCGCGCGCTCGCTGGCCGCCGCCCGCGCCCGGCCCGCGCCGCCCGCCCTGCCCAGGTCAGTGACCTCGCCCGCGCCGCCCGCCCTGCCCAGGTCAGTGACCCCGCCCGCGCCGCCCGCCCTGCCCAGGTCAGTGACCTCGCCCGCGCCGCCCGCCCTGCCCAGGTCAGTGACCCCGCCCGCGCCGCCCGCCCTGCCCAGGTCAGTGACCTCGCCCGCGCCGCCCGCCCTGCCCAGGTCAGTGACCCCGCCCGCGCCGCCCGCCCTGCCCAGGTCAGTGACCTCGCCCGCGCCGCCCGCCCTGCCCAGGTCAGTGACCCCGCCCGCGCCGCCCGCCCTGCCCAGGTCAGTGACCCCGCCCGCGCCGCCCGCCCTGCCCAGGTCAGTGACCTCGCCCGCGCCGCCCGCCCTGCCCAGGTCAGTGACCCCGCCCGCGCCGCCCGCCCTGCCCAGGTCAGTGACCTCGCCCGCGCCGCCCGCCCTGCCCAGGTCAGTGACCCCGCCCGCGCCGCCCGCCCTGCCCAGGTCAGTGACCTCGCCCGCGCCGCCCGCCCTGCCCAGGTCAGTGACCCCGCCCGCGCCGCCCGCCCTGCCCAGGTCAGTGACCTCGCCCGCGCCGCCCGCCCTGCCCAGGTCAGTGACCCCGCCCGCGCCGCCCGCCCTGCCCAGGTCAGTGACCCCGCCCGCGCCGCCCGCCCTGCCCAGGTCAGTGACCTCGCCCGCGCCGCCCGCCCTGCCCAGGTCAGTGACCCCGCCCGCGCCGCCCGCCCTGCCCAGGTCAGTGACCTCGCCCGCGCCGCCCGCCCTGCCCAGGTCAGTGACCCCGCCCGCGCCGCCCGCCCTGCCCAGGTCAGTGACCTCGCCCGCGCCGCCCGCCCTGCCCAGGTCAGTGACCTCGCCCGCGCCGCCCGCCCTGCCCAGGTCAGTGACCTCGCCCGCGCCGCCCGCCCTGCCCAGGTCAGTGACCCCGCCCGCGCCGCCCGCCCTGCCCAGGTCAGTGACCTCGCCCGCGCCGCCCGCCCTGCCCAGGTCAGTGACCTCGCCCGCGCCGCCCGCCCTGCCCAGGTCAGTGACCTCGCCCGCGCCGCCCGCCCTGCCCAGGTCAGTGACCCCGCCCGCGCCGCCCGCCCTGCCCAGGTCAGTGACCCCGCCCGCGCCGCCCGCCCTGCCCAGGTCAGTGACCTCGCCCGCGCCGCCCGCCCTGCCCAGGTCAGTGACCTCGCCCGCGCCGCCCGCCCTGCCCAGGTCAGTGACCCCGCCCGCGCCGCCCGCCCTGCCCAGGTCAGTGACCCCGCCCGCGCCGCCCGCCCTGCCCAGGTCAGTGACCCCGCCCGCGCCGCCCGCCCTGCCCAGGTCAGTGACCCCGCCCGCGCCGCCCGCCCTGCCCAGGTCAGTGACCCCGCCCGCGCCGCCCGCCCTGCCCAGGTCAGTGACCCCGCCCGCGCCGCCCGCCCTGCCCAGGTCAGTGACAGCCGTGCTGTTCTGTAAGGAATCTCGCCCTGCCCAGCCGTGCTGTTCTGTAAGGAATCTCGCACCTCACTTCGCAAGTCACTTCTATTTCATCTGTCAAAATGTATGAAAAATTGCTCTATTTGACAGTTGAATTCGAAGTGACTTGCGAAGTGAGGTGCGAGATTCGTTACAGAATCAACGCACAGGTCAGTGACCCCGCCCCGCCGAGGTTAGCGACCCCGCCCTGCCCAGTTCAGTGACCCCGCCCGGACCAGGTCTGTGGCCCCGCCCATACCAGGTCAGTGACCCCGCCCCGCCCAGGTCAGTGACCCCGCCCTGCCCCGGTCAGTGACCCCACCCTGCCCCGGTCAGTGACCCCCCCTGCCACTGCAATAAAATAATGTCAATTTAGTCACAATTATTTTTATTTTAGACCACATTCGAAGTCAATAGGCAGAGCAAATTTAATTCGATAAGATATAAACATAGACATTATTTCTTAAAATTGAAACAATATTAGTGATTTGAAGATTTTCAACCTTATTGCAATCTGATCGCTCATAGAACATGTCATTGTTTTCCCTATTAATGACCGTCACCTAACATATAACCCACTTAAAAAATGCTATATAAAGATAAACAACATTTACACAGCAAGAAAGCCATTTAATAGGGCAAAAACTGTCCAAAACACTGTACAATGTATAACATGACAATATTATGTATGAAAAATGTGTAATAATGAGTGTGGTGTATGGTGTATGTGATGGCAGGTCGCGTAGCTCGGAGTCCGTGTCGGAGGCGGCCATGGAGGGCTCGCGGCCCGCGCAGCCCGCCGAGCCCGGCACCCTCAACCCCACGCTGGCCGAGACCCCCGGTGACATTTCTAATTCAAAAATATGTATTTTATCTATAAATGCGAAAGTAACTCTGTCTGTGTGTTACGCAATCACGCCTAAACTACTCAACCGATTTAAATGGAATTTGGTACAGAGATAGTCTAGAGTCCGAGATAGGACATAGGCTAATTTTTAATACGAAAAAGGGCTGTACGAGCTAACGATTAGGATCTTTGGTTGACCCATCCCGGGGTCAACCATTGTGAAAGTTGTTTTGTTTTCCTAATCTAATCCATAGCGCTTAATCTGCTACGCCACCGAGCTCCTCATTTATTCTGTATTCATGACTGTTTTAATGTTGAATTTTATACAAACATTTGAGTAATGTTAGCGATATTTAGTAACCTTAAGTATTAAGATTAGGTATGATAAAATGTGTGTTATGTGTAGCGATAGCAGCGATGACCGAGCGCGAGTCCGCCCACCCGCGCGCCACGCTAGAGGGCGCCGCCCGCCTCCTGCCGCGCCCCGACGGTGACGGGGGCCCCCCCGCGGGCCCCACGGTATGTACCCGCCATCACACGCTAGAGGGCGCCGCCCGCCTCCTGCCGCGCCCCGACGGTGACGGGGGCCCCCCCGCGGGCCCCACGGTATGTACCCGCCATCACACGCTAGAGGGCGCCGCCCGCCTCCTGCCGCGCCCCGACGGTGACGGGGGCCCCCCCGCGGGCCCCACGGTATGTACCCGCCATCACACGCTAGAGGGCGCCGCCCGCCTCCTGCCGCGCCCCGACGGTGACGGGGGCCCCCCCGCGGGCCCCGCGGGCCCCACGGTATGTACCCGCCATCACACGCTAGAGGGCGCCGCCCGCCTCCTGCCGCGCCCCGACGGTGACGGGGGCCCCCCCGCGGGCCCCACGGTATGTACCCGCCATCACACGCTAGAGGGCGCCGCCCGCCTCCTGCCGCGCCCCGACGGTGACGGGGGCCCCCCCGCGGGCCCCACGGTATGTACCCGCCATCACACGCTAGAGGGCGCCGCCCGCCTCCTGCCGCGCCCCGACGGTGACGGGGGCCCCCCCGCGGGCCCCGCGGGCCCCACGGTATGTACCCGCCATCACACGCTAGAGGGCCGCGCGCCCACGGCCATTTTTAAACCACAGACGGTATGTACGGAGGTGCTTTTTATAACTATTTTATCATGTTCGAAAATTGAACAGTGTTCAATATTCTTAATTATGATTTTAACATTATTATAAATGTTTGAAAAAATTAAATGTTTATTAAATAAATTAATTGTTCATTATTATAAATGTGTTCAATTACAAAAAACAACAGATTACAATACAAGACAACAGACATAACAAGACAAACACAACAGATTACAATTACAAAATACAGTTTTTAAATGGCAAATGATTCTTTTAGAAAGAAAGTAATAAATAAATGAATTTTATTTAGTGCTAAAATAATAATAGATGTTACAGAATAATAGTGTGTCACATAGACATTATTCAAAAACCACTTAAGTAGGTAGCCAGTTCAGCATTCATATTGCGAGAACGAGATGCACTAAATTTAAATTTAGATTTAGCGTGTTCTCTACAGTATTAGGGCCAACCAGAAATGGAGTAAATTATTTTTTAATATTTAGTTTAAAAATATAGAGATTTGTCTGTAAATGTGTAGAGAATTTAAGAGTTATGTTTGAAAAAAAAAACATTGTATACACAGTTAAAAGAGTCATCTAAATATCAATACTTTAATCTTACACAACACCCAAATCACATCTATAATTTGTGCTATCAAATGAGTTTTGGTGCTCGTGTAAAAATGTTTTTTTTGTGAGACGGTACTAAATATCTGTAATAAAATTATGCTATTGTGAGAAGTACACCCGTGATCCTGACGCTCACTTTTTAAAAGGATAGTTGCATTCCTAAAATAATTCAATTAAGTGACCTCTTTTTATACATCTTCCATCAGCGTCAACTACCAAGAGGGGGTTAGATAAGTACCTCAACACACAATAACACTTCCAACAGACTGACAGCACCACCAGCCGCAAAAACAGTACAAGCAGCACTCGCGGGGAGAAGTGGGAGGCGGTGCCGAGCGAAGCCGGCTCGGGCGAGCAGTGGCGGGCCACCAGCGAGTGGGTGGCCAGCTGGCGCGGGAAGCTGCCGCTGCAGACCATCATGCGGCTGCTGCAGGTGCTCGTGCCGCAGGTCGAGAAGATCTGCATCGACAAGTGAGTGTGTCCACAGGGGGAGATCTGCATCGACAAGTGAGTCTGTCCACAGGTGGAGATCTGCATCGACAAGTGAGTGACTCCGCAGGTGGAGATCGGCATCGACAAGTGAGTGTGTCCACAGGTGGAGATCTGCATCGACAACTGAGTGTGTCCACAGGGGGAGATCTGCATCGACAAGTGAGTGTGTCCACAGGGGGAGATCTGCATCGACAAGTGAGTGTGTCCACAGGGGGAGATCTGCATCGACAAGTGAGTGTGTCTACAGTTGGAGATCTGCATCGACAAGTGAGTGTGTCTACAGGGGGAGATGTACATCGACAAGTGAGTCTGTCCACAGGGGGAGATCTGCATCGACAAGTGAGTGTGTCCACAGGGGGAGATCTGCATCGACAAGTGAGTGTGTCCACAGGGGGAGATCTGCATCGACAAGTGAGTGTGTCCACAGAGGGAGATCTGCATCGACAAGTGAGTGTGTCCACAGGGAGAGATCAGCATCGACAAGTGAGTGTGTCCACAAGTGGAGATCTGCATCGACAAGTGAGTTACTCCGCTGGTGGAGAGCTGCATCGACAAGTGAGTGTGTCCACAGGGGGAGATCTGCATCGGCAAGTGAGTCGGACCCGTCATTTAGGTAGGGGAAAAAGTCTTTTCGCATTATAGTATAACTTCATACAGTTGTAATAAAATCTCTTTGGCTGTACCATTTGTATCTGGCTGGTTTTGGTATCATTTGGTAGATTTTAAAAAAGATATTGAAGAAATTCGATACATTTTAAAATTTTACAACAAAAAAGGTAAAAATGCAACGCAAGCCGCGAAAAAAATTGCGATGTTTATGGACCTAGTGCAGTGTCTGTGAGAGTAGCACAAATTTGGTTTAAGCGTTTTCAATTAGGAAATTTTGATGTCAAAAATGCACGTCGCTCTGCCCGCCTAGCATGACCACCGTAACGCGATATGATAAAGCTATTTATCGCTTCGAACTGTCAAAAATCATTGGATATAACCGCTATCTTTAAATTTTATCGAAACTGCGAACATGTATATATACAATACAAGTTCGCAGTTTCGATAAAATTTCAAGATGGCGGTTATATCCAATGATTTTTGACAGTTCGAAGCGATAAATAGCTTTATCATATCGTATCATATCGCGTTTCGGTGGTCATGCTAGGCGGGCTGGTCGCCCTATTACGGAGCTGTTTTTCTGCTGAAGAGATGAAAAATATTTTGTCTTAGTAAATTGACAGTTGTTAATTTTGGACAGTTCGAACAAAGAACTATCGATGCGTTTCGGCTGCCAGAAATGTTAAATATTTAGCAGAATACGAAACAATGATTGAACCGAACGGTTCGCGTTACGTGTTTGTTAGTAGAATACAAAAACGTTGTCACTTAAGCGTTTCCGATTCGTTTTAGATCAAAATACCACAGCAGAATTGGGAGGCAGACGACCCTACATACGGGCCTACCGCCTAGATATATTTTTGATTTTGATTTGTAAGTTGTTTGCTTGTGGCAGGGGCCTGACGGACGAGTCGGAGATCCTGCGGTTCCTGCAGCACGGCACGCTGGTGGGGCTCCTGCCCGTGCCGCACCCCATCCTCATCCGCAAGTACCAGGCCAACGCCGGCACCGCCGCCTGGTTCCGCACCTACATGTGGGGCGTCATCTACATACGGTAAGCACCCCATCCTCATCCGCAAGTACCAGGCCAACGCCGGCACCGCCGCCTGGTTCCGCACCTACATGTGGGGCGTCATCTACATACGGTAAGCACCCCATCCTCATCCGCAAGTACCAGGCCAACGCCGGCACCGCCGCCTGGTTCCGCACCTACATGTGGGGCGTCATCTACATACGGTAAGCACCCCATCCTCATCCGCAAGTACCAGGCCAACGCCGGCACCGCCGCCTGGTTCCGCACCTACATGTGGGGCGTCATCTACATACGGTAAGCACCCCATCCTCATCCGCAAGTACCAGGCCAACGCCGGCACCGCCGCCTGGTTCCGCACCTACATGTGGGGCGTCATCTACATACGGTAAGCACCCCATCCTCATCCGCAAGTACCAGGCCAACGCCGGCACCGCCGCCTGGTTCCGCACCTACATGTGGGGCGTCATCTACATACGGTAAGCACCCCATCCTCATCCGCAAGTACCAGGCCAACGCCGGCACCGCCGCCTGGTTCCGCACCTACATGTGGGGCGTCATCTACATACGGTAAGCACCCCATCCTCATCCGCAAGTACCAGGCCAACGCCGGCACCGCCGCCTGGTTCCGCACCTACATGTGGGGCGTCATCTACATACGGTAAGCACCCCATCCTCATCCGCAAGTACCAGGCCAACGCCGGCACCGCCGCCTGGTTCCGCACCTACATGTGGGGCGTCATCTACATACGGTAAGCACCCCATCCTCATCCGCAAGTACCAGGCCAACGCCGGCACCGCCGCCTGGTTCCGCACCTACATGTGGGGCGTCATCTACATACGGTAAGCACCCCATCCTCATCCGCAAGTACCAGGCCAACGCCGGCACCGCCGCCTGGTTCCGCACCTACATGTGGGGCGTCATCTACATACGGTAAGCACCCCATCCTCATCCGCAAGTACCAGGCCAACGCCGGCACCGCCGCCTGGTTCCGCACCTACATGTGGGGCGTCATCTACATACGGTAAGCACCCCATCCTCATCCGCAAGTACCAGGCCAACGCCGGCACCGCCGCCTGGTTCCGCACCTACATGTGGGGCGTCATCTACATACGGTAAGCTGTCTGACTCGAGTATTATTATTAACTTTCAGACTTGAATAGAACTTTCACGATCCTAACAAATAAGAATAGAAAGTGGAGGCGGCTAGAGCAGTGTCTAAACTGCACGAGCTGTCTTTGCGTATGGACTCTGCTTACTGCTTTACAAAAGATGGCATTGAGTCATTTTTCATGCATTGTATGAAAAAAAAGACTGATATTATATTATGGCTGTATTGGCAGGCGATGTGAAGATTCTCTCAGATAAGTTTTTTCTTAGTGCTAATGACGTTGAGAGTTTTTAGTTATCTACCACATCGGTATACCATATATTTGTCGCCAAAATCTTCGAAGATGCGTTGAAATGTGTTACTTACTGGACTTCTTTAACTCGATCACTTAAAAATTCACCCAAAAACATTCAACATTCACCCAAAAAGCAGCTGCTTTTATGCGTGTATAAAATACTAATGTGTCATATTTCTTTCCAGCAACGTCGACCCCCCGATCTGGTACGACACCGACGTGAAGCTGTTCGAGATTCAACGAGTGTGAAGTGCCTACAAGTACACTGACTTCTGTCCTACACGGTACCAAAGTTGCAAGTTACTTTTATTTCCACGTTTCATATCTATATAGATGATTTTGTGCTGATATTTTTTGTTCATCCCGCTGTAAAAATTGAAAAATGTTTAATGATATAACTCATTTTATACGATGCGATACAGGAGTTACAGGTCGCGCCAAACTTCTAATTCGCATTGAACCCGAGTCGATTATTTGCGCGCGAAAAATACGAAACGTCGGAACGTGATACGGACGGTAGCTGCGGGCAGCAACTTCAGAGCGAATTACAAGTTTTGCGCGAGCTGTACATACAGATGATAATTTGGGCATGTATGATTGCGGTAATTTCCAATGTATCTTAGTCTTGTCTTGACTTGGCGACAAGATTTTTTAAAAGATGGTGCCTATTTTATTACAACTGACAACATTTTTTGTACTCTTCAACTTCTGGAGTTGTTTGATACAACAGCTTAAGCAAAGTTTAGATCAACATTCGGCAGACATATGACGCTCGGTTCAATTTATTACTATTGAGTGTTTTTCAATAATAAAAAAAACTAAAAAAAGCAAAAGAAAATTCAATACTAATAAAGTGAACCCAACGACATCTTGTTATATTTATTGTATTTAAATAAATACAATTATTATTTACTAAAAATCGAATATTGTTAATGCTGGTAACATTATTATTTTATGAAGAACTTCCATTTAATATTTATTAATTTAATTCTTTTTAACTTATGTGTTGAGCATTTACTATGATATAGTATACAGAGGTTTTATTTTAACATCATTTAAGTGAGATTAAAATATAGTTACAGATAATTCGCTGGCAGTTAGATTATTTTAAAATTATCTAGAAATAAGTTCGTAGTTTTATACACACCTACTACTATACACAGGTAAATATTTTACACGTGAGATGTCGTATATTCGTGTGTGTTTATTTGTTTACTTAGGTCGCGTCTGACATAAGCACTTTAGCCAACAAAGTAATGAATGTCACAGTAATGAATCCGGATTTTGACGTTAAATTAAACTAGCATATTAAATAAAATTTTGAACAAACTGCGTTTGTGTATTTGAAGAAATAATATGACTTTAATTAATGATTATTTTAAATATATTTGGAATAATCACAATTGAGCTCACGCAACAGGAGTTACAGTACTTAAGATTAAATATTGTGCATCAGGAAACTTCATGTTTAGGAACATGACTGATAGCATTGGGCATTTGCAATAAAGAGCTGCGCTTACCAAATGCTTATTTAAAAACAAAATACGGTTTCATCATCATCATCAGCCTATATATGTTCCACTGCTGGGCACAGGCCTTCCTACATGGAGGAAACACATGAAAAGATTGGGCTCTACCAATGCGGGTTGGTAGGTTAAAGCGGTTGCAGTAACAACCAGGACCAACAGCTTAACGTGCCTTTCGAAGCACGGAGGAGCCCGAGATTATAAATTAGATTGAAACACCCCGAGACCGACCATGGCGAAAGTTTACACAACTTTATATGATTCCACAACAATGGCGCACGACCTCTCGATGTTCAATCGTTGTACTGATTCTTTGCCGTTCTTAAAAGTGACATGACTTGTCATTGTTTGTGAGAAAGTTGAAATCGTCAGTATTTATTAGGATCAAATTACCCTTTTTACAGTTTATGCTCAATCTTTATTCTGAAGTACTGGATTTATATATTTTTGTCGGACTTTTTAAAATTTGTGTATGTACGACCATTGTTATATCAATATTGGTTAGCTTATTTCTAATTTATTAAACTAAACATGATTATGATAACAATAAATTTAACTTCACTTTACAATAAACAATAATGAATCTTATTTATGATGGACAAGTGCTGTCTCTCTTTAAATACTTATGGCTGTTTTACAAACTGACACCTAGTCATATTTAATGTTATTACTTGTATGTTTTCAATATAAAATAAATCAGTTATAGTTAATTTAGATTTTGTTAAGGATGCGAAAAATATTATGTAAGTATTATAACAATATGGAATATTAAAATATTTACTTATATCAATGAAATTAATTAAAGTAAGTTTTTAATTTATTGTCAAATAAAGGAATTAACAAAATATCCAAAATGCTACGGGTTTAATATGAAAACTCATTTACATTAAATCTAAAATCTGCAATGCATGGTTTGAAGCACAATTAATTAATATCAGCTAGGGATGCATCTGATCATCATCATCTCAGCCGAGAGACGCCCACCGCTGGGCATAAGCCTCCCCCAGTGCTCTCCATCTCCAAACCGATCGGTCCTGCGCTGCCTGCATCCATCGGTATAAAATCTGTAGGTATAATCGATCGGAAAAGGTCGCGGTTGCAAGATTTCAAAGTGCTACTTGTGTTTATCCATTTGTTTCAGTACCAAAGCTTTGCATTTAGAACTAGCAAGCAATCTTACAACAGATGTGTCCATCTTTATGTTTCATATCGCGCAGAGGAAAGCAATTTGAATCAAATTGCGACAACTGGACTAATTTTGGTTGGTGCAAATAACGAAATCGCAAATTTATAAAAATTGAGCAGTGATGACCAGAGGTCGGAATTAGGTAGAGTTATTTATGTACTTGCATCGAAATGTTGATATTAATATGGATCTGCCTGGGATTTAAAATTTTTCAACTTCGGACATCCGATGTTGTTGATGTAAATTTGGCAACGTCGCGCGAGCATTGGTGCGCATTTGTGCAATTTTTATTTTATAAATCACGGTATTTTTCTGCTATTTAAAATTAATCTCGGGATTTAAGGCATATCCACTTTCATCTTTCGCTGTATGAAATCAGTGTAAGTACATAAATAACTACCTAATTCCGACCTCCGGTGATGACATTACAAGGATCGCCACTAATGACGGAATTACATTTAACTTTTCACTGGCATATTCTCCCCGTTTCGGTCGCCTGTGGGAGGCAGGCGTATTATACCTTGCGGTATTATAGTTTGCCGTCGTCGGCAATTGTTATTTTGCAAAACGTTAAATTTTCCTTTTACAAAAACGTATGTATTCTAGAATATCCCGACTCTTTGGTGTGTAAACCAGAAAAGATGCGATGAAAGATGAATAAAGTATTATTTTCTGATTGTCTAAATGAACAGACTTTACATAAATGTGATGATTTTCAAAATTTTTGAGTTCGTAAGAATATTTATATGCTGATTTGCTCGGGTCACTCGTAATATTAAATATCTTAACCACATTCCACTGCATTTTACATTGGTCTTATGTTATTATTTTTTAGTATTAATTATACCAAAACCGTACGTACATATTTTGCTACGTAAATATTGTAAAGATGGATTGTTTTTAGGTTTTTATTAATATGAATTTTATCAAAAAGCTATCGAGCTAGTTGAAATACTTTCAATTGGGAGCTTTTGTCTATGTGTAACTGGTTGAATATCGATGATAATTTTTAGTGACGTTTAATTTTGTTTTTGTTACCCACTGCTGTCATCACAAATATTCTTTATTTCAGATATAAACAATAATCTATTGCACATTTTGATAAATTGTTCATTGACCACTGTTCACACTCGCGAGCAATAAAAAAAATATTGGACATGTTTGCTTGGTCCAAGCAAAGGTAATAAAAACACTAAAACGTCAAGTGTGCACGTCACCGGCAACAATATACAGGGTGTTAGGAGACGCTCTCGAAAACGAAGGCAGTGCTGGTGACATGAAAAAATGAAATCAGCTGTTTCATACAAATTTGTATAAAACAGCTGATTATTTTCGCGATTTCAAAATTATTTCTTAACAAGCCGTTTGGGATCACCGGCACTACCATCTGCCTTTGTTTTCGAGAGAGCGTTCCCTTACACCCGGTATGTATTATACCTATTTTACATTTTAGCGTCCTTATTACCTTTGAATTAAGAGTAGTATTTAAGAGTTCCGAACTGTTAAAAGTGGATACTCGTAATTGCTCGTGACTGGTCTTTGTAATAATAACCATATAGGGTATAGTTTATAGTATGCAGCACATGAACTGTTACAGATTTAATGCAAAAACCTTCCCATTTTCCATTACGTCTGGATAAGGTCGGTCGGCCCAAAATTGTTACACGTATTCACCTACCCTGACTGTAATATAGTTTAAAAACATATTATATTGTGATACAAACTTTACAGGTTTATTATTACACGTCGATAATTATCTATCACTTATTTTATTTGTGGTTATGTGTATTTCTTATGTATCTGACTTAAAATTACATAGTGTAAATGAATTCAGAGAATGATTCTATTTATTTTTAAATGATCTTATGTGTACTTAAAGTTATTTAAGTTGTAAAATATATAAGAATGAGCTTAACATGATTATTTTTATTTCATTAAAAACAAATATCTTGAGTGTGTGAAGTTAGTAAATCCTTAAAAAAATAGTTAAATGTTCTTTACACTATATTTTACCAATAATAATATGTACTTTCATAAATTAATATCTAAGCAGCGCGGCATTTTTATGGTTCTCTAATGTCTCACACACAATTCATTAGCAAATTACCATTTCACAAGCAACATTTGTCTATGTTTCATTACGCAAACTAATGCTTTAACAAGGACATCAAAACGCAAACATGCATATGACAAGCAGGCATTTCAAAAATGCATTATTAATTAAATTTTTAAAAGACAGGTACTGACATGTCAACAAGTTACAAAAACCAAAAATAATATTTCGCAAATAATTTGTTTGACTAAATTTCAATGACAAATTTTTGTTTACTAAAATTTCTTCTATTTCTTGTTTGAAAGGTTTTCTTGTGTAATGGATACTAGATAAACATGCATGCAGCATACAAGCAAGCATACAGCATGCAACCATGCAGCATGCATGGCTTCTGTCACGGCTCAGGCGCTGCGGGACTCCGGCGTTCCCGCGCCCCTGCGCGCCTTCGCGGGCTTAAATTACACTCTAGGGGTAGGGCAGACAAGACTACGTGGTGTCGGTTTTACAGAGATATATTTCTGTCACTGAATTTTAAAACGCAACGGTTGTTTAGGTTCATTAGACAACATTTTAGTTAAATTATTTTAAATGTAATTGAAACTGTCTCCGGATAAAATGATTTTCTTGACAATATGTCTTATAATAACTAAGCTTTATGATATTGATAACGTATCCAAGATAAACCTACTTTTAAACATATCTTTTAGGACTATCAATATTATTATAAAATTTATAAACCATCATTCCGTCTAACATACTTACATTTTACAATATAACACTTAGGACGTGACTTTATAGCAAGAAAAATTAGGATATCTAATTATTATAGCACCCGATGTTATGACACAAAAGCGAGTGCGTTACCCCAGCAAGAAAATATTTGCTAGGTGACATTGAGTTATGCCAATAATTAGAGTGTAATGTGGTGTAAATGTGACCCAAATAAAAAATTTGTGCGTGCTGTAGTTTTGGAGAAAAAGCAAAAAAACCGTTCCTGCTGGAGTAACGCTGTTCCAGCAGGAAGATTCTAAACGAATGATCGGAGGGAAAAGTAAAGTACATGAGCAGGTAGGTTATATTTGTGCATGAATGTGCGCCAAAAATGAGATTTGTGCGTCTTAAGATTTTAGAGATATACGGTTTCCTGCTGGAGTAACGTTTTGCAGAATCCGGTATCTCGGAAACCTTTGATTGTGCGCACGTAAAATAAATGTATTTCAGTAGCTGTTGATTTGTGCGTATTTGTGAATCAATAAGTTATTAAAATATATTTATCGTTTTAAAGTAATCATACATTTCTTAAATAACAATAAAAAATTCTAGCGCTTAAATGAGCAAACGTATAAGCCAACTGAAAATGGAATTCGCTTCTTCTTGTTAATCTTCTTGTCCACAAAAAGTTTCAAAACTAAATATACACACGTTTTTGAATAATTTAACTTTAATTCAAAACTGACAATGCCATAACTCCAACTTCAAATTACAAGAACCAGTATTAACCAAATACAATTTGGTAGTAACGCACAATTAGAGTATTTCGTGAAATATAAATGCTGACAATTTCAGCTTCATATAACTCGTATTAATGTAGATATAAACAAAAAACCAAAATAACCACTAGATTACCGATAATCCGACAGAATTCAAATGACCACTAAAAAGCGACCGTTTCATACATTTTGAGGACCTATTTGAAAGAACAGCATTATATTATTCTATTCTCCATACAATCGCGTTCATAACGTTTACAGGCAATCGTATTGTTTTAGTAGTGCATTATGTTCAGTAGGTACCTATCCTTATTTTAAAATTAACTGTAGTTAATTATCATCTAGCTGTAAAAAAAAAACAAAATGTATTTATTAAATATTGATAATGTGCTTAGAGTATATTTATTAATTGTTACAGAGGGGTGTTTTAAGCCCCACCTATAATTAGTATTAATAGAACCCAAATATTAATTTTTTTTTAAAGAAAAACATTTACGGCCTGGCTACGACTATTGGGTAGGGGCGACCGACGACGTCCAATCCAGTAGGGTCAGTCAGTAACGTTTAGCGGCAACGATGGAGATGGACGTAGTTAGACATTTTTTTTAAACTCAGTAGTGGTAGCTATAATTTGGCGAATCGAATATTTCGTAATTATATTTTTTTTACACTTTCGTGTTTTAACATTAGTAGGCGACAAGATATAAGTTAGGTCAGATTGGGTTAGATCTGAAAGATAATTCACTCTTTTCTTCACAGTGAATATATTCAATACAGGGTGGTGCCGTCAATGCGACAATAAATTTAAATATAGGCTATATTAGTCCATAGAAATGGTATGCCACTTTCAAAAATATCGTATTCATTTGATAATTTCATGACATTTTTATGGAATAGTGTAACGTAGGCAGAATTATTTCATACAAAGGTCATGAAGTTATCAATTGAATACGAAATTTTTGAAAGTGGCAAACTATTTCTATGGACTAATATAGCCCATGTTTAAATTTATTGTCGCATTGACGGCACCATCCTGTATAACAAAACCGCTCCAAAATCGTCTAAAATATTTTGTTTATAAGTCGCCGCTGAGTCGCCGCAGCCGCTGTTGAGTCTTAAGCATGATTGCACTTCATCCGCCATACATTTGTTCTCGCCGCTCGCCTTCCCGCGCGTCAACCCTGCAGCGAGAGTCCGCTTTGTAAAAACAGCTCAGGCGGCACCAACTCCAAATAATTTACGAGCATGGTAGGTATAATAATAAATAAGAGTATCTTTGAAACAAGTACTGTATTTATTAAAAGTTTCTGTATTACCAGCATTAGGTAGGTACTTATATTTACATATAATTACTTTTGTTGTGACTGAGAAAAGGTCTATGAAACAGCCTCCCAGTAGTTACTCGATGTGATTTATATCATGAAAATGGCATCTCAACCCTGGATGGATGACTGATGTAGTAATCCGCCTTGCTGCTGCCATACAATTACATTGACTAGGTATTCATACGACCTGCCCCCTTATTCTCAACTGTCGGAAAATATTCGAATTTCAGAAACTCTATAGGTACCTGTCACTTTTTATCGCTATGCGTCAAAGCGAGACGGCATGTGACTTTTCGAATCGAATTCGTGATCCGACAGTAGAGAATAAGGGGGCAGAAGCGTGAACTCGGACTTACTTTAGATAGCAAGAACTCGTTTAGAGCTGGCAATTAAATTTAGACAGATTTCAAAGGAACCATAGACAATTTTCGACGGCATGTACGGAGGTGCCTCCTAAACACTGCATTTTATCACGTTCAATAAGGTCGAAAATTGAACGCACGTTTCTAAATGTCAAATTATATGACAGCCATCCTTTTCGTATTCATTTCGAGAGAAAGAAATGCACTGAACTTAAATTTAGAATTAGCATGTATTCTCCTGAATTAGGGCCATTGTCACGTACCAGCATATGTAAAGTACTTTTTATATAAACTAAAATGCATTTTAATAACTTTCTCTAACAGTTTTGTGCTTCAGTGTACCCAGGAACCAAATGTTCACACGTGTTTGTGAGCCAATTTATGAAGGTCATCAATATGTATGAAACGGTCGCTTTTTAGTGGTCATTTGAATTCTGTCGGATTATCGGTAATCTAGTGGTTATTTTGGTTTTTTGTTTATATCTACATTAATACGAGACATATGAAGCTGAAATTTTCAGCATTTATATTTTACGAAATACTCTAATTGTGCGTTACTACCAAATTGTATTTGGTTAATACTGGTTCTTGTAATTTGAAGTTGGAGTTATGGCATTGTCAGTTTTGAATTAAAGTTAAATTATTCAAAAACGTGTGTATATTTAGTTTTGAAACTTTTTGTGGACAAGAAGATTAACAAGAAGAAGCGAATTCCATTTTCAGTTGGCTTATACGTTTGCTCATTTAAGCGCTAGAATTTTTTATTGTTATTTAAGAAATGTATGATTACTTTAAAACGATAAATATATTTTAATAACTTATTGATTCACAAATACGCACAAATCAACAGCTACTGAAATACATTTATTTTACGTGCGCACAATCAAAGGTTTCCGAGATACCGGATTCTGCAAAACGTTACTCCAGCAGGAAACCGTATATCTCTAAAACCTTAAGACGCACAAATCTCATTTTTGGCGCACATTCATGCACAAATATAACCTACCTGCTCATGTACTTTACTTTTCCCTCCGATCATTCGTTTAGAATCTTCCTGCTGGAACAGCGTTACTCCAGCAGGAACGGTTTTTTTGCTTTTTCTCCAAAACTACAGCACGCACAAATTTTTTATTTGGGTCACATTTACACCACATTACACTCTAATTATTGGCATAACTCAATGTCACCTAGCAAATATTTTCTTGCTGGGGTAACGCACTCCACAAAAGCATTAGAACTGAAGACGATTAGGTAATATACAATTTCGTATACGCTTAGGGATTATGATTTTCGGACGATCGATATTCGGGGAAGAAACTACCCGCGCGTTGTGGTAACCTAACCAACACAAGTCGGAATGCGCTGAACTTGATTAACAAAGATAAGTCGTATCAGGCGCTTTTCTTATGTTTTTAGCATGAAAATTTAAGAAATGATACGGTGCCATACCATAAATTGCCTAATGTCTTGAGACTCAGTAACCATATTATTAAAGAAAAATTGGTCAATAGATCTTTGTCGTTAAACGTATTTGTGTTAGAAAAAATTTACTAATGTTCTTTTGCAAAATGTCAATTTATGAAGAAGTTACTTTATGAGATGTAAAGTTTGTGAAACATGAATAAATGGAACGTTAATTTGCGAAATGATAACTTTGAATTTTGTTACTTGTTATCTGTAAATTTGTATAATATCTGTTGATCAACCAAAGGGGAACCCATTTTTATACACACAAGGAACCTAACATATAAGACGTCAAATGACTACGTTGACTGAAAACATATCCGCCTTATTATAAAACGCGGACTAAAGTTAGTCCTGGTTTAAAACTGATGTTGTCACTGTCTTTCTTTTAACTAATAAAAGTGACAGCATCAGTTTTAGACCGGGACTGACTTTAGTCCGCGTTTTACAATAAGGAAGAAAGGGTTTTCCAATAAGAGGTGTATTTTAATATTCAAAGAAAAATGCCATTTTTTAATATAAATGATCGGATGTTTATTTCATTATAAAGAGGAAGGTATGCCGTTAATAGTGGAAAGTAACATCAGGAATATGACCACCTTGACCACGCTTACAGGACCATATCCTTTTCATGAAATTTTCCATAACCAAATCGCAAATTGGCTGCCCTATAACCTCGATAGCCTCACGAATTTCATCTTTGAGGTCTTGAATCGACGCTGGGCTGTTGGCGTAGACCTTCTCTTTCACGTGGCCCCAAAGGAAGAAGTCGCAAGGTGTTAAATCACAAGATCTCGAAGGCCAATTGTGATCTATTCAAAATGACCACCTTTAGCTTTTACACATTTCTCCCAACGTCCTGGCCATTCGCCTATGACCGCACGTGCCACAAACAAGGTTATCGAGGCGGCTGTCTTTACTACGTCTGCTTTTAGTGACTCGATATTTCGATGAGGTTTTTCTCCTCTAAAATATTCCATAAGCAGTAATCCATAGGATTAAGATCAGCACTGACGGGAGCTAATCTTAAGAGGCGATGGAATCCGTTAACTTTACGACTAACCAGCGCCGAGTTGATTTCGCTTTGTACGCTGGTGACGAGTCTTGTTTAAATATCGACCGCGTGGCCGAGTGGTCTGTACCCCAGGCTACTCGGTCAAGAGGTCCCGGGTTCGAATCCCGGTAGGAACAAATGTTTGTATGATGAGTACGAACATTTGTTTACGAGTCATGGATGTTTATATGTTTATTTAGTATATTTTCAAATATTTATATACATATTATTATCATTATTTCTCCGTTATCTAGTATCCATAATACAAGCTCTTAATGATGCTTACTTTGGGCTAGATAATAGGTGTGAGTGTATAAATATTATTATTATTATTATTATATCCATTGTCTACCAGCGAACAGTGTTACTAAGTGGGTTAACTACCTTCTATAAAATATCGCTTTGGTAGTTAGTTGCTCGTGTTGCATTTTGGTGAACAAGGGGTGAAACTTTGTTCACATAAATGGAACTTTTTCACGCCTTCGTAGGGCACACCCCACCAAACCGTCACAGATGCTGGGTGGTGGCCTCTTTCGACCTTCGTTATTATCTGAGTAGGTTCTTGGGAGCTGTGTGCAAAGACATAGGGTCATTTAGACGGTTAAACTTCTTTCAAGACTAAAAGTTTTTCCGGTGGCCACCGTATGCGTGACTCTGCAACAACTTCGCTCTCATGGTTCGTTTGTGACGAAGGGCTGCAGTCAAGAGTTGACCTGTCGTTCTTCGATAAGCTTCTTCTTTTATGTCTTCTTTTATGGAACGAGACATAGACCTAGGGGAAAAGTGTTGGATCGAAATAATTAGTATGTATAAAACCTACTTGATATAATATCAAATAATAGATAATAAATAACTACCCTCTTATAAGTTGGGACAGAACCTAAGGTAGGTAGTATACTCGGGAATCACACTTTAAATACTTCATATGAAAAGGCGGTGTTCAAAGCTGGGTATTGTCAAAGTAAAATAAATACAATAGACATTTAAAACTTTATTTCAATTAAGCTTCTGGTAAAAATAATATATATAGTACATCACAGTTCCCGTCGTGCGAGGACGTGTACAATATTATCGTAAGTACTAAAATACTGACATTAAAATGCAAAGGAAACATAAAACATCACATCCATTACTATTATTTATGTAAATATAGGACTAGGCTCTTATTAGGTACTTTATTATCATCTAGAAAAGACACATTCCTTTTAAATTTGATCAAAAATCCACCAGAAACATGAGAGATATAATTTTGTGAAAACTTTGGGCAAGCCATAATTCTATAAACCACGGGTAGCTAATAAAGAAACAAAAATAAGTATTTCAACACATTTGCTGAAATAATACATTTACAAAGCCTGTATACATTGTTCGAAAATTAAATATTACACATGTGTGGTACATAATTTTTATAAAAAAATTACCCAGGAGTTTTACATTACAAACCTCATGGGAAGCGCTTTGACTCAATACGTTTGTCTTTTCTTAATACTAATAAGAAAATAAGATGAAAGATATAATCTAATTTTCACCACGCGCTCGTGGCCCTTGTTTAAGTAGCAAAGAGTATTGCTGTTGCAACTTTCCGACTGATATAAACAAAATAATGATGCCCATTGTATTGTTTTCTCGCAAAAGTGTTGAAAGACGTTGTATGACACACGTGTGGAAATTGATATTAACAAACTCGTGACTATGGTAAGCCCCCGACTTCGTGTCGGTCTTACATTCGTCTACTCGTTTGTAAGTATCATAAATAAGTATTATTTAAATATATTTCAAAACTTAAAACAAAAAAGGTACTTAGAAAAATGTTACATGAAATAAAATAATTTTCTGGCGGAATTTTAAACACAACCAAACACAAAACTCTTGTTCAATCTCATTTGTGCGTTCAGCTATCAGTTAGTTTCACATAGTAATAAGGAACAAAACTTAAATAAATTATATTGAAAAGTAAAATTACGAGATCACATAATTAGGAGTAGACATTAAAAACTTATTTTTCTATTTTCTTAAAACACTTTGATTATAGGCAATGATTTACATACTGAAGTGTTGTGACAAATTATTCAGTACCAAATATCTATTCATTTATTTGTTTTCATGGATCTCTTGGTGGTCCTTGCCTAAAGTACACAATAACATGTAGGTTTAAGTTATATACAATAGCTGCAATACATATAAAATGTATTTATACTGACAAGATGGTATATAATTTTAGTTATCGTAACTTTATCATGTCCAATAGTATACAAATGCTACACATACTACTAACCAATACATATTAAACAGATGTGTCATGTCTGTCACAAATGACAAAACTAAAATAAATAATTATTAATAATATGAATGTTATGGCTGCCTATACACTGGACGACATGCTATGTGTACACCCTAATCTAAACATTTTATACATTATATAGCTGCAATTATATATATGGGGTTTAAAATTCATTAAACTGTATACAAAACTAGTTATGTCGAGATATCTAAAATATTTTTTTTTTTCGAATAATGAACACCATAATTTATGTACAATTAGATTACTGTGGTAAATAAGCTGCTATAAGAATAGTTTGGTACGTAGCAATGACGTCATATTACTAAGATGATAGCACTGAGTAAGCATTATTACAAATAATCACATTTACTCAGCGCAATCAATAACCGGCGATCAATGATTATATTAAAATAAAATTACTGTTTACATGATATGAATAAGACAATTCTTTCATGAACCAAATAGATGTTTCTAACATTTGAACATAATCAATAACGCTCAACATGGCTAAACCATTATGGCACATAATATAATGGAATCTTGAAACCAAAGTGATCTTCGGAATTATGACAAAAATCCCATTGATTGCAAAGGAAGTGTACCTCGAATCCCCATAGGATTACAAGCATTAATAAGTGCATATAAATTTTGTGCCTAAAATGGGATAAATGAATTTCGATGGATTACACTAAGGTATATTATTATATTCCTGTTGACAGACTAGATGGTATACCACAACGTCTGTTATCAACAGAATTTGCCAATAGGCTGCAACATAATTGGACTTCGATTTTTTTTATATCACTGCAACATTCCTTTTCTATCTTCGCATTTCCTATCATTAAAAATTCATATCTCGACAATCCATTATTAAAATCATTCTCTAATAATAATTCATATTCCTCATTCAAGCTCTCACACATCGATGTGGAAGATAATTCGTTTCCCTGTACTTAAAATGAACGAAAAAACTTTATTAATGATAACACAAAAAATAAATTTAAAAAAATCAATACAGTGACATCACAGTTCGATATTTCATGAATTGCCTGAACCGATGATGTTCAAATAATGTATTAGCTATACTTAAGCCAATTTAGATAAAGAATAAATGTCATTTTTGTACAAGTGATGAGCAGGAAAGGAGTGAAAGGGACAAATCTATACAAAATGACATTTTTGTTTTTTATTTTATTCTTTATTTAAGTTGGCTCGAGTATAGTTTATATACTCAAAATTGAAAGGAATCGATTTTTCAACAGACTATTAATTTTAAAATCTAAGAATACATTTCATGAATATCAGATTCAATGACAATTATGTTTAAAATATAACATAATCTAGAAAAAATATAACTAATGTGGCACAATAAGCCATTTTTAAGTCGTATAAAATTTAAAACGAGAATTCATAAAAAAAACTTTACATTTATGCATTTTTGGCATAATCAAATCACAAATGCAAAGCTCCAATTAAAATTATATATAATACTAAACTTGCCAAAAAGTGACGAAAAGTTACAATATACAGATTCTGTCTCTTTCACTCTTAATTGTCTCTCTCGCACAAGTACAAAGTCTTCGGTGAGATAACAATTTATATTTCTACAAAGAAATGACAATGAAGGTTCCATGTTGTTGGAGCAACATGGTGAACGAGATATCTGACCAGAATGTTCTGGGAGAATATCTAGAACCATTTTCAGAGATTATTGAAAATGGATATAATTTTAAACCATCAAAAGGTGAAAAGAGAGTAGAATATTGTCTTTGGTCTTTGATAAGAAGACAGTGAAAAAGTTACGCCCATTTATCTACACAATATTTGGCGGCGAAATTTATGCCTTAAAATCAAACACAATAAATGTTTGTGTGATTTAAAGATTAAGGTTTAAAATTGTTCGTTAAAAGTGTGTGTTGCGTACCTACACAACATCGAGGTATAAATTCCAACGCGAGCCAGGGATTCATTTCATCTAGACGTAAGGAATGGGTAAGGTGTTTGGAATAATTACATTGGGAATTTTATATAAAGTTGTGAGTTTTTCACGTATATCAAAAGAATGCACGGAATGACATGGATATATCCATTATGAAGTATAATAAAATATTCAAGTAGTTTTTCTAGTAATTTATAATTTTCGATGCTCTGAGTCAATTGAGTATCTAATAATTATGACAAGTAACATTAGTGAATACAAAAAAAAACAGACAAAACAATTTACAATAGTTAAATAAGAAAACTTGGGAAAGAAATATTATATTTTATGTTTTGAAGTTTAAGAATAACATTGGATTCTTCTTTGGACCACGACAGGTAATCATTACGACCCACAACGTCACAACAGGTAGTCGATACGACCCACTACCTCAGAAGCAAATAACTTCTATCCTAGCGGCCGGGCAATACAACAGCTTGATGTAATAGCCCCGTTCAATTACGTATGAAAGAGATTACGAGGTATCCAAAGTAAATTATGTTTAGTTTGTATATTTGTTAATAACTTGACCACAAAATAAAAAGTGCTTAATTACTAATTAACAGGGGTCGGAATAGGTAGTTTTCAAGTAGATACGTAGATCATAGCATGGATAAGCCTAAAATATGAAAATTCAAAAACGTTTGTAAATCATCTGATTTACTGCGCCATACGTTGTTTTGGCCGAGATAAAGCGATAGAGATATAACAGACTCAGCAGGAGAAAAAACGAAAATCAAAAGTAAACGAAAATACATAAATTATATAAATATAAGAATTACTAAAAAACACTAAACGATTGTGATATCTTCTATTTAAAGTTATTTCATACGGAATCCAACTATCGTTTATCAATTACCTTAAGTTTTTAAAGAGGTCTTTTGGGAAATAAAATGTATCGGGGCAAAATCCTTTAATCGTGTTTTAGTTCTACACGTGTCTAAATAAAGATATGAAAAAATATATATCTGATTTTCAGATCCTTAAGATCTTTCAGCGACCTATGTAATGCAATGTGCATTACATATAAAAGTGAAATTTTTTTAAAATGCATCGCCATAAGCGACCAAGCCTTGAATCAAAAATTATTGGGAGTCTAACAGTTCGAACAAAATCACTTACGTAAGTATTACACAATGATTATTGGGGAAAAGAGTCAGCTGTATTAGTTTACCTAGTTCAATGTTAAATAAGGCATGAAAATAAATAAAACCATATTATAAATAATAATTTAGGGTTGATTTTTCAATCCTCAGATAATTTTTATCTAGAGAATAATTTTGTAATTTTCACAGATTTTCTATAGATTAATTGTCAACTTGTCAAAGTTATTCACTGGATAAATCTTATGTAGGGTTTGAAAAATCAGTCCTTAGTAAAACAAAAGGCATATCCATATTAGTATTTCACAGTGAATACGATATCGTTTGTAACTTAAAAACTCACCAATTCCGATTTTGGTAACTAGCAAATAAAATAACAAATCAAATTGACTCAGGCCATATTGGACTGGCAATATCCTGCACGAAAGTACTGACACCTCACCCGTGACTGGCGGCGGCTACCGGCTAGATGATGAACTCCGTGGTGACGCTGGTCGGCAGCTAGCTGATGGCGCTGTAGGCGGGCGGCGGCGGCGAGGGCTCGCGCGCGGGCATGAGCACCGCGATGTTGTACGGCGGGGGAGCCTCCGAGCCCGGCGCGCGGCCGCCGCGCTCGCCGCCCAACAGGCTCGACAGCGAGATGTCGTCCGACGGCTCCCGCTGCGGCGGCTGCAAGTACACCTCCTAGCTAGTGTAACTTGTAACTAACATATAGAATCTATTGCGAAACACCACATTCATACTAAAAAGAGTTGGTATCATAGAATTATGTAACTTGTAACTAACATAGGAATCTATGGCGAAACGCCATACCAAAACGAGTTGGTATCGGGTATCGGGGTTGGTATATGCGGGATTACCCAATCCCGCGCGGATACCCGCATCTTAGAAATTATGTTATAAAATCAAATTGAAACTACAAATTTTTGTGCTAAAATCAACTTATATGAAACATTTCCTATATTAATCAACAAAAATTATTTCGTTTCTATTAACCGCTCAAGCATCACATTCCAGAAACAATTGATTTTTCAATTGTCATAGCCCTCTGGTGGGATGTTGCCGCATCATGGATTAATTAAGTATAAGTAATTAGTAATCTGTTTTTTTTTAGATTCATCTTTAAATATTTGGCTAGTTTTGTTTAATTTTACCCTTACTCCTAACAACAGTTTTATAATTTTAGTTATTTACATTTAAACGCGGACGGTGAATACCAAAACACTCCTCATCTACAGAAAGAATTTTTAATTTGCGGAATCCGCGGAGCCGCGCTCTGAAAGTGCGGGATCTAGCAGAATGATCAAAACAGCGGGATCCCGCGGGATTGAGTGATCACGTTTTGCGGGATTGCAATCCCTATAAACAATAGGGAAATGGTACCACAACATTGTATTATCAAATGGTTTCAAATTTATAATATAGAAAGGTAAATAATAAAGTGTGTTACCGGTGGGTCCCTCTGCGCGGTGGATGATACCCTGTCGGGCTGAAGTCGTGGCGGAGGACGCGTGCGGCACAGAGACAGCGCGCAGCCCACGCCGCACACACACGCCACCGCCGCACACACCACGCCAGCCTCCCCGCCCGCCGCCCCGCCGCCCGCCCCGTCCCGCGCCAGCTGACACACACACACACACGTCACTACACCGACACACGCCGCACACACACGCCACCGCCGCACACACCACGCCCGCCTCCCCGCCCGCCGCCCCGCCGCCCGCCCCGTCCCGCGCCAGCTGACACACACACACACACGTCACTACACCGACACACGCCGCACACACACGCCACCGCCGCACACACCACGCCCGCCTCCCCGCCCCCCGCCCCGTCACGCGCCAGCTGACACACACACACACACGTCACTACACCGACACACGCCGCACACACACGCCACCGCCGCGCACACCACGCCCGCCTCCCCGCCCGCCGCCCCGCCGCCCGCCCCGTCCCGCGCCAGCTGACACACACACACACACACGTCACTACACCGACACACGCCGCACACACACGCCACCGCCGCGCACACCACGCCCGCCTCCCCGCCGCCCGCCCCGTCCCGCGCCAGCTGACACACACACACACACACGTCACTACACCGACACACGCCGCACACACACGCCACCGCCGCGCACACCACGCCAGCCTCCCCGCCCGCCGCCCGCCCCGTCCCGCGCCAGCTGACACACACACACACACACATATGATGGACCCTGGGAAGGGTCAATCAAAATTTGTAATATCGAGCTGTTGTTCCCGGTGTTTAACCCACCAACCCGTATCGGTCCAGCGTGGTGGTGTTATAGAGCATGTGCCAAGCAATGGGACGTATATAGGCTGGTGATGGTGATGATGATGATAATGACGACATATTATATCCTATCAAAGAAACTCACTCACCTGCCGATCAAAGTAATACTTGGCTCCAGCCAAGAAAACGGTAGCCAACGCGAACGACACGAGCATGCCAAACTTGAGATGTGGCGCCATCATGGGCGAGTGGTGGAGCCCTAGGGCTGCGGTCCGCAGCAGCGTGTCGGGGGTGACGCTGCGCGCGGCCGCGAGGCTGGCGATGGTCGGCGGCGCGTCGCCCACCTCCACGTAGACGCTATCCGGCCGGCGCCCGGGCACGGCCGGCGCGGCCTGCGACGCGGGCGGCCTGCCGGACACAAACACAATGCTTGTCATCACCATACTAACCTAATTGGTGTACTAATAAAAATCTAAACTAGAAAAGTTTCACCTCCTGAGGCGGGGACCGAACCCGCGACCCAGGACTTGGGTGAACCCTGTGAAATTCTTCTTGTCTATCTGTATTTGCGTTATAAGCTAACGTCTACCCTACAATGTGAAAATATTCTATTTCAACATCTGACACGAGTTTACAAATACCAACGATTCGGTTAAGTTGGGGCATTGCTTTCAAATATACTTAATTTTTTTGGTATTTTTTTTCGAATTGGTGTAGTTTTATGAAGCAAGTGTTTGTGGTGAAGTGCAATGGGAAGATCATTATTACTTTTATCTTTTATTTTTTATTTTCTTGGTAGAGTTTGGCGCCAAATACTACTTTGATGAGGTGGATAACCACGATAAAATTTTCAACGAATTGAAATACGTCACACCCTCATTGCAATGCAATAAATGAAGCAATAAAGAAAATACATTTATGACTGGCTTAAAAGGTCTTAAATCCAAAGCCGTTAAAGTTAATAAATATTATTATAGTTTAAAAAATTACTGTTGTTTAAATTTACCACAAAATATAAAAACTACCCTCAAACAATCATGTAATGTCGACTGTCCCAATAATATTACCAAACGATAGATTCAAGCTTAAACTAGTCAAGTGCTAGTAATTGATGAAATGAGTAACAAATGAAAACTTCCATTTCTTAAGGTGTTTTTACACTCTTTAGTTAAGTTATTTTTTTAATGATCCTCCAATAAGAAAATGCAATAGATCACATATAACTAAACGTTAGTGGGTGACACATAGCTAAGGATAGCAATGTGAGAATGTGTATACAAAAGCTTATCATTAAATATTATACAGGGTGGTGCTGTCCATGCGACAATAAATTCAAACATGGGCTATATTAGTTAATAGAAATGGTTTGCCACTTTCAAAAACTTGTTATTTATTTGATAATTTCATGACATTTGTATGAAATAGTATAACATTGGTTGCATTATTTCATAGAAATGTCATGAAATTATCAAAAGACATGTTTTTGAAAGGGCCAAACTATTTCTATGGACTAATATAGCCCATGTTTGAATTTATTGTCGCATTGACAGCACCACCCTTTATGTGTCACTCACGCAAAGTGTCGATGCGCGCGATGGGGGCGGCGCGGCGGGCAGTCGACGGCGGCGAAGCGGTGCACGGGCGCCGCCATGCCCTTGCGGCCGCAGTACCCGCGCGCCCGCCCGCCGCCTACGCCTAACGACAACACATGTATACCATTATCACACGTTCCGAATCAGAGGGGGACAGTATCTTGTCAAAAAATATATATTGGATGAAGAATTATTCCTTATTCGGTCAAGCAGGATGTATCCTAAGGGGTCTCATGAAAGTTTTTCTGTTTTATTTTTCCGGTCGCTGTTATAACCTAACCAAAATGATAGATTTATAGAGATACTTAATTTGCACATTCAATTTAACAACACTGAGATAAAACAAACAGTAGATTTTGAAAAATAGATCTAGCAATGACCTCCTTTTATGGCCTATAGCGCTAGATCTATTTTTCAAGTGATTATTTATGGGTAACACCATTACCCTTCTGATTTAGGACACCAATATTACAATTACATATGTACTAAAAATTTTCTTCTAAAATATATTTATACCAATATTGAAAATGATGCTCTTTATAAAGAAAGGTCTGGCATTAGAAGAAATCTAAAACAAAAATGCAGCCACAATAGCCTTATTGTGGCATTTTTGTTTTTGATTTAGTTAACTGCACACTAGGCTGGTTTTATGCTTGTAATACATAATATTCAACACAAAAAAGACAACAGTGTGGAACAAACAACAAATAAAGTATTAAGTATACAGAACTACAACAACAAGTATAACAATTTTCTAAATTTTTTATGGAATATCATATCAGGAGCTAAAACCATAAATGCTTATTATTTAGTAAATAACAGGTAGTGTTTTTTAATTTGCAAAGTACCTAACTCTCAGACACAATAAATATTTTTTTTTGTGCCTAGAAATATTATTAAATAGTTTACACAAAGGATTGTAAGTATTTTTAACAATATATCTGACTATTAAAGTAAGAATGTCACAAATTCAAAAATTCTAATAGTTTAGAACAGCAAGTCATGTGCCATCAATGTTATTGTGAATAAAGTCCTTAAACGCATCAACCATCAAATTCTGGAAACCATTTACTTTTCAACTGTCATCGACTTGTGGGAGTCTAACACAGATTAACAGATTAAGGTAAAATATTAAAGAAAATTTAGGCATCACTTAGCAAATTCAACTTGTGGTGAAACCTGTAAGCCTGCCTGCTGCATGATCTGCATCGCTAAAACTCACTAATAGTGGAATTGACAAGATGGCTAATTTGTAAGTCATTCCAAAATCAATCTGACCTTCGGTGATCAAGTGATAGTGACACAGTTCTAATAGGAAACACAATCTCTCTCCAGTTTAAGTTTCAATCGAAAAGCAAAGACAACAATTACGGTGTTCGCCTCTCAAATCCATCCAGTTTCCAATAATTTACATGAGCACTCAGCCATTTTCATTCAATTTTAGTGTTATCACAACGACAAACATTTTTTCGATTCGCTGGACTTACACTGGCGGCACAAGACTTTGGCTTTGTGCCTGCCATTAAGTCTACTTATCTTTCTCTTTCATACTTAACAGTTTAACTCTCCTTGAACAATTGAAGGGTTAAGTATAAAAGTGTGACTAGACCTTGATGATATCTTCCAACCCATCCCCTTCTCTCAACTTTATAGTTTATAGTTTGTGCAAGTAAGTAGGACTTTGCTAACTGAGTGTTAGTGACAGTTGCTCAAGCTCGAAACTGGAGAGGATATTATGAAGAAAGTTCACTAAGTAAAAACAAGTAGGAAAGGGTTTCAGTTTTGCTTAACAACTGCTGTTGTCTATAAGTATTAAACTTAATTCATGCTAACTCACCAGCAGACAAGGAGGATGGCACCCTGTGCCGGCCGGTATAAGCACACTGGCTGCGTTTATCTATCCAGAAATGCATCGGAGCTTGCTAGATGTCTCCTCAGTCCAAAGGAGCCAATTATCAATAAAAGTCACTCAAAGACACAACATAGCGAGCTGCAGAAAAACTTGGAAGGGCTGCAAGAAATTTAGGATGATATAAAAATCTTCATGTAAGTGAATGGATCAATAGGTAACAATAAATTCTGAATAATGAAAAACCTGTATTGTTCAGTAAAAGTTTGGGGTAGAAGATCCTTACCTTCATTCTTATTATTTTAAAGTGGGTACACTGCAATTTTTCACAAGGGAAGAAATTACAAATGATTCTTACCAAACATTTACATTAAGCTATTTAGTTTTGCTATAATTTAGCACACATTTTATTTTAGATTTCACTTGTTTATTGGATAGATTTACCACAGATCACTAATATACTAATATTTACAGTTTTAAAATGTAAGAAGTTTAACTAGTAATTAAATAAATCCTACATATATTTCATTTGATTGATTAAAAAAGATTTAAAAGAATTCTTAAAATTAATTTTAGCTATTGCAATCGCAATTGACAGCCATTTCACTTGAGCTGTTGAGTTGAGGGCGGGGTGCTTGCGCGAAACTAAAATCAAAACAATCAGTTTAGCCAACTTTGAGATATTTGCCCGAATCAATAATATGAAATTAAGAAAGTGAATTCAACGATTACAATATTTCCGATGAATAATTTTCCGATTAAGATTTGTTTTCTCACTTATTACAGTTAACTACGATTGAAATTATATTTTCTTAATATTTTTTAAAGTAATACTATAAGTATCTAAATAAAATTTATCAATAAATCTCTACGAAAGCGATTATTTTGTGCTTATAAATTCATTAAAATCTTTATTTATCTTTTCAGATCAAGTTTATTTTTTTAATAAAATAGATTTTTTTAGGAGTTGTAATTAATTTAACCAATTTAAATTTCCCGCTAGCCGCTGGTAATGATTTTGAGATGTTACCGGAAACTTCGGTGACAGGCGCTGTTTTACACGTTCAGAAACTAGGTTAGGTCATACAAAACAATAATTGAAATATTCACGAATTATTAGAAAAAAAATACATATTCGGGTAACCACTTGTGTTTGTCCAAAACTAATTTTATTTGTATACATAATGTTCATTAAACATTGTTCATTATCAAAGTTTATTTATGTTTTTTACATAACCGTTATCTGTGACACCTATGATTTCCGAACGAAAATTCAAAAAGTATAAATACTTCCCATTGCTGCCAACATCAGTTCATAATTTGACTTTGAACTTTCTACATATCTTGAGTTAAGTCTGGCTAATTTCTTTCTTTTTAATCCATAAATAGTTGGTGATTATGTGCATTCTAACCAATACTAACTCAAAAAAGTGTTAGATCCGCAATTTTATATGATCAGTCAAAATGTTTGTTAATTCAAGAAAAATTAGGGATAGTGAACGTCATGCGAAACCTTTCTGCCAGTGTTGGAGCAAACGAGCACCGATCTCGTGGTTACAATTGAACGTTTGTTCGTGCGGTGAAGAAAACGACGGTGAGTTCTAAATCAAATAAAGACGAAACTATCATGAATTATTTTATGTTGCTTTCACTAGTGTCGTTACAGTACTTTCTCATGACAACCAATCTTGTTTACTAACATTCTTACAGCTGACTTTCGTATCAGTGTTAGGAAGTGTATAATACGCGTTATTATTTCGAATACCGATTAATTTGAACCTAGAAACATGAATTCTTCGCTCAAGCTGGAAGCTGGCGATCCAGTGTAGAGCTGAGTGGGCAGACTGTATGCCTGGAGCTTGGAGAGAAGAGCTCTGTGCCAGACCCGATAAAAACCTTTGGCAATGTCAAGGCTAACAGCCAAGAACCACTAGAGACCAAGGCAGTCTCAGGTGGTTATTTCCTGTATTATTACCTCCTTTATTACCACATTTATTACCTCCTTTATATTTTCATACTAGTGAGATCAGGTGTGACAATAAAAATCTTTTTATACCTTGCAGAAGTTTTTTTGTTGTAGTGATTAGTAGATTAGAAGAGATAACTTAGATTTATAATGATAAATAAACCTAACTTATTAGAAAAAAATTAGTTCTGCTATATTTCTGTGGCCAGACTTATGTGAGGATCTAAACTTTAATATAAGACTAAGAATAAATGATTATGATTATGATAAAATGTTCCATTGCGCTTTGACCTACCCTAAACTTATTTCTTATTGTTTTACTAAGCATCCATGTCTCACAACTATAATGTTAAGTAGGAAAGGGTACAGAGATTAATAGTTTATGTCCTAGTTTTTGAAGTACAGTGAACCCCCGGTACTCCGACAAATATTTTTCAAGGCAGTGTCGGACTATCGAATTTGTCGGATTATAGAGTACTGCCTAAGACCCCCTATAGTCCAGATTTTTTTACAAACCAGTACCTTGAAATCTGACAAATTACAGATCCAAACCTAAGATTTTATATGTTACACTCTGAAGTACAAATGATTCTTCATTATGTATATCAAATTTAGTAAATAATACAACACAATAGAGAGCAGTCAAAATCAAAACAAGACCTATGCGTCGAGCTCAACACTGGCACATACAAGTTTGTAACCTGCTCAATCATGCAATAACTACATTACCAAAGACTGTCAAAAAAATATTTAATAATATGTATATAATAGTCCGTTGGATTACAGGTGGTGGAGGATTAGCCAGGGGCAGGATTACCGGGGGTCCACTGTATTTTCAAACCAATAAAAATACTAATTATTAGTTTTGATTATTAACAATTATTTGCAATTAACATCTATTTTTTTATTGTCTCAACTGACCAATACTAATGATAGATAAATAAGATAATATAAGATTATCTTAACATTTATCACTCGCAACTCCATGGGCTCAATGTTGAACAGCACCATTATGAACATATCCTATCCCTCCTTAACTGTATCCTTTTCTTTATCCTATATCTGAAGGAACACTTTTAGTTTCTTCAGTCAGCCCATGGTAGGAACACTTGTTCCATTGACACCCTTCTCCTTGCGCCCTTCTTCACCGCCCAATAGCTGTCACCGGTTCTTTGCAATCCTATGGAACTGATCTTGAATAACTAGCTGGTCCGATACCTAGTAGATCACTCATTAATTAATGATTGTCATTATGGGTTTCAGCCAAAACAGTCAACGGGTGATCTTCTAGCGTATTTAATGCATGTCTGGGGTAAAGCTATGGACAAACTTGGTGAGTCAGTAGATATTAGCCTTGACATTTCCAAAGCTTTTTGATCGGGTCTGGCACAGGGCTCTTCTCTCCCAGCTCCCATCATATGGTCTGTCCACTCAGCTCTACAACTGGATCTCCGGCTTCCTGCTTGAGCGGAGAATCCATGTCGTCGTTGATGGATGCGCTTCGGAGTTTATGTCAGTGAACGCTGGTGTACCACAAGGCTCTGTTCCATCCCCCACTCTTCTTCATATCAGTGACATGTATCCATTAGGAAACATTCATTACTATGCAAATGACATTACAGTGCATGGTGGATATTGCGGTCGCCCAGGGGCTGGGCTCGTTGAAACCGAGAGGTCTCCCTCTCGAATGAATCTTACCATTGAGCTCAACAGGGTGTCGAACCTCATATCTGAATGGGGATCTAACAATCTTGATGAGTTCAATGTTAGGTGTGCACGTTCACAGCCAAAATGTTACCGTTCCTTCCCATTCCCTCTCTTCAGGTGCCTACTCTTTCGGCACAGGGCTCCATCAAGGCAGGGCAGAGAGAAGACATTGACACATAATTTAAGATTATTTTTTTCAAGAACTAACTAATGTTGTGCATTATTACCTTTTGTAACAGTTACTGAATGGAAATGGGAGCAGCCACAGATGAACGGGCTAAGTTGGGTGGTGGTTAGTGATGACAAGAAGCAGGTTACATTCCACCCGTCGTACAGCTCAGGCACCGCAGCTGTCCACGGTGATACCCCAATGCTGCCCAACTACCACTACTACTGGGAAGTGAAGATGCTCACAGATACATATGGAACTGACATTGTATGTATTTAATAGTCATTTGTTACTTTCATAATTTATTGCAATGAGTGAAGGAGTGGGGCTAGCTATATGGGTCTGTGGGAACTCTTGACCCTAATAATTGTATTAGTCTGTGTTGCTTATGAAATAAACAATCTTAATACATTTTGAAGTTTATACCAAATTAAACACTTTGAAAAAACTTTTTATGCATTCTCATCAATATTAAAGTTTGTTAGAAAAATGTCCAAAGTTGAAAAAATCGTGTCCTGGAACAGCATCCGAACCTGTGATCTTACAGAATCCGGGTGACTGCTCTGACCACTGAGCTACCAAGGAGTTCTATGTACGATTAATGTGGCTATCAGTTTGACAGAACTCTTAACTAGAAGTGCCTAAAAGTATTTCAGAAGGGAATAGAGAGGTATGTTGGGTGTAAAACTGAAAGACAAAGGAATACTTACTTTTGAAAACAGCAAGAGAAGAAAGAACTTATAAGTTATAAAAATATCTGTTTTGTTTTTGTGTAAAACCGCCGCTTATAGACACCAGCAATAACCAGGAGAAATCACTTGCTACTGCAGGTGCGTTGTCATCCTGAGGCCTAAGATGAAATGCCGTTCATGCCCAGTAATTACACTGGCTACCTTTCCCTTCAATCCGAAATACTGCAACCAATTTCTCAGCTGAAATAAGAAAGGCGGTGGTACCTTCCCATACAGGCCTACTACCTAGTAAAATGTAGTGACTAGTGACTCATAAATATATCTAAAATTGATAGTAGCACTTACACACGAACGATATATAGTGTTCCCGGGGCCTCTAGGCTTTTAGGCCAAAAATTAAGCCTATTAGTTCTTTTTTAAGGCTATGATAGAATAGTAGGCTTTTAAAAGGCTACTCACTTTAAAAAGCCTATAGGTTTAAAAAAGCCTATAGGCCTAAAAAAGCCTATAGGCCTAAAAAAGTTGAAACTGGGTACTTTAGTAGAACCCAGCCATTAAATTATTGACCAATCGGAAACCCTTATTTTTTTGTGAAAGGTTAATTGCTCTTCATTGTTTCCAAAAAACATCTGGTTGCAAAGACATTTCGGGACCAGATGTCTTTGTGACAAAAACAAAATATTAGTTTATGTTTTAGTATTTTACCATTGTTATAATTGCCAAATACTTTCCAGAGACACTCTTAAATTCTATTGGTGGATGATAGCCCAAGTAGGTGGCAGGTAGGTGACGACCTTTGTGTACAAAAATGATCTTAAGTGTGGCAGGTTGGACTATTCTTTGATAGTACCTAAAACTGTAATTCCAGATGGTAGGACTTGGCACGAACAAGGTGAACGTAACAGACTCCCAATTCAAATTCATGTCGCTGCTCGGTCAAGACGGGGAGTCTTATGGGCTGTCGTACACCGGCGCGGTGCGGCACAACGCGACGGTCGCGCGGGACTCGGCCGGCTTCTGCCGCGGGTCCATCATCGGCGTGCGCCTCGACATGTGGCGGGGCACTCTGGAGTTCTACCTCAATAGGCAGCCGCAAGGTTAGTGTATCAGTTATTGGCAGGGGTCGCAATCATCATCGCCATCGTCAGACTGTGGGACGTGGGACACACTTCCATAATACCACGCTGGTTTGGTGGGTTAAAGCGGTATTGAGTTCAGTAAGAACAATTTTAACTTTTTTCAACTTTTTCTAACCAAAATTCGCCAGTAATTTATTTTTTATTCCCGAAAAGAATCCCCTGACAACTTTTTATACTAGCCTGATTTGGTTTTGTAATCTGTGCGTACTTTTCCAATTATTTTGACTTCAGATTTTGTATGAAAATCCGTGCAACGTTAATACTCATAGCAGAATATCTAAACTACTTTGTTTAAAATATCTGTTCAATGACGCTAAAGCAATATTAGTACACACAGTGGATGTGACTGACCGCTATATCCAGCGTTGTATATTAATTCATACAAAGAATATATTTCTGCTTGTGTCGTTGCGATTACTGTCGTAGTATAGTCATGCTATGAAACCGTGTAGTGGGCAGAGGCCTTAAAAGTATAAGTTCGTCCGAAAAGAAATGTCAATGTTAGCTTAGTCATAGTTCATCTTGTTGTTATACCTAATTTAAAATTATTATTTACTATAAAAGGCTGTCAAAGTTTATGAGGTTTGTGATAAGCCTTTCCAGTCTCTCGGTAATCACGCAGGTCGTTGCCCTGCCAAATGTTTTGCTTCGAGGAACACTTAATTAATTTTGACCTATGCTTATTAAATATTGTTCCCACGATAGTCGAAAGGGTCATTCCAATAACGCGATAATAGGCTTAGCAACAATAACCAGGAAGATATTTCTCGAATAAAGTGTATTAGAGGACAGTGAATAGTTTAAAAATTAAGCACGTAGTTGTAGATTGGCTAAGCATATTTATTTACTATCTTAGGTGAGTTATTGATGTTTATTGAACCTATTTTAGGCAAAATATTATTAAACATGGTTTATCTTCTAGAGAACGAGACGTTATGTAACATTGTATTGACTAAAATAGGTTAAATTAATAACATTTGTTCATAAGGTGACATTGTTATAAATAAAATAAAATGATAAATGACATAATAAAAATGACATTGTTTGAAATGAAATGGAATAGTATTTATTTTGCAAAAGCCTGCAGTTAGGGCAATCTACTGCCTTGCTGCTCGAACATTCCTTAGAGATTAATTAAAAGATTTTTTTTTATACCACTAAGGTGGCAATCAAGCATACAGCCCACCTGATGGTAAGCGGTTACCGTAGCCTATGGACGCTTGCAATACCAGGGGTATCACTTGCGCGTTGCCGACCCTGTAAAAACCTTTTCACGCTTTTTTTTTAAGAACCCCATGCTGTACTTATTCGAGAAAACCTTTGCAGGGAGCTCATTCCACAACTTGAGCGTACGCGGGAGAAAGTTTATCTGAAACTATACAGTTCGCCACCACTTTGGTTCCAATTTGTGAGGATGAACTCCCTGCCGGTGGCGAGCGGTGCGATGAGAGAAAGAAGCCGTGGGTATTATGTCAAATAATTCCTCAGAACACGCCCTGTTATACAAACGGTAGAACACATACAAGGTGGCAAAATCTCTCCTTAGGCTTAAAGTTTCAATACCGCTTGTAAGCTCAGGATCGTCGACTATTCTCTTAGCTATACTAACAGTTGCGTCTCAACTTATTTAGGCTTGCATAACCTTTGTCCGTCATAATTTAAATTGCTATTTGAAACACAGCGATGTTGTACACAAGACAGCACATCGAGTGTAACAGTTGTACTACGAAAGCCGCCTCAAACACGAGCACCGTTAGGGTGACGTAAAGGTCACCCTGTTACGCTTGATGTGCTGTCGACTGTACATGCATTTGATACAAGAAATAAAAATATGGTTCTAAGACAGCATAAAGGTTTTACTTTACTATAAATAACAAGATTCCTAATAACGTACTGGACCTTCCAATTGACAAATTTAAAATTCACATGAAGAAAACTCTAATGTCTAAGGGCTACCACCATATTAATGATTTTTTAAATAAATAAAAAATGCTTAGTTGTAAGATTATGTCTTTTATGCAAGTGTACTTTTAGTGTCATTATTATTTCCACTAATTCTATTTAATTGAGTTTGTGGGTTGTTAATTTTAGTTTTTTTAAACAACAATCAAGGGTGGCAGCAACGTACAGCCCATTAGTAGTAGCAAGGTATTTGGTCTATGGTAGTAGGTTACACTTATATATCTCTAGTCTATGGTAGTAGGTAAGCGAATTCCGTAGCGTATAGAAGCTCGTAGCAGCGGCCAACAAGCGTCTACACATTACGGAATTCTTGCCACTACGTACTGGCGCTCTGGTTTCGATACGAAAAACAAAGCAACTTTCGCCATGGTCGATCCTGGGATGGGTCAATCAAAGATTGTTATCTCGAGCTCCTCCGTGCTTCGGAAGGCACGTTAAGCCGTTGGTCCCGGTTGTTCCTGCAATCACTTTAACCCACCAACCCGCATTGGGCCAGCGTGGTGGTGTTATGGCCCAAACCTCATGTGTTTCTCCCATGCAGGAAGGCCTGTACCCAGCAGTAGGACGTATATAGGCTGGTGATGATGATGATGAGGTACTTGGTGTTGTTTACCATGGAAAAATCAAAAGAAAGGGAGACGAGGGTGACTCTTGTTATAATATGCTCCGATGCGATGCATAACCCTTTCTTGACGAGAAAAAAAATCTAATGCAATAAATAGTATAACATTACATACGTTGAAACAAAGAAATGAACCTAAAAATAATTAAGGAGAATTTGTATGTATAATATTGTATAAATGTTAAAAATAAAATGCATTACTCATACCAATGCTTACTATCTCTGCGTTCTGCGGTTATACGCTAGGTTATCGTTAAGTTATCGGGCTGATAAGTCACGTCTAGGAGAGGATACTATGCGTGTACCTATATATCGCAGCCATCTGCTTAAATTAGCCAGTCAATTGAATGCCTAGGCCGTTCATTAAACGCCGACGGCATCCAATTAAATGGCTTAACGACAACTAGCCAAGTCATTGAACGCAACGCTACCTGGCTAGCTATTAGGCGCCTAGGTAAATAGTCTAGAACGTTGTTTTTGTGTGACTGTGAGATTGGTAGGTTCAAGGTAAAACCCGAATAAAAAGGGCTCCTGCAATTGAAAAGGTTTTAAAGGCATAGTGAATTTTCCAACTCGAACTTAAAGCGTCCGAGTGGTTATTTCTTGCAGTACCTAAGTAAGGTCATCGGCCCCTTAATTCGCTAAAAATTACAAGTTTTTATTATACATTTTATATACATAGGTACGTTTGTACCGGAATACGCAAAGTAGGGCCGTCGCGTCGCGCGATCCGTTGGATGCTGGTTGCGCAAAACCAATATATTAGGAGATCGATCCTCCCCGGCCTTTGTTCAGCAGTGGACATCATAGGCTGATATGATGATGATGATGATGATTTAATTTTGATTTTGATCAATCAAATATTCTTTATTGCATAGGATACATACATAACTTTTGAAAAGAATAGAAATAGAATTGAAGTAAGAGTCACGGCGTCACGAACTTCTTATCAAATGTGGGTGCATATTATCGACCTGACTATACGAAATTTCGGAATCCGCTTTACTCTTTATGACAAGGTGCTTTCGAACTCATTCAGTAAAATATTACACCGACTCTTGCGTCGTACCCAGTTGCTACAAATTTGAGATCAAGAGTTGTGAAGTATTCTCGAACGAATACAGCATGGGGTTCTACGAAAAGGGTGTGAGGTTTTACAGGGTCGGCAACGCGCAAGTGATACCCCTGGTGTTGCTAGCGTTCACACCGCTTACCATCAGGGGGGCCGTATACTTAATTGCCAACTTAACTTATAAAAACATGGTGCTCAAGTGTTAAGATATTTCCGAGTTCGATTCGATCGCACATCCAAAAAATATTTCGATTGTCAAAAAAATCTCTCTCCATCAGGCATATCGTTCTTCAACCTGCGCCGTCACGAGGCCCTGTTGCCCATGATCTGTTCGACGGCGGCGCAGTCGTCCATGCGGCTCATCTACGCGGCGTCGTGGCGCGCCTCGCTTCTCGTGGACGCCGTCAAGATCCTCGCCTCCTCCTCCACCAGCAACAGCCTGAGGCTTCCCCCTGGCCTGTGGTACAAGTTCAGATCACAGTTCTGGCTCACACTGCCTAACAAAGGTAACGGGTTGAGCTTCGCCTCTACTCCTGCGATTTTGAGAATTTCGACTAAGTAAGTTGTGGTTAGAACCACATGTTAGTTATCTAAATTCTCGTAACTTACACCTTTGCTACTCCCTCGTTATCGGAGTGTATTTATAATAACTACGTAATAATATTAAGTGTACACTACTATTATTTACGATAGTTGTGATAATGTTGTATGACATTGATATTAGTTACCCGAAGGATCTATACAGATACAGACACTAATTAGAACGCCGATATATGAGCAGCTATGATTCATATAGAAACAAAATCGTAACACGTTTACGGCAGCCACTAATTGTGGAATTTTCTTGAATATTATTTTATCTTTATGATCAATATTGTAAGACATGTCTCTGTATTGTCAGCATTCAAACGATGTATACATTCTGTCTCTTGTGCCAATGCAATAGGATTCAAAATCGGTGACATCTTTTCGGTGCTGATTGTGTGTCTTTTTCCTAGTCTATTGATTTTATAGTTGTGGCTTAATGAATTGGGTAAGGGTTAGCGGGCCTACAGACTTCAGCCCCTTCACTATGAACCCATTAAACGTTCTTAAATCTCGTTACTTACTCAAAAATTTGATTTACTATAAAAGATCTCTAATTTTTATTATTATAAGGTTGGGTTTTTAAATGAAACTTATTTTGAAGAATGTTTTATTTATTTATTTGAACACTGACATAATAAACGTCATAGATACCAACATAATAAACGTCATAGATTTAATATTTTTGATTTGCCTTTTGTTATGCTGAATAAAGTTTTATTCTATTCTATTTATAAATGTATGATGAATTTAAGAATGCTACAAGAGCTCGCAATAGGGTTCCTATATTGAATAACTTAGGTTTCAAGAGACTGATTGTCACTGTTTGTCCCAAAGGCTGCGTGCTAGAGGAGAGTGAGGCGGGGCTGGTGGGGGCGGGCCCGCTCAGAGTTCCGCCCAGTGTGGTAAGTGTCGAGGAATGATTGCGCCTTCCACGCATGCTCAGCTTGGCGGCAGTAGGTGCGTCATCAAACGCATACAGCACCACCTACGAAGTAGATTGTCCTCAATCCGAGTTGTTTTCTACTCGCTCTAATGTCAAGAACCTTAGTTCCCAAAGCGGTCCAGGTGGACCCCCAGGGGTCCACGGCAGAGTCGACGGGGATATACGTTGGCCTATCTTATCTTCACATTTTTTGACCAGTTTTGGGAATATGGTAGAAATGTAGCTACAGGGGGTCCACCGGAATCAGCTAAAATTTGAAAGTGGTCTATGAGAAAAAAAGTCTGGGAACCTCTGGTCTAGAATGATCCGAAATTTATGTAGACGATAATTATCATAAAACTATGAAAATTTTATAAAATTGACAGTTGCAATGTTTTACACACCCCTGCACCCCTGAGACAAGATGTCTTATAATAATCGTTACCGCTAAGTGGAAAATGTATGGGATTTGACATAAGCCCTCGGCAAACTTTCGAGCGCAAATGTAAATAAGATTATACATTGTCATTGTGCATATTTGTAATTTAAACAAAACTAACTCCCTAGAGATGTATTTACTGTTCATGCAAACAATGACACCAGGGTTTTCAGTGTATAAAGTTGTTTACTTCCTTGGAAATATAATGAAATAAGATAACAGTTTTTATGAAAAAGGTAAAGAATGACAACATTAAAAAAACATGAAACTTCTTCTGCTAAAGTAATCCGGTGAGCGAGTCACTCATTACACAAAGGAAGTGGCACGACGTCTTCCATGACTCCTTTGTCAGTTCGCGCGGGATTCGCCGCGGCGAATTCCCATGGCCAGGCTGGCCATGACTATATCCATTAATTTTATAAGATTTTTTAATCTATAGTCATATTTATTTATTTACCAATTAATGTACACAACAAAAATTCAATAATATTGTTCTTTGAGTGTTTTTTTAAATTAAATAGCATTTAATCATTTTTTATGTATTTTCTGCTTAGCGATCATCGAAAGTGGTCGAAAGTCTTCTTGTCTAGGGGGCTGGTAATAGGAGTACCTACCTACTAGTATGCACTGGTGTACACTAACGTCATCTGTCATATTAATATGTAAGTAACGTCGAAGAATTGTCAAACTATATGTGAATTTGGTTCATGAAATTGAACCAGTTAGTCCAATCAATAAATCCCTCTTTTTACTCTAGTATAAAAAATAACTTAAATATGTTTAGTAGGTATATTGTAGTAGTGGCGATATAAAACAAGGCTACGGAACGTAAAGCCTACATTAGATGCCCTAAGCCTTAACTAAAATGCATTTGAAGACGCACCTATTTCATGCCATGATATGTTGTTATCACTCATTTAACGGGACGCTGTGGCGTATGAATCATTAAAACGTCTTTTTCACTTAAATAAAATTGAATGGGCAACTTAATTAGATTGTAGCTGAAATTTAATTAAATTCTTAATTATACACACAAAAATATCTCTTCAAGGTGGTGTTGTCAATACGACTGTAAATTAAATCATTTGATACACAAGTTCATAGAAATATAATGATACTATCGAAAAAATTCTACAAACAATATAAAAATAAAGATTTTTTCAAACAAACTCAATAACTGAGAAATGGAAATAAAAAAGAACACCATACGGAAATATCGGGTCACTAACCTCGATAAAGACGGCAACACCGCTATTAAAGGTCTTTAACCTGGCCATGATAGTGTATTATCATCAGATACAGTTTGAATAAATTTTCAAACGAATTTTCCTAAATCCTGTGGCTAAACTATTGAACATTATTAAATACTGTTTTGTATGGTGATTATAAGCATTAATATACATACATTCGATGTTAAATTTATTGTCCTATTAACATCAACACCCTGTACATTCTAAAATCAGATTGATATTCGTTATGGCACAGTGTTGCCGTAATCATCTTATAATAAATAAGTAATACTATTTATATTGGGCGTCCATCCAAAATAACTTAAAAATAAAATATAGTATTAAGTTAGTGAGTTTTTACTTATTAAAATTTCAAGAAAACAAAATTTTATATTGATATTTCTTTATTATATTTTTTATAACTGTGGATTCTAGTGCCCGTAACGAAAGATAGTGTGGTTATAACATTATCAAGTACATTATAAAATGAAGCTGTTGTCAAACAATTTACTAGAAATATTTTGTGAATGAACACAGAAAAGTCGGTCGGTAGTGCATTGAACTATATCAACCTTAATCATAGATCACCCACCGTAATCATAAAAGTTAATACTCTTTATCACCCTATCTGATTTCAAATAATGTCTAGTCCTACATACATAGTTCCTTTGTCGACTGATTACTTTATTATACTTATTACTTTGTTATAATCAGTATTACAGTACTTCATAATGAATACTATGCATCAGCCAACATTAGGTACACAAACCTTTAACAAAGGGTAATTTGGCTATTCACAATTTCACCTTTATCGCAAAGCATTAAAGGGCATATAGTTGCAAGCGATCGGCGGGCGCTACAAATGAGTCAGGGATTGAATGCTGAGAGTGATCATGCGCCATTGTTTTGCGGAATTATACAGAGCTGTGTAGCCCATCGTTTTTTGTTTTTTAAAGTATTTTTTTTTTATAAGAGCAGCTTTATGGTATATACTGTCTTCATGCTGTCTTTGTAAATACGAAGTGTACCGATTCACACTATTCATTCTGAACCACTGTAAGTTTTTGTTTGTTATCATTATTAAAATATTCATAATACATCATCTAGTACTTAAATATAGCCATGTTTAAATGACAGTTCGAATCGGGAAACTACTGTAGACTGTGTGTCTGTTCCTTTGTTTTTTATTCAATACTTACGTGCATGCATAACGAGGCCAATGGTTTTATGGTATTTATTTAAATGGTGTGGTTATGCCTTTTTCTAAGTGTTGGTTTCCAATGCCTCTCTTGATAAACTGCAAGTCAAACAGCTGATGCGCTGTGTTATGTGAATTTTTATTGTAACAAGAAGGGAAGAGGGAGTAAAGCATCGTATAACTTATCTGGTGCTCTTACCTACCCCATAATATCAGGATGGTATTGTAGAATGTAGAAAATAAAGTCTTATTATATAGCGTAGGCGACGGACAATAACTCTTGATTTTTAGCGGAGTCGTATGCATGTTTGCCACTCGTATATCAATTTGTTATGACATTAATCAGTAGTAATTAGAGATAATCAATCAGTCATTTTGGTGGTAAAAGATTCAATTTTTGTTTTGTCAAAAACTAGACGTAACTAAAAAAATGGGTACCTTGCCTACTAAATGAACAAAATGGTTAATTATGTAATATACCTTACTATTTTCAAATCCATTGAAATATGCTCTTGTTTAGTTTGATCTTGTCTTGTGTTTGTCTTGTTTATTGGTCTCTCGCATGCACTGGATATTGTTTAATGATAAAACAATTGGTTCATTATAAATGTTATGGCCTCACTTCGTTCTATGATGACGTCGGTCTCGCTTACTTATTTTTCAGTTGGGTGGGGGTGGTCTTGTCCAAGTTAAACTCAAGAGCGGAACACACAAAACACGTAAATGGAGAAGCTTTACATTGTTCAAAAATATTATAATTTGTCCTAAAACAAAACAAATGAATCCGTATGTTTTGCAACTCCGCAAATCCGTCAAAGTTATCGTGATTCCACGTGTAATAAATTGTGATTTCAGACTCTTTGATGACGTCACTACTCCCCGGCGTAAAATCGAACGCCAGCCATGTGTTTATTATACAACACATTGTAAAAAATATTTAGTTTTACAGATTTCGTATGTTTCATTCAAACACTTTATTGAACCAGTACTTTGGGTGTATTTTTAAGTTACATAACTTAGCTAGTTTTAGAGGTTATTTTATTTCGATTATATTAGTACATTTATTTATTCATCAAAAATATATGTGAAACTTCTTCATATATTTATTTACTATAAAATGGTATCGTTATCTAACGTCAAGCAAATTACCCATTCAGTGGGAATGATAGCTCAGCATTTTATTTTACAAAGGAATGATGTTTTAAATGAAGTTCCCTTGAGTTTCCTTGAGTATTGACCCATTTCTATCGAGTACGCGACCGACGTGAGAGTGGGAGGAGTTGGGGCTTTACGTGTGAATGTGGTGTCTCTCCCCAGTCGCTGTCGTCTGGCATGAAGCGGCGCCACTGGCAGGCGGCGCCGCGGCCGCCCGGCCTCCGCCCGCGGACCGCCCTCTGACGCGCCCTCACATAACATGACCCTCATCACCTCTCTATACTTGAGCCAAATTCGATAAAGAATTATTGTAAACTAACCAAATGTCATTTTGTATAGGTTTGTCCCTTTCATTCTCTAACTTTCTTGCTCATCACTCAAACAAAAGTGACAGTACTTTGTTTACATTTATTTATTCTATATCGAATTTGGCTCAAGTATAGTGTTCATAACGCTGCCCGTCCACGCTTAGACTTTTTGTAGGACCGATAACCGTATTTAATTTTTACCGACTTTGTAAACCACCACTACTTTTTAATTAGTACAAAAACTTTAAAGGCTAATTAGGAATGGCCTTACTATCAAATAGGTATATGTAAGAATATTTTTAAATACCAAAGATATTATCATTTGTTGTTATTCCAAAATGACGCTGAATTTGTAGACGTAATTTATTACCCATTCATAACAAAAATGCATTTATCATATACTCTCGCTCTAGCGCATCCACTATTCGCGGTTTGATATATGATGCAAGCTCAACGGCCAATAGTGTAAACGAAAAAATACTGCGCGTACTATCGCCTAGCCTAAGGGCACGTGTTTCATTGATTCCATAATGATTTTACCAATTATTGTATTTTTTGTGGACAATTTTGAAATTTTGATTTTATTACTTTTGACTACGTGATCAGTAACGACTACTGACACCCCCAATTTTTTTTTTACTAATTAAAAAATAGCGGTGTATAATCGATTCAACGCACATTTCCTACGACATTCTCTGGCCAGCGCACACGGCCGATAATTTGTGAGTATTCTGCCGAAACATATCCATTTTCACAATCGGGTCGGCCGACATACAAGTACCGATTTTTTGTAGGTAGGTCGTTATCGGCCACGGTCCCCATTGCCTCACTTTAGCGGGCAGCCTAAAGCGATACGTCCATTGAATCTGCATCTGACCTTACGTAGCGTACAGATACGCTTGCTATGTATGACGCCTGGTTTCCGAGTTTAAAGTTGAAGCTGAGCATGTCTAAATCTATACTTAATATCGTCGGTGGGCGTGCAAGATCGCGTAAGAGCAGTTTGCAATACCGCGTATTTACAAATTTCGCAAAATTGAAATATCGCGCCAGCGGGCTCTTAGCGCTGATTCGCTTATACCAGATTCTCATTAAACAACACCCAGAGATACCCAAACAAGTTCAGTCAAAGAAATGTGTAGAAATATCCAAGACATTATATTTTTTTTTTCCATCCCGTGGAATAAACAAAAAGCACATACGCGGTATTGCAAACTGCTCTTACACGGTCTTGCACGCCCACCGAAGATATGACGTTTTCTATGAAAATTATTCAAATTCTCAACACAGAAACCAGCCCTAATTGTACTAAAAGTACAATCACTAGAACGGCTGAGTTAGCAGATCCATAGTTAGTACTAAGAAACTGAATCCGTAGGCTTCTATTCCGCACCTCACCTTAAAGGGTCCATTTTCTCGTAAGTTCTATTTAAGTGAACGATCATTTTAACTTTCTAACTATGCCACATACATTTGACAGTTGTCATTTGTTCAGCACAGACTGGTATTGCATTTTAATTTGGTCTTATTGTTCGAAGACCAAATTAAAGTAGATGTAATGATAAGAATATAATAATAATGCTTGTTTCATTATCTCCTAGACAGTTTAATATTTAAGCAGAACATTTTCAATACTGTAGCAAAATCGAATGTACATCCATAGTAATAAGAACCAATAAGTAGTATTTTAACCGACTTCAAAAAAGAAGGAGGTTATGTGTTCCACTGTATGTATTTTTTTAAATGTAGTTAATTTTATATTCACAAAAGCTTAGAATATTTAAAAATACAAAGCTTTTGCGAATATTCATTACTTTAAAATTTTACTGCTTACCTATCACTTTACCACTTGGAACATTTATAATCTATTATTAACAAGAAATTATGGTGCAGGCGTAGTCATAAAGTCATTTGTATGAAGTTTATGTGCCAAGTAAGTAAATCAGCTCTTGTTCACATCAATTTTTGAGCTGCCAAAAGTAATATTATTATGAGGTGTAATAAGAAAGTGTTGCTAGTTATTAAAACTATATCAATTGTATTACCTTTTTGCAAGAAATGTACTAATTTGACTATTGTTTGTTCTCAAGGTGCCAAGTAGTAACGTAAGTTTTTCATTTAGTAACCTTTTCTGTAGCGTAAAAATTTAATAATAGTCAAGCAAGAGACGAATATAACTGTATTTCAATATTAAAATAGTTTGAAGGTAAGAAATATAATGAAATCTAATTATAACGAAAACTTTCTTATCCCGAAAGGGGCTAGATCTATTGGATCTGTCATAAAACTTGTACTATAATGCATGCTCAACTAGTGGTCATACTGTCCTAGTCAAATGGTGTAGGTTCGAAATTGGCCCTAGTGTCAATGTCAGTAGATATGAATCTACTGTGGGCAAATATTTATCATCATATGAAAAATTATTGAAATAAATTTTAAACTACCATAAAATGGTTAGATAATCTAAATATTTATTAATTATAATATAAATTGTGCGCATTCTGCGCGAATTATTCAATTTAATAACGGCCTCCCACTAAATGTTCAGACGCCCTGAGGACCTGACAAGCCATTTGACAATTGCTATCGTTAAATAAAAAAATATAGAATTTGACATTTGTGATCGAAAATCATGCGATGGCTTACGTCAAATCCCACTGGATACATTTTCCGCTTAGCGATAGCAATTATAGAAAGGCATCTTGTCTAGGCCTTCTGGTCAGGGTCCCGGTGAAACGTTGGATGCAGGCTGCGCGGAACCGATCCGTTCGGAAATCGATGGGGGAGGCCTTTGTTCAGCAGTGGACATATTCAATTTAATAATCATTTGGTATGCTATGAATTTGTACAATTTAAATTTATAATAATTGACAACTCTTTTAGAACATATTTAATACAAAATTTTACGGAAATTTCTACATAGTTAATGTATGAAATAAAATTATAACTTTACACACATCATATTGTAAAGCAAGACATTAATTGTAACGGGTAAAATACGAAAAAATATATCCAATTATATCGACTAGGTATGCATTATGTGGGTCAGTATATGGGTCAGAATATGTTCGTAAACAGTTGTCAGTTGAGGGACCTTACATATTATTAGGAAATGGTGAGATCGCATATGCGCACATAATTCAACAAAATTATATAATTTTGTTGAATTATGTGCGCATATGCGGTCGGTACACTATGTTATTCAAAAATTTTGAAAATGACTGTACATATCTCTTTTGTTAAGGTCAGTAGTGTTATAAGAATAAACAAACATATTTGCTTAATAAGCACAGTTTCAATAAGTGTAACGGTAGTTCATTTGGAATAAATACAAGCCTTGGTGGTTTTTTATGTAATAAAAAGTTTTATTGTACGAATTGCTGATTGATTTATTTTTGTTTATCATGAAATGAAATCACAATATGTCAATAGCGATGAAAGTATCGACAGTATATTACCTATTTTAAGTAAGACTGGAATTCTTCTTGTGCAAATTAAAATAATCTGTGATATACATTTCATAATTATTTTCATTTTTCGTCCTTTACTCCTCAATTTGAACATAACCCTGACACATTTAAAAACTTTCATTTTTATTTTTACAATCGGATAGCAAAAGAAAGTGTTTGCAATTCTGTATACAAATGATATTATCTAGATTAAGCAAAATGAGATTTAATTTTGTGTTTGTTTGGTTTATATCTTTAAGACTTTTGTATTTACACTTTCCTTTGTGACTACAAAGCTTATGTGGGCTACAAAGATATATCTATTTATGCTTGTTGAAAAATGGCACTAGAATCTGCAATTGTAAATACAGTTACGTTTATTAATATGTATACTCTCTAGAAGCCACAGTCGCTATACAAGTCAATATCATTGATGCCAGCAGGACTGGGACGAAATAGTCGTGGACAAGGTTCTGAAGTGTATACCTATTTATGTGCGTGACTGTACAACGATAATTTTATTTTTCACATAACATTTTACATTCAGTCTCTAAATTGTAGTGCTTCATTTTATAGATTAGTGAATTATATATCCGCATCGGCTTTTTAAAAATGTCCAAGCTTCACTTTTAATAGATTGACCACTGGCTGGTCGAGCGGTCTGTACCCCTTGTTATGCAGGCTACTCGGTCAAGAGGTCCCGGGTTCGAATCCTGGTAGAAGGAAATGTTTGTATGATGAGTACGAGCATTTGTTTACGAGTCATGTCACGATGTTTATATGTTTATTCAGTATATTTCTCGTATTTATATAATATTATTATAAATATTTATCCGTTATCTAGAAGCATCCATAACACAAGCTCTTAATGATGCTTACTTTGGGCTAGATAATAGGTAGGTGTGAGTGTATGAATATTATTATTATTATTATTATATCTACCCTACCGTCTACCCCCAAAAAAACCCTTTTAATAAATTTACGTTTAAGAAAACATAAATTTACGTTAAAGAAAACATAGATTTTGTAGCGCGAAATTGTACAGTAGATTTTAATAAACTGTATTTAAGAACCTGTATGTTTGCCTAGAGCGCCAATAATGTTAAAAGTAAAAATTGAAAGTGGTAGACTTCCGGACAAAAAGAGTTCACATATACGCGGCTATTATTAAAAGGAATATAATAAACTGAGCAACTAACAATACTAAGTTAGCGACTAAAAATCTGTTTTGATCGACTATTCAACGATTTGTCGCCGAATTCGGATTTTTAGTTGCTCGCTTAGTATTTTCTTTGGTTAGTAGTATGATGTACAGTTAAAACCATGCCTTTTAAAATTACCCGTGCGAATTTATGCTATGATTCAATAAAGACAAAATTGCCGAAATATTTCAGCTTGCAGAGATCCTGCCGAGCCAGTACATCAATGGGTTCTACGTGGACAGCGTGGAGCCAGACTACCGCGTCGTGGTGTGGGAGTGACGTCAGAGCAACCTTAACCATCCCCGAAAGAATTCAAAATACCTATTATTCACTCAATTTGAGACGTCATCGAGTTAGGTTGATTACGGGATGAAAGAGTCAAGGTTTCCTTTGGTTGCTAGAGTACCATATACCAAGAGAGCAACACCCATTCTTTGTTTTTGATAATCGGTACGGACGACTGCACATTAAGTGAAGCATATCAGTGGGAAAATGACTCGTATTACAACCGATTATAGCACTCTCGGATGTTAAAAGTTCTTAGCTTGATCTGCAGGCGTGCGTACATATGTCCACTTTGTTAAAAAGGCATAGGTACTAGTTTTTAGATTTAGCGTGTTTCCTGCAGAATTAGACCCAATGTTTAACTAAAATAGATTTAGCGAAGCGACGTTATAAAATTGACTTAAGTTGAATTATGTCAGGATAAATGAGTTATTAAATTACATTTTAATAAGTTTAGTATGATGATGAAGATTGATGAATTTTAATAAGTTATTTAGTAAATGTAACTTTTATGTATATTTTGCTAAGGAATAAATGAGCTTCATTATTATTATTAAATGATTTGTACTTTTATGATCATGTAGGTAAGTACCTATTATAGAATAATAAATTTGGTCATGTGACAGCCAAACGTCATGCCGAAAAGCACGGAACGGCCTTAGAGTAAAAAGTTGTAGGCTTAGAACGCGCCCCTGTGGTATGAGCCGTGGACAAAATCTCTCTTCACTATTAGCATAGAGTAACTTATACTACTAGGTTCACTTAACAGGAGATAAAACGCGTTTATCTCTTTCTTTCTCTCATAAGGAGGAGAGGTAAACGTTCGTTCACTGCTCAGGGAGTTTGTCATGTTAGGGGTACATCAATTTCATTTGACATACTTTGTTTCTTACTATTGGAGCTACGTAGTTAGGGTTGGTTAGGAGGCTGGACTGCAGTGTGCCTAAAGGGGTTATTACATTTGGCTAAATTTAGTAAGATAAATGAGTTAGACTCTGAATTTAGACAAATGTTAAGACATTCAGACTGTTAGACACACTAATTAGCCAATCATAGTCGTGACAGCCAATCTTAATCAGTTAGCATGCTGAATTTAGCCAAATGTAAACCGATACGAATCTACTAGTTTTTGTTTATATATTTTTTTTCTCGTTTATCTTGGGCACGACGTGAGTGCATGTGAAGCTATAACTAACATTATTTTACACAACATCGGCCCAACAGCGGCGTGCAATATTGGCACGCACAGAAGTCGCGCCGAACACTTTTAAATAGGTATTAATTGTGTCGGAGCGAACTTTGTGGTAAAAAAATTGGTGTAGTTTTATACACATAGTGTTTTTGTTGACGTACAACTAAAAGATGACATGTCTCTGGTATGATTTTTGAAAGAAGTGGTGCAGAAATAAGAGAACTAAACTTTAAATCTTCGTATGTATTTCCTGTTGCTAAGAATCTCAAAGTAACAGCCAATCTTTCTCTTGGAGTAACATCATCTCTGAGCCGAGTGTCTTTTTTTTATGTACGGTGTAACTAATCTCAACAATTCTTTAAATTGTTCAGAATCAAATCTAAAAAAAATTCTTACATCTTCAGGCTCTAATCATCGTCATTTCATGTGCGTGTGGATTGAGGGCCACTTTGTTAAAACTCTTTGAAAATGTACTTAGGATTTAGTGAACATGCCCAAAGAATAGTGAAAGTTGGAATCAGAATTTGTGAAAGTCAAATAATCGAGTTATAGACTATAAATACTGGGCCAGGTGGGCCCTCAATCCTCTATGTGAGAACTGTCTCACATAGAGGATTGAGGGCCCACCTGTACCGGACAAACTATGGACACTACAGAAAAAGTCTTTACGCCACAATCTAAGCTAACGCCAAACAAAATTTGTGAAAACAAGATATTATCGCTAAACGCTATCCTATTTTGTATATCTTCATTCAAAATGGGCCCTAGGCCCAATCAGCCGAGAGACGCCCACTGCGGACATAAGCCTCCCCCAGGGAACCAATCGGACCTGCGCTGCCTGCATCCATCGGCTTCCTGCGACCCTCACCAGATCGTCGGTCCGCCTTGTGGGGGTCTACCAACGCTGCGTGTGCCGGTACGCGGCCGCCACTCGAGGACCTTTCCGCCCCAGCGACCGTCAGTCCTCCTTGCAATGTAGCCTGCCCATTGCCACTTGAGGTTCGCAATTCTTTGGGCTATGTCGGCGACCTTAGTTCTTCTGCGGATCTCATCATTTCTGATTCGATCACGCAAAGAAATCCCGAGCATATAGCCATCTCCATTGCCCTTTGGGTGACATTGAGCCTTCTTATGGGGCCCATTCTAAGCGGCCACGTCTCACTTCCGTCACTGGCACATCACTGGCAACACACACGAATTAGAGACTTTCGTCTTGAGACACTGCGGTAGTTGAGCCGAGAATATGCTGCGAAGATCTGTCGATTAACCTCTAAGTTGGACTAACCAAGTTGGCCTATTTGTCCCAAGTAAACATATTCGTCAACAACTTCCAGTGTAGAGCTTCCAACTTTTACAGGAGTGGGTACGACATGGGAATTCGACATAATTTTCGTCCTATCCATGTTCATTTTAAGACCCACATGTTCATTGTAATACCACAGTGTAACTACAACCAGTGGGTCAACGCCTTTAAAGTTGCGATCCATGCCGCTTATTCCCCATTGCCGCAGGTTGTTAAATTTTTTTTTGGAGTTTACTTATTATAAATTAATTTTCATAGGAGAGTGTAATTTTCGTGGTTTTCGGGGATCCCGATTCTAAATACAACACCTATTTCGAGATCCAAGATGGCGGGTTATAATAAATTTATTTATGTAATACTTAATCTATTTATTTCGTAATAATAAATTAAAAATGAATAAGTAATAAAAAGTTTATTAAGAAAAAAAATTACTGAAATAACTGAACGATGTGACTTTATAGTACAAAATCAATATAGGTATCATTTTCTGGGTTTTTGGGGTCCAGATTCAGATTACAAAATCTATTTTGAGACCCAAAATGGCGGACGTGACGTTTTAGTATACAATCAATATGAGTATCATTTCCGTGGGTTTTCAGGATCGTTCAGAACAATTCGTCAATTTTAAGGTCCAACCTTGAAATTGACGAATTGTAATCAGAATCCGGACCCCCGAAAACCAAGAAAATGATACCCATATTGATTTTTATGAAATAGATGCGTCCGCCTTCTTGGATCTGGAAATTGATGTTGTATTTAAAATCGGGACCCCCGAATACCACGAAAATTATACCCATAATGATTTTATATAAAAAAAATCGCGCCCGCCATCTTGGATTTCTAAATTGATGTTGTATTCAGAATCAGGACCCCCGAAAACCACGAAAATGATACCCATATTGATTTTTTATAAAAAATCGCATCCGCCATCTTGGATTTTGAAATTGATGTTGTATTCAGAGAATTTGTGGTGGAAGACCCATATGTAGGGTCGTCTGGGTAGGTACCACCGCCTTTCTTATTTCAGCCGTGAAACAGTTCACTGTGTTTCGGATTGAAGGGAAAGGAAGCCAGTATAATTACTGGGCATGGACGGCATTTCATCTTAGGCCTTAGGATGACAACGCACTTGCAATATCAAGTGCTTTTCCTTGTTATTGCAGGTGTCTATAGGCGGCAGTAACCGCTTACCACCAGGTGGGCCGTCAGCTCGTTTGTCATCTAGTTGTATAAAAAAAAAATTGGGTGGGTAGGACCTCCGAAAACCTCGAAAATGATACCTATATTGATTTGTTATAAAAAAATCGCGTCCGCCATCTTGGATTTCAAAATTGATGTTGTATTCAGAATCGGTACCCCCGAAAACTACGAAAATGATACCCATATTGATTTTTTATTAAAAAAATCGCGTCCACCATCTTGGATTTCAAAATTGATGTTGTGTTCTAAATCGGTACCCCCGAAAACTATGAAAATGTAGGAGACAAGTTGAGATGATGATATGCAGTCTCTCTCAACATAGGGTATTTTTATGCAACTAGGTGACCACCTGGTGTTAGGTGGTTGCCGTCGCCTATAGGCACCTACCTATATTAACAAGGAAAAAGCATTTTCAAATGTGACACTCCTGACCGGCTTGTCCCAAGTGAGTGTGTGTGAATGTCGGGCTCGCTACCGCCTCCCTCTCGCCCCGCTTACCCCTCAAGATTGCTCTGTCTAGCTAGACGTGCCCGTTGGCTGACTGTATGAAATTTATAGAGACTGTGGTAATACTTTGAGTACTTTCGACTAAAAAGAGTGAGAGGGAAGTGTTCAAATCAAAGTCACTGACACACTATGTCACCCATCAGAGAGTACTTTGAATACCTACTGGAAATAGAGGTCAATCTTACTAAGCCGTCAAACGAGCACTGTACCAGCCAGCGCTGCGAGGAGAAACCAACAGGGGTAAAGCGCTTATTACATTATCCTATTTCCTAACTAGAAACGGAGTTAGAGACCTAAGTAGAGAGCCAGCGACCACACTACACTAGATAGGATTCTAAATCAGAAAGAATATGTACCTACGCAGGCGTAATGTAGAAGCGCTTTGGTTTGCACTTATCGATGCCACCGTATTTATTTCTTACACATTTATAAAAAATAAAAATAAACTCACCTATTAATAATATTGATAGCATTTTTAACGAGGAATAAAATAAAATAAAATTTAAATAATAATAATATTCCTACACTCATACCTAAAATACCTTACCTTAATTAAGTATCATTAAGATGTGATACTGACTGATGATACAAACGTTTGATATTAAAATCTGCCCCTACCGGGAGTCGAACCCGGAACCTCTGGTTTAGTAAGCAATTAACTAACATAGCATTAAGAGGAAGTGCTGGGTAAAAGAATATTTCATATCACAAAAGTAAACTATCTCATATGAATTTTGTGTAGGTATACTTTTTGGTAACAGACTTTAGATTTTTTTAGAGATTGATACCAAACTAGAGATTTAGAAACCTGGTTATACTTAATGCTCCGGTGGCGTAGTTGTAATCGCGTCTGGCCGGACATCAGGAGACGCGGGTTCGATTCCCGCCTAGAGCATATTTTTTTTCATCGTTTTCTTTTCTTCATTAGTAATTGTTACAATATTGTGTTGTTTTCAGTTTTACAATGTGGGCAAGTTCTGTTATCCAGATGAAAATAATTGTTGAACTCAATTCAGTTGATAAAACTCATTTAAAATAATTATTCCTGAAAGTACCTACATTTCTGAAACTATGTGTACATTTCTCGAGGATGAAATGAAAGAGAAAAGGTTTATTCCTTCTGACGACACAGTTTAATTGATGAAACCAAAAACTGATACTTGACTTCTAGCAAAGTTTTCTAATGTAAGTACTAAAATATAGCTGTGCTTATTAACATGCAGGCTTTAGAGATATATTTATTATTTATCTTATTATTTCAGGTCTAGGTGTCTTACTTGCTGCAACTGTTTGCAATTTCAATAAAGTACCACCGCTTACCATCAGGTGGGCCGTCAGCTTGTTTGTCATCTAGTAGTATAAAAAAAAAAAAAAAAAGTAATTAAGAGAGCACTGTCTAGTGTGGTACTCCATCACAAAACTACTTAAGGGGCTACCTCGTGCCCACTAGCGACACCAATTAATTATTATTAATTATGGTGAATTTAGAACATAATAAACAAAAACGCTTTAGAGAATTGCTAAAGAACGGTATTTGTAATTTTTAAAGATGTATTTTGTATAAAGTGTCTACCTAAAAGTAACCAAATAATTTAGATATTATTGTTAAAAGTGGCCACTTTCGGCAATAATGAAAAAATAGGTTACATGTAGAGGAATATCTTATACCGAGCACATCTCAAAAAATTACAAATACCATTCTTTAGTCATTCACTAAAGCGTTTTTGTTTATTATGTTCTATATTCACCACAATTAATATAAATCAAGTGGTGTCGCTAGTGTCGACGAGGTATCGCCTTAATTACGAATATGAGGCCACGAAAAATTGGGTAGTGAGTTGCATAGCGAATTAGCTGGTATGTATAACTATAATTACAAAGCGAAGTGAGTGCCATGGATGTGGTTGGCGAGCATCAGAATCGATATGGGTTTGTTACAATAGAAATACTTTTAAAATCTTCTATAATTTAATGCTTATTCAATAAAATTGTAATTCAAAAGATACCTTTTGAATTTATCTCTTACTCCATTATTATTTTTTCAGACATAGCAAAGCGGAATCGTATCCAACAATATCTGGACAACAGGAACCCGTTCCCTAATAAAGCGTCACACATATCCAGATAATAAGCAGACAATAATTTTTTTTCATTCGCCACCACAGTAGTTAGACAAGGTAAAAATATTTCAATAAAATACTTTGATATTATCATAACTACAGCATTGCAACTTGAAAACCTTATTTATGTATGTAAAAACAGTACAGCCGGGGAATTTAATTGTTAAGCAAGTCAAAGGTTTTTTATTTTTATTTTATATGACGGCAACCGAGAGAACAGCTATTTTCAATCTATCGAATTTCTTCGTAACAGTTCGTGTATCGCTATTATTCGACTAAACGCGAATATTCTTCAACCTGCTAAACATTTAATTCCCTGACTGTACATGCTACTTGCCTGTATAGAATAAGCAATTATTTTAATCATAATCATAATCGTGGTTTATTTGCATGAATAACGGGAGTCTTACATGGTCTTAAATATTATGAAGAAATTGTATCCAGCCTGCTAGCAGACGTGCAAATTTTTATATTAAGATTTATCAATTATTAACCACATACATTTAATCATAAAATATTAAAAATCTTAAATTAGTATAAAAGTCATTAAAAAATTGTCAAATTGTCTTAAATTATTAAATACATTAAATATTAAATACATAAAATCACTGGAATCCTTAAATTACTATTTTATGCGCTATAGGTACCATTTTATAATAATTTTCTTATGATTTAAGAGGCTGGCCTATCAATTAATCATAATTAAATATATGATAACATTACTTAAAACAATTGTTATACGAAATTGCGTTTTCTTTTTAAATCACTTTACTTCACTTTAAATGTATCTATGTTTACCTTAATTATAACAGTTTATATTCAAAGTCCATTACACAAAAATGATTTAACGAATAAAATTAAAAATTTTATAGTTGAAAATGAAATTATTATGTTCAATTAAAGTTTGTAAATTAGGTAGCCGATTTCTATGTTTAGATTTGTGGTAATTATTTTCTATTCTTCAAAAATTGATTTTTTCCACTGCATTTACTTCGCCAATTTGAAATTAAATACAAAAACCCAGTGTGGTAATTCCAGTTTGAATACTACATAGAAAACGGCAATTTCATACTTAAAGATCTATATTTGTAGTTATCAATAAATTAATTGAAAGTATAGTTGAATTTATTGTAATAAGCGGGTTGCTATAATTAAATACACGCATTATATAAATGTACTCTTTCACTTTTATCTTACACTAGCAACCGCCTGCGGTCCTGTCTGAATATCGGTTATCGCTCTAAAATGTAACATATGTCCTTCCCAGAATCTCAAACTATTTTCATATCAAATTTCATCTAAATCGGTTCAGTGGTTGAGGCGTGAAAGCATATCAAACAAACTCACTTTTGCATTTCTATTATAAGTTAGGATTTGTAGAATGAATATCTTTACTTGCGTCAAACATGTCTGTTTATTGAAAACATTATTTTATAATAAAGTTGGTTGAATTTTTGCATTTTTGGGTTAAGGAACAATCTGTCACTTTCAAATTTCGCGCCAATCCGCGCTACTGAAAAGTTTCCGGTGGGTCCCACAAGCGGCGTTGTAGTCGTGTTATGACCCCGCTTCTTTTGTATGGAATTGAACCTTTTTTTTTTTTTTTTTTTTTTTTTTTTTTTATACAAAGCACGACAAATGACTCAACACCACCTGATGTGAAGCAGTAAGAAGAGTCCATATGCGAAGACAGCTAGTGCAGTTCAGAAACTACTCTAGCTGCCTCCACCTTGCCGGCCCGAAAGGTGCTTTTTCACGCCTCTTTTGAAGGACCCCATGTTATAGGAAGGAGGGAACACATGTGCTGGCAAAGAATTCCAAGTTCTGGAAGTTCGACAAAGAAAAGAGCTACTAAATTTCTTTGTACGTGATGTTGAGGTGGAGACAGTGAATTGATGACTCCGAAGACCGGCACGCGTGCTCCTGAGTAGGAAGGGGGAAGGTGGGATAAGGTCAAATAGCTCTTCAGAACACTCTCCGTGATATAGCCGATAGAAGGCGCTAAGCGACGCAATGTCTCGACGCAATTGCAGAGGCTCAAGGTTGTTGGTGACCTCTACATCGCCAACGATACGGACAGCACGACGCTGCAATCTGTCCAGGGCATCGAGTAGGTACTTGGCGGAGCCATCCCACAAGTGCGAGCAATATTCCACGCAAGACCGGACCTGAGTTTTATACAGCAGGCATAATTGGTCAGGCGTGAAAAATCGACGCACCTTGTTCAGGACACCGAGCTTCCGTGAGGCTGTTTTTATCACGGTTTCGATATAGTTCCTGGAATTCAGATCGCAACATATCTCCATACCTAGCAAGTTTAGGGAGCCCTGTGCCGAAAGAGTCGTGCCCTGAAGAGACGGAAGGGGAAGGAACGGCGACATTTTGGCTGTAAACGCGCACACCTGTGTTTTCTTAGCATTGAACTCAACAAGATTGTTAGATCCCCATTCAGATACGAGGTTCAACACCCTGTCGAGCTCAATGGTAAGATTCTCTCTCTCTCTCTCGGTTTCAGCGCGCCCAGCCCCTGGGCGACCGTAATATCCCCCATGCACTGTACTGTCATCTGCATAGCAATGAATGTTTCCTAACGGAATCATGTCATTGATATGAAGAAGAAAGAGTGTGGGGGATAGAACAGAGCCTTGTGGTACACCAGCATTCACTGACATGAACCGCGAAGCGCATCCATCTGCGAGGACACGGATTCTTCGCTCATGCAGGAAGCCGGCGATCCAGTTACAGAACTGAGCGGGCAGACCGTATGCCGGGAGCTTGGAGAGAAGAGCCTTGTGCCAGACCCGATCGAATGCTTTGGCAATGTCAAGGCTAACAGCCAGTGACTCTCCACGTTTGTCAATAGCTTCACCCCAGACATGCATTAAGTACGCTAGAAGATCACCCGTTGACCGGTTCGGCCGAAACCCGTACTGTCGATCATTAATTAATGAGTGATCTTCTAGGTATCGGATCAGCTGGTGGTTTAAGATCCGTTCCATGACCTTGCAAAGAACTGAGGTGACAGCTATCGGGCGGTAGTTAGCTGGGTCTGATCGGTCTCCCTTTTTGGGGACCGGTTGCACATTGGCCTCTCTCCAAGATTCCGGCACACACCCGGAAGAGAGAGAAAGACGGTATAGCCGCGTTAAGACAGGAGACAACTCCGCTGCGCAGTTTTTCAGTACTATCGCTGGAATGCCATCAGGTCCACTAGCTTTCCGGACGTCGATTGACTGAAGCTCCGCACGTACATCACATTGCCTAATACGAATATCGGGCATTGTGTGGCCACAGTGGGAGAGTGTTGGTGGCTGTAAGTTGCAGTCGTCGATTCGGGAGTGAGCCGCAAAGAGTTTTACCAAGAGATCGGCTTTCTCTTGCGGCTTGTGAGCTAGCGAGCCGTCAGAACATCTCAACGGGGGCAGCGAGGGTTGACAGAAGTTGGATTGCACGGCTTTGGCCAGACGCCAGTAGCTACGGCTTCCCGTAGGATGCGTAAGAAGTTCTTGGCCAACTCGTGCAACGCGCTGTGCATCCGCTCTGATGAAGGCCCTTTTGCAGGACTTGGTGGCGTTGTTATAGACTGCTTTCAGTGAGTCAATGTTGGGATCCCCGCAAGCTCGGCCCCTGATCCAAGCGCGGTATGCCGACTGTCTGTTTTCAACAGCTAAGGCACAATCGCGGTTGAACCAGAGGTTACGCCTACCCCTACTGATGAGATCAGAGTGAGGGATATAGTACTCCATCCCTAACATGATCTCATCAGCAACAGCAGTAGCGCTAGCGTTCGGGTCCAGCTCACTGAAACAGCGCTGCCTCCAAGGGACAGATGCGAAGTAATCCCGCATACCGTCCCAATCTGCCGACGCATAGTGCCAGATGCGGCGTTTGGCAACCATAGGTACCGGTGGCGACGCCCGTGGCACCCCAGCGGATACCAGGCAGTGATCCGATGTTCCTAAAGGAGCACGAACCTCTAGCCGATATCCATCCGGGCGAGTCGTCAGCAGAAGGTCCAACAATGAGGGCGCGTGACCGACAATGTCTGGAATCCTGGTGGGCTGGTTTACCAGTTGGGTCAGGTCGTGCGTGAGAGCGAAAGCGTAGGCAGTTCTACCAGCATGGTCAGTTTTAGAGGAACTTAACCACGACTCGTGGTGACCATTGAAGTCCCCTAAAAACACCAATTCCGCGGTTGGAAACTGCTCCTGCGCAACATCTGCCACCCGACTAAGATGTTCGAAAAGTCGAGTTGTCTCCATGTCACCGCTGTGGGATCTATAGAGGCACACGTAGATTCGGCTATGTGTGCCCAGGTCCACATGTACCCCAAGAATAGAGTAGGAAGGGTCCTCCAAACAGCGCAGACGGCGACAGCAAACATCCGCCCGGACAAACAAGCATACCCCGGCCTTCGCTTTGAAGGACTCTTCAAGAGCGTAGCCGGGGTAATCCAAGTAGCTAGTGTCTGCCGGGCGGAGTATTTGCGTCTCCGTCAAAAACAGCATTTCGGGTCGAGCCGTCTCGAGATGTTGGTGGACGGCATTGAGGTTAGCATGGAGCCCACGGATGTTAGTGAGCCCGACCTCAAACAGCGTGGTTGTGGTGGGGGTGTGCACCACTGAACGACCGGAACTGTTTTTGAGCGCTGCCATAGTTGAAGATAGAAGGAGGAGAGGCGTGAATTGGGGGGACGTTGCCGCGATATATACGGTCAAAGCGTGAGGCCTGTTTCCCCAGGTAATAGCCGACAGTAGAGACGCGCTGACCCGCCGAACGGAAGGGCCCCCGGACCTCCCCGGGAATGGCCGCCGGGACCCCACCACCCGGTCACCAACCGGCACGACGGACCACCCCAAGATTATGCGTGGCATGATAGGGCAGCCTCACGAACTGGTTAGGTTCGCTTGGGCCCCTGTACTGTACCACGGGCGGCCAGCGGAACAGCCGTTTCTTCGGGTCTCCCTGGTCGGCGGGTCAATGCAGTCCACCTGGCTCTGGTTAGACGGAAGCCGTCACTGACCGCATCCATCGCCGCAACGTCTCCCCAAGCTCTGGTTGTACGCTGACTGATCCCGGAACGCGACCACAAGTGGTCACTTGGCGGGTTTTACCCCATGCGTACGGTGGTCACTAACCAGACGGGTGTTCAGACCCTACCACCAGTCGAGCAGTTGGTAGCTCGGTAATCCCTTAGTCGCCTCTTACGACACCCACGGGAAGAAATGGGGCGGTGAATTGTATTCTTAATCCGTCACCGCACGGACAAAGAATACAATTCACCGCCTGTTACTAATCTGTGGTTGAACTGAACATTCTTGCTTGACATTAGGGATGTAACATTGTACATAAAAAATCGATTTTTAATTAATCGATTTTTATTGCAGGATGTAAAATCGATTAATAAAAAATCGATTTTTCTGAAGAAAATAATCGATTTTTTTTCTAATTTGTCCATTAATTTCAAAATAGACACCATAAATATATTTATTAATTAAAATGTATATCAATAGATATATTAATTAAAAATAAACAGGAGAAATAGTAAGTTTTATATAAATAATCAACACAAATTAAAGTTTTAGAACAATAAAATTATAAAAGGTTCAGATAAGTTCAGTATAATGTTTTTTTATATATATTGCATGGCAACAACTTTTTACTTTCTGCCAATGTTAGTGTTGAAGGTAGGGAAACTATATTTATATGGAATGGATGACGGAATGACTATAACAGTACAGGAGAGTTACAGGTTTGGAATAATAGATATTTGCTAAGGACTACCTATAATGTTTATAACGGAATATATTTAATAGATACCAATAATATAATGTTAACCTTTAGCTAGTCGCGTCGAAATACTTACACTGTTAGCCGCATGGGGTCCATGTGTACCCCATTATTATTTGTGAAAAATAAACAAAACTAGTAAATGCTAATATTTATTTTAGAAAAGAACTTTAAGAACAGCATCTTATCTTTACAAAAAATTAGAATTTGAGAAATAAAAACAATAATATACTCCTAAAACAGTCTTGAAAAATACTTATAAATTATTTATCACAGGAATCACAAACTTTGGTTTGGTGATCATTACACATAAATTTATTACATTTCCCACATTTCGTTCTTGTTTTTCTATTCTTAGACCTCGAACATAGATAACAACGGCCCTTGGAGCCACTTGAATTGCTCCCGGAAGTTGAAGGTTCTGTTGTAAGGAGTCGTCTATTCAAAGGCCGTGGCAGAGTGGGAATTAAAGTTCTTTTGGTTTGGCTAATAAAGAAAACTTGTTTAGTCGCAGAATGTCCAAGTCAACTTGATTCATTTACTGATCAGAAAAAAACAAAACTGCGGTCTTGCTGTTCAAAAGAGTATTCTTCCATGCCCAACTCGTCGTCAGTCTCATCGAATAGTTCCAGGTCGTCATCTTCATTAAGAATAGCTTCTATGTCGTCTACATTCACTGGGCGGCCTCCCATCTTGATGTTTTATCTGTAAATATTTAATAAACATCTAAGAAACCAAAATTTTAAACAAAATATTAAGTTAATTAAATGGCATACTCACCAAAGTTGTACTACACTATTAGTCGCGCGGGGTCCGTTGGACCCCAGGCATCTCAATGTGGCACGTGTGGTTGAGCACCGAGAAGAGAGGGGCGCTTGAGCTAGGAAGCTACTTGAACGCACAGTCGCGTTGACACACAGGACCCCACGCGACTAGTTAAAGGTTAAGATATGTTACACAAAATATTAAATTTTAATATTATTTAGACATATAAAGGAATACAAAATATTAAACATTATGGAGATAGTATTCTTTGATAGTCAGTTCGCGTTCCGGGCTTCGGGCGAAAAGACCAAACTTTGTCGGGGGGTTACAGATGAAACATCGGTAATAATATTGATTGAATTATTATAAAAATAATCGATTATTTATCAAAATAAAATCATGTATAAAAATCGATATTTAATTTTTAAAAAAATCGATTATTAATCGATTTTTTCCATAATCGATTATTTTTTCACATCCCTACTTGACATTCTTGCATTCTTCTCTTCTCCTTAAAAAGTAAAAGTGTTCTGTATAGTCTAGCGCAACTTCGTAAGAAGAAAAAATTGTATGAAACGTGCACGCTCAGTAATGGCGGTATAATCCGCCTCAATCCGAAAGAAGGCATTATCCATACAATCAATATGTTGGTCGACGCTCTTCATAAACAGGTGATTTATATCTGTCATCTGTCTCTGTCGCTGTTGTCTTGTTTTCAAAACGTTTGACATTTCATTTAGTTGTGTTGTAGAATTTTCTAAAATCAGAAATTAATGTAAATTATTATTAAAAACGAGTGTTTTGCCTCAAGAAATAAGCTTGACCCAAAAAGGATTGTGTGTGATGTGAAGTAAACTAAATGAGTAAACGAATAAGTTAAGAAATATGTAATTTAAAGACACGCCGGCGGCCAATGTAAAACGAACATATTATGTCTGAATTTCCTCTCAATGATGATCGGTAAGTACCAATGACTGTTAATTAGTTCTATTCTAAAGCTATTATTGTTTAAATAGTTATTTTAGTACAAATTTCAGTACATAAAAGTAATATTTACCTACCGACCTAAGTAAAAAATAGTGCTGTCTGTACAATTTTATTTCCCTATCGATGTCGTGCCCATTAAATAAACCACTTTATTTTTTTCGCAGATGTAAACAGTGGGTTCAATTGACAGGGAAGGATTTGGTGTATGTACCAATCGACAACAAAATCGCGACATATTTTTGGTGTAGTCGGAATCCAAATCGGAGTTAATGGCCGATCCAGGACGATTCACACGCCTACCGTCAACCTAACAACCTACCATGTTGTCATAGTAGTGAAGCTTGATATATTGTATATTATACTGAATAAAAGTTTTTCAAATACCATTGTATATTAATTTCAAACACCTATAACTATCGATAAAAATCTAAATTATATCTCTAATCCCTACTAAGCACATCCCTATTTTATTGCTTATGTTGGCATTATTGTTGCCAGACTGTTGTGTTGGCTAAATTTTTATTATATTGGTATGAGTCTGGCGTGCACGTTCTATAGAAATTTTTTTTTTCTTGAAGTCCCGTCTCTTCTAGCGTAGCATTTTATATTCTCTTTGAATAAAACTTAATAGATCGAAATAGAAACTCGGTATTCTTTTATTATTTTCAATCAATCACAAGCATCATAACTTAAAAATGCACAGTCGATAGACTCATAACCAAAACTTTGCGTTTCAGGTTCAAACTTATGAAATTAGAATACCAATACTCAGAGTTCTTATTAGAGGAAAGTTTAGTGTTCCGTTCCACTCAAAGAGTACATTTTGGTTCCACTTGCCGTTTGCCGCTTTCAAGTTTACAATAGCTGAGAAAATGACCCATTTTGTGAGTACCCATATTATTTTAAATTCGTTTTTTATCCTTTTATTTTCATGGTTTGTGATTCGGGGCGGCTCCAGATGACGTCAGGATGTGGGATGGGTCCCACCGTGGGACACTTTATTAGTTCAATATGTTTATGCTTTAGGAACTAACATTGTAGAATATAAAATAGGAAGGGCCGGGGAATGTACAAATAGTGGTCTCTGTTTGCTTCCTTTAAAAATAACTTACCTGTTAAACTAATAAAAGATGAAGGAGTCAAAAAGAATCTTCTGTAGCAATATCTGTCACAGAAGCTGAGCTAATAGCACTCTCAGAAACTGATAAAATATGGTTGAAAGGACTTCTGAACGAAATGATGACAGAGATTGAAAATCCCATTATATGTATAAAATGAGTTCTCTGTTGACTGAAGTTGGCTGAAAATCCTAACTACGAAAATCACAGAAGAAGAAAACATATAAAGCTAAAGCACTCTTCATTATGGGAATTTATAGGAGGTGGTGAACTCTCAGTAATACAAGTCTCACCAGGGAAGCAGATCACCAATATGTTTACCAAACCTCTTTTTGGAACAAGATTTCCAAGACTTGAAGAACTAATTCAAAACAATTAACTGCATCAGTTCTTAAAGTCCTGGGTATGTGAAGAGGAAAGCTTACAGCATACCACATTCTCACAAAGAAGCTGCACACTCTTCATATATTTCTCAATGACCTGTGACAGACATTTGTCTTGTAGAAAGAGAAGAGTCATTCTTGTCAACAGTTGCGTATCTTGCTTTAGATGGCCCGTGTAACAAAAATGCTTGGTAATAAATAATGATAATTACACAAAGTGTAGGGCATGTGGTCTAAATGAAGACCATTAATGACCCTCCATTATCTCATGGTTTTTTAAGAAAATATTATTTATGTGTACTTTATCTTGCAAAAATCATATAGACAATAGTTTCAAAGATATTTCAAAAAATTCTTTCCTTAATAACCTGATCAATAACCTGCAAAACATACCTCATTTTGAGATGTTATTATTTTAAAATGGCTCAGATTCCGAAATTAAAATTTACATATTTGTTAAAATTTTCCTTGCTTAATAGTATTATTTTTGTATGCTTAGGGCCTCTTTCACCATCCCCAAGTAAAGTGACAAGTAGACTAATTGCCAGTTAAAGTCACCAGTAACTGCACGTACGAGTTTCACGATGTCCGAGTAGCGCTAACCAACGGTTAAAGTAGCCAGTAACTTATTGGCTACTTCATCTGCCAATTAGCTTGTTTAATTGACGAGTAAAACAACATCACCATTGTCCATTGTGAATTCATGAGTCTATTTATTGAAAATTAATAATTAAAAATGGATCTTTTTGATTTGCTTGATCATGAAGTAGATGAATTTGAACATTCTGTTATTCAACGCGTGCCAAGAATTCGTACATTGAAATTCCGTGTTGATTACTTCACGGATCTTGATGAAACTGACTTTTTTGCTAGATTTCGCCTTTCGAAAGATGCAGTGAACCAAGTGCATAATTATATAAAACACAAAATTACTTCTAAAACGCTAAGGTAAGCAGTGTTAAATAATTATTTTTCATGTGTCATTAATAACCTAATACCTACCGTGTTTTACCCGACGTAATACACGGATATAAATTGCATTTAAGTATCTATCTATTCTCATTATTTAAGTAAATATTTTTTTATAACAGAAATCACGCAGTTTCGTCAAAAACATGTCTTTTATTGACATTAAGGTATCTAGCCACTGGATCATTTTTAAGGAGTGCTGCTGATTTTTGTGGCGTTAGTCCTCCAACAGCAAGTCGCATTGTTAAGAAAGTTACTACAGCTATTTCGCAACTACGTCCTGTTATGATAAAGTTCCCCAACGATCTTAATACCCTAAAATCTGGGTTTTATGAAATCGCAAGATTCCCTAGGGTAATAGCAGTTATTGATTGTACCCATGTTACAATAAAGTCACCAGGTAGGTTTTATCAAAAGTTTTCTTAAAATATTATTTGGTTATAAAAAGAAAATTTCATTTTAATTACTTAATTATTGCCCATTGTTTTAGGAGGTGACTCAGCTGAGAATTTTAGAGACAGGAAGTCAAATTTCTCAATGAATGTTCAGGTGGCTTGCGATAGCAAATTGAGATGCTTAGATATTGTAGCAAGATGGCCAGGGTCTGTTCATGATCAGACTATTTTCAATAATTCTTCTTTAAAACAAAGATTTGAAAGTGGACAATTTGGAGATAGTTTTCTTCTTGGTGATAGTGGATATGAGCTAAAACAATATCTTTTAACACCCTTTTTAAACCCAGCTTCACCCGTACAAAATTTATACAATGAATCCCATATACGGACAAGGAATACCATTGAAAGATGTTTTGGGGTGTGCAAAAATAGGTTTCCTGTACTTAGGCGACAAATAACACTAAATTTAAATCGTGTTCAAGCTATTATAGTGACCTGCTTTGTACTGCATAATATTGCAATTGACACAAATAATAGAAATTTTGGAGACAGCTTTGAAGAATATTCTAACTCACAAATCTCAGAAATAGCAGCACAAAGCTCTGAATTGAATAATGATATGAGGAATAGATTGGTGCAAGAATACTTTTTACCATTACTAAATAATCTGTAAATAAAACAAATGCTATTAAATCTATTCATTTAATTGTTTTCTTAATATTTCTAATTTTAATTTATATTCCTCTTCCTTCCACTTCCGCTCTTTTTCTTTAAATTCCCACTCCTTTTTTTTCTCAATAATTTCTGCTTCCAAAAGTTTTTTGTGTAGCTGTGCTATGTGCAACTTGGCTTGAGTTAGCTCGTCAAAATGAGATTTCTTTTGGAAATTAGCTGGAAAAGAAAATATCATTAAAATTTTCTCAAGAGCTGATCGTTTACTTCATTTGTAAGGGAATATAATTTTTAACCAGTTACCTTGTCCAAAGTAAGCATATTGGAGAATTATTTAATATCTATATTACATGGAAAATATAATTATAAAAATAATAATATTGGTAAGTACATACATTGAGGAGCTCGGTGGCGTAGTGGTTTAAATGCTCTGGTTTGGACTATGAAAACAATGAAACTTTCGCCATGGTCGATCCCGGGATGGGTTTATCAAAATTTTTTTATCTCGAGCTCCTCCATGCTTAAGAAGACATGTTAAGCCATTGGTCCCAGGCTACTTACTGAAACCGCTTCAACCTATCAACCTGCACTGGGCCAGCATGGTGGTGTTATGGCCCTAACCCTCTCTTCTATATATACTATAGGCTGGTAATGATAATAATAATAATATTCATACACTCATCACGCATCATTAACAGCTTGTGTTATGGATACTTGATAACAGAGAAATAATTATAATAATATATAACCCGGGACCTCTTAGCCGAGTAGTCTGTATAGCAAAGCAAATATCTGTATATGATGATGTGATGATGAGGTACATACACTAAAATATTACAATAAAACTCCTTACTGAATGTTAACAACCTCAACCCGAAAACAAATATTAAATATTTGTGTCTATCATAAAGCTCCAACCAGACCTCGAACTCGGGAGCTGTATTCTAGTATGTAATGCTGAAAAAGCTTGCTTATATACACTATTGTTATGTCTTACTAGTTAATGCTGGATGTTTCCTTAATCTTAAGTTTCTTCTACTAGTAGCATCCCACTCTACATTGGCTGATGAAGATTGAGGAGTTGTAAGAATATATTGGTCCCTTGGATGTTCTTGCAAAATTTCTGCAATATAGGTATATCAGTTAGTTTATAAACACTATTTCATTTCTTAAGAATACTCCATTTTAATATAATAATATTATATTTGTACCAAAGCCTTAGTTTTTATCATTAAATTGTATTCTTTGCATAATGTTATATTTGCTAAAAGTGAAATAAAATAAAATTACATGAAAACATACCTGCGACTGTTTCCACACCAGTGGCAGGCAATTCGTTAAATTGATTTAAAATCATAACCTCTTCTACAAGTGGTATTTCTGTAAAAAAGTAGAGCATTATTATACAAAAAAGGTAATATTAATTATGAGGTAGCAGTTGCTAATGAATAATATTAATATTAAAATGTGACAGTAAAAAAGTCTAGCTAGGTAAATATGCTTTTGCAAAATATTGGCAACTAAAGACATATTTTTTGATTTTCTCAGGTGTGCATACAAAGTCTAAACAATGTTAAAATATGTACATTGATGGTTATGTACGAACTTACCGGTTTGAGTAGTTTCATTTTCTAATATGTTCTCGGACTCATTATTACTGGGAGTTATTATTTGCAAATAATCTTCCGTCGAGGCAACAGTAAGGTCATCTGAAACACCATAAAATTATGGTTTTAAACAAAGCAAGTACCTGAACTGACAGTCTGCATATTTTTAAAACAAAATCTTGCATATATATGTACCTACAATACAACTTACTTACCTTGACTTTCTTGGGTTTGGGGCAATATATCTGAGTCACAGGTGCTTTGAAGACCATCTGTACTCAAGATAATCATAGCTTTTATTTTTTCTTCTACACTATCTAATGGTGGTGCTGTGTTTTTGCCACCACCAGTACGGTAAAGTTCTGAACGTATTGCAGCAGATTTTTTTCTTACTGCTCGTTTTAGACCCTCATATTTTACTTTGAGGGTCTTTATCGACCTAAATATTCCACCAGATTGAGCATTAAATTCATTTTGGATATTTTCCCACGCAGATTCTTTCTTCTTCCATGTTGACGCATCGCTTTGTTTATTTTCTAAAATATTTTGATAGTTCTGCACTAGGGATATTAAAATATCTCTCTCCTGCATAGAAAAATTTGCACTTCTTTCTCGTTTAGTTTTAGATAATAATGTATCCATATTATTTAACTTAAATAAATACCACGTACGACACAAGAGAACAACAATAGAAACTGACACCTAAGTGACGTTCAGCGAGTGACATTTGACGTTTTTTTGAACGAATAAACGAATGATTTGTTGCGTCATTCACTTAACCCGTGAGTAGTTACTCGAAGCTTTGATTTCGGTTGTGAAATTCACAGAAGATACTTGGAACTTTTACTTGCCAATTAACGTTAATCAATAAGTAACTACTCGGCACTTTACTTATAGATGGTGAAAGAGGCCCTTAATATAATAGTATTTTTGAATCCTTTGACTTAGTTGCTTGATATTTTACAGGTTATTGTCCCAATAGATAGATAAGTTTTTTAGCTTGTCCCGTTTTTGTTATGTGGTTTTTCAAAGTGAAAACCCCCTAAATTAGGTATATAAATATCATCCAAATAAAAAAAAGTTTATATTTTTCCCCAGAAATTATTAGTCCAAAGTATACACTGTATTAATAATCTAGCGGACTTATTCAATATTCCGAAACACAAAAAAAATTAGGCTAAGAGAAATTTTAAAATGTTTGCAACATTATGGGTACCTTCTATTGACAAAAAAATGGTATTTTCTTGAAAACAAAATTTTCGCAAATCATACATAAGGGTCCTTCAGGTAGCCCATGGGCCCCTCCATCGGTGGTTTTCTTTTGCATCACATTTTTTTCTAGAAATAATATTTTGCGATTTTTTGCTCTTAATTGTTTGAGGTGTATCCCCGTATCATTGATACAGCTGATACGTCGGTAGCTACGCCCTGCTTGTCAAGTGTAATTAAAATAAATAATTTAAATATTTCCAAGTTTACTCCAAAAATATTCATTCTCATAAAAATTTATAGTCTCATCTCTCAAAGCACCCAATAAAAAGTTATGAAGATTATTTATAATATAAACCTATTTATAATTATCAGACCTATTTATGTAGTAAATAAAATGAATTATAAAGCAATGGGGCAACTTTTTTAGACTTATAATTAATGTTGTTTTACTTATTTTATAGCGTGAACCAACTGTAGTGGGTATATCCAACTTCAATGCAGCAGAAGATGCTGCCGCACTGAGGGCTGCTATGAAGGGGCTTGGCACTGATGAGCAAACTATCATCGACATCCTGACCAGCCGGTCTAATCAACAGCGTCAGGCTATCGCTCAGGCATTTGCGCAAGAGTTTGACAGGGTTAGTAAACAACATAATCATTAGGTACTCTCCAGGGGTCTTCTATTGTACTATTTGTGTGGATATACTCCATATGCAAACAAGCTTTGTTGAAGACCTGATCAGCAGTACAGAAAGTCATATTTCGATGAACCAAGATTGGCTATAGCTCGTTTAATACCATTTGATTTTTAAATACCTAAATTTTTATTTACTTATTCGGGCATATTAAATACATATCTTAACATATCTTACTGCGTTAAATTAGACTCGAAAATCTTTGAATAATAGAATACAGCAATATTTTGTTTGATACACTATTTTGCAGTATATATAAATTAATAATAAGTGGGTGACTAGTTTCCTTAAGTCACTACTTCCAGCCTTTATCAAAGTTTACACCATTTAACACAATTTCAAAGTACTGTGTATTCCATAGAAAAAAATCAAGTCATGCTTTAACGACTTGCTACTATAAAGGTACTGCTTCTGTAGCAATTTACTATCAAGGTTAAGGCATGATTCATTGTACCTCGTTTGGTAATTTGGAATGTTATGGTGATTAAGTAAGTGGATTACAAAGTTTGTAGTTTGTAGGAGCTTGATAAGTAAATATGTAATGCACAGACTGACTGAGCCAGGTTGCTGGTTGCTTACTTCCCTGCAGTGGTTGTCAGCTGCTGAGTGTCCTTGCGCTCTTCAAGCCTTTTGATTTTATAGTAAAAAATGAACAGGACGAGTTTTTTACGCGGCGCGAACCATTTGAGGTTTATGGTGATTTTTTTATTGATGAGTCTCTTGAAAAACGACCAATGATGAACTGTGAGGGATGAAACCGTAATGATGAGTCATAAATAAGTCTAGAGATAGTGAAACAGGTACTTTCGCGTTTAACAACCATGATAACCCTTTAAAAGCTGGGTACACGCGATAATAAGATTGACATGACATACTCTTGACTATAATTAAATAGGCCAAATAGGAGCCAATTTTTAACTCAAATGTATACCAGCCTAATTGCTGGCTGTAGCACAATATGTGGGATTATTTTTTCTTTTATGTATTATTTTTGTAGCTATAGTAATATGTCTGTTATTATAACAAAATAAATTGTTTATTATATATTTTTAAATAATGAAATAACCAAAAGACTAAGGTTTCATTGCAATGTACATTCATTATTTATTAATCAATTTGGCATTTACCTTTGCAGTTCCCAAAATAACAGCTTTTTAAAGATGAAGATATTTTATTTGAAAAAAACATTAGTGTACATTTTGTGTTACGTAACTGGAGTATTGGTTAATCACCAAGTGTTTGTATCCCATTAATTGTGTGTGTAGGATATCATCGAGGACCTGAAGTCGGAGCTGGGGGGCCATTTTGAAGATGTGATCGTTGCGCTCATGCTGCCGCCCGAAGAGTACCTCTGCAAGGTATAAAAGACAATCCACTTAGTTTTGATAGTGCTGCTTTACTTAAGTAATACAATATACTTATAGCTCGATGCCGTCGTGTTTTAAGCGCTCTGGTTTCGATTACAAAAACAAAGCAATTTTCGCCTTGTTTGATTCCGGATTGGTCAGTCAAAATTTTTAATCTCCTCTGAACTCCTCTGTGCTTCTGAAGGCACGTTAAGCCGTTAGTCCCGGTTGTCACTGCAACCGCTTTAACCCACCAACTTGTATTGGGCCAGCGTGGTGGTGTTAAGGCCCAAGCTCTTCATGTATTACTCTCAAGTAGGGAAGCCTGTGGGTCAATTCTGCTATTTATTTGCCTAAACGGATCGGCTGCGGTTCGGTATCGTTGCCAATGCGGTTGTTATGCAAAAAGGTATTCGACTAACATTGCTTGAGAAGCCGGAACGCTGACGAAACGCTCTCGGTTGGTTTAACTTCGGCTCGATAATTTTTAGCAATATTGCAAGAAACAAATATATTTTGGCTTGACTTGATAGTTGTCAACTTTTGACAGTTCGAACAAAGAACTATCGATGCGTTTCGGCTGCCACAAATGTTAAATATTTAACAATGATTGAACCGAACGGTTTGCGTTACGTGTTTGTTGTTAGAATACCAAACTGATGCGTTTCGGTTACGTTTCGATTGCGTTGAGTTAGCAGAATACAAAAACGTAACTAAAGCGTTTCCGATTCGTTTCAAATCAAAATACAATAGCGGAATTGGGGGGCTGTGCTCAGTAGTCTTATAAACGTTGGGCTGTATGGTATGTTTTGTCTGGTAGGAGCTGAATAAGTGCATGGAAGGCATGGGGACGGACGAGGACACCCTGGTCGAGGTGCTGTGCACCCGCACGCGCCGCGAGGTCGCCGACATCGTCGACGCCTACGAGCGAAGTCAGTTGCACTCGTTACCTTCTAACTACTCTCATGTATTCTATGACTTCAAAACATAAATTTCAAAATATCAATCAATCAATACACTTTATTGCACAAGGACACGGAACAGATAACATTAGAAAAAATTGTGTGTGTCAGCTCCGACGCACGACTGGAGTTTACTCCTTAAGTTCGATAGTCTAACCAGACGCAAAAAGAGTTTATTTAACTTAAAAAAGATTGATACTGTATGAAAGGGTAAATTAACAAATTAATGAAAATAATATACATATATAAATATATATTTATTCATTTCATATACATTTATTATAACTAATCGACGAAATATTTTACATTAAACTTTTTACAATAGTTAATTTCAATACCCTACACTCACAACCAAATTAGAAAGTTGCGCGACATATGATGCGCACCAAAAACGTAACGAGCTCATTCATCGATAGATTTTACCCCTCACATTTTTCTCATATATGCAAATCGATTCTTAAGGAGTAAACTCCAATAAAATTGAAAGCAATATACGGCTTTATTGCTATGAGGAGCTCGGTAGCGTATTGGTTTGAGCGCTCAGGGTTTCGATACGAAAAACAAAGCAACTTTCGCCACGGTCGATCCCGGGATGGGTCAATCAAAGTTTGTTATTTCGAGCTCCTCCGTGCTTCGGAAGGCACGTTAAGCCGTTTGTCCCGGTTGTTCCTGCAACCGCTTTAACCCACCAACCCGCATTGGGCCAGCGTGGTGGTGTTATGGCCCAAGCTCCTCATGTGTTTCTCCCATGTAGGAAAGCCTGTGCCCAGCAGTGGGACGTATATAGGCTTATAATGATGAATGATGATTGCCATGCAGCTATTTCTTCCAGTCTATCTGCGGGCTAAGTATGATTGTAATTGATTCTGAAGACACACTTATATTTAAGAACAGAATATCTGTTTATCGCAATATGTAATATGAAAAAGCAATATTTTTTTGAACCTGCCAACTAAATTGAGATCGATTTTAATGAAACCATAGACAATTTTAGACGGCATATCCGGAGGTGCTTCCTATTTTATCACGTTCATTAAGGTCGAAAATTGAATACACGATTCTAAATGTTAAATTATATGACAGCCATCCTTTTCATATAAATATTGAGAGAAAGAGATGCACTGAACCTAAATGTAGATTTAGAGTGTGTTTTACAGAATTAGGTCCACACAAACACACAAAATACCTTTTTATTATAAATAGCTGTTTGTTTCGTAAGAATAAATAATAATAAAAAAACATTGAGATATAAAGAACAGAAAAGACGCCAATCATAAGCACTATATTCCGTTCTAGTAAATGATGAAATAATATTAGCTTCGCATTTAGTCGCTGGTTCGGTTTCCGCCTAAGGACATGCCTTTTTTCTAGTCTTAACATTTTTTTTTTCTTTTTTTTAAAAAATTAGACTTCTAAATATCGTTCAAACATTTCAATAAACTTAAAGGAACAAGGAAGGAAGTAGGTTGAAATATGTTAAGACTAGAAAAATCTGGACTGGGATCGAACCTGCGACCTTTTACATTCTTGGGATAACCCTCTATTTCCTCTACTCTGTCTTTTTTGGCGTAGGTATAGCCTTTCTTTCTTGCTGTCAGGTGATTCCTAAAGGTCTGGGGCCATGAGTTAGATCTAGTGTCGTTATATTTTTAGATAAATAATTATAAGATTAAACGAACTTACCTTAAGTGAAGTTCTATCTTAATTATACGAAGCTCCTTGTCCGAGAGGGTTTAACGTGTAGTAACGCTGATTGTACCAGCGCCGATCACAATTTTCAAAGCTATAAAAAAAAAATTGTTTCTCTCATATGGTAACTCTAAATGTATGTCATTACGTTCGAAGTTATTTTTGGAACAACCCTACAATTGGGATAATACTTGTATTAGTGGGCGGGTTTTGGGACTGCCCTCTCGGACAAGGAGCTTCGTATAATTAAGATAGAACTTCACTTAAGGTAAGTTCGTTTAATCTTATAATTATACTCTCTCCTTGTCCGAGAGGGTTTAACGTGTAGATGTTTGAAGATGGGGTTGTGAAAAAATAGAATTTAGATATCTATATTATATTAGTATAGATGTTTAGTCCAACACCTTACTAATTAATTTACAAAATAATTAGATTTTTATACAAAACCCTATAAAAAAATAAAAAACACAATTGTTATTTTAACTATCGCTTAAAATTTTTAGCAATGCCGAATGGGACATTTATATGCTTATTGCAGGAAATGTTTCAGAATTTTGACTCAGAATTTTAAACTGAATTTTGTATGTAAACACTCCTGTTGGCTTTTTGACTCAATCAATATTTAAACCAAATCGACTTGCGGTCGACACCGAAGCATATCTTGTGATAAGAGTAGAGAAGACAGTTAAAACCACTAATACTCATTTCCTGCAACATTTGTTTGATCCAAATGAATTTTAGATTGAATTGATGAAATCTTGTGTTTTTTATAATTGTTTCTATTGATTTATTTATGATATAAGTGTATTCATAAAGTACTTGTCTTATTATGATTTAATGAAAGTGACAAGATAGGATACATTTCTATCCTCATTTAAAAAGATTTTTAGATACAATATGGCTGTAAAGTACCTAGTTACATAGGTTTTTATTACTTCGATAGTGGTCACTACTGATTGTCACTTTTAAATGATTTTACTTGATGTTTAATGAAGTCTTTCTGCTTTCAAGTCATGAATTGTATTATATCAGTTGATGAGGTCCTTTAATAACATTTTTGATTTATCATTGCCTTATTATTGCATTAAATATTTTTAATACCAGTTCTGGATTCCAAATCATATATGTATGTCAGTAAACTGAAGAGGCTCCTTCGATTAAAATGTTTTTTATCTTTAAATCAATTCAATTTTAGGTCATTGTAATGTTGACCTGGTATTATTCATTTTATATAGTTTAGGTACCATATAAGTAATGATATTGTTTTTACAAAACATTGACTTAGGCATTTTTATTTGTTATATAAAGCACAATGCTCTACTATACCTACAGGTGTTATGATATTGAAATTTAGAGCTAATATATATATATATATATATTTAAGTAGGTAGGTATTTACCATGATCAGGTTGATTATTGATGTATTATATTTTAATTATTTGACTTTTATTTTAGTACATACAAAAAACTTTTGCTGGCATGTCATGGACATATTATTATTTTGTCCCAATATTTCACTTCTTATTGATGAAATTTAATGTGAAATTTTTTATTTCATAATTGCAGAAAGGCCACTACTCGATACCTATGTGCATGATTATTCATTATGCCTGCATGCGCACCATATGTACAGGATAAATAACTATGATGCTTATATTATGTATAGGTACATTGTACCAAATGGCCATTATATTTCTAATAATAAATCATATTGTCATTTTTCAACATTAATAATTGTCAATATTGCAATTCCTTGTTTTTATACTTGACCGATAGTTGATTTGCAGCTAGGATAAGCTGGATATAAATTTAATAACATAAATCATTGATTTAAGCTCAGTATCTAAAAAAGAACTAAAAATAAAAAACCTTGTGTGAATTGCACCCGGTAGTAGGTACTTCATATGGACACTTTTATATATTAAGTACATAGCAATAAATCAATTTCTCGTATTGTGTCAAGCAAGATGACTTTTTATAAAAATACCACAAATAAAATTTGTAAAAATTCAATCGGTACTATCATTAAGTACAACAATGTCTAATATTTATTATTGTTGTGGGGATTCAATCTATGCCCCCCCCCCTCGATTTTCATGTATCCAACAACTGTGGTATTATGTACTCTCGATAATGTTTCTTATTTTATCATAACAATTATTTTTACTCATAAAATATAGTTGTTCATACTGAGTAGTTATTATACCTAATGGTCTTTTTATTAAGACCCATTTCCATTTCTAATAGACAAGTTTATTTCAACAGTTATTAATTTCAACTTAGCTATTTTATATAATTCTGTACAAGTAGAATTGTGAAAATACTCTTAATTTTCAAGTTCTTTTAAAAATATAGGGCATCATTTATATCACTTTATTAGGTCTGTATTGTAAGAAAATATTGCAATGGAATTGAAATAATGATTAGTTATAATAATCATTTCTTATTTTCTCTGTCTTATCTCATTTATTCATTTCATAAAATCTGTGCAATGAGGTACTTCATAAGGTGACATTTCAATGAAAAAAAATCCCATCATTTTATTACAATTGGGTTACTAGTTTATCTGTGTAACTAATTTTTTTTCTAAAGTAATGTTTTTATTTGGAATTATTAAAACAATATCTGAAAGCTTGTTTCTGAATCTTCTGGTGGTTTTGTTGATTAAATAAAGTAGGAAAGTTATGGTATTTGCTGTGTGTAACTGGTTGTTGCAACCAATGATCTGTTGGTCATGGTCACTGAAGGTTTATAAATTTTCTTTATGTTTGAATAGCTGTTTGATTTTTGAATACACTGTGTAGCTTTAACCTGTCAAGCATGAGATTCCAGACACAATTGATTTTTCAATTATCATAGCCACCCGGAGGTATATCGCGGCTTGACAGATAGTATAATCTTATTAAGTATTTATCAATGGCTGATCATTCATACAGTGATAGCAATTTTTCAGGTCATTGAATATCATTTCGGTATGCTAGAGGGTAAAGTTTTGATGAACCATAAAAGCATTGTGTAGCTAAATTTTATAGCACTTCCTCAGGCTATTGATAAACATTTATATAACTTACAGCAATTTTCAGGTTATAGAATAACATTTATTCAGGTTATAGAATAACATAATATATATCTTGATGTTAAAATTATTAATTAAATGCGGCAGCATTATCTAGCCCCCATGTGACAAACATTGGCCCAAGTTAATAAGTAAACTTTACCGGTACTTTATTGTAGAATTATTTGTCAGTCAGTCCGCAAGGTGATGGGGCTTGTTCTGATTATTAAATTACATGTACAGCTACTTTATGTTCATCATCACTAGCCTATATACGTCCCACTGCTGGGCACAGGCCTTCCTACATGGGAGAAACACATGAGGAGTTTGGGCCATAACACCACCACGCTGGCCCAATGCGGGTTGGTACTTTGTTACATATTTTAAATATGATTAATGGCTATTTTTACATTTTTGTAGCTATCACAATTATTCATATTGAGTAATCTCTCTGCCTTATAGTTGTCTGGTAGAGATCGCTGCTAGCAATAAGATTGCCTTTTTGGCATATTGTGTTTGTTTTATCTCTGTACCTTTGTATATCTACTTGATGGAAGTTAGTAGAAGTTTCTATTTCAGTGCAAGGGTCTAGCCATAGTAGCTAGACCTGTTCAAGTGATTGCCTTTAAATCTACTTTATGGTATTAGTTATACTGTTTCTTTCAGTGTATATTGCATTTCATTTCCAGTGTATATCTCTAGTGTGATAATGCTTGTTCAGCTAAATAGTTGGTTGTCTAACCGCAGTGTGATAGTAGTTTTAAAGAAGATTACAGGCATTGTCTAACTGCAATGTGATAGCACTTGCCCAGGTTATCAATAAATTCATTTCTACTTCACTGTAGAAGTTTTAAAACAAGAGTACGGGCATTGTCTTAACACAATGTAATAGCATTTGCCCAGGTTATCTATTAGCATTCATTTCTTTTTCATTTAAATTAGAGCATTGTCTAACCGCAATGTGATAGCGCTTGCTCAGGCAAGTAATGTGATAAACATTTTCATTTCACTGTGTTGTTTAACCTCAATGTGATAGCAAATGCTTAGGTAAATATTGTGATAACCTTTTCCATTTAATTTCATACCAATTTGAGCGTTGTCTAACCGCAATGTGATAGCGCTTGCTCTGGTAAATATTGTGATAACCTTTTTCATATAATTTCATACCCATTTGAGCGTTGTCTAACCTCAATGTGATAGCGCTTGCTCGGGTAAATATTGTGATAACCTTTTTCATATAATTTCATACCCATTTGAGCGTTGTCTAGCCTCAATGTGATAGCGCTTGCTCGGGTAAATATTGTGATAACCTTTTTCATATAATTTCATACCATTTAGAGCGTTGTCTAACCGCAATGTGATAGCGCATGCTCTGGTAAATAATGTGATAACCTTTTTTATTTAATTTCATATCAATTAGAGCGTTGTCTAACCGCAATGTGATAGCGCATACTCAGATAAATGTTATAATCTATTTCATGTAATTTCATACCATTTAGAGCGTTGTCTAACCGCAATGTGATAGCGCATGCTCCGGTAAATAATGTGGTAACCATTATATGTACTTGACGGTAGAAGTTTTAAATTAAGGCATAATCTTACTGTTCATTCACCTATTAATGAAGGCACTTAATATGAGTCTTCTGTTTCCTGCCTTGAGTAGGTATTTCTCATCATAAAAATTTACTTCTTGTAATTTCCTCTCTAAACCCTATATGCCAGACATAATTTTAATTGTCTTTGTTATGTTATAATTGTCACTTATGACATCTGGGTGTTAAAGATTTAGGTAATAGATAGGTATATGACACTTGTAGTTACCACAGAACAGTTAAAGTTATCCAAAAAGTCATATTATTTTCACTTTTTGTAATCTTCTTTCTGTCCAAAGAAGGTGATTTACTTACTCCTTTTCTTTTTCCCTTTTATTTCCAAAAATCTAATTAGAAACACTAATAAAACACTGCATAAGCACTTTAAATAGGTATACATTTTTGTCTATCGCTCAAAATGAGCTATTATTTATGTTTTTAATATTTTACATGCCATTGGCAAATATTGGCAATACAAGAAAAAATAGTGTGTAAATTGATAAAACCTATAAAATATCGGAAATCATAAGCCTTGTAAAAATTCTTACAATAATATCTGGAGGGTTATATTGCTAGGTAAGTAGTTTAGCTAGATTTTCTAGATTTTAGTAGTATTATTTTGATATTTTTAGGTTATGTCATTGTACGGGGCGGCATACACCTTTACGAATGTTAATAAAAGATTAGAGAATGATGACAGAAAGTTTATTGCTATGTTAACGTTACACTGAACTATGCTATGCTAAAATGATATTATTAATGAGAACGCGTGATGATTGTATGCTGGCTAATGGCGAACTGAAGTTAATACAATAAAATTAATATATGGCTAATATGAACGGCTTACAAAAGTGCTGATATTAAGGTAATGTTATTGTACACCGTACATGCTCCCGGGGGAGAAAAGAGATGAGAGATGCTGTGAGATGATTCTTAAACTATTAACAAGATGAAGGGCATTTCTTTTAAAAACTAAAATTAATAATAACTAGTGATTTGACATTTGTGCACAGCTGTCCGGAATTGATAGCACTGAACGGAGCATCGGCGATGTGCTCATATCTTTTTGTATTTTTCGCGAACAACCCGCACTATATTGCCCTTTGTTATCACTATCACTAGATTGAAAACGCACATCACTACTATGTAATTTATTTCGGTTTTCACTGACACTAAATTGTACGTTCGGAATAGGTTTTGACTGCTGTTGTGCAGCGCTTCCCGCACGCCGTAAGTACCGCCTCCACACCACCACTGCTGCTACAACTCCTAGAACTGCTATCACGGTGTATATCGTAGCATAGTGATGTATATCATGGTTTGATACTCCGTCACTTAACGGTATTGTCTGTTTCATTACATCAATTTGATTTTGTATTTCAGCCAATTGTATGGTGCGTTGAATCTTATCGTTTTCTTTAACAAATATGTCTGATTTGGTCATAGGTATGTTTATAATGTGATTGATAGGAGCGATATCAATTGTTTCTAATTCTGGCATAATATTCAGACTACTGGTGTCTAATCTGTGTGAGTACACTGTAAAATCCTTTGATTTTATAATACAGCCATGACTCACTATAAGCAAGCCAGCTTGTTTCAATTGTAGGGCTGACACCTGATCCGCGCAAATTAATTTAAGTGAGCATTCATCACAACAAAAGTAAAGATAGCTGTTTATTTTGTTGAGCTCTTCCCATTTGTTTAAGCAATTGGTAGAGGTAGTTCTGCATGTTCTTGTGTTATTTTCTGTTTCGCACAGGGTTTCATCATCTTTAATTTGTAAAATTGGGCGTCTTAGATAGCACATAATTATTTCTGTATCTACGTGTAAACATGATTTTAAATCATTTTCAGACAATGATAGTAAGGCGTCTTTCTTTAAATTTATAGCTGCATATTCACTTACTGGTTTAATGAGTGTCATCATTTCTTTCAGTTGCCGCGGTATGGAAAAGAGTTTCATAACTTCGTAAATATCTCTGCTTATTAATGGAATTTTTATTTCAAAGATCATGTAATGCTTTGTTATTCTAGTTTTCATTTTGAGCAAATTATAGATTTTAGATAATTCAGCAGTATCGACAGGTAAGCGCAAGTCACTAGGTAGTCTTCCTGATATGATGTTGAGTTGATCACGTAGTTGTTCCGGTGTAATAAGATGAAGATTAAATTTTCCGTTATAAATGTTCGTTATAGTGTCTAAGGCTGACGTTTGCATAGTTTTAAGGTGGGTTAATATGTTATTGGTCATTAAGGCAGTGAGGGTAAAATCATTGATTTTTGACACATTGTTTATTTCTGCTTTCAGAATGTTAATGGACTTTTCGAAGTCTATGATTTTTTGGTTGACAAATTTATGCTGTTTATCCATAACGTTTTCTGTTCTTTTCATGAAATTGAACTCTGCTTCCACCACCGATGTCTGATTTTTCCATAATGCTGCTAAATGATTTTGATTTGTTCTTATGAGAGCAATATCTTTCTCATACTTTTCAGCAAAGCGGTCGTCGAGTACTCCGAATAATGTATTTGCAATGCTCCCCACTCCGTTGATAAGGCCGCGCCTCCGTCGTGGGCGCACATCGTTTTGCTGATTCAGTAATATTTGATTGTAGTACGCTAACTCCGCGTCACCGTGACGTAACTGTAATATTATCCCATCGCAATGTGACGCGTTTCTTATCGTGGAACATATGTTTTCTAAGTATTTCAGATACTTTGTAAATGCTAGTGTGCCTTCCCAATAAGGATTCATGTCGTAATAAACGACAAGTTTCCAATGGTCTCTTACAAGGTACATGTTGGTTACCTTGTCGAAATAGAGACCTCTGTTTTCTTGTAAGGTTGTTATGTTATATTTGCTTTCTACGGAAGTTAGCACATTCAAAAATAATAATAAAATAGACATGACTATTGTTGAAAAACAAAAACCTTTCCTTCGTCTGTTTCTTTTTATTTCTTCTTTCTTTTCTCCTGTTTGCTTGTTTGATTCTGATAGTTGGTGTTTATCGACTTCTTCTTTGCATTCGCTTTCTTTCACCTCTAGGTTTTCTATTTGATTGTTCTCTTGGTTTGCGGGTAATATTGATAATTTAACGATAGGTCTTTTTATGACTCCATTTTTTGTTTTTAGAGTAACAACTCTGACATAACCGTCGGGTCCCGGATGAAGATCGATAACTCTGCCTAGAGCCCACTTTCCTGCTGGTAGATTAGCATCGTGTATTAACACTACGTCATCAAGTTGAAAGTTACGTTGCGGCCTTCTCCACTTACAGCGTGTTGATAACTGTGTTAGATATTCGCTGCGCCAGCGTTTCCAGATATCGCCAAATATTTTTTGTGTTATATGCCAACGAGTTCTTAAGTCCTTTTCCGTTTCAACTAATGTTAAGGTAGGTCCGCTACTTAAAAAGTGAGATGGTGTTAGAAAATCTAGGTCTCCCGGGTCCTCTGTTAAGGAGCACAGTGGCCTTGAGTTTAGGCATGCTTCAAGCTGAGCTAACAATGTGCTATACTCTTCATATGTGAGCCGTTGATCACCAATTACTCTCTTGGTATGGTGTTTTAAACTTTTAACGGCGGCCTCCCACAATCCTCCGGCAGAAGGCCACGAGGGGGCATTAAAATGCCAGGAAATTCCTAATTCTGTTATTTCCTGCATAAATTCTTGATTTTGTTTAAATGTTTCCAGCTCTTCTTGGATTATTCTGTTACCTTTTATAAAACATGTTCCTTGGTCACTGAATAAATGAGCTGGAGTACCTCTTCTAGCAGCCATGCGGCGTAAAGCTGCCAGAAAGGCTGATGATGTCAAGTCAGACACAAATTCAAGGTGCACAGCTTTTGTGGCCATGCACACAAAAACTGCTATGTAGCCTTTGGTGGACTTAATGCCGCGTCCTTTGTTTGACTTGACAAAAACATATCCAGTATAGTCCACCCCAGTATTATAGAAAGGACGTGAAGGGTTACTTCTTGAAGGTGGAAGATCACCCATTAATTGATAATGTTTGCTTACATCTTGTTTTCTACAAATAACACATAATCGCAGTTGCTTTTTTGTCAATCTGTTGCCGCCTAAGATCCAATACTTCTGTCTAATTATCGCATTGGTTAATCTTGCTCCTCCATGAAAGGTAAGTTTATGTGCATGATTAATGATAAGTATGGCCAATCGACCATTGTTTGGTATGATTATAGGGTGTTTCATATCAGGATGAATATGCGAGTTTTCGAGCCTTCCGCCAACACGCAGTATCCCGGATTTGTCCAGGTAAGGATTTAAATTTAATATTTTGCTTTTTTGTGGTAATAATTTATTTGCTTTTAAATTGCTTATTTCCTCTTTATATTCTTCGCTTTGCACGTTTCTAATAATTAACAACTGTGCTTTCTTTAATTCCTCTAGTGTTAAATATGGTTTGCTTTTATAATGTTTGCTTGTGAGGCGTAACATCCAGGCTACGATACGAGTAACTCGTGAAAAGGAGCTTTGCTTATCGAGCAAGTTTTGTATTATAGAGATATGATTTTGTGAGTGTATAATCATGTTAGACTGCCTTGTTTTCATTATCTCTTCTTCTGTAGTATATGTTTCAGTACTGTGTCTTTGCTCAGATATGAAGGAAGATAACCAGGCTGGCCCGTTATGCCATAAAATATTCTCTTTCAGTTGGTTAGGGTGTAAACCTCTGCTTGCTGAGTCTGCTGGGTTCTCGCTTGACCTTACGTATTGCCAACAATCAGCCGGCATGATTTCATTTATATTTTTAATTCTGTTTGCAACGAACTGTTTCCATTTATTTGATTCGCTTTTTATCCACGCTAATACCACTTTTGAATCACTCCAGCCGTAAATTTCGACTTTGTGTTGTTTTAAACAATCTATAACCTTTGCCATTAACTTGGATAGTAGCTGAGCGCCACATAGTTCTAGCTGCGGTATTGTTAAGTTTTTGTTGCGTGGTACAAGTTTTGACTTTGCAGCGATTATTGTCATCGATTTATTTGTTGCTATACGCGCATAGATGACACACGCATAAGCTTGCATCGACGCGTCACAGAACCCATGTAGTTGTATGACGTCAGCTCTCTGACATCCTATCCACCTAGGTATTTCGCAGTCGTTAATACTTTTTATATCCGCTCGTAACTTGTTCCACTCTATATTGATATCATTTGGTATTACGTCATCCCAGTGTAATTGTAACATGCATACTTTTTGAAATAGTAACTTTAATTTAGTAGTGACTGGTGATAGCCAGCCTAAGGGGTCAAAAATTTTTGATATTTCCGACAAAAGTTGTCTTTTTGTTGGTTTACTTAATGTGCAGTCAATGTTATATTGGAATAAAAATTTGTCTTGTTTTGAATCCCAACATAATCCTAATATTTTTGATTGATGTTCCGATTTGAAGCTAAACACGTCTTGTTGTTGATTATAGTTTTCTATGTTTTCTAATATTCTTTTATTGTTTGCTGACCATTTTCGTAGTTTTAATCCTCCCAGTTGTAATAGATTATGAAGATTTTTTATAAGGATTTTACCTTCTTCTATTGAATATGCACCATGGACAAGGTCATCGGTATAGAACGATTCTTCTACTACTTGTGCTGCCTGTGGATAGGATTTACGTTCGTCTGATGCTAGTTGTCTCAGGGTCATCATGGCGAGGAAAGGCGCTGCTTTCGTGCCATATGTTACTGTGGTCAGCTGATAGGTTTGTATAGGGTGCCTTTCGCTTTCTCTCCAGATTATTTTTTGGTACCTTTGATGTTCTTCTGATAGCATTACCTGCCTAAACATTTTTTCTATGTCAGCAGTAAATCCAAAGGGGTACAGTCTAAATTTCAAAATTAACTTTTGCAAATCTTGTTGGAGATTAGGTCCCTTATGCATCAAATCATTAAGGCTAAAACCTGACGACGATTTTTGAGACGCGTTAAAAACTGCTCTATATTTTGTAGTGCTGCTGCTTTCTCGCTCTACACAATGATGCGGTAAATAACATTCCGGTGTCATATTACCGACTGAGCGCTTCATATGATTTAATTCCTCGTATTCATGAAAAAATAATTTATATTCTTTTGCTAAATTGGGTTGTTTTCTGAATCTTTTCTCCAAATTTAAAAACTGTGCTAATGCTGTTTGTTTTGTTGATCCTAGTTTTTCATTTATGTCGTCCTTGAGAGGAAGCATCACTTCGTACCGACCATCAGGCCCTCTTTTCGTTGTTTGTTTATAAAACTGAATACAGTTTTGATCTTCCTGGGACGCGTTTGATTCGGGAATAATATCCTCTATTTCCCAAAACTGTTTAATGTCTTCAAGGTTATTTAATACCACATTGCAATGGTAAGTTCTTACATTACCGCATAGCAACCATCCTAGGTGTGTTTGCTGTGCTATCGGCTGAGAAATCTTTTCGCCTTTGATGATGCCACTCATGATGATCTGTGAGTATACGTCGACTCCTAATAACAGATCAACAGGTCGGCTTACATTAAATTCGGGGTCAGCTAAGTTTATATGTTGTATGTGTGGCCATGTTGGTTTTGTAAATGATTGTGCTGGTAAATGCTTGATTAAATTATTCATGATTAATACGTCTGTGTTAAATGAGAATTGATTGTAAAGCGACGAGCATTGAATTGATATCATTCCCTTACAATTATTTTCGGTTTGTCCAACACCGAATATTACGCCGCTACATTTTTGGCGCTTAAGACCTAATGTTTGTGCTGCATGTTCTGTTATGAGGGAAATCTGCGACCCTTGGTCGATGAGGGCTCGCATTGTTTGAGTAGTTCCATCTGCTGCTAAAACATTGATTTTAGCTGTTGCAAGGAGTACTTCGGAAGCATCGTCTTGGGACACGTGTGACGTAGATCCCGTTGCCACGTGCTCTTGTTGCCTTGAATTTGTCGGTTTTGTGTGTGCTACGTTATTTGAATATGTTGCGTTATTACCATACGTGTTCGGTTTCCACTTCGCATAAGCATCGTGTAACAAAGAATTATGATTTTCTGCGCAAATGCGGCATCGCTTTGTTGATAAGCATTTATTGCCTTTGTGATCGAATAAGCAGTTTTGACAAATATGTAAATTACGAATTGTTTTTATTTTATTTTCATTGTTCATTTCTAAGAACTTATTACAATTATATAGGCCATGATTATATTTGCATAATGGGCATGATATTTGCGGCACGTGTAATGATTTTTGTGGAAAATGTTGAAATAATTTTTGTTTGTTATAATTGTTGTTGAATGAAAAATATGGCTTTCTGATGTTGTAAGGTGACGGTATGTTGTTGTTTGTTGATGGCCTCATCTCTTGCTTTTTTCTAGCTGTTTCTAATGTTGTAAATTTCGATTCCAAAAACTTGTGAAATTCATCTAAGATACGTAAATCACGTGGGTTTTTTACGTATTCAGAATATTCATTAAAAGTCTCGGGATCCAACTTTTGAGCTAAAATATGGACCAATATAGGGTCCCAAGTAGAGATGTCTACACCTAGATTTTTTATTGCGTGTAGACATTCTATTGAAACATCGTGCATTCTTTTTATTTGCAGAAATGATTGCTGGTTTATATTTGGTATTCCTAGAAGAGTATTAATGTATGAAGTGAATATTAGTTTTCGATTGTTATAGCGGTTGTTTAAAATATCCCAACATATTTTATAATTATCGGTGCTTATTTGTAAATGTTGGATTAGTTTTTCGGCCTCTCCTTTTATTTTACATTTTAAAAATTGCATTTTTTGCGCACATGATAGAGATGGATTTTTATGGATTGCTTCTTCAAACAAGTCCTTAAAAGAGATCCACTGGTTGTAGTGACCGTGGAAAACCGGTATATCTAAAATAGGGGTGGACCTTTCCCTATGAGAGACTGACCACAACTTGCTGTTTATTTCTTTCTTCAATTCATTATATTTTTGCTCGTTTTTGTAATACATCCTGTCATAGCTTTCGTTCTCGCCGTTTAACTCGCTATCGATTTCCCAATGTAAGGAGTCGATTGCTCCCCATCTGCTTTGTAGTGACTTTAACGCGTCATCAAACTCCCACTTGTCTGAAAGGGAGTCCACGTCAATGTTTGCTACGGTTCGAATGAAGGCCTTGAAATTGGCCATCTGCCTTTTGATCATTTCGTCGAGTTTGCTCGTAGACCCTCGCGATGTAGCAAAAGTTTGACTGTGGCCCGGGGTTTCCGAAACGTCTGATATTTTTTGCTCTTGTGTTGTTTTCTCCTTACTCTCTCTTTGTTCATCTTTTTGATGTGCGCTTGTCCCTGCTGATACTATGCTCTTCTTCAAATGAATGCTTTGATACTGCTGATTTATATATTCTTTTACCGACTTATACAATTCATATGTTTGCTCGTATTCTTTATTTGTAAAATATTGATGACTTCGGCTTGATTCCATTTTTAATCTGTCATGATTCCCTTGATATTCTCCCCAGTAAGTTTCTAAAGTTTCAAGACGCCTTTTAAAATAGTCAGGAGTTTTACGCTCCGAGCTATCTTTCTTAATATTCGATTGCAATTTCTTAATAGCTTCGAAGATTTCCACTTGACCAATATATAATTCATTAATCTCCATTGCTGCTGTTATAAATGTTTGTTAAATAAAATAGGAAAGACCTTACTTGTTTGTTAATGTTGCGAACGCTGAATATGCTGGACAGCGCGAGCTGAATGCTGCTGCTGGTGTTTTACTGCTAAGCGCGAGATATTTACTCGCTGTTGAGATGAATGCTGCTAGGCGCGAGCTTTGTGCTCGCCAATGTGCTGCTGCTGTGCACGAGCTATATGCTCGCGTATAGAAGACTGCTGCGCGAGCTGCTTGCTCGCTGTTGCTGTGCGTGGGCTGCTTTCCCACTGTTGCTAGGTGCGAGCTACGTGCTCGCTGTTGCTAGGCTCGAGCTCTAATTTGCCCGCCTAGTTTTTGCTGCTGCTGAGGGCGAGTTACGTTACTCGCTTTGCTTAGTTGATGATGAACTAGTGGACACTAATCACTGATAAATACACTACACTTGTTAGTCACTGATTCGGTACAGTTCCTCACACGATGACCGAAATAACCGACATGCGCGAGGTCCTGAAGGATCGAAGGACCAGAAAAGATGTACGGGGCGGCATACACCTTTACGAATGTTAATAAAAGATTAGAGAATGATGACAGAAAGTTTATTGCTATGTTAACGTTACACTGAACTATGCTATGCTAAAATGATATTATTAATGAGAACGCGTGATGATTGTATGCTGGCTAATGGCGAACTGAAGTTAATACAATAAAATTAATATATGGCTAATATGAACGGCTTACAAAAGTGCTGATATTAAGGTAATGTTATTGTACACCGTACAGTCATAATATTCTAACAGATTAATTCTGTGACGTTTCATATTACCAGTTATCCGGTGAGAATTATTTCTCACCGGATAACGTAACGATAATGTAATATTAAATACATACCTTCAATCTCCAAATAATATTAACGTTTTCACAACAAACCTTGACCTTGTTTGCTAACGGAATACCTGACCGTGTTTGGGAATAAAATACTGCATCGATATCCTGTTATTAGTGAACACATAATAACACTAGATTAATAATTCTTTAAAATTTGGATCACAGATCGTACTTTTTATTGGTTTAAATTGTTAAATTAATAATTTTAATAAGAGAACCAAGTGACAGCGCTGTGCACAAAAAACGTAATGACATACATTTAGAGTTACCATATGAGAGAAACAATTTTTTTTTTTATAGCTTTGAAAATTGTGATCGGCGCTGGTACAATCAGCGTTACTACACGTTAAACCCTCTCGGACAAGGAGAGAGTATAATTTCATTTTTAGTTTTCTCTAAATCTTTAGGTATTCATTTTATAATATGTTGTGTTTAGTATACAACCGGCCACTAGCAGAGCACATGTGCTCGGAGACTTCGGGCGACTTCCGCCGCCTGCTCACGCTCATCGTCACGGTAAGTCTTCGCCTCTTAGCATCACGCATTCTTGCATGCATCACAAATACTCGCCTGAATTTTAATAGTAAAAAAGGAGGGAGTCCAATACTGACTATGTATGAATCTGTCAAAAACAAGTTCAAACATGAATCGACAGCTGTTATAGACGACGCAAAATCGCACAGCTTTTTGCGTTTTTGGTAATAATACGTAGCTATATCTACTCATTTGATTTGACTGATACTTTTTATGAGTTATATCTCTAACATATAGATGTTAGACTTTAAACTTTTTTTATACAACTAGATAACAAACATTCCCACCTGGTAAGCGGTTACCGCCGCCTATAGACACCTGCAATAACAAGAAAAAATCACGATATTGCAGGTGCGTTGTCATCCTGAGGCCTAAGATGAAATGCCGTCCATGTCCAGTAATTACAATGGCTACATTTCCCTGCAATCCGAAACACACCGAATTGTTTCACGGCTGAAATAAGAAAGGAGATGGTATACTGCCCAGACGACTCTATATACGGGCCTACCACCTAGTAAGATGGAACTCATAAATAGTATCAGCCAAATCTAAATTTAAACTCATTTGTTAACACACTGGTAATGGTAAACAGTCTGTGGAGAAGCCGCAGTTTTATAACAAATGTTTCTCCACAAGCTGTTCACCAATATAATAAGATTATTTAGAAAAGTGTCATTAAAAAGTGATCTTGAAATTTATACTGTTATAGTGTCCTATATGAAGAGTGGTGACAGCAATTTGACTATAAATTAAAACATGGGCTATATTAATTCATATAAATAAATGATATGCAACTTTCCAATACCTCTTATTCAATTGATAATTTTATAACATTTCTATGAAATAATGCAGCCAATACCTATTTTTTTTTTGATTTTTTTTATACAAACGTCATGAAATTATCAAATGACTAAAATGTATTTGAAAGTAGCAAACCATTTTTATGAACTAATATATCCCATGTTTCAATAAATTGTCGTATTGACGGCACCAACCAGTGGCCCTAATTCTGGTGAACACATGCTAAGTCTAAATTTAATTCAGTGCATTTCTTTCTATCAAAAGGAATACGAAAAGGATGGCTGTCATATAATTTGACATTTAGAAACGTGGGTTCAATTTTCGACCTTATTGAACGTGCTAAAATGCAGTGTTTAGTAGGCACCTCCGTACATGCCGTCTAAAATTGTCTATGGTTTCTTTGAAATCTATCTAAATTTAAGTGACAGCTCTAAACAGATTCTTGCTATGTTTTTCCTATTACTTATTGCGAGAAAGAGATATACTGTACTTAAATTGAGATTTAAAGTGTGTTCCCAGAATTAGGCCCAGTATATCTTGGTGAGGTGAATAAATAACCCACTCATAATATTGTATTCTGTAAGAAAACTACGAAGTGCTTATGCATTTATTTTCTTTGCACAGCTAATATTTTAACAATAGTTCATAAATACAACATTTGAAATATTAAATTTGATATTTTGATTATTATTTTAGTATACATTTTCACGTTATGTTACAATATTTACTGGTCGTTAATCAATATTTACAGAGTATTTTGTATATCAAACATATATCTTTTGATAAGAGTCAATTTTATAAAAGTCCTAACAAATAAAAGCAACAATTATAATGTATACTGTACCGACTGATCGGTCGGTCAGTTTGATGCGCTTAAATACATTAAACGCATCAAATATTATTAATCATGTTCACTTTTTAATCAATTTCAACTCTTTAGCTATCGATTACATAGTGGTAACGGATCAACTGTCTGTCGGTTATATGGTGGTTTAATGGATATCTTAATTGCTAAAGCGCTGTTAACAAGAATAAACGCTGTTAAAAACAACTTTTACTAATACCGTAGCAATTTCTGACAAATCAAAAGCAGTCTAAGATTTTTTTGTTTGGGTTATGTAACCCTAAAAATTTGACGATTAGATCAGTAAGTGTGTATGAAAAGTGCCATTTGGTTTCGTGTTCTTCAACATGAATCGAAAAATATAAAACTTAACTTGATCTCAGACTTGATCATGAACCACATTTTAATTTGCAAAATATTTTATATTAAGTTTTTTTGGTATACTTTTGGAGCACTTCATACATTGCCTCTTGCCTTGATCTTTTCTATCGCTTACGCTCCGTTACAGCCCTCGACGGCTGGCTGACAGCTCGATACTAGTTTATTGATTGTTTCTCTTTGAGTGAAGTGTATATTTTATACATCGTACCATTCACGCCCTGGTACTAATTCTTCTTGCGGAAATCTGTGACTGTAATTTTACTCATATTGAAAATCATAATACCTATATTGGACTTTAAAGTGACCCATATTATTTAAAGGGATTGGGTTTTTAAAAGCATTACTTCATTTTATTTCGAATCAACTATTGGAATTGCTTTATGAATTATTCATAGTAATTCCTTATTCATTTGCGATACATATGTTACAGAGTCATTAATAAGAATTATTATTATAAACAACACATTTCAATTAGAACAATGTAACAGGAAATATTATTGACTTACAATTATTATTAAAGCCCGAACAAATATCAAAGCTTTCATTTGTAAGGCTTGGCCGGATGCCGTTTTTACGTTATAACTCATAGACATGGCAGTCTTACCGCCACGTAGGCTAAATAGGTATAGGCTTGAGCTAGTCAGCCTCCGTGGAGGGTCGATCGGGGCTCGGCTACGCGTGACGTCAGGCTGTGCGGCAGGGCGCGCGCGACGACGAGGCCGGCGTCGACGCGGCGCGCGCGCAGGAGGCCGCGCAGGCGCTCTACGACGCGGGCGAGGGCTCCTGGGGCACCGACGAGAACACCTTCAACAAGGTACCTTATTGGAGAATAAGTCTTTCAGTTTATAAATACTACTTGAAACGTCAGAAGTCCAATCATTTCCAACTGAACCGTTGTCAAGGCATTTGATACCGAATGGTAAAACAAAAATTCTCTGATGTAAAATATGCTCTATTTTGCTATGTATGTGAGCTTTGATTTGAATCAATCTGTAACCACCTTCCGTGGCCGTAGATCCTGGCGCATGAGAGCTTCGCTCAGCTGCGGCAGATCTTCGAGGAGTACAAGAACATCTCCGGGCGCACCATCGAGCAGGCTATCAAGGCCGAGGTCGGCGGCGAGCTCAAGGAGGCGCTCTCTGCTATCGGTCAGTGTTCACCAGCTAAAGTATATAAGAGACTATCCTTCCTTCCTTTCCACAGTCTCAAACCATCCCCACACAAAATTTCATCTGTATTAGTTCATCTAAAATAGGTAACAAACAGAGCTACTTCCTCAGTTCAATTGAATGAGTGGAGGACGTCGAAACAAATCAAAATAAATTCAAATATAGTAAAAAGCAGCCGCAGGAGAACTAAGAATTGCGAGTCTCAAGTGGCAGTGGGCAGGTCACATTGCAAGGAGGACTGACGGCCGGTGGGGCGGAAAGGTCCTCGAGTGACGGTCGTGTGCCGGGAGAGGCAGCGTTGGTAGACCCCCCACAAGGTGGACCGATAATCTTGTGAAGGTCGCGGGAAGCCGTTGGATGAGGGCAGCGCAGGACCGATCGGTTTGGAGATCCTTGGGGAGCCCTATGCCCAGCAGTGGGCATCTCTCTGCTGATGTCGGCATGCGCGCGCGCATTCAAGATCACTCGGCTTATGGACAGTTATGTTAATGCACTACAAATAAAAATCTTGAGATGTTTGCGGACCAAACGTTTTTGCTCTACGTAATAGGAACCACTCGTGTATTTATAATGATAAATACTCTTTAACATTGTTTACAGCTTATTTTGGTCATTGAATCTATTTGCTCACTTTACTATTATTTGTTCTGTAGTATGTTAGCTTTCTCAGTGCAACTGTGACACTTGATGTGCTATCGTCGGTACAGCTGCGTGTTATAAGTATGTTCACACTTGCCATAGTGAATATATAAATTAGCGAAAAAATTAGATTCTGTATTATGCTATCAGTTTTTTTCACATTTTAGTTTTTTCAAAATAATCTACGGGTTAGATTCGCGGCTCGGTAAATTGATTTATTAAAATATAATAAAGCAGTTTTAGTATGTTTCGTGTCCTCTAGACTTCTTCTAGTACTTTTCTATTTTCCCTATTTTTTTCGGATTTGGTCATACACATCCAAAAATCTCTCCGTGTATATAACAGATATTGAAAGTATACTTATGTATTTCACATTTAGTCCGTACTAGTTATACAACCCTGGAGCCCTAGTAGAAATGAAGTATCCGTAAAGAAATCCTTAATAAGCAGTATCCTCCCACCGAAATAACCGGTTGCAGTGGAATGCGTGGAGTGCGCGCCGGCGTGGTTCGCGCGGCGGCTGCGGCGAGCGATGCAGGGGCTCGGTACCGACGACCGCACGCTCGTGCGCGTCATCGTGAGCCGCTCCGAGCTCGACCTAGGCCGCGTCAAGGCGGAGTACGAGCGGCTCTACGACAAGACCTTGGAAAGCGAGGTCCGGGTACGTGAACGGAGTATATTTTCCAGTGGAGTGCGTGGAGAACGCGGCGGCGTGGTTCGCGCAGCGCCTGCGCAGGGCCATGCAGGGCGCCGGCACCGACGACCAGGCCCTCGTCAGGGTCGTCGTCGGCCGCGCCGAGCTCGACCTCGGGGCCATCCAGCGCGAGTACGAGCGCATCTACGACAAGACGCTCCGCAGCGATCTGTCGGTATGGATCATTTTTATAATGAGGGTACCTGAGTGCAAAATGAACTTTTTCGTTGTTTGAAGTTTGAGACCATTTCTTAAATAGATATTACATATTTTGTGATTTTTGACGATTAGAAAGAGCTTCTTAGAAGCCTACTTGAATAAATATATTTTTGATTTTGATTTTGAGGTTTTTAACTTTGGCCTCGTTAAAAGAACTAACTTTAATGAACATGGTAACAGATAAAAGTGCTCAAGTACCCACTCGACGACATTTGGCCTAATTCTGAAGACACACTAAATAAAAATTTAAGCACATTATTTCTCTTTCTCGCAAAATGTAAAGGAAAAAAGAATACGTTTAGATCGCTTATCATGGTCAGTAAGGTCGAAAATTGCTCGGGGCCATGCAGACACCTTTCTAAATGTCATATTACATTACAGTCGTCCTTTTGATATTTAAATTGAGAGAAAGAGATACTAAACTGAAATTTTGATTTAGCGTGTGTTAGAATCAGGCTCGCTTTATCCAGGCTCGTAGCACAGCAGTTATAATTGCGCACTATACCAGCATGAAAGTAATGCTTCAAATACAAAACTCAATAATATTTAGCTTAATTAATTTCTATTTAATTTTCTATAATTTCGCTTTCCATGTCGATATTAATGGATTACGTTACTTTAGTGTTGTGATGTGACAATTATAATTTGTTAACGTTTTCACGTCGCTACTTGTGGTGATCGGACACAGGAGGTGAGATATATTTCATAATTATTTGAAATTTTATTATTTTTATTTCTTGGTTAAACCAAATAATAAAGTAGGCAAGGTACATTTCACGTTACGATATTACTTGGTAATGTGATCAAAATAATCCCTAAGCATTTATTATACTTACAAACTCAATTCCTTCTATTGACTGGGTGGTCAGTATGAATGAATTGTGCTTCTCTGCAAGAAAACTTAGTTTTGACTTGTGCCTATTCTTTCCGGGTCTAAATATTACGCTCATTTCCCAAAGCATCTTACTATAAGAGTGAACTGAAAGCTTGAAATGTGTCTAAAACCCCAGCACATATCGCCCAGTACACATACTAATATCGCCGCGTGTCTTCCCGCGCATGTTCCCCGGCTGTATGGGCGTTTGTTTCCGACGCGGGCGGCAGCAGGGCGAGACCTCGGGCGACTACAAGCGGGCGCTCGTCGCGCTGCTTGGGCCCGCGTAGGCGACCTTATGCACCATACAATACGCAAGTGGACTCGAGAATGTAGTCCAGTGTTGAAATTCGCTTCATTATGACACTCGCATTGTATGTACCTAGCACTCGGAATTTTCAAATTCAACGGTTACAGCTGCGCAAGATTAGATAATAACTGCAGTTATTGTTTTTCATGTAATTTGACGGTCTGTACCCCTTGCTAAACAGGCTACTCGGTCAAGAGGTCCCAGGTTCGAATGTTTGTATAATGAGTACGAGCATTTGTTAACGAGTCGTGAAAGTTTATATGTTTATTTAGTATATTTTTTTCTAATTTTTATATACATATTGTTATCTTTATTTCTCCGTTATCTAGTATCCATAACACAAGCTCTTAATGATGCTTACTTGGGCTAGATAATAGGTGTGTGTATGAATATTATTATTATTATTCACCTGTTGTGGTAGGAAAATTACGACGCAAATGAATATGACCCGTATCGCCATGAGAGTCGGGATTTTCTTTTCTTTTCATTTTCATAGGGTAACCGCTTACCATCAGGCCGTAGCTTGTTAGCCACTTTTGTATAAAAAACCGCCCACACTATTCTCGCGCGGCAGCAGCACGACCGAAACCGTCTAACTCATCTAGTGGAAATTCGCTTGACTTAATTTAAGCCAATTAGACATTTTATATAGTTGTTTTTAATCTTGCGCAAGTAAATCATTATTAAATTTCTTTGTCTAAAATTTTTAAACTTGCTAGTGACTACATTTTCAGTTCCCGTCTATAATTAGTAAAATATTACAAGGCCTAGGTGCTTTTAATTGAATTGTATGAACGATTTGAGGTTCAAATATTGTTAGACTTCCGCTTGCTAAATAATAATGCCTTTACAGTAGGAGGCTGATTCAATTTTTTATATCTAATTGTTTTAAAAAGTTCGATTTTATGTAATTTAGTCTGCTTACGTGTATGTGTCTCTTATTGATTCAGGTGATTACTTAATGATTATAAAAATATTGCGAATATTTTATAGATTGTATTTTTCAAGTATTATTATTTCTCACTGAATACATTTTATTAAAAATATAATTCGTATTAAGATATTTTAAGCTTGTTGTCCTTGTATGTCGCAGACTATAGTTAGTAACAGAGTATATGAATGTTATACAGAATATTTTGAGAATTATTGGATCCGGTGAGCCTTGAAAGTGCCTTGGAATTGTTTTTTGAATATTCAATTATAGTTTACTTGTTGAAGTTTTAATGTGTGTAGTTACAACTCAAATTTTATTGACTGATGTTTATGTAGCATTCCCTTTCTATTTATTATTATGTAAAACATAAGCTTTAATTTTATTATCACATTCATAATAAATAGTGTATTGATGTACCTACTTTGTTTTACTTTGTCTTCCATGTACAGACACTGTTACACTTGACCACGAAAGCCGCCTCTATTTCGAACGGAGTAAGGGCGGTCTCAAGGTCAAACTGTTACGCTTGATGTGCTGTCGACTTTACCTTTATGCGTGTTTTTCGTGATACGTGTATTCCCAGTAGTGCCAGTGGATTAGCCCATGATGGGACTACTGGTATTTTTTCCCAGAGGTTCAGGACCAATTTGTTTTTTGAAATTTTTTTTAAAAAAAGGGATTATCTACTTACGGACTATGAAATGAAACATAGGTACCTACTACTAACAGTCATTACCTATCCAATACTCCAGTCAGTGGCACCTGTGAGAAAAAAATACCAGTAGTCCCATCATGGAACTCCTCCACAGAGACTGGTGGGAATATATGTTCGTGATGACTGTTGGTTCCATTTTTCAAAACGCTTTCCTATTCACAAAGCCCAGCGCAGACCATTTTGAACCGCATGACGTACAAAATAAGGTTTAGTTTGAATTGTCTACGCTGCCTGGGCCTAAAGGGATAAATTGCCTTATATCATTGTTTTGACTCTGTAAAGGAGTGACAATGAATTTAAATTAGATTTAGTCGGGACACAACATAACTAGGAGCTATTGGGCCTAATTCTGGAGAACACATGCTAAGTCTAAATTTAAGTTCAGTGCATCTCTTTCTCTCAATTTGAATACGAGAAGGATGGCTGTCATATGATTTGACATTATGAAACGTGCGTTTAATTTTCGACCTTATTGAACGTGATAAAAAATGCAGTGATTCAGAGGCACCTCCGTACTACATGCCGTCTAAAATGGTCTATGGTTCCTTTGTAATCTGTCTAAATTTAGTTGACAGCTCTAAACGAATTCTTGCTATCTTTTTCCTATTACAAATTGTGAGAAGAAAGAGATATACTGTACTTAATTTGTGTCTTCAAAATCAGGCCTATTGTCTAAAATCTAAAAAAAGGGCGGTTCAATGAAACGAGTAAATGTCTTCATAAAATTGTTTTCGCACGTAACAGTTGTCACAATCAATCATCAAACTTACAATATTTGTCAAAAATACTAGTCGCTGCGCCGGCGACCGCCGTAAGTATAAGAAAATAAATCGTCACCTGTAACGTCGCGATCCCTCCATGAGGTAATTTGGCTGGTCTCCATATTTATCAATATAATACTTTTTTATACAATCACTAAAAGATATACTCTCTCTCTGCACAGAAGATCAATTTAACTAGTCATAAATATAATTCATCGATTAGATTATAAAGCATTATTACAAAATTACTGAGTATACATAATATAGTTTGCGAGAAGGCAGTAGTTAGGACCTCTGTCTACAGACACATCACAATTCTATCTTACGGGCATAACGTCTCATTTACAATAATATAACATCTTACTAACCAAATGTCTGTGGACAGCGATACTCGAAAGCGCGTAAATTATCATCTTCACATAATATTGTAAAAGGAAAACAGTAACTGGCAACATTGGCAAAAATATAAATTCATAATATGTACACTAATCTTGCCCGATTGCACTCGATACAATAATTTGACTAAACCTATAAAGTAAACGCTTAAGCAACAAAAGTGATCACTATAAAAAATTTATACAAAGTATACATACAGAACCGTCACTCGCGAGGAACATAACATTAGAATAGGCGAAATTACTGTAATTTCGTTGATATTTTGCAAATGACATTCGATACGTATTCCGAGTAAACGCCGGCCGACCAACATTAGAGCGCGGTGCCGTTAACGTTTGTGCTTTAGCTATGGTAGAGGTCTACGTTGTGCATATTGTGGGCACTGAACCTGCGCTGGGGTCGCCGGGAGTCTGTTAGGGGTCGGTTGGGGCTGAACGAGCGTTGTCCGTTCAGTCGTTGGGCGCGAACAGCTTGGCTTGCAGCTCTTCCAGCGGCATGAGCTGTTCTTCGTCCGACGGGGGAGACTCCTGCTCCGCGCTGGACTGCTCCCGTAGGTCTGCGGGAAACGTGTTGGATTGAGACACAGTTCGATACAAGACACGGTAAGGACAAGGTAAATAATGGCCAGTCATTTTCTGCATATTGTTGACAGTTTTTTTTAGCATACACTATGCTAAAAAAAACTGTCAACAATATGCAAAACTTTTTTTTAATTAAGTATCCATTTTCTTTTTATTTGCTTTGTTTCGTGGTTAAAAACAATATTTTTGTTAGAAAAACTGAACAAGCTAACATATTCATCATGGCGCCTATGTCACTTTGGTGTCGGCAACAAAGGTATAATAATTTATTTTTTTAATTAAAATTACATAGCCTGGATGCAAGTCCTTTGGGCGACAAAGGTATATCGCCCGCTATATTACCATAGTGAAAAATGGTAGAATAGAAGAAAATTTTCAAACGAATTATTAATATTTTATTTATTTCATCTTTTATTGTACAAAATAAGTTATAATTTGGCGGACTTAATGCGATTCCATTAACCATTACCATGCCATATTCATTTTTTATTCTTCCCGGATTCAGGAGCTACTTCCTGATTTTTTGAGATAGTGTACATACATATACCTGGCTTGATATTTTTTTATACAACTAGGTAGATGACAAACAAGCTGACGGCCCACCTGATGGTAAGTGGTTACCGCCGCCTACAGATGCCTGCAATAACAAGGAAAATCACTTGACATTGCAGGTGCGTTGTCATCCTGATGAGGTCTAAGATGAAATGCCGTCCATGCCTACTAATTACACTGGCTACCTTTCCCTTTAATCCGAAACACAGTGAACTGTTTCACGGCTGAAATCTCCTTTCATTGTTTTCAAAAAGTAAGACAAATAATGCTGCCGTCCGAAAATGTGATTAAACCAATTTTGAGTTACTAGAAAAATGTGAGAAATGATGTCCCGAGAACTTGTTTAGGTTTTCAGCTATTTTTGTGAGTTCATAGTACTTATCAACTTTTTAGCTTACTTTGTGTGTGACATAAAAGCTCAAGCTTTACTTAACGCTTTAATATATTTATTTAAGTTTTTTTTTTATACAACTATATGACAAACAAGCTGACGGCCCACCTGATGGTAAGTGGTTACCGCCGCCTATAGACACCTGCAATAACGTGGAAAAATCAAGTGTAAGTTTTTGTGTTTTAGACATGTTTATCGATTCTGAAATGAGTCCATTAACAGTTGAATTAGTCTCCGGATCTCAACAAGTATAAATAATAAAAATATATGACCAAGACTGGTCGATAGAGGAAGATTTGCGCTTTCGTTACTACTACATATGACTCAAATTTGTCAAAATGTCACATAACGGTCTTTTGGTCATAGGACGGCATAATGTGTATATACTGACGTCGCCAGTGTTGCAGCAGCCGGTGGTAGTGCTGGGCGCGGTCGTGCCGCTTGAGCTCGGTGAACACGTGCACGAGCCCGCGGTAGTCGTACTCCAGGCCAGAGTACCGCTCGCCGAACAGCTTCAGGCCTGCAAGCGACACGATGCATACAATAGGGTAGTTGACAACTTTTTTTATTTCATAAATAAGAAGTTTATAACTCATGAAAAAATCTTGCAGAAGAAATAGTGGGCCTAATTCTGGGAACACACTTTAATTCTAAATTTAAGTACAGTATATCTCTTTCTCGCAGTAAGTCATAGGAAAAAGATAGCAAGAATCTGTTTAGAGCTGTCACTTAAATTTAGATAGATTTTTAAGAAACCATAGACAATTTTAGACGGCATGTACGTAGGTGCCTCCTAAACACTGCATTTTACGTTACATTTTACTGCACGTTCAATAAGGTCGAAAATTGAACGCACCTTTCTAAATGTCAATTTATATGACAGCCATCCTTTTCTTTTTCATTTTGAGAGAAAGAAATAGACTGAACTTAAATTTAAACTTAGCATGTGTCCGCCAGAATTAGGGCCAGTATGTCTAAGATCAATAGTTTCAGAGATACAGTGGTTTGTTTGATGTGTGGCGGCGCATCGTCCAAAAACGCTCCATAGAAAACCTACGGAACAGGTGACGTCACATGTTCCTTTATTACTACAAAATGTATGGGAATATTGACAGAATCAATAATAACTATGTAATATGATTGTTTTATTCAAAGTGGTCATAATAAGAGTTGTTTTAATAGATGTGAGCAATCTAATACCAATAATGATAAATATTGGGAAAAAAAAAATACCAATTTTATAAATTTTCTAAACAGTATAACTTTAACAATATTCCATATCTTTTAAGTTTGAATTATTTTTATGGGTAACACGAACGTATATTTTCAGAATTTGTAAAAAATAGCACCATATTCAAACTAGGCAACATCCCAATTACACTTATCAATTTCAAAAGCAATGACCGCGGTAGAGCCGCTGAAGCTATACATTTTTTTTAGGCACAGGATGACATTTTTTTTAATACAACTAGATGACAAACAAACTGACAGTCCACCTGGTGGTAGCCTATAGACAACTGCAATAACAAGGAAAAATCACCTGATATTGCAGGTGCGTTGTCATCCTGAGGCCTAAGATGCAATGCCGTCCATGCCCAGTAATTACACTGGCTACCTTTCCCTTCAATCCAAAACACAGCGAACCGTTTCACATAGGGATGATTAACAACAGAGATTTTATTTTACAACATATACTCAAAGAAATTGGTAAAAGTTGGTATGGGATCTGGGCCAGCTCATAAGCACCAATTTTCGTTATAACAAACTATAAAAGCTAATTTTATTACTGGAAAACCAACATCAAACAATTCCGAAACTCCACAAAAACACCCCGGCGCACTCAAAACATTCACAATCGAAACACAGAATGACAATTTGAAAAGCTTGACATTAAATTCAACTTTTTAACTGAGTTGCTGTGGTTATGAACACTTTTGGACACATTTGTTGACTTCTACGGCCCGACGCAAAAAGAGAGCTGTTATAAGTTTGACGTGTCTGTCTGTGTATCTGTCTGTGGCATCGTAGTATACGAATGGGGCTATTTTGATTCGGTTTTTTTGTTTGAAAGCTGACGTGATCGAGATGGTTCTCAGCTATAAATTATGAAGATCTATTCAGGAGTTTGATGCCTATCACATTATTTCCTATTTGACAAAAGGGTTTTACAACTTTCACTAATCCAATTGATTTTTAAAATTTGGTTTCCTATTACTTGGGTATTTTCAAGACTAGCCTTGATGATGATGATGACCTGATCCTGTACCACCAAATGGTCTGCGAAATGCTCAATTGATCAAAAACTCACAGCAGATATAGCATGTTCATAAGAATAGCCTCAATGAGATGGTGGTGTGATGATGATATTTTTTTTTGGTTCATTCTCCCAGTAATGGGAAGGCAAAGGGTACATACAACCATGTCTTCAGTAGTTATTTCTTTATTTATTGCATTAAAATGCTGGCTTAACACATTTCAATGCTTCTTGGGAGTATTTGACGCGAAATATATGATGTCTCCTTATGTGCTACTTGATGAGGTGAATAACCACAAAAAAGTTCTCATCGCATATCACACCATAATCACTTTTATTCTAATAATTTTTTAGTTGCACGTCAACACAAACACTTGTATGATAAAACTACGCCACTTTTATAACACAATGTTCGCTCCGACACAAATTTTAATTATTGCAATAAAAATTTTCACTGACAGCACAAAAACCCACCAAACACTCTGATGATGATTAATGAAGCCGGGGGTCGCTGCCGGGGTTAATTTGATATTATTATGTGATTATATTAGTATGTATTTATGTTTGTGTACTGACTGATGCCGATGGAGCGCAGGTAGAGCTGCTCGGCGGCGCTGTGCATGTTCATGTGGTAGTTGTAGAGCGAGGCGAGGTGCCCGATGCTGAGCCCCACCTCGTAGTCCTCGGGGCCCAGCAGCTCCTCCTTGATCGCGATCGCCTTCAGGTGCATCGTCTCCGCGTCCTGACACACACAAAACACTTATCACCTCGTCCTGGGTGTTAGCTCTTAAAAAAAAAAAAAAAAAAAAAATCGCAAAAAAAGTCAATTTACTACTCGACCTGTTATAAACTGAGCAACTAAAAAATACTAAGTTAGCAACTAAACATCTGTTTTGCTCGACTATTCAACGATTTGTCGCCGAAATCAGATTTTTTTGATGCACACTTAGTATTTTCGGTGGATAGAAGGGAATAGAATAGATTTTTTTTTACGATTTTAAATATTTTTTAGCAATTTGTACGCCTATTTTTACAAGTAGGATTTATAATAGTGGGATTGAAAATAATTAATTTGTTGTCGTGAAAGTTTGATGTTTTAAACAAATCAGCTGTTTCATACAAACCGCGGGGCGATCGCCTATGTTTATCGCTATGAACTTAGGTAATGTTAATGACGTCACATTGTCATATTGAATTTAATTATGACATTCACTCACAATTAGGACAATTGCCCCGCCGGTCGAGTAGGTAGAGCTACTGCAGGGTAATATGAATAATTTTTCCGTGATTTCCTTGTGTTGGTCCCATAGAGAAAGTTATTTGTTCATTGACCCTCAAGTCTAAATCGCCTCATAAAAAGTTTTTTGGTAATGTAAAATTCGCAGTGTATAAAAACAGTTGGTATACTTGGAACTTCTGCATGCTCTGGTACAGCCGGCCCAGGTTGCCGTAGTGCTTGGCCGTCTGCACGTTCTTCTCGCCGAAGGCCATCATGGACAAAGACAGCGCAGCCTTGTGGAGGGACTCAGACTCCTCGAGCAGTGGGGTGTTGCCTGAACGACATACAGGATTAACTGTTAGATATTATAATAATAATAATATAACTGTTTTGCATTACAACAAAACAATTATTATGTGTTGGATAAAACACAGTGTTGGGTGAAGAAGCAATCTATGATCCTTTGCCTAATTTGTCTATGGAATTAGAAACTTACCAAATTCTCTCTGATTTGATGAAGTTTTACCTCTTTCTTGACACCAGACGGCGCCACCTTCTATGAACTCGGCGTGTCGAAACCTGTTTGACTTCATAGTCTTCCATCACCAGCAAGGCCTTGCTGCAACACTGTGTTTTATCCAACACATAATAATTGTTTTGTTGTAATGCAAAACAGTTATATTATGTGTCTTTATAAAACACAGTGTTGGGTGAAGACCTGTTTGTTATCTGCTGGTGTCAAGCACAAACGCTATTATGATATATCTTTATTAATCTAAGTCAGTTACTAAAAACAAAAACTTTGTTAGTAAATTGTTTAATGACTCATAACATAGCTTACATCTTATCTTTAAATTCAAGAAAATAGATCAGGAAACTTCTTGAGATCAAAAGTACTGTTACAATTAGGTAGTAGTGTAATTAAACTCTAACAATATAAATTAACAAAATTAAATTAACTCCTTATTTCTTTGATATGAAGAAAAATATTGATTAATCTTATCCTAATTAAAATATAACTTAAAAAATTAAACACTTGCAAAATTATCAAATAATAAATCACCACAAGAATTATTAAAATCAGGGTTTTGAACTTGGCGGCAGTAATATTTTCTAAATGTTTGGGCACTTTTCCAATTACCTCTCCTTAGAATCTCATCTACTGGCCTGTTCTCTAACCAACCTCGTGATGCTACAGCAGACCGAATATTTCCTGGGGGAGCATGGATCTTAACTTCTCTAAAAATAGTTTTTATCCAATTAGAAATATTTGTTCTGGATGCCGGTTTGACCGTGCCAGTGACAGAAATAAACAAACTTGTAATATTACTTTGAGACCTTCTTTGACTTGAAAGTTGAATAAGTTCTTTAATATGATCTACTGGACATATATGTTTATCTATGTGAGTTATAACAGACCACCCAGATTGCCTGTGGTTACCTGTATCTGTCTTAGATCCAAATTTTGGCCACAGAGTGATCTTATCTGATTCCTCTATTAGATGTTCCTCAGATATGTCTAATAAGGTAAGGTCGTGAATTCTACGGCCTGAAGCAAGTAAGAGAATTAGGGCAGTTCGTCGAGAAATATCAAAAAATGTGCCAGAACAAGGAGTAGCCCGAAGCCAGTCAAATAATAATTTTATGTCAAATACTGGAGGTTTCTGTACCTCTGGCTTGGCAAGCGAAATAGCTTTAAGTATTTGATGAACATAAAAGTTATTAATAATGTCTTTTGATGAAGTGGCTGTAAAAGTTGACACAGCTGACTTGTGTACAAGTATTGTACTATAAGAAAGTTTATCTTTTAAGAAAAGATTGGCTATGAACCTTGCTACATCAATACCTGTTGGAACCTTAGGATTTATTTTGTGGTGATTGCACCAACTAATCCATCTTTTAAGGGGAGCCCTATATGTAGCCAAGGTGGATTCGCGCCAGCTATGATTTAATAGTTCTCTCTCCTCTGGGTCCCAGTGGGATATTTGTTCTGCCCACCCCCAATTTTCCAAGCCAGGAGAGAAAGACGCTCTACCTGAGGAGGGCAACGACCCGTTGTTTGATCTACCAAGGTCTTCCGCAGATCCTTTATGGGTAGTGGTTCTTCCAGAGCTCTGCTCCGGAGATCTGGGAGCCAAAAGCATTGGGACCATTGGGGAGCTATTAGGATGAATATCCCTCTTGAGAGATTCAGATGGGCCAATACCTGTGGAATCAGGTTGGGAGGTGGAAACACCCAGCCCAGCTGACAATCCCAGGGACGACTGAAGGCGTCGCAAAAAATTGCATACCCATCTGTTGAGTCTAGAGTGATATAATTTGGAACGACCGCTGTGGCCCTGGCAGCGAATATGTCTATATCTTGGACGCCCCATACCCTGAATATGGCCTCCGTGGCCTGGGGCAATAGGTGCCACTCGGGAACTGCTCGACCACTGGACAGGCGGTCTGCAATTCCGTTGAGATTTCCTGGTAGGTAACATGCCGAAAGTTCTATCCCGAGCTGTTCTGTCAACTGCAGGAGTTTGGCAGTTAAATTTAGAAGGGCCAGAGAGTGGGTGCCTCCTTCGTTTTTGATGTATGCTACCAGAGTGCGGTTGTCGGATTGTATCAGAATGTGGGCTCCCTTCAATTTTCTTTGTTGGGCTAAGATTGCTCCATACACAGCGTACAACTCCTTGACGTTGGAGTGCCATCGCTTCTGAAGGTTGCTCCACTTTCCTGCCAAATACTGGCCGTTCAATTGAGCGCCCCACCCCGCATCCGCTGCGTCGGTGGTCAGGAAGTGTGTGACTTCTTTGCGGCGTAAAGGTTTGGAACTGGAGTCTATTACATTCAGCCACCAGATTAGATCGTGGTGAACAAGGGAAGGTATTTGTTTCCTCTCCCTCAACCGTCCCTTTTGAAATCCTCTCAAAAACAGTTGCATCCTGCGACAATGAAGACGTCCTCTGGGGATCGTCAGTGTTGCAAAGTTTAGAAGGCCTTAAAGCCTCTGGGTTTCTTTTAATGCACAAGTTAGATTTCTTTTTGTTATAAGGGATATGAATGTTTTTATTTTCTAAACTTTTTTGAGAGGTAATGTCATAGTATTTTTGAGAGTATTCCAAGTTATGCCTAAATATTCCAACTCCTGAGACGGAATTAAAGTGGACTTTGGATAATTCACATGCCATCCTAAAGTCTCTAGCAGTTTCAGTGTCTCCGCGACCTGAGAGCAAAGTACAGACCGGTCCTGGTGGGCCAACAGGTAGTCGTCCAGGTAGACCAATACCCGAATACCTCTGGCACGGAGGGTTTCCGCAACCCAATTTGACACCGCTGAGAAAATCTGTGGTGCCGAAGAAAGGCCAAAGGGAAGAGCACTTAGTTGTAGGATTTCCTGGTTGTAAATGACCCTCAGGAAACGTCTGTGAGCCTCCGATATAGGAATGTGGAAGTAGGCATTTTGTAAATCTATTTTTGCTAGCCAGTCGTTGCTCTGCAAAAAGTCTACTACATTTGATTGGGAAATTAGGTGAAAGTGCTTTGTTGCTACATGACAATTTAGGCGACGGAGGTCGAATATGGGTCTCACCCCACCGTCTGATTTTTTCACTAAAAACATTTTGGAAAAGAATCCCACATCCACAGATGGTGGTGGTTCCAATATATTTTTCTCTTTGAGGTCTTTGATCATGTTTGTCATGTCCGGTGTTACTTTGATTGCAAATTTTTTCTGAAGATTTTTGCAAGGAAACTTCATGGGAGGTTTTGTCTTGAACGGTATTCTGCAGTGTGAAATTATTTTGAGAATAGACTGGTCTGCACCGAGCTGCTGCCAAATATCCACATTGTTTTTTAGACATCCCCCTTTGAAGTTCCCTTTTAGTAGGTCATTTTTGTTTTGGGTTAGTACTTGATTGGTTGGAGTTATTGTTGTTGCGCCGAAAGGGCTTCTTTGGAATAAATTTCTGTTTACGGTCATCTTTTATATTAGTATTCTGATAATGCGTTGCTTTAGAGTGCTGAGATCTTTTATAGGAATTTTGTTCAACTGAGTTGTATGGTTTCTTTTTATTTAAATAACTTGGGGTATTTAACCAAGTTTGCGGTCCTCCTAAGGAATTAATTACAGGCTGAAGAGCTTCGCGACTGAATAAGTGTTCTGAGCTCGGGGGGACATTAAGTAAGGTAGCTTTTAGATTGTTATTTCCTACCTCTTTAAGGATAGTACTCCGTCTCACTTCAATGCACTCTGCTCTCTTACCACAAATGATTTGCATTGTTAATTCAGAGTTTTTAGAGATAGCAGAACCTGGACCGAATGATGTTGAAAACTTTTCAAATAAATTATTTATATTTAAATTAGCAGGGTCAGTAGATGCCCAATCTAAAACACTCTGTAATGATTGTTGAATCAAGTGTCTCTGTTCTAAGACAACATTAGATAAACTAGCCAGAAGAGTCTCCGTTGAGGCTAAGTAGTCTTTATGTTTATTAAAATGACACAACTCTTCATTAATTTTCAAACCCACAAACCCAGGGGAAGCTAAGCAAGATTGAATTGCTTTTTTATATCTAATGCCTTTCCAGGCTGGGGAGTTAAACTGTTGTAACTTTTCTAATTCTTTAAGACGCTCCGGATTTGCAGGAGGTATAATTTTACTATCATCATGATCAATAATAATATCTCCTAATGACAAGGTCGTAGAAACTGAACCAGTTGAGTTTGGAACTACTAAAAACGGACCCTGTGGGCTATCAATAATATCTTGCGAACTAGTACTAGGCAGGTTGGAACACTGTGTCGATATGTTGTGTGTAATAAAATTTGAAAGGTAATTTACTTGGGAAACTAAGGTGTCCACTCGTGGATCGTAAGTATGTTTGTACTTACTTCTTTTATTTGGCGGCGGTGAAGCATATCGTTCATCCTCCGAGGATGACGAAGAATCAGTTTCCGAAGAATCAACTCGGGCTCGTCCCCCGTCCGGGGCGACAGAACCCGGCCTCTCACTATCACCACTTTTCTTCCCTTCACTCATTTCGCACTAATCCGCACAATAAAACTGTGTTTTAAGCTTAATTTTGTAACTTCTGAGAGACAAAAAGAAAACTTAATGTTTCCGCGGCAAAAATCACAAACGCTATGAAGTCAAACAGGTTTCGACACGCCGAGTTCATAGAAGGTGGCGCCGTCTGGTGTCAAGAAAGAGGTAAAACTTCATCAAATCAGAGAGAATTTGGTAAGTTTCTAATTCCATAGACAAATTAGGCAAAGGATCATAGATTGCTTCTTCACCCAACACTGTGTTTTATAAAGACACATAATACATATTTCTATTAATATTTTAAAGTGGAAGCAAGAGTCTAATTAATAATAATATTAACTGGCTGGGTAACTAATGAATGGTAAAAAATATGGTAATTTTTTTATGTATTTATTTATCTCTGTCTACAGTGTGTTAAAATCGAAGGCCGATTCTTGAATCTGGCATATAGTTATCTGTCTAGGCAGATAATCTACTACTGAAGATTTATGTGATTGGCAGGTTAAAGGTTTTTTTATGACTTCTTATAACTTATAAACAATATTCGAAAATATTGTGAACTAACAAACCGATTCTAGCAAGACTATTACGCTTAATAAGCAAGCCGGGTAAGGCCAAATAGTTGTCAGATGATTTTTCGACAAACAGTATTATCGTTGAATAAATTTCTTTATTCTTATTCTTAAGAGCTATTTTCCAACCAGAAATCGCCAATAATTTCTTTAAACTTGACTTTGACACAGGTTGATGCCGTCAATGCAACAAATAATTAAAACGGGCTATATTAGTTCATAGAAATATTTTGCAACTTTCAAATTGGTAATTTCATGAAATTTGTATGAAATAATATAACATTTGCTGCATTATTTCGTAGTAATGTTATAAAATTATCAAATGAACAAGATGCATTTGAAAGTTGCAAAACATTTCTTTGAACTATTAAATATACCTGTCACCTGTATAAGACTAGCTTGACTTGCTTATGCATGGCATTTTCGACTTGACAGAGTTTATGTGAAAATGCGCGAAACGTTTAAGCGATATATTGAAAAACTTCGCACTTTTATAAGTAATGTAATAGGTTCTTGAATGATCTTACGGATTTGAAAATCAAATATACGTTACTATATATTTTTATCTAGACACGGTTAGAATGAAAACACGATTAAAGGATTTTGCCTCGATAAATTTTATTTGCGAAAACACCTCTTAATAACAAGAAAACTTAAGATTTGTATTCAATAGGAAATTACTTTAAATAGTAGATATCATTCATTAATATTCAGAATCGTGTAGAAACCTTTTGTTGTAATCTTTATAGTTATTTTTTAATAAAATAATTTGTGTATTTTCGTTTACTTTTCATGTGCGATAGCCGTTTTGTCTTTTTTCCTCCCGCTGAGTCAGTCATATCTCTATCCCTATCGGTCTCGGGCGAAACAACGTTTCGATTGATCGCCTTAACGCTCTCAAATAATGGTAGTGTATGTGTTAGACCTTATTTAGTTTAAAATCAAATTACCAACAACATATTTCATCATTAAATAGTACGTAATTAACAACGCCGCTCAATAGTATATATTATCAATTGTATGTGTCTTTATGCAGTAGCAAAATATAATTCATTGAAGTCAGACGTTTGTTTCTATTAAAGAACCACTTCAAGCAAATATCGACCCTCACACAGAACAGTATGTAATGTTATATACCGGCGACGTCGTGTCCGGCGGGCGTGTCGAGCGCGATCTCCTCCAGGATGAGCGCCTTCACGCGCTTGGCCGACGCTAGCAGCAGGTGGTCGGGCGGGACTAGCGTCTGCGTATAACGATTACATCGCAATCCATTAACCTTTTGACCGACACATAATACGGGCTGGTGCCGACAATAAATTAAAACATGGGCTATATTAGTTCTGAGAAATGGTTTGATAAGAAAGTAAGAAATTATAAAGGGAATAAAATGTTTTTGAAAGTTGCAAACCGTTCCTATGAACTAATATAACCCATGAGTTAAATTATTGTCGCATTGTCAGCACCACATTGTATATTCTCAATCCAGAGTAAAACATTGCATATAGAATAGGAATAGGGAATACGCAGGATTTTATTTCAAGTTGTAAATTTCATTTCTACACAGTTACAATTTACAAAAATGAATCAATTTTAGAAAAATATTGATGAATACCTGACTTAAAACCATATAAAGTTGCGTGTTAGACAAGGAGATCCGATATAAACTTTGACGTCCCATTACACACCATAGACTTGAACTTTTATATAAGAATTTTTATATAAAATAATAAAAGTTGTTTTAAAATCTCGGGCAGTTTTCGGCCAAAATTAATTCTGATTTTACTATTATCATATAAGTATAATTTTATGTATTTTTTTTATAAATGTACTAACTAGTTTAAAAAAAATATATAGTAATATGGGCCTAAATATATAGTAAACATTTTAAATCTAGTACTGAGCTCTCCTCCACATGAGTTTCTCACATGTAAGAAGCGGCCGGAGCTGTACTCGAGTGGGTAGAGCGCGTACCTCTATGATGCGGATGGCTCGCTCGGCGTGGTCGCGCGCCTTGTAGAAGCGGCCGGAGCTGTACTCGAGTGGGTAGAGCGCGTACCTCTATGATGCGGATGGCTCGCTCGGCGTGGTCGCGCGCCTTGTAGAAGCGGCCGGAGCTGTACTCGAGTGGGTAGAGCGCGTACCTCTATGATGCGGATGGCTCGCTCGGCGTGGTCGCGCGCCTTGTAGAAGCGGCCGGAGCTGTACTCGAGTGGGTAGAGCGCGTACCTCTATGATGCGGATGGCTCGCTCGGCGTGGTCGCGCGCCTTGTAGAAGCGGCCGGAGCTGTACTCGAGTGGGTAGAGCGCGTACCTCTATGATGCGGATGGCTCGCTCGGCGTGGTCGCGCGCCTTGTAGAAGCGGCCGGAGCTGTACTCGAGTGGGTAGAGCGCGTACCTCTATGATGCGGATGGCTCGCTCGGCGTGGTCGCGCGCCTTGTAGAAGCGGCCGGAGCTGTACTCGAGTGGGTAGAGCGCGTACCTCTATGATGCGGATGGCTCGCTCGGCGTGGTCGCGCGCCTTGTAGAAGCGGCCGGAGCTGTACTCGAGTGGGTAGAGCGCGTACCTCTATGATGCGGATGGCTCGCTCGGCGTGGTCGCGCGCCTTGTAGAAGCGGCCGGAGCTGTACTCGAGTGGGTAGAGCGCGTACCTCTATGATGCGGATGGCTCGCTCGGCGTGGTCGCGCGCCTTGTAGAAGCGGCCGGAGCTGTACTCGAGTGGGTAGAGCGCGTACCTCTATGATGCGGATGGCTCGCTCGGCGTGGTCGCGCGCCTTGTAGAAGCGGCCGGAGCTGTACTCGAGTGGGTAGAGCGCGTACCTCTATGATGCGGATGGCTCGCTCGGCGTGGTCGCGCGCCTTGTAGAAGCGGCCGGAGCTGTACTCGAGTGGGTAGAGCGCGTACCTCTATGATGCGGATGGCTCGCTCGGCGTGGTCGCGCGCCTTGTAGAAGCGGCCGGAGCTGTACTCGAGCGGGTAGAGCGCGTACCTCTATGATGCGGATGGCTCGCTCGGCGTGGTCGCGCGCCTTGTAGAAGCGGCCGGAGCTGTACTCGAGTGGGTAGAGCGCGTACCTCTATGATGCGGATGGCTCGCTCGGCGTGGTCGCGCGCCTTGTAGAAGCGGCCGGAGCTGTACTCGAGCACGTAGAGCGCGTAGGCGAGGTCCTCCTGCGCGGTGGCCACGTGCAGGCTGCTGCGCCCGAACACGCCGCGCAGCGCGCCCAGCGCCTCCTGCGACCACGACCTTACTACGTTACTACGACGCGGGGGGAACCCCGCTATGGACACGAGGACGGCTACAACCGCCGCAACGTTACTACAACCGCCGCAACGTTACTACAACCGCCGCAACGTTACTACAACCGCCACAACGTTACTACAACCGCCGCAACGTTACTACAACCGCCGCAACGTTACCACAACCGCCGCAACGTTACTACAACCGCCGCAACGTTACTACAACCGCCGCAACGTTACTACAACCGCCGCAACGTTACCACAACCGCCGCAACGTTACTACACGACACGGGGACATAAGTACGACACTTTAATAGTTATATTCATTTCGCTGGAAACTTTGTGAACGTATTTGAACCTTTCATCGTTGTTGTTATGAAGTTACCAATAAATAAATACACAAATAATACTCATGGGAGAAGAGGATGGTTGGAGAAGCTCGGTGGCGTAGCGGTTTGAGCGCTCTGGTTTCGATTACGAAAACAAAGCAACTTTCGCCATGGTAGGTCCCGGGATGGGTCAACCAAAATTTATAATCTCGAGCTCCTCCGTGCTTCGGAAGGCACGTTAAGCCGTTGGTCCCGGTTGTTACTGCAACCGCTTTAACCCACCAACCCGCATTGGGCCAGCGTGGTGGTGTTATGGCCCAAACTCCTCATGTGTTTCTTCCATGTAGGAAGGCCTGTGCCCAGCAGTGGGACGTATATAGGCTGGTGATGATGATGATGACTCATGGGAGTAGTGTCAGCCAATGGGCCTGATTCTGAAGACACTCTAAATCTAAATTTAAGTACAGTATATCTCTTTCTCGCAATATGTAATAGGAAAAAAATAGCAAGAATTTGTTTAGAGCTGTCAATTAAATTTAGATAGATTTCAAAGAAACTATAGACAATTTTAGACGGCATGCACAGAGGTGCCTCCTAAGCACTGCATTTTATCACGTTCAATAAGGTCGAAAATTGAACGCATCTTTCCGAATGTCAAATTATATGACACCCATCCTTTTCGTATTCATTTTGAGAGAAAGAAATGCACTGAACTTAAATTTAGACTTAGCATGTGTTCTCCAGAATTAGGGCCAATGGCTCATGCTAAACTTTCTTCGCGAGCATCTTAAGGAAATTGAGACTGCATGACTGGCCAGCAGAAGTTCATCGATAACGCCTGGGTTATCTGCAAATTTCTCTGTATGTCTTTGTTTAGCAATGTGCTAGTAACATATCTGTTGTTATTCCCTTACATTTTTTTAGTATAAGAAGTTTAGTTTTTTTATGAGTTAATAGATGGCGCTGTCATTTGGCTGCTATTTTCTAGTTGGCGATGTTAAGAATTTTTTGTGTCCTATAAATACTTGCTTGATACTTTCATTAAAATGAGAATAAAGTCAGCCTTAAAGTGGAGTGGGTCTTATAGCAACTTTAAGTGGTAAAGTAGTGTTTTTGAACACGTTCTCTCAATCCTCTTGGATGTATAGTAGAGATGTGTAGGTCCGCTGTAAATTAGGATCTAGATCCGGGTATGCATCCAGTTATGGTCATGTATAGTCTCCGCTGCCAAGGACTGTTCTTCCCTCCCTCATTTTTTCGGGACCGGAAAGAGAGCATAATATAATGATTGTGTGACTGTGTAGTGTGTACCTCGTAGACGGCGACGCTGTGCGCGATGCTGTCTATGTTGAGCAGGTAGAAGCCGAGGTCGAGCAGCGCGGCGGCGGTGCGCGGGTGGCGGGGCCCGCACGCGGCGCGGGTGTGTGTGTGTGTGTGTGTGTGTGTGTGTGTGTGTGTGTGTGTGTACCTCGTAGACGGCGACGCTGTGCGCGATGCTGTCTATGTTGAGCAGGTAGAAGCCGAGGTCGAGCAGCGCGGCGGCGGTGCGCGGGTGGCGGGGCCCGCACGCGGCGCGGGTGTGTGTGTGTGTGTGTGTGTGTGTGTGTGTGTGTGTGTACCTCGTAGACGGCGACGCTGTGCGCGATGCTGTCTATGTTGAGCAGGTAGAAGCCGAGGTCGAGCAGCGCGGCGGCGGTGCGCGGGTGGCGGGGCCCGCACGCGGCGCGGGCCAGCGCGCACGCCCGCCGCACCAGCAGCCCCGCCTCAGAGAACCGACGCTTCACCACGCACGCCTTGCCGCACGCGCGGATCACCTCCATCGAGATCCTGCGCACGCCACGCTACCGTTACCAACACACACACACATGCTTTCACCAAGTAACCTATTAACGAAAAGGTAGTCAAGTGTACAAAATCAATATATGTCTTGAACTTTATGATCAAATGGGAACTAGTTTATCATTGAAATGTGACAGAGATCTATCAATCCCATCAAGGATCTGTTCAAGCTTTGTAAAGATTTTGATATTCTTAAGGTATACCATACACATTGAAGCGATATTGGACAATATTTTCCATTTGGACAGTTAAAAAATGTGAAATTGAACAATTCGAAACCACCGTATTGGACAATTGGCGAGTGGAACCCTTCGCGTATAATGCTCGCACTTCACGCTCGCACGAGGCGCTCGGACGAGCGACTCGGCGAGTAATGCCGAGGCGAGTGGTACCCCTCTTCACGCTCGGTTAGCTCAGTTGGCGCCGAACCGTTCACCAAGATGGAGGTTGAAAAAGTCGCGCGGCAACGGCTTTGTTCCTACAGTACATTAATTTCACTCGGACTGAGCACTGAACTGAACCACGCGAACGTGTAGAGGCCCCGCTCGCGCTCGCCACTCGCCGCTTTGATCTACGCCAAAATACCAACAAACTAGCGAGCGGCGACGAGGCGAGGCGAGTGCGCTCGAGTCGACACGAGCGGGGCCTCTTCACACTCGCGCTCGCCTCCACTCAGCAAGAGTGAATTGCAGACATAACACCCTGCGAGGTCTTACTTGACGGGCGTGTAGGGCGTGAGCAGGCGCAGCGCGCGCAGGCTCCAGCGGTGCGCGGCGCTATAGTCGCAGCGTACAAAGAACAGCGCGCTGAACTCCTTGAACACGCGCGCCACCAGCGCGTCCGCGCCCCACGTCGCCTCGCGCCCCGCGTTGCTGAACCCCTCCGCCTCGCGCAGCGAACACCGCTCTATACTGCAATATACAACAATCACGATCATTTATCATAATGAGTCGACAAATTTTTTTTTTTCATAAAAAGGAAAATTAGAAGTTACAAAGAAATTCTTAATTTTTTGATTTTAACATTATTATAAATGTTTAAAAAATTACTTAGTAATTAAAATATAAAACTAGAAAAGGAATCGAACCCGCCACCTATCACAATCCGGGCGACTTTGGTTAGAGTAGTCGCCTGGATTGCGAAAGGTCGCGGCTTTGATTCCCGCCTCAGGACGTGAAATTTTTCTAGTTTTATAATTTAATTACTAAGTAATTTCACAAAGAAATATATAGTATGCTTAAAATCAACACAAACCAACAACAATTCACAGAATCGGTGGCATGTTTGATATGTTACAGCGCTTTGCCTTAAACGCTACATTATTATTATATTAATTATATTGACAAAATTAAAATTAATAATAACTATGTAATATGTAAAAATAGTTGTTTTAAATGATATAAGCAATCTAATATATCAATTTTTAATAAATTTTGAAAACTTTTTTTATTTTTATAAATTTTCTTAACCATAAAATTTCAACAATATAGCATAACTTTTAAGATTGAATTGTTTTTATGGGTAACAAACAGTAGCGTATAGTTTAGAATTTGTATTGCATTTTTAAATTTTAATTTCACTTTTTAAGCAAAGCACGGTTACACCACCTGAATGTGAAGGTGTAAAAAGAGTCCATATGCGAGGCGATGCTAAGGTAAGGCACCTTATGGGCCGGCAAGGCCTTCACGCCTCTTTTGAAGGAATTATATTTTGAAAAAATACTCGTTCAGGAGTGCAAACATAATAGTTTCGACACCGCGAGGGTAATACACGTTAGATCGCAAAAACTGAAATATTCATAGGGTTATCCCGAGTCCATGGTAGTTAAGCGATCAGAGCAGCCGGATTGTGATTTCTTTTCTAGTTTAGACATGTTTCTACAATGAAAAAGGTTAATCACATTGTCAATACAACCAATTATTCACATTCTAAAATGGTCATTCTAAGAATTCCTGTGTTTTGAAATAAGATAATTAACAAGTCTATAACAAAATCAAATATAGATCCACAGACCAACGAAAAATGGAAACGTTAACACTGCGTTGCCAAATACGTCACGATGACGTCAGATTGTTTTGTTCAGACATAATTAGAAAAGTACCGAACAAGTCTATAGTTCGATGGAAAATGTTATTGAGAAAAATTAAAGCCAGCTCCAAAAAACTGAAAAGGATAAAATAATTAAATTTTAGTAGGTACTCATTCGCTAGGAACATATTTTTGGAGTCGGTGCTTCAATATCTATTGTTTCTGGAAACAACTTAGCACCAACTCCAAAAATATGTTCCTAGGGGATGAGTACCTACTAAATTTAATTATTTTATCCTTTTCAGTTTTTTGGAGTCGGTTTTAATTTTTGTTTTTTTTTTCACAATTTTTAGTGTTAACTTTTGAAGGTCAAAGCTAGAAGGGTGACCGTGAGCTTATATTGATTTCTACTATCGTACGGTATCCGCAATTTCGCATAAGTACGTAGACGACTTAATTTTTCCAGATTTTTTTATTTACAAACTAAACTAAACTACCCAATGGATTTTCAAAACATTTTTATGGGTCCAAATGTGAACTATTCCGCATCAAACATGATAACCTCCTCCTTTTTTGAAGTCGGTTAAAAATAATCAGGACACAGAAAATGGATTTTAGGGACGAGATTGCGTGAAATGTTCTCACCATGTGTACGTGTCGTCGTCAGTCTGCACGGCCTTGTCGCACGTCTCGGCGACGGCGTACGGCCCGCCCAAGTCTTCGTCTCTCACGTCCTCCGGGAGCCCCAGCAGCTGCAACGCTAGAGAGTACGTCTCCGCCGCCGCCGGGAAGCAGCAGTATGCTGACTGTGTGTTTAGTAACCTGCGCAACACAATAGACACAGACACTTGTCAATATTTTTTCATACAACTAGGTGACAAACAAGCTGACGCCCCACCTGACGGTAAGCGGTTACCGCCGCCTATAGACACCTGCAATAACAAGGGAAGATCACTTGACATTGCAGGTGCGTTGTCATCCTGAGGCCTAGATGAAATGCCGTCCATGCCCAGTAATTACACTGGCTACCTTTCCCTTCAATCCGAAACACAGCGAACTGTTTCACGGCTGAAATAAGAAATTAGCCAAGGAATTAGATTTAGTCAAGGTTGTTGTACTGTACAATAAACACAAAAGAATACTAATAGCATAAGTCGTGTGCAAATATTTCAGACCCGACTCGGTTTTCTCAACCAAAGTTTTAAAGACCGATAAGATAATGCTTAAGGCGATATATTGAAAAAAATCGCACTTTTATAAGTAATGTCATACGTTGCTGAAAGATCTTACGAATCTGAAAATCAGATATACGTTACTTCATATCCTTATCTAGATACGAGTAGAACGAAAACACGATTAAAGGAATTAGCCTCGATACTTTTTATTTCCGAAAAGACCTCTTATAAACAAGAAAACTTAAGATGATTGGTGAACGATAATTTGTATTCAATAGGAAATTACTTTAAATAGTAGATATCATTAATATTCAGAATCGTGTAGAAGCGTTTTTTTGTAGTCCATATGGTTATTTTTTAATAAAATAATTTGTGTATTTCGTTTACTTTTCACGCGCGATCGCTGTTTTGTCTTTTTTCCTCCCGCTGAGTCAGCCATATCTCTACCCCTATCGGTCTTGGCCGAAACAACGTTTCGATAGATCGCCTTAAATGCGAATAAACTAATTGACTAGCGTTGTGCGCAGTGTAAGGTACAGTCTCACAGCGTAACAGCTTCACATTGAGACCGCCCTTATTCCGTTCGTAATAAAGGCAGCTTTCGTAGTGAAACTGTTACATTTGTGTGCTGTCGTCTGTAGTTGTCCCACCGCCGAAGAAGCGAATAGCTTGCTATCGACTATTTTCTCGCTGAAAAAACGGAGAAATGTTATTGATCCCGTGTCAATAAAAATGTACAACATTAATAGTTGATCGCCTGCTGTGGCTACTCACACTGCCGGGCGTGAGCTCTCATCACTAGTTTGTAGCAGCGACAAGAGCTATCGAAGATAATACTCGCTCGGCGGTCAGGACTAACGACCGAGAGACCACCAGCGTTTATTTCTACCTACAGGAATATTGTCTTACATATTCAATGCTATACTCATTAGTTTATTGCGACATGAAAACCATGAAAAGTTCCTAGCGTAGCGAGTGGAGCGAGTAATCGCCCGCCCTCTCTACTCACTTCTTGTAGATTCGGCGGCGGGACAGGTGTGTTATGTGCACTACTCACCTATGACAACACTCTAGGGTGAGTCGTTTGTAGTACGTAGTCTGTGGTTGCGCCTGGCACACGTCGCGACACCGCACCAGCACGCGCTGCGCGTCCGCATACCAGCCAGCCTCGTTTAGGAAGCCCCCTAACATACAATACAAACTAGAGTCTCATTCTGAAGACACACTCTGAAAATGAAAATGAATGAAAATATCTTTATTCAATTAGGCCCCCCAAGAAGCACTTTCGAATCGTCAACAAAAAAACCCTTATGTCTATCACATAAAAATAATATTAACTAACTAACAATTTCATAATGTTTGTCTCTGTCTTATCTGGATCTACGTAAGCTAAGAATGTTATAATATTTCCATAACACAAGCTCTTAATGATGCTTACTTTGGGCTAGATAATAGGTGTGAGTGTATGAATATTATTATATTATTATATATTAATGTCAGTCTGTCTATCGGTCTGTCTGTCGGTCCGTCTTTCCGTCAGTCAGTCTGTCTGTCTGTCCGTCAGTCAGTCTGTCTGAATTTACACCGGTTCCAAAAGTTGAACTACCGAGAAGATTCCGGCAACAAACTCGTGTAGTCACTCTTTTCAATCATTAAGTTACAATGTTTAATTACACAGTAATAGTATTTAGCAGCGCAGTGTCGGACAGAGTATAAAAAAAAGGTATATTAAAGTACCAATAAGTACCTAATGATAAGAATATTTACTGTATTTAAAGGCTGCCCGACAATGCACCATCACAATATAGGTACCTATTGCGATACACAAAGGTCAACAATTAATATACAAAGACCTAATAAAGCTAAACATCTTTTATTAATTTTAAACACTCGTCTGAGCACGTCATTACAATAATAATTGTATTGTTTTATATATAATATCCTATAATGCCATATACCTCAAAAATCCCTCAAAAATGATACTATTGATGAATATGTAGGTAAATTATTACAAAATCAAGGAAGCTTAGAGATGACCATTTCCACTAGTGGCACCTGTTCACAAGTATGACGCATGTGCCAGCCATCGCTCCGCTCAACCATATTATAGGGAACCTCTACTTCTAAACTTAAGTACAGTATATCTCATTCTCGCAATATGTAATAGGAAAAAGATAGCAAGAATTTGTTTAGAGTTGTCAAATAAATTTAGATACATTTCAAAGAAACCATAGACAATTTTAGACGGCATGTACGGAGGTGCCTTCTAAACACTGCAATTTATCACGGTTAATAAGGTCGAAAATTGAACGCACGTTTCTAAATGTCAAATTATATGACAGCCATTCTTTTCGTATTAATTTTGAGAGAAAGAAATGCACTGAATTTAAATTTAGACTTAGCACGTGTTCTCCAGAATTAGGGCCAATGTAACTCTTAGGGCCAATAAACACGATGTTTTGAAAAAGTGTAGACTACGGGAGTATGTTTTTTTTTTGTGGAGACCTGGAGGTCCACCAGCACGCGGAGCACAAGGAACATGAGAAGCTCGAAAATCTATTCAACCGCAAACAATCTGTACACGTAACATCCTCGAGAGGAACGCGCATAGAACGATGCGTATCAAAAACGCGCGTCACCCGTCAACGTCGTCGGCCAAGTGCTCGTTTACGAAACGTTGTGTGGTAGGCCTTTATGTAAGTGTCTTATAATAAAAGTATAATTAAAGATCCAAGGGGATGATTTCAGTAGCGTTGTCCCCACTGTCGTACATAGCAACTTTTTTCCTGATGTCCGCCAGAAGAGGACAAATATAGCTGGAATAGACCGTACTCTCGAATACCAAAACATTTCATCGTAAAATTACTAATGAAATATATTATTAGAATTATATCGGGATATTTACCATATTGGGAGAAACGCATGAGGAGTTTGGGCTATAACACCACCACGCTGGCCCAATGCGGGTTGGAGGGTTAAAGCGGTTGCAGTAGCAACCGAAACCAACGGCTAAACGTGCCTTCCAAAGCACGGACGAGCACGCGATTATAAATTTTGATTGATTCATCTCGGGATCAACCATGGCGAATGTTGCTTTGTTTTCGTAATCGAAAGAAAACAGTGCGCTAACGCACTAAGCCACCGAGCTCCTCACGTGTTATGGCCCAAACTCCTCATGTGTTTCTCCCATGTAGTATATCTACTATGTGTTTCTCCAAATTAAAAAAAAAATGTAGGAAGGCCTGTGTCCAGCAGTGGGACCTATATAGGCTGGTGATGATGATGATGATTTGCCATGTAAAATGATTTGCTGATATTGTTGCTAACCATGAAAGTATAAAATTCTAAAATAATTAATGTTTGATCGTTTGTATACATAGTATTTTGCATCGTCTGTGACGCGGCACTATTGTAAAACAGCATTTATGGCGCTCGTAGGCACTAGTCCGTAGTTGACTCACCGACTCTGAGCCCGAGGTCAATGAGGCAGTCCTGGGAGCGCGCGTTCGTGTCGCACATGGTGAGGTACGCGCTGGTCACCTCCGTGGATAGCTTGGCGCCGTGGTCCACGACTGCCTGAAACGTGACATTACATTTATTACAGCGACATTTTATTTTAAAAGGTGGATATAGCAGTCATCCCTCCGCGAAGATCATTGGAGTTATCGAGGAGTTTTGGTGGATATTCCCAGTGTCAGTACTTCCGATCAGGCACTGGGCGACGTGGGGCCTTTGTCGCCTATCTTCCTAGACTTCCTACGATGACCTACGTTGTTTTGGCCGACACGTCCTGTCTCTGATACTGAGAGCCAATGTTACAACCTCCTCTATATTAACAAGAGGAACAATGAGCCAGGTACATTCTGCCCATTTACAGGATGCAAATTTATGCCTATAGCATACAATAAAATTGAAGCAAGAAATACCTTGCAGAGTCTAAACTATTAAGACTATGGAAGTCATTTCTTGCTTCAACAATCAGAATTATGTACCTACTAAGTAAAAGTAAACTAGGAAGCACGGCCATAATCCAACGTCATTGTTTTTGTATGAATTAATTAACATAAGCACTTACAACACAGTATGATGTCAAAGGTCAAGTTCAAGGAAAAACTTTTACATAACTTCAAACGTTTAATATGTACTTATTCTCATAATAATGTATACGGCGACCTCAAGTGTCAGTGTGTGATTTGTTATTGTTACGCAAACGCTGTGGTTACACGCAGTCTCTCCTAGAAAGGATTATATGAGACCTTTAAGAAATGTCATGTGTTTCACTCCTTGTGTGTTTCTCCCATTTGGGCCTGTGCCTACACAGATTTGGTAACTGCGGTTGCCCTTTAAAACAAAATCTTCTGTGGAACCCAAAATGATTGATAACAAAAAAAATCACGCCAGCCTTGATGAAATAACCGATATGAGAAGTATTATTACTTTATTCTCATGGTAATAGCTAATTAAAATAAAGTGTGAAATCACAAACTACAGTAAATAAGTATGTTTTCAATACATCAACCGGATTGTAGCAGTTTTAATGATAAATAGAAATTTATTGTAAAAAAAAAATAGCCAAGATAGCAGTATACTTAAAATATCACGGATAATTATTTTAGAAATTAAATTATTTTAGAGAGCACGTAGAGGTGCTTCCTCTAACATTTGACAGATGTCATTTCCCCGTCTTTTTGCACCAGTTCATGTAAGTAAGAGACAGAGTAAGAGATCGTAATAAAATGTATATCTAGGAAGCATAATGCCTGACTGAGACTCATTGTTCTTAAAGTTTAAAGACAAGGTAAGAATATACCGTAATAAAATGAACACACACGGCACGAACCTTTAACGGTGACGCAATGTCCAATGAAAATAAAACAACATATAGTAAACAAACAAGTAGGCGAGGGACACCACCCCGGTGGCGGCGCTAATCGTACAGATACATAATAGTACATACGATTCAATTCAAAATTTTGTATAAATATCTAGAGTAGAAAAAGTTCAAGGCGCGATCTTTCACAATGTGACTGGACTGACACAACGATCTGGTACATAACTATCTAAAAAGTCTAAATAAGCCGAAAGGGTGCCAGGTCGCGAACGCGATTGAAAACCCTTTCGTTACCCTCACATTTCAACAGCATTTTCCCTTATTACAGAAAAGGGCTTATAATAATTGCATAGCACAAGAAGGCTTCTAAGACAAAGATGTCAATTACCGCTCCATTTTGATTCTTTGATTTGCGTTGCTCGTGTACCACTCACCTGGAAACATTGCAGTAGCCTCAGCTGCGAGCCCGCGAACCTCAGTAGCCGCTCGAATGTGTCCCACCTCGACAGCTCTCGGCCCAGGATGCACAGTTTCTTCTCCTGTAACATCTGAAACAATCAATGCGCTATTGTAAGTCTCCACATCACATCTTAGTGGTACTACATCATCGGGAAAAGTACGTTATCACTGATGGCTCATGGCATGATCGAAATAGGGGTTACGATTGTGTAACAATGGGTTACAGTCACAACTCACAAGGGAGCGTTCAAGTATTACGTAACGAATTTTTTGGAGATTTTTTCACTCGCTCAGATTCTTTCTATGCAACCGTTATGAAGGGTTAAAAAAACAATGTTACGTAACGCGTAGTTCAAACCCTCTCCCGCCCCTGTAACGCATCGTAACGTTTTACAGGACCCCCGCCTCCCCCCAAATTCGTTACGTAATACTTGAACGCTCCCCAAGACGCGATTGAGAACTAGGCTTTGTGTTTAGTGGATATGCCAGCTCCTGAGCTGGAAACTCCTACATAGCCCACGAACGAGGTCCTAAATGCGCCCTCTGAGTATCCTTAAAGGATTGTGGGCTACTTACATACCCACAATACTATAAATATCTATTATAGAATACATATACACAAATACATAAATTTATAGTATTGTGGGTATGTAAGTAGCCCACAGGATCATGTTCAATAAAAATATGGGGCTTTGCGTTTTGCTTATTTTGAGGACAACGTATTTTATCTTTCAATTTGACTGATGTCATGTAGAGAGAGGAGGACAGACCTTACAAGGAAAACCGGTAATAATTTCAGAAAGGTCATTCATTACTGCTTACACTTGGATTCAATAAGTTTCAAGTGGCTTTTTATTAAAAAATTGTATTTTAAAACCAGCATAAGCTTCTATAATACTTCTTTGTTCTTTAATTAATCAGTATGTGTAGTAAGGATATCAGTTGCAATAAAAGCACAATTTGCAGATAAATATACATTAGGTGCAATAATTTAAAACTGCTCTTAAACTTCAAACTTTGGTTTAAAAATATAGTACGTGTTCAACATACTATAGCATAATGTGGCACAAACTTCATTTCATTTAGTAGTAAACATACATTTGTATGGACACCAAAGGAAACCCTATTTGGAACTTTGTAAGGCGGCTGTTAACGCTATTTTGTACTAGGAGCGCCTTCAATGTTATCAACGGAAATTGTAGTACAAAGCACAAAAAATAATGAATAGTTACAATGGCAACGAAACGCATTTACTACTAAATACAACACAGTTCCTCGCTTTTATTTTGGGATAAAATGAATCAACGGTAGCATTCCCTTACCGAAGTACTTTATTCAAAATGTCTCAACAAAGTAGTAATTAACAAAAGGTGTTTGTGATTAACTTTTAATAGTAAAAGACAAATATATATTTTTTATCTTTTCAACATTGATTTCCATAATCTCAGAAGGGCACTTCAATTTAAACAGTATTGGGCTAATCCACATACTGTTTAAATTGAATGATCAATCACTTACACTGCAGTTTAATTACATACAGAGTTATGTTAGAACTTTATAGTATACCAAGCAATAAGTGTGAATCAGTCGTGTGACCAGTCAAATGTTTACCGTTGACGCCGTTTCTGCGGAGGGCCAACGTCCTCGGCCGATAACCACATAAACACGTACAGTCAGTCAGTCAAGTGTATATGTTTAAACACTGTTGACACGCCTTATTACTTGTTTATTAAGACCTATGAATTGTAACGTTAAAGTGTTTTTGTCACTGGCTGTATGCTGTACATTATACGCACGCATGTTTACTTGTAATAGCCTACCTAGTATACTATCATGTGTTAAGCCTACATAGAATGTAAGTGTAACGAATCAGAAACGCTTCAGTTACAACGTTTTTGTATTTCGAATTTTTCAACTTTTTTACAGTTTCTGTCAAAAAGTTTCAGTTGTCAAATAGTTGAACCAAAGGAGAGCGATTCGTTAGCGTTCCTGCTTTATAAGCAATGTTACTGGAATAGGTACCTTTTTTATATCAAAACCGCTGCTGATTCGTTTAGGTAAATAAATAGCAGGATTGACCCTGCAGGTTACCGTAGACTTCAGACTGTTGGTACCTATATTAGCGGCCGAATTGCAGTGCTCAATTCGACGTTTCGTTTACCAATACTTTTTGACTTTGACAATACATAAATATATTATAATAAGGGGGCCTAAAATCCGAAGGCTTTTGATATTACTGACGCATTGCACATCCTGTAAATGTCAAGAGCATTTTATTGATAGATAGCATGGTAGACAAGTCCCCGTGCTCCCAACATAAATCTACTCTATTAATACTACTAAGTACAGACGACAGTAAATCAAGTGTAACAGTTAAACTACCAAAGCTGCCTCTATCACAAACGGCGTAAGGCGGTCTCAAGGTCAAACTGTTACGCTTGATGTGCTGTAGACTGTACATTATAATGTTATTTGGCTGCGCTCTTGTACGGTGCTTTCTCGGTTTTTTTTACAACTAGATGACAAACAATCTGACGTGCCACCTGATGGTAAGCGGTTACCGCCGCCTATAGACATCTGCAATAACAAGGGAAAATTACTTGATATTACAGGTGCATTGTCATCCTGGGGCCTAAGATTAAATGCCGTCTATGCCCCGTAATTACACTGGCTACCTTTCCCTTCAATTCGAAACACAGCGAACTGTTTCACGGATGAAATAAGAAAGGCGGTGGTACATACCCAGACGACCCTACATACCTACCTAGTTATTTATATAAAGATCAACCAATTTTGTGTATCTTTAAGGTGCTTACAATGTGTCTGTTTGATGTACGCCAGCTAGTCATTACATTGTTTAATAAAATTTAAAATAGGTACCTACATGTTTATTAGTGTCACCCAAGGACGATGAGATATAAGTATACAACGTGTTTAAAATACTTAAATATGGTTACACGCAACATCATTATTAATTAACGCCCTAAACTTATATTTTGTTTATTTCTTACTAGTGTAAAATAAATTAAGGGTATTTTTGGTGGAAGTTCCCAGTCTAATAATAATAATAAACGTACTGTAGTTACGTCTGTCTATCTCCCCTCTTAACAGCTGTTATCTACCAGCGAATGACCTTTACCATCCAATAAATAGATAGCACATGTATGTAAATACAAAATTCCTAAAAATTCCAAGATTTCTTTATTAATAAAATGCGAAGTAGCAAATTTAGTACCATTATCCGTTAATCAGGAGAGCAATTGAAACCTCATTGATGGTCTTGTTAGCGTCTATTTATTTCCCATTCAAAAGAATGAATATCATGATATTACTATAACAAATAGGTTTTTGATTGGTCTCCCGTGAGTGATAGATATAATGTCAATAACCTAAAAGAAGCAGTGCCCTGCTACAACGAGACGTAAGCGTAACTTTTGAAAGCTAGCGTGCTTAATGTATCTTTGTACGAATTTATTTCGAAGTAATTTATTTATTTTTCTTGAATTGGGCATTCTTCATAATTTGCGTCATTGAAAACTCGATCTAAATGTTTTTGTTGAAACGATTTTTGAAAATAAAAAACATAATTTAAATTGATTTAACAGAAATAGAACCGCATATTTAACTCGCTTTTTATTGAATGTTACTTTATTATTTGATGCCCGAGACGCGACACGACAGAAAGTTTCGATTACTTTACTTAAACTTAATGTGGTCACAGGAAGATGAGTTTAATTCGGTAAAGAGATGGATTTATTTCAAATGTGTAGTGTGCTCGGGCTAAATAAGAAGAATGATATTTCCATACAAACCATTTTTAACGTTACTTGAGATTCTATAAATAGATTTTGAGGCAATTGCAAAATATATTTAGATGAAAAAAAGCTGTACATGCAATGCGTTTTTCAATTCCTTAAAAACATAGTACAGGTGTACGAGGTTCAGATTGAAAGTTCGTAAAAAATAAAAAAAACTGAGCAAAATCGCAAATTATTAGTTTTATTATAATGTGTAATTACTGGGCATGAACGGAATTTCATCTTAGGCTCCAGGATGACAACGCACCTGCAATATCAAGTGATTTTTCCTTGTTATTGCAGGTGTCTATAGGCGGCGGTAATCACTTACCATCAGGTGGGCCGTCAGCTTGTTTAAAGAAAGACCTATTTATAATAGAATACTTTGCATTGCATAAGACCGCATGAGTAGGGGGCGATATAGGTAGGTATGTAACTCAATAAATGAAACATGTTTCTGATAAGATTAGATTGTATAGTATTAGAGAAAATAAATAAATATTCTATAGTTATTGTTAATGTTCCTGAAACTAAATCTTTTTGCTACAATAATCATATCAATAATACCTAGACATTGCTGCCATATCGATTACTAACGGCCGGTTCTAATAACAACATTGATAGGGACGGCAATTTAAAATAAGGCATACATAGTTATCGATGTATACGATTTTTGACTGTGACAACAACGACTTGAGGTACAAATTCGACTGTTTAAAAAGACGGCTCGCTGCTCTTCACGGGTGGATAGGCAAATTGAATAAAACAAAAAGACCACCCGCACCCGAGCGAAGCGTTTCCTGACACGAAGTTACGAAGGAAGTTCACTTTACTATTATTTGTGAAATTGACCTCGTTATATTTTGCTCTGCAAAAAATAAACCCCAATAGGTTAATTCAGTAGACATATTATTTCTATAAGTGCAATTTTTTGACATATCCTCAATTAGACTACCCCAATAACCATTGGTTTTATTGACAATTCGTGTTGTGAAACGTATTTACACATTGATTGGAATCTAGAGTAGGTTCTATACCTTCTCAAATTCAAAGTCAGCAATACAAAATCTCATACACGGGACATGACAATAATCTGAACTTGAAAACAAAAAATAAAACCGACTTCAAAAAACCGAAAATGATAAAATAATTAAATTTAAGTAGGTACTCATCCCCTAGTAACATATTTTTTGGAGTTGGTGCTTCACTTTCTATTGTTTTTGGTAACCACTTAGCACTTTTTGTTTAAAATTTTTTTTTACAATTTTTAGTGATATCTTTCTAAGGTCGAAGCTAGATGGGTGACCGTCAACTTATTTTGTTTCCTACTATCGTATCGTTTCACTAAAAAGTCATAGGAAAGCAAAAATTCGCAATGTCGCATACGTAGACGACTTAATAATTTTAGTTTTTTTTTAATTTAAAACCAAACTTCCGAACTGATTTTGAAAAAAAATTTATGGGACCAAATGGCAGGTATTCCGCATCGAACAAAAAAAGAATCACGTAAATCAGATCAGTAATCTCGGCGTAATCAGTGTACATACAAAGAAAAAAATATGTAGACGACTTAGTAATTTCAGTTTTTTTTATTTATAAAAACCAAACTACCGAACTGATTTTGAAAAAAATTTTATGGGACCAAATGGCAGCTATTCCGCATCGAACAAAAAAAGACTCACGTAAATCGGATCATTAATCTCGGCGTAATCGGTGTACATACAAAGAAAATAAAAACATACCGGCCGAATTGAGAACCTCCTCGTTTTTGAAGTCGGTTAAAAATTTGTCAGTGTCAATCAAACTTTATGTGAATATTAACATTAAATTGAGCCGTTTCTAAAATGTGACATGTGCGCTCAGGTTGTGGAATGAGCTCCCTGCAGAGGTTTTCTCGAATGAGTACAGCATGGGGTTCTGCAAAAAGGCGTGATAAGGTTTTTACAGGGTCGGCAACACACAAGTGATACCCCTGGTGTTGCCGGCGTCCATAGGCTACGGTAACCACTTACCATCAGGTGGGCCGTATGCTTGATTGCCACCTTAGTGGTATAAAAAAATGTACTGATTCTTATATTGCATAAATAAATAGCGACTTCCTTCACGGTTTAAACTTTAAACCTTACGTCGTGTCCTATTGCTAGCACTTTCACTCGATAATTGCTGCCGTAACTATTTACACACCAATTACTTAATGTATACTAGTTATTAATTATGGTAGGTGGCTAATATTATGCTAAGCTAAAAAACTTGGAAATATTTAGAGAACTGTATGAGCTACTGTCGAAATACCAAAGGAAAATTCACCGATTTGTACGGCGGCATTGCTATGCTGAACAATTTGAAGGATTGGTAGTTCGTCTTACAAATGTCAGTTATGAACTGTCATTTGTTGATGACAGTTCAGGACTGTTAATATGAGACCAATAAGGTCGTTCAGCCTTAGTTTTATTACTGATGTCAGTACTTACATAGTAACTATGTATCATATGGAAGACCTTGAATTGTGACCAAGATTGGTTGTCAATTGGCAGACGTTATGACTGTATTGATTGTATGAATTTAATTAACTCTAATTATTAACTATCATAATTAATGTTATTTTCAGAAATAACTTAGAAAACAACATTGCTTTACAATTTACTTTATTCATTTCAAGTGCATCCTCAATGCATAAATTCTGCCGCATTTAGGACACTGAGGCTGTAGAATTAAGAGTTTATTTAAAGCCAAAACTGATCGACTCAAATATTTGACTGACATGTATCATACCAATCATTTTTTGTTATTTTCAAGTAGGGATGATCGATATTCATCGATGTTGAATAAACATCGATTTTTATCTGGATAACATCGATGTTTTGACATCGATGGTTTGACTTCGTCGATATTATCGACACATCGATGTTTTAAGAATAAAATATCGAAACGTCAACTAGGTACCTACTAGCTTCAACTAATTGTCGGATAGTCATTATCAGATGACTATCAAGTTTAACTATTTTCCACTACATGAAAAAACCTATCAAAGTTAATTTTTTTACAAAGTATGCTTTAAAATACTGGGAATGTTATTTTTTTCTTTAACTATTGTAATTGCGATAATTATAATAAACACATTTTATAAATATAAACAGTTTTATTTGTTACCAAAAAACATCGATGTTTTAGAGGTATCGATGTTTTTCAATTGATATTTATCGTACATCGATACTTTTGATTCGATATTAACATCGATGTTTTTCTAATATCGATCATCCCTATTTTCAAGTAATATCTCTACCATTTACAAGCCCAATCACGTAAACGTATACATTGTTGAGCGATACGTAAACAGGCAAACGGAAATAGTTCAGGCGAAAAAAACGTCGCAAAATTTCATCCAATTCCAGGATACAATGTGTCTGATTCTGAGAAGACCTCATCATTATCCATTAACCACAAGCAACATAGTTACATAGTCGGGATCGCCATTTAAGAAAATGTAGCTATTTAGTTAGGTGGAGCTTGTTATGAGTAGGGGCCGCGATTGTATTATTTATTATGTTGTATCTGCCTATTATGTATACCAAATTAGGCATAATGAAGAGCTTGTACATAATAATATGTTTATTTATACAAAATAAACATACAAACATCCATGACTCGTGAACAAATGTTCGTAGGTACTCATAATACAAACATCTGCGCTCAGAGAGATTCGAACCCGGGAACTGTAGTTTAACAAACGACCCTCGTGTATTCTCCGCTCAATATAGCGTAAATATTTTGCTTTATAGTAACAAATAAACTGCGGCGTTGGTCTTTTTTATATTCCGTAAATAGTTTACTAAGTGGTGCTTTGTGACGGATAAGACAGTCATAAAACATGGAAACTTGAATTTGATTGAATATAAACTTTACAAAGACTATTATAATACGGTAAAATGTTAAAAATAGTGATGTCTCTATTCCAGTCGATTCGATAGCTCCAACTATTAAAAAGTTTTAATTAAAAACATGATCTAAAGCTTCCTTGAATTCTTGAATCTTATTTGTGTAATTGACAGCACTCTACATTGAACGCGCCCCTAATGTCGTGTACTGTACAATATTTCGATTGTGTTTCGAAATGTAATGTAATGATAATCCTTCATTATGTTTATGAATCTTACATTGTACAGCTTGGACGTCATAAGCATGTTGTCAGAAACGTCACATTGTAGTTGTAATCGAATACAATGTTTTATAAATCCTGTGCAGTTTTATATCGCATATATTTACAAACTTTGGTAGCATTCTGCGCAGTTCCTCACATTTTTAACCCCAGATATCATTTTTCCGAAACTAGACAGAATATTAACCAACTTATTACCTATATTCTCTTTTGGAAATCACGTTTCTTAAACTTTCTTTATGAATTAATTGTAAGATTAAAACTTGCTCTCGTTGAAAAGGCAAGTAAGAACAAAATGTCGGCTTCTAAAAATTTATTGCTTTTCCTTCCATTAAAAATTTTAAAAGGTTTTCTGTCATCATAACAATGAAAAATCGAAATTGATTGTCATCATTGTAAAAACAGTACCTAAGTTCTTGGTTTCTGCACTAAACAGTCTAAAATGTATATAAATGAACCCATAAATATTAAAAATGCACTAACTTTCGAAGTTATTCTGACCACGTTAATCAAGACTCCTTAGAAATTTCAAATGAAAAAATGATAAGCCTGAGACACATGTTTTTAAATTATCAATATAAAAGTATTCTGCAGCCCTAAAGTAGTAGAAGTGAGTTAGTCAAATATGAAAGAAATATATACTTTTTTATTTACGGACCTTCGGTTTCTTTAATGGCTATCTAATAGGTTTGAAACGAGACGTTATTGCTATAAAAACTAACATCAATACTTATAATTGAAATTATGAAGTAGACCTAACAATGTAGCTTTAGGAACATTTTCTTATGTTAATACCTTAGTGTTAATACCCCATATAAATTCATTAAGTGTTCACAAATACTTAGTACCTGCCACCACTCAACAGTCAAGTTAGACATTGTAGTTGCAAAGTAACTCTTATCAATAAATAATAAGTTGCTATAGTGGTAAGCTTTCAACTCTTGACTGTACAATAATAACGCTATCAAAGAACTGCTAATTACACACTTCAGCTGTACCTGGCCAACTTTGTGTAACATTGTAGAATGCAACTGGCAAGTCTTGGCAACTTTTTTACCATTAATTCTTCCGTATAAATTACCCGATTATCAATGTATTTACAAAGCAAGGGGTAACATTGTAAGCCACTCTTACTAAAGTCCCGTTATCAAAGTTGTTCTAGGTAAGTTGTTAACAGGCACTTAGTGTAGCTAATATTATAGTATGTATATGTATAAAATTCCAAACAAACTTAAATAGAAACATGTTTTTCATTTTATGTTTCTTTTTTTCGCATGTTTATGTTATCCGTGGAGTGTCGTTCGATAAACAGATTGTGTTAAAGTTTCAGGGACATGTATGGCTTCTGTAACGTCTTTATTAGAACGCTAAATGTGTAGTTTTACTTGGACTAGCATACTATTACCAGAGAAATATGACATTACGGCATGACGGTTTAGACAAAACCTTCTCGAGTTTCATGCTACACGCGCCGGTAACAGGATCAATACTGTTGGTCGGTCCAAAACTCCAAACATGATGAATACATACAACACAATGCCGGTTAAACGCCAATAACATTACTCATTCGTCATCAGAACTAACCTTGGTAAAATTTGTTGAACGTGCGAATCAAATACAAGCAATGACAATGATCTTGACGTGACGTAAATGTAGAAAACTCGCACGTCGCGTATGCACAGACGTGTCGTGTGTTTTCCTCAAAAAATATTAGCTGAAACAAGCTTACGCACGTGTCTTTGCACACGTGGCCTGTGATCTCGGCACGCGGAGTTCATTCATCAATATTATTTTCCAATTAATATTAATGATGCCAAGGTGTGCTTGTTAGATCATGTCGCGGAACTTGTTACGAAACTAACATAGTTTTTGTACACTGAAAGGTTGACAACTACTTACCTAGGCGGTTGTCCTAGCTCTCGACTAAAAGGTACTCCATTCCCGATTTTCCTATAGTCATGGTAATTAATGTCGCAGTATTACATGTCATACCATCAACACGCTTCCTCCTGTATTGTTTGTCACTTAATGGAAAAATATATCGCTATTGAAAAGTAGAGTTTGCAAAATATTTTTTCTTTTGACGACTATCTAAGACGAAGGAGTAGGAGAGGCGAAGTTCATTCCTCACAGTAAGCCCAATTTACCCATATGTAGGGTCGCCTGGGTAGGTACCACCGCCTGTCTTATTTCAGCCGTGAAGCAGTTCGCTGTGTTTCGGATTGAAGGGAAAGGTAGCCAGTGTAATTACTGGGCATGGACGGCATTTCATCTTAGGCCTCAGGATGACAACGCACCTGCAATATCAAGTGCTTTTGCTTGTTATTGTAGGTGTCTATAGGCGGCGGTAACGGCTTACCACCAGGTGGGCCGTCAGCTTGTTTGTCATCTAGTTGTATAAAAAAAAAACAATATGAATTTTTCCAAATCATTATTTAAAAACAGAGCATTAGTATTTCATGTAGTTTCCTACGTATGTGCCACAAATAAGTGATTCTTATTATTATAAGTTCAATCTAAGTTAGGCTCCAAATTATCTTAATGGAAGACAGTCACATAATAACGAGGAGTTGATTACGGTTTATTGGCCTCCCGCAAAACAAATACTGCGCAACAATCTTTTCACAAACATAAGTGTATGTAGATATATTTCTGTTTAATATGTCATTCGAAAGTGTGTACAATTAATTACTTACCTCGTTAACTTCAATAGTCGCACATCTGGAAACCAGCTGAGCGATCTGTATATAGGCTACTCGGTCAGGGGTCCCAGGTTCAAATCCCGGTAGGAGCAAATGTTTGTATAATGAGTATGAGCTTTATTTACGAGTTATGGATGTTTATATGTTTATTTAGAATATTTATAATTTTTATATACTTACATATTGTTATCATTTTTTATCCGTTATTTATCCATAACACAAGCTCTTAATGATGCTTACTTTGGGCTAGATAATAGGTGTGAGGGTATGAATATAATTATTATTATTATTAAAACTTAGCCTTAATGCAAATTGACTGGTGTTCTATATCTGTACCTTTTGTGCTTCCAGCAATGGACTGATAAAGTATTTGTGGCGCCATCGCTGCATAATTCATGGAATATTAAATGTATTCAACGACAGTTGTTTTGACCTGATATAACTATGTATTATTATTTAGGGTCGTCACTTTTGCATTACACACCATTTGTACATTACTTTTATTAAAAAAATTAGGCAATTCTTGTTTGCATACTGATCTAGTGATATAAATAAATAACTAAATTGTTTGCCACGACTCGTGATTCCTCCAAAGTCCAAAACTCCCGTTTAACTGTCTATGTTATTGCTCTCACGCAAAATCTGACAAAACTGGTTAATCAGGCCACCAGGATTCAAGAGTTCGAGACATCGTCAATGACAGGCTCTCTTTGTTGGATCAAAACGGTCAACGGTTGAGCTTCTAGTGTATTTAACGTGTCTCTGGGATGAGGCCATTGACAAACGTGGTAGGTCAGTGCGGCCGCGCGTGTCAGGTGGCTCCCACGAGCGCAATATAAAGACTGCCACGTCTGACTGAGATTGCCCATGGTGACTCTTGGCAATCCCCATCAGCGCGAAGCCGGGCCGTAAGGCCGAGTTATTAGGGGGTGGTTTGGTGAATTTGTTTCGTTGACGCCAGACCACCCCCTCGAAAGGCACCAGAGTTATCCAGGAGTTAGCGGATATTCCCAGGGTTAATTTAGACGGTAAGCGACCCGCCGCTTCGCTGGCTAATAAAAAAAGGTCTGTGGCTGTTATCCTCGACATAGCCAAAGCATTTGACCGGGTCTACCACGGGCTCTTCTCTCGAAGCTCCCTAACTCCTACACGAGCGGAAGTGTCCTCTCCTCTCCTCTCCAATGCGTCTCGCGATACAAATCAGATATCGCGCGTGTTACACAAGGCTTCTGTTTATTATGATAAACTTCGCTATGCAGACAATGCATGGGGGAAATGAGGGAGAACGACAGTACAATGCGTGGGGATATGAGTAAGACAGTACCTACAGTGATGGGCCGGCAGTGCGACAGTATAGATCATACTGCTCTAGACGTCTAGTCTCTCGTTCTCTAGTTCTCGTAACAGGTAGATAGATAATAAAGTGATCCTATAAGCGTTCTTTTTTCTTTTTTAAGTACGGAAACCTACAAATTCTAGAAATATTTCGTACCTTTACGATATTCTCTTTCAATGTTGACAAACTCCGATTTAATTAAGACAACCCTAGTGTTGTTTCATCACTTATTTATAGGAGTGTCTGTACTAGTGTGCACGGGCACAGCGCAGTCGCATCGCGGCGACCGACTAATGGTGTCATCGGACTGTCAATGCCACCGGTGCAATCGATTTGTGCCATCACCGCGTCGGATGCGCCCGCGCATGTTGCCAACCGACGTGGTGATAGAACATGCCGCTTCTAGCTAAGATATATATAAACGTGTTTTGTTACGTTACGTCAAACGTACACTTATCTGTCGATATGCTGAGTAGTTTGACAGTGTGACTCGCTCTCTACTTATTGCTCGGGACAATAGAAGATTGTCGCCTCTTGAAATTATTCTTCTTTATTCAGTTTGCCATGCTCGCGTCGAATGTATCTCGGCCCCAGCTCAAGAAAGATGAAAAAATGCGTTACAATGTAGGCAACACCTTTATAGTGTTAATCGTGCTACGAATAAAGCAGATTGTAAACCTGTATTTTCTATTTAGGTTTTTAATTATGCTTTATCCATAGACGTTAATTTTATATCGGTCATCAGAATATTTATCCGTTCATCCTTCAATAACTGTATTGTAAAGAAATACAGAACTTGACCTAATGCCTCAAGGGTTCGATGTTTACATGTCTGTTAGGAATGATAAGTAAGTAATTAGTTAAATATTATTTTGGTAAATAAACATTGTCCCTTTCTTATCAATTTCAACTACCAATATGCTGCTATTAGAAAATCAGCTACGCTTTATCATATTTACTATGTTTGTGTTACATTAGGGCCATCCTGATAATTTGGTTTTAGAAATAGTTTTTAAAGAAACCCATGGTTTAAAGATTTTGAAGTTTATCAATCATACCCAATTTCAACATATTGGACTCAAGTTTTAACCTGTCAAGCTCCACATTACAGAGACAAAGGGTTTTTACTGTCATATTATTAAGCTACCGGGAATCTTACGCGGCATAAAAAATTAAACATGTTTATGACTTACCTACATAGCAAGCTTAGAAACACAAAATAATAAATCAACACTAGAATATAAAAGAAACCTCTTTACAATGTTTCCAACAACTTTCCCTTGATTGTGCCACTTTTCTTTTCTAGGAAGCCACTAGTACAATATACATAGACGAGCACTGAGAAAATAAGTTATCACCTTCACAACACAAAGACAATATAGTTCAGTCACGCGTCAGGCTGCTCAGGCTAACACTTGTACTATTAGTATAAGTAAGTAGATCACGACTCTGTTCACACGTCGAGAAGTAGGATCAAAGGAATCAAAACATTGCATTCATTACAAAACAAGAAGTATTATTTTTCAACCGTCCGATGGCGCAAGGGTAAAACTTACAAGAGCTTTTACAGCCTCGTGGATATAAAATATTCCCGGCCCCCGTGGAAGACAATGGACAATATTGAGTTTAGGTCAAAGAATTTAAAATTGTAAACACTCATATCTCTTCCCTTAAGGTCGGCTCTGTACAAGCATTTTATTGAACTCCTTTTTTCTTACCTAAGCACTTCATCATCATCGTAAACATGTTTTTGAAAAATGGCATTTATTATATGATTAATTAGGCAAGTCTGCCTCTGTGATACCCAATATTTGAGTAATGGAACACATTACATAAAATATAGGCTCAAAGAAAAGAGCTTAAGAGCATTATGCTGAGTGGGTCTAAATTAAACTATTCGGAGGGAAACTGACATTTACCTTTATAAAAAGTTGTATTAATTATTGTTGTGTACACACAAGTTTTGTTTCTTTTCATTTGGAAAAGTTAGCGAATTTTTTACTGTGCGCAATATTGTAACACATTGTAAAATGTATTTACTAGTTATTTTTAATAAGATTAAGTGGTCTTTCAGAATGTTGTTTATTTAGTGGAGGTGTATAGTTCAAATAAAAGCAAGGTTTATTTCACTTTCATTGTGTGTAGGTACGTGCACTGGGTAATCATTGTACCTACATTTTTGTTGGAGATTCGTGTGCACTTATTTTATTTATACCTATATAATCAAGATAGAAAGCTTAAAACTATCACACTTATTGATCCCGTAAAGGACTTGTATTGCATTTTTTACAGTGTGTAGATTAATATTATTAACCGCAAATAAAAACGTAGAAATATCACAACATAATAGATACCAGTTTAGATGGTATTATTTCGACTTTTGTTAATTACGAAACCTGTATAATCATAATTGCTATAGTGCTGCACAAGTTCATTCACCCGGTAACTAATTGCTAAACAACTTTATACAAAGTGCTTTGACGCTTAATCAACAAAATGTTAAAACCTTTGCACACAAAACCTTGCAAGCACAATATAATAACAAGTTGATAAATACGTCAACCGCTGTCAACAGTCATAAAAGGAGAAATAAGGACAGAAGTATGTAAACAAGGAAAATATGGATTTGCCATTTATTTTCGGTCGCGGTCGCCGGTGTACAGAACAAACGAAACAATAATTAGTGACTAAAGTGTCAACTGGCGTCACTAGGTGTAGACCAGCCTGCAGGGTCATCAGGGTAGGTGGTACCAGCGCCTTTCCAGTTTAACCATGAAGGAGATTGCTGTGGTGTGAAGGGTAAGGTAGCCAATGTAATTTACAGGGCATGAGAGGCAATAACACGCGTTGGTTACCCTGGATGACACTTACCCTGGTGGTGGATATCTGCTTGTTTGACATAAAAAGAACATGCTTATTTGTTCATTAAAATTAGGCAACTATCTAGTATTCATTTGAGGAGTTCAATACGACAGTAATTAAGTACTTACTTAAGCAAGCTTTGGTAAGCAAAAAATAAATACTAAATGAATATATTTTCAACGTGATAAACTAAATAATGCCCCGTAGGTACAGACGACAGCACGTCAAGTGTAACAGTTGTACCTAGTGTTCCCGAGGCCTATAAGTAGGCTTTTAGGCTTTTTTTAAGGCTAGCCTATGAATTAAGGGGCTACAGCGGGATAAAAGCCTAAAAAGGCTTTTAGGCGTTTAGGCTAGGTCTTTTTCATAGCTTTTTTTGTCTAACCGAGGACTATAGGCCTTTAGCCTTTTTGTAGGCTAGGCGCATATTTAAAAGGCTTGGAAGGCTAAAAGTCTATAAAGATTTTAGTCCTTTAGGCTAGGTCTATTTTATTTATTGTTAAAAATAATATATAAATATATAATTATTGTATAATAATCGTCAACTTAATTAAACGATTTTAAATATTGTATCAAAAATATAACATCTTCCAATCTTCAATGTGCTTGTCAGAATGGCTAAATTTTTTTGTAAATAATATATAACTGCAAATAATTTTATGTAATGTGTTTTAGTTCTTTAGTTAATTTGTTGTTATGTAAATACGATTAATTTAGAATTTAATTCGAATTACCTCTCTTAATATTTGTTATGCCCGTCAGGGCCCACAATTTAATGATCTGTTTAGCTTTAAGCCTTTTTAACACCTGTATGACATTGTGCAATGCAAATAAATAACAAGTTTACCCCGGGAACACTAGTTGTACTACGAAAGCTGCACTGCATCTGTTATTACTGCAGTAAGGGCGGTTTCAAGGTCAAACTGTTACGATTAATTTGCTGTCGACTGTACATAAACAGTCCTTTTTTTATTTCTTTCTTACGAAAAACTACGAACTAACAAAATGTTATAAAGCTGATCTCAGCGTCGTCATTTTGATGTAGGTAAATGAGATTATAATGCAGCCTCGGTTTTTCTTGATTGATGCTTTTGTAGTCTGAATAACATTGTTCTTCCATTATAATATTGCGCAGTAAGAAAAATTTATTATTTATAAAGCAGAATCATAGAGCTTTCACATTTCACACCCGTATCCCGTATAATAGAGGTGTGCGCTGGCGCAAGGTCGCCTAGCAGATCGCTGGCCAACAACCACCGCACGATCTGAGCTGATTTATTTCTGTATTGTTAAAGTTACCTAATCTATTTGCAGATGGTGTTGTTTTTACATAAATATCTAATTGTTTTGCTATGAATTTACCTACGCAAGCAGTGATCACTAATAATGGTGTTATGTTTATTTGCTTCTAATAATAAATAATTGTTTCCAGCAAACATAATACAGGGTAAACACGAGCAAAAACTCGAGTGTGTAGTGGAGATTAATGTATTTTAAATTAGCTTTATCTTACAAAACACGAATACGGGCTGGTAATGCACATTTACCACTTGACACTTTTGAATCTTGTTCTTGAATAAGAAACAAAGGACTTTCTACGATGTTTTGTAAACACTATTCGGTTTTATTAGAGCGGTAACCCTCAGATACTATTTTCTAATCTGGTCCTTCGTTCCGGATTACTAATTTAATGGAATGTTGTAAGAAGTATGCTGGCACAACTTAAATTACATAAGCCTTTACTGTACTCTCAGTGGCTTGATGTCCGTGGTATTGAATCGTCAGAGTATTTCACCTGATCGTTATTTCAATTATGAAAATGTTGAAAAACGTTTAACGGAAACCATTTTAGTTAGAAAGAAATTGATTGCTTTTTTTACAGTTCGTTGTCAGTTTGAAAAAAAGCTCCTTTATTGAATATTTAGCAATTGGCAGCCAACTGTCAAAATAAGCAATCAAATTAAAATGTGTCCATCTATTTTGTAAAATAAACCAAATATACAAGGTGTTATAAAAAGGTCATCAATACTAATTTCTTTTTCGCGATTTAGTAGTTGTGGTCATAGTAAAAGTTATTTGTATTGATGGCTAGAATAAACCCTTTAAATATGATTACACCTTTTTGTAACACCTTGTATAAGTTCGGCATGTCTTTCTAAAAACTAAACCTTCAAAAATAAATGAAAAAATATTGTCATAATTTTTGAGAGCTCTCAATACTCGCACACATGCAGCATGCAGGCAGGCCAGAGACTTAGGGTTCCCTACCATCCAATCGAGTGGGTATTGTGTGAACTCTTGTGGCTACCAAAACTTTTTAGCGCTACGGAACTACACCCCCATACAGTCATGATCCTACGTTTTTAATCATCCGAATAGTGGTTCAACTTGAAAGCCATTTACGGTTCTCATCTTGCTTAAGCCCGTACCGACGTTAAGTAGGACCATCATAAGCTTCTTCTAATCTTTGGTATATTTTTGCGAAATAAGCAGACTTGGATGTTATTCTCTTAATTCTGCCAATTTAAATTCAATAATTAATATTCGCGAAAAGACTAACGTAATCGGTTTCCTTTCCGATATATTATGCCAAATCTCCATACTTATATATCTTATCGATTATGATAAGTCCATATTTATTTTGTATTTCTTTACTAGCAGTTATTGATGTTATTCTCTGCCACCGGTTTGAGCAGATTCGGCTGGAAATTCGGACGATGGTAGAGATATGACTATTTCCATATACGATGATGACATAGGAGTTGATTTTACCAAAACGTTTAATATAGTTGCTGTAGGTCTGTTTTCCTAATTTATTTGCACAGTTATAATATTTAAAATTACAACTGTAATAATTAGAGTGCACATAAAAACTCATTTGCCGGTCATTACGATAGCGTAACAAGTGCGACGCTCTACATCTCTGGCCTGCGCTGTGACCCCGATGCACCCAGTGTAAGTACATAGTAAAACTGTTGCCGCATTCGCCATTTATACAAACTTATGGAACATGGCACTGACTGATAAACAAAATAATAATACCCGCTCTGCACCAAACCGGGCACAAGTAAACAAAACACTTATAGAATTTGTTCCATTGTTCCATAAAAGGGTTGTATTTGTTACCGAAATACTAAAATCGCAACTTAAATGATAATTTCATTCGATTGATCTTATTGAAACGCTGCCTTGAATTATTTATAAATAATATACGGATTATACGGCTGAAAGATTTACTAAGGATAGCGATTAGCCTTAGTCTTCATAGACTTTTTAGGGATAATAGAATGACATAGAAGCATGCAACATATTGCATGTCAATATGACATGCAATACAGCATGTCTGTTATAAAACGATAACCGTAGCATATAGAGGCTTGAAATAAATACTAAATATGTTAATCAAAATTCGACTACCCTTTCGAAATCAAGTGAAAACGCAATGTTTTAAGCAATACTGTTGAACTTTTTAATTAAGGTATGCAAAGCTTAATAATGTGTCTCGATATCCGCTTATCATGCTGTGTGCACATGCTTGTGGAGTTACAGCGTATCATTGTATTCTCATTTGACGACCGGCTGGCCGAGTGGTCTGTACCTCAGGCTACTCGGTCAAGAGGTCCCGGGTTCGAATCCCGGTAGGAACAAATGTTTGTATGATGAGTACGAGCATTTGTTTACGAGTCATGGATGTTTATATGTTTATTTAGTATATTTCTAATATTTATATACATATTATTATCATTATTTATCCGTTATCTAGTATCCATAATGATGATGCTTACTTTGGGCTAGATAATAGGTGTGAGTGTATAAATATTATTATTATATTATTATCATTCTTTTACTGCTTCTAAACATGTTCCTGTTGTAATTCTGTTTTCTGTAACAGATTAAATAAATAAATAGGACACCAAGTCCCTAGCACCCTTATACCCAGTACAGACTGTCGGAAAACACTCGAATATCGGAAATTTGTATACCCTATCTGTCACAGTTTATTGCAGTGCGTTCAAACGAGATGGGATGTTCTTTTTCGAATCGAATAAGTGTTCCGTCAGTTCTGAATAAGGGTGAAGATCCCAATACAAACGCCCAACTCACCGAAGGAGCACAACATTATAAAATCCCAATTTAAAAAAGGCGAATCCATAATAGTTGTGGAAAACTGTTTAAAATTCAGTGATAAAATTAGAAATTCATTATTAATCGAGCTTTTTTAATTCCAATACCTATAATTCTACAGGTAGTCACGTTTATGTGGGGACAGTTACACTTACACCACGACATCGGAATCACTGGCATTATCATAATTAGTCACTATCATACTTTATATCTTCTTTATATCACTTACAGGTGTCCAATGACAATACACGAAACACGGGAAATCAATTCTATATTTGTTTCACAACAAGCCTCATTGGAAAGTAACCCACTCACTCCTGTGTATGTGGTGCTGAAGAAAAATGTTACCATAACCTTGCACTGAACAAAACCTTAAGAATCCTTCAATTCGTTGGCCATGCAGTCAACTCAAGTGTCCATAAAACCCATTGGTTCAAGGGTTGATGGAGCTAGAACGCTGAGTACGTCCCTGTTGCGGTGGGCAGAACAGATCAAAGGAGTCAGCCTCTGTGGCACACATGTCATGACTCAACATGCATGACCACGACTGCTCTGACAAGAGCCGTTATGTTACTTAAACGAAGAAGATCGTAACAACTGTGATTGTCGTCAGTGAATCCATTGCATCCGTAGTAAGGGATAGAAGTCCATTTGCTGCTTAGACTTCTGGGGATATGTCATGTAAACAAAAAGTCTGTGGTAATTTATTTAGATTGATAAAATGCACTACACATTCCCTAAAACATGGGCGGGAAACGCAGAGACACATGGAATTTTTCTGTCTTTTTTGTGATGCTGGCTAAGGAGAAGCTCTACCTCGTTCTCTATCACTTAAGGCACATTATTATATTTCAAGAATCAAATAAAATTAAATTTAGACCTGCGATTAAAATACCAGTTTTATCTCACAAGAAATTATTTATAAAAACAAGAGCAACTTTTTATAGTCCGCCAAAAAACTATCAGGCGGCTGAGTCCCACATTTAAAGCCACAGAGTTCAATACCTTCAGAAGCTGCGTTAACTACATAATATAACTAGATAAGAAAAACCCACAAGAAATGTTCGCGGTCGGCGGTTACCCTGCCAGACAATGCCAATTGTCCGGCGCGGGCGCATCGAGCGATCGCCTTAAAAAGCCTATATTCACGGCCGGCCATCATGTCAATTGGACAGTGTGACGTCACCACGCTAAATATATCACTCCTCGTGAATATAATAATGATAATGACACACTACCGGGTCTTTGTGATCGATAGTGGTCGTATATTCACAAATTCACAACCAATTTTACTAACCAAGAATTGAGTAGACAAATATTCCAATTGTAAAAAAAAAATACCAACAGAACGGTTCAAAAGTCCAAATATATTTAACGTTTTGTATAAATTAGTGCCACAAAAAATTACCGATGAAATGTTTGACATGGTCATAAAAAATTACAATGTTTTCCACTCGATCTACCACAACATTAATTCAGGTGTAGGTGTAAAACGCTTTGGCATGTTTAGCGGTTATTGAAGAAAAACACTACACCAAGTGGACCACAAAGTATAGGTAATAGTAAATCACCGTTAGCACTTGACCAGACGTACTGAGTTATTATTGTGAATAAAATAAACTATGATTCATGAGCTCACGACACTTGACCGAGAACGGAAACGTTTAAAATAGAGTTAAAAGCTAAGAACTTATCTGTCAACACGACTGTCAATATTTTTAATGCAGTCAGTGGTGGGTATTTTTTTTAACCTTAACGGGGTTACTCTTGGGGGGGGGGGGGTTCATCTCACCTGATGTTAAGTGAAGATAAGGCCAACGATGGATGCTAGCTACACCCGGATTCCTCAAACACAGAGAAACTGGCTAACTTACATCTAACTGCCGGGACACAACAATGCTGTTAACATTATTGTTACCTAGCCAGGCGGACTTAGAAAAGCTGTACCACCAACCAAACAGAGCAGAAAATTTCTGCTCCCACAGGAATCCAACCCCGGACCTCTAGATCTGAGGTAGGTGGTCCCAACAACTAGACCACAGAGACGGATATTTCTTCAAGAAGTTTCAACAAATTTAATAACAATATTCTTACTCACCCATATTACCTATCTAGTCGAAATTGATGGCGCAAATAATGGAGTAATATAATACAATTATCCAGGACTGGTGAACCTAAATGTCCCTTACTACCTACCTAAATTACTTAGATTCGTGAATCTAAGTAAAGATTATGACGAATCATGAGATCTTCGAAAATTCTCTTCCCACAGCATTTATGCATTTTTTCCCTTGCATATTTTCATGGTGAACTTTTCGAGTCACTTAGTAGGTAGGCTCCAGTTTAATTAGGGTTGGTCAAGCACCATGAAATCTTTTGTTGTGTATCGTGATCTGGATTTAATAATAATAGATTGTTGTATTTTTTTTAAATATTTATTTATCTAATAATCACAGTAAAGCAATTATTTCGTATCAATTCGTAATATAAGTAAGTCATTCACTAATTTTAAAACCATCGACTCTATCTGATATTTTCAGCATTGACGATTACAATAAATAGCATGTTGACAATATTTGCAGAGGTAACAGAGAGGTAATTTGTGCCTATTAAACAAAAAATACCTCCGTTTTATAAAACTCTTGTCAACATATTTAATAATATACCTACCTAGGTACCTTACTACAATGATGATAATGTTAAAGTATTTCTGTTTTTGTGTCATAGACTCATATTCCAACAATGATACAAAAGTCATTATGTAAGTACGATCCTACATTGCTGAATATTGTGTACCTAAGTAGTGTTTCATCATTTATACATATTGTTCAATAGTTCAATCCAGATAAAATAGCCTTTGAAATTTTCCTAAGACCACCATGTACTTGTTTCATTACCATATGGAACCTAATAACCGTTACGATCACTGTTTTGAGAAGGCGAACGAAGATCATAGGTAATTATTTCTCTTTATAATTTCAAAAAGTATAAACACTTAAAATTTATGAATTTCAAAATCCTAACTCAAAGCTGTCCATTCTGAACCTTCACGAGATTTGTTTACATCAGTTCAGGAAAAAGATGTGTCATAAGCAGCTCTGCATTAACGAGCGTTAATGAGAACATTTCTTTATTGTTTATTCATGCAACCTTGACCGGCTTGCTAAACCTCCGCGCTGGAGTGGTGGGTCAACGCACTCGGTCGATTGCCGTAACGAACACCTCCACTTAACAAATTGTGCCAACGGTTCACACACGATGATCTCATCATCACCAGCCTATATACGTCCCACTGCTGGGCTCAATCCTTCATACATGGGAGAAACATATGAGGAGTTTGGGCCATAGCACCACCACGCGTGTCCAATGCTGGTTGATGGGTTCAAGCGGTTGCAGTAACAACCGTGATCAACGGCTTAAAGTGCCTGCCGAAGTAAGGAGGGGCTCGAGAAAACAAATTTTGATTGACCCATCCCGGGATCGACCATGGCGAAAGTTGCTTTGTTTTCGTAATCGAAACCAGAGCGCTCAAACCACTACTACCACCGTCTCTTAAGCTGTCAACATGATACTTTTTCTCGATTTAAACAGTGCATGAGCAGTGCCCAAAGCGATGAGAGCATAGAGCGTGCGTTTATTTAATTTGCGAGCCTAATTGTCGTATACATATAAAAAATCAAACCTGATAAAAAAAAACTAAATTATAAATTATGTAATGCATCCTTCAATAGAAATCCTAGAAATGGTTTTTGGATTTGGAATAACTTATTTTAGAATTTCGAGTACAAAAATAAGCACAAATCAATTAGGTATGTAATAGCAAACTATTAGATAGACATAATTGTCAATATTCACCTAAGCATTGATCTGATATCCAAGACACAATTTTCACCAACCGTCCTATAGGCTTGGCTTACTATTTATCCTTATTACCGACTTCATTTTATCTTCATGTATTATTTTAAGACTTAGACATTCTGTGAACTAGAAGATGATTTGAGAAAACATGCAGTCTCATATAAAATAATATCCATGGTAATCTTGCTGAAGAATATCTTGCAGGACAACACTGAGAGCAGTGTAAGTGGAGTGCGATCTTCTGTCATAATTACGGTTTTTAGTGCAAACCAGACAGAAATGAAATGAAAATAAAAGAGAATGTTCTAGATTAAGAATTATCTGTTTTCGTAAATATTTAAGTTGGTTGGGTATAAGCGTCAAGTGCTTAAATAAATGAACTGTAACAACTATGAAGGATGAATCATTCCCGTCCGTCAAGCCGTAAACAAGATTTCTGCTTAGACAATTTGCTCCCAATAAAAAATATCGAGATAATAAGTCCACGTAGGTGATACGTCAAACACGAGATGACAGCGACACAATCATCCATCTTGATTCATCGAAAAGTAATTAAAACTTAATTGTCCCTCTAACGTTTATTAAAAGTCAATGCAATAAGGTTAAATTGATAGATGACAAGAAAAATAATTAATCATTAGAATAATTACGTAACAAAGTAAGTAACAAACACGATAAAAAATATGTTATAAAAAAGTATGTGATATGATATAGTATGTACATATTTTTATTATTGTGAAAGTAGCATAGCTATCTCTCGTTTATGTAAGTGCAAATTGACTAAAGTAAACAAAATTAATAATATGTCGCAGCTAAAAATAAAATAATTATTGTCTTAATGTCACTCGCGAACATTTATGCTCTACTGCCCCGGAGCAGTTTTATTTTTTTTTGAATAACATAAGTCATCAGTCAGTTTTATATCGACTTGAATGTAATAATGGGTTCCACAAAGTACCCAGTATAGTATATTAACAAGGTCGACCGATTACCTCATCCTGTCTTTAAAATCATAACATGGGAGATTGGACCCACGTCAAAGCAGCCCGCTTAGCATGACCACCGAAACGCGATATGATAATGCCATTTATCGCTTTGAATTGTCAAAAATCATTTGATATAACTGCCATCTTGAAATTTTATCGAAACTACGAACATATATATATACAATAGATGTTAAATAAAATTTCAAGATGGCGGTTATATCCAATGATTTTTGACAGTTCAAAGCGATAAATGGCTTTATCATATCGCGTTTCGGTGGTCATGCTAGGCGGGCAGAACCTGTTATATTATGCCAATGATGGCAATGACCACCGCAAATATGGCGAATGCGGTGGTACTACAAAAAGGTGCGCGCGAGCAAGTGTGCAAGCGGGCCACCGGGTTACCGCCTTTGCCAGAACCTAGAATGCTCAGTGCATTTGCCTGCATCTAGGCTCGCGCGTGAAACCCGCTGGCATACATAGAGCAAACGCCCGCATATGGGACGCTTGCGAAACGTCGCGTCGGCTACGCGTCTAGATTATGTCATGTCCGCATACGTGGCTATACTGTCCATACGTAATATGTGACAAGACCAGAGGCTTCAATTTTTGAGCTTTACCAGCCCACCTCCTCATCAAAAGAATACCTATTGTATCTGGTTTTTGGGTACTTCACAGATTGTTATGGCATCATAAGTTTTAGACACATGCATTTAGAGATTCCAAGAGAATAATCCTGCTATAAATAAATTAATAAGAATTTAATAAAAAACAACAATAATAATGGTGAAATATTGTGAAACAATCATTCTTGACGGTTCAAACTTGGACAGTTATTTTGTAATTTCAAAAACAGTCTTACGCAATGCATTTTAAAGGCTGTTAACAAATCATGACCTGCGGATATAATTATAAAATGCAAAAGGGGCTGGGTGATGGAGCAGAAATACAAATGTATAGATGCAATACATAAATATACTATAACCCTCATACTTTAAAGTAATTCAACCCATAAACCTTTAAATGCGACACAATATTCAGAGCCTGTTTTGTAACATTACTGCATAATAATAACTTAATGTGTTATTATTACACGCTGACAAATAATTAAGTTAATTAAAGGTTAAGAGACTATGCGATATATCTTAGAAGAAATAATAGGTTTCTTAAAGTAAAGTAATTGCAACCGAGAATTCAAAGTCATCTAAAGTATCTAGTGTAGAAGATAATAAACAAGCAAGAACCTATTAATAATAATCGTTCAATCAGTATACTCAAGTCGTGCCTCGAGGTTGGTAGACCTAATAATACTTAATAATGCTCTTTAAGACCGCAGTCAGATTATGCTTGTCCTTTATTCATTAAGTTTATAAGCTGTCATATTGGACATCTTTGTCATTGTGGGGCCATCCCTGAGTGGAAAACTCATCGGTAGTTGCGATAATAAGCTGTCGATAAGACAGCCCCGCTCCAATTCACAAACGGGTTAAATGGCCCAATAATAATGATCAATGGTCCACTTCTCGGAAACCAAGTTTTCATATGTTCTTGGAGATAATTTTGTTCGTAAAAAGTCCAGAAATATTCAGTTAAATTGTAACATGGGCAACTTAGTTACAGAGGTTTGACCTTATACGAAAATGAGGCAGACGATTATATTTTATTACATTTTATATGAAGGGAAGGGCGGTAGGTCTAAAAGTAGCTTACCAGAGATACAATAGTATTTTTAATGTTCATGGACCAAACTTAGCATTATGTAAGATAATTTGAAGTCTAACAAAATCAACTTATAAAGAATTTGCACAACTAGAAGCTAAAAATAAGTCCTGAAAGCTAAGAAGTTTTAATGTCAAACTTGGAGCATAAGTTAAACTATATTTTTAACAAGTTTTTCCATTCTACTGCTTGTGGCATTTAAGGCAACAAAAGGGATATAATTCGTACTACGTCTTGAGCTGCTGTTCAGGGTTCAGGTTGTGTGGTATTTGATATTTTAAAGAAATAAAAAAACATTAATTTCTCATACTCCTACAAACAAACAATAAGTACTTACTACAAGTAATAAAGATAGTGCTGAGGTCAAACTGGACTCCACGAATCTTCGAAGCTTAGGTTTTATGTGGAGATGGGTTCCACATAAAACCTAAGCTTCGAAGATTCGTTAGAGGCAATTTAATAGCATTAATACTAGACAGTTAAACTTAGATGTCATTGTAATGATCTTTGCTATGTTTCCGTTTGTTCGTTGCTTTAAACTATTATCGATCGTTAAGTCGTTTAGATTATTAGATTACAACACCTAACATAAAACTAATGTTATCGTTAGTTTTACGAGTTGCATACTCACTGCTCCGGCGACAAATTATTTTGTTACTTACTTTCTATTTATACTTGTTCTCAATATCTCTCTTTAAGGTTTGTAGTAATGGTTACCTGAAATCAAAAGAAAAGTTTATAAGTACACAAAAATCACTAAAAATTCAGAGGCAATCAAACAATCGATTTCCTTTGAAGTAAGAACGACGATTCAAGTTTCGACTCTGTAAATAGCTCAGTGGTGCACCAGAGCTATTATCGATGCTATCCAATAATCGAGTTATAAATCGAATGAGGGAAACATGCCAGCAAGATACCAGTGAAGAGTGGTGGAAAGGTCGGCTTTACGTAAGTGCGCGAAAGTGAAACCTCGAGTTGGCTCCGCGGTTAAGAGGAAGTTCTTCGCGGATCATTAGCTTAAAACTTTGTTTGCATTTGATTATCTAATTTTTAAGCCATAGCATGTGAAGTAAAACACAATAACTGCATCCTTATGATTGCATCAAATGCTATAAAAAAAATAGAAAGTTAATAAAATAATCACTTCACAAGAACTGCACAGACAGACACATATAGGTACGACAAATTTATTTTTACCAACAATAGTTATCACTAGCTTTCTTCATAGATAATATTCGATTGAAAAACTGATTAATTTATTACCTGATTAAGCGCTAAGCTAAAAAGTTTAAGTGATTTTAACGCACTTTATAATGAATTGAATTTGGACGAGGAAACGGCTTGTTAACAAAAAATAATAATTAACGTTCAGTAGAATTTTACAATGTCCAATTAGTTTTACTTTGCCGCTTTCAAAATGCGTCAGAAAGGCAAAAACGTTCACCCGTAGTTTTTATACAAGTGAAAACAAAACAGCTGTCCCTTAACACATGGCAATAGAGAAATTCACCTTGAAAAGCGAAAGGGGACCTCACGTTCTCGCGCTGATAGGCGGACCAGTTTGTCAGAGAGCTACTGGGGCCATGCCAGCCTAGCCTAGAATATATTTATCTACCCAGCCTACTACTGTCATATTGACGTTGAAATACAGAGTAGACTCCTCGGTTTGGCATACGATCTTAACGAGGCGAGGTGGCAGGCAGGTAGCAGGTAGTAGGGACTGTTATTTAGTGTAACTAAACTAAAATAGGGCCTTAAAGACTCCTGAACAATATAATATATAGACATGGTATTAAACAATCATAAATCAGACAAATTTTAATGTTTGTTACCATTACTTGATTAATGCTAGTTTTTTTCTTCTTTCTTTATTAAATTCTTTAACTTTTATGTACTATTTACTTTATACTGAAGAAATTTATTGTGTGTGAATTGTGTTGACTTTGTGGCCATTTTTTAAATCTTTACATTTATAAACTATAATTATATTGTGTTATTATTATTAGACTAGTACTACTAAAGTAATAGTTTTGTGTGGATTTTGTTAATTTGTTTTATGATGGGTCGGTCGAAACATAGGAAACGGTCTCGTATTAGTTACAGTTCGTCTTCATCATCTGACCGAACAAAAAAAAGTATAAGAGGGATCTGAATCATAAAAACAGGCATATAGAAACTTTGGAGGGCTTGATTAAAGAGATAAGGAAAAGTAAGAGCTATCACCGTGACCAAACACCATCACCGGCTATGTCTCCCAAACCAACGGCTACCGTGAGTGAATGGCACTCAGACCAATTGTACGCTATGTTACAGTTGGCCGCAATGACTTCCTACCTGAGTTTAATCCACAAACTATACACCAGAATCTGTAGAGCATGGGATACGCAACTTAGAAAGCACAGCAAAAATGCATGGATGGGATGAACGTCCCTTAATCTGTAACTGCACTGCAAAATTAAGTGGCTATCCTAAGGGATGGTATGAACATCAAGCATCATATGTGATTAGTTGGACTGAGTGAAAAGAGAAGTTTATCAAAGCATTTCCATTTGCCAAGAATAAATTGTCACAGCTGAGGGATTTAGTGAACCGCATTATATTGCCAAGTGAGGATCCCATAGTTTTACTATAAGAAATTAAGCATAGGAACATCATGCCAATTGAGCGATTAAGTTATCATCACAGAAGCCTTGATTGGTACACTTGGTAACAAGCTGTTGGAAATGGGTGCTAAGTTAGCTGGGTGCCGGGACACTGGCACTCTTCTCCAATATTTGGCAAGCAAAAACTCTTCAGATACTATAACTGCTCACTGGTTCGAAAGTTATATTTTACTGACACCTACTACGCTATACTTACCTAGTTGGTAAAAAAGAGAGGACATCGAGAGTCATAGAACGGTTACAATATGTATGAGTTATTAATTACAGTTAGTATAATGTCCGTAACCACGTATTTAGGACATCATTCGGTAAATTAATAACACTTATGTTATTTGCACATGCCTAAACATACATACACAACTAACACAACAAAACCTACATTGCGAAGGATGACATGTCAGAATGTTTATGGGAAAAATAATATAATCCTAGGTAGTTAAGTTTTTAATGGTAAAAATCTTGCCAACTTGTATTGAACTTTGTGTAGTTGAAATAAAATTTAGAGAAAATCTCTAAATATACACGGTTTATGTTCTCCTTTTTTAGGGTTCCGTACCTCAAGAGGAAAAACTGAACCCTTTTAGGATCACTTTGTTGTCCGTCTGTCTGTCAAGCAAGAATACCATATATTTCGGGAACGCGTAAAGGTATCGAGTTGAAATAAAACCCCTACTATCCGTAACATACATACTCAGGTTTACAATCCCTTGAAGCTGTGAAAAAAATCAAAGTTCTAAGTTAACGTAAAAAAATGATATGACCTTTATTGCTGCAAAAACGTGCATAACGATTTCGACACTCAATGGAATCTTTATAGGGTTCTTTCCCTAAGTAAGTATCGTCATAGACTACAAGTACAGAGAATATTCTGAAAACTATACATTGGTAATCATTAATCAATCAACGAGGTTAAGTAATTGTATGCGCGGTCATATTTGTGTGGGTGACCAAACCTTTTTTAAACTTTTTTGAACATTTACATAAAAAAATGACAGGAAAGCCATATTTAGGATTAAATCACAAAAAACAGGATCTTTATGCAAAGAACGGGGGTCCTAATTTAGGAGTAAGTTAACCGTGTCATGTTGGATATCGTATGAAAGGGTTTCATTGGCGCAAGCTTAAACAGATTTATAATGATGTTTATGATGTATAGTTATTCGATTTATGACGAAGAAAGAAAAAAAACCTTTTGCCTCTTTTATAATGTATAATGTATAGGTACCTCATAACTGATGTATGTAGTACCCAACAGTTTGCACTGTTATGCGTATCTTCATCCTTAGTCCTTTTTTAAGTTTGTTTCGTATCTTAGCATTATACATATGTATTATATTTTAATAGAATATTAAACAAACATAGGTCACATTCAGTTAAGTTAAATTTTTTTTAGCCTTTCAACTTTTTTTAAAATACCCTGCTACTTGAGCTTAACTCTATAGATAAAAATTGTCTTTGAAGGTCGATAGTCCAATGTAATAGGTTGGGGAATAAGCTTCTTCGCATTTTTTAAGAAAATTCGAAATATTTTTAAATATAGTTTATGTTATATACCGTGGTGTATGACGGACATGGCAGAGGGTGCATATTGATTTCGCCGGTCCCATTTTTGGACAATATTTATTTATTTTGGTAGATGCATTTACAAAATGGACTGAAATCGTTCCGACCAAGACAACAACGAGTAGTTGGTGTGTGAAAAAATTAAAGGATATCTTTTGCACATTCGGATCCCCTTATATATTGGTATCAGACAACGGCAGACAGTTTATATCAGAAGAATTCAAGACTTTCCTGAACGATAATGGTATAATACATAAAACTACAGCCCCATACCACCCTGCTACGAACGGACAGGCAGAGCGATATGTACAAACGGTAAAAAAGGCCTTACGAGCAATGGCGGGGGAGAGAGGTGATCTAACCGATAAGTTGTTAACGCTTAAGGCAAGGTTGAGACGCACGCCTAACTTGGAGGGCCAGTCAGCTTATCAACTCATGTTTGGACGCGAGGTAAGGACTAAATTACATGTGATGTTACAGAGAGCACCAAGTACATATGGTGCCACACAGCAACCAAGAGTCACGAGACAATTCAATCAGGGTGACCGTGTCCAAGCGCGAAGCTATAACCAATCGCACCAAAGGTGGGAATTTGGGACTATCACTCAACGGTTGGGACAGGTGCATTACGAAGTAGCAACGGACAGTGGTCATACATGGCGACGACACTTGGACCAGCTACTACCTGCCCCTCTGGTGACGTAGCCAAGAATCGCCGCGGAGGAGTGTTATATACCGTGGTTTATGACGGATGGTGGTTGCCACGCAACGGCATTGTTATTCATTATTAATTAAATATATTAGTATGGCACGCAGATAATATTTTATTTAATAGTTTATTTACATTTAACTAAAGTATGTAGGTACCATTTTGTTCGATAACTTTTTGCCATCTTGTAGGTAGGGACATGATCCCATTGCTATAGAAATTTTGGGGCTTCTGATCAAAATACCGCGACCAGTGGTTTTGGCAGTCCTCTCGTGATGTTAACCTGACACTGCCTAGAGAATTCTGAAGAGAGCGAAACAGGTGGAAATCTGAAGGTGCAAGGTCAGGACTATACGGCGGATGCATTGACACCTCCCAGCCAAACTCTCTTAATTTTTGCTGAGTGGCTAAAAATGTGTGAGGTCTAGCGTTATCATGATGAAAAACCACACCCCTTCTGTTGATTAATTCCGGCCGCTTTCTCTCAACTTCTTGCTCTAATCTCAACAGTTGTTCGCAGTAGAGTTCAGAATCGATGGTCCTGCCTGGTGGTAACAGCTCATAATGAATAATGCCCTTCCAATCCCACCAAACACACAGCATCACCTTGTTGCGAGTTAACCCGGGTTTCGCCACAGTCTGTGAAGCCTGACTGGCCTTTGACCACGACCTTTTTCACACGTTCTTGTCGTACGTGAATACGTGATCCACTTTTCATCACCAGTTATCAGCTTCTTCAAAAATGGTTCGGTTTTATTACGTCGTAATAAAGAATCACAAATGAGAACACGGTTCATTAGGTTTCTTTCAGTGAGCTCGTGGGGTACCCAAATATCAAGCTTTTTTATGTACCCATTTTTTTTAAATGCGCCAAAACTGTTTTGTGGTCAATTCCCAGTTCTTCAGCTACGTCGTAACTACTGATATGCCGATATTGCTCCAGTTTTTCAAAAAATGCATCAATTTTATCCGTAATAGGGCGACGAGCGACGTGCATCTTTGACATCAAAATTTCCGGATTGAAAACGCTTAAACAAAATTTGTGCTACTCTCACAAACACTGCACTAGGTCCATAAACATCGCAAATTTTTTTCGGGGCTTGCGTTGCATTTTTACCTTATTTGTAGTAAAATTTTAAAATGTATCGAATTTCTTTATTAGATTCACTCATCTTGACAGTACGAAAAACAAATGAAAAACACATTTTCCTAATTTGAATTTGGAATTATCTTTTTTAAAATCTAAACTTTTAATGATACCAAAACCAGCCAGATGCAAATAGTACAGCCAAAGAGATTTTATTACAAGTTCATACATACTATAATGCGAAAAGACTTTTCCCCAACCTAATATTAAAAATATTTTATTGTTTACATCTTTGTTATATAGATATTTTCTCCACTTGGCAGGTATAACTACTGCGATTTAAGAAAAACGCTGCTCATCAAGTAGTACCGACACTTTTATTTATCCGATGTATAAAAGGTCAACCTTCTACAGAGAAATAAATCATATATCATCAAAAGTAAATACATAATATATGGTCGCAAACAGACTGATGTGTTGTTGCTGTTTGCCGCCAGATTTCTCGGCGGCCGAATGTTTGTTTAGTTTAATAGAATAATCTAATAGAATTTGAATAGATCATCTGTTTATATAAGGTCATTATCACTAATCGGACTATGTAGGTAGAGCTTTATCGGGCCAATGATCTTAAACGTATCTTATAATAAATATTATACTCCGAAGAGCCCGAGATTTACAATAATAGCACAAGTTACAGTACGACACCATTCTGTATATAAAATACAAGTAGGTACTCTAGGCAATATATTTTCGTAATCGCGTCCAATTATACGTCAATGGCTTCGCTGTGTCTTTCTATGGCCTCCCTCCAAGAAGTTTCTCATTACCTGACTGAAATCATCAATTGGGTAGGTAGAGCTATATCAAAACATATAGGGAATAACAATTATTATGTGAAGCAGTTACTTTTACAAATATTCACTTAACGGATCGCAATAGTATAGGTAATGACTAAATATTTCATTTAAATTTAATAATATTTGTTGTTCAACGTGGCTCGGCGATTGTATTGGCCTAACAACAATCGGCTAAGTGCGTAGTGTGTTTATCCACAAAGCATGTGAGGAATTCATACGCAAAAATTTGCGCCTCATCACAAATATTGACTCTGAAGTGAAGACTAGGTATGCATTAAACAACACAACACCCACTGTTCAATTTCTTTCATTCATTAAATTACTGTGGGAAGTGGGCCGATAACCACACTACAACAAATTTTAAAACAAAAGAATATTGTAACGAGGGAAAGTTTTACGATATAATCAAGATTGCAAAGATTTAAATTAATTGAAAGTATAAAACAATTATTTTTTTATACCAATAATACAACAAATAATTACTTTTGAAGCCCCAGGTCAAAGTACAAAGTCTTATGTATGTATTGAGACGAATAGCCGTGTGTGGACAGACAGCCAGGTTCAATATTCCGCATTCGGTGTGTGATGCGGTAATTTCACCATTATCGACATTCTTTCATCTTGATATACCGTTTGATTATGCACTCTATATCTTCATGAATAAAACTGCAAGTGTTACAAAAGAGGTCGATTCTCTTGGCCGGTTTGCCTTCACCCAAAAATGTTAATCGGCACACAGCTTGAAACGGTAATGGCCGCCGTTGATTTCTAACGGTAAAGGATTTAATTTAATCCGGTATCAGGTATGTGTGTGTGTGTGTCTGTGGACGACTATTATGGTAAACTTTTCTTTTTCATTAGATATGACCTAAAAACAGACCCAATACTAAGAATAAGGTATTTTTACACTTACTAAATTAGAATACACTGCAGATAGAAATAATCACAAGACGACTTAGGTGGGCCGTCAGCTTGTTTGTCATCAAGTTGTATTTTGAAAAAATGGAGAGATATTAGTATTGAACTATAATTTCCTCCACCCTGTAGAATTATGAATTAGTGCAATGATAAGAGAAGGATTATGATAATTAAGGAGATGTTACATATCCGGCCAGGTGTGTTAGCAGTATTTTCTATGAAAATTCTTATTTTGTACCACGCAATAAAGCAAATAAAAAGAAAATGGATAATTGAACAGTGTTCTGTATATTTTTCAGAATAGTGTACATAGACCTGGCCGGGTCTCCATACACTTTTGGAAAATCTCTTTTCACAAAGTGAGTATACATTTAATATTAATGATAAGATATCATCATGGTCCTGTTGTCCATTGGCGTAAAGCGTGACAGGGGCGTGGTGGCGACGTTAGCTTAATGATCCTGCAGAATTATGAACTAGTGTAATGATAAGAGAAGGATTATGTTAGTCAATATTTACAGAGTGACTATACATGTAATATATTAATTAATGATAAGATATCATCCGGGTGCTGTTGTCCAATGGCGTAAAGCGTGACAGGGGCGTGGTGGCGACACTAGCATAATGATCCTGTAGAATTATGAACTAGTGTAATGATAAGAGAAGGATTATGTTAGTCAATATTTACAGAGTGACTATACATGTAATTAATGATAAGATATCATCAGGGTGCTGTTGTCCAATGGCGTAAAGCGTGACAGGGGCGTGGTGGCGACACTAGCATAATGATCCTGTAGAATTATGAACTAGTGATAAGAGGATTATGATAATTAAATTTTACAAAGTGACTATATACATATAAAATTAATGACAAGATATCATCATGGTGCTGTTGTCCAAGGCCGTAAAGCGAGCTTGGGGCGTGGTGGTGACGTCACCACCACGCCCCTGTCACGCTCCTGATTTAGCTTACTATTATTACAAGTAAAGTCCAATACATCAATATGCTAAAACGTCTCAGTTTGTCTGTTGCCTTTCATCAGTAGAGATTCAGAGTTCTTTGGATAGTTAGCCACTGATGAATCTGATGATGGTGGTAGAAAATGAATCTTACAAGGCGAGTAACGTTTTCATCGGTCTTGATAGACTTAAAACTCTTATTGTAGGTCACGCAAGCGTATGATTATGGTCTGTATCGAACGGTTAAAGTTAAAACCAACATAGGGAACATAGGATTATAAGAACAATTGACATGAGAAATAGAATAGCAGGCTTATTCACTTACTTTTGACTTCCTCTAAATAAAGTAATGACTACCAAGTCAATTGAAAAACAACACTTGTTTCACTATATTGTCATTGTGTTATGATATATCTTGCCTTGTAACGCAACAATGAATAGATAATAAATTTTGGAATATTTAATGTTAATCATGAATAGTTAATGTTAATCATGTGTTATGTTTGTTAGTTTATCTGTAAAAATTATCAGGGGAATAAATTTCACCTGTAATAATTTTACAGGGGAATTTTGTAGTTACAAATGATAGAAAAGATTTAGACTAAGCAAACCAAGCACCACAAGACTGAATTAGGCGATATCAATTATAATTTAAGAGTTGTGAGCGCAACATAGAAAATGATCGTAGTAACTAATTTCACCACAAAATTGAATGAACTAAAATAATGACAATACTAAAATTGAAAGGAGATATTTCATTTTCGGCTATGAACATGTACAGTACATTAAAAATGTCCAAAAAATGATTAAAACCACTACAAATTATTTTGCGTGATATTTTCTACCGTTAAACCACGTACTTACAAAAATATTTTAAATCATCCATTAAAAACCAACTATGGCAATATAGGAGGCCATATTAAGACAATCTCTATAATCTGTGGCCATATTTTTAAAACGTTTGGCAAAACATTCGTTTTTAGTCTAGGAATATGGATAATATATTAAGGACTCGGTAGTCTGATAGACAGATTAATAAAGGTTTTTGCTTTCTTCTGTATAATTATAGAAGTTTGACGTTATAGATACACGCCGCTCGTCACAATGTGAGATGCAAATCTTTGAGTCCTATTTTTTTTAGATCTTTTCATGATTCATCTACCAACAATTTATTATAGCATCATCATCATTATCATCATATATCAGATATAAAGTTGTAGCAGTTGTAGTTAATCTATTTTGTACTGGTTTATTTTCAGTGAATAGGTACATATTTATACATATAATCCTGCCAGGTGAGTAGTCAGTGTATTTCGGTAAGTATAGTTTTTATCACAGTTAATTATTATGTTTTATAATGTGTAAGAAACTTAGAACAATTTTACATGATTGTTATTGGCTTCGGACAGCCATCTTTTCTATTTAAGCTGTAAAGCCCCTCAAAAATAAATAAAATAAATCTTACCCGAGGAGAGGTCTCAAATAGAATCAATTCTCCTGTCAGGCCATTATTATCTCCTTTGTTCTGTATTGTGTGGACCAATCCACATAGCCTAAGCTTTCTAGTGCTAACTACTAACAGCGTATGTATACATCGCAAAGTGAAAGTTATTTATAGTTGAAAACATATTAGAGGTACATTTAATATTTTCGTAAAATTCGTGATTCGTATTTTTAATACACGATATAATGTTGTTGAAAATGAGTAGCAAAAATTTCTGATTAGATAAGTATCTACCATTTTTTTATGTCACGAGCGTGGGCGGCTGCTGCCGCATGACAATGACAATATAAAAGTGGCTTTATGGGTTAGCCACAGATTAACATAATTATAAATATTATTGGATAACAAAACTATTAAAATAATAATAAGGGAAGCGTATTAGTGACATGACAACATTCAACCTTACGTAAGTCTTAAATCTAAGGTTCAATTTGTATTTTATTATATAGGTGAGAAATTATTGTAACAAAGTTCAAATTATGTCATGATGAAAAGAATTATGTATTTATTGCATAGTCGAGTGGTTAACGATACATGATTCTGAAAATTTAGCAGTAGGCATTTCATAATACACAAAAAGATTCATTTGCCTCGAATTACTCAGTTCAAAGAGAAAACAACCACGGACTTCTAGTATAAAAATTGATTGAACAAATGAAACAGTCGATTATAAAGTTTCACAATTGTTTATAATCGGGTGTTTTACATTATTATAATTTATAAAAAATAATTTAGTAATTTTACTACAAGCATATTCAATGAAAGAAATGGTTTTTAACCGTTATCATACAATAAATACAATATTTATCCCCGAAATAATCAGATAAACGAGACATTCGTCGTATTAAATATTGCATAACAAACAGAAACTTCCAATTCATCCATATTATTAAGATTCGCGAAATAACTTTCACATATTCGCACAGCGGCGGCGAAATTATACCGGTTGGTGTTTGTAGAAACCTATCAGTATTCAGAGTGAAGTTTGCACTTTCGATGTACGAAACCACTTGAATGCCAAGTGACAATTCGGGCGCCTTTCACGGGGGCGAAGCTGTAGCAAATCATGGAACTTTGTTAATTGAGCAGAAATGGTCCATCTTACTTCTTTTCTCCGACATGCAACTGTGAGATGTTCTTCTGTAGAGGACTGAACGTTAGAATAAGAACACTGGCTTGAGTTCTATCTGTACTGTCAAATCAGCGGAACTTGATTCGAAGCCGCGACATTTCACCATCCGGACGATTGATCTGAGTATTGAGGAAGGTATAAACCTATAATTTTCTATTCGTTTATTTGTTTTATGAATAACTTTCAAACATAATTTATTCCAATGTTAAACTTAATAAAATTAAAATTTCCCAATATAATATGTATTTATTAATTATATTTATCTATAATTATAAATCTTTACGATATTTATCTGCATTATTATGTATATTATGTTTATTCACATGTTATTGTATATTTTTAATTTTTGCACTATGTACCTATTCAAACATTCTGGACTCAACTTTCCGGTGGACTGGTCTGCCAAATTGTACCTTATTTTGTGCTTAGAAAACTTTAAATAAATAAAAATGCTAAGTATTTTTTTATTTATTTATGAAACTGTAGCTCAACGACAAGGTATCTAGCCTATCTACACCAGACTATCATATATCGTGGACTATCTAGCTAGGTAGTATTAGGTACATCACACGCGATATTAACGTAAAATCGTCTGCGAGACATCAAAAACAAACTAGTTATTTTCAGATTCTTTATCATAATAACACACACGTCCGTCACAAAGGTGCTTGAATGCTTACGACGTAATCGTCTCCACTCTGTGTATTGGGACGAGCAGGCAATAATAGACTAGCTGTTTGTGTGATTTTAGGGCTGTCAGAAACGCCCACTACTTTTTTTTATAAAAATCACGCCAAATTACCCAATACCACCTGATTGATGTGAAGCGGTAGAGTCCTTGCAAAGACAGCTAATGCAGCTTATTGCAGCTTGAAGGCTCTGTCCTACACGAAGTGTCTCTTTTGAAGGAACTCATGTTATAGAAAGGAGGAAAATGTGCTGGAAAATAATTCCAAGACTGGAAAGTACGACAAAGAAACGATTTACTAAATTTCTTTGGGCGTGATGTTAGATTGGGGACTTATTATAATACATAATGGGTTGCTTCTTTGTCAAACTATGACTGAAAAAAGTAGTTTGCGGAACTGCCGCTCTAGACATGATGCCATGTGACAATCACTATCACAAAAGTACGGGATTAGACAGCCGTGCTCGAAAGTAAAGCAGGGGCATAATTGAATGGCGTCTTGTCTTGGGCCCTCTGCCCGGATTTTGACCACTTCCTCCTTTGACACTTAATCCTTTAACACACACACACACTTCCTTTAGACATCATAAATGTATAACATTGACAATTAAAATTTAAATGTGTCTGGTATGTCGGGCTTGGAGAGGCATGTAAACAACGCCGAATGAACTGTTCCCAGCCAAGTATTCTATCTACCCTGAGTCACAGATTAATAACAGTCTGAGTGCAGTCTCAATACACGCGTTGATATTAAATCATTCGCATCAAATGGAGCAGTTCAAAAATGTGTCATTAAGTCTCATGACTTGGTGCCTAAACTTACTCCACAAAGGCACAAAGCTGTATTAAACTGATACAATATTACATACCATACAGCAACCCCAATATAATGTTACTCATATTACTTGTACTCTTGTACATGTCAGCTATTTCCATACCTACTATAACTTTGTTATTATGAGTACTGTAATATTGTTTTGGCAACTTTGGAGTTTCAGTACATACGTGTTTGTTCAGTGTTTTGTGACATAAAACCGGTTGCAGTAACAACCGGGACCAACGGCTTAGCGTGCCTTCCTAAGCACGGAGCTAGAGATTATTAATTTGATTGACCCACCCCGGGACTGACCATGGCGAAAGTTGCTTTGTGTTCGTAATCGAAACCAGAGAGCTCAAACCACTACGCCCCATCGAGCTCCTCAAAGTTAAGTGATTTAATAGAATGGGAGTGGAACAAGGAGATGTAATATCTCCCAAACGGTTCACTGCAGCGTTGGAATATGTCTTCACGCTTCTGAACTGGAAAGGACCTTGGCATCAGCGGCGAGTACATTACAAACTCGATTCCCTGGCGTGGTCATGGGTGAGACACAAAAGGAATTTGGCAAAATGCTAGATGACTTGAGTAGTTTCTCAAGAAGAGGGTGAATGAATATGCAGAATACGAAAATCATGTCGAACTCCCATGTTGTACCCACTCTTTAAAGGGTTGGCGACTCCGTTGGAAGTAGTTGACGAATATTATACCTGTGACTCTGGGACTAACATTACAGTCCAGCTAGGTGAGTCAAATTTCGAACAAGAGTTCACGCGACGATCCTACTCAGATGGCCGGCGTTCGGAAAGCTACGCAATATCTTTACGTATAACGCATTGTCTCAACTCCAAACTAAAGTCGTCGACCAGTGTTTGTTGCCAGTGATGACATACGTTACGGCACTGAGACGCAGTAGCTCACAATCAAGAGGCTCTAAGTAACTGAGCGAGCAATGCTCTGAGTTTTTCTTGGGAATCGAATCAGAAATCAGAGCCGTTGGAGAGCCAAGGCCACCGCCACCGACAAAGCTCAGGGTTGCTAAACTTAAGTGGCAGTGGGCAAAACATTTTTTACTTAACAATAGCGTAACTAACTCACAGATTCGATTGATTTGAAATTTGGTTTACTGTTACTTTGGTGGTATTTCAAAGGCATGCTTATCTTGAGCTGATCTGGTACTGTCATGAATGCTTAATTCTCCAGAAACTTACAGCAGATATAGCATGTTTGGGCTCATAAGAATAGTCTCAATGATATGGTGTTAGATAGATGATTAATAAGCAGAGGGTTACTTAAAATTTTCAATTTTATAATATTATGTAAGTACTATGAAAATAAAATATTGGTCTATAATTATTTTAATTCGGCTTAGACAAGTTATAAAAATGAGAGAGATGATGATTATCATCATCATATCAGCCGAGAGACGCCCACTGCTGGGCAAAGGCCTCCTATAGGGATGGAAATTATCATTTTTTATTTTGAATATGATTGTTAACAGATTATAAGAACAATTCATAGATATAAGTGTTTTAATAAAGTATTTAAAAAATATATTTGAAAATCATTCATAAAACGGGTTTTTATTTTGAAATATTCAAGCAAAATTGGGAACTTGAATACCGGTATTAAAACTGGGCTTTTGGTATTGAAGTCAATACCAAACACGAATACCAAGATTGAATATAATACTGTGATAATGTAATCTCGGAGAGATATTACATCTCAGAGTCATGGTTTCCTATTGGTGCCCTATCCATGACTCGTGAACAATAATGTTCATACTCGTCATACAAGCATCTGCTCGTACCGGGATTCAAACCCGGGACAAGACTGAGTAGCCTGTAGTTAGGGGTACTGCACTCAGTGCGCAGATCTTGTAGCGTAGAGCTATTATTGTGTAAACATGTGGTCTAATAAGCATCACAAAGTTAGCTAATCAAATTAACACCTGTCTGAATTATTTGCAAATTCTTTACAAAAATAGGTTGGTAAAATAAAACAGGTTCAAATTTTTATATTAACACATATTGGTTGTTGTTGTGCTATAATATATGAACACATCTGTTCAAATAGTAATTATGTTTATGGGATAAATTTTTCTTTTGCTAAAATGTTCCATCATCGGAAAACAAACACATTGTGAAGACTATGGTTATGCAATTTGTAGTTTATATTACAATTAAAACCATTAATTTTTAAGGTAATTAGGTAACTAATTATACTTGCCAAATGTATATTTATTGCAATTAAAATTACTTTGTAGTATTGCATTCCTAACAAATGTCAGGTTTTATAAGTGCAGTTTTATATTAATTGTTTGCTAAATCATTTAACACACAAATGTAATTAAAAACCCATTTATACCCATTATCTGATATGTAAGTGCTACACAAATAAGGGAAGTTTGTCTGGATAGTGACACGACCATTAATTGGTATATGTAATAGAGACCTTATTTAACATCAGCAAAAAATTTGCGATGGTGATTTTTAGTAACCTTTTGTATATAAAGTATTTATGAGAATGTAATCTTAAAGATAGATATTCTTGAAAAATAAGTTTCATTTATACACAGCTGTTTCAACTGTTTAGGTACAATCCAATATTGTATTCCACTTAAACATATCTATAGGCTGCTATCTTGGGCTTGATTTACATTTACACTAGTGATATCACCTTATCTGAAATAATCTGTACTTTGGTATAGCTTCTAAGTAGGTTCTACTTCTTCCCATTATTTGTGCTATTTCTTGATTGAAGTTTTGCTCTAATAGTGTTTCGTAACAAAGAACTGTGTAATAAGTGACGAATGTAGCTACTAGCTAGGTAGTATAAAGCAGACAGCAGTGAAAGTGCCTAAGTACACAGATTGGGTTCATGGCCACCCAACCAATTATTTTATAGAACAATATTTGATCAGACCATAAACTCTCATCGATTAGATAAAGTAAATGTAACTACTAGTCCCACGAACCAGAAAATTACAGACGATATAACGGTATTTCGACCGTGAAGAGTGTTTTTATATCGGAGTACGTAGTGTGTTCCAAAACTCACCTTATAATAAACATCCATAAGGGTACTGTCAGGAAGTGTGCGAAGTACATGTCGGTCACATTTAGATTTTTGCAAATAGTTCACTACATTTGTAAGACACAATTCGTATAAATTATCGGGTATTTTATTTACGCGCAAAGGCGACGACGCGTCAGCCATTTTGGCCAAATAAATTATGACTCGCTTCATTTTGCTAGACTATTTGACAGCTAAATTCGTTCGAACGAAGTTCACATCAGTATTGACCTTTCCATTGGCTGATTCAAATTACTTATTTCGCGGGTAATTTGTGTGAGTAATCTTATTGGTTCGTATATTACCATCAAGCATTTAAATGAACGAACCTAATGAACGAACTACTAAAAACTAGCGTTTTCCTTTGTTGTCGCCAATGATTTACAAGCTTTGTAAAAAAGAGATAGATATAGGTTTTCACTGGATACTAGATAATAGCTATGCCGACTACAACTTCAACTTCAATTCAACAGCTGATTTAAAAATATTAAAATATAGTCAGCAGAGTGTCAGCTGACAAAAAGCGCGGGAAGCTTTGAGCAAAATATGTCTATCACCGGTATTTAAACCTACGCGAAAAGTGCCGCTTTTATCTCCAGAACGTTATCTACAGCACTGTGACTGTATTTAAACGAACGCTCGGATTACGAGTTCGCTTCAAAAACATACATGCCGTATCGCTTTGACGTATGGAATGAAAATTTACAGGTATAGAGATTATAAATAAATAAATAAAAATATACTGAATTATAGAGATAGGTATAGAAATTCCGTTTCGAAAGTCGTTTGTAATTATTAAATCGCGTAGCAAGCTCTACTTTTATTTTTTACTCGAGGCATATTAATTATGAAATGGCGTGCGTGCTTGAGTGCTTGGTTGAATGGATATACGTACGTATATCCATTCAATACCTGAACCCTTAGATCAAAATCAAAATATTTATTTGTGATAAATAGGCAAATAATACAAGGTGTTTGCAATATGGAGATACGAGCTTTAGCCTATTTAGCTATTTATAATAAATAGTTAGCAAGCAAATATACATAGAAAAATAAAAAGATCACTCACATGTTGCATGAAGTTACAGGTAGACCTTGACATTACCTATAATGGGCTGGTGCAAGGAGAATGGAATGAGCTTGAGTGTTAAGAAATGCTCTGTGATGTCATTCAGCCATGTCAGGAACCCCATAATGTTTCATTACAAAATTGAAAATACGACACTTGAGAGGAGAACTGTGACGAAGGATTTGGGCGTTGTGTTTGACAGTCAACTTAGTTTCAATCATCAATACCATAATGATTTATCTAGTAAATGTAATAAACTGTCAGGATTCAAATTCAGATCTTCTAGATATTTCAAGTCCCATAAAAGCTTGTTGTGTACATCATCATACAATCACATCGAAGTGACAATACAATAAATTTCAAATTATTCGGATCTGAGAAATTTAATTAAACCCATTTATCATGTAAAAAATGAGCTAATAGTCATCTAACGCCTGACGCCTGAACTGATTTCCATAAATTATAGCTATAATAATAAATATTCATACACTCACATCTATTTTCTGGCCCAAAGTTAGCATCATTAAGAGCTTGTGTTATGGATACTAGATAACGGATAAATATTGATAATAATATGTATATGAATATTAGAAATATACTAAATAAACTTATAAACATCCATGACTCGTAAACAAATGCTCGTACTCATCATACAAAGATTTGCTCCTACCGGGATTCGAAACCGGGACCTTTTGACCGAGTAACCTGCATAGCAAGGGGTACAGACCGTTCGACCAGACGGTCGTCTAAACTACGCAGTGCACGCTGTCTCGGTGTTGCCTGCCTCCATGACCGGGCAATCTTTGGCAAGACGCAGAACAGCAGGACACAGGACGCGCGTGTGGTGATGTGGATTTATTCATATCATATTCGATATGTATACTTGACAATTTGTCTAAGCACTGAATGACGTAGTGTGACAAAGTAGTAAACTTTTAATCGACTTTTGTTGCCAGTGCCAAAAACATGACAATAACAAAACAACAAGCTGACACTGAAATGGTCACACTCACACCCTATAAATTTGGCATCTTTAGTCCATTTATTTGGGGATTTCGTTTTCCACATGGATACGTCATGTATATCACCACTACTTACATGTGTTTGTAAATTGTAGAGACTTTAGAGATGTTTAAGTAATTAATGTATGATAAGACCACATAAATTGATAGTAGTACCACAGATTAATAATGGTATCGTACTATCAGGCGTCATCAACATGATGCGTGATGGATGTATGAGCGGTGTGCCGTGTGCCACACCTCCTGTAAGCGTGATGCACCACAGATATGCTATTTGTCTAAAGCAGACACATATTATAAACTAGTGGCTCACAGTAGTGGCTACACATGGCTCCATCCCTTTGGACGTCAGTTTTGCGCCAAAAGGCAGCTGAAGTCCTTTCTCAGGATGTAATCCTTAATCTATCTCCATGTCAAATCTTATCTAACTCGGATCTGCGGTTTATGACTAAAAACGTAGCAAACAGACAGAGCAGAGTAACTTTTCATTTTAATATTTTAGTATAATTGTGAAAGTAGTGTCTGTTAATTAATAATTGAAATTAAAACCATATGTGTATGATGAGCTTATTGGTGTGGCGTGCCTTCCGAAGCCCCTCCGTGCTTCAGAAGGCACGTTAAGCCGTTGGTTCCGGTTGTTTGTGCAACCGCTTTAACCCACCAACCCGCATTGGGCCAGCGTGGTGGTGTTATGGCCCAAACTCCTCATGTGTTTCTCCCATGTAAGAACGCCTGTGCCCAGCAGTGGGACGTATATAGGCGTGTGATGATGAGTGGCTACCCATGGCTCCATTCCTTTGGACGTCGATTTTCGCGCCAAAAGGCAGCTGAAGTCCTTTCTCAGGATGTAATCTATCTTTATGACAAATCTTATCTAACTCGGGTCTGCGATTTATGACAAAAAACGTAGCAGACAGACAGAACAGAGTTACTTTCCATTTTAATAATTTAGTATAAATATGAAAGTAGTCTGTTAATTAATAATTTAAATTTATGTGTGTGATGAGCTCGGTGGAGTATTGGTTCGGCGTGACTTCCGAATCCCCTCCGTGCTTCGGAAGGCACGCTAAGCCGTTGGTCCCGGTTGTTCCTGCAACCGCTTTAATCCACCAACCCGCATTGGGCCAGCGTGGTGGTGTTATGGCCCAAACTCCTCATGTCTTTCTTCCTGAAGGAAGGCCTGTGCCCAGCAGTGGTACTATGGCAGTGGGACGTATTTAAGCTGGTGGTGATGATGATGATGAATTGTAATATTTACTGTAGCTGTATTTAATTTAAATACAAATAATTAATTTTTTGTTTTAGGACATCAAATTATGTGCTAGCAGCGACATGTGAGAACATTGTCACTGTGGATGTGATTGCATTTGCATTAAGTGCAAGGTAAGGACCGAATGCATAATATTTCAAATCAACAAGAGTTTAGTGTACCTATGCATATTACAAATATTTTTGATTATTGAATCTGAAAAGTGTTTTTGTTTTCATATAAGATAGTTTAAATGATTAAAGAAAGAAGACGATTTAATAATTGTATGCTCCAGGCGGCGTCTGTATTTCTTATTATACAGTAGAGTAGGCGTCTTAAGTTTCTGTAAGTCATAAACGCACAAAATCAAACATATGTTCTGAAGTTCTAGTTCTAACCCTCAGAACAATATGCTTTAGTTATTGTTCTGAGTTCTAACCATTCTTTATAAGTTACTCTATGGTTCTAACCTCCTTCTTATAAAAATAATTTATTGGATTCCGAATTATGAAAACAGCGCCATCTAGAGTGTAGCTAGGAAAACGAATTTAATATGTGATATAATTACAAGGATATTAGTTATGTTAAAATACTAAGGATATTATGTATTATTTGGTCCATGGTGATAAGCACGACATTTATGTGTAGCTACAACTAATTTAATCTTATATGCACAAGATCGGCATGTTCTACCACGAAATCCGGGTTCTTTTAATTTTTGTTCCTAGAGCCTAGAGTGGCGCATCTAATACTGTAATTTAAATGAAATGATCCCACCAGATTCATTTAGAGCTGTAGACCATATGACATAGAATTTTTGTATACTAGTCCATACCGAGATTTTAAAGAAATATTTTTTTATACTCATATTTTTTTTCAAATTTCCTCAGCGCCTTGTCTAAAAAGCAAGATCGTTAGAGGCAGAAGAAAATCCATGATAAAAAATATTTTAGATACTAAAATAATAAAACAATAAATACATTCAAACAGTTTATTTAGACATTTTGATGTAACTAAAAATTAACACTAATTTGTTAAACAATTAACACAAGTTTGTGTTTACTAACTAAACTAATATTCTTTAAAGCTGGTCTATGGGAAATAAATGCCTTTCCTTCTTTATACAATCGTCAAATTGTATTTTTATTTGTGTAAAATAATAAAGTAGAAGAATCATACCTACGTTTGTGAACAATAATTGGAGTTATGCCAAAACGATCCAACCCAATAATGTCGACAACCGATATTTCTTAGTTACTTCTATTCTAACACTTCACTAGATGGCACCACTAAGCATAAGTATAAAATCAATAAATACGTTTTCTTTCCTTCTTGTTTCTAATAGTGCATTACATTAAAATTTATAAATGGCATAGCAAACAAAATAATATTTAAGTAGTTACAAAATTCTCCAAGTTTCACTCTTCACTACAAACTAAAGAAACATTAAATTCCGTTACAGCGCCATCTAGTGACTATGGTGTAAATAAGACAAAAAAATTATAGTTTTCTATTACTGCTTGTTAATGGTGAACTTGGATATGGTTTCTAGCAGGTTGATGTAAGAAGAGTGTTCATAGGCAGTGCTGAAGTCAGACAGTTTCTGGACAAAGTCATTGCTGACACCTTTTTCTTCTAAAAGATTCATTAGGAGATCGTATAAGTACTGAAACAAAAAATAAGAAAGCATGTTAATTAACTGAAATTTATTTCCTATTTAAAGGATTGGAGGTTTATGAAAACTCCAGTAAATTTTAAAACATAAATGTAATTTAATATAAAAAAATGTTGCATGTCAACGAATATCTTCTAAACAATTTTCAGAAGATCAACTTCATATCAAAGCGTTAATATCCCCCATTTTCGGCACCTGACCACTACATGTGTTATAGTATCAAGTGTGGCAAATAAATGGGGATTTATTTTTTTTGTTCGAAACGGGACTCGAACCCGTATCGACAGAGCTGTAGTAGGATGTCTAGCCACTCGGCCAGCCGCGTCGATTTATTTCTATCAAATTTATGGATCATATTGTTATCGTAATAAACACGTGCATTTACGCCAGACGGTTGTTCATATTCGAAAATGTGGAAAACGAACCAATCAATTCTAAAGAGACTATTCAAGTCTAGCTAGTCTAAATGGTTATCAGAGGATTTTACGAAAAACAGTCTTAGTGTCAAGTAAGAGCAATTTTTATCTTTTCATACAAAAAGAAAATCAGGTATAATTTATTTATTATTAGACTTTTCATAAATTATTTGATAAGTCTATCTATAAGTTAAGTACTGACCCCATCAAGCACGTCGCCAGCAACTGCATATACTTTGTCATTCCATTCACCTTTGTAGATCGTCAACTCGTCAATGCCGAAAATATCATCTGTAAAGTATATGAACCATTTCACTAGCAGTTTAATAGTAGTTTTAGGGGATACTGTCATTATCTATAACATATCTAGCAGTTGGTGTATCTGTCAATTAAATATTTCAATTAAATAGCACGTTTCGGTATGTACCTGTAGGTAATATATGTAATTAAATATTAAATACTCACTGTATTCATCGCCAGTGGTTGCTGGTGGTTCTTGAAGGAAGGAGCATGTGAATCCGAGGGTGGTCTCTCCTCGCACCAGGTCTACTTCGAACTGAGGCCGCGAGCGCATTTCTGCAAATTCCTGCTTCTCTGGCTGCACTTCGCCTTCTCCAAAGTCATCTGAATCCACCGTGTGGTTCACATTGAATGTAATCCTTACTCTGTTGATAAATAAAATCGGAGTTGATCCTTTAATTTTCAAAATTAATTAATTTAGAAATAAAAGCCTAAGAGCCCATTCGCACGGCGTTTCTTAAACCAGCCGACGTCACGCGCGTTTATTATAACAAACGCAAAGAACAGGCGCTGCTGACGCGTATTAGTATCGATACGAACACAAATAATCGTCTAAAAAGTTAGGCTATAACACAGGTTGTCTGCTCGTTTAAAAAACGTCGTGTATTGGCCCTAATAGTTTTTAAAATCTTGGATAGATAAAAGATTTATTTTCTTATTTAATAGTTATTTTGATAAATTAGCTAATTATTATTCAATCAAACACCGTCTAGCGAGTGGTATGTACCCCTTACCCTTACAGGCTACTAGGTCAGGGCTCGCGGATTCGAATCCTGGAAGGGACAAATGTTTGTATGATGAGTAGAAACATTTGTTCACAAGTTATATGGATGTTTGTATGTTTATTTTGTATATTTCTGATATTTATACACATATTATTATCAATATTTTTTTTTCCAGTATAGTATTCATAACACAAGGACTTAATGATGCTTACTTTGGGCTAGATAATAGGTGTGAGGGTAAGATTATTAATAGTTCAATATCATCAGAGTTGCTTGTATAGTAATCATAGAAACTAAATCATTGTTAATATTTTCGTAACTCATAACTGTTATTGCTTTGGACTCATTATTTCATACCATCAAGCATTAATTGAAGAGAACTAAGCAACTTAATCACAAGTAAAATTTACATGTAGTGTATCATATTTTTATGAAGGAACAGAGCACAAGCAATGCCCCTGGATGCGAATATGACTTTGATGTTCCCTGAAATTGGCACTGGACCTCTTCTGATAGTGAAGACCCCAGTGTGGCAGAGATTGCAGGGAATTTAATCTCTTTAGGAATTTATTGTTTGCGGTAGGGACTTATGAGATAAATCTTATTATCAACAATATTTATTTCAGTTAGACATTATTAAAAACACTTGGCAAATCAATATTGAATTATTGCACTTTGTGTTAGTTGTAATAAACTAAAAATATTAAAATTGGATGTAAAAACTTTTGAAACCTAATCTACAGTAAATATAGCTCAAATGACATACTCACATTTCATCTTTGAGCTGTTTAGACAGGACGACCTCAGCACCATCCCCCTTTACAGTGAATCCATCAACTTCAGCAGGGAGACTCTTTGTTTTTTGTGCCTTGCGTTCAGCAACAATCTCTTCAGTGAGGAACTCAACCAGTTCTCTTTCCCCTAAATAAAAATTATTGATGAAAAATTAATGATCCATTGTTGATTCAGATAGAGCACAACAAAATAAAATAAAAAGATGTGACAACATTTTTAGTTTAACCTTTCATCCTTTACCAGTCAACTAGCATCTTCTGAACATTAGTAAAACTGAAAACCTATTGTTTCGGGTTTGGGGTTAGTTCTTTATACAAGATTGAAACACTGGTTCTGGTACTAATGTCGCTTGAAACTACTTCTAACCGCTTTTATCTGTTCTGTGGTATTTTATCACATTCATTAAGGGCTTTCATATAATCCTAAAGAAAACTTTAAAGATTCTCTAAAAAAAAACCAATGTGTATGTTGTTGTTATGTATGTGTGTCTGTTGTATGTTAATCCTTTATCACCCAGACATAATAAAATTATGCCATAGCCAATTAAAATTTAGTTGTGTCTGTTAAAATTTGATGGTGTAGAGGTTAGGTTGTATGTACACACGACAGCACGTCAAGTGTAACAGTTGCACTACGAAAGCCGCCTTTATTACGAACGCAGTAAGGGCGGTCTCAAGGTCAGACTGTTACGCTTGAAGTGCTGTCGACTGTACTTTGAATAAATTGTAAAATCTTACATTAGAAAAGGTTTGATGCAGGTTTTTTTATCCTAGGGTTAGAAGATATTATTCACTCAGTAATTTTACACAAATATAAAATTTGCTGTTTTAATTTCTGTTACTGACTTGGTATAATAATAATAAAATGTTCTGCAAAATGGATTGGAACGAATATGGCCTGAGAATAAATGGAGAAATCCTACACCATCTCCGTTTTGCTGACAACATAGTGCTATTATCCGAAAGCAAGGAAGCTTTGGAGACAATGCTCCAGCAACTAGCAGACGAAAGCAATAAAATTGGACTATCTATAAATTCACAAAAAACAAAAGTAATGACCAATAATGAAAAATCTAAAATATATGTAAAACAAGAAAAAATAGAGTGTGTTGAGGAATACATATATTTGGGTCAAACTATAGCTACAAAAGACACAATGCAAAAAGAAATAGAAAGAAGAGTCAATAACTTATGAAAAGATTCTGGTCTCTGAAAGAAGTAATGAAAAACAAAGAAATAGCACTTAAAAATAAAAAGAAAGTTTACAACTTTTGTATTTTGCCTTGCCAATTATATGGATGCCAGACCTGGTCTCTTATTATATTATGGTTATATTTATCCTCAGTTAACTTATGGTATTATTTTCTGGGGCAACTCGGTTAATGTAGAATCCACTTTTATATTACAAAAACGATGTCTACGAATAATATATAAATTGTACAATACAGATTCCTTACGAGATATTTTTAAAAGGGAATATTTCTTAACCCTAACATGTTTATATATATTAGAAATATCATCATTCATAAAAAAATACAAAGAAAACTTTATACATAAAATTTGCTGTCGTAATGTTCGCTCAAAATATCAATTTGATTTCTATGTACCACAATGTAATAACACAATGTACCATAAGAGTACCTACTTTAGTGCAATAAAAATATTTAATCATTTGCCTGTTAGTATTAAACAACTAGAAGGAAAACAATTCCAAATTAAATTAAAAATTTGGCTGATTTCAAAAGCATATTACAGTTTAAGTGAATTTTATAATGATGAAAGTAAGAATTAAAAATTGGTTTTATATACCTTAATAAGTTTAATTACTCAATTTAGATTAAGTAAATATTGTATGTCCGAAATGGATAAAACTGTTGTAAGCACTATTTATATTTTAAGACCTTTTTTATACACAGTTATACAATAAAAAATTATTCTATTCTATTCTATTCTATTCTTACTGACAAAATTAATAACAAATTTAAAATTTGTCAAAACTCAATGGAGCGAAGTGTGCTGGGAGTGAAGCCGATAGACAAGGTCAAACTACAAGATCAAAGAGAAAACAAAATTCAAGCATATTACCAAAACAATAAGAACTCTTAAATGGAAATGGGCAGGACATATTTTACGACAGAACCAACCAAAATGGACAAAAGCTACTACTGAATGGGGGCCAGAGACCAAAGGAGAAGCAGATGAAAAAATGTTAGGTGGGAGGATGATTTAAAACGGACCGCAGGATTGCTGTGGGTTAGGACTGCTAGGGACAGGAAGGAGTGGAAAACCTTGGAGCAGGCCTTTGTCGAAAGACAAACTGTTGGGTAATGTTGCTGTTGTATTTAATGTATTATACTTTTAAGATTGGAATGCTAACAGTAATAAAAGGCTTTATTATTATTGTTATAATAGAATATAGCATATTTTTTTGCTAAAGTATAAATAACTTATAAATCTATTCTATGATAAAATTAATTATTTATTTTGTTAGGAAATTAAAATGAGATTTTTCTTACACACAAACACTAAATATCTAAAGAGCATAGGACACACAGGTGTGCAACATGGTATATCTACAACATGGTATATCTATTTAGCAGTAGGAATAAGGTAAGGATAAGGAAAAGGACTCACCAAGTGCTTTTGATTTAAAGGGTTGGTCGCTATCTTTATCGGCTAGAAAATAAAGCGTGTTAGTAATATTAAAGTAATAAATATGAGTGATCCATGCATGGTGCAATCACATAACCTCAAAATTAGGTTACCTTTTGTGTGGAGTGCCTTGAGACCGCAGCCACAGCTGCATGAGTTGGAATGATTTTGGAGAAGAGTAGATGCTACTGATGGGCCATCCAACCTCTTTGAACAGGTCATGTGCCATATTCCTCTAGTGAAATCGCGTTTCACGGGAGTTTGCGTCCGGCATACCAAAGCCACAGTCAAATTTGTAGTCTTAACACAACTTTGTAAAACTCTGTGCGCAGTTTTTACCAATCCGTTCATTTTACTAGTTTGTTGAATAGATCGATTCAAAATTGGAAAATATTATAAAATTGTGAACAGAGAGTAGGTAAGTAAAGTAATTAGTTGAAAATTGTGAATCAAAAAAAATTGAATGAACACACACAGACCAGTTTCACAGATTAGAAAGAATCTGAGCCACAGATCACTTATATAGATAGCACAGATCACTAATTTGAGATTCAAGATACCATTTGACAATCGCTATCGCTATCGCAAAATGGAAAATGTTTAGATTTTGACATTTTATATCGAAAGTTAATCGAGGGCTTATGTCAAATCCCATACATTTTACTCTTAGCGATAGCGATAGCGATTATCGAAAGGCATCTTGTCCACAAATTAGAAAGAGTATGTCTAAAGAATCTTGTCTAGGCCCTCTGAGATAACGCCGTCGTCGGTCGACACTACCCACTAAAAGATTTATATAGGGAATTTGTACCAACATAATAATCGAAAGTTTGTTAGTTAACTTGTCAATTCTACTAGCCCCCCATATTTAATTTGTTATTGGGCCTAATTCTGGGAACACACTTTAATTCTAAATTTAAGTACAGTATATCTCTTTCTCGCAATAAGTCATAGGAAAAAGATAGCAAGAATCTGTTTAGAGCTGTCAATTAAATTTAGATAGATTTCATAGAAACCATAGACAATTTTAGACGGCATGTACGGAGGTGCCTCCTAAACACTGCATTTTAGCACGTTCAATAAGGTCGAAAATTGAACGCACCTTTCTAAATGTCAATTTATATGATGGCCATCCCTTTCGTATTCGTTTTGTAAGAAAGTAATAGATTGACCTTAAATTTAAACTTAGCATGTGTTTTCCAGAATTAGGGCCACTGTGACAAATTCTGCTTTACGTGTTAAATTATTATCCAAAATAAACTTCTTGGGCGTAGTGGTAGTACTAAGCATGTATCTTTAAGGAAAAGTGAAAATTGAGGTATTAAACGTCAAAGAAAAAGTTTTTCTGGCATATTTTAGTATTCGGAAATGTATACTTTTGCTACAATTTTTTATATTACTTTTGACTTTGTTCCAGTTTTTCAGTCAGTTAAATTAAGTTATATTATTTTTAGATTAGTAGCATATTTAACATTTTCTTCGAAATTAATGAAATAATTAAAAACAAAAATAATTAGTGATCACTCAGTGATGAGCACAATCAATCGACAACTATTATTTTTCAGATGTTGATTAAGGTGTAAAATAATATGTTATTATTGCAAATTATTACCCACAATCAAGGCCTCGGATTGAAAAGAAATTCCATAGCCACTCCAAATTAACTCTCTAAATAGAGACCGGTTAAACAATAAGCCTTCAATAAATATGCCCTAACAGATGACAAAAAAAATATGACGTAAGTATTATTATCAAAGCATTTTAAAAATGCTAAGTTGTCGAAAATAACGTTTGGAAACAAATAATTCCGTTATAGTTACCACTAGTGAAGTATACGTTGACCTTAATCTTTTTTTAAAGTGTATCTTATTTATCTTTACTTTAAAATTGTATTGCATATCTTTCTTCAAGATATTTTTTTATTATAAGTTAAATTATAATAACTATTAGCAGTATAAAATGTTCATATTATTTATTATTGTCCCTACCTATTGTCCCACCCTACAATGTCGAAATATTCTATTTCAACATCCGAAACGAGTATTTTCACAAATAACGACGTTTCGGATGTTGAAATAGGTTAAAATTGAAATAGGTTGTCGAATTCGGTTAAGTTGGGGCAGTGCTTTCAAATATTCTTAATTTTTGATTTCAACATTATTATAAATGTTTGAAAAATTACTTAGTAATTAAAATATAATAGTTGCTTTTTACTATTAAATATTTTATTGGCACAACTACTTGGGCTATGGTCCAAAGCAGATTGAAGCGCTCACAGCGCTAACGATTATAATCGCCCGGTCCGAAATAAAATGCGCGATAAAAGTGCTCATAGAGCTTTCAGCGTACTCACGATTTCGTACCGAACTTTAAGCGTGCCAACAGGTCAAAAGTCAATTGTCAAAGCATTTGAGTATTCGATTCTAAAACAGTGTGACCTGAGTACATACTTTTGTGATTGTGAATTTATAATTACAATAAAACTTCTCTTTTCTAGACACCAACAATTCCGCTTACCCTAAATAACCTAAAATAAAAAACAAACCACAGTTTGACAGTTCGCTCACAGTGATTTTCCTCCAGAGCATTAGTGCTGTAAGTGGGCTATGATGTCATCGATGACGTCACGCGGCTCCCTACCCCGGTGAACGTTAGCGCGCATACAGCATTTCGTTACACATTTGAGCGCGCTAATAGCGCTGATAGTTACTTTTGGCCATTTTCGGACCGCAGCATTAGTTTGGTTTAGGGTCAGTAGGAAAGTGCTCACTCTTCCTAACGTAGTAATTGGCCCTAATTCTGGTGAAAGTTCAGTCTATATCTTTGTCTCAAAATGAAAAAGAAAAGGATAGCTGTCATATAAATTGACATTTAGAAAGGTGCGTTCAATTTTCGACCTTATTGAACGTGCTAAACGGCTAAAATGCAGTGTTTAGGAGGCACCCCCGTACATGCCGTCTAAAATTGTCTATGGTTTCTTTGAAATCTATCTAAATTTAAGTGACACCTCTAAACAGATTCTTGCTATCTTTTTCCTATGACTTATTGCGAGAAAGAGATATACTGTACTTTTTAGAATTAAAGTGTATTCCCAGAGTTAGGCCCATTGTGTCCTCTTTGAATGAATGCACAGATCACTAATGCATACAGACAGCTGGCAGCAGGTTATTAGCAGGCAGCTGGAATGTGTGCAGCGGGTGTTTGATGTGAGGGACTGTTCTGTTGACCTTGTGCATTTTACAAGTAAACAAGTAGCAGATGTTATCAGAAACATGAAAAGAGGAAAATCACCAGGGCATGATGGTCTGAGTATTGAACATTTGCTGCATGCGGGGGTGCATTTACCCAGAGTCCTGTCTTTGTTATATAATTTATGTGTACGGCACTCATATTTGCCTGAGGGATTGATGAAGACAGTAGTCACACCAATTGTAAAAAATCAGACTGGGGATATAGGTGACAAGAATAATTATAGACCCATCTCTCTTGCTACAGTGGTAGCAAAGGTGTTGGATGGTTTACTGAATATGCAGCTTAGTAAAGTTATTAAACTAAATGACTTACAGTTTGGTTTTCGTGCTGGCCTGTCAACTGAGACAGCTATCTTAACATTGAAGTATACGGTCAACTATTATGTTAAAAGGAAAACACCTGTATATGCAAGCTTTCTTGACTTATCCCGTGCTTTTGATCTGGTCTCATATGATCTTTTGTGGGTAAAACTTCGGAAGGCTGGAGTACCTATTGAAGTAATAAATGTATTGTCATTCTGGTACAACAATCAGACTAATATGATTAGGTGGGGCAATGATTACTCTGATGAGTACAAGTTAAATTGTGGGGTTAGGCAAGGTGGCCTTACGTCTCCTTTGCTGTTCAATTTGTATATGAATGAGCTGATCGATGAGCTCAGCAGTACTCATGTTGGCTGCCATATAAATGATGTATGTGTCAATAACATTAGTTATGCTGATGACATGGTATTGCTGAGCCCATCGGTTGGTGGCTTGAGAAGTCTGATGACCATATGTCAGTCCTATGTGGCTAAACATGGACTGAAGTATAATGAAAAGAAAAGTGAATTCTTGGTTTTTAAAAGTTGTAAAAATATGCCTTTAAATATTCCAGCAGTATTCTTGAATGGTACTCCATTAGTTCAGGTCAATAAGTTCAAATACCTTGGGCATATTGTGACAGATACTTTGAGAGATGACCTTGATATAGATAGGGAGCGTAGGGCATTGTCGGTGAGGGGTAATATGCTGGCTCATAGATTTTCCTCTTGTACGGCAGAAGTTAAATTAACACTATTTAAATCATTTTGTCAGATTTTTTATACAGGTAGTCTGTGGAGCAGCTTTACTCAGAGAGCCTACAGTGACCTGCCCATCCAGTATAATAATACATTCAGGGTGTTGTTTGGGCTGCCGTGGCGCTGCAGTGCTTCTGGTATGTTTGCAGATGCTTGCATAGAAGACTTCTATGCTTTAATGCGTAAAAAGTCTGCTTCGCTTGTGCATAGAGTGCGGGGAAGTTTAAACAGCATCCTTAGGATGATTGATGACAGGGCTGACTCTCCTTTGATTGGAAGATTCATCAAACTTCATGTCCTACCAAACAGCGGTTTGATGAGTGTTTCAGGTGGCTGATAGGCAGATGTCCACTGCTGCTGAAAATTCTATTGTTTTCTATCTATGTATTTTTCAATTATAATTTTAATTTTAATGTATAAGACTAATATAGGGTTTAAGCTAATTTGATTGTTACTAACATCTATGGACTACATTGTCTGATAATAAACAATTTTAATTTTAATTTATTAGGGTAGTAGAATTAAAAAACAAATTTTTGGTGTCAACGGAACGTCATGGCCATATAGGGCCTAATTCTGGCGAACACATGCTACGATTAAATTTAAGTTCGTCTACCTCTTTCTCTCAATATGAATACGAAAAGGATCGCTGACTTAAAATTTGACATTTAGAAACATGCATTCAATTTTCGACCTTATTGAACGTGTTAAGATGCAGTGTTTAGGAGGCAACTCCGTACATGCCGTCTAAAATTGTCTATGGTTCCTTTGAAATCTCTCTAAATTTAGATGACAGCTCTAAACGAATTCTTTCCATCTTTCCTATTACATATTGCGAGAAAGAGATATACTGTACTTAAATTTAAACTTAGAGTGTGTCGCCAGAATTAGGCCCATAGTAAAAAGTAGGAACGCTCCCTAGGCTTGGAACGCACCCCTGCGTAAATCAAACGTCACTGTCATTTTCATGTCAGAAATGTTGGTTCATTGTTCATTCTGAGGTTCATTCACAAAATATCTTATCTGTCACATCTGTGGTTCATAGCGTTCACAGTTCACAATCTGTGCATTTGCCATGCCATGTGTTTTTGTTCGGTTTTCATTCATAGAGTATAGTTTCAACCTTAATTATTAAACTACATAACCATCTCCTTACAATTTATGTGAAATGGCTAAAAAACGCAAATTACAAACAAAGCCACCCAATGTTCAAAAGACAACAACAGTTGAAGTAAGAATAGAGGACCTAACATCTCACCCACTTTGTCTTCATGGCCCAACTTTATTATTTTCTAGCGAAAAAGGAAGATATTTCGCTTGTTCTATGTGTAGGAATAAAAAAGACTGTACAGTACACATAGATGAAGAGGATTGGCAAAAGGAAAATGTTAAGAAGCGCAACGAGAAATATTACAAACTCATTCCCAAAATTGATAAAACTACAGCTTGGAATCATTTTAGTGAGGTTAGTTTTGAAATGATTAAATCTTTTACTGTTGTACGTGCGTGTATGTCGGGAGCAAATAAAAGATAGGTTACCGGACGTGTTGGTTTAATCGTGGCGCGGGACGACTGCCGCTAAAAACATAGCTGTACATTATTTTGCTTACGCTGTAACATGAGACCATTGTATTGTCCCCACATCATTCCTCCCCTATGAGAAAAAAATTACAATATAAAAATTACAATTAGAAAAAGAGAAAAAAATATATACCTACAGAAATAATAACAAGTTGGACACTAATAACTTAATTATATTTTTCTAGAACAAATGTTCGTGCTCCTTACACAAACATTTTGTCCCTTGCGAGAATCAAAACCAACTGCTTGGCTTTGTAGTTCTGGGAGCGAACTACTATTTACTAGACCAAGTCATGTGTTTAAAAAATAATGATTATAAATTGTTATTTTGAACTATTTAGGATTAGGTACTATAAAAATTCTAGATATTAAGGTAGGTAAATAAAGTATACAAATGATACTGACATTACATTAATCTTTACGAGTAGATATAGTCTAAGCTAAACAATAAAAAATAAAATAAAAAATTATAAGTATTACCTTATATAATTAAATGTAGCGCATATTATGGCACAAACTTTCTTCGTCATAAGTAGGTAATTGTGCGCGAGTGTCTGTGCTGATGCTGGAGCGGCGGGCTGCTGTGCCGGCTGCAGCCGCATCGGCACAATCTCTACCTTGACCACGGGCGTAGATAGATTTACGCTAATTTTTATATAAAGCGCACTGGTGGTTTGATCACGCGGCCATAACGTGTTACGAAGGTCCTCGCATGAGAATCGCTAGGGTTGTCGCTTACATTACGGCTGCACTCGTCCGATAATTGCATAGGAAGAGAATTGTCCACATTTTGGCTACTCTTATTTGTGTTACTAACTTCTTCATTTAACACGTAAGCTGGCTTCAACCTATCAATTGAAATGCGAACTTGACGGTTAGGTAATTGAATTAAAAAGGTTTTGGGCTCTCGGTCTAGAACTTTATATGGACCATCGTATGGCGGCTTTAATGATTTATGTACTGTATCATCCCTAATGAAAACGTAGTCACATTTCTCTAAATTAGGATGTACGAAGAATTTTCGAGAACAGCGTGAATTCTGATTACATGGAGCATAACGATTAATTGTTTCGCGGATTTTACTTACTAGACTAAGGGGATCAATGGGGTCGCGTTCTTGAGTGACATCATAGAATTCTCCAGGCAAACGTAATGTTCGCCCGAAAGTCAACTCTGCCGCGCTCACTCCGCTATCACTGCGACAAGCAGCGCGCAGCCCTAACAACGCGGTAGACAATTCATCGACCCAGCAATTATTATCCAAGCGTGCCATCAATGATGCTTTCAGCGACCGGTGCCACCGTTCGACCGCGCCATTACTTTGGGGGTGATATGGCGTAGTACGTAATTTATTAACCCCTAATAATTTCATTAAGTTGGTAAAAAGGCTGCTTTCGAACTGGCGTCCCTGGTCGCTAGTAAGCTTCACCGGCAAGCCGTAACGCGAAATCCATTCGTCATAAATTGTCTTAGCCACAACATCAGCAGAAATCTCCTTTAGAGGAAAAGCTTCCGGCCACCGTGTACATCTGTCTATGACAGTTAAACAATATCTATATCCTTGTGGAGAAGTGGGTAGCGGCCCAACTATATCTACATGGATGTGCTCAAAACGGTTTGCTGCCGGGAATTGACCAAGTTGCGAAATTGTATGTCTACTGATTTTCGACTTCTGACATTGTATACACGCCTTAGCCCATTGTCCTACGTCCTTATTCATTCCGGGCCAAAAGAACTTCTTGCAAACTAATTTTCGTGTAATTCGTACTCCTGGGTGACTTAAATTGTGGATACTGAAAAATGCAAGCTTTCGAAATTCGTCCGTCAGATAGGGTCTTATTTCATTAGTAGAAATCTCACAGTAAATAGACTTGTTTCCCGTGGGAACGAAAAGTTTCTTTAGACGCACCTGACTATTGTTTATATTATCCGACACCGACAGCGACAAATACTTATCTTTTGCTTGCGAGTGAGCAAGCTGATCGTAATTGAATACAGTCGGGCAGTAAACTGTTTCCACGCGAGATAACGTATCGGCTACGATATTAGCGGAGCCGCTAATATGCCGTATGTCGGTCGTAAATTCGCTGATGAAAAGTAACTGTCTTGTACGTCTAGGAGTTTCCTTATCATCTTTACCAGATTTATTAAAGGCGTGACATAATGGCTTATGGTCTGTATACACAGTCAGAGGTCGACCTTCGTGCAACTTTCGAAAGTGTTTTAATGACATATAAATGGCTAATAATTCACGATCGTAAGTGCTGTACTTCTGTTGTGCCTCAGTCAATTTTTTAGAATAGTACCCTAACGGTTGCCATGAGATACCTGTTTTTTGCTGCAAGACGGCACCGACGCAATTATCCGATGCATCCGTCATCAAAGCCAAGGTCGAATCAGAATAAGGGTGAGATAACGTAACAGCGTTTTGTAGTGCTGTTTTACACAGCTCGAACGCATGGTCAGCTTGTTCGTCCCATGCGATTATAGTTTTATCTTTTTTCTTTGTGTTAATTAAATATTTGTTAAGTTCTGCTTGATAGTACGCGGTATTAGGCAAATGGGAGCGATAAAAGTTGACCATACCTAGGAAGCGCCGTAATTCTTGCACTGTTTTAGGTTTAGGATAATTTACAATGGCATCTACTTTGTCTTGCAGGGGTTTTATACCCTCGGCGCTGACTTCATGACCCAAAAATTCTACTTTTGTTTGTCCAAAAGAGCACTTAGAAAGATTAATAGTTAATCCGAATTTTTTAAAACGCTGAAATACTAATTCTAAATGGATTTTATCCTGATTTTTGTCATCGCTTGCCAAAATCAAGTCGTCCAGGTAACAATAAACAAAATCTAAGCCTTGTAACACGTTATTCATGAAACGCTGAAATGTTTGTGCCGCATTACGTAACCCGAATATCATTCTAGGAAATTCGAACAAGCCAAATGGCGTAATTATCGCTGTTTTTGAAATATCCTCTGGTGCTATGGGTATGCAATGGTACGCTCTATTTATGTCGATTTTTGAAAATATCTTTTTCCCCGCCAAAATATATGTGAAATCATGCAAGCGCGGAATTGGGTACCTATCCGGCTTTGTAATAAAATTTAATTGCCGATAGTCTCCACACGGCCTAATGTCGCCATTTTTTTTCGGGACTATGTGGAGTGGACTAGCCCAAGGGCTATTAGATGGGCGACATATACCAGCGTCTTGCATGATGCGGAACTCTTTTTTAGCCAATTTATATCTGTCGGGCGGCAAAGGGCGCGCCCGGGCGTGCACCGGAGGACCTGACGTTTCAATATAATGCAATATATTATGCGGTGTCGTAATTTCCTGGAATGACATTGGTTTTGTAATCTCCTTATACTTATTTAATAGCTTACTATAGGGATGCACATCACTAATTGTTTTGATGCTGGATTGATTCACACTGACTACTGAACCAATAATATTTAAATCTGTCACCTGGTCTCGTAGTTGACGCGCACTGAGGTCCACAACTAACTTATGATAGGTTAAAAAATCTGCTCCTAAGATCGGCTGCTTCACGTCGGCTATCACAAAGTCCCAACGGTATGGCCTACGCAATTTTAAATTCAGCTCGAGCGACTTAACACCATAAGTTTTAATTTCCGTACCGTTTGCGGCGAAAAGTTTATACTCGTCACATTGTGAATAACACTTTTTACGCGTAACAGGCAAAACGGAAACGTTGGCCCCTGTGTCAACTAAAAACCTAAGACCACTATTAATGTCCGTGACACAAAGGCGGTTACAGGGCGAAACGGCACAAACCTCCGCCGATTGCTGTGCCTCGCCCTTTAGTTTTCCTGGGGTTGTGATTGCTTCCAAGTACAAGGCTGCAGGCATTTGTACGCATTGTCTTGGAATTTGCGGTGGTAGAAGCACAACCTGCCAGAGCTGGCATCACGTTGCGAGCGCTGCGCCGACATGCTCCTATGCGAGCTCGCTGAGCGTGATCGTGGACGACTATGATGGTTCCAGTTCCTGCGTCTCGGTCTAGCGCGCTCTAGATTCATCATGCGGACGCTTAGTTTTGCGATCTCTGCCATGATAAGTGCTGTATCACTCGATGAGCTAGGGCGGGATACTTCGGCGACCTGACCTGGGCGGGCTACTTCTGCTACGTTATCTGCTACCGCTGCTAAACGGTCTAGGTCCGTTGTGTCGGTGACAGCGAGAACTGCTCGAACCGTAGATGGCAAATGACCCTGCCAGAGCACGCGTAGCGTGTCGTCCGGGATTTTATCTCGAGCTAGGTTTCTCATACGGTGAAGGAGCTGCGAGGGCTTTTGATCGCCGAGCTCCATTTCGCCAATGAGCTTCTCGATCTGCCTTGTTTTCGAGTCTTCATATAGCGCCAAAAGCTTTGCCTTCAACGCCTCGTATTTCTTAGTCTCGGGCGGTCTGGTTAAGAAATCGCTCAACTGTGTGATGACTTCTTTTGGTAGTTTTGAAACTACCAGATCGAAACGCGAGTCGTCTCCCAGTTTTTGTGGCGCCAAAACTGCTTCCGTTCTAATGAACCAGACGCGTGGTTGATCTGCCCAAAAGTCAGGAATTCGTGACAAAACGGACACTGACATGACCTCATGTGGCGGCGTCGTTACACTACCGGCGGCAAGTCCTGCTACTTGTTGCTCCATATACATTTTATATTTTTAACACTTTCACTTTCTTTATTTCCACTAAATTCATTTATGTTTATAACTTAGACTGTCCAAAATGCAAACGTTCGGGGTCACCAATGTACGTGCGTGTATGTCGGGAGCAAATAAAAGATAGGTTACCGGACGTGTTGGTTTAATCGTGGCGCGGGACGACTGCCGCTAAAAACATAGCTGTACATTATTTTGCTTACGCTGTAACATGAGACCATTGTATTGTCCCCACAACTGTCATCAATTTTTAAACTATTCATATTCTCAATTTTATTTTAACATTATAAATGTTTGAAAAATATATTTACTTGTAAAAATATCTAAAGTAGAAAAATTTCACGTCCTGAGGCGGGGATCGAACCCACGACCTTTCACAATCCGGACGACTGCTCTAACCATTTGAGCAACCTAGGTCTTGAAATTCACGACACAGGACAGAAACCCAGGATTCTCAGCATATGAGATTTTACTAGTTAAGATCTTTTTTTTTAAGTATTCATATATTTTTTAAATTTTAGGTGAAATTCCGGCATTCATCAGACCGTGCTTATTGTAATACTTGCCAAGAGCTGTACTTGATTTCTCAAAGCAAGAAACACCTTAAAGACCACAGAGTCATCACACAGTTGACAGATGAACAACTTGCATATCCATCGGCATGGTTGCCAGCGTTGGACAATGATACGGTTGAAGCACAGTATTTATTTAGTAAGAAATCAGTAAGCACTGTGTTTGGCATTTTGAAGAATAATAATATCAGGTATTAAATGTTTATTCTTTGTATAAGATGTATATTAGAATTAAGTAAGTGGTTAGATTTTAACTTTAAAAAGATCAAATTTACTTTTTGAACCCTTGTATGGTATATTTTTATCTAAAATGTATATGACGCAGCTATCTGGTTGGATAAGACACTATTTGATTGAACACTTGCATCCAATAAAAAGGGCTGAAGGACAACTTGTCTAGTTCATTCAGATGGCTGAATGTAGTGTTCAAATTCAAATTCAAATTCAAATTCATTTATTTGCGAATATGGGTAGATACATATACAAGATAGAATAATTAATTAATAGTCCGGACCATATTCAACCAACAGGCATGCAAATATTACATTGGTACATAATTGTGGTAAGAAAAAATAATAATAATAACATACAACAACACTGTCAATTCATTAAATGATTGTGTGTAAATTTAAGTGTCAGTGTATTGGAGGTCTAGGTCGGTTGCATAGTATTAAAACCAAAATCATTTGGTTATTAGTGGTCATAAAAAATAACCTTGAACCTACTACTACACAAAAACTTCAGTACAAGACGATCCACCCAGATGTCTAATTGAGCTGATTTTCAATATGTCAAGTTGGTGAATGTTGAGTGATTTTAGTTTGATTAACTATCAGCGTAGACATTTCATTAGATACCAGTGTTTGATCAACGGCCTAGGCATCTAATTAAGTGGCCAATTTAAGCAGATGACTATAACTTATGTACATGTACACATTGTTAAAAAAATAAATGCATAAGTAATTTTACTTATGCATTTATTATAACCAAAAATGATGTCTAGAGAATTATTGTATAATTAGAGAAGAGACATCATCTTTTAAGTATAATAAATTCAATACATTTCAGAAACATACTATGTATTGGTACACCATCTATTCATGAGGCAGCTCAGTCGGCAACAGACTTCAATTCCTTGCTCTTAGATTTTGATAAAAGACACGCCCAATTTAATCCACCAAATAAGTTCCTCTGGTATAATATGTTTAATGATTATTTATTCAATGGCAATGATGATGAAAAGATATTGAAGAAGTTTATTAAAAGTTCTAGGTAAGTTTGTTATTTAATCGTTTGTTTGCTTATTTTATTTAAGTACCTATTGCAATAGAGAATATACATAAAAAACACTGTTTTTAATACATTTATAAAAGAATTGTTAAGTTATAATATAATGCTAATAGTGAAAATAGAATTGGTCTTAGCCAATAAACCCCCAAGGTAGACATTTAAATTAGAATTTGCAGCACACCTGTCTCTTTCTTAAACAAGTTTTTACATATTCTTATGAAAAATGTATGGTGAACATCTACTGTAACATCAAAGTATATATTGGATCTCCGTGTCTAGTGTGTAGTATGGAACTATAAATAGTTTTAATAATTTTTAATAAATTGGCTAAATTTATTTTGTAAATGGCTTGTATGTCATATTAATTTTAAAACTCAAAATGCATATTCCCTAATCTATCCTGAACTAAGCCCTAAAAGCCCACTGATGGTGCTCACACACAACAGAATTGAGTCTGACTCACATTGGGTCTGATATGTAGTTACTTCACAGTTTAACAAATATTTATTTTTACAGAGATGGTGGTATTTGTGTGGTTATGGACCCACCATTTGGAGGCCGAGTGGAACCTCTTGTGCATACACTTAGAGAGTTATCAAGAACTTACAGAGAAATCTATGACAAGGATGATGAAGATGTTATTCCAGTAATTTGGGCATTCCCATATTTCTCTGAACCTTATATTAGGAATATGATTCCAGAGATTAAAATGCATGATTACCGGGTAATTTCATTGAAATTGTCACCCAATGTTTATATAAGGGGTTATCAATATCAAATTTCAAATGCAAATTTACTATTTTTTCAGGTTGAATATGAGAACCACAAAAAATTTCACAGCAATTCAAAGAGTGGACGTAAATTAGGATCGCCAGTTCGATTCTTTACAAATCTACCATTGCTGACTATTGATCTTTCAAATGAAAAGAACTACAAACTCTGTAATAAGTGCAAATATTGGGTTGCCGTCTCGAACAATCACTGCAATAAATGCAAGGAGTGTACCAGTAAAAATGGAATGACTTATAAACATTGTGACACTTGCAAAAGATGTGTCAAACCAACTTTCTTTCACTGTAAAGAGTGTGGAAGATGCTGTCAGCAAAAAGGCCATGTGTGCGGTGTAGTTGTAGAAAGTCAAGTAAGATATCAAATACAAGTATTAGCAACTAGGGTAAATGCCAGAGGGACTGCCCAGAATATAGTGATTGCCAAATCTAAAGTACTACCAAACTGCTACCAAAGGAATAAGTAGATTTTTACTATTTCTATGCCAGTATTAATATTAGTAGTATTAATAAACCACAAACTGGCAATATTGTAAAAAATAAATGGCAAATTTTAGCAGACAATGTGCATGTCACATTGAAAATTGTTTGAATAATGCTATTTTTCTTTTACCTTTTCAATTTTACGTCATTCAGTTCTGTTTTTGGTATTAGGTGTTTAATTATTGATTTACAAGATAAAATAGGTGTTCTAATGTATTAACGTCAACTTTTATAGTTTGTTATTTACAGGGGGTGGGCATTTACTGTCTGAAAATTAAAAAATATTAGTTTTTGCCATGATAAATAGGTATATCTATTAACCAGGCAACAATTGTTTTTCAATAAGTGTTATTGTTGTTTTTTGAAAATTTCTATAGACGCAAAAAATCTTTTCTTGTAGAGTGCCTTCTCTCAAAAACCTTTGAAACAACTATCGCCGAGATAAAAAACCAAACAAAGCAGCTGTGTCAGCTCGCCAGCTTGCTCAAAAATATGGCGTCCCGACACCTACCCTCAGATTTCTCAAAATAAATAAGCCCAGTCTAGATTCACTGCCTTATAAACATGTTCTAAAGACAAGAAATGATCTCAACTTTCAGCTAATTTTTATTAAAATAATTGATTTATGTAGAAATGTATGGTGACCAATAGCTGTAGGGTATTTGGCAATAACTGCCCATGCTGGGCAATTACTATGATATATAAGTTCGAATGTTCTTTTACGTGATAAATTACTAAAAATGTTTTAAAAAACTTTCAAGTCAATCTATACCCGATAACATTAGTTCTTAACGTTTTGAAATGACAAATTCATTTATTGTAATTTCAGTCTTGCTACAATTGCCATGAAAAAGGACACAAACAAGCAGAATGCCCACAAATACAAGAAAGCAGTAAGAAACAGAAGTTAATTCGTGTGTAATTATCCTCATTTATTATTTACAATAAAAATTATAAGCATAAAAAAAGACATTTTCATTAAAAATTATCTAAAGTGGTATAAAATAATTTCTTGATTCATTTATACATTTCAAATCAAAAGCGAATGAATTAAAAAGCGTTTGCTTAGGTAAAGCATCACTATTAAAACTATGTTGGTGTGTATCCAGTACCGCAACACATCAGATAATACTGAAACAAAAGAAAAAAGGATAATAAAAGACATGTTACAAAATGTATGGAGGCCCGTCCAGGTCCTATGTACACTATTCTGAAAAACTAGGTAAAAATATGCACAACAGTGTTCAATTGTCTATTTTATTTTTATTTGCTTTGTTGCGTGGTACAGTCGGCAGCACATCAAGCGTAACAGTATATATAACCCTAGTAAACGCTATGTATAGCTATTAGAAAGAAAGCACACCCTCTTCGCTATTGGTTCAACTTCAACCATCTTTTAGAATTTGACCAATAGCAGAGCTTGTCAGAATGCTTCGAGCGTTTATTGGTTAAAATTGGTCGAATTGTTTGAGCTAACGCTATTTGTACGCAGAGTTTAGTCTAATTTCTATGACATCGCATTTTTTAAGTATGAAGTTGGGGCTCAAGTTTAGAAGTTTTTTTTTTGTATCTGTGGTATTTAAAAGTTGATTAGAGAAAAATCTCGTCCATTTTGTATTGAGACCTAAATTGTATGGGGCGACCTAATATTAAGGGTTCAAACTATTGAATACGAAATCACAAAATCAACTTTGACTGCTTGTTTACTTTATTAGTAGATAAATGTTAGTTTCTTTGAAAAAAATATCCAAGTAAAGTAATATACGAAATGGCCACGCACTTGAATGGAATAAAAATAAAATAGTAGCACTACACAAATAGGTAGATAATATGAAAATCCGACCGAATATCGGTAAGATAAAACGCCTACTTTTGATCTACTGTTTTTAAGAGAACAGGGACATACCAACCTATATTTTAAATAAACTGCGCTTTTCTTCGTGTTTTTGAATGTAAACATTTAAATGAACGCCATATAAGTGTATGAAAGTATTTTGCTTCATTTATTTTTTACCTGTATGTATACGAAACAGGTTTTGGTCAATGTCATTTGATTTTCTTCAACTTCTAAGTTTCTAACAAAATGAAAAGTATTTGGTTAGGTTAGGAGACTTCCTTGCTAAACAAATTAACCTAGCAAGGTTACTTATGTTACTTAGTTTGATTATTTGGTATACATAAACCAACTAATCATATTTGTAAAATGATTCCAGCTACTATTGTTTTGTAATTAAAAACATCTTTATATTAAGTAGCTGAAAGACTCAATCCAGTTCATTTATGAACAGATTAATAAAACAAATATTACTTTGCAGGTGGCGGGCAGACCATATATTTTTGGTTTTTAAATATGAGATGAAGATCCAGGCTGTTTAAGAGGCTACAAGATAGTGTGTTGATGTGTGGTGTATTTGTTCACATAATTCTTGTTATTAGTGAATTCTATACCTGTCTGTGAAATAACTAAGTAGGTAACCACAAACCAGACAAGAGATATTCTATTGTTGAGTGGATGCCAGTGTTAATATTTATGGAATTTTATTAGATATTAACCCGTCAAGCATGAGATTCCAGACAATTGATTCTTCCATTGTCATCGCCCCCGGTGGTATATCGCCGCTTGACAGATATTAAAAGCTACAGACATAAATATTTTTTTTACAAAAAGTATATAAATGACCACCACATAGAGGTTAAAGTAAGTTTCAGTTTATAATTTTATGACTGACTTCTAAAAAAATGTAAGGTTATTGAAGATATTTTTTTTTAGATACTTAGTTCAACATTTTGGCTTAGCAATAGTGAGCACTTTAAATCAATACATAAACAACCAGAGACATAATTACATTAGTTTTTGTTTCCTGGGGTGATAAGATCAACAGGGCCTGGTAAAAATACTAATAACACCACCACATTACAAAGTAGGTTAGGAAGAGTTGTCCCTATAGGTTCCTTTACCTAGCTCTGCCTGGACAACTGTAATATTCACACATGCATAATTGTTCAGCAACAGCAGTTTTCCAAGTTCCTACATGATATTAGTGTAACTGTCATGACCTGTAAATTCAAATGCTTACCAGTAACAGTAATAGTAATAGTAATAATTGGATAGCCATCCAATTATCTATGTGATTTTTATGATAAGAAATTGATATAATTTCAAAGAGCAATGGTGTTAATTCACCCAAATCATTATTTTCTTAGCCCAAATTATAATAAAATATAGTTTCTAAACCTAACAGTCTTCTAACATATTTTCTCCTATTACTATTGTTGTTTATTATTATTTAAATTCAAGATGAAAAACCTTACTTCTCATTGCAATGGTTATTTGATTTAGAATGGTGTTCAATATTTAATAATACATCTTAGGCAATTTTATAGGTTAGGTAGTAATATTTCTCACATCATAGGAATGGCTTTTCTATACCTGTCAAGTATCAGATTCCAGACACAACTGATTTTTCAATTGTTGTAGCCATCCAGAGGGATAATGCCGTTTGACAGATTAATAAATTACTAGCATAAAACAAAAAAATGTTTAACTCTACTAGTAAAAGAGAGATTTCTAAAAGTTATTTTGGATTTCATTAAATAATTATAGAAAAGAATAAGGGAGGAAAAATGGTGCTAAAAATACTAATATCTACCTACCTACCTACTTAACTGCATATTGTTATAATTAATTCCATTTAAATATTAGGCACCTAAGTTATTCATAAAATTACCCTAGGCCTACAGATTACTTTATATTTTTTATAGCCCCCGACCCTAAAAGAGGGGTGTTTTATGTGTCTGTCTTTGTATCTGTAAGTTTGTCTGTGCCATTGTCAGCCATGCAATTTTTTTTGTTAGAAAGGTAATGTGGTTGAGATGGTTCTTGACTTTGAATTATGAAGATCTGTTCAGGCGTTTGATGATAATCTTTCACAGATTAGTATTAAAATACAGTATTAAAATTTGAATCCAACTTCTATTAATTCCCTACTATTATTTTATTTCAATTAATTTTAAAATCCCTACACATAATCATCATGTCAGATAAGAGATACCCACCGCTGAGCTTAAGCAATTGGGCAAGGACCTCCAAACCGATCGGTCTTGCACTGCCTACACATGAGAATAATTTTGAATCTTAAAATTACAAATCGATCCTAAGTAGGTAAGTATGATGATCTTGAAAAAGACTGAACATTTTTTGTTAGAAAAGTACCTAGGTATAATGGTGTGAAAAATGTTTCAACTAGAAAAAAATGTTCTCAGCGCTCACAGCATGGCGAACTCCCGGGAGGAGTGAATAAAAGATCTCTCTTCGTCAGACAGAATTAAATAAATAAAACACATTAATTTGTCTCATAATATGTGGACAGGTGGTGGTGGAGAGAGATTTTGTCCACGGTCCGTTCTACCTTCTACGAGTGCTCGTGGGTCCGAACCCGCGACCTTACCACTGAGCTATAGAGGATTTAACTGAATCCTATAAAGTTATTAAAGATATTCCTTAGATTTATACACAATTAATCTAAGTGATAATCTTTTGAGTTTTTTAGAAGCGTTTACTTAGATGGCCATAACTTAGACTAGTATATAACTATAAATTTTGAAATGTATTTAAACTATAATCCCCGACTTTACACAATCCTTTCACAGATCCTTTTTTTTTATTTTTTTGATGGAAAAGCTTTTATAGCTACCCAGCTGTGATAAAGGGCCACAGTTGGGTTATGTGAGACTCTCCGACTGGCATACTCACTAAAAACCATCAGTTCTTCCTCCCTCGCTGCCTAGCGACGCAACCACACGGGGAACTAGGTAGTCGTCCGCGTGGCCGCTAGCAGCTGGCCTCATCAGGCCACCACAAACAGTTAGAGATATGCCGGAAGAACATCGGATATCCCAACCACACGGGATGACGATGCAGACGATGGAGCCCTATTCCATCGCCCACACTCCCGGCTACGGCGGTTGGAGCGTGGCGAAAAGCCGCCTCCTACGGCCCATGCGCCTCCTGCGGGACGGGGCCGCGAGAGGGTCGTCCTCTCTAGCCCGCTCCGCAGCCTCCTTTTGGAGCATAACTTGCTCGCAGAAGGAGGCAACTGCCTCCCAGGACGTCGCACTGCCGACCATCGACTTAATCAATGTCGACAATGCAAGGTCTGCACCCACTGTCGCGACCAGGTCACGACGCTCAACAGCCCATGCCGGGCAGAGCTCGAGAGTATGTTGCGCCGTGTCGTCGTCGCCACCACATTCGTGGCATCGGAAACTCGGCTCCCGTCTGATTCTGTGCAGATAATGGCCAAAGCATCCGTGCCCTGACATTATCTGCACAAGTCTGAAAGACAGGGAGCCGTGCCCCCGATCCACCCACTTTGCCAGGCATGGCCTGATTCCCGCAATGGTCCAGTGGCCATAAACTGGCCTTTCACAAATCCTAACCTAACCTGAGACCATCCATAAACTCTACTAACACAAATCAAAAAGTAATGGCGAATTTGATGCCTACCTATTGATAAAAATATCATGAGCCATACCTTGGTAATTAATAATCGACCTAAAGTATCAGATATAAAGTCGAAATTCCATTGAAAACGTAACCGCATTGCATCATATAATATTATGTCGTATGGTAATTTACCTAGATAGAAAAGGGTAGCTCAAATTAAAATTGGTCTTTTTACTGTATTTAGAATCTACCCAAGTAAGTATATTAGTAAAAAACAAAGCACAAAGACCTATCTACCACATTGATCTACCATACCTATGATACCTACTTCACATAATTGAAAATTATCCAATTAAGTAAGTATTACTTTTTTGATAGTGATTTACACCAACAAATCATTACAATTATAAACATTTACTAGAGTATACACAGCCATCATAGCTCACAGCCGAAATATAAAATGAAGCTACAATCATTATAATTTCAACTTTAAAGTGATGTAATAAGCTTCAAAATTGCTTGCGTCACACATCACTGGGTCTAGTAAAATACAATGAAAAATTCGAAAAGAAATTATCAACACCCGTGGTCGATAGCGTTACATGCTCGTCTTCACTCTTGGGGAACCTGGTTCAAATCTCAGAAATTACATTTTTATCTCAATTTATTTTAACACTAAAATTCACGAAGATTTTGTGTGAGGTCTATTTTCTTCAAAATTGTTATTTCGTATTCTATTCACATTTGTAGAGTAGAATGTTAGGTCTTTAAAATATTGTGAATGATTAGTAGTTACAGGTATGATAGGAGGTTGGTGAACTTTATAAATGTTTAGTAATTAGAATATAAAATTAGAAAAATTTCAGGTCCTGAGGGCACAAGTCGAACCGGCGACCTTTCGCAATCCGGGCGACTGCTCTGCTGACCACTGAGCCACACAGGACTTGGGAATTGGGATATCCCTGTGAAATTCTTCTAGTCCATCTGTATTTGCGTTCATGAGCTAACGTCCACCCTACAATGTCGAAATATTCTATTTTTATTTTCTATTCTGTTTTTAATTACTTACTAAGTAATTTTTCAAACATTTATAATAATGTCAAAATCAAAAATTAAGGTTATAAATGTTTTTATTTGTTTTATTAACATTAAATAAATGTAGAAAAACAAACCTAAGTGTTTACTTAGGTTTATTTTAATTTGTCTCCATAACAATGGACCATAATAATGACCTGACAATAGAAATATATTTTTAAGTTAATAACAATGAATAAATAAGGAAACCTGTATTTTAATAGGTATAATAATAGTTGATTGAAATAATTAAGTACGCTGAGCATTATTGATAAATAGGTAGCGTAAATAAAATATCATAACTAGCCATTATAATATGTAGAAAACTTTTTGTTTTAAATTAATGCAATGGTCTTAGCCGTACTTTAATTTTAAATCAAGTTGAAACAACGAAGCGAAGAGAGTAGGCCGCGTACGTAGCTAGCTGTAGCTATAGCTACCTATAAACCTACACATATTTAGTCGGAGGCTATAACGAAGAAATACTTTTAATAGTCGTCGCGATCACGTTCAAGGCCATCTGCGAGTATTGTAGGTACAGAGTACTTGAGAGAGAGACGTTAGATAGAGGCGCTGAGAGACATATGTTTATCCTTTGCGCACAAATTTTCTGTGCGTTGCGCTCTAGGTTCAAGGACAAACTGTTACGCTTGACGTGCTGCCGACTGTACAAAACAAGAATTTTCATAGAAAAAACTGCAACATTTTCAAATATATTTTTTTTTTATACAATGACAAATAATATATAGATGACAAACAAGTTGACGGCCCACCTGATGGTAAGTGGTTACCGCCGCCTATAGACACCTGCAATAACAAGGGAAAATCACTTGATATTGCAGGTGCGTTGTCATCCTAAGGCCTAAAATGCTACCTTATCTTTCAATCCGAAACACAGCGAACTGTTTCACGGCTGAAATAAAAAAGGCGGTGGTCTGGTGGTCAATATGGCGCCTATGTCACTTTGGTGACGTTTAGTTGACTTCTACTCAGAACAAAAAGGAAAGCTATTGTTTTGAGTACTATTGAATAACAGTTAAATAGACGATACTTTTCAACTATTGTACAACCAACTTATGTATAAAGAACCTTTCCAAACATCAAACATGAGAGCCGTCCTTTTGGTATTCATTGCGTATTTTCTTTACACATCCATCCAGGTGCGGCATACGCCGATCGGCGCTAAACATAATATGCTCATAACTTTGCCTAATAAAATCATAAAAAACGAAAATAAAACCAACTTCAAAACACTAAAATAGGAAAAAATATTAAATTCAAATACAGACGACACCACATCAAGTGTAACAGTTGCACTACGAAAGCCGCCTCTATTACGAACGCAGTAAGGGCGGTTTCAAGGTCAGACTGTTACCCGTGATGTGCTGTACATAGGTACGTATCTATGGCCCCTTTGCGTTGCTGCAGCACGCACAAGTAGTATTTTTAAGTCTATTTGATTTATTTAACTTTAATTTATAACCTATCCACTATGTCGTTGTTTAAACTAATATATAATGGATTGTATGATTTTATATTACCTACGTGTGTGCCTTAATGCAAATAAACTTTTTATCTATCTATCTCATAAAAATTTATTTTTTGTAGTCGGTGCTTTATTGTTTCTGGAAACAGCTTAGCACCAACTCCAAAAAATACATTTTTATGAGATAAACACCTAGGTACTTAAATTTAATTATTTTCAAACATTGCATAACAAATTGCGTCCTTCTTAACTTATTAAATAGGCATTAAAATTTACAAATCCATTGGTGCTGAAAACGCGTATCAGTGTTTATTTCATAATATACGTGGTGAGTTTCACGCCGATTGGCGTTCTGTCTGTAAAACGGTCCGCAGCCAGCTAATACGAGAATTATTTGTCGCCGCGTTGAATGGGTTAACAAAAAATACTCACTTAACATTTATTTTATTGAGTACTTGTTGCGTAGCTTCGTATCTGCTTTCTAGTTTGTGCGCTTGGTCTATCCACGACTGGCGCACGGCGGCCCAGCGCTGCGTGTGCGACCGCAGGAGTTGTTCACGGGTGGGGAGCGGACCATCGCGCTGGAACATGACAATGAGGATGAGTACAGATGGACAAATTGATTAGAAATAGTATACACATAGTTCTTAGGACATACAAACGTTTTTTATAATTATTGAAATCGGACTATTATTTACGGAAGAAGCCAGGACCCGTACCACCATCTTTTATCGCGATCCAGTTTATGACGACTAGGATACACGACGACTATGATAGCGACGCAGTTTAGGAACCAATACTGAACCGAGCGGAATATGAATCGCTTTTATAAAGATGGTGGTAAGACAGGAAGGAATACGCCGTAGTGTGCGTCCACACTGAATGCGCGTTGACTGGAGCCGAGGCGGGCGCAGCGAGCGGGGGCGTACGGTGGCCACTGACGCGCGAGCTCTTGTAGCGGTTCGACGAATTTTGTTGCAAATTATGGATGAAGATTTGCTAGAATCAAGATTATATCCTCCAAAGTTCCTTGAGTACACTCGAATGCCCGTGTCAACATTTGACTACATTCTAAGTAAAATATCACCTAAAATCACCAAAGAAGATACTAACTTTCGTAAAAAACGCGCATACGCCGAGCGACAAGACCGAACTGGTTTTTTATCCCCGCCTGCCGCGCATTGAGTCGCTCGCTGACTAGGCCCGCACAGGAGTAGGAGAGGCGAAGGAGAACGCGCGGACAGGAGTGTTTGAAAATTACGCGCGCTGTCTCGCTCAGTCCCATCGCTCTAGGCTTCCGCCTGAGTCACTACAATATGGACGCAAAGGCGCGTTTCATATGTTTGATACTTCGCGTCCGTCGTCGCAACTGCGCTAGGCTCGCAGTATGGACTCAGACGTAGTTTCTCAGATATAGTGGTATGTTCGATGTGTTGCGGCTAGTCCAAATACGCTACATAGAAAATCTACAGAACAGGTGACGTCGCATGTTCCTATACCTACTAGGAAATGAACGGAAATAATAATAGTTGTTTTAATTGATGTCAGCAACCTAATTAACATTTCTTTTTTGATAAATTTTAAAACAAAAACTATACCTACCATTTTTAAAGAAGAATGGCGAACTTAGCCTCAATCACGCCTCATTTTACAAAATAGAAACCATGCATAGTACTAGTTGTCATAAAATAACTACTGTTTTAAAACGGAGTTTTCCACATTTAAACTGTATATTTTAAAGATATTTTTCTTATTCCGAAATAAGAAAATAATTACATTGTTAATTGTTCGAGCGCCTACATAATTTTCTCCGCAACGCGTCAATCAGACGTTTATGCCTCACATTTTAACTAATGAACAGTGCGTACATCATTTTTATACAATATTTAAGATACGAATCACTATAGTACATGTTAATAATAATATTTATAGCTCATTACAAGGATTAAAAGAATTACAAAAGGTTAATTTCTAAATCGGCTGCCCGATGGGACTCTCCACTACTGGCTGCAGCTTCATTCCCCTGATTTCGGCTATCAATATCTTTAGCACAGCAGTCACATCGAAAGCCAAAACTGAATACTAATTATTTTTATTTTTTATTTTTTTAATTTCTTGTTACTAATCAACCGTAAATTAATACTTATCATGTTACTAACACTTCTATGGATTGAAAAGTCTGGAATAAATGTTTATTATTATTATTAAATCGTTACAAAGAATATAGGCACTGGGGTTTCAATGCTCACCAGGAGTCGTGGTTAAGTTCCTCTAAAACTAACCATGCTAGTAGAAGTGCCCACGCTTTCTTATCTTAGTGCCTGTCGCGTCGGCACCCTTTTTAAATTGTAAAACACAATATCGAAAATATGGTTGATGATAAACCAAGTGAGCTTAGGAGTGTAAAAAACTCTTTTTTTTTAATCAACCTTCGACCTGTTTTTTTTCCTAACTAATATAATAGATCTATAGACATATATTATTGGTAGTCAAAACTCATAAACGAATAGTAAACATCGCTTGGGAGATTCAAAAACATGTCTTGTAACAGGAATGATACCTTATAATATGAAATTACTTGTTAACCTTTAAACTGATGTAACTCAGCCCGAATGATATAAGACCTAATTAAATTTTTCATTTGTTATTTTACTCTATATATTTTATTTCATATCCGATCGACTGCCGCCAAAAAAACAAAAGGCGTGGTACAAAACAAGATTTTTTATAGAAAAAACTGCAACACAGTCAAATAGTCATCATGGCGCCTATGTTACTTTTGGTGACGTTTAGTTGACTTCTATATCGCCCGCCACATTACATAACGGTGAAATCGTCGAAAATTTTCAAATATTGTACAAATCCACTATGCATGAAAACGAATTATTAGTATTTTTTCCGGATGCAGGAGATTTTTCCTGATTTTTCAGGATGGTGTACATATACCTGGCCGAATATGCAACATCTCCTTTTGACGCAGCACTTACAACGACATGAGAAAATGCTATTGGAATAGGAATTGGAATTGGAATAGCTCATTTACCATGAGATATGTAAGCAACCTAATTTTAAATTGTCGTTTATGAATATATTAAAGATTTATGTGTTACTCTGAATGGCATATGGCACTTAAATGATACAGGATGAATAAAGCATCAAAGTTAACATATTACCTACCTAATTGTAAAAAGTCCCGCTGTCAAATTAATTATAAAACAAATAATACTTCAGGGTTACTTACGTAATTTAAATTAATGTTGTCTTTGCTCCGTGCTTTTTGTTCCGGAAGTGGTTCCGGTATCCTGCTTATGGGTGGTCCTTGAGGCCCTGGTAGCTGTACGCAGTCTTCAGATTCATCAGGTTCTTCAAATGATTGTCTGTGAATTTATAGGTTTTATGTTGTATTTTCTTAAATATTTTTTTATACATCTATTAACCCATTCAATGCGGCGACAATAATTGTTTGTATTAGCTGGGTGCGGACCGTTAGAAAGACGAAACGCCGATCAGCGTGAGTCGATCATAGGGCTGTTGTACTGTCAAATGAAATACACATTTGTTGAAAGCATTCTTTTTTATGACTTTATTTGGCACGGCGTATGCCGCACCGGGATGTGAGATGAAAATACGGTGATTACCGTTTGGTGCAGAGAATGGGTTAATAGTTTCAAATTTTACTTAACAGTTATTATAAAATTTAATAAAATCTTTGTCTTTTATATTTTTTATTATTAAGAATATTTTTATGTTAGAAAATACTTTTTTCTATTTTCTTTTCTAGTGGAGTAAGATAATTACTCATTGGGCCTAATTCTGGGAACACACTTTAATTCTAAATTTAAGTACAGTATATCTCTTTCTTGCAATAAGTAATAGGAGAAAGATAGCAAGAATCTGTTTAGAGCTGTCACTTAAATTTAGATAGATTTCAAAGAAACCATAGACAATTTTGAACTTGAAAACTAAGTAAACCCCTGCTTAAAATAACTAGTATTTTTCTGGTAATTTGAAATTAAACCGTGTTTGCAAAAGAAATAAAAACGTAAGAATGTTGCTAAAGTTTACCCATATTCCTGATAATTTGATTTTGGTTGATTTATCATCCAGGCTCTGCAAATTGGGTATAGAGGAGAGTTCTCTTCAAACTGTGACAAGTCTACACTCCGGTCAAACAGTTTTAGTACATAAGCTTGCCGTGGTGGGGATTTCTTACGTTGATGCCGTTCATCTTCCGGTTCTCTTTGACTTTCTTGATTGTTGTACCTGAAATGAACACCACCGTGCTGGCCAGTTGGTTGTGGCTTCTTTGTCTAATTAAAATATTAACAAAACTCAATCAATTTGATTATTTTTTCAAGACACTTAAGACTCCTGGGAGTCATAAGACAGTTATACATGTAGCAATTGTGTCAAGAATGTGTGGCTGGACTGGACAGGTAAAAAAAATCTTTTTGCAAACTTAGATCTTTTGTTATTAAGTTTTGAATATGAATTAAATAATTCATTACAAAATATACAGATGCAAATCAAGTGCAACAATGAAAGCTCCTGCTGTTATTACTAATGAAATAGGGGAGGTCTAATTCTAAATGTTGAAACTGTTACGCCTAATGTAATGTTAACTGTACATGAATCATAAGATCATCATCAACCAGCCTATATATGTCCTACTGCTGGGCACAGGTCTTCATGGGAGAAATACATGAGGAGTACAGGAATAGAAAAATTAAATTTTAAAAATTACTTACCTTTCCTTTTTCACTGGAGTATGTTCTGTAGGGCTATCAGATTCCTCTGTTGTTGGGTCCAAGACATCTAAAAGAGCTCCCTTCAGGCGATCCCTGGGGTCTGAGACATCTTTTTCTATAACATTTTGTATAGAAAACTATCAATTTATTTTAAACATTAATATGTTTGAAAAATTTGAATACCTACCTAATAGTAATTTTCATGAATACATTAAAACGATTTACTACTAAATTTTTAAATACTTTTCTGTACCTTAAACAATAATTAATAATAAATTAACAATATAATTGGAGTACCCGAAAGATCTGGCTCGTCTTTAGCTTTGACTGCATTTTGTTTTGATTTATTCTTTAACGAAGCTAACAATCTTCGTCGTTTACGCATAGTGCATGAATCGGTTACAAAAAGTTAATGGATGAAATGAAAATGAAACAACAAGTAGATTTTACAAAAAACGCAGAAGGAAGTTTGTAAATTTCAAAAAGGAATAAATAATAAATAATTCTTTGCACAGATTAGAAAGAGTGTGACTAATAAAGGCTACGATCCGAATACCGCTAAAAGTGACTGGCAGCGATATAAGTGAGCTCAAATGCGTCCCGAAACGCATTTGAGCGCGCTAATATCGCTGACAATTACTTTTAGTGGTATTCGGACCGCAGCCAAATACTTCTTTGTCAAAAACAAACTACAATCCAGTGTTACCAGTGACCGATAGTCAATAGTAACACGAAACAGTTCAAAAGTAACATTTTCATGTCGAAAATAACATATATATTTTTTTAATGCAATAAAAAGACTCTAATACTAAAACATGTATCTATCAGAATTCAGAACCCATTTTTCATTTTTTCGGAGAAGAATGTTTCAGAATTCATTTTTCATTATTTCGAAGTTTTTTAGAAAAAACTTGGAAAAAGTAATAATATTTTGAGATCGTAAAACTTACTATTCAACAAAAAAAACAGTTATAAGCTACTCAATAAGCGCAGTTTTATGACTACTCAGTGTGTGAATTTTTTTGCTACTTTTGTTTAAATCCTAAAAGTTTTTTTTTTTATACAACTAGATGACAAACAAGCTGAACGTAAAAGTAACATTTTGAGTCATGTAACATGAAAGTAACATGAGAGGGTCGAAAGTAGCACAAAATGTTACAAAAGTAACATTCTGGCAGCACTGCTACAATCACAGACTAGAAAGAGTTTTTTTTGGTTAATTCTCCCTATAAAGGAAAGCAAAGGGAACTAATGCCCATGCAGCCATGTCTTCAGTATTTCTTGATTTCTTCATTTATTGCATTAAAATGCTGGCCTAACACATTTCAATGCTTCTTGGGAGTATTTGACACGAAATATATGATGACAGTCACTTTATGTGCTACTTGATGAGGTGGATAACTACAAAAAGTTCTCATCGTATTTCACACCATAATTAATTTTATTCTAATAATCTTTTAGTTGCACGTCAACACAAACACTTGAATAATGAAACTATGCCACTTTTATGACTCAATGTTAGCTCCAACACAATTTTTAATTATTGTAATAACAATCTTCATTGACGCCACAAAAACCCGCCCAACACTCCTTATTTGTTAATTTTTTTTTGGTTCATTCTCCCTATAAAGTTAAGGCAAAGGGAACTAATGTCCATACAGCCATGTCTTCAGTAATTCTTCATTTCTTCATTTAGTGCATTGAAATGATGGTGTTACACATTTCAGTGCATCTTAGGAGTATTTGACGCGAAATATATGATGACCGTTTCCATATGATGCTGCTTGATGAGATGGATAGGATAACCACAAAAAAGTTCTCATCGTCTTACACCATAATCACTTTTTAACTGACTTCAAAAAAAGGAGGAGGTTATCAATTCGTCTGTTTGTTTTTTTTTATGTTTGTTACCTCAGAACTTTTGACTGGGTGAACCGATATTGATGATTCTTCTTTTGTTCGATGCGGAATAGTTCCCATTTGGTCCTATAAAAAATTTTTTGAAAATCCATTGGGTAGTTTGGTTTTTAAATCAAAAAAAACTGGAAAAATGAAGTCGTCTACATATGCGAAATTGTGGATTTTTGCTTTCCTATGAATTTTTAGTGCAATGATACGATAGTAGAAATCAATTTAAGCTCACGGTCACCCATCTAGCTTTGACCTTCAAAAGTTATCACTAAAAATTGGGAAAAAAAAATTTAAACAAAAATTAAAACCGACTCCAAAAAACTGAAAAGGATAAAATAATTAAATTTTAGTAGGTACTCATTCGCTAGGAACATATTTTTGGAGTTGGTGCTAAGTTGTTTCCAGAAACCATAGATAGTGAAGCACCAACTCCAAAAATATGTTCCTAGGGGATGCGTACCTACTGAAATTTAATTATTTTATCCTTTTCAGTTTTTTGGAGTCGGGTTTAATTTTTATTTAAATATTTTTTTATTCTTCTAATATTTTAGTTGTCAACACAAACACTTGTTTTATAAAACTACACCAAGTTTATGTCAAATACTCCTAAAGCCGGATTTACATTTATCTGATGCCTTCTGACGTGACGCGTCAGAGGGCCTAGACAAGATGCCATTTGACAATCGCTGCCGCTATCGCTAAATGGGAAATGTATGGGATTAGACATTTACAATCGAAAGTCAATCGAGAGCTTATGTCAAAAATCATACATTTTACTCTTAGCGATAGCGATAGCGATTATCGAAAGGCATGTTGTCTAGGCCTTCAGAACAGAATCAGTTTCATATCATTACTATGGTGAGATTTACATTATTCTGTCGTGACGTGTCGTCAGATACGACAGATTAATGTAAATCTGAAACCGATTCCGTTTTGACGCGTCACGTCAGAAGGCGTCAGATAAATGTAAATCCGGCTTAAGATGCATTGAAATGCTTAAAACCAGCATTTTCTATACAATAAAAGAAGAAATAAAGAAGTAACAAAAGACATGGCTGTATGGGCATTAGTTCCCTTTGCCTTTCTTATATAGGCAGAATCGAACCAAAATCAGCCAAGCAGTAACAACTATTGTAGATACATATATCATTAATCTGTGTTATCAACAACATAAAAATTGCTATAATTCTGAGATGAAAATAATGTCATCCACAGATTAATGATATATGTATCTACGATAATCTCATCTGTCAAGTAGCGTTGTAGTTCTGGACTCAGAAGTTCAGAACAATTTTATTGTTCTGAGGTTCGGGACGTCTATGACAATTAAAAATTCTACTCTGTCTAGAATCTGATGCTTAACGGGTTCATCATCATCATCATCATTTCAGCCGAGAGACGCCCACTGCTGGGCATAAGCCTCAGGGCTTAACGGGTTAATTTAATAAAAATGAGTTGTTTTAGCTTAAAACATTGTACTGTATCGTCTAAGAGCGTGGCTTCGTCATTCGATATCAGTACCATAGACAATCATTCATTCAAGCGAATACATATATACTTATATCACTAGTCTATGCTCCTTCAATCCGATCAATCAGTTTTTGTTATGTCAAACTAGTTGTGTACCAAAATAGCTCAAATATCCTGAAAAATTTATAGGTAGGTACCCCAAGCCCAGAATTGCGTACTGTTTGTTGTGAAGTGAGTAAATATTTATTCAAAGAAAGAGTCTATGCTTCATGTGCAATAATGGCGACAACAGCTTACGAGCTTGATGCCGACGGTGAGTTTACAGATCAAGGGACGCAATACTTTCTTTCTGTTAATCAAATTGCTGATTCTCATATAGTACACTTTTCGCGCTAAGAAGTATTCCTTTTATTGCACAGTAAACTTAGTTTTGATGATCCAATGAGCACATTAATAAACTAGTGATTTTTTACTGTTTTGCACCTATTGATTGACTCGTTAGGACTATAAAGCCATTATTTTCTGTAAATAGTTATAGGGCAAGTAATAAAAATCTCAATTGTAATATGCAGGTTGTAAATTCATCCCCGCCACTCAGAGGCCAGATGGAACTTGGCGCAAGCCAAGAAGAGTTAAAGATGGCTATGTTCCTCAGGAGGAGGTACCACTCTATGAGAGCAAGGGAAAACAGTTTAAGGCACGACAAAACACAGGTCTACCTGTTGGATTGACTCCAGAAATAGTTGCTGCAGCTCAGAAACCCAAGAAGAATCAAGGCAGCACTATACAGCCCATTCCTGGCATGGTTATCAATGTGGATAAAAAGAAGAAAAAGAAGAAGTCTGGTAGATAACAATTCTTCAAAGGTTTGTATTTCTCTTGTATGAATGCATTAAAACAATGATATACTTTTGTCTTTTAGGTGCAGATGAAGCAGCCGATAAGCTTGCCAAATGTGAAATAACAGAGCCAACATTTAGCAGTTCATCATCATCATCAAGCAACAATACCCCTTCCATTAGCCAGGCAGATCCTGCTAAACGGATAAAAAACTTGAAAAAGAAACTGAGAGATATTGAATTCCTTGAAGAAAAAATCAAAGTGGGGCTTTTGAAAAACCTTGACAAAGACCAGAAAGAGAAGATGTCAAAGAAAAGTGACATTGTTAAAGAAATAGAACTTTTAGAGAACCAGACTAGTTAATTAAGCTAAGCCAAATGAAATGACAATTGTGAAAAAATATCATGAATTTGTGTCTATTGATTTTAAATATAACTGTGTTGTCTAATACAAGAGGGGGTGCAAAGTGATAAATGAATTGTATGTTTTCTTTTGAATATAAATTATTTACAAGTATTCATGTTATTTTAATTGTTATAAATAAAAAACAAAATTTTGATAGTTTAATTTTATTTGCATCACACAATTTTATAACCAATAAATTAAAATTCATGATGCAAGTTTTACAAATTACTTAAAATATACATCACACTTCTATTATTGTTCCAGTTTTGACAGTATCGTATAAAGGTTCATTTATCTTAAATCTAATATTTTTTTATACACGATAATTATTATAACATGACCAAGAGTTTAACAAAGAGGGTAGGTGAATCTTGATGTATTAGTACTTGATTGTGCACTATTATTTGACCAATAAGTTTTTTTTTATTAAACATCTTTTTTTGAGTTTTGTGAAAATATTTTAAAAACCTTAAAAATAACAATAAACAACCAATGATCAATTCGGAATGTTACTAAACAGTCATTTCATAAAAGAATGGTTGGCCATTCAAGCATGAAGGTAGTTTATACTGTCTAAATGTGGAAAAATTAGCTGCACAGTTATCAGTAGTTTACTAATATATTGAGCTATTGTTGACCAATCGGATCTTTTCAAACCACTTAAGTAAGCCCACCTGCTGATAAAATAGCCCATTTTGGAGCAATTGTATTTTTAAGATTGGTAAAGTTTATGTTACTATGCTTACAAGCCATTGGTTTAATATCAATAGAATTTTTAATAACACAAACAAAACAGAACTGTGTACAAATGTAAATATTTAATTCCTCAAGCGGCATTATCCCACTGGAGGGCTATGACAATTGAAAAATCAATTGTGTTCAGAATCTGATGCTTGATAGGTAAGCCGCTTGGTGAAACATGTTCAACAAGTTTTTATGGTTTTTGCAAACAAGCTGATGGCCCACCTGGTGTTGAACGGTTACCACCTGCTTAGCTAAGAAAAATCACTTGATATTGTAGGTTTACATCCTGAGGCCTAAGATACATATTATTATCAATATATCTCCTTTATCTAGTATCCGTAACACAAGCTGTTATTGATGTTAACTATGAGCTAGATAATAGGTGTGGGTGTATGAATATTATATTATTAAAATATATCTTAACAAATTAAGTAATCCACTTATTTACATTCTGCAAAATGTTTCTTGTTTCTGAATATTTTCTTTGTTTTCAAGTAAAAAAATATCTACATGATTTAAAAAAAATGTTATTTAATTTAGAAAAAATTTTTTTTTTTTTAATTTAATTTTGAAAGAGATTTATGAATGTCATGTAGTCTGTGATGAGTATCACACATTAAACTTATAATTAATCAATTTATAACCACATGAAATGCATAAAGTTTTTGAATTGAATGTGAATGGATTACATAACTTGGGTATAGCTCCCTACAAACAACTTTATCAACTTCACAGATAAAAATCAAACATACCCAGTTGCAATACTTATAGAAAATATTTAACTGTGTTGTTTCATAATCTATGAAGTTGCCCGGGATGTTTGCCAGGACCTGTATCTGTAGGGAAAAGGTGCACCTCTTTTTTAATGTTCAGATATAAATGTATAGTATATTTACTACTCTTTTCTATAGATAATACTTGCCAAGATATAAGTTGACTCTAACGGCCTAAATACAGTTTGAAAAGCCAGTTTGCGCACACCAACTGGTGGGCTAGTGCGGCTTAAGGGGTCAATCATTTGACAATGGTAATGATTAGTATTTTAAGCATATTAAAATAGTGTTGATACTTGCTAGAACATCATGATAATTTTGTAATCATTTACACTTATATTCTATCATATTAATTGTAGAGTTTGAATGTCTGCGCACATCTTTGGTTCTTCATTATTGGTGATGATAGAACAGTTGCTTTTCTGTGGATAAATAAAACAATGTTTTAATATTTAACTTAGTGCTTTTCACTCTTTATATCCCTTAGCAGGCCTCCAGTGTATTCTTAACAATATAATTTTTAGTGTCTGGTTTGTACAAACTTCAATAATGGTATACAATGAGAATAATAATTAAAAATTACGACATTGACAAAATAATGTGACGATTATTATGTAGAAATCATAGCTATTAACAGTTACTCATACATGACTGCGTTTTAGATGAACTCATTCCTCGCTTTCTGTCTCGCGTAGTTGCCCAAACACGCGAGGATTCCAATTAATGTAATTCCAATTCCCAAAACAGTGGCTAAGAAATCTCCAAAATCATATCCGTGTGATGCTTCAACATTGGAAATGTTTAGTAATGCAAATACCAATACTAGGAGCTTGAAATACATTATTATTAAGTTGTATTTTGCCAAACAGAGTAATATTACATGTAATATTTAGTTGATGAAATTTTGAAATTCACCTAACACAACAAGAAAAATACATGAAATCACAGATTAGAAAGAGTCATGAAATGGCAATGGCAAAATGAAATGAATGAAATGTCACTAACATTTTTTTTTGTTTCTTTTTCCCTACAATGGGAAGGCAACGGAAACTAATGTCGATACAGCCATGTCTTCAGTATTTCTTATTTCTTCATTTATTGCATTGAAATGCTAGTGTGATACATTTCAATGAATCTTGGGAGTATTTGACGCGAAATATATGATGACAGTCTCCTTATGTGCTACTTGACGAGGTGGATAACCACAAAAAAGTTCTCATCGTATTTCACACCATAATCACTTTAATTCTAATAACCTTTTAGTTGCACGTCAACACAAACACTTTGTATATAAAACAACACCACTTTTATAGCACAAAGTACGCTCCGACACAATTTTTAATTATTAAAATAAAAATCTTGACTGACGCCATTAAAACCCGCCAATATCTAATATGAACTTTTTTGTTTATTCTCCCTATAAAAGGAAGGCAAAGGGAACTAATGCCCATGCAGCCATGTCTTCAGTATTTCTTTATTTCTTCATTTATTGCATTAAAATACTGGCGTAACACTTTTCAATGCTTCTTGGGAGTATTTGACACGAAATATATGATGACAGTAACTTTATGTGCTACTTGATGAGGTGGATAACCACAAAAAGTTCTCATCGTATTTCACACTATAATCACTTTTATTCTAATAATCTTTTAGTTGCAGGTCAACACAAATACTTGAATAATAAAACTATGCCACTTTTAAAACTCAATGTTCGCTCCGACACAATTTTAATTGTTTGTAATAATAATCTTGACTGACGCCACAAAAACCCGCCAAACACCATTTTTTTTGTTAATTCTCCCTGTAATGGAAAGGCACAGGAAACTAATGCCCATACAGCCATATCTTCAGTATTTCTGTATTTCTTTTTTTATTGCATTGAAATGTTGGTGTTATACATTTCAATGCATCATAGCAGTATTTAATGCGAAATATATGATGACAGTCTCCATATGATGCTACTTGATGAGGTGGATAACCACAAAAAAATTCACATCGGCTTTCACACCATAATCACTTTTATTCTAATAATCTTTTAGTTGTATGTCAACACAAACACTTGGTTTATAAAACTACACCACTTTTATAACACAAAGTTCGCTCCGACATAAAAAAGTCCCTCCAAATGCTCTAATAAATTTCTGTGAATGTGTGCCTGGTGTCGATTCTGTTGTGCCACTCTCTAAACTAAACTGACCCATAAAATCTCTAATTATAATATAGTTTTGATCATTTACTTGTTATTCTGTTGTCATGTCCAACTTAATTTAGTTCTTCTCAGGCTACTCAATCTTCAAAGAAAATCAAAGAAATAATAGTACTGATAAACTACTAAATATATGGTAGATGAGTAATATTATACACGGCTGAGCTTACTAAAGTTTTAAAATAGTCGTATTGTAATTATGTATTTCTATAAAACGCATTTAGATGGTGAGTAAGAGCCACCGCACATAAACAATTTCAAGTTGGCCAACTAAATCGCAGAATGTCTAATAGGCATAGAATCTTATGATAGCCCGCACATTATATCAACTAAGTCGTTCAACTAAATAGTTGGCCAACTATCGGCCGATAGTCCACACACTATAACAACTTAGTTGGTCAGTCGCACGGTAAGATGCAGTGTGACCAGACCCATGCGCGTGATTTCCCCACGCTTGGATTTTTGTCGACGGGCACGCAGCCGCCGCAGCCAGTCGATCTCTGCATTCTCTTCTTGTAACAAATGAAAAAATAGAACTGCTGATCGACGAAGTCCAAAAAAGGCAAGCCCTTAAAAAACTTATCTGGGTAACATCTCAGTTTAGAATGTAAGGTATGATGTTTCCCACGCTCTAATCTGTCACTTAATATCGGATGCACCCTAAATGTTTTGTTCTGTTTTCGTCTTCTTTTTATTAAGTTAAGAAGTGCGTTGTTTCTCCGCATTTTATCGCAGACTTCACCGCGCTAGCAACACTGTCCACCAACTAAGTCGACGAAGTGTGCGGCCTTTGAAAGCACGCAATTTAGTTGTTCGATAGTTGGCCAACTTTAAATTGTATATGTGTGGTGTCTCTAATATGACGTATTGAAGTCGTGTTAACTCTGTTTACGAAAAGAAGGTAGTTCAGTGTGTGCGTAAATGTCAAAGACGTTATTTTTGAATTTTGATTGAATTGATAAAAACTTGTTAACGTGCTTTAATTGCTACTAATACTTCCTTTTACTCTTCGATAAAAACGTAAGATCTTAGAACGTTTATAATGCGCGAAAGCGTGGTCCGGATTAATTGCACGTAAACAGTGTTCTAAGCTCTGAACAATAAATTGTTCTGAGCACAGATCAGATAATAGTAGGAAGCTAGTTCAGAGGTTCTAAAGGACTGTAAGGATAGATATCCGGCGGCCGGCACATGACAGAAATGCTTGACAATGACAGTTAATACTTGACAATTTTTGACAGTTTTGGTGCATCATCAAATCAATTATCAATTTTGAATTAAACTCAGATTGTCGGTTTCTATCTTTTTTTTGTAACAATGACTTATTCTGTATAGATGTTTCAATAAGTTTATGTGTAATAAAGTTCTCGTACTGAGCACACTGTGTGTAAACAACGGAAAAATATAACCCTATTTTATGGTTGCATTTTGAGTTTGCTAGTGTAGTGATCCAAGATGAGTTTCAATTCGGGTGGGAGCGGTGGAAAGGGTTTTGGTTTTGCTGGTTTCACGATGCCTAAGCGGAATCCATCGAATGTATCTCTGCATGCGGTGCCTCCACCAACGTCAACTATGCACGCAGTGCCGCCACCGACGTCTGGGTTGTCAAAGCAGGGGTACTCCACCATGACCGCGATCACTCAAAACGCTGTTACTGGTAATTGGGGCTCTCTCGGAAAGAAACGGTCGAAGACTGAAGATGAGTGAGTAGTATTTAAAGATACTCATTTGGGTGTTGAAAAATTATAATTTTGGCATAGCGAAGGTAGTTAGTTTATAAATCAGAACAAAAAACTAGAAGAAATTCATAGGGTTCTCCCAAGCAGAGACTGAAAAACTGCTTTATCTGTTATCACTAAATTCTGGTATCATTATTAACAGTATCCAAATCCATTAACTCATAGAGATATATCTAAAATTTAAGGCAGCAGTTACAGGTGAACAATATCAAAAGTCCTAACAGGTACTAAAATGGTATTTATGTTAGAGGTTGTATAGGCTAGGCATACTCCTTTTACTTTTAATTTAAGTTTTTAGTTCTATGTCAATTATTATATTGTTTTTTGATTACTTTTTGTCTGTTCCGTGTGTGTCTCAATATATATTTCTACCTAAACTGTTTTAGATACTTTTATTAAATTTAAACAATTGGTTGAAAACCAAACGAATCTTAAAATAAAAAGATTTAGGTCTGATAACGGAACTGAATATTGCAACAAATTATTTTCAAGTTATTTAATTAGATCCGGAATTATTCATGAAACCACCATTCCCTATTCACCTCAACAAAATGGTGTTAGTGAAAGGCTTAATAGGACTCTAATGGAAAAAGCGAGAACCATGATTCATGATTCTGGTATCGGTAAGAATTTTTGGGCGGAAGCAATTAATACTGCCGTATATTTAAAAAACCGATCTCCCACTGTTGCTGTTCATGGAGCCGCACCACATGAACTTTGGACTGAGTCGAAAGTAGACTTAAGTCACCTTCGTGTTTTTGGTTGTAGGGCATATGCTTTGACTCCCGAGCAAGTGCGTTCGAAATTAGATGCCAAAGCCAAAGGTTACATTATGGTAGGATATTGTGGTCATTCCGATGGATATCGTCTAGCTGACCCAGATACTGGGAAAATTATAAGAGCTAGATCTATTGTTTTTCTTGAGAATACTATGTATTCTTCTTCAAAAGATAATATCTCTAATACTTTCAATTCTAGAGACACAAATATTATTGAAAATGTTTATAGGTACGATGCACCAAATATAATTGTGCCAAATTACTCTGACCAATGTGTCGATAATAGCTGTGAAATACCTGTTCAACACCATGATGTAGTTGATGATACTCATGAACCTATTATTGTTAATGCGACAGTTTCTCCAACGTCCAATAATTTTGATAATGATACTGTTGTCGAAGAGGAGACATTAGTCAATTATAATAGACCTACTTGTGAGCGTCGGGTTCCAGCATGGTTCGATGATTATGTGATGAATTATTTCACACATCAAGCACTTATGTGTCGTAATGAACCAAAAACTTATCATCAAGCAATCAATTCCGAGAATGCCACAGAATGGCTTACGGCAATGAAAGATGAATATAATTCTCTTAGGTCTCACAATGTTTGGACATTAGTTGATAGACCCAGGAATACAAATGTGATCAAATGCAAATGGGTATTCAAGGAGAAAACAGATGCTGATGGAAACCTTTCCAAATATAAAGCGAGATTAGTTGCAAAGGGTTTCACGCAACGTTATGGTGTCGACTATGAGGAAACATTTGCTCCTGTAGTGAGGCATAGTACTCTGAGAACGTTATTTGCTATTGGTGTTGAGTTTGATATGGACATCGAACACATTGATGTTACTACTGCTTTCCTTAATGGAGACCTCCGCGAAACCATTTTTATGGAGCAACCAGATGGTTTTAAGATTGAGGGGCAGGACAAAGTTTGCTTATTGAAGAAAAGTCTTTATGGCCTTAAACAGGCAAGTCGCGCCTGGAACGAAAAAGTTCACAATGTTCTTATTGGTAATGGATTCACACAATTAAAATGTGAGAGGTGTGTTTATCAGAAGGATTTTGGCAAGGACAAAGTGATCATTGCGCTTTATGTCGATGATTTTTTCGTTTTTAGTAATAGTCTAAAAGGCAAGAAAGAACTTTACGATTCATTAAGCAAAAATTTTAAAATTAAATTACTAGGACCTGTTAAGCAAGTGTTAGAAAAATAATGTATGTATATATTTATGTGTCATTAAATATAAAACGGCAAATGAAAAATTAAAGGAGCGAAGAAGCATTTAAAGCATATTATTAAGGGAGATTTAAAACAAAAGAAAACATGTTTGCAGTTTCATTTTATATTATCATAAAAGCAAGAAAAGTCATCAAATTTACTAAGGTATTTTTATATTATCATAAAAAGCAAGAAAAGTCATCAAATTATCAAAGGTATTCTATATATAATAATACAGAAATTATTATAACAAGTAATTATCCTTATATACCCAACGCTAGTAATTACGTAATTCTTACAAAGTATATATAACATCAATTTAAACATAAAAACAAAGATAAATAACATAATAAAAATACTCAGCTTGTATACGGGCCGTTAAGTATATAATAACTCCAACTCTATAACTTGGACAGCGATCTGTCTCCGTCGGTGTCTGAATACACTCTGCCCGTACAACCGACCGCCCCTCTTTTATAAAGCATCCCCACCTAGTAGTTCGAACTGACAAACAACACGTGATTTCCGAAAGGCGGAGAACACGCGATATTTCCCCACTTTTTACGTCGTTCGAACGGACAAACAACACGTGATGCTATTTCTGGTTTTTACCAGAGGGCCGTGGTGATTTTATTTATTTAATTACAATGTTAAATAATCGATATACAGTTTCTTATAATTATCAATAATTTATATTTTCTTAATAATATAACACGGCCATTCTGATATGTACTTCGTTCCCCGAAGTACCTATCTACATAACTACGTTAACTATGATTATATTTAAGCAGCGCCACAGTCTCACATCTTACAATAAGTAGACCTCGTGAGCCACACACTTATAACTAAATGTCTTATTTCTCACATTAAGTAGACAGCATCACAGTCTCACTTCTCACATTAAGTAGACTTTTCGTGAGCCACACACTTACAACTAAATGTCTTACTTCTCACATTAAGTAGACAGCATCACAGTCTCACTTCTCACATTAAGTAGACTTTTCGTGAGCCACACACTTACAACTAAATGTCTTACTTCTCACATTAAGTAGACAGCATCACAGTCTCACTTCTCACATTAAGTAGACTTTTCGTGAGCCACACACTTACATCTAAATGTCTTACTTCTCACATTAAGTAGACAGCATCACAGTCTCACTTCTCACATTAAGTAGACTTTTCGTGAGCCACACACTTACATCTAAATGTCTTACTTCTCACATTAAGTAGACAGCATCACAGTCTCCCTTCTCACATTAAGTAGACTTTTCGTGAGCCACACACTTACAACTAAATGTCTTACTTGTAACATTAAGTAGACATACTTAAGTAGACATATACATTTTAATACTTTGTATTTATTGTATTTAATATTATACATTTAAGTATACAGAATTCACATTGATTAGGTAGGTATGCTTAATAATTAGAGTAAAATATAAATGACTTCGGTACTTGTCATGCAGTACAGGCATTGATTATGGAAATATTTACATCTTACAACAAATTTAACGACTTATTACTAAAATTATAGTTGTAGACCGCACTTTATTTCTCACAATACCTTCATTATATATATATATTCCAAGCCACAAGCTTTGTTATAAAATAAAGACATTTCTTTATATCATGTGGTGAAATGAATTACACGACACCTATGACATACGAAACCTTAGCAATTTAAAATCCTTCCAGCTTCCAGGTTCAGACTTACGAAAAACAGTCTCAACAATTATGTAAAAAAAATATATATAATAAAATCCCTGATTACAAAAAAAATCTACCAAAAGACCATACATCAGAGGAACAATTGAAATTACTTCTAATAAATAAAAGATACTACTCAGTCAAAGAATTCTTAGCGGACAAGACGATTCAAAAAGTTAAGCAATTAAACTTGAAAATTCACTTGAGTATAAATATGTCTATATTTTTGAATTTTATTGTAATGTATTGTATTTATGATTTTTTATTGACAAATGATACCTTAGAAATTATAATATGAATATATATTTTTAATTTTGTACTAAACTGATATAATGTTTATTTTTATTTAATATATTTAAAAAAAAAAATTTTTTTTTAGTTGTAATATTAAATTTCTGAAATTTGATTTGATGAAAAATATATGTATGTTTTTTTTTATTTATTTTAAGTACATAAATATAATTTTAAATAGACAAATTTTTGTAAGCTAATTAAATACTGACTGACTCTGTATTATCTTTGCTGTGCCCTAACAGGGTTCATGTACCTACCATATATCATTACCATTACATTGTGAATAAATTTATTTATTTATTTAAACTTTAATTGCACAAAATGAGTTACAATTTGGCGGACTTAATGTTATTACGCATAAATATATCTTATATAGGTATAACATTCTCGACTCACAGTTTTAGTTACTATACTCCTCCTAAACGGCTTGACCGATTCTCATGAATTTTTTTATGTATATTCAGTAGGTCTGACAATCGGCTACTATTTATTTTTTTGACAAAATATTTTGTTTTTGGCAAAAAAAACATTTGCGGGGTCAGCTAGTAATAGGTAAATAAAAAATATAATAAGACAATTCTAGAAGAAATAATAATAATGGTATAAAAGCTTTTTTTTATTTTATTTTATTCAACTACTACAGTATCTACTAACTTATTGCGTCAGCAATTGACTCTTCATCTGTCCATGCATCTGGTCATAGCCTCAATTTCTCTTTAGTTACTTTTATATTTCTATGATTGCCTTTTCATCTTAGAGCATACCTATCGTGTAGGAGCATCTCAGTTATCTCGTAGGGACGTTTGAATCGGGGAATCAGTTTATTACGGCGCCTGGTTTACGTATACTAGTTTATGTATACTATAAGCAAAACAGTACTATACCTGAAGGTTATATCTCTAAAAAGCTGTGTAAACGATTTATAAAGGTAAGGTTTAAGCGGTGACAATCTTTTCTATAAAGGGTTTGAAAATACATTTTGGATTTAAAAACTTATAAGGAATAAATAGAGGCTTAAAATAATAATTGATGTAAACGTTCACTACGCCATTTTACACAACCGTTATAGTCAGGTGCAATAGTAAGTTCAATTATAACTAGTACAGAACGATAGTGCTCTATAAAATTGTTCGCAGATGCATTGATTCGTCCGATTTGCGTAATAAGGGTTAAAAATAAACTGCTATAGTAATTTTCAAACAGTAATATTGTGGCATTGCAGATATTTAGATCGTTGCTATAATACTTAGTATGTAAGTAGTCACAATAGAATGATTTTGTGATGTAGCCTGGTTACAGATTACGCTTAAATAACGGAATTGTGCTATAATCGTTTTTAGATGCCTTTCAAAGTTATACTGACAAGCCTAACGCACGGACACTTTTTTAGAGTAGAAGTAATGTATAATGACTTTTTTTTTTAGTTCCTTTAATACACATATTAGTATTATAACAGGCTATCTATACTCTTTTATAGTATAAAAGTGATAAAAGTAAATAAATGTAAATGGATTAAATGACAATTACCTATATCATGAAAAAGATTTTTTTTTTTCGCTTTTACAACTATGGTCAGACATTTTGATTCGATGGAAATTTTGTACTTAAAAAAAAATAGTAAAGATTATAAACGCAAAGAAACACATTTAGTAGAAGTGAATGGAAGTTATAAGAAAGTAACATCTTCTACAATATAATTTCAGTTTGATATCAGGGCGACAGTGAAAACATTGTCATAATAACTCAAAGTCGATTTTAATCATTAAATATTTTAGTAAAAGCTCGACAATTCGAGGAAGGCACTTAACATTCATAGTAAATGTAACCATAGTTTATTATTAAAACTTCGGTCTAACTTCTTTTCCATTCTATTAGAAGAATATTGTAATAACAAAATAAAATCTTCACTCAAATTTATATTGTAGTATTAATAAATCCTGTAGTACTTTTTTTATGTGAGGTAAAGGCAATTTTGTTTAGTACGAAAAAGTACTTTAAAGATCCTATAGCAGCCAGCGCATCACTATTTTGAGATCTGCGTCACTGTTTAGTAAATTATATAAGACCGATTTGTCCTACGTGACACTGTTATTAATTCCTTTTTACATTGAGTTAAGATATAAATGCGCCACTTCTGAATAAAAGAAACCTGCTTAGGTGTATTATAGAATCTAAAATAGTTTTTAACAAAACGTTTATGGTCTTTTATACAACTAGATTTGCTGCTTGGATTTATATGCCTATGTTATATTATCAATAATTTATATATTCTTAATAATATAACACCTACCCCAATTTAAATTTATGTCCATAAAAATATACAATAGATTGCCGAAATTTTTTTAAAAAAACGAAGTTTCTGATAAACTTTTTGAAAAAAACCTAAAACTATTACTAACTTAGAAATTTTTCTATAATTTAAACGAATATTTTATACACAAATTTTGAACAGTAAATCATTTCAATAGTATTTAAAAGGACATGATATATAGGACTATTAATTATTAGTTATTAATTTATTGTTAATTAGTAGATATAATATATTATGACATATTTAATTTAATTGATTATAGAAATTAGTAACTATGACATTAGGAATTGACTTAGGAATATTTTCTATTTTATGCTGTTTGAATTCAAGTCAATGTGATGAAATAGCTTAAGTTTTATGATTATGATTATCTTGATTTGAAAAACGTATCCAATTAATACATCTAGATAAATAATAATTGTAAATTGTATAAAATATCGCAATACCTTTACAAGGTTGATTTGTAACACCTTTAAGACCTAGACACTTACTATATCATTGTACAATATTGTTGCAAATTTATATGGCGAATAAATAAATATGTATATGAATATGAAATTATAATTAGCAATAAGTCTTATGAAGATCGGCAACACATTTGTAAATATTACACACCTACCTTAAGTTTCAATGTATTTAGGCTAAGTTGTATACATAAATAAATTTATCTTATCTTATTATTTCTCCATTGTCCAGTATCCCCAACACAAGCCCCCAATGACGCCTACTTTGGGCTAGATGATGCCTACTTTGTGTATGAATATTTATTATTATTATTACCATTGCAGCCTATGAGCAAATGACATCCATTTTAATGTGACTGAAACCCGTAGATTTTTTTAACAGTGGTATTAAATGTTTATTGTACCTTCCACAAACCGCTTGGCTAATTCTGACAATACACTACAAGTGGTGTTAAATTTTTGCAGTTAATTTACACAATGCGGATAACGTGGTTACCATATTTACATCTGTTAAGTTAAAATCTCACATGATTTTCTGGCTAGTCGACAGCCCGATGAATCCGCAATGATTTCTACGTCAGGATAACTTACAGCATTTCTTTGTGTATTTTATTTGGTCCTATGGCATTTACTGCTGCTCCCCTTGAGAACCTTGGCGAGAGCTTGCCGCTCCACAATTATTTTTATCAGGATCGAATATTGGTAGAGCGAGATCATCGTCGATTGTATGTGGCCTAACGACATCTCGAATAGCCGTCAATAGTTTCGCCATAGCTTCTGTATCCATTCTGAAATTAAAAAAATATATAGTAATTGTGAACCCAAGTGATCCCACTTCTGATGTTAGAAAAATAATGTATGTATATATTTATGTGTCATTAAATATAAAACGGCAAATGAAAAATTAAAGGAGCGAAGAAGCATTTAAAGCATATTATTAAGGGAGATTTAAAACAAAAGAAAACATGTTTGCAGTTTCATTTTATATTATCATAAAAGCAAGAAAAGTCATCAAATTTACTAAGGTATTTTTATATTATCATAAAAAGCAAGAAAAGTCATCAAATTATCAAAGGTATTCTATATATAATAATACAGAAATTATTATAACAAGTAATTATCCTTATATACCCAACGCTAGTAATTACGTAATTCTTACAAAGTATATATAACATCAATTTAAACATAAAAACAAAGATAAATAACATAATAAAAATACTCAGCTTGTATACGGGCCGTTAAGTATATAATAACTCCAACTCTATAACTTGGACAGCGATCTGTCTCCGTCGGTGTCTGTATACACTCTGCCCGTACAACCGACCGCCCCTCTTTTATAAAGCATCCCCACCTAGTAGTTCGAACTGACAAACAACACGTGATTTCCGAAAGGCGGAGAACACGCGATATTTCCCCACTTTTTACGTCGTTCGAACGGACAAACAACACGTGATGCTATTTCTGGTTTTTACCAGAGGGCCGTGGTGATTTTATTTATTTAATTACAATGTTAAATAATCGATATACAGTTTCTTATAATTATCAATAATTTATATTTTCTTAATAATATAACACAAGCATTAGGCATTAAAATAGATAGGGATAGACCCAATGGCACATTGAAAATGTCACAAACTGTTTTTGTACAAAACTTATTACAGAAATTTGGGATGAATGAATGTAAGCCTATTTCTACTCCGATGGAGGTGAATTTTAATTTAGAAAAGGCTTCAGAGTGTGACAATAAACTTCCTTATCAGGAATTAATCGGTAGCCTTATGTACCTAGCTGTTAGTACACGTCCGGACATTGCTTTCGCTTGCAGCAAACTGAGCCAGTATAACACATGTTTCAATGAGAAACATTGGGTAGCTGCAAAACGAGTATTACGTTATTTGCAAGGTACCAAAGAGTTTGGGCTTAATTTTGAACGTAAAGGACCTCATAAGATACATATCTTGTGTGACGCTGATTGGGCCGGAGATGTAACAGATAGGCGTTCATATTCTGGCGTACTGACCTTATTAGGGGATTCTCTATTAAACTGGGGAGCCAAAAAGCAAAATGTTGTAGCGCTGTCTTCAACTGAAGCGGAATTCTATAGTCTAGGTTCTGCAGTTAGAGAAGCCAAATTCGTTAGAAATTTCTTTAGTGAGTTAAAATTTGGCATAAACCCACAAGAGCCAGTAGCTGTGTACAACGACAATCAGAGTACACACAAACTTATAATAAATGAGTCGTTTAAACGGACCAAGCACATTGACGTGCTTTATCACTTCATTTGCGAGTCTGTGAATGCAGGTATCATTAAAGTACTGTACAGACCCTCAGCTGAGTTAGCAGCAGATGTGTTAACTGTTACACTGCGACATTGCCATTCTCATCAGTATCCATTTAAAACTAAATTGATAGAATTAATGAAATTCTTTAGAAATTCAGTTGTAAAAATATATATATTGAGACACACACGGAACAGACAAAAAGTAATCAAAAAACAATATAATAATTGACATTGAACTAAAAACTTAAATTAAAAGTAAAAGGAGTATGCCTAGCCTATACAACCTCTAACACTGCCCCTTTGTGTAGGCACTAGCAACTCCAGTGACACCTGTTTAATGAATGACAAACTCAAATACTAAAGCTACCGCCATTACCATCAAAATACATTTAAGCCTTTTACAAAAGATTGATGCTTCTCTTTAGTGAGCGCTTTAGTTAAAATGTGGCCCCGTGCAGTGTATTATAAAACTGTAAAAAACCTGTGTCTTACCTACCTACATTGAAAAATAGTTGAGATGAGTACTGGAATGTAAACATACCCAAATCATTTTTTTAGAACCAGTTTTTATCCGCTACTTGCCCTCATGAAAATAGGTATTATAGACAGTTTAGCCTATGCCCATAACAACCATTTTAAATGACCTCATTGTATACTGTGGACCTTACTGTTGTAACAACAGGTACTGCACTGAGGTCAAGCTGTATCTCTGGTTCTCCCTACCCAATTGCGATAAAACATGGCTTAGAGTGAGTTGTGTGATGACAAAAAAACAGACAAAAATTTAAAAATATTTTTTTGGGAATGTTTATGTTCTTGTACCTGCGTCCATAGTTAAACCGACCATTAGACAATAGTTAAACCGATAGATCACTCCTATACAAAAGCTGAAATATTTACGTTAATTAGCCTACTACAATTATTATCAGCCATTTTCGAATCTGCAAGAAGAAACATACTCTATGAATGTGTGCCGAGTATTGAGTTTCTGTGTACACTGCGTAAATGTGTGATCGAGCGAAAGCATAAGGGCTGTAATTAAACAAAATGGCATAAGTAAGACTTAAATTTTATTATTTACTCATCGCTTATTAATTTTTTAAAGTGATCAATGTTATTTCCTATTTTTTTTTATACGAGTATAAATAACCAATATTAGTTATATAGCGTAATCAATCATACCGCCCACCTGACGGTAAGCGATTACCATAGCCTATTACTTTGAACTCACAGTTATCAACTATTGAAAATATTTTGAATTGTGTGAATAAATTTATAAAAAAATATCTTTCATTTTTTTTTTTATTCATTAAAGTTCCTCGGCCAAAGAGTGTCACACTGGTTGTGTTTTTTTGTGTGAACTAAAATTAATAAATATTTTCTTTTTATGTAGCTTTAATGTAAACATTAACTGAAGTATGATAATACTTTGGCTTGTTTATGCAGATACTTTGATGAAGACGATGAGCCACCAACTCCAGCTTTGGCTTACATTCCTGCACCAGGGAGCCCTTCCTATGAAGCTGCTTCTAGTTCTAAGGTAAAGTTCCTCTAGCTATAATAGACAAATTAAAGAATATGAATACTTTCTCAAGGGATAAAATCAAAGTCCACACTAGTTTAGTTTTGCAGATGTCACATAATTACATACAGAAGAAAAACAGATTAAGTATAATTAGATGAGCATTTGTGTTTTGAGTATAATGATGGATAGTTATCTTCTATTAAAATAACAATATGAATGAGTTCTTCAAAAGCCTTTTCGAAATTTAAATATTCATTTACAGAATATCCAAACCATTCAAAAAGCATCTTACTTTAAAAACTCTTTATTTTAGTTCTGTTCCATTTATCATGGACTTTGATTGTGTTGCTTGGAACTGGCTTACTATATAAAAGACATACTATTTCAAATCAAAAGGTTATTTTATTTTATATTTATTAATACTACTATTCTTACAAAACCATTCCACTTGTTTTTTTTTCAAATTATTTAACTTTAGATTTTATAGATTCAAGGAAACTTCTTCCCAATACAATTTTTACAAACGAAATTTGATTTCCCCGCACGTTCCTGACATGCATATTGTATGTACATTCTCTCAATGTTATAAAATCTTGTATTAGTGTCTCTTTCCTACCTCCGCTTCTGGTTTCATTTATCACCTTTGAGGTGTGTTATGCTCGCGCTTCCTTAGTATAATATCAACTTTTTTCTTGATTCCTTTTCTTTTTGCCCTTTACAGTTGCAGAATAATCTTTCTGGTGCTGTTCAAGAGACCCATTCTATTGCGAATTAATAAATGTCTTTAAATTTTTCAATCGTTTATGCATTATTATCTATTTTCACCTTCTGCTTTTGTGTTGCCTGCTAACCTCAAAACATAACCAACAATATCATGAGTTGTCTGGAAGATATTGTGAATTTCTGATATGAATTTTTAAAATGTATTTTCTAGACAAATTTAGAGGTCCGGGGTGGCGAAGCACTTTCATCGTTACAGAATATCACAGTCAGCCAAATAACGTTACTTAGTTTTGTTGTGTTCCTGAAGTGCGTAAGGTTGACAGAGTTCATTGAGGAAAGTTCTTTGGTTACTGCAAAAACTTAATTATCTACAGTATAAAACACATACACAGACATTATCTGATCTGAGTGTCCTTGCTTTACTTAACCATCTTCTCACAGGGTGTTACTATATTATATATATTCGAGGCTAATTCTGATTTTATTCATTTATAAAATAATATATGATAGGCAGATGATGACGAAGAAGATCCTTTAGATGCCTATATGGCAGGTTTGGAGCAACAAGCTGCCAAAGACCTTGTGGCTAGCAAAGAGAATGAAGCCAAAGGGGACAGTGGTAGAGGGACAAGAGGCGACATCGACGACATGGATGATGAGGAGAGCTATTATAAGTAAGGCAAAAACCTACTACTATAAGCTCTAAAACTATCTTACTGTTCAACTTGAAAAAATTAGGAATGTCAGTTTTAGTTTAATAAATATAAAAGTATACATCAAGAGGACTATGCATGCTTTATTATATGATAAAATGATTATAGTTTTTATAATCTTCTTTGTAGATACATGGAAGAAAATCCACTTAACACTGGAGATGATGGTTCAGATATAGAAATTGAATATGATGAAGATGGCAATCCTATTGCTCCACCGAAGAAAAAGTTTATAGACCCCTTACCGCCTATAGACCACTCGGAGATAGAATATGAACCATTTGAGAAGAATTTTTATACTCCTCACGAGGATATAGAGAAACTTACATCACAACAAGTTGAAGACCTTAAGAAAAATTTAGGTGTAAAGGTAAGAGTTGTAGTCAGTTATTTTTTAAATAATCTTAAAATTTTTACTTACACTTATTTTCTTTTTCCGATTATTGTAATATTTTCTTTTCGGTCTGATTATTGTAATTATTGTACATATTTATTTAAACATAAGAAGCACGTTACTTTTTGTTAACGAATGAAACATAGTATAATGTAAATTCAGCCTACATCAAGCGTTATATGTATGTCTCTTTTAAAATGAGTCTTATTACAACAGATTAAAGTCGAAATATTTATTTAGTTTATAAATATCTCTGCTTCAATTATAATTAGAACCGTCTAGAAATAAATATAAGCTAATTTCTAAAAACTAGGCACATTACCGTGGGTGTAGATTGTAGGAATTAATTACTTGTTTCATGGTTTCTACACCAACAGATTACCGGACCAGACCCGCCCAAGCCGGTGAGCAGTTTCGGCCACTTAGGCTTCGACGACCAGCTGATGCGGGCTATACGCCGCTCGGAGTACACTCAACCTACGCCCATACAGGCCGCTGGTGTACCAGCTGCGCTCTCGGGAAGGGATCTTATTGGTAAGCAATAGAGTTTATTATATGGTTTGTTTGATTGCTTCACATTGTCATTGTATCACGCTATAATCGATACCAGCAGCTCTAAAGTTGACTTTGCAATGTCGAAGAATTTATTTTTAAAACGAATATTTTATTGATACTAACGACTACAACCAACGACCAACCAACCAACCAACAACTTATACTATTTTTTCCGTTTATAGGTATTGCCCGTACTGGCTCTGGTAAAACAGCGGCATTCTTGTGGCCTTTGCTAGTGCATATAATGGACCAAAAGGAGCTGGCACCAGGAGATGGACCCATTGGGCTTATTCTGGCCCCCACCAGGGAGTTGGCACAGCAGGTGAGTGTTATGCCCTCTTTTTTCACTGCCAGGGTAGTGGACTCCCTATGAACTGCGTTTATATCGCAACGATGTGCCAGGAATTACTAAGATTGGTAACATAGTAGATTTAAAAGCACTTATAAGGCTGCTGTTCACTTTTCTAGTAGGTTTATATAGTATATTTCAAATATTTGTATACATAATATTACTATCAATATTTCTCGGTTATCTAGTATCCATAACACAAGCTCTTAATTATGCATTATTTGGGATAAATAATGGGTGTAAGTGTATTAAAAAAATATAGTTTCAACGTACTCCTAGGGATTCTGTTTGTTATTGAAAGTTAACTAATCTGATGTCACTTTTTTTTTTCAGATTTATATGGAAGCTAAGAGGTTTGGCAAAGTATACAACATAAGGTGTGTGTGTTGTTATGGCGGTGGTTCCAAATGGGAACAGACTAAAGCCCTGGAAGGTATTGTTAAATAAAAGAAAGTATTCTTGCTATCTAATAGCTATTTGGAACTATTTTTGTTGCTTGGGATCTGATCAACTTAGTTTTCACATGCCAACTCATTATGTAACTCCTATATTTATATATAGGTGTGAGTGTATGAATATTATTATTATTACTCGAACTCTAGATTTTACAATTCTCTATTGAAACTTTTGCTTAATGTTTTTCGTATTTCTTTCTTAGGCGGCGGAGCAGAAATAATAGTTGGTACACCGGGTCGTGTCATAGATTTAATTAAGTGTAAAGCGACTGACCTTAAAAGAGTCACGTATTTAGTCCTGGATGAGGCTGATAGAATGTTCGACATGGGGTTCGGTAAGTTTTTCAAGAATAAAGTTTTAATGAAAAAAAATATATATATTGATACAAATTTCATATATGGTGCTTGGAATAAAGTTTTTCGAAACAAATATCATATTATATTTTGACTCGCTAATAACTCCTTTTAATGTCAAAATCATAGATAGTTAAAAGTCCCAGTTTGGGCGCCAATAAAGTCATTTGGCGCCCAACGTGGTAATCCAAAGTATTTTTCATTATTGGGCTGTTTCAGAGCCCCAAGTTCGTTCGATCTGCGCGCACGTCAGGCCCGACCGCCAGGCGTTGTTGTTCTCTGCAACATTTCCTCGCCGCATAGAGAGGCTCGCCCGTGACGCGTTACATGACCCTGTTCGGGTGCAACATGGCGCCGCAGGGGAAGCTAGCGAGCTTGTTACTCAATATGTCAGGTAAGTTCAAATTTATAGCGATCAACAATAACACTGATAAAGCAGTTTTTGTTCTTAATATTTTCAATAAAGAAGTGTCTGTTTGATTTTAAAAATCATCCTAGCTGGTATGTCAAATATTATACTAAAAAGTTGTGATTAAGGTGGACTGTAATAAGTTTTCTAACCCATAGGTACATATTAACATTTTTTGTTACAGAATATTCAATAAACCAGAAGAGAAGTGGTTGTGGCTACTCAAAAATCTTGTGGAGTTTTTATCTGCGGGTAGCGTTCTTATATTTGTCACCAAAAAGGTATGTTGGTATTCATTATTGCATTGTATTGCTATGTGTTTGTAAGTAACAACATGTATTTTTTTCCCCGCCAACTGATTTAAAATCCAAATGGCAAAAATAAGTTGTATAGAAAAATACTTTTGGCTATCAAAACAAGAGAACATACAAACAAAATACCAACTTAGAAATAAAAATAAATTAAACTTACCAGTTTCCCGGCTGGCAATGCACTCATCCGGTCCTCTAGTCATGTCCATAAAAGTATACAATAAGCTACCAGAATATATAAAAAATGTCAATAAACTCAATTCATTTGTTAATAAATTAAAATACTTTTTAATGAACAAAAGCTATTACAGCATAAAAGAATATCTCGATGACAAATTTTAATTATTACTCACTAAATAATACTATAATTAAATTATAGCACCCTAGTGACAAATATATTTATAGGAAATCCATATATTTTTAATAAGTAATAAATTAATAATAATGATAATACATATATAAATAATTTTTCTAGCATACTATTTTAATTGTTGTTTGATTCTTGATAATAAACTAAATTTTAAAGATTAGTTCATAAAATAATGGTAATTAATATAATATACTCTTAGTTTTTTTTTCTTTAGGAAACAAATAATAATTCCACATATTCCGCCTAAATACATTATAATAATTTAATTATCGTAATGACAAATTTTAAAAATATATTAAAGTTGAATCATACTCTAATAAAATGTCATAGCACTCTTCCTCTCTCCTATCAAATTTTGCTGTGCCCGCCAGGGTCCATAAATGTTTCCGATTCAAATTTTTACCACCTAAATGTACTTATGGAACGCAATAAAGTATTGAGTATTGAGTATTGAGTATCACATTTGTGTTTACCGCTGTTTCTGGTTCTTAGGATGTGACAACAATAGAATAAGATGACTTAAAATTTGTATGTGCTCACCGGTTTATCTTAAATGTTTGTTACATGTATTGTAATCCATACAGGTGTTTTGGATGGTAGTTCTAACATTGCGGGATGTTCGTAGTTGGAAGCGGAGCAGACGGCGGCGAACCTCGGCGTGCAGCAGTACGACGCCCTGCTGCTGCACGGAGACATGGAGCAAGCCGACAGGAACAAAGTGATCACGGCCTTCAAGAGGAACGAAAACCATATATTGGTGGCCACTGATGTTGCTGGTCAGTTATATTGTCTATTCTGTACATAGAAAATTTTATTTAAAAAGTAGCTGTCCCGGCAAACGTTGTTTTGCCATATAAAAATAATTGTCCAAAGAAAAAAAAAGGTAGCTGATTCTCAAACCTACTGAATATACAGGGTGGTGCCCTCAATGCGACAATAAATTTAAACATGGGCTAAATTAGTCCATACAAATGTCATGAAATTATCAAATTAATACGATATTTTTGAATGTGGCAAACCATTTCTGTGGACTAATATAGCCCATGTTTAAATTTATTGTCGCATTGACGGCACCATCCTGTATTTATAAAAATCGGTCAAGCCGTTTCGGAGGAGTATGGTAACTAAATTTGTGACACGAGAATTTTATACAGGGTGGTGCCGTCAATAGGACAATAAATTAAAACATGGGCTATATTAGTTCATAAATGGTTTGCCACTTTCAAAAACATCTAATTCGTTTGATAATTTCATGACATTTCTATGAGATAATGCAGCCAATGTTACATAATTTCATACAAATGCCATGAAATTATCAAATCAACAAGATGTTTTTGAAAGTGGCAAACCATTTCTGTGAACTAATATAGCCAATGTTTAAATATATTGTCTTATTGACGGCACCACCCTGTATATTAGATTATTATAAATGGTTGAAAAATATATAAACCCTATCCATGCCCCAGGACGTGAATTCCCTTTCCAGTTAAAATATTTTTCTAAGTAAATATATTTTTCAAACATTTATAAATAATGTAAAAAATAGAATATCTGCTAGCATTGCAGATATACAACTAATGATTATAATTTACGAGACTGGGGTAGCATAACGGGGCACTTGAAATTATTCAAAGCTTTCTATTTGACTTGCTTTTTATTTATTTATTACTATTTACCATTTATTTCAAAAAATGATGGGCCTGTAAGTAAAAAGTCTCTGGATGGATGTGCCTACTAAATATTGTCTACGGAAAAGAAATAAGTTAATATTACCAGCTTTCCGACTAAAACTTGCTTTATCAAGCACATTTAATTTCTCAATAAAAATATAGAGGATGGTGGTGTCAATGCGACAATAATTTCAAACATGGGCTATATTAGTTTATAAAAATGGTTTGGCACTTTCAAAAAAATGTAATTCATTTGATAATTTCATGACATTTCTATGAAATAATGCAGCCAAAGTTATACTATTTCATACAAATGTCATGAAATTATAAAATGAATAAAATGATTTTGAAAGTAGCAAACCATTTCTATGAACTAATATAGCCCATGTTTGAAATTATTGTCGCATTGACACCACCATCCTGTATAATAAATTACCAGACATATAAAATAAAAATAATGTCAACGAATTCATAAAACAAAAGGTGCTCTTCCACACCGCTTTTGGAGGAACCCATGTCTGCTTGTTTGTAGATCATTTCGCCTTTACCGTGTTTTTATGAAGATTTGTAAGATACGAAAGTCAAAGAGGGTTTACCATTCGGTGGTTAGCTCGCGGGCTGGACATCCCGCACATCCGCACGGTGGTCAACTTCACGATCGCGCGCGACATCGACACGCACACGCACCGCGTGGGCCGCACGGGCCGCGCCGGCGTCCGCGGCGCCGCCTACACGCTGCTCGAGCGCGCCAAGGACAAGGAGTTCGCGGGCCACCTGCTGAGGAACCTCGAGGGCGCGCAACAGGTAGGTGCATGACGCCTACACGCGGCCGCTACGAGTGTAGCACGCGGCCGCTACGAGTGTAGCACGCGGCCGCTACGAGTGTAGCACGCGGCCGCTACGAGTGTAGCACGCGGCCGCTACGAGTGTAGAACACGGCCACCGCTACGGGTGTAGCTCGACGCCTATACTGTTCACTTGTGCGCAGTCACCTAGGCATATCAGGTTTGGAACCCAAGGTACCAAACGTATATTTCTTGAATCGAAAATATACAGAAACGATTCGTATTAATGCTTTCGTGCCAAGGATAGATATGACTGAGCTTTATTTGGATTTATGCAAAAAACATCACCTACTTCCATTAGAATTGCGCCGTGAAATCTCAGAAGTAGCATTTTTATTGAAGATTGCTTCCGGAACTATTGATTGCCCTGAGCTTGTACCCTGTATCTCCCTTAAAGTTCCCTCTAACCCACTCAGATTCCATCCGCCCCTATTCCTTCCCCGTGTAAATTCGAATTATAGGCAGAATACATATCTTTGGCGTGCTGGAAGCCTCTTTAAAACAACGAAAGATGGCAAAATATATAATTTAATAGGTATTTAAATAAATTAGGAAGCACGACATGGTATAAGTACTATTCATTTGAAGCCTTCCTTCGCTATAAAATTGGCTGATATGACGTTGATGACGATAAATGACATTTATTCAGGAAGTGCCAGAGGAACTCCTGAGCCTCGCGATGCAGTCAGCGTGGTTCCGCAAGTCCCGCTTCAAGAAAGGGAAGGGGAAGAATCTTAACATAGGCGGTTGTGGCTTGGGGTGAGTGAAACAAAGATATTTTCTATAGACTGGCTAGTCGGATAGATAAGTTTTTAGGTTTATTTGGTTTTAATAATGTTGATAGAAGCATAGCCTATTTTAAATATATTAACATTTTTAGTCCCGACGCAAAAAGAGGAGTTGAAAGTTTGAAGTGTCTGTCTATGTATTTGTGTTTTTGTCTGTGGCAACGTAGTAATAACGAATGGACCGATTTAGTTTTTTTTTAAGTTTGAATGTTGACGTGATCGACGGTTATTAGCAGTAATTTATGAAGATTTGTAATATAATAACGACTGGCTGGCCGAGTGGTCTGTACTCCTTGCTATAAAGGCTACTCGGTCAAGAGGTCCCGGGTTCGAATCCCGCTTGGAGCAAATGTTTGTATGATGAGTACGAACATTTGTTAACGAGCCATGGATGTTTATAAAATGAAAATATCTTTATTTAATTAGGCCCCCCAAGAAGCTCTTTCGAATCGTCAACAAAAAAACCCTTATGTCTATCACATAAAAATAATATTAACTAACTAACAATTTCATAATGTTTGTTTCTCTGTCTTATCTGGATCTACGTAAGCTAAGAATGTTATAATGTCTGTCTATCGGTCTGTCTGTCGGTCCGTCTGTCCGTCAGTCTGTCTGTCTGTCTGTCATTCAGTCAGTCTGTCTGTCTGTCTGTCTGTCTGTCTGTCAGTCCGTCTGAATTTACACCGGTTCCAAAAGTTGAACTACCGAGAAGATTCCGGCAACAAACTCGTGTAGTCACTCTTTTCAATTATTAAGTTACAATGTTTAATTACACAGTGATAGTATTTAGCAGTGCAGTGTCGCACAGAGTATAAAAAAGGTATATTAACGTACCAATAAGAACCTAATGACAAGAATATTTACTGTATTTAAAGGCTGTCCGACAATGCACCATCACAATATAGGTATTACAATACACAAAGGTCAACAATTAATATACAAGGATCTAATAAAGCCAAACATCTTTCATTAATTTTAAACACTTGTCTGACCACGTCATTACAATAATAATTGTATTGTTTTATATATAATATCCTATAATGCCATATACCTCAAAAATCCCTCTAAAATGATACTATTGATGAATATGTAGGTAAATTATTACAAAATCAAGGAAGCTTAGAGATGACCATTTCCACTAGTGGCACCTGTTCACAAGTATGACGCATGTGCCAGCCATCGCTCCGCTCAACCATATTATATGTTTATTTAGTATATTTCTAATATTTATATACATATTACTATCATTATTTATCCATTATCTAGTATCCATAACACAAGCTCTTAATGATGCTTACTTTGGGATAGATAATAGGTGTATGTGTGCATATTATTATGGCAGCAGGATTTTCAAACAAACCTGAACCCAATTAGAATGATTTTTTACCATTAATGATCAACAGGTATAAGGAGCGGCCAGGTCTGCCCCAACACAGCGAGGAGTCGGTCAGCGTAACGGTGGAGAAGGGACACGGACCCGCCACGGATAGGCTTGCCTCGCTTAAACAAGCCTTTAGATGCCAATATAATCAGGTAAATTAAATACAATAAAAAAATATATTCTATTTCTAAAATAAAAAATAAGTAAATTATACAGGGTGGTGCCGTCAATACGACAATAAATTAAAACATAGGCTATATTAGTTCAATCAATGAAATCTTTTATTTGCGAATATAGGTATAAAAGTAGATGTTACAAAAATATTTTATAGGAGCGTTCTATATTCTACCACTTGGCATGCAATATAAACTAAACTAATTAATTAAATTAATGAGTACATGTTGAGAAATTAAAGTCAGGAACAAAGCTACTTAATAATATATCGGACCTATATTTATCCACCTAAAATGGTTTTATCAGAGAAAAATTCTTGAATATTATAATAACTTTATTGCACGAGGAAATCTTGTAGTCTTTTTTTAAAAGTAAAAATGTCAGTAATCTCTCGAATAGACGCTGGAATTTTATTGTAAATTTGAGGAGCATGGAAATGGTTTGCCACTTCCAAAAACATCTTATTTGTATGATAATTTCATGACATTTGTATGAAATAATATAACAATGGCTGCATTATTTCATAGAAATGTCATGAAATTATCAAACAAATAATTCCAAACCATTACCATGAACTAATATAGCCCATGTTTTAATTTATTGTCGTATTGACGGCACCACCCTGAATGTAGTTAGTCATTAATATTTATTTGTACTATCTGTATTAATTAGTTTTTGTATTATATTTTGCAGTGCTTATTTAATTTTTCTGGACTCAACTTTCCGGTTGAGTTGCAAATAAAAGATTATTTCGGAAGTCCGGCTCGAAGGACCATAATTTTCAGCATTACCCACATCATTACAGCATTAGGCTATAAAAAGCGGAGTTATTGAATGCTCCATTATCGTTCCACAGTTCACAGCATCATCAGACCATTCATGGGAACAGACCCTGCCAGCCATCCAGCCCGGGGTCAACGCCCCCGCGGCTGAGCAGGACCAATCGGACAAAGCCGACCGCGTGCGCAAGAGTGGCAAACGAAGCCGATGGGAATAAAACCTAGAAACATTTAAGAGAGAAATGCGACTTTTATGTAATATTTATGTAGAAATAGAACACGTATTTCAGTGGTCAAAACGGAATGATACTCCATGGATATCAAAATATCTTAGTCGAGATAAATTGCTTAGGATGTGACACAATAAAAGTATATATGTAGATTGAAAGCATTGAAAGAAATATTATTAAAATTACTGGTTTTTCTGTTGCACTACGAAAGCTGACTCCTATCACCAATGCAATAAGGGTGGTCTAAAGTCGAACTGTTTAACCGGTCGAATATTTTTTTCCGAAAGAAAGTAATTTGGTCATAAGAATGACACTTTAATATCACCTGGTATGAATGGTCCCATTTTTATAGTCAAGATTTGCTGGCGTTTCTATATTTTTTACGTGTGATGTTTACCATTTATCACCAGGTAAATCGTGTTTGGTTGACATTAAAAATAATTGTGAGAGTAAAATATTGATGCAAGTATTTTATAGATATTTGTTTTTATTGTCATTACTGTCTCATTCTACTACCAAAAGTATCACGTATCAATCAGTCCATTCATTTCATTCATTCATTCATTCATTCATAAGTGCTTGTAGTGTCATAAAACGAGAAAAATTACCTAAGTGCCGAAATAACGCATGTAAGTCTAATTTACTCAGATAATATTATTGCCTTGCCCAAAGAATTGTATTGTTATATAAATATAATCTTTATTGCGGACATAAATTATCCATACATGTAAGAAAAATTGTTACTAATTTTTCTTATAGGCTAAGGTTAGTTTTTTTGTATAAAGCACAGCAAAGGACTCAACACTACCTGATGTGAAGCGGTAAGAAGAGTCCATATGCAAAGACAGCTAGTGCAGCTTGAAATACACTGTTCTTGCCGGCCCATAAGGTGCTTTTTCACGCCTCTTTAAAGAACCCATGTTATAAGAAGGAAGGAACACATCGTACTAAAAATATTTTGTACAATAGACAGATAGATAGGTAAACGATCAGTCTCGCCGAGGGAGAACAAATCTACTTGATGGCATGAATCGGCCACGTAATACGTTTAAGATTCCTTTGGTGCTGGCGCGCACTCGGCACATTGCTATGGCACATCGCTTCGCATTAAAGCCTAAGGGGCCATTCATTTATTACGTAAGACGATTTAGGGGGGGAGTGGGGTCGACTAAAGAAAATACATTTATTTATGTCTTATTTTTCTTACAAGGGGGTGGGAGGGAGAGTCTCGATAGCTCTTACGTAAGATCACAAAAATGTGCAAAGTTAAAATTATACTTTGAAAAAGCGCGGCCAACCGTGCGAGTGCCGAGGTTCGCTTGGAGGCGTATAGATAATAAACATTTCTAAACATTGTTACTTTGAGAAATAAACATTACAAAAAAAATGTTCTTTTTTCCTATAGATTCTTACGTAATAAATATTAAACAGGGGGAGAGGGGGTCGGCCTATTCTTATTTTTTTTACAATAGGGGGGGGGGGGGGGAGGGGGTCGACAACTAGCAAAATTGGTCTTACGTAATAAATGAACTGCCCCTAACCTAGCCTATGCGGGCCTCAGCAAACATGCCAGATCCACTGCAGTGCTTTGCCAGGCTCAATAGCACCCTAAACGCATTATTATATTGGACGCATAGGTCATTTAATGCCCTTTGCGTATACCGCACCCCCAGACCGCACGTGTAAAATGATACCGCACGTGTTATAGATTTTTGTGAATCAGCAATAAAGAATATGTGGTATCACGAGGTCAACTACTGACTAGAAACGATGAAATAGATAATGTAGCGTCAAAAATAAAATAAAAGTTATTAATTAGTGATATAGAGTAATATTTTGGCTATTATCACTATAAAACAGTATATTAATGTCACATTTTATACAGGTGGTGTCAATACGACAGTAAATTAAAACATGGGTTAAACTAGTTCTTGGAAATGCTATAATATCATCTGAATAAGATGTATTTGAAAGTTGTAATACATTTCTATGAACCATTCAAGCCCATGTTTCAATTTATTGTCGTTACCACCATGTATAAAGATCCACTCTGTATAAAGATCATCAATCATAGGTGTATCTAACACTAAACCGGTTTTAAAATTCGTAAGTAAACTGTATTTTAGTTTTATAACACCAGTTTATATAAGATATATGTATAAGTGTTACATTACGTCGACGACTTTTATGAAAGAGTCGCGAAGCCTTCACCGGCGACTGTGGAAATCGGCCCATATTAACGACTCGTCAAAACTCGTCAATGGTCGTGGTTGGCCGTCGAACGCGAAAGAACTGTCAGCCAATCAGATTGCTTGAAACTAGACTTGACATAAGATTTAGTTTGTTAAGCGTTTGAGGGTATTGTTTGTGAGTTGCTTTTGAGTGAAGAAGTATTTCTGTTATTATTATATATTCTGCAACTATGTATATATGTGTGTAGTATGTATAAAGAAGCGAGAACGGTCAGTTGTTATGTAACCCCACTTTCATTGCTATTAAGTTTAATTTCGTTTGTAATTCATAATCTGATGGCTTTAACGGGCATACGTTCAAGGCGTATATTGAACGAGTGAATGAAGTTTTGAATAGCGGACTTAAACAAAATGCTCTTATTACTGCCTATCAGTGGGAGCATGTTAATATAGTTTGTTCTATACGATAAGGGTGTCAAGCATAAGGATTGCCATAACCAAAGAGGTTTGTAGCACCTTGGATTTTACTCACGCGTTGCTTACTTCATAAGAATCAAGAAGAGCCGTTTGATAACCCACTGCTCCCAAAATAACCGTTTCTTAATGAACTGTCCGGAGGTACGTTATTTACCTACGATTTTATGTAACGGGGAAGTAATACCCCGACGGGTGCTTAAAATTTGTTAAATAAAAGTAAGAGCACGGTGCCCTTATTTAGTTAACTCTAATGCAACTGCTATTATAATTAAATAATTTAAAAATGGCCTACGTATTGACCCTAATTCTGTAGAACACACGCTAACTGTAAAATAAAGAGCATAATTTGACATTTAGAAACGTGTCTAGGAATCGTCTCCGTACATGCCGTCTTAAATTGTCTATGGTTTCTTCAAAATCTACCTAAATTTAGTTGACAGCTCTAAACAAATTCTTGCTATCTTTTTCCTATTACATATTGCGAGAAAGAGATATACTGTACTTAAATTTAGATTTAGAGTGTGTATTCAGAATTAAGGGTATCCTCATAAAGATTCAGAGATCTACATAGACTCTTACATTGCTATGCAAAATTAACTTGTATTACCACGATATAAAGTTCGTGAATTGTGCAGTAAGCATTTTGGTTAAGGCGAAAAAGATTGTAGTAGATTACAAGCCTGTTTTAATGGAATGAACTATGCTATCGCACTAATGTCACGTGAGTTATATTTATGTAAATAGTAATAAAGTTATATTTAAGATTCTGCTGTTTCATTGTAAATAACTAAATTCTTAGGATTTAATGCCTGGAAACCGTTTTGCAAAGTATCTAATTATACCTACGCTTTGTAATCATTTCTTTTGAGCTGATTGTCATCAAACGCGTAAACAGATCTTCATTTATTATAGCTAAACCATATATCCTAGTCACGCACGTCAGCTTTCTAACAAAAAAACTGAATCAAAATCCGTCCATTCAAACACGATGCCATAGACAAACACAGATACAAAGGTAGACACGTCAAACTTTTAACACCACTCTTTTTTCGTCGGGGGCTAAAACAGATTTTTCTAGATTTGTATGATAGAAACCGTTTTTGAGACAGATGAAAGATAGATTTGAAAAACACGAAAAAGAGCTACAGTTTGCAATAAAAACTTGATTACAAATTATTACAGTTACAATACGATATGGCGTGTGGGTGCTAATGTTCTGGGAAGGTTTAATTCATCCCCGTAACTGCAGACAGGCACGAATGCTCCGATTGCTTAGTCGCCGAGCTCAATTGAAACTTACTCGTGAGGGAACGTTAAACTAGTTTTACACGTAATTGGAGTTGAAAATTAGGATACCAAGGGCCTGATTCTGAATTACCTACATTCGATAGTAAATGTAAGGGAGAGGACTAAAAAATGTATGAAGGCTTAAAATAATTAAGTTTGGTATTGTAATCCTACCTATTTTAGGTGAAAAGCTATAATTAATAGTATTGTCTTACATTTTTGCGAGCACTACACACTTAAAATAAAACCAATTTACCGCATTTGACTCGCGTTTGATTAGATGTTACATTATAGATATAATTATACCTACATTATATTATTAGATGTTAAACACAGATGCGAAACGAAGTCGGCGTGTGTAAACACGCTCTTGACGGGCCCAATCACTACATCAGGATTTGATAAGCCCCAAATCCTCGCCAAAAAACACCGTTTCATTCCAGAATGTTACGTGAGACTAATGAAATCAAAAACATCCTAATTGCAATAGAAAAGATGGTTGTTGGAGTGTACCACCAGCTTGGGATCCCATCATGCGAATAATAAAGTCCCAAGCCCGTCTTCACACTGTCCAAAAAACTGACACCCTGAGCTCTGTAAATCGGACCCCTCAAAATATAACACAGTGATGGTAGTTAACTAAAAACTTATCACAGACATTTATTGACATCTTTAGTCTCCCTGTGACCACGAGCGCTGTAAAGTAATCGAAACGTCGGGTGTATATTAATAATGTAACATGTAATTAAACGCAAGTTAAATCCAGTAAATTGGTAAGGTATATTTTAAAAGGTATATTTATTTAGAATTTTTCATGCATTTAAGAATATGTTTACCTAACGTGTATTTGTGTGTATTTTAAATTGCCTGTATTTGTCTATATTACGTAGCTCGCACAATAAATTACTAAGGTTGAAAGCGAAATTTGACCTGATATACGTAGGTAGGTGTACCATTATATAAGTAAGTAGGTACCTACACTACAAGAATAAATGGGTGAAGTTTCCTCAAATGTAGATTGATATCAGTTCCAGCTTTCGGAAGTGTTTTAAAAGTTTTTAGGCCGATGGCGGCTCTACCGCGTACAGACAGAGTGATCAACTGATTTAGATTTTTCAAATACAATTACCTATCTATATTTTTACAAAAAGGCGTGCTCTGGTTTTGATTACGAAATTATCAAATTTAATGATAGAATTAAGGTAGCTAGAATGTTTTTAGATCTTTGTGCTGCTTTTGACAGTGGAAAGAATAGAATAGAATAAAACTTTATTCAGCATCACAACATAAAAGACTTAATTCTAATACAAAATAAATTATAAATTATCATTGAGTGATTAAGCTGAAATGGTATCCACTCAGCACTTGTCGCAGCAGCTACCAACCACGACGCTGTTTTTCAGTGGAGCCTTTTGTAGGATAAGATTGTGAGAAGGGTAGCCAAGCCAGGGTTAAATAAAAAATAAAAAAAATAGAACAAACACAACAAGCTCGAAAAGCAATCCAATTTGATTAAAAAATTTAATTAAACGGGGATGTACCCCGTTTATGTACAAGACATACAAGGGTATTTATAAAACACACACATATATACATACAATACATATATTCATACATAAATACACACATACAACATATTTAAATATATTAGTAACGGTATATACTTTTATATTTATAATATCAATAATTTTATAGAAAATACTACATACTTATAAAAGAGTTATATAAATCAGCTGATATGAGATACTGATGAGTTTAATATGTCAATTCTTATTGCTGGTTAAGTAAAAAACTCCGAAGATTTTTCTTAAAAGACCTAACACCGGAACAGTTTCTTATCGGAGGAGGTATATTGTTCCAGCATTCATAGTACTAGGTAGATATTCTTCTTATCAAGTCAAAGTATTGTGGAGTAAAGAATTTTTAGCGTTACTAGAGTCATACTTATGAAATAGATACCAATTTGTTAAAGTGAAAACCACTATTGGGGAATGTGTACCTACCTTAGATACTCAGATCGATTTTAGTGCAGCTTGAAAAAGGGGTTCCACAAGGCTCAATATGGGATCCGATATTTTTCTCATTTGTATAAACGATTTAATACCCTACAATGCCCTACATAAATAAATGTTTTCCTTTTACTAATTTAGTAACTTTTGCTGAAGATACTAACGGTGTGACCTCTGATAAGACATTGGATAGGCTTAACTCTCCTATGAACAATGTCACGGAATCTTTTTCTTATTGGTTTATAGAAAACGGACTGAAATAAGCACAAGTAAAACGGATATAATACTTTTAAGAACAACCCAGCTAGAACTAAAGATAAATTGAATAGTCTAATTAAATGAAAAAAAAAAACTTGCAGTCGAAAGCACTGAATTCTTGGGGGTCTCAATTGATGATGATCATACATAGTTAGAAAAGGGAAGTTGACTGTTGGTGGAAAGTACCTACCTATAAGTTCTACACTATTTTATCGGTCTATTATTGCACTAGTTGAATCGCGTTTGAGTTATAATATTAAAGTTTGGGGAAAAATTTAAGTATAAATACAATTTATCTAAAGCTTTTGTTATTCAAAAAAGAGAATTCCACTATGGGAATCGTGCGACCAACCCGTATTGGGCCTGCATTTTTTTATACAACTAGATGACAAATAAGCTGACGATCCACCTGGGTACTACCAGGCTTACTAGCAGACACACAGCGAACTGTTTCACGGCTGAAATAAGTAAGGCAATGGTCCCTACCCAGATAGACGATCCTACATAGGTACGGGTCTACCACATGTAAGCGTGGTGCTGACAGCACCTTTTCCCGCCCTGAAAAAAGCAAAATAGAGCGTTCTATTGATAGCTTAGGAGATAAGTCCCCCGGCCTGTCCCCAACACAACGCTTCAATTCGGTTTTTTAAATAAAAATATACATACAAAAATAATTTTGAAAATCGGTCCGCAATTGACTGAGAAATCGGAGAAAATACATAAAAAAACATACAGTGGAACACAGAACCTCCTCCCTTAGGAAGTCGGTTATAAAGTTAGTCGTCCCACCTGCGCCTTACATCGCAAATTCGCAAGATAGAAATCTACGCGGAGTTTCTTCGTAACTGATAGCAAAACTATGCCAGGCGCCGCGCGCTGACTTCACTAATTCTTAGTTTGAAACAGTCATTTGTTTATGGTGTGCTGCCGCCTGCTTTACTTTGTTAACTGTTATTGACTTGTGAATACACTGGTGAGCAAAGAAAACGACAACACTTGCATGTTTAGGTAATAGGTCCATATTATTATTCAAAGTACCTGCATCAATAGGTTAAAAAATGAAATATTGTTGAAGTTGTACTGTTTAGAAAATTAAAAAAATGGTCATTTTTTTTTTCAAAATTCATCAAAACTGTATGATAATAGATTGCTGACATCAATTAAAACAACTATTATTATGACAACTATTACTAAAAACATAGTTATTATTAATTTTGTCAGTATGACTAAGAAATGTATGGGCATACATTTCTTAGTAATATGGGAACATGTGACGTCACCTGTTCTGCAGATTTTCTACGGTGCGTTTTTGGACGCTGCACCGCAAAACATCAAACATACCACTATATCTGTGAAACTATTGATCTTAGACATACTATTTCTTTTGCAATATTTCTTTATGAGTTATAAACTCCTCATTTATAAAATAAAAAAAAGTTGTCTACTATCCTATTACAGCTCTACTAATCTCAGTAGTTTTTCATAAATCTCTATGCGCGTCAATTTTCGTGCGAAGTGCGAATGAACGCAGTGACAGTAAAACAACAAAATTATCGGTTTTGAAGACAACACCTGAAGCTTGACACTGTCACGCCAATAGGGGCTTTAATGCCAAACTATTGAATTCTAAACTATAATTGCTTTTGTCCAGCGGACAATGCAAAGTAAACTAAATGCTGCTTCCGTTGTCTACATGGCAGGCACAAAACGAATCCACTTCTAACGCGCGTGGCTGTATGGCGCGACGCCATTGGCATCTGGTATTGCGCGCGAAAATTACATTGATATTTAAAAGTTTAAAATCTAATGGTGTTTGTGCAAAAATGAGATGCATTTTATGTAATGAGTGATTTTAATTAAATGGTAGTGATTGGACGTCATAAAACTTTAAAAGTTAAATGTAGTGGCATTGTGTACGTAAATATATTTGGAGAGGTAAGAAAAAAATACTTTTATTTTGATTAGTAAATACCTACTGCATGAGAATTTTTATACTAGGTAGCAATAACGAATAAATTATTGTATGAACATACTTAAGTTAATTTTACCGGGTTGTTTGTAGGTTTCCGTAGGTAATTAAAATGGCAAAAAAAGAATCCTTCGCGTAACAACTTATTGTCGTTGTCGAAAAGACCAGGAGCATATTTATTTTAATATTTCTAGTTATATCATAATACCTATTCGTTAAAAAAAATTTAGGTAGGTAAGTAACTACCTAATTATCAACTCATACTTATGTACTACCTACCTAATTCTACCTATGCATGTCAAGGTAAAAGTGCAAATTAAGTTAACTTATAAATATTACCTGGTGTTATTTTTTATATGGTGCCTCTTGTATTTGGCGTAACAATGAATTATAATGGTGCGTGATTGTCACTTGAAGAGGCATATCCATGGTAATTTATCTAACGTGACGGCAATTTATCAAGTTTATTGCGGTGTCATGGTTATTATACTTATCCTACAACCAACTTGATAACGATTCATACATATTTTTTGTCATAAGTTACTAAAGTAATTATTTACATCGATGCTTAGGTATCATTTGCTTGCCATCAGGTGTATTATCTGCTTGCTTTAAATTCTGCGTTTAAGAACAAAAAAATCAATTTTATAGAAAAAAAGTGTATTTTTTTTAAATTATTGCTTACCTGTCAAACAAAAGGTTAAAATAATGAAATAGTCCATAAAATTGTTCTGAATTCATTATAAAATTGTAGGTATGTGATATTAGGAGATACCATTAACGATAGCTTTATAGGAAAGTTTATTAATACGATGAATAGGGTTACCAACTTTTTATATTTTTTACTCATAAACTTACAAGTGGCGTTATACCTCTGGAGGTCTATGACAATTGAAAAATAAATTCTCTCTGATGCTTGACAGGTTAAACCTTGCTGTCGAAATACACTCTAGGAATGTAAACTACCAGGGTAGAGGTTTAAAATAAACTTCACTTTCAATGGTAATATTTAAAAGGAATTACAAATTTACGGCGGATTGGCACTTATTCCACCTCACCAACCACCAAATAGCATATTGGTAGATTAGTTGGTCCATGATAGAGGTAACAATGTCATTATGACATTATTAATGACATTGTAGGTATGTAAATCTGCGGATGAGTTTGTATTTAATATCTTCACATAGTTAATCTATATCATCTAGGCTTTGGGCCGGCGCGGTGGTGTTATGTATGGCCCAAACTCCTCATGTGTTTCACCATCTAGAAAGGCCTGTGTCTAGCAGTGGGTGCTATATAGGCTTGTGTTAAAGATGATGACCGAGGGTTACAAAACAAAATATCTTTCGGGAACATGCGATCTTTACAAACAAACTTATAAACAAAACCAATATAAAAATGAGAAAAAAGGGGAAAAAGAAGCGTTTTATATTAGTCTATATCGTTTTATATTAATCTATTTATCTATATCTCTATATTTATCATCTCTATCATCACCAGCCTATATACCCACTGCTGGGCACAGGCCTTCCTACATGGATGAAACACATGAGGAGCTTGGGCCATAACACTACCCGCTGGCCCAATGCGGGTTGGTGGGTTAAAGCGGTTGCAGTAACAACCGGGACCAACGGCTGAACGTGCCTTCCGAAGCACGGAGGAGCTCGAAGATGTTTTGTTTTTGTATTCGAAACCAGAGCGCTCAAACCAATACGCCACCGAACTTCTCCTCTTCTCTATATCTAGTTTATTTTATTTTTTTATTTCTGTAATGATTTTAAGTTTTTTTTATAGTTATACTAGATGGTAGGCCCATATGTAGGGTCGTCCTGGTAGGTACCACCACCTTTCTTATTTCAGTCGTGAAACAGTTAGTTTGCTATGTTTCGGAATGAAGGGAAAGGTAAAATTTTAGATAGTAAAGTATAAATACTTGGAATGTTTGTGGTGATAGCGGAAGGATTGGAATTCGTTTTAGGCTAATGAGTGTTTCGAACTTTACTGCTACACGAATACCATTAAGAAATGATTAGTTTTAGATGGTTTTAGTTAAGGCATAGGTAGCGATAGCTAACACAAATGTTTGATGTTACAAATTTGTATGAAATATAATGTTAAAATTAGTTTTATAATTTTTGGTCAACCAAAAATTTTAGTACTATAACTTTTGGAAACACCCCTGGCTATCTAATACCCATGGATATCTCTGGTACTAATATCAGTATCAGAATTTGAAAATTTATAGACATCTGGCTATGTACACAGAGCAACAATCTTAACTGCCCGTTCGAGACGCAACAGACAGAAAGGTAGAAAGAGATGAAATATAATTTCTCACAGAGAAAAATAATTTCATCTCTTTTTACCTTCCTGTCTGTTGCTTCTCGAACGGGCAGTTAAGCTTAAGAGTGTTGTTGTTTGTACACCTCCGATGAGATTCTCCTAAGTCAGCCTTGAATTACCTACCAGTCATTTGATGCGCCGCTATAAGAATGTAATTTGCTAACAATTAAGTCAAATATAAATAATTATTGTTATTTCTTTGATTAGGCCAGGTTAGTGCTATTAGGGTAAGACGGGTAAGATCATAATTAAACATACGTTTTCCTCTATTTATTATACCGACATTCCTGCAAAAAATAGTCTTATTTATATTAAAGAATGTTTGCTATGCAAAGATAAAACTATGGACAGATTAAAAATGTGTCAATTAAAGCTCTGAAACAGGCATATGTCACTATCAACTCATAATATTTTATGATGATTATGAATACGTTTAGTAATTTGGGTGGTGTCATAATATTTGCTATCTTTTCCTAATTTATATTACGAGATCAGTCATTATCATCATCAAATCAGTCGAGAGACGCCCTCTGCTGGGCATAGGCCTCCCTTGATTATCTCAAAGCCGATCGGTGCTGCATAGCGCCGCCACTTCTTGCGAGAACAGTGTAGGTACTACTGTATTTAATTAGAACCAGGCCCTCCTGATTCTGGTTAAGTACAGTTATCAGTTGAAAACCCCTGTTTTTAACAGATTTCTAAATTTTGACATCATTTTCTGATTTTGAACCTTCTTCACTCCGGAGCTTTAAACCAAAATTATTTGTGAAATTTGCTGGGTTCTTCCGGCGATTTTACTGGTAGCCTGGATTTACCAACCGCCAAATACCACCACTGTGACGGTTGCATCGAAGAGGATGCTGATATCGCGCTTTGAAGTCAGCCCTTCCATATCGCACACCCGCTAAAAACTGTCACAAGACTCAAAATCACGAATTGAGTAAATGAACTTTAAAGTTTTTTCGAATATGTAATTGTATTTTACAGTAATAATAATGGTAATAGATTTAAACTAAAAGTAGTATCATATAAGAACTCACTTTATGTCGTTTTTAACCCCTGACGAAAAAGAGGGGTGTTATAAGTTTGACGTGTCTGTCTGTGTATCTGTGTATCTGTGTGTCTGTCTGTGGCATCGTAGCGCCTAAACGAATGGACCGATTTTGATTCGTTTTTTTTTTGTTCGAAAGCTGATGTGCCTACGATGGTTCTTAGCTATAATTTATGAAGATCAGTTCAAGCGTTTGATGACTATCAGCTCATTTTCTACATGATAATAGGGTTTTCCTAACTTTTACACATCCCATTGATTTGAAATTTGGTGTACTGTCACTTCGGTGACATTCCCATGACATACTATCCTTGAGCTGATCCTATACTAGCGAAATGCTTAATTCGTCAGAAACATACAGCAGATATAGCGTGTTTGGGCTCTTATGAATAGTCTCAATGAGATGGTGTTAGGTAATAAGTTACTTAAAATTTTTAATTTTGTATTTTTTACAGAAGATAGTCATTAGAAAAATACATGTCTTACCGCAAAAAACTGAATTTGCCCTTTTTTGTGTTATGACAGTTTTTTAGCGGGTGTGCGTGTGCCTTGGTCGAAAACAACCACTCCTTCCAGACCTTCCAGTAAGAATGGTCAAGAGTGACCGATCGTGGACCGGTGGTTCAAACATTCTGCGAAAACATGATGCAGGAGAAGGAGTCAGAACAACTGCGGGAAGCTGCCGCTACGTCTGCCTCCATCGCAAGAGAGTGGGATGTAGGATAGCAGCTTAAAACCTCTGTCTCCACTACCTCCTCATCGTGTATGTCTTCGGGTGATGATTGGGAATCGTTGCCAATGTAATATACACAAGCCTGAATGTGGTCGGCGCACCAGATGTACGCACCGAAGAGGAGCGTTATTCTACAACGCGCTTAGACGAAAAAAAAAACAAAAAGTTCTAAATACGTATCGTAAATCATTAGAATATTATTCAATTCATTCAGTAACATGCACAAATATTTGTCGTACTTTCGAAATAAAGTATTTTCTTTCTTTTAACATGGTTTCTTACAAAGCTTACCCCATCACAGGCGGTATTGTCATTTGCCGTGTTTAAAAAAAATGTATTTTAAGCTCTATTCTAGCCACGGAGTATATAGTCTTTGATTCTAGCCCTACATTAGACATTTATTCTTATTCCACGGATACTATGGTGGTGTTATCCATGTATTATACTCCATTAGATGATGATTTGTTATTTTTTTACAATCAAGTAGATAACTAGTAAACATATTTTTATTTTATTTCTACAACTCAGTATATACCTATCTACCTATACGTAGGTAATCATAGGTAATTGAGAGTTTCCGTTCGTGACAGTAACATTAGAATAAAGTAACGCCGGAATTTCGTTTTTGTATGACAAATAATTTTTAACTAATAAAATGACATAAATATAAATAACGTATAAGTAAAAGTTTAAATTCAGGAAATATTGAAAAACTTTTTTGGTACTTAAACAAAGTTTACACAGGTTAGCCATCTTAATTTTTAATTATTTTCTATAACGAATTGTTTAATAATATTCTTAAAGTAATGTAATACCTACTGCTCAAACACAAAATGTTTATGCAAATAAATATTCCCATTCTCTCTGTTTTTGAAAGTCATAACATTGTCGATAAGTTATTTTAGAACCAAAGTTTGACATAATTGCTCTATAATCACAGGAGGGAACTGCGTCACTGTCATAGTTTGAAAATAAACAAAATTTATTTACGCTGTAATAGGCTTTAAATTAGAAACACGCGGGTCATTTGACTTGTGACCTTTTCTACAATTATATTGTGTTTTTGTGTGGACGTCACAGCCGACTGAGTCTTTACCTTCCGCCTCTCACGACAATGGGTCACAAGCGACACATCATTGGGAAGCGATTGTAGTTTGTTCAGATGCGCAATTTTTATTGTGACATGTATGTGTAAAATGGTACAGTCCTAGAATTTTCTTCTTAAAATTTTTGTCAGTTACTTTTTTGTTTTTTATACATAACACGGTAATGACTCTAAATCAGCTGATGTGAAACGGTAAGAAGACAGTTGGCATCATGCTGTGTCACACATAGTATTCTAGCCGCCTCCCCCTCTTGCCGGCCTATAAGGTGACTTTTCACGCCTCTATTGAAGAAACCTTTGTTACATGAAGGAAGGAACACAATGACATGTGCTAGCCAACAATTACAAGTTTGAATAGCCAACAATTACAAGTGTGATGTTGGTGAAGACAATTGATTGCTGACTCCGAAGACCGGCAGGACAAAATTTATGCTTTGTTTTATTTGTAAACAAATTACAAAACACTAACTCGCATGTATTTAAAATACGAAATACAAAATATTATTAAGTCGTGTATTTGAAATATGAAATAAAATATACAGCTTTTTGACTATTTGTTTTTTATTGTCAGGCGTTAGGTTATGTAAATAGAAGAGAGCTAATCCAGTCCAGCCTATTAATCAGTAATAAATACTAGATTTTTAAATGAACTTTTAGATAAACAGCCTTTTGTTTCGGAATGAATAAAACCTGCTAAAGGAAACAGGTCCTGCACCCGTAGCATGTTTGTGGATAAAATGTCTCTCCACCCTTTATAGACATAAACATACTGTCCACTTATTAGGAGATAAAATAAGTTTTATCTTTTTCTTTTTAACACTACCTACTTCAGATATAGAGAATTTTTCTGATCGGGTTATTTGGTGGTAGTATTTATCCGTCAGGCTGGCTGCCATCGTCTTACCTAAGTCTACCGCCATAATAATAATGTTAACAACATTGTTGTGTACCGGCAGTTGGAGAGATAGCTGGCTATCTTACTCAGTGGCTGAGGAGTCCGGGTGTAGCTCGCTTCCATCTTCATCCTTATCATCACTTATGATCTAAGAGGACACGGTTACCGCCGCCTATAGACACCTTTTTTTTTTTTTTTTTATACAAAGCACGGCAATTGACCCAACACCACCTGATGTGAAGCGGTAAGGAGAGTCCATATGCGAAGACAGCTAGTGCAGAAACGGACAATGCACTAGCTGCCTCCACCTGGCCGGCCCAAAAGGTGCTTTTTCACGCCTCTCTTGAAGGACCCCATGTTATAGGAAGGAGGAAACACATGCGCTGGCAAAGAATTCCAAGTTCTGGAAGTACGACAAAGAAACGAAGAACTAAATTTCTTTGTGCGTGATGTTGAGGTGGAGACAGTAAATGGATGACTCCGAAGACCAGCACGCGTGCTCCTGAGCAGAAAGGGGGAAGGTGGGATAAGGTCGAAAAGCTCTTCAGAGCACTCTCCGTGATAAAGCCGATAAAAGGCGCTAAGCGACGCAATGTCCCGACGCAATTGTAGAGGCTCAAGTTTGTTCGTGACCTCTACATCGCCAATGATACAGACAGCACGACGCTGCAATCTGTCCAGTGCATCGAGGAGGTACTTGGCGGAGCCATCCCATAAGTGCGAGCAATATTCCACGCAAGACCGGACCTGAGTTTTGTACAGCAGGCATAGCTGGTCAGGCGTGAAAAATCGACGCACCTTGTTCAGGACACCGAGCTTCCGTGAGGCTGTTTTTATCACGGTTTCGATGTAGTTTCTAGAATTGAGATCGCAGCATATCTCCATACCGAGTAAGTTCAAGGAGGCCTGTGCCGAAAGAATAGTACCCTGAAGAGAGGGAAGGGGAAGGAACGGCGACATTTTGGCTGTAAACGCACACACCTGTGTTTTCTTAGCATTGAACTCAACAAGATTGTTAGATCCCCATTCAGATACGAGGTTCAACACCCTGTTGAGCTCAATAGTAAGATTCTCCCTCTCTTTCTCGGTTTCAGCGCGCCCAGCCCCTGGGCGACCGTAATATCCCCCATGCACTGTACTGTCATCCGCATAACAATGAATGCTTCCTAATGGAAGCATATCATTGATATGAAGAAGAAAGAGTGTGGGGGATAAAACAGAGCCTTGTGGTACACCAGCATTCACAGACATGAACCGCGAAGCGCATCCATCTGCGAGGACGCGTATTCTCCGCTCATGTAGGAAGCCGGCGATCCAGTTGCAGAGCTGATCGGGCAGACCGTATGCCGGGAGCTTGGAGAGAAGAGCCTTGTGCCAGACCCGATCAAAAGCTTTGGCAATGTCAAGGCTAACAGCCAGTGACTCACCACGTTTATCAATAGCTTCACCCTAGACATGCATTAAGTACGCTAGAAGATCACCCGTTGACCGTTTCGGCCGAAACCCGTACTGTCGATCATTAATTAATGAGTGAACTTCTAGGTATCGGATCAGCTGGTTATTTATGATCCGCTCCATGACCTTGCAAAGAACTGAGGTGACAGCTATTGGGCGGTAGTTTGCTGGGTCTGATCGGTCTCCCTTTTTGGGGACCGGTTGCACATTGGCCTCTCTCCAAGATTCAGGCACACACCCAGAAGAGAGAGAAAGGCGGTATAGCCGGGTTAAGATGGGAGACAACTCCGCTGCGCATTTATTTAGTACTATCGCTGGGATGCCATCAGGTCCACTAGCTTTCCGGACGTCGATTGACTGCAGCTCCGCACGTACATCACATTGCCTGATACGGATATTAGGCATTGTGTGGCCACAGTGGGAGAGTGTTGGTGGCTGTGAGTTGCAGTCATCGATTCGGGAATGAGCAGCAAAGAGTTTTACCAAAAGATCGGCTTTCTCTTGCGGCTTGTGAGCTAGCGAGCCGTCAGAACATCTCAACGGGGGCAGCGAGGGTTGACAGAAGTTGGACTGCACGGCTTTGGCCAGACGCCAGTAGCTACGGCTTCCCGTAGGATGCGTGAGTAGTTCTTGGCCAACTCGTGCAACGCGCTGTGCATCCGCTCTGATGAATGCCCTCTTGCAGGACTTGGTGGCGTTGTTATAAGCTGCTTTCAGCGAGTCAATGTTAGGATCTCCGCAAGCTCGACCCCTGATCCAAGCGCGGTATGCCGACTGTCTGTTCTCAACAGCTATGGCACACTCCCGGTTGAACCAGAGGTTACGCCTACCCCTACTGATGAGATAGAGTGAGGGATATAGTACTCCATCCCTAACATGATCTCATCAGCAACAGCAGTAGCGCTAGCACTCGGGTCCAGCTCACTGAAGCAGCGCTGCCTCCAAGGGATAGATGCGAAGTAATCCCGCATACCATCCCAATCTGCCGACGCATAGTGCCAGATGCGGCGTTTGGCAACCATAGGTACCGGTGGCGACGCCCGTGGCACCCCAGCGGATATCAGGCAGTGATCCGATGTTCCCAAAGGAGCACGAACCTCTAGCCGATATCCGTCCGAACGAGACGTCAGCAGAAGGTCCAACAATGAGGGCGCGTGACAGACAATGTCTGGAATCCTGGTGGGCTGGTTTACCAGTTGTGTCAGGTCGTGCGTGAGAGCGAAAGCATGGGCAGTTCTACCAGCATGGTCAGTTTTAGAGGAACTTAACCACGACTCGTGGTGAGCATTAAAGTCCCCTAAAAACACCAATTCCGCGGTTGGATACTGCTCCAGCGCAACATCTGCCACCCGACTAAGATGTTCGAAAAGTCGAGTTGTCTCCATGTCACCGCTGTGAGATCTATACAGGCACACGTAGACACGGCTATGTGTGCCCAGGTCCACATGCACCCGAAGAATCGAGTAGGAAGGGTCCTCCAAGCAGCGCAGACGGCGACAGCAAACATCCGCCCGGACAAACAAGCATACCCCGGCCTTCGCTTTGAAGGACTCCTCAAGAGCGTAGCCGGGGTAATCCAAGTAGCTAGTGTCAGCCGGGCGAAGTATTTGCGTCTCCGTCAAAAACAGCATAGCCGGTCGAGCCGTCTCGAGATGTTGGTGGACGGCATTGAGGTTAGCATGGAGCCCACGGATGTTAGTGAGCCCGACCTCAAACAGCGTGGTTGTGGTGGGGGTGTGCACCGCTGATCGACCGTTCATGTTCTTGAGCGCTGCCATAGAATATGATGTAAGGAGGAGAGGCGTGAATTGAGGGAACGTTGCCGCGATATAGACAGTCAAAGCGTGAGGCCTGTTTCCCCAGTTAACAGCCGACAGAAGAGAAGCGCTGACCCGCCGAACGGAAGGGCCCCCGAACCCCCCCGGGAATGGCCGCCGGGACCCCACCACCCGGTCACCAACCGGCACGACGCACCACCCCAAGATTATGCGTGGCATGATAGGGCAGCCTCACGAACTGGTTAGGTTCGCTTGGGCCCCTGTACTGTACCACGGGCGGCCAGCGGAACAGCCGTTTCTTTGGGTCTCCCTGGTCGGCGGGTCAACGCAGTCCACCTGACTCTGGTTAGACGGAAGCCGCACTGACCGAATCCATCGCCGCAACGTCTCCCCAAGCTCTGGTTGTACGCTGACTGATCCCGGAACGCGACCACAAGTGGTCACTTGGCGGGTTTTACGCCATGCGTACGGTGGTCACTAACCAGACGGGTGTTCAGACTAGCGAATGCAAAACCGGACTGTTTTAAAAACCGGTTTTTATTTTCGGTTTTTTTCAAAAAAACCGGTTAACCGGAAAATCCGGATTTTTGGCATATTTTTTTTATTTTAATAAAAACAAAAAAAAAACAAATTTTAAGGGCTCTTGGCATCATTTATTTTAAATTTAAGTCTTATAATCCAATCACAAGAAAATATAGATAATTTATCAATACAGTAAAAATATAAAGAAGCAACAATACATAATTATAAGTAAATAAATAATTTGCTACATTAACTAACAGTTGAACAGAAATATTTTGCAGTCTTTAACTATGTATAAACTTTAAATTTTCAATAATAGCAAAGAGTATCAAATAGATTAATCAATAAATCTTGACGATACTTTTTATTTTCTTAACCCGAGAGTGGGTTGAATAATAGTAAAAATATCGTCTTAAAGTTTTTTTTATACAATTAGATAACAAACAAGCGGAAAGTATAGAAAAGATGGTTTTAAAATATTAAGGTAGTCTGACATTACCAAGAAAATATTAGCTGCGTAGAAAATATATATCATTTAACTTGAATAATAGCCAAAGCAAAATAAAAAACACCAAAAACAGTAAATATTGTACTATTTAAGCAACAGTAATGTTTGTGCATCAAAATAATCAGTGGATATGTGAATGTTAAAAGTATGAACAGTGAAGTAATGTTTACCTACTAATCGAAGTTGTGAGTGATATCTATTAGTGCATAACATTAAATTATAATGAAGGCGCTGTAGTGATAACCAAATAAAACAGAAACAGGTATGTTTTGAAGTGAATAAGTAGAAATAAAAAGGCGAAGATACCGTCATCAACACTAAAAGAAAGATACGAGTACCTATATCTATAATAGTTCAGAAGTCTTGTTGCCTAAGTACACCAATTTCACTACGCACACTTAATGTCTCGGTAGCCGAGTGGTCTCGCGCACTGACTATAATCAACAAGCACGGTGTTCGCGTCCGCCTCCGGCTGTAATAAATTATAACTGGGAATATTTTTATTTTTAAATTAGTTTTCTGAGTTAAGTTAGAAAAATTGAAGAGAAAATAAAATAGAAAAAGAAAAAGTCAATAAATATAAAATATGAATTTCTTAGAGAACATTACTTTTAGGCGCAAGCGTACCCAATCAGACTCCAATACGAACAACGAGAGTTTAATTGAAGATATTAATCTCGACTTAACTTCAAAAAGCTTGCCTGAATTATCAGACGATGAAAATGAACAAGTGAAATACTTCCAGGAGAAAATAGAAAGTTTAACTATTGATTTAGAAAGTGCTCATAAAGAAATTGACTCATTATCAATAGAAAATAGTGATTTGCGACGAATAAATGAGGAGTTACAGAAAAATAATGACTTTTATAAAAAACTTGTTAACAGCCCAGTAAAACAAAAAATTCTCACACCAAAAAGTAAACAACAAAAGATGAATAATAAACAAACACAAACTTCCCCAGTGACATCAAAAAAATCTACACCAGCCAAGATAAGCCAAGAATCTCACACAACACCAATTACTATGAAACGAAACGAAATTGAAAGCCAAGAAATAATAAATGTTAATGAAAATACAGAACGTCAAGGTATTTCATTACAACAGCACAGATCTCACAAAATAAGCATACTGAGTACCAACAAAGAAAATAAAGTTTTACAAAATGCGGTTAGCACTATAGGAGAAGACTACAATATTTGCCATTACCTAACACATAATATTACTACACAACGGTTGCTGGAAGGAATAGAAGCTAAGCTCACAGAATTCACAATGAAAGACTACTGTGTTATTTTTATCGGCGAAGAAGATTTCAAAGTAACCCATAACTACCATTCTCTTATTTCACATATACGAATAAAACTACTTAAAGTAAATCACACTAATGTCATAATTTGTCTGCCCACTTACAAATGCAATAATTTTTCAGCTATGTACAACTCAAGAATAAAAAATTTCAACAATTTGTTATATCAAGATGTTATGACTCACAAGTATGCATATCTTTTAGACTCAAACTTAAATCTAACTTATGACCTAAATATGTTTTATAGACTATCTGGTCAGCTAAATAATTATGGTCTGCGAACTATTTTTAATGATATTGTATGTTTAATTTCAGATATAAAATATAATAATAACAAATACCATTTCGATCCAAACTCTAACAAATCTGATGTTCAGCTTTTTCTTGGATAGATATATTTTTGTAATGCATCAAAATATTGCGGGATTAATTAATAAAACTGATGAACTCTCGGTCTGTCTAAATGAACTGTCAGAAAAAGATATGCATATTGATGTACTTTGTGTTACTGAGCACTTCATAATGGCAGGTTATGAGACTGTTTTGAACTTGCCTAATTATTATCTAGCAGCATGTTTTTGTAGAAAAAATAGTAGGCGAGGTGGAGCTTGTATACTTGTAAAAAAAGAATATCAATGCCGCGAGCTAACAGAAATTGTAGACCTTTCATTGACTGGTGTATTTGAGTGCTGCGCCATAGAGTTAACCTATTATAAAATTGCTATTGTTTGCATATATAGAATACCTAAATTGACCAATATTGGCATCTTTTTTGATAAACTTGAAACTGTCTTGCAGAAATTAAATAAAAATAGATATAAGCACATTTTGATTGCTGGAGACTTTAATATTGACATTCTGAAAGCTAATAATATAGTACTAGAACTAGAATGCCTGCTATTAAATTTCAATCTTAAATTAGCTTTAAATATACCTACTAGAATGAAGAGCCATACATGTATAGACAATTTCGCACACAACTTTAAGGAGAAAAGTTGTAAAGCCAATGTTGTTGAGTTTGCTTTGTCTGACCATACCGCTCAGATACTGAAATGCCCGGTTGAAAGGACATGCAGTATTAAAAACTGGCGCATAAAAAGACGTGATTATAATATTGATAATTTAAACAAATTTAAATCATGTATGGAACAACTGACATTCTCTGAGATTTATAATAAAGATAACCCAAATGACGCATATAATACTTTTGTAGAAGAATTTAAACTATTTTATTCATTATGTTTTCCATTTAAATATAAGACTTTAAGTGCAATACGAAAAAATACAAAATGGATATCTACTGGCATAAAAATTTGCAGTAAAAAGAAACGACAACTATTATGGCAATACAGGTTGAAACCAAATATAAGTAACAAAATCATATTACAAAACTATTGTAAAAGATTTAAAAAAATTATTAATCTAACGCAACGTGCACAAAATACCCACTTAATTAAAACTTCTATTAACAAATCAAAAGCCACATGGAATATCATAAATGATTCTAAGCCAACGTTACCAAAAGACCCTATTAGCAACATAAATATTGGAGGTAGCTTAATTACAAACCCTCAAGATATTGCTAATGGATTTAATAATTATTTCATTGATAAAATTAAGCCTATGCAAAGCTTAGTAGCCAATACAAACGCACTAATAATAAACCAAAAGGACTCATTTTTTATGACTCCTAGTATACCATCGGACATTTTAAATATAATTAAATCATTAAAAAAGACTAACAGCGTAGGTTACGATGAAATTTCAACAAAGGTCATTAAATATGTGGCGGAACAAATCTGCGACCCCCTAAGCTTCATTTTAAACTTGAGCATTTGCGCAGGTTTATATCCAGAAGCCTTAAAAATTTCAGTCGTAAAACCAATATTCAAGAAAAGTGACCGAAAGCAAATGGAAAATTACAGACCGATTTCTCTCATTCCAATTGTCTCTAAAATTTTCGAAAAGTTTATATATAAGGAGTTATACTCGTACATAGAAAAGAAATGCATATTGTGTAGCGAGCAAAAAGGATTTAGGGAAAAAAGAACAATCAACATGGCTATTTATGATTTTTTGCTTTATGTTATGATGAATATGGATAGGACAATACCGGTATGTGCCATTTATTGCGATATGACACAAGCTTTCGATTATGTGGACCACACTACTTTGTTACAAAAATTAGAGTTATATGGTATTAGAGGCAACATCTTGAGTCTTATACATTCGTATCTTGTTGATCGCAAGCAGTATACGGAAATATCGACGATAAGCCCTGTGACTAAAAAGGAAGACGTATGTGTATCAGCGAAACGAACCACTATGTATGGTGTGCCTCAAGGCAGCATATTGGGACCTCTTTTGTTTTTACTTTACATTAATGACTTACCTAGAACGATTAATCAACCTATGACCTTATTTGCAGATGATAGCACAGTATCGATTTCATGTAAAGACATTTCCAATTATGAATTTGACATTAATACAACTTTGACATCAATAATATTATGGCTAGATAGAAATAATTTAAAAATTAATTTAAACAAGACCAACATTATGCATTTCAGACAACGCTCTCAAAATAATTTTGACTTTAATGTCGAGTACAATACTAATATAATTAATAATGTTGAATCCACAAAATTTCTTGGTATTATTATAGACAGACAATTAAATTGGAAATCACATATTGAACATTTGAGTAAGCGAATCAGTAAATCGGCATATGCTCTCTATAGACTGGCTTCGAAACTCAACACTGACGCATTACTTACGGCTTACCATGGTTTGGTAATGTCAGTACTACGTTATGGAATTATCTTTTGGGGAAATTCAACTGACAAAGATATTGCGTTTAAAGCTCAAAAAAGATGCATTAGAGCTATGTTCAATTTAGTTCAGACAGACAGCTGTAAGCCTTTTTTCACAAAACATAAATTATTAACCCTTCCATCTTTATACATTTTTGAAATAGTTATATTCGTCAAGACACATCCCCAATTGTTCAGCCGACAATCTAAAATGGTCGTTCGCAACAGACGCGATGACAGTAGACTTTGTCTTAGAACTGGACGAACTGCTCTTATGCGAAAAAGTGTATTCTGTATGGCTCCAATAATATATAACAGGCTTCCCAAGTCACTGAAGGAACTAAATCTAGAAAGATTTAAGAAAAAGATTCGAAGTTTACTAGCGGACAAATGTTACTACCACATAAGCGAGTTTTTTATGGATTCATTATAAATTTTAATTGACATTCTAATAATTGACCTATAAATAAGTAAATTTGACATTCCATTGATTCTCAACTAATTAATAAGATATTGACATAATTTATATTTGTATTATATTAACTATATTGTACTGATTATAATTTTTTGATCATTTATTTCGCCTTAATTATGATTACAAAATCATAATTTCATTTAATTTGTACGCTTAATAAAGCATAACATGTTTCAAGGACTTCATTCACTTATAGAACATCTTGCATGACAATGTAAACACATGTTACACAAATAAACGATCTTTATCTTTATCTTTAAGTTGACGAAATAACAATTATTTAAGTACAATCGTCAGTGGTTAAAAAATATACAATAAAAAGAAAAATATATTCATAATATATTTTCATTTATATATATTAGTAATAAGAATCGAACCGTGGACACACAGCATGAAGACTGAGTCATTAAGCGATGAGCTACAAGTCATTATTAGAGAGTCGAATTTAAGATTCATATTCTTTGCGCTCGTCTCTAAACGAGGTTTAACTGTGTAAGTCAAATGTTTTAAATTGTAGAACGTCGTAAGTCTCTAACAAGTGTTTCGCTATAGTTTTGTGAGACTGTCACTGGACTTTTGACCGCGACAGTACATACACCTACACCACAGAAGAACGACGTAAGTACGACTACGAGCGACGCGAACGAAATGGCTACAGCGTCCGTCCGTCAAGATGGCGTGTTTTTCTTCAACAGTGTTGTCATAGCATAAAAAATATTAAAAATAACGCTTATGTAAACTATAATTATAATAAATTATTTATGGTTTTAAGGATGGTGTTCGGTTAAGTTGGGAGTTACATTAAGGAAAAAAACGATTTAATTTGTTGTTATAACATTTAATTATAACAAGAAATTTTAGATATCAAGTCTATTAGTTATGTTTAATGAAGACTTGTTTGTTAGTTCGTACACCTGTACATATACCTGGCGGAATATGAAACATCTCTTTTTAACTCTTATAAGCAAAATTCTTCTCCGTCAAAAAAACCGAAAAAACCGGTGTTAATAAAAAAAACCGGTTTTTTAAATGAGAAATTAAATCGAGAAAAAACCGGTTTTTCGGTTTTCGGTTAAACCGGTTTGCATTCCCTAGTTCAGACCCTACCACCAGTCGAGCAGTTGGTAGCTCGGTAATCCCTTAGTCGCCTCTTACGACACCCACGGGAAGAAATGGGGCGGTGAATTGTATTCTTCATCCGTCACCGCACGGACAAAACCTGCAATAACAAGGAAAAATCATTTGATGTTGCAGGCGCGTTGTCATCCTGGGGCCTAAGATGAACTGCCGTCCATGCCCAGTAATTACACTGGCTACCTTTCCCTTTAATCCGAAACACAGTGAACTGTTTCACGGCTGAAATAAGAAAGGCGGTGGTACCGACCCAGACGACCCTACGATTTGATTTTAACGTACAGTACCTACCTATCGGTGCAGTATGGAAAACTTTAAAGATTGTAGAGACAACTTAAGCGGTCAGCATTTTGCTTATGGAAGCTATCAAGCGCTTTGTGGGGCTATTTTCTGCTATTTACTTACTAATTATCGATACGACTTATAAGATCGCTAAATGTATTGGTTCAAATGTATTTTGAAGCTATAAGTATTTGAAATACAAACACAAAATACATCATCGTCAGATATTTGAAATACCAACTACAAATTAGATTTTTAATTAGTTATTTGAAGACCAGCACGCGTGCTCCTTAGTGGTCGGCAAACTTATTAGCCAAAGAGCCAAATATGAACATTACAACAACAAAAATAAAAAATTGGGAGCCAAATCTGCTTGTTTAGTAAAGTTTAATCACACTAAATCAGTAGTACACTAAATAAAACTAAATTTCAAACTTTATAAATATTTATTAATGCGAACAATGTGCTTGCATCTCGTTGGAAAGTTTGAGTAAGTCAGGTTTGTATGTTATTGTTTTTAATTGTAGGCATGATTCCAACTTTTCATCAATAAGACTTTTTATTACTAAGTTGTTTTTTCAATGAAAATATTATTGCGCCTTCCGTGGATATTTGTGTCAGAACCGCACGTAAGGAGCCAAAGAGCCACATGCGGCTCTGGAGCCGCACTTTGCCGACCACTGCCTTAGTGGGAAGGGGGAAAGTGGAATAAGTTTAAAAACTCTTCATGATATACCCGATATTAGTAGATGCTACGCTAAGCGAACGATGAAAATGTAGAGGCTCAAGGCTGTTCGTGATCTGTACATCATCTATGATACGCTGCAATCTGTCCAGTGTATCGAGAAGGTAGGTAGGTAACATACATAAATTTTTATCATAATATAAACAGCCTCGTTAAAAAAAAGTAAAAAGAAACCAATTCAAGTTATTTTCTACTTACATAAATTTTTATTAATACAAATTTGATCAATAATTTAAAATTGAAGTTATTAAATAATCTCATTGAGACTATTATCTCAAACATGCTATATCTGCTGCAGATTTTTGAAGCATCGCGTAGACTAATTTTGATGGTAAAGGATCAGCTCCATAACCTTGAGCTGATCCTTTACCATCAAATAATTTACGGTAATACCTCTTTGTTAATTTGTTAGACTCGGCATCAACATCAATGGCGAGTACATCACTCATCTTCGATTTGCCGATGATATAGTAGTCATGGCAGAATCCCTGGAGGAATTGAACACAATGCTCGACGACCTCGACAGAACCTCCCGACAGGTGGGTCTGAAAATGAACATGGACAAGACAAAAGTTATGTCTAATACCCATGTCGCACCTATACCAGTGACAGTTGGGAGTTCTGTTCTCGAAGTTGTTGACGAGTACATTTACCTCGGACAAATGATCCAGTTAGGTAGGTCCAACTTCGAGAAAGAGGTAAATCGACGAATCCAACTCGGATGGGCAGCGTTCGGGAAATTGCGTAGATCTTCTCGTCCGTAATTCCGCACTGCTTGAAGTCGAAAGTCTTCGACCAGTGTGTGTTGCCAGTGATGACATACGGCTGTGAATCGTGGTCGCTCACTAAAGGCCTTGTGTGCAAGTTCGCAGTTGCACAACGAGCTATGGGACGAGCTATGTTAGATGTTTCTTTGCAAGATAGAAACAGAAATGAGGACATCCGTAAGAGAACCAAAGTTACTGACATAGCACATAGGATTCCGCTCATAGGATTAGCAAATTGAAGTGGCAGTGGGCAGGGCACATAGCGCGCAGAATGGACAGCCGGTGGGGCGTTAAAGTTCTAGAATGGCGACCACGTACCGGAAAGCGCAAAGTAGGACGGCCTCCCACTAGATGGACAGACGACCCGGTCAGGGTCGCGGGGAGCCGTTGGATGCAGGCTGCGCAGAACCGTTTTATTTGGAGATCGATGGGGGAGGCCTTTGTTCAGTAGTGGACATCATAGGTTGGTATGATGATGATGATGACCTCTTTGTAGTGAAGTATTAGGAAACATTTTCAATCTTTGTAGTGAATTATTACTAATAAATAACATATGAAACAATATATTATTATGCTGACCGTCAACCATCCAGCTTTGACCTTAGAAAGTAAATAAAAACGAATTCAAGAAACTAAAAAGTTGAAATTTAAGTTTGAAATTTCTGCTACTATCTATTTTTAACCGACTTCAAAAAAGGAGGAGGTTATCAATTCTTCTGTATGTTTTTTTTTATGTTTGTTACCTCAGAACTTTTGACTGGGTGAACCGATATTGATGATTCTTTTTTGTTCGATGCGGAATAGTTCCCATTAGGTCCCATAAAAATTTTTTGAAAATCCATTAGGTAGTTTGGTTTTTAAATAAAAAAAATGGAAAAATGAAGTCGTCTACATATGCGAAATTGCGGACTTTTCTTTCCTATGAATTTTTAGTGAAATGATACGATAGTAGAAAACAATATAAGCTCACGGTCACCCTTCTAGCTTTGACCTTCAAAAGTTGTCACTAAAAATTGTGAAAAAAATAATAAACAAAAATTAAAACCGACTCCAAAAAACTGAAAAGTCCTTTTCAGTTTTTTGGAGTCAGTTTTAATTTTTGTTTAATTTTTTTTTATGGCAAAACAACGTTTGCGGGGTCAGCTAGTATTTCAATAGAATTTAGATTGACAGTTCCTAAAAAGGTTTGCTATTCTGGTCGTCAACAATAACGCTTACTCAAAGAGGTCTGGTGATGGAATTTGCCAAACTTTTCGTGATGGTTAGAAATGGGCAAATCGAGTAATGTTTATAACCTGCCATCAAGCCATTATTAATTTGTCAAGGGGCGTTATCTCTCCGGAGGGCAATGGCAATTGGAAAATCAACTGTGTCTGGAATCTGGTGCTTGACGGGTTTAAATAATTCGACCTGGGATAAAGTGTCACAACATACAAAGAAATTTAGTAACTCTTTGTCGTACTTCCAACACTTGGAATCGGCCAGCACATGGTCGTGTTTCCTCCTTCCTATAACATGGATTCGTACAAAAGAGCCATGAATCGATACGTTAAGGAACGGCAAGGTAGAGACGGCAAGAGCAGTGCGTTCATGCTGAACTAGCTGTCTTCGCATAACGGGAGACTCTACCGCTTCTCATCAGGTTCTTTATTTTAAAAAAGGATCTTTTTTTACTTACTAATAATTTTGTTCTCATGTAAGTGGATTTTCGTAATCTTTTTAGAGAATAATTCTACACCTTTTTCACGTGAGCGAGGCTACAGCACCAACATATTCGTCTAAAATCCCTAATACCCGTCTAATCTTCATGCAGTCGACAAGGGGCTGTGTCCTAAAGAAATATCGTACATTACTTGAACATAATTAGTAACTGTTAACCTTTAAACGACCTACGTTTTGCATGTTTTCAAACTACGAGTCGATGCGAAAGCGGATGATATGAATATCATAGACATTATCAATTTAATTACATAGTTAATGATAATGATTTCAACGATAATTCGATAGAGAAGCGCAGGACCATGGTCACCTGTGCGCATGACCGACGATATATAATACAGTTTCCGCCGGAAACCGATGACCGCCATTTTGATCTGCGACATTGTGCGTCCGCGCACACCGTGCATAATCGATGTTATACAATCGAACGTACTGACTGTCTGATTGTGAGCTAATATATTCTAATAACTTAAGTTTAGAGCTAGTTTCAAGGATCGAATGTATTGTTCTTCTTTTATTATTCTAAGTAGGGTAACCTTGTTTATTATTTTGGAGCAGATTTTATGTCTAAATCAGTTGTGGTTTGTTTTAACGCCTACTTTATTTTAACAATTATAAATAAAGAAAGAAAACGACGAAAAAAATATGCTCCAGGTGGGAATTGAACCCGAGTCTCCTGATGTCCGGCCAGACGCGATTACCACTACACCACCAGCACTAGGTATAACCTGCTAATTTCTTCACCGCTTTTCATCCTTCTTCATCTTCATCATCATAATCGTGATCTTCGTACAACAATGGACCACGATTATGCAACCGAATGCAAATATTATGTTTACAGTTCCTATAGGTAATAAAAATAAAAAAGTTGTCTAGCGTGTATAACACAGAGTGACAGCCGCTAAAAGATTTGTTTTTAAAAGATTTGTTGTTACTTTTTACTAGCTATGGGATCAGCGGCATCCGCAACAGCTGGTGAAGTCCCTGGTGCCGACCTTCGGCTGCCAGCGACTGGTCTCAAGTTCACTGTTAATCAACTTCGAGGACTGAACGGCTATGTCGACTCGCTCTATGAAGACGATCAGAAGGGTTTGTGCTTTTTAACAACACTTGAATATTTTATAGTAGAGACATTAGAGAGTGGTAAAGATATCACGTGCGTTTCAGACTTTTTCATTCTATGATTGGCTTTTCGATGGTACTAATTTTGACTTAAACCCATATTCTAGATGGCTTTAATTCGTCAAACCGCGTAAGACTCCCGGGAGCCGACAATTAAAAACGCGTATTGTCTAGAATGTTTCTAGACAGGTTAGAGCTAATAGCTAGGACGCGGGACAAATAACGCTGCCGCTGTTTTTTTTCCGCTATTGACTATATTTTTTACTTTTCATCGCTAATCAAAGGTCTATTCTGTTTGCATTATTGTAAGTTAATTAGGTTAACTGCCTCTCTTTCGTTATTCTTCAATGAGAAAGTGATATAATGACTTTTGGAAACATCAAGCTAGTTGCCACTTAGCTGATCCATACACTTCTTTCTTATTTTAATCAATAATGGCAATTTCGGAAATGCTAAACCAAAGCCAAGTAACCGATCTAAATTTTTAGTGCATAGGTAACAGATTCGTAGACTGATATGTGTCTATGTCCACTTAGGTCGTATGTCCACGGAGATGGAGAGCGCCGTTGAGAGCCTGGTGCAACGGATAGTTGATGGAGCTGGACAGAGGGATCCACGGTTCAGGTGTTGTCATATTATTGCTCTGCACAGGGGGAAAAAGGTAACTACGTTCAGATGCAGGCGAAAGTAAATACAGTCATATAACAATTACTTGTAAATGAGGAAGAAAAAATGTTTTTTTTCTAGATTAGATATTTTTTTTCTAGATGAGGTCCCATTCTCTCGAATACCTGGTGACTCTGGATTCGTTGTCTGTGCTAAACAGCTCAGAAGATTGCCGACTCCAGGGTGGGCCAGCCGGCTACGGCAAGATCAGGATCACTGGCCGGGAGGCGGAAAAGTGGGAGGAGTTCCTAACTCCCTCGGGGTATCTCTGCAGGTTTGTGCTTCGTCGATAAATTTAAACTACTCAATAGTTAGAAGCCCAATTGACGCAAAGTTTTTTATTGTTTGTGACTTTTAATTACGTTCCACAAAGATCTGATTAGGTTAAAATAGTTACCTTTGTATAATGTGAACCACTGAAACCTCAGTCTTTGTTAATGAAAGAAATAGGGTCGCACGCATCAAATCTGTACATAGTTGTAAACAAGCATGCCTAGCCCTTAAACATTTCTTTAAATAAAAGAGAATAAAGTATAGGTACAAAGATATAGTAAAGGTAATGGTCGGAACATTTCCATGATGCAGGGACAAAGTGGTGGAGAAGTGGGTGGAGCTGATAGCCCGTTGCGCACAGGCGCGAGGCGGCGGCGGCTCTCGCGTGCTGTGCGCGCGCGCCGCCGCCCGCGCCGAGCCTTACCACTACTGCTACCTTGACAGAGGTGAGTCACTGACGAAGGGGAGTAGTTTAGGATGATTCTAGCTCTTCTTGAGCCTTTCCTAGGTATTCTACATCTAAACACAAGGGATAATAAATAAATCGAACAAATAATTCCACTGTAATTCAGTATATCTACATAATTTACTTTTTATTGAGGTAACTGAACAGCTAAAAGAGAGAACGGCTCTTCTTAACCCCCTATCCAAAAACGAGTGCTGTTGTAAGTTTGACGTGTCTGTCTGTGTATCTGTTTCTGTCTGTGGCATCGTACCTCCTAATGGCGAATGAACCGATTTAAAATCTTTTTTTGTTTAAAAGCTGACGTGTTCGAGATGGTTTTGACCTATAAACTATATGAAGTACAGACGTTTGATGACTATCAGCTAATTTCCTACTTGACCAAAGGGTCTTACTAATATTCTTAATTTTTGATTTTAACATTATTAAAAATGTTTGAAAAATTACTTAGTAATTAAAATATAATAAAACTAGAAAAATTTCACGCCCTGAGGCAGGAAACGAACCAGCGACCTTTCGCAATCCGGGCGACTGCTCTGACCACTGAGCCACCCAGGACTTGGGATATCCCTGTGAAATTCTTCTAGTCTATCTGTGTTTGCGTTTATGAGCTAACGTCCACCCTACAATGTTGAAATACTAACTTTCACAGATCCAATTGATTTGAACTGTTACTTCGGTGGTATTTCCAAGACATGCTAACCTTGAGCTGATCGTGCACCACCAATAGTCTGCGGGCTGCTCACTTCTTCCAAAACTTACAGCAAAAATAGCGTGTTTGGGCTCATAAGAATAGTCTCAGTGAGATGGTGTTAGATAAATGATTGTCGAAGGCGAGAGTTACTTAAAAATTAAAATATTCAATTATTACTACACAAATGTGTAGATTTTATTTATTAAAAAAATGTAACGAATGAAACGATGAAATGTAAAATGTAGGTACATCAAATTGTAAGTGAGATTTATTTGAGCTGTGTACCTACTGTCCCTAACTATAAATAAATAAATAGACAAGAAAAGCAAATAAGCGCACGTCCCGCCTGTCCATTGATTTTCGTTTCCTGTTTGAAATACCATACTAAAAATTTTTTTCACCATCAAATGCAATTACACACCAGCTTTATTACGAAAGCCAGCTCGAGGTCGGTAAGTTAGTTGGACAGTTCTGACAACCGCTAATAGAGTGCAGGCCGCATCCCTGCGGTGTCTGTCACATTTTCTGCTCGACACTGGCATTTTATCTTTTTGTGGGTAAAACTTTTTAATTTATATATCAGTCTCATGGTTTTTAAATGCCATGGTAAATGACGTTGCTGACATTGATTCAACATCAGTTTATAGAATTTTCCAAAATTAGATTTACAAAAAAAATTACAAATTAGATTTTATTTGCGAAGTAATAACATTAACCGCATCTGTTGTCTAGAGGTTGGGACCACTTTTCTCAGAACAAGAACCCCACGGAAATTTTCTGCTCGATTTAGTTGCTGGTAGGGCTTCTCTAAGTCCGCCTTGCTAGTTACCATCATCTTACCTAAGTCTGCCGCCATAACAATAATGTTACCAACATTGTTGTGTTCCGGCAGTTGGAGGTAAGATAGCCAGTTCCTCTGTGGTTTAGGAATTCGGGGGTAACTCGCTTCCTTCGTCGGCCTTATCTTCACTTACCATTAGGTGAGATGACGGCCAAGAGTAACACCGTTGAGATAAAAAAAAATTTCGCAACACAGCACAAAAAAACTACTGTGTGGATTTGTATCCATCCTAGTGATAGTAGTAGTCCTACCGATAAAAAACTTTTAAGAGGCTGATAACTGCTAATTGAGCCTTACTTAAAACTTTATGTAACACAATCTGTGAAATTTAACGCAATGAAAAATATATATTTTACTCTTGGACATATTTTTCCCCAAAACACATTTTAATCAAATCTTTCGATGAAAAAATGCCAGTCACCCATCAAAATCAGCTTGCAGAACAAATTCTGTATTATATGTCAAAGGTTTGTTTTCTGATTTTCTACACAAATTGAGTGCGTCCTCCACCTTACGGAAGATCGTAATCAAACAGCACCACTCTACAGTATGTTACAAAAGTCCGAAATAACATTTTAAGGGGTGGTTCTGTTCCTCGTCAAGAGATGGCTCTGAAAGTTTTAAACCTTTTAGTCCACTTGCTTGTGACAACCCTAAAAAAGGCGGGTATTCAACAACCTGTGCACATACTACGACGACGACCTCAGAATTTCAAATTTTGTAACCGCCGATATAGTGTTGTTCCAGCGGTGAGTAAGATCACCAGAGCATTGAGGGAACGTGGTGTGGTGTTTTAGAAGGGGTACTTATCTATTGCTTGTTTTTAACCCCCGACAAAAAAGAGGGGTGTTATAAGTTTGACGTGGCTGTCTGTTATCTGTGTGTCTTTATATGGCATCGTAGCTCCTAATAGAATAGACCGATTTTGATTTGGTTTTTTTGTTTGAGGTTGGTCTGACTAGGATGGTTCTAAGCTATAATTTATAAAGATCAGTTCAGGCGTTTGATGACTATCAGCTCATTTTCTGCATGACAAAAGAGTTTTACTAACTTTTACAGATGCGACTGATTTGAAATTTGGTGTACTGTCACTTCGATGACATTCACATGACATACTAACCTTGAGCTGATCCTTTAGCATCAAAAAGTCTGCGGGATGTTTAATTCTTCAGATATTTACAGCAGAAATAGCGTGTTTGGGCTCAAAGGAATAGTCTCAATGAGATGGTGTTAGATAGATGATTAATGAGGCCGGGAGTTACTTAAAATTATCAATTTTATATTTTACATAAATAGCTCATCTTTGACAGTCCATAGTAGCTCTTTAGATAAAAGAGTCACGATATTATACATATGAGAGCAAGATATGTTTGATTCAGTATTTCAGAGTTCTTTAACACTCCATTCCAGCAACTCCAACCCAGTCTGGCGCTGAACGTCGACTTGCCATAGTTGAAGGTGCAGCGTGGGTCATGGTCCGCTTCGGTGGTGGACAGGCTGAAGCGAAGCTGGTGCTGGGAGCCAAGACTCAAGGCTGTAGTGGGGCGGCCTATACTTGGAGAGTCCCGCTCACTCACCCACTAGCACCTTTACACTATACCAGCGCGCAGACGGTGAGTATAATCAAACCTCAGAGTCAAGGACTGTAAAAATAATAGCCTTTTACTTTTTTTTTTACCTTGACGGGGTAACTCTTGGCCTTCATCTCACCTGATGTTAAGTGAAAATAAGGCCGACGATGGAAGCGAGTTACACCCGGATTCCTCAACCACAGAGGAACTGGCTATCTTACCTCCAACTGCCGGAACACAACAATGTTGGTAACATTATTGTTATGGCGGCAGACTTAGGTAAGATGATGGTAACTAGCAAGGCGGACTTAGAGAAGCCCTACCAGCAACTAAATCGAGCAGAAAATTTCCGTGGGGTTCTTGTTCTGAGAAAAGTGGTCCCAACCTCTAGACAACAGATGCGGTTAATGTTATTACTTCGCAAATAAAATCTAATTTGTAATTTTTTTTGTAAATCTATATCTTACCTCTAACTGCCGGAACACAACAATACCGTTAACATTATCGTTATGGCGTCAGACTTAGGTAAGATGGTGGTAGCTAGCCAGGCGGACTTAGAAAAGCCCTACCACCAACCAAACCGAGCAGAAAATTACTGCTCCCCTCGGGAATTGAGCCCTGGACCTCTAGATCTGAGGTAGGTGGTCTCAACCACTAGAACACAGAGGCGGTTACTTATTAATCATTGGCGTTTTGTGCTATAACAATACGCAGATAGCGAGTATTTTATTTTATATACAGATTGCAGGGGGACGCTCTCGAAAACGAGGGCAGATGGCACTGCTGGTGAGAAAATACATTGCAAATAGCGAAAAAAAAATCAGCTGTTCCATACAAACAGGTCGTTTAGATTGCAATTTGTATGAAACAGCTAATTTTTTTCGCGATTCCAAATTCATTTTCTAACAAGTGTTTGGGGTGACCAGTACCCTTAGCACGATTTTTTAAAAATTTCGAATCACCATCACATCGAGTAGTTAAGTTAGCTTTGGTCTGGCTTTTGTTTGAAAGCGTGCGTGAACGATACGATTACGATTCGAAGTTTAAAAATGTTCGTGCTAGGGGTACAGCACTGCCATCAGCTCTCGAAAGAGCGTCCCCCTAACAACCTGTGTGTTGATCACTAAATCAGTTAACGACTTCAAGGGCTCGAGATAAGTCTGTTCCATGACTTTCAATTAACGGACTATTGTTTTTATTCAAAATCTCAGTTAGCAACTAGGGTCGCTAATCTTAGACTAGATATTTGAGTAACCCTTCTGGAAGTTTGTTCTTGTTATGGAAGTTTCAGAAATCGCCATATTGATGCCAGATGGTTTGTGATTGTAATATTTGCAAGGCTTTGATCCTGTCAAACATAGAAGAAATTTTCACTGTTATTTTAGTTGATTTCTGATTTAAAAAATTGATAGGAGCAAAAAGGTTTTAAACTTTTTTGATAATAACTGTGGAAAATAAATTAAAACAAGACGAAGTATTGTGTGTATTATAATAATCAATAGTAACGTAAAATGTATTGATCACTAAACCAATATAATTACAAAGCACAACAAAACAAAAAGTTGTTACCACCAAAGGAATCAATATATTTGACAATGACAACAAAAATCAAACCAAATTTTTATCATTATTGACATTTATACATTACTGTAGTTATAAAAAGGTATTAATCATGCCAGCCTGTCACCAATAATAATTATATTGCAACCATATTAAACATTTAAAAATATGAATAAACTCTAGCGCTACTTACGTCATTGACCAACACTGGATCTGCTATAAATTTTCGCAGGGATACTACGCAGCAGCCGTAGGACCCCCTCTATCGGTGGTATGCCCAGACCGCTCCTCCACCTGGCAGTTGTGGCACCCTGCCTTAGAAGCAACTATAGACGCGCACTTCTCTGACTTGTCTACCGTCGCGAGGGTCGCTGGAGCCTTAAACGCGCTTATCGACAAGATGAGGGAGGGCCTTTATCAGGTGTGTACTCGATGCAATGGATGAAGATCTTCGAACATATTTTCCAAGGGTGTGAAATGCTTCGCCGACGAATTTATCGCGGACAAATCCAAAGCCTTTTTCTTAAAGACCAGACAAAATATCTGACTCTGCTTAGTCATAAAAAAATAACAATGAACCCACTAGTAATGCCATTATTTCTACTGAATTTCTATTTCAAATGGTATTTGTGGAATAGATTTTGAATGTGTCTGCAAAAGGTTCGTCGAAGAAAAATTCATCGGCGAAGCGTTTTCCACCGATTTTCCCATTTTAACGGTAGGTAGTTTTATTTGATGATTTGATCAAGTTAATTGTGATGGTGGTATTTTAAAAGTTATATCATTGGCTTTGTTTTTAGATCCCTTTCGTAGCTTTTCTGTGCTTTTTCATACGTCATTTTTAACGTGAAATTCATAATGTGATGTTTAGAGAGCCGATGTTTCAAATCTCATATTAAACAACACTGTGAACCATGTTTTTACTTCAAGTTTCCCCTGAACTTTCCAAGATTGTTGAAATGGAAACCAGCTAACTTTATCTTGATATTTAATGTTTATATTTTATCCTATCAGCAATAACTGTCAATCCACCTATACCCAGCATTAGCCTGCATTTGTTAGGTATTTTGCTTTCTAAACTCTATATGGCTTTATATATGGTTCAAATCAACCGCTTTCAAAATCATCATTAAACTAGACTTCAGTTATCTTCATAGTATTATGTCTTATGGAATTCTTCTCTGGGGTAAAGCTACGACAGACAGGCAATTAAACAAACAGACAGACAGAAAGACAGATTTTAAGACATTGTTAGATAACGTAAATTCAGACATGACAAACAGACTTAGTAGACATTATGACATTGCTAGTTGACTTTTTTTTGTGATAGACAATACTATTATGGAATTTTTGATGAATCGAAAGAGACCTATTTGAATAAATATATTTTTGATTTTGAGTTTGGTTTTTTGATAGCGAAGCAAAGTTGATCGATTATGAGAACTTAAGTCTCAAGCCTCCTTTTCATCATAATATTTTATTTTTGTCGCTGTCTTTCTTGTGTAGGGCACCCTCCGGGTGGTCAGCCGTTACATGGCGAGCTGCGCCTTCCGCCGGAGGCTGGACCGCTGCGCCGCCCAGACTTATCCTTACTCCCGAGCTTTCGTTTCTGCACACGCATCACACCACTTACTATGCGTGTTGGACGAGTGAGTACATTATTACTTTTTGACTTCTAAGATGGACCTCAATATCATAGGCATTAAAAATTATATTACTGATCATCCACTTCACAGATAAAAAGTTTGTATTAAAGTTTAAAAAACTGTACTACGCATAGGTGTTACATTCCTCACGCCTCAGATAAGAGTACGTCCCAGATAATGTGTATGACTTCAGACCTTCTGGAGGTTGCATGCTAGATAACGTAGGGGTCACCAGTGTGCACGAAAATGACGCGTGGCACTATGCATCTGGTGGAGGGGAATGATAGTCTCGACTACGGTGATAGTATTCGTTATTTATTTATAATTTAAAATATTGCAAATTTACAATATGTTATCTGGGACGCACCTCACGGTGGTATCTATAGACCGTTTTTTCCTTACAATAATGTCTATAGATTGGTGTCAATTTGCGAGCGCGGTGGAGTGGCAGGGTACGTGTACCAAATGGATCGAAGTGCGGTGGTAAGGCGCGGGGGGCGCGGCGCCGACTGGGGCTCCGACGCCGCGTGCCTCCGCCACTGCCTGCTGCACCTGCACCGGGCCGCGGGTCAGTACACACACTACACTACACGCCGGCCTCCGCCACTGCCTGCTGCACCTGCACCGGGCCGCGGGTCAGTACACACACTACACTACACGCCGGCCTCCGCCACTGCCTGCTGCACCTGCACCGGGCCGCGGGTCAGTACACACACTACACTACACGCCGGCCTCCGCCACTGCCTGCTGCACCTGCACCGGGCCGCGGGTCAGTACACACACTACACTACACGCCGGCCTCCGCCACTGCCTGCTGCACCTGCACCGGGCCGCGGGTCAGTACACACACTACACTACACGCCGGCCTCCGCCACTGCCTGCTGCACCTGCACCGGGCCGCGGGTCAGTACACACACTACACTACACGCCGGCCTCCGCCACTGCCTGCTGCACCTGCACCGGGCCGCGGGTCAGTACACACACTACACTACACGCCGGCCTCCGCCACTGCCTGCTGCACCTGCACCGGGCCGCGGGTCAGTACACACACTACACTACACGCCGGCCTCCGCCACTGCCTGCTGCACCTGCACCGGGCCGCGGGTCAGTACACACACTACACTACACGCCGGCCTCCGCCACTGCCTGCTGCACCTGCACCGGGCCGCGGGTCAGTACACACACTACACTACACGCCGGCCTCCGCCACTGCCTGCTGCACCTGCACCGGGCCGCGGGTCAGTACACACACTACACTACACGCCGGCCTCCGCCACTGCCTGCTGCACCTGCACCGGGCCGCGGGTCAGTACACACACTACACTACACGCCGGCCTCCGCCACTGCCTGCTGCACCTGCACCGGGCCGCGGGTCAGTACACACACTACACTACACGCCGGCCTCCGCCACTGCCTGCTGCACCTGCACCGGGCCGCGGGTCAGTACACACACTACACTACACGCCGGCCTCCGCCACTGCCTGCTGCACCTGCACCGGGCCGCGGGTCAGTACACACACTACACTACACGCCGGCCTCCGCCACTGCCTGCTGCACCTGCACCGGGCCACGGGTCAGTACACACACTACACTACACGCCGGCCTCCGCCACTGCCTGCTGCACCTGCACCGGGCCGCGGGTCAGTACACACACTACACTACACGCCGGCCTCCGCCACTGCCTGCTGCACCTGCACCGGGCCACGGGTCAGTACACACACTACACTACACGCCGGCCTCCGCCACTGCCTGCTGCACCTGCACCGGGCCGCGGGTCAGTACACACACTACACTACACGCCGGCCTCCGCCACTGCCTGCTGCACCTGCACCGGGCCGCGGGTCAGTACACACACTACACTACACGCCGGCCTCCGCCACTGCCTGCTGCACCTGCACCGGGCCGCGGGTCAGTACACACACTACACTACACGCCGGCCTCCGCCACTGCCTGCTGCACCTGCACCGCGCCGCGGGTCAGTACACACACTACACTACACGCCGGCCTCCGCCACTGCCTGCTGCACCTGCACCGGGCCACGGGTCAGTACACACACTACACTACACGCCGGCCTCCGCCACTGCCTGCTGCACCTGCACCGGGCCGCGGGTCAGTACACACACTACATTACACGCCGGCCTCCGCCACTGCCTGCTGCACCTGCACCGGGCCGCGGGTCAGTACACACACTACACTACACGCCGGCCTCCGCCACTGCCTGCTGCACCTGCACCGGGCCGCGGGTCAGTACACACACTACACTACACGCCGGCCTCCGCCACTGCCTGCTGCACCTGCACCGGGCCGCGGGTCAGTACACACACTACACTACACGCCGGCCTCCGCCACTGCCTGCTGCACCTGCACCGGGCCGCGGGTCAGTACACACACTACACTACACGCCGGCCTCCGCCACTGCCTGCTGCACCTGCACCGGGCCACGGGTCAGTACACACACTACACTACACGCCGGCCTCCGCCACTGCCTGCTGCACCTGCACCGGGCCGCGGGTCAGTACACACACTACACTACACGCCGGCCTCCGCCACTGCCTGCTGCACCTGCACCGGGCCACGGGTCAGTACACACACTACACTACACGCCGGCCTCCGCCACTGCCTGCTGTACCTGCACCGGGCCACGGGTCAGTACACACACTACACTACACGCCGGCCTCCGCCACTGCCTGCTGCACCTGCACCGGGCCACGGGTCAGTACACACACTACACTACACGCCGGCCTCCGCCACTGCCTGCTGCACCTGCACCGGGCCACAGGTCAGTACCCACACTACACTACACGCCGGCCTCCGCCACTGCCTGCTGCACCATATACGATCTCAGTGGATGCGCCTCTAGGCTCATCAGACCACTGCCTCGTCCGGACCCAAGTGCACAGCGCACAGCCTGATGTTCCCCGGCCAGCTGGGTGGCGTCGAGTGTGGCACCACAAGTCAGCAGACTGGGATGGGTTGCGTGAGTTTTACGCATCGTACCCGTGGAAGCAGCTCTGCTTCAAGTCAGATAATCCTGACACCTGTGCGGCTGTAGTCTCTGAGACGATACTGACGGGTATGGAATGTTACATTCCTAACCTGCTAGTAGCCGCAGGTGTTAAGAGGCGACCGTGGTTTAATCGGCCATGCAGGGAAGCTCGCGGAAGCAAGCAGGCTGCGTTTGAGGCTTCGACCACGGCCCAAACCAATCAGGATCCCAACATCTCTGACGTGAAGCGGAAGTTAAACGCTGCTCCTGTAAAAGAGTGATTGCCAGAGCGAAATTCGATTTTGTCGGCAGGATTGGCGATCAATGCCGAGGGAAACTTTTGTAGGTCGTCCTTGCCACCACTACGTAAGCCTGATGGAAACTTGGCCCACAGCGCTAAAGAGAAAGCCGATTTACTGGGTGCTCTCTTTGCCTCGAACTCGACTTTGAATGACGGAGGTGCTGTACCACCTACCATCCCCTGGTGCGGCAACTCTATGCCGGAGATCTCCATTACACAACGGGAGGTACGGCGTGAGTTGTTATCTCTGGATATTCATAAGTCGAGCGGGCCAGACGGTATACCGGCAGTGGTGCTGAAGCAGTGTGCTCCTGAGTTGTGTCCTGTTCTGACGCGTCTTTTCGCGGTTTCATACTCCACCAGGCAAGTTCCGTCTTCATGGAAGACCGCCCATGTGCACCCGGTGCCCAAAAAGGGCGATAGATCAGACCCATCGAATTACAGGCCAATCGCTATAACCTCCCTTCTCTCAAAGGTGATGGAGCGCGTTATAAATACGCAACTCCTCAGGTACCTAGAGGATCACGACCTCATCAGCGACCGTCAATACGGCTTTCGCCACAGTCGCTCGACGGGTGATCTCCTAGTGTATCTCACGCACCGTTGGTCTCTTGCCATTGAGAGTCATGGTGAGGCATTGGCAGTTAGCCTAGATGTAGCGAAGGCGTTCGATCGGGTCTGGCACAGGGGTCTTCTTTCGAAGTTACCATCTTACGGGCTGCCTGAGGGGTTGTGCAAATGGGTCGCTAGCTTTTTGTCCAGCAGATGCATAAGAGCCGTCGTTGACGGCAGTTGCTCGGATAGCATGGACATTAACGCTGGCGTCCCGCAAGGCTCGGTGCTGTCTCCAACATTGTTCCTGCTGCATGTCAATGACATGCTGTCTATTGACGGACTGCATTGTTATGCAGATGACAGTACTGGTGACGCTTACTATACGAGTCGTGCTAATACCCCTCGGTCTACAGTGGAGGAAAGTCGCGGTCGACTTGTGTCTGAAATCGAGAGGTCTCTAATCAGAGTCTCCGATTGGGGACGACTAAACTTAGTCCAATTCAACCCCACTAAGACACAAGTCTGCGCGTTCACCGCTAAAAAAACCCCATTTGCTGTAGCTCCACAATTCCTCGACACTCCGCTTTCCATCTCTACGAGTATCGGGATCCTTGGTGTTGATATCTCTAGCGACGTGCAGTTCCGCAGTCATTTGGAGGATAAAGTCAAGCTGGCATCCAAGAAGCTTGGTGTGCTCAATAGAGCGCGGCGGTATTTCACTTCGGGGCAAAGACTGTTACTGTATAAGTCTCAAGTTAGGCCCCATATGGAGTACTGCTGCCATTTATGGGCGGGAGCGCCTCGATACCAGCTTGGACCATTTGACGTGCTCCAAAGACGCGCTATGAGAATTGTCGACGATCCTGAGCTCACCAGCGGTATTGAACCTTTAAGCCTAAGGAGAGATTTTGCCTCCTTGTGTGTGTTCTACCGTTTGTATAACGGAGCGTGTTCTGAGGAATTATTTGACATGATGCCCACGGCTTCTTTCTATCATCGCACCGCTCGCCAACGGCAGGGAATTCATCCTCACAAATTGGAACCAAAGTGGTCGCGTACTGTACGGTTTCAGAGAAACTTTCTCCCGCGTACGCTCAAGTTGTGGAATGAGCTCCCTGCAGAGGTTTTCTCGAATGAGTACAGCATGGGGTTCTTCAAAAAAGGCGTGAAAAGGTTTTTACAGGGTCGGCAACGCGCAAGTGACACCCCTGGTGTTGCAAGCGTCCATAGGCTACGGTAACCGCTTACCATCAGGTGGGCCGTATGCTTGATTGCCACCTTAGTAGTATAAAAAAAAAAAAAACTTGCACCGGGCCACGGGTCAGTACACACACTACACTACACGCCGGCCTCCGCCACTGCCTGCTGCACCTGCACCGGGCCACGGGTCAGTACCCACACTACACTACACGCCGGCCTCCGCCACTGCCTGCTGCACCTGCACCGGGCCGCGGGTCAGTACCCACACTACACTACACGCCGGCCTCCGCCACTGCCTGCTGCACCTGCACCGGGCCGCGGGTCAGTACCCACACTACACTACACGCCGGCCTCCGCCACTGCCTGCTGCACCTGCACCGGGCCGCGGGTCAGTACACACACTACACTACACGCCGGCCTCCGCCACTGCCTGCTGCACCTGCACCGGGCCGCGGGTCAGTACACACACTATGATACATGTATTTATTTTTCGGGAAATGATCTGCTTACACACCTACCCACCGTGTGTCGATCACACTGATTGTATCAGCACTAGTAATATCCTCTAAAACTCCCCGGTAACTCGACTGCCCTTCGCGGGGGTAGCTTGTTCTCTGCCGAAGCAATTTAACCAGCTCACACACACGCTACTCCTATATTTTTTAGAAATTCATTACTCATATCCACAATTGTAATTAATACGTCAACATTGAAAAAAATTTACTCAGGGTCAGAAGAGATCCCCCCTACGCCCGTGGAGTCGCTAGAAACTGTTCTGTTCTGCCGCTGGGAGAACCTCAACAAGGAATGTAAGGGTTCCGGATCATCGTACTCCCGGAGACAACTACGGTACTTATGGAGGACGGCCACCGAACTCGTGTACTGCAAGAACATGGTGCCAAGTGTGAGTTGGGTCACTTACTTAAATTAATAATGCAAGGCGTCAGTTTTTCACCTGGGGTATAAATGTTTTTGGGTGAAAGTAAAAACACTTCCAAGTTCAAGAATTTTTTATAAATAGCTAGTGGCCGCCCGCGGCTCTGCCACGCCTGCGTGAATATTGGCTATCGCGTTAAAAAGTCCCTGCAGGGTCTCAAAATATCTCCATACCAAATTTCATCTAAATCGCTTCAGTGGTTATTAATTCGCCAAACAATCTTCCACTTCCCATTTTACCCCTTATAGGATATTTTCTGGAATAAAAACTATCCTTTATCCATTCTAAGGATTCAAACTTATCTATATCAAATTTCATCTTAATCGATTATGCGGTTTAAGCGTGAAGAGATAACAGACAACAGACGGGCACACTTTCGCATTTATAATATTAGTATGGATTTCCTTTTCAATAAAATCCTAATATCATGGTCGCTTCTACGCCTTTATTGTTGACTTACTACGTTCGAAAGTCTTAATTCAGAGAAATTGCAGAAAGCAAATTAAATTCTCACTGTACCAACATCGTAAAAACAATAAGTATGTTTATTCCCAAACAGGACACCCATAGCAACTTCCGTGCCAACCTCATTCAGGTAACTTCGCGCGGCGATGAGGCTATAGAGAGCCTGATTCATGTGTTGGCCATCATGCTGGACCAGGCCCGTGACCTCTACATGAATAACTTACACCGCCGTTCGTACGGGGAGCTAGACAGGGACCTCTGTACTTACAGGTAAGTCATCACCAGCCTATTATACGTCGCTGCTGGGCACAGGCCTTCCTACATGGAAGAAACACTCGAGGAGTTTGGGCCATAACACCACCACGCTGGCCCAATGCGGGTTGGTGGGTTAAAGCGGTTGCAGCCACAACCGGGACCAACAGCTTAAAGTGCCTTCCGAAGGGTGGAAGAGGTCGAGATGACAAACTTTGATTGACCCATCCCAGGATCGACGATGGCGAAAGTTGCTTTATTTTTCGAATTGAAACCAGAGCGCTCAATACGCCACCGAGCTCCTCCCGGTCCCACTCCTCTACAGGCAAGTAACCAGGTGATATCACGGCGAGTTTGGTCAAAGCCTGATACAATATAGGTCACTATATTGGGCCTGATTTACGACCTCTACATAAACAACCTATGCTCCTTCACATGAAGGATTATTTTAAGAGAACTGTTTGAGTTCATCTTTACGGCTGGATGATACCATGCAGCCTCAAAAGAGCTTCATTCCCTGAACAGCTAAATAATATGCCCAAAAGCAGTGATAGTGCAAAAAATGACGATATAAAGGTTGTCAATAAAGACTCCATTTATATAACGAGCTTTCTGTTTTTACAACGTATTTATTCTCATGCTTTTCAAAGTGATTTCTTATGCTTACTAGTAATGATTATTCTAGGTGTTCTTTCTTTCGTTTAAGTTAATTCCCTTGATCTGCAGATCCAAAAAGTGGAACAAACTCAAAGAGTACTATGACGCCTCTTCAGCTTGCCTTATAGACGCCATTCGAAGGGACCCAGATCTTCGGCGAGAAGATTTGAAAGACCAGCTTAATATCATGAAAAACGTTCTACATTGGCTCCACAAAGGAGCTAAAGATGACAAGAAGTACCTCGGACCGGTACTGAAACCTTACTTGGATGATCTTTTCACATGCTCCTTGGAGAATGCTTGGTTTCTTGATGACTTTGATGGAAAAACTTGTGAAAAGGAGTTTGAGGGGCTGAAGGAGTACTGTGTTAGTGTCCACGATGGGAGTATAGAACCTTGTATGGGTCTGCTGGATGCTGCGAAAAGATTTTCATGGGCTAAAGCTTTGGTGGACTTCGTGGATAGACTAAGGCATATTGGTAAGTTCTTTATTAGAGCATATCAGTAATTTCCATCCATTATATACTTAAAAAGAAAAGTAACAAAGTTTTCAAAGTTTTCAAATAGTGCTAGAAATAAGTTTATTTTTAAATGATGTTACGGTGCTCTAAGCTTCAAGCCTTAATGATTGGCCTAATATAGCTGTTTATCATCAGGCAGCCAGAGAAGTTGTCAAAAACCAACATAACCTATAACATGCGGCATAAGTAGTTGTAGATTTTTACTCAACCAATTTTTGCAGAGCAGTAAAGGCTTCCTACTTCAGTTCCTGAAGCTCAACTTGCCAAATACCAAAAGGCATTAATCCCTAAATGTTAACGTCTCTTCATGATAATCTTCTCTGATAGTTTAGCTGCAAAAATGTTTTCAATTTCGGATGACATTAATATACCGACCCGAAACGGTCGCCATTGTTAAATCCCGTCTAAAGCTCATTCCCAATGAAAACGATTAGGGTAGACATTCAGTAAAACAACATTAGAAAGTTCCTATACTCGATCGGGTAACTACTAAAATTTTAGGTCAGATTTACATAGCACATGAGAACGTTAACAATTTAAATATGGCCGATATAACGTGGCCTCAGGGAATCCCTTTTGTGGGAGTTTTTAGTTCGCGACCCACAAGTTGAGGGTTCGGCGTACGTTGGCAAAAAGTTAATGCTAGCTGAGACCGCAGTTCGGAATGTAGCAATTCTGGAAGTGGGTATAAAAAATGCATAGATGGTTCTTCTTTGGATTAGTTTGATTTGAACTTTAAGTCTATGTCATGTTCCCTTATTTGATTAGCCAGCACACTTACTATATTTCTTATTTTCTTTAATAAATTTTTACTATAAAGAACTTATTTCTTCAAATCATTTTTATTGAATTTGGGCATTGAAATGTTCTTCTGAAGTGTTTTGATCCCGGTCTTTAACTGTCCCTTCTCTTAAAAATTTGATAACACGTTTTAAAAAGAGGTAGAGCATTTTCCACTCGAATTGAAAGAAAGCATCTGTGGTCTAGTGTTTGAGACCACCTACCTCAGACCTAGAGGTACGGGGTTCGATTCCCGTCGGGGCAGAAATTTTCTGCTTGGTTTGGTTGGTGTTAGGGCTTTTATAAGTCCGCCTGGCTAGCTACCACCATCTTACCTAAGTCTGCCGCCATAACAACAATGTTTGCATTGTTGTGTTTCGGCAGTTAGAGGTAAAATAGCCAGTTTCTCTGTGGTTGAGGAATCCGGGTGTAACTAGCTTAAATCGTCGGCCTTATCTTTACTTAACATCAGGTGAGATGAAGGCCAAGGGTTACCCCGTTAAGGTTAAAAAAAAGCGTCCGATTGGGGAGGCACTTCCACCTCACAGAAATTCAAACGACACTTCTTTGTAGTGTTACAATTCTGGTCCTGCACATCCAACTAATGTTGTATTGGGAGCAGGGACTGGTAAAGGTACTCGGGTTTGAACGGTTTTTTTTGGTACCCGACAGCTTTTTCTCCTTTATTTATGGATATAATGGTACCCGAAAATTTAGATATTACAACCTTAATTTTTAGGTCGGATACTCGTATTTACAAACCGTTTTACACGTAACGTTGCCAGCTTGTGCGATCGGTATACGATTAAATACAGATACCCCAATTTCTAAGGTTAGGAGTTTTGATATATTGGTCGAGTGTAACTGCTACCGTAAATTTAGATATACTGAATTTGGATACTGTTAAAGTTGATACCCGAATTTTGTGTTAACGGTTAGTATCGGGTTTTTAGTCTCTGTTTTGGGAACGTGGGGACTTGTCTCCTATGGTTTTTAATAAAAGACCCTTCAAGTAGGAAACTTATGCTCGAAGTACGACGTATCCTCGTTGAATATTAGAGTAACGGTGTACTAGTTCCGAATCCGCGGTGTTACTAGTTGCCAGTTGTTTGGTAACTTTACTGATTACATAATTGGGCATTACAACGTCTAGAAGAGACGACAGTTGAGATTCAATCTGTGATTTGAAAGTTTGTGTTCCAGAATATCATTTGAAATTGAACCGCTTTACCGGAATTAACTCGCGTTTGATTACAGAGTAATATGTCTATAAGTAATAGAAATGTTGGGTTTAAAATAATAATGCGTATAACATGTTATCAAATGTGTAGTACTCGCGGAAAATAGACAATGCCAGGATGTCAAATAGTTGCTTTGTATTGGCAGCCGTGTTTGAGTTGGATTTATGCAGAGTGAGTAGTGTGGAAAATTTAGTAATTAAAAAAACTAATAAATTTTTTAAAGTATCCTCAGCTCCTGTCTAAAATATCGATAATCCACATAACTATTGAGAACTTCTGTGAAATTGTGCCTAATTGAAAATATTTTCAGGATGCAACTTCTAGAATTTAGAGGATATTAGCTCACCTAAGTATATGCATTTTAAGCGGATATTATATTTTTCAGTTGTAGTTAGAATAGCAATAATAGCATTAATTGGTATGGTATTAAGCTATTCTTAATTTATTCTTAATTTTTGATTTTAACATTATTCTATTTTAATTACCTGGTATTAAGCTATTAAGTGAATATGGTCCATGATAATATAATTTGGACTTGTTACAAAAGAAAATAAATCTTTTAAAATTGTGACTTTATAAAGTAAGTAAGGTTTGATCGAAATGCGACTCTTGGGTTCTATACGCTGTATAAGTTTAGCAAAATTTCTCATAAAATTTGATACCGCAAAACATCCGGTTAAAGTGGACGTGCTGCGAGTGTATAAGGTTCAGCTTGTAGGATAATACTCGTAAATGCAACACGATATTATGCAATCCTGATGTAGAGCAGGTACTGCAACAGATGCAAATATTCATCATGGCGCATAAGTCACTTTGGTGACGGTCGACTTCTATGTCGCCCGCCATATTACCACTGAATAATGGTGGAATTGACGAATCATTTTACTACCAAATAAATACCTATTACAATCGTTACGTCTTCTTTGGTTGTTCATATTTGAATTATTTTTACAAATTTAACGTTGTTAGACAGAGCACCTGTGTAGCACAGCAGTCAGCGTGTCAGCAAATTAATGGTGGTTGGATAAATAATAAATTAACTCTGATAATGATTTCAGTTTGTTTGTATTCGTCACTTTACAATATTGATCACAATCTTAATCACAAAGATAAATTAGGATTACTACAATCACAATGATGGAAACGACACACAGTACATACAAGTTAATGGCGAACGGGAACGGAAGTGATCAGGCAGCTATAGCTGTCAAAACAAAAGTCACAATCATAGAGCTCACTGAGAGCATAGACTAAAATATTATTTTCTCTAACAAACGTATTTTAGTGGAGAATTGCGCCCCAAAATATAGTTTTCAATCTGTAACTAGTTTAGTTCTGGCAGAGTTCATAGGCATTGGCTTCGTACCAAAATAAAAATTACGAATAAAGTTGGAATAGCACTAAAATTAAATTTCAACTGTTTCAATTTCATATCTAGAACTGGCCAACAGCGGCTTATGTCAAAAAGTCTAGTGGACGTTAACTGGCATTAGCATTTAATCATAAAATCAGGGATGTTTATTACATCACAAGAACAGAAGACACAGCGTGGGCATGCCTTCAACAAGGTGGACCAACGATTAACAGATCGCAGGATGCGTGTAGCGCAGGAATTATCGTGGAAATTAGGAGATGCCTTTTATTCTCATAGCTCTCTCGCAGAAGCTATGGAAAGCTTTCCACGAACTTTACTCTAGGAGGATCACCTTTATTATGTCAGGGAGCGACACGGTATCTCCGATCACTGTGGACAAGTCGTTTCTTTCGCGAGAGCATCTTGAAAGGTAAAAAACTAGGTGGTAGGCACGGGCCTACCACCTAGTTTTTTACACCCTACATACGGATGTAGGGTCGTCTGGGTAGGTACCACCGCCTTTCTTATTTCAGCCGTAAAACAGTTCGCTGTGTTTCGGATTGAAGGGAAAGGTAGCCAGTGTAATTACTGGGCATGGACGGCATATCATCTTAGTGAGGCCTAAGGAGGATGACAACGCACCTGCAATATCAAGTGATTTTTCCTTGTTATTACAGGTGTCTATAGGCGGCGGTAACCGCTTACCATCAGGTGGGCCGTCAGCTTGTTTGTCATCTAGTAGTATAAAAAAAAACCTTGAACCTTTGTCAAGGCTCTGCAATTTCACCAGCCCACCCCTAGGCAACCCAGCCTTACGGCCAGGTTTCGCGCCATTAAAGTCACCTTGGTAATTCCAGACGTGAACGCCCGTGCAGGGCTTTATATCCAGCTACACAAACGTTCAAAACAAACCTGCGAAGCGTAAACATAGTGTCTCTTTATAATTGCCTCGGGTCAGTATGCCCCAGCGTCATTGTCGAGCAGGTTAACTGCTCAAAATAGGAGAAATTAGAGAGGTTTGAAGGAGGCCTACACCAAACGATTGATCGATAGTGGCTGAGGAAGAGGAAGAAGAGGTACAACGAAGCAGAATAAAAGTGTGAAACCGTTATTCTTTTTGGCTAGCTACCACCATCTTACCCTACCCAAGTCTGCCGCCAAATCAATAATTTTAACAGCATTGTTATGTTCCGGCCGTTAGAGGTAAGAAAGCCAGTTCCTCTGTGGTTGGACGAATCCGGGTGTAACTCGCTTCCATCGTCGGACTTATATTCACTTACCATCAGGTGAGATGAAGGTCAAGAGTTACCCCGTTAAGGTTAATTTTTTTTTTATTTCACTTAATGATTTAGTCTTCGGTGCTATGTTCCAAATATGTACATTTATTTCTTACAAATGGATTACTGCTTTTGTTTTCACTTAGACTTCCGCCTGGTGTTCCCCACGGGAGACGGTATGGCAGTATCTTATGCTATGAAGCTGCCGTCCCGCCGTGAGCTCAGCTCAGCTCGGACCCTGACCTTGAGTCGCCGGGATAAGGCCGACGCCAAACTGAGGCTTGCCAGGCGGTGCGTGCTGGGAGCCTTCACCGCTGCCCTGGTTGGGGAGAGACGGTAAGAGACAGCTGAATGGTTTAAATGACCTACTTATGTCATGTGAGCTAAGAAGAATTTGAGAGGAGTTCTTATTGTGAGAGGAAATAAGGGAGAAGCCGATGGATTATCTAAGTACACATTATCCCCGCTTGTACGTAATGTTTTATTAAGGCTAGGGTTGCCTGGAAGAGATCTCTTTTAGAGATAAGGTCACCCTTGTACATGTGTTTTCATAATTTTTACTTTTATGTGTACAATAAAGGAAACAATACTATAGTATAATATTATATGTACAATAAATTAAAATATTTAATGAAGGACCATGTCTATCTGCTACGTTTTCTTTCACTACTAAGCAGCTGAACCGATTTAGATTAAATTTGGCTTGGAGATAGATTACACCCTGAGAAGGACATAGGCTACCATTTACCGCGGAAATAGATATTCACGCGAGCGAAGCCGCGGGCCGCCACTACTTTCTTATAAATATTTTGATACATTAATAATAATTATAATACTCATACTCCTATTATCTAGCCGAATGTTAGCATCACTAAATATTAAGACTAAGAGCTTGTGTTATAGATACTAGGTAATGGAGGAGTAGGTAATTATTGGGCATTCTACTTCACTTTTTCTTCACCGTTCGCTCTCTCCGTTCGCTCTCTTGAAAAAGTGAATTAGAACGCCTCAATAATCACTGTGGATCTATTCGAAACAGAATTCATCCAACCCTTATGAATCCTGACGTTCGTTTGATTAATGTTAAAGATACATCCAAATAATGAAACGGTAATTTTGATACCGTTAAGTGAAGTGATAACACAATGCTCAGTGTCGATCACATTCTTAAAGGGGTTAATGTTGCAGCGGCGGTGTATCCCAGTGCAATAACCTCCATAAATTAGTATTTAATTCTTTATTTATGTTATTTAAGCATATCAGTAATTTGATGTAGTCATTTGCCAGAAACCTTTCGAGCCCTGCGGTCAAACTTTATTTACAAACGTATTATGAAATTCGTAAAACAAAAAGAATCATTAAATTTGGAATGTATTTGTCCTACGCCATTGACAGAAGCAAGGCGACACGGAAAGTTATTACCAAACACAATCCGCTGTATTGTTTGCGGTCCGTCCAATTGTGGGAAGACCAATATAGTAATTAGTTTATTATTACATAAAGATGGTCCGAGATTTCAAAACCTTTACGTGTATTCAAAATCTTTATATCAACCTAAATATCTTTATCTCGAAAAAGTATTAGATATGGTTCCAAATACATCGTTTTACAAATACAATCATAATAGCGAAATATTAAGCCCTCACGAAGCGTTACCTAATTCAATTATTATTTTTGACGATGTTGCTTGCGAAAATCAAAATAATATTCGTAGTTATTTTGCCATGGGACGTCATAAGAACATTGATTGTTTTTATATTAACCAAACTTATACTAAAATACCTAAACAACTTGTAAGAGACAATTCTAACTTGATAATTTTGTTTAAGCAAGATGACATCAATTTAAAACACGTTTATGATGAGCATGTTGGGTCTGATATGTCGTGGTCTCAATTCCGTGAAATGTGCTCAACTGTCTGGAGTAAGCCGTACAGTTATCTTGTTATTAATAAAGATTGTGAACGAAATAAAGGATGTTATAGACTGACGTTTGATACGTTTATAGTGGTGGATTAATATACTTATGCAAATGTAATAAAATTATTGAATCATTTATATTTGGCATTTGGAACCGAATGGAATTCCTTTGAAATGGATACGAATCTAAAAGAACAAATTGTAAAATCCGCTAAAGCTGTGAAAAAGAAGGTTGAAATGATAAAGGATGCAAAATATACTAACAATATGGCATTGGAAACAATATTCAAGCCTATAGTTGACCCACTTAATCTGTTAACAAATAAAAATGATATAAAGCATCACGAGGAAGAAACTGAATCTAAACCTACTGTAAAAAAAAGTAAATACGATGAAAGTGAATCATCGTATTCTTCTACTGAAGAATTTAATGAACCTAACAGCGAAGAAGAAGAAGAAGACGACGACGCAGATAATGAAATATACGAAAAATCAAGCAAAACCCTCACTGCATCTTCCACTGAAGATCACAATGTGAGCGAGAGATCGTTTAAGTCTCTGCAATCAACACCGAACCTCAAAAGTCGAAAGTCTATGTCATCTGAAGTAATAAGTCACATACCTTTTGGAATCAGGAACGAACGGGGAAAACTTATGCTCGGGAAAACACGCGTTTATGACGATGGCAATATTCTGACAATCGGAGGTCATCATTTAAATAAAACCAATGGCCTAAAAGAACTATTGTACAAAAAGAAACCTGATTTAGACGTTGTCACAGACGATGACTTACAAAATTATAAATTACTACTTATCGACACCAATGCACACAGGCGCAATTGTGACCCATCCAAACCAATTAATAGTAACAAAGGATTTAAATACATGAATATTATCAAACCAATGTTCAAATTCTCAAGAAATGTAACTACTAGTACGGAGAGTCTTTCACGCGGAAAAGGAATTAAACTCCTGAAAAAGGTTAAAAAAGATACTGATTATATTTATTGGGATGATCCAAATGAGCTAGTAGAACGGTTAAAATTGTTATTCGCATCACGAGATGCAGGTAACACTGGCTTAGATAATGAAATTATTGCAATAGTAGAGGAATTATACGAAGCTGGCATCATAAATAAAAATATAAGTAACATGCAACAATAAAATAAAGCATTCGACTAACAGTAAACAGCCCACGAACACTGCAATGAATATAGACAAATTTGGACATCACGTTCATAAACGTTTACGATTATCAGAGTACATTAATAATTTAAACGACACCTTGATGAAGACAGAAACAGGTGATTACAATTTGCAATCATCGAAATTGAAAGGTCTCATATCACCCGAAGAAGATGATGAAGCTGTGAATAAAGCATATTTGGACAAGACAGCTCAGGAACTGAGAAATGAAATAAAGAAAATTACTGGTGATGTTAAGGTTTACCTTCAAAACTTGGAAAAAGTGATAATAGATCGTCTTAGTACTTCATATTATACAAAATCTGAAATAGATCGCATGATTCAAGCAAAGTCAAAATGAGTAAAAAAGATATAGTTGACGAACTGCACAAAGTGGCAAGAAGAAATTTTCCACGTCGATGTACAGTTATAAGAGGATTGGATGATTTATGGCAAGCAGACCTCATAGATTTTCAAAAATATTCGCAATTCAATAAAGGATATAAATATATTTTAGTAGTAATTGATGCATTATCAAAATTTGTTTGGGTTTATCCTTTGAAATCAAAAGAAAAAAAATGTGTTACAAACGCAATGCAAAGAATATTACTTCATACGTCGCGAAAGCCTAAAAATTTGCAAACTGACTCAGGCAAGGAGTTTTATAATAAAGAGTTTAAGCAACTGGTAAATAAGTATGGCATAAATCATTATTCCACATATTCTGTAAAAAAAGCATCAATTGTAGAAAGAGTGATTAGAACTTTAAAATGTCAGCTTTATAAACTATTTAGTTTATATGGTCGATATAAATGGATCTATAAAATTTTGAACTTCGTCGTGCTAAACTATAATAACACTGTACATCGAATAACAAAACCATTCTGGCTGTCATCTAAAAATATGCTGTTTTAGATGACAGCCAGAATGGTTTTAGGAAAAAGCGTTCTACTGTCTTGGCAGTTTTCAAATTCATGCAAGAAGTTTATAATATACTAAATAGCAAAAAATACGCAGTCGGAATACTCCTTGATATGTCGAAGGCATATGATAGGGTGCAACATAATATCTTATTAGAAAAATTATATAATATAGGAATACGCGGCCAAAGTCATAAATGGATAACGTCTTATCTAAAAGATAGGAAACAATATGTTGATATTGATTATTATGAGAAAGAAACATCGCAAATCTTAAATGTACGGTCAGAATGTAAAACTACAAACGCATCCATCCCACAAGGAAGTGTGATCGGATGTCTATTATTTTTAATATATATAAACGACCTACCTAAAGTCATGACTGATCATTGCGTGTTGTTTGCGGATGATGTCTCGGTACTTACTTCGTGCCAAAACAACACTGATATAAATGGCAAAATTAAATTAATTCTAGACAAATTAACCACATGGATGAATTACAATAACCTTAAAATTAACTTTAGAAAAACAAAACTATTGACGTTCCACCCCTATCAAAAAGTTACATTAAAAATAAACTTCAATTACTGTGACGAGAACTTAGAACCCGTTGATGAATATTCGTTTCTTGGACTAACTATAGACAAAAATATTAACTGGAAACCTCATATAAATAAGTTACTTTCAAAGTTATCCAGATTTTCATACGGCCTCCGTGAAATAAAAAAATATACCGATGAAAAAACGGCACTAGCTGCTTATTACGCATATGCTCACGCGTGGCTAAGCTATGGCATTGCTTTATGGGGAAATAGCAAAGATGCACCAGCTCTCTTTATACAACAAAAGAAGTTGGTACGTATCATAGCAAACATACAACAAACTGACAGCTGCAAACCCGTTTTTCAAAGTAGGGGGATCTTAACTATCCCATGCATGTATATATTGGAAATTTGTAAATTTGTAAAGAAGTATCCATATTTTTTTGCTAGTAGACAGGACTTGCCAACAAAGTACGCCTTGCGTCAAAAAACTAAAACAAGGTTAATGTTGCCCACTTCGAAATTAAAGTTGCACTCTAGTAGCCCGTTAGTAATGGCTGTAAGAATATTTAACAAACTACCAAGTGCGCTTAAAGCAATAGCAAATGATAATAAATTTTACAAAAAATTGAAGACTGTACTTATATTAAAAAGCTACTATACACTACAAGATTACTTTGATGACAATTTAGAGCTAACAAATTAAACGCATTTAAAAATCTATATAATTGACATGAAATTAGGTAATCAAACATTTAATTTAATTATAAAATTGCACAATATTTATATTATAATAACTATAAATTGATTCAATTTTTTTTTTTTTTTTCTCTTTGGGACAGCCAAATTGTGTTAAATATAATATAGGTAAATTATAATAATATTAGTAACATATTAATAAACATAACAAAATATAATAAACGATTAATAAAATAAATAATGACATAAATTAGTTAACAATATTAGAAGAATAAAAGATAGTAATTTGAAAAGTAATAAATTCAATGACACAATATCCTCCTCCCTTCTAATTGCTGTGCCCGACAGGGTCCATGATGTACAGACAAAATATTTTATTTAGACCTTAAGACCATTGTGGAAAAGCAATAAAGTTGAAATTGAAATTGAAATTGAAACATAAACCTATAGATGTTAATAAAGCAAATCAGATGATGGTCAGATCTAATATTATCAAAACACAAAGTCATAAAATTGGTCATACTTTGAAGTTTCATGTTGGCGACCACGTTCGTATAAGTAAGCATAAAGGTGATTTTTATAAAGGTTATACCCCAAACTGGTCAACAGAAATATTTAAAGTATGCAAAGTTAATCATACCAAGCCACCAACTTACCACATAGAAGATAAACACAAACAGAGAATTTTGGGTTCTTTCTACGAATATGAATTACAAAAAACTAAATGTCCTGACCTCTATCTAATTGAAAAAGTTATTAAAAGAAAAGGAAACAAACTCTTTGTAAAATGGTTAGGTCTCAGTGATAAAGATAATAGTTGGGTTCATAAGAATTCATTAGTTCTCTGATATAAATTAAGTGTTTAATTTCAATTCAGTCACTTTAAAAATATCAATGAAGGGAGGAAGTGGTATTATTAACAGTTTAATAAATAACTTACCGTTCGAGTTACACTTACCTGGATATCAATTTTGTGGCCCCGGAACAAAACTTCAGAAAAGGTTACTGAGAGGTGAGAGGGGTATAAATAAATTGGATGAAGCTTGTATGTATCACGATATTGCTTACAACAGTAGTGATCTGAACACACGACATAAAGCTGATTTGGAACTTTTGGATATGGCGAAAAAGAGATTAAAATCAAAAGATGCGAGAAAGGGAGAAAAAATTGCCTCATGGATAGTCAAAAACGCAATGAAAGCAAAGCTCAAAGCTGGTGCTGGAGTGCGTTCATTTATGAAGATAGTTAAAAGAATACAATGTCAACTAAAAAAATTAAAAACTAAAGACAATGGTACAGCTATAAAATATGCTCACGCAGCTGCAAGAAAACTATTCACCGATAAAAAAGGCATACGTTTGCCTCGCTGTATTCCTATTCCTAAAAGTGGTGGACTACTCCCTCTTATTCCTATATTTGCGGGATTATCAGCTCTAGGTTCCCTGGCAGGAGGTGCTGCAGGCATAGCAAAGGCTGTTAATGATTACAAGATTGCTCAAAAAAATCTCCAAGAATCTGAAAGACATAACAAGATGATGGAATCTGTTGCTCTCGGAAAAGGGCTGTTCATCAAGACTAATAAAAAAGGTGCAGGCTTATACTTAAATCCTTCAAAAAACTAATTAAACGGCTACCCAGGCGACCTCTCACCAATTTGGATATTTTAGAACATGCGAGTGATATACCACATTTTCGTGGTGTTTTTATGAGAGATAAATTACCTTCAAAACCAAAAAAAAATGAATGTGCAATAATAAATTTAGATAGATCTAATAATCCGGGAACTCATTGGGTAGCTTATGTAAAACAAAATAATTACTGTGAATATTTTGACAGTTTTGGTAATCTTAAACCACCTTTAGAATTAATAAGTTATTTGAGGTACATGCCTATAAACTATAATTATATACAACATCAAACTTTCGGTACTGTCAACTGTGGTCACCTTTGTTTAAAATTTTTAAGAGACTATTGGAAAAAACCGTTTATATAAAACATGAAATAAAAGTTATTTGTCAGTTTAAAAATGTCTTTCACTGTGTCAATAACAGGAAGAGGAGCCTCTTTGTTATCAAACTATTCACCAACTTTACAGTTACGTGGAGATTATGAGTGTGGACTATTGTATTTTTCTACATTTAATTCTATTCCTAATATAGATGACAGAAATAATAAGTTTTATTATGGTAAAGATGAAGTCATCAAAATACCGGAAGGATCGTATGAGCTTCAAGATATTTGTGATTTTTTAAAATGTAACATCAAAAATACCACGCTAAAGTTAACATGCAATAACAATACATTAAAGACCAATATTTTTTGTTCCAAAGATGTCCACTTTGACAAAAGTGACTCACTTGGTAAAATTTTGGGGTTTGGTATGGAAAAAGTAAAAGCTAATATAAGTACTGAATCTCAACACCCCGTAAGCATTTTATCAACAACCATCGTGCGCATAGAATGCGATGTAGTAAGTGGATCATTCGTGAACGGAAGAGCAAGTCATATAATTTATGAATTTATACCAAAAGTACCACCTGGTTATCGAATTATTGAATCACCAAAGAACTTAATTTACTTTCCAGTGAACCAAAGTTCCATTAGTGCTATAAATATCAGATTGTTAGACGCTGAAAACAAACAAATAAATTTACGTGGTGAAGAAGTACAACTATATTTACACTTTAGAAAAAAATGTTGAATTTTAATAAAAACCCCTCAACTTCCTGTATTCAAGTCAGTTCTAACGGGGCATCACATAAAGGTACACCACTTCAATTAAAAAAGAAGCTGAGCAAGAGCAACAAGGAATTTCTCAAGCTAATAGGCCTTTTAAAATGAACATTTTAAATATTTCTCAACCAGCCTCATATGATAACAGCATTGAAAGTTTTGAATATCATTCGTATAAACCGTACGTAACAAGTTTCAACAAGAATGATGAAATACGAATACCCATTAATCAGCAAGATTTATACGTACTGCCCTCACTCAGCACTTTATACATTGAGGGCAAAGTCGATATGTATAAGTATGACAGCACTACTAAACAAAAAGAAAGAGTGACGAGTGTGCGTTTTGTAAATAACCCAGTGTTATTTTTATTTCAAGACATTCGATACGAGCTAAACGGAGTAGAAATCGATAAAATAAAAAATGCAGGAATTACAACCACAATAAAATCTTATCTTTCGTTAAATGAAAATGAGTCCAAATGTGCAAGAGTTTGGGGCTGGTCCACTACAGGTACAACGACTGTTAATAATGGAGTTTTTTCAGCGTCTATACCACTGAATAAAATATTAGGTTTTGCAGAAGATTATGAAAAAATCATAATAAACTGTAAACATGAGCTAGTACTATTGAGAAGTAACACAAATCTCAATGCCTTAAAATTAAATTCCGGTGACGTCGTGGAGGATATAATAATAAGTAAAATTGCTTGGCGTGTTCCACATATTAAAGTATCAGATCGTGAAAGAATTATTTTTTATTAAAGCATTTAGAGAAAGATCGAGCTATAACACTAGCATTTCGCAATTGGGACCTTTATGAATATCCATTACTACCCAAAACACGTAAACATACTTGGTCTATTAAAACTTCATCACAGATCGAAAAACCGCGATTCGTTGTTATTGCTTTACAAACTAACCGTAAACATAACGCGGAAATGTCAATGGCAGAGTTCGACCATTGTAATATACGTGATATAAGAGTCTTTTTAAATTCATCGTATTATCCTTATGAAGGACTAAATCTAAATTTCTCTGGTAATACATTTTCATTAATATACGAACAGTATGCAAGATTTCAACACTCTTATCACGGACGCCGACCAGAACCGTTGATGAGTTTGAAAGAATTCAAAGACATTGCTCCGTTATTCGTCATTGACTGTTCTCGCCAACAAGAAATGCTAAAGGGATCAATAGATGTGAGAGTTGAAATCGAAGCAGATCAAGAGATACCTGATCGGACTGCTGCATATTGTCTTATATTGAACGACTGCATATTTGAATACAAGCCATTGACTAACATTGTTAAAAAATTATCATGAGTGAGACGATCATTGCAGATTTGCAAGGATTTAAAAACGATAAAAATGAGTTTATTATAAAAGAATTTGCAATAGCCACACAAGACTTTACTCATGTATTTGTGATAAAACCTCCTTATCAGTTCTCTAAATTAAATGAAGAAGAAAAGAAACAAGTACGTTGGATAGAAAGGAATAGAGGGTATCGCTGGAGTGATGGATATATTGACTACAGAGAATTTCGTAGAATTGTCAAACCTTATTTAAAAGACAGGAAAATATTTGTAAAAGGTGCTGAAAAGATCATGTGGGTGCAAGATTTATGTGGTCATAATAATATTACAGATATCACTACTAAAGGTATTCCAAATTTAAATATACTGAGTGAACTGTATAGTAAAAGTATGTTTCATTGTTTAATTCATAAGAAAAGTTGCGCTTTAAGAAATGTTCTGTGTATTAAAAAATGGTGTTTAGAAAATGATTGTATTGATTTCATAAGGCAATTATAATGAACTTTAAATAAAAACAATTACGTTATTAAAAATCTATTTTTATTTTTTACTCAAATCATAGACACAATTACAAAATACTACATAATTACTTCAATTTACGGATTTATATATTAAATAAAACTATAAATATTTAAATGAATATATTTTTTTTACAATTTCAAATTATTACATAGTCAAATCCATTACAAATTAAGTAAATAAATATGAAACATATACTTAGAAAAATAATACAGATTTATTATTAAAATTAAGTACATTTTTTACAATAAATTAAAATTATTAAAACTATTTACAATATCTGAAAAATATTAAAACTAAAAGTAATCACCAACAAGTTTTCTAGAAATCTTATTTATCACATTTTCAGTCAGTTCCATGATCTCGTCTATATTATCTTTAACCACATATTGAACACTGATCAACATGTTGTCGTCAGGTTCACTGCACTGCGATTCTGATGAAGCACATGTGTAAGTCGGAGAAGCAGGTTCGTTCTCCAAATCCAAAACTTGGATTTGAATAAGTTTTTTCCCTTTTCGGTGGTCCTTGGTTATGATATAAGACGTTGGCAAGACCCCTTTCCTTTTTCTGACATCAGCTCGTCTTTCTTTCTTCTGCATTTGTGCTGTCGAACGGTTTTTCGCCATTGCTGCTAAAACACATTCACGAAGACCTTCATCAGGGTCTTGTGCGTATTGGGAAAACATCACGCATGAGTCTTGAGTATCAGCCATAATCTGTAATATAATTTTTGTATTAAAAAACTTATAAAACAATGAATTAGGTAACGTTTGGGTGTAACACAGCCTTTAAAAGTTTTACTTACGTTTTATCAAAGACAAGAAGCGATGCAGCTGTGTACAAAAAATACTAACGACGTGTGAGCGATCAGTTCGAAAAATGAGTAGAGCTACTATACTCAGTGCAGTGTAATTATATATTCTGTATTTCATTGCTAATGAAAACCCCGCCTCCCGCGACCCCGCAGACGTGCGAGTCACGCGGCAAGCAATATTATACTTTCGTCAGCAATATTATACAATATCTGAATCACACGATTAGCACACCAATTGTTGCAAAATAATTTTAATGACCCTATTTTCTGAGTGTAATATGAAACTTACCATGTAAAAAGAAAAGTGAATTATTTTAGATTAATGTAATAAAACAACACAATTAATTGAAGTATTATATTTAAAACCTTTACACAATTTAAACAATTCATTATCCAATATAATAAAATTATTTAATAAAATATAATCTAAAATATAAAACAATAGAAAAAGTTTATGCACCAGTCTATTTAATTAAATTGAATTAAATACTAACATAAACATTATTATAATCTATATAATTGATCCAGTCTATTTAGTTTTAATAAACGAAATGTAATTATATATGTACCTATTTTAATTTAAAAAAAGCTGGACTTATGACCCCAAGCTAATGTACTTATATTATCTTTTAAAATGATACGTTTATCATCATTACACGAGAGGGCTACTTTATTTACAGATTGGGTAAATATTTGATGTTTGAAAGACTTAAAAACTATATTTTTTTTCCGTATGATTTCATTATGCCGTAACACTTTGTTATAATCTTTGAAAAACAACTGTTTAATGACGGGTTTTTTGATACCTTTTGCCTTTTTTATTTCTTTATTTTCAGTTTTGATACAGTATAATTTGGATCTCAAACCAACAAATTCTGTAATAAGTTGTCCGCCCAGCTCGTCCTTAAACAAGCCTGGAACCTTTTTATTTCGAAGTGTAATACCGTGTGAATTATTTTCATCATAGTTACTTGTATCAAAGTAGGTACTAAATCTTAGTCTTAAGTCATTATATATGTCACTGGTCTGTATGGAGTACAGAAAACTATCCGTATCCGTATAGCAAAGTTTCAAATTATTGCCATAAAATGGCTTCATAACAGAGTAGTGAAAATTGTACATGTGGCTTTTAGAAATTTCTAACACCGTAAATCCTATATATATAGGTTTATCGAGTAGTATTGATTCCGGCTTCATTTGAACTGCAACAAAATTTTCAGAGAAAACAGTTGAACTATGATAATTAGGCCTCGCTATTAATTGCTCTGCAGCATACTGTTTCTTTGTTTTATTTTGGCTGTCAGCCCATTGATTAACTAACTTTACATCCACCCTTTTTTCAGCGTCTTCTAAAGTTTTTCCAAAGATACTATTATTTAATAGCTTAAAAAAATCTTGCTCAAATGTAGACGTTGCTTTTTGTCGTAATTCGGTATTTAAATCAATATATTGTTTTAGATAAGGACTTTGCTTGAATTTTATCACCTTGTGAATTTTCTTTAGCTTTAACCCATGATCTAAGCATGTTTTTAAATGCACATAATGGATAACATAGTTAAATTTATCATATAAGTTTGGTATTAATTTAGGCGTTTTTGAACCAGGTGGAGTAAATTTTTGTGGACAAAATGGTAAATCGTTATGTGAAGCATGTAGATGTTCCCGATATTCTAAATCAACCTCTAAAATATAACCTTCTGAGGAGTCATTGGGTGTTTTAAGGATTTCATGTGTATTAATTTCTGATGCACTCATTAACCGAAAATCAGAATGAGGCAAATTCGAGCACATTGCGTAGCCGTACAAATTATTGCAATCTATGTAAAATAAATAATTATCCGAGATAGTCTTATCGTAATCAGACAAGTACATGTTGTTTGCTTTTGCATATCTGGTAGAACATAGACACACGCCCCCGCGGATACCTTTCTGAATTAATCGAATTATTTCCAAGTCTTCTATTAATTGAAGTTTAACCTTCGTTTTAAGAAGCATGGCGTCAAAACTTAAACTTGGGGCTGTAAGATAAAACGAAGGATCCAAATTGTAATTAGTTTTACAAGTATGACGAAATTTTTCAAATACGTCTGACAGTAAAAGTACGTCTGATTTCAAGTACAAATCTGTATAATCGCCCAGATTTTTTAAGTTGAATGATTTCCAGACGCGCTCAGCATGATGATAATCAGACTCTGAAACAGTAGAATCACTCAAACTACTGTAGAAGCATTTACGTGGAGGTAATTTTTTTTCACTGTATGATTTCCAATTAGTCATGTATTCGTAAGGGTATACACCTTTTCTTCTTAACAATTCGAACTGTTCTTTTTCTGGGGAAAAATGTAATAAATGAACAAAATCCTTTGTGTTTAAATTTGAAACGAGTTTTTCAAGACTTGTGCCCAAAAATTTAAAAGAGTCCACAAAACGAACAGCCATGTATTCATTTTCGTCTGTTGTAAAAAACTTAGTAAATGAGATATAGTTCTCTTTATTTTTAGCTATAACTTTTATAGACCCTGGTGTTTGACCCAATTGACGTATAAATAAATGACTGTCATAGCCGGACAAGTTGTGAAAAAATACAGGTACAAATTGAGGTAAACGATTTTTGAGATTGCAATAAGAATGTGCGGCTCCGCGATACTTACCGGTCAGATGGCAATGGTCTCTTACTCTGTCATCAAATAATATTTGATTACAGAGGTAACATAATTTAGTTTCATGAAAAGTTTCCATTTCCTTTGCCGACAGGTTTTTAATAGGAATTATATTCTTATAAATTTTTAATATCTTAGTTATATCCGTCTTAAGGTTTTTGATAAATATATCTACACAATCTTGACCACGATAGGACACGTACCGATTCAAGGAACTATCGTATGAACATACAACGTAATAAGCAAATGCAGCTGGAATATGTTTTTGAAACACTTCCGTACAACTTGAACGCTGTCCATCCGGACTGGGCTCCAATAGTGATTCAAAATCTGCATAAATCACAAAAGGCATGTCCTGCATTTTTTCAAAGTTTTTAAACTGTATAAGTGTGCCGAGCTTCGGCAAAATAGTTGCGACACCACCACAAACATGAGAGTTCAACTTATATTCGTCCCGAAAAAATATCATACAATCATCACAAAAATGTATTTTGCAATGATGCTTTGTTATTTGGGATCTCAATAAGCGACTTAAATTTTTTATCAAGCAATAATGAGTAAGGTTTCCCTTTTCTATAAACAATAGGTTAATATGGTTCTTTTTTTTATTCTGAGTTCTGTATAATGGACCAACAATATTCGTTTTATTTTTAATTCCGTAAACGTTTATGCTTATATTAGGATTATTTTTTTCGAATGTTTTTATATCGAAAAAATTTACAGGAAACGACATATTATCTATATTCAGTACATTCTGAAAATTCGGATACGAAGAAGTTCGATGTGCATTACTTTCAACGGGAAATAATGCTGCCATTATGCTCCACAAAAAACAATACTGATCTCTGTTTTGAATGTTAATACATGCATGTTTAAATTTCAAAGCTTTCGGCAAGTCAATAAATTTAGAAGCTCTCAAAGGATTATATTTATTAATATTAATTTCTAAATGACAATTACGCAAAAACGACCAACCACTGTCTCGTTCTTGAAATTCGTCAATTTTTGTTGAAATAGTACTGATTACATTAGAAAAAATTTCATCAAAATCAAAGTTCTTGTGTATGGTAATGTTTTCTGTAGCAAAAGACTTGATAGCAGACTTTACCGAATCATTATTGCATATACAAAATTCAGCAAATAACTCAAAGTTAACTTTTATACTATCATAAGTCATCTGGCGAGCTTTTAGCAGCTGGGAAACGCGCGAGCGCATGTCATGCAGGTACTCAGCCGGCATCCGTTCGCCGCTGGTTGTATCGCCTGTTCGTAAACGATATGATGCGATTCGACTACGGAACGCACTACTTATTTTTTCAATACCATCACTTATTTCGACGATAGAGTTATTTTTGTGTACGTTGCTTTTTAAGTGACCTGAGAAAGCATTGCTTTTGACCGATACATCGCAAACAGTACAATATACTGTCTTTTTTGACATTCTGAAGGAATGGAAAAAAAATTCTTACTACAGAAAAGGTTTGAATAAGAAAATTAAATAGACTGGGCACTGACTAATACATTATAAGTAAAACTATAAAACCATCGACAAATAAAATAACTTATACTATTTTTTCTTATCAGCGAAAAAGGTGCCCTCCTCGACAAATTCCGCTCGCGCTCGCTTGATAAACTGACGCAGTGGGTTCAAGTTTTCAGCGTTTGAAGTCGATAGCACCGATTTCTCCCAACGATCCTTCGGTTCAACAGATCTAATGTCTTCGGTGTTATAGAGCCGAAGCTCTACGAACAGATCACCTGATAGGTTCGCTGTGCGTCGCAGGAACCCATCCGCTACTCGACGCGTCAGCACAGACTGCAGGTGGTTGGACGGAGGGCGCCTGCGGCTGGCCTCGATTTCCTCTTCGTCGTCGAACTCGAACTTCCACCCAGCAGGCCGAGCTCGTTTTTCTACGATCTCGGTTAACTTGCGCTTAGATGTGGTGGGTTTTTTTACCGCTTTCTTCGTTCTGAAATTATAAGTTAAACAAGAATTAAACATCTCTTCTTACTTTAATTTTTTGCTAAAATATTTACGTATTTCTTATATATATTATTTTAAGTTAATAGTTGACTTCAACCTACTAAAAAGGACATGGGAAATTACCGTTTATTAAGTTGCTCGTCGTCAGAATCGCAAATGGCTTTCTTAGAAGTCACCTTTCGGGGCCGTTGTGCAGTCTCCACCCTGTAATAGAGCAATATTACCTTTATTATCATAGCTTATATTGGGGCATGATATGCAAATGAATAAAAATCAATAATTACTTATTTTTATAATAATCATATTATAGTAACTATTTACCTAATTTCAAGTAGTAATTTTAATCAGTCGACTTTTATCTATTACGAAGACGAATCCACATTTACTCTAAGGCGCACCGCACACCGAAGATACATGCGACATAAGTGTAAAAAAATACATAAATTTATTTCTAAATTAAGTAAGATCATAATGTGTCTTTGGGGTGTGGTGCACCACCAAGAGAATTATATTCTAACTTACCGTTTATTCAGCTGCTCGTCTTCAGAGTCGTACTCGTCGATCACTTTATTGACAATATTTCGGGAACGATGTGCTGTCTCCGACCTGAAGATAATAGAACAATAACGTGCATTAAGATGTGCACTTGACATGATAAACAAACAAACTAAAAACGCCAAATATTATAAAAGAGATAACAATCCTATGATGATCGATCTATGTGATAGAAAACTTACTGTTTGTTTATTTCTTCGTCTTCGGAATCGAAGTACGACTCTCTCGTATTCTTCTTCTTTTGTAAACTGGCAGCGCCGGCAGTCTTTCTGTTATAGTATTCGGTGTCCGACATTTCCAAAGTAAATAAATGCTCAGAAATTATAAACAAATATAATAAATCGTTAAAAAACTTACGAACATGATATCAATGCAGAGAATCCTCGTGGTAGCAAGATGTTTAGTAACTAACACAGAGTATCAGCCTAGCAGCACTGAAGTAGGTGTCTTGAAATAATATTTTAATGATATTAACTTAAAATTTATACCAAAACACTGCAATTGTCGATAAGAGGTTGTCAACAATTTTATTATAAATTACAACATATTTAGGTATAAATTGTTTCGAAACCTTATCAAAAAAATGGTTTACGATCACTGTCCAAAGATTTTTCTAATAGTCAGCATTAACGAAAATTAGGAAATACTAATTAGTTAATTAATTGTGGAAAACAAAAGTATCAATTTACAAAGAACGGACGTAGCGTTCTAGTACAGTCAGCTTAAAAAAGGTTATTTAATTATTTTCCTGTCGTGCAGTATTAATACTTGCAATTGGTGTGACAAGGTTCTAAAGTTTTGTTCATTTACTTTTGAGTTTCTATGATTATATATTATTGTAAATGTGTTTTTTATCATCGTACACATTTGCAAACCAAAAGACAGACAAACTTTATCAAACTATTTCTTTTTCCATTTTATAGATAAGAACTTTACAATTGTATCTTAGAAAACAGCTTTTTTTATTTACTGATGGTTTTAAATGTACTACTTGAGGAATAGGTGCTCAACGTAAAAATAAGCCATCTGCGTGTGAACCTTACTCTTAGTTATTTCTGCCACAAAACTAATAATATTGATGAGTTCCAGCTTAAAGGGCAAGAAAGGCAGTGAAATTGAAGATAAAGACACATGTTGACTTTATTATTATTATTCCTGTTTTTATCCTAGAATATTTCATGTTAGATGTAGGTAAGTATGTGAGTAGATAGCTTCCTTAAATTCCTACATCAATGGTTATTACAGGTATTACTAATTGCATGTATTATTTATAAAAAAATATCTAGACTAGAAAAAATCGTGTCCTGCGGCGGAAATCGAACCCGTGACCTTTCATAGCCCGGATGACTGCTATGACCACTGAGCTACCGAGGACTCGGTATTATATAAGACAATAAACAATACAATTCATACCTATTTATTTTTGTAGCTCTCAACAAAATGATTCTCACGCTAAGCGTGATAAAATATTGGAAATAATTAAATGCTAATGTAAACAGTGTCACGATAGCTCAGTGGTTAAGCAAATATTCTGGTGGTGATATTTTAGTTTTATTCATGGAATATAATAAATAATCAGAAACGGGCGCATTTCGGTATACGAAGGTGTCATATCGCTATATCCGGCATGCAACGTGCGACAAGGCGCGCGATGACGAATTTATTCATAAAACAATTATAAAACCAATCCATTTATTAACCGATTACAAAAAAGAAGGTTATCAATTTGACTCGTATATAGGTAATACATATTAACAGAATTTCACAGTTATTGTACCTATATGTCAGTCTATATCAACTTCTGTATGTAAGTATGTATATTTTTATGTATGCCCCTACATATCTCAAAAACTATACATCGGATTGCAAATTCTGTTTCTGATCTATTTAGTTAATCTAGATATTCCAACTGAGGGAACTGTGAAAGTTTCATCAAAATCGGTTCGGTAGTTTTTGTTGTAGAGAGTTAAGTGTTTATCAGTCAATAAGAAAACGTGTTGTTGGCTTATCAGCGTAATCCTAAAACATGTCTCTAAGCATGCTGTTTCAATGCAGTTAGCTAAACCAAAATTTTAAAAAATGGAGAAATAAAATAAGCACATAATATTATCTTTTGAATAGTGACTATAAACTAAGCGTTACCAATTTCTTATAAAATATTCCTATATATATTAAGTACATATGTAAAACATTTATGGCAAAATAGTATGTTTATAAGTAAAAATATTTACAAATAAAAAAAATAATAAAAATATTTACAAATAAAAAAAAATCCTCTAGGAGGAGGATTTGAATCCCGTACCCACTTATCAATGAAACAAAAATGTTTATACACTGCAATTAAAATTTTAAATATAGGTACATTAGGTGTTTATTGGTAAATTGTTATTATTGCAATATCCATAGCATGACGCTAAGTGAGTCGTACTCGTAACGTGATCGACTTACACAATCATTACTCGCATCGGACATAAGTACCTAATAAAAGTTATTTATTACATTGCGTAGCTCATTACATGAAAGAGACATATACATAGAAAAGAAAGAGTAATGAATGTATAATATCACAAACACGTAATTATTGATTTATTTTTGGCCTGCATCACGCTTACAAAGTTTCCATCGATCGTTCGTATATATACGATTTACAAATTATACTCATCGAGGTTGCTGATTAGTCGGTAAGCAAAGTTCGTGGCACTAACAAGTGCGCTGGGACACGAGCTGCGCTGAAAGCGAAAGGCGGGCGTTTTCACATAGCGACGGGTTCGTTCCCAGCCGTTCCCAAAGCTTACTGATCATAACTCCTTATACCTCACCAAGATCACCGACAATGCTTGGTCACTGCCAACTGAGTATCGTAGTAGGTTTCCCGGAATGAAGTTCTGGGCTACACGATAGGCGCCAACCTCGCTCAGTCGAATCTTGATTTTGTCACTGCCCTTTGGTGTGTTTGAGTGCTGTGCCTAGTACCCACCCAATCCATATCTTGAAGCCGGGGAATGGCACGGTTCGCTCACACACACGGGCCTGTTTTGTTTTTTATAACGATTCGTTCAAATGGCAGGGAACTGGAACCTCACACCGTCTTGAAGCTATCATCTAATTTATTATAATATCATGTACACGATCTAAGGCAATTTTAATTTTTCTAAAACAATTCCTACAACTTCTAAAATAGTGATTGGGCATTCTAATTCACTTTTTCAGTAAAACACCAACAGTGATTGGGCATTCTAATTCACTTTTTCAAGAGAGCGAACGGAGAGAGCGAACGATGAAGAAAAAGTGAAGTAGAATGCCCAATCACTGTTGGTGTTTTACTGAAAAAGTGAAGTAGAATGCCCAATAATTACCTACTTGGAGGAATAATAATAATAATATGTATATAAATATTACAAATATGTATACTAAATAAGCATATAAACATGCATGACTGGTGAAACAATGCTCGTACTCATCATACAAACGTTTGCTCCCACCGGGATTCGAACTCGGGTCCCCTGACCCAGTAGCCTGTCTGTATAGCCAATCGGGCAGCCGGTCGTTATCGGTTAACATTGGGTATTGTTTTATCAATGTTTATGTATGAATAATAAGGATCACTATTTGTAGGTTTATAACGGACATTACAGAAGCATTCTTAAAGCTCTGACATTATGTAATAATTTAATTACAATGAAGACTAATAAATGATTTGATTTAATCGAGTATGTCAAACTAAGTCTGTCTCTGAGGCGAGTTTGTAGTATTCGAAAAAAGGAAAAAAAATTTAATTTTATTTAAGTAAATCAAATCGAATCCAAAATGGCTTTTAGGTGGCTTTTGACCTATTTAGCCGTAAAATAAAGCATGCAAAAATATTTTTGAAATTTATACGCGTGGACCTATTTTAAATCGCACATCGGTATAATCGAATATAGAAGTCAGTTTCTGGGTGTCTTTAATTAAGTGGAAGTTATTTATTAGCATCCATTTTCGAAGAGCACTTCTAAATTTTCTCTGCAGTAGCTGCTTTATGTGGGTAGGTTCCGAGTTGTCTATGGTTATGCCCATTGCACAGCAGTTTTTTTGAAACCATTTGGTTTTAGGCAGTGTGTCTCACTTTGGGTTTTTTTTGTCTATGTCATTAATATCCATAGCTTTTGTAAAAAGAGTTATATTTTCATTTACGTATGTGCCCATCTCGAGGATATAGAGACAAGGCAAAGGTAATGTTTTTAGTTTAAAAAAAAACTGCAGGAAACGTCAGGCGGGATATGTTACAGATAGCGCGTTATTATGCATCTTTTCTGCGCTATAAAAACTTCCTTTATTTTCTGTATTATACAGGGTGGTGCCGTCAATACGACGATAAATTGAAACATGGGCTGTATTAGTTCATAGAAATGGTTTGCCACTTTCAAAAATATCTTATTTATTTGTTAATTTCATGACATTTGTATACTATGTCATTAGCTTCATTATTTTATAGAAATGTCATGAAATTATCAAACGAATAAGATGTTACTGAATGTGGCAAACCATTTCTATGAACCAGTATAGCCTATGTTTTAATTTATTGTCGTATTGACTGCACCAACCTGTATATACCATACCTAAGTAAATTGGCCTCATATAAATGAGGTCAGGCCCGGGGACCATTTGGGCCGGCCCTTATTTATGTGGCCTATTGTAGGCCCGCCAGTGAATAATGGGCGGCGACCGGTACAGATTTCCGATAATTATTATTACGGACTGAATGAGGAAATTACTTTTAATAGCTCATTAGATTTAGTAGGAGTCGGCTAAGGTAAAATTTTGATCGGTTTGTCAAGACAATTAAATATGCTTTCTTGGAGACCAAATTTCTTTAAACCATAATCAATTATCCCGGCTCAGTGATACAGCTCCAAGTTTTAACGATTTTGTCGCAAAGTGCGTATTTGATTTATTTTGCGCATGAAATTTTGCGGTTGAAATACTTTAATCTTTCTCTCATTGGTGGATTTGAGGGTAGTTACAAGAATAAAGAAATAATGATTAAGTTTTCATCCCGCGAGTAAAGTAACGGTAGGTATGTTAATATTAAGTATAACTACAAAGTAACTCTATTACTTACCTTAACTGTACAGCCAGTTAAGGTAAGTCTAAGCTCATCAACAATAATTAGCTCTCGTCCGTGGTTGAAGACGACGACACGTAATGAATAGATTTCGTTGTTTAACGAGCGTTAGCGTTTAAGGGAGTGTATCCACTGAACCGGAGACGAGCGTAGCGGCACTATTCTGAGCAAATAAAAATCAACCTATTGGCGTTGCTTTAGAACGCAATTTGCTATAACTCTTACACGGCTGACTTAACTCCGCCACTCTCCGCTTCGAATTACGCTAGTACTGCATAGAATGTCGTAATTCTTTACGCAATAAAGTACATATTTATTTGTTCAAGAAAGCCCTGCTCTACTCGTAGTTCTGTAGAAACGCACCATAAAACAAAAACTATAAAGCAGTGAAAGGGAGCAGCTGGAGAACAAACTTTAAGCGTTCGAGTTTAGACTGAAATTGGCATAGCGACTTTGGCATTTTAAAGAAGTAAAACTTTAGTCTTTAAGTAATTTGAACCGAACTGTAAGGTAGATGAAATACTTTTTGTTTCAATTAATGTGCTAATATTGTCTTGGAAGTGTTTTCAAGTTAAAAATATATATTTTTTTAAGTAACTCCCGGCCTCAGTATTCTAACTCCATCGCATTGTTACTATTCTTATGAGCCCAATCATGCTAAGTATATCTGCTGTAAGTTTCTGAAGAATCAAGCATCCCGCATACTTTTTGATGGTATAGGATCAGCTCAAGGTTAGTATGTCATGGGAGTATCACCGAAGTGACAGTACACCAAAATTTCAAATCAATCGGATCTGTGAAAGTTAGTAAAACCCTTTTATCATGTAGAAAATGAGCTGATTATCAACAAACGCCTGAACTGATTTTCATAATTTATAGCTAACGACCATCCTAATCACGTCAGCTTTCAAACAAAAAAAAACATATCAAAATCAGTCTATTTGTTTAGGAGTTAGAATACTACAGACAGACACACAGATACACAGACAGACAAGTCAAACATATAACACCCCTCTTTTTTCAACAGGGGTTAATAAGATAGTCACAAATGGATAGCATCTTATCTCAAAGACAGAGAACAATTTGTAGATATCAAATCCTACAACAATGCTACAAAAGAGATAAGTAATGTCAGAGCTGAAGGTAAAATAACAAACGCATCTATCCCACAAGGCAGTGTAATTGGATGCCTTCTATTTCTATTTTTATTATACATAAACGATTTACCCAAAGCCTTAGACGACTATTGCGTATTATTCGCTGATGACGTATCCGTGCTTGCATCTTGCCCCAATAAAAGTACATGTATAAATGATAAACTAAACTTAACATTAGAAAAAATAGCAAATTGGACTGATAAACACAACCTTGAAATAAATTTCGATAAAACTAAAGTTATGACATTCCGTCCTTATCAGAAAGAACCTTTACATGTTAACTTAACCCACCGTGGTAAAAGAATTGAGTTAGTGAACGAACACACGTTGCTAGGTTTAGTCATGGACACTCACATAAACTGGAAACCTCATCTACAAAACCTAATATCTAAGTTATCCAGATTTTCTTATGCACTCCGTGAAATAAAAAAAATCTACAGATGATAAAACAGCATTGACCACCTATTACGCGTATTCCTTTTCATGGATGAATTATGGAATTATCCTATGGGGCAATAGCACCGACACGCCAGCTCTATTCACCTTACAAAAGAGGTTAATTAGGATAATAGTAAATATAAAGCAAACTGAAAGCTGTAAACCCTATTTTATGAGCCTTAAAATCCTAACTCTGCCATGCATGTATATTTTTGAAATTTCTAAATTTGTACGGAAATATTCTCACTTTTTCACCAGAAAACAAGACCTACCGTTAAGATACTCCATACGACATAAAAATAAATTAATATTACCAACTTCACATTTAAAAACACACTCAGGCAGCACTTTCGTAATGTGTGTAAAAATTTACAATAAATTACCAAATACAATAAAAAATATACCAACTTATGACAACTTTATAAATAAATTGAGAGATTTTCTAATAACTAAATGCTATTATACTATACAAGAATATACTAACGACAAATTGTAAAAGCAAAAAAATCATGAATATGTAAAATGTAATTGAGATCAAATGAAGATTAATTATTTAAAGTATAAAATTAAAAATGTTTTAAATAAAAAATAATTATTATAGTATAAAATGTAATATAAAATAAAGGATATGTTTAAAGTATTTAATTTAAAATTAATTACGTAAATTAAATTATTACTGGTAAATTAAATTACTAAATATAATACAATTCAAAATATACCAACATAAACGACAAATTCATAAATAAATTAAGATATATTCTGAAAACTAAATGATATTGTACTGTACAATAATATACTAATAATAAATTACAAAAGCAATATAATCTTTAGTATGCTTAATATAAGTAATGGATATAGTTAAAATTAAATTCAAATAAAATGTAGCGAAATTACTATAGTATATAATTTAAAATGAATTAAATGTAATTGATGGGTAACTAAGTTTATAAAATATTTTAAAATAAAAGAAATACGATTATTACTTTTAAATAAAATTTAATAGTGATGAAATACTATACAAATTACTATAAAACAAAAATACTATAAAAATTGATATTATTTGTTATAAACTAAATAGAGTAATAGGTTAAATTTCATGAAATGCAAGTAATACTTGCTATGGTATAATCTCCTCTCTTCCAATTTGCTGTGCCCGACAGGGTCCATGATGTACAAATATTATATTTAAGATCTTTAATAACTCATTGTGGAAATGCAATAAATGAATGAATGAATGAATGAATAAACCGTCATAAACTAGCCTAAAATATGTGTAAGTGGAATATCAACAATTTCACCAGAAACACTTAATAGCTAAAAACTCGAAGGAAAAGTTATTATTCCATAAAGAATATTCAATACACAACTTTGCTAATAACACTAAAGAAAGTCAAATAAGTTCGGGACATTGAAGATAAATCTTATTTTGTTGCTAACTCACGGTAACTTCGCTAGGTATTTTTATTGGACCTCCCGGGGCGGCTACATCAATCACTGAGCAGCTTCTCTATGTAAAATAGGTCGCTAACATTTATGCTTGCTGAATTTAAAAGACGACCGGCTGATCGACCGATCTGTGCCCCTTGCTATACAGGCTACTCGGTCAAGAGGTCCCGGGTTCGAATCCCGGTAGGAGCAAATGTTTGTATGATGAGTACGAGCGTTTGTTTACGAGTCATGGATGTTTATATGTTTATTTAGTATATTTCTAATATTTATATACATATTATTATTATTATTTCTCCGTTATCTTGTATCCATAACTCAAGCTCTTAATGATGCTTACTTTGGGCTACACAATGGGTGTGAGTGTATGAATATTATTATTATTATTATCATTATTAAAAGTTAGGTAGTCTTTACTTCTTTGGTCTGCTGTGCACAGGTAGACTAAACTGTAGACTTAGCACAGTAGAGTACTAAATATACCAATGTAGCATTGGTGCGAACTTAAACTGGTAGAGCACTCAAAACTGGGAGAGTACTAGTGGTAGAGTAAATGGTATAGCAGCACGGTAACTTTACCATTTAGACAGACTCGGTAATATACAAAAGTCCCGATAACTTTATAGCCAACTAAACTTATGGGTATATAGAGGTGGTGCCATCTAAACTTATGGGTATATACAGAATTAAGTAGCTCAAAGAAATATTTTGCAACATTCAAATACATGTTATTCATTTGATAATTTCGTGACATTTTTATAAAATAGAATAACATTGGCTGCATTAGTTCATAGAAATGTCATGGAATTATCAAATTAATAAGATGTATTTGAATGTAGTAAAACATTCCTTTCAGTTTCAACTAATATAGCCCATGTATTAATATATGTTGTTTTGTCGTCAACGTATATTTCACATACACTTTTGTGACGTTTGTTTCTTTAAACCTACCAATACACTTATGCTTTTTCTATACGATTTAGCCTCGACATAATTATAAAATTGTATATCCATGCTAGACAAATTTATTCAACAACCTTGAAATCTCCACATCAAATGACCTAACCTATTATTTTCTTATCTTCGTTAACAGACAAAAATCAAAGTCGATTAGCCGTCACGAGAGCGAAGAAATACTGGCCAGCGTACAGACTGGCAAGTACTGGAGGAGCAGCACTAAGCCCGACATCATACCGTCTACTTCTATCCAAGACCTGAATAAGGAAACTGCAGATTTGCCCAAAGTCAGGCGAAGATCTCGGCGTAGACCAGCGACGTCTTATGGTTTTCCAGAAATTTCCATCACAAATGACACGAAGACCATGAGAAGGAAATACCATACTTTAAAGAGTCTAGTTTACACTGAGGAGGTGGAGAGTATTAAGGAGATGAGGCAGAGGCCAAGGTCTGCTGGCTCCACCTTGAGGAACAAAGAAGTGTTAAGCAGACCGAGTATTTTGGAGACACTGGACTTTATTAACAGTGTCAAAGATGCTTTGTGCGGTAAGACTTGCTTACTTAATTTGTACTTAGTTACTTTTTGTTTCTGAGGAGAGTGAAAGCTAATGCTGGATGTCACGTAGCGTAGGATGCTTACACCACCAGTATGCACTTGTAAAGTGTAACCGCTAATAGAGAATAACGTAAAGCAACTTTATTCTTGCAATGGTATAAAATTGGTTTTGTTTTATTTATTTTCCGCATATGTACACACAGTATACTTAGGTGACTATTGCCGACATTTTATCTTTCTCTATTTCCTTTTGATGGATAGAGATGTAAGAGACAATTAAAGCTAGAGAGCTCAGTTCTCGTGGATGCGTGACAGCGCTCGGACGTATCTCACGCAATTAATTACTTAAAAACTTAGAAAAGGACAAAAATACCAAAAAACGTAGTATCGGTAAAAGATAGCAGTATATCGTAGGTTAAGTCTTGTGCTTGCGCAGGAAGACCCCGCCTCAACGCATGTGTGGGGAGTGGTCCCGCCCATAGGATTGCTCATTATTGTTGTCAAGAGGTAGCGAAAACATCTATCTAGGCCTAAATGGAACGCTCGCCGCCGCTTACGGGAAAGGGATCGAAGATGTATGGATCAGATACGAATATACATATGCAAGGAAAACAGGCCGTAAGTATTGAAAATTGGGTAAATCCGAGAAAAAAACGGGTATACGATGAGTCTGACTGTGAATCATCTTCCTTGACTGTCCAAAAAACTGTTTGTTGCTCAGAAGACGCATTGTGCACTATTAAAGAAACAATGGACTCGTTTCGGGAGGAAATGAAAATCATGATGCAGACATTAACCGCCATTAAAGATCAGCAGGAAGTACGATTTACGAATTTCCAAAAAGACATATCTGATATAAAAACTACGGTTAGCCAACTGCAAAAATCAAATGAGGAGATAGACCAGTCAATTGACTATCTTGGAAAAAAATACTCTGAGTTACAAGAAAAAAACAACGAATGGAAAAAAGTTATAAAAACACAAGAAAACAAAATTCAAGATCTCGCTCAAAAAGGCCTACATTTTGAAAAATGTAATAAAGCGTTGGAAGAGCGTGTCTGTATTTTGGAACAAAAGGAGTTAGATTGCAATGTAGAATTAGTAAACGTGCAGGCACAGGAAGGCATGAGCACATTAGAAATAGCAAAAGAGTTTGCAAGAGTGTTAAAATTATGTCCTGAAAAAATTAAAAAGGCATGGAGAGTGGGAAAATTAAGGGATGGTAAAGATACTAGGCCAATAATTGTATCTCTTCAATCACGGGAAGATCGAAACGAGTGGATTGGCTGCCGAAAGGAGATCATCACAAATGGTACAATATTCAAAAATAATAACAATTTCAGAATCTATATAAATGAAAATGTCACTCAGCATTTGCGTCGTCTATTCTGGGAAGTGAAAACAGAACTAAAAGACTCCTATAAATATATTTGGATACAAAACGCCAGAATACTTGTGAGGAAGAACGACATTGACAAAAAAATACACCAAATAAGAAGTGGGAGCGATATTAAGGCCTTGTTAGAAACAAAAACACAGGAGTAGAATAGAGATAGCATGCCAACATTATTGGATTTACAACAACAATACTCAGACATAGAATACACTAAATATAAGGAAATAGATCAATGGCAAAATTACATAAACAAACAGGACTATAACAAATCTATAAATATAATACATATAAATATATGCTCATTAAAGAAAAACTTTAATCAACTTATAGTACTCATAAGAAAATGTATAAATAACATAGATATTATTTGCTTGACCGAGGTTAATGTGAAAAAAGATGAAGTACATTTATTTAACATAGAAGGATATAATCTATACTCGAAAACAAGAGAAAATAAAAGAGGAGGTGGTATAGTCATATATATAAAAGAATGCATAACTTTCAAAACCTATAACACAAGCAGCAGCTACTGCGAATTAATCTACGGCAGCTTGAAAGTAAAAAGTTGTGATATCGATATAATATGCGGATATAGACCCCCACATACCAATAAATCGTTATTTATAACAGATATGGATCAAATAGTTAAATACGTGCCATGTAACAAGGATATCATCATAATAGGGGACTACAACATTGACATTTTAGACCATAAGTTGGACCACATTTCAAATAGATATTTAAACATGTTATCATCGAGAGGATTGCAGTGTGGAATACAGGACGTGACTCGCGAGGTGGTGCGCGCGGAGCGACTGACGACGTCCTGCATTGACCACGTCTTTGTTAGGACTAACGAAATGAGCGAGGTGCACGCGTATGTACTTATGAGTAGCATAGCCGACCACTATCTAACGGGATTATCAGCTGGTATAGGTAAGCAAATATCGAAAGAAAAAATTATAAAATATTTTGATAGCAAATTGATTGAACGTAAGTTAACAGAGTATAACTGGGGCGAACTTATGGAATATCAGGATCCTATTAGCCTATATAATAAAATTAAAAATGTTTTTTGTAATATATATGAAACTTCACGGATAGATAAAGCATATAAAAAGAGAGAATGCCAACCTTGGGTGAGCAAAGAGCTATTAAATATGATTGAAAATAAGGATAAATTGTTTAAAAAGTGGAAATCAAATCCGAGTAATAATAATTATAGATTAGATTATACTAGATATAGAAATAAAGTACAAAAATTGATATGTAAGGCTAAAAATAAATATCAGAAAAAAAATATAACTGAGTGTAAAGGGGATATTCGTAAAATTTATGCTAAAATAAATCAGTGGCTAGGAAAAAACAAATTGTCTGTTGACAATGTCATTGAAAAATATATTGTAAATGACCAGCAGCCAGTAAAATTAATTTGTAATAAATTCTGTGAAACTTTTACGGACGAGATAGATAGTATTAAACACAAATGTACTGTAAATTTTTTGGATAGGAAACAATACACGAATGAATGTAACTTGAGTTTTAGATATAAAAAAGTGTCAGCTGACGAGGTAGCAAAAACAATAGACCGGCTGGATTGCGGCAAGTCATCGGGGTCAGATCAAATTAGAGTTAGGGAAATTAAACTAATTAAAGGTCGGTTGAGTCCAATCATTGCTAATTTTATTAATCAATGTATTGCAAAAGGTATTTATCCAGAGGAATTAAAAAAAGCGATAATCAGACCCATATATAAGCAGGGATCGCATCAGGATTACACTAACTATAGGCCTATAGCCATTTTGAACGTACTAAATAAAATTACGGAGAAAATTATAGTAAAACAAATATCAGACTTTTTAGAAAAAAATCAAATTATTACAGACGTCCAGTTTGGATTCCGACCTAATAAAAATACAGGCATGGCATTGTCCCAATTTACAGATGATGTCAATAGTGCGCTAAATGAAAAAAAATTAGTAATGGCTATCTTCATTGACTTCAAAAAAGCATTTGATACGCTTGACCACGATGGCCTGCTGCAGTCTATGATGGAGTGCGGGATCAGGGGACCCACGAATACATGGTTTCGCAGCTATCTCACGAACCGCACATTAGAAGTCCGCATAAGTGGAGCGACAAGTGAAGTGGGAAAAATCAAGTACGGAGTCCCGACTGGCTCGGTTTTCGGACCAGTAGGGTATATTATTCATGTAAATAGTATGCACAATGTTATAAAATCGAGCAAAACATATATGTACGCGGACGATACCTGCCTTATGTACGCAGATATAGACTCAAAAAATATACAAAATGTAATGCAAAGTGACCTTGATAATATTGTGAAATGGGCGCACGACAATGGCATAATAATTAACGCAAACAAAACAAAATGTATGTTAATATCCTCGCCGTACAACCGTCAAAAACGGACAGATATTGTAATTAAAGGTCATACCTACGAGTGTTTACATAGGAATATTAATACTCAAAATTGTGATTGTAAGAGAATACAACAAGTGAACTCGTATAGATATCTAGGACTAACTATCGATAGCAATTTTACATGGGACCTGCATGTTGAAGAAATTTGTAACAGGTTGCGAAGTGTTTTGGGAAAACTGTACCATCTAAAATACATGACTAACAGAAGCATACTGTATATGTTATATCACGCGCTGGCAGAGTCAATAATAGATTACGGGTTGAGCAGCTACGGTCTTACGTCTACGGTGCACATAAATAAAATAAAATCCCTACAAATAAGACTTTTGAAAATTCTTGTTGATAAAAATGTTAAAAAATCCTGTAAAAAAGAATACGAAAAATTATTTAATATTTGTAAAATTGTACCTGTTGATAAAAAAATAAAAATTAGTTTAGTTATAGAACAGTTTTATAATGACGAATTCAAAGTGGAAAGGGTTTACGGCTACTCAACTCGTCAATCGACAAAAAGAAAATACGAAATTCCGAAGACCAATAACTACTTTGGAAAGCGTATGAGACGGTGGCTAGTACCGACTATACATAATCAGCTACCACCTGATTTGACAAAAGCCGCACACTCAAAAAAACATTTAAAAAATATTTTAAAAAAACACTACCTATCTCTGTGCCCATAAAAATACGATCAGTCGCGCCAGGTTGTGCTTTTTGCGGCTACAAAATAAATAAATATAGGTGCATAGAAAAATAGATTAATGAAGTTGAATTTTACGTTAAGTACTTGTTGGAAAAAAGTGGCCCGTAAGGTCTGTTGCGACTGGCCGTTTATGTTTTGAACTGACTTCAAAATACAAAAATAATTAAAAAAAAGTAGGTGTTTGATTCTTGTGTATTGTGTGTTGCTATACTTCAGCTGGTTTTTCAAATGAGTGAAAGCCGGGTACAAAAATGATTATTTTTATATATTTAAGCGAATCAGTTTATTAATATTAAATACATGAAATTAATTAATTAAATCGAATATTGAGAGGATGCGAATGAAGGGGGATCATGGCCGACATTGGCTTTTATAGTTGTTTCGTTGCGCCTCTTGCGGTGGGTCAGGGAAACTCCAAACAGTCACATCATCACGTCAGTTGGTAGGTACTTCTGTAGTGTGCCGAACGATGGCGTTGTTAACATCCCGGCGGCCTTGAGAGCATTGCTCTCAATGAGATACAGTGTGAGTGCTATCGGAGTCCATCTGCGTGTGGTTGCTATCCAGCTTGTCCTGGGTGACTGGTAGTGGGCAGATCTTGGAGAACGCTCGCTCCACGATGCCTGATGCTGTTTGAATTGTAGCAACTCTTGCCACGCCGTCCGTTCCTGGGAACAAAGATACAATGCGGCCCAAACGCCACTTAAGCGGTGGTAAGTGGTCTTCCTTTAGAATTACCAGAGCGCCTTCTTGGACGTCCTCCTTTCCAGTCTTCCATTTAGTGCGTTTTTGAAGTTCAGACAAGTATTCTCTCGACCATCGCTTCCAAAATGTTTGACGCAGCAGTTCGATTCTTCTGTATCGTGTCAGTGCGGTTGGTGCTGCAGAAGTCATCATTTCCCTCTCTGCGGGTGCTGTTAGTGGCCGACCAATCAGAAAGTGTGCCGGGGTAAGAGGGGTAAAGTCATTGGGATCTGAAGACAGAGGATACATAGGGCGGGAATTCAGGACAGCTTCAATTTGTACCAAAGCTGTATTGAATTCCTCATAAGTTAAATTTACATTGCCTATCATACGAGTAATGTGATGCTTACAAGATTTGACCCCAGCTTCCCACAAACCGCCAAAATGAGGGGCGTAAGGTGGTATAAATTTAAATTCAATGTGATTATCAGACGCATAATCAATGATTGATCGACTATTATTTTGGAAAAATCCTGACAACTCTCTAGCGGCTCCCACAAAGTTTCTACCGTGATCTGAAAATATCTGTGAAGGTTTTCCTCTACGGGAAATGAATCTTTTCAAAGCCATTATGTAACTTTCCGATGATAGACTAGTGACAAGTTCCAAATGCATTGCACGCGTCGCAAAACAAACAAATAAACATAAATAACATTTTTCAAGTTTAGCACCCCTGCCTTTTCTATTCAAAATATATAAAGGGCCTGCGTAATCCACCCCACAGCGTGAAAATGGAAACCCAGGAACTACGCGTTCATTAGGTAAATTACCCATGATTGGTTGATAAACTTTACTTTTCATACGACAGCATTTTACACATTGTCTTACGACTTTCTTTGCTAAATTTCTTCCACCCAAGGGCCACCAGCTATCCCTAATGTGCGATAAAAGTAACTGGGGTCCCGCGTGCAACAATCTAACGTGTTCCGTATGAAATATTAGACAGGTAAAATAGTTCCTACTGCATAATAGAATAGGATGCTTTTTATTGTATGCAACACTATTTGAATTCACTAACCTACCACCTACTCTTATAATATTGTTATTATCTAAAAATATATTTAAACTAGAAATATTGCGACAAGACCTTAATTTTAATCTATTAACTAATGCATTATATTCATCATGAAATGATTGTAACTGCGATTGTTTAGTTAAATACAACAAAGCATTGTCTAATTCAGTCACTGATAGCGGTCCGAGATACCGCTCGGCATTGGTTTTAATTCGGGTATTATGTATAAATCTCAATATATAAGCACATACACGTTGTAACCTATTTAATTTAGAAAATCTATTAAAATCTAAAATATTACTAAGCGTAAAAATATCAGTACTTGGCATAGCAATTGTGGAATGCTTAAGTTCAGGCAAATTTTTGGAAACTGTACCATGATTCTGCGACCATTGTGGTAGATAATCTTTATACAGAAATGCGGGTCCATTCCACCATAATGAATTAGAATGCAACTCACTAACATTAGTTCCGCGAGAGACCAAATCAGCAGGATTATCTTTAGTTCCAACATGTAACCAAACTGCATTATTGGTTAAATCGTTAATCTCAACAACACGATTTTGAACGAAAGGTTTTAACTGGTGGGGAGACATTCTTAACCAGCCAAGAACAATATTTGAATCAGTCCAAAATATTGTCCTAGTGAACTGTAATCTTAACGATTCAACCAATTTTTCATGCAGCTTAGCACCAACAAGCGCACCGCATAGTTCCAACCGCGGAATGCTAACCGGTTTAATGGGCGCAACTCGACTTTTTGAACATAGTAGTCTAACCGTGACGTCATTGCCATAACAAGCACGAACATAGGCGCACGCTCCATACGCCTCTTGACTCGCGTCTGTAAATATATGTAATTCTATTCGGGTATAATCACTGTCCTTCATTATGTATCGGGGTACACGAATATTATGTAAATAACATAAAGAGGAAGTAAACTTTTTCCAGCTCAACTGTACATCATTAGGAACCATGTCGTCCCAATCCAGTTTGCAAAGCCATAGCTTTTGCAATAAGATTTTGCCCACTATAATAATTGGAGACAATAACCCTAACGGGTCGTATATCTGAGAAACACCCGATAGAATTAAGCGTTTAGTGATTTTTATATTTTGTTGTATATTTAATTCTGAAATAAAATGAAATTCGTCGCTTTTATTGTACCATCCTAAACCAAGAGTTTTATTAGACATGTTTTCATCCATAGTCAAATTTTTCGACTGATCATTACTAAAATCTGACAGAAAATTAGGTGAATTAAATGTCCACTTCCGCAGTGGGAAACAACCGGACATACAGATTTTAGTAACTTCCTGACAAATTCGTATTAACTTATGGCTGCAGTCATGGCCTGTTAATAAATCGTCGACGAAGAAGTCATTCAATATAGTGCGTGATACATCTTCGTCGTCGACGCAATCTAAGCCTAACTGCCTGACACAACGCATGCTCAAGAACGGTGCTGACGCCGTGCCATAAGTAACGGTATTAAGCCTGTATACACCGAGTGATTCTGAACTATTACTTCGCCATAAAATTAATTGTAAGTTTCTTTGATCTTCTTGAACTTCTATTTGCCTAAAGAATTTTTCGATGTCTGCACATGCTACGTATTTGTACTGACGAAAACGTAGGAGAATGGAAAATAAATCGTTTTGTAATGCCGGGCCAATCATCTGAATATCATTAAGTGATATACCAAATGATGTTTTTTGACTCGCATTAAACACTACGCGTAATTTGGTCGTAGTACTTTGTTCTCGTAAAACTCCATGATGTGATAAGAAATAACAAGGATCCGTGTAATGTTCAATACGAGTCATGTGTCCTAAGCTCAAGTATTCATGCATAAAGTCACTATACATTTTTTTATAGACAGGAGATCGCGCAAGTTTGCGCTCTAATGATAGAAACCTATTTTTTGCAATAGTGAAGCTGTCACCCAATTTGTTTAATGACTGCTTAAGTGGAATGCGGACCGAAAATCGGCCCTTCTCCTTTCGCTTAGTTGTTTCAATAAACAATTGCTCACAAAAGCGTTCATCATTACTAAGATTGCATTGATTTGAGAGAGAAATTTCTTCTATTTCCCAAAATTTCTTTAATTGGTCATTTAAATTTACTGTAAGCGAAAAACTACTAGAAATTGCAGGGATGCATGATTTTTTGGTGTAAATCATACCAGAAATAATCCACCCTAGTGTTGTATTTTGTAAGTGCGGGCCGTTAGGTAAACGAATTTTACCATCAATTAATAATTCCCAAAAATGGTCTGCACCAATTAGTAAATCAATCTTTGAAGGCTCATAAAAAGTTGGGTCGGCAAGATCAATATTTTTGGGTATATCTAATAAGTAATTATTTATTCTAATTGGAGGTAATGTAGTAGTAATATGATTTAAAACTAAACACTTAAGGCGTATACTAAAATCTTCATTAAGAGACTTGAGCCTAATTTCACATGACTTTGTCGATTGGGTCACTGACTGCCCTATTCCCGCGATTTGGTAAGTGGACTGTACGGACTTAGCGTTTAATTTGTTACATAGGGTATCAGTAATGAAGCAATGCTGACTTCCACTATCGAGTAATGCGCGTGCTTTATAATAAATATTGTCGGTACCGGCTACCTCGACTATTGCCGTAGACAATAATACCGTTTCTAAAGCGTGAATATTATTAGTGCTACCTACATTCTGAATGCAATCAATATTAATGCGTGACTGTTCAGTTGTATGTAAAGCTGAGGTCGAAGGTATTGGGTTCGATTCCGGTCGATGATTAACAACCGGTATTGACGTGTGAAAATTACTATGTAGTAAACTATTGTGCTTTTTATCGCATTGTTTACAGGGGCCGAATTGACAATCTGATACTGAGTGTCCACCTCGTAAACAATTTAAGCACAGTTTTTTATTATTAACGAATTCTAACCTATCTTTGACAGATAAATCTAAAAATTTATTACAGGCGTAAAGCGAATGATTTGACTTGCATAGTATGCAAGTGTAAGTATATTTTGAACTTGAATTATTACGTGTAATAGCAAAACTTTGGGTCTTTTGTTGAGACAATTTCCTGAAAGATTCATTAGTAACTTTACTGCTAGAAATGTTGGAATTATGCGCCTTAATCATTTCTAAAGTGTCAGCTTTATTTCTTAAAAACTTCAGGAGATCGTCTAACGTTGCCTTTTTATTTATTTCAGTCACAAAATTACCCTTATAATTTTCCCATTCCTTTTCTACAATAGAATCGAGCTTTGTTGCAATTAAATAAATTATGAGGGTATCCCATGACGCTGTGGGTTCTCCAAGCGTCTTAAGGGCACGTATATTTTTTAAAACAGTGTCTATTAACTTCCTTATATGAAACGACGATTCTTTAGTCAACGTAGGCATACAAAACAATGCTTTAACATGATTATGCACTAATAATTTAGTGTTATTAAACCTATTATATAGTAGGTCCCAAGCTATGCTATAATTGTCGGACGTGAATTCTATTGATTTAATAACCTGAGCAGCGTTACCTAATAACGAAGATCGTAAATAATGGAATCGTTGAATATCGTCAAGCTGTTTCGAATTATGAATCATAGAAAGGTAGGTGTCTCTAAACTCTAGCCAATTATCATACGATCCGTCAAACGAGGGTAGTGAGATAGTTGGAAGTTTAACTAAAGAATTCGGAACACATTTAGGCTTGTCAATAGTCTGATCGAAATCATTATAACTTTTTAGCAAACAATCAACCCTTGCCATTATTTCGTAATATGAAGATTCAAAAGATTCACGTATTTCTAACTGTTGTGAAAGATCACTATCAGAAACTAATTCTTCTATTGAGCTTTGGATGTCATTAAATTCGCTCAGAAATGATTTGGTAACATTAGTACGCAATTTAATTTCTGATAATTGCTTGTCACTTAATTGAGCTCCGTCGAAAGCGGTCACAAATTTTACAAATAATGTCAACCTACCCTTAATTGAGCCGCGCTTCTTTGTTAATTCTCGAATGCTATTGTCGTTTCCTTCAATATATAATTGGGGAATTGGCGATTTACTACGTGTAGAAATATTATCAATACTCATTGTGGCGGATTATAGAAAATTAAGGTACTCACTGTTTTTCCTGTAAACACCACGTTGCTCTCTGGGGCGATCCAGGCCCGTTCGATCTATAGAAAAAACACAGCTTTAGTACAAATTGACGGATATTTAGAAGAGGGAATACCACCTGGTCACACGTGTGTTTCTTTCGACTTCTATCCGGCTCGAAGGACCAATGTTTGATTCTTGTGTATTGTGTGTTGCTATACTTCAGCTGGTTTTTCAAATGAGTGAAAGCCGGGTACAAAAATGATTATTTTTATATATTTAAGCGAATCAGTTTATTAATATTAAATACATGAAATTAATTAATTAAATCGAATATTGAGAGGATGCGAATGAAGGGGGATCATGGCCGACATTGGCTTTTATAGTTGTTTCGTTGCGCCTCTTGCGGTGGGTCAGGGAAACTCCAAACAGTCACATCATCACGTCAGTTGGTAGGTACTTCTGTAGTGTGCCGAACGATGGCGTTGTTAACAGTAGGTTATCATTTCGACCCGTATGCATGTAAGTAGTATTGTCAGAATAGGGTAGTTGACAACTTTTTTTATTTCTTTTTTTATTTCATTAATAAGAAGTTTATAACTCATAAAGAAATATTGCAAAAGAAATAGTATGTCTAAGATCAATAGTTTCACAGATATAGTGGTCTGTTTGATGTGTGGCGGCGCATCGTCCAAAAAAGCTCCATTGAAAATCTACGGAACAGGTGACGTCACATGTTCCCATATTACTAAGAAATGTATGGGCGTACTGACAAAATTGATAATAACTATGTATTAAGTATGTTTTTATTAATAGTTGTCATAATAATAGTTGTTTTAATTTATGTCAGCAATCTAATATCATTAACATTTTTGATAAATGTTTAAAAAATAAATATGACCATTTTTTAAATTTTCAAATCAGTACAATTTCAACAATATTCCATATCTTTTAAGTTTGAATTGTTTTTATAGGTAACATTAACGTATATTTTCCGAATTTGTGAAAAATAGCTCCAGATTCAAACTTAGGCAACATCCCAATTGCACAGTTTCTTTTATATGTTGTCAATACCGGCTTATAATCACGGGTGCCAAATTCCAAAGAGTATATTGTGAATGTATGTAATTTTTTAAGTTTTATGTTTTTCCACACACTGAAAAGAACCATAAGTGCGATTGAAGAAAATCTTTCTTTTATTTTTTGTTACTTAATACGTCCAGATATAGTGTGACTAAGGAAGCTGTGAAAGTTTCATCAAAATCGGCACAGTGGTATTTGTGATAGAGAGTGAAGAGTAATAAGTAAGTTAATACGAATACGAATTTTAAAGACGGTTTAACAAAAAAAAAAACAAGTCGTGTAATTAATTTATAAGTTTATTGATAAGGGGAGAGATATATCAGGTACTTACTTGAGCGTATGGTAAAGAGTTGTATGGATTTTCTTGTCACGAGGACTACTGCCGACAAACTGCTATGCAGTTTGGCAGATGTAAACATGTAAAATTGTAATTGTGATTCTATAAATAAATAAAAAAAAAAAAAAAAAAAAAAAAAAAAAAAGAATGGTTGGTGTAAGCCGTATAAGTCTACCAATACTCATTCGGGTGTTAGAATAATAATTTCGACATTATGTGGCTAGACGTTAGCTAAAAACACTAAAACAGATAGAGATCAGAACAGTCACCCGGATTATGTCGCGGGATCACGCTAGGGATATTTTTCTAATAACAAATCAAGTCTTGGACTAGGTAGTATGTGAGATTATGTTACTTAAGTGGCAGCAATGAGGAGCTCGGTGGCGTAGTGGGTCAATTATGAAAACAAAGCAACTTTTGCCATGCTCGAAGCTTGGATGGGTCAATCAAAATTTTGAGCTCCTCCATGCTTCGGGAGGCACTTTAATGCAGCCGCTTTAATTCACCAACCCGCATTGGGCCAGCGTGGTGGTGTAATGGTTCGAACTCCTCATGTGTTTTTCCCATGTAGGAATGCCTGTGCCCAACAGTGGGACGTATATAGGTTGGTATGTGGTGGTAGCAGTAGTTTAGGAAATCAAAATTTAGATTCTTTTCCTTTTCACAATATGTGTAAATAATCTCCCGATGTAAAACGCTTTTCCGATGAATTTTTCTTCGTTAAACGTTTTGCTGGCAAATCCAAAATCTATTCTATTTCTATTTTCATTTCATGGTTATTTTGTATGACCAAGATAAGTCGGATATTTTGTCTGATATAAGTACAATTAACTTTCAATTTGTCGGCGAAACGCTCATAGACGAAAGCTTCGTTGGCGTAGCGTTTCACCCTCGTAATTTCCCGACCAGTGGAGGAGTCAGGGGCGTCGGATGCGGAGGAGCAAGCGTGGTCTCCCGTGGAGGAGTGGCTGGCGGGGCAGACGGCGCCGCTGAGCCTGCTGGCGGGCAGGACCGGGGCCCACGCCTTGCATTTATTGTTGGGCGATTTGCTGCCGGCACTGCTGTACCGGGGCAGGTTTACGGTGAGTAATAATGTAATCTTAAACAAAACTTTTTCAGATTAAAGCGAATGTGGAGTAGTTCAACAGCACCGCACACTCTTTCAGTTCATAAAATCGCAGCGGTTTTACTAGGTACTCATTTTACAGATGCACTCAAATAGTAAGTGTAATTAGGTTTTGCCACACAGAAAGCGGGGCCGGGCATGAAATTCACGTCACGTGTTGATCTGGTTGATTACGTTTTTGTTTTTTTTATATACTACTAGATGACAAACAAGCTGACGGCCCACCAGGTGGTAAGCTGTTACTGCCGCCTAGAGACACCTGCAATAACAAGGAAAAGCACTTTATATTGCAGGTGCGTTGTCATCCCGAGTCCTAAGATGAAATGCCGTCCATGCCCAGTAATCACACTGGCTACCTTTCCCTTCAACCCGAAACACAGCGAACTGTTTCACGGCTGAAATAAGAAAGACGGCGGTACCTACCCAGACGACCCTACATACGGGCCTACGACCTAGTATAGTCACAGTAATTCGCACGATAAGAACACGCGACGTGAATTTCACGGCCAGCCCCGTTTTCTGTGTGGCAAGGCATTAGGCACATGTCTATGACCGGAGACCTCGTCGGTGCTCTTGTGTCAACGGGGGCTGTGGAAAGTGAGAATGGTGCGTGGGGGAGAGTGGCCATTCTAACGAGTATTACGTATAAAGTCGATAGCTACAAACAGTTTTTGTGGGTACCAAATACTCCCTATGCCGTGGCGTACATTATGGAAATGTGCAAATTATGAGATATTAGTTGCGAAATAAAACAAATTAATTACGCATGTATAAACAAATAAAAATTTACTAATCATAAAATGCTATTGATGATATCAAATAAAGTATTATGATAAACTAAAAAACTTATTAAATAATACAGATACGGACTTATTTAAACGTAAGTAGAGCTATAATTATAATGCAATAAATGGGAATTCGTAATTTTTGATAACCCTTTCTAAATGTTTTTTTTTAATTAAAATCCAAATGTACAAAGAAGAGTTGTCTTCTGCAAGATGGAAGTGCCAGCACAGATCGTCTTAGTAAGACTCTGCTTGATAACGCAGTCACACGCAGTGTAACAGGGCTAAGACTGTAAGACTGCCTTAATAAGACAGAAAGACTGGGCTTGACCGCGCTTACTTACTGGCTATGTTTATGTGGTTGATGTACAATAAAGTTATAAATACTTAGTAATTATCTACCTCCCTTGATGCTTAGCCCTAAAATAGTGTCCTGCTTACTCCAACGTTCTTGACTTTAATGTGTTCAGTTTTCTGTTTGTCTTCAAACTGTCCAGATTCTCCAGGAGCTATGTTGTTGGTTGGGTGAGGCCAGCGAGGGCGCGTTGTTCTCCGTCCACAGGCTGGCCAGGGCAGCGCGTTCTAGAAGCAGCGAGAGGGCCACAAAGTAAGATCTCTAGAATTCATTTATTCGTAAAGTAACTGTTTTTTTTAATTTACTTTGTGAAACTAAAAATGTGACCAAAAGATGTAATTGACCTAATTCTAAGTTAAACTGAATTATGCTGCATTTTTATGTTTTCTAAATAGGTAATTTGACAGTTAAATTTTTTGCTATCTATTAACTGGAATATTCAAGGCAATTTTAAATATAACATTGCTTATTTTAAAATATAATACAACTGAATTATTATTGGGCACATTGCTTTCAGAACTATGTAAAACAAATTCCTTTATCAAATGCTATTTATTTCTACACATATTTATCTCCTATGTTGCAAATAAATATGTGTAGAAATAAATAGCTCTGTGCTCGCTTTTTAATAGCCTTCAAAATGGAGTAGGTTCTCAACTCATATTTTTATATATTTTTTGATAAAATTCCCGTGGTAGGGGCCACACGGGAAACCGCCTTTCCCGTGTGGCCCCTACCCGTATAAAAGTGTACTTTATGGGTCCCTCTGCCTGATTCTATCTTTCTCTATCAAAATCTAGAATAATTCTCACAATATTTTTAAATAACACTTTATTTTTATACTATACTCACGAATGTGCCAATACCTAACAAAAAGGCCGGCTCCTATACTATTTAAAGGAGATGTTTCATATCCGGACAGGTATATGTACACTATCTCAAAAAATCAGGAAAAAATCCTCTGAAACCGAACCTACTATTAATTTGTTATAATCAGAGGTCGGAATTAGGTACAGTTATTTATGTACTTAAACTGATTTCTTACAGCGAAATAAGAAATTGAATATGCCTTAAATCCCGAGGTTAATTTTAAAGAGCAGAAAAATCCCGTGATTTATTAAATAAAAAAGTTATTTACTTTTACACAATTTGAATCACTGCACGCGCGATGTTGCCATATTTACATCAAAGACATCGGATGTCCGAAGTTGCAAAATTCCAATGCGCACACGCGCGATGTTGATCCATATTAATTATCAACATTTTGATGCAAGTACATAAATAACTCTACCTAATTCCGACCTCTGGTTATAATGTATAGTTTGTTTTTTACAAAAGTTTAAATGTTTTAACAATGTGTGTTATGAATATTTGGCTGTGTTGCAGTTTTTCAACTTTTGTTTTGTACCACGCAACAAAGTAAATAACAATAAAACGGACAATTAAACACTGTATATTTTTACCAATTTTCAGAATTCTGTACATAGACCTTGCTTCTCATAATATACATTCCTGGAAAATCTCTTTTAGTTATTTCATCGTTTTTAGTATTTTAAAGTCGCTTTTTATTTTTATTTAAAAATATTTTTACTGTAACTATATATCCTTAAATGAAGTAAGTAATAAAATTTTATACTTTTTTTATATTTTAGTAGATTGAGAAAATATGAGTTTCTTACAAGTTCCTCCCAATAAGGGCTCTCTCAAATTTCTGATTCGGCGGTAGATCCACTTATTTACTTTATTATTTCATACATTACTGTTTCGGTTAGTATAGTAATATTTGAGGTCAACAAGTACATAAAGAAGTTTGTTGATTAAAAATTTGAATTTGAATAGAAATACTGATGCAACAAAGAATTACCACTTTAAAAATATTAAGTACTATCAGATAACTGTTCCGTCCAGCTCCTGGAGATTGCCAGAAGCAGAAGAAGGGTCAGCGGTCCAGAAGTACCGCGTCCGCCCCCCGGACTACGTGTCCGGGGACGAGGGACCTCCGCCGCCGCCGCCGTTACCTCGGAGCAGCAGCAGGAACAGACAGGTGAGAGCGAGGCAAAGATACCTGGACTTTATACTCTATAGCAGGGATGGCGAACCTTAACAGACCAACGTGCCATTTTTCTAACGAAATGTATAATGAGGTCTTAGACGTGCCATCAAATAATTTTGACTTTGTGATTATTAGAAAAATAATAGTCATACCTAAATACCATCAACTTAAAACTTTACTACAGAAAAATAGGAACATTTTGCAATGTTTCAATTATACACGTAATTTAAATACAAGTAAAATTAGGGTGCCTTCAGTTGTTTCAAATAACAAATGTTATGTCAGGGTTGTAAGATGTTACTTTTAGCAAAAAATGCATGCTGAACTGGAGTCTCTGTCAAACGGTTTCTAGCCGAGTCTTTAATGTTATTCTTCTCTGAAAATTATGACTCGCAGGCATAGGTTGATGAAAATATTAGTAAAGTAACATGAGCCAGCTTCTTTAAACAATTAAATATGTCTGGTGCCCAAAATATTGTGTACAATATTTTGGTACTGTTGCGTACTCCTTAGAGACCGTTTTTGTATACTTTTTAATTTGTATTCTTTTACTTTTGATATTACGTTGTTATTCGTTGTCATGGTGTCATTCGTTTTGTTTGCCTACTCGTTTAATACTGTTATTGTGATTTCGCTTTAAAATATATTCATTACCATCAAGTTTTGCTGCTTTCAATCATCTTAAACTCCTTTTCAGGTTCCATTGGTTCGCCATCCCTGCGCTATAGCTTTGATACGCCACTATTACAGTATTCAGTGTATATGTCGCAGCCGTCTGGTTAAATCAGCCGCTTTACTGGACGCCTAGCCCGTTGATTGACCGCCGGCATTCAATCAAACGTCTGAAGTACAACTAGCAAAGTCATTGAGCACAACGTTTAACGAGATGGCTGAACGTCATGTCAGCTGTTTGGTTTAAATTAGCCATTCAGTTGGACGCCTAGGCGGATCGTTTAAATCTAAAAATCTTTTGTGTGGCTGTTTGAGTGATTGGTAGGTTCAAGGTTATTTTTTTAAGACCACATAAACCAAAACAACGTTAGTTATAAGTGGTCATAAAAAAATAACGTTGAAGGTTCAAGGTTATTTTTCTAACCAAATAAATGAAATAAAAAAGCCTATAGTTTTACGTATTCTATGGGACCTTTAATGGTTATTTATAAAACAGATGACATTTTATTATTCAGATTCCCACTTACACCGACTTCCTGCCACCAAACCGCCTCCAACAAGTCGACAACCGGCTCCCCTACCTCGACAGCAGCCTCAAGCTCCCGCACACGAAGCAAAACGAATACACTGGCATCATCAACCCCATATACGACATAAAAATACCCAGAGACAAGTTCCGGGTCAAAAGATCCAAGTCCTTAGGTCGCAGTTTCAGCTCTAAGAATTCAGGCTTGGAAATAACTAGGTACAATTTAACTTTGGGACATAAAAGCGGGAGGAAGACTAATGATGTGGTAACAGCTATCACAGGTATGACGGGCGAGACGGGCTTGGAGCATAAAAGCAATTTCTTCCAAAGGTACAGTACAGCTGAGGTGGTAGGTGACTCATATAAGATTAGTAGGGTAACTATAGATTAAGTTTTGAATAGGATTGATAGTGATTGTTTTATTTTGAGTTTATGCAAAATGTATTGTGCCTATAAATGTTTAACCAAAGTTGTTAGATTATTTAAAAAAAAAATATAAATATATATTTTATTAAAAAACTCTGTATGTTTTATTAATTAAAGTTGAAAAAAAAGTAGTAAGTAAAGCAAATTTGGTGCCTTATATCGGGTGTTACAGAATTCCGAAAAAATGGTATTCTGGGTTTGCAACCTGCGCGGGTACTACTCCTACAACGATATCCGATACCCCCCGGTTGCGCCGGGTGCGCGGGTTGCCCCGGGTGCGCGGGTTGTTTATGTGTGTTTTATAACTGTAGTGTGTCGTACGGTACGCGATACTACGCAATTTCAGGGTCGTCACGAGCAGGTGTGACAAATATTTTATTATTATAATCAGCAAAATAAAAGTGGTCTGAAACTTGTCAAGCAGAAAATAGTTATTTGCTATACAAGAGTGCAAAGTTACTTTTTAACCGCGTGCTCAATTTTGATGGCCGAGCTAGCGAAGGATTCGAAAATTGAATCCTGAGCGTTAGCGAGGGAATCAAAGGAGCAAGAGGTGAAAAATCTTTGCACTCGAGTGCAACACGTAACTTTTCATCCCACCTCAACGAGGAAATGAATAAATGCAAAAAAAAAAAACATTTGCGCATTATTAAGAGTTTCAGTCAATTCTGTAGGCGTAAAATAAACTTCTTCGTCGCTAATCACTCATTTTAGGTTTTTTACTTGTTTTCAAATTTCTTGTTTTAAACTTATTACAAATATGTCGCGAAAAGAAAATGGCGCGCGCAAAGCAAATTAAACAAAATAACACCAAGAAGGTGCCGAGTCTGAGTTTTTAACAAGTTCAAAAAGGTTGTATGATAAATTCCATGGAGGTAGAAGTAAAGAGGTTTAATGATGTTTGGAATTCACAAACAGTGCACACGATGTTCTAAATTCAATTTTACTATATCCTCTAGCGGATAAAAACGGCTTTTGCACTCAGATATCGAAGAGCAAAAATACTCATTCCGAGATGGGGGGATGAAAATACCATTTTCATAACTGGTTATGAAAACTAGTTACCATGATGGACGATAGGAAACTTTCAGAGCTAACTTATGTCAAGGAACACAAGCACCCCTTAAATTTTAATTTGGACTTTTGTAACACACTGTATAAGGACTTCTTTTACACAACAACATATAACTCGTACGATTTTATACAGGATGGAAGCAAACATCTCACGAATCAAGCAAAACTGTTGCGAGAGAAGGTAAAGTCATTGAACTAGATAATAACATTATTTTGTACCTACGAAAATTTCAATGCAAATTGAACTCCATTGTATTCGATTCAAGGTTAAAACGCACACTTGAGCACTTGATAAACAAAAGTGTTTATTAATCCTTTAAGGCCCGGATGGCAACTTAAGTTGACATGACAATTAAAATTCAATTGTGTCTGGTTTATTGGGTTTCAAAAGGTTAAACAAACATTGTAATCTATCAAGCGGCGTTATACCTCTGGAGGTCTGGCAATTGAACAATCAATTGTGTCTCGAATGTGATGCTTGACGGGTTAATTGTAAACAACAGAACCCTTAGATGGTATTAATTTTAAAGCAACACCATAGACGTTAATTGGTGTATGTAGTCTTTATCGGAGTATGCTTGTAACTCCATTGATATATCCATTTCCACAGGAACGAAAAGATTCCGTCACTATCCCACTTGCAACTTAATATATTAAATGTTAGTTTTAATGTGTGCTACTCAATCACGCATAAATGGCTGAACGGATTTGGATAAAATTTGGCACACATATAATTTATAATTTGGATTAAAAAATAGGATACCTTCGCTGTCAGAAATGCACTAAGGGACAACGCAGATGCTAGTAGTTTTACAAACTGTTGAATATTTTAGTATGAGGAAGTTTGCAGCGGTCTATATGTAAGATAATGTACCTACCTATTGCAGTACTGCCACAATCTGGGTCTCGCGAGCCGAGAGTGGTATGCATATATTTGTCGCACTTTACTCCGTTTCATTCTCATTCCACTGTCTGTTTTGTTATTCTACGTCCTATTGTGTTACCACAAATTAAATTGGTGACATTGGTGTAGCCATAAGGCTGATGTGTAGAGCCACAAGGATTAAACGTATAAATAAACTATTCTTAGTTTTTTGATGTCTATGGCAGGTATAAGTGAGTGGTTAAGCTTTTATTCCTCAAGCAGAAGGAACTATAGGAAGATTTTATTTATTTATATATCGCAACCAATAGTAAAAAAAGTTCACTTTGACCAATCGATTCGCATAATGAGAATTTGTGCTTCCCAGTGATTCCTCCCTGTCCGAAGAATCGAACCTACATTAAAAAAACTCATGTCTTCCGATCGATCAATATTTTTTAATTGTGTCCTCTGTCAGATCGCCAAAATCCAGTTTTGGAAACGACACGAGATTATTAAATGGAATTATTAACCAGTTAGGTAATAAGTGGACAAGTACAAACAATATGTTGGTTAGTTTGTTAGTATAGTTGATAATAATAAATACAAAAACGTAAATAGAATATTGTACTGTATTTATAGGCAAATTTTATTACGAGAAAGAAAAAAAATTGAATAAGGTTTCAAAGTTTTATATTGTATTTTTTTATAAAATTCTCTAGACAGAATAATGAGAAAGCATAAACACGCGCATGTATTTTATACTTTATTAATTTACAGTAGCCGAGCGCGGAATATACCTACAACCTAGCAGTTCATATAAGGATGTCGGGTGTCTTGAACAGTTATAAAAAGTTCACGTTTTCCGATCGATCGGACAAAGCAGCTGGAAGTGTTTGTCTGATTTTTCTCGGGTTGAGGGTTAAACTCTCATACTGTAATCTGTAATCTTTAAGCACTCACATAGCAAGCACAGAGGCTTATAAGCCCATTTATGTGGATATAGGCACGAAAAGGTTTAGCTCGAAAAAAATTATATTTCAATACTAATATGGAAAAAACCTTAATCTCTCAAGTATCTCTGGATTTCTATGACAATTGAAGAAGCAATTAAAGTCGTATTGCTCTAAGTGCTGCCCCCCAATTCTGCTATTGAATTTTTATCTGAAACGAATCGGAAACGCTTAAGTTACAACGTTTTTGTATTCTGCTATCTCAACGCAATCGAAACGTAACCGAAACGTATCGGTTTTGTATTCTACAATCATTGTTTCGTATTCTGCTAAATATTTAACATTTGTGGCAGCCGAAACGCATCGATAGTTCAATGTTCGAACTGTCCAAAATTAACAACTGTCTAGTCACTAAGCCAAAATATATTTGTTTCTTGCAATATTGCTATCAATTATCGAGCCGAAGTTGAACCAAACGAGAGCGGTTCGTTAGCGTTCCGGCTTTATAAGCAATGTTAGTGGAATACCTTTTTGTATTACAACCGAATTGGGGGGGGGGGGGGGGGGGGGTCCCAGTACTCTGTACCATCTTTGATCGACTTCTGCATTCCTAGTACTTTTATGTTCTAATTGAGGTCAAAGACATTCTGAGTCAGGACGAGAGATTGATAGCCGTAGAGAGAGGTCGTCCGCATTGTTTTGTTTTGTCAATTATAATATAAGGTTGAAATTTTAAAACATGGTAAATAAAAGTAAGGTAAACCAAACTTATTAGAAGTAAGCGAAAAAAATGATTAAACTAACTAATTAGTTGTCCTAACTGAGCCCTATTTTGTTGGATGGATTACACTTCACTTCGTGTAACTTTTGATAGCGAGTTGTGTTAAATACCTACTTATTCAAAACTGTATTTTAAGCCTCCACTTCGGTTTGGATGTCAAGGTTTTCCTTTTATTTAATTTATAATTTGATCTTATCCAATGAAGTCATAAAAATGCAGAGTGTTATTTTAATTTTCCTGATTGCGCTCTTAAATTATAGGACCTACTCGTACATCAATAAAAAATGGTAATTCAACGCTACATTTTATAGCTTGAAGGAATACATTGATGCCTAATAATTTGTGTTGCATTCAAGGCTGATTTACACTTGCATAAGTACAGTAGCGAGTTAACTTGCGGTCTTGGCGAGTTAAGTTCTTAACATTGTTTGGACGGGAATTTGAACTTAACTCGCCAAGACCGCAAGTTAACTCGCTACTGTACTTATGGAAGTGTAAATCAGCCTTTAGATTCATTGGTTCCCGATGTGAGTTTGTTTCGTTTGTAAGTATTCTGATTTTGGTATGATGATGGCAGGGAAGGTATCGCGTAAGTAGTGTCCAAAGCACAGGAGTTAAAAAGCGTACAGACATAAGCTTAATACAACCGCGAAATGATAGGTATAAAAATTAAATTAAAATTCAAAATTAATTTATTTATATTTTTATTATTATTTTTTTGTCCATGTGAAGAGAAGAAGATGTATAATTTCGCTAAACAGAGTATCAATAGACATCCAATATGGAATGCAACTAAAATGTTAATGGTTTAATAGCTAATAATAAAAGTACTTATCTTATTTTAATAATGTATATTTCTAAAAAGCAAAGTGAAAATCCTTCATTGGCTAAAGTTTTATGTATCATAGAAAAAGTGTAATCTGTTTTAGACTAAGCTGTGGATTTTTGAAAAAATAATAAATAAATAATATTACAAGCTTATGGCGCGTGTGTGCGTGAGCACTGACTGACACAGTATTGATTTAGAAGTTTTTTAAGTATGTTTCACAGAAGGTAGGTGATTACCTATTATAATGGCTTATTAATTTACAAGATTATTAATGGAACTTAAACACCTATAGTGTTTAAGTTTTGTAATACGTACAGTTGACAGAACATCACGCGTAACAGTTTGAATAGTTTAAAGAGACCAAGAGGCTATCGTAGTGCAACCGTGCCGTGCTGTGATCTGTACTGAGATAATAGTTGAATTGAATAATTATGTTTCTAAGTTAAAGTACGTAGTTCTCTAATTCATCCGTATGTAACTAAGTAGAGTCGACAGCACATATTTCTGTGCCAACCCTACAAGAATAGGTTTTTGGCGGCTTCTTAGAAGCTGACACTCTACACTTCTTTACTCCTGTGGTCCAAAGTGCTACGAGCGTCGATATTCTATAAATCTATACTTTAGAGTTAAGTAAAGAGTAAGAGGTTACCGTAGTCTACGGTAACAATTTACTATCAGGTAGGCCGTACTATAGTCGCATAAAAAAGACAAGTATTCTTGCTTACTTTTTGAATAGTAGCCAGTTTCTTTTGGAATAGTAGCAAAAAAAAATTATAGTAACTGAATACCTTCTGAATAAGTCTTGCTGCACGACTTTTTTGTATTCTCTTCTCATTAAAACGTTCCATCTTTCGATGAGAAGTCATAATAAAGAAGTAAATTCTCTTTGACTTTTAACCGGCTTATTAACAACTCGTTCAGCTCTACAACGTAATTGATGCCGACAATACAGAAGCCTGGAACAAAACGCAACCTGATATCAAGAACAAAACGCTATCATTACACTAAGTGGGTTTCAAGGGAGCGAAGTGTACGGCTTGAAAGTATTTTACTTTTTTGCAGACGGTTGAAGTAAGATTAATAAATAATAGGGGAAAGCCGAGAGGTCTTAGAAATGAATTCGACTTTTTATCATCTCGATAACTACGTCAATAGTCAAAATAATGAGAAATTTAATAATAATAATATTCTTCTATCGAGCCTGTATTATGAATAGTACATAACGGAGAGTTAGAAATAATAAATATGAGAAAATGTGGCGTTTTCTGTTGCCACTGAGTGAATAAGTGGACTGTATTTTGCTCTGGTTTTTGGCAAATTTGGCAACTATCAATTCTATCACATAAAGCACTCACTTCGACTTTCCTTAGGTGGCTGGTTGGTAGCAGATACCGACGATGTCTTCCAATGCTTCTTTAACCCGGGTTAATTTCGATACTTGCACGAAGAAAATATTTATATAGTTGGTCACGGACCGCAGTTATTTCCAAAAGTCACACAATTTGAGATTAGAGGGGTTTATTCAAAATATTTCACGGAGACGTAACTTGTTCGTTATTAAAATTGAAGATGAATGCACACTTGCGCCTCGCGCGGTTGGTGGCGCGAAACTTAGCCTACGTTCCTTTTCAGGTAATCCTTAGCAGAGCCTTCATATGACACAAAAGACAGCCGCCAATTAAAGATATTAAACAGAAACATATTCAATAAATATACAACTTACCGTCAAGGGCAAGGTGTACAAGGGCGGCCTTCTTATCGCTAAATAGCGATCTCTTCCAAGCAACCTTTGTATGGACAGTATAGACAGGATAGACCAACTGCTATACTCCTACAACTGGTAGAAAAGTAATATTATACATGAGACTGTGGGCTTATTATCTTTAAAATTTAGTCGTATTTTAATTATGTATTTCCGTAAATCGCGTTCAGATGGCATTCAAGTGCTAGTTTGCCGTCAATACTCCAAATTAAAACATGGGTTATATTATCAGTTCATAGAAATGGTAGGTAACTTTCAAAAACATTTTATTCGTTTGATAATTTCATGACATTTGTAGGAAATAATATAACATTAGCTGATTTATTTCATAGAAATGTCATGAAATCATTAAATAAATAAGATGTTTTTGAAAGTGGCAAACAATTTCTATGAACTAATATAGCCCGTGTTTTATTTATTGTCGTATTGACGGCACCACCTGTATTTATATAAATATATAGTGTTTGAAAAGGACGAATTTGAAATTCAAAGTCATTATTTAAAATTTCATTGGGCTGGTAGCAGAATGCTAAAAGAAACGCGATTTCATTTAAAAGTACGACTAATGACACTACGTTCTACTTAGAAGTTGAACATTCTGACAACGTGATACAAATACCATCTTTAATTACAAGGCTACGGGTAATTGACAATAATGAAGTCATCTATCCTTCTCATTTCTTTGGAGTGTAAGAGAGACACCGCTCAATTTTCTGCTCAAGCTGTAAGTACCCAGAAACGGAGCCAATTTCCCTGTTTAATTAGTAATTACACAGTACAAACGGAAAGGCGTTTATGTAAAAATGTACTTAATGATTGGAGTGGTAAAGTTCTTAATAGGTCATGATAAGTATCTAGTTTAAAAATGTCGTCTGAGCAAGCACTAACCTAGCTTAATACAATCACTATTACTGTATGAGTTTGTAGCCGGGGTCTTCTCGGTAGTTTAACGTTTGGAACCGGTATATATTATGACATGACAGACAGAAAAGACCTTTTACATTGTTACGTAATATTAATATATTCTACATATGTTTGAAGACCGGCTGGCCGAGTGGTCTGTGCCACTTGCTATACAGGCTACTCGGTCAGGGGTCCCGGGTTTGAATCCCGGTGGGAGCAAATGTTTGATATGAATGTACTTATCATGTAATGATAAGTACGAGCATTTGTTTACGAGTCATGGATATTTAGGTTTATGTTTATTTAGTAGATTTCTAATATTTATATACATATTATTATTAATATTTCTCTGTTATCTAGTATACATAACACAAGCTCTTAATGATGCTTACCTTGGGCTAGATAATAGGTGTGAGTGTATGAATATTATTATTATTATTACATTTTTCCAAAATTCTCTTACAACTAATTAGACTAGCCTGATTTGTTTATTCAAGGCAAGTTTTGTTAGTATCGGTTTTTTTTTTCTGATATTTACGACTTGAAAATTTGTATTGAAAGCCATGCCGCGTAAGCCCCCTTAATTTTAATGAATAATTTCTTTTTTGTGATGGACATACATTATGGGATTTGACGATTAAAAAGAGCTTCTTTGGGGACCTAGGTGATTTAATAACTTTTGATGATGATTTTGTTTTTTTTTTATTACTATTCTTAGATCTTTATGTGACGGATCTGGTCGAGTGGTCCTCTGTCTACTATGTAGTCATGGATGTAGTAACGGGGTAAATATACTATATTGTATTTTGTTGTCACGGAAAGTGTTTGGCAGTTTTTAAGGTACCTATGTAATAAAAAGAATTAATATTGATCATAATAGGTAATACAAAATAATAGATTAAAAGAATATTACATCATACTTCATTGAGGTCTAAACAAACAGATTTTTGTGTCCAATAAAGTTGAATATTGTTCAACGCTACACGTCTACGGATTATTTGCAGTCGTAGTTATGTAGCAGCTCGTAGCACTGCACAGCCTCGGCCGTAGTTTTAAATTATGATAATCTTGAATGGAAAAAGCCAATAGAAATTAGAAGAAAGAATTGGTTTTTAACTGACATATGTCATAAGTCCTCCGAGTACCCTCGGAGGCACATCAGAGTGTATGCAATGGAAAGAGTTTCTTGATACCTATTAATTATATTCTCTGACAGAATTTTCTTTAAGCGCATTATAATTTGGTAGTTGTAGACATCGCGAGTTTTTTTATGCAACTAGATGACAAACAAGCTGACAGCCCATTTGGTGGTAAGCGGTTACCGCCGCCTATAGACACCTGAAATAACAAGGAAAAATAACTTGATATTGCAGGTGCGTTATCATCCTGAGGCCTAAAATAAAATGCCCTCCATGCCCAGTAATTACACTGGTTACCTTTCCGTACAATACGAACCGGACCGAGCTGTTTCACGGCTGAAATAATAAAGGAGGTGGTACCTACCCAGACAATCCTACATACGGATACGGGCCTTCCACCTAGTAAATACGAGAACGGAGAATGTAGTAGCTTAAAATTAAAGTTTTTAATTTATACTTTTAATAATTCTCCCAATGTCTACACTGGTAACAAATGAACGAAATAACGCTCCGATGTCATTGTATTAATTGTAATCATGACTTTGTCCTTATTGAATTGAATTCTCTTTCTGGCACCTTTTAGTTTTTAATAATTATGAATTACGCTGCCCAAGGTGCTACGAGCCGTATATAGGCTAAGGTGACAAGCGTGAGTAGTGCCCAAGGTGCTACGAGCATCCATAGGCTACGGTGACAACGCGTGAGTAGTTTCCAAGGTGCTACGAGCGTCTATATGCTACGGTGACAATGCGTGAGTAGTGCTCAAGGTGCTACGAGCGTCTATAGACTACGATGACACGCGTGAGTAGTGCCCAAGGTGCTACGAGCATCCATAGGCTACGGTAACAACGCGTGAGTAGTTTCCAAGGTGCTACGAGCATCTATATGCTACGGTGACAACGCGTGAGTAGTGCTCAAGGTGCTACGAGCGTCTATAGACTACGATGACACGCGTGAGTAGTGCCCAAGGTGCTACGAGCATCCATAGGCTACGGTAACAACGCGTGAGTAGTCTCCAAGGTGCTACGAGTGTCTCTAGGCTACGGTGACAACGCGTGAGTAGTGCCCAAGGTGCTACTAACGTCTATAGACTACGGTGACACCACGTGAGTAGTATTCAAGGTGCTACAAGCGTCTATAGACTACGGTGACACGCGTGAGTAGTGCCCAAAGCGCTAAGATCATCCATAGGCTTCAGTGACACGCGTGAGTAGTGTCCACGATGCTACGAGCGTGTCTAGGCTACGGTGACGACGCGTTAGTAGTGCCCAAGGTGCTACTAGCATCTATAGACTACGGTGACACGGGTCAGTAGTACCCAAGGTTCTAAGAGCTTCCATAAGCTCGGTGACACGCGTGAGTAGTGCCCAAGGTGCTAAGAGTGTCTTTAGACTACGGTGACACGGGTGAGTAGTGCCTAAGGTGCTAAGAGCATCTATAGGCTTCGGTGACACGCGTGAGTAGTGCCCACGGTGCTAAGAGCATTCATAGGCTACGGTGACAACGCGTGAGTAGTGCCCAAGGTGCTACAAGCATCCATAGACTACGGTCATAACGCGTGAGAAGTGCCCAAGGTGCTACGAGCAGCCATAGGCTACGGTGACAATGCGTGAGTAGTTTCCAAGGTGCTACGAGCGTGTTTATACTACGATGACAACGCGTGAGCAGTGCCCAAGGTGCTACGAGCGTCTTTAGACTACGGTGACATGCGTGAGTAGTGCCCAAGGTGCTACGAGTGTCTATAAGCTACGGTGATAACACCGTAGTGAGTAGTTCCCAAGGTGCTACAAGCGTTTATAGGCTACGGTGATACGCGTGAGTAGTTTCCAAGGTGCTACGAGTGTCTATATGCTACGGTGACACGCGTGAGTAGTGCCCAAGGTGCTACGAGTGTCTATAAGCTACGATGACAACAAGTAAGTAGTTCCCAAGGTGCTACGAGCGTTTATAGGCTACGGTGATACGCGTGAGTAGTTTCCAAGGTGCTACGAGTGTCTATAGGCTACGGTGACACACGTGAGTAGGGCTCAAGGTGCTATGAGCGTCTATAAGGTACGGTGACAACGCGTGAGTAGTTCCCACGGTGCTACGAGCGTTTATATGCTACTGATGACGCGTGAGTAGTGCCCAAGGTGCTACAAGCGTCTGTAGGATACGGTAACCCCTTTACAACCTAGGCCGTACGCTTGTTTGCCATCCTTGTCGTTTAAAGAAATATAAGTATTATAAATAACGTAATAGGCAGCAAAAACCCTTAATTCTTTATGTAGTTATAAAACCAATTGATACCTGTTCTAGGAATTTCCGTTTTGTGTACAGAGACAGCACTTCAAGTGTAACAACAGATCCACTTCGAAAGCCATCTCTATTACGAACGCAGTAAGGGCGGTCTCAAGGTCAAACTGTTACGCTTGATATGCTGTCGGCTGTTCAATTATTGCTTCAATGCCCTTGGATATGAATGGAAGGAAGACGCATTATCTTTACTAAATTTATCAATAATAATCAATAATACGTTGTATAAGTTAAGAAAAAAGAGGTACCCACATTAAAGTCCATTATCACGTTCTTCCTACAATGACAGTTAAAAAACTTATCTTTTTAAAATTCGAACGTGTCTAGAAAACAAATTGACTAGATTTTATGCACTCACTCTCAAACATACTGCCGTCTCTCTCGCTTCAACTATACGATTGTCGCCATTTCACTCGACTTTTCCAGTTCACGCGTGCGCAAAGTGGTTTTTCCCGAAAGATGTCTGGTCGAAGCTGCGTATGGTGGAAAATATTTGTGAAATTATGGTGATGCATTAAAATACTAATATTACTCGGAAAACTAAAATAAAATATAACTTATCGGTTGTGAAAGTCGTGAAAATTGAACGCTTGCATTTATTTGCTTCTTAGTGTTTTCGTGGTAATTTTATTATGTAAGTTATGTATCGTAGCATCTTGAACAACATAGTTATAAAAAAATAAGGACCTTCAATACAGTCTTATTTGTACTACAACGTATGACGTAACATAGAAGTATCTATTTTAATTTATAACAATAGTTACGCAAGAGGGGAATATCAGTCTATGCAGCTTCGAGTGTCTGACGGGCCAGAGTCAGCCTCCGGAACCCGTGGGATCTCCCGGGCCGCTAGACGTTCCTCTACATATAAAATCTGGGATTTATCGCAATTCAATTCGAACTCCTTAATATAAAGGATACAATGAATTAAATAACTCGTAGCTGTGTTTGTGTTAAAAAAATACATCGAACGTATTGAGCTGTCAGTTTTTAAATTTGGAATAATAACCTCGTAGCGAATAAAGCGGCCAGAGTATGAATGAAGTCGATGGGCCTCTGTGTTCCTGATTTAACCTCTTTTGACAGATTAAAAAACAACATACATAAACACGGTACAATTTAATGTGCGTTTAAGATAATTGGTGAACTGTGATTGTGAATATAAAGGGAGACATGCATGCTTGACAAGCAGGTGAGTGAAATGGATTTTCTTATTCATATTTAATAGCTTTATTTGTACGTTTTAATGTAAGAGGCTATTCGGGCCATTGTTTGTGCCTTACGTCGTTTACAACAAATACTTTAGCAGTTCGATTTCGTGACGCTTTTTTTTTTAACATAAGATTTCAAGGGTCATAAGAAAATACATTGAAGTGATTTAGTACACACTTTGTTGTTAGAAAAATAAGTTTATAATTTTATTTGATGATTTCATCGATTTCACGGAAGTTGACGTCCATAATGGGCATTTAATATGGGCTTGGGTATTGATATCTTTTTCAATATTAGAAATTAATAACGAATAATAATAGCTTTTATACCTCAGTAATAAAAGCAGTTATTCGGTCATTAAGTTTGTGTTAAGATTATTATTAATTAAACAGAGCAGCGTCGTTTTTTTTCTATAATACATTGTGTATTATAGAAAAAAAAACGACGACGCGTGTGTGAATAATAATCCTAACGTATGAGCGAAAGAGATATAAACTATTTCTATAAAACTTGGAAAACAAGAAACAATTTGGTGCTAAAAGCTTACTTATGTTACATTTAAGACCCGCTATCACGAGTAAAGCCTTTTGATTTGTCGGAAAACATTAGAATGAACAAATTTATAGCTGTCACTTTTTACTGTGGTGCGATAGAATGTGATAAATGTAGGTTTTTGACAAAAATTTAGCATTTGTATCTCATAGCCATTCTGTACGTAGCAGTAACCGGTCGCTATTATGCAAGTCTAGGCTGCTTTGCCACCAGAATGTTCAACTTTTTAAATATTAATTTAATTATTTTTTTCCACTATTACTGTTGTTTTTGTTATTATTATGTTAAAGTTGACTAATTGATATCTAACAAAAGCCAAAACACAATTGAAAATAATTTTGTCCATAAAAACAACCCAAAGAAAAACATTCCTATTCCCTTTTTACGTTTTATAAGCAAACACGAATGTAAAACGCAAACTTAGTTATTTAAAAAAAGTATATTAGTTTCTTCAGAGGCTATCCAATTCCGTCATTCTCGAGGGTACAACGCCACAAGCGTGGAGTGGAGGCCTGGTGGTGTTGTTCTTCAAAAAAGGCGACAAAACCTTATTGAAGAACTACAGACCCATCACGCTTTTGAGCCACGTTTACAAGTTCTTTTCGAGGGTTATCACGAATCGTCTCGCGCGCAGGTTTGACGACTTCCAGCCTCCCGAACAAGCCGGTTTCGTAAAGGCTTTAGTACTGTAGACCACATACATACGCTGCGGCAGGTTATACAGAAAAGACCGAGGAGTATAACCGGCCACTTTGCTTGGCGTTTGTAGACTACGAGAAGGCCTTCGATTCGATTGAAACATGGGCCGTGATTCAGTCTCTTCAGAGGTGCCACATTGACTATCGGTATATCGAGGTGATGAGATCTTTGTACCACCATGTCGGTCCGTGTACAAAATCAGTATACGAAACCCATCCAACTGCAGAGAGGGGTAAGACAGGGAGATGTAATATTTCCGAAACTGTTTACCGCTGCGTTGGAAGATGTTTTCAAACTGCTGGACTGGACAGGACTCGGCATCAACATTAACGGCGAGTACATTACTCATCTTCGGTTTGCCGATGATATAGTAGTCATGGCAGAATCCCTGGGGGAATTGAGCACAATGCTCGACGACCTCGACAGAATCTCCCGACAGGTGGGTCTGAAAATGAACATGGTCAAGACAAAGGTTATGTCTAATACCCATGCCGCACCTATACCAGTTTCAGTTGGGAGTTCTATTCTCGAAGTTGTTGACGAGTACGTCTACCTCGGACAAATGGTCCAGCTGGGTAGGTCCAACTTCGAAGAAGAGGTCAATCGACGGATCCAACTCGGATGAGCAGCGTTCGGGAAATTGCGTAAGATCTCGTCCCAAATTCCTCTGTGCTTGAAGTCGAACGTCCTCGACCAGTATGTGTTGCCAGTGATGACATACGGCTGTGAAACGTGGTCGCTCACTAAGGGCCTTCTGTGCAAGTTCGCAGTCGCACAACGAGCTATGGAACGAGCTATGTTAGGTGTTTCTCTGCGAGATAGAATCAGAAATGAGGACATCCGTAAGAGAACCAAAGTCACTGACATAGCTCTTAGGATTAGCAAATTGAAGTGGAAGTGGGCAGGGCACATAGCACGCAGAACGGACGGCCGGTGGGGCGTTAAGGTTCTGGAGTGGCGACCGCGTACCGGAAAGCGCAAAGTAGGACGGCCTCCCACTAGGTGGACAGACGACCTGGTCAGGGTCGCGGGGAGCCGTTGGATGCAGACTGCGCAAAACCGTTTTATTTGGAGATCGATGGGGGAGGCCTTGGTTCAGCAGTGGACATCATAGGCTGATATGATGATGATGATGATATTAGTTTCTTAACTCTTAATTTAGGGACTTTTATACTTATGTACATGACAGTCCTGCAATAAGCTTACCTAAATAAGTGTATAATTTATTATTAGAACATAATTAAATGTATAAAATTTTTTATACAGATCTTAATTTATTAATATTACTATTTATAACAAGTTCAAGTTGAACCTGGGTGTAAATTATATTAGTAAAAAATATATATTTACAATAAGTCGCCGACATGGCGTTTTTTGAAAAGTCTAATAATAAAAAAAAATGGCGATTTTTGGTTTGTATGAGAAAAATTGTTCTCACTCAATTATTATTACTTTTTTGTAAAAATCCTTTTATAACTTATTAGACTACCCTGACTTGTTTATGCATGTAAAGTCTTATTAGAGTCTTATTATCAAGTATGAAAAGTCGCGCGGCGTTGTATATACAGGCTGGTGCCGTCAACACGATAGTAAATTAAAACATGGGCTATATTAGTTTATAGAAATAGTTTGCCACTTTCAAAAACATCTTATTCTTTAGATAATTTCATGACATTTCTATGAAATAATGCGGCCAATGTTATATATTTTCATACAGTGACATGAAGCCCATGTTTCAATTATTTATTGTTGTATTGACGGCACCACCGGGATTACTTCGAATGAGGCCACTTAGTTATCTTAGTGACCTCATTCCAAGTAATCTCGGGTTTCTTATTTATTAATTTGTACAACACACAGCACACAAAGAACGAAACAGAAAAAAATAACAAAATAATTATCATATCAGTCGAGAGATGACCACTTCTGGGCACATGCTTCCCCTAAGGATCTTTAGGCCTATCGGTCCAGTGCTAACCGCCTCCATTAGCTTCCCGCGACTCTCAACAGATCGTCGGTCTACCTTATGCTGCTATCCCAAAGTTATCCCAAATGTTCCTATCTAATAAGGATTTAACACCGATATGCTAACGAGTCATGGATGCATGTATATTTTAATTAGTATATTTCTAATTATCTACTATCCATAACGTCCACTGGTAGAGCTAACGCTACTGTAGCACGGTAGAGTACTAATTATACCTATATACACAGCAATGGTAGAGTAAGTCTACTCGCTCGGTTACAACTCACTAACTAACACTGTTAGAGTACTAACTAACATTGGAAGAGTACTAACTAACACTGTTAGAGTAATAACTAACACTGGTAGAGTAAATAAGCCAGAAATTCTCAAAGAAATATCGAGACCTGCTAACTTGAGACAAATCCAGCGTACCTATAAATATCGTTTCCCCAAAATCACTAAAGTATATGGTTCTAGAACCTTGGAGTATATAATACCATCTTATGTCAATGAAATTCCTGTCAATCTACAGGCATCATAATGTGGAATCACAAAAGTATAAAAATCGACACAAGGATCATTTTTTAAAAAACTCGCATCTTGTCACTTTATAATGTTTCTGGGTAAAATTAAGTAACATCTTAATACATAAACGGCTCGCCCTCACATATAAACCTTTAGAGGTTTCCGTGTACGGCTATATATTAGGTATGAGTGTATATCTTAAGAATTCTGACCAATAAATAAATCAAAGAATACTCTAACTTGGTAGAGTACTAACTAAATTAGGTAGAGTACTAACTAACACTGTTAAAGTACTCTTACCTAGTAGAGTACTAACTAAAATTGGTAGAGTACTGACTAACACTGGTAGAGTACTCTAACCTGGTAGAGTACTCTAACCTGGTAGAGTACTAACTAACATTGGTAGAGTACATACTAACATTGGTAGAGTACTAACTAACACTACTAGAGTACTCTAACCTAGTAGAGTTCTACCGTTTGCTCTACCCGTAGACAGCACTCTTTGATGATGGTTAAATTGGGCTAGTTAACAGGTGCAAGTATGAGAATATTATCATTATTATTATCGTAACTAATCCCAACCAATATTTTAAATGTGAAAGTGAGATTGTATGTTTGTTTGTTACGCATTCACGCCTAAACTACTAAACTGGTTTAGATAAAACTTGGTATGGAAATAGTCCAAAACTCTGGAAAGAACATAGGATACTTTTTGGAGCGCTAACCGACATCCACGTGGTCGGAGCCGCAGGCGGCAGCTAGTTAAACATAAATGCGGCGTCTTAAATTAGTCTGAAGTAGATAAAAAAGAATAAGTAGACCAAGGAATTTATTGAACTAACAGTTTGCTTTATAGATTATGCCACCCGGAGCCCGTAACAATGGGGGACTGGATGTTTTTAGGTTCATTTTCTTGTGGAAAATATTTTCCTTTTCAGACACCTGAATGTGAGGGATCTTTGGCCGTGAATAGGTCAGCTAGCTATAAAATTAACTGCCTTCATAAGTCTCTGCTCGCGGGTTCTTTCTGGGTCGCGATCTGTATTGTATACAAGTAATATTCGTAATTGTGTGTATTAAAGCATTTTATGTAAATATTTGCTACTACCAATGAATATTTTCTAGTTTAGATATTTCTTTTAACATAAAACATGAGTTAGGTAGCACTTTGTATAATTTTAATTTTGATATCGATTATTCTGTAAAAACTAATAAATATTTTATTCATTTGGTTTGAATGATTTCAAGGAGAGAACCGGTGCCAACACAAATATCCCTTTTGGTTATGTATACTTTTTGGTCATCCTTATTAATCGGTCACGCGGCGTTATCCCCCCGGAGGGCTATGACAAGTAAACAATCAGTTGTGTCTGGATGCTTGATGGGTTAAATAAAAGAGTGTAACGCCTGATGAATAACCCTACATCGCGCTAAGAAACTTGCCACTAATAAAGGGTACAGTAAGCAGTATCTAAAAATAGCGACCGCATCTCTTCCACAACAAAGCGGGCTTGACCGCGCTCGCTCCCGAGACATATTCCCAGTGTACGTGGCACAAATCCAGGGCTTTTTGGGTGAAGGTTTATTTGATACTATTTTGCTGTCTACCTTAAATGAGAGAAAGACCGCTGTGAAAATCTAACAGAATATAAGCGCGTGAAGACACGAAGAAGAGAAAAAAATTCTAGTCACTATTATTTCATGAAAAATTTCATACGAAAATAGTAATTAGAAACATTATCTTCTGGCAAATGAAGCAAGTAGCGTACTGTGTGGGAAAAAGTTTATGGATAGATGGCAAGAACTCCAAATGATGAAAATAGTATTTATTCTGAAAGAAACATTTTTATTGAAAAAAAAAGGTAAAACTGCTTTCAACAACTTTAAACAAAAGTTTTTTGCCCTTAAATCGAACCGGTGAAAATGTGGCAGCATCCTGTTTTTTAATAACAATAAAATAATAATACAAAAATTGTGACAAAGGGTAATAGACAATATTTTTAAAATTCTTTTTCAAAACTCTCCTTCGTTGGACAGAAGATCATTTTAAAATGGCGGCTATAACTTTATGTTATAAATGAAATAAGAAAATACTATCTCCCCGGCTTTTTATATAAAAAATACTACTAATGGCCGCAGAACATTTTACAGTCCGTGACAGGACGCCGGGAATATTAAAACGCTGCAAGTTCTCGTACATATATACTTAAACGGGGCCAAGTTGGATATGCAGTGAATAAGTTCAGCATTTTATCCTCGGATTTTACTTGGAGAGCACAATGTTCGATGGGAGAATATTGGAGCGCCGTAACTGAGTTTTCTAGTTCGATCCTGAAGGCTCAAGAAAAATTTTAATGCTTAATGCATAATAATTTTCTTCCTGGTAAGGAACTGGCGAACCTCCTCTCTAAACAACTATAAATGTAAGTACATATAGCCACAGATTCTGGATATAATTGGGAGCAAAATAAATTTGTTCTGCATAACAAGTATAGACACAAAACTATTAAATAATATACCTAAGATCGTGTGATACTAACAATAAATGCACATAACATTGAAAAAGGGATACTTTCATTTCCGTTATAATTTTCACCTTTCCGCACGACTTACCACTTGCCTCTCCTCTGAAGTTATATGCTATCAGGGCGAACCCACAACCTCTGATTTATTATACAGTAGTAATTTTTACTACTGGACCAGACGCCCGTCCATAATAAGTATGAGTACACGACGTGAGTAAACAATCATAAAATGTACTTTGACGTGTTATTACGAGCTCCTGACGCGTAGTGACAATTTGTTTCATACGTCGCAGAATCCGCATACGCAATACGTGACGTCAGTCAGGACTTGCGCTAAATTGTTGTTGTTTTAACACTAGAAAATACGTGTGGGGTTATAATTTACCCCAAGGAACTATTTTTAAAGATAAATTTCAAGGAAATGTTATTTTTCTTTGTGGTACTATGTAAATTCTTGCTATGTTTGTAGAAAAATTGGAAAAATAATTGTGATGATTATTATTATTTGATGATGACAGAAATATCTACAAATATCTAGTGTAATTTGGGTGTCTATCATTCAAATTAAGTAAATTGTTAATACTTAGTAGTAAGGTCCACAAAGTAGGACGGCCTCCCACTAGATGGTCAGACGACCCTGTCAGAGTCGCGTGGAGCCATTGGACGCAGGCTGCGCAGAACCGTTCTGTTTGTAAATTGATGGGAGAGGATCAAGTACACTTAGTTGGCAATAAACGAATTGCATTGAATTGGGTTCAATTGTTCAGCGGGGGAAATCAAAGGCTGATATAATAATAATAATAATAATAATAATAACCATACACTCACACCTATTATCTAGCCCGTATTAAGTAAGCATCATTAAGAACATGTGGTATGGATACTAGATAACGGAGAAATAATGATAATAATATGTATATAAATATTAGAAATATACAAAATAAACATATAAACATCTATGACTTATAAACAAATGCTCTTACTCAAAGGGGCACAGACCACTCGGCCAGCCGGTCATCAATGATGAAGGTCGTCTGAGCTCACTAAGAAACCATTATGTTGGGACTCAGGAGCAGGCGGACTTCTCTTGTATTATTATGCTGTTAGCATAATTCTTTGTCATGATTTTTACAGGGTAGGCAGTGCGTGAGTAGTGCCCAAGGTGTTGCGAGCGTCTATAGGCTACTTGCTTGCTTGTCACCCTTGTATTATTGAAAAAAATATTTTGCTAACGGTACGGTAAAACAAATGGTTTCGATAACATTCCTTTTTAATAAAAAAATACCCATATAAATAAGGAAGCCATCTGAAGAATTTTATAAAATTTCTATGAACTATTAAAACATTGGCTGCATTATTTCATAGAAATGTTTTGGAATTATCAAATGAATAAGATGTATTTGAAAGTTGGAAACATTTCTATGAACTAATATAGCCCATGTTTTAATTTTGATGCCGTATGTACGTTACCACGCTGAATATGACGGTAAATTTAATTTAAAGATACCGTATTAAAATAAATACTTAGGTTATATATTCCAAAAGCTTCCAAAACTTTTCGAAAACAATGCGACTTTAAAAAAATATTTTTGATTTTCGGCGTAGAATAAATGCATTTTTTTCTTTCTTTCTTTTTTAATCTCAAATAAAACCACAATGAAAGTCAAATTACAGCCACGAGGGATTGCATGTGCCCACTTGTCGCTACTCGTGATTGTACTAACATAACACATTTTCAGATAAAGTTTCATTAAAAGGGAATTTTTATCGGTCTGAATATCCACCCCACGCCAGTGAATGTAGCAAAGTGGGCGCGTGTAGTTAAGTGTTAACCCTGTTATTGTAGTATTGTGTTGGGTCTTCAAGGAAGCGCTGTATTATCAGAGCGACCTGTCCCCTACAGTCTGCAATGAGTCCCTGAGTCCTTATCTTTATTGTTGTTCACTTGTCACTTTATACTACTATTGCAAATTTTTCTTCAATGTAAGTATAGCTGCAACTTTTTAAAATTAATTTCACACCAAAGAATGTCCAAACATCGCAGTGAAATAACATTACTTTGCAGTGATATAATGTCATTTTGCAATGATCTGTCCCTGCAGTGAGTAAGGTTAAAGAGCTCATCATCATATCAGCCGAGAGACGCCCACTGCTGGGCATAGGCCTCCCCCAAGGATCTCCAAACCGATCGGTCCTGCGCTGCCCTCATCCAACGGCTACCCGCGACCTTCACAAGATTATCGGTCCACCTTGTGGGGGGTCTACCAACGCTGCGTCTCCCGGCACGCGACCGCCACTCGAGGACCTTTCCGCCCCACCGGCCGTCAGTCCTCCTTGCACTGTGACCTGCCCACTGCCACTTGAGACTAAGAGCTCATAGAAATTATTTTGTGGCAGGATAACTTTTCCCCCTATCCTCACTAGCCTAAATACGTCGTCGTCGCCGTCAGCTTGTTTGTCATCCAGTTGTATAAAAAAAAAATACATCCCACTGCTGGGCACTGGCCTTTCTACATAGGAGAAACACAAAAGGAGTTTGGGCCATAACACCACCACGCTGGCAACGGCTTAAGCACGAGAGAGCTCGAGAATACAAATTTTCATTGACCCATCCGGGGTCGACCATGGCGAAAGTTGCTTTGTTTTCGTAATCGAAAGCAAATCGCTCAAACAACTACGCTACTGAGTTCCTCTTATCTCAGAGTTTCACTTCAATTCTGCCTTTAGAATTTATTAGTGTACTTACCTAACAATGTCGAGTCGATACATCACAACTATTTCCACCAGTGCTCAGTTTGCTACCGCAACCTCCGACCCTCTTACTACGGAGTTTTAGAACGCTCTCGACTAAAGAGTTATCACTACATGAGTCACTTTTGTTTGCGACGAATTTGTAATATACAAACGTACTAGTAGATAGTGCATTAGTATGAAGTAAGTGATCCGGCAACGATTGCGGGGCGAAAAATCTTATCATTTATTAACGGACTTCAAAAACGAGGAGATTCTCAATTCGGTTGGTATGTTTTTTTCTTTATCATGTACCATATTACCCACACGTTGCTACTGAAAAATAACGACAAGGCGCTGTATTTACAGAATAGACGATATGTCCCTCTGCTCCTAATACAGTGTTTCCTTAATGAGCTCTGGTGACCATCATCATTACCACCAGCCTATATACATCCCACAGCTGGGCTCAGGCCTTTCTACATGGGAGAAACACATGCAGAGTTTGTGCGTTACCACTACCGCGCGGGCCTAATGCGGATTAGTAGGTTAAAGCGGCTACAGTAACAACCGGGACTAACTGCTTAACGTGCTTTTCGAAGCGCGGAGGAGCCCGAGATTATAAATTTTGATTAACCCAACTCGGGATCGACCATGAAGAAAGTTAGAGTGCGGAGTACACAGAAAAACTGACCGCTTTCCTACTATCCCTCGTTCAATTTATACAGTTTTATACCTAAAGTGTAATATAACCAGTTTTTAATATCGCTATCATGATTAAAACTAATTACAATTTGAAACGCTCGATAGCACTTAACAGTCTAATATAAAACAGTTATTAAAAAGCACTCAACAAAACCGTTCGGTGAAATAATATTTAAAAAACACCTTCCAAAGGCTCGGTTCATATTTGTGCTTAATTTATTTCAAGTCCCTCGACGCTGAACATTGAAACGTGGAATATGCAGACTTTTAATGTTTCACAAATATTCTGTACATAAGTTGTATGTTTTCTGACATACGAGTGTGTTATTAGATAACGTCATGATCATTTTACATCTAAGAGAGTAATTAAATAAAGGGGATGGCTTGGGGCGGGATGCAATCCCGCGATCTTTCATGATCCTTGGGTGGTGGGTGGTCACAAGGGTGGTGAGCTTTGGTTCGCCTGACGGTAAGTGGTAACAGTACCCTATAGACGCTCGTAGCACTTTGTGTACTACTCACGCGTTAGCACCGTAGCCTATAAACGCTCGTAGCACCCTGGGGCACTACTCATGCGTTATCACCGTAACATATAGACGCTCGTAGCACCTTGGGCACTACTCATGCGTTATCACCGTAACCTATAGACGCTCGTAGCACCTTGGGCACTACTCATGCGTTATCACCGTAACCTATAGACGCTCGTAGCACCTTGGGCACTACTCATGCGTTATCACCGTAACCTATAGACGCTCGTAGCACCTTGGGCACTACTCATGCGTTATCACCGTAACCTATAGACGCTCGTAGCACCTTGGGCACTACTCATGCGTTATCACCGTAACCTATAGACGCTCGTAGCACCTTGGGCATTACTCATGCGTTATCACCGTAACCTATAGACGCTCGTAGCACCTTGGGCACTACTCACGAGTTATCACCGTAGCCTAAGAACGCTCGTAGCACCTTGGGCACTCTCGCGGGCTGCCTACCCAATAAAAATCAAGAGAAAGTGTCATGTTGACAGCATAGTCCCTCCCTCTACTTAACGTTTTCTATATTAGCTTTGGCGACCTTACTCTCCGCCGGAACACGACACTACAAAGAAGTGTTATTTAGCTGCGATCTTATATAAAGTGGAGGTGCTACCCCTCAAACTCGGGACATCTAGATTAGTAGACATGGGTTTTGACGACTGGACTAGATAGAATAGTAGAACTGTCTAGAAATAAACAACAATGACTCGGGAAATAAAATATGTTCGAACTAAGACCCGGAATCTCTGGTGTCTCCAACGGCCTCTACTTGACAGAATAACTTTTAGATAAAAACCTCCAGAGACTTCAAGATCCCAATTCTTTTTTCGTACGTGCGCAATAAGCAAAACCAATAAAATAAAACCTGTTGATAAGGAGGTTCGTTTATATAAGGTTTTATTACACTGTATACAAAAAGTATACCTATTTAACTGCTACCACAGTCTACTGCTACTGAGAAGTCTTGTGGTTTTATAAGGCTTTGCTTCTATTAAAAATATCGTTTGCTAAAACGAGTAACCTACTTATCGAAATATTCTTTATAATTTTCTCAATATCTTTAAGAGCAGCCTGGGGTATATTTTCCCCATTATCGTCTGAAGAGTTAATTAAACTTCGAGAAAGCTTTCGCCTGTGTTACCTTTTCAGAAAGACATTATTCAGACTTTTTAGTCAGAACAATGCCTTCACTTGGTATGTGACAGAATGATTTCATAAATAAATGTTACGGTCTAGGGGTGTTTAAACATTTATTTCTACCTCGACGAAAAAAGAGGGGTGTCATAAGTTTGACGTGTCTGTCTGTGTATCTGTGAGTCTATCTGTGGCATCATAGCTCCTAAGTGAATGAACCGATTTTGATTCGTTTTTTTTGTTTGAAAGCTAACATGATCAGGATGGTTCTAAGCTATAATTTATGAAGATCAGTTCAGGCGTTTGATGACTATCAGCTCATTTCCTACTTGAAAAAAGGGTTTTACTAACTTTCATAGATCCAATTGATTTGAAATTTGGTTTACTGTTACTTAGGTGGTTTTTTCAAGACCTGCTAACCTTGAGCTGATCCTGCAACCTCGAATAGTCTGCGGAATGCTTAAGAATAGTCTCAGAGAGATGATGTTAGAATTGATGATTGATTACGCTGGGCATTACTTGAAATTTACAATTTTATATTATTTATCAAGAGTTTATTACACAGTCAATAATCACAATATAGTAACACAGTCTACAGAATCACACACAAATATCAACAAGACAGTCACAAGAATAAGATACTAAAACGGCACACGTAGCACTTAGCGCAGCACTAATAATTGCACTAAACACTGACTGGTATCGATCCGTAGCGTCGCTCTGCAAACCAAAAATGAACTGAACTGTATATGTTATTTTTGGACTAGACCTCAGATGGCCTTTGAATCGTAGCCGGGGTTCAAAGGAGGTGAGAATCTTGGTGAGCTCAAACCTTTAGGGACGAATTGCCTCTGGACAATTTCTAATCGACAGGCGTCAATACCCGGGACGTGTCCCACAGTCGCTCACTCTCCAGGGAGTTGAGCCACGAGGGAGAGACAAACCTAAGTGAGTCGTTGTCGAGGAGAATGTCTCTGCCGCGACGTGAGCGCTTAAACAACGTGTATTCTCAAAGGAGGTACTACTTTTACTATGAGACCGGAATCGGAAACCGTAAAAAAAATGTTTCATAGAAACTTTAATATCTACTGCACTGAAATGTATGAACCAGCTGTTTTTTTACGATTTCAGGGTCGGTCCACAGTGAATGTTGTTCATATTTATGAGTCTCAATATCATATCAGCCAATGATGTCCACTGCTGAAATAGGTCTCCCCCATCGATTTTCAAACGGAACGATCCCGCGCAGCCTGCATCCAACGGCTCCCTGCGATCCTGACAGATCACTCTATGCGTCAAATGAACATGCCTAAGGGAAAACACCTGAAAAAGGGTTTTCAGGAAATAATCAGGAGGAAGGGAAAAGATTCAGAATCTTTATTCGCATAGAATGTGGTTAAAATATTTGGTAAAATTATTATGCTCAATAGCTGCATGTATAATTTTACCAACTTATTTTTATTGCTATTTTCTTCACATATTTTGTCATAATTAGACATGTACAGGAGATAGTAAAAGTTTCTATGGGATTTGGGCTAGCTCACGAGCACCATTTTTTAACACAGTTATTTTTGTAAGAATCCATCGTACCTTATAATTTTCATAAATCTTGACTCATAGAAGCGGCAAGAAAACATTTTAATTTGCGGAAAATATCACAGAGGTCGTCATTTCGAAGAAAACAAAATTTCAATGTTTTAAATATTACAATAAAATTCAGGGGTGAAAAAACGAAATGACAATTTTAGAAGGTAAACGTCAATATGACATTAAAGTCAACTTTTAAACAGAATTATTGTGGCTATGGACTATGAGCTTTTGGGCACTTTTATGACATGTATGTTGCTATGTTATACAATACGTATTTTATTTCGTTATTTTTTTGCAAGAAAATAAAAGGGTTTTGTGTTATTTAATGTAAACCTAATCATTCAGTATATTATTGTCTATAATCTGAAATGGAGCTCATGAGCTGCCCCAAAATTTTACCATCTCCTTTGTTTACATTTAATTTACATGGAAAGAAATAATATGGAATCGGATTAGTTGGGCCCTGGAATGGTTTTAAAACATGTTTCAGGTGACTGAAAGCGTTGGTAAATGGGTCAAAATTTTTATTCTTTGGTATCTGACAAGGCTTCTTCTAAATCGGACTGAAGACGCATAACAGCCTGCTTTTGACAACGTCTCTGTAGTGCCAACGCTTTATCTTGAGTTTTATGGGGTAGGTAAAGCGTGGGTTATGCCCTATGTTCAGCAGCTACGGTAATCGCTTACTACCAGGCGAGATTTACTCGTTTTATATTTTTTTTTAACACTAACGTGGCAATCAAGCGTACGGCCTGATGGTAAGCGGTTACCGTAGCCTAAGGACGCTTGCAACACCAGGGGTATCACTTGCGAGTTGCCGACCCTGTTAAAACCTTTTCACGCCCTTTTTGAAGAACCCTATGCTGTACTCATTTGAGAAAACCTCTGCTAATTCCACAATCTTAGCGTACGTGGGAGACGGATTCTCTGAAACCGTACAGTACGCGACCACTTTGATTCCAATTTGTGAGGATGAACTCCCTGCCGGTGGGGAGCGGTGCGATGATAGGAAGAGGCCGTGGGCTTCATGTCAAATAATTCCTCAGAACACACCCCGTTATGCAAACGGTAGAACACACACAAGGAGGCAAAAACTCTTAGGCCTAAAGGTTTTGGGGGTGGTCTGGTGAATTTGCTTGCAGACCCCAGACCACCTCCTCGAAAGGCACGGGAGTTATCCAGGAGTTTTAGTGGGTATTCCCAGGGTCAATTCAGACGCTGGGCGAGCCCCGCACACGCCCGCTGCTTCGCCAGCGGCGGGGAGGTCCGTCAATGGATTTCTCCTGGTAAAAAAAAAAAAAAGGCTTAAAGGTTTAATACCGCTTGTGGGCTCAGGATCGTCGACAATTCTCATAGCGCGTCTTTGGAGCACGTTAAATGGTCTAAGCTGGTATCTAGGCGCTCCCGCCCATAAATGGCAGCAGTACTCCATATGGGGCCTAACTTGAGACTTATACAGTAACAGTCTTTGCCTCGAAGTGAAATAACGCCACGCTGAGCACACCAAGCTTCTTGGATGCCAGTTTGACTTTACCCTCTAAAATACTGCGGAACTGCAGAGCTGCAGAACTATTTAGCGATAGCGGTAGCGATTGTCAAACGGCATCTTGTCTAGGCCTTCAGGATCGTCGACAATTCTCATAGCGCGTCTTTGTTTCAAAACTAAGTGATTTCAATGAAACAGTCCAACTAACAATATTTTTCCTTTACCGTACGTGATATTAATTGTCTTCATTGAATTTCGTTGCCGCACACGTACCACCTCGCATTCACTGCCATTCTCACCTCTATACCAAATTGGTAGTAATTTCTCTAACGTTGGGCAGGCATGAGTCCGCGACGGTTACAGTAAGGTTTAGGGTAAACACGACGTAACGGCCACTAATAGCGGTAGAAGTTTTAGCCGTTGCTCTAAAGAACGTGATTAACGCTCGAGTACCTAAGCGATGCGATAAACGTGCGTTATTTGAAATGTCGAGACATTAGAATAAAATAAAAATAATATTCAAACACTCACACCTATTATCTAAAGTAAGCATTGTGCTATGGATATTAGATAACGGAGGAATATTAATAGTACAAGGTTTAAATTAATTGCGCAGTAATAGTCTGGGGTTGATGGGGGATTCTCTATGGGAGCAACGTCAATATCACAAAAAAAACCGCCTTCCCAAACATTTGGGTCTTGTAGGTATTGATATTTTGTATGGAACAGCTGATTATTTTTCGCAATCTTAGTCCCTAGAAAGTTGTTCAGTTTGATGGTCAGATCCACTTCCTTGAGTATTGCTGCCCAATTAATTTACACCTTGTACAAATATCAGAAATATACTAAACAAACTTACAAACATAGTTGACTCGTCAACAAATGTTCGTATTCATCATTCAATCATCCGGAAGATTCGAACCCGGGACCCCTGTAGTCAAACATAATGTAACATTTGCAAGATATATTGCGTTAATCTCAATTATGTAATGTATATTATGAATTCAAAGGATTTTGATATTGGCGTGGAGATAGATCACAACATTTTAATGCTATAACCGACATCCACGCTAGCGAATCGAGCAGATTTTTTTATTGACAATTGAACCCCGGAAGATAGATTTCAGGGGTGGTCTGAACCACTTGACTACAGACGCGTCTAACTGTTGCTGTGTCTGAAGTTTATGAAAATATTTTTCTTTTTGCATAAATATTGAAATTTCTGCTTGTCGCCCCGCTTGACGCGACCTCTGATACCTTGCCCGCAGTCGGAGATACTGCAATATAGGTTTGTTTACCTGATGCACAACCCGTTAGGCGCCGTTATGGGGGCCGTAATAGTGCGTTACCGTATGCTACTGGTATGGCACTCCTTTATTCCTCTGACGTAAACATTATTGTTATAGGTATTGAGAGTGACTACGTCGGCAATCGTGTCGGCGATAGTGCGTGTTGTTTAATACAGAAAGTATTTTAGGAGATGGTTTGTTTTTCCTGCTTCTTTTTGAGGGTGTGGTTATTCAAGCTTTGTTGTGGAAAATACTAGAAAAGTAAGCTCGAAAAAACTAGAAAGGGTTAAGAAACAAAGAAAAGACGATGCAAAGTAGGACGGCCTCCCACTAGATGAACAGACGACCTGGTCAAGGTTACGGGGATGCAGGCTGCGCAGAACTGTTCCATATGGATATTGACGTGGGAGACCTTTGTTCAGCAGTGGACATCATGGGTTGATATGATGATGATGAATGCGGATGCAGCTTCAAGATTAAACTGCTAAAGTCGCAAAAAGTCCAGAAGACATCTTGTTAGATGTTTCACTAACGTTTTACAATACAACTAGATGACAAACTAGCTGACGGCCCACCTGGTGGTAAGCGGTTACCGCCGCCTATAGACACCTGCAATAACAAGGAGAAATCACATGATATTGCAGGTGCGTTGTCACCCTGAGGCCTAAGATGAAATGCCGTCCATGCCCAGTAATTGCACTGGCTACCTTTCCCTTCAATCCGAAACACTGCGAACAATTTCTCGGCTGAAATAAGAAAGGCGTTGGTACCTATAAAGTACATGTATAAATGTAGTGTAGCATGTTGCTTGGTAACTTAAGCCGTGGCCTTTGAAGTATATAAGAGAGTACCTACAACAAAACTTTTTGCCTAAATACCCTATCTGTAAGAAAGAAAGGAAAGGGAAGTTTCTAATTTGGGAAGGGTTTTTGTGTACATCCTGCGAATGCGAGATACAAGGGCTTGAGGGTAGCTCGGGCGAAATTGTACGAGTTCGAGGTATATTAACTGCAAAACTCGCCCCTATTACCATTCGATAAAGTCGCTAAAAGTAAATATTACTTCGTTATTGTATGAGAAATAAATTTACTGTCATTATTTTTTCATATTTCTGTAATAAATATTCGACGACCGGCTGGCCGAGTGGTCTGTACCCCTTGCTATAGGGGCTGCTCAGTCAGGGGTCCCGGGTTCAAATGTTTGTATGATGAATACGAGCATTTGTTCACGAGTCATGGATGTATTTAGTATATTTCTAATATTTATTACACATTATTATCAAATATTTATCCGTTATCTAGTATCCATATTATTATTATTATCTTGTATTTGGGGCTTTTCGGTCTTTTTAGACTGATTTGAATTATTGAATTATTTTTTTTAGTATCCATAACACAAGCTCTTAATGATGCTTACTTTGGGCTACATAATAGGTGTGAGTGTATGAATATTATTTATTTATTTATATTTAATTATAAGTATACTGAAACGTTTTCATACGAAGTTTTTACTGTCACGCACATAAAGAGGTAGATAATGGAAGAATTTTACGCTATTTTTTTTCTTTATCGGCGCGTCGTTGCGGCGCTCAATAGACACAATAGAAAATCTATTATGCCTGATGTGATGTGACGGTGCTTCACAGATTACAAAACAAGTAGATGAAATGTGGGTAATTGCACAAATAAATGGCCCAGGTTATAATGACGGGGACAATTTTATAATAAAATGTACATTGTCTAAGATTTTGCTACGAGTAGCTAACACTAGTAGAGTAGCTATTTTCTGAAAGAACTATAAGATTCTTTTGTTAAACACAAAAAATTATTAAGTTTTATTTTTTGTTATCCGGTCAGCAGTTTAATTGTTTAAATATCATTAACTAAAAATGAAACTCAACAGTTTCCGTATGATTAAAATGAAAAATGAAAAATCTTTATCGAGTATATTTTACGTAGTAGCATCACAAATGGCTGGAGTCTCCTTTTAAGTATAATACCTGTGTTAGGAGACCCCACTCTTTCCTAAAAATACAAAAGATACGTTGTATCACAATGTTATGTCTGAAACGGTAACAATTGACAAAACAGCAAACAGCAACAATAATTTTCAAAGACAATAGATATTTTCAGTCTTCCCGTGACCACGATCGCTGTAGAGCAATCGAAACGTCCGGTGTATAATAATAATGCAACATCAAATTTATTAACATGTAACATATAATGAGGAACTGTTACTGTCTGTTACTAAACTGTGTGTGCGTGTGTGTGTGTGTGCGTGCGTGCGTGCGTGCGTGCGTAATGAAATATATGTAAAAGGTAATGAACTATGTAGTGTGTATTTGTGAGCGAAAATTCATAAGCTCAGTGAATTTAAGAAATTATGAATTTAAACTACTAAAATTAGTTGCTATAAGATAAGGTTCTCTACTTCATTGTAGCTTTTACCTCGAAGCCAGTTCTTAAGTGTGTTTTTACATTTATGTGTCGTTGTTGGGTGAAACTTAAGAGTTTTATTTATTTTGTTATAAATATGAGCTGATTGTCCTGTGAATTGTCTCCTGGCATAGGCAGATTTAAAGTGGGGTACGGGTGCAACATTTGATATCATTCTTTTATTGGGGTTGTAGGGGAGTATTTTATGTAGTTTTAAAATCGCGTGTAGAATGTAAAGTTTCCTTACTGATAGTAGGCCACACTGGGAATATAGACTGTCGGTTGGAAAACGATAAGGCTTAAAGTAAATTACTTTAAGCAAAGATCTTTGCGCGCGTTCTAGTTCTAGAAATTTGATTTTGGTGGCTCCACCCCAGACTGCGATACAGTAGTTAATGATTGATTGGGCTAGCGATATATATATTTGTTTTATTAAGTCTGCGTCGGCAACGTATCTCAGAGTCTTAAAAATCCAAGAAAGTTTATGAATTCTGCCACCCAATAAATCAATATGTGCATACCAAGTAGCGCTGGTCAACCAATACTCCAAGATACCTAGTTTTAGATATTTTTTCTAAGCTATAACATGAGCAATTATGGTTAGTGACATTGTTACATGAATGAATTTTTAATAGATAGCCTGAATTAGGCTGAGTATTGATATATTTTGTAAAACATATATAATTAGTCTTAGAGGCGTTAAGTGTCAATAAGTTGTTATCCAGCCAACGAGCTGTTTGGGCCAGACCTTCTTGAGAGAATCTATATACTTCGTCCCATGTTGAACCTGAAAAAACTACAGCGGTGTCATCTGCATACGAAAAATTTTTTCCATTTGGAATATCTAAGTTGCAGAGGTTATTAATGTAAATTAAGAAAAGCGTTGGTCCCAACACACTCCCCTGGGGCACGCCATATTTTATATCTACGAGCTCGCTGACATAGTCACCAACTTTAACACTCTGTTTACGATCACGCAAATAGTCACACAACAAGGCCAGGGGAGTACCCCTGACGCCCATTGATTCCAGTCTGCGCATAAGGCTGGGGACAGAGACTGTATCAAAGGCCTTTTTAAGGTCTAAAAAAACTGTAATACACTTTTTATTTTTATCAACATTTCCAGAAATATGACATGTTAAAGCAGTTACAGCATCCTCTGTAGAAATTCCTCGCCTAAAGCCAAATTGGGAGTCGGATATCAATTGATATTTGTTTAAGAAGGTAATTAATCTGTTGTTTATAATTTTTTCTAATATTTTTGAAAGAACTGGGAGAACTGAGATGGGCCTGTAGTTACTGGCTTCATCTCTGTCGCCACCCTTATGTACAGGAGTGACCGTATATACTATAATAAATATATTACAATAATCACCTGCCATTCACATACATTGCAATTTCACTATCAGTCAACCGGGAAAATTGGTGGTTGATAAAAAACATCGGTGCCAAAAGAATTGTAAGTATTAAATTACCTATATATGTACCCTAGTTTTAAAGATTATATACTTTAAACCCCGAATAAAATAGCTCGAGTTTAACAAAAATAATGGACCCATCCGGCTTCCACCATGGCGAAAGTTGCTTTGTTTTTGTAATCGTAACCAGAAACAGCTCAAACGACAACGCCAGCCGTTTATTCTTTATTTTAAGTCAATCTTTTTAGAAAAGTATATTCCCTCCATTTTGTTTTCACGTCATCAGCTTCTATGTAATCACCCAGGTTCTATTGTGACGCGTAAACAAGAACTAACGGGACCAAGGCTCAACTTGTCCTCCCAGAAACGATCTGGGGGAGATTACAAGTTCAGTGTCCTCCCGCGGGATCGAAAACCTTCCTGTTAATAGCTGGCCCATTCACCAAGAAGGTCTTAACTGTGTTTAATACCTATGTTTTGAGTATTCATTGGAGATTTTCTCAGAGAGTCACGTTTTTTTGTTGGAAGGTAGTATCGTCATAAACTCTGTAAGGGCACTATGGTACCTAAATAAGGTACTATAGTTTTTTTATACAACTAGATGACACACAAGCTGACGGCCCACCTAATGGTAAGCGGTTACCGCCGCCTATAGACACCTGCAATAACAAGGAAAAGCACTTTATATTGCAGGTGCGTTGTCATCCTGAGGCCGAAGATGAAATGCCGTCCATGCCCAGTAATTACACTGGCTACCTTTCCCTTCAATCCGAAACACAGCGAACTGTTTCACGGCTGAAATAAGAAAGGCGGTGGTACCAACGGACGAGGCAGTGGCGACCGAATCAATGGCTGAATACTCGTAACGATCGTTATGCCGACCCCTCTGCTGGTTGGCGGGCAGCTGCCTCATCGGTGTGAGTCTCGATCCTGCGCTCGCCAGCCCACCTGCCCAGAGTGATGAGAATGGCAGCAGAGTCAATAGACCACGGCCCGCGGTTACCGGCCGCTCTTCTATCCCGGGCCACGACAGCGGTTTCGGTTACCGACGACATAAAGAAGATGGCAGGTGGCTGGATGAAGAAAGCGGGAGGCCGCGTACTGTGACGCAGCCTTGGGGAGGTCTACGTCAAGCAGTAGCTTCAATATTAATATATTTAATAGGCTGATATTAATGAATGGAGATCGCAACTTCTGACGGCTTGTAATCTATGGATTACAAATAAGTCCTGAAGCACAGCCTGTAGCACAGATTAATACTAGTACAGATACATCACTCCAATACAAAAGCTAATATTATTACGTTATATTAGCCTACCAGAAATATTAATTATTAGCCATTTTAGAAGATGCAGCTCGGTGGCGTATTGGTTTGAGCACTCTGGTTTCGAATACGAAAACAAAGCAACTTTCGCCATGGTCGACCCTGGGATGGGTCAACCAAAATTTATAATCTCGAGCGCCTCCGTGCTTCGGAAGGCACGTTAAGCCGTTGGTCCCGGTTGTTACTACAACTGCTTTAACCTACCAACCCGCATTGGGCCAGCGTGGTGGTGTTATGGCCCAAACTCCTCATGTGTTTCTCCCATGTAGGAAGGCCTGTGCCCAGCAGTGGGACGTATATAGGCTGGTGATGGTGGTGGATGGTGGTTAGAAGATGCGAAAAGAAACATACTCTCCAAAGTTCGTCCAAACGCGTGCCGAAAGTCGAGAATCCCGCGCACACCGCGTGAGTGCGTCGTCGAGCGAAAACATAAGGGTTGTACTCCTGAAGTATCAAAAGTAATTACCCACTTTTATAATCCATTATTGGCCTTCCGCGGCTCCACCCACGTGGTTATTAGTTTTGGCGGCAAAAGGTAGCGTATATCCTTTATTGACAGAATCTATCCTCATGTGACATATGACAAATGATAACCTAAACATGTGTTTATTTATTTTTACTGAAGAGTATCTATGCCTAGTGCGAAGACAATAGGTAAAGTATTTTATGCCCCATACAAACTTTGCCACCTCGTTTCAAGGCTAAATTTTCAAAAATACCTATTTAGTGAGGCTCTACGTCACAAAAGGGCCACAGGTCTATCTAAATTTCAGTTTATTAGCTTCAGTAGCTGCGGCTGGCTATAGATAGAAAGTTTCACAATATTCTGGTGCCTAAAATTATACGATTATACCATGCAAAATTATTTTGTATTAATTCGCAGGTTTATAATAATAATAAAATTGTTTATTCAGACAAAGTCCAATCTTTATAGTAGCAATAATCCCTAAAAACTATGAAAGAAATTATAATTTACGCTGAAGTTTATTCCTACGTTATCGATAGGCTAAAAATTTTATAAAAAAGTAATATGTATTGGAAAAATATCTGTGCAGTCTGAATCTACCAAACGTAATCTACTCGGAACAAAACGCAAAAACAATGTGAGCAAGAAAACTCATTTTTCTTTTACTTACAAAGTAATTGCACCGTATATATGAGTTTTGGGGTAAACTCGGGATAACTTCTGTCCCTGACATAGTCAAATAAAGTTTTGACACAAAATTAAAATTTTATGTTAACAAACTTAGAGGTACTTTTTGGAGTCGGTGCTTCACTTTAAATTCTTTCTGGGAACAGAACCAACGCCAAAAAATACCTGTCTACAACGATGGTTAGGATTTTGTCCTTATTTAATTTGGCACAACGAGTCAGGCATATTTTTTTGTCATAATAATATTTTGACATAATTGATTTTTAGCATACTATTTCAGTAAGCATAATTTAGGCTAATGGTTTTTGCCCTAATTTTGATTTGGGTAAAGTTATAAGGCATATTTTTTATTCGTCTAATAGTTTTTAGGCGTAAAGATCAAAGGGCATAATGAAAAATATGCCATGTTAGGTTCTTATTTTTTCAGGATTTGACTTTGCATTATCTTTTATTTTATTGATAGCTATTTGAATCTAAAAAACAAAAAGAAGGAATTAGGTATAACAAAAATAGCTGGTAGTGTAATAGTAGGGTGGTTCTTGGGCCACTCCTTAGCCGCCAACGTGTTTATTTTATATACGAAAAGTATTTTATTAAATGCAAACACAAAATTTCCATAACGTACTTTTAACACTTTAGGAGTTACTTAATTATTCGGCGTATAATTTTGATGCTCAAATATCATTACGCGTAAGTAAATTTAGAATAGTATGCTTAACAATTATTATGTTTATGGTCATCATCATCATCATCATCAGCCTATATACGTCCCACTGCTGGGCACAGGCCTTCCTACATGGGAGAAACACATGAGGAGTTTGGGCCATAACACCACCACGCTGGCCCAATGCGGGTTGGTGGGTTAAAGCGGTTGCAGTAACAACCGGGACCAACGGCTTAACGTGCCTTCCGAAGCACGGAGGAGCTCAAGATTATAAATTTGATTGACCCATCCAGGGACCAACCATGGCGAGAGTTGCTTTGTTTTCGTGATCGAAACCAGAGCGCTCAAACCACTACGCCACCGAGCTCCTCATGTTTATGGTAGTTTTGTTTTAAAAGTTTTGTGCCTAAAATTGGGCGTAACTATTATTAGGATGAGTAAAATTATGCCATTTTAAATTATAACATAAAAAATTATCAAGCTAATGCTGTTGACTTATCTTTAAATACATCTCTGTCTCCTCTGTAAATATCGTAGTAAATATTTTTTGTCAAAAATACTTTGTATTATTTATTATCTAGTGAAGAGAGGATCTGTTCCGGATGCACGCACTAGATTACTTTTTTTTAGTAATTAAAACAGAATAAAACTAGAAAAATTTCACGTCCTGAGGCAGGAATCGAACCCGCGACCTTTCGCAATCCGGGCGACTGCTCTGACCACTGAGCCACCCAGGACTTGGGATATCCCTGTGAAATTCTTCTAGTCTATCTGTATTTGCGTTTATGAGCTAACGTCCACCCTACAATGTCGAAATATTCTATTTCAACATCCGAAACGAGTACTTTTACAAATACCGACGATTCGGTTCTAGTTTTATTCTATTTTAATTACTAAGTAATTTTTCAAACATTTATAATAATGTTAAAATCAAAAATTAAGATTACTTTTTTTTCTTGTGAGGAATCCGCTTACGGACTTACTTGCTGGCTAAGCGACGGATGGGCGTGCGAGGGGGTCGCCCAGTGCCTGGTCGTAACGACAGTGGGAATCCAAAAAACTCCCCGGTAACTACACTGCCCTTCGCACCCCCCCGCACTAGCTCACTTTCAATTTTTTTTATGTGACTCGATGACAAGCAAGCTGTAGGCTCACCTGAGGGTAAGTGGTTACCGTCGCCTATAGTAGACACCTGCAACAACCAGGAAAAATCACTTGAAATGCTTTCCATGCCCTTCCCTTCAATCCGGAACACAGTGAAATATTTTACGACTGAAATAGGATATACTCTACTACTAAGCAAACTACTAGATACTCCATTCCTTCTCCTAGAATTTTATGTCCGTAAGTTATCATCCGTAACACGTTTGCTAGAAACTTCAGTAACCACCTAATCATCTTTAGTTCTAAAACTTCTCTGTCATAATATCGGGTACTAAAATATTGGATCTCCTAATTTTGCATGTCCTAAGTATTGTATTTTATAATTTGCATTATTCCGAATCTTCATTTATCTTAAAATCAATTGGTACTCCTTTAACATTTGCTATAAATTACGTTTCAGTGATAGAAACGAATTTCCGTAAAACTAAATCCATGTAATCATGTCTGCCTTAGAGAGTAATTTAGAGGCGCGTAGGGGCGAGGCAGTCCGCGGGATGAGGAGCAGGTGGCTGCGAGCGAGGGCGGCTGAGGCTGGCTGGCGGATCCGGCTAGCAGCTTCAGCTTGCGGCGACAATTAGCACGCGTGGAACTCCCAAAATCAAGACAGAACCGATATATTAAAAAAATATTCAGGACTTATATTTATTAATAGAAAAGCGGTTTATGTATTATTCACTAGGTGGTAGACCCGTATGTAGGGTCGTCTGGGTAGGTACCACCGCCTTTCCTATTTCAGCCGTGAAACAGTTCGCTGTGTTTCGGATTGAAGGGAAGGGTAGCCAGTGTAATTACTGGGCATAGACGGCATTTCATCTTAGGCCCCAGGATGACAACGCACCTGCAATCTCAAGTGATTTTTCCTTGTTATTGCAGGTGTCTATAGGCGGCGGTAACCGCTTACCATCAGGTGGGCCGTCAGCTTGTTTGTCATCTAGTAGTATAAAAAAAAAAATGTCTTTTGTATATAAGTAATTGATTCTAATATTTATAACAAACAATTATACATATTTAGGGATCTCAATTTTATAGCATGAGAACATTAAGTTAGGGCAAGTTCTTCTTCTTCTTCTTTATTTGATGGCCTCTCGTTATTATGAATTTTGCCAATGTCAAGTAAAATTAATGTGCAAAAAACTTGCGGCAACGTTGTACGGTGATCGGGCAAGACGAATTCGTTTTCCGAAGAAGACGTGGACGCCGGCCCGATAAAACAAAATGGATGCTGTCAGATGGCTCTGGATGCGCAATTTATTAAATTGTTTCATTAACGCAGTGTTATATTTGCGACTACACTTTATAGATTGGTTGCTGTAATAATATCGTTTAAATTTGTATCATATAAAATGTCTGAATTATGTTTTTCTGTCCCATTCGGCCTTGGACCCCAACTCCAATAAATCAAATTTAAATCCGCTGTGGCTCTGTTTCCGGTGAAGCCACCTCCCTACGTTGTTATCTACCCATTCATGTTACTTTACGCTGAAAAGACTCGAGATACAAGTGTTTGTTATCAACTTCAGTTTCAAGTTATTAGTTTGATTGCATTTTATATAACGAAAGGAAGTTTCTCAGTCCTGATGTAATCTATGGTATCAATTTTTTTTCATACAACTCGATGACAAACAAGCTGACGGCCCTCCTGGATGTGTAGGCTAGTGTTGATGATGACAATGATGTTACAAACATAAATATACTTCTCTCAAACATGTTTCGAAATTTGTGTATTATTTTGACAACCTTCTTCAAGGTAAATAGAAATTAATGGAACGATCATTTACTCCAAAGCATGGCAACCAAGGAGGTAATTAATCAAAGATTTTATTAAAATATCGAACTGGCTTGCAAATAGATAGTTGTTCATTGAAAAAAAGTCAACTTACAATTTTAAAAATTGGGCATTCATTAACTGTATTTTCAAATAAAAAGTTCTGCTTAGTTTACCACACTACGGCATAGTACATCGCTGTAACAATAATAAAATACTGTTATACCTTCATGCTATTAATTAAATATTTTTTTTTGTGAATTTGCATTATAATATAATATTATATAATATATTAAATTAATTAATGCTCGTAAAATGAAATTGTATCTTATTTAAAGGAAATAAAGAGGCTATAATAATAATAATGTATAATACAAATAACTCCATCCGTACTTTATATCTTTCGAGCGAGCAGATGCGCCTAATCTGCCATCTGTCTTTGTCACACTCGTCTCGTTCGAGCGAGATAAGCACGTTCCACGTTAAGAATCGCTTAAGGGTCGTTAAGGGCTCGATATCTCCTATCTGTTATCGATTTTGGGGATAACAGTTGGGCAAATGTATGAAATATTTACAAAACATATTTTATCTAATTGAAAATGTTCGGTTTAGAAGTCGTGTCTTTTAGATAACAATAAAACGAATGTATTTATTGCATTTCATGTATTTCAACACATGCACACACATACACACACACGCACTCACACAACACACAGACACACACACACATACGTATTTTTCTATTTGTTCTTTAATATAGGTATTTGTTTGATATTATTATGGAAGAGCGGGGTCCTCTAACACAAGTATGTAATACCTAAAAGAAGACCTCAACCCCTATGTATAAAAATTGATTTTTTTTTTGAAGAAATTATTTATTTTGTATTTGTATTGTATGTGGTACAGTCGACCGCCAAAGTAGCTTAACGCTGCGCTGCGAGGCCGGCATCGAGACAGCGCGTAGTGGTTGCCGAGACACCGCCCGCCGCCCGTTCCTGTGGCCAGGCCGTTAAATATTGTGACATGGTACTAAAGTCTTCAGCTACTTCTGTGGTCGACATTACAAAAAATATCTTAAGATAATATCATAAGAATATAAGTATTTTAACTACTCAAATCTAGTTAAAATAAATGAGAATTCAAAATAGAATTATTCCTTAAATTAAAATATTATCCTCAATACTCTCAACTAAAACCAGTAACATAAATCATTAAATATAAAATTATATTCTAGTGAATTGTAGATACGGGGTGGTGCCGTCAATACGACAATAAAGTGAAACATGGGCTATATATTAGTTAGTAGAAATGGTTTGCCACTTTCAAATACATCTTATTCGTTAGATAATTTCATGACATTTCTATGAAATATATAACATCGGCTGAAGCCTAAGGAGAGATTTTGCCTCCTTGTGTGTGTTCTACCGTCTGTATAACGGGGCGTGTTCTGAGTAATTATTTGACATAATGCCCACGGCCACCGCTCGCCCGCGGCAAGGAGTTATCCTTACAAATCGTAACCACAGTGGTCGCGTACTGTACGGTTTCAGATAAACTTTTTCCCGCGTACTCTCAAGTTGTGAAATGAGCTCCCTGCAGAGGTTTTCTCAAATGAGTACAGCATCGGGTTCTTCAAAAAGGCGTGAAAATGTTTTTTACAAGGTCGGCAACGCGCAAGTGATACCCCTGGTATTGCAAGCGTCCATAGGCTACGGTACCCGCTTACCATCAGGTGGGCCGTATGCTTGATTTTGCCACCTTAGTGGTATAAAAAAAAACTTTATAGAAATGTCATGAAATTACCAAATGAATAAGATGTTTTTGAAAGTCACTAGTGTTTCTCCTATGTATGAAGGCCTGGCTCTAAGGCCATAACACCATCACGCTGGCTAAAGCGGTTGCAGGTTGCAGCAGTGCGCCGTTTTTGCGCGTTTCGCGCTAGATCTAAGTAGCGCATTATGCGCATTGTTTCTCAAAACAACGCCCTATAAAATTTTTAATGGAATCTGGTGGAAAATGGTTGACAATTTTTACGCCAATAAGTCAGCAGCCAGAGCCATTATAACCTTTGATAAAAGTGACGAGTAGATATAATTGAGGTATTTCCCGAGCACAATGTTTTGATGAGTTTATTGTTTTGCCTCTGTTAAATACGTAATATGTAGGTGTTTTAACCATGAAGCTATACGGAATGTAATGCGAAAGAAAGGTAAGGGTTATATTATTGCTGCCTGGCTCGTATTAATTTTGGAGCTTACCAGCAGAGAAGAAAAGAATAGATAGGGACCGGTTTATCTTACCTCGGAATTTCCTTATTCGCTTTTATCATATTTTGTTTGTTTTCTTGAAAATTTGAAATGGAAGAGCCACTAAGGAGTGGCTTATATCCAGAAATATCAATTGATTGACCCATCCCGGTATCTACCATGACGTAAGTTGCTTAGTTGTTGTCATTATATTGACAAGTAATGACATAAATATATTTACCTGGGACAGATAAGTAGTCTAACTTGGTAAGTAAAGTACAACTTCGTAATATACTCGTATTCTCGGCCCATCTACGGCAATGTCTCCAGACGAAAGTCTTTAGTATCTTAGGCAATTTTAGTGTCGTTAATATAATCAGTACTCTTACAGTAAAATTTACTACAAGGTTCCCCTTTATTTTACGGTTTTATTGTAGTTTTATATTTCTTAAGCTTTTCTCTGAGTGAAAACCAAGGACCAAATTGGTATATTATGCTACTTCAGTTCTTTATTGCAAAGTAGCGATTGTATTAATTTCTGCAGCGTGACCCAAAAATAACTATTTTACATATTTTTATATAACTAGCTGAATCCGAAAACGTTGTTTTGCTATAAAAAAAATACCCCACAAAAAATAGTAACCGATTCTCAGACCTACTGAATATACATATAAAATTTCATGAAAATCGGTCAAGCCGTTTCGGAGGACTATGGTAACTAAATTTGTGACAAGAGAATTTTATAATATACTAGCTGTCCCAGCGAACTTCGTACCGCCTAAATATTGACAAATTTTGTTGACATTAATAATACTAGCGTCACTCAATTGTTTTGCCTTCCCGGAACCCCTCCACTAACACTTAAACTTTATGGTATGGTATTAAAGTTCAAATTGACTTATAAGTATTATTACGAATCTTTTGATTGGGAGTATAGAAAAGTGTTGTTTTAGACTTTTTCAGGCAATTTTTTAAATTTGTCTCTCCGTAAGAACCATCTTCGTACATCAAGGAATATTATAAAAAAAGAATTAGCGAAATCGGTTTAGCTGCTCTCGAGATTTGCGCTTAGCAACACATTCAGCGATTCATTTTTATATTATAGAAGATATTAGACTAGCCGACCCCGCGAACGTTATTTTGCAATAAAAAATTGTCCAAAAAAAAAATAGTAGCCGATTCTCAGACCTACTGAATATACATATAAAATTACATGAAAATCGGTCAAGCCGTTTCGGAGGAGTATGGTAACTAAATTTGTGACACGAGAATTTTATATATCAGATAAAATTTTAAAAGACCCAGCAACATATCTAACGTAAAATATTCTCTCAAGCAAATGTTGCGACAGCATAAGATTATAAGTAATGATCTCTTTTCGCGCCAAACGACTGTCTCATATTTTTTTCATGAGTCGGCCAAAGGGCCTGTAGCTTGGGGTCTGCGTTTGAAGCTTTGATTCGGTAATGATTTGCTCATAGTATATTCTAGAGATGAGTCGTACTAGGCAAAATTCTTACTTAGTACACCTGTTCCTAGTCTCTAAAAATACTTGATCCAAATACCTGTTCCACCTAGTCCATGAAGTTCTGTACCGGACAGATGGCTTGTGATCTGCAGCTGCAGCGTATTTGTAGTGTCCCTGTAAGTATTTCGCGTCGATGAAGTACCTGGATGGACTGCGGCGTATTTGTAAAGTATTCATTCACACGTAAAAACTTGTTTTTACCAGTTAGCAAATAAGGAGTGAGTGGGATGGAAAAACAAAAATAAAAAATATTTTATTTTTCGGAACATAATTAACCATATATTCATGCACCTAAAATCGTTCGTACAATTTTACGCAATACTACAAGCGCTTAGTCCTTAGGATCTAATTTTGCTCGTACCTACCTATCAGAATCATACTCCGTGGTGTTACAGTTGGAAATTGTATAATTGAGTATCCGCCGTATAAATACTAAAACAGATCCACGCACTATATAGGTATTTTACTGGACTAGGCGGCACCTAGTCCAGAAAAATACCTTTTTTTTCGGGGAGAAATCTGTTTACAGACCTACTCGTCGCTGGCGAAGCGACGGGTGTGTGTGGGGGTCGCCCAGCGCTAAATGACACTAGGAATACCCACGGTAACTCCACTGCCCTTCGCGGGGGTAGCCTAGGCCCTGCCGAAGCAATTTCACCACCCCACCCCCAGGCAACCCGGCCTTACGGCCAGGTTTCGCGCCGATGGAGATTACCCAGAGTCACTTGGGTAATCCCAGACGTAGCGGCCCAGCAAAATACCTAGTGCGTAGATCTGCTCTAGTATTTACGGCTCACCTCTAGTATATTCAGTGTTAGCTTCATGGTCATATGGAACTAATCTATTACACAAAACAGCACAAAAGGGGGACATAATGCTATATGGCATTCGTTAACCAATCAACCAATAAGGTACGACAGAGAGTATTTTTATAAATAATGCTTCAACTATTCGCTTTCTTTCCTTTTCTCACGTTTTTATACCAACGTTTTATCTCATCACTCATTGAAGTTCACACCTCTATTGAGCCGAAAGAATATATATACATTTTTTTTTAAACTTCCAGCTAAGTTGTGAAAAGCTAATTTCATGTTTTTGATGCGTTTAAACGCCTACATTATTGTAACAATTGAAAATAAAGAAAGAAAACGATGAAACGATCTAATATCTTACTCACGCATTACTGTCGAGAGATCGGCTTGATCCAATTTTGATTTGTGTTTCATTATGGTTGGAATGCAAAGCAAGGACTGACGATGTTGCTTTCTGCACCCTTATTATTTATAAGTAACTTGTAGCTGATCGCGGCTCTCCCCGCGCGGATTACGGTTATCGCGCCAAAAGACTGCACGTCTCCATTCTCAGGATATACCTAACCTATCTTTAGGTCAAATTTTATCTAAATCGTTTTAACGGTTTATGCATGAAACGGCAACTGACAGACGGTCAGAAATACTTTCGCATTTATAACATTAAGAATGGATGTAATTCTTTGTAGAACATACTTAATTAAAACTTGATAATCCTATTTTAAAATAGCCTCGCTGCTAACTCAGCTATACTGAAGACTGCTTTCGCTTCTTCTCGCAGCTACGACTGGAATGTAACCTGTAGAAATAACTTTGCTTGAAAGTATATTAACAATCGATTTATAAGTGAAGCGTTGTACTGAAATGCTTAGAAAGCAATGTAACATGCAAGTGCTTGATAGAAAATCAATAATTCGAGATCTGGGTGTAATTTTAGACGAAAAATTAACATTTAGACCACATTACGATCATATTATTACTAAGGCAAGCAAGATACTTGGTTTCGCTTAGGAACTTACAAAAGGGTTGCATTCAAATGCAATTCTGAATCAGGTGTCGATTGATTCGGCACTCGCCAGTTAAATTGAAATTAATTTTAAGTGGAATTTACATTGATTGGCTGTATACACTTGTGTTGGACTTTGGCTAGTTTATGAACCGGTTAATATGTAGTTTATATTATGTTGTGTCAATGTCTGTTGAGTGTATCTTAAGAAATAAATAAAAATAAATAAAAATACCAATTTGTGTCTACGTCACCATAACACAGGAAATAACAAAAGAACATCAAAGAAAAAAAATATATTCAAGAAAAATGCGACAGAGCCAGCACTCGGTAATAAGCAGATTTCGTGTTGCCCACCTTTAATTCTTCTTTAATTGCTGATCGTCTGTTATGGTAGTCAAATGAATCAAGTTCGAAATTTTTTCCCCGCTTCAAGTGAACCCAATTACATTTTAATCCTCAAGATTGTAATGGTCAATTAGAACCTTAGTAGTCTCTGCTGTTTCCAAAACGCTTCCATGAAACTAGATTGGCTCGGCTGTTCAATATTTAATTATATAACATCCGCTGTAGGGGAAATGTAAAGTTTCTGCAAACAACTCCAAATTTACATTGTATACAGATGTTTAAACTTTGGCTATTCATTAGACAAACCCGGGTTCGATGGAGTAAGCATTACAGATCAAACAATATTTATACAAATTTTGGTACATTAAATATACACACACCAACATATTACTGTGTTTTTATTCCAAAAATGAAATTTTAAGCTTACTAATGACATACTTTACTCATCTTTGTAAAGTTAGACAGCTCCATGCGAACAAAAAACCTTGATTAATTAGTAGTTTTCATTGTTCACAGGTCGCAGACATCGCAACTACAATGAAGTAGCTGGAAGCTTAGCAAAGAATGAAGTAAAACTTTTTCTTTGACAATGAGACCGTGAAAGCAGGGAAAATGACAAACGTTAAATTAAAGCTAATGTTCTTCCTTTTGAACTCCCTGCTAACGGCAGACGTGGTACAAGCTCGCCCGTACTCCGACAATGCTACAGACATAGTTATCAAATTTTCTAATAGCAACAACACATTTAATATTCCGGTAGATACTGAATCTGATACTCTAGTCGTAGCTGAAGATGCTTCTGAATCAATTAAAGAGAACGTAGATGATTTAACGTCGTTAATGGATGGAGAGCAAGACCGAGATGAAGTTATGTCTGAAATGAAAGAGAAACCTGCAGCAGAAAATGCTGCAGATCTTGAAAAGAGGCTAAACATATCGAATCCGAGTCTACAGGAGATGATAAATTCAGAAACTGATAGAGATGACACGTTAACAGATTTAATGTTTAGGCCCGAAGTGGAATTCGTGGAAATGCCGAGGTTCGAGTTTTTAATAGCGGGTAGAATAAATGATAGTGAGGTTAATAGGACTGCTGATATAAGGGATGGGGTGGGGAGGAACGGAAATGACGTACTGAGGAAGGCGGACTACGTGGAGCTGGTGGAGGTGGATAAGCCGAGGATGGCGGAGAACATGAGTGCATATATGGCTAACATCACGGGGCATGAAGTGGACAACGACGTTGCACCTGATACAAGTGAGTGCTAAATTTATTTCATTTTGACTTGCTTTCTCCAGCAAAGCTTTTGCTTGTTGGCCGCCTTATGAGGATTTTTTTATATACGACAAATGTGGCAAACAACCGCACGGCTCACCAGTAAGCGGATACTGCAGCCTGTAGACCCTCGTAGCACCTTAGGCACTACTCACGCGTTGCCAAAGCTGTAGAAGTTAAAATAAAGCATCGCTTAGTAATTAAAATATAAAAGAGTCGTCTGGTTTTACATTTTAATTACTAAGTAATTTTTTAAACATTTATAATAATGTTAAAATCAAAAATTAAGACTATTTCAAAGCACTGCTCCAACTTTACCGAATCGTAGGTATTTGTAAAAATACTCGTTTCGGATGCTGAAATAGAACATTTTCGACATTGTAGGGTGGACGTTAGCTCATAAACGCAAATACAGATAGACTAGAAAAATTTCACAGGGATATCCCATGTCCTGGGTGGCTCAGTGGTTAGAGCAGTCGCCCGGATTGTGAAAGATCGCGGGTTCGTTTCCCGCCACAGGACGTGAAATATTTCTAGTTTTATATTTTAATTACTAAGTAATTTTCAAACATTTATAATAATGGTAAAATCAAAAATTAAGACTATAAAGCATCACTTTAACAGCATTTCCTGATGAGCTCTGGGGACTTAATTGCCGCAGAAACACAACAATACAATCTGCATTAGCTGCGATCTTAAGGTGGAAGAATAATAATTAATATAAGTCTTAGTTATATCAAGTCTTTTTTAGTCAGATCAAGGCAAAGACAAACTTACCTACATATTTATTGCTTTCATTTGGGCACCTAATTTACATCAAATTTTATTAATTTGGTGGTAGGCCCGTATGTAGAGTCGTCTGGATAGCTACCACCGCCATTCTTATTACAGCCGTAAGTAGTTCGCTGTGTTTCTTATTGAGTAGCCATTGCAGTGTAATTACTGGGCACCAAGTGATGTTTTCCTTGTTATTGTAGGTGTTTATTAGGCGGTAGCCACTTACCACCAGGTGGGCCGTCAGCTTGTTTGTCACTAGAATTATAGTTATACCAACCAACGGAGGGCACATTACCGTATGATTGTGACCGTAGATATATACATTATATATCATTAATCTGTGGATGTGATGAGCGATGCAAAATGAACAGACAGCAGATGATGAAAAATCATAAATTATAAATACGTTTTCTAGCCCCATTAAAGGAGATTGGTCGTCAACAGGGTATGCCATTTCAAGTGCAATAACAATAATTACACGATTATTATGTAAAAACCGGCCAAATGCGAGTCGGACTCGCGCACGAAGGGTTCCGTACTATTATCTATAAACAAGCGTCTAACGGCAACAGTGCCGTTATCAGTATCGAGCAAAAACAAGCACAAAAATCACGTTTGTTGTATGGGAGCCCCTTTAAATATTTATTTTATTAGCTAAATGTACTTATGTGAGTAGTGAGTGAGTTTATAAGAAATTTTGCACGTCTGCACGCAGACTGAATACACTTACTGTAACATAAACTTAAGATCTTTTTCTTTTAAGATCTTTAATAAACCTTTTGACTTTGACTTTATTCTGTTAATTAGTATTTGTTGTTATAGCGGCAACAGAAACATATCATCTGTGAAAATTTCAACCGTCTAACTATCAATCACGGTTCATGAGATACAACCTGGTGACAGACAGACGGACGGACGGACGGACGAACGGACAGCGGAGGCTTAGTATTAGGGTTCGACATCGCGCTTGAACTGACAAAACGACGAGCCGCCATTGATTTTGACGTTTGAGCACTGCGCTGCGCATAAGCATATTCATTAATCTCTACGTCGATCTCTTGGCTATGTATTATACGTTTGTGGCTGTTTTAGAGATACGACTTGAAGTACAATCAATATTTTTCGATTTATAATTTCTTGTGCGAAAAATCTTCATTGACTTTTATTTATAGATATAAAAATAATCAACTTTTTAGTTCCGGCTCACGCCGTACCCGTCAACGGAACGCTAGAGTCGCCCATGGTTGTCAAACAAACGCCAAAAGGTATGACAACGCTGTCGACTGCCATGAATTCAAGGCTGCTGACATTAGAGAATCGCATGGCAGATCTGAATCAAAGTTCAGCGATTAAAGAAATATATTTTACCCAAGTCTTACACCTCCCGAATAATAACGAGCGGCCCTTATCTAATTAACGAGGCCTGTTAGCACTCGGTCCGACCCAAATCATGAAATAACAGCTTTCCGCATCACAGTTACTACACATTTTGCTTCAGGGAAACCTTTTTTGACAAATTAACGGATACTGCATTAGAATTTATGACACCGGCCGGGCTGTTCCCATATTTTGGACCTTTAAAACAAAATTAGAAGCGTTTGAATGTTTCACAGTTGGCGTACCACAAAATAAACATGATGGTAATCACACCATGTTTATTTTGTGATACACCAACTTAACATAATTGAAAGACATTTAGCAGACTTCTAACAGTCAACCAGAGAGATGAGACCACAAATAATAATAGGCGGGGCAAAATAAAATATTTACAAATTCACTTTTAATAAAAACATACAAAAGCATCTTACAATACAACGCATTGCTCAGAATAAATTTTTACTTAGTCACAGTTTACCTTCAAAGTTTTTTTTTATTTTATTTTTATACAACTTGATGACAAAGAAGCTGGCGGCCCACCTGATGGTAAGCGGTTACCGCCGCCTATAGACACCTGCAATAACAAGGAAAAGCATTTGATATTGCAGGTGCGTTGTCATCCTGAGGCCTAAGAGGAAATGCCGTCCATGCCCAGTAATTACACTGGCTACCTTTCCCTTCAATCCGAAACACAGCGAACTGTTTCACGGCTGAAATAAGAAAGGCGGTGGTACCTACCCAGGCGACCCTACATATGGGTCTACCACCTAGTCGTACCTGGTAGTTTCTTTACAAATGTCCACGTCTGTATTCCTGATTTTTTCGAGCTGAAATTTTGTACTAAAAAGTAAACTGGTAAAGTACTTTTATCTCACGAAGCGACGCGCAGTGACAAGCGCTTTACCTACTTGTGCGAGTGCGTCCGTGAACACGAGTGGCGTTAGCATATAAATTTTAATAGATGTAAATAGGTACAATCATTTTATTATTATCAAATGTGACTGAGAAACTGTATACCTGACTTTAATTAACTTTACTAAGTTAATTAGATATAAAATAAATAGATAAGTAAATAATATCATATCATGATATTCTGAAGGTTCTTAAACATTAAGAACAGAATAAAATAAGACCGTGTTACTTTAATTAAATCAATCAGAATCACTCGAATAATTATCAGTTTCATCTGAACCATCTTGTAATTTTGTAGCAATTTCGAAATCATAAAATAAAATAAATTGTAAAACTAAAACCAAACGTTTTAAACGTTGTTGTTTAAACGTTATAATTGTATATACTGTAATGATAAATTTAATTAATATTGTAATTCAATTTTTCCCATTGTTATAATTTATTTAGGCAACTACCCACTTAATAATGTTATTATTATGCCAAGTAACGTAATGAGTTTCTGTAATTGGCTTATGTACTGTTTAATCATATGTTATATAATATTTGTATGCCGTAGAAACATTGTTGAATAAATAAATAAATAAATAAACCATACTACGACAATGGATAATAAAAAACAATTATATTTTTTTTGTCAAAAAATCTATTCATTTTATTTTAGCTACATACTTACACTAGCAGTACGGTATGTTCTTTTTTTTCTTTTTAACGAATAAAGGTTCTCTCGTGAACCGTAATCGCGTAAATCTTTAAATTTGGACCAATCAGGATTTATCTTTAGCTCGAGCTCCCAATAAGCGAGGGGATTGTGTTCTTTACAATCCACTGAAGATATTAAATATGAAATTATTGAGCAGTTCATGAATTTTATATGAGCAGATGATTGGGTTTATATCCTTACAAATGCATTTATGCTGACTCGATTTATAATATTTGGTACTGGGAAGTAGCATTTTATTTAGGGAAACATACGTGGAAATTCCTGTTTTTAAGTATTAGGAATATACAAAGAATAATACAAAACTTGAATAATACATTGTGTTGAATACTTGACTAACTCCACCAACAAGATAGCGTAAACATGAATAAAAAATATGCACATTTTCTATAATGTAGCGGTCCACATTATAGAAAATGTGCATATTTTAATTGTATCACACATAATAAAAACCACTGAAACAGATTTATCTCGCGTTTAATTAGATGTTACATTATTATCTATTACCTGACGTTTCGATTACTTTACAGAGATCGTGGTCATGGGAAGACTGAAGATGTCAGTTGTCTTTGTTAAGTATAGGTAAAAGTTAACTGCCGTCTCTTTGTGTTATATTCTAAGCGGTAACAGTCACAATCTAACTTGTTTATGCCCGCATCTTGTAAAGGGATGTTACACTTGACAGGTGCTAGGAATTGGTTAATCTTCTTCGGCGGCTTTTAATAAGTTTTGATTGAAGCACACTTTAAGATGTTGCCAATCTTGTCAGTGACACCTTTCATATTATTATACGGTAGTACTGGTACTTACAAGATGCGGGCTTAAATAAGTTGCATTGTAACTGCAGCCTTGCGGTTCAAACAAAGAGAAACATAGGTACGCGAGCTAAAGAACTTATAGCTGTCATCAAACACAGGCGCGAAACTTAGTCGGCAGTGTGTGACCACGCCATTGACGGTCCCAATCACTACATCAGATTTATTTTGATAAGCCCCAAATCCTCACTACAATGTTACGTGAGGCTATAGAAATTAAAAAATAATAATCTTATTTTCAATAGAGAAGATGGTTGGAGTGTACCACCAGCTTGGGATCCCATTATGCGAATAATAAAGTCCCAAGGCCATCCTCACACTGTCCGATAAACTGACACCGTGAGCTCCGTATGTGTGAATCAGACCGCTCAAAATATTACACAAAGTGACGGTAGTTAACTTAAAAACTTATTAAAGACAATTGACATCTTCAGTCTTCCCGTGACCACGTTCGCTGTAAAGTATACGTATGCGTGAATCGGACCGCTCAAAATGTAACACAAAGTGACGGTAGTTAACTTATAAACCTAACAAAAACAACTGGAAGTGTTTGGCGGGTTTGTGTGGCGTCGGTGAAAATTTTTATTACAATAATCAAAAATTGCGTCGGAGTGAACATTGAGTTATAAAAGTGGTGTAGTTTTATTATTCAAGTGTTTGTGTTGACGTGCAACTAAAAGATTATTAGAATAAAAGTGATTATGGTGTGAAATACGATGAGAACTTTTTTGTGGGTATCCACCTCATCAAGTAGCACATAAAGTGATATCATATATTTCGTGTCAAATACTCCTAAAAAGCATTGAAATGTATTACGCCAGCATTTTAATGCAATAAAAGAAGAAATAAAGAAATACTGAAGACATGGCTGCATGGGCATTAGTTCCCTTTACCTTCCCTCTATAGGGAGTAACAAAAAAAAAAACAAAAACCACTGACATCTGCAGTCTTTCCCATAGAGTTAATTAAATATACAGGGGGAAAGTCTTTCCGTGATCGATGGGAAAGACGCGATCTGCTGTAAAGGTTGTTGACCTTGTTGACGGCTGACTGTGAAATCGACAGGTTGTGCGCGTCCACAGCCATCTGACAGCATCCATTTTGTTTTATCGGGCCGGCGTCCACGTTTTCTTCGGAAAACGAATTCGTCTTGCCCAATCACCGTACAAAGTTGCCGCAAGTTATTTGCACATTTATTTTACTCGACATTGGCAAAATTCGCAATAACGAGAGGCCATTAAATAAAGAAGAAGAAGAAGATCGCTGTAAAGTAATCGAAACGTCGGGTGTATAATAATAGAAACGTCGGGTGTATAATAATACTGTAACATCTAATTAAACGCGAGTCAAATCCGGTAAAGTGGTTATATTTCAAACAATAACTTTAGTTTCATCTTCAGAGTTTTCTTTAGGTTTTGAATTTCAAAAGGATTGTTTAATATAAAACGAGTTCATTCATTATGTATATAGTCCCTGTGTTCAAGCGATGGCTAGTACGTCTTATCAGCAGTTGGCCAGCGGTCCCAGAAGGGCGCCTTGTAGCATTGCTTACAGAAAATGTTCAAAATTCAATCTACTAGGACTTATTGTGAAATAGGGTTCTTATCTTAGTCGCAAAAGTAAATTTGAAATGCAATCTATGATTGTTCATTATTTGTTGATACGTTATTAGGTGTTAATATTTCATAGGTTTTTTTTTATAAATTAAAAGGGTCTTCGTTTTGTTTTATTAGGTGCAGACCACAGCACTTTAAGTGTAACATTTGCACTACAAAAGCCGTCTCTATTATGAACGGAAAAAGGGCGGTCTCAAAGTCAAACTGACGCTTGATGTGCTATCGACTGTACATTGTCTCTATTATTATGATTTTGATAATTAAATTATGATTGGTTACGTTATTTATTATCCTTTGTTTATTAAATTTTAGTTAAGTCTTTCTCTTCGATTTCGAAACCTTATAGTACAAATGCCTCACATTGCAATGCGACAAGGTGCTTACAAATGCACGTGACCATACTTTCATTGCAAGCAGAGTTTGGTATTTACGTGATGCCTCTCTCCGTAGCTGGACAATGTTCCCCTGGGATATAATCGCACTGCAAGCCAAAACTATTCAGTCTAAAAGATATTGAAAAACGTGAAGAGCATGGATACGAATCCTTTTTAAAATCTTCTAAAAATGTTGCTTATCGTCCAGCAACATTTTTAGAAGACTTTAAAAAGGATTGAGAAAATCTAAGGAGAAAATCATGGACCTAGATTTTATTTTTGTAAAAATACTGTCAATTGGAAGTCGTGAATCTAGACCTACTAGGACAGTGGTCGGCAAACTTATTAGCCAAAGAGCCAAATATGAACATTACAACAATTAAAAAAAAAATGGGAGCCAAATCTGCTTGTTTAGTAAACTTTTATTACACTAAATAAGTAGTACACTAAATAAAACTAAATTTCATATTTATAAATATTTATTAATGCAAACAATGTGCTTGCATCTCCTTGGAAATTTTGAGTAAGTCAGGTTTGTATGTTGTTGTTTTTAATTTTGGACATGACTCCAAGTTCTCATCAATAAGACTTTTTTCTTACCATTTTTAAGGAGCCAAAGAGCCACATGCGGCTCTGGAGCCGCACTTTGCCGACCACTGTACTAGGATATACAATTAGCTATTTTTTTTTATTTTTTAACCGACTTCAAAAACGAGGAGGTTCTCAATTCGGCCGGTATGTTTTTTTTTTTTTTTTTCTATGTATGTACACCGATTACGCCGAGATTACTGATCCGATTTACGTGATTCTTTTTTTGTTCGATGCGGAATAGCTGCCATTTGGTCCCATAAAAATTTTTTCGAAAACAGTTGGGTACTTTGGTTTTAAATTGAAAAAAAACTGAAATTATGAAATCGTCTACATAGCGAAATTGCGAATTTTTGCTGTTCCAATGACTTTTTAGTGAAACGATACGATAGTAAGAAACAATATAAGTTGACGGTCACCCATCTAGCTTCGACCGTAGAAAGTTATCACTAAAAATTGTGAAAAAAAAATTTTAAACAAAAATTAAAACCGACTTCAAAAAACTGAAAAGGATAAAATAATTAAATTTAAGTAGGTATTCTTCATCCCCTAGAAACATATTTTTGGAGTTGGTGCTAAGTGGTTTCCAAAAACAATAGAAGTAAAGCACCGACTCCAAAAATATGTTTCTAGGGGATGAAGAATACCTACTTAAATTTTATTATTTTATCCTTTTCAGTTTTTTGAAGTCGGTTTTAATTTTTGTTTAAAATTTTTTTTTATTTTATACAACTAGATGACAAACAAGCTGATGGCCCACCTGATCTTAAGCGGTTACCGCCGCCTATAGACACCTGCAATAACAAGGAAAAATCACTTGATATTGCAGGTGCGTTGTCATCCTGGGGCCTAAGATGAAATGCCGTCCATGCCCAGAAATTATACTGGCTACCTTTCCCTTCAATCCGAAACACAGCGAACTGTTTCACGGCTGAAATAAGAAAGGCGGTGGTACCTACCCAGACGACCCAACATACGGGTCTACCACCTAGTTAAAACCTAGTTATTAAAATAGTATTAGACTATATTGATTAGTTTTGTTAGTTATTTGGAATAAGTATTTTGTAGCTGTTCACAGTGAAGTAGAATATTTAAATAATATTGTTACGGCCACGTACCTAGCATGGTAACCTTGTGCAACTTTGAAGTATAATTTCTTAGACTTTGAGACGTTTTCACCAAGCTGTAATGCGTTTTCAGTCCGATCTAAAGGGAGCTCTATCACATACCAAAGAATCACAATTTCTACTTGGTTACCTTTGCTTTCAGGCGCCTGAAACATGTTTTCAGGCTGTTTCAAGGGCCAACTAATCTGATGCCACCATTTCCTGAAAACCCTTTTTCAGACGTTTTCAGGACCCCTAATGGCCATTTGACGCTCATAAGTAAAATTCCATAAGAGTGGGTGAGATAGAACTATTGCTAGACAAGGACAGATGAAGAACCTTCGAGAAGGTAGTAAACGCGCTACGAGTATCCGACGAAGAAACTTCGAGAAAGTAGGAAATGAGATGGCATGTTATTCTATATGTATAAGGAATATTCAAGCATTCTCTAACCAACGAAGTAATTTTGTGGAAGCTTCAAGAATTGTCTAGTAGTATTCGGCGGCTAAGTTTAACTTCTTCAGTAACTAATATATATCTAAACTAGAAAAATTTCATTTCCTGAGGCGGGAATCGAACCCGCGACCTTTCGCAATCCGGGCGACTGCTCTAACCAACTGAGCCACTCAGGACTTGGGATAACCCTGTGAAATTCTTTTAGTCTATCTGTATTTGCGATTTTTTTTTATAAAAGCCCGACAAATGACTCAACAACACCGATGTGAAGCGGTAAGAAGAGTCCATATGCGAAGACAGCTAGTGCAGTTCAGACACTGCTCTAGCCGCCTCTACCTTGCTGACCCAAAAGGTGCTTTTCGAAATCACTTGATATTGCATGTGCGTTGTCATCCTGAGGCCTTTTTTTATCCAGGAGAAATCCAATGACGGACCTACCCGCCACTAGCGAGGTAGCGGGCGTGTGCGGGGCTCGCCCAGCATTCAAATCAACGCTGGGAATACCCGCTAAAACTCCTGCATAACTCCCCTGCCTTTCGCGGAGGTGGTCTGGGGTCTGCGAAGCAAATTCACCAGACCAGCCCCAGGCAACCCGGCCTTATGGCCTGGTTTTGCGCCGATGGAGATTGCCCAGAGTTACCATGGGCAATCTCAGACGTGGCGGCCTTTGTATTGCGCGCGTGGGAGCCACCCGACGCGCGCGGCCGCACCTGTCATCCTGAGGCCTGAGATGAAATGCTGTCTATGCCCACTAATTACACTGGCTACTTTTCCTTCAATCCGAAACACAGCGCACTGTTTCACGGCTGAAATAAGAAAGGCGGTGGTACCTACCCAGCCGACCCTACTTAAGGGCCTACCACCTAGTTAATCCATTTTCATCATGTAGTGTTGAGGATTACCAGCACTGTCACCTGCCTTCTTTTTTGAGAGCGTACCTCTTACATCCGGTATATAAATCCAATTTTTGTTATTAAAAGACAGTAAAATAGGATTTATATTGTGTGTGAGCACCGAGCGGGATTGTAAAAAAAAGATTAACGGTTTAATTAGAACAAAAAATATTTGCTTCTAAGAAAACTTTATCCAGAAACTAATAAGAAAACGACCGTTACAATGTGTCGGGTAGGTATCTGTTATTTCCACAGATTATTTCCGTCTTGATTGCACACTACCAAGGAAATCTATTGGGAACGAAATAATTAATATCCGAAGCATGTGTCGGAAATATCTGAGACACAATATATTTTAATATGTCTGTCTCTAAGCAAAACTAGACTATATTCTTTGTTTTTATAGATCTACGTAAATTAAGTTATTAAAGTATATTAAAAGAATATCTATCGATATTTATACAGGCTAGTGCTGTCAATACGACAATAAATCAAACCATGGGCTATATTAGTTCATAAAAATGGTTTGCCGATTTAAAAAACATCTTATTTATTTGCTACGAAATAATTCAGACAATGTTATATTATTTTTTGAAACCCACGTGTTTTTTTTAATAATATTTTAGCCATAGTTGACTTCGGCCCCATTTTCCCATCCGTAGTAAACTCAAATAAATCGTTACTATGGTTAAAATGGTTCAGTCGGTGGTTTACATTTTGGTTCTTCCACCAAAGCCACGTTCACGAGCTTTAACCCGTCAAGCTAGTTTCCAGACACAATTGGTTTTTCCTTGTCTTGACATATGAATACCTACTAACTCTATTCTTTTTGTGTAAAGTTAATAAAAGACAATGTATGCAATTGCATCTTCTCAAGGATATAGCTATTATTTATTCTTTTAAAAGGATTGAATAACTTTGAAGACCCCTAAGCACAAACTAGTAAAATTAAGAAAACAGAATCTATGTGCAGCCGCCTATAATATATTAACCTTAAAGATCATCATCATCCTCATCATTTCAGCCGGGAGACGCCCACTGCTGGGCATAGGCCTTCCCCAAAGATCTCCAGACCGATCGGTTCTGCGCTGTCCGCATCCATCGGCTTCCCGCGACCCTCACCTTAAATATAATAACTCTTATATCAAAGCCACAGGCTTATTACCTAATGCTGCGATTCAGTCAGCTTTTATAGAGACTATTAGCAATTTTATTAAGCACGTGTCCCATAAGACTTACATTTTCTTCAAGCTCTAAAATTAGAAAGATTATCCAGCAGCTGTACTTTTTACAAGTGTAATAGCATAGAAAGATTATATATAATTATGACATAGATAGGTAGGTCCTAGAGGTATTTATTTACCCCTCGAATCTTGATCGCCTATCTGCCCCCTTATTCTCAACTGTCAGAAAATATTCGAGTTTCGGAAACTCTATACCTGTCACTTTTTATCGCGGTGCGTCAAAGCGAGACGGCATGTGACTTTTCGAATCGAATCCGTGATCCGACAATTGAGAATAAGGGGTCTGGGTGAGTACCTACACCTTTACCGTACCTCCACCTCACAGATGATCGCAGCTAAATACTAGGTGGATTAGGTGGTAGGCCCGTATGTAGGGTCATCTGGGTAGGTAACCACCGCCTGTCTTATGTCAACCGTGAAACCGCTTGCCTATCGATAAAAAAGTAAAGGAATTATAGTTTAGTTTAGGACTAAATTATGACGTTGGTGGTAATTGTTTGAGCATTTGATTTCACTGTGCGAGCGAGTTGTCCCCGTATTATCTGAAATCTGTGTGAACGGCATCTATCCACTACAAGAAACAATTGACAACTAATCTACATTTAAAAAAAAAAACTTAGCGCCGTAGGTTTGTTATTATTTCATAATTAAAACAAACTTTGTTGCATCGAATGAAATGGCGCTAGTAGCCCGGATAATATTTAATCAAGTTCCACACTGAAACCGGTTAATTTGTTTATATTTATTGTTGTATTTGGACTGAATTTTCAGAATATCAAGCAATACTAAAATAAATAAATGAAATTTACCACAAAGTAGCCCTATAGCCCAATAGTTAATAATATATAAAACGACTGGTGTCCATAAAGGGTGCTGTCTCCAGATAGAGTAGGTAAACGACACAGTATCACGGTAGAGTACTACTTATACTACTGACTATACCAATGTAGTCAGTATTTGTAGAGTACTAACTAGAATAGAGTAGTAGCCAGCTCACTCTACCGCTTACTCTACCCGTGGAGAGCATCCTCTAGTTAAAGACACTGTAATACAGTCACAGCTCTGAAATCCTCTCTCAGCTGAATGTTATAAATAGTGTGTATATACTGGTGTTTGTTGGCATGTGACCTGTCGCAGTCTTGTCTGTATTCTCAGGGTTCACGGACGTGCAGACCTTGTTCCTGGCCTGCTTCGGGACCCTGGTGCCGCTGCTGGCGGTACTCTTTGCCACGCTGCTCATCAGGTAATTTAATAGACGTTGTCTTATAACGCAATAGGGTATTTGACAACTTTTTTTTACTTCATTTATAAATAGTAAGTCAATAGACAATAAATAGCGCTGAAGCAATAGTATATCTGCAAACCATAGTTACTTAGATATAGCGATTTGTTCGAGGAGCCATAACAAGTTCTCAAAGACGCTCTATAGAAAACGATGCTGGACTGTGTCGTCACAATTATGTCCATACATAATTGTACGGATGGATAAAATTAATGATATCTTTATAATTAATGCATTTACATGCACAGTTAGTACCTATATTTTTTGTGAAAATGGAAAGAGTGAAACAGTTTGCTGAGTTTCGGATTGTAAGGAATGGTAGCCAGTGTATACTGGGCATGGAAGGCATTTCATCTTAGGCCTCAGGATGACAACGCACCTGCATTATCAAGTGTTTTTTTCTTGTTTTTGTAGGTGTCTATAGGCGGCGGTAACCGCAGGAGGACCGTTTGTAAAAAATAGGTAAAAGTATGTATGCGAATGTAACTCTGCCTGTTTGTCTGTCTGCTATGTTTTCTCATCTACCGCTTAACCGATTTAGATGAAAATGGCATGGAGAAAGACTACATAGTGCAAAAAGACTCAAAAATTTAACTATAGAAAAGCATATCGTCGATGGGCGTGCAATACCGCGTAAGAGCAGTTTGCAATACCGCGTATGTGCTTTTTGTTTATTTCACAGGATGGAAGAAAAAAGATAATCTTGGATATTTCTACACATTTCTTGGACTGAACTTGTTTGGGGTTTCTCTGGGTGTTGCTTAACGAGAATTTGGTATAAGAGAATCAGCGATAACAGCCCGCTGGCGCGATATTTCAGTTTTGCAACTTTTGTAAATACGCCATATTGCAAACTGCTCTTACGCGGTCTCGCACGCCCACCGACGATATTTTGAAATAAATGAGATAATATTTTGAAATAGATGAGATAACGACGAATTTTCGTATTAAAGCAGTACCCAATGTTACGAATATTAAGCTTTTGAACTTAATAATCTCAAAACAAGATAAGAGGGTGGGAGAGTCCTTCGATCCGCATACCTTTCAGTCTCCTCAAAGGTATTAGTTGAATGAGTAAAATATTACTAAGATGTATAGAAAATAAATTTTTATCTAATAAAGTAGGTATGTACCTACATCAATAGCGATACATAAAAGAACCTATAAAAATCTTTTGTTACGAAAATCAGATTAAAACATGAATATGAAAGCTTTTTTTTCGACAAAAAGTAATAAATTGGCAAAACTCATTAATAAACTGTACACAAAAGCCACAATCGCTCAACGATCGCAGCGATCCTATTGAATCCGTAACTCCTTTCTAAATATATTGAGCAAAACGCAGATCTGTGAAATATGTCTGATTAACTCTCGGGAGCTTCGATTGGATTTATCGAAAATCGAGTTTATGTCGTATGTAACAGGGATCTAAATTGGTGTAACGTGTGTTCAGGTATGCGGTACTTAAGGAATGGTTCTATAAGGCTTGGTTAGTAGCGCGGAGAGGGTAGAAGACGATATTGGATTTGTTAAGTAAAGTTATTGGCTTGATTCATAAATAATATCATTTGTATTTGCACATTATATGACGCTTACTTAGAGAGCTATTGTAGAATGTATTAAAAACTTTGTATTAAAGTACGATATCAGTGATTTCTACATTTCAGTTACAGAGAAATTATATTTTACATAATATAGCTGTATGCTTTTACTAAGATCACCGTGTTTTAGAGATTAGAATTCTAATAAGTATATACCTACCTACTATTAAAATAAAAGTTGACCTAATCATAAACACTATAAATTTATTTTACAAAGCATGATGGGTGAGATGGGTTATCATATCAAATAAAAAAGAAAATGGCCAGTGTTACTTAAGCAGAAAAAGCAAGCTGCAAAGTTTATAAATTGTCTTATTTTAAAAGTCATTCACATGATAACAATCAAAAGTCATGATGATGACATTTATTTAAAAAAAAAAATCTGTCTCTATATTTTTAAATCCAGTTAAATTGAGTTCCTAGATTAAAGGAACGTTTGAAGCCTCACTCAATTATTGAACCCAATCATTGGAGTCTACCCCCAATGGTATTTATAGAAGTAAAACGGCCCGCCTGATGGTAAGAGCTACTCACACTAGCCTATAGAGGTTGTGTAACACTAAAGGATATAATGAAAAGGTTGCGGTTTAAGATAACTGCCGATACGATAATGCTTAATCACTGTAGCGAGACGACGCTACGATGGCTTAGAGGACAACTGGGCCACGTCAAACTCGACTTATAGTTACTATTGATTTTTCTGGGCACTGTTTATAGGCAAGCACGTGACCACAATCTAATGTGATGTTAAGTGACGATGAGGACCGCTTGTTTACCTTCTATTCACTCTACCCTGGAAGATTACAGTGACAGTTAAAAAACTAAAGAATAATACTAGCCTAATATTTACAAAGTGTGACATTAAAAAAAAAAAACTTGATGTTCTAACCTAACCTAAGTATTTTTTTAAAGACTCAACAATAATATAAAGTACCAAACTGAATTCAATTGAAACCATTACAAATGCTACAGGTAGGAATCGAACCCGCGTCTCATGGCGTCCGGCCAGACGCTTGACGTTTAAGTTTGACGTGTCTGTCTGTGTATCTGTGTGTCTGTCTGTGGCATCGTAGCGCCTAAACGAATAGACCGATATTGATTCTTTTTTTTTGTTTGAAAGCTGATATGACTACGATGGTTCTTAGCTATAATTTATGAAGATCAGTTCAGGCGTTTGATGTCTATCAGCTCATTTTCTACATGATAATAGGGTTTTACTAACTTTTACAGATCCGATTGTTTTCAAATTCGGTGTACTGTCACTTCGGTGACATTTCCATGATATACTAACCTTGAGCTGATGATATACCATCAAAAAGTCTGCGAAATGCTTAATTCTTCAGAAACTTACAGCAGATATAGCGTGTATGGGCTCTTATGTATAGTCTTAATGAGATGGTGTTAGATAGATGATTAATGACGCCGGGGGTTACTTAAAATTTTTAATTTTGCTATTTAACGTTTTTATAGCAACGTTTATCTCACCACTCATTGAAGGTAACACCTCTAGTGATCCGAAACAATACTTATACAAGTATTTTTAAACTACCAGTTAAGGTGAGAAAAGCCATTTTAATCATATTTGTGTTCGATTTTGCGCGTTTATAACGCCTACTTTATTATAACAATTACAAACAAAGAAAAAAAACATGAAAAAATTATATGCTCCAGGCGGGAATCAAACCCTCGTCTCCTGGGGTCCGGCAGGCGTAGTGGTAATCGCGTCTGGTCAGGCCCCAGGAGACGCAGGCTTCCCGCCAGGAGCATATAATTTTTTTAACGTTTTCTTTCTTGATTTGTAATTGTATCAATAAAGAAGGGGTTATAAACGCACAAAATCAAAAAGAAATGTAAATTCAATTGGTTAGGCTACTCGTACAAATGTGACCTTAAAAAAGGCGAGTGTGACAGCCCAGCACTCAAATTAGGGCGAAAACACCACCATGTCCATAACACTCTTGGATTTTTTTTTCTATTTACAAATTGCCAGTGAATATTTATATGGATTACTAGCTGACCCTGCAAACGTTATTTGCTTTACAAAATAAATAAATTGTCAAAAAAAAAATTCTCAGACCTACTGAATTTAAATGTAAAATTTCATGAAAATCAGTCAAGCCGTTTCGTAGGAGTATGGAAACTAAATTTGAGACGAGAGAATTATATATATAAGATAAGTGGAAGGATTGTATTTACTTGATAATTATAAGGTCATGGCTTCCACCGTCCACCTCTTTAGAGCTAAAGGTTTTTCTGCTTAGCGTCTATATATATATATGTTTATAGGAATATATTCGTCACAGAACACAGACAGTTATTGGACGTAGAGTGGGGTTCAGTCAGTGCGGGCAGACATAACTCGATCAGGCCCCATTAGACCGAGGGTTGTAGCGTTGCTGTACAAATGTAGCTCTTTTGATCCAGGACAAGGGCATTACAAACATGCAAGTCCTAGTTCTATGGTTCAAATATTTCGTAAAGTTTTGAAGTTTTCATATACATATGTCGACGCACCTGCAAAATCAAGTGATGCCCTTGCAAGAGGCCTATTATGAAATCTTATCTTCATTAGTTCGGGGTCTACTTTTAATTACACTATTTATTGAACTTTATTAACAAAGTCATAAAGTTCTTGTTTAAGCTAAAACTAAATAAGTTCAAAGCAGATTAAAATAATGTTTATAATACACCCCCAGGAGTCTACAGGGGATAGCTACCATCACTTGCCATTAAGATTAATATCTGATTGTAAGACATTTTTTGATATAAAGAACTAGGTTCTTCTAAAATAAATGAGGAATCGCTGGCGGGCTGTTATAGGACAAATGGTTAAAATAAATTAGAAACAGAAACAAATATTGTTTATTTCTTAAATATTGTTCTCGATTCGTGTTTAGACTTGCTATACTTAAATTTGAGAATTTCACATTCTCTTTTTATTATTCTATTATATATTATTTATTGCACTTAAAAATTACAAATAAGTAGTAATGTAAAAAATAAGTTAGCAAGGGTAGACTTATTTCTATAGGAGATCTCTTAGAGCCAACCCATGAATGTGAGAGACATAACTTCATCTTCTTCTTTATGTTTTTTTTTATATGTATATATTTTTTAAATTGGGTATGGCAAAAGTGCCAAGCAATCGTTTGACCCACCTGATGGTAAGCTATTAAGACGTTTTATAGTATATGAAAGTAACATGATGCTTTTAAAATAGACTTAATTTTATCTAAGTGTAGTTCTTAGACGAATATTTACCTACTCGTGGAAACGAGGTCCAGACAAGAGCCAATTAAGACACTGCAACGGTTGAGGTTTAGTCTCTAAACTGGCTTAGTAGCCTCCTTTATAGGGTAGTTTACAGAGCCCGAGGTTGTTGGTTTATGCAATGTCATTAACCTTTAGAAAGTTGGTAGCAACTTGTTGGGCGCCAATAAGTTTATTTAGTATTAGGTACCTATTTTAGCTGAAGCGTGTTTATAGTAGTTTATACATTTGCTTGTGCTTAAAGAGAAGAATATTTACGTTATGTAGACGTTAACTTTGTCTTGATTTTCTAATATAATTTGCCCGCCCGGCTTTGCGCGAGTGGACCGTAATGAAAAATAGGAGGCTTTAGCTTTTTTTAAGCGGTCTCTACGTCAGTATAATAAATATTCTAGTGTCCCACTGTCTTCTGTCTCAGTCACCCACCAACTTTTCATAGTGAAAGATTTTAAAAACGATTTTGCTATTGGTAATATTTTCTTTCATACAGGATGTTAGGGGTACGTTCTTGAATACGAAGGCAGGTGGCAGTGCTGGTCACCCTAAACACGACTGTCTAAAAAATATTCGAGATCATCCCCCTAACACACTATATTTAACCCTTGTGATAACAATAACAAAAAATAATCATATTCAATTTGGTGCTGTCGTTTGGCTATGCGCGTACATACATCGCGGCAAACCATTTTTATTTATACAGTGTGTTACAGAAATCCGAAATAAATTTTAAGAGGGTGGATGTGTTCCTTTACATAAGTTAACTCTGAATATTTGACACCTGTCAGACCACTTGTATTTTCCGAAAAAATAATAAAACCAATGTCACACCTGCTCGTGGCAACCCTAATAAATTATAAAGTACGAGACACACATACTACAGTTATATCACACACACAAAACCTGCGCACATACTAGATATTGACGGGGGTCGACCACAGAATTCTAAAATTTATTTCGGAATTCTGTAACATCCGGTATAGACTAGAATCCGCCTACGTGGATGTCGGTTATCGCCCCAAAAGGTAGCCTATATTATTATGCCCTTCCTCAGTATAGCCTATCCCCATACCACATTTCATCTAATTCTATTCAGCGGCTTAGGGGTGGAAACGTAATATACAGACAGGCAGGGTAACTTTCGCATTTGTAGTATATGTGTCGCCGCCGTCTGGTTAAATCAGCCGCTTAACTGAGCGGCTAGCCCTTCGATTAAACGCCGGCATCCAATTTAATGGCTAGCCCGATAGATAATTGAATTAGACTCACTTAATGTTTAACGACTTAGCGTGTTGAATGGCTCGTCTTGTACTGAAAAGTTTTGGTTTAATTGGTAGGTTCAAGGTTATTTTTTTATGACCACTTATAATCGACATCATCTGGTTAAAAAAATAACCTTGAACCTACCAATTACTCAAACAGTCACACAAAAGCTCTTCGATTTAAACGACCTGCCTAGGCGTCCAATTGGATGGCTAATTTAAACCAGACGGCTGACATGACGTTCAGCCATCTGGTTAAACGTTGCGTTCAATAACTTGTTGTACTTCAGCCGTTTGATTGGATGCCGGCGTTCAATCAACGGGCTAGCCGTCCAGTTAAGCGGCTGATTTAACCAGACGACTGCGACTTATGGATGATTTAATTGAGCGCCATTTTACTGTCTTACCATCTTTGTATCATCTATGGAAAGCTATGGAATCATTTTGTGGGGCAATAGTAGGAATGCAGCCTCTTTTCACCTTACAAAAGAAGCTAATCTGACTCATAGCAAATATAGATCGGATTGACAGTTATAGACCATTTTTTCTTAAATATAGAATATTAACCTTGCCTAGTTTATACATATTAGAGATATGTAAATTCGTTAGAAAACATAATCAGTTTTATACAAAACGTGAAGACGTACCAAGCAAATACTCAATATGGCACAAATATAAATCAGTAGTACCAACTCCCCGATTAAAATTAAATTCTAAAAGTACCTTTAGCTCTTCTATAAAAATATATAACAAATTACCCGACTGATTAAAAGCTGAAAATAATGACAAAATATTATTAAAGACAGTTAAAACAATTCCTGACAATTATGATGCTATTAATTAATTCTTTATTGATAATATAAACATAGGATACTGACAATAATAATAAATTTATATTGAAGTATATTTAATAGTAATTTTATTTATTAAGAATACTTATTTTATAATAAAACATTATATAAAATATGGTTAACCCGACATTCTAATTATTGAAAATATTGACAAGATATTTTAAAATTAACAGCTGTATAAAGTGAAGGCTATTTTTTAAACCTATTAAATACTATTTTTTGATAATATTTATTTTAATTTCAATTGGATTGTATTTAATAAATTGTAATGATAATTTATTATGCAATAGTTTGAATACATAACAGTTAATTGATTCATATAATTACATAATACGTTTCCTCTCTCCTAGCCCTTACCTACATTGCGTGCCCGTCAGGGTCCATAATACTGGTCTCACATTCTATGTAACATCCTATGTACATTATGGTTTGGCAATAAATGATTGATTGATTGTATCATGTGCAAAGAAGTTTATAAGGTTTCATTGTAAACTATCAGGAGAATCGCGCAATATATTACTTTGTAATTCACTTATCAAATAAAAACGTTCGCGATTCACCTCGACGCGATTGTTCTAACAACAGGGGCGTAATTTGAGGAACTTTTGTAGCGGAGAGCAATTGAATAAGCTCGTTGGCTGGCAGCCAGGCCGCTCGTGCAGCTCTGGTGGGATTACGGGAATTAAACTGAAATTGTTGGGTTTGATAGTTGTTTAATATTTGGAGAAAGCTCGGAGGATTATTTTATTCGAACAATAGACAGTGAGAGACAGCGTGGATCTTTCAGGGCTTTGCACCTGAAATGGCAAAAACCGAACACCTCATTACAAAACGTAGGTAGCATAAAGGTAAACCTACAGGCATAGAATACGTAATAAACATAGAATGCCCACTAGAATCCGCACCCCCCGTCAATTCGAGAGCGCCGATGAGTTCTCCACTCCAGTCAAAAGTGTGTGTGTGTGCTTACACTTACAGTTGCGCGTGTTATCTGTGTGCGTCTGCGAAATGTAATAAAAATAAATCAAAAGTTAAAAACACTTTTTTAAAAACAAACTTTTATTTAAATGCGCTAAAAAAAACTTTTAATTTGAAAAAAAATAACAATTTACCGGATTTAACTCGCGTTTAATTAGATGTTACTCCTTAAACGCGAGTTAAATTATGATTATTATTACATACGGTATGGAGTCTTCCCGTGACTACGATCGCTGTAAAGTAATCGAAACGTTGGGTGTATAATAATAATGTAACATCTAATTAAACGCGAGTTATTTCCGGTAAATTGGTTATAAGACACAAACTTTTAAAATCAACTTTTAACGTCATTAGTCAATTTATATGATATAATAGCCTGTCGCGAGATTTAAGTAGTCGTAGTTACATATGAATATTCAAATCGATCAGATTAAGTTAAATTATTTACTTGTCTATTTACACTGGTAAATCTCGCGACAGTAAGCTTGGATTTGATTTGATTAAGGAACAATGCGCAAAGAGGCGCCATTCTTAAGCCAACCTCATTTTATATACATATATGTGCTTACCTCCCCAGGTGCATGTGCCGCAGATGGTGCCCCGCGTTCTGCAAGAAACCTACAGGCTCCTCCGTCTCCGAGAGCAGCGAGAAGGAGGACGCACAGCAGGTTAGTGCTGGAGAAAGTTCTTAAATAAATAGTAGTTCATATGAGGAAGAGCTACTTATATCCATTAATAGAGGTTGTTTCGAACTTTTTTTAAACGAAAATTAAAACAAACAGAATAGTCTCAGGGACTTACAATTATTTTCTTGCCTGTTTTTCTCGGAACAAAATCAGTTTTACGTACAGATGGGCTAGAATTATGACGTTCGTAAGAGTACAATTTTGTACCTACTTAAGCTGAATAAATGAATTTTATATATTGGTTATCACTGGGCATGGAAGGCATTTCATCTTAGACCTCAGGATGACAAGGCACCTGCAATACCAAGTGATTTTTTCCTTGTTATTGTAGGTGTTTATAGGCGGCGGTAACCGCTTACTACCAGGTGAGGCATCAGCTTGTTTGTCATATAGTTGTATAAAAAACTTAGAATTATTAGTTAATCTATTTCCAATTTCCTATCTTAAATTAAAATACAAATGCATCACTTACTGAAACTAATAAAAAATAAAAATAGCAACTAACAAGCAGTGTGTTGCTTACTACAAATTTCTGGTAGGGCTGTAACATCATTCTGAAGTACTGTTTATTGCAAATAAAAACATTTTGATTTCTGATATTGATCTTGTAAGAAAAATGTAAAAAATTTAATGTACTTGTAATCTAAGAGAATAATCTCATACAACATGCTCCAGATAACTTTCTTTGCCATTGTATTGCTCTTTTTACCCCATGAAATACCTTCATGTAATGAATTGGCTTAAGCCAAATATTTGCGGGTCCCGGAATGCTGTACCACGGCATATGAAATACTTTCTGGCTGAATAACCAGGGGGAGATATTATTATACGTCCACTTAATAATATGTACACTAACAAATATTGCCTACTTTATCCGGAAAATCAAGACATATTATTATTGATACGATACATGTATATGAATTAATGTATGTTTATTTGGAAAAAATGTATCATAAAAAAGAAAAATAAAAAAAATACCATATTGTTCAGACAGCGGCTTTAGGCAATGCGCTAACAGTAAAACACTTTTTCTGCTCAGGATTGACGTAAATAAATAAATAAGTTAACACATAAATACGGTATATGTATATACATAACTATTTGATAAAGGCAGGCATATTGTATACAGATATAACTGGAACTAGGTACATTTAAATAGATAAACATAAAATTTTACAAAGTTGTGTTAGTCGGCTTTTTGAATGTCCATCAAAATTATATACTTCAACTTGAAAGTTCCAATACTCAAACTAAGTTCCAATACTCAAACTTCGCCTAAAACAAACCTCCCGTGTGGTATTCCAACATAGAAACCGAATATCGAGAGCTGCCGAGGAATGCGGCAATGTTGAAAGTTGGACAGTGAATTTTATCTTTCATTCGTGATTGTCTTTGAGCAAACTAAGGTTTATCAAATAAGTAAGGTGGCCTTTTATGTTTTATAACACCGAAGAGCAAGCTTACAAAGTGTAATTTACGTCGAGTTTCTACAATCAAGAGATTGCTGCTATTTAATTATGGAGTCATATGAGATTTTAGGGGTTGAGGGAAATGAAATGTAATGCAAGAGTTCTGAAGGCGTATCACTCTCTCACTGACCAGTAGATACGTTCCAGCCACTGAATCTGCATAGTTAATTTTTCATAATATTCACAAAGATCTACACTTAAACTAGCCATCCAACAAGTTCCTCCCTGGTACAACATCCTCAGCCCGTAATAGCAGTTTGGACAACATTGCTAACATCGAGGATCGGCTGGCCGAGTGCTCTGTGCCCCTTGCTATACAGGCTACTAGATCGGGGGTCCCGGATTCGAATGCCGGTGGGAGCAAATGTTGGTACGATGAGTACTAGCATTGTTCAGGAGTCATGGATGTTTATTTAATATACTTCTAATTTTTATAAACATGTTATTAGCATTATTTCTCCGTTATTTCTCCCTATCCATAACACAAGCTCTTAATTATGTTTACTTTGGGCTAGATAATAGGTGTGAGTGATAAAAAAATGTAAATGTAAGACCGAACAATGCAAATTCTATCCGACCTTTTATAATATAAACTTGTTAAAAATTTTGGACTTTGATTTACGGGTTGGATACCGTGTTCTCCCGGGATGGCGCTCGGGAGGAAAATTGTCATTGTCAGCCAGCCTGCGCGTCCAATTAGGTCTCACATCACACCTTGGGGAGTGGCAACGGATGTGGCCGAAGCTGGCATGAAATGAACCCAATTTTAGTTTATGTATTGTACATTCAATAGTAAAAATACATGGTGAATGTTCCAAGTGTACGTGGCTGACAAATTCTAAAATTTTAAGAATCAGCCGCCTGGTGGTCGGTTACCCGCGCAAAAAGGTAGCCTAATCAGAAAGGGATAGAACGACTTTTTAAACGTAAAGTTAGTGTGTATTGCCCATAGAGATAAAATGGAGCGCGACAACTCATTACTACTTTGTTCCCTTCATGTGTGGCGAAGGTTCTATGTAAGCTTTACTGTGTTGCTAGAACGAAATGCGTGATACAACCTTTAAATGCAGGGGAAAAACATTTTTCAAATCGGAACATAGCTTTCTACTTATACTTGTCTTCTTATACTTTATATCGTTTCCCGACAATTTATATCAACTAACAAACTATTGATTAGATATAATATTGCTATTGTAATATTTATTTACTTTTGACAAACATACTATTTATATACGAAAGATCCGAAAAGTATCCTATTAAGCTTCTTATCGCTTATCGCTAATAAGTATGGAGTCGTCTGCCGTGGTTTGTACCAAAATCTTTATTTCTACAAGTTAATACTTGAATAAAATATACATAATATTTGTCATTAATTCTATAAAATCAAATTTACTTTAATTTGCTTATCGGTAGTTATATATATTATTTTGAGACAAAGTGATTGGTAACGCTCAACACAATTACTAGTTAATGATTAACCAGAATTAATTTGGAATCGGTAATAAAATAAAATCCTCGTCGGATTTTATTGTATAATTAAAACATACAGAGTAATGTTACCACACGTCTTGTAGAGCCCAGTGATATTTTCATTACGATTATATGAGCTAGGCTCAGACCTGGCTTCCAGACAAAAAATTAGGTTCAGAACATGTAAATTCAGATACGCTAACCTGGGTGTTAGTGTGTATGAATGTATATGTATGTGCGTATGTTTGGTGTGTAACCATAGAATACGTCCTATGCAGAGTTCAAATGCCAATCTCCGCACCAATCTCAGTTTCCGCACCCCCCGTTGATACGAGAGTGCCGACACTATGGACGAGGTCCGAGGTTAAATAAATAAAAAATAAAAAAGGTTTATTGCAAGGCAATGAAGTATTTGAATTAATCTCAAAGGATATTTTTTTATTAGTAATTTTAATATATTAGATCCAATTTGTCGCTTAGATACGCGTGCCGCGTACGTGCGCTATTGCGGTCTTTCTTCCTCGCGCTGAGATGTCATATTTTTATCCCTCTCTATTTCAGCCGGAAAAAGGTTCACGAGGTATCGACGACCGGCTGGCCGAGTGGTCTGTACCCCAGGCTACTCGGTCAAGAGGTCCCGTGTTCGAATCCCGGTAGGAACAAATGTTTGTATGATGAATACGAGCATTTGTTTACGAGTCATGGATGTTTATATATTTATTTAGTATATTACTAATATTTATATACATATTATTATCATTATTTCTCCGTTATCTAGTATCCATAACACAAGTTCTTAATGATGCTTAATTTGGGCTAGATAATAGGTGTGAGTGTTTAAATATTATTATATTATTATTATTATTAACTTATAAATTTGCCTTTGCAATAGCCTAGCAATAATATACCGTTATAGACTCTGGTCTGTCGGATCATACAGCACAATATTTTAAATGTCCAGTTAAAAAAACATGTGTAATAGATTCATGGCGTATTAAACGTCGGGATTTTAGTAAAGACAACCTCGACAAATTCCAAAATTGCATTGAGAGCTTATCTTTCAATAACATATTAAGTTGCGATGACCCTAATGTAGCGTATGATAATTTCATCGATATATTTAAATGTTTCTATGAACTTTGCTTCCCATTCAAAATTATTAAAAAGACAAAAAAACTTAAGCAATCATGGATTACTCGAGGTTTGAGGATTTGTTGCAAGAAAAAGAGGGATTTATTACGGCTTTGTAGACTGGATAATACTCCTAAAATTAGAACAGAGCTTAGAACATACACTTTAAGATTAAGAAAAATTATTAGACAAACACAAAGTTCTCAAAATGCATATTTTATTAATAACTCAAATAGTAAATCAAAAGCCACCTGGTCCATAATTAATAAATCTAAAAATAATTTACCTAAAGAGCCTATTCTTAGAATTAAAATTGACAATGATTATATTACAACCCCTATAGATATCGCCAACCATTTTAATAATTTTTTTATAGATAACATACCCAATAATGACATGCGACAAAATTATCACCTTAATGACATAAAAAATAATTTGAATTCAATTTTTCTATGTCCTACAACACCCAATTTGGTACAAAAAGTAATCAAAAATTTAAAAAATACAAAAAGTGTAGGCTACGATGATATTTGTACAAAAGTTATAAAATATGTAAATGACTCAATTGCGTTACCTCTAAGTCACATAATTAACCAAAGTTTTGCTACTGGGATCTATCCTAATAAATTAAAGCCTTCAATTGTGAAGCCTGTCTATAAAAAAGGTGATAAAGAAAATATTAAAAATTATCGCCCCATAGCACTATTGTCAGTGTTCTCTAAAGTAATAGAAAAGATAATACATGACGCAATTTACAATTTCTTAGAGAAACACAACTTATTAAGTCACGAGCAAAGAGGCTTTCGTAAAAATACTACTATTAACGCAGCTATCTACGACTTAGTTAGGAGGGTTGTTGTTAGTTTGGATAATAGGATACCTTCTTGTGCAATATATATGGATATGACCAAAGCGTTTGATCACGTGGATCACAAATTACTTTTAGAAAAACTATATCGCTATGGTATAAGAGGTAATGCTCACAAACTGATAGGATCATATTTGACAGAAAGATACCAACATACTGAACTGACTCAAATTTCTATGTATTTACAGGAAGAAGTAAGATATAAGTCTGAGCGTAGAATAATCAAGCACGGCGTTCCGCAGGGTAGTGTTTTGGGTCCTCTATTATTTATCATTTACATAAATGACATTACCAAGTCTAGTAACCATCCAATGATACTGTTCGCTGACGACAGTACTGTTTTTATTAAGTGTGACCAAATTTCTGACTTTGAAAAAAACATCAATAGTACTATTAGAAATGTAATTGAATGGCTAGAGTGGAACAATTTGACAATTAATTTAGATAATTTAATTTACCCAAAGAAAAATTTGCCCAAAACTAGACATTACATATAGGGATAAAACAATAGAAAAAGCTCGAGTGACCAAGTTTCTAGGACTTTATATTGACAGTGACATGTCCTGGGAATCACATTCATTAGAAGTTGTTAAAAAACTATACAAATTTTCATATGCTCTCTATAATTTGGCCAGGATAGCTAATCGAAATACTGTATTGACAGCATATCATGGTTTTGTTGTTTCAACTTTACGCTATGGTTTAATTTTTTGGGGTAATTCCACATATAGAGAAATTTTACTAAAGGCTCAAAAGCAATGCATTAGAGCTATTTGCGGACTGAAATCCATAGATAGTTGTCAGCCTTATTTTAGATCTCTTAAGTTATTAACATTGCCATGTCTGTATATACTGGAGTCTTGCATTTTTGTGAAGTGTAATCCTGGACTTTTTGAATGGAAAGAGATCATACACAGTGGGCTCCGTCCCAGGAGCTCAAAAATTTGCACTGCTATATGTAACACAGCACTCATGAAAAAAAGTGTAGTTGAAATGGCTCCTTTAATTTATAATAAGCTGCCAGGTAATATAAAACTGTATAATTTACAAAAATTTAAGTTTATACTTACAAAACTATTGATAGACAAATGTTATTATAATATGAAGGAATATTTAATAGACAAAGACATAGTGTGTATAAGTGGGTAATGTTTTTATTGTAGTAGAATTATTGTAACATGTTTATTTCCCTAGTTTTTATAATTTCATTTGACATTCGATTTCATAAATATTAATATATCACCTTATTTCATCGATTTTTCTGACATTGTAAAAGAGATGACAGAATGTATAATTTCAATTATTTTCTTTAACATTAATAAAAAAAAAAATTGACATTGTAAAATTTCCATATTTGACTGTGTAAGTATGACTATAATTAGAATCTTTGACATTAATTCAGATATCTTGGACATTATATTATTCCTGACACAATACTTATATTTCTAAATTATCACATACATATTACAATTTACAGAATTTTAATAATAGGTAATGTTTTATAGTAAGTGTAATTTGACATTTATTTAATATTTGCATGCCTGACTACAGGCTGAATACATGGCGCCCATTCATATTTAAGACCCTTTTGTAAAATTAAATGTATTCTGCAAATAAATGATTGATTGATTGATTGATTGATTGAATAATAAAGAACGTAACGGGTGCGTACCAAACAACGGCCAGTGTGTTTTCGTTGTCAGTTATTCAAGCGTGACAAGTTAGACGCCCGGATTTTCGCGTCGGGGATGATAAACAGCTATACTTTCATCCCGCGACATGTGTCTTAAGTAAAATTCCTGAACAAATCAAATTGTATGATATGGTATAAAGCTTAAGGGAACGACAAACCCATATTTAACGTTACGAAATTAGCAGTAACTGAAAATAGCGATTTTTTTAATACAATAATTATTTATGGCAAACAAGCATACGGCCCGCCTGATGGTAAGTGGTTACCGTATCCTATACAGGATGTTAGCGTACACTCTCTAAAATCTTGAGAGGGCGAGGCCCAGCTGTGGGCGTCTCTCGGCTGAAGTGATGATGATGATGGTAAGCGATTTACAGATGCTTATGTCAACAGAGAAAAGGCACACACGCTGTTACAGATCTCCGCGGCTAAGTAAGACATCCTCTTATAAAGGGTGTGTCAGAAAAACGCCAATATCTCATTACTTCGCCGATTGTGATCGAAAGCCGCATTTTTGTTTGTCCCTCCCTCTCTAACGCACGCGAGTGAGAGAGACGCAGCGAGTGCGCTGTGCGCCTGACCTATGAGCGCATGCGCATGCCCGATTTTGGCAGTTCGTTTTTCGTTTGGAATTTCACAAGATATTTGCTTTTTGAATGTTGTGTAGTTCGTATTACATTGTAGAGAGTTAAGGCGGGAGCTACGCAGAGAGCTTTCAACATAAAACATCATTCAGTGATAAAAAAATTCTCGCTATTCTTCATAACCAATTTAAAAACCTTGGGCTAGTGCTCTTAATGAACAATAATATAATATTAAATAACATTCTTGAGGAGTTCGTTTTCGGGTTTAGTGGACATGTGTTTCTCCATCTAACGGTTTTGTGTTTGGAGGAGGACTATTTCCTATACTGTACCAACAGTACATCTAGCATGAGTACTTAAATTTCGAATAACCATCGTATCGAGAAGTTACGTTAGCTTTTGTTTGAAATTTTTAGCGTGCGTGAACAATAAGATTACGATTCGAAATTTAAAAATGTCCGTGATAGGGTTGAATAACAAAAGTGTCATGAAAATTTTCGCAGTGAATCTTCTTACGAATGCTCACTTGTTGAACTGGCACTTGCATAATTGAATTAATTATTCTCAAGTCCCGTGACACTTGGATTAACTGGAATAAGTGTTGAGGAAAACGAGCGTTGAATTGGAGAATGTAAAGGACCCGCGATTTCAATTTTAGAAAATACTTTGAGAATAATTATTTATTTCGGTACATACACGAACAATAAAACCCCTTGTATACGTATTATAGATGTTCCTAGATAAAACTTCATTACTATACTTCGAATGCCAAAGATCCTTAGGTTCGTAGTCTACCCAATAAAACAGTCGTAGCGTCGCAATATTGTAGGTGAAACATAAATAACAATAATACACAATTCCAACAACTTATATTTATAATACACTCTCATTACAATTTATAACCATGATAGCACAAAATTACACGTAACGCTCTTAGTTTTTCAATGTTTAGAAATTAATTCAAAAATATTAGAAAACCAAAATCTAAAATTTAAATGAAAAGAATAGTTGGAAAACCATTAGATATCTGTAGCTAAGATTGATTAAATAAATAAGAAAAACATTCCACAAGGCTTAGAAGTTATATTGAGTCAATTCTACTCTGATATGATATGATATCAAGAGAGCAACTTTTTATTATGCGATAGTTAAAAGTTTTCACTTTCTTTAAAGTTTCAATGGTACAGCAGCCAATATTCTAGTAATTACTATACTAAGTATACGATTATGTTTGGCTGCACACAGACGAGCACACCCTGTGGCGATATTGCAATATACGATGGTTGCAATACAGTGAAGCATTAAAAGAAGCGCGCTAAAGACATGGGCGACGTTTCTCAAATAATTTGTAGCACAAATTTATAACATACTAGCTAATCTACTAGCTAATCGTTGTTCTGCCATAAAAAAAATGGTCTAAAAAAATTTATAGTAGCCGATTCTCAGACCTACTGAATATACATATAAAATTTCATGAAAATCGGTCAAGCCGTTTCGGAGGAGTATAGTAACTAAATTTGTGACATGAGAATTTTATATATTAGATTCTCTATGATATGAAGCATTTTGGGCTTTTTGCATGAAATTAAAATTGAAACAATATGAATGAGATCAATATGGATAAGTATACTTTTTCAAGAAATTTCATGTTTGAAATTGGTATGTTCCTAAGAATTACGTTTGACCCAAGTTTCAAGAACTTTAGAGATGAGATTGAGTGGGTGTATTGTTGGGAATAGCGCTTACTCTTGACATTCATATGACGCACACAAAGAACGATGACTAGACCCTAGTCGTAGAAATAAATCATCATCATCATTATCATCAGCCCATAACAGTCCACTGCTGGACATAGGCCTCTCCATACGAATGCCACTTGGCTCGATCCATGGCCAGCTTCATCCAGTTGCTGCCAGCCACTCTGCGGAGATGGTCACTCCACCGAGCCTGAGGACGTCCCACACCGCGCTTGCTGATCCGTAGTCTCCACTCAAGTACCCGCTTACTCCAACGGTCGTCAGCTCTGCGAATAACAGGGCCGGCCCACTGCCTACTAATTCGGTGGGCTATGTCGATGACTTTAGTTCTCTGTCGGATCACCTCATTCCGAATTCGATCCTTCAGAGAAACTCCGAGCATGGCCCTCTCCATAGATCGCTGAGCGACTCTAAGCCTGTGTACTGTAGCTGTAAACTGAGTGTCCACGTCTCAGCATCATATGTCATGAAAGAATTATATAGTATAAAAAAAAATAACCTAAATCAGTGAAATTTCTTGAGTGAATATAAAAATCAACATTCAAAACATTGACTGGACTAATGCTAGTTATGATTCCTTGGCTCTATGTGTCTTCTATCGATATCTTTGTCTGGTTATATAAATGCTATCATCATATCTAAATAATTGTCAGTTATTGGAATATGAAAATCTACCATCCTGTATAGGAGGCTATATTTAAGTCACTCTAATAATTCTTGCAACACCAAAATCCTTTTATTTTGTATTAAAATAATGTCCGAGAATCCATTGTAATCGAAAATAAACGTTAGATTATCTCGAAAAATTGTTTGGACTATGAAGAAAAGACACGTCCTAGGCTAAGATGTGACCCCTTTTAGGTATTTATCTCAAATATAGTTCAATTCATGGAATTTATTACTTCATTACCGAATAAATCATTCTTATTTACGTCCGTACTAATGAACTGGCTGTGATAAGTATATAATTTAAAACAACACGAAACGCCTTTGGCAGTTGTAATTAAAGTGTCCTTGCTTTATTACGTGCTTAATAACAATTTATGACAACGATTTTGGCAACAACCTGGCTGCCGGCGTGAGAAACCTTTTTTATAATTATTAGTTTTCCTTAGTAAATTTAATGTGTTTGTGTTTGTTAGTGGTGTTTTTCCTTTGATTATAACAGACTTCAAAAAAAGGGGGCAGTTATCAATTTGCCAGTATGTTGTTACTACTTTCAACAACTCAGAACTTAGACATTTATAAAGTGATATAATTCGTTTTTTATTGAGGGAGTATACTTTCAGAAAATCAATATATGTAGCTTGATTTTAAAATCAAAAGTACTGGAATAATTAAATCATCCATCTAAGTGAAATTGCGCATTTTTGCTTTTTTGATACTTTTCAGTGGTGATTATAATTAAATTTTTTTACTACCAGTGTACTCCACGGTCAGCCAGGTCAGGTTTTATCACTAAAATTGTTAGAAAAAATCTTTTAAAAAACCGACTTCAAAACACTAGAAAGGAAAAAAAAATTAAGTTGTAAATAAGAACTTATTTTATAAAACGTTCTTTTTTGAATTTGGTGCTAAGGTGTTTCCAGAAACTCCAAAAACTTTTTAAGAAATAAGTACCTACTTAAATTTAATTATGTTTTCCTTTTTAGTGTTTCAAAGTTAGTTTTTTTGTTTGCCGCTCACCCATAATGATAAATAAATCAACATCAGCCTACACCTGCCCCACTGCTGGACACAGACCTTTCTACATTAGAAGTTTAGGCCATGACACCACCACGCTGGCCTAATGAGGGTTAGTGGGTGGCGGTTGTAGTAACAACCGGGACCAATGGCTTTACATGCCTTTCGAAGTTTGGAACTAAGTAATAAGGTGAAAAAAATTTGATTACTATTATGAAACTGGATGAGGATAGCCAAGGATCACGCTAAATGTGGATTGTTGTGGTCTGATAATGACGATGATGATTTAATATTCTATAACAAAACTTTTTTTTTTTATAAAACTAGATGACAAACAAGCTGACGGCCCACCTGGTGGTAAGCGGTTACCGCCGCCTATAGAAAATCACTTGATATTGCAGGTGCGTTGTCATCCTGAGGCCTAAGATGAAATGCCGTCCATGCCCAGTAATTACACTGGCTACCTTTCCCTTCAATCCGAAACACAGCAAACTGTTTCACGGCTGAAATAAGAAAGGCGGTGGTACCTACCCAGGCGACCCTACATATAGGTCTACCACCTAGTAAAACCTAAGAATATTCGACGCTCATTCATTTGTTGTACGTCGAACACCAAACAAATTATTGCCAAAATTTCCCTTTGCCCTTACTGCGTCTGTGTGCGTGAGTGATGCGCGCGAGTGGCCACACGCACACGCGTGTCGCACATGTGTGGGTGCAAACGCCGAAAATGTTTACATGTGTGTTACACACATAAACGCTAAGCCGGTTCCAATGGAGTACATTTAGGGTGCCTATAATATTATGAATAGTGTTGTATAGTGAATTTTTGGGGTTACGATACGATACTTGCGGTCGCCCAAGGCATCTGGCGGAATGCGGAGAAAATACTATTTTAACTTTTGTTTTGTGTTTTATGAACACTTCCATGAATTTTAATGCACAGCGTATGTGAGCGGCGGCGTGCGAATGTTTAATGTCCCGCCGAATGAGATTAGACTATAAATAATGATGAGGTTTTAGATTAGGATGCTTTATTTTAACAATTGTTATACATATACACTGCTTTATTAATAAGCAGGTGACGAAAATTTCAATGGCCAATCAAAAAAGAAAAACGAATAACATAAATCGAGATTTTTACCAAAAATCGTTCTAAGCGCGAAAGATATTTGTGGCTCTCTATGAATGTATCTAAGAAGCAATTCTATTACAAACTGCATAACTATATCGAGATGTGTGCTGCTTTGTATTATTGTGTTGTATTCTTAATTTTATTTTAACATCATTATAATGAATGTGTGAAAAATATATTTACATGGAAAAATATCTAAACTAGAAAAAAATCACGTCCTGGGACTGGAGGCTGTTTCTTTTATTGTGTTGTCCAAATATTAGGTGTGAGCAATCTAATAACGTTAAGTAAGTAATATTTTTGACGGAATTTTGAAAAATCTATTGTTTTATTTTTATAAATTTTCTAAGCAAATATGTTTGTATGTACATAGAAGTGACGTGTTATTGGGAAACAATATGTGGAAAATAGCGACATATTCAAGTATGAATAATATTCCTATTATTAAATTATCAAAGCTTTGACTCGCTATTCTTAAAATAAAACCCATTACGGTTACCTTTAAAGAACGTACGAATTTAAGATCCCGTTAAGCAGGCTTCAGTTAAAAGGCCAGAAACTTTTATATATACTAACGAGGTTAACTTTTAACTTGGCTGGACAGTTTATAATTTGATCGACTGCGGGCCGCCGAAGTTTCTTATTGGACCACAGAACTCCTATCGGTGGGAGAGGACAAAGTAGATTGTTTATTTATCATCATCATTATTGGCGACAGACTGGCATGATTAATACATTTTTATATTTAAATAGATTTTGAATATGTTTTTAATAATGTGTTAAAAGTGAGGACCACAAAATGTATGAAGCCTAGGCTCGAAAATAATTTTAAATTTGAACAGCAATCCTACCTATAAGGGTGAAAAGGTATTATTATTTAGAATTTTTAGTGCATTTAAAAATATTTTATATTTTTAAGGGGCTACCTCGTGCACACTAGCGACACCAACTGATTGTTATTAATTGTGGTGAATTTAGAACATAATAAACAAAAAGGCTTTACAGAATTGCTAAAGAACGGTATTTGTAATTTTTAAAGATGTATCTTGTATAAAGTGTCTACCTATAAGTAACCAAATTTTTTATTATTGTTAAAAGTGGCCACTTTCGGCAATAATGAAAAAATAGGTTACATGTAGAGGAATATGTTATACCGAGGCACATATCAAAAAATTACAAATACCATTCTTTAGTCATTCACTAAAGCGTTTTTGTTAATTATGTTCTATATTCACGTTGCTAGTGTCGACGAAAAAATCGCCATACTATAGTAGCTTTTAGCGTTTTGTTATTGCATTAAAAGAACAACAATTTCTTTTTACTTTTAAAATATGGAGCTGCAGCTAAAATTATAGTAAAACTTCAAATATATAATAGACAATGCAACAATAGGTGCATTTAACATGTTTTACGACTTGAAAAAAGAGGGGAAAAAGCAAATCACCGTTTAGTTTCTGCTGGAACATTTAAAAACATTATTTTACATTTTAGACAAACGGGCTGCCCGAAAAATCCGATTGATTTAAAATTGAGTGGTTTATATCATTGGCTTTGTAATGAGGTATATCACATTGCTGTTCAATTTATTTTATTCAGAATAAAAGCCCAAAATAAAACCATTTTCAAATCATTGTGCTATATCGTCCATTGGTTGTAAATTTCTGATTTTGTTGTGATTTTGAAATTATACTGTTATTTTGATTAATTACCTTTTACGTTTAATATGGCCCTAACTCCTCATGTGTTTCTCCCATGTAGGAACCCTGGGCACCTGTGCGCAGTGGGATGTTTGTAGGCTGTTAATTATGAAGTTTGTTTGTTCAGCTACTCCTACTTAATATTACTGAGAATATTAATCTAGCCGTCTAATGAGTGTCATGTTGAATAATTCAATATTGCCTTTATCATTTTACGTGACGTAAATGAGGATAGGATTGGTTCTTATTTATTAATGAAATGAAATTATTTATTTCAATGCATATAACAAACATTTGAAAAGTTTTCTGGCTTAGATATTTTTTCTGAACAATCATCTCTAATATTTGTCATTTCAGCCAAAAAATGGGGAAAAAATAAAAAAAAATATACTTATTTTTAAGAAATAGGTACCTACTACTACTAATAAAGAATGACCTGCAAATGTCTATAACGAGTCAGGCTACGTAGAAGTATGGAGCGTGTGTTTTGTTTGCTAAGTGCTTAACAATTAAAAATTGACCCAGAAATGTGTTAAAAATAATACCTTATCGAGCGCCCAAGTAGCACCCTATTCTTGGATTAAGACCTACATGTAAAATATTATTTGATGCAATAAATAAAAGAGAGAGACGATGTTAACAACTATAGACCCATTTCCGTGCTTCCTTCAATTTCAAAAATTCTAGAAAAACTGATAAACAGCAGATTAATTAAGTTCCTGCATAAATACAAAATACTGTCAGACCGACAATATGGATTCAGAAAAGGTCTTTCTACTGAAGATGCGATATTAGCGTTAACATCCCTAATTACAAAGAAGGTAGACTGTAACCAAAAATGTTTGACAGTATTTTTGGACCTTAAAAAAGCATTTGACACCGTCTCTGTTCCTATCCTTATGCACAGACTGGAAAATATTGGTATTAGAGGAACGGAATTAGAATTATTTAGAGACTATTTATCTAATAGAACGCAATGCGTGAAAATTAATGAATATATCAGTAATGAGGTCACAGTAACATACGGAGTTCCACAGGGAAGTGTGCTTGGCCCAACTTTGTTCCTTGTATATATAAATCAGCTGTGTAACTTAAAAATTATAAACGGAGAAGTTTTTTCATATGCTGATGACACTGCCATAGTCTTTACTGGTGATTCCTGGAATAGTACTCACATGGCTGCGGAGCGAGGTCTATCTAAAGTAGCGGAGTGGTTAAGTTCTAACTTACTAACATTGAACATATTAAAAACAAGTTACATTTGTTTCACTAAATGCGCTAGAGCCCAACCCGAAGCGAACTTCACTCTTAGGATTCATAAATGTAATGCTGGATCTTCGGCTTGTCATTGTCCGGCTCTACAACGGATCGATTCTGTTAAATATCTGGGGGTACTAGTTGATCAAAGATTATCTTGGCATCCACATTTAGATTTGATGGTTAAAAGAACTAGAAAAATGATTTGGATATTTAAAAAACTGAGACATGTTTGTTCTAAAAAACTTCTTAATCAGATCTATATTGCTCTTGTTCAGTCAGTTTTGGCGTACTGTATTCCTGTCTGGGGTGGAGCTACAAAAGATAGGTTTCTCGAGGTTGAGAGAGCTCAAAGGTCCATGATAAAGGTAATGTACTGTAAACCATATAGATTTTCAACCGATGAACTATACAAAATAAGCCATCTACTTACTGTAAGGAAACTATATGTTCAGCAGTCAGTTCTTAAATTGCACAAATCTTTAAAATATGACCCAATCATATTAAATAAAAGAAGAAAGCACCATGTTGCTCGCATTAACCCTACAAAATCAGCTTTTGCTCAAAGACAACACGTAATTCAATCAGCTCACTTGTACAATTCAATTAATAAAAGATTAACAATATATTCTATGAATTACTATAAATGTAAAGTTTTAATAAATAATTGGCTTCAAACACTCGATTACAAAGATACGGAATCTTTATTGCTTTATCATACAAAAGGTTAAGTACAGCAAACACACACGCACGCACACACACATACACACACACTCGCTCACTCATACACACACGTACACACACTCATACACACACGCACACACACACACACACACACACACACACACACACACACACACACACACACACACACACACACCACATGGATACACATGCATAAAAAGAGACATTAGAGAGAGAGAGTAATAATGTAACTATAGAATAATAATTATATTTTGCTTACTTTACTACTATAATTTTTACTTATGTTTAAATATATATCTTGTTATTGAAGAGCGGGGCCGCCTGGCACAGGTATATGAAATACTTAAAAGGTGTGTCCCAGCCACTATTTGTTAATTTTAGCATAAGTTATAAGAAATAAAGTTATTATTATTATTATTATATTATAAATGAATATGAATAGTCTATTGTGTAGTTTTTAATATGCACTGTGGCCTTGATCAAACTCTAAAGATATCATATAGCATTCTCTACGAACAATGCCAACGCCACTGTACTTCGAGAAAACTCGGGCTTCGTGAGAATTTCAGATTGATGCGACTACCGTAAAAGTTCGACGGGGTCTTATTACAAATGAAACTTGTTTTAAAAATAAAAAATGTTATAGAAAATATCCCGTTTGTTTGTTCGTCATGGAAATACCTACGTGGATAAAGAGAATTTGATTCTATATATGTGTATAACGACGACTAATGAATAACTATGCGACTTAAGTAGTAAAGATAAGAAAGAAGAGAAGTTATCAAATTATATTTATGAAGTTATCAATTTTATTCGATCGTTGAAGGAAATATTTTCGATATTGACTTAAAGTTTTTAATTGAGGCAGATATCGGAAAATTTTACGAATACTGTTATTTCAATTGTGTGTTCCAAGTCTTATCAGCGAAAAGGGTGTAATAGTTATTTTTATTCCCCCATCTCGGAAAGAGTATTTATGCTCTTCGATATCTGCCAGTAAAATCCGTTTTTATCCGCATAAAGGAAAATTGAATTTAGAACATCGTGTGCACTAAGTTTGTAAATTCAAAACATCATTAAACCTCTTTACTTTTTCCTCCATGGTGCCGTATTTATCATACAACCATTTTTAACTTGTTAAAAACTCAGACTCTGCAGCTTCTTGGTGTACCTTCTTTTTTAAATTTGCTTTGCGCGCGCCATTTTCTTTTCACGACATAATGTTAAAACCTTTGGTTAAAAACAACAAACTTGAAAACAAGTGAAATACTTAAAATGAGTAATTCTAGCGACGAAGAAGTATATTTGACGCCAACAGAATTAACTGAAACTGTTAATAATGCGCAAATCTTTTTTTTTTTAATTTAGTCATTTCCTCGCTGGGGTGGGATGAAAAGTTACGTGTTGCACTCGAGTGCAAAGATTTTTCACCTGGTGCTCTTTTGATTCCCTCGCTAACGCTCAGGATTCTAATTTTTGAAACACTCGCTGCGCTCGTAAGAAAAAAGCTCGTAAAAAGCAACTTTGCACTCTTGTATAACAAAAGAGATTTTCGCGCAAGTGATACCCCTGGTGTTGCAAGCGTGCATAGGCTACGGTAACCGCTTATATCATCCTAGTGGACCGTATATTTGATTGCCACCTTAGTGCTCTAAAAAATATTTGACCGTTGACATTTACGTGACAGTTCAGCAGCACCTCCCGTACCTCCTTTGTTGAAAACAGCACAAAAAAATAATTAGCGTGACATGAAAATTAAGATAATCTTCCTGTGCTGGTTTACGTAATTGACTTTGCAATTTAGGACACACTGTTACACGCTCAGTCGTTGGTCCCAGGTTCAATGTATCTGTAAATAATTCAACAGAAAAATGTAACAAAGGCTTCATGCTCCTATATAAGGACAAACGGCACCACGTTGACAGTAGCAATGCGCGAAGCATTTTGGACCTTACGCTGTTGACTTTAGGTCGGTTCAGAGGTGAAAGTGTAACTTTTCATTTATCGCTAACAGTACTTAGTAAACCTGAAGTACCGTTAGGTACAGCAAGCGATCAGCACAAAAGATGCTGTTGTTTATTGGCAAAAAAACCCCTTACACCCGAAAGGTATTAGTAGCTTTTATGTGAATAACGGTAGAGTTCAATTTCGATAACATTTTGGTTTGTTGATTAATGTACAGTGTTTTGTTGTGGTTTATCCGTGTTACGAAGAGTTCGTATTCGCTTCCATTATCTCGCGAGATAGTGGAACGAATACTATAAACTAGATAAGTGAAATAAAAAGAACAAATAAAACTAAATCAGACATTTCAACATTTTTCATGTTGAAAGTAATACCGTATGCAATTTTGCCAAGTCGGATTGCCCAAGCAAAATCATATATGGGTATTGATTTTTTGTAGCGTCTGTGAAAAATTTACCGATGAAATGACATCCACTTGGCCTTATTTTATTGAACACTGGATAGTTTTGATCTAGTCACAGCGTCTAGACATGACGACCGGCTGGTCGAGCGGTCTGTACCCTTGCTATGCAGGCTACTCGGTCAAGAGGTCCCGGGTTCGAATCCCGTTAGGAGCAAATGTTTGTGTGATGAGTACGAGCATTTGTTTACGAGTCATGCATGCTAAGTAGTATGTTTATTTAGTATATTGCTAATATTTATATACATATTATTATCAATATTTATCCGTTATATAGTATCCATAACACAAGCTCTTAATGATGCTTACTTTGGGCTAGATAATAGGTGTGAGAGAAGTATTTGGAGATATTTTATAGCGAATAAAAAATGTAAATCGAACTGTCAATAAGACACATTAGTCATCTGTTGCGGTTGTTTAAAACCGCGTTTACACCAGTCGTTTTTTTAAAGATAAGGATGGAAAACGAAGGCACGGTCTGCTTGATGGATAGCGGTTACCGTGGCCAGTTGACAGTCACCTTGGGTCGTTGACACACCTTGGGTACTTACCAGTCCACACTGTCTACCCTATGAAATCAAAAGAAAGCTTTCACGTCCTGGGGCGGGGATCAAACCCGCGACCTTTCACAATCCGGGTGACTGCTCTAACCATCTGAGCTACCTAGGACTTGGGATAACTGTGAAATTCTTCGAGTTTATCTGTCTTTGCGTTATAAGCCAACGTCTACCCTACATATATATCGAAATATTCTAATTTAGCATAAAAAATGACCCAAAGAAACAAAGAAAAAACAAGAACAGAAAATACATGTAAAAAAGGGCCATCAGTTTGTTTGTCATCTACTAAGTTGTATAAAAACAATTTAATGCATAACTTAATCGAATCGTAAGTATAATTATATTAGATATTTGCGTTATAAGCAAACGTTTACCCTACAATTCCGGAATATTCTAATTCAACGTCCGAACGAGTATTTTTACAAATACCTACCTTCGATTCGGTTAAGTTATTTATACAACTATGAAGTTGTATAAATAAATGCTTGTTTGTTATGTGACAAACTAGCTGACGGCCTACCTGGCCAAATTGCTTGTAAATAGTCGTAATTTTATGTATTTTTAGTTATTATTTTGAAATATAATTTTTCGATATTGTAGTGTAAACGTTGGCTTATAACGCAAATACAGAAAGTCATTTTGCATTTTAGTCTAATTACTAGGGACTCGCTTCTAATGTTGTCACAAGAGCTATAGTATAAGCGCAATTTTACGATAAAATTTATAATTTAATTTTTGTCTCCAGCAATATGATAATGTGATCATATTTTTAAGCGTCGTGATCGTATTGCGATTATGTAATTTAGCATTGCACAGCCACTCTCTTGTAACGTTACCTATCACTGAAGCTCAAGTACATTTTTTACACAAATATGAAGGTGATGGTTAGTAGTTACTGCTAGCCTGTAGCGCTCGTATGTAACACCAAAGGCGCTACTCACACCTAATTAAGAGGAAGCTTTAAATTGACTGCATAGGAGTCAAGTCCGCCTTCTCCCAACATAACGTAGAGGCAGGAATCGAACCCGCGACCTTTCGCAATCCGGGTGACTGCTCTGACCACTGGGCCACCCAGGACTTGGGATATCCCTGTGAAATTCTTCTAGTCTATTTTTATTTGCGTTTATGTGCTAACGTCCACCCTACAATGTCGAAATATTATATTTCAACATCCGAAACGAGTATTTTTACAAATACCTACGATTCGGTTAAGTTGGGGCAGTGCTTTCAAATATTCTTAATTATTCTTTATTCTTTATTTTTCTTATTATTTTTTCTGCCTCAGGACGTGAAATTTTTCTAGTTTTATTATATTTTAATTACTAAGTAATTTTTCAAACATTTATAATAATGTTTAAATCAAAAATTAAGAATAACGTAATTCTATAACTACACAAAGCTTTCTTCGTACCTTTTTGTTCGTTCACATTCAAACAGCGCTCGATACAATGCTTCACAGATATTACCATATGAAATGAACATTAACTAAAAACGGATCTTCCATTTTAACATAAGTGGGAACCATAATCCGTTTTAATAGGAGCTATTTTTCAACTGGCGTATAACGTTTGATTTGCGCTGCTTTTTCAATTCACCTAATAAGGGAAAGAGGTGTAGGTATTGGAGTTTTTAGATTCAGGAAGTGAAAGAATACTTCCCGCTCGCTCTTGCATGCCCCGTGATCGTACATTGGAGGACCCAAGACCAACAAGCAATAAATACATTTCGGTATCTGACCACAGCTGAATAAATTTCGTCCGCCACTAACGAGAGAAAGTATGGATTCTCCGAAAAGTTTGTGGATTTTGGGAGCAGACGACTCGGAATTGATTAGACTAATTATTATGAAACAGGATTTATATCAATCTCAGTGAAAAGACCAGCGGTAAAGGCGAAATTATATAATTCAAAGAAGAACATATCAAAGGTCAATACATCGGGTATCAGGGGAACGCTCTAGAAAACATGGCAATGCTGACACCAGCATAAATACTCTAAATACGACTTGTTGAAAAAAAATCAGCTAATAAATTTTAAGAACTGCAGTGTTATTCAATAACAAAAATATTCGACATCTATCTTGACGACTGACATGACGACGAGCCGCCATTGATTTTGACGTTTGAGCACAGCGTTGCGCGTAAGCGTATTCGCTAATCTCTACGTCGATCTCTTGGCTGTGTATGTTTGTCGCTGTTTTGGATATTTATAGTTACGACACGAAGTATAATCGATATTTTTCGATTTATTTCTTGTCTTTAAAATGTGAACGCTAGTATCGCCAACGGCTGTCAAATGATTGTCAAACAAACTCCAAAAGTTATGATAGCGATGCCACAATACAAGGCTGCTGACTTTAGAGAATCGCGTTGTTGTTTGTGTAAAACAGCTGAATTTTATTTCGCGATTTAGTTTTTTTTTAAATATAATTCATGCATTGGACCATCATCTCTGTCATCTTCCTTCGTTTTCGAGAGCGTTCCCTCACACCATCTATAAATGTTTTTATCAAGAAGTAACATGAAGTAAGTACATGATAACTTAAATGTAATGAATGGCCGCATTGTGCGAGAGCAATCGTTCATAAAAAAGACAATAATCTATATTAACTTTTTTATTCTGTCATTATTTAAAAAAAACGGAGATATTACCGGTTCTGAAATATTTGATCTATTGGGCCGATAGCCCGATATCTAACATATATCGCACAAATAGATCAAAATTTTCTTATCATAAATGAATACTTGAATTAAAGTCCTAAAACAATAAATATTCTTAAACTAATTTAGTTCTCCGAACCGCCCGTATGAAAACCTAATTAGGGATGATTGTAATTTAAACTTAATATCACAGCCTGTAATTACAATTCACTTTGCATTCAGAGCGCCTGATTAATTGAGCGGGAATTATGATTTGTCCCTTACTGCGAGTAATTTGGACAACTTTTGAACGAATAGTAAGTACAGTAAGGCGCGTGAAATTTGTATCAACAGTAAACCGCTCATATATCATTATAGGAGCTGTTTACATTTTTCTCAGGTCACACTAAGCCTTATAATTTTATTCTTTGAGTCTAATCAGTGCCCTAGATTGAAAAGGAGAGCGGTGTGATGAGTGGTGCCTAGGTCCAACCTCATTATTTTTAATTTTTGACTTAAGTTTGACTTAAAATCATTTTTTACCTTTCATTGTGTGTTTACATAAACTGATAAATAATCTACCACCTGCCATTTGGTCACCTCCCCAAATGTAAGTTCTTTCTCAAGATGTAATATATTTGTATGCCAAATTTCATCTAAATTAGTGCAGCTTAGGAGTGAAAACGTAGCAGACAGACAGACAGTGTAACTCTAGCATTAATAATTTGCAAAGGCGTTCCTTAAAGTATTTTAATGATGACATGCTTCTGCCATCATCATTAGTAGGCTGAAGCAATGGTGCACATTATCAGGAGAGAGTTGGGGCGATCGTGGTCCATCGATCACCGCTCTCTCTTGACCCCTATGTCCGATTGCTACCTCGAGGCTTACGCAGTCTTATATCTGTTCTTACAATCTGTCACTGTAAGAAAATATAAATCTCACGGCCCTTACTAACATAGTATAATATTATTGTATAAACCATAAGGTCTATACAAATATATTATACAATGTGCAATACAGACTGTTTTAAGGTGTTCTTTCGAATGGCATTTTGAATTCTAACCACAGATCAACTCTGTGTAGGTGAGTGTATAAGGCTTACACAATGATTAATGATTCTCTTAAGCAATTTAGATGAAATTTCGCATTGAGATAGGTAACATTCTGGGAAAGGATATAGGTTATCGCGGGCGGCTACCTCTTGCTCATTTTTAATTCGAACTAAATAGATAAAACTTAGCCCTAAATATTATATGTAATTTAAAACCATTGCAAAGTAAATAGGATGAGAATAAAATGTAATCCTTAAAGTGAGTTATAATTTTCAACCCTGACTCATTAAACATACATGCTGAAACTATAACCCGTAATTTAGCTACGTTATTTTATTATGAAGAACTGCCATAAAAATATGTGTTCGATTGATTTATGTGTGCAATTAGGGATCTATGTAACTCTTCAATTTTAAAGAAAGTAGTTTTCACCTGCAGCTTCGCTCGCGTCATATTTTAAATTTAAAAAAGCAAGAGTTTCCCTGCTCAAACCAATGAGAACAATTTAGATCCAGCGGAATTTTTAAGACATACGTATCTGGACGTTGCTCATAAATTGGTGGGCTTCAGAGCAGACCAGAGGAACTAGTTATTGTCTAGGATGAAAGTAAAAGGCCGGTAAAAAAATAACTTAACAATGAAATCAATTCAGTAAGCTTAAGAGATTGGTCAGTTTGTAGTTATAATGATTGTGATTCATTAACTGATAAACAAAATTCCGAATACATTTTGAGAACCAGCAAAACTGATGAATTTCATTTGATTTTGCCAAAAATATGGATTGAAGACTTTCATCATACTTTTTCGATAGGGGGATTATAGGATATAAGGGGAGCATGCCGATGTGATAAAAGCGTGATTTTTCTCATTTTAGAATAAGGTAGAATGCGAGCCTAAACTTATTAAAAGCAAGCAGGCAACCACCTTCCTACAGCAACTTGAATTGTACTAATTACGGATGCAGAAAGTTTCCCGAGGACTTCTCCTCCCATCCACGCGCCGCCCGCCCTTGACTAGTTAGGTACCCGTAGACGTTGATCGAGATGCCACCAAATACAAATTAGGATAACGCGAGTCTCGTACCATGCCTCAAAATGGAAAAATGGAACCCTTATAGGGGATGATGGTACTGCATATCCGCCACGTTGGTTTACAAAATCGTTGTTGTTTTTGTAATCAGTGGTTCGATAAACCATACGAAAACCGCCATGTTGATTTTCGGACTTTGTCACCCCATTTTCCCCTTTTAGGGGTATAATTCTGAAAAAACCAGAAGCACTTGCTTACTCATTTATCGATAGGAGTAATTCTGTGAAGTTTCGAATAAAATAGTCTAAGTTACTTCATTTCCCCATACAAAAATTTGGACCCGGTTTCCCCACCATAAGGGGTGGATTTTAAAAAATCCTTTCTTAGTGCACCCCTTGACCTCTTGAGGAACCTATATGCCAAATATGGAATCTCTAGACCTAGCGGTTTGGGCTCAGTCAGTTTTCCTTATTATTTTTAGAAAGTTTAAACTTACGTAGAAAATTGCCTTTGCTTAAAACAATAAAAATCGATGTAGCTTGCTTCAGTATTAGAAGTAATAGTTTTAAGAAAACCATTAATTAATCATAATTTAATGTCACAACAAACCCTTGTATACAAATAAGGTTTTTTGATTGTAACCTTAACCTTAAATCAGTAATTTAAAAATCAATTTAGCTCGCCTAGCAATATTACTGGTAACTTAATGAAGTCGCCACTCAAGTCAATGCTAAGAGTCATCTCAGCCTTCTCGCTTCTGAGAATATGCAACGTACTGCCGAAAGCATAACAAAGTCTTCATTTTTGAATCGTACGTCACCGATGTAAAGTTCATTTTAGCTTGAGCCACTGATCTAAATGCTGCAGTCTTAAGTTGCAACACAAATGTGACCTACTTTTAGTACAAATGAACTTAAATTCGTCATTCGAAGAAATTATCACCTGCAGATGTGTTTAACTGTAAAAGTGCGGGAAAAGATGCACGAAATACATAAATAGCAAACTGATTACTTATAATATGATTAAGTTACCATTTTGTATAGGGTCAGCGTAGTGTTTTCATTCTCATCTATAATTAGTATCAACAGTCACTCCTTTCCGAGCATATATCATTTCATATTTTCTCCGGTCTCTCTATCTCTACATAAAAATCATTACACTTACTTATAACCTTCATGATTGAAGATGTAGGTATAAACAAAAAATGTTCCCCAGTTTTCTTACCATAAGCATACACAAATTTAAATATTATACTTATTCAATTCAATTCAATTCAATTCATTTATTTATTCTGTGTACATAGGTATAACAAGTTGATACAGTACATATAGTACATTCCCTATGCACCGCCAATGGGCATACAAAATATTACAAACATACCAAAACATTTCCTCCAATTTATCTAAATGGTCAAAATTAAAATGTCAATTAATTAAATACAATAAGGCAAAAATAACTCCAATAAAATAAAATTTCAAATTAAAACATAATAAATTCAAATTCTAACTTCAATAAACTAAAAGAAACGCTCAAGTTTAACATAATAATATTATATAAAATTTAAACATGCACTATTATGATTAGTTTGTCACTTAAGTATTCGTCAATGGAGTAATAAGCTTTGACAGTAAGAAATTTGGTAAGGCATCGTTTACACTCATTCATATTTGTACATAGTTCATATTATTTTATTTCACATTTTATACTCGTCTCCGTATTAGTTGCTATAGTATTATTACATATATTATTTTATTTACTGTGCTATCTGTCTGTTATATTATAAAAGCAAGAAGCCCTCGGGTTGTAGTCAAAATCCAGTCACTGAGTTGCGACCCTTTTGCACTTCCAGAACGCACAAAATTAATGTAGTTTAATGTGTTTTGTTATACATATGCAATCGTTTGTTAAATTTTAAACTATTTTTGTGTAAACATAATCTAGGTAGGTAACTAGGTGGTAGACCCATATGTAGGGTCGTCTGGGTAGGTACCACCGCCTTTCTTATTTCAGCCGTGAAACAGTTCGCTGTGTTTCGCTGTGTTTCGGATTGAAGGGAAAGGTAGCCAGTGTAATTACTGGGCATGGACGGCATTTCATCTTAGGGCCTCAGGATGACAAAGCACCTGCAATATCAAGTGCTTTTCCTTGTTATTGCAGGTGTCTATAGGCGGCGGTAACCGCTTACCACCAGGTGGGCCGTCAGCTTGTTTGTCATCTAGTTGTATAAAAAAAAAATACTAGCCTATCATACGTCGCATTGTTGGACATAGGCCTTCCTACATGGAAGACACACATGAGGAGCTTGGGCCATAACACCACCACGCTGGCCCTAATGCGAATCGCTTTCCGGTTGCTGCAGTAACAACTGGGAGCAACGGCTTGACGTGCCTTCCGAAGCACGGAGGAGCTAGAGATAACAAACTTTGATTGACCCACCCCTGGATCGAACAACCGATAATGACGTGCAAAGGGAGGGACAAATCTTGCTTAGTTTCTAACCTATTCTCTTTAGAAAAATACCCCCGGTGGATCCACGAAGGGATGTCTTAGAATTGACGTTCGGTCGACAGCAGCAGTACTTAAAGATGTATTTTAGAAACAATCATACTTACGCAATTATTCGTACATCTACAGATTATTTCTTTTCTTAGTAAATTTTAATATTGATGGAGAATCAATAACCACATCATAGAGTATGATACGAATTCAAACAAAATCTACTGAGCTTCGGAGAGCTGAATAGAACTCTAGGAATTTCTTTCAGGTTTAAGGATGTATGTCCTCATCACTAGTCGACTAGATTCGAATGAGCCACCACGACCTGCCGTAGTGTTTGCAGATGCAGGTCTTTAAGTTGTATAACATTGCGATGTTATAGCACCTGTTGTCTCTTTCTTATTTTTCTGGCAATATTAAGAAGAAATATAAATTTAAAATTCGAATTCATACATTAGCGCTTCATTCGGTTTTCCATTTCAAAATCATTCTATTGCTGACCGTAAGAGAAGACGCATCTCATTAACTTACAAGTGTCTCGCTCTCGACGCCTGCCGTTAGCTTGGGCGATATTATATTATTTTATTGTCGTTGTAACATTCCGAAATTTCATATTATGTTAATATTTCACTAGTTTCAAGGCACTTTTGTAAGTATCTTATTTCCATAAGCCTATTTTGGTGTTTCGGTGTTAGTTTTTAAGTGTTCAGTTTTTTACTTTATTTTATCTAGGAAATACAAATATCTAGTTACAGTATGCCTTTATTTTACAACTTAAATTTACCTAAACAGTGACGTATTCCGGTGTTTTATTAATTGGACCTATCACAGCACTACGTTGCAGTGGTAATAGGACATTGGGGTTGAAGCTAGAACCTCAATTTCGTGTGTTGACTGTGGTTTGTAGGTGATGTCCAACATAAAGCCGGACATAACTTGTTGTTTATTACCTACATCGCATTAAACTCTTCACAAATGTACGCAATGACCCATTCTTCGAGAATTCTCAGCAGCATAAAACAATGCCAAGTGACACAAACGCCAACAAACGACACAAAGTGGACGTAACCCCAAAAATGTAGTTTTACGTCTCCAAAACGAGTTTCTCAAATTAGAATTACGATCTGGTAGAGATTTTTTCACGATCACAACTAGAGATAATATCGCAAATAAAAACAGCATTAAATCCTTTTATGAGGCTCGATGAAATTGCCTTAGAAGTCCACAGATTTTTGTGACTGAAGACATTAGCTTTGGCTTTGGGCAGGTTTGCTCAGTGCGATGGCAACATAAAATCCGCCAGTGAAAGGAAAATTTATCACTATCCAATAATTTTCATGAAAATCGAAGAGCCGATAAAGCTAAACAGGTGCAAATGCATTGATTAGAGCAACTCAGGCCACTTCAAACTAAATAGACACTTGTTCAATAGAAAACTGAGTGGTTTTGAGGTTCGACATATTGCTCCAGCCAGCTTTCTTTCAAGGAGGAATTTGCTTACAGAGCAACACGTGCCTCTGGCTTACCGCTGGGTTTGATTGCCTGGCGCCTTATCATAATGGAACTAGTAATACCCACGACCACTCCTTGGTAACTCCACTGCCCCTCGTGGGGTTAAAGGGGACAGATCTGACTGCAGATAGCAAAAACATCTCTATGTCCATTAATGTATTTCGTTCTTTAAACCCTGAATGAGAAGCTCGGTGGTAGTTTGAACGCTCTGGTTTCGAATACGAGAATAACAATAGGCTGATGATGAAGAACACCTTCAATTATAAAACAAATACTAACTTAAGTGATGATTATCGACTTAAGTGCCAATCTAATACAGCGTTACTAGGCAAGATAAAACTATGACGTCAAAGTGACGCAGAAGTGGATTTGCAATTTACTTAATTTAGCTGTCAAAATAACGAACAATCCCCCAGTACAGTCAAAGGCAAAATTATGGATTATATACTGTCTTTTATGTCGAAGCAATAATGATCAAAATCGCTTATAGGTAACTATTGATGCTGCCTGTACAGGCGTGGTCAAAATAACACAAACACACTGTTCGTTTTAGCAAACGTTGAAAGGAAAGTAACATTGTTTTTATTCAATTTCAATATGTATTTTGCTGTTTGTCAATACGAATTTGGAGCAGGGCTCAGCTCTTGCGACGGTCGTGGTCGTGTGTACCTTCCGCGTTCAGAGCCGATTATATGAGTACGGTCAGTAAAATAAGGTTGTTTAAAAATGACTGGCTTAATATTACGAAATAAAATGATTTTATTGTGTTCACAATGTGTTTATGGCCTCCCACTAGATGGACTGACGACACTAGATGCAAATCCTCCAAAAGCAGAGTCACCAAGGTTGTCACCTCCTTAAATCCCAAAACTAATGAACCCATTTAGATGAAATTTGGTATGGAAATAGTTAGAGATCCTGCAAAGGACATAAGATGCATTTTAGCACGATTACCAGCATCCATGTGGGTGACACCGCAGGCAAAGCTATTACTCTATTTTTCAATGATATTAAGCACTTGTGTCCACTACAGATACAGTGTTTGATTACCGCTTTAATCAAACATAAGACCAAAGTTCTGAGACTTAATTGGTAGTGGCATTTACACAATTTGAGATGCAGCTACTTGGCTGGCTGCAGCCAGCTGACTCCTGAGGGAGCGGCAAGTTTTAATTGGAAGTAAGTTGAGCTCGTGTCTTCCGTTTGAATATAATTTAACCGGACCTTACTATTTAGAATCCAGGTTCGCCCTGTGACTGAAAAAGTTCGATATTTGGGTATTTTCTATTATATCTTCAAATTATAACAGCGCGGTCTATTTCAGTCAATATCTAAGTAAATCATTTTCACACAGTGTAATGTTTAGTAAGTTTTTGTCAAAACAGGCGGATTTGATATGTCGCTTCGATTACAGTTTGAGCCCTTTGATATTGCGTCTAAAGTTTGTGTTTTTATACAACTAGATGTCAAACAAGCTGACGGCCCACCTGATGGTTATCGGTCTGTATGAGGTTATCGCCGCCTATAGACACCTGCAATAAGGGAAATTCACTTGATATTGCAGGTGCGTTGTCATCCTGAGGCCTAAGATGAAATGCCGTCCGTGCCCAGTAATTACACTGGCTACCTTTCCCTTAGTTTTCCCTTACATTTAGTATTAGATATTTTGCACCATCAGGACGGGTACTTATGGGAAGGGAGGGCAAGATGAATATAGCGGGCAACATGAATAATTTTAATATTTTGTTCTATCTGCTTGGTAGTACAAACACCTACTTAGGGTGTGTGTACGCGCGGTGAGGCGGGGGTTCGCAAATCAGTATAACTCGAAATGCAAGTGGATTTGTACGCGCGTTAGTGACAAAAAAAGAAATGAGTACCCGCCACTATAATATTTTGCTACGGTACGGTACGTTTTTAGTATCCTATTTCAGGATTCCTAAATTGTTTTAATTTCCTTAACTAATGTAAATAAAAGTGATTTGAAACCCTTTTCCAACAATATTATCATAAAATTTTTTGGTTTTATCTGTTATATATCTGTTATATCAATCGCCAGAATCATCTTGCCCGATAGTATAGGGTAAGGTGAATCAAAACAAAAATTTTAATTATTGATCTCTTATTTATTTATTTATAACTTTATGTACACACAATTCTCTTGTTACGATTGTGATAAAAATTAAAGTTATCTGTTTGATTATTATAAAAGTTTAATTATAGTTGATTTTGAGAAAATAAACGATACTTTGTATTCTGCCGGAATGTATTTTTTATTATTATTCTAAATTAAGTGAACCATCCTGCCCTTCCCCTATGTGTATTAAAAAATAGAAAACATCATAACAAGACCATCAACTGTTCTTTTATATGGACCCAGTAACTTCCAGCAACCTACCTAAACAAGAAGCGTTTGTGTTTGTGTGTGGTAAAGTTTTTCATTTCGTATAATATTGATCATGTCGTTACAAAGATCTTACAATGCACAAAAGTGTTCATGGATAGTTTTGGTAGGGCAAACAATACGACGATTCCTGAGGTAGTTCAATTTGGAAACCAATATAGGAGTTGTGTGTACCTAACTAGGTATAATTTGGTAAATTCGCAAAAGATTGCCAAGCGTTATTACAAATTTAACATCCAATATAGCGTTGTGCTGGGGTTTGACATAAGAAGTAGCTATGAGTCAATCTCTGAGATGCTGTAATAATCTCACGTTGATGGTTAAGAAAAGTGTATAGGGAGAAACCTAGCTATGGTTTTTGCCGGTTCTTCTCAGAAACGGAAGATGACCGACCGCAAGTATCACTGTATTGATGTTTAAGAGCATGTCTATTTCAATGGTAAACAAAGTTTTAAATATATCATGCAGATAATGTTTTTTTAAATTCTTTAAGAATGCGCTTTGGCCTTCATCTCACCTGATGGTGAGTTATGACAAGGCCGAAAAAATGAAATGAAAATATCTTTAAGCTTTCGAATCGTCAAAAATCCCGTTTGTTTGTCTATCACAGAAAACATTATTAAATAACAATGACATAATGTCTGCCTGTCTTAACCGAATTTATAAATATGGAATCAACCACAGAGGATCTGGATATCTCACCTTCAACTGCCGGAACACAACACTACCTAATGTCATGGCGGCAGACTTAGTTAAGGTGGTGGTGGCTAGCCAGGCGGACTTAGAAAAGCCCTACCACCAACCAAATCAAGCGGAAAACCTCTAGATCTGAGGTACTCGCAACAACTAGGCCACAGAGGCAGTTGATGATGTAAGAGGCAAGCCATCATTTATAGATACTAACAATATTACTTGAAAATACAAAGACTTAAGGCGACACCTCCGAAGCTGGACCACACCAAAACTAATAAATTGATTAACATAACTGCTTCGTCAGACAACCATGCTTATTCAAATCTGACAACTGACAGAGGTTGCATTGCGAAAATATAAACCTGATTGTCATGATCATGACGGCATAAAACCAGGACAGAATAAAAGTTTAATCATAAAATCAGCGTTAATTTTAGGTACAAACATAATTTTGTTTGGTTGTTAATTATGTACGTACAGTCGTCGTCTGGTCTAGTGGTCAGTACCCCTGAGTACAGTCTCGAGCAATAATAGAAAATAGAAACTCCCTAAGGTTATACCAATTTCGACGAAATTCAGAATAGACATAGATTACATTCTGAGAAAGGAAAAAACTAAGGAAAAGAAGGCAATACTATGTTCATTATTTATTTATAACTTTATGTCCAATAAAGTTATAAATAAATAATAATAATAAAGGGAATAAGTTACCTTTTCGCGCGATGAAAGACTTCCACGCGAACGGATCTGATGGCGGTCATTATTTTAGGGTATAGTTATTATTTCTTTAGACAAGAGCCATTGACTGGCAAAAGTATAAATATATTATTGCTTCGATAAACTTTTTCAGTTTCAGTCAGATTTTGAATATTGAATTTTTGACTTTGAATTAATTGTTGAATTAGGTTCTATTAAAATCTCAAAAACTAAATATCGTGTGGTATCAAAACCATTCCTAATAGATTGTTTATTCAAATCAACTGCTGTTATTGGCTTACAAACTCAATCATTCATCTGGAAACCAATCAGGCACTTTCGCTAAAAAGTTAGACAATGGAATAAGTTTTATCCGCTTCGGGGAAAAGGTGTCATATTTTCACCGCTACTGTTTGTGTAGCGAAAAATCAAGAAAACTTCGCTAAACCATTTTCACGTTATTATGCAAGTGGAAAATTACAATGGGGAAATAGGCAAAGTCAAGTAGTGACGGAATAGAAATTGTAATATAGATATTTTTTTATTGAAAATACTAATGTCCATTTTCACTAAACATTCCCTAGGCTTAGGTGAATCTTAACGACGTTTGTCACTTTCTATCTCCTTTAGATAGACTGAGATAAAAAAAGAGACTCATAACGCTAAGCAAAGGTTAGTGAAAACGAGCATAAGACTCCAATAATTTTATGACTTACATATCGCCTTTAGTGTAAAAAAAAGAACAAAGAAAAAAATACAAGATATGTAACCCCATTCATTCTGAAATATTTAAAATCTGTTTCGTTGCCTGCCAAATATAGAAGCAACTTCATAAGTCTAACTCATCAAAACTTCTTAATGCAAGCTGCGTTTGCGCAGCGGGGCGCGGGTGGGGTTAGGGGAGGAGAGGAGACGCCCGCTGCCAAAAATCTAGTCAAACTGGCTGGCTATAGTGCAACGCACTGTGCCGATGAATGCGTATGCGCACAAAAATGCAATGGAGTCGAAATTTGTAATTCTTAAAAAAATATGAGTGAGATTTTTAGAAAGCGATGTAATCGTACCGGGCGAAGGAATATTGTTATTTTACTACCAGAAGTAATATAGTCTTTTATAAAAGCAAATAATATATCAAAAGTCGTTGTAATTGTAGTGGTTGATTCATACGAACTACTTTAATGTGACGTGTCAATTCCGTCACTTGTTTTTTTTTATACTACTAGATGACAAACAAGCTGACGGCCCACCTGATGGTAAGCGGTTACCGCCGCCTATAGACACCTGCAATAACAAGGAAAAATCACTTGATATTGCAGGTGCGTTGTCATCCTGGGGCCTAAGATGAAATGCCGTCCATGCCCAGAAATTACACTGGCTACCTTTCCCTTCAATCCGAAACACAGCGAACTGTTTCACGGCTGAAATAAGAAAGGCGGTGGTACCTACCCAGACGACCCTACATACGGGTCTACCACCTAGTATTTTTACTATAAACGACAGAATAAGTTACAACTTTAGAGAAGATATGACCATGTTGTACCATATTGATTTCAATAGATTGTCACAAAACTCACATGGTGATCACTTTAACATAATACGAGAATTTGTGATTTTTCCGAAAATTGTAAAGTGACCAGACAAAAATCTTGTTTATGCTAGCTCTTAAAAGTTTGGTCATTATTATACAGTACAATCTAAAACAGTGAAAGTTAGTATTTTAAGTTTTTGCAGAAACGTTTTAAGTTTATTAACAGCAATGGTGGCCAGCAAGCATATGGTCCGCCTAATAGTAAGCGGCTACCATAGCATTTAGCGCTTGTAAAACCAAATTTTACGGTGCTTACCCTGTAAATAACCGAGAGCAAGCGTTAAGATGTCAATAAGAACCCAAGGTTATAACTCAGTAGATTGTCTTACTATTTTTATGTATAGATTTCAATACGAACTAATTTTAATGTCTTGTATTCAACTATTCGCTGTATTAATTGTTGAATTATTTTGGTGGTCATTTAGCTTTTTCTAATAATCTCTTGATATCACATTTCAACATCACTAGAAAGCTTATTCTATGTGGAGACGAGTAGCATGTACGACAAGATTCTGTTTACCGCAAGTAAATACCTATTTTCCTTTTAAAATGCCGGTTTCATACACTAAATACTATTAAAGAACTTTATGTGGAATAATAAAGTTGTTATTTCGAAATGCAAACACAATTTCCACTGTGCAATCACTTCAAGACCGTCTACGCCAAGCAATAACAATATCATAAAAGTCTACTCCATTCCACTGCTGTGCTGCTGTTAGATAGTCGTATACGAGAGTAGGTGCATCTAAAAAGTGCAACTCAATTGCGAGAGGCTGAGCGCAAAAAAACGCCGAAAATCGGCGCGGGCGACGACCGGTCGTTGACCCTCCGGGTTAGACCTAAGTGGGGCTAGGTGCATGAGCTGGGGCCCTGTGGGTTGTATCTGGGGTTTGTTTCTTGTACGATGTTTGAGTATGACGAATAAAGTGTCATTTGATTTGATTGATAGTTAAAGACTCGCGTTTAAAAGATAATTTTTAATTATTTGTGGTTAATTTATATGAAGGAAATGTTGTGTTTGGAAAAAACTTTGTCACTAATTTACAATAGAGGTACTACTGGAACAGAATCAATTCAAGATTCCACTAAGCTAGAAAATAGATGAGCCTTAAAAAATTAATTTTATATTTTTTAAGGCTCATCTATATCTTTTTATTTAAAAGTAATAATTTCATTTTAATAGTAAGTCTTTGATTATTGTGTTGTTTGTCAATTGCAAATATGGAACAATAATATCTCCTAAAGTTTTCGTTTATCAAAAGAATTATAATCATGAGTTTTATTTATATTAATGAAAATAATATGTTATTAAATTATTTCAGGGCAATCAAAAAACTACACAAAAACTCATTACGAGGTTGTGTCGCTCTTCACCAAACTTCATTACCTCGCAAAAAAGTCGAAATACCAAACCATTTTTTGACCCTTTTTTCATCCCGCGCCTATACAAAACAAAGCTAAAACTAAGTTTCAACTAACTGTCTTTGATAATACAGTCTAATTTAGTGCGTACATTGGCCAAAATGACTATGTCGTAATCGAAAAAGTATACGGGCAAAGAATTCCTATCTACGTAAAGACCAGTGTAATTGGACTTCCGACCCTCGCGGTATTTCGGAAAATTGGGCAAGACCGCGGGATCTAGATGAAAGTTTAGGGGGCTGCCAAACTGGTCCTGAATTTTGGCGGTAGCGTCCGGTGTGAGGTGTGAAATTAGGGCGGAAACGGCCGTAAAGAAAATGATTATTGATGTCATAAGACGTTTATGTGTCACAAATCGTTGATAAAAGTAATTTAAGGTATCTTAATAAAGAGTAATTAAAGACACCACGATTTAATTAGTAACAAAGCTATCAATTTATGACCTGGGGCCCGGACAGAAGTTTGTGTGACGTAACCAAAAATTGTTGTCATTTCATGAATTGCATGCTTATACCTATCTACTTGTTTGTGTATTTATCTGTAATTACTGGACATGGACGGCATTTCATCTTAGGCCTCAGGATGACAACGCACCTGCAATATCAAGTGCTTTTCCTTGTTATTGCAGGTGTCTATAGGCGGCGGCAACCGCTTACCACCAGGTGGGCCGTCAGCTTATTTGTCATCTAGTTGTATAAAAAAAAAAATTAGTATCTAGTACCTATTTAATCTAGGCTTAGTTAATGTTATGTAATCAATGTAAGTTCAACCTATTTTTGTTTTTTCTCTCACTTACTAACCCCGTCAGAAATGCCCCCTAATTTCTGCTGCTGCCGGCGCTGACGTCGCGGGATATCCACTGACATTTTGACTACTTGTGGGCAGACCAACCTCAATTCTCTTCACCTCTTTGGACAAATTAACGCCAAGAGCGAATTAAAACAAATATATAGAATATTAATTTCGCCCTAAGTTTCAACTTGTACCGCATGCAATCCGTGGGTGGAGGTGAACGATTCGTCAATACGAGAGTCATTAGCGGCCTCCGAAAACGAGTAAATAGCGAGTCTTTGTGTAATCGAGTGACCGCGGGGTTAGTCACAGCACTACAGAATATGTGGTCATCGACTGGTCACGCCTGGGTCACTAGTGTGGGGATAACTATATTGTTCTAAAAACACTCAACACAATGGTTATGATCAAATTAAAAATAACATACAATATCACATTTTTACAATGCTGTATTTATTAACGAATATTTAGTGCTTTTGTGAATATTTTATCGCCTGAGTAGGTACCACTGCCTTTCTTATTTCAGCCGTGAAACAGTTTGCTGTGTTTCATGATTGAAGGGAAAGGTAGCCAGTGTAATTATTGGGCATGGACGGCATTTCAGCTTAGGCCTCAGGAACGCAGCTGCAATACTAAGTGATTTTTCCTTGTTATTGAAGGTGTCTATAGGCGGCGGTAACCGCTTACCATCAAGTGGGCTGTCAGCTTCTTTGTCTTTTAGTTCTAAAAAAATCTTTAGTGCCGTGAAACACGCTTGAACATATTCAGGTTGGTGCCCCCAATACGACAATAAATCAAAACATAAGCTATATTAGTTCATAGAAATATTTTGCCACTTTCAAAAACATCTTATTCGTTTGATGATTTCATGACATTTCTATTTGTTATATTATTTCATACAAATGTCATGAAATTATCAAACGAATACGATGTTTTTGAAAGTGGCAAACCATTTCTAATGTAGCCCATTTTTTAATTTATTCTTGTATTGACGGCACCACCCTGTATATAATAACACTGAGTGTGGTAACTGCTTATGGTCAGGCGTCTGTCAGTAGACTCTTTGTGTTGTTAATGACAGTTTTGATGTTAACTCCATTGTTAAAAAATGATTAAACTGACAATAAACCCTTAAAATGGAAAGGTTTTGGTGTTTTACATAACTAATCCTTCGCTTGGGCGCTTCGTCCTCTCTACAGATTATTTCCAATGGCGTCGTTTGTTTTGTATGTACGGGCGATTTTGAACGATATTGGCATATAACTCTTGTTTATTATCTGTGTTAATTTGAAGCTAACTCAAAGTTTTTATTCAAATAATCTAATTGCATACAGTGTCATATGTGGTACAACCAATAATATACGTACAAATATCGAAGAAAAACCATCTAGCGATCCCTATTGGCTGCCAGATACCCCACTCTTGCCTACTTATTTTCTTATTCTGATAAACACAAAATGACAAAGAGGAGGTCTAAATCATATAATTATCTAGTTAAGGGCTGAAATATAAAAATTAAATCGTTAATTGAATCTTTATTGATTTACCAGAAGAATTTAATGAGTTTAGGTGTTGACTCCAGTAAAATAATCTTAGTTCTTATTATTTTGTGTGTTTATCTGAACAGGTAGAATCAAGTGACACCATTCGTTACTTATAGCCTGTTTACTGAACTAAATCAAAAAATCTCTCTTCCACAACTTAAATAGAAAATTTAAAACAAAACGTGATCAGAAAAAATAAACACAAGAGACAAGAAAAAAAACCTATCACCAAAATAAAATAAAAACCTTATCTTATTTTCTGACATAGGATCGGTTATTTGTCAAAGGAGCTTATTTAGCTACAGCGAAACCTTTTCAGTCTTGCCAGATGATAAAAAGTTAAGTTAAGTATTGTTTTATGAACCAAAAAATTAGTGTATGAGCTTTAGAATCCCGCCGAATCATTGGACACGTCGCCGCCGTCTGGTTAAATCCACCGCTTGACTGGATGCCTAGCCCGTTGATTAAACTCCGGCAACCAATTGAATGCCTAGCTCGATAATTAATTGAACTAGATTCACGTAACGATTAACGACTTGGCGTATTAATTGGATCGTCTTGTACTGAAAAGTTTTGGCTTGATTGGTAGGTTCAAGGTATTTTTTTTATGACCACTTATAACCGACATCGTTTTGGTTCATAAAAAATTACCATGAACTTACCAATCACTCAAACAGCACACAAAAGCCAAAACCAGACGGCTGACATGACGTTCAGCCATCTGGTTAAACGTTGCGCTCAATGACTTGGCTAGTTGTGCTTCAGCCGTTTGATTGGATGCCGGCGTTCAATCAACGGGCTAGGCGTCCAGTTAAGCGGCTGATTTGACCAGACGGCTGCGACAGATACGTTATAATAATATATAATATTTTAATTAGTGCAAGATGTTGAGCTGGCTTTAGTTTTTGGGTATAAAAATAACACGAGGACACAATTAGTTTGTTTTTACGATTTAGTAGTGTAATGAAAAAAGCGATTGCTGAAGCGTTAGAGGCTTACATTATGACGTTTTAAATGAGCTTTATATGAGTACAAGTGAACATCAAGAGAAAAAACGCCAATGAACCTTAGTCAAATAGTAATAAAAGCGGCTTTGCAGTACTGGTCGGCAGGTCGTCGTTTTTCCAATAACCATATGCAATAAAATTAGGTTCATTGGAGTATACATTTTATTTTAATGTTTTGTATCTTCTTCCACAGCTCAAATCGACAGACGAAAGTTCAACAGGGTTGGAGAGGGACTCGCAGCCAGCAAACGGTTCCATTTTCACCATGACCCTCAAGAACAACCACCTCATCGTGGAAACCGAGGAGAGGAATGTGAGTATCAGCTGCTTGTTGAATGGACTTTGAAAGTGATTGGAGGATTAAATTATGACGATGTAAAGAACTTAGGTCCAAGATCCAAGTGCCATCAAGAACTATAAGACAGGCCGATAAACTCTAATATAAAACTGACCAAGTACGAGTCGGACTCGCGCACGCCGGGTTCCGTACCATAATCTATAAAAAATCGTCTACCTGCGCCATTATCAATATCGAGCGAAGACAAGCAAAAAATCATATTTGTTGTATGAGAGTCCACCAAATATATATTTTATTTTGTTTATTAGTATTTGTTGTTATAGCGACAATAGAAACACACCATCTGTGAAAATTTCAACTGTCTAACTATCACGGTTCATGAGATACAGCCTGGTGACAGACGGACGGACGCACGGACGGACGGACAGCGGAGTCTTAGTAATACCCCTTGGGTACGGAACACAATACTTATTATACCTTTGCAAAAAATCCGTTCATCAGTACCTATAATATTTTATTCAAATATGATGATACTACACGTTCAATGTTGAAGGAATTATCAGTTTAGATTTGGTACATTTTCTGAATTGACGTCAATACGGGGCCATCTCTTACCTTCATTGACAACTAATATCTACTTATCGCAGATACCTGAATCATTAATAGGTCTTTGAATATGAAATTGCCGTTTTTTTCTACTGCCTTTTTATTCCAAATCATTTTAAACGAACTTATGAGTTTATATTGAAACTGCAGTACAAAAGCAGGATTAAAGTATATTAGTTGAAAATGAGGGTCCATTACAGGTTGTAGAATCTAGAGCCGATTTCAATGTTTAGATTTGTTGTAATTGTTTTCTATAATTAAAAAAATTGATTTTTTTCACTGCATTTAATCAACAGTAAAAACAAAAAAATCGGCCAAGCCAATTTCAAATTAAATCCAAAAACGTAGTATGGTAATTCCATACAGGAGTCCTCCGAACAATGGCTAAGGCCACCTGGTTTGATACATTCAAAGTCTCAGATACATGGCTACCATGCTAAACGAACTGAAGTGCTGATAAAGCTTAGCAGGAGTAACGCGAGTGCCATGATTAGAGCTTTGACAGGCCACTGCAAACTGAACAGACACTTATTCAACCTTAAATTAAGTGATTCGGATGTTTGCAGATACTGTGCACAGGAGCGCGAAACCCCAATGTACCTCCTTTGCAACTGTGGACCTTTTATCCACAAACAAACCCTTCATCTTGGGAGACACACTACTGACCCAAATGAAATTAAGACCCTTGAGGTTGGGAAAATCTTAAAATTTATGGAAAGTGCCCACATCAAGGCTTTACTATAAACTATAGGCGGCAAGTCACAATAGATCTTTTAGGTCGCAGTGACAAATCAGTCTCAACAGGACCGAAAACCCCCAAATACACAATAATAATGGTAATTCCAGTTTGCAAAAAATACTTCATACAAAACAAACCTAATAATATAAATCTGTAATCTTAATTTTGAAAATTTAATTATTGTCATATAAAAAATGCCTAGTATGCAATAAACAATGGTTTCCTTATGGTTAGTCTACCAAATAAAAATTGTTTCGTTCGAAAAGTAATCTCGTCTGTACCTATAATCTACTACATAGAAGATCAAAGTGTACAACCTTGAAAATAAAGTTTACTATCAATTATCTACGTACAATTAAAGTACCATCAGCTAAAATAAAGGCATGTTTTACTTTTGGTTGCGAGTACAAGAACAACACAGCAAAATTTTTAAAACAAAACCCTTAAATCAAATTTATCGTTTGGTTTTTTGCAAGCCCGTCGTAAATATTTGCATAATTGAGAGCTGAGAGTACACACTACCCACGAAGAATCGTCTCGTTGTGATTGATCCTCGGCATTTCGATTCAATTTCTCTCCAGCACCCTTATTCTCAACTGTCGGGAAGATTTCGACTATCGAAAACTCTATAACTGTCACTTATTATCGCGCTGCGCCAAAGAGAGACGGGATGTGACTTCGAATCGTATCCGTGATCCGACAGTTGAGAATAAGGGGGCAGTTTCCTGAACAGAATCCAATTTCAGCCAATTGTTGACAAACATTATTTGAGTAGGTATTTCATAATTTGCTACTTTTGTTGAGGCGACGCTTTTGATATGGAAATTAAATGAATTAAACATTAGCCTTTGAATATTATGAATTATTATACTCGTTTAGCAATTTTAATTTGCGGTGTTTTCACAGCATACAAAATTAGGTAGTGTTTTAGAATAAATTTTGATTTTAGCTTTACACTTTCAAATATATTTTAACTCACGTACTACATAACACCAGCGGACGAATTTAAGTTCTCGCACCCGCAAACTTTAGACGTATTTTTGTTCCAGGATATCACCAAAAATGGCCGTGAAACAAAAATGAAGTATTCACCAGACAACGAAGGCATATTTGTAGTAGAGGTACAACAATCATCCGCGTACAGACCTAACAACAAGCCTCACAACAATTCAATCCCTCATGATCCCCAGATATCTACCAACCAGGCCCTCATACACCGCGTGCCTGAAGAACTAGAGGGGAAAATTGAAGAAGAAAGCGAGATAAGTAGTGGACAATACACAAATCAAAAAGCCTTAGCTCTGTCAAGCACTGGTCTGTCAATATCAGACCTCAGCATGTCATCCATCGGATCTCATAATGTGAGCTATTCATATGGGAATCAAATGGGATATGAACAAGGACCTTTCGGGTACCCTGTATATTCTGGTTACGATGTCAAAGATGAAATAGTAGAGGGAATTGTTTATGACAATTCTCAAGAACCTTTGATCAGTAAAACACCGACTGACCCAGACAAGCCAGTTGTGACCGCCGCAATTTTTAAGCAAGACTCAATTATTGGCACAGAGGTCCTTCAAGGCCCTGGTTATTGTATTGAAGGGTCAACAGATGGACCATTGTTATCTGATGTCCAAGCAAGAGAGTATAGTCTCCAACATTTACACGATCAGAAAGAGAGGAAGATAGAGAACGGCATAGCGGTACCGATAACGGACAAGATAGACAGCCCTAAGAAAGTATTAAATAGAGCAGATAGCTTACCGGTTCGATTAGAAGACGACATAAATCATGATCCCATAATTGAGAAGAACAATTATATGGACACGATCAAAGAGGATGAAGTGCCGAAAGAAGTTCTAAAAAGCAAAAGAGCTTCGCTTCCTATTATTAGAACAGAAGTTTACGAATCGGTTAAGGATGCAATTCTACCAACTGGATCCCCTAAATTCGAGAAGCTAACGAATGAGACGTCGACAAGAGATAGTAATTTCGAAGCACCTATGATTACAATTACAGAAGAAAGCGAATCAGGGAGGTCTGATTCGACTAGTTAATTTTAGAGTCATGTCATCGATTTATGTATATAGATTTAAGAAAAAAAATGTGATTTGCGATAGGGTATATATCAATGAAAAGTTTGGACATGGTAAGTTTACCAATGAGGGGAGGTATAATTGCATTGATGTATTATTTTGTTATATGAGTCTTGGATTAATAATTTTTGGATGTGCCGCTCTGTTACTTGATATAAGATATGGTTGTGGTATGTTTTGAACACCTCTCACATTGAAGGCTTGGTGAGGTACACTATTAGAAATAATTTTATAAAATTTATTAGGCTAGCAATCTTTGGTATTTTAAGACATAATAAGCTTCAGTGTTGAGCGTATGTTTACGTTGTATTCGATTCCGTTCAAGTTTAAAGTTGCTGTTGTTCAAATTCTAGTAGGACTTATTATAATTCGTTGGACAATCTGTGTGTCGCTCACTAAGTGTCTGTAAATTAAGATGTACGAATAGATATAGATGTTTCAGAGACCTAGTTTAGTTTACTTGTTATTTTTATTTGATTTGACTTCTAATAAAATCTCTGTGTCTATTATACGCACGCCTGCAGATCAAGTTAGACTCTTTCGTGGTATCTTACGCCGTTGTAATAAAGTCATTTTTCCACTGACGTCTCATGCTTGATATGCCGCCGTCTGTAATTATTGAGAGGGATAAATTCTATTCAAAAATACTTGATTACACTTTAGCGGTATGTATTGTAATTTTCTACAGTTTGATTTTTAAATAGTCTTTCTCGTCTAATGTAAACACAAAATATTAAATACCTGAATACTAACCGAAACACCACGACATTGAGTATTTTATACATAGGTATAGTTTAATATTAAGAAATAAATGAAAGTTGACAAGTAATCAATGTCAAGGTTCCGGCAAATAACTCATATGCGCAACAAGTCGTGAAATAAAATGATTCTTACAGTGAAAATGAAAGGGTTAATCTTTTCTACGAAACACAAAAAGCGTCAATTGAAAAAGATAGGGCACAGTTTATATTAGCCTAAGCAATAACCCAACTACATTTAAACTTGCCAGTTGACTCACTCACACAGCCATGAGCCGCTATAGGATCTTTAAACCTACTTCGCAATGCGCCCTAAGACAATTATAAATATCGTTATCAAAATTAAGATGTCAAGTAGTAAAATATATAATACAGTGCAAGCTTCAGCCCTTTCGGCATACAGTCGTTAAGCATACCTAGTTGACTTACTTGATTAAACACGCTGGATGTCACGTGTTAACATGTGGCATTCAACAATTCATCGGCCTCAGGATGACAACGCACCTGCAATATCAAGTGATTTTTCCTTATTATTGCAGGTGTCTATAGGCGGCGGTAACTGCTTACCACTAGGTGGGCTGTCAGCTTGTCTGTCTGTTGTGTATCCATTTGGAAATAGTATTTTTCTCTACTTTGAAGCTTGTCTTTCAGAATACAAGTTTTGATGCGTTTTATTATCCTAGAGATAGCGTTACAAATTTTGCGGTTGTAACCTGACGGGATATCAGTTAGAGTTTGCAAAACTGTTATTAACCGTATATTATGAGTGCCGAAAATTGATAAAACTCCTTATATAATTTTTGACTCATGTGTTCGATGTGTAAGCCAATATTTATACTGTTATATGCGAAGGCTAACATCGGTTATTGTCAACTATTAAAGGGCTTTTAAAGTGACCAAACAACGCTTGTGTATAATGGAACGTTACAGAATCTTTAGAAAATTTAATAGACTCTAAAATCAGCTGTTTAGTCGTGGATAATATTATTTTATCAACTTATTTTCAAGCTCTCGGCTGCACATTGCTGGAGCGGGTTTGCTAAAACAATTTTAGAGGTCTGAATTATGGATTAAAAATTCTTAATGGACTTATTTCTGTGTCTAATTGAGCCGGTGAGGATTAGTGATTTATCTTCTAGTTATAAAATTTAAACTGTATAAATCCTATCAAAATCGTCTAGAAAAAGATAGAAATATACAGTCCTTATATTGTTATGAAAGTTACAAATCTTGTTACGTACGTAAGTACCTCTTTCAATACTTGTAATTTTCGTAAAGCACTGTAATCTTATGTCAATTAGTTGCGCAGAGCTTTCAATTTTAATAGTTAGGTTTGTTCTTTTAAATTCATAAACATAGTCGTATGATTCCTCGCTAGAGTCTATTAAGGCTTTTTTCTGTGACGTTAACATAGAAACGGAATTGATATAGTAAATTATTTAGTTATATGCTACACAGATGACTTTATTCGAATAAAATGTAACATAAAACCAATAAAATCTTTATCGATGTCACGTTTCTAGTAATTCTTAGTAAATTTCGTATTTTATTAAATATCTACGTATAGCGTTTGCGAAAGGTATTTTATACTGATAGTGGACTAAAAACATTCAGCACATTACTTTTTTTTGTTAAAGTTACAGGCCAAGTAATACAAGAAAGTGACACCAGTGATACCAGTGACTACAACAGTAACTATTGTTAGATAACAAAAATATTAACTTAGATTGTGCTATCCGTTAAAATAAGAAAAATAGATCAGTTATACTTTATAATACATTGCAATAAACGATTCAGTATCCAGTATGTTGATTACAACTATATATTTGTATTACAAGACTTGTAGTCCTGAAACTTGACAAAATTGCTATGTACGACACAGGCGCATGTTATGTTTTGGTTTTCAAGGATAGCGTCACTGCTCCGACGTCTCATATACCGAAGTGAATCATGTTACTAAAACTTTGTCTATGTAAATTTCTTAGAGAGTATTGTTTGTCACGGAATGGCGAAAAAGTTATCATTTTTATTATCATTTGCGTTTCGAATGTTACGAATTAGCTTCCAAGTTTTTCTGGAAACCAACTCTTAGTTGTTGACTTATAGTAGCATCTACACAAACATTAGCGATCACTTCTGCCGCCTTATTCGCTAACTCAAATGACAAGCGGCGTTAAATAAAATATCAAAGGCACTACTTGTTATTTTTAACGACTAAAGCGGCAGCCACCTTACACATGACTATTACGCAAGCAGTAAGCTAAGAAGAGTATTCACAAAATTAAACCTGTGACATTCGTTTTTAATTTTGAAAAGTCATAAGCAGGCTTGCTTAGGAACGGTCATTAAATCTGTCATAATTAAAACACGATTTGTTTTTCTTACACATTTGACAAACACAGCATGTTTTACAGTGTCATCAATTTTTAACCGACTTCAAAAACGAGGAGGTTCTCAATCAGGTTAGTATGTTTTTTTAGTCATCAAGACCATGACGTTGTACATAAGTTTATGATGAAGACCGATATTATCTAGTTTTAAATTAAGATAATTTTATATTTATTCCGAGAAAGGAAGATTTTATGTTTTAATTATTTACAGCTATTTTAAATAAGCGTCAAGCATTTAGAAAACTGAGATCTTGTCAGAAAAACTTCGAAGTCAATTTGATAAGCAGTTAGGAAGTCGAGTAGGTACCTATTTTAATGCCATTTTAGTTATGTAATCCAAAATATATAATTTTAAGAATAATCTTTACCTATTAAAATGCGAATGGACATGTTTATTTAATTTTGTTAGAAATGTATAGTATATTTTGTTTTAAGGTTTATTCACGTTTCTAAGTATTTTAGCGCGTAGTGGAATGTTGAAATTAACGTTTCGACATTCTATATGTTCAATAAAATTTCTAAATTTATTCATAAATAAATAACTATAAAAAAAACATATTAAAAATTTAATTTTTGTGCGTTAGTGCCGTCCTAGTAGCAGAAACGAAAATATTAAGTGCCAAGCAATTTTGAACTTTATTTATTTGTACATTCTATGTCATAGTTGTTGGATTTTTAATTAAAGCTTTAATTTTAATATCAGGAGTATTTTGCTATTGACATTTTTATGATATCCTTTAGAGTTGTAAAGTAGACAGCATATCGATCATAGCAGTTGTACAGTAAGATTACAAGCTTTCATAGATCGAAGCTCAACTATCTCAATCTTTCATAACATATAGACACGTTGGGAAAGTCGTTGCAAATTAAATGTTTCATCCATAAACATTTGTCAAAAAATTATGTAATGTATAAAATCATATTATATTGCATTTATGCGTGAAAAAGATAAAATAGATTGCTATGGTTGATCCTGGATGGGTTGTTACTGCAACCGCTTTAACCGACCAACCCGGGCTAGCGTGGTGGTGTTATAGTCCAAACTCCATCTCATGTTGGAACAGGCCTTCCTACATGGGATGTAGGCCTGTCCCCAGCAATATGACTATAGGCTGGTGATGATCTTCCTTAGTTTCGTCATTAAAATAGTGTACATTCGGATTATAAAGTGTTGCAAAATACTCTTGATGCCAAACAAGAAAATATAAAACTTAGACCTAGTTCATTGAACCATTCTATATTTAGGTACTATGTTTTATGATATTATAAATTGAATATTGTTTACTTTAAATGATGTTCTTTTTCGCATTAGTAATTCTATATTTTATTAACGCGGTTAATTTTATAAATAAATTTTAAGTAAATTGGAAAATAAATTTGAGTTTTATTTCTTAGTCTAATATCCTCTATAGTCTTAAAAATACTAACAAGTATTACAGTCATAGATTCGTATGATAATAATGACAAAATTTTCAGACGCATGATATCACACTGAAGCCCTAAGCATCATTCCTTATAGATATAGAGATAACGGAAAAGTTTATACCTATGTATACAAATATCATCAGAAATATCCTAAATAAACATTTATGACTCATGAAAAAATGTTCGTACTCATCACACCAACATCTGATACAAGTCCGGCATATCTACCAGACGGTTTCAAGTGAGTATCTATAAATTACTTACCCAAGATCGCAGCTAAATAGCATAACTCTGTCGTGTAGGGTTACTGGGGTGGTATGCTGGCAGCAACGGGTTATGTCTCCTTAGCTATCAAAATAACACTTTATATTGGTTTTTACGCGTGAGGAGCGCCCAATGTGCTTCGAGCATCTACAGCGGTAAGAAGAGTCCAAGACAGCTAATGCTGCTTGACACACACTGTTCTAGCCGCCTTTTCACGCCTTTTTTGGTGGAACCCATGTTATAAAAAGGAACACATGTGCTGGAATGAATTCCAAGTTCTGGAAGGCCGACAAAGAAACGAGTTACTAAACTTCTTTGTGCGTGATGTTGAGGTGGAGAGAGTGAATTGATGATCTCGATGACCGGCACGCGTGCTTCTGAGGAAGGGGGAAGGTGGGATAAGGTCGAAAAGCTCTTCAGAACACTCCATGATGAAGTTGATAGAAGGCGCTAAGCGACGCAATGTCACGACGCAATTGTAAAGGTTCTAGGCTGTTACTGACCTCTCCATCGCCAATGATACCGACAGTACAACGCTGCAATCTGTCCAGCGCATCAAGGAGATACGAATAACTATTTGATACAGTACTTATAACTATATAACTTAGAAAAAAACAATAATGAAAAAAACATGCAGTTCAAAATAACATTTAAGAAAATTAGCCATATGGAGAATCATTAAAATAAAAATGTGCCTCGAGCGAAATATGTTGAGAGTTTCATCGTTTCCCACCTTTTTTTTATACAACTAGATGACAAATAAGCTAACAGCCCACCTGATGGTAAGTGGCTACCGCCGCCTATAGCCACCTGCAATAACAAGGAAAAATCACTTGATATTGCAGGTGCGTTGTCATCCTGAGGCCTAAGATTAAATGCCGTCCATGCCCAATAATTACACTGGATACCTTCCCTTCAATCCGAAACACAGCGAACTGTTTCACGGCTGAAATAAGAAAGGCGAAAAAGCATCATGGAGACTGCCAAACTCTCCCAAGATACTTTGTAATGTGTTACACCTGCATCGCAATACAGTAACTGCAAAAATAATGAAAAACATTAGACTTGGCTGAATAGACTTGACTCTATGCCTCCCTTAGGAATTATAAAAATGTTATAGATCTGCGCATGTCAGCTACTCGATAGTTTATTTCCCAAAAATTATGAAAGAGGGCGCTAAGGCCCCAATTCGTTTCGGTGTCGACAGCGCCATCTGTTGGGTGGTTAACACAATACTAAGAGGAGAGGGTGCGGAAAGTCTACCATCGCACTCTTTTCTGTATGAAGGTAATATTTCCTATAATCTCTAGAAATTCGAACAGATGGCGTGTTAAGCAAAATACTTCGTTCTGCATCCATACAGATATAATATCTGTTATTAAAACATCTGCAAAAACAAAATTTCAAGTAAGAAACTTCTGGAAACTGATTAATTAATAGATGGTAGGCCTGTATGAAGGTTCGTCTGAGTAGGTACCACCGCCTTTCTTATTTCAGCCGTGAAACTAGTTGTATAAAAAATATATAGATAATATGACATTGTGAGACCATTTCTTAAATAGATATAGGTAGGTATACTGAATTAGTGATTTTTGACGATTCGAAAGAGCTATTCAGGAGCCTACTTGAAAATATCGAATCAACTAAGGCTATTTCTTGCTTATGTAAGTCAGGCTAGTCTAATCTAGTTATAAGAAAGCTGTTTGAAAAGTGTAATAATAATAATTGAGAAAAAGCAATTTTTAGTTTTTTATACAAACCGAAAATCGCATGTAAATTCTTTATTGTGCTATATATGCTTTCGAAGAGTCTTCTTATTAATAAATTATTAGACAAGCCTGATTTGCTTATGCATGTCAAGTTTTGTTAGAATCGATTTGTTCGTTTCTAAGTCGACTTGAAAATTTGCACGGAAAGCCGTGCCGCGTGAACCTAAAGTGACAAAACATAATTTTTTTTGAATGGTATAATAACTTCATTACAAATTCTACTGAACAAACAATTTGAGTCAATAGCAAACATCAAAACAGCTATCAGAACAAGTACTATTTATTTCACAACTCGCCCGAAACAATCTAATCCGATTTCAGAGCAACTATAAAAATATTTTTTAAATCAAATTCCGTTTGGTGAATCGACGATATTATTTTACGCGGGATATTCAAATTATTCGAACCAACTACTACACCCGGCTATTTCTAACTGCGTGAATTGTTATACTGCGACGTTTAACTGCTGTTTTGCGAAGCGATTTTCAGGTATTCACGTTAATTTAATCTGATAGTGAGGGTTTGTGTTTGTTACAGTTGGGACTGTTTCAGATTTCAATCGAAATCCTTTCTGAAATTATGTTTAATTTTCAACACTGATCTCTCATCTTTTCGGACTCGATGACTGTGTCCTCTTGATTGAATTCAGCAGCGCAAAGTCATGTTCTAACGTCAATTTAATAATGTTCTTTGTCAAGACAGAACCTGGTTTTACAAACTACAACAACTGAACACGATGTCCACTCCAACACTATATGAAATTATTTAAAAAAACCTCAAATATAATGGCGGGATTATGATCGCCCGCCAATCAATATATTTTCTTAATGTTGGTGGCATCTGTAAGCCATTGCGTCCACTTAGTCTCACTTGGGTGATGGATTATTTGGTGTTTTTGGACTTGAGAAACTGTCAAGGAGGTAATGGCGGAGCCAATCCACAAATGCGAGCAATAGTCTACGCAATGACGGACCTGAGTTTTGTTAAGCAGCCTAGTGATTCTGTAACGAATCTCGCACCTCACTTCGCAAGTCATTTCGAATTCTTCATACATTTTTTGCTCTATTTGACAGTTGAATTCGAAGTAACTTGCGAAGTGAGGTGCAAGATTCGTTACAGAATCTCAGTACAGGCATAAATAAGGCGTGCAAAATCGAGGCACCTTGTTCAGGACACCAAGCTTCCGTGTGGCTGTTTCGATGAAAAGTGTACATTGTTATTAATAATAAATAAGTTTATTTCTCTAACATTTGGTACAAAGTTTAAGCAATGGTCAAAATCAACCCTGTAAGCATGAAGTTATGTTTGCAGTAGGCTTGTTGTTGCTCTTACCAAATTAACGCTCATTTCACTGATGTTCTATACAATCAGTAGGTATTTTAACTATTAAAAGTACCTTATTATTCTTATTATTATTTTATAACACTAACGTGGGATTCAAGCATATGACCCACCTGATGGTAACTGGTTACCATAGCCTATGGATGCTTGCAACACCAGGGGTATCACTTGCGCGTTGCCAACCCTGTGAAAACCTTTTCACACCTTTTTTAAGAACCCCATGCTATACTCATCCGAGAAAACCTCTGCTCATTCCACCACTTGAGCGTACTTATCAGCTCGTTTCCTACTTCACAAAAGGATTTTAATAACTTTCACAGATCCGATTAATTGGAAATTTGGTTTACTGTCACATTGGCGGTATTTCCAAGACATTCTAATCCTGTATCATCAAATATCTGCAGGATGCTCAATTTTTCAGAATATTACATCACATATGACTTGTTCGGGCTGATAAGAATAGCCTCAATGAGATAGTGCTTATAATATAGATTTATAATGAGGGCGGAGGCTACGTAAAAATTTCAATTTTATATTATTTTCCGAGTTTCAAGTTTCAAGTTTATTTGATGATGAAATATTCCAAAGAGGTTTCGGTCTAACCTCCCTTATTAATGTAATAGACTGATATAAGGATTATTATATCATATAACAATAGTAACCTTTTTTTCAATGGAAGAACGATATGTCAGTGTTTTGGCCAAGAAATTATTTGCTTTTATAACTGGCACACCAACTGACACTGCTGATACAGGTTCTTGAAGATCATAGATTCAAGCAGGATTATCAATGCATGTCGTGATGTTTAAGTAAACTTTTGTATATTATAAAAACTTAAATATTTTGACGACCGGCTGGTCGAGTGGTCCGTGCTACTCGGTCGGGGGCCCGGATTAGAATCCCGGTGGAAGCAAATTTTTGTGTGAGTACGAGCATTTGTTCTCTAGTCATGGATGTTTATATGTTTATTTAGTATATTTCTAATATTTATATACATATTAGTATCATTAATTCTCCGTTATCTAGTATCCGTAACACAAGCTCTTAACGATGCTTACTTTGGGCTAGATAATAGGTGTGAGTGTATGAATATTAATATTATTATATTTTATACTGAAACCTAACCTTTCATAATTTATATTCTACACTCAAGTCTTCGTAAAAGGGGTAACTTTTTGTTTAAAATTTTTCATACTTTACAGCTGGCTTACAGCACCAGATCCGAAATTTAATTCTCAAATTAACCGGCCACTATGCGGAAACTCGACGAAACCCACACAGAAATATAGGTCAGAGCATAGACAATATTGCAACGGTATAAAATTACAGCTCAAACGGCCGGCGCCCGAGGCGGGAGGGAAAAAATTAAACAGACAAAAGGAATTTCTCGCGTCACAAGCATCACAACTACCCTCATCTCGCTATTGATTCACTGCGGATAATTGAGTACACGCGTGTCACCCCCCGGGGTGGCGCCGCACACACGCACCTCATTTGATTACAACGGAAAAAGCGACGAAAAATCGAGTAGATGCAGTAATCGGTCCGTTACCATAGCGACCGATATTAACGCGAGGGTGGTATAACACATAAATAGATTCGCGCATAATACGTCCGATTCCACACACTCCCCACTCACCCCCTGCCTCATTTTTGTACAGTGTTAAAAAGCCTAAAATCCCCCCCGACCCGGTTTAAACAGAGCCGGGCGGGTCATGCAGATTAGCTAAAACTACGCATTTTTCACCCCACTCAGAGGGATCTTTTTTCTCGTTTTTACCTCCTCTCGCTAACTACCAAAATGTGGGTACTTGGGGAGGCGAGGGTGGCCCACGGAAAAGTTTGCGTTTTAAATATGTCCGAAGGCACGCATTAAAACGGTTTGCGAAATACGAATCATTAGTAACCCTTTTCGTTGCCGCTGGGACAAGAAGCTTGGAAAACGTCCGACTTTGGAGGCTGCTCGTTACAGTTCGTTTACGTTCAATAGTTATTGCTATATGTTTGTTATAATTAATATAAACCTTTGACTTTGCTACTAGGGGTTCTGTTTCTACCCTCAAATCTGAAAGCCGCTATATCTATTGTATCTAACCCCCGATGTATGAAAAATATCCAATTTCCTCGGTACCTCTGTAGTTGATAACACAACACATTTATAATACAGTAGATTTCTTTTCTTTTAAAAGTACAGTCAATAATTTAAATAATAACATGATGTTGAAATGCTGAATGCAATCAAGTACATAATTTCAAAACCGATTTCCGTCAAAATCCGAAACAGTCCTAACTGTAACAAACACCAACTCGCACGTTAAATCAACGCGAGTACCTAAAAATCGCTTCACAAAACAGCAGTTAAACGTCGCAGTATAACATTTCACACTTTTAGAAATAGCCGGAGTATTTAATAAAAAGTTTAGTGTGAAAAATATGAATTTCTAGCGTAAAATAATTTCCGTCGATTCACCAAATGGAATTTGTTTTAAAAAAGATTTTTGATGTTAGCTCTGAAATCGGATTAGGTTGTTACGTGCGAGTTGAAAAATAAATAGTACTTATTCTGATAGCTCTGGTATGTTTGCTATTGACTCAAATTGTTTGTTCAGTGGAATTTGTAATGTTTATACCATTTAAATCGGCGAACGTAGAGAGCCTAGAAGCATAACTTCATACAAAACTCGTCGCAAAATGGGTACCCTCGGCGGCTAGAAGAGCACGTCGGATAAAATCGGCTAATATCGAAATTGTATAGCTCCCTCTCGGTCTTCTGATTTACACGCGCCGGACGGGTCATATATGCACGATGTAACCATGCAAATTTTTTTAACGACTAATAATTATATATCGTTTTATTTTTAATAAATATAGTAACGTTGTAAATCGGTAAACTTATTCAATTTTAGAGTTGAGATCAGAAATCAGAAATGGGTTCGCTTCATTATTTAAATAAAAAAAAACGAAATTTCTGTCATGATATTATTTATTTGTATTAAGGACATAAGAAAAAAATTAAATTGTCATCAAGTGGTTTTATTTCTTGAAATAAAACCACTGCCGAATTTAACTTGCGTTTAATTAGATGTCACATTATGATTTTTTATACCCAATGTTTCGATTACTTTATAGGGATCAAGGTCACGGGAAGACTGAAGTAAAGATGTCAGTTGTCTTTGATAAGTTTAATATTAAATACTGTCATATTTTTTATAGTTATATTTTGAGTGTTCCGATTCACGCCATGGAGCTTACAGTGTCCGAAACTCCGAAGGTCGGGAAGAGTAAATACGGGCTTGAGACTTTGTAATTCTCATGATAAGATCCCAAGCTGGTGTGGTCCAACTATCTTCTCTATTGAAATTATGATGTTGTTTTATTTCAATAACCTCACGAAACTATCTTGCAGTTTACAACTTTACTACGACTTATCCTTAACAGTTTCAAATAGATACCTATACTATTTCCAGATCATTATGTAAATAAGTAAATTATTAAAGTAATAATTAAACATACACATGTTAAAATAATAATGCTTAAATTTATTGAGAAATGTGTTGAAAGTGGCATCATATAGTAAGGAACTGTGGCAAAATATCCATAAATTGGAGGTTTGTTTATCATTCTTACAAAAATCATATAAGGCAACGCTGTATAAAGCCGTAATTGCCTATTACTAGGTAAATTAACTATTAAACATACACAATAACAATAATTCGTCATAAAAGTTTGCAGAGTTAAAAGTTGAGTTGAATATAAATAAATACTGTCACACACAAATGACTGCATAACATCATCCACTCGTGTATTTGTTCAAATTGTCCACAAATATTGGGCCAACATGGCGGCCAATATTATTGTTTATATTTGACTCTATTATAAAGGTTTAGGAGAGACTTACATGTAAAATTTGATTCCAGTGCTCTTATTATGTTCACCTACGCGGCTGACACACCATTTTACTTCACTTTTGGACATATTTACTGAGATTTTATTGTTTTTTTACGAGTACATCACCGTGACGCAGTCAATGACAAACTAAATCATGGCGCGGAGTCCGATTTAAGCCCCGCCCACTTTGGAGTCTCTTTGGGGGTGTCTTTTTGGATGGGCTAGTTACTCGTCTATGTTATTATCGGTCGCCGATTTAAATAAAGAAGTATGACGGATTAATTTGTCATTCGTTTTTTCACTTAAAACTGTTTTCCCATTTTTGAAAGCTATTGAAATCATTGTTTCGCAGTTACTTTGCTTCTATTCGACAAGTTACGGCCAGCAGTGGTTATAATTTATTTTGACAACTAAAGTGATATCTATCAAGCAATTTGCTATACCAATGCTGCTTAACTATCACGCCGTTGTCATATCTCATATAGAAACGCAGTATTGGATAGGCAACTAATTCAGTCATTATTGTTTTAGCGCTTTATAGGCCTGGACTCGAGTTCTTTTGGCCCAAATGTAAGGACATGTACCTAAGCGAAAAAGTCCGCTAATGACCGGACATCATCAGCCACTACTGGCCACAGGCCTCCCTACATGGGAAAAAACACATAAGGCGCTTGGGTCACATCACCACGCTGGCCCAGTGCGGGTTGGTGGGTTAAAACGGACCGGTGTTAAAAGTGTATGCAAAAATAACCTATTTCAGTTACAAGGATCGACCTCCCGAAGCAAATTCGCTTACAGCCCTAGCGCCGAAGGAGACACGGACCGCCGCTCTCTACCAAAATGCATATACCTTACCCTTTGGTCACTGTGGACCCATCTCTCGCTGCAGCCTATTGCATTAGCGCTAAAGCGGAAGATGGGAAACCTTGCTAGACACATAAACTATTATACTCTAACTAAGCGAATAAACTGATAGTAAAAATAAATAAAAAAAACTACTTTAGTTAGTATTCTCTCAATCGTTTAAGATTATTCAAATGCTTTTGTTGTGAGTTTATTTTATTACTTGGATTATACTCTAGAGGAAAAACCTTTTTTCAAATACACAGGCTAGAGCCGTGTGTTAAAATCTGCGCTAGCTGTGTTCGCATATGGACTTTTCCTATCACATCAGGTGGTATAAGGTGCTACCAATGAAACGGCTCAACGACAACTATAAATGCTATCACGACGTTATTGATAGAAATGACAAATTGTCTAAGTAAGTAGTAGAATACGTTAGTATGAAACCGCTGAAAAGACATCGGCCACTTACTCATAGTAGAATACCAAAGGTTGAGTAGTAATGCAGTGAGAAGTAATTGGAACGTTATTGATTAACAGATTACGAAATTATAAAAAAATGTACCATTGAGACACTATTGTTGATATATTGCGATAGTTTTAAATGAGCAGACTTGAGGCCCAGATAGCTGAACTTCGTGTCAGCCATCTGGTTAAATAAGCCATTCAATTGGACGCCTAGATAGGTCGCTTAAATCAAAGCTAGCTAGATTTTGTGCGACTGTTTGAGTGATAGGAAGGTTCAAGGTTTATGACTACTTATAACCGAAATCGTTCTGGTTACAAGGGGTCATATAATATAGCCTTGAGATCAATCACACTAAACCTCTTTAGTACAGATCCGCCTAGGCGTCCTATTGAGCTGACTTTTAATACGCCGAGTGTTAAACGTTGACTGAGTCTAGTTTAACGTTGACTGATATTGTTAAACGTTGACTAAGTCTAGTTCAATTAACTATCGGTTTCAATTGTATGCCAGCGATTAATTAACGGCCTAGGCATCCAACTAACTGGCTAATTTAACCAGAAGATGGCGACAAATATACTAATTATAGGTACGCAAGTAAGGCTATTCTTCATCTTTTATAAGGCACACGCAAGGAGAGTGGAACGCACAGCCGGGTTCGTTGTCCCCTGCTGGATAGAACCTGAGTTCCTGAGCAGATTTTTTTTTTATCTTAACGCGGTAACTCTTGGCTTTCGTGTCACCTGATGGTAAGTGAAGATAAGGCCGACGATGGAAGCGAGCTACACCCGGATTCCTCAACCACAGAGGAACTGGTTATCTTACCTCTAACTGCCGGAACACAACAATGCTGTTAACATTATTGTTATCGCTGCAGACTTAGGTGAGATGGTGGTAGCTAGCCAGACGGACTTAGTAAAGCCCTACCACTAACCAAACCAAGCAGGAAATTTCTGCCCCCACGGGAATCGAACAGATCTGAGGTAGGTGGTTTCAACCATTAGCCTACAGAGGCGGCTTAAAGGGTTTTAGATTTAAATAGGCACTTCCTGAGTAAGCTCGCGACATCATCGATGAGTGGGATCAACCAGCAAACCTATTTTAATAATACCTGTTTTTTTTTTTTGTAATAATAACAAAACAACAAATCTAATTAAACAAGATTTTTCGTAATCAATTCAGTTATCCGTAACCGTTCTCCAAGTTGGATTTATTTATCGACGAGTTAAGCCTCTAATGTTTCTCCCTAATGAATGTATAGACTTATATATTATAAATATATATGTGTATATTGGGAAGGCCCGGAGGCGCGTTATTATTTCTCAATTTATTAGTTGGGACTGCCCGCTAATTCCTGTAGGAGCTCTCTATGCGCGTTTTATTTTGAAAACGATTTTAGATAGGGGTCGGTAGATAAATGAGGTCTGGTGTAAGGGAGAAAGGAAAGCGAGTTTGTTGAAGACAAAATATTAACAAGCAAAGTATCGTAATGTCAAATGAGGTTTAAATCAATTTACGTTTATCTTGTACATTTGTGAACGAATATCACATACGGGATTATGTATCTTGTGGAGAGGAATGATTGCCTCGACTGCAGTTATAAATTCATTTTTACAAATCACATTTTATCTCACTCCATTCATTTGTACCAATTATATATTTTGCTTGTCTATTTGCTTCAGACATGTCCATAGAATTTGTTAGTAACAATGCACTTAAGAACTATGTTAAAAAAGCCAGAATATAGGACAACTTAATTACTCTAGATCCGGTACTCCATACATCAAAGAAATGAAGCCGGACCCAATGCTTCAGCATAGGGCAGTCCACTCGACCAGCCAGAACTCTTAGAATGCTATTGGTGCTGCCGCGTACTCGATGGATTATAGAACTAACGAAACACAAAAACATAGAATGCACACGAAAATAAAAATACATCCATAATAGGAGTTAATTTTGACTACCACCATAATATGAATGGTTACGTTACTAGCTTTTTGTTTACGTCGAGTTAATACTTTAATCGAAAGGTAAATGAAGATAGCCTGCCTTGATCTGTTCCACGGCAGAACACGTCAAAGTACACTTCAATTTAAAAAACCTTCTTGCTGATAGATAGTTAGCGCGCCTGTTACCTAACTACGTTCAAATTAATAGATATATGCACTTCTATATGTGGAAGTTCACTACAAATACATTATGCAACCCCAATGACATAATAGGGCTGTTGACATTTTTTTTATTTGATTAGTTTAGAACTTAAAAAGAAATATTGCAGAAGAAATAGTAGTTGCAACGCATCGTCTAAAAATGCGCCCCAAAAATCTGCGGAACAGATGACGTCACATGTTGCATTACTGAAAATGTAAGGGCAATTATGAGAATATTGACAAAATAAATAATAACTATATAGTATGTAAGTTTTCATTCTTAAAAGCCACAATAATAATTGTTTTGTACCTAAGCACATTTTAATTTTTTTGATGCGTTTCGTGCGTTATTTTTTCATCGTTTTCTTACTTTATTTGTAATTGCACCTAAGCAATTTAAGTCATTATAATTAATGATAAATTTTGGAAAAAATACCATTATTATAAATTTTCTGAACCGTACATTTTCAACAATATTAACTTTTAAGTTTGAATTGATTCTATAGGTAACAGTAGCGTGTTTTCCAAATTTGTGAAAAATAACGCCATATTCAAACTAAGGCAACATCCCTAGGGCGCACACGCATCTAAATAGTGAAGAATATAATAGTATCTCCGTCTTCAAAATGAAAAATAATAATTACTGTCTATGTAGCGCTATGGTTATTTATTAACTATGTTTTGAAGCAATAAACGAATTATCAAATATTCCTAAAGTAATTCTGGCAAATAGAGCACCACAAAAGTGCCCTCCAAGCTCCAGTAAAAATAAACGAATCCTCTTTTAAATATAATCTGTATACTTCCCCGTAGCAGACTAATTTGCTACGACGATAGCAGTCTATGCTACGAGACGCTAGGCGACTACAACGCTACGGACTTACCTACGAAAGTTAGACTTGGGACGTAGTCGACCATGTCTCGTAGCACATAGACTACGATTAGTTGTCGTAGCAAGACAAAACAGACTTTTCAAATTTTTGAATAATTTGTTCAATTTAGGTACAATATAACACTTTTGTGAACGATTATAGTTTACTATTGTCATCTACCGGGAAGCGTTTGGTCATGAAATAGGTTATTGGTATATTTCAAGTATGATCTTATTTGTACCTATGTTTGGTAAAGCAAAATGTTTGGTTTTATAGTCTATGAATCTTTGCGAGCCTAAAGAGAACAACTTACCAAAGTTTTCTCACACTGGGATGAATGGCTTAGGTCAAACATTCAAGTATTCATTCTTATAAATATGTCCCAGCCATCTGGGTAAATATACAAACAATTGGACGCCTGGGCCATTGATTAAACGCCGGCTTCCAATGTAAGGGCTGAGGGACAACTAGCCTAGTCGTTAAGCGCAAGGCGTATGCTGATGGCTGAACTTCGTGTCAATCATATGGTTATATTAGCCATCCGATTGGACACATAGACAGGTCGTTTTAATTCGAAGAGCTTTTGTGTAACTGTTTGTGTAGTTCAAGGTTATTTTTTCTTATGACCACTTATAAACAAAATCGTTCTTATGGCCACTTATAAATGAAACACCACCACGCTGGCCCAATGCGGGGTGGTCAAATTTTAAGACTACAGATTAATGAGGTTCTAAGTTTAATGCCATAGGTGTTCACATGTTTGCGGAGGGAGGCTCTGCGCCGATGGGGCGATGCACTCACCACCCCAGCAGCTGCCACCGGACAATCGAAGCAATTCGTTCGGTGTTGGAGGAGTGGGTTGGGCGCCGGCTGGGTAGCCTCACCTACCGAATGGTACAGGTACTGACCGGACATGGTTGCTTCGGTCACTACCTGTACCGTATCGCCCGTCGGGAGGAAACACCACGGTGACTCCCCCGACGATACGGCTGAGCAGAGAGTGCTAGAGTGCCCGGCCTGGCGACGCGAGCGCCGCGAGCTTCGTGCGGTGCTCGGCGGCGGTCACCTTTCGCTGCCAACCATGGTAAGAGCCATGGTTGGTAGCAACAGGGTATGGGAGGCTGTCCTGAGGGAGACCCCCACACACGCCCGTCGCTTAGCCAGCGGCGGGTAGGTCCGTAAGCGGATTTCTCCCGAAAATTCTCAGAAGATTTTTTCTCCGACTATTGATTGCCCTGAGCTGGTATCCTGTATCTCCCTTAAAGTTCCCTCTAAGCCACTCAGATTTCATTCGCCCCTATTCCTTCCCCGTGTTAATTCGAACTATAGGCAGAATACATATCTATGGCGTGCGGCTAACAGTTTCAATGCAGTGTCCAGAACGCTTGACATTGATTTATATAATACTAGTTGTGTGTCGGCGAAGCGTCTTATGAGCGGAAACTTTTTTGAACCTAATTAGGGATTATTAATTCGCTGATTATTTGATTCGGTTGGTTGTATGTGCATGTGCGTAGTTTGTTGCAGTGTGTATATTACTTAGTTAATATGTTGCCACTTGTAAGGACCTATAATTGGCTTTTTGTTATTTATTTATGTCACTTAATTTGTTGTAATAGCTGTTGGTCTTCCGAATAAATAAATAAATAAAAATGCTTAGCCCTACGCTGCGCGCATCCAGCGACTACCTGCGATCTTCACCATCACCAGATCGTTGTTTCACCTATATTTCTCATTTGTGTGAGGGTCGGCTTATTCCTATCTGCATACTTGGTTCTACTTTGACATAGTCGAGTTTTTCCTCGCTGTATTTCATTGTCTTTGGCCCGCTCGACCGCGGGTCCGTGTGTGGGGATCGATGTCGCCCTGAGGCCTCGTTTTGAACGCCAATAATGTTGTTTTTTATACCGGATTCCTTATATACGAGCGCTTGTAAGTGAATTATAAGTTTCCCAAAATTGGAGGGTGAAAGGTTTTGTTAAACTTTGAGGATGAATATTTATAGCTGTTTTCTAATAAGTCTAGTCAAAAAATATTTTATTTTATTATGGAAAACCATAGTTTTTTGCCGTCTTGCAATTTTATTATTAATTGGTATAAAGGAAAGCCTATTTTCCCCTTTCCGTCTTAGTTATATAATCATTGTGCTTTTCGTTATTTTTTATAATCATAATTGAAAAAGTATTCTTACGTTACTACTATCTCTTATTCATTAAAAATTCAAGTACATTACTTTGATTTAAATAATAAAATACGCCGACTCGATGACCTACACAAGTAAAGGAGGAATCTCTAAAAATAAATATAAAATATTTTGTTTATTCCTCACGCAATAATTCTGATTACATACTGATAGACAATACTTTCAAAACAACTCGCTCTTTTCCAAGACTTTAAAAAATAAGACTAAAAAGTAAAACATAAATTAATTTAAAATGTCTGTGTGTGTGTGTGTGTCTGTGTGTGTTTTTCAAATTCGTTAGTCAGCCAGTCCGACTCATTTCAATAATATTAGTATTACTTCCACACAATTTTGTAATGTTATAGACAAACGTGAATCTGAATGTATATTGGCGTTTAGAAAATACGTGAAGGTTTAAGTAACTTTAGCCTATAGCCGCTCCTAGCGCTTACGAGCTACATACCCTTTGAAAATCAGGAGAAAGCGTTATGATATATTATCACGGGAGATGTACGAGACGTTCCTCACCCCAGGAAAAAGACATAGTAATATTATCTTCTGTAGCTTGGTTCCTAAGTCGGTCGCTCTAACTCGACTATACAAGACCTAGGTTCTGGGAAGTACTACCTCTCTCTATTCTGTGGTAGTACAAAGGTAATGCGTGTAATCATTGAAAGTGAAACAGAATCTTCTTACAATTAACAGCCATCCAATGCCATACACAAGTAAATATGTATATATGTAATTAATTTAATTCTAATTAAAAAACAAAGCGTCCAAGCTAAATAGAGCACGAAACACATAAACCGGGGATAAGCGGGTGGGTTTCTAACTTTTCACTTTAAAGGGTTTTTTCGATGGGCCCAAAGGGGGGAAGGGCCCCCCAGGGCCGCGGTCGCCTGAACAAATACGCGAAACTGGCCGTAGGTCGCTAATTCGATTCCTATATCTTTTTTATGTACTTATAGATGTAAATAGGTCGCTTCAGGCTGGTTACGGCTTGGAATATTGTGGTGTAAATGTTTTCAGTTTAATAACCGACTTCAAATAGGAGGCTCTCAATTCGATTGTATTTTTTTCTTTTATGTTTAAATTAGTGCTTGATCTCTCACGTAACAATTTTTACCTGTTTCAAATCATTATTAGTTGTTCGACGAGCTCGGCGACGTAGTGATCTGGTTTTGATTACAAAAACAAAGCAACTTTCGCCATGGCTTATCCCGGGATAGGTAAATCAGAATTGCAAATATGCATTCAGACAGGACCAACTTGTTGGCCAAAACACCTCTCACTCGCATTACTATACTGCTGAATAAAGTGCACGAAGCAGTAGATATATTAACATGATTGAAGGGAAAGGTAGCCAGTGTAATTACTGGGCATGGACGGCATTTCATCTTAGGCCTCAAGATGACAACGCACCTGCAATATCAAGTGCTTTTCCTTGTTATTGCAGGTGTCTACAGGCGGCGGTAACCGCTTACCACCAGGTGGGCCGTCAGCTTGTTTGTCATCTAGTTGTGTAAAAAAAAATGTCCTTTGAGTGAGTTCGAAAAAATTGCCTTGAAAATCATTATGTTTCAATAACATTTTCTAAGTGTAAGTTTATTTAAATAATTTATTAATTAGGTACATTATCGCATTGGGTCACTTTTAACCTGTCATGATAATTGTAAGAAATAATAAATAAATAAAATATCAAACTCCTCCGTTCTTCGGAAGGCACGCCGCAACGTGATTTAAAAGATGAAGTCTGTATTCAGAATGAGACCCTCAAGAAATAATCCCACTATTGCAGCAGCCGACAGGACTAGGGGCCAAGCTGTAGCAACTTTCGTAAGATTAACTGCGAAGTTGAGTATGTACTTGAAAACACAAATTTTTGATATTTCGTTGATAAGATAAGATATGTATTTATTTTCCTCTTCACAATAGGATCTTATGAATTATGATTAGGTACTTAAGATAAACACAATTGATCTTAGGAATGATCCCAAAGTGTGAGAGGCTGGTGCCTGAGATAGGCTTAAGAAAAAAACCTGTGTTACAGGTCACCAGGCCTGCCCCCGCAGTAGGATGCATTTTTAAATAGGTAGTTGAGGAAATTTGAATTATTTTTTAACAATGAATAAATATTAAATGAAATCTAAAAAAAGAACTATAATTTTCAGAGAACTATAATTGCAGAGAGTAGTGTCATGTGCATGACCATAATAAAGCTGTTTTGTATGTGTACATATCCATGTCCATGCGTGTCATAAACTCGTGTTATCCCAGGAAAGAATATTACGTGTGGGTTATTTATTATGTCAAAATCAAGCTAGAGCAATCCTTCCAGGATATCGACAATACGACAATAAATTCAAACATGGGCAACAAAAACATTTGATAATTTCATAACATTTATATGAAATAATGCAGCCAATGTTATATTATTTCATAGATATAAATGTCCTGAAATTATCAAATAAATAATATATTTGAGGTCAGCTTGTTGGTCATCTAATTGCTTAAAAAAACTAGAGTAATAAATTTAAACCGAACCCGCGACATTTCACGATTCGGGTCAGCTCTGATCACTGAGCCACCGGGGACATAATAATACACAAGTAGGTGAATAATCTGTCAGATACAATCTCATTTTTCGTCAACATATTTTATCATAATGTCCATGTCATTTTTTAAAATGTTTCACTTTCTACACAAAACTTGGCAAAGGAATATTCACACCTATTGAGTAGCGTTAGAAGACTCCACATGCGAAGACAGCAAGTGCAGCAAACACCACCTTCACATATCACGCCTCTTTTTAAGGAACCCATTTCAAGGGAATGAGGAAACAGTTAAATAAAATAAGTAAAATCAAAAGGCACTGACAGGAAGCTTGGCAATATTTAAATCGATTCAAAGTTTTTGAGTATTTATGTTACAATCTATATAAAAGTTGTATTTATATTAAAGGTGCCAACTACACACACAACACACCCGTTTTTTCTGCAGCTTGTTCTTCTAAAATATCGATATTGTTCTGCTGTAGGTTGTGCGAGAGTAATAAAACAGACATCGAAGCCACTTCGCGAGGCAAAACTGGGAAGAAAATAATTTTATCGAGCCTTCAACGTGACCTCAAGAAGCGATAATATATGATAATGCTAGAATTGCGTAATGGTGGCATGGCCTGAATATTTGGGTCCTATTATAACTATCACATACTACTTATATTAAACGTTATAGGCTATTAAGTCAACATAAATATATAAGAACACAATGAACGCACTTATATAACATGTGCAATGCAAGAGTTCTTTGAATTCGTTTCTTAAACAATTTTAAGCCGACAAAAACTTGCAAGTGGTCCCTAATAATACGCAGCTATCAGCCCTCAGCGAGGTCAATGGCCTAGGCACCCGAAATTCGAAAGCACTAAAAACATTTTCAAAATGGCCGCTGCGAGACCTGTTATCCATGTAATATTACTCTATGCCAGAGATTGAGAACATTTCCGTCTTTTTATAGAATAAGGACTGATTATACTAGGGATTTAAAAGATACGGTTGGTTTATTTATTCACTGCTGGCTTTAAAGGTTCACTAGTTAATAGCTTTATTGAATACCGTTTTAATAAGTTGGAGATGATGATAATTATCTACCGATTTTTTATGGTATATAGCTTAAGGTTTATGTTTATAAAATAATATTTAAAGTGCGAGGTCTGTGAATCGTTTTGCGTTAACTACGAGTACATTGCTATAGGAAAGACCAATTCTTACAAACTCTTCTTATTCTTAAAGTTACAGTTAAAACTGAGCTTTGCCTCATTCTGTTTGGTTTATTTTCTCCGATAAGTGACAGTTGTGTTTTCATTGGGAAATAAAATGCCCATAAACAGACCGGTGTCAATAAACAAAAAAACCACTGCCAGTATGATTTACGATTTTTAATCAAATTTTTTAGTAGCTACCAATAACCAGTAGTTATAATTGCCGGAATCGGTTCATTAGGCCATTAAGTTGATCAAAGCACGTGGGTGGTGTTCTGGATGGGCACCTCACGATAGCTCAAAAGATAATGTCCTTAATCTCGGCTCAATTGGCTCCAGTTTCCTGAATCATGAAGAATAAATTACCTAGATGCGTAAGTAATATGCCATTGTTGCGAGATTCCAGATATTGTAAAGTTATAATTACTTACGTCTCGTTCTTTGATTAACTGACAAATTTATGTAATCAAAGGTCTCATAATTGCCTGAAAAAACATGCTCTCAATTACGCTCTCCATGCGTGAGAGAAATTTTGGCTTTTCATACAAACCAAAAATCGCCTTTTTTATTTTAGAAATTTTTGAAAAATCCTCTGATAACTTTTTAGACTAGCCTGACTTGTTGGGGCATGCCAAGTTGTCTTAACATTGGTTTGATTGATTTCAAATATGTTCAATTTGAAAGTTTGTATGACTTGAACGGCTTAAACGCTCGTTTTCTGTCAAGCGGCGTTAGACCTCTGGAGGACTATGAAAATTGAAAAAGCAATTGTCTCTGGAATCTGATGCTTGACAGGTTAAGCCAATTGTGCATCTAACCTAAAAAATGTGGTCAAAAAGCAGGAATATTTTTTCAAAACAAAACTATTTTATTTATTTTATCAATAATTCACTTTTCGCAATTCTAATAATTTATAAAATAAAGCTGATAAGATGAATATAAGTTTCATATCATTTTTAATACCTATAGTTATGATATTTCGAAAACCTAAAACTGCAATATAATCATGACGACTCAATCGTTATTTGTCACTACCCGTGAATGGAATCAGCTGCTTTTAGATATTGAGCTTTGCTGTGTTGGTTCCCCTATGAAAGGGGTGAGCTATGATTTACACACATTGGTTTCAAATGAATTAGCATTTTTCTTTATTTTATTTTTAAAATCAAAACAGTAAGTTTGGAAAAGTCGGGCAAAAATTCATCCGAAGTTGTGTTTTATGTAAACGTGAAGCTTTAAAAAAGTATATTAGTTAAAGAGATCACTGAAAAGGTAAATTTCACCAAAATAATTGGACAATCTGCATAAAATCTATATGCCATTAATTTTATATCCTTTATTGCACACATAAAACGCATAAAATTAAACATAATGAAAACACATGTGTAAGGGTGAGCTTATCTCCAAAAGAGATCTCTTCCAGCCAAAACTAGCCTTAGTAAAACATTACATACAAGCGGGGATAATGTGTACAAAAAAAAATGAAATATCACACGTAAAAATATATACTTGATAGATACTAATATCCCTAAATAACATTATACGTATAATACATACTACCTTAATAATATAAAACAAAATATATACATAACATAATACACAGATACATAATACTCACACCCAATCAATTAGAAAGGTAGTGCTCTTTTAATTTCTGTTTGAAAGTTGTTACTGATGAACTCTCACGAATCTCTCTCGGCAATCCATTCCAAAGACGAGTAGCACGCACTCGCACAGTGAAAGAACCACCAAAAAATTTGGAATCGGCGGGAGGGTGGACAACGGCAATTTTGTGAGAATTAAGGTATTTTTGGTGTAATCAGTTAAAAAGAAGCCTTAGGAAAATTGGCAGCGGTAGCTCTGGTGAATAATGGTGAAATCGACGAATGTTATTGATTTTTGAATAAGTAAACTATTCGTGAAAACTAATTATTAGTATTATAAATGTGAAACATGAATCATCTCCTTTATACTATTTATACGGAATAAAAATTACTTAAAGAAAAGTTTAGGTACCCCTTTCCAAATGTTTTCCACCCCTGTCACGATTCTACCTTAGAACAAGTCGCATTTCACCCGGCGCGCACACTTGCGCACACGCACGCTCACAAGTGACTGCAAATGTAAGCGTGTGGTGCCCACAATTCGGGGCTAGCCGCGATCCGACCATGACTGGTTAAATTAAAACTAAGTAACGTTTTAGACGTAAAAGTATGAAATCCTGTCACATAGACGTGAAATCAATTTTCTTTAAGAATACGCCAACTAGTTGGCGGTTATCATTTATTACTGAAATGTAAGCGCAGTTATCATCTGGAGACTTATTTAATAATTTACTCAATGTAAATCGACATAGCGTTGGTCTAACAAATCCTTAGCTGAGCCGTCGTCTGTTAGTCATTATAACTTTTGTAAAGTTAGACTAGAAATGAAAAAATAAATATTGATCATACAGGTTGGTGCCGTCAATACGACAATAAATTAAAACATGGGTTATATTAGTTCATGGAAATGGTTTGCCACTTTCAAAAATATCCTATTCATTTGATAATTTCATGAAATTTGTATGAAATAATATAACATTGGCCCTAATTCTGGAAAACACATGCTAAGTTTAAATTTAAGTTCAGTCTATTTCTTTCTTTCAAAACGAATACGAAAGGGATGGCTGTCATATAAATTGACATTTAGAAAGGTGCGTTCAATTTTCGACCTTATTGAACGTGCTAAAATGCAGTGTTTAGGAGGCACCTCCGTACATGCCGTCTAAAATTGTCTATGGTTTCTATAAAATCTATCTAAATTTAATTGACAGCTCTAAACAGATTCTTGCTATCTTTTTCCTATGACTTATTGCGAGAAAGAGATATACTGTACTTAAATTTAGAATTAAAGTGTGTTCCCAGAATTAGGCCCATTGGCTGCATTATTTGATAGAATTGTCATGAAATTAAATTTTAGTAAAAGCTCTCAAATCATTAAGAAAAAATGATTCTAATGTTGTAGTAATACAATAATGACATCAATTTAAGGCGAAACATTGAACAAATTCGCACTTTTATATGTAATGGCATAGGACGCTGAAAGATCTCACGGATCTGAGAACCAGATATAGGTACATTTCTTCATATCTTAATCTAGACACGTGTAAAACCAAAACACGTTTATAGGATTTTGCCTTCATACATTTTATGTCCGAAGATTTCTTTATTTCCGAGAAGAGTATTTGCAAGCGATAATTTGTATCCAATAGGAAATTACTTTAAATAGTAGCTATCAATAATAATTACAATCGTGTAGAAGCGTTCTTTTGTAATCTTTATACCTAGTTACATTTTAATAAAATAATTTGTGTATTTTCGCTTACTTTATACTCGCTATCGCTATTTGTCTTTTTTTCTCCCGCTGAGTCATAATCTCTATCTATCTAACTAACTCTAACAACGTTTGGATAGATTGCCTTAATATTTAAATTTCCGCCGTATTACAGAAATTCACAGGTGTACCTATTTATGGGAAAAAATAATTTTGTATTTTAACTCTCCATCTGTTAGCAGCCCGCCGTCCGGCCGGCGCACGCTCACAAGCAATAGAAATCTATTGTATCTTACATTTGTGTGTTGTCTAATTTAAGAAAAGTCATATCATCTGAAACAGCGAGATCCGGCTTTTCAACGACTCTCAATCAAGGGCTTATCTTACTTCCATGCGTCTAAAGGTTTTTCAAAAACCCAACTATGTCTGACCTTCGCAAACATTGCTTTACTTTCACGAGTGAAAACACTCCTTAGAACAAAGATCATAAAAATGTTCTCGCTAATAAGAATTAGAAATAGTGAGCGGAACGGCACGGGCTAAGTGCAAAACGATGTAACTGCTGCGGTGCGGCCGAGGTATCACTTGCCTGCTTTTATTTTTCACATTAGAAAGCTGTTTTTCCAAAAATGCATTATGAGATGCTAAATAATAGGTAAGGCAACCATTTCTGCATTATATATCAATTTTCTTTTTTTAAGTACACACAAAGTTAGTCACTTTGACATTGGCATGGCTGATATATTGTTATAATTTATATCTGGTGGGCTAGGTTGCCTACCCAAGTCGCCCAAGTTATAATTAGAGAAGTAGATACATTTTCCGACTGTTGTGTCACGTTTGATGAGCAGCCATCTGTACTTAAGTAACTGGTTGTAATATTCTTAATTTAATTTTTAGCCCCTGACGCGTAAAAGGGCGGTGTTATAAGTTTGACGTGTCTGTGTGTTTTTCTGTCTTGTTTGGATATACCCAAACAAGAATGAAACACGAAAATAAAATTACATCCGTAACAGGCATTGATTTTGTCTACCTCCGTCATAGGATTGGTTACGTTACCAATCTGACGATAAAATATGTGTTTGATAAAATAAAATACTATTACGTCCATTCCGTATTTAGATGAATTAACGACATACATAGAATTTGCTTCATACAAATGCGAGCTGAGGTTTCAGCCAGCGAAATACTACTATATCATCATCATCATCACCAGCCTATATACGTCCCACTGCTGGGCACAGGCCTTCCTACATGGGAGAAACACATCAGGAGCTTGGGCCATAACACCACCACGCTAGCCCAATGCGGGTTGGTGGGTTAAAGCGGTTGCAATAACATCCGAAGCACGGAGGAGCTTTAGATTAGAAATTTTGGTTGACCCATCCTGGGACCGACCATAGCGAAAGTTGCTTTGTTTTCGTAAACGAAACCAGAGCGCTCAAACCACTAGCCATCGAGCTTCTCCATACTACTATGTATTCTTTCTGAATAATATAATTTGACGATTTGTAATTTGTATTCTTTCACTGCTATCATCCATCCCAACCATGCTTCCAAAACTTGGAATTCTTTGCCGGCACATGTGTTCAGACCTTCCTATAAAATGAGTTCCTACAAAAGAGGCGTGAAAAGGCACCTTATGGGGCGGCAAAGTGGAGGCGGCCAGAACACTGTGTTTCATGCTGCTCTACCTGCCTTCGCATATGAAAGTTATTTTGTTATCTAATTCGAACAATCGTCATAATACAGCGCAATCGCCGAGGACAGGAGCAGGTGTGTTAAACCTTTATTGCGTTTGGCGACATGATATCACGCGACTCTTACTTCTGAAATCGTGAAAGAAACTCATTAAAAATGTAAGTAGACACTGCTGCAACGGAACATTACATGTAATACATAACATCATCGATCAGACGATAGTTAAAATAATATGTAAGTACATTATTAAAGCCGGCCATTTTTCTACGCACTTTCGTATCTGTACATAAGTACGAAACTGTGCTGACGTAATCGGCACTCACACACGCTCGCAACCAATAAATAGATTGAACTAAACGGTGAAATTTAAAAAAGGAACAAAACGAACGAATCGCACGCGCACACATTCAAACATAATGCAACCCAATCATTATACATTATTATCCCAAATTTCATTTTAAACTGAGCGCGTTAAAGTTGAAAATGGAACGCTTATTACCTGTTTGTAGCCTAGCATGTTAACATACATGCGTGGGAATGACGCTACCACTACATGTAAAAATTTTGATTGTAGAAACACCGAATTTTGTTTTGTGTGTGCGTGGCACAGCCAGTGTGTGAGAGCATCATTGCATTCTTTTGCGAGTGTATCGCGTGGAGATTTTTAATGTGTTCCGTAGAAAACATGCGTGTGTGAGTAATTTTGTTGTTCACATGATGGATTCGCGTGTATGTATTAGTGCCTTTTTCGTTTTTTTGCGCCGCGAACACAGTGGGCTGGGTAAGCAGTGAAAAAATAATTTTAACTGGCACAGCGTGTTTAATTTTCGTGCTCTCTGTCCTGCGCGAAATGGAACGTCATTACGTTTTAAATTACGAACGGTGGTTGTTTTTCTTTTTTATTTATTCGGTTTTTAATTCGCATTGTTTGTTTGATTCGGGAATTGCGGACGAGCAAATACTAGGGGCTATCTCTTGTACAAACATATTCACTTTACAACATATTAATGCTGCTTTGCTCATTAAATCTTAATTGTAATAAAACAAATAATCTGGAAAAGTTCGTGTGATGAACGTTGATTTGTTAGTGATTTCAATTGTATCTTAACTTAATAATTATTCATAATTGTTAATCGACAGTAATTTTGTAATTCGTAGTTCCAGCTGGGTGCTTACACCTTAGAATTGTTTAAATAAACTTACGAGATAATTTCTTTCGAATCAAGACATGGAAGGATGCAGTAGACATGTTTTTTACTAAAAAAAATTTCAAACTAAATAGAATTTAGAATTTTACGTATACTGAAAAAAATGTTTAATTCAAACTACTTCGGTTAAATTAACCATAACCAAGCAAGTTGTAATTACAGTTTATTTTATTTAACAAAACATTGCATCTGTATGCAACTTTATTATTGGTTAGGTGTTACCCAAAGTTATGTGCCTCTTGCTATTACATCCTTTCTTGCTCATCACTCATAGAAAAATGACATTGGTTTGTTTAGGTTTATTCTTTACATAAGTTGGCTGAAGTATATTTATTCCGAGTGTTTTCGGTATCTTTTTACGTTCTGTTGGAATCTTCCTCTTCCCCCTTACAGAAGATCGCAGCTAAATAGTACTACTTTGTAACTCGACGTCTATGCTTACACTTTCTGACTTTGACAGGGTAGACAACGTGTGTGGAGCCTTAGGTGTTACGAGCGTCTATCGGCTAGTGACGGCTTATTACCTTCCTTTATACCATCAAAAAAAGAAACCGACTTCAAAAGCCGCTTCAAAACATTTAAAAATAAACAATATAGTTTATTCACAATTTTGAGTAATAAGCCAAGGTCGGTTTCTGATTGAATACACAGATACATATATCATTAATCTGTGCAATTGCACACATGCACCTGCAATACACATTGCAGGTATTGTCTTTATTATCCCGTCAAGCATCAGATTCAAGACATAATTGATTTTTCAATTGTCATAGACCTCCAAACACTCCAGAGGTATAACGGCGCTTGAGATTATCTATGTTTTCGACTTGCTAAGTATTTAACTTGACTGGTTTTGTTAATGAGTGACGTTCTCTATCTCCGAAGGAAGATGAAATTCATACGAGACCAACCTGGTCTCGTATGTATACTTATTGTAAAATAAATAAAAAAATCAAAATCTATTTTTGACGAAGATACAAACTAAGTTTTTTTTTTAAAGAAACTTATTGAACTAACGCCTTCCTTCTTTTTGAGGTCGGTTAAAAAGCGTCCCTCCGTAATTGTGTTGGTAACTTGGAAACATATTATGGCAACTAGATGGCATTCCCTCTTGCAGATTTCGTCAGGGTTAAGTCACGACTTATTTCAATTATTATGTGGTACAGTCGACCACAGAAGTAGCTGAACACTTTAGTACCATGTCACAACGACCCAAGCGTCAATATAGTACGGCAGCGACTATAAAGTACGTGCACAAGATCGGTGTGACATGGTACTAAAGTGTTCAACTACTTCTGCGGTCGCTGTACACAGTTTTCAGTATAACCGCACATATCTCCAGGATTTCAATGCTAGTTGCACTGTCAAGTGATTTTATCGGGAAATCTCGATATAATCACCACCATCACCACATTACATAAGAAAAACTAACTTACCGTAGAACACAAGACTACAAAAGTATAGGCTTTTATGATTTTTTTTTTATATATAATTTCCAACAGCGATACATGGAGAATAAAATTATTACAGTAACTCTTGCATAGATGTTCGCCAATTACAGGTATACACAACGTTCACCATACAATCCAAAAAAAAGAAATAGGAATAAAATGCACTTAATTAAAATGGAATAAAGAACTTACATAAATTTTGGATTATCAATTACGCGGAAACAGTGTAGCTTAATCATTTGCTTTTATAATGCCCAGTTTATGTCAGACATTAAACATGAATTTTTTCTGCATTTTACGAGATGTAGTTTAACCAACCTCCTTTTGGTGTCTCTAAGCTCTAATCAATTCCACTACGTCACCGGGCGAAAAGCATCGGCATGCATTCCTTGTATATGATTTGAAGACGATGTACCGTCCACACAAAAAGATAGTATGAGCAAATATTATAATTTTATTATTTCACTATGTTTATTTATTTATTCTAAACTCTTCACAGATGAAATTTTATGCGATACTCCGGTAAACCAAACGTACTACAGAACAGTCACTCTGCAAAACAACTTTCGTAGAACCGCTAAAGACACCCACAGTCTTAACCTTACATAAACTAAGAATAAAATGTATGAAACAAATAAAGGTAAAATAGCTAAACGTTATAGATATTGCGAATTAATAAAAACTAGTGGTCGCCTTGTGCTCGAAATTCGACTATAAATAATTTAAATTATAAGTTTGAACATTATTAAGGTTCTATGGTCAAAGACTACTTCTATAATCACAGAGTTTTTTGTATTTTTTTTATTATGGTTATGTTTGACATTCAGTAATGCTGTAGACAAATCAAATTGACATATTTTAAGCGTGTGTGTCAAATACATGGTAGTGTTTGTAATATTTTTATTATTGATTTATAAATTTTAAATGCATATTTTTTTTTAAAAAAATAGCATTCTGCAGTCCTTCTCTATATAAACTATAAGTGTGCGAAATTTCATACTACTCCGTCCGCGCAATTTCCGTAAAAAGGGGTACAAAGTTTTTGCTTCACGTAATAATATAATGATTAGGTATTCAATCAAGAAATGCAACATTGATTGAAAGTGTGAGTTTTTGACGAGACCTATTAACTAATTGGTTTAGCAAAAATTCAATGGGTTTGGTTAACTCCGTTACGGTAGAGTTTCGTCCATTATCAGTCCGTCGGCACATACACACAATAGAAAAACCATTGTGTCTCATAAATAAATACGTCACAGATTACAGACAATTCGTGTTGAGTGTTAACTGGAATACCAACTGCGATATAGACCTTCGAAGATGCAGCGTTAAATTTGTACAATAGCGTATGTAAATATATCTGCTGTTTACGGAAGACAAAAGCGCATAGTGTGGTTTGTCCGACAGTACAGTCAGCAATAGTATTATCTGAGCTTTCAGAGTGCAACAATAACAATGACCTTTTAATAAAATCAACCGTATTACTAAGCATTAGAATTTCCTTTTACTTGTCAATTAAAATTTTGCTACATAGGATTGTATCATTGTGCTGTAATGTTGATTGCACAATAAAAATAAAAAATAAGAAAAAAAATTAAAGGGGCAAAATTAAAGAAAAAGAAAAAGGAGTGAAATGATAAGAATTTTATATGACTTTTATTACTGTTCGCTATTTTCAAAGCTTCTACGCTGAACACTTGCTAATATTCTACTACTACCACCACTTTGGTATATTCTACCCAAACAAACAAAATTTTAACAAGCAAAAACTGAATTCAAAACACTAAAAAGGCAAAAAACACGTCACAGTAAAACACTTGAGGAGTTTGGGCCATAACACCACCACGCTGGCCCAATGCGCGTTGGGTGAATTTATGCTCGTACTATATTCTAATTATTTTTTGATTATTTTTAGGTATTTTTTGAAGTCGGTGCTACATTTTCCATTGTTTCTGGAAATAGCTAAGCAGCAACTTAAAAAAATGTCTTTTATGAGAATGTTGCACAAGAATTAAGTTATTTTTGCCTTTTTAGTGTTTTGGAGTTGTTTTCTAAATTTATTACACTAATTAATTTACGGTAACCGTTTGGATTACAGACTTATCTGTCTTTCAGTCTCTGGTTGAAATTAGAGTATTTTTTAACCTCCGACATAAAATAGGGGTGTTATAAGTTTGACGTGTTTGTCTGTGTCATCGTAGATCCTAAATGTATGGACCGAATTTGATTTCGGTCGAATTGATAACCTCCTCCTTTTTTGTAGTCGGTTAAAAAGTTACAAAATTATTAGGTTTTGCCACAATTATTTTTTTATTTTATTTTATTTTTATTTTTTATTCATAGGCACAATTACAGACAACAGATCAAAACAATTTTACAAATAAAAGTAGCTGGAAGACTGAAGGTGAACCTGAGGTCCAGTTACAAAAGTGCACAGCTTTCAATAAGTACTTTGACAGTAAACAATCAACAATAAAATACTCAAACTTAATAGAAATACTATATTTAACTAACCTATGCGTTATGGAGTGATTGAAGTGATAGCCCTCCTAAACACCTGAGGACTATCGTTAAATATATCGCATTCCGAACATATTTTATTATAGTAATGACACATTCTGCATATAGGATCATTTTGTGATACATTATTCTTTGACAATGGCATATAAAACAATTTAGGATTACGCACAGACCGAGTCGGCACCGCAAAATGCAGCTTCAACAGCAAGCTACCGTCATAAGATCCGTTGGCAATCTGACGGAGAGTACATAGATCACTGACAATTCTACGTTTTTCCAATGAGTGCATATTAAAATGTGTTAGGCGTTCAGAATAGTCCTTTATTTTCTTTCTTATTCCGTTTTTCACACAAAGTGCTCGGATGAATCTCCTTTGAACAGCTTCTATTCTGTCTGTATGAGTACCGTAGATAGGAGACCAAATGGAAGAACAGTATTCAAGAGTACTCCGTACCAATGATGTGTACAATAACACCCATGACTTTGTATCCCTAAACGGTTTAGCATTACGAATAACAAACGATAACATTTTATGGGCTTTATTACATGTATAATCAAAGTGAAACCTAAAAGAGAGGCATTCATCATAAAAGACTCCCAAATCTCTAATAACGTCAACACGATCAAGTTTGCATCCAGATATTCTATAATTGTATAATATGGGATTTTTACTTTTTGTAAAGGAGATCACTCTACACTTCTCTATATTTAAGAACATATGGTTGAGATCACACCATCTAGCAATCGAGTCTATATCATTTTGAAGGGCCCCACAGTCACTTAAATTTTCAACACGACGGTATATTTTTAAATCATCGGCGAAGCCTAAACATTCACTTTTGATTAAGCCTAACAAATCATTAATGAATATCAGGAATAAAAGTGGCCCCAAATTAGAGCCCTGAGGAACCCCAGACTTAAGAATAAATGGTGCAGAATCATAGCCGCTCAAAGTTACCAGTTGTGATCGGTTTAGAAGATAGGAGGCGAACCAACGATACAAACTACCATGCACACCCAAGTGGAGCATCTTTGCCAAGAGTATCGAATGATCAACACGGTCAAAGGCTTTGGAAAAGTCTGTGTATATAGAGTCAACTTGTTTTCTACAGTCAAATGAATCACACAAAAACGTTGTGTATATTAAAAGATTAGTTTTAGTGGATTTACTCTTTACAAAGCCATGTTGCTTCACACTTAATAATGGACTGACATGGCTGTAAAGGCGCTGATAAACAATAGATTCAAATATTTTGCCAAACCAACTTAAGACACTAATTGGTCTATAGTTTGTCACATTTTTTTTGTCACCAGTTTTGTGTATGGGTGTTACTTTAGTAGTCTTCCACAGCTCTGGAAATACTCCGTCATTCAATGACCTATTATAAATAATGGTTAAAGGAGTAACCAAAGCCGGAGCACAGAAACGAATGAATATTGGCGGGATATGGTCCAGTCCAGCACCCTTGGCTACATTGACACCCTTTAACTCGGCCAATACAGTGTCTGACTTTATTTGGAATGGCGCCATAGTGAAAGCTGAAGGAGAAAAATCAGGGCAATACACGACCGATGCGCTAGTGCTGTAGACAGAGGAGAAAAAATCAGCAAATAAGTTTACTATATCACCACCATCACTAACCTCGCGCCCCTGAAAATGCATTATAGTGGGAACAACGTTTGTTAGTTTTTTGCTCTTAGTGTAGCGCCAGAATGATTTTATATTTAGAGTTAAATTCTTTTCTATTTTGTCTATATAATTTGTGAAACATTGGCGCATTTGGGCCTTAGCACGCGATCTAAGCATGGAGAATGTATCAAAGTCTCTTGGATTGTGAAAACGCTTAAAAAGCTTGTGATACTTATCTTTTTGTCTAAGGGTTTTCTTTAAGTACAGGGAGAACCATTGAGGGTAACGATTGTAATGGAACTTCTTTTTCGGTGTGTGTGTGTTAATTATAAAATACAGCTGGTCGTAGAAAAATTCTACAAGGTCATTACAATTAAGAACACTGGCATGATGGCACCAATCAATTTCCCGAAGCTCCCTGATGCAAGCTTCATAATCTGTCTTACGATAACAAAGTCTCTCAACAAGATCATTGGGGCGGAGGGACGGAGTTTCAATGTGATGAACAAGCTCAAAAGGGGGATGATGTGCATCAAGACGACTAATGGGCGTTGTGCCATCAAGCGAAAACAAGTCAGGGTGGTTAACAATAGCTAAATCTAAGGTTTTATTATTTTTATTCGTAATAAAATTTAATTGACATAAATTGTTGGAATGGAAAAAATTGTACATTACTTTTGATTTTTCACAGAAATAATTTATTGGAGTCATGGTTTCCACTGACCATCTAAAATCTCCTAAATTGAAGTCGCCCAAAATGCAGGTAATTTGACTAGTATGCTCGGTGATTACCTTTTCACAGTTATTGACGAAGCTGAAGAAATCAGTATTAGGTATATAGTCGGGTAGATATACTGTACACAGATTAATAATTTTATTCTTCTTAATATTAATTGTTACCCACAAATCCTCAACGTAGTCAGACTGCCAACCTTCCATTACAGTAAAATTATATTTTTTTAAAATTCCGATTAGTACACCACCTCCGTGATGCTTATTAAAACGTTTTAAAAACCGTCCGTCACGATCCCTGCGCGTAACCGTGTACCTATTGTCAAACAGCTCAGATGAAAGCACAGATTCATCTAGCCATGTTTCACTCAGACATACTATATCATAGTTATTACATAAAATAGTGTTGTAAATGTCCACAGTCTTACTCTTCATACCTCTAATGTTCTGATAATAAATGCTTATTTTCTCTGTTAAAAATTAAAGTTCAATAGACAATGTTTTATAACCTATATGTTTTATTGAATTAAATCTAGGCTGCCGACAGTTCTGATATGTATGTGCTGAGAGTCTGGAGATTTTCGAACATAGACCCGGCCATTACGAACCCAGACAAACTGATAGTTCAGTCTCTTAGCCTTTATCCTCGCTGCAGCGTGCAAGGATCTGTTGGCAGGTGACAGGTGTTCGGATACGTAAACCGGCTTTTTTTCACCGGCAAGCCCCAATAGTGCGGTGTTTAATTTTTGTTGAGGGTTTGCTTTATTATACCTATATATAGCTGAGTAAAACTCATCACGACATCCTACGCTTTTGAACTTAACTATGATTGAACGTGGTACTTTACTTTCTTTGTTCTGTTTGGCAACCCTTACGCAATTGATCACATCCTCGTCCTTCAAATTGACACCGATAACAGAAGAGCACTGACTTACGAGATTCCTCAGGCTTTCGCTGTGATGTTCAGGGACGCCGTGTACTTCCAAATTACTATCTCGTAGATATTGTTCTGTGTTATTTAATCGATAGGACAACTCCTCAACAGTGGACACCAGTTTTAATGAATCCTTCTTAAGCGTTAAATTCTCTTTAATTAAGTCGTTTATTTCATTTTTCATTTCCTCGTGCTTGGTATTAAAAAAATCAAGGGACGCACGAAACTCCTGAATCTCCGTTTGAATTGGCAACAGTTCCTTCTGTAATATCTTCTTAAACATTGATGGTAGCTCGGTTCTGATTGCAATTAAAACTTTCTCAACGATGGTGGACATAAAGTGATCGCCCTGCTCCCTTGTATCACAGATGGATGTAGATGAGACTGGTTTAGGTCCACGTCTACGTTCGGTTACGTTTTCAGACTTTGTGTCATATTCCCCGTCGTGAGATCCAACATCGGGTGGCATGTTATGAGTCGTCCTAACAGGAGTGTTTGTGTTGTTCGTCTTTGGCTGCCTACTTCTGCACTCATGGCAAACCCATTCAATCTTATGCTCCCTGGTCATGGTATTTCTAAAACGTTGTATGGAAACATTCGCGCAGTCGAGGTCGTATGACTTTGAACAGTCTTTGCATTTTAAATGCTCATTATTTGTAGTTTTTCGGCAGCATCCCCCACAAACAAACTGAATAGGTGCCATTACTTACTCAAAGCCTCTCAAAGAAAAAAAAAAAAATGGTAATCACAAGATGTCGCGTCTGCGTTGCCTTTTCAATGTCCGGTGACGCACCTTCTGTAGCTAGTGACCCGGCGTAGATCGCGCACGCCAATATAGATCGAATGTCCTTGTTGCAACCGTGCGAATCGCGTAGATTCAATAGACCGTAAATAAAAATATTTTAACAGCTGACCGTCACTTTATCACAACTGATAATAGTTTTTAGGAATTTATTGGATAAACTCACGTTATATTGTTTGAATTTATACACAATACACCCACTGCACTAAGTTAGACATTAATTAAGTAGTTTTAGTGTGAAATACGTGTAGATTATATTTTTAATACTGTATATTATGGGGAGATTAACGGAATAGGTGTTTACTGTCTGATGTCAAAGATCAGATTTGGTGGAAAATGTTAGCAAACATTTGAAATCTCTAAAAATTTTAATCACCTTTGTTATAAAATATTTTATTTGGCTATAAAATGTTTACTAACAAATGCTACCTAACATTTCAACTCCTTTGTGGAAGCACCATTAAAATTGTTCTTTAAAACAAGGTATTTGTTGTTCACTTTGAGAGCTCATATGATTGTGCTGCCGACCGTACCGTCTAACCCGCCTACAATGCGCGCGGTGACCTTGTGCCGCGCGGTCGTTCATCTGTCGCCGTATCTACACCACGCGACCGTAAACAATGAATTTAAATGACCAACTACATATATCTCTTGATCGACTCCCTAGTTGTCCGTTTGTCTTACCGTCTAATTGTTTGGATGAAGCGATAGAAGTTATGATTGGGTGTGGTTTTATTTATTGTTTCGAAACTATCATAAGCAATTTAGTTGCTTTGATTGTCTCCCAATTACGAAGCTATTAGTGGCTATGTGGTTCCTGAGATTAGAGGATCTAATGCCTGTACTTTATACTAATAAAAACTTGTTTATTTCTTTATTTACGGACCACTTACAATGTATAAGATAATTCTTGTTTTAATCATGGAAAACCGAAGCGTACACTATATCGTAACAGGATCACTGCCGCATTCTCTCCGAATGCGTCCAAATTGTTGTCTTAAATCAGAATAGCTCGTGTATCTGAATTCCCTACTTTTACCTGTCTTGTCATTGGTGTCAAATAACCATGGTGTTGACGACAATAAAATGAAACACGGGCTGCATTAGTTTATAGAAATATTTTGCAATTTTTAAATTTGTCTTCTTCATTTGAATTCAGGACGTTTCTATGAAATAATTTAGCTAATGTTATATTATTTCATAGAAATGTGACATCACAGTACTTCGCAATCATCATAGCATTCTTTGCAGCATTTGGCAGCTGAATGTCGATCTCACAAGCACTGTTTATTTAAAAAGAAGGGTTAAAATTAGAAGATGTTTCTTAAAAGTATTGAAATAGTGAAGTATACACGGTACCAAATTGATAAGAGGATTCAGAAACTATTTACAATCTTACCTTAGTATTTTGCCATTGAATTACCAAACATTTCTTCTTTCACGCGAAATATTAGTATAGCTACAGTCGATAGATGCGAGTTAGGAAGCAGAGGAATGGATGTGAATGTGTTCCGTGATTGGTATTGCAGAAACAATCTTAAATATGGGGCTTACGAGGTATAATACATTGAAACTAATTTGATCAACGTATGAACTAAGGTGAGTCAATTGTGCCATTCATTGTTTTATACAGAAACTAATGGTAGACCGCGGCTCCGCCCGCGTGGCTGTTAGTTATCGCGTCAAATGGTAGCCTGTATCCTTTCTCAAGATGTAATCTATCTCCATGCCAAATTTCATCTAAATTGGATTAGCGGCTTAGGAGTGTAACGTAGCAGACAGACAGACAGAGTTACTTTTCCATTTATTATATTGGAATGGAAGATAGAGCCAACAATTTTCTTCTACAGCTTAATGTGCTAACTTTAAATCAATCTCTATATATGTTTATCATTATCAAGCAATATTACTTTATCCATGACAATTCAAATAAAGTTTTAAAGTCGGTTCATAATCTCAACAACATGTTTTATATTACCCATCCGGCAGGCAAACTTTAATGTAGTTATCTCAGGGAATTCCTCGTCTCTGAAATCGTTGTTAGACTCTCCATTCTAAGTATATTGTGAAATTCAAAAAGAAATGCTTAAGTTAACTTACACACAATATTTACTTACTTATTTGGTTGACTCTTTTAACTAGTGAAAAAAATAATTGAAAAGATGAGATTGAAAATTGTGATACATTTTCTAGTTTTATATTATTTTAATTACTTAGTGAAAATAAGTTTGTAATTGTGTTTAGTTAAACCTTTCGTACTCAGGAAGTATCGCCGAAACATTCACAAGAATCAAATCTGTTGTAACCGATGACGTTTCATTCGTGACGGGTTGAGCATGCGGGATCATGGATTAAGGTACCCACGAGTGTTAAATTAATCTACATCACGCACGTCAATCAACTGTACCGTGGAAAATTCAATGAACTTTTTGCTTCATTGATCCACTAGCTAACTGCTCAGTCTGATCGATCTAACGTATACCATATAAGTATCCATTATATTAAAATCGTGCAGCGAGAGATTATAGGCTTACCGTTAGAAGTGGTTGAATTTAATGCGACAGGAATAGCGCATCGTGGTTTGAAAAGCAATCAACACCCCTGTTGATGAGCGTTTTGTTCAGGGCGAGATGAAAAAAACCGGCCAAGTGCGAGTCGGACTCGCGCATTAAGGGTACCATACCATTATCTATAAACCGGCGTTCACCTTTTGCCGTTATCAATATTGAGCAAAAACAAGCTAAAAAATCAAGTCTCCTTGAATATTGATTTTATTCTGTTTATTAGTAACTTTGTTATAGCGGCAACAGAAATAATCAACTGAAATTGAAAGTCAAAATTTCAACTGTCTAATTATGACGGTTCATGAGATACAGCCTGGTGACAGACGGACGGACGGACAGCAGAGACTTAGTAATAGGGTCCCGTTTTACCCTCTGGGTATGGAACCCTAAAAAGTAGGTGAAGGAGTGGAAGAAAGCGGTGCATTCAAAGAAGGATTGAAGAGATTAGTAAAATGCGAAATGGTGAAGAGAGATCGGGCGAGGAGGCATGACGTGTTGAAATCCCCCATGATGATTAACTTGTAGAAAGGGGTTTTTAAAAGATGGTTTCCGAGGAAGAAAATCTCTAAGTGACAAGATAACATCTAAAAAGTTATATTCCCTAGCGTTAGATGGTGGCGGCTTCGATGACATACCAACGACTGAGTAATGGACCGCTAAGGTAGATGGTTAAATGACCTAACAACAAATTAACATTTTGAGAAGTTCTTATTAGAACTACTCAAAATTATAGGACTATATTTTATGGCAAAATTATGAGTCCTTATGCTAACAATTAATTCGATTTCTCACCAATAAAACACTTCTGAAAGGAATATTTATCATGGCGTTTCAACTTTTTAACAATCGGATCTGCGAAAGTTAGAAGATGATCAAATGCCTGAAGCGATCTTCATAAATTATAGCTAAGTACCATCATGATTACGTCAGATTTCAAACAAAAAAACCAATCAAATCGGTTAATTCGTTTATTAGCTACCTACATTATCTAATCTCCTACTACTAATAAGGAACTTCAAGGAAGTTCCTGGTAGAGTTACCAGATATAGAATAATTACTTAGTTAACAATGAAATCTCTCTTAGCTTCACCGTAGTCTGCTAAAGGTTCAACCAATGGCTTAAAAACTTTACTTACTTATGTATTTCTAACTTTATATTAGTTCATATTAGTTAAACCAAGGGTGCGCAAAACACTGATCCAATAAGATGCGTAGCGTGAACACCTTTGCCTATTCACATACAAACCTCGCTCCATTCTACTAGACCGGAACATTTTCTTTGCCTCAGGGAAGCGTGCTAAAGAAAAAATCAATTTCTCGTCTCTACACGGTGCACTACACACACTCACACATGTTGACACTATCGACGGGGCGGGCGTGTGCGTTTATCCTTGACTAGTACTAGCATTGTAGTGGTGCGAGTACTAGCTGCAAAAGAAGCCGAGTCTTGAGATTGAAAAAATACTATTTACATTTAAGTTGTGTAATGGTTTTATTTATGTGAATACGATGTTTAATCTTGTTATTATCTAACCAATACAATACCATGAACATAAATCTGTTAACGTTTATTTATTTTATTTATAGCTTCATGTTCATACATGCACACAATAGTAAAAAAGAATAATCGTAAAAAAACAAACAGCCAACAAGCCACAATGTTGTAAAATCTAACGAATACTACCATGCACATTTTATTATTCAAAATATGCAGAATTACAAAATTTTATAACTCACTCAACGCACATAGAAATAACAATGTTGAAATAGAGAGCCAAATATAGACTACCAAATAAAATTTTATTATCACGAAGCGTCAGTTATGAACAGGTGAAATCAATCGTATTACGAAATTGAAACCGTTTTCATGTTGGGATTATGGAATTTTATTAATTGCATCGTTAGATGTATCCGTCACATATCACAGTTATAATGAGGCTTTGTGGATTGGGGAGTTATTTATCTCATTTCTAGTAAGTAGTAGTCCAGTATTTCGTTTTTAATTTGAAAGCGAGTTAATTCAAATATTTGTTATTCTTTTTTAAGATTGACTAAACTGAAATAACCGATATAAATGAAATGATAAATGATAACTTTTATTGCCCTAATATACACAATGAACAACAGAGAGAAAAAATAACAAATAAATGGTATAAATTTCCTTTGTAGAATTAATAATAATTTAGTTTATAGGCAATGGGTACCAATCTCAGCAAGCTGGTTTTCAGATTAGTCCCGTTTGGTAAAAACTTTTTGGTTAAAACGATGAGGCAGAAAGGTAGGTAGGTGATGTGTACAGAATAGTGTGTGAGTGTGACAGTGGAGTTCATACAATTAATCTTTAAAATAAAAAAAAGAAAGAAAGGAAGAAGAGAAAGGAAAGAATAAAAATTAACATGATGCGAAGTATAAACAATAATTAAAAATTATGATACGGTATGATCATGTCAGGCATTAGGTCTGTGATTGTTATGTTTCTTCAGAGTGGGGTTCAAAGGTACAACATTTATGGAAGCTTTTTGTCTTTGTTAGAGGTGATGGCGAACCATTGCATTGTACTTATAGAATGACATCGGTTCTCGTACTGGAGGCGGCAGATCATTCCACACTTTGCTCGCAGCAAACTTGAAATGAAATGAATGAGCAAATGTTTATTTGGTACTAATACATAGATTATAATACAATACAACGTCAGTTTCAGTTTGAAATGAAACAGATTTTAAGTTTCAGAACTTAATTTCTGTTTCAAACCACGCCACGACGCCACGACGCTGGTCTTCCGCGGAGGCCTTCTAAAATGTGAAAATAGCGTCCGGTATTTAGCAAACACATAACTTTATTTCCATGTATAAATAATTAACAATTATGAATTACATAAATTCGGCACTTTGAACTATGCAATGTGATTCAATTAAGATCCAGTAACTTCTAATATTGACAATATAAAAGTAAAAATGAGAAAAATATATCAGTAATTATAAAATTATTAATGTAGCGACATTTTTAAATACACAGTAAATGGTTCCTATATTTGGTTGTAAAAGTTTTTGATGTCATCGAATTTTTAATACGAGGTGGGATATTATTCAAAGACCGCGATGCACAGTATCGAAAGCTGCCCCGGAAGCCCGTATTAAAGGTGGGGAAAATAAGATGGTCAGTCATGCGTGAGCAACGATGAGTAAATTTTAATTTATTAAAGAGACATTCGGGAGTTTTTTTATGATACGCAGCTAACGCATCATTATGTTGGAAGCAGAGGATTGGTTATATGGAAGATACCAAAATGAACGATATTTCTTGTTGATTTGGTGTTCCAACATGAATAAAAGGAATATTGTAAACTCTATAAAAATATGTATCTAGTTGAAATTAGAATATCAGAAGTCAAAATTATTTTTTTTATAAAGCCGATTTTCTTAAGGCGTTTCTGCTAACGGTACTCGTCGTAAGTGTGAGTGCTAGACGAAGCCTAGACGCACTGACCTACTGGCCGGCGACCTTGCGTTTCTTATGTTGTTGCCGCGTCCCGTTCTCGCGTTGCGTCCGTCTCGCTCGTGCGTGCTGTCTACTAGTTAAGACGTGTTCAAGGTTGTCACACTGACGCGGGTCAAGGGTTGCGGCCCTTGGGGCTCTGGGAAATAGTTGGGGTGGCGATTGTTGGGGTAACAAAAACTTTTTAGATAAACGATCTCTTTTCAAGTTTGAAAATAGAATAGAAAAGGTTTGTGTTCTTCTACAGATTCAAAGTATCTCACTTATACAAGGTGGAAAAAATCTACGGGCCCTGGAGGAGAACTACTTTTAATCCTTTAATTAGCTCATTTAACTGAAAGGAAACATTCCTTTATTTTTAAAAAGAAACAAAACTGCATTCAAATATCTTCTAAAATTCGCTTGTCTCACCCGGGAATCAAACCAACTAAAAATAAAAAATATACCCTCGCTCTTTTATTAAATGAATCGGTAGGATTATTGTGCAGGATAAAATTTGTCTAATAATCATGTGCACTTACACTAATCTGTTGTACGAGATACCTATGAAATTGAATATTTGTTACAAGTTTTTTTTATTAACAATACCTAGTACTGTAATGTTAATTTGTAACAAGTAAATCATAAGTTAATTTTCTTATCTCTCTAACATCCAAAGATATCGTCGCCGCCAGGGCCGCCAGAGTCTACAGAGGACTATAAGTAAGATACTTATAGTCGCCTGTACTACTAACTGAATGATTCCTCTTGTCCTTATATTTAAAAAAACCTGTTTTTTTAAAAAAAACAGGCGAAAAATGGGCTTGAGGGTCCAGAGATTAACTTACAGCCTGAATTTCTGCTGTCAGACGCATGCAGTTGACTCCTGTTTGCTGCCGGATGTTATCTGTCCATCTCTTCGGCTGTTCCCCTCTGCTGCGGGTTTTAGCGTGGGATCGCCATTACAGTAATTTTCTTGCCCAATGGCCGCGATACATTGTAGCCATAATTATGCCGAGCCCATCTCCACTGTCTGCGCTTAATTTCCATGAAAATGTTGACAGCTTTGGTCTTTTGCCTGATCTACTACATTTATCTTCCGATTCATGAGGGTGTCCGAGTATTTTCCGCTCCATCGATCGTTGTGCAACGCGAATCTTTTTGGCAGACTTTTCTGACAAGTTGGTGATCTCCATTTCTTCTCTGAAGACCGGCAGGACACACTGTTTGAACTCATTAGTTTTGAGATACTGGGATATTTGCTCGGATCTAAAAACTGCATTATTTGCAGCAATATGGTAGGATTTCTTGCTACAGGGATGTTGACCATAATCTTGGTTTTTGACTTGTCTATTCTCAGTTTGTGTCTTAATAGAATTTAACCCATCAAGCGTGAGATGCCAGACACAACTGATTCTTCCATTGTCATCGCCCCCGGTGGTATATCGCCGCTTGACAGATTAAGTAGGTACTGTCACGCCAGAAAACATTTAGACACTCAAATTGAATACGAGTACAGAATAGCAATAAGGTACGGATACATATTTTGGAAGCCGCATACATGTAGATATAGTTTTTTTAAATACTTTCTAGGATTGTAATAAGGTCTTGTCAGTAAAAAATAAAAAGCGACTTTAATAAAGGCAATGGCTTACGGATAAAAAGGTATCATTATCCCATTTCCCCAAATACGCAATCAACATCTCCAACTAGCAATAGTAATGTTCCGGTTCCGATTGTCTAGACACGTGACTTCAAGGGTCAGTCGAGGGGTCACCGACCAAGGGTCACGACCGACAGTTTCCAGATATTCTACAAATGACAAACAAAAACCGATCTTATTGCTACTGGATACAGTCTATCAATTCGCAGGTGTGGCCCTTGTAGCACGACTGAAACTACTTATTGTAAAGCCCGAAGCGATGTTAGATAGCGTAGAAGAGGGTTAGTTTTGCGAACAGTATATTTTTGTTTTATTAGTTTCCCGGTGAATTTGCCTGTTATGTGTGTTAGAGTTTGCTAAATGCATCGCAACAATTAAGCCTTATTACGTTGCTATATAAAAACGTAAGAAAAGGAAAGAATGCGGTGAAGAAATTAGTAGGTTATACCTAGTGCTTCGGTGGCGTAGTCTGTCTATGCCGTATGTCGGGCCGGACATCAGGAGTCGCGGGTTCGATTCCCACCTGGAACATAGATTTTTTCATCCATATGTTTCTTTATTTGTAATTGTTATAATAAAGTAGGCGTTTAACCACATCAAAAACATTAAAATGTGACTTAAACATGTTGCTATGAATCTTTGCTATGGACACACCTACGCTGCTTCTGGCAGTTGATGGTGTGTGTGACTGTGTGCGTGAATTCTTTTTTTTGGCTCAACTTGGCTTCAAATTTTAGCTTATTGGCATTGGCTAAAAAGCATTTTTAGCCAATGCCAATGTCTTAAAAGTTAGGGAGACAAGGATCAAAAAAATATAATGGAACGGAAGATTGGAAAAAATATTGGAATTTTATAAACATAAATATATTATTATGAAGTAAATGTAAAGTAATGCTATAAACGATAATAATTATGCATAAATGTTATAAAGTATGAAAAATAAATACAATTTTATATTCAATAAATGAAGCTAAAATTTCATGCTCTATAGGACGTGAACTCTTGCGTTTTAGAACTGCGCATGCAGCTAAGTAAATGTTTGTATGAGGTTGGCTCAATTGGATCCAGTTTGCAATGTGTCAGTGGCGTCTCTCCACGGAATCCTGTGTTACACTGGAGTTCCAAGAAAGTAAGCAGACTATGCTTAAAATAGTAAACACCCATCACTTGTCATACCCTACTTGAGCAGGGAATTTCAAATTATACCTATCCGTACACAATCCCACAAATAATGATGAAGAGACAGAAAGAGTTTTGGGAAGTACGGCATCATCATCATCACCAGCCTATATACGTCCCACTGCTGGGCACAGGCCTTCCTACATGGGAACACATGAGGAGCTTGGGCCATAACACCACTACGCTGGTTCAATGAGGGGTGGGTTAAAGCGGTTGCAGTAATAACCGGGACCAGCGACTTAACGTGCCTTCTGAAGCACTGAGGAGCTCAAGATTAGAAATTTTGGTTGACCCATCCCGCGACCCATCGCGCTTTTCATATTCGAAACCAGAGCGCTCAAACTTAGGGCTTGGTATGGTATTAACCAGTCGAATCATGAGCCCCTGGACTATAATAATTATATTCACACACTCACACCTATTATCTAGTCCAAAGTAAGCATCATTAAGTGCTTGTATTATGGATACTATATAACGGAGAAATAATGATAATTATATGTGTATAAATATCAGAAATATACTAAATAAACATATAAACATCCATGACTCGTAAACATCATACGAACATTTGCTCCTACCGGGATTCGAACCCGGGACCTCTTGACTGAGTAGCCTATATAGCAAGGGGTACAGACCACTCGGCCAGCCGGCCGTCACCGACTGCTGAACCCTCACCTTCACCAGTTCGCAGCTAAAAAACACTGCTTGGTAGTAAATAAGAAGGAGGTTATATGTTCCACTGTATGAATTTTCTTTTGTATGTATGTTCATCGATTTCTCGGTCAATTGTAAACCGATTTTCGAAATTCTTATTTTATTCGATGGAGTATACTCCTCAGGTGGTCCAATTTTCCGCAATTTTCAAATAATTGCGAAATATACATTATAAAATTCATTAAAACATTTGTACTATTACTTTACTAACTTAATTTTGTCTATGCGTCCATACATATTCAGTGGTAATTAGTAAGGTGTGACGTCACTATTCCGCATCATTTTATTTTAAAGCGTTTTTCACAACTTTGAATGCACCTTAAACAACTCGCTATATCTAAGAAACTGTTGATAGCAGATATACTATTGCGTCTGCAATATTTATCGACTATTTTTTATATAAAATAATAAAAAAGTTGGAAAGTACGCGTTTGTCATATTATTTATAAAAAAATCGTCGTTTTGGGAGCACGGGGAATCGTCTTCAGTCTCAATTTTTACAGGGTGGGTAACACATGAGTGATATAAATGGTGTTAAATAGCTTATAAGCTACGGTAACCGCTAACCACCAGGCGATCGGTATGCTGGTTTTTTTATACTACTAGACCTGCCGGTAATTGGTTACCGCCATCTATTGACACCTTCAATAACAAGGGAAATAGCAGTTGCGTTGTCATCCTGAGGCCTGGGATAACCTTGCCATTCAATCTGAAAACACAGCCAACTACTTATTTCACAGCTGAAATAAGAAACGCAGAAGACCCTACATACTGTATAAAATAGTTTTTGACGAAGCTTTGCAGCGCAAAAGGAGTTACGGCCACTTGTAGTTCCATAAAAGTGTCGGACACGCACTGTAATAGAGTGAGAGTATATGAGATTAATCTGTGTTCAATGCTCGCCACTGCAAAGTGCATCGCACTGAACAGTTTGCCAAATATTTTTTTCTAAATATGTAACTGGGGCCGTTAACCCCGCGGCCATTATCGGCCGGACGAGTGGCTTAGATGCGTGTGCGCATGTGTGCATCATATGCGTAATACGTGTATATGTGCTTGTTTGCTCGTGTGGGTGGAGATCTACAATGCAGTTTTACGAGTTTGGCACACTGTCTACCTATTTGTAATGGAGTGTGACGTGGAAATATTGGGCGGTAATGGCTTTATGGCGCGCTGGATTTAGTCAAACTGAATAAGTTACCGCGTGCGTATGCCTGAGTTGAATTGCTTATTTAATTACTAAAATGCCCTTGCGTTATGATAATTAACGTAAGTAAAGTAAATTAAAAATATATGTGTGTACGGTGGCTTAGGAGGAGGTCGGTGGCGTAATGGTTTGAGCGCACTGGTTTCGATTAAGAAAACATAGCAGCTTTTGCCGTGGTCGACCCCGGGATGGGTCAATCAGAATTCGCATCCTCGATTTCCTCTGTATCTCGAAAGGCACTTTAAGCCGTTGGTCACGGTTCTTACTGCAGCCGCTTCTACCCACCAACCTGCATTGGGCCAGTGGTTGAGTTATGCCCAAGCTCCTCATGTGTCCCTTCCATGTAGAAAGGCCTGTGCCCAGCAGAGGGACTTATGGCGTATAGGTATAGGCTGCAGCTGCTGATGATGATGATATGTGTGTATGTATATTATTGAACGTCAATTGTAAGCAATCCGTTCATAAATCTACCGGGGGGTTCTATTTTCAGAAGAACAGGCAAGAAACTTGGCAAGGTTCATACGTCAATAATGGTTGGTTGAAATATGTTCAAATCCACAAAGCCAGTATTAAAACAACTAGGTTCTTATTAATGTAAAACAGCTGAAAATTGTGGTTTACAATAATCTTTCATCACAATAATGTATAATCTTAGAATATACACAATAATCGTGCACGTGTTGGTATATAATATATGTTGCATTTGACATTAAATTTAATTGGCAATAATTAATCTAAATAGTTATTTGTTCAACAAGTGAGCAAAATTATTTTTTGTAGCGAGTGCTAATGTTAAATCACGAACGAGCGAATTACTCTAAAATTGAATCACGAGCATAGCGAGTGATTCACAATTAGACTGCTGAGCGCAGTGAGTGATTTAAAGGCACGAGACAAAAAAAAATTTGCTCTCGTGTGAAACATACAACTTTTCACCTCTCCAGCGAGAATATTGTTATAAGTGAGATAAGTACACAAACAATATCAATTCAGGCGTTCAACAATCATTTTCATCACTCGATGAACTCATTTTTGTAAGTAAATTAACAAAATAATCACAATTAATTAAAAACACAAGTCGAAAAATCAAAACAATCTGAATTTATTTTTCCCGCTTTGTCCACAGATTATATAGACTATTTTTGAGTTGCGTTCCGAAATTACAGTGCATGTCATTTTTTTGAAAAGTAAATACTAATTATATTTTTATGTAACGTTACATTATTGTTTACTGAATTATATAGTTATTATTATTTTTCAAGAAAACGTCCATAAATTAAAATAGTTAAGCTTATAAACTAAAATAATAAAATTACATAGTTGTGCGACTAGCGCTAGTCCTTAGTTTCGGAACGCGCTACTGCCTATCTCAATATTATTTAAAAACTTACTTTGCCTCACACTCGCTGGAGAAACCGGATTTCCTTCGAGATTTTACGAAGCAAAAGAGCTATTTTGCTGCTGGAGAGGTGAAAATATATTTCTTTAATTTTTTGACATGCTTTTTACTTTTATGGTGTTATAAGCATGATCTCCTTCTCTCTTTCCAGTGTGTCAGAAATAAACTTTGCTATTACTAACCGACTTCACGATCCTGAATTTTTTTTACTGTTTGTAAATTCTCACATATTGCAGGATAAGAAGATTTTGGATTGCATTTTTAGAATAAAATTGTTTGTAAGTAATCTAATAGTCTATTTTTATTATTTTGTACTGGCTGCATCCGGTATGCTTTGCAATGCAAACAGAAAACTGGTAGGTTCGATGATAAAAAAAATCACAAGTAATTTTTATAATCCAGGAACCTTAGCGGGCGGCCCCACACTACCAAAGTTTCACCACAAAAACAATGATTAATGGTTTCGGAGCGCATAGGGGACAAACGAGATTTTTATTTATTAATATAGATTTATATAAGTAACAAAAAGTACTTAACATTCAGATAGACTAAACATTACAAATATTCATAAAACTCCACGGATAATCTTGCTCAATGTTATTTTTAAATAAAAAATAAGGAATGAGTAGGTATAAGAAACTTTCCTAAAAACTTTTAAAACATTTTTTTGCGAATTTTGACTATCGCGCAGCCCTCTCTCATAGCACCTAGGCCTAAGCATTACTTACTTGTTGTCTACCCTGTACAAATCAAGACAAAGGGTTATGCTGTCAGCTTAAGGGACGAAGGCCCTGTTCCCCACAACGCTTTCTTGATGAGCTCTGGCGACCTTATTCGCCACAAAATATTTAGCTGCGAAATAGAGAAAAACTTAACGAATAAAAAAATTGCATAATTATAATCGGGCTCAGACTGTACTGTGACGCACCTCAAAAATATATTGTTAGAGTTAATGAATAATTCCTAACAGAATGTAGGTAACAATTCCTAACATTTGTTAGTAAATGTATTAGTGTTAGAAAATGTTTGTAAACATTTTTAAACAGAATCGGGCAGCACCTTTATACAGACATAACGAACATCAAAACTAATTGTACACCAAAAACAATTTCATTGTGCATCAAACACCTAATTGTTGTGCAATCAGTAATTTTGGTGTGCAAGAAGTTTTGGTTGCTTATTTCAGTGCTTCCCATAGTAAAATTCTTATATAGTATATTTCTCGACCTCACCAGACTACACATCCTCTTATTTTAATATGTATAGTATAGGCTTGTATAGTGTGCAACAACCTTGGTTCTAAGACACGCGTGCGTTGCCCCTGCGCGGGCGCAGGCGGCTGCGCTCCTTCGCACCTTTGTTCGATGGCGGTCGGTAGGGAGCAGATGGTTTTGAGATACTGGGGAAAATATTATATAAAGTACTGAAGTTAATCCCTCAAGCGACGTTATCCCACCGGAGGGCTATGACAATTGACAAATCAATTTTGTCTGGAATCTTTTTTTTTATACAGCTAGATGACAAACAAGCTGACGGTCCACCTGATGGTTACCACCGCCTATACAGACCTACAATAACAAGGAAAAATCACTAGATATTGCAGGCCTAAGATGAAATGCCGTCATGTCCAGTAATTACACTGGCTACCTTTCCCTTCAATCCGAAACACAGCGAACTGTTTCACAGCTGAAATAAGAAAGGCGGTGGTACCTACCCAGACGACCCTACATACGGGCCTACCACCTAGTAATCTGATGCTTGGCTGTCTAATTGATATCTTAATTACAAAATAGGCTAAGCTCCAAGACCTCGCTCACCGCCGTAAGGTTGCACAGTTCTCAGTATTTGTATCGAATATACTTCGGAGAGTGGGAGAGTGTTCGAGGGAATAACGCCAATTAGTTCCACCAGCTCCTTTTACCATCATGGAACGAGACTCAGAATTGCTTTGCGCCCTTAAATACTCCATGAACAGTTAAACGGTCAGGAAGCTTTGTGCCAGGTGGATACCTCATAATTTGACTGAGGCCTAAAAACTCCGTCGTGGTGATTGGTTCAAAGATTTAACGGAGGTGACTCAAACGCTGTGTTCGACATACTTACGGGAGACGAAACCTGTATGTTATGATCCTGAAACTAAAAGACAGTCTGCTCAGTAGGTGTCGCCTTCCGAGGAATTGCCCACTAAAGTGATGAGAGTTCCACCAGCTCCTTTCACCACCATGGAACAAGACTCAGAATGACTTTTCACCCTTACATTGTGAATATTCCAATATTGAGTGGAACTCTCTGCCTGCCCATCTGTTTCCCGAAACCCATAGATATTTTCAAGGCTAGAGTATAGGCATCTTCTAGGGAAACATCCTTTATTTAGTACTTGGCATTGAGCATAAGCCCACCTCATAAGGAGCTGAAATATATCATCAACTTACTCGTAATTCACCGCCTCATTTCTTCCCGTGGGTGTCGTAAGAGGCGACTACGGAATTTATGAGCTAACAACTAACTGAGCTAATGACCGATATCCGTATCAGGCAATGTGATGTACGTGCGGAGCTTCAGTCAATCGACGTCTGGCAAGCTGATGGACCTTATGACATCCTAGCGATAGTACTGAAAAATGCGCAGTGGAGTTGTCTCCAACCTTAACGCGGCTATTCTCTTTCTACTGCGGTCTTTCACTCTCTTCTGGCCTGGGTGCGTGTCGGAATCTTGGAGAGAGGCCAATGTGCCACCGGTGCCGGAAATAGGGACCGATCAGACCCAGGTAACTACCGCCCAATAACTGTCACCTCAGTTCTTTGCAAGGCCATTAAACGGATCCTAAATAACCAACTGATCCAATACCTAGACGATTACTCATCTAATAATAAAGAATGATGAAAATTAGGCCCTTGATTTTTAAACTTCTGGTCACCCTACACATTCGAAGACGATTTTTCACATAACGATCCTGAACGACAATACAAGTCAAATAGCGAAAGTCATCAGATAATCATTTTAGCGGATATATTGGTTCATACATTTATGTCATCCATTAATATTCTAAGGAAATATGTAGTTCGGTTATCGCGTTAAAATAGTAGCCGACATATATCGTCGCTGGGCGTGCAAGATCGCGTAACAGCAGTTTGCATTACAAAAGTTGCAACTTCGGTACAAACGTGTACTGACACTTCGGTGACATTCCCATGACATACTAACCTTGAACTGATGCTATACCATCAAAAAGTCTGCGGAATGCTTAATTCTTCAGAAACTTACAGCAGATATAGCGAGTTTGGGCTCATAAGAATAGTCTCAATGAGATGGTGTTGATGATTAATGCGGCCGGGGGTTACTTAGAATTTTCAATTATATATTTGTTGTATTGAAAAGCATGTTCTCCAAATATTATTTTTTTAGTAAGGTAAGTACAATCGCGGTCTAAAAACTTTTACCATCGTAAGGTTTATAATTCCATGCACAAATCTGTGTCACAGGATCGATGATATGATTTGATTAGACATAGGGTATTTTTTCCCACAAGAAAATCAGTATGATATAGACAACCTTTTTTGATAAAAAAACACAAAATATTATCTGCTAAAAAAACTGGGACATTTCGTTTTAAATGACGTGACAATTTTTAAATTAAGAAATGAGTTTCATCAAGTTATCAGCCCTTGATAGAATAGATTGCATCACAAATATCAAAGGTAATAAGTAGCTGGACTTAGCATTTTAGCCTTTACTGCACTCAGTGTGAAAGAGAATCTTATTTGAAAACTGATTAATATTTTCAGAACCCGATCGTACATAATACAAAAGCAATAACTATTTTCAGATAAATATAATAGTGGCCGGCTGGGTGTATGTCCTTTCTTAGGTTATAATCTGTTTCATCAATGTCTTGTGTTAAATCAATTCATCGGCTTAGAAGTGAAAATGCAACAGACAAACAACATAGAGTAACAACATAGATTTTCGTAAGGAATCAATAAATTATTCGTTCTTACATTGTGTAATTTGTATATGTGGTTGATTGAACGAATACGTCTATAGATATAAGATATGAAGTATAACTTTATTGTGAGTTGGTAATGTTATCTAAGTGTGTATATAATCGTGTGTGGTATGTGTGAGTGTGTGCAGCGCTCGGTTTCCTCCGTAGGAAGGTCTTCGTCTTTAGTCGAGTTCAAGGATGGCCGGTCATTATCGCTTCTAAGATAAATTCATATTTATATCGACGATAGATGTCGCTTGGAGAATCATTATTACACTGTATATGGTAAAGTTGACTAGCTTGTGGACCCGTATGTTGGCTCGTAACGGTCGAAATAGGTAAGGTACCACCGCCTATCCTATTTCGACCGTTTAAGATTTAACAGTTCACTTTATTTCGATTTGTTGAGAAAGGTAGCCTGACAACGCACCTGCAACACCAAGTGCTTTCATACACCAAGTTTATCTAGCACCATCTCATTGAGACTATGCTTATGAGTCGAAACACGCTATATCTGCTGTAAGTTTCTGAAGAATTGAGCATCCCGCAGACTATTTGATAGTATAGGATCAGCTCAAGGTTAGCACATTTTGGAAATACCGGCGAAGTAACAGTAAATATATACAGACTATTAATAAAAACCCAAACACGCTATATCTGTTGTAGGTTTCTGAAAAATTAAGCATCCCGCAGACTTTTTGATGGAATTGGATCAGCTCAAGGTTAGTATGTCATGGGATTGTCGCTGAAGTGACAGTACACCAAATTTCAAAACAATCGGACTTGTGAAAGTTAGTAAAACCCTTTTATACGTGAATATTGTAGGCCGTATATACCGTTGTAATTAAAGCACGGCTAATAACTCAACACCACCTAATGGCAAGCGGTAAGAAGAGTCCCAATGCGAAGACAGCTAGTGCAGATTAAAACAAACTGTTCTAGCCGCCTACACCTTGCCGGCCCATAAGGTAAGGAGGGAACACATGTGCTGGCAAAGAATTCCATGTTTTGGAAGTACGACAAAGAGACGAGTGACTAAACTTTTTGTGCGTGATGTTGTAGAGATAGTAAATGGATTTGACTTGTTCGGCTAATTTTAAAATGTTTGTGTGCATAAATGATTAAATAAACAAGGATAAACCTACTCGTGTTCCGGGGGCGTTCCTTAATTTCAGCTTTAACTTGCCTCCCGAGTCCCACATAATCTAAGTGAGCTTGTTCAAGTATTTTCGACATAGTAAGTTATTTATAGCTTACTTTACATAGCATTTACTGATGTTATTTTAGTACTCCTCAATAGGAGTTTTCAGCAAAACAATATTTATTTACATAAAGAGGTTTCTCCGATAGGTGTTCTGTCATTTTCTTAGATCAATTTGATGATTTTGATGGTCGCTTACAAAGTCGCTAGTAGCTGCTTGTGAAATGATTATAACCTCAAAATCAAAATACATTTACGGTTAATCTGTGTAGTGTCATACCTGTCAGACACAATCCCCCTTATTATAAAACGCGGACTTAAGTTAGTACTGATGCTGTCACTTATATTTGTTAAAAGAAAGACAGTGACGGCATCAGTTTTAGACCAGTAATAACTTTAAGAGGGAATAGGTTTTACGTTAATTGTAGAAGCATCTATTTACATGCTTTCTAAAAATATGTATGACCTGTCTAAATGTAAGGACTTTAATAGTTGTACTAAAAGAGCTGTTATACTATTCTCTAAAGTCAGCAGTCTTGAATTCGTGGCTGTCGGCAGCGCTGTCATATCTTTGGCGTTTTTTTGAAAACTATTTGACAGCCTTTGGCAACACTAGCGCTCCGACGACGAGCCCGGCGTAAGCCGGAACTGAAAAGTTGTTGATTTGTTTATTTTTATGTAGACTTAGATAAGAGGTTTGGAACTCATAAAGAAAACGGATAGAAAATGGTGTGTTATGTAAGATTAATAGTTTCCGAGATGTAGTGGTATGTTTGTTCGTCATGTATCACATGTTGTTATATCTCGTATTGCTAAAATATGTATGAGAGTATTGAAGAAAATAATAATAGTGCAATATGTGTGTTTGTACATAGTTCTCATAATGACGGTTGTTTAGATTGAGGTGGGCAATCTAATGTCATTATATTTTTTGATAAGTTTTGAAAAAAAAAACCATTTGTATAAATTTTCTAAACCATACAATTGCAAAAATATATCATAACCGTTAAACTTGATTTGTTCTTATGGGTAACAGTAGCGTATATTTTCTGAATTTAATAAAATAAGCGCCATGTTTATTTATTGGTCAGCATCCCTATTGTGCATCTCTTATTATTTATAGTTTGTGTTATTTTGTCATTTATAGCTTCCGCTCTCTCGACTCTGCCGACAAACTGTGCGACAGTTTGGCAGACTACTTAACTAAGTTTTTTTATAATTTTCTATGAATAAAAATATATATATAAAAAAAACAATTCTTACTTTTTTTTACAACGAAAAAAAAGTATGCATAGCTATACATTCTTTACAATTATGTATTCTACAAAAGAACAATATTATTGTCAGGTTTTATTATTTTCTAGTGGCTGATCGCGTGGATGTCGTAAAAAGAAGCATATGGCCTTTATCAGGATGTATCTGTTGCAGCCATCTGGTTAAAGCCTTAGCTAGCCAATTAATGAACGGCCTATGCGTCCATGTATGCTGTTCATTAAACGCCGACATCCAAATTAATGGCTGAAGGACAACTAGCCAAGTCATTTACACAAACAAACACGTTTAACCAGAAGGCTAAGCGTTGTCGCGGCCATATGGTTAAATTTGCCAGCTAATTAGATGCCTAGGCAGACCGCCTAGTTCGAAGAGTCTTTCTGTGACTGTTATTGTTGCATATTATAATTTTTTCCTTTTGTTTAAATTCTGTCCTAAATTTCGGAATTCGTTGAAGTACACAGGCGTGAAGAGGCGTGACAGGTGATATTCAGGTGATATTATGAATCAATTTAGCTACATACCATTATATTCATCTGAATCGGACAAATAGATAGATAGACAGACAGACTGAGTAATTTTCCGCGTTCGATTAAATTATCGAATAAAAAATATTTTTATTCAATTATACAGTGTGCGCCCTGTAACTAAGGCAAAAAATTGGAACGGAGATTCATTAAAGTATCCACAGTTATTACAAAGTGGTCCTAATGTTCCAAAGTTCTTAAATTAGGTGAAATAATCATTTAAAATTAAGATTTCCATCAATGAATTTTCACATTGCGATATTGTCGCCTAATGGGCGTAAGATATCTTGGTACCGGGCATTTTGATAGATTCTAACATGTCACCTTATGTCACTGTCAATTATAGCAACTGGACACAATGTCTGTAACTGTAACACAGTTACACATTGCTGTCACGATTAATTTTGTTAGAAAACAAAAAAGTAAAAATATATTTCATTTTAATTATTTAATACCATTTGGACGTAATACCTTATTTATTTATTTTATACAAAGCAGTCAATTGACCCAAGAGAGTCCATATGCGAAGACTTGAAGGACCCCATGTTATAGGAAGGAGGGAACACATGTGCTGGCAAAGAATTCCAAGCCCTGGAAGTACGACAGAGAAACGAGGCACTTAATTTCTTTGTGCGTGATGTTGAGGTGGAGACAGTGACTGGATGAATCCGAAGACCTGATTAGTTGAAAGATGTATATTTTTATTTTTTGCTCCTGTTACAGGGCCGTATAAGACTATTATTTTAGCGGGCTTGGTGCTGAGCTGACATTCTGCTTGTATCTTCATAATGTTTTGTCTAAATTCCTGACCCACGCCAACATCCTGCCTAGATAGACTGACACTACGACCTTGGTTGGCGGTCACCGACTCCGAATTAGATCACGCAGTTCGGCATAAAATTTATGTTTTAGTTTTTTCTTTGTGTGAACAATGATGCAAATTTAAATATTTGGGTACATATGAATGGCTATATTGTGTATTATATTATTATTTCAGCATATAAGTAGGAACTTATAAAGTATGTGTGAAGTATAAGGTGTAATAAATTGCATTCCTTTTGCACAGTATATCCCTGTAAGTATATGATATTAAACTAAGGTTAGGGTGGCAGGAAGCTATTTCTTCTAGGGATAATCTTGGCCATGTATTTTCTTATTGTGTATTGATTTAGGTTTAACGAGCTATATTCTCCTAAAACAATACGATAATGTTCACTTAAAATGGGATACAGATTATCATCATCATCATATCATCACCAGCCTGCCTCCGTAGCAACTGGACAGATTCTCATCTGGACAGATTCTCAGGTGGACAGATTCTCAGGTGGACAGATTAGCAGCTGGACAGAGTACAGTCGTGAAATATCACTACATAGTATAAAACAAAGTCGCTATCCGCCGTCTGTCTGTCCCTATGTATGCTTAGATCTTTAAAACTACGCAACGGATTTTGATACGGGTTTTTTAATAGATAGAATGATTCTTAAGGAAAGTTTATATGTATAATACATGCATAATATTTACATGAGCATTGCACCCGTGCAAAGCCGGGGCGGGTCGCTAGTAGCTAATAAATTGAAGTCATTGAAAATTGAAAATAAAACTAAAATGAAAATGAAATGAAAGTATTATTTATTTAAATGAACTTTGCAAAGTACTTTTAAATCGTCAAAACCCTACCACCGTTTCGGGACGAAATAATTATTTCACTTAAATAATTGATTTAAATATTATGCTGAGACGGAGAAAAAACGGTGAAAGAAACTCCGCGGCTTACAATGTATCATATTCAATTTATTAATTCTTATTCCGCTTTGAAAAATTATAACGATATCCGGCATTGAAAAAAAACAGAGTAAAGAAGTATATAAATTGCATCACAGACCCACCATACCCCTAGCCATACCCCTGGGGGTAGGGTGGGACTGAACCATACCACCGTAGTGCTGTGCACTATATCATATGTTCACAGGTTTTGTTTTTCCAAATATTGGTGTTACTAGCATAATTCTTTTTTTATTATTTTATAATTGTTTCTAATTAAACTAAACCGACAATGCGACAAAGAGAAAGTAATTCAGTCCGTTCATTCATTTGATCACCTTTTAAATGTATATTTCCAATCTGAAGTACCAGGCTACCATAAGTATATCAGAGGCTATTTTTATTGCACCCCTACGATTAGTATTTAAATAAAAATTAACAGAACGTTAAAAATCTTCTACATAGATATGGTAGCCTGGTACTTCAGGGGATGATCCAGCTACATACATACGATATTTCGATTGAGTTATCTCACTTCTAAATATAATGACAATATTGACAATTTCTAGTATCAATTTTTTTGCTATTTTTCCATTAAATCCCAGCACCCAGCAATACTAACGGTGGTATGGTTCAGTCCCACCCTACCCCCAGGGGTAGGGCTAGGGGTATGGTGGGTCTGACATGATACATTACACCTATAATGGATTACATGAAATAGGATCAAATCAATACTGGACAAACGATTGTACAAGAGGATGTCGTTGTGTCATGGACTGTACATGTCCTGTCCAGTTGCTAATCCGTCCAACTGAGAATCTGTCCACTTGCTACGGAGGTACCAGCCTTTATACGTTCCACTTCTGGGCACAGGCCAACAGATACAGATAAATTATATTAATACCAGCAAAAATAAAACCTGTGGAGAGTGACATGAGTATGAGTAGGATAGGAATACCTATTCTTGTTCTTGTGTAGGCAAAGTCGTAGTTTGGCAATATGCAGTCTAAGTTTCTTTTTATAACTAAATATAAACTAACACATTATGTACTTGATTTTATCGGGTAATTTATAACAAAACTACTTACCTAGCTGTACTCCTTCAAAGAGAATCGTTCATTTTTAACCGAGTCAAAAAGGAGGAGGTTATCAATTTGGTTGATCATGTTTTATATGTATGTACACCGATTACGTCGAGATTTCAGATCCGATTTACGTGATTCTTTTTTTATTCGATGCTGAATAGTTGTCATTTTTTGTCCAATTAAAATTTATTTAGAATTGATAGGGTGTGTATGTGTAATAGCAGATTTTTGCTTTGCTATGGCTTAGTAGTGAAATAATACGATAGCAGAGAACAACATATGCTGACGGTCACCCATCTTGCCTTGAGTTTAGAAAGTTATCCACCAAAAAAACGAAAAAAAAAACTGACTTCGAAACACTAGAAAAGATAAAATAATTAAATTTATTTAGTTACTTATCCCCTAGAAAATATTTTATTGAGTTGATGCTAAGTTGTTTTTAGAAAAAATAGAAAGTGAAGCATCGACCGACCCAAAAAATATGTTTCTAGGAAAAAAGCACCTACTTAAATTTAATTATTTTATCTTTTTTGGCAGTCGGTTTTTATAATTGGTTGTAGGATTAAAAGTATGAGTTTGTGTTTAATTCTTTAATTATGTGTATTTAGGTAAATTCTACGGAGGAGCTCGGTGGCGTATTGGTTTGAGCGCTCTGGTTTCGAATACGAAAACAAAGCAACTTTCGCCATGGTCGACCCTGGGATGGGTCAACCAAAATTTATAATCTCGAGCTCCTCCGTGCTTCGGAAGGCACGTTAAGCCGTTGGTCCCGGTTGTTACTACAACCGCTTTAACCCACCAACCCGCATGCGTGGTGGTGTTATGGCCCAAACTCCTCATGTGTAGGTAGGTACCACCGCCTTTCTTATTTCAGCCGTGAAACAGTTCGCTGTGTTTCGGATTGAAGGGAAAGGTAGCCAGTGTAATTACTGGGCATGGACGGCATTTCATCTTAGGCCTCAGGATGACAACGCACCTGCAATATCAAGTGCTTATCCTTGTTATTGCAGGTGTCTATAGGCGGCGGTAACCGCTTACCACCAGGTGGGCCGTCAGCTTGTTTGTCATCTAGTTGTATATAAAAAAAAAGTGTTTCTTTGCCCAGCAGTGGGACGATTATAGGCTGGTGATGATGATGAGGTAAATTCTCCCGTAAGAAGCTATATTTTTTACAAGGCATACACATTTTATATCTATGTTTAAGTTGCATTATTATGAATTTTTTTTTTTAAATTTGTAAACCAATGACGGCATTATCATTGTTGGCGACCAGCATAGCAAACCTTTTTCGGAGCTGGCAATCTAAATTCTAGTGAATTATGAAGTTTTTGATATAGTGTTCTTTTGATACGTCATGTAAAAACAAAGTAGTGTAGTTACGAAAATATACGGGTGACACAGGTTCAGGTGGTTTTCCTCAATATCTCGGTCCTCAACATATTTTGGTGTCAGAAGTGTTTATAAAGTTCGACCATGCCAATAACCACCCGATCACGTGCGAAAACTGAATCGGAAATTCGAAAGTCGGCGACTGCCTTCGTGCCCCGTGATAGCGCTCTCCTGCAGGACAGCGCCTCTGCCTCTGGCGCCCTAGCGCCAGCGTTGTCCAGCGCTAGTCACATCAGGGACCAAAAACTGCCTTCCTTTCCGAATGAGTTTTCCAGTAGTGTCGCCCAAAGCGCCCCAGCGCCGCTCGTAAGCTCAATGCCCAGCTCAGTAAGCTCTTGTAAACTACGGAAGTCGCGTTCAAGAACTACTGCGGAATCCGCAAATACTGTGAAGGCGAAACAGTTAGCAGCTAGAGTTGAACATGCGCGTCGAGTAGCTAACATAGAAACGGAACGTGAAACAGCGGCTGCTGAGCGTGAAAAGGCTTTAGCGGAGCTTGAGCTTCAAGCCGAACTCGCTGCCATCGCCTGCAGCTCTTCACAAAGCTCTAAAGCGGAGTACGTCGAAAAATGGTTAGTGGCTTCTCATGATCATACCGTAGTCTCAGAGCAAATTAATTCAGTGTGTCCTTTTGACAGGGAGACGGGAAATGACGAGGGCTATATCGATGCATCACATGCACATGCAGTGTTGCGTCCCTCGTCACTAACCGCTGCCTTAGGATTCGGAGATGTCTTTTTACCTCCGACATCCGGCCTCAATACGGCGGAGCCAGTTCCCGAGCAACATTCGAGAGCCTTTCCATGCGGGGAAGGCCTTCCAGTGGTCTCCAAGGACATAAACACCACTGCACATGCACCCATATTAGGCACACACCACTGTAGAGAAAATTGTAATTTGTACAGAAATAAAAGTCTTGATAAAACTGTAGGTACGCAAGATAACTTTATTTTACTAGCGAACGCTATAGCAGATCTCGGAAAGAAGAAGATAAAGGTAAGTGATATCCCTAGATTCGACGGTCGTGCGCTGGATTGGCTCCCGTTCAAGGAGCTGGATTGGCTCCCGGCCTTCGAACAGTCGAAGTCGAGCTTCTCGTCGTGCGACAACATCGCCCGGATTGCCGCGGCTCTTCATGGTTTGGCGAGGGAAGCGGTCGCGGTGCTTCTTGTTTCCGCTGAGGACCCGGACCTTATCATGAAATCTCTGGAAACCAGGTTCGCTCAACCAGAGTTTATAGTGCTTCAACAGCTTGCTCTGGTGAGAAGTCTTCCCAAACTTGGTGCGTACGAGGCGGTGCGTGAGCTGAATATCTTTGCGTGTCGCATCCGCAACTGTGTCGAGGTAATTCGTCTCCTAAACCAACCAGAGTACCTGGCTGCTCCTGAGCTCGTCAATACTATAATAAGTAAGTTGACTCCTCTATTGCGTTCTCGTTGGGTGGATTTTGCAGCAGCTAAATTTCGTCCAGGCATTTTTAAGCTTCAAATTTTAGCGGACTTTTTAGATCTCGAAGCAAATTTACAAATTAAATTCGGTTTAATTCCGACAGATCTGCAAATTATCAAAAGTCAAGCTGTCATAAAACCATCTGTCAGAGACAAAGTCTATGCTATTTCACGTGGCAAATCACAAACAACTCTACTTTTTTGTAAGTATTGTCAAGCGAAAAACCACGAGGTAAGTAACTGCAAGGAGTTTCTGTCGCTCAACTTAGACGATCGTTGGCAATGGGTGATAGACAATAAGGTATGTCGCAGATGTCTTAAAAAAGGTTCGCATCAATATCGTACTTGTAAGATGTGCGAAGTTGACGGATGTTCGTACAGCCGTCGACATCATACCGTGTTACATCGTGACATGACTGTGACAACTTCTTACGGAAATGTACAGTCAGTGCCGTCAACTCCTATTATAACCGAAGTACAGTCCGCCGCAGATATACCTAGTAATAATGTCACACCCAGTTCCTCGGGAAAACCACAGTCCATCACAATAGCTCATAGCTCTTTGCCACCGATGATATCCGGTCTCAAGTCACTTCTCAAAGTTATAGCGGTTATTATTTCCGGCCCGCGGGGCAGTATTGATTCATATGCTCTTCTTGATGATGGTAGTTCCGTGACACTTTTAGACCAATCAATTGCTGACCTGGTAGGAGCTAAGGGTCCTAAATATAGTTTGAATATTGACTGCATTGGTGGGTTGAACAAACAGGCCGAGGTAAGTTATGTGCAAGTGAAGGTGAAGGGTCGACATAGCGAGGAGTCTCATGTTATTAGAGCACAGACTATCCCAAATCTAGGTATCAACAGTCAATCTGCTAGGTTTGAGGATGTCGCACGGTATGACTACTTGTCTGACTTGGTTGAAGTTTTGTGCTATGATCAAGCAAAACCCATGCTTTTGGTTGGAGCGGACAATTGGCAGCTAAGCATGCCGCAAGCTGTTCGCCAAGGTACCCGTAGCCAACCAGCGGCTGCCCTCACTTCTTTTGGTTGGGTATTGCTTGGTCATTTACCTCACTCATTCGATTCTGGGCATACCGTTAATCACATTAGCACCGGTGGTAACGATTTCTCCGCTCTCACAGATGCCATAAAAGATTATTTTAAGTTAGACTCTATAGGGATCGTCAAAATAGACCATCGCAGCGCATATTTTGACCATTCCTCGTTGCTACCGATCAGATATTGGACATATCAAAAATGTGCAGCTTCATGTTTTCGCTGACGCAAGTGAACGAGCCTACGCCTGCGTAGCCTATTGGCGTTTCACTTTCGTCGACGACAGCGTGAGTTTGTCGTTGATTGGAGGAAAAGGTCGCCTAGCGCCTCTTAAGCCCGCATCAATTCCAAGATTGGAACTACAAGCGGCCCTCATTGCTGCTCGCTTTAGCGTATACATTTTAGACGCTCATAGACGGAAACCCAGCCAAACCTTTTATTGGTCGGATTCCCTAACCGTTTTGAAATGGCTCCGTAGCGACGCCTGTGCATTTAAAGCCTTCGTTTCCTTTCGTGTGGGAGAGATAGCGGAAATAACGAACATTGAAAATTGGCGATAGGTACCCACTGCTTTAAATGTAGCGGACGACGCTACGCGGGACAACACATTCACATCGTCATCTCGGTGGTTCAGAGGCCCATCCTTCCTTTTATTGCCTCAATCACATTGGCCACAAGAACCAAAACACAATGTCCCTCCGGTGCTTGAAGAGCTGAAACGTGATTCAGCATCGGTGGGACACATTACCATCAGACAACCGCACAATCTGCCTTCACCGGTAGTTGCGGACCACCAACGTTTCAGCAGGTGGATACGTCTGCTTCGCGCTACAGCGCGAGTACATCTTGGCATAAGAGCTTTTCGATCACTCTTGTATTCAAATTCTAAATTATCGCGTAATAATACACCTGATAATGATCGCCAATCTCCTTTACTTTCCGTGGAGGATCTCCATCTGGGAGAGATCCACTTATTTCGCAAAATTCAATTAGATTCCTTCGCTGATGAGTTATTTCGCGTACAAGCAGCACGCCCTATTTTGGATGAGAGTAGGCTGAAGAACCTGTCAATTTTCTTGGGAGAAGACAAGCTACTTCATCTATCTGGTCGTACTGGTGCCTGCGAAGCGGTGGAAACCAATCCAGTCATATTGGATGGCAAACATCGAATTACGAGATTACTCATACACTCCTATCACGAGAAATTTGCGCACGGAAGTAACGAGTCAGTGGTGAATGAACTGCGGCAAAAATTCTATATCCTAGGCTTAAGACCTGCCGTTAGAGGGACGTCTTCAAGATGCCAAGTCTGTCGCATTCGCAAGGCCAAGCCTGTGCCACCACCGCCTGGAAATCTGCCAGATGCCAGGCTTGCACACCACCAGCGCCCCTTTTCACATGTGGGACTTGATTATTTCGGACCTTTGAGCATCACAATATGCAGACGGACCGCTAAAAGGTGGATCGCCCTTTTCACCTGCATGACGATTAGAGCAGTTCATCTCGAGGTCGTGGAGAACTTGTCGTCAGACTCTGCCATGATGGCTCTACGGCGCTTTATAGCGAGAAGAGGATGTCCCGTCCGAATATACTCTGATAACGGGACCTCTTTCGTCGGAGCAGCTAAGATGTTGCCAGAGCTCTACAATTTCTGCTCAAACAGGAAAATAGAGTGGCGATTTATACCGCCTTCGGCGCCGTTTATGGGAGGCTGCTGGGAGCGACTTGTCCGGTCTGTTAAGAATGCCATCTCAGTGACCTTAAAGGAGCGTTCACCGAAGAAAGAAGTCCTTCACACCTTACTACTGGAAGCCGAATGCATAATTAACTCCAGGCCCCTAACTCACGTATCTGTGGATGCGGATTCTGATAGCGCCATAACACCTTTCACCTTTTTGATCAGAACCTCTAGCAGTGACTTGCCGACTAAAGAGTTTGATGACGCCGATTTGCACAGACGAGCAGATTGGAGAAAGGCTCAGCGCCTCGCAGACCACTTTTGGCAGCGCTTTGTCAAGGAATACTTGCCATCACTCATTCCTCGCAAAAGGGTCCCACAAACTGCAGAGCCGCTCAAGGTCGGTGACCTGGTGTTTATAGCTGATGGGACACTACCTAGAAGCTGCTGGCCCCGCGGAAGAATTGCAGCTACTTATCCCGGCAAAGACGGAATCGTTCGGGTAGTTGACGTCGCGACAAAAGGGGGTGTGCTGCGTCGGCCCATACGTAAAGTGGCGATGCTGGTCACCGGCCAATAGTATTGGGTGCTTCTCACCGTCGGGGGCCATGTTGGCGACCAGCATAGCAAACCTTTTTCGGAGCTGGCAATCTAAATTCTAGTGAATTATGAAGTTTTTGATATAGTGTTCTTTTGATACGTCATGTAAAAACAAAGTAGTGTAGTTACGAAAATATACGGGTGACACAGGTTCAGGTGGTTTTCCTTAATATCTCGGTCCTCAACAATCATAAACATAAGCCTGTCTACTAAAAAAATCAACTGAACGTAGTCGAAAATAAGTTGGTAGTAGTAATAATATTGTAAGTATATATAATTTATTGTATTTTTGTGTATAAGCACTTCACAATCTCAGTTTCAACAACAAACCATATTTTGCTATATAGAAGTCTACAACTATTACATACACACAGGCGCACTCACACACACACAGACTCGCACACATCCCCATCATTGACATGCATCTCTTTCCGTGGCGTTATTTTTATAGTATTGTTTCACTTTTAATATTTTAACCATCCAAATATCTGTATAAATCGCAATGTATATTTTATATTGCCCTACATTCTGTGTGCATGCGGATTGAGTGATCCTATCTTCAATCTTTACAATAATCGACGAGGATTTAGTAAATAATTGTTAAATTCGTCACAGTTCAGTAAAAAAATTGTAAAACCTGAGATAAAACAGATATAGTCAATAAAGTGGATCACTCATACCGCATGCATTATAAAAATGTCATAATGTATATCTAATAATATATAACAGTTCTGCTTCTTATTTATACATCAAAAAATTGTAAAAAATTGTTAAATACCATTACCAAATTATGGATTAGTTTGCATGTCCCGTTTAAAAATTATAACGATTTATTAGGATCACTCACACCGCATGGTGGCCGTATGAGTGCTCTTTAAAAATATTACCTTATACTGAATATATACATATTATTTTTTTGTATATTATAGCTAAACGTGAGGTTGAATTTGTTAAACAGTGATCTTGACAAAAACTTATAATAGATGGAAGAAATTCAAGTTTTCCGTTTCCTTTAGCATGCCGTCTGAGTGATCCACATTTCGGCCTCTATTCACTTTTGTATACCACCTACATAAACTGAAGATATACCCAAAATTGTTAAATTTTATTTACTAAAATTTGGCATATTTTCTGTTAATGTGCGTGCGATACTTTAGGAAATATCTCGTTTCGTAAATTCCTGAAGAAAATGACTGAGTAGGGTGTCTTTGATTTTTCATTATGTGAGACTATGTGATATATCCTTACTGGGACAGATGAAACTAAATAAAAGCTTGTAAAAAACAGAATCGCCTTTTATTTTCGCTAGCACTATATATTTGATTAATCAAAAATAAAAACCAACTTCAAAACACGCCAATTTATTAATTTAAAATACCACACGACATGATTTACCTTTTACTCTTCATTCCAGATAAGTAGTCTGTAGTTGATGAAGCGAATACGCTGTTGTTGGTTGGCTCATTCTAAAATCAACATTTTTAATATAATCAAATAGAATTTCTCTTTAATGAAAAAAATGCCATTTAAACCAATGACACGTAAGAACCTAACGTCCTGTCGTGAATTCGTGATCGAATAACATACATACAAAACACAAAAAAAAAATTATTAAATTTAATCCTCAAAATATATTTTTTGGAGTTGGAGCTTCAGTTTCTTTTGTTTCAGGTAACAGCTTAGCACCAACTCCAAAAAATCCATTTGTAGGAGATATCTTCCTATCTTTCCTGTGCGTCTCTGTAGTGTCACGAGGGGTACCCAGTGGTGCCGTTATTGATCCTGGGCCTTAGCTTGAGCAACGGATTTCCCTGATCCAGTACACAAAAGCCCACTCAAGGGGGGCGATCCCCTATCCACAACCCTGGGGACGGATCCGATGGCAGACTGGAAAACCGCACACGGAACACAATGCTTCCCTCACTTAACCGTACTAGTGATTGTATCATAGTATAATATAGGATTTTTAAATTAAAATATATGTTTTCTAGAACATGTGGTTTTTCATTTACAGAGCATGTATAACTTTCATTATAACATATAAGTAGGTGAATAAAATATAAAAAGATTAATAGAAATAAATGCACCAGAATACTAATCATCGGTCATTACATACACACAGACGCACTCACACACACACACACACACTCGCACACATCCCCATCATTGACATGCATCTCTTTCCGTGGCGTTATTTTTATAGTATTGTTTCACTTTTAATATTTTAACCATCCATATATCTGTATAAATCTCAATGTATATTTTATATTGGCCTACATTCTAATCATAATTTTATCATCTCTGCGTAACAAAGTGAGAATCCGAAATTTGCTGATGTTTTGTGTATTTATCTTACTAAATAAGAGTTTTAGCACTGTAAGCTGTGGTTTTTTTCTAAAGTAAATCAATGAAATAAAATATTTTTTTGTAAAGTAAAGTTATTCTGTTGGAGTACGTTAGTTAATGTAGTACTGTGAGGATTTTGTTTTGAGTCCATTGTAAGGGGGTTAAGTTAGTTGGCCGTTATTTTGTTTTGTATTAGTGCAACAAAGGATATGTACCTACCTACTATAGTATACTCATAAATTGATAAACTATTAATGATTTCTGCATAAATAACTGAATGTTAAGAGCTTACATTTGCAGGACGAGGGATATATTATGAACGTCAAAATGACGGGACCCCACCAGGTTTTTCAAATACCAAGTGTTTAGGATATAGTGCACTATTTCTTCTATTTCATACTCGTATAGAAAAATTCTACACTCATAAAATAACGAGAAATTCTTCAAAGAAAGTGGTCCCGCTATTTTGACATCAAAATGACGGGACCACTATTCAGTTATTGAAAAAGACATGGCGTGATATTAAACTAAACACATCAAATTCTAATACGATATCGTACGACTACGTTTGGATCAATAATATAATTTTAAAACTATTATTTCAATTAAAAAGTGTTGAATATAATTTACATCAGAAAAACGCCTGAATAAAATGTATCATTTTAAGCCTAATGTCATTTGATGGCTCTTACAATTCGTGTAGGCGTTTACAACGTTTAGGCCACATATTTTTTAAAAAATATTTTATTCAATTTTCTTTACAAAGGCTACTACTTGAGATTGAAAACAGTTTAAATATACTTATTTAGGTATTACTTACTATTGAACATGCATTTCTCACAATAATCCATCGAGCTGGGGGTGTTTGGCGGGATTTGGTGGTGTCGGTCAAGATTTTTATTACAATAATTAAAAATTGTGTCGGAGCGCGAACTTTGTGTTATAAAAGTGGTGTAGATAAATAAACAAAGTGTTTGTGTTGACGTACAACTAAAAGGTTATTAGAACAAAAGTAATTATGGTGTGAAATACGATGAGATTTTTTTGTGGTTATCCACCTCATCAAGTAGCATCACATGGAGACTGTCATCATATATTTCGCGTCAAGTACTCCAAAGATGCATTAAAATGTGTTACGCCAGCATTTTAATGCAATAAATGAAGAAATACTTAAGACATGGCTGTATGGGCATTAGTGCTCTTTGCCTTCCCATTACATGGACCTCAGAAAAATAACTAAAGCACATGGACTCATCTCTCTCACACACACACACTTTTAAAACTGTAATTTGAATAAAAAAGTATTTATTCTAAATAAATCAAAATAGCGCCTGAACAAAAAGTATCATTTGGAGGTCTTATAATTTATGTAGGCGTTCAGATTGTTACAATTTTACTTTGGGAGGTTATTCTAAAGTGCAGTTATGTTGTAAAAGATACTTGAAAAATATTGTACATTTTTTTATTTCATTTATTAATAACAATTTGTTACAAAAACCACTCATTAACTTTTTAACTTCTTTAACTTCAATCTAAGAAAATGCATATATGAGTAATTGAATATTTTTGTAATAAGTTGTTGATTAAATATAGTAAGTAATAGCTGGTTATGCTTATAAAAGAATATGTCAAGGAAAATACAAATAAACTTAATAGAAACAATATTTATTATTTTTTAAACATTTCATAAAATTCAGTACAATGTTGAAAGAAAGAAAGAAAAAATATTTTATATAGCCCACAAAGAAGCACTTTTAAATCGTAAAAGAAACACATTTTTATAGCTATTACAAAAAATATACTAATTAACAACGTCATAGTCTCTGTCCGTCTGTCATGTCTGAATTTACACCAGTTCCAAAAGTTGAACTACCGAGAAGATTCGGGCAACAAACTCGTGTAGTCACTCTTTTCAAATATTAAATTACTATGTTTGTAGTTAAAAAATTAAAACTTTTAGCAGTGCAGTGCCGCCCAGCGAAAAAAAAATGAAAATTACAAGAGAAGGTATATCAACGTACCAAAAAAGTAGGTACCCAACGTCAAAAATATTATCGTTATTTTCAAGCTATCTGACAATGCACAATCATAATATAGGTTACAGAGGTTAATAGTCAAAGAGTAATAGTCACAATACTAATACACTAATTCCTTTAAATAAATCGGCGTAGGCGGAGACATACACCTATCTCTGCAACTCTTACGACAAATTTTATGCGTTAGAGAAAGAAGTACATATATCAGTTACATGCTTATTTGTGTAGGTTGTCACTAGTTTGTTGCTTTGCCCCCCCGCCGTCCCCAATTCATTCTCCCTGTAATGGGAAGGCAAAGAGCACTAATGCCCATACAGCCATGTCTTAAGTATTTCTTCATTTCAGCATTAAAATGCTGGCGTAACACATTTTAATGCATCTTTGGAGTACTTGACGCGAAATATATGATGACAGTCTCCATGTGATGCTACTTGATGAGGTGGATAACCACAAAAAAATCTCATCGTATTTCACACCATAATTACTTTTGTTCTAATAACCTTTTAGTTGTACGTCAACACAAACACTTTGTTTATTTATCTACACCACTTTTATAACACAAAGTTCGCGCTCCGACACAATTTTTAATTATTGTAATAAAAATCTTGACCGACACCACCAAATCCCGCCAAACACCCCCAGCTCGATGGATTATTGTGAGAAATGCATGTTCAATAGTAAGTAATACCTAAATAAGTATATTTAAACTGTTTTCAATCTCAAGTAGTAGCCTTTGTAAAGAAAATTGAATAAAATATTTTTTAAAAAATATGTGGCCTAAACGTTATAAACGCCTACACGAATTGTAAGAGCCATCAAATGACATTAGGCTTAAAATGATACATTTTATTCAGGCGTTTTTCTGATGTAAATTATATTCAACACTTTTTAATTGAAATAATAGTTTTAAAATTATATTATTGATCCAAACGTAGTCGTACGATATCGTATTAGAATTTGATGTGTTTAGTTTAATATCACGCCATGTCTTTTTCAATAACTGAATAGTGGTCCCGTCATTTTGATGTCAAAATAGCGGGACCACTTTCTTTGAAGAATTTCTCGTTATTTTATGAGTGTAGAATTTTTCTATACGAGTATGAAATAGAAGAAATAGTGCACTATATCCTAAACACTTGGTATTTGAAAAACCTGGTGGGGTCCCGTCATTTTGACGTTCATGATATATTGACTGACGTAAAGTGAGGTCGCTATCAACGGTGCCTGGCAAATATACGTACAGGGTGGTGCCGTCAATGCGAAAATAAATTTAAACTTGGGCTATATTAGTCCATATAAAGGGTTTGCTACTGTCAAAAACATCTATCTGACAAGACATTTCTATGAAATAATGAAGTCAATGTTATATTATTTCATACAAATGTCATGAAATTATCAAATGAATACGATGTTTTTGTGCAGTTGCAATCCATTTCTATGAACTAATATAGCCCATGTTTTAATTTATTGTCGTAATTGACGGCACCACCCTCTATGTATATTTGTAAAGCACCGTTGACTGGTGCAATAAAAAAATTTTTCAACGTGACGAAACCTTCTTCCGCATTCACACAGTAAACCGATTGTCTATATTAAAATAAAACTGAATGCACTACTTTGACAGTTGTTGACAACCCTCGTGCTGTCAGAAGCCCGGTACCATGAACGTCATTGCAATGTTAAACGCTTCCGCATAATCTGTCCAAATTGAAATGTTGCTTTTTAATTTTCATATTTACTTTTGTGTTTCAATTGACTATTTGGATTAGAGTTATTTTCCAGATATATATTAGGTTATCTGTTTGATAAGAATCGTACTGATTTGTATGTTGTCATTCCAGTATGTTCACCCGGGTGAAGAAAGTGAACTTTTCAGTGTCTTCATTTCACCTAGGAACCATATCACCCAGATTAAAAATTCGACATAAGCGGAGGCCTTTGTACATCTAGGAATAGTTTCACCCAGGTGAACAAAGGTGCCTTCCTTTATTCATCTTGTGGACATTTTCACAAACACAAAGCATGCCAGAACAACTCAAAAGACACAGAAACGAAAAACAGCGTAAATCTTGCTTCGTAAAAATTATTTCTATTTTTTTAATTTAGCAACTTTTGCAAGACTTACAAAAACAGGTTGGTCGTGACAACTGTCAAATCGTATGAAAACTACAGCAGCGCCTCTATTGTGAATTATTGGAAACCTCTTTTTAAATGAATTTGAGAGGTAAACACGACAATGATCGTTTTAGTTTGGATTCGATATAAACTTACACTAGATAGACACTAGAAGTACAGGCAGGCCACACGCTTGTTTGACAAATTCGTATAAAATACTAATATCTACTTAAACAATGTCGAAAACATTACTTTGTCCAATTATAATGAGAGTTCCACTTGATTCCCAACAATATTCAGTCAAATTGAGCCCGTTGCTACGTGATTCGACAATAGAATCAAGTGAATAACTTTCCACAAACCGTGAGTTACTCAAGAATTAGTTGTTTACAAGCGCTGGCCTTCGAGCGGTCGTTTGCCGTGCTGACGTATAATTTTACCAATAAAAAACATTACTATTTATAGTACTAACGGCTTGTTCATTTGAATTTAAGCGACCAGTAGCTGCAGTTAACACTTCCTTGTTTCTTTCTAGGTCGGTCACTTTATTCCTTTGTTGGTCTTGAGAATTTATGCTTGTTTGTTTTGTAGAACCATGAACTCTGAAAACGTATAAGAATCTTGTTGCTGTCAGTACAGTCTAATTTTTGAAGAGGAGTTTGATTGTCTCATTATGTTTTTAGGTGTCGCATGTCTCCGTCATTGCTGCACTATTTGCAGTAATGACGGAAAACATGGTAACATAAAATGCTCAAAATCGCAATAATTGCAAAAAGGACCTTTTCATCCCCCCATCTCGGAAAGAGTATTTTTGCTCTTCGATATATGAGTTCAAAAGCCGTTTTTATCCGCTAGAGAATAAAGTAAAATTAAATTTAGAACATCATGTGCATTAGGTTTGTAAATTCAAAACATCATTAAACCTATTTACTTATCCTCCATAGTGCCGAATTTATCATACAACCTTTTTTAATTTGTTAAAACCTCAGACTTGGAACCTTTTTGGTGTACCTATTTTTTAGACCGATTTAGTCATTTCCTCGTTGAGGTGGGATGAAAAGATACGTGTTGTACTCTAGTGGAAAGATTTTTCACCTCGTGCTCTTTTGATTTCCTCGCTAACGGTCAGGATTCTAATTTAATCTAATTTTAAAATGCTTCGCTAGCTCGGTCATCAAAATTGAGCACGCGGTTAGAAAGCAACTATGCACTCTTTTATAACAAATAACTATTATGTCCTCAATATAAGGCTATTATTTTTCCCTAGTTATGTTAAGACAATATTATAGTCAAAGACAAACAAAACATGAAACCTGAGCGACGTCACGCAATAATTAGGCATATTAATCAATAAGCGAGAGGAAGAAATGGAACAGTAAATAGATATTCTTTATTTTTGATTTTAACATTATTATAAATGTTTTGTGTTGTTGTTGTTATTATATTTTAATTACTAAGTAGATAGGTAATCTTTTTATGATTTAATAGTGGTAAGGATATAGGACTTTGATACACAGGAGGTGCTGATTATACATTATTAAGTAAAAGACCGAAACCCACTTGGTAGAAGACCAGTTTGTTGGTTAGATTGCAGATTCATCCACCGACATACATAGACCGGGAGCCCAAGACCGATCCGAGTCCAAGGACGCTTTACGGCTTTAGAAACCTATTATGCAGGAGGAGATAAGACTCCAGGTCTGATAATAAACGAGACAATATACCTACTCTAACGCTGAACGAATCCATTTCTGAAGAAATCCAGAGTATACCTATCTGAGGCGAAAGCGACCCTGAATAAATATTTCCCCAATAAAACCAAAATTGAATGCCAGTCTTATCATATGAGTTACCATCAAGCGACACAGCCAGGACTTTTCTGTGTTTTGTACCTCATTTGTTACGGATGGGGGCTTGGACAATCACGTTGAAAACCAAGCTAGAGAAGATCATCATCTTCAAGGTATAACAGGAACGTTAATTGAAGCCAGAGATATTTTTTTTAGATCGCTGAGAAGCAGTACATATACAGTTCACATAACACAGACTAGTACTGATCTCAATAACACAGACACTAATGATGGCAATCTCATACGCTAAATGTATGACGTAGATGTCATCATCATCATCATCAGCCTATGTTAAGCACAGGCCTTCCTACATGGGAGAAACACATGAGGAGATTGGGCCATAACAGCACCACGCTGGCCGGTAACAACCGGGACCGACGGCATAACGTGCCTTCCGAAGCACGGAGGAGCTCGAGATTATAAATTTAATTGACCCATCGACCATGGCGAAAGGTGTTTGGTTTCGTAATCGAAACCAGAGCGCTCAAACCAATACGCCACCGAGCTCCTCCTTACGTAGATGTATAACAAATAACAATGAAAGTACATTCAAATGCGGCCCATAGTTAATTTATGCCAAAATAGGAATGCAGCTGAAATTGGTATTCTTGTCGTTAATAAATAGTCAAAATTGAGTTTGAAAAGAGACATTTTTTAGACTGGTATTACTCGTAGATTGAAAAGAAGCTAGTCAAAATGTTCTATTGGCTGCGAAAGAAGCTCTGGACTTCTAAATACTCCTTACTCTTTCTATAGCTTGTTTAATGAATACCATTTTTGGTGTAGCAATAAGACTAGACGTACTGATTTTCCATTGACTGTGTCTAGTTGTATTCATAACCTAGTGCAACGTTAGGTGAGTCACATCACAAAGTCCTGACCTTGACTGCGTGACCGAGCGGTCATCCGCTGATCTATGCGGTCATGCGCGCGCGCAGGCGGGAACTCGTCCCGTGTTGTCAAAGTGTGAGTTTCTAATGCTTGTGTTGTTTATTCTGAGCTTGTGTGTTGAAGCAGATTATAGCTATACATGATTATTACTGTTATATGTGTATAATTTATGATTACCAATACAACAGTATAGTCTACAGAGTTGAACATTGTCGTATTTTAGATTAGAATGCCCATGTGGCATCATGACAATGTTGTCATGTTATACACAGATATGAATATTATTTCTGTGGTCTATCTGTTAACTTTATGTCACATATTTGAGTGTCGGACTGAATGCATAAGCATCTACTACCAGTCAATGTGATTGAACAATGAAATAGTGGTGCAAACACAAATACTAGGTGGTAGACCCATATGTAGGGTCGCCTGGGTAGGTACCACCGCCTTTCTTATTTCAGCCGTAAAACAGTTCGCTGTGTTTCGGATCGAAAAGGTAGCCAGTGTAATTACTGGGCATGGACGACATTTCATCTTAGGCCTCAGGATGACAACGCACCTGCAATATCAAGTGATTTCCCTTGTTATTGCAGGTGTCTATAGGCGGCGGTAACCGCTTACCATTAGGTGGGCCGTCAGCTTGTTTGTCATCTAGTTGTATAAATGTTTATGATGTTTATGATGCGTGTACACGCCTACTTTATTGTAACAATTACAAATAAAGAGAGAAAACGATGAAAAAATATATGCTCCAGGCGGGAATCGAACTCGCGTCTCCTGACTCGCACACGCGTGAACGTTGCTATAAAAACGAAAGCGGAAGAAAGAAATCGGTATAGAAATTAAGCAAGTTATACCTAGTGCTCCGGTGGCGTAGTGGTAATCGGGTCTGGCCGGAAATCAGGAGACGCGGGTTCGATTCTCACATGGAGCATATATTTTTTAAACGTTTTCTTTCTTTTTGTGTAATTGTTACTTTAGTTTACTCCAAATTTGCTTCCTTGTATATATTTATGGTAGGTTTCTCCACAGAATATTACCTACCATCAGGCGGCCCGTATGCTTGTTTGCCTGACTTGTACCAAATTTCAACTCTGACAATAGTAATAATAATATTCACACACTCACACCTATTATCTAGCCCAAAGTAAGCATCATTAACAGCTTGTGCTATGGATTCTAGCTAACGGATAATTATTGATAATAATATAGTATATAAATGTTAGAAATATACTAAATAAACATATAAACATCCATGACTCGTGAACAAATGCTCGTATTCATCATACAAACATTTGCCCCTACCGGGATTCGAACCCGGGACCTCTTGATCGAGTAGCCCGTATAGCAAGGGGTACAGACCCCTCGACCAGCCGGTCGTCATTCCGAGAGGATCTGCACCAATAATGTGTGAGTAGTAATTTGGTAACTAATATCACAGTTATAGACAGTGAGTTAAATTGCATAGTTAAAGTGAAGAGATAGGTATCATCCAGTGTAATTACTACGCATGGACGGCATTTCATCTTACGCCTCAAGATGACAACGCACCTGCAATATCAAGTGATTTTCCCATGTTATTGCAGGTGTCTATAGGCGGCGGTAACCGCTTACCATCAGGTGGGCCGTCAGCTTGATTGTCATTTAGTTGTTTAAAAATATAAATTGTAATAGAAAGTTAGCGTTAAGTTGGCTATACATCCGGCCCTTTCTGTAATTTATTGCATTCATATCAAGTATGAAAGACGTCATTAGTATTTTAGCAATTCAATCGATTGCTTTAAATTCTAACGGAATATTCTATGGAAATTCCGTTAGAACTATCTAAATATTCACATTAACTGTTCGTGGAGCACAGTACCATCAAAGTATATTTTTTTGCCGCTGGACGCGTGCAGCGCAGGATCTAGCGTCGACAGAGGGTAATCGCGACCCGAGCCGTGCGGGCTTACCGCACGGTCAGTCACGGGGCTGCCTGCGTGTTGGCAGGCACGCCCTCGTGGGAAATTGATGCCCTGGTGCTGGCCAGAGTGTATCGACACCGGGTCGCGGCACGGATGCGGGGAGAACGACCCGCCGTTGAAGAAGTGCGACGGTTCCGTACTCAGGCGCAAGCGGAGGGACTGCGCCGATGGGATGAGACACTTGCCACCCCAGCTGCCGGCCACCGGACGATCGAAGCGATCCGTCCGGTGTTGGAGGAGTGGGTTGGGCGCCAGCACGGCGGCCTCACCTACCGCGTGGTACAGATACTGACCGGACATGGTTGCTTCGGTCACTATCTGTACCGTGTCGCCCGTCGGGAGGAGACACCGCGGTGTCACCACTGCAATTCCCCCGACGACACCACTGAGCACACTCTGTTGGAGTGCCCGGCCTGGCGATACGAGCGGCGCGAGCTGTGTACGGCGCTCGGTGGCGGTCCTCTCTCATTGTCAACTATGGTACAAGCCATGATTGACAGTGCGAGGGTATGGGAGGCTGTGGCCTCCTTCTGCGAGAGGGTTCTCACGCAAAAGGAGGCATCGGAGAGGGGACGGGAAGAGGATCCTCTGGCCGCCCCTCTCAGGCGTAGACAGGTGGGCGCGAGAAGGCGGGCGGCGATCGCCCGTCTGCCTGCGCCCTAGGTGCGGCCGCGTGCGTCGGGTAGCTCCCACGCGCGCAATACAAAGGCCGCCACGTCTGAGATTGCTCAAAGTAACTCTGGGCAATCTCCATCGGCGCAGAACCAGGCCGTAAGGCCGGGTCGCCTGGGGGTGGTCTGGTGAATTTGCTTCACAGACCCCAGACCACTTCCGCGAAAGGCACGAGAGTTATGCAGGAGTTTTAGCGGGTATTCCCAGGGTCAAATTAGACGCTGGGCGAGCCCCGCACACGCCTGCTACTTCGCAAGTGGTGGGTAGGTCCGTTAATGGATTTCTCCTGGCTAAAAAAAAAAAAAGGATCTAGCGTCGAGGAAAGCTCGTTGGCGCAGTGTGACGACCCACCTGGTTATATGAGTACCTCCTTCCATCGGGCCAGAGCCTAGAGCCTCCCTGTGCGCCAGGGTGCGAACCCGCCTCACTTGAGAGTTGAGATCGGGACGCTCCCCCCGCTCTCTTGCAACCCAGTGCAAGTGCTCTCTGGCCAGAATCAGGGCATCAATTTTCCACGCCAGCGTACTTGCTAAAATGCAAGCAGGCCCGCGACTGACTGTGCGGTAAGACTGCACAGCCCGGATCGCGATGACCCTGCGGCTGCCGCAAGATGGCCCGTGTGCGGAGCGAGAGGCATTCTGCCCCAACCGGGCCTACAGTGCCAAAGGCTTTACCACCCCGTGGTAAAGTCAACGGCACGACGAGCTGGGCCTCCCTATATTCGGGAGGACAAGTCCCAGCGCGGCGTAAAATGCTCCTCGAAGTCCAGAACCTTGGTTCAAGCTTGGTTAGAACGACAGTGCTCTCGTTTTGGTGAAAGCCACCTTCACCTCTAGAAGGCGAATGGGCCGGACGACCATAATGGTTGTGCTGACCGACGCAAGGCGGAACGCCTCCTCCCATTCGCGACGGTGCTACCGCCTTATAATTTAGGCCTAACATACTGATTTACCACCCTCGTTGTAAAAAAAACTCAAATATTCAAGCATCCTTCAATTCTCCTCGTTTCATTGTATGTAATTGTCATTTCTAATTGTAAATACGCTGCAGCAAAGTCAACCATTAGATAAATAAGGTCGTTTTAGGTTAGAATAGTTTAGCTAGGTAACCTTGAATGTATTTGATAGATTGCGGCCATTACCAGATTCTATTAGTGTTTAGTCTGCCAAAAAATTAAAATAGAGCATTAAAAATTATCAATTTGTAGTTGTGTGAATAAATAAACTGCTCAAGAAATATTTTTCAAATATGATACGCTGGAGCTTTAATAGATTTCACCGTAAATCATCATCACCAGCCAATATACGTTCCACTGCTGGGCAATGCCTTCCTACATCCTCGGAGTTTGAGCCATAACACCACCACGCTGGCCCAATGCGGTTTGGTGGGTTAAAGCGGTTGCTGCAACAACCAGGACCAACGGCTTAACGTGCCCTCCAAAGCACGGAGGAGATCGTGATAACAAACTTTGATACATTGATTGACCCATCCCAGGAGGGACCGTGGCGAAAGTTGCTTTGTTTTTCGTATCGAAACCAGAGCTCGCAAAACAATACGCCACCGAGCTCCTCCACCGTGAATACTACCTGACAAAAAGGGATATTTCCACTTTGTGCACCTAGGTGATATCACCAGGTGCACAAACTGGAAACATTAGTATCCCTTGTTGACCTTGGAATCAATTCACCTAAGCCATATTTCCCCTAGGTGCATAAAGTGGAAGCAATACGTATCCTATATGCACCTTGGAGTTAATTCACCTGGGTGACAAGGGGCGACTAGAATTTATAAATTGTATTATGTATATTTAAATAAATTTTGTCAAATTTACTAATTTCAACTCATTAAAAATAGCACTTTATACTTTCATGGTTATTAACATTTGAATTAGAATTATTTACGGGATATTTACCATGTAAATTACATGTAAATATCCCGTAAATAATTCTAATTCAAATCTTAAAAATATCTAAACTAGAAATAGTTCATGTCCTGAGGCGGGATATATTTTTCAAACATTTATAATATTGTGTAATTAAAAATTCAGTATAAAAAAAAGTAGCGTTATTTAGCTTCGATCTTCTGTAAGGTGGAGGTACTAGTTACCCCCTCAAGCTCAAGATGCGAGGGGTAAATTCTATGACCTATCTCTCTTGAAGCCTTTTTTTAAAAAAAATGAGATTGTATTTTATTACTTTATCGGCGTGATAAATATGTATATTCATGCATTAGCTACAATTCTATTATAGTCTATCTAGTTTTATTATATTTTAATTACTAAGTAATTTTTCGAACATTTATAATAATGTTAAAATCAAAAATTAAGAATATTAACTACAGTTTTCTAGTAGTACGAGACTCTAAGCTGAGGATAGACAGATGGACAGACTAAATTAACATTATTGTTATGGCGGCAGACGTAGGTGAGATGGTTATAGCTAGGCGGACTAAGAAAAGTCCTACCACCAACCAAACCAAGAAGATAATTTCTGCGACCTCTAGACCTGATGTATGTCTATGTTTGTTTATGTTTGTATGTAGTGTCACCCACTAGACCACAGAGGCGGTTAATTTTAAAAATGGAACAGATTGTACTGAGCACTGCACATCAAGTGTAACAGTTGTACTACGAAAGCCGCCTCTATTACAATAATGTTAAGGGTGGTCTCTAGGTCAAACTGTTACGCTTGATGTAGTGTCGTTGTACATTGAAAGAAAGAAAGAAAAATTTAATGACTTGCACAAGCACAACACATCACACAGGTACATTTACAATAAAAGAAACCATCAGTGCAAGGCCAATAGGCCCCTGTCTCATCATTTAGCTTCCACGACATTCGCATAATGCTGCAGAAGCGCTGGTATTATAACAGGGCCCAGGCGATGGCATTAATTACCGATTTGTTTTATTTTATTAATCTATCGATTTGTTCTTAACACTTGCCTCCATGTTTATTCTCTCTCTCTTTCTTACACAGGCAATGTTGTTTACAGAGTAGGTATAACATACGTAAGCAAACAGAATCATTCAAACAACAAAAACAATAGAACTCGAATTGTTCAACCTTATTAAGCTGTATTACAAAAACACGTTAAAATACTGCGCAAATAAGCTTATTATATTCAGTAACGAATTGTCAAGAGTATTTTATAGTAAAAAAACATTCCTAACCTAAAGCAAGAAGTAGTGTTCATATGAATTAATTATAATTAGGATCACTGACCGCTTCGTTCAAGGTTAGGTACGTTATAATAGAAACAAGACGGATAAAAATTCTAAATAATTTAATTTACATTACAATCAAATTATTTTATCTTTGAATTATTTTTTTGAGGCCGTTAAGCCGCTTATTTAATGTATTGTCTAATTTAATTTATGTGATGATAGAAATAAATGTGCTTATGTACAGACGACAGCACATCAAGCGTAACAGTTTGACCTTGAGACCGCCCTTACTGCGTTCGTAATAGAAGCGGCTTTCGTAGTGCAACTGTTACACTTGATGTGCTGTCATCTGTACTTTTTTGTTTGTAATCACATTTAACTGCCTCTGTGGTCTAGTGGTTGAGACCACCTACTTCAGATCTAAAGGTCCGGGATTCAATTCCTGTACAACCCTTGATTTAAGGTTATTGTAATACAGCGGGGGTTGACTGGGGTGATGTAGGGGTTTTAACGACCAAAAAAACTGGTACTCTTTACGACAGTAGTTAATAGAACTGTGGTCCAATTTATTTGCAAAATAAACTTAACATATCATGTTCAAAGAGAAACTTTTTTTGCATGCGTTTGAATTGTAGCGTCTGCGACAGGCGACGCTGCGAAGGACGCGGCGGGTGAAGTAGTGGGTGACGCAACGAGGGACGCGGCGGTTGAAGCGACGGATGACGTCATAAAGGACGCGACAAGCAGGGAGAGGTGTGAGGCTGGCGGTGGTGTCGTGGCAGGATGTGAGAAAGCTGCGGTAGCCATAGCAGGCACCGCAGTGGATGACGCCCTGTCCACCGCTGCGGACTACGCGGCGGGTGCAGCGCCGTAAACAGCTATTTCGTATGCCCCACTTCATCAAATAAACGACGTAGCGACGCACGCTACCTCTCCATAAACAGGGAAAACACTTGATGCCGCCCAGGCCGCAGGCTGCGCACCGTGCCGCCTGACGCCCCGCGTTTCGTTGAACGTGGCAGAGACACCGCAGATTTACAATTTCAAGTTGGCCGACTATCGAACAACTAAATTGCGTGCTTTCATAGGCCGCAGACTTAGTTGGTGACAGTGTTGCTAGCGCGGTGACGTCTGCGAGAAAATACGGAAAAACAACGCACTACTTCTTAAAATAATAAAAAGAAGACGAAAACAGAACAAAACATTTAGGGTGCATCCGTGCATAAGTGACAGATAAGAGCGTGGGAAACATCATACCTTACATTCTAAACCTTGAAGTTACCCAGATAAGTTTTTTAAGAGGTAGCCTTTTTTGGACTTCGTCGATCAGCAGTTCTATTTTTTTTTATTTGTTACAAGTAGAGAATGCAGAGATCGACTGGGCGGCTGCGTGCCCGTCGGCAAAAATCCAAGCGTGGGGAAATCACGCGCACGGGTCTGGTCATACTCCATCTTACCGTGCGACTGACTAACTAAGTTGTATAGTCTGCGAACTTGCCTACTAAGCCCGTTCTATTATGCTATCGGCCGTTATGATGTGCGGGCTATCATAAGATTCTATCTATCAATTGCTTGAGATGATGTTACGCGAGTATCCAATGCATCTTGTAACACTCAAGTTACCGATAGAAAATTGCCGACTTTTCTTTCTTTGCCTACGGTCTTACGCAAAAGCCTTCTGCAGCAGGCAGTAACTCTAATCAACTGACATAAAGTTTAAAATCTTTCCCAAATATCGTTTACACAGTATATTGTTGTTGTGCATGTCTTTGCAGTTTTTATTTCTGTAGACAAGCCTTCTGGCCAGTTGTATTTTATAGATGCATGCTGTGGGAACTCAGACCTATCTAACCACAACCTGTTCTCTTTTCATTTAGGTGGAGTCACCCCCACCCCTTGACGCGCACTCTGCAGGGGTTTTACTTGACGAAATATGTGACCATTGATGTGGATTAACGTATTGATAATTTCAGACACACGATTCGCAACTAAAACCTTCTGTGAGGCTGATTGTTTTACCATGCCAAAACTATTGTCATAAGGACCGCTCCATACAGCTCTTACCTTGGAATTGAAACCTGCTTGATGGGCGCTACTTTGAACTTACCAGCCCAATGCACATGAATACAATCCACATTAATTACACGACTGTATACACGTATGCCCAGCAGTGGGCGTCTCTCGGCTGATATGATGATGATGATAATGCAACCGCTGACTAAGCCACCTGCGAGAAATCGTAGAAGCCGTGTAATTAATTCTCTTTGAATATCGGTTAACTTGGTTCCTCTCTTGAGATACTCCTCCATCTTGGAATCTGTAAACCTGATAAGTAAGGAAGTCCGTCTCGGTAAGTATGACATTTGTCTAATATTTCTTTCGGGACTGGTTCATCCTAGGCAATTCCCGAAAGCCAAAGCTTTTGTTTCATTATCTTTGCTGCGATAATACATGGATGTGATCTAGCGTAAAGGATCATACAAACATGCTATATCTGCTATAATTTTTCTTTTTGTTTCAGGTTGTACAGCAACCTGAAACTTAAAGCAAAATTATAGCAGATAGCCTTCTCGAGCATCACCGTGTAGCGGATCCCATGGGAACTATGTTCCCAGGTAATACCTAGTATTTTTATTATTGTGTTCATTTTTAGATACAACTTTTCTTTGTCTTCCTGATCTCCATTCTTTTCCCTTAGCCTGTTTATCAATTCCTTACTGTTGCTAGTCCATTTCTGTAGTATGAATCCTCCATTTCCTAGTAATTCAGACATTTGATTGTATATCATGATCCCTTTTTCAACACTTTCACATCCTGTTATTATGTCATCCATATAGAAATCCGCCGGTACATCCATTTATCGGTACACGCGTACCGATAAATGAAGGTACATGATAACGACACTTATTTTCAAAGACTTCTTTTATAGATAATGCAAGCGCTGCTGTCAAGGATTATAAACTTCTCAGAGTAACCTTTGGTATAGCCTGTGCACCATTTCTGACACAAATAGCTCTTCAGCAAGTCGCTTATGATGAGGGCGATAACTATTTATTCTCTTGCAGCTCAAAAGTTATCACGGATTTCTATATGGATGACATAATGACATAACATTTCTGAAATTTGTTTAACTGCTGACAGTGTGTAAGAATGTATTTTGTAATTATATCTGTATTTTTCTGGACAAAATGGACATTTAACATTTATTTGTCACACTAGTGATTTAAATTTTGTAACACTAGAATTGAGATTAAAATTTATGTTCTAGGGCTCGATATCTGTTAGTAATAAATTCTTTGAATTGCTCAAAGATAGGCAATTCTTCTGACGAGTTATTGGTGACATTGAACTCACACAGTTTTCTGGATTTCACATCTAGCTTTAGATATTAGCCATATAGATAATAAGTGTAAGCTGGTAGTGTAGTGTGTGGTGTGTGCTTTAGTATAAGTATAATAATGAATTATTATTATATCCCAGTTACTAATATCAATACCGAGATTTTTCGAACCATTAAAATAATCACCGTGGTATCAATTAACTCTTTAGGGCCCTATGCAAACTCAATCGTAATATTGTGTTGGAGTTTTTATATACAGGGTGGTGTCGTCACATGACAATTATTTGAAAGATGGGCTATATTACTTCATAGTAATGTTTTGCCACTTTCAAAAACATCTTATTCATTTGATAATTTTATGACATTTGTATGAAATAATATTGGCTGCATTTTTTCATAGAAATGTCATGAAATTATCAAATGAAACTAACTTAATCAAATTATAAAACAGACCTTTTTTTGACGGACTATTGCTGTTGTCTGCGGATGGCCTTTATATAGCGTAATCGGGGTTTTAAGTAGGCGAGAATCTTGTTAAGTCCTCAAACCTTGAGGGGCAAATTTGCCTCTGGAGGATTTTTAATCTCCAAGCATCACCTCAGGGGGAGGTGTCCCGCTGACGCTTAGTCTCCAGGGCCAGGTGGTAGCTAGTTAAGCGGACTTAGAAAAACAATACACCAAACAAACCGAGCAGACAATTTATGGGCCCACGGGGGTAGAACCCCGAACCTCTAGATCTGAGGTAGGTGGTCCCAACCTATAGGGCATAGAGGCGGTTAGCGTAACACCTGTAACTTTGACAGACCTTGCGCCGTCCCAATAAGAGCCATTTTTGTTGTAACTGTTGCGCTTAGTGGTAAATTTATTGTTGCTTAGATTTTGAGTATTGACTTCTAATTTGTAGTGGCAATGTTTGTACAGGAAGTTTAATATTCGTTCATCACTCGGTACCTTATCTGGGTCACTCAAAAGCTGGGACAGGGAGCAATCTAAATAGAAAACTGCCTAATCAAAATTCAATAAAGGAAAAATTTCAATATGGACGCCGTAATTAGGTCGTTCAAATCTTTTGTGTTTTTGATTTTATATTCTAGAGATTTTTAATGCTTTTAGAATGGAATAAAGTAAATATGTCTATCCAACTAATGCAAGTTAGGCGCCTGGGTGGTTTTACCATTATCTTGTAATAAAAAAGATCGAAGCAGTCACCCGAATGGTGGATGATCGCAGGTTTGCATCGCCACCATCGCCATCAGTATCATTTCAATCGAATGACGTCTACTGAGACAAAGACCTCTCCTACTAATTTCCACTAATTATTCCCTCCGCGTCAACTCTCTTTACGTCGAGTCGCTGCGGTCACGTTGAATCTCACGCCGTCGCGTACAGCTTTCAAGGCAAGATTCAACTCCCACGATCGGTGCTGCGCTACACGCACCGCGCCTATATCTTCAAACATTTATAATTCAACCATGACTTAGGATTCTTAGTTTTTATTTTAATTTAGGTTTGAAAGGGTTTGCTATAATTAGGTTTGAAAGACACTCGTGCTTAGAAAAATGTCTAAACTAGAAAAAAAAGAATATTTAAGGCGATGCCCAAAAGATCACTGTTAATCGCAGACTAATTATGTTATCTACACTGCCTGCCCTTTCTAACTGTTTACACAAACGGTGACGTGGAAACTAAGTGGTCACCAATTTAAAAATAATAAACTTTATTTATTTTTTGCCTTTCATGTTTCAGCACCCGTTGGTAAGCCCATATGTAGGGTCGCCTGGGTAGGTACCACCGCCTTTCTTAATTCAGCCGTGAAACAGTTCGCTGTAGGGAAAGGTAGCCAGTGTGGCACCACTGGGCATGGAAGGAATTTTATCTTCAGGATGACACCTGCAATACTAAGTGATGTTTACCTTGTTATTGCTGGTGTCTATAGGCGGCGGTTACCACTTACCACCAGGTGGGCCGTCAGCTTGTTTGTCATCTAGTTGTAAAAAATACGCTTCTGCTGACAAATATCTTTTAACATTTAGGCAAAACGTAGATAATTATTAATAATGGAGACTTTAATTCGACCTTAGTATCCCTATATTCGTATCTACACATGTAAATATTTTTTATTCTTAAGGGAAAAGGTCTTCACCTGATGGTAAGAGATGAACAGGCCGAAGATGGAAGCGAACTACACCAGGATTCGGCAATCATACAGGATCTGGCTGTCTTACCTCAAACTGCCGGAACACAAGAATGCTGTTAGCATGGCGGCCGATGGAGTAAGATAAAATTGTTGCAGCTAGCCAGGAGGACTTGAAAAAGCCCTGCTACCAAACCGAGCAGGAAACCCACGGAGATTTGAGCCCCGGACGTCTAGATCTGACATAGGTAAGTGGTCTCAACTAGTAGACCACAGAGGAGGTTTTTTTTCTTATATCATTAAGGTGCCAATCAAGCATACAGCTCACCTGATGGTTATCGGTTACCGTAGCCTATAGACGCTTGCAACACTAGGGGTATCTTTTGCGCGTTGTCGACCCCAATAGTTCCGAGTTTCGATGTAAAGAAGCTTATCGGTCGGGTCAAGCGCTAGATCAGAAGGCTGCACGTATGGCTATATATGGCAAATAACTCAACACCTAATGTGAAGCAGTAAGATGATTCCATACGGTGATCCCACAAGGAGGATCACCAGAGGTGAGGGTCGTGGGAAGCCGATGGATAACGGCATCGCGGGACAAACTAGCTTGAAGATCTTTGGGAGAGGCTCGCAACGAACGAGTAAAAACGATGTACCTACTAATAAATGTACAATGTAGAAAGAAGAAAAGAAATACTTTTTGTTTCTTTTATTTTTCTTTTTATTATAAAATGATGATGACGACTGTATTATTAATTTAAACTCCTATTTATTTGTGTTATTAATTTATTCAAATCAATTTAACAATCACCAATTACATTATTTTCGCCTCGCTCACACGAGTCCCTCGCACAGATCACATTCTGTCACAGACTCTCGACCAACGCACCTCATGTCACTTTGACAACACTCTATGATACATCTTCCCTTTCAGATTCTCTTTCAGACAGCATCACATAGTCCCTATAATAGCTGGGAGTTTTTATATTTCTTTTAGGCCTACCTATATTGTTATTAGCATTTCTAGTATAATTGGTAGAAGTTTCACATTCGCTTGTATCTAAAACTTTAAACATAGTATGCTTATCAATATTTGAAATTCCAGATCTATTATTATTTAAGACCAAATCAGTAGCCGGCACTGTTACAATCATTTTATTATCACTAGATTCCTCACATTGGTATGTTTTCTCTGGAGTTAAGTTTATAACTTTGGATGGCTTAAACTGTGATGTATTCCTTCTTAAAATATTACCCTTGTCGTCTTCAATAATAATAGATCTTGGTGATCCATGGAAATCTTTAACTTTAGCTGGCAACCAAACATTATGTTTTAAATAAACAATATCTTGTCCTTTATGAAATTTATGATTAGAAATTCTAGCAGTTTTATCATAACAAAATTTATTAGAAACATCTTTCTTGTTTTGATATACATTAAAATTTTCTACAACCCTGGGGAATAACAATCTATCATGGATCGGTAATTAAGATCGAGTTAACCGGCTAAATAACAGTTGTGAAGGTGAGTATGGAGAGCCCTGAATAGGAGTATTTCTGTACTCTAATAACAAATATTCTATATCTAATTTACTTTCATTACACTTTTATAACATGTTTTTTGCAATACCTACAAATCTTTCTATAAAACCATTTGATTTGGGATATAATGGACTTGAAGTTTTTATATCAAATCCCCAATCTCTGGCAAAACATTTGAATTCCCATGAATTGAATGGCATATTATCTGCTCTCAATATCTTAGGTATACCGTGTGTGGCAAAAATGCTTTTCAAAATCTTTATTACCGTTACCGAATTTAATGAAGACACTTTGATCAATTCAAACCACTTAGAATAATAGTCTGCAATTATTAAAAATTACTACCAGCTAAATTCAAAAAATCACAACCAATAATTTCAAATGGCAAATTGGGCCTTTTATCCAAAATCATGTACTCTTTAGCTTTCTTAACACTATATTTCTGACATAGTCTACATTCAGTTACCATATTCATGACATCTAATTTAATTTTAGGCCAATAGAACAAGGATGCAGCTCGAATTTGTGTCTTATTTACACCAAAATGCGATTCATGAACTTTTTTCAGTAACTTGTTTCTTAGTACTACAGGAATTATTATTTTATGACTGAGATACACAACTGAATTTTCATAATAAATATCTTTTCTTAATTTGCAATATGGTTTAACAATATCTGGCACTTTATCTATTTGTCTTGGCCAACCTTTTTTGTAAAAACTAATTATTGTCTGTAGGGTTAAATCTTTGGCTGTTTCTATTTGAATCTCATTCATATATTCATTACTGACATTTACTGTATGAACTACCTTATCTAAAGACTTATCACAATCATCAATTTTTGCTTTGCTTGATGCTCTACTTATTGCATCAGCAATTAACATTAAAGAACCTTTTATATATTGCAAATCAAAATCATACATGGACAACTTAATTCTAATTTTACGTAACCTTTGTGAACTAATCTCATGTAATTCTTTATTCATTAAGGCCACTAACGGTTGATGATCTATTTGAATTGTAATATGTCTCCCATATATATAATAATGGAATTTTTGGCATGCAAATAAAACTGCTAAAAACTCTTTGTCTATCTGTCCATACTCACATTCAGTTTTACTTAAACTTTTTGATGCGAATGCTATTGGATGATGATTTTGTATAAGTACACTACCTATAGCATTTTGTGAGCTGTCTGTCTGTATAATAATTGGAAGATTGGAATTAAAATACTGAAGAACAGGAGGATTAATAATTAACTGTTTTATGTTATTAATACAATTGGTGTGAATTTGGTTCCACTGAAAAATAACATCTTTTTTTAAAAGTTCCCTAAGGGGACCCATGATATCTGACAAATTTGGAATGAAATCTCTAAGATAATTCACCATTCCCAAAAAACGTTGTAAACCCTTCTTATCAGTTGGCATGTCATAGTTTGATATTGCTTCTATTTTCTTACTATCTGGCAATAAACAACCATCTACAATTTCATGACCAAAATATCTAACAGTTTTTGGTAAATACTGAAATTTTTTAACATTAAATTTTACATTCAAATCACTTGCTCGCGATAAAACTTTGCTCAAAGCGACATCATGTTCTTCTTTTGTATTTCCAAATATTAAAAAATCATCTATACATATAAATATGTTATCTATGTCATTAAAGTGCTTTTCACAATTTTCTTGGAAAATTTCTGCCGACACATCTAGGCCAAAAGGTAAGACATTAAATGAATATGTGCCAAACACTGTTGAAAATGTACATAACTTTTTGCTAGCATCTGATAAGCCAATCTGAAAAAATGATTCTTTGAGATCTAGTACAGAGAAGAACTTTGCCTTACCAATTTTAGTCTTCAAATCATTAATTGTAGGGATCTCATAATATTTTTTCAGTATACATTTATTTAAGGGTTTCGGATCTAAGCATACGCGAATAGAATTTTCGTCTTTTTCTACAACAACAATTCTGTTTATCCATTCAGTAGGTTCCTCTTGTTTGGTAATAACACCTAGCTGACATAAGCGATCCAACTCAATTTTTAATTTTTCTTTTAATTTTATAGGTACTCTATGCGGAGGTTTGGATACTGGTTCAGAATCCGGTTTCAATTTTATGTCATACTGTTTAGGAAACCGGCCTGACCCTGTAAATACATTAGAAAAGTGGTTAATGATTTTCTCTTTATCAGTATATATATTATTTTCTTTATTTATATTATTTACTAACTTTCGCTCAATTAAACCTAATAATACACAACTATCTTTTCCTAATGTGGGCAGATATCCTGATTCGGTAACAATAAAGTCAATAAAACATTTTCTTGGTCCTAATTGAATCTCTAATAATACCGAACCATGAACCTTTATATTAGACCTATTATAGGCACTTAATTTTATTTTACATTTCTTTAATTTGAATTTTTTACATTTTATCAATTTTTCATATACTTGATAAGGAATCAGATTTACTTCTGAACCTGTGTCTAATTTGAATTTGACATATATACAATTTTCGAGCAACAATTTTTCTTCCCAACAAATATTAGTGATATGTGATACAGACCCACAGTAATATTCCTCTTCGCTATCTGAATTGCTTGATTTTATGTTTTTTATAGCCCTTACATTACATGATTTGGTACGGCACACTTTAGCAAAATGATTTAGCTTTTTACACTTCGTACACTCCTTTCCTCTTGCAGGACATCTTTCTAACATGGCTATATGCTGCTGACCACACCATTTACAGTTAATAAGCCTTTCTTCTGACGCTTTATTTTTATTTACGGCATCCACTTGTGAAACAGATTCTCTCAACTGGACTTCCTGTATGTGTTTCTTATCTAGCTCTGCAATTCTCAGCCTCTTTATAACATCCTCCAAGGACAAGTCACCTTCCACAAGCAATTTACTCTAGGATTTGAGATTGGCTGTGCCTAAGACCAATTTGTCTCGGAGTGCTTCCTTTTCTGCACTAAAACCACAGTTTTTTATAAGTTTGGTGACATCAGTTAAAAACATATCAAAGATTCCCCCTCTCTTTGCTTTCTTTCATAAAATAAATATCTGCTATACAATATATTCTTCTTAGGCTCACAATACTTCTGAAATTCTTCTAAAACTCTTTTGTAAGTCTTGTCGTCCTCTTTGAGGTTAAAATTATTATACACTTTTAACCCATCCTCACCCACTAAATTTAGAAGAATCGCCAACTTTCTTTTATCACTTTTTTCTTCTAGATCTGCTGCAATTATGTAAATTTCAAGAGCTTGTCTAAAAACCCTCCAATTTTCCGACAAGTTACCGGTCAGAATTAGTTTTTCTGGGAGATAGCACTGCATTGTCATGTTGTGTTCTTATACGACTGCGCCATGTATTATTAATTTAAACTCCTATTTATTTGTGTTATTAATTTATTCAAATCGATTTAACAATCATCAATTACATTATTTTCGCCTCGCTCACACGAGTCCCTCGCACAGATCACATTCTGTCACAGACTCTCAACCAACGCACCTCATGTCACTTTGACAACACTCTATGATACAACGACGGTTTTTACTATCGCTTGAATGCTGTTTATTGACAAAACACGTCCTCCATCGACTTTCTCAGATCACTGTCATATTTTAAAATAATCATTGTCTGTCAATTTTTTGAACGTAGAACGCTGGTTCTACGTTCAAAAAAATGACGCGGCAATTGTACAAGTTTTAGATAATATACAAATATATTATCAAATGATAATAATTAATATAAATAATACTGTTTTGTCATATACAAAATACATGAATGTCAATTACATAGAAATACGAAGTAAATTTGAACTGTTTTACACAATATTGATACATAATTTGGATAATAGATGGCGTTATCATCCGTTGAACTGCGCTATCATTGTTTTAATCTGTAAATACTAAGTCTTTGTGTTATTATGAAAATTGGCTTCCTGGAATACACGTATAAGAGCGATTTGGCTTTTATTCACGGCAAATCCCACTCGTAGACCTCAGAATTTATTCATTCAGCAATAAAATAAAATTCAATTGCTGAATTTAAACGCTGAAAACAAGACGCTAAACGACTACTATTATTAGGTATGTATGTTGACGTCAGTCAGTCCACGTCGTCTAGATTCCTGACCTAGCCAACATCTAGCTCCAACCTTGGCCGGGTCGCTCACCGAGAGAATGTGACAACTACTTCGGGAAAAGTATTCTGTTTTTAATATACAAAGTTAACAGTAATAGCGTTATTGAAATAATACAGTAAAATACACAGTTTTATTTGAGTATAACCTTTAACTAGCATTTTACCACTACATTAATCTTTATTACAAATATTGTATTAATTTCATAATGAATATTATTGTTATTTATTATAGGTTATAAAATACCTGATATAGTTAAATATCATTCACAGCTTCAAAAAAATACTTTCTCTTTGGCGCCATTTATTTAAAATAATTTCAAATAGAGCCTTGGAATTTGGCCCATAAAATATTTGTGTAGTTTTTAAATCAAGTGACAGTAGTGGACAAATGTTTCCTTTGTGTAGGTCAAGAAGTATTACAATCGTAGGTGTCGGATGTTGAAATAGAATATTTCGATATTGTAGGGTGGACGTTAGCTCATAAACGCAAATACAGATAGACTAGAAGAATTTCACAGGGATATCCCAAGTCCTGCGTGGCTCAGTGGTCAGAGCAGTCGCCCGGATTGCAAAAGGTCGCGGGTTCGATTCCTGCCTCAGGACGTGAAATTTTTCTAGTTTTATTATATTTTAATTACTAAGTAATTTTTCAAACATTTATAATAATGTTAAAATAAAAATTAAGAAGTATTACAATGTTTTCCACTCGCATTTTTCAATGCAATAGCTGTAGAAATAACAAAACACATCAGGCATGGCCCAAAATATAACACAAAAAATAAACTTGTAAATTTTAGTGTTATCCAATATTTTTATCAAATGCTATTTTAATCACATTTTAATGTTTTTGACGCGTTTAAACGCCTATTCTATTGTAACAATTACAAATAAAGAAAGAAAACGATGAAAAATTATATGCTCCAGGCGGGAATCGGAGTACGGTAAAGAAATTAGCAGATTAAAGATACGGAAAGATTATGACGACCGACTGGTCGAGCGGTCTGTACCCCTTGCTATGCAGGCTACTCGGTCAAGAGGTCCCGGCTTCGAATCCCGGTAGGAGCAAATGTTTGTATGATGAATACTAGCATTTGTTTACGAGTCATGGATGTTTATATGTTTATTTAGTATATTTCTAATATTTATATACATATTATTATCATTATTTATCCGTTATCTAGTATCCATAACACAAGCTCATAATGATGCTTACTTTGGGCTAGATAATAGGTGTGAGTGTATGAATATTATTATTATTACCTAGTGCTCCGGTGGCGTAGTGGTATTCGCGTCTGTCCGGACATCAGGAGAAGCGGGTTCGATTACCGCCAGGGGCATATATTTTTTCTTAGTTTTCTTTCTTTATTTGTAATTGTTGCTATTTTGATGAGTGTCATGATAACAATGTCATTATCATATTGTCTTAGGCCACCGTTTTTAACAACTTTAAGCATTCTTTTGAGCATGCAAAGTGATTTTTTGAATAATACGTATGAATATTAATACTATTTCATATACAGCTTCAGTTTAATTGTGCTAAAATACACTAGAGTGTTACATATTTGACTGAAATAAATATCAATTTCCTCTTCACGTTTCTTGGCACATATTTGCACTTCTCCGCCTCAGTACCGGCACGGGTCGTTGTCAGTCAATTAGATATATTGTTACATAATAATAATTATACACTCACACCTATTATCTAGCCCAAAGTAAGCATCATTAAGAGCTTGTGTTATGGATACTAGATAACGGAGAAATAATGATAATAATATGTATATAAACATTAGAAATATACTAAATTAACATATAAACATCCATGACTCGTAAACAAATGCTCGTACTCATCATACAAACATTTGTTCCTACCGGGATTCGAACCCACTCGGCCAGGCGGTCGTCATTATGGTGTGTAATTTGTCAATCAACTTAGAAATAGAAGTTAATTATAAGAAATCGTGGTGTGAGTTGATTACTGAGTATGCTACAAAATGATTAGTTTTAATTTTGTTTCATTTGGATTATTGGTTCTCTAAAAATAGTTGGTAAAGTACTAAAGAGTAGAGTTGAAGCTATGGATTTAAACTTGAAACCGTCTTTACTGCGTTTGTAATAAAGGCGACTTTCGTAGTGCAACTGCTGCACTTGATGTGATAGAATTGAACATGTGTTTCTCCCATGTAGCCCAGCAGTGGGACGTATATTATCTGATGATGATGATGAAATTGAACAGATCATCGAAAATTTTGCTTGGGCCTGGCCTTTAAGGCTTTGACGATTTGTTTATGTCCAACTACGTAGTATTTATTTATTTTTAATTTATGAATAAAACATTAAATGGCGTAACTAAAATAATAGAGACAGGTTTTGACAAACATGTCGCGTGACGTCACTCTGAACACAGAGTGACGTCACGCGAGGTCGCTGGCCTAGGCTCGAGGTTAGGCAAACGTTTGTTTGGCCTAAGTCACGTCACGGGTACCCTTTGAAATGATTTATTTTTTTGGCTAATGGCTATTATTGTTTCGTTGTAATTTTAATTTAAAGAAGCTATATTGTTTTGTATTTTAATTTTTAAAAACCAAATAGAATTTACGACATTACAACTCAATAAAATTTTCTCTGTAGATTTAATACGTCTTTTCGCGCACTACCACATAGTACCATAGCAGCTCGCTTTCGGATTCGAAATTCAAACTATCGTCGATGAATAATCTCGTGCGTTTTCGCGGCTTCACATTTTGCTCGTGAACCTCGCTGAAGTCCTGAGTTTTGGTCCTGGAGGCTCAGCTGTCAGTCCGACATAGTTACATTTTGTACAGTGACTGAAGCACAGCCCTGGTCTCGACAGAAGTCTGCTTCTTTTGACAGATAACAATACATACCATGGATTGTTAAACCAAAGAACATATCTATAAACTAGTTGAACTGTTTCTAATATATCATATAGTAAGCAGTAATTATTTCCACTCTTGTAATAATTGTCATCCAAAAGAAGTCGAAGTACATTCTGTATTTATGTACAAACCTACATACAGTTTATAGACGGCTAGCGTCTAAAAAACACATTATATCCAACTGCAACCGATGTTGAGTTCCTCAACTTGTTTTCGGGAGTGAGTGAACTTTTCCGCAGTGTGAGTGTCACACACACATTCACAAATACATACACTACACACATTGGCAGGCTCAAGGTGTGAGTTGTGTGAAAGTTGCTCGTACGCTTGTTTGAGAATTGTATTTAAGATAGATTCTGGTTAGTTTATTATTCTATACAAAATTACTATCGAGAAGTAAGTGCCAAATATAAACTGGGGATGATAATTTAGTAATTTCACACAGAAAATTGTTATCCGTAGCTGCTTATCTAAAAAAAACACATTATTTTTATCACCTTTCTTTAATTTCCGTACATTATATTATGATATCGAAGAATAATTTATTTAAACTTATTAATTAAACTATTAATTTCATAACACACTAAGTATGTAAATGTTCTAATTCCTAAAAAAATATTTGTTATGGTCTAAATTCCTAGTTATTAAAATAATAATAGCATCGATAAAACGAATACACTATATTCTTTATAATAGTACCACAGTGTAAAACTGCCAAAATGTTGAGCCCTAGTGTACGAAAGATTGCCTATGTGTGAGTGTGTGTGTGTGTGTGCAAGCGCAATAGCATGTGTGGGTTCGATCCAAGAACACGTCGATAATTACGTAGAGAGGACAACTTGTCAAAAGCTTAATAATTACTGAATTATTGGAGATCGAATCATTATTATGTGTATTGACGTCATACGACCGGTAAGTTAGGACATCGTTTTTAGTTTATCTACGTCAAACTAACGTAAAGTTAAAGTTACAATTCAATGAAATATTTGTTTACCATAAAACTTATTTTATTCACTATGAAATAAAGCCCATTAGCTATTCAATTGCATTGTTTCACCTTGCGATGATTTTTAATTTATGACACTGCTTACTCCACTAGCGATTTTGTCCGGCGGTGTTTTAAGTTATATTGTACAAGAACTGTACATTTTTCTGACTAAAGAAGGGACCTATATGCTCTTTTAAATTATAATCTGTATCTGTGCCAAATTTCATCTAGATACGTTCAGCCGTTCTGGCGTGATTGAGAAACAAACATACATCCAAACTTCCGCAATTGTAATATTAGTATTATTAGGATTAAGAGGAGTATATGTATAGGTAATTAAGAGAGGTATATCAATAAAAGCTTCGTTTTAAGTAAAACTTTAGATAGGTACATATTTTAGGCTCAACATTATATGAAATTAAGGTAACCTTTTTTATGGCTAAATATTCAAATAAAAAAGTAGAACGCGAAAATAGGCACCAACCTTTCAACTTAAACTCAGTGACCTCAAAATCTGGTTCAACCTTTTTTCTAAACTGACCTATCCCTGTTGCCAGGCAGCTTCTATTTAAGCATAGATAAGCATAAAGTAAACAAATAGGCTTAATTAGAACGAAAGGATTTACGTCATTAAATTTTATTAGGGAGATAGAGCGAGGCAGAAGTTAGAAACATTTATTAATTTGTTTTTGAATCTATCTTCTATTTCTTAATTCTGGACGTATTCAATAGAGTTTCTCAATTCGGTTGGTATGTTTTTTTATTGGAGAATGCTTTAATGGCTTTTTTGCGTACTTGAATATATTATGATTGAATATCATACTTAAGTATAAAGATCCTGCAATTTTTTTTTAATTTAAATTTGTTAATTATTGTTATTATAAATACTTATATAAATTTATATTATCTGCTAAGAATATCATATAATTTTAGAACATCATTTGTTAAATGGAAATACCTACTTTAGTTAAGTATATTCATTTTTAGCACTATCAATAAAATACATGACGAAAACTAATGTATATAGCGAATCTAAAACCTTTGCCAATTCAGCTACTATTTCAATCACAGTTTCACACACACACACACACAATTGACACAATAAACAACACTACTACAGTCACACAGTCTCAAAACACACCATTAGATAACCACACTTATAGCTAAACGTATCTATGTTCAAACCTGACCTAGCCAAAGTCAAGGCCAGTTGCGGCCTCGTGTCTGGTCTACCGCGTTGTTCTAGGGCCCGAGTCGTCTGTCCTTTGTCTAACAAGGTCGGGGGGCCGTCAACCTGCGCTATCGATCTAATGCGCGCACGCATGCCGCGTTCAATGTAGCGACAAACATGCGCAAGAGTGTTTCGTGTTTACTTATTTATTTACTATTAGTGTCGGTCGGATGTTGCTATAAAAGTATGCTATGTCCTTTCTACGGTTTCAAACTATCTCCATACCGAATTTTACTTGAATCGGTATAGCGGCTTAAGCATGGAAAGGTAACATATAGACAGATAGTTACTTTCGCATTCATAGTATTAGGTATGGATTGATGTAAATAAAAAAAGAGAAAGAGAAGAAAAGAAGAGAAGAGAATATACTTGACAGACAGACAGACAGATATACATTATGACATAGTTAGTTAACTTTTTTTATGAAAGACATACATATTATTATAGTATTTCTTGGTTTGAAAAAATATGTTTTTGAATTAGATATTTTTTGAGATTAACACTATCTTAGAAAAAAATCTTATATGAACGAAATGAGCAAAGATTCTAGCCACCTTACTCAACGTAGGAACATGACAATAAATGATAAAATAATCATATGCAGTGCTTGATTATCTAATCTAATCTGTCATCTCATCACATAACAGAACGCCAGCGTCTTACAATAGATACCTAACGTATGTCAAGTTTGTGGGTTGGCAACAAATTCAAATCATAGGTATTTTTGCTGAGGGTATTTCACTTTCTATTGTTCCTAGCAACAACACAGCAAGAAACGAGTTCTGTTCTCTAACTATGAAGTTCTTTATCACATCGTTCTAACTATCCAAACTAAGCCAAGAGGCACCCACTACTGGGCATAGGCCTCCTCAAGGATCTCCAAGCCGATCGGTCCTGCGCTGCTCGCATTCATCGGCTTTCCGGGTCACTCACCAGATCGTCGGTCCACCTTGTGGGGGAGCTATGTTGGAGGTACATATTGTTCAATCAATAACATCCCTTTTGAAATCGGCTATACAGTAGAGTAATAATGCTTCCCCATTCATCTATTATATGTATACAATCAGCTTACTTTATGGATTAAATACTAGCAAACGTTCGCAGCTCCGATCGCTTGGAAGTCGGATATCGTGTAAAAGGTAGGGTAGTCTCTGTCCTTTCATCATCATTATCATCACCAGCCTATACCTCCCACTGCTGGGCGGAGGCCTTCCAACATGGGAGAAACACATGAGGAGCTTGGGCCATAACACCACCACGCTGGCCCAATGCGGGTTGGTGGATTAAAGCAGATGCAGAAACAACCGGGACCAACGGCTTAACGTGCCTTCCGAAGCACGGAGGAGCTCGAGATTATAAACATTATCAAGATATAATATAAGATATAATTGATTTATATGCTGAGTTTCATTTAAATCGGTTCAGCGATTTAGGAGTGAAAAGGTGATCCAGACAGACAGACAGATAGTGCTTTAGCATTTTTAATATTACTTTAGATTCTATGTATGTTTTATTTCTACATACAATAGAATAGCAACCAGAGTGTCAATCACATAGCGTCTATTTGATTATACGTATTTTTTGGCGATTGCTTCAATATGTTGCACTTTTTCAAACTTTGTATCTGGCAGCGTATCCTCATAAAATGAACTGTATTTCAGTACACATAAAAGCTACTTTGCTGTATTTAGTAAGCAGCGGTACATTTATGTTGTTGATTTTTATGTACTTATAAATAGTACTTAATACTATCTAGACTATTCTATACTTTCCCAGAGTAATCTTTGATAAAATATTCTGGTGTCATAAATTTTATACCGATTTCAAAAAGTAGGAGGTACTGAATTCTACTGTATTTAAGTTTTTAACCGTCTTTAAAAAAAGGAGGAGGTTATCAATTCGTCTGTACGTTTTTTTTATGTTTGTTACCTCAGAACTTTTGACTGGGTGAACCGATATTGATGATTCTTTTTTGTTCGATGCGGAATATTTCCCATTTGGTCCCATAATAATGTTTTGAAAATCTATTGGGTAGTTTGGTTTTTAAATAAAAAAAAACTGGAAAAATTAAGTCGTCTACGTATGCAACATTGCGGATTTTTGCTTTCCTATGAATTTTTAGTGAAATAATACGATAGTAGAAAACAATATAAGCTCACGGTCACCCATATAGCTTTGACCTTCAAAAGTTATCACTAAAAATTGTAAAAAAAAAACATAAATTAAAACCGACTCCAAAAAACTGAAAAAGATAAAATAATTAAATGTAAGTAGGTACTCATCCCCTAGGAACATATTTTTGGTGTTGGTGCTAAGTTGTTTCCAGAAACCATAGATAGTGAAGCACCGACTCCAAAAATATGTTTCTAGGGGATAAGAATAAGAATAATAATAACTTTATTTGTCATTTTACAATGATGCTGTTACATAATATTTACAATAACATAATATAGGGATGAGTACCTGCGAAAATTTAATTATTTTATCCTTTTCCGTTTTTTGGAGTCGGTTTTAATTTTTGTTTAATTTTTATTTTGTTATAACATATGCTAATCTACTCAAAAATTCATCGTAGGTACCGTAGCAAATATTAGTGTCACTCCGATGACTGACTTGACACTGGCAGAATTCGATAAAATGAGAAGCCATTATATTGAAGAAGGAGAAGAAGAACATATACCTACTAAATCTAGGCCGATTTTAAATCTTCTTTTTGGTTCGAAAAGGTGTACTTTTTTGTTACGACTAGATGACAAACAAACATCAATCAAACTATAGCAAATTCACGCTAAGGCAGAGTTTGCTAAACAGTAAGCTGACAAATGGCTAAGTCGATATCACAGTAACTTGTGAAATAAAAAATAAATTTCTAGTCAAAGTGTGTAATTAGTTTACCTACACATTAAAATTACAATTTTAATGGATAGGTACCTCAAAGATTCTAATAATAATCATCTAGAACAACCTTATTTATAGCCTACAATGATCTTCGTAGTATTTTTGACCATACCTAAAGAACTTGGGGTTTAATTTCCATTGCACTTTCCTATGATTGTTCAAAGGCCTAAAAAATATGAAGAACTTTCATCGGAGCGACCTAATTCACCCCAAAACTGTTTAAAAATAACTAAATTGGTGAACCGCCGAGCTCACTATCGGGACAGGCCAATGAATAGTTTCAAAAGCCCCTAATGTTCACCTGTCCCGACGACCTCAGCAGCGCTTTGTCCTTCTTCTACTTTTTATGCCTTAGCTAATGGGAATTTAAAAAGTAAAAAAGGTAGTCTATGTCTGGCTGGGCTGAGTGCGTTTCTATCTGCGCTAAGTGAAATGTCATGCGTAATTTGAATTTAGAATTAATCAGTTATCTAAGGATGATGTTGATGATTAAGAATAGAAGGCAGTTAAAAAGTATAACTTAAATTCTTATGTTAAAATATTTTTTTCTGTCAAAAACTTATTTTGAGCAACTTAAGCAATTCTAGGAATTATTATCTATGTAGCTTGCGTCTAGTAGGTAGGTAGATTATTTATTGCTACACATCTATACGATAATAAATTAAATATCATTCTGAGCGTTCATTGGAAACTAGCATCTGTGACGTTAGTGTAATGTATTCTATCGTTTGTTGTTTATTTCGATTGTTCGTGGATCTATGACGGACCTAGGGCATTTGAAGGACTAGTGGCCGACTTCTATTAATATACGGACGACGGCCACCGCTACACCTCGGTGCATCAACGGCGAAAAAGAATCCGGAGTTCAATGTATCATAAAAAATAAAAAAAGAAAGAAGAATGCATTCGAGCCAACACAGCCGCACGTTCGGAAACCAACAGCTTCTGTTCAAATCTTTAGGTACGTCGAAACGATTGCTTTTAGCGAAATTAGTCAGAGTTCCCGAAAAACGCGGCCGACGACCCCACCGGGCAACACCTAAGTATTTTAGTCCCAAAATTCACATGTTTACATAACACGCTGGATTTTTTAAATAAACCTTGTACCGAAGGGCCAGAAAACACACACCAACTAAAATTTCGACGGTTGCGCTCGTGTGCGTGACACACACACGAAGACAACATAAAAATGCCCAATCGGTACATGTCGCACCACTACAATGAAGGGACGACGTAAGTCGCATACAAGTGCATAATTCGGCCGAGATGCAAAAAAAAATATTTGGCAATGCGGCCCCTACGCGCCCGCCAGTCGCCCGCCCGCCAGGGTTAGGTTAGGTTAGATTTTTTGGCTCAAAACGCTCGTTGGCGATTTTTTGAAAATAATTCAACGTCTACATCACTAGGAAAAGACGTCCTTCCTGCAACTTTTATGGCGCGCCAGTACGTCGCGATTTTTTGAATAAAGAACTCGGAGATCGCGTCACTCTAGTGCGAATCTAGTTTGAATTTGGAATTGAATTTGAAATTTATTTTTTAATTTCAATATTTATTTTTGACTGACGAGCGTTTTAGTCGAATCAACCTGGCAGTGGGAATAATTGTTTTTTTTTTAATTATACTTTATTTATTTTCTATTTTTTCAGAAGTCCGATGATGGCTTAATTTTTTCTATTTAAAATTAAAGTTTAAATTATTAAACAAAAGACTTTAGTGCATTGTGTCGTGTTGTGATTTTATTTAGAACATTATTTATTTTTTACTGGACTTCCGAGTGTTTTTGGTTGATATTATTTGGTAAGTAGTTTATTTTATTTTTAGTTTCTTATGCTTTTTAAAATATTTTGTTTTCTGTGTGTTAATATTTCTTTTATTACTTTTTTGGGTGTCCATAGAATCTATTTTTATATTTACAACCTATGTTTTTACATGTACCTATTTTATTTTATATACCTTTGATGATACATTGAGTATAATATTAACATTCAGAGACGTGACTGTCGCATAAAAACACTTCTTGGAATAGCGAAATGGTATAATTAAAAAAAGAAAATACGGGATGCTGCTAGACAAGCCCACAAGGACACGTCGTCCAGTGACGTCACTTACTAGGCACTGGCGAGAAAGTCGGCCATCTTGCCTGTGTGTTCTTTTTTTGAAGCCTACATAATGCGCGGGCGCCACACGGCCATAATGTATCTTTAGCCATTTAAAAATAGAGGGAACTACTATTTAAACTTGAAATGAAACCAAGATGTTATAAAATATTAATCTAAGTTATATCAAGTTTCACTGGAAGTTTAATTTATAATCTTAAACGTAGGCAAGTAACTAAAAAAATTAACTATCTTTTCTAGAGGGATTTTTTTTTCTTTAGTTAAGATATGTAAGTAGTAAATATTTCTCAAACTTTTAGCAACTAAACAATGCACTTTTATAGTAATGGTAATTATTTTAAATGATCTAATTGCTTCATTTATACCTTTTAGACGCATCGAAATAGGTTTCATCAGGGCGTTATTCAATAATCTAAATAATCAAACTAACCAGAAACTGTCTAAGATTTAACCGGCTATTTAATTGATGCCTGAAACATACACTGATGTGATAATTGAATAGAAATCCTAGATCCTCAGCAGTAGAATTAAAAACAAAACTTTATTGCACGGGTAATGGCAGGCTTGGTTTTTTTAAAATAATCAAAAAGGTATTAATATATTTAAGTGCGAGATTAATCTTCTATATAAAGATTTTCTTCAACCCAATCCATTTTTTGTTAGTTAGATTGTTATAACTGTCAGTCGATAAAATGAATTTTAAAATGAAGCATGACTGAAGAACTTCTAACGTTCAGCTTGTCCCAAGCTCCGAAGACCATGTGCTTTACCTATTGAGCTATCTATTCACACTTAAGTTGCAATTCGTTCTGACAGTAAAGACCCTTCATGAAATAGAACTACACCCCTTCATGAAATTCCAAAGAACTGCACTATGTTCATCATCATCATCATCATCACCAGCCTATATACGTCCCACTGCTGGGCACAGGCCTTCCTACATGGGAGAAACACATGAGGAGTTTGGGCCATAACACCACCACGCTGGCCCAATGCGGGTTGGTGGGTTAAAGCGGTTGCAGAAACAACCGGGACCAACGGCTAAACGTGCCTTCCGAAGCACGGACGAGTTTCAGATTATAAATTTGATTGACCCATCCCGGGACCAACCATGGCGAAAGTTGCTTTGTTTTCGTAATCGAAATCAGAGCGCTCAAATCACTACGCCATCGAGCTCTATGTTAGAGAAGATGAAACAAAATGCGGAATATGGGTCGAATTTCCAATCCTCAGACAGTCAGACAACGTTGACGAGTAACTTTGACATCATCAACATCATTATATCAGCCAAGGACGCCCACTGCTGGGCATAGGCCTCCCCCAACTTTGACAAGATAACAGTTTTATAAATCTATAAAAAAAATCTATCTTATCTGAGGATTCAAAAATCGACCCCAAAGCAAGTATAAAACAATGATGATTTAGAGTTGATTTTTCAAGCCTCAGATTGTAGAAGAAATTTATTTTGTCGGAGCTATTACCATAGACCAAATAATATAATTACTAACCAACATACGATTATGGTGATCTATCGTCCACGACTCGAGTTGCATAAAACAACGTGAAAAATTAAGAGACATAGAGAGATAATTAAATTAATTAATTAAAATAAAATCCTACAAAATAATTATATTGTAAAATATGGAAGCTCTTACTGACAATTATCTTGTTTCATCATCATTATCTCAGCTGAGAGAAGCCCACAACAGATTAATTCGCCTACCGAAGAACGGTGAAGTTCGAAATCATTTGAAATCGGCCACCCATCCAATTCCAGACCGAGCTTACATTGCTTGACTTTTGCGATCGTTACGTGAAGTTACTACGAGGCTTCCTTGGAATAAATAAGGAAAGAATATATTATGTATCGTTTTCATTGTTCTGATTGCAAAATCCAGTTCGGCTTTTAGTGTGTCAATCAGAAACAATGAGGAATGCATTATTTGTTTTACGGACAGACATCTGCCCTATCTGGGAGACAAGTCTGCTGTCTTTCACTTAGTTCTACTTTTTATTAAAAATATTTGCGCATTAAAAAATGCAGTCAAAACAAACCGCGGCTCACCAATACAAAAGTAATTTGGCTATTCTAAATGATCTACTGTCCTTATCACGCATTACAAGTCCGCATACAAAAAGGCACTGTGCCTCTCCGTGTCGCGTTTCTATACACAATCGTCACAACACAGTCCGACACCTCGTAGTAGGAAAACGCGGCAGACAAAACGCGATAGGTATGACGTTAACATGGTCGGTATGATGCAGAATATGAATAAATCTTATTACGTATGCCGTAAGGTTGTAAATCGTCGGTGCAGAGAGCGGCTTAGGGCAAATGCTTTTTTTCAGCAATTGCTTTATGAAGCTGTGCCTTGTTTTCTACATTACTTGTTGGTTCTTTTGCAGTCTCTTTGGAACACAGCGAGCTAAGTGGCTCAGAATCAACCGTAAGCATTTTGGCTTAAGAATGGGTTTATAAAACTGAGTGTTGTCTTCTGTTTTGGAATGTAAGATAAACTATGTATTCCATTACTTTTTACTAATCGATATTGAGGAGAGTCAAGTGCATTCGGAAGTGTAGGATGTTCTTAAAATCCTTAAAAATATCAATCTAAAGAGGTTCAATGAGTAAATTTCAGGTTGATTTTAAAAAGTAAGTACTAATAAGTATTTACTTATAATTTATTATGAATATTAATTCTTTAGGCTCTATAAAAACGGCGCGAGTGTGAGATTGTTCTTATATCATTAATGAAACTTAGGTTGGGGAGAACGGGGTAATCCCAACCACTGGGGTTTTATAAAAAAAGTTGTATACATGCCATGCCTTTCATCAAAGGGCCAGTATAGACTAGTGGAGACTGAGAGGACACAAAATCAAACTAAGCCTTATTTTATATGGCTTAAAATGGCAGTTGCACTTTAGCTCTCGATATGTTATTTAAAACGATATGACCCACAAAATAAGGTTTAGTTTGTATTGTAAATTTCTCCGTCTATCAGCCTTCGCAAGTTTCCGCTGGGTCATAATATCTAGCTGGTGGCTAAGAGAGATACCCATGTTTAATGTCCTGGCATTAGCTTGGGCTCTATACTATTCTATCGTGATACAAGCAACCTCGTTAGGGTTACGTGTACCAGTACAGGCGACCGCACATCAAACGTAAAACGCCTTTCGAAAAATTACTCTTAAATGGTACGTATGTTCTGCGTCGTGTGTGCTTATAGGTACTGTTAACTTCCAAGTTGTATTAAAAACTGAAAATCTGTCAGTCTTCTGAGTTTTTTTCATGCTCATGTCTGTAAGGCTCTGCCTAGTTACCAAACCGGCCGTAGAGCCACTCACGTCCCACGGCCCCACTGCTGGGCACCGTCCTTCCTACTTGGGGGTAATACATACAGTTTGGGTCATGACACCACCACACTGGTCCAATGCGAGCTAAGCGTATATGTGTGTATATGAAGCAATGTTGTAGCATGCATGTGTAGGTGGTAGACCCATATGTAGGGTCGTCTGGGTAGGTACCACCGCCGTTCTTATTTCAGCCGTGAAACAGTTCGCTGTGTTTCGGATTGAAGGGAAAGGTAGCCAGTGTAATTACTGGACATGGACGGCATTTCATCTTAGGCCTCAGGATGACAACGCACCTGCAATATCAAGTGCTTTTGCTTGTTATTGCAGGTGTCTATAGGCGGCGTTAACCGCTTACCATCAGGTGGGCCGTCAGCTTGTTTGTCATTTAGTAGTAAATTTGTGAGTCGAGAATTTTATATATTAGATAAGGTTTATGTTTTGTCAAAGTGGTTATCGATTATATTACGCTACCCTGTCGCAGTTCTCTTTCAGTTATCTACAAATTGATCTAAGACGTAGTTCCTGAACAAAGTGCTGGGTTTATTGCTCTGTGCAGACAAAAACACGCAAGCACGTAAACTTGTAACCCGTGCTGGAGTATATTGACCCAGCAGCTCAATTGTATCTGATGTCTAGGTGCAAATCATCTAGACATTACCGCATTAATAACTTATCAGCTTAGTTTGAGGAATGTTTAATATTTATAAGCTACTGGATGGCATGCTTTGCAATGCCCGGAAAGAGAAAACTGTAAGGTTTTATAATTAAAAAAATGGAAAAGTTTTATAATCCAGGAACTATTACAGGCGTCCACAGAACACCCTACCAAAGTGTCATCACAATCTAATCAATGCTTTCAAAGCGCTAAGGGACAAACATACATTTTTTTATATAGACTACAAAGTTTTGAAGAGCCAGGTCGCTTACTGGTGCGAGCGGTCTGGTTTCTTTTAGAAAAACACCGTGGGTCGAAACATACGTTAACCCTTTGGTCCCGGTTGTTACTGCAACCATTTTATTCTAGCAACCCCACAGAGACTGCGTGGTGGTATTTCTTTTTATACAACTAGATGACAAACAAGCTGACAGCCCACCTGGTGATAAGCCCACCTTGGTATTGCACCTGGTGGTGCAATACCAAGGGAAAATCACTTGATATTGCAGGTGCGTTGTCATCCCGAGGCCTAAGATGAAATGCCGTTCATGCGAACTAATTACACAGCGAACTGTTTCACGGTTGAAATAAGAAAGGCAGTGGTACCTACCCAGACGACCCTACATACGGGCCTACCACCTAGTTATAGCCCAAACTTCTCACGTGTATTTCCCATGTAGGAAGTCCTGTCCCAGCAGTGGAACATATATAGGCTGGTGATGGCTACAAAATCTACTGGAAGTAGAAATTCTAAATACACCATCAAGTGTCAGTTACACTTGATTATTGTAATTAGAGGCCTAATTTCACAGTCCCAAATCATTTTTTTTACTTTATAATTTCGTATCCTATTTAGCACGAAAGAAGTCGTTTTTGACTGACACAAGGCTCGGATAATACAGCTTCTTAAACTTAAATTATCTTTAGTTACAAGTAAGCAGTAAACAACGGATAAACATGACAACGATAAGCATATTAAAAATATTTAAAAAAATCAAAACCAAAGCCATTATCTAAGAGGTTGTTGCTTCGGAGTAGCAACAGACTTTGACTACCACTTCAGCGTCATCTCCTTGAACAGTCGACAGCACATCAAGCGAACAGTTTGATCCTGAGACCGATCTTACGCCGATCGTAATAGAAGCGGCTTTCGTAGTGCAACTGTGACACTTGATGACATGTGTTGGCGTCTGTACATACACCGTGGGCTTCCAATAGTCAAAGTCAAAGTCAAAAGTCAAAGTCAAAGTCAATTTCAAAGTCAAAATCAAAAGTCAAAGTCAAAAGTCAAAGTCAAAAGTCAAAGTCAAAAGTCAAAGTCAAAAGTCAAAGTCAAAGTCAACTTCAAAGTCAAAACATTTTTGTTTAAATTAGCAACAAAGAAGCACTTTTAAATAAATGATTTACCTACCATTAAAAGTTGCTTATTGCCTTACACGGCTCCTTAACTAAGCCTTGTACTGCCGACATCGCATCAAGCGCGCAACTTTATACTTTAAAACGAGCTTAGTTAGCAGCAATAAAAACGGTTTTGAGGTGCAATTATTATGGTTAATATGACGTTGAATGTACAAGTAAAAATAGTGCCTTCCGTAATCAAACCCGCTATTCGAGGACGCCAAGTAGCCGCCTATGCCTACCTTAATAATACCAAATAGATAGGTTCAGTTGATTTTATATTTATTTTTTAGTAACATATTTAATTTAAGCGACTTTACTAAAGAAGATTTATATCTTAGCCAATTTGTATAGTAAAGTTTAATCGAGTACAGAAGACTGGTCGAGTGTTCAATACCTCTGTCTCAGTAATCAGTGGTCCCAGGTTCCAATCTCGGTAGGGGATCTCAGATTTAAGTTTGATAAGTTTGATTTGTTTATAGTTTTTTGAGAAACAATTTTAATTTTTAACGATTTTTTTTCGCTGTCTATTATCTACTTATAGCATTAGCTCATTATATGATGCATAATTTAGGCGAGTCTTGGAATTTAAAAAAATATTTCTCTTTACTTATGCATTCATTAACCTCTGATATAGACGACACAACATAAAATATTGAAAAAGCGCAAACGCGGAGTGCTTTTTCGAAATTTTACCCCTAAGAACGTGAAATTGGGAGTTTAATTATCTGTGATTTCTTTAGGTCTCTACGTCGATTGACTCGGAAATTGTTAGGTTTAAAGAAATTTATTTCTCATACAAACTTAAATTAGTTTATTTACAATGAGATATGAAAAATATAAGTATTTTGTGGTAACTTAAATATTTACCTCTGAGGCCTATAAAAAGTGTACAATCTCCTTACATGTTTTCTAAGTTTATTTTTATATAAAGGCATGCTATCACATTCTTGGTATGCTTCACTATTGTTACGCAATATATCCTTCAGATAAAATTATGAGATACGACTATGACAGTGTTAACAATGTTATCCCCCATAAAGTCAAAGAGGCTTCAGAATATTTCTCTTGTTTCCTGTAGCCACGCGGGTGAGGCCGCGGGCAGAAGCTAGTGTGTAATACCTACCTCTAATATATAAAATCTACCTCTACCTTGATTTATCACCATAACTATCATGCTGCCTATGTCAGTCAAGTGAGACCTGACGTCCTAAAATTCAATAATCATAAATCTATCAAACTGTAACACATAATGTGCCGTCGACAGTACCCGTCTAAGGGCACGCATTTCCGTAATCAAAGGTAGGTGTCTCGCCCTATGCACGCAGACCGGGTGGCCTTGCACCACGGCAAGCACTGCTGACCTATTAATACACCCCTTTGTGTAAGCGTAGAGCAATGAAGCTGTTACTGAGCTAGCTCTGTTCCTTTTATCTAAAGGCTTTTTTAAACATCATCGGATCTATCTAAGAAGTAAATTAATACGAGTATTGAAGTATTTTACTTTTTAACCGACTTTAAAAGGGAGGAGGTTTTCAATTTGGTTTGTGTTTTTTATGTTTGTACACCGATTACGCTGAGATTTCTGATTCGATTTACGGGATTCTTTTTTTTCCGCGTGGAATAGTTGCCGTTTATTTAAAATCGATTGGGTAGTTTGGTTTTTAAATCAAAATCACTAGAATAATTAAGTCGTCTATGTATGCAAAACTGCAGATCTATGATATTTTATTAAAACTATACGATAGTAGGAAACAATAAATGCTGACGGTCACCCATATTACCTTAGCACAGACATACAAACCCACATAGGTTTATACACTCGAAAAACGTTCTTTTGACGAAGTCGGGTACAAACGATTCATTGCTTAGTCGACAAAATATAAAACCAGCTTAATACCATGAAAAATTGCAACCTTTCTAGCTACGAGTGCACAGCGAGTCCCATCTCTGTCCTAATTAACCAAGTTATCAAAGCACACATGCCTCCAAAAAGTGCATAGAAACAAATCCTATCGCACGGCCCGAGATAGGGATCTTGTGTAAAGTAACAGGGAGTAGCCGCTCTCCACGGACATCGTAAAACAATCCACTAAGACCTCAAGGCTGTCTGCTGAGTAACGCGCCACTTTTCCTTATGCGCGCATAATGACCGTCTTTACGAGTCTATGCAGTTTGCGCGCGAGTTATCGCAGAAGCGACACTTGGAGTTTATCTTGTAAATAAAATGCAGAAAATATACAAAAAAAAATCTGATGATAAGTGATGATAAGACTGAAGATGGAAGCTAGCTACAGTCGGATTCCTTAACCACAGAGGAACTGGCTATCTTACCTTGAACTGTCGAAACAAAACAATGCTGTTAACATTTTCCTTATGCCAGTAGACTTAGGTAAGATGGTGGTAGCTAACCGGGCGGACAAAGAATAAGCCCCATCAAACAAACCGAGCAAACGTACGGTCGACCACAGAAGTTGCTGAACACTTGAGTACCGCGTCACAATAGCTATGGCATGAATATTAGTACGGTAGCACTATTCAGTACAAGCGTAATAGTCGGTGCGACATAGTACTAAAGTGTTAAGCTACTTCTGTGGTCGACTGTACCTTAGATTGTAAAGCTTATACGCGAGAATTGAAGTGCCTCTTCTGTAGATATATTCTATGTGACGCTAGTTTTTTATGACTCGTATGCAGTTTGAGTTCAGCTTCCTCTGTCGTTTTACATGAAAACATTGAATTCGATGCGTTAAATATGACGATTAATAAAGTAGTTTTCTTAAAAAAAAACCCTGGAACATAATTGTTTATTTTATTTGTTCATTTTAATATTTTATGGTTATGTTTTTATTAAATCATACAATGTTGTGTGGTACTTTTATTAAAATTATTAGAACTCCCTACAATATGGCTTCCTTTAAATATTTCCTTGCGTGAAGAGGTACCATTTTAGGCCCACAGGGTAGCAGCTGTGTAGCACTGCACTAGCCACTTATGGTAGTTTTGGGTCACTTGGGTCACCTTGTATAAAAGAAACTCGACTGAAGAAGAATATCTACCATAGACACGAAACCTCCTAAGGTTTTACTCAATTTTATTCAATCCGCAATACAGCGTACTTTTTAATGGCCAAAATAGTAAAACCGGTGGTACTTACCCAAAGGATCACACGGGGATGCCACCTAGTGATAATACCTATACATTTTTCATAAAATTCAAATACAGTTTTTTTTTCATAATTTAGGCTGAAACCTTAACTGGCCAGGAAACACGTAAAGCATACAAAAGAGAACCAGTTCCTCAATACCGCATAGTTTTGAACCGGAAAAGCCAGTACGATTATCTTAAAGCGCAGACGCGATAACTGTTGTTCTGTGTTATTTCCTCGCTTATACGTAACTCTTGTAATACATCCCTTCAATTCCTTTCATAATTTTCTAGGAGTTATGGATGAGTCAGGCACGTATTTAGAAAAATCTGAGCTTTTTTTTATTTATTTAGATAAGGCTACAATTATTCTTATTCGAGTCATTAGGATTCGAGAGTTAAAAATATAATCGTGGTAACAGTACGGTCGGTAAAACCATCTTTCAATTGTATTACGTAGAATTTGGTACATCTTCTATGACAAACTTATTTTGGTAAAATGATTCAGTTAGTCTGGTAAGCGATTACCGCGGTCTGTAGACGCTGGTATCACCAAAGGATGCTTATTCTAGGTACAGCCGACAGCACATCAAGCGTAACAGTTTGACTTTGAGATCGGCCTTATTCCGTTCGTAATAGAGGCGAGTTCTTAGCTCAACTGTTACACTTGATGTGCTCTCGTCTGGACACAACACTACAACATAGTGTTATTTGGCCGCTGTCTTCGGTAAGGTTTTGAATGGAAAATGTCTATGCCCTAATTCTTTCCTCTTCTTTGTATTTCCCGCGGTATTGTTTGATCAACAAAAATCTTCATACTTATCTTCTCACTACAATCAACATAAAATCATCCATTTTCAACGCAACGACTCGTCAAAGATATTTTAGTGGAATTTTGGTGACGAAACCGAATTTGTTTGACCTTTCCGTTAAGCATTAAGCAAGGATTTCTTTTCAATGCGAACCTTAATAAAAACATTATCTTTAAGAGACTACAACAGCTGACATCTTATGTTTAGTATGAAAAATGATATTGTCATAACATAGCAATATTTTGAAATTGATTGCCAAGTTTTTAACTTTTTCATATAATACGTAATAAATAAACCTGGTTGTTCTCCTCAGTAAGATATTAGTAAACCTGTTTGTATAGTTTTGTATTTCAGGTGCAGGTAAGTTAATGAATGTGTATTTATTTAGGTAGCTCCAATTTTAATTAACTGTGTTTTCAATAATCACGTCGCAATCTATCATCATCATCATTTCAGCCGAGAGACGCCCACTGCTGGGCATAAGCCTCCCCCAAGGATCTCCAAACCGATCGGTCCTGCGCTGCCCGCATCCAATCGCAATCTATACTTAAACATAAATATTATTTTACATTGAAAAAAAATACATTAGTGACTTTCTTTAAAAAAATATGTATTTTTTGCTTCAACGTCTCTGCCTAGTTTGAGAACTGCTGGAAGCTCCACACATCGCATCGACTCATGTTTCTAATAATAAAATAATCATAATAATAAGTTTTTTATTTTAACAGTATGGTATCAACAATAATATACAAACACTCCTACTACCACTTTACTACTATCATTATAAACTTAGGTCTCATTAGCAAAATTTTGCAATGTACAGAAGGCCGCACATTCAGCGTGACATTTCAGTTGAAAAATGACTCCTATTACAACGGATTATAGGAACCATATAATATAAAAAGTGTTTCAGTTGATCTGCTTTCGCATGTAGTACGAAGTAGGGCTAACTTGGTTAAAACAAGTAGAAATCACTTCAGTTCATGTCTCACTCGTTTGACTATATTTAATTATATTACTGGTCCAGCAGATCATACAATTTGACATTTGTTGACAACCTAAGTCCGTTGCAATAAGAGGCATATTCCAACTGACATGTTACGCTTAATGTGCGGCCCTTTGTACATTAAAATGCACTGTCTCCCAAGCTGTACCAAAATGCTGTATAAGTTCTCTTATTTAAATGCAATAGGGATCAAGATCGTTTACATATTTTGGAAGCGGACTGTACACTGTGATGAGGAAAAGACAATAATCTATGTCATCATATCAGCCGAGAGACGCCCACCGCTGGGCATAGGCCTCCCCCAAGGATCTCCATCTTTTTTGTAATCGTTTTTAATTTTGCACTACATTTCTAAAGTACACAACGTTTGCTGGTTCCCGAACAAAGAACTGCAACACGGAACAAAAAACCATCGAGGCGGTAAGTTTTATTTTGTTAATTCGATGACGTTTAACCTTTTCAATAATTTGACATCTACGAATAATCGAATTATTTGTTTGTTCCCCTTATTTAGATATTTATTATAAACTCTCTATGTGTAATAAAAAACGATAAGATTAATATACTTATTGCCGTAAATATTTCCTAAAATTAAAACATAAAAACATGGATAAATCGACTTTTAATGAACTCGTTTTTATTATTTCAAGTAAGTAAAACTTTAATGGCTTTATAGAAATGTAAACATACAATTTTAAAAAGTGGTATACCTACTTAATAATTTACTCGAAAACTAAATTGCTTACTTGTAACAATTATCGGACAAAAACACCTGTTTACCAAAACCACTGCGATCGAAAATACATAAATTTATAAACAACTCCTCAAGGATACCGCCGATGCAACTGGTGGGCGCAGAATAGACATTAACAGACTGGCAACTCTGTACAAAGTAAATTAAAAATTAAACGGACTTCAAAACACTGAAACGTTATTACTATAACTTTTTATTTCCTATTTTTAAAATTTTATTAAGCTAGGGCCTAACTGCATGCAAACATCTAGACACGCGGCAGCATATTTATCTCAAACGTTAATTGATATATTAACGTTTAACAACTGGTATAATATTACATACATACAAGTTGAATTGATAATCTCCTCTTTTGAAGTTGGTTGATAATAATAATATTCTTAATCTTACAACTACTATCATTGTGCCTTGTGTTATGGATACGAGATAAATGTTTATAAATGTTAGAAATGAAACAAATAAAAATAATTTACTAAATTAATAATAAACAGATCTCCATGACTTGAACTGAATGCTCGTTCTTATCAAGCAAACATCGGCTGCTCCCACGGGAGATGCGACCCCGGGACGTCTTAGTTAGAAGCCAGGATATACGAAAATCATGATAATATTAAAAAAAATCAATAAAAAGTCTAACGGCCTAAACAAATATATTTTTTATGAAGTTTTAAATAATAATTTTGGTTACAAACATCTAAAGAAATAAAATGATAATACTCATTTATTTATTCACGTAGCCCTCCCTCAAAGAGGCACTTTCGAATCGTCAAAATATGTTCCTAATATCACCTCATAGTGTCTGTCTGTCTGTCATGACTGACTTAACACCGGGATACTATAGAAGTATAATCTATCTAGTAGGTGTATATCCAACAAAACAGAGAATCATGCCTGTTTTCACGAAACGTCCTAGGGTTAGTTGATTCTTATGCAATGGTGTACTCTCTACTGTCTATCTGATTTGTGACATTGTTATGTCTCGTCGAGCGCGGGAAGGAGGGGATATTTCGAAAGTTCCACAAACGCATCACCTTGACCCCAATAGTCGTCGGCACGCATTATTATTGACTTTTTGTTAAATCGATGCACTGGGCGTGGATCTTTGTCACAATATATACTTTTAAAATAATTATTCTTTCAATTTTTTTAAAATTTGATAATACCCTTTCGAATAAAAAGGCAGTAATATGATTTTATTACATGTCGTAACTTTAATAACATCGTATTAACTCATGATAAATCATAACCCAGCGATTACGAAGTTTGCAATATGAAATCAAATTATAAAGCTTTTTCTTTAAGTGGCCTCATAAGTACCTACTGTTAAATTAAAACATTGTTTTCTTACGCATGCTTGGGGACTTGTTTATAGGCTGTGGGGAAGAAGCGATGCCAGAAACTATTTTTTTAAAGAGATCTACCATAAAAATGCTTTTATTTTATAAATTATCGAAGAGTAACTCATTACTTCATACAGTTAAGTTTTAGACATACGCGCAAAGAATATTGTAGTACCACCATTTTTATCTTTTGTTTTAGTTTTTGCATATAAAATAAAAAAAAACTATATGCAATCTAACATTGAAGAGAAGTTGTGCTAGTAAAAAAATATGAAAAAATGTAATTAGTAAAAAAAGAAGACAAAGAAAATAGGTAAAATAAAGACAATTATTAAAATCCATTCTTAGCACTTAGAGACCAAAACCGTACAAAGCTTCAGCGTTACAATCCCAGTGATAATTTCAAACCGTAATTCATTCGCTGTCAAATACAAAAAAAAATAAGTACAGACAATACTAATCATATTATGTGGTAGTGGTAATTGTGCAGATGTCTTTATGTTGGACATATCTTGACTTGTTCATAGGCTGTCAACGGCACGAGAACCCCGGTCACATGCGACTGCATACGTCATAGGGGTTGCGTGATACAGGCTGCGACGAAAACTAAGGACTTAAGCCAGCAAAAGTGAAAGCTTTATAACACTAAGTTTTAGTTTAAACTGAAGTTCAGTTTAAACTCATAGTAAAGTTTTATCATAGAAATAAAACGTATCAATGTTAATCTAAAAGTATTTTTACAATAATCAATAATGTATCAAATCCCTACGATAATAATGAAACAATTATGATTCCTTTAATTTATTCCTTTGAAACCCTTTCCTTCTCCTTTTCCTTTCCCTTCCTTTTCCTTTGAATTTTTTTCTTTTTGTCCTTTGTTTTTTTTTATTCCTTTTTTTCCATTTCTTTTTTTTTATTTGATTTTTTTTATCTTTTTATTACCTTTAATTTTTTATTGCTTTTAATGATGATTCCTATTGCTTCACTTCATTTCTTTTCGATAATTCCGCCCGCCTTCGCCCTATCTAAGCTTCGTTATCTATGTCTACGAATTTTCTTTGCTACGAGTTCTCGTAGCATAGAAAAATCGTAGTCGTAGATCGAGTCGATATTACGAGAGTGACACTACGCAATATTGTTATTATTATTGTCTAGTATATTGCATAAATAAGTTATATAATCTTCAATGAATTGAAATTTATTTATTTGTTGTGACTTATACACTACAACATATTGAATAGTATAGGTATGCAATAAAATGTTAACTACGATTTTGTCTACGCTACGAGAGCCTTGCTACGGTTTTGTCTATGCTACGAAGTGATCTAAGCTCTTTGGACTACGATGTAGTAGTCCAAAGCTTTCGTAGCCTAAATATCACACTACGTAAGTCCATTAATGCAAGTGACTGAGTTTAAGCTTTTTATTTTATTTTAAAAACTGTATTTTGAAATAGAAAGCTATTTTGATTAATTTACGTCAATGGTCGTAAATAGATGCTGGTATTAGTAATCTTATTTATGGAAACGGAACACTTTATGAATAATCCTCTTGAATGGTATAAAAAAGCTTAAAATAAAATAGATTTGAAATAAAACAGTTACCGGACTTCACTCATGTTTCATTAGATGGTACTGATTAATTGATTGAAAAATGATTGATTTTGTTACATTATGAAATTGATTTCTTGCTTTTAGCAAGGGTTGTTGAAAATACACATTCGAATATATTACTCGGACGAAATTTTGTAATGTTAAATATGTAATAACCTTGGTTTTTTCACTTCTATGGATAAAAGTTTGGTGCGAATCTTACGAGTAGCTAGGTACCTATGTCGCAAACACCATACGAGCACTGCTAGTACCATCAGTCATAGTAACTACCTCTTCTACTCTCCTACAAATTATTTTCAAACAAAGTTTCACCAATTAACTAGCAACGAAAAATCTTTAGTTTCCCTTGTGTGTAGAATTGCAAAACGATACAATGTTTGAGGCATACGTAATTGTGTCTGTTAGCAAAGCACATTGGGATTCATCGGGCGAGTAATCTCAATGCATGCGTTAGTTAGAACGCTGGACTTTCTATTGAGAACTGGTTGAAAGTTTTTAATTTATACGCTGATTGATTTTGTGTTGAAATTGACAGTGTATTGGCAGTAAACTGTCAAAGTCAGACTCAAATTAATTATGACTATCAAATTCATATCTCTTATTGACTCCTACCTTTTATTTCTCTACAATAAATCATCATAATTCACTGTAGAGAAATAAAAGGTAGGCGGCAAGTTTTATTTATATCAAAATAGTCAAGTCAATCCTTCATGTTACTTTTAAGGGATCACTCTCTGGGTTTGGAATAAAATTCTCGAAAGTTCTTACGTGAAGCATTTGGGAAAAATATTATTATTTTTCATTGTATTACAATATTAATTTTAATATGCGCACTTAAGTGATACCCGTACGTTTATAAGTATTATGCTCGATTGTTTATATTAACAGTTCCTGAAGTACAATATTTCACTTTGAAGTGTGAGAGTTTTGATAGGGATATATAAGAGTATTAAAACGTTGTACATTTATGTAGTTGTATATCACTAAAACACAGAAAAATAAGAAAAAAAAACTAATTTATTGCATACTTTTTTTAATAAGAATACCATAAAGGTATGTATTGTGTGTGTAGTGTATTAAACAGATAAAAACAATATTCAAAATTCAACAACCGCCGAATTCGAAATTTAAAAATATTATTAGGAGTTTGTTATAAAACTATTATTAAATTAATGACAACATTAAATATCTTCCGCAGTCTTATTTAAACTGTCCGTAATAACCACATCGCTCGTTTATCCACAACAATAAAATTAATTTATGTGTCACATCACGACAGCTGTCCGCGCGGCCATAAAACTTGTATTGGTAATTAGAAATCGCCATTTTTGCCACACAACCGCCAATTTGCAGCAAAAAAACAACCGCGCACCGGTCAAACCAGAACTTTCCATTATTTTAATAAACACAAAACCTAACGAACTCAGAATCGCAATCTCGTTACCGCTCCCTAATTACGCCAAAATAATAAACGGGACGCGAGCATTGTTTAAAGGAAAATATTTAAACAATCCAAAATGCAAATGGTGCAATTAAAAAAATCTACCCGCGTAAAATGACGACGCAAGATGGCCGCTACTTAGATCCTGCCTTCTATTGGCGCGCTAGCTTTAAATTTAAAAATGGAATGCACTGTCCTTGGCGGGCGGAGTTCGTTAACCTTCCGATGCATTTCGGCTGTTTTGGCCAGTTCCAAATAGACGACTCTACCGCGGCGATTTAGGCGATATGCAACCTTTACCATAAATTTCTAAAGCAGGTTTTCGCTTAGCTCTTAACAGCATTCCTTCGTTATTTGTTTTTTATAGAGCAACGATTTTAGGCCTTACAATCAAGTAACTAAGGGTCATTATTGTTGAAATTTTTCCAAATTAGTATTACTTTATAATGGCCAAATAAATTTAGGCTTTCTAAAAACGGCATGTGGTCTGGAATCGTATAACGAGGGGGAGAATTTGGGCACCGCTTATCTTCTAAAGGTGAGCTAGACAGCAGGATGTGTTTTTTTTTAATTATGCAGCTTAGACAGTCATTTGAAATCATTGCACAATTAAGCAGTTGGGCTTAATTAAAAGACCAGTAAAGGTTTTTTTTTTAAAAAACAATAAAGGTCCTTGCTAACACTGAAATCTTTTGAAAGTACACGCGGGCTTAATTACAAGGCTTCATATTTTTAGTTGAAGCGTTGAAAGATGGATTTTAAATTCAGATCTATTTGGAGTCGTCAGACATAAATTCTAATGATAGATAATGGCACTCCCTTTGTACCGTTGCGCTTCTAAGCGAGTAACTCCGGCAACTGCCATAACAGGTTCTGCTTTTACTATACTATTGTTTGTAAAATCAAAATATAAGGTTAAAGTATTTATAGCTTTGAACAGATAATGTCAAATTAATCGACATCACGCACATCACTAGTGCGTAGGCAGCGCGGATCCGCCGCCGTTTGAGCCTAACATTACGAAAATAAACCAAGAGTAGCATCGAAAGCAAACAACCAGTAGTGGAGCTGAAATTAGTCACTCGGCTATAGTGCAACGACTCTGCTCTAGGGAGGAGCTTGTATCCGAATATGAATCGATAAACATTCAAAACATTTGAATGTCTGAAACAAATAATATTAATAAATTTTACAATAAATAATTTCGACTCAGGCAAACCATAAAATTCTATACAGTAAATTAGAGTTATACGGCATAAGGAGAACTGTCTTAAAGTGTGTTCAATCATTTCTTTCAGATAGGAAACAAATAACGCAACTCATAAAAATAAACAATAAGAGTAAAATGGAGCAAACGCATTTTGGATGTACCCTTTACTTGTCAATACAGGTTGGTGCCGTCAATACGACAATACGTTAAAACATGGACTTTAATAGTTCATAGTTTTTTTTTATATATACAACTAGATGATAAACAAGCTGACGGCCCACCTGGACCCTTTTTCATCTTTAAAATACATCTTAAATATGCTGCATTATTTTATAGAAATGTTATAATTATTAAATGAATAAGGTGTATGTGAAAGTTGCAAAACATTTCAATGAACTAATGTAGCCCTTGTGTTAATATATTGTCATATTGACAGTGCCGTCCTGTATAAATGATTTGCCGAGTGTTACATTTGAACATTTTAAATATACAATGAAATTCTTAAAAATATAAGAGAAATGAATACTTATATGTTAAAAAACCATTTGAAATATATTTGATAAATGTTTCTAAGATATACATGAATTTTTAAATATGATCTCTATTTGATTGGTATTAATTGACATTTGTTATTAGAAATTGTCTCACAATAATAACCTAATGATTCAAATATTGACTTTATATTATTCATACTGATTTCAAATTTGTTTAATGATTGAATTTATTTATTGAACTTTAATATATTGTAGAATGTTTGACTTCTTGAAATCAACTATTTCTTAAAGTAATACATTAGTATGCCCTTAGGGTTGGATATAGCGATGGTAGTATGTAACACAACAACTGACTGTCCTGTACATATGTTCACAATTCTTATTTTTAATCAAGCTGAGCATCTTTTTAATAAAGTTGAGTATTCCAGTTTAATTATCAATGATTTTTTTACATATTCTTAATTTTTGATTTTAACATTATTATAAATGTTTGAAAAATTACTTACTTAGTTTTATTATATTTAAATTACTAAGTAATTTTTCAAACATTTATAATAATGTTAAAATCAAAAATTAAGAATATTTAAAAGCACTGCCCCAACTTAACCGAATCGTCGGTATTTGTAAAAATACTCGTTTCGGATGTTGAAATATAATATTTCGACATTGTAGGGTGGACGTTAGCTTATAAACGCAAATACAGATAGACTAGAAGAATTTCACAGGGATATCCCAAGTCCTGGGTGGCTCAGTGGTCAGAGCAGTCGCCCGGATTGCGAAAGGTCGCGGGTTCGATTCCTGCCTCAGGACGTGAAATTTTTCTAGATTTTTTTACAGTTTTTTTTTAAATAAAAACAACAAAGGCAATATCAGAAAGATAATTGAAGACCCTACTTGTCTTTCCTTTCAATATAAAGTAGGCAAACACAAAAGTCAGGTGATGACACTAATTAGCAAGTCTAAGTAGAGCGCACAGAAAAGCATTGCGCTGAAGTCATGTTTAAAAAATTCATAAGACGTTTTACTAACTCTTATCGGATAATGGCATCGGCGCTAAGCTTGTATTGAAAATTAGCATGTGTAACATAGTGTGGGTTGTCAGGAAACGATCGTTGTTTCATGCTAACCAGACAGTATATTTTTGACGCATTAGTATGCGCCAGCGCACCAACTGCTATATCAACCGAAGTCGGATTTGATAGCCCATCGAATTCAACACTATCATAATAAGAAGTAAATAAATTTTAAATTTACATAGTGCGTACATTTTAGTACTTTAACTTTACAAAGGTCAATGTACCGCCCGAACGGCTCATACGAAACAGTCTTAACTCATAATAACCTTATGTAGGTCGATCACAATAACAATCACGTGTCATAAACCATTATAATGCGTGACTAATAAGCATAAAGCATTAGCTTTGCATTTTAACTCGCTATTAAACTTTTATAGTTGTAAGTACTCAACTGAAATATTTACACGACTTAAATGAATTACTTCATTTGCATAAACTTAATCGAGAACCGTCAATTAATTAATCCATCGATAATTTGTCGATCATCCAAAACTTTACCGTTTACTCAAATGACGCATTCTTTATGGTACGCTATTGAGAAATAACCAATAATAATGAAATAGTTTAATTGTAAATTTAATACCAAAATCCTTATTTAAATTATTTTACAAGGTTTTACTCGTGATTTTAATCGATATCGAAGTATCGATATGTAATACTCGGTCGCTCGCGGCAGCACTAGTATTTCTAATTTCACGGCCGGCGCGTCTATGTGTGCGCCTGCTAGTGTGCGTGACCTTGCTTCGCGCTGCGTTTCGGCGGTCGTTTACCCCAAATGCATTTCAGTCGCAACCCTTGACTTTGGCAAATACAGATATACATATACATGTGTGTAGACACTAGTTTCTACGTATATGACGCCGGACTTTTGGCAAGGACGATGTTTGTCCCGGCAGCGTCTCAGGCGGCGTGGGGACGCGCAGCGAATTTTGAAATTTCAAATCATTGGCCGCCATTTGAAAACTCTTTTGTAGTTTTAAAAAGTTAACATAATTATTAGATGCCATCTTGCATTAGGTGTTCGTTTTTCAAATCCAAATTATTTTATTTTTTATTATTGTAATAAAAACAAAGGTGCAGCGAATGTATGGTACACTTTATGAATAGCTGCAAATAATGTAGTTATGTAGGAGCATAATTATGTAGTATATATATATGTATAGTTATGAAGGAGGTATTAATGTAGGAGCTCGGTGGCGTAGTGGTTTGAGCGGTCTGGTTTCGATTACGAAAACAAAGCAACTTTCGCCATGGTCGGTCCCGGGATGGGTCAATCAAATTTATAATCTCGAGCTCCTCCGTGCTTCGGAAGGCACGTTAGGCCGTTGGTTCCGATTTTTACTGCAACCGCTTTAACCCACCAACTCGCACTGGGCCAGCGTGGTGGTGTTATGGCCCAATCTCCTCATGTGCTTCTCCCATGTAGGAAGGCCTGTGCCCAGCAGTGGGACGTATAATGGCTGATGATGATGATGAATGTAGTTATTAACAAAAATAAAAATTGAATGAAACAAACCTTTGGGTATGCGTCGTCATTTAAAACTATAAAGAAGAACAAAACATTAGCTATGTATTTTATTTATTATTTAACTTGGTGCACCAATCAGTATGTTGACTCTATTTTTGACTAAAATATTCATGAATACTTTTATTGAGTAGCATAATGAGGTCAAACAAAATTCAATTTATTTAACCATCGATCATCCGTAAAAATACCTACTCATTTCCTTTGTGTAGATATTTACAGCTAACAAATATAGACAGCACTAACCTCGGAAGGACTTGCGACCCTATTTTGAAAGATGTAATAATTTTAATATACTTACTTACAAAATTTATCTGTAATTTCTAAAGTACTTACAAAGCAATACTACAACAGATATTCTTTTGATAAGGGTATGCTTTTGTATATTCAATCTCAGTTATGTTTGTACATTTAAGGCGTAGACGAGAGGGTATGATAAAATTTTTACTGTCTATAAGTTGATATATCACTATGGCGGATCGTCACTGTAGTTTTATATTATTATTTTCTTATTTAATCATACACATTATCATTAATTTTATTCCTTTTTTTTGCAATTGTAATTATTATTTATATACACTGGATAGGAGCGTTCTCCTGATATCTGGATACTGATTTGCACCGTAGCTGCTTGTCGAAGAAAGGAAAATCTAGGTTATGGCTGAAAATCAGTGTTGTCCGTGCTGAGCTCTTGCACTGAGCTATTATATCCTTTTTCAAAATGCAGCACACACTTATACCTAATTATTTTATGCACTATAATCTAGTTTCTTTATGTTTTATGTTTAAGATTTTTGTTAAATAATATTGTTTTTTTCTCGTTTCTTATTTTTTGTGTGTGTATGTATGTTTGAAATTAAGTCATCTATCTATCTATCACCGCCTATTACAGGTTCGTCCTATTTCCGGGCACAGGCCTTCCTACATAGGGAAGCAATGAGGAGCTTATGCCATAACCCCACCATGCTGACCCAATGTGGGTTGGTGGGAAAAAGCGGTTGCAGCAACACCGCGACTTACAAATTAACCAACATAACGCTTAACGCGGGTACAAAATTGTAGAGTAGTTATATTTTGGTGCTTCCCCAGTCGGCCACTCTTACTCCTAATGGAGATTTCCCACCCTTCCTACTCAGGAGCACGCATGCCGGTCTTCGGAGTCATCAATTTACTGTCTCCACCTCAACATCACGCACAAAGAAGTTTAGCAACTCGTTTCTTTGTCGGACTTCCAAAACTTGGCATTCTTTGCCAGCACATGTGTTCCCTCCTTCCCATAACATGGGTTCCTTCAAAAGAGGCGTGAAAAGGCACCTTATGGGCCGGCAAGGTGGAGGCGGCTAGGACAGTGTTGCTTCAAGCTGCACTAGCTGTCTCTGCATATGGACTCTTCTTACTGCTTCACATCAGGAGCTGTTGAGTCATTTGCTGAGCTTTGCATAAAAAAAGAAGAAAAAGAATACTATTAAGCTACTTACTAGATACTTGTTTACGACTTCTAGCAGGACAGCTTAGATCATTAGTTTGTAATAGTCACACATTTCAAATATTAAAGCTTAACATACTTTTATAAAAAGACGTAATCCATTTTTTAATTCCCCAAACACAATGCGAATACGCTAAAAAGAACTGAAAAAAACTACTATACACAAACGTTGTAAGCGTTCCGTTTCACGCAACAACATCAAAAGCCGTCCGCAGAAATCCCCAATGGATTCCGCTAAACCCGAACGGAACGCACTACTTCATAACATAACTCAAACATCGATCGTAGTGCGTGTGTTAGTTTAACATATGTGTGGCTACGGTTGAATGTGTGTATTCCTTGACCTACTCGTTGGCGACTATCGTTCTAGGTCAGGATAGCGGCCAGCCAGTCTGGTCTCCTTCCCCTTCCCCGTTCTATACAAATGCCCACACACTCGCTGCATATCAATAGTGTTCCCCAGTTCTATATAAGTTGGACGCTCGGCACGGCTAGACAAACCCCAGACGGGTGATCTTGGAAGCTTGTGGGTTAACCAATACCGAGCGGTTAATTTGCCGGTTTATGTTTAACTTGTTGAATAGTTAGGATTACGAGGTTGTTAGAAGTTTGAATTACGGTTAGTTGTTATCGTTATGAAGGGTTAGGTAACAATCACAATGTTGCTTTGTTGATAGAGATAATACATATTATATCGAAATTAATGTTTCACAGGACGTTACTTTTAAAATGTCGTGATAATGGCTACAATTTCTAGTGATTGAACTTCATGAATTAAGCAGGTAACCTATAAATATTTACATGTATAACAACCTGTCATACCACACATTCCAATTACTTGTTTTAAATTGTCATATATTTCCTGGAGTCTGACGCGGATTGTGGCTTTTTATACAAGCTTTCAAGTCGAAAATATTGGAAACCAAAACCTGATTATATGAAGACTTTCCATGCTTATGCAAGTCTGGCTTGTCTAAATAGTTTTTTTTATAATTTTTATTTGTATTAGTATACTTACTATATACTTTATATTATTTATTACTATAAATATTGAAATTGAAATCTTGACTGATATGATGATTAGGATGAAAACGCACAATGCAACAATAAGTTTCCTTGAATTAATTGGCTAGAGGAAGATCATCAGTAAAACCATCCATACCAATATATTTTTCACTAAAAAATCACAAATCTCTAAACGTAATCTTCGTCGACGTAGCTTTCCTGATGAAATTAGAAATTTAGGAAAAAAAAGCATTACCTTTGAGGTTTCGCATTTTTATAACAAGCTACCTTCTTATATTAAAGATGTAGACTCCTTAAACAGTTTTAAGTCTAAATTGCATAATTATATTCTTGAGAACTATTAATTCACCGAGATATAAGATATGTTAATTGATTGTCCTAATTCATTAAATTGAGAAAGTTTATTGTACCTTTATTTGTCTAAATTATGTTTCCATTTAAATTGTTAAATGTGACCGCTACCTAGATTTAAGAATACTTAGTATAATTGGTTCTCATGCAAGTGGATTTCTGCAATCTTTTTTGAGAATAAATTTTTAAACCTAGATTACACGAGGCTACCTATGGTTTTTTTGAATACTATTCCATGCTTAATATTTCAATAATTACATCAATCACTGTGTCTGTCTTAAAATCTAGTCTTAGACCTCAATCAGTGCCTCAGTCTCATTATTTCAAGAAACTTCAATCGTAAACACTCCTAAAGTGAACAAAGAACTTTTCTGAAGCAATATTTCAAGTCCCGACATATATAGCATAGAGATATAACCTCAAAGTCGGTCAGCATTAGCTCAGATCCAGTTCCTACGACCCTCTGCCCTTGCGTCTAGCGACTCCTTTAAGGGCCCTTAGACCTTTTTTAAACAGACCAATCAGCAAGACCTCCGACATCTAGAAACGAAATCCCGATGGCTTAGGACAAGTGTCTTGGCTCTGGAAGCAGGGAAGGTCAAGGTGGATTGGACGAGATCTCTCATGGAAGTATACTTTGCGATTTCGCTTTTAGCGATTGTTGTGGAGGGATATAGTTGTTCGTTTGTGTATGTTTGATAGAATATTTCATTTATTTTATACAATACATTGGAAGACATACAGTTTGTGTATTTTATTAATTTAAGTAAAACGAAACTAAAAATTTTGTTATAAAAATAGATTCGACTAGCTTCCGCCCACGACTTCGTCGAAGTTAGCCCATGGCAACGCGTTCCCTGGAAAAAAAGTAATATATGCTTTAATTAATACTCAATACTCAATCATTTATTGCAAGCATAATGTAGGACATAGGTGTTACACATAATTATACAGATCACATTATGGACCCTGTCGGGCATCGCAATGGGTAGAGGAGACGACGACGTCTTACTCATTTCACAATTACCAATTCTTTAAACATATTTCTGTGTACCTGAATTTGTGTATAACAGTTAACAGATAAAATAATCTTTTCCAGTTTGGACGTGATTAAGTAACAAATATTCAGACAAATTACATTTAGAACACTACTAGTAGCTGCCCGGGACTCCACCCGTTGTCACTCCAAAAAGTATCCTATGTCCTTTGCAAGGTCTTAAACTATCTCTGTACTAAATATCATCTAAATCAGTGCAGCGGTTTAAGCGTGAAGAGATAACAGACAGACACACTTTCTGTTCTAATATTAGGATGTTTATGGATGGATATTAGTATGGATTAGTTTACACTATTGATTGAGCCTCAATACATTCGTAAGTCTACCGGAGGTCTCGTTGTGAGGAGAACGGACAAGAAACTTGAAAAGTTTTGTCCCTTAAACACGTTAATAATGAATGTTTTCATTTTTTTTTAAATCCACAATGTTATAAGTTGTTAATGTAATAAACAAATTTTAAAAATGTGCCGGGTCATCTCATAACATCTTCCATCACAAAAAAGTAAAATCTTTACCTATGCCCAATAGTTGTGCATGTACCTATAGGGTAGAACGGTTGGTCGTCGTGCAAACGTTATTAACTACAATGTGTCTATATTTTTTTTAACATCTCTATAAGTAAGTAAGTAAGTAAGTAGTTTTCTTTCGTTAAAGTTTGTTTACCATAATGTTCAAATTTGTGCAAACCCAGTGCAGTAATAATTAGTGGGCTTTTTAATACATTTCCATATAAATGAGCGACTTGTCTTGTGAAGTCTGAAGCTTGAAACAGCAAGTTTATTTTAATTACTTGTGTTAAAATTATGATACTAATATCGCTAACCTATGTTTTGAAGAAATATTTAAATGTTTGTAAGATCTAAATTTTTGATCTACGAGTAAATGTAAATTAAAAAGCATTCATCTAGCTCATAAATAACGACATATTAAAACTGAAGACAATTTTATAGAAACCATAGACAAGTTTAGAAGGCATGTAGTTTGGCGTTTCCTGAGGCCTGCATTAATCACGTTCATTAAAAGGTCTGAAATATATCAAATCCTTGTCAAAAATTTCGAATTCCTTCTCGGCTTTTTATCCACTAGTTTATAAGCCTTCTCCATTTACTTTTCAAATCGCATATTTTGTTTTTAGATTTCCAAACTAAACGAGGACTGCTCTATTAGTTTTAAAATATTTTTGGATCAGTAATGGAGTAGTTATACCCTGATATAATATGTTTTATGAAAGTAAATGGTAAAACGAAAAGCAGTTTTTTTAGCGTTTACTGCGACAAACGACAAGAGATTCAAATATTAATTCACCGTTTTACTTGCTGATCTGTAAAGTAAATATCAGAAGCAATAGATTTTGTATTGTGTGAGAGCACCGGCTCGGGCTGCTGAAACGGACGAAAGGAGCTTACTCGTATTCTTCTATCAATTCATGGAACAGCCTATATTTATGGTTGATTACCATCTTATCGCGTAATTTGGCAAAATAATCAATTTGTTCGGCATTGATGTTAATTCTCACTGTAACCGATTATAAGCGATTCGGAGTACGCCTTTCGAAAATACAATTCGTATTCCAATTTCAAATTGAAAAACTCAATCGTCCGAAATAAAACTTCATTTCAAATTTTGTATTCTGCTTAAAAAACATTCCGCTAATTATTGGACGGACCTCGTCAGCCATGTACCACAGATTATGTACAGTTTTATACATGGAGGCCGTTGTGTGCGTTATGTAGAAAAAAGGGTGTTTTTGTCTATGTGCTAAATAAAAATGAGGCCTTAATGTTCGCCGCCGGTGACCGTGTGCGGGCGCGGCTTCATAGGAAAACTGCTTAAGTGCAATATTTTAAAACTTTCGCACTATCATGAGATGTGTAGGAGGTTGAAATATTCTCTGCGGCAAAACCCTGTGTTCAAGTGATATTCCGAGTATTATAATCGTCTTTTACACGAATCAATCATTATGTCACTTCAAAATTGATTCTTGGTGCAAAAGAGCGTCAAGAGTGGACATAGTTTTCCAAAGTAATGTGGAAAAATAAAATTGTGTACAACTACTACAAAAATCACGCTACCAGGCATAATTTTATAAATAAGCACCTTAAGTGCACACAGTAAAAGTCATTTTGCAACTACACTGCGAACCTTGGTCTTCTTTTGATGGCACGTATATCTTGGCGTGCAATTTGAATTTAAAAAGCATGCATCGTCTGCAATTGACCTTAATCTTACTTTGTAGCAATGCAAATGATTAGAAAGTTGAAAACAAAAATACATTACCACGGTCTGATGGCTTTTTTCTCAAAACCAATTACCTTTGTCAGTTGCACTTGAAAGTATTTTGTTATTCTCGTACTATTTTTTTATTTTTTAAGTTTATAAAATTAGTACTATTTCTATATCCAAACGATTTTGATCTGTATCGCGTAGACATAGAAACGGAATGTATATATCATATTGCTTCCTCAATATTAATGCAAAAAAGACAGCTGACAGATATTTTGACACGAAATGAGTTTTCTTCAATTTGCGAACTTAATGAAAGCACCTTTATACACGCCTTGTAAAATTTTATGTGGTTTTCCTTAAAGTAAACCACATAGCATTTTAAGATGAGTATTCCAGTCTAGTTGTTTATAATATAATACGAGAAAACTAAATTGAGAAAATATGTAAATAGTAACAAATCTTATTTTCAGATTTTTCATACATTATTATCTCATTGTGGAAAAGCAAGAAATGGATTTAATTGAATTAAGTACAGAAGATAACTTATTTAGTGTGTTTCTTCAGACTTGGGCATAAACTTGTGCTATTATAAGCATTTTTTATCATTTTTCTGTGAGTGTAAGATTCAGTTCAGAACACAACACTCTTTACAAGTTTAGACATCCAGGAACACTACACAAAAATATATAATTTAACGACGATCATTCTAAAAAATGGACGAAATATGATTTCAAATTTGATTCCATATCACCATTACTCCACACATATCATGATAAAATAATCCTATTATTTATTTCAAATCAGCTTTAGCGCCATAAATTTTGAATAGCATCCAATTTCGACTTACACCCTTCTCCTATCCGAACGCCTGACATTCGAAATTTAAATGAAGTAGCTATCGCAATTAGTGCGCGCACACAAGGCAACAACGTACGCCACTAAACGCTCACAGGCAACAATGCAAATAAAAATGGTAGCGATCAAAAATGTGTGAAAGAACACTCACACACGCGTAGGTCCACAATTCAATATCGCTTGTCATTGGACGTAGCATCCGCATGTTTTTTAATGTTCACTGATTATTTTTATCTGTACATTAAAGAGGTTATAATGTTACGGCTTTTTTTGTTTGTTTTCGTGCTTTTTTATCGGGAAAAGGAAGTTTAGATGCAGTTGTTGCTGTTAAACAAGCACCGATATAAATTAGTCATCAAATTCACGGATATTATAGTTCATTTACTTCGACAAGCTCTGACTAATGAAACTGTAAAAAAATGTTTATTTGCAGATTCAAGGGTTTCCTGTCCGTCTATACCTATTTATGCACTTATATCCTTAATGACTATTTCCCATTTAATGATAATGATAAAACAGCCGAGCGATCTAAAAATATCTGCTAATTATAGTGAAAATTGATGCAGTATTATTGTAATCAAGTCACATTATCACACTTTTAATAAGTACATTTCCTTTTTTTCCAACGCTACACCAATAATGCAACCTGCACGCACACATCGCGTACGCACACAACCAAAGCACCGTTTGTAGTTCATCATCCCGCGATGTGCGTTAAGCCGTCGCGGCCATGTGGCATATTTAGGTCAATTGCTGAAATAAACATGTAGCAGCGGCCATCTTTTTTCAACGACCTAAGGAGAGTAAAAACAGCACTTATCTTAGCTTTCGACACTTAAAACCGATTACTGCAACCGCAAAATTGAATCAAAATGTACAAGCGAGACACGAATAACTTAATACATATTAACAATAATCTATTAAAGGCGAATCAGTTAAAAGTCAAGGAGCGAGGAAATTGCGGATATTTTTAAAAAATACAAGTAATAACTTAACGGAGAACATTCAAATGTTCAACTGGAAGTTACGAAACATATAATTATCATGATAATTAACTGACATTGGCCATTTATGGTTCATAGCAGATTACGATCTAAAGTGTACAGTATTTTGGATATTAAAAGAGCTTTCATTGAGATGTGCAATTTCAATCACTCTGTTCTGATAGTTACGGTCGAGAAAATAATATTTATGTTTTTATATGCGAAAACAGTTTTGAAATGCTACCTTGGAGTAAACAAAACTTTATCTTGCTATGTAAGCTTTTTTCTTAATACCGTTTTAAGTAGTCATACTTGCAGGTAATGATAACCTTTGACTGTCAAAGTTCAGAATGACGGACTTGTTAAATAAATAATTATTTTCGAGTGCACTCATCGCCCTAGTGGCTTCCATATTTTGAAAAGGTGTAATTATTTAGCCTCATATGTGTAGTGCACCGATGTCGGCACTAAAAAGACAAAGGTCGTCAAGACAGGTTCTCGATTGCGGCTGCAATCGATTTTTATGCAATCAATAGCGAGTTGTTACTTGTATTATAAGTGACATTTTCATGTAAATTATATTGTTAAAACTATGCATAATACTCTTTTTTATACTTACTACCATTAATACGCAATCTGTTTTATTTAATGTGCTATAGATATAAAGTATAATAGGTAATATTTTTACAAAAAAATATTAAATAGGCACTGTTTTATTAAACTATATCATCGAGTAAAATTACATCAAAAACATCATAGTTCGTGTTTAATTTAACTAAGCAAGGCTTTCTAACGTAATTTTTTGTCGAAATAAAACCCAAAGCAGTTTTTGACCCATCATTAATGAAATAATTATATTTCGTCTAATAGACCCGCTGGCGTAAGGTACACCACGATTGTCGATTTTTAATGTGAATCGCGTGGGGCTTGCATTTTTGGCAATCGTGCATAGACACACGCGGAGCTAGTCATCTATTTAATTAAATGAATATTTAAAAAAAACTTTTTTTTTTATCGTATACGTAATTAGTTTCTTACGTCTCTGTATTGTTAAAAAATCTTTAAATAAACATTGGGGTAAGTAATAACAGTTCCAATTTTTTGTGAGAAAGTTTTTGCCGTTACAAAGAGTTTATTCCATCAAATTTTATATTAATTGCAGAAGAGTAATAAAAACTTACAAGAAAGTTAACATCAAATAATATGATATGTTTACTTATGGATTGAATGATAATAAAATGTAACTTACCATTTCCAAACTTGATACTTAAAATTATCAGGCCACTTTTAACTTATGCAAGAATGTCGGATGGCTATCATTCAATTTATACCATCGATGTAACATAAAGTTTAGTGCTAATGTGCAACATTTAAACAAAAAGGAATCCAATAATAAACAATAAGCCTTTCTGTTTTTACTTAGGTTATATTGATATCAACTCTTTATTTCGCCAAATACAAAGCAAAAATATATGTAGGTATACAGTACTATACAAGAGAGGACATATCTCTACTAGAGATCTCTTTCAGCCAACTCGTCATGAGTATGTGAGTTTTAATGTGCATTGAGAAGATACGAGTACATAATGAAATTAGTAGTTGGTACATTCTGTGGTGAGATGGTGAGGAAAACACTAACAATAAGCATACTAATGCTCTTTTTCACTAACTTTTGCTTACCGTTATCTCAGTCTATCTAAAGGAGATAGAAAGAGACAAATGTCGTTAAGAGTCACCTACGCCGAGGGAACGGATAGTGAGAAAGATCATAACATTATGCGGTATATTATTTGATTCCTATAGTTGTGGTTCTATTTCTCGTGCTGTGAGCTTGAAGCTGCTGCTGCTGCGTGCTGTGAGTTCTAACTTAAAGTTCTAAGTTCATTTATACTAGATAAATGAATTTGAACATTTAGTCCAGTGAGGTAAAGATTACTTTCTTGACAATTTTCGAATTATAACATTGAAAACCAAACGAAAAAACCAAAGGAAAGTATTGCAAAATATGACCCGATTTCCAGACAGATTCCGCGAATCGGTAGGCTTTCTACCACGCGGCTCGGCGCCTAACGTCATATGTCAAACAATAAAGTCTTTGACCTAAATACTGCGTGTGGTGCAACAAGCAAGCGCTCAACGAGATGAATTGATTCGTGAATTGTGGGTGCAGGCGATATTACAAAGGCCGCTTCAAAATAACGTCTCGTCAGCGAACAAAGAACTGAGTTCAATATTTTATATTCGGCGTGTTTTTATTGAACACAGTAATTTTTGAAGTACCTAATAATAGAATCATATTCCAGCTACTAACTAACAACCAAAAATCTAAACTCGATAAAGTTGAAAAATGGACTAGAATGGGAAGAAGATGAAGTAATCTTCCAGCTAAATATGTCACTTAAAAAGTAACTTTGCAGAGAGAAAATTATCTTAGGTGAGTTCAATCAAAAGCACTAAATAGCTATTACCAAAATTTTTTAATAAGTACTGAATAAAAAAATGAAAGATATATTTTATATTTGGTTTTCTAACCTGTAAGAGTAAGCAGTCGTCGTCAAATGAAGTTTTCCTTATATACATTACAACGAACTTTCCAAATCAAATTTTATTATCTTTTTCTCCTGTCGGGTTGCGTCAGTAGTGCCTACCGCTGTACACTGCATGTGACCTCGTTACGCACACATCGTCGCCCTTGTGTGCGTCCTTTGTCTGTGTGACATGCGTATACTTACGCACACTCTCATATTTATCATATACAGGCTGTCCTCATTCCTGTCAATTATAAATTAGCACATCGTTATTATTAAAATAAACATAATGCAAGTTGGGCAGATTTTGAGTTGCATCGGAATTTTCGTAATAATAATTGCTATATCTTTTCGAGCAGCAATGCTAACAAGTTCCGTTTTAAGCTGACCTCCTTCGAGAATTATGTCTGTTCAAAATGGTGTTTGCTTTGCTAAAGATATTTTTATTTCTGCACACTTCGATTCGCCAATTACTGTTATAATGTATATAAATAAGCATCCACAATATAAAATTTATAAAATAACTAGCATTCATTAGTCGGTTATGGCTTCAAAAAGTATTCTATGTTCTTTATTTGGTCTCAAACTATCTCCATAACCAATTGCATCTAAATCAGTTCAGAAATTTAGGCGTGAACGCGTAACAAACATACAAATTCACTTTCGCATTTATAAAGAGCTTGAATTACTTTAAGTTAAACTCAATACCGCATATACAGGATATACCTACATTGCAGCTGGTAAGATTAAGTAATTTCAGGAAACAATTCCTTCAACTTAGACAATAAGTGTGGCTTATTGTCTAAGTTGAAGGTATTGTCTCCGAACTTTAAACCAAATCTATTTTAATAAAGAAGTGACATATTATAAAATAATTAGAACATATTTTTCAATTTTTTTTAATAGACAACTACTGTAAGTTTAGTTTAGAACATCATAAAACTATAGATTAACGTAATCTGTCAAGCGGGTTATACCTCTGGAGGTCTATGACAATTGAAAAATCAGTTGGGTCTAGAATCTAATACTGGACGGGTTAATAGATTTATGATTTATTTAATGTTTACACACATTCATTTACTGTAGTGAAATATGAACTGTCATGAAATTAATCTGTAGCTTGAGGGTTAAAGCTACAGATTCCAGACTCAATTGGTTTTTAACTATCATAAGGCTCTCGGGAGTCCCACGCGGTTTTACAAAAAAGCTGTGTTATAGTTTAGATGTTGAGTACCTTTTGTACACATGAGGTGAGTACATTTTATATCTGTAGTTATATCAGTATTATGCTTTAATTTTGTAGTAATTTAAATTTATGTTATAGGACAGGTTGAAACTAGCAATACCTATCAAATAACTATTTTTCAAGTATAAAAAATTAATGTAACAAAAACGATCGCTACACCCTGTACATTGCCGAATGACACCAATACAAACAAACAGGGTGCCCCACCCACTGATCGGCTCATAATAAAATGTGGCTTTTTTATCACTATGTACTTTTTTCTATATACAGGATTTAATCTCTATGTGCACATAGTCCGCCGCTCGCTAATGTGATGAATTGCCTGAAAGTCTGTCTGTGCCGATAATTTGTTTTTACATTCAGTGCATTATAGATGACACTATCACCGTACACTATGCTGCGTTTGATCTATCCTTTAGTAATAAGGCCGCCTTTAGTGGTTGATATCGCTTGGTTCTTAGGCTCTTTTGTGTGGTGCATTCATCTAATATCTTATAATTCGAGGAGCTCGGTGGCATATTGGTTTAAGCGCTCTGGTTTCGGAAACAAAGCCACTTTCGCCATGGTCGATCCTGGGATGGGTCAATCAAAGTTTGTTATTTCGAGCTCCTCCGTGCTTCGGAAGCCACGTTAAGCCGTTGGTCCCGGTTGTTCCTACAACCGCTTTAACCCACCAACCCGCATTGGGCCAGCGTGGTGGTGTTATGGCCCAAACTCCTCATGTGTTTCTTCCATGTAGGAAAACCTGTGCTTAGCAGTGGGACGTATATAGGCTAGTGATGATGCGTATCTTATAATTCAGTACCATGACATATCCTATATGTTTAGAGTCCCCAAACGCCTCTAAACAGATATTTTCAACAGTCTATTTAGACTTTTTCAATTATAAAAATAATAATCTGTAAATATATTTTTTTGCAAATATTTGCAATTATTGACGAATGACAAGATATATAACAGGTGGAATTAATTAAAAATACAAAATTCCAAAAAAAGACGTAGGTATCAATAATTAATTAACGTGCAATCATGCCTTAATCTTGCACACATGCATTTGAGAACAACCCTTAATAATAGCACCTCTATTATTAACCTTTATTATTCCTACTTGATTAAGTCGTCCTTAGTATAAACGCAGCTAGCCATTCTTGACCTTGACAGCTAGAGTGATAGCCACTGAGCTTCCGTTATGAGGCAAAATGTAACGATGAGATTATAGTCAAGTAGCAGTAGATCTGCAAATAACTTAACAAAAATAACTTTACTAGGTGGTGGTCGTTTAGGTAGGTTCTAATTGCACGCAATAAAGTAGCTTTTCTCAGGTAGTCTTTCTTAGGATATAAGTACATGCCAAGTTAAGACTAAATCGGTAGCTTAGGAGCAAAAAAATATAAGAAAGACAAGAGGTACTATCGCATTTTTTATTTAATAGCTTTTATCTGCGGCTCCGCCCACGTATATGTCGGTTGTGATCCAAAAAGTATCCTATGTTCTTAGCAGGCTCTCAATCTATCTACATTCTAATTTTCATCTAAATCGGATTATTGGTTTAGGCGTAAGAGTAAAAACTAACAAACAAAATCACTTTCGCATTTATAATATTAGTACGGTCACGAACAATAACATCTACTCATTTCTCGCTGTTCGTGAGTCTTATTTTAAATGGAATAAGAGCCACTAACAGCGAGAAGTAAGTACATGGTATTGATCTTGACTGTACATAGACATTACTATGCTTGAATATTTTTCTAAGTGTATATTAAAACTTTCGGACCTCAAGTGGTTACTTCGCAGGTTACTTTACCTTTCGTTACAAAATGAATGTACACAGTGGTATAACTTTAAAACGGCCTCTACACCGCAACGATTCAATCTATATCAGAGAGTTCTTCATTACGTATTTATTGTCATCGCGGTTTCCCGTCGCCACATATTTGTACGGGAACCGTAACTCATTTGCCCGTATAGATACTGTCATCTAACGAGATAAACACGGTCGTACAGCATACATTTTTCATCTGAAAAATAATTACATTACAATACAAATAGCACAGCTAAGCTAATAAAAATACCTATCAAAATTCCAACATCTGGAAAACCCAATCAATACAAAATAAAAAAATAAGTAACCCGCGGCTTCTTTAATCATCTCCTCATTGCGACTATTCTTATGAGCCCGAACAAGCTATGTTTGCTGTATGAAAAATTAAGTATTTGATGATACAGGTTCCTCTCAAGGTTAGTATTTCTTGGAAATACCACCGAAGTAAAGGTAAACAGGTGAATGCAGTCAGCGCAGGACCAATCGACTTTGAGATCCTTGGGGGAGGCCTGTGCCCAGCACTGGACGTCTCTCGGCGGATATGATGATGATGAACAGTAAAAATACACTATTATCAAGTAGTAGCTGATAATCAACAAACGCTAGAACAGATCTTCATAAATTATGGCTAAGAATCATCTTGATCACGTCAGCTTGCAAAACAAAAAAACGACTCAAAATCTGTCAATTCATCGGAGCTACCATGCACAGACACTTTAAACTTATAATACCCCTCTCTTTGCGTCGGAGGCTAAAACTAGAACTTAACAATAATTAAAATATCGCAACATCTCATGTCTGCATCTCTATTGAAGCGTTCCGCTAGAAGATGAGGAGACAAGGTCCTCTGCTACCATCACAACGCTGATTTGAGAAGCTCTGCTAAGGAATTAAGTAAGCTATTCTATACACAACGTCCATGTTTCACACAGTCACCATAAAGCAATATAAATCCTCTGTCAACATACAAAAATCGTGTGCCGCAAAAACGACATCCTGAAAAGGTTGAAAGACTTTTTATTTACCGTCAAACTGTTACAAAATCGCCTCTAAAATGCTGTTAACACCAAAAAGGCTAAGCGGCACCAGTCAATAAAGGCATATCGAGTCACCGTCCGGCCAATCGACAGCGTCCCGTGCCCGAAAAACCTTAAAAAAACGACGGCGCGCGGGCAATCCGAATATAGAACTTTCACTCGCCACTCGTTTGGCCATTTTTTCTTTTTTTTGCATCACGCCCGTACGATAGAAATAGTGACGTATTTTTTTCCACTTTCGGTTTCAATAGTGGCTCGTAAAAGCAAATAAAGATTGGAAAAACGCCGGTTATTTTTAGCGAACACTTGTTTTCGACGTTATTCATTTACTATGCCTTTTTAAAAAAAATATTTTGGCTTTGACGTGATTGGTCGTTTGGATCCGCGTTATATGGTACGGTGAATTTTAGCATTATGGAGCGATTGCGTAGTAATGTATGTCCTATTCACCTTAATCGTGTAAGGATTATGTATACGAATAAAGTTGTGATGCTTTTATGTAATGGGGCTGCTCTAACACTTCTTTTATTTTGTCTGTCAAACTTAAGCTTGCGTTAAACTTAGTACGACAGTTAATATGACTCTTAAATAAGTGAAAATTATCAACGAAAAACTCACATTATTTGAGCTGGTTTCTTTTTTGATTTATCAAAGGATGTTGAAGTTATACTCGAAAGAAGATTATTTCAATAAAAACATACCGTATTGTACAGTTTTGCAAGTAATTATATATAGCATCAATACAGTAATTATTAAAAGTTAGCTCAAATAACACCCGCGCATTTTACATGTCAGTTTTCTTGTTAGCTTTAGAAATAGTACTGTCTACATTGTACTATTCATAAAAAACAGTGAAAGTAATGTACACATCCTTAGGTAGGTAGCAGTTAAAACAATTCTTAAAATATAGAGACTTCTGCAACAGTATTGTGACTATTGATATTTACTTACGATTTTTATATAGTCTTCGTTCTACCAACAAAAACTGAATGAGCTCACGACCTTTATGCGAGAACACAACATTACGAAAGTAATTTTATTTGACAGCAAAACTCTTTGTAGTGTTAATAACTTGTCAGGAGGCAATTATAATGTTAAATATAATTTTACAACTGTTAACTAGTAAAATAATCTAGGTACTTTTATACCCGCATCATGAGAAGGACATTACACTTTTTTTAAACGATACTAGTCCATCCTAATATTAAAAATGCAAAAGTAAATCTGTCTACATGTCTGTTACCTTTTTTTTGATTCGACTTAGATGAAATTTAATATAAAGATAGTTTGAGACCCTGGGATGGACATAGGATGTAGTAATAACCGTTATCTACGCGGGTAGAGCCGTGGGTGGTTACTAGTGCTCCTTATTTATCTTAACTTTTTGTTTTTTAGCCCACTGGCTCAACAATTAAATAACTATTGTTTGGCTTGTAGGTACTTCACAAATAAGTCCAATAATGAAAACACAAATGGTTTTCAATGATAATTTATAAAAACCAGCTTCCGGAAACCTCCAATCTCTTAGATCGTCCATAAACCAAGTTAACTGGCAAGCCATACAAACATAAACCCAACTAGAAACATAACAAGATCCTCGAAATTTCCGCGAAATTCTACAACCTTTGAAACTCGGCAAATAAAATAATCCCCCCCTTACATAACTCCATCTTGACTAACGAATCAAACTACCCCGAAACAGACCGGCTATAACACTTAAGAGAACTATAAAATATATTATAGATCCTACTAAAAAAGCTACCCCATCTGCATAGGAGATAGGAGCTAAGTCACGCACACAAATGAGAACGCACACCGACGCAAACAAGTAATAAAGTATACGAGTAATATAAAACTAAGAAACATCAACATCTTGCCCCCCTCCCATCTCCCCGTGGGGTAATTTCTCCCTGAACTTACTAAAATACTAAAAACGGAGATACAGGGGTGTTTCACCACCCCGCCGCGTTTTCTTATGCAAGATCCTTATATTTTAACCTAAATGTTGGCGGATTCGTTGAGGCGCAGCCTTTTGAATTATGTGATTTTTTTCTTCCTGCGTCGTTCTTGGCTTGAAGGATTGCTTTGTTTAGTTATTTGAATACTAATGTTTGTATGGTTGTCAAATAAAAGAGAAATGAGAAGAACAACTAATTATTAGTTTTGTAGAAATCTTGCGCGAGGTATGACGTAATAGCACTATGAAATTCCTCTTTTGCATTATAATTGAACAATGCATGTTATGTATTTACACAATTCTAACATTATTATATAGTAGTCTGTTCGATATAAACAATTTGGAATGTGGACTGTATGAAATTTTAGTGAATCCTGAGCAAAGCGGATAATAAGAGCCACCAACCTTAACCAGCACCCTCGCGAAGGCTTGCACGGCAAGTTGGTTGTAGGCGCGTACGGCTTGATCGGCGATATGTTCTTATCAGCTTAGTGCTTCAGTTTTAGTATCAGCGTGTTAAGATTTTACAATAAGAAATAGTGCACGGCACAATATCTTCACACCATCAGTCTCCAGGAACGTCCAGGAACAGATATTAAAAGGCGTATATATCGAAAATTCTTTTTGTTTCCCGCGCGGCGAGTGAAGAAGACGTCTTTTTTTTCTCTTTTTTTTTGGTTAATTTTTTCTATAAAGGGAAGGCAAAGGGAACTACTGCCCATACAGCCATATCTTTAATATTTCTTTATTGAAGAAGTAGTAATGTCCTCGCGGTGTTGCCAGTGTTAAACCAAATGCTTAGATGCGTGGCAAAAATTAAGTGGGCAAATTTTATTACCCGCTAAGGCAAGGATTCAACATACCCCCCACTGAAATCATCATGATGATTTCCCTAAACTAGGTACAATATGGGTATAAATAAAAACACAAAATGGCAGTTTATACTAAATAAATATATACTTTAGTCATATGCATAAATATATTAAAATTGGTATAATTAATAATTAAAATTTGAAACCTGATAATAACCTAATTTGTATAAGGTAGGGGACACACCTTATTTACAGGTCTCTTAAAGACTCCATTTTTGGTGCGTACAGTCACAACACGGACAACGTTGTCTACTCCCGGATGAATTAATTCAATTCGACCCAAAGGCCACTGAAGTGGTCGAGTTAAGTTTGATTTTAGTAATACTAAGTCACCGACTGATAAATTTGGTGGCGATGAAAACCACTTAGCTCTCTGTTGAAGAGTGTGAAGGTACTCATCAGACCACCGTCTCCAAAATGACTGCGATACCTTCTGAACGGATTGCCAACGTGACAACCTGTTCATAGGAATTTCCTCAAAGCTATACTCGGGCACAGATAACAAACTTTGACCTACCAAGAAGTGTCCTGCAGTTAGTACTTCTAATTCATTAGGATTATCAGATAACGCACAAAGTGGACGAGAATTCATGACTGCCTCAATTTTGCAGAATAAAGTACTCAACTCCTCAAATGTGAACGATCTGTCTCCTACAACACGGTACAAGTGGTGTTTGGCCGACTTGATACCGGCTTCCCATAAACCACCCATTGATGCGGCATTTGGCGGATTAGTTCGCCATTCAACTTGACGAAAAGCTAGACCGTTTGTGATATCATTTTGATTTCGATTGTTATTAATAAATTTTGTAACTTCTTTTAAGTGCTTTGCAGCCGCTATAAAATTAGTGCCACAGTCAGAATATAAACATGAGCAAAGTCCGCGACGCGCTACAAAACGATCAAAAGTTGCCAAAAAACATTCACAAGTTAGGTCAGTTAACACTTCAAGGTGCACTGCCTTTGTTGAAAAACAAATAAAAAGACATAAATAGGCTTTATATAGTCTAGCGTTTCGCCGAATACTTTCTTTTACGAAAAACGGACCAGCCAGATCGCACCCGACATGATCAAATACTTTGTTGGGCATTAGACGAGCGTTGGGCAGTAAGCCCATGCTAGGTTGCCTCGCAGTAGGACTAAATTTAAAACAATTTATACACTTCGATAGTGTAGAACGAATAATGCTACGAGCGTTTACAATCCAATATTTTTTGGATAAAATGCCTTGCAACGCACGAGGCCCAACATGCATATAAAGTTCATGATAGTATGTAATGATTAATTTGGTAAAGTGACATTTTTTAGGAATTAATAGTGGATGTTTAGAATCATAAGTCAACTGAGATTGAGAAATCCTACCCCCCACTCTGAGAAGACCTACGGAATCGATAAACGGAGATAATTTACGAAGGGAAGCAACATAACCCACTTTACATAAAGTAGATATTTCAGAATTGAAATGATTAGACTGGACAACATAAATGATTAAATTATGTGATTGTTTTAGCTCGCAAGTATTTAATGATTTGTTTTTATTTCTAAGAGTTATATTTTTTATTTTTAAATTGTTTATAAAACGACAACACCATGATATTACTCTATGCAGTCTTTTAAAAGATGAAAAATTATTAAAAATATTTTCTAAGTCGTTATCTAAAACCACCTTGTCACATGAAATAAAATTAAAACTGTCAACATTACTTTTCAATTCGGGAATACTATCATGAATTTTTAGAATGTACTTATTTACAGGCCAGTCACAAGGGTTATTTTGCAGCCATAATGGTCCGCTTATCCATTCAGTCGCGTCTGCCACCAATTGAGAAGGCAACGCGCCTCGAGAACAAACATCAGCTGCATTGTGCTCGCTGCTCACGTGAAACCAGCGGTTAGGCGCAACAACACTAGTAATATAGCTAACACGGTTAGCAATGTAAGTTTTTAATTTGTACGGTGGCGTTTGAAGCCACGATAAAACGACACTTGAGTCGCTCAATGAATAAATATCAAAACTAAAGTCTTTAATTGTTTGTGTAAAAAAATATATTAATTTAGCTAGAAGTACCGCAGCCTCTAATTCCAGCCTTGGAATCGACAACGGTTTTGTGGGCGCTACTTTACTTTTACTACTCAATAATCGAACTCTGACTTGACCGATATCGTTTACGCTATGAAGGTATACACATGCGGCGTAACCGCGCGATGACGCATCGCAGAACCCGATTAGCCGTACGGATACGAACGAAGGTATGAGCAAGTGACGCTCAATGCGCATGGAAGCTAAACACGGTAGCTCTGAAATGAAATTGTTCCACCGGTTACATAAATCTTGGGGCAGCGAGTCATCCCAATCGATCCCCAGCTTCCACAAATCTTGCATAATGCATTTTGCAGCAAATGTGCATGGCGTAATAAAACCAACGGGGTCAAAAATACTGGCTAATAATTTAAGAACCGATCGTTTGGTAGTTTTGGAGTCCGATTTATTATAATTAAAAGAAAAACAATCTGACGCCGGTAACCACATTAGACCTAAGACCTTTAAGGACGACGATAACGTATCGTCCTGAAAATTAATAGTGGAGATTTGATCTTCATCTATTCTGTTTAAAAGATTATCTGTATTACTTGCCCATTTGCGCAAATAAAAACCAGCACCACTTAACAAATTAATTAGAGCGTCCTGTAATTTACAAGCTTCCGTGATAGTTTGACAAGACCATAAGAGGTCGTCGACGAAAAACCCATTTAATAAAATATTTGCAGCTTTAACAATAAAAAAATTATCTTTATTGTCGCAATCTATTTCAGACAAAGTATCGTATGCGAGTTGGTGCAACGAGCGAATAGCAATGTATGGAGCACTACGTAATCCATACGTATTTGTTTTTAATTCATAAGTAATTAACGGTTCGTTAGGAGTATTTCGCCAAAGAATATGTTGGAATACTCTTTCAGGGGGATCTATGAGCACGGCTCTATACATTTTGGACACGTCAGCAGTAAAACAGACGTCATACAACCTAAAATTAGTTAAAATACTACGAATATCGTGATGCAGTTTTCTGCCGGTCAAAAGTACGTCATTTAGAGAGTAACCGTTTGAAGTTCTTGAGGAGCCATCAAATACCACCCGCAGGGGAGTAGTTGTACTTGAAGGGCGTAACACACAGTGGTGTGGAATAAGATATTTGGACGGTTCGGAACCCTTATATGGCTCCATGTGTCCTAAGGTTGCGTATTCAGCCATAAAGTCACTGTAAGCCTTTTGTAGCTCAGGTGAACGAGATAGGCGACGTTCAACCTGAGTCAGACGTCGAAGAGCAACATCATATGAATCGCCAAGTGGCTCGTGGTCGGGCTTTAGCAATAACGGACAAACGAACTGACCATTTTCGTTACGATAATGTTTATCTATAAAAATTGACTCTGCGAGGGCCTCATCGGGACTTAAATGTGAAACTGTGCACGGCACAGCTTCTGTTTCCCAGAAACGTCTGAGAGTAATATTTAAATCATCATCCTCAGTGGTGTACGACACCAAAGAAGTTGTAGATGTCAAAATGTTTTCATCGGTCTGAGATTGCACGGCTAATCTCCCCGTAATTACATACCCAAAGATGCTACCCAACGCAGCAGGCATATTAGAATTTAAAATAATATTTTTTCCATTATAAATATATGGGAAAATGTCAGCAGCTAATATAAAATCGATTTGTGATTTTTTGTAAAACAGAGGATCTGCTAAATCCAAAGAACTGTATTGCTGTATAATATTCTCAGGAATATCAACTGTAGGCAAATCTACTGTAATTTTAGTTAAAATAACAGCATCAACATTGAAGGTTGACTTTGTGTCAAATCGAGACCTTATTACGCAAGACGACAAGCCATGATTTTTTAGTGTTTCACCTCCAAGTCCATGAATATTAAAGGTACATTTACGCGGCGCAAGACCCAAACGTTGTAAGCAATTCATTGAAATAAAGTTCGACTGTGCGCCCGAGTCGATGAGAACGCGACACGGCTGATAGCAATTAAGAGAGTCTAGTACATGCACAACAGCAGTACCCAATATAACTGTGCTGCTACTACGCCCAACCGATGTGTGACAGTTCGAAGATGTGCTACTGGTATTCGTCATTGACTGTGCACAAAGGTTATGTGTGCTAGCGGTGGCACCGTCAGTGGTAGTCGACGGCAGCGCAGATAAACCCGCATCTACGTGCAATAACATATGATGTGACTTTTGACAGATAAAACATTTAAAATTGCTTTTACACACGTTCGCAGTATGATTCGGTTTAAGACAATTGTGGCATAGCTTAAGTATATCAACACGGTTGATTCGTTGTGTAATTGTCAATTTACGAAACTGATCACAACGATAAATAAGATGATTTTCACCACAATGTAAACACGCATTTTTAGAATGAGTTGAAGCCGAGACATGCGAATAACTTTTAAAGTTGTTACTTTTATAGTTTTTTGAATTTTGCTTTTCAAAATGCTTTTTATGTTGTACGTTAGAAACAGTCGAAAAACAATTCGAGTGGTTGAGCACTTTAATCTGATTGTGAACAAATGTCATTAATTGTGAAAATGTTGGAATTGAGTTTTGATTTAAATTTTGTTCAAATAACCTACGACTCTGTGGATCTAGGCCTCGCAAAGCGATATGACAGAATACATAGCCACACAAATCATCAATTTTAAGTGATTCTATTGCCTTATAAGAGTGTTCAAATGTTTCTACAAAAGTGCTTAAGTGATCTGCAGATTCCTTGTTTAATGAAGAAAAATTTAACATTTTATCAAGATACATGCCTATAAGCATTCGATTATCTTGGTACTTATCAAGTAGACTTTGCCAAACTAAGTCGTAATTAGCAGAGGTAATAGGCAAACTTTTTACAATATTTAGTGCACATCCTTTAGTGCATGACAATAAATAATGAAATTTATCAATTTTTGAGATATTTATTTTGCTATGTACCAGCGAGTAGAAAGTTTCATAAAACGTATTAAAATTTTCTATCGAGCCGTCAAAGGAAAATAATTCTAATTTTGGTAAACGTGGCCTGGACTCGGTCATATTTTTTGATTCGCTATTCTCACCCTTAACGCTGTCAACAGAAGGGCTAAGTTTGCACATGTGCAACTTTATACGAAAGTACAAATCATCAAAATTTTTTAACTCATGCGAATTAAGTTTTGCATTAGGGTTAATTTGATATTCGCATTCATAAATATCATAAATGAGGTTACTGTATGTTAAACGTAATGAATCGATTTCGGCTGCACGCAACAAAAACATATCTTTCGAGTCACTTAATAATGGCAAGGAAATTTGATCGAAAATTTCTTGTATTTGTTCGAAAATTCTTTCTTTACGAGAAATCAAAGTATGTAATTTTGTACCCGTCGTTGACAGATATTCTGTCGTATTATCAGAATTATCAGGCTTCTTAGTCTTGGACATTTTGAGGTGTGCAAAAAAAAATATGAATTTACCTTCAATAAAAATATCAAAAAGTTATAGGATTATAATTGATTTTACTAATCAATCACTGAATTTATAGAACGTCTATAATATTTTATATATAAGATATGAAATTACATATACATATAATATATAAAATTATGAAAAAAGGTCGCTAACTTAAGCGATCCGTGGTCGATGGACCATAAAAATTGTTCGATATAAACAATTTGGAATGTGGACTGTATGAAATTTTAGTGAATCCTGAGCAAAGCGGATAATAAGAGCCACCAACCTTAACCAGCACCCTCGCGAAGGCTTGCACGGCAAGTTGGTTGTAGGCGCGTACGGCTTGATCGGCGATATGTTCTTATCAGCTTAGTGCTTCAGTTTTAGTATCAGCGTGTTAAGATTTTACAATAAGAAATAGTGCACGGCACAATATCTTCACACCATCAGTCTCCAGGAACGTCCAGGAACAGATATTAAAAGGCGTATATATCGAAAATTCTTTTTGTTTCCCGCGCGGCGAGTGAAGAAGACGTCTTTTTTTTCTCTTTTTTTTTGGTTAATTTTTTCTATAAAGGGAAGGCAAAGGGAACTACTGCCCATACAGCCATATCTTTAATATTTCTTTATTGAAGAAGTAGTAATGTCCTCGCGGTGTTGCCAGTGTTAAACCAAATGCTTAGATGCGTGGCAAAAATTAAGTGGGCAAATTTTATTACCCGCTAAGGCAAGGATTCAACATAGTCTATTCGTAAAAATCACACCGGCAGATTAATCAATATTGTAAGATACAGACGACAGCACATTAAGCGGGACGTGACAGTTGAAAAGTGACACTTATCACAAGAGATTAAAGGAACTACAATAACAGCAGGATTCTAGCAATGCTGTCGGTTCAAGACCTATCAATGTATACTTCAATATCACAGTTCTTTTGTAGTTGCGGAATCCGGACGAAGCTCGCTTTCATTAATTTAGTATTTTAATTCCTTTCGACGCATAATGCCAAAAGCGCAAAACGCCATTTATACGCAAAACGCCAAAAACGTGTATTGCCAAATTCTGGTAATGCCAAACACGCATAATGCCAAAGCTGCATAAAAACGAAATACGCTTAATGCCAAACACCTGTATTGCCAAATCCTGGTTATACCAAATACGCATAAGGCCACAACTAAATACGCAAAATGCCAAATACGCATCCGCTGCGTACTACTTACTGTTAACTAATATAGAGTATAAAAATAAACTTTTAATTGATATCTGATATATTTATCCCATCAAAAACATAAATGTGGACTCGCGGTCCCACTGCTTTTGTCCCACTGATATTCGATTACATTCGTTTTCGTCAGAAATCAATTTTAATTCCGCAAAAGTCCGGTATGTTGGGTTCGTTAAACATAAGGAAGGGCAAAATCGCCCAGAAATAGGAGGCTACGTCGAATAGCAGTGGGACAAAGGCAGTGGGACCATGAGTCTTGCTTGGAAATGAAGGCCAAGTTAAATATTATAATATATGCCTTGGTTGTTGACTTCAACGACAAAAGAAGTGAGATATAAACGACAAAGTGGCATTTTGCGTTTTTGGCACCAAGCATTTCGGCATTCTGCGTATTTGGTATTATGCATATTTGGCATTCTGCGTATTTGGTATTATGCGTGGATTTTTTTTCATTACGCAAAACAACAATGTGGCGTTTTGCGTTTCTGGCATTATGCGTCGAAAGGTTTTAATTTACTGTGATTATTGGTTATGATGTTATTTTATTTATATATACTCGTTACTAAATTTGTGTTGTACTGTTTGGGCACTTTTCACTATACATTTAGTATTTCAAATAGTTTTTATTATAATTTTATTTCGAAACAACCTTGAGGTTTGACGGTATGCGCGCGTTGCGCTCTCAGTTGGCACCACGGAAGACCAGCGCTGAGGCCTTCCAGGTTGCAGCATACGCTGAGTGGTGACCATTTGGTTATAAGATTTTGTTTTAAAATTCATGCTGTTTGGTTACTACTTTTATTTATAACCAATAAATGTTTTTCATTTTCATTTTCATCTTCGGCATTATCATCACTTGCCATAAGGTTAGACCAAGGCCGAGAATTACCCCATGAAGAATGTACTTATATTAAAGCGTCATCATCACTAAGTTTTAATACCATAAACAACAACTTTGTTGTGTTATTATTGCCAATCGGTAGCTTGCTTCTCTGTAAATTATTTCTTTATTTATTCGGAAGACCAACAGCTATTAAAACAAATCACGTGACTTAGAATAAATAACAAAAAGCCAATTATAGGTCCTTACAAGTGGCGACATATTATTAAACTTTTATTAATATAAAACATGTACAAAAATATTTAGTGAAACCCCTGACTCCTGTGCTCGGTTACATACCTGTGTTACAGATGTCAGTGCCCACTCAATCTCTATAGTTTACTCTCAATAGTCTTATTACAATATAAATAACATTGTTAATTATAGTTGACTGAAGTAACCAACTTTTGCATTTATGTTTCAGCTCACGACTAGTCATAGGATGTATTTAATATTTTCTATCTTATGTTGACAGCATAAAGACAAGTCTTCCTGTATATTTCATAAGGTAAAGGTGCTTCACCAGTCAAGGACTTGTAATTCGAATACAAAATAACACTATGTTTACTCTGCTCTTAATTGAATCACAATAATTAAGATCACAAAGCTTGTTGTTGCTGTCTATTAAAAACAAACGTCGTTTCGCTTCTCTCTTCACAAGGCTTACCAGCTGTGTAGCTCCAAGAAGAAACGTGCAAACCAAAAAGCAAAAAAGTCCTTAAAATTGGCAATAGCGGCGTTGTTTTTAATTTCGTGCTCTATTCACGTTTAAGCAAGCTTAAGAACATCAAAATGAATTTACTCATCCAAAACTTCTTAGGGTCTTAATAGACGACGTTTTTCCAAAGCGAATATAATGCGTATGAGAATTTTAATCACCGAAATGCAAGCTATCTAGCTTGCTTCTTCACTCTTCATTCCTTAAGACGGCTGTTTTATTTCTTAATGACATTGCACCCCAGCTAAACTACAAGACTGTCATTGTCGATCCACTCCCTTCAAAAACAAACGTACCTCCCGGGAAACTAATCTTAAAATGGGGAAAAACTCGCGTACCCTCTCAAGTATTCGGGCATTAATTTTGCGCGCACACGAACCAGGGCGCGTGTGCTCGCGATATTTATGCGAAATTAGCTCGCACGCGTTGCTTATAATTTTTAGTTGCGTCGACGTTTAGGTTTCTTTTATCCAAGGATGACAAACAAGCATACAGGCTGTCTTTTACTAAAAATAAGCCTTGTGTATGAGGCCTTGAAAAATGATCGTTCTGTGGTTCAGACCCGGGACCTATTGATATAATAGACGAAGATTTCATTTACTTGCAAACCTTCGCCAATCCGTTTTTCCATGACAACTTTCATCTGAAGCGGTTAAGTGGCTTAGAAATACTTTCACATTAAAACACTGTAAGGAATAGTATATTTGTCAAAAAACTTGAAGATTCACATGTCTACTTTAAGTACCATAATTTGATACAATCATATGGATGATTATGTACATAGTTCTGAGGTTTTAGGAGTTCGGCTATAGTAACGTTTAACCCGTTCAGTACCAGATTCCAGATATAATTTATTTTTCAATTGTCATACCCCTCTGGTGGGATAACGCCGTTTGACAGATTAAGGACATAGGGCCTCAGAACTCGTAGAATCGCCCATGTTATACAAGGTGATGACGACAATAAGATAATTTCATGACATCTATGAAATAATGCAGCCAATGTTATATTATTTCTAAGATGATATTGATAAGATGTAGACGAACATTTCCATTAAACTAAAATAACAGATGTTTTAACTTACTGTCGTATGGTCGGCACCCTCCTGGATATGTATCTCCAAATAATTGGTAAAAATACTTTCCCCGGTCAACCATCTTGGTGTATACCATCACTAACGTCACGTACATGTATTGGCTAGATAAATTATTTCATACCAGCTATTAAACAAAAACATAACATGGTTATAAAATCAAAAATATAGTAGAATATAGGTAACGAAAATATAAAATTAGAAATCTTAAGTAACCCCCGGCCTCATTAATCATCTATCTAACACCATCTCATTTAGACTTTTCATAAGGGCCCAAACACGCCATTTCTGCTATTAATTTCTGAAGAATTAAGGATCTCACAGACTTTTTTAATGGTATAGGTCAGCAAGGTTACTATGTCATGGGAATGTCATCGAAGTGACAGTACACCAAATTTCAAATAAATTGGATCTGTGAATCATGTAGAAAATGAGCTGATAGTCACCAAACTCCTGAACTGATCTGCATAAATTATAGCTAAGAACCATCCTAGTCATGACAGCTTTCAAACAAAAAAAACTCAATCAAAATCGGTCCCTTCGTTTAGGAGCCACGATGCCACAGAAAGACACAAAGATACACAGACACGTCACACTTATAACGCCCCTCTTTTTTCGCTGGGGGTTAAAAAAGCACACCGTAATGACTCTTGCAAATAGTTTCAGTAATTACCTCGACATTTTGATAAACAAAACAGTACCCGAACTAAAGCATTGACATCCCGAAATATATCACCGCCCGTTCATAGTAAATCGAACAAGTTCTTTCCTCGAATAAATTTTGTCGCGCAATGAGTAATGACGCCGCGATTCGGTAGTTCGATGCTTGGTTTTGCATTTTTATAGAGTTTAGTTGATTGTCTTAGGGGAGAAAGAGGTTTGGGTGCTTATTGTGTATTATGTTCCACGTAAACTTTAATGCTCGTTGTCACTAAAACTGGCTCAGCGTTAAGTCTGTAAGCGATTTTATCGCAGTCTATCTAAAGGAGATAAAAAGAGACAAACGCCGATAAAGGTCACCTGAGTCTAGGGAATGGTTAGTGAAAACGGACATTAGCTCTAGTAGTTTAGGACCTCGATGACTTAATTGTTTAAGCCCTCTGGTTTTCAATACGAAAACAAAGAACTTAATATACCTATTTTTTATACTCGGTGCGACACTGCACTGCTAAATACTATTTCTATGTGACTGTAAACATTGTAACTTAACATTATGACATTGTTAGTTAATATTATTTTATGTGACAGACATAAGGGTTTTTTGACAATTCGAAAGTGCTTCTTGGGAGGCTTGCTATTTGAATAAAGATATTTTCATTTCATTTAATTTCAAAGTTCTCCATGCTCGATCCTAAGATGGGTCTATCAAACTTTGTGATCTTGAGGCCTTCTGAACCGGGACCAACGGCTTAACGTGCCTACGTTAAGCTGTTGGTCCCGGTTGTTCCTGAAACCGCTTTTACCCACTAACCCGCATTGGCCCAGCGTGGTAGTGTTAGGGCCCAAACTCCTAAGGTGTTTAGCCCAAGCACAGTCGACAGCACATCAAGCGTAACAGTTTGACCTTGAGACCGGCCTAATTCCGTTCGTAATAGAGACTGCTTTCGTGGTGCAACTGTTATACTTGATGTGAGGTCGTCTGTACAAAGGCCCGTCCAAACTGTTCTAAATTAAAAAGTGTTAGACTTATACAATACTCACAGTAATCTATTAGTACAACATTGAAATATATTGAAGATAAATTTGAAATAATCATGCGAATACTAAATAGCACGTCATATATATGAGTTTTAAAAATATATTAATACCTACACATAGCTCGATATTTCATTTAGATAACTAAGTACTACCCGGATTCAAACCCAGGAAGTCGTTGTAGCCTGAAATACTGACCATACGAGGAGACGGTTAGATGTAGGTCAAACCAAATTACATTAATTACAATAGTGATACGAATCGAGATATTTTATATGGTTTTTGGAATTTAAATATTTTGAAATGGACACATTATCAAATACAAAGCATTGGATTATTATTACATTCATGAACTGTCATTACTTATTATTTAAGACAGAAACTGAAATGAAGACGAAAAGCTACGCTAAAGAACAGCTCAATAATATTTTAATTTCCTCAAAGGCCGCGCCAACAAACATAGGCGTACGTATGTAAAACGTAAATGTGGAGGCACATCAAAAACTCTAATCAAAACATTAGGGGTCCAAGCCCCCCACATTAAGCCGGAAAACTTTCAAGAGGCACCCCATCAATATTCTTAGTAGAATATAATCAATTCTTAGAGAGAAAGAAACAGTCTCAGTGTATTGATAAATGAGAACTCCCTTCATATTTCCGCGTGCACCCCTCGCCCCCCGAGGGGGTTCTTTAAACACCCCTGGGGGGACGTCTTAGGAACGTGCAAGATAGTAAGCAGTAGGGCTGCCAGGCTAATGAACTTTAAACTTTTTAGGGCGTTTCTTGTGATTTACCCCGGGATAAGGCTCGAGTTAAGTGTACCGTGTATGTTGATTAAGACTTCCAATTAGAATTCGCAGAGGTAATTATTGTACGCTTGCTTAAACTATGTAAAATTTAAATTAAGTTGCTTTCACATAATATACGAAATCAGTCATAATACTAGAGGAGTCCTGACTATGTGCGCCTTCTACCGGCTCAACACGAAGAGTGCTCTGAAGAGCTTTCAGATCTTATTCTGCCTTCCCCCTTCCTGCTCAGGAGCACGCGTGCCGGTCTTCGGAGTCATCAATTCACTGTCTCCACCTCAACATCACACACAAAGAAGTTAAGTAACTGGTTTTTTTTTGTCGTACTTCCAAAACTTGGAAATTTCTGCCAGCACATGTGTTCCCTCCTTCCTATAACATGAGTTCCTTCAAAAGAGGCGTGAAGAGACACCTTATGGTTCGGCAAGGTGGAGGCGGCTAAAGCAAAGTGTTTCAAGCTGCACTAGCTATCTTCGCATATGGACTCTTCTAACCGCTTCACATCAGGTGGTGTTGAATCATATGCCATGCTGTGTATTAAAGAAAATCTCTGTTCGCAAGATCTCATCTACCTCCATGCCGAATCTCATCTAAATCAGTTCAGCAGCTTAGAAGTGAAAACTCAACAGACAGACAGAGTTATCTATTCCAATTATTTATTCCATATTAAAAATGTTCATCACACTAATATCTGCCTGTACCAGGGCTCGAATCTGAGACCTCTATCTTATTCAGTAGATAGGGTTAATGCTCAACTCGCCGTCATCAAGATTTTAAATTATTTTTGAAAAACAAGTAATATCCATTTTTAAGTGCCAAATTACCATCTTTGATAATTTTAGTGTAATTTACAAATATGATTCTTTTTTTTATATTTTTCCCTTATGATTGTGATGATATTACACACAGACTTAATACTATCGTTATACAGCTTTAAGAATACATTCCTCCAATCATAATTCATTGCCACATCAGCCCTCCTCACAACCAAATGTGACTAAATAAATTAATTACAATAACGAGGGCAATTAAGAACGCTACAACCCTGCTACGTCGTAGACGGGCCTACGCCTCGTAGCGGCTACGACGTAGCTAGTGCCCCCCTCTTACAACTTTTTACTAAGAACCACGCGAAATGAGTGGATAAAACATAGGTAGCTTCACTCGGAATTTAATTTGTATTGTTCCTTGTTTTTGTGTTTGTAATGTTATATAATTATTTACGACTAATTCAGAATTGCATGGCTTCAATAGATACAAGTTTTTTTAATTATTTAATTAAAAAAAGTTACAAAACTAAAAACTACAATTCCAATCATACTGCAAAAGTAGAACCTCATTTTAAAAAGTTATTATTGGCAAAATACATTAGGAAATATGTTTATAATAAAATGCTTATTCATTTCTACATTATTTTATGAAAATTATTTTTCTTTTCGCATTTTTTTACAAAAGCGTGTTTCCATAACCACCCAGAAATTAGCACACAAATAGCTAACAATGTTATCAAATGTGACATTTTGATTGCGTACTTTTTACAAATTGCCTCGCCGAGCACCGAACCCGGACCCTCCTAACCCACATGGAGTGATGCCAAGCCACGTTATGCTCCCATCGCTGGCTCTCATGATTTACTCCTTTATTAAATTGACAAATTCTTTTTCATTTGCATTTTTTATTATTAGAGATTGCTTATTAAATTTGATGAAGATTTAAGTTTAAGATTAAATAAATGTTTGTTCAAATATTGCTGCAAAGATTTTCTCTGTGTTGTGGAATTCGGTAAAATCAATCAAGAAGCTATTGGAGTGTTGTATTTTAATTTGAAAGTAATAATTAATGCAACAAAATGCTATGCAATTCTGGATTGAAATAAATACGTAATTATTTTTTAAATATGAAATTTTCACTTTCATACAAAGAGTTATTAATATGCCCAATTTATTTTAAGATATGAGCTTTAAAGCGGAATGAGTTGCACAATAAGCGTACTATCACTTCAAAATTGATCCTTAATACTAGTCGCTTAGGTTTAGTCTCCCCTCTGTCTTTCAGCGGCGTCAAAACCATACTACTTTCTACGACCTTGGGCAATTCGAACATTATCTCCTAATATATTAACGGTCTCAATTATCTTTGTAAGCGTGATTTAGGATTGCTTAACATAATAAGACGTTACAATATCGTGTTTCCGCTCAATCAAGTTCGTTTGTCTGATCAACAATTCTCGGATATTTGATACGGTATCGATTTGTTTATATATTTGGTACTGTTAGTACATGCGTGTAGTTGAGCATATAAGGGAAACAATTCAATCAAATTAGATATTTAAATGAATATTATGATTTCCACTGCATACAATAAAGCATAGCTTTTTTATACGAAACTTAACGGCGGTAACCGCTTACCACCAGGTGGGCCGTCAGCTTGTTTGTCATCTAGTTGTATAAAAAAAAACTTATACATAACCATAATCTAAACCTATGGTTAATAGTCCTAATTAATATTGTAATTATGATGTAAAAGTTGACACCGTCAAATCAACGTCAACTGGAATCGAACCCAGTACCGCAAGAGCCGTCAACTCTCGACCCCTAAGTCGCGCCCCGCTCTTATTTTAAACAACTACCGCCTTTATAATACATCCCGTTTCGCGACTAAATATCAGCGAATGTAGCGTTATAGAGCGGTCGATGCGACTTGATACTTTTAAGAAACTTATGCAACATATTTTTTGTGAGGTAACTAGTAAAGCAATGTTTCAATTAAAAAGCACACCGCTAGCGAATAGAATAATCTAATGACACTTCTTTTACTACCCGAAATCTAATTTTTAAATATGAAAATAAGTTTTTAATATAAAATTTAATCAGACATTGTGATGGACCCAGGGAACACGTTTTAAGTTGTATTTAAAGGTTGTTGTTAGGGTTAAAGGTTCATGGATATTAACATGTTGCGTAGTCGATGCAAGAAAATTAGAAAGAATATTACCCAAGCACCCATAATGTATATCACCCATGACGGCTTGGCTGGAAGAGATCTACAATACAGACAAGGCCTTCATTGATTTGTGTAAGTTCGGACACGGGGTAACTCCGGACATGGCCGTTTAGCACGAGAAATAATACCTATTACTTGATAATCTTTTTCTGTCTTGATATTTAAATGTCTTTTTATTTTTCTTGTATCAAATCTTATCTTAAATTTTATTGAAGTTTGTCTCTTGGTTTAATTAAATTAATTTAATTGCTGTTAATAAGTATTTTTGAGGTTTTGCTATTCAGCAACTAAATTCAAGCGCATTCAGGAAACAACAGGACATTATATAATGCAATTCTGTTCGTACTTGATGTACACTTAAATATTAGTAGTCAGCATTAACGAGATGCCGCAGCTCTATGTAACGTGCGGAAGTAAGGCGGGAATAATACAAAGTATCAAGATGTGGCCGGAGGCATACTTCCGCGTGCCGTATTTACAAGTATTGTAAGTATAGAATTATATATTTTATAACGCCCCCCCATCACCCCGCGCGAACTAAGTCTTTGCGCATCTTTCTATCCCCACCTTTTTGCCTTCTTCTTTTAAAACCACCCATCGTATGAACCCCTTTCTCCTCATTCGACTAATTTCGGGGTACAACTGGAGAATTATTTCTTGCGAGTGGCCCCGCAATAGAATTTACGCCTTAACGTTCAAAGAATACAGTCTCAAATGAATACCATTACGCACACAGTCTTGGGACTGTATCTTTTCACTTCGAAAACTAATTCGGAATTAGAAGACGGAAGCAAGTGCACCTCTCGTACGATCGGTATGAAGTTGTATGTTGTTGGCAATAAGGTTGACAGTTGAGAGTGACTGCTTGTAAAATTAGAACCGTTTCGTCAAAAATATGAAATTAAAATCTTCATACTAGCGAAAGAAGTTTTAGCATCTTTGTTTTAGAGTGAGACGGGCGACGGTACAGGCTTAGTCTCGCTCGCTCGGGAGGGGGGAGGATGGGTAGTTTGGAGTAAAAAGCCGGTTTCTTGATCAATGCGCGGCGCCTTTGGAATTAATCATAACCGGGTATTTTCGTCTATGTCCCGGGAGCGGGGGGCTGCTCAGAATTGTGGGAGGGGGTGGAATCGAGAAATCGTATTCTAAATGAAAATACGGCTCTTCCTGTTTACATTTTGTAATAAATTGTTTTACGCCGATGTTTGTGTGACGCAAACTGCGCTCGGCAACGTCGAATTTATTATTTAGGCCGGAGATCGCTGAGATAGAGCCCCGCCGTGATTCCTTGTTTCATTGACCGTAAATCTTCGTAGTATGGCCGTATCCTGTTTACAAGCGGCACACATCTGCGCAAATAATAAAATAGATCTAAAGCTCAAGTGTCGTCTTAAATCTAAAAGTATAACTGCTTTGGCAAAGGGAGGTTGTCGCGTGCATCGTATAATAGAACCTCAATATCTGCCAACCACGATCACTACTTTAACAATCAGGCATAACGTAAAATGAATAATATCTTCATCATTAAGTTGTGATGTCAACTCTGGGTAGAGTATTGGCAGAAATCATACTCCGAGTATTATTCTCACAACTCATAAGGCATATCGTAATCTTACGGACGATAGACACTTTTGCTCTTTTAGTGCTGCGGGCACTCTCAATTAAAGAGTCCTTTTATCTACTAATTACTTAAAACCTTATGAGTACGACTATAAGATAGCTATTACCTATACGACAAAATTTGTTTATTTGTTTAAAAAAATAATTAAAACATGATTACTAACAATCCACAATCAGAGACGGTTCAAGCGGACAACCGATATAAAACGCCTGTGGCAATTTCAGCAGCACTTGCACACAACGCATCTTGTAGCCATAAAATAAAGTGCAGGCGCTCTCGGCCACTAAAATAATGCTACGCTACAGTCTACGGATTCCAAATCGTAGGGAGCTCACGCTACGGTGATTTCATATACTACGGATGTTTTATCGTGTTGAATGAATGGTATACTTTTTCGTTTTTATCGTGTACAAAAGATGAATATAAGTAATTTAGGATTGTTTTATTAGTTTTTTGTATAGTTTTATTTATTATAATTTTTCTAAGGTTGTAAATTCGTAAAAGCCAATAATAATATCTATTGCTGAGTTTACTTTATAAAATATCAGGTTTGTTGAATATTTTAAATAAAGTAATACAAGTAATAAAGGAATTAATAATTTATTTATAGTCTTCTAACTTCAGAATGGACAAATTAGGATGAGGTTAAGGAGAAATACTGTGGATTTCGCTCGAAGTCTAGTTGAATGAAATCAAAAGCCGCCCCAAAAATAAATCATTCATAACAAAATTTAAAAGATTTTTTGGCCCTTTGGTTCAAGTACCGTGTCGGATGATGAATTATAATTAATTATTAAAGTTCTTTTATTTATTTTTCATAACCACGAGGAGGCTAAATGTCGTTCAATGACCGCAGGAGTCCTGGGTTCGATCGGGGGCACTGGACCGACCGAGTAATATGTGTCGGCGGGGCAGATACTTTTAAAGGCTTACCATCGCAAACTCATATTCAGTTCACTGATGTTTCATCTAATGCGGTGTAGCAATCAAACGCATAATGAGACTTGTGTCCTGCGCTCCTGAATTCCAAAAATGTACTTAATAGGTGACACTGGTGACATGTGAAACAAGAAATAAGTAAAAATATTTTTTTAATGCTCCTATTGTGATATTTCAATAATATTACAATATGAAAGTTACAACAGTATTATAACTTTCTAATTACAGTTGTGATTGAATTAAATCTAAGAATATAAGTCACACAATGAGTCCTTTATCTATGCAAAAATAGTCCTTATCATCACATTAGCTTAGACTGTGCTTTGTCTGTCTTTCAGCAAGTGTTAGAGTTTTTTTTGAATATATTAATGAAATTGAGCAAAGTTAGGAAGTTGCTGGCAGATAAACCTATTTCTAATTCAGCACATTTAGAATTCAATCTCTTTTTCTTTTTTTTTTATACACAGCAATTTATTATGAAAACAGAAAAGTACAATTTATCTCTGCGGAATAAATTATTAACAGTATTTTTTATACCACTCGATGACAAACAAGCTGACGGCCCACCATGGTAAGTGATTACCGCCGCCTATAGACACATGCAATAACAAGGAAAAATCACTTGATATTGCAGGGGCGTTGTCATCCTGGGGCCTTAGATGAATTGCCGTCCATGCACAGTAATTACACTGGCCACCTTTCCCTTCAATCCGAAACACAGCGAACTGTTGAAATAAGAAAGGCGGTGGTACCTACCCAGACGACTCTACATACGAGCCTAACACCTAGTATTTAAAGTTATGGAAATGTAGGCTAATTAGAAAGTTAAACTATTGATTGTCATTTAGTGAAAAGCTCGCGATGACCGCTGATTCCTTAGAAACGGATGTCTTATAGCGTAAAAATAATTATAATTATAATAACACCCACACCTACTATCGATCCCAAATTAAGCATAATTTAGAGCTCATGCTATGGATACTAGATCACGGAAAACTTATTTCATATTATGATTATATTTTACTCCAATATTGAAAATAAAAAATATAACTAAAATGAACAACCTTGACACGAGAACTCGACAAATTTTATTTTTTTATACTATTTTTTATCACCTTAGAATGCCTGGAAAAAATTGGTTTGTAGCAATAAGGTCTCCCAATTATACTATTTAACGACTTTACTCACTTCAATAACATACGTTACTGAAGTCAATAGTTCAAGTTTTAACTTGAGTCGTTCTAACCAAATAAATATTGATAGCACTTACCTTTTTATATTCATAACAGCTGATATCAACCTAATAACCGCGAAAGCAACATGTTTCGTATAGAGCATGTCAAGTGTCAAACAACTTCCCAAACGTTATAAAAACGTGCCCCCATCCATAGCTGGAGCATCAAGGTAACTTAAACATAAGGTTCCTTACTTTAAGACACCTTTTCCTACCTTACCTTCTGAGGTGGAACTATCCAGACACTTGCTTCCGCGTTATTTGCCTATTCACTATGTTACAATATTTATTTTTTTGTCAGGGAAAATATGCTTATGGTATTTTACGAGGGATTCTCCCGTAAAGTAAGTGGTTGGTATCTATGATGCCTTTCAATCTCACTTATAGTTCGGATATAGCAGGAAAATTGAGCTAAGCCGGCTTTGCTTTGTGTGAATTCGTTTTCATATAACGATAGAATATTATTTATTTTTCACCAAATAAATGTGCACAATCAGGCTTTATTGGTATAATAATAATAATAATAATCACACACTCACGCCTATTATCTAGCCCAAAGTAAGCATCATTAAGAGCTTGTGTTATGGATACTAGATAACGGATAAATATTGATAATAATAATAATATAGGATCTGGCATTTATCTTTGGGAGTCTTACGCGACAGTTAAATAACCTATTTGCTCGACGTTTCGGCCAAGTTCTCTCACGTGAGTGACCACGGCTAGTAATGATAAGCAAAAAAATTTTAAACAAAAATTAAAACCGACTTCAAAAAACTGAAAAGGATAAAATAATTAAATTTAAGTAGGTATTCATCCCCTAGAAACATATTTTTGGAGTCGGTGCTTCACTTTCTATTGTTTTTGGAAACCACTTAGCACCAACTCCAAAAATATGTTTCTAGGGGATGAATACCTACTTAAATTTAATTATTTTATCCTTTTCAGTTTTTTGAAGTCGGTTTTAATTTTTGTTTAAAATTTTTTTTTCACAATTTTTAGTGGTAACTTTCTACGGTCGAAGCTAGATGGGTGATCGTAAACTTATATTGTTTCCTACTATCGTGTCGTTTCACTAAAAAGTCATTTGAAAAGCAAAACTTCGCAATTTCGCATATGTAGACGACTTCATAATTTAAGTTTTTTTAAATTTAAAACCAAAGTACCCAACTGTTTTTGAAAAAATTTTTATGGGACCAAATGGCAGCTATTCTGCATCGAACAAAAAAAGAATCACGTAAATCGGATCAGTAATCTCGGCGTAATCGGTGTACATACATAGAAAAAAAAAAAAAAAAAAAAAACATACCGTCCGAATTGAGAACCTCCTCGTTTTTGAAGTCGGTTAAAACCCGAAAAGATCGTCAGCTTAAATGTCATCTAGTTTAAAAAAAATACAGAGTATGAATATATATTAAGACTCTACAGTTACACTTGATTGATAACTATCGCCACATTTAATGTTCTGTAATGAATAATGATTATGTTATATAATTTGACTAATCTGCATTAATTGAATAAAATTATATGAATGGGCGAGGAGCTCGGTGGCGTAGTGGTTTGAGCGCTCTGGTTTCGATCACGAAAACAAAGCAACTTTCGCCATGGTTAGTCCCGGGATGGGTCAATCAAATTTATAATCTTGAGCTCCTCCGTGCTTAGGAAGGCACGTTAAGCCGTTGGTCCCGGTTGTTACTGCAACCGCTTTAACCCACTAAGCCGCATTGGGCCAGCGTGGTGGTGTTATGGCCCAAACTCCTCATGTGTTTCTACCATGTAGGAAGGCCTGTGCCCAGCAGTGGGACGTATATAGGCTGGTGATGATGATGATATGAATGGGGTTGTGATAAAGGTTCTATATCCTCACGTCGTTATATAGTGAATGGTCGGGAAGCTGGTAGAGCACTTATAATTTGTGATAGTATCGGAAAACATTATTTATTAATAATGCTTAATTTCTAAATTGTTTCGTTTGTTAGCTTCTACTTTGACTACTATTTATCGATTTTAATTAAATTTTACCTATACTTCTACTTCCTTGACAATTTAAGACTTAATTTTAATAATTATACTTTTCTTTTATTATCTCAGTTATCAGTATAATTAATTAACTTATGGTTTTACAAGAATTCTGACTACTATTTTTGTGATACAATACTTTTAATTTTTTTTTTAATTCTACGTTTAATAGTGAATTTTACCTGTTCTTACAGATTAAAATTTCCTTATTATTTTCTTTTCATTTCTTTATTTGTTTTATGCTTTATTTGTTTTTCTTCATGATTTTATTATTATTTGCACTTTATACACATTATTATGCCCTAATATGATTAGTCTATTGATGCCGTATCGTAGATACGAAAATAAAAAATGTATTATTAAATATTGATTTAATATTATTGGAATAGTAGAAATTCTGTTAAATTGGACTTTATTAATCTTACACACGGGACTAAAACCCACGATCGCAAATAAGCTTCCGAGAGCTTATATAATGCTGATGAAAGTCTCTAATGCTATTAGTATACCGGAAGTCAATATAAATATAATATAATCAATTCCAATTGTTTACGTCATCGGAATAAGCTAGTAATATGTATCGAATATATGAAATATTTATTCTGGTACAAGTTATTTTGTGTTAAAGTACCTGTAGAAATAATCATAAAATATCTGCTTGTGTGTGTAAAGGTAATTATCTAATAATATAAAATTAAAAATTTTAAGTAACCCCTGTCGTAATTAGCCATCGATCTAACATCGCCTCTCAATGAGACTATTCTTATGAGCCCAAACACGCTATATCTGCGGTAAGTTTCTGAGGAATTGAGCATCCCGCAGACTATTTGATGGTACAGGATCAGCTCAAGGTTAGCATGTCTTGGAAAAACCACTGAAGTAACAGTAAACCAAATTTCAAATCAATCGGATCTGTAAAAGTTTTAAAACCCTTTTGTCAAGTAGAAAGCTGATAGTCATCAAACTCCTGAACTGACCTTCATAAATTATAGCTAAGAACCATCCTGATCACTTCAGCTTTTAAAAAAAGCCGATCTAAATCGGCCCTGTCGTTTAGGATCTACGATGGCACAGACCGGCACACAGATTGTGTATCTTTGTGTCTGTCTGTGGTCAGACACGTCATTTTTATAGCACCCCTCTTTTTTTGTCGGGGGCTAAAAACATTGTCAGTGACAGAACTGCATACAGTACCGGGAGCAGCGGGGACCTTATCTCCAATGCCGTCATCATAATTATGATGCTTCCTCCTGATTTTTCTCTTATTGGCAAAAATTGTACCGGTAACTGTTTAACCCTGAAGCCTAAACCTTGTTTTTTACAGTGTACAACTCCAAGTTTTACTTTTGAGATTCAGTTTTTTTTTTATGTTACTATACATTTTTTATGCCAAAGATTATCAAACATGCAAATGGACTACTTGATATCGCCCATAGAACTCTGGTATGATAAGTAGATGCGTTGGCATTCCGAAGACTCAAGACGTATTTAACGTATTTGCCAAAATTTTCATTTTAATAATGGTTTTCAAAAGTACAATTCATTGTTTAAGTTCAACTAGGACTCATTCAGTTTATTATTGGTAGCTTCTATTATTTTCTATTAGTTTATAAACCTCTTGATTGATATAATAATATTATTAGGCCTATTTAAATTTACAATCTTTTAGATGCCTACATTAATATTTATATAGAATCTGCAAAACAACAAATCTAAAGTTATTTTTTGCGGAAATTAATTAAGTGGTCTTAAAAATCTATCATATCTATGTTGATGTTTTTAAAATTTCACAAAATTTTATATATAAATAAAAAAATACATACACAACTCAACCTAAAGGTAAGTAATAGTTGCTTTAGCAATAGAAATTTATTACTCTAACGTTCAATGACATAGGTACATGCTTTTAGCTTGAGGCGGTCCCACAGAATCCCTTGCGATTCATTTTAGCATATTCGCTGCTAGTAAGTTAGTTCAAAATATCGATAGTAAGTGTTTAATTAACTGTTTGATTTAAGAAGAAACGAACAAAACTCGAGTTTCTTATCTCTAAATAAACTGTAACTCAATAATATTTTGTTGTGAAGTGTTTTGAAGTAGAAATCAATTAGAACCAATCGTAAAATTTCCTTTCTAACAGAATGAAATCCCCAAAAATCCTGTAACGAGCCAACGCTTGAATCACGATATATTCAAAACAAACTAAACATGGTACAAACACACCCGCATGTGAAGAATAATTTAAAAATACGCAAAATACTGGCACTCGTTTCTAACCAGGGGGGCGGGCGCGGGCGGGGAGGCTTTGCGTATTTTTCGGTATGCGTGGCAGGTGGCGCCCCCCTGGGGGGGTTCGTTAAAAAGCGCCGGAGTACGTAGTATTATAAAAGTTGTGCCTACCTCGTGTAAGTAGTGACGGTGTGGGGAGGGAGAAGGGGGTCCCCTACCTAGTTAGACAGTTAAAAGTATGCGGTATTAACAGAACGGAAATGAATATACGAGGAGGTTTTTGGGAGGCTGCGCGTCACACCCGGAGGTTAGATAATGAAAATACTTTGCCTCCATGAGTTTTTATTTCGTTTTTTCGAGAGGGTTGTGTCGAGTTAGTGTTTAGATGTGTCTAGCTTGCATAACGATACATATAACAGTAATGAACTTAATTAATTAAGCATAGAGTCTACATTCAATTATAAGTGAGCAAATGTATTACAGTTTTGTACAAATTAATCATTCAAAAACGATTTTTGTGGATTCTTTTGCTAATCTTAAAGCTACGCTGACGGATAATCATTTAGATATTCACATTTCAGCATTATAATGACTAAGTAAGGACTGAAATTAAATTTCATAGGAATCACTAATCAACTTAAGATATTGTTAACAACTAGGAACTTATTAAGCGGCTAAGTAACATGAGTAGTTGTAATATTATAAATTACGAACCAAGTAACAAAACGTTTCAAATTAAAGCTTAGGTATAATTAATTATCTCTATTATCAATAAAAACCATTGTTTGAATGTTTGTCTACTATGCGTTTAAAAACGATTGAGCAGATTGTGATGAAACTTTGTTAGGGTGTTTAAAGATGCCCGTGAAAGTTCCTGGATTATAAAAAAAAACTTAACTGTTTTATTTTTACGGGAATTGCAAAGCATGCCGGGAGCCACTAGTAGTAAATGACAATTTTTTTTTATTTAAAAATTTTGGTAATCAATTAATTATCACTATCTTGTTACTGTAAAATAAGATCAAATGGTAAAATAATACTTTCACGACCCAGAAACATTGACAAAAAAGATTAACTACGGCGTAAATAAATTTGAAATACGGTTATTTCCCTAATTAATGGTGGGCTTTCGACAATATAATTTCATGGTGTTCTATAATTGCTTTATAAATCACGAATAGAAATATACATTTGTATATCAATGATTGCTACTTAGGCTCTAAGTTATTCGCATATACAGAGGACGAATATTGACATTCAAAAAGAATGTTTACTTGTTCTAATTCTAACCAAGTTTAATTAACAACGAATCATTAGTAATGCTATTAACAATTATCATGACAGAGATAAACGTGAAGGATAATTATACTACTACTAATGTACTATACTTATACCATGTTAAATTAACATAATTGTTTTCAGAAAATTTTAATTAAAGTAAGCGAAATACTCAAATTATTTGTACAAATGTACCCATTAAATAACACCTAAGATTGAATGTAAGCTTTTAACAACAGGAAGATGATTGAAAAAAAAACAAGACATAAAAATAATTGAAAACCTTAACGTGAATTACAATACAAAAAATATACAGTTTTTCATTTGTAAGTTTGCGGCAGTAATCATCCAATCAAAACATGTAAACCCAACAAAATACACGTCTAAAAACTCCGATGTACGTGTAAAGAGTGACAACAGAAAAAACGTTAACAAAAGAACTTTCTAATGACAAATATTCAGCGAGAGGAAAAAATCTAATACACGCTGGGTGGCGCCGCCCGCCCCCCTCCTCACACATCTGTACACATATACCTACGCAATTTTTGATCAATACTTAAAAATTAACCCAGCCAGCCTCCGGTAGTTTTTAAAATTATTCTGCGCATGTCATGATTTTTAATCAGGCCGCTTTGTGACGCCTACAAATACATGTGTACGTACAATTATACGATTGTTTCGTGTGTGTTATTGGGTATCTGGCTTTTTATGTTGTCTATATATGTTGTGTATATGCTTGCTTCGTCAAGGGAAGAGCACTGGAATTCATTAACCAGTCCAATTCTCACATCAAAAGATGACACTTAAACACTTTCATTAAATTGTCCAAGATTTAATTATAAACATTAAGTGTTTATTTCTAGAATCTTTGAGAAATTATTTATATATCTATATACATTTATTAATAGTCACTTTTAAAAGTACACAATAACTAAGGACGATTCCTAAACTCATTTCACAACAAAATTTTTTTAAATGTTGCTGTCCCCGTCTTACGATATTTTTTTGACTGGCTTAAAACTATGGTGACGAGCATACGACCCACCTGATGGTAAACGGTTACCGCACCGTTAACTTTGCTATTATGAATTTCGATTAATAATGAAATAAGTACGACATTGGCGAGGCATTTCCCAGAAATAATACAGTCAGGTTTCAAACACAGATCAAGTTACAAGCACGTAAAAACACGAGGGTGGAACTCTTTGAAATGTAAAGTAATAAGCATCACTTTATTTTTTTTATACGGTGGTGGTGTCACAAGGTGGACACACAACCGCACGGCCCGCTTGATGGTAGGCGGTTACCGTAGCGCTCGTAGCACCTTGGGCATTACTCACGGGTTATCGCCGTAGCCTATAGACGCTCGTAGCACCTTCGGCACTACTCACGGGCTATCACCGTAGCCTATAGACGTTCGTAGCACCTTATATACTACTTACGCGTTATCGCCATAGCTTATAGACGCTCGTAGCACCTTGGAAACTACTCATAGGTAATTACCGTAGCCTATAGACGCTCGTAGCACCGTGGGCACTACTCACGCGTTATTACCGTAGCCTATAGACGCTCGTAGCACCTTGGGCACTACTCACGGGTAATCACCGTAGCCTATAGACGCTCGTAACACCGTGGGCACTACTCACGCGATATTACCGTAGTCTGTAGACGCTTGTAGCACCTTGGGTACTACCCACGCGTTATCATCGTAGCCTATAGACGCTCGTAGCACCTTGGGCACTTCTCACGGGTTATCACCGTAGCCTATGGACGCTCGTAGCACCTTGTGCAAAACTCACGCGTCATCACCGTAGCCTATAGACGCTCGTAGAACCTTGGACACTACTCACGAGTTATCACCGTAGCCTATAGACGCTCGTAGCACTTTGGGCATTACTCACGGGTTATTGCCGTAGCCTTAGACGCTCGAGCACCATAGGTAATACTGACGGGCTATAGCCGTAGCACTTTGGGCACTACTCACGCGTTGATTGCCCTATCATACGTCGAGCGAAAGCGTTAAGCATAGGAGAGGAGTCCCCCTGTTCCCTACATAACGCTTACTCTATGAGCTCTGGCGACCTTAGTCACAACAGGAATGCAGCTAAACTACACTATAAAGTGGTGTTATCACAGTAGTAGTGGTAGGGTTGTAGTAGTGTGTAGTTTTGTTGTAACGTGATACAAACTGTCAGGTGAAGAAACTTTGTTGCTTTGATTCTGATCATCATCATCATCATACCTGCCGAAAGACCCACTGCTGTTCAGAGGCCTCCTTTCAAGATTTCCGCGGTTATCTGTCATGCGCTGCACGCTTTTTTACACTACTAGATGACAAACAAGCTGACGGCCCACCTGATGGTAAGCGGTTACCGCCGCCTATAGACACCTGCAATAACAAGGGAAAATCACTTGAAATTGCAGGTGCGTTGTCATCCTGAGGCCTAAGATGAAATGCCGTCATGCCCAGTAATTACACTGGCTACCTTTCCCTTTAATCCGAAACACAGCGAACTGTTTCACGGCTGAAATAAGGAACCTGCGACTACCTAATATTTATCACTAAATTTAAATTTAGGAACAGAACATAATAAATAAGAAAAGGATAAAATAGCGGAGCAGTCGAAGTACATACATTCGCAGTAATATTACACATAAATTATTATTATAGTTTATTAATACCCAAATAAGAACGCGGCCACACCCGCGTTGTTAATTATTGCGCCAAACGGAAGCTCAGATTGTACTGTATTTCCATGCCAAGTTTCATACTAAATCGGTTCAGTTTCTTAGGAGTGAAAACGTAGCGTAGCCAGATTAATCTTAACTCTTCTAGTATTAGCAAGGAAGTGTGGATGGATTGATTACATGTGCAAAAAACTTAACTCAAAATGTATGAAGACCCGGCCAGATCTATGTACAGTATACTGAAAAATGTATAAAAATATTCAGAACAGTGTTCAATTGTCCATTTTTTTAAATTTGCTTTATAACGTGGTACGAAACAAGAATTTTTGTACAAAAAACTGCAACCCTGTCAAATTCATCATGGCGGCTATGTCAGTTTGGTGACGTCTAGTCGACTTCTTTGTCCCCCGCCATATTGCCATACTAAATAACTGTGAAACCGACTGAAAATTTAAACTTTTGTACAAACAAACTATGCATGAAAACGAATTATTAGTATTTTTACAGGATTCAGGAGATTTTCTCTGCTTTTTTGAGATAGTGTACATACAGGGCCCGATATGAAACATGTCTTTTGAATATCATGTAGGGATCTGCCTACTGCAGGTTTATCAAACCTGTATTTCAGGGTATCACTTTGCAACGCATTGTTATAAGATTAATTGTAGCTGATTTATAGCAAACTTTTGCTCAGTAAAAATAAATGTCTGCTAGACCTAGTATTATCATATACGGGTGCTGCCGTCAATACAACAATAAATTAAAACATAGGATATATTATTAGTTCATAAAATTGGCTTTCGTCTTTAAAAAACATCCTTTTCATTTCATAATTTGATGACAGCCAATGTTATATTATTTCATACTAATTTCATAAAATTATCAAATGAATGATTCTTTCATTCAATCATTGAAATTTCCACTGGCTACTCGTTTTTTATGTAATAGAACTTCAAAATCTGCACAAATATAATAAATAAAAATTTAAGTATAACATTACTATTCTTAAAAATAGAAAACCTACTGTATCTGGTTTGTGAGTACTCCACAAATTGATACCACGAACCCCTAAAACTTTAATTGCCAAAAAAGAACAAAATGATCTATGCATTTGAGAGCTTTTTTTTACATTAATGGTACTTTAAAGTATGGGTTACATAAATATTGATCTGGCTGTGGTTTTATGGATTATCTCTTTAGTTAACGAAACTTAGTATCAGTGAAAGACTGGTGAAGAAGGTTTTTTATAATCTCAGTATTTCATTCGTTCCGTTATTAAGAATGAACATTTTCAGCAGCTTATTGCTATTCTAAAATCAAGAGACACATGACTCAATTCTCAGTTCATCCTCTCTATTGAATTGTCGATGCGAAACCACACTTTTTAAATTTAAACACTCGGCAGTGATTACAAAACCATATAACGACTTAAAAAAGAGACTTCGATTCTCAAAGCCAACCTTATCAGAGAGATTTCAACTCTACATCCACCACTACATGGTAGCGTTTCAATTGCCATTTAAAATCTCCAGAAAATGTTCCAATATTTTTCATCAAGCATTTCACACAGAAAAGACAGGCTCAAAATAGTACTCACCTTGACAGTGTCGGGTTCAAATGCCTGGCCTGGCAAAGTTCACGAACTTGGGACGAATATTGATGAATATGCTGCCATATTTTTAGGTTAGCGCCCTCGTACACGGTACAGAGCTTACGCCTGTCCTAATTAGGGCGTAAAAATTAGGCATGGAAAAATAAAACGGAGGATTAGCTTGTTGTATGAAACTGCGGTTTTGTTTTGGTATATTTTATTCATTTATTTATTCTTAATTTATGATTTTAACATTATTATAAATGTTTGAAATATTACTTAGTAAAAAAATATAATAAAACTAGAAAAATTTCACGTCCTGAGGCAGGAATCGAACCCGCGACCTTTCGCAATCCGGGCGACTGCTCTGACCACTGAGCCACCCAGGACTTGGGATATCCCTGTGAAATTCTTCTAGTCTATTTGTATTTGCGTTTATGAGCTAACGTCCACCCTACAATGTCGAAATATTCTATTTCAACATCCGAAACGAGTATTTTTACAAATACCGACGATTCGGTTAAGTTGGGGCACTTCATTTATTTATATTAAAAATCAAACAGCTATTTTATGATATGACGGACACTAATTTGGTGGACACCGTTTATGCAGAAATGAGGGTATACCCAAGGAGTGGTAACGTCACTTAGTGTAAATAATGCGTGTCGACTTGCCTAAGATTTTTTCTTCAACAATAGATATTATGCCTCACCGCTGCACGCAACGATAAACTAATGATTATTAGCTACAATTTTAGCATAAGGAATATATTTCCTCACTTGTCTTTTGACTTCTATTCAATTGGAAAATTCTTTTTCAGTATGTTATTATTATCATTGAAAGAAGTTTTAGTGATCTACGTGGGTACTTAATATTGCGTGAGTGAATTGAAAAGTTATTTCGTAAAAGTTTTATAATTACTACAGTTATGATCGATGTCATGAATGTTATTGTTGCTATGACTACTATTAGAAAACCTAATTATTTTAAAAATAACCTAACCTGTTGATAGTTTTTGGGTGATTGATGACCTAAATCTATCAAATCTAAATTGCCTAGTCATTCTTCTAGTTTTATCGCCTTGGTTGTTACGCCAGAAAGTAGCCTATATACCAGGATATAATATTTCTCTACGCCAAATTTCATCTAAATCGGTTCAATAGCTCAGGAGTGCAAACACAACAGACAGAGTAACTTTCACAAAGAATGAATAATACAGATGAAAAAAAATGAAAGCTTTCATTTTCATTCGTAGAGTAAATATGAATACAATCAAACTATATAATACCATTACATTTCGCCGTTATAATAACAAAGAGGAATATTTCCGGACAGCCAAGTGGCTGTATAAAAAGATGTTGTAATTAATTTCTTCTGTGTACAATTCAAAATCGGGTCGAGAAACTCGGGCAAGAAAACTTTGCAAACGTTTATTCGATTCCCAGTTGTACTCTCAACAATAAAGAGATATTTTAATAGAATTATCATGAAACAAAACCAAAAGGCTGTTTAATGAGCACATTTTAGAAAATTTAATAAAAAATTAAGAGTGAGGTGAAGCAGGAAGGGTTGCTGCTCTCTAATTAGTATTGGCATTGTAATTAAAAATTAAATAAACCTACATTGCTTCTTCCAGTCTTCGGTTTTGTTAAGGATATTTCTAATTCTTTTTGTATATTTCAAGGTTGAATATAGTATCCATAGCACAATCTTTTAAGGGTGGTTGGTTAAGGCTAAAATATAGATAGAAAAATATGGTCCTTAAATATTTATAGCCTTCATATATAGGCTGCAAAGGAAAGGCTCCCGAAATTGAAGGCAGATAGCAGTGGTGACGACCCTGAACACGATTTATTAAAAAAGTTAAATCACAAAATAGAATCAGCCGTTCCAACATAACTGATCGTGAAGGTACCGCAATTTGTTATGAACTGTCATCTGCCTTCGTTACTTCTTGATAGAAGACATAAGCGCAGTGAAACCTTTCTAAGCTAATGAAAATCTCAAAAATATTTCAATAAGTGCTCATATCTTATGATTTAAGACAGTTACAGCACAGTACTATTTTTCACTTGGCGCCTGGAATGGCTAAATCCCTCAGAGGCGAGAGGGACGCGGTCCGAAGCGTTCCGGGCGGGATGATTTTATAATGTTCTTTGTAGAATTCTAGCATTACAAAATCATCTCGTCCTGGAACGCTCCCATGCCTCTGCCGTGCCGTGTGGAATCTGGCCTTTACAGAAGATCGTAGCAAAACAACACTATTACACTTTTTATGTTGTATTTTTGCAGCGAGTAAGATCGCCTTGCAACTCTTGTTTGATGCTCTCTACATATCGCTTACTCTCAATTTTTACAAGGTAGCCAACGGGCTGTATGCTTGTTAGTCACCCTTATCTTATTATAAATAAAACATAGAATAAAAAAACAAATTTAATGTCACTGCCAGAAAAAAAACTGTCGTCTGAATTATTCTCTTTAAAAAAGAACTGGACAAAATTTCTTACTAAAAAATATTAAATACTCCTATATTTAAAGGTACTTATTTCGCTTAGGCTTAAAATTACGAGTCACGATTCTGTGTAGAATAATTCACGTTAAGGTTGCGTAGGCTAATATTATTGTTTTGACGTAGACGCGCTATGGTGCTACGCTGCTACGGCGCTACGGCGTAGTACTACGGCGTCGTAGGTCTTGGCGGGGGACGGAATCTAATTTCCTAGATTGTATTGATCAACCGACTTTAAAAAGTGGAGGTTCATTATTCGACTGTACTTTTTATAACGTTTCAAATTACTAGTAAACGACACTATAATTATAATATACATACAGACAGTTGCTAATCAAATGACAGCTGGAAAATGATAATGCTTGTTTTCACTAACATTTAGCGTTAAAATTCTCTTAGCGAGTTCTGTCAGTCTATCTAAAGGATATAAAAAGACAAACGTCGTTAAGAGTCACCTAAGACTAGGGAATGGTTAGGGAAAACTGACATGGGTGTCTTATTATTTCGCTTAATTGACAAATTATGTATACAACCACCACATGACGTTTGGCTAAAAATTTTCACATTAATAAAATTGAAATAAAAAATATTTATTTAATGTTTCCTTACAAATATCGCCGCAAAACAAATGACTGCTGACTGCAAACTGTAGTTGTAAAATAAAAGTACAAACTCAAGAGTTCTACTGGTAAAATAAAATCTGTTCTTTTTTCTTTAGAACAAAAGACAGAGATGAGAGATAACTAAAATTGTTTTTTTTAAAAACAAACTCAACACGATCAAGTAATTGTGACGATTGAAAAGTATTTCAAAGAAATGAAAGCTGCAAGCCTGGTCGATAATTCCCGCATCAGAAAAGAACGCAGTCGTCGGTCAATTATCAAACAAGTGTGAAGCCTAAGTATTTTGTAGATGACGCGTTTTATTGCCTGTAAAAGTATGTGACTTCGATGCGACAGCTGTGATGCGTCCCCGTAATCTTAACCGCATCGTACAGTCGAACTGAGAGGTAGCTTAGCGCCAGGATAAAAGATGCTCGTAAGCACTTTCTTATATAATCATAATATTGTCGTGTATTTTTTTTACTGTTTTGAGAGAAAAATTACAATAGAATATTCTTTTTACTTATAATTTATTTCTTGACATATTTTTGTGAGTCAAAATCGGATTTAACTTTTCTTAGTTATAATTTTTTATTGATTTAATATTTAAATATCATATTTTGAACCATAGAATAATCAAGAACGGATATTAAACTAGAACATATATTTTGTTCCCATTAAAATAAAGAATATTTGATTGTTGACCGTTGAATCAAAATTTGCTTAACTTTGAATATAACCCTAGCACTTAAGTTTTATATCACACCGAATATTGCATATATACAAATTATAGTTCCTACGAATATGAACAAAGTATTTTATGATTTTTTTTAGGTTTTTTTTGGTGTATTTTAAGGTCAGAAATATGTCTTAATTCTATTTGTGACACTAAAGAAACTATTTCTTTTCTATTCTATTCTAAGTAGTTGTTATGACATGGTACTAAAATGCTAAGCTACTTCTGAGTGTGACCGTACAAAAGTGAGATCCGTAACATACGAAAGTCACGTAATACGTAAATGTTGCTAAAATGTAAGATATACTTACACCTATTATCCAGCCCAAATTAAGCAGCATCACTGAAAGCTTGTGTTATAGATACTGGATAACGGAGAAATATAGATATGATATGTATAATATATAAATATTCGAAATATAGCTATGCTGAATAAACATACAATCAAAAATAAGAGTAAATAAATGTCCATGCTCATCATACAAACATTTGAACCCACTGGGATTCGAACCAGACACCTCTCTCTTAGTAGACAGGGGAACGACCTCTTGACAAGACGGCGTCTTGATGAAATTAAATTAAAAAAAAACATTATTGCCTACTGAGATTCGAACCATACAATTTGAAATGGTTTTTGAAAGTTTATCAGGGATAAAAAAATATCATTTTTGAAGTTGCTCCTGGGATTTTGCTAATGAGAAACCTCCAAACAAACGACTGGTCAATAATGAAATACCATGGACAAAATAACTATGATATATTAATAATTCAACACACATTAAGCTTTTCACTAAAAGCGTTCCGTAATTATTAGAATATCATAGTAACGTGACGCTTTAAAAACATATCCGTGTACTGCAATCCAAAATTCATTTGCAGTGAGATGTGTAGATGATGACAGACAATAATTATGCATCCCAAACGATGGGCTGAACTACTGACAACCAGGCTGTAATTTGAAATTTAAATATGGCCACACTCACACCAACGCAGCACACGTACGAAAACGCGCGAAAATAAAATTAATAATTACTGGCAAATTCAGCCCGCCTCATAGTTTGTTAGAAAGGGATAATGATAATAAAAATGTATCGCACTCTTTCGGGGCCTCCCCACGCTACCGCGAAATTTTTCGCTCGCCCGTTTAGCGAGATTCGATCCCGCAATCAGGGGGTTGTTTCAGGGGGGCATTTTTTGGCCTCCCCACCCAAACCATCGTAAATTGGAGCATATAATTTTTATTACAGTCGGTGTCGTGTGTGCCCGTTCCGAAGCTATCATGATGCGGCATTTTAGGTCTAGTTTGATATTAGTTCAATCAATAATAAAATTGTCTCTGCCTAAAAACGGAGAATGCCAGATTTCGAGATATTACCAAAAAGTTCAATCTCCACTCCCTAACCTCACATAAAAACATCGTAACTAAATTTAATAAACATTTTAATCTAATAATAACCAGATTTATCTTAAGTACTTTAAAAGCAAAACCTCACAAAAACTTAGTGTTTCCAACGTTAAAGGTTTTTTTTTTAAAATAAAAAAAACGTTCTCTGTACACATTAAAAAAAAAATATCCACATTAAAACCACATCGCATAACGATAACTTCATTGAAACATTTATAGTATTAGTTTTCCCGCCAAAAGTAAACAAGGCTCCAATGCCGTTCATACAACCATAGACGCGAGCTTTCACTTTTTAAAAACAAACAAAAAAATAACGTCCACGTGGTATGCGAGCGTTCTTTTTTTTTAGATCTAACCGTGGCAAATGGACGCGGTATTTTAAGCCTAAAATATTCCATTGAATTGCGTGCGCCGTAAAAAACGGCCTAAAAATCTTTTCACTTTCCTTTTTCGTGCAGTTCAATTAAAAAACATGTGGGTGTGAATTTTTTTTCCTATTTTCTCGTTGTCTATATAGTGCGTACCATTTCAAGGCCACTCAATGTTATTTCAGTTCAACAATTTTGTTTTGATATGTAAACAAACATTTTTGCTTCAATATCTTCAATATTTTAATTATAAAATCAATTCAAAATTTCTTTATTATTCGAACTGATCAATGGCGTAATATCATATTCACTTTAAGTTATTTATCAAAAGATTTTGCACAAGCAATTACAATACAACTTTCAACAGACACCATATTTAACATACGAAAGGCACAAATTAACTTCTAAGCGACAGGCTTAGTAGTTTCTCCCAAAGTTGCATACAATTGTCGGCCCATACGGCGCCAGTATGATTTACGATCCCAGAGCTGCTTGTTGACACGCATTTACATACATTATAGATGCCGAGAAAACTGGAAGCCATGCCTTTTACCAATAATAGGCAACTTCTTTTCAGCTTCTTATTTCAGCCGTGAAACAGTTCGCTGTGTTTCGGATTGAAGGCAAAGGTAGCCAATGTAATTACTGGGCATGGACGGCATTTCATCTTAGGCCTCAGGATGACAACGCACCTGCAATATCAAGTGATTTTCCCTTGTTATTGCAGGTGTCTATAGGCGGCGGTAACCGCTTACCATCAGGTGGGCCGTCAGCTTGTTTGTCATCTAGTAGTATAAAAAAACAGCGTACGGTGCGCCTGCTGGTAGCCTGTTGGTGCTCGTAGCTTTGGCATTGCTTTGGAAAATTAAAGATGAAGCAATAACTTGACACCATTGGAGACGAGCCTCCAAAATATAATGCGTTAGCTCTTATCCGCTCGTAATCGCTTACAGGTAGGTCATCATTAAAAAAAATGCCCTCGTAACGAACTTCAAGGTGAAACGAAATAAACTTAAAGCAACCCGAAGTTTGGTCAGTATTGTCCTGACGATGGAAGCCATAATAATACCAACATTCTTCAGTGAACTGAAAAGTTAAGTAACTTGTCGAAAATTTCACAGGTATTAATTAACACACGAATTTTAACGTCTGACTGGGGTACCACTTCTATTTTACAGAAGATTGCAGTTAAATGACACTATAGTGTTTTGTTTCTGCGGTGAGTAAGGTCGCCAGAGTTCACTGAGGAAGCTTTGAGTTAGGGGTGAGACGGAATAATCTCCAACGCCGGCAACATAACGCTGTCACTTGATTTTTATAGCGAAGGTAGGCTGAGCGAGTATAGTTAAAAAATGCTATTATATTCAGGGTGTTAGGGGGACGCTCTCGAATACGAAGGCAGGTAGCAGTGCTGGTCACCCTTAACACGACTTTCTAAATAATATACTTCAAATCGCAAAAAAATAGCCGTTTCATATAATTTTTAATATCTACACGGCTGATTTTTTTTGTCATTTCAAATTTCTTTTTCAGCAAATCCTGTTTAAGGTGACGAGCACTGCCACTTGCATCCGTTAGGATAAAAGTCCTGTAAAAAAAATTAAGAGAAAAAAAACTGCCACCTGCCTTCGTTTCCTAAAGCGTTTCCATAACACCCTGTATAGGCTACGCATGCCATCAGGTGTGTTGTTCGCTTGCTTGAATAGACTACTACAGGCTACTACGATGCCGCGGCACCCTCTGTTTGCTTGCTTAGCTTCGTGAGAGTAGTTCATGTCGAACCTAACTGCTCGTCTCATCATTCCTCGCAACATATATTAATTCATAACGCTTGGTCAAACTTACTACATTTTGCGCTCCTCGTGACTGAACTACGCTTTGTCTGGCCTCACATCAGTTTTCTATAAAATCACTAGATATTTTAAACATTGCCCACTGTATTGTGTATAATAGTTAAATCAAAACTCACATACAATGCCAAAAAAGACTTTACCGGTAAGATTTTTTTATACAACTAGATGCCAAACATACAGACGGCCCACTTAGTGGTAAGTGGTAACCGCTGACTATGGACACCTGCAATAACATGGGAAAAATCTTTTGGTATTGCAAGAGCGTTTTCTTCCTGAGGCCTAAGATGAAATGCCTTCCATGCCCAGTGCTTTCACTGGCACATTTACACACACTCTCACATTAATATTATTCTAGTATAAATTCTAATAGCAGTAACACGTATCATAAAGTCTGTATACTTATCCTCCGTCTAAACTCATCCAAATTTTACTTCGCATAAGTACAGATTATAAGCCTAAAACCATCTAGAGTTTGTTTTCTTTCAAACGACGAGAAATCATTTACAAAACTTAGGAGTTTTCTCGTAAGAAACACACGTCAAATATTTATGTATAAGAAAGTCAAAGAGTGCCGGCAACTTGCGCCCTGGCTTCAAACATAATTATAATATAAGTACACTCTGCGCTAAAACAGAATAGATACTTATGTATCGGAAAATTACTAGAACACTCCCCTTGCAGTATGGTGACTGTAGTGGCAACACAACACAGGACATTTTTTTACAAAGCACGGAAAAAGACACCAACTGCTAGCTAGAGCAGGTTAAACATACTTCTTGACACCTCCACCTTGCCTGTCTATATTGTGCCTTTCTACGCCTCTTGTGAAGGAGCCCCTGTTATAGGAAGTAGGGAATGTATATGATAGCAAAGAATTCCCAGTTTTGGAAGTACGACAAAGAAACCAGTTACTAAACTTCTTTGTGCGTGATGTTGAGGTGGAGACAGTGAATTGATGGAAAGGAGAAGTTGGCTAAGTGCTTAATTGTGATACATAAAAAGTTAAAGTATTTCACAAGAAAACGTATTAGTTTACGGTGTGATTAATAAAAGCACCAATAATTAAACCACCTTTTTCCAACGCGGTGATAAATCGACAACTTTCCCGCTTGAAAAAAGAAAATTAACCCCATAGCGGCATTTAAGCTGTAGACCCTTACGGTGAGGTTGCTCACCCGTATGTTGTACTTTGTGACGTCATTTACTCAAGGGAAAAAGTAATATTGCTCATGGGAAAAATTAATAGGTATTGCCATAAGCAGCAAGTATTTTTGTCCATTTTGATTTCGTTGAAGGTGCTTCCTCTTCTTCTCCACTTTGACGGAGCCCTTTGGTCACACTTAATTCACAGGCTCCTTGCATTATGCTCTTTGTAGCGTGTCGCATGGGATTCGATAAAAGCTAACATTTAAAATAAACGGTCAAAATAAAAAACATTCGCTTAAAAATTGTCCCAAGTAAAACAGAAGCGACGTCACCCCAACACACGCGATACTTTCAAGAGAATATTATGAGTGAAAATTTTCCTCAAATCTTAGAGCAATATTAAATACGACAGATCCGACAGTTCACGACAGGTACAGACATAAGCAGAAGTAAGCGATCACTTTTCTCAATTCATGGCTCTTATTAACAAACCAGTAAGGGTCATAAGCTATCCAAAGCGTACTTATTTGTGTTGATGCGGTACATTAAGATATTCACATTCTTGCCTACTGTATGTGAGGATATTTTAAAAGGCACTTACTCTCTGCTCGTACTGTAAGGATAAAGAAATTTGTCTAATTTGAGATTCGCGGAATCGTCATGTACTGAATCTTAAACGATTAGGTACAATATACATTCGTAAAAGCATGATAACAAAATGTCAAAGCAACATGGTCTGTTTAATCCATCTTTATTTACTGTGTCCGTCTCATAGTTTAAACAGAAGGAAAATATTTTTTCAAATCAAAGTATAACTTTAAAGACATCACGTTAGACTCTAGGTTCTCAATTCCTTTGCACGAATGAGTGAGAAATACAAAATAAAAATCTCAAAATAAGATTTTTAAGTTTATTTCAAACTCTTTTTTAAAAAGTCCTTACATAAAGGTATTCCTCGAAAATTTCTACATGAATAATCATAAATTATTTATAATATTACCAGAGTAAAGCCGATTGGAGCTATGAAAATTATTGTACATAAATAAGCTTCATTTATAATCTATTTTGTTTCCGTAAACAAGACTTTTATCCTAATTACGCAATCAAAAATAAACATTCCTTTATTTTTTATTTTGTTGTTAATGAATCCACGTTGCTCCCTATGTTGAATGTCTGCCAAGGATTACTAGAAGCACACAGAACTGTATGATTTACGATACTGTATTTCACGAAACAAGTTAAACTTTCAGCGGTATTTTTTTGATAATACAAATATTTAGGCGGTTAAGTACGTGAATCGCTTTATGTATTAAAACATCTAATAACATTATTTAGAAACACAGTTTTAATACAACGGTCAATTTCACCGTCGTAATTCATAATAAGTAGATAATAAACAAGATACAATAGAAACAGAACAAGGTACAGATATTCGTAACAAAATACAGATATACATATATCAGTTGTTTTAGCTGCTTATCTGTAAACAATTATAATATTTATTCATAAGTCCCCTTGTATTAAGAAAAATAACCTCTTTGAAAAGGGAAATATGAAAAATATATCTAAAAATAAAAATAATGTACGTATAGTCGACAGCACATGAAGCGTAACAGTTTGACCTTGAGATCGCCTCTACACCATTCGTAATAGGGGCGACTTTCGAAGTGCGACTGTTACGCTTGATGTGCTGCCGTCTGTACTAGTAAAAGGAAGTCCATACTTTACCACATTTACGGAGCTCTAACGAATTGCAGCAGCCTGTCATCATCATCATCATCATTACAGCCGAGAGACGCCCACTGCTGGGCATAAACCTCCCCAAGGATCTCCAAACCGAACGGTCCTGCGCTGCCCACATCCATCGGCATCCCGCGGCCCTCACCAGATCGTCGGTCCACCTTGTGGGAGGCCTACCAACGCTGCGTCTCCCGGTACGCGGCCGCCATCGAGGACCTTTCCGCCGCAACCAACGTCAGTCCTCCTTGCAATGTGGCCTGCCCACTGCCACTTGAGGTTCGCAATTCTTCGCAGCCTGTAGTTAAAAACATAGCAATAATCAGTATCTGCTGTCATATCACGCTACGTGGACCGAAGAAATAAAGAAGGTACTCTGTATTGTGTTGCTGTCTTGGGTAGACTTACGTCAAGAAGTGGTCTGCAAATGGGCTGCATCCATACACTGTAAATGCGAAAGTAACTTTGTCGGTCTGTCTGTAACTATTCGATGAAGTTTGGCTACTTTAAGGCGCGTAGCACCGACTTCGACGCGGACGAAGCTGCGGGCTAACACTAGTAATTCTAATAAAAAAACATGCCACGAACGTAATGTAATCGGAAACATCGGAAAAATCAAAATGAACGTTCATTAAGTTTATTATTACATGTCAATACAATATCTGATGGATCGTGACAAGACAGATTACAGAAAGCTCCATACATGAGCGATAACTCTCACACACATAGACATGTAATACGGCGATCTCAAAACAAGCCAAACAGTTTAAGTTACCTCTTGATTTGATTTGAAATGTCTGTGTGTGCGTGAGCCAGTCTTCTCTAAGTACATATTTTGATGGCACTATTTAAGCCTCGGGATGACAACGTACCTGCCCACGTGCATACCAAGTGGTTAAATAAAAAGTGTCGATAGGCGACAGGAACCACTTACCACCAAGTGGGCAGTCAGCTTGTTTGTCGTCAAGAAAAAACCCATGACAAAGAACCACGGAGTGAACAAGCGAGAGTGGCAAACAAGGTCCTAATGAACAAATGTCTCAACACATCAACAATTATACACTCTAATTATAATGGCTTTCATCTAAAGTTTATTTTATTCATTGCTGCATTCCAAGACAAGATGTTCCAATGGCGTCATAGTAAAGCAGCAATAAGCTTCAAATAACGATATCAATTATAATAAATGCGAAAGTAACTGTCTATCTGTCTGTTACATTCCTTAGCAACACTGTGCCGGTTCAGATGAAATTTGGCATGGAAATATAATAGATTGCATCCTGGAAAAGGAGACACACTACCTTTTAGCGCGATAATCGAAATTTTCCCCGGTAGAGCCGCGGGCGACCACTATTTAATATTTTTCGTTACCTATACTGAGTGAATGTTAGAATATTGTTATTGCTTCCCTCTATCTTAATGTTTTTTATGTATATATTATTCAATCCATGATCTAAGGAATAAACAACATAAAGTAACAGTACTTATTGCGTTGTATGTATTATTCGTGTTCGCTACAAGCCGATATCTTGGGCCTACATTAGCGCGTATAGATGGGTGGAGTTACCCCCTAAATTATTTCGACATATGCAAATTTGTGCGCACCTACATATTATGCCAAAGATTATGTTGTGTAGATGTGGTCTTGGCTATGAGATTTTACCCAACAGTAGCTCTTAGCCCTCGTCAGACCTGGTGGTAATGAAATGGAATAAAAAGGAAATGAAATGAAAATATCTTTATTTAATTAGGCCTCCAAGAAGCACTTTCGAATCGTCAAAAAACTCTTATGTCTATTACCATTATTTTATAATGTTAACTAACAATGTCGTAATGTTTGTCTCTTTGTCTTGTCCAGATTTACGTCAGCTAACAATGTTATAATGTCACTCTGTCTATCGGTCTGTCTGTAGACCTGTCTGTCGATCTGTCTGTCGGTCCTTCTGTTTGTCAGGCAGTCTGTGTCTGTCAGTCCGTCAGTCTGTCATTCTGTCAGTTTGTCAGTTTGTCAGTTTGTCAGTTTCTCAGTTTCTTAATCTATCTATCTGTCTGTCTGTATCTGTCTGTCTGTCTGTAATGTCTGAATTTACACCGGTTCCAAAAGTTGAAGTACCGAAAAGATTCCGGCAATAAACTCGTGCAGTCACATATACAGTCGCGAATTCAGTTCCTTCCGCAGGACATGGACTTTTTCTTACATTGATATTTTTCTAAAATGATCACCAGCCTATATATACGTCCCACTGCTAGGCACAGGCCTAACTGGGACCAACGGCTTAACGTGCCTTCCGTAGCACGATGGAGCCCGAGAAAACGAATTTTTGATCGCCCCATCCCGGGATCAACCATGGCAAAAGTTGTTTTGTTTCCGTAATCGAAACCAGAGCGCTCAAATTACTGCGCTAATGAACTCCTCAATACGCCACCGATCATTCTATAACCATTATACTTAATTAGAATACAATAGCACACGAAATATTATAGTGTAGGCATCAAACAGATATCCGATGCCTTAATCTATGCGCACACACCTAGCGACGCGAGGCTCCCAAAAAACGGCGCGTGGAGCAGTTGTAAAATTGTCTAACTACCCCCCGCCTGCGCTCATTACGGCGCGTGCGTGAGCCGCACATGAGCGCAAGGGTCATGAGCCATATCTTCAGATATTAAAAACATGACTAAGGAAGAACCTCCCCAGTTCATTGGTTTTTTGATATACAATGATGCCATACAAGCGGACGGTCGCTTCCTATAGACAACTGCAGAAACAAGGGAAAGTACGTTGACATACTGACGCCTACGATATAATGCATACCATGCCCAGTTTACTGAAGAGACATCAATGACACTAATTTTAAGAGTCGGGTTTCTGCGCTGGAAGAAGAGGGACTTGTCTCCTATTTTTATTTTTACAGGGTGCGGAACACGTGCTTACCTTAACAGTAACTTGTTTAGCCTTACAGCAACTACTTACCACCAAGGGGCCGTTTACTACTTGTGTAAAAAAAAATATTCAGTCCTCCCCCTACATTTCATATTTCGGCCGTAAATCAGTTCACCGTGTTTCGGATTGAAAGGAAAGGTAGCCAGTGTAATTACTGGGCATGGACGGCATGCATGATTTCTTTATTGTATTGCAGGTGTTAACACTATCACCAGGTCGTCCGTCAGCATGCTTATTTTTGTAAAAAAAGCACTTAAAATGACCCAAGAGCACCAAGTGTGAAGCGGTAAGAAGAGTCCGACAATGCGAAGACAGACGCCTCCGCATTGTCGGCCCAAAAATCGGAAAAATTTCCCGGCAACACAAGTACCGAAAATTATTTCCGATTTTTGGAAATACAACAAATATCATCTACTGCATAAAAGAAAAAACATTGTCATTGAAAATCAAACTCTAACCTTCTTTCTTAAATTTTAATGTTCTCAGCAATATCAAACACACGTACACAATTCACACAGATACTAAAATTGGTAGCAAACTTTAATAATCGACGAATAATTTGGATATCTAGCATTTGGAATTAAGCCAAAGAAGCAATGTTGCGGTTTTAGTCGAATGGTGATAAAAATAAACATCGTTATAGACCAATAATATCCTTGCTCTGTGCTGCCACAAATTGTCTGTTCTTACGTTAGTTTGTTATGTGTGTTGGAAATTATAAGGAAAATTGGTATTGCTAGTCTAATAAGCCTGCAAAACATTTGGCATTTTTACAGCATTTAGAATTCGCAAATTATACAGAGGAAAGGGGTAATTTTCAACGTAGGGTAACTCCGGACATGGCCGTCTACCATGGTAAATAGCAATACTTCAATAAGTGGGTCCACCTTATCATGACGTATTCCGGAGTAATCACATTCACATCAGATTTTCTAGTTGGTAGGTTTGTATATAGGGTCTTCTGTGTAGGTACTACCGCCTTTCCTATTCCGGCCGTAAAACAGTTCGCTTTGTTTCGGATTGAAGGGGAACGTAGCCAGTACAATTACTGGGCATGAAAGGCATTTCTTCATAGGCCTCAAGATGACAACGCACCTGCATTACGTATATGGTAGTGTCTATAGGCGAGGTTTTTCTTCTCGTTGTATAAAAAAGAGCTGTTTTCGTATGACTACAAATTGTTCTTCCTTCTTTATCAATTTAGGTACAAATAATGGTTTCTCAACTTAAAGTTAAGATCTTAATGAGGAGCAAACTTTCTCCATGATGGATCTCGAGACAAGTTATCCAAATTTTGTAATCTCGAGTTCCTCCGTATTTCGGAAGACACGTCAAGCAGTTGATCTTACGGCCTGGCCACGGTAAGGGGCGGCGGCGGCGGCGTCTTGGCAACCAGTGCGCGGTCACGACGACGCGCTGCGAGGCCGACATCGAGACAGCGCGTGGTTGCCGAGACGCGAGTCGCAGGACGCGCGTGCGGTGATGTTGGCCAAGCCGTTATTGTTACTGCAACCGCTTTAACCTACCAACACTAATTGAGCCAGGCAGCATTTTGGTGCTGCCCACAATACCACCAGCCGGCAGTAAAGAATGTGTATAGCAGGGGTTTTAGTGGGTGCGAGTCCCACACATTCCTTTCTTCGTTCCCCAGAAAAGAGGACAGCGCATTAGGCCTTTCCCCTGCCACAAAGAAGGCAGCATTTTGGTGTTTTGACCTAAACTATTCATGTGTTGGCCTGTGCCCATCAGTGGGACGTAAAAAGAGTGGTGATGTGACCCTCGGAAAATATCCAACAGTAATTGTTGTCATTCAAATTCTCCAAAGTGATCTTAAGACAGATCCGTCTAATTACCCCTCACCTGCGCCCAACAGGCACACAGATCGCGATACTAACCCGTGTTCATCTCTTTCTAGTTTTGAAAAACCCATCCTCCCTCACGTCCGCCCCTCCCGCCCCCCTCCCCCCACTCCTAATTCCTTACATATTTAAATTCCACTTTCAACGTTCGTCGGAGTCTTCATATTGTCTCCACATGGTTTTCGTCTGTTATTTTCATTTAGATATTTCTGCTTTTGATTTCGTGGATGAGATTAATGTTGCTTTTTTTTTACTTTTTAAATACAGAATTACCTGCGGACGTTCTTAGCATATAAAACTCATTCAAAAGGTTTCATTGTTTACAAAATAGATCCTCTTTATCTTATACTTGCCTAATTATGTCGTTACATCGTCAGCAGCCCAACTTAGAGCCTAGACGCTGAGTCGACATAAACTACGCAATTGTTAAGACAAACGACTCAGAAGGAACCAGAATAAATTACATACGTCCCACTGCTGCGTACAGGCCTACCTACACGGAAGAAACCATACTGGACTATAAAACCACCACGCTGGCCCAATTGGTTGGCTAAATTGGTTGCAGTAACAACCTGAAACAACGGTTTAGCGTGCACGACGAAGGACGGAGAACCTCGAGATTACGAAATTTGATTGACCCATCCTGTATCAACCTCGGCGAAAGTTGCTTTGTTTTCGTAATCGACACCAGATCGCTCAAACTACTACTTCAACGAGGTCTTCACGCCACCAAGCTCCTCAAGTAAGGTCGCTAGAGCTGATTGAAAAAGTCATTACTTTACTTTACTTCTCTCAACCGTTTGAGAGAAGGTGAAGTTGAGAGAAGACAAAAATATATACTCAATATAAACATGCCGTATAAAATTTGTTTATAATATACTGAAAAACATATCCAAACTACTTCGGTTACATTAGTTAGAACCAAAATTTAGCGAAATATAATTACGGTTAGTTTAATTCAACAAAACAGTGCATCTCTATGCAACTTTATTTTTGGATAAAAGTTCAATAAAATTGTCATCTTTTTCAGCATCTAAATTTACTTGGCAGCTATAGACGAATTCTTGGTATCTTTTTTTCCTATTGCATATTGCGTGAAAGAGATACTTAAATATAGACTTACAGTGGGCTTAATTCTGAAGATACACTTTAAACTGAAGTACAGTATATCTCTTTCTTGCAATATGTCATAGGAAAAGATAGCAAGAATTTATTTAGAGCTGTCACTTAAATTTAGATAGATTTTAAAGAAACCAAAGACAATTTTAGACGGCGTGTACGGAGGTGCATGTCGAAAATTAAACGCACGTTTCTAAATGTCAAATTATATTACTGCCATCCTTTTCGTATTCATTTTGAGAGAAAGAGATGCACTGAACTTAAATTTAGACTTAGCATGTGTTCTCTAGAATTAGGGCCAGCGTGTCTTCAGAATTAGCCCCAGTGGCAGTGCCTTTACAAAACCTCAACTGTTTTTTGTAAAAAAAATGTTTTCTGCGATAGGTATAGTTTAGATAACTATTACAGTAAACACATACGTGTCTCTAGTTCGTTAGGTATTACATAAAATGTAGACGTAAAATGTACCACCTGCCCAAACACATACTATTTAGTTTAGTTAGAACTGACAGCAGCTGTTTCAACTTAGACACTATCCAAACGACGCCTGCGCATAACTTATGGATAGTTTAATTGAGCTAGCTGTCTTAAAACCTAGAGATCTCTGCGTCCTAAGCCTGCTCTTATGACGCGTTATGATCATCACCAGCCTATAAACGTCCAACTGCTGGGAACAGGGTTTTCTACATGGGAGATACACATGAGTAATTTGGGCCTTAAAGTCAAAGTATAAGCAACAAAGAAGCACTTTCGAATTGTTAAAAAAACTATTTTTTATAACTATCACAAAAAATATATTAACTAACAACGTCATAGTGTCTGTCTGTCATGTCTGAATTTACACCGGTTCCAAAAGTTGTGCTACCTTAAAACCATACTGGCCTTAATGGGGGTTCTGGGGTTAACATAATATTTTTCATAGTGCCAATAACGAATTTACATTAAATGAAGCAGAAGAGACAGTGCCGTAAATAATTTTGATTAAACAGCAACACCAGAGTAATTTACTACTCAATGTGTATATGTGTGCGTGTTAAATCGATTTCTAGTAAAAACTTAAATAAAAACTCATTGTACTATATTTATAAAAAAGCGTTAAGATCATTTGTAATTAAAACAGGTAATGTAAATATTAAAACACGTGGTCTGTATTTCATTAAAAATTGTGCACATTATTGGTTGACTTCTTGATAGAGCTATGAGCAGTGTGTGTACTTTCAATGAATTATTTTAAAATATTTGTTTATTAAAACGTATAAGAAATAAACTTACATAAATTTTATTTGTGAAACGATTTAGAAAATGGTCGTAAAACTTTCTTTATATAGGTATTATAAAATATAATTCTTCAGTATTGAACCCCCAGCGGGTAGCATCTCCACATTACAGAAGATCGCAGCTCAATAATTCTTAATAATACACGAAATAAAAAGTAATTTAAATAAAATAACACTTTATAATCGTGTTGTTTTCCTGCGGCGACCTTCCCCAGAGCTACTAGATCACTGGATAAACCGTTATGTTTACAATAAATAGAGAACGAGTAATGCTTAAGGTACTATTTGCGTCTATAGGATACGGTAACCTGACCAAACGTTATATAAAATAAGTATATACGTGTTATCATTCTTTATTGGGTATGAAAACCACTCAGTAACAATTCCTTTTCGCAGCCTAAACAAAAAATTAACAAAAAAACATATCTAAATTATACAGATATTTTTGAATTCATACTGATATTTTAATGCGAATCTATCAGTCTATCTGCTTCATTCTGATTCCCAAGCAGCTGAGCCGATTTTAACGAAATTGTATATGGAGTTAGATTACACACTGAGAAAGGTTATAGGCAACCTTTTAGCGCGATTTCCACGCAGGTGGCGACACTGTCTCTTAAAAATCTAGTAGCTCAAACTTTTCTTTCAGTAACATTATTGTAGTGAAATTTATTACTTAGAGACAGCGTTGATATTTGGAATTGAAAGAACAGCTGTTTTAACAGACCATTCGCCAATTAGACTTATTTGCGAACCATTTGTGGCATTCTGAAACTATGACGTTACCTAGTTGAATTGTATCTAGTTTCCTTAACGATATAGTATATTTTTAAACCCAGATGAAAAAAGAGGGGTGTTATTAGTTTGACGTAGTGTCTGTCTGTGTATCTGTATGTTACGAACTGGCTGCTTAATGCGCCCTTTTTGGTTTATTTCTTAAGAAGTAGTGTTATGTTTAGTTTTGGTGTCAGTTCGCTGTCACTGCTCGGGTTTGCTCTGTTGCCTGTATTTTATATTTACAGATCATTAGCAGATCATTTCTTACTTGACAAAAGGATTTAACTAACTTTCAAAGATCCGATTGATTTGAAAATTAGTTTACTGTTACTTCTAGCGTATATATATAGCTTACTCATAAGACTAGTCTCAATGAGATGATGTTAATAGATAGATGATTCATGATGCCGGGTATTACTTAACATTTTATACTTTCACTACTTACACCCTGTAAATATTATAAGAGGAGAGAGGTAGGCTATTTACCATTTAAAATGACCCGAGTGGGATGTACATCTCACAAAAGATCGCAGCTAAATGATACGTCCTCGTAGTGCTGTGTCCCTGGTGAGTGAGAGCGACAGTGCGCATCGAAGAAACTGTCTCGGTTACCATTCAGGTGTCCCTCATGGCTCTAGCCCCCTCGAAACTCTAAGAGTCAGCGGTACACCTCCCCTGTAGGTGATACCTGGCGATTAGAAATCCTCCAGAGGCGAATTCGCCTCTCAAGGCTTGAGGACTCACCAAGGTTCTCGCGTCCCTAAAACCCCGGTTACGCTGGAAAGGCCATCTGCGGCCAACAGCAATAGTCATTAAAAAAAACTATTTCTAGATAGAAAATGAATATACTAAATAAACTCTAATAATAATTATTAATACAAAGATCCGTTAGCATGTACAAAACTTTAAACAAACAGCATGTTTTATAACATGTGTTTGAAATTTAAGCACTAAATAAGAATACCTACTTGCGACCAAATTCACAAAGGACATATTCTGAAAAAATTTGGGGGCTGATACTAAGTATTTTTAAGAATATTGTAAGGCAAAAATTATATTTTTTTATGCCAGCGTATAAATAAAAATTAGTACTTCATACTGGTCAAAAAAAATATCCTGAGATGTGAAATTCGATGTACAGTATTTTCATCTCACGAAGGAACTTGATCTTTACTTGTGGTACCTACTATACAAACACGCTGCACGGGTAAGTAAGCACAGGAGCTCTCAGAGTCTCAGTGCCGACCGAGACACGGGCGAAGTAACACGTCTATGTTTGATCTGTAATCAAACGTCGCTTCAAGTAGCGTCAGTATGAACAGATTGAAAGTGAACGTCGAAAAGTCCGACCATCCAATGTCATAGTGAGGTTGATTCAGTTTTTTTTAGATTTTATTTTTTAGGGGTACCTATTTATATAAATAAATTAATTTTGTGACAAAAAGTTTTATGAATATTTCTTGTTTTATTATTTATTTTATTAAACAAAATAAAGCATAGAAAATATCCAAGGCGAGGCGTTGTAGAGCAAAACTTTTATAATTGCAGAAAAAAACATAATTATGATTTCGAAATTTATAAAATGACAAGATGATTCACATAAAACAGATAATTATTTGAGTGATCCTGATTGATTTAATTAAATATAACACATGTAACACTGTCTTATTTTATTCTGTTCTTAATTATTAAGAACCTTCAAAATATCGCGATTTATTTTTTATTTGTGTTTATTTTATTTGATTTTAATTTACTTAACTTAAATAAACTAAGTTTTACAGATTCACATTCACATTTGATAATAATAAAATTATATAATATTTATTTCCATCTGTTAAAATTTATATGCTTACGGCACTGGTATTCACGCACACATCCGCAGCGTGTTTGACACAAGTCAAGCGCTTGTCAGTGCAAGTTGCTTCGTGACTCAGAACTCCGTGAGTTAAAAAGGACTATAATAAAAAGTGACACATGTCAGACACATTTTTTTTGTTTATTCTCCCTACAATGGGAAGGCAACGGAAACTAATGTCCATACAGCCATGTCTTCAGTATTTCTTATTTCTTCATTTATTGCATTTAAATGCTGGTGTTACACATTCCAATTCATCTTGGGAGTGTTTGACGCGAAACATATGATGATAGTCTCCTTATGTGCTACTTGATGAGGTGAATAACCACCAAAAAGTTCTCATCGTATTTCACACCATAATCACTTTAATTCTAATAACCTTTTAGTTGTACGTCAACACAAACACTTTGTATATTATACTACATTACTTTTATAGCAAAAAGTTCGCTCCGACACAATTTTTAATTATTAAAATAAAATCTTGACCGACGCCATTAAAGCTCGCCATACACTCTTTTTTGGTTAATTTTCCCTCTAAGGGAAGGCAAAGGAAACTAATGCCCATTCAGCCATGTCTTTAGTATTTATTTATTTCTTCATTTATTGCATTAAAATGCTGGCGTAACACATTTCAATGCTTCTTGGGAGTATTTGACACGAAATATATGATGACAGTCACTTTATGTGCTACCTACTTGACGAGGTGGATTACCACAAAAAAGTGTAGTGTATGCCGCGTCTCCTCACATTAGGTTATGTATAGAATTAAGATATAGTAATTAGCGTAGTTCTTTAGTATTAAAATGTCATTTAACTACGACAGTCGTTTCCTTTACTAGCTACTCCCGGGTCCCACATTGCATGGCGACCCTGCCAGGATTGTATTTCATTGTATTTCACACCATAATCACTTTTATTCTAATAATCTTTTAGTTGCACGGCAACACAAACAATCGAATAATAAAACTACACCACTTTTAAAACTCAATATTCGCTCCGACACAATTTTTAATTATTAGAATAAAAATCTTCACTGACGCCACAAAAACCCGCCAAACACTCTGTCAAACACAGTAGAAAACGTCGTCTATTGTCTTGTCAAATATTTTTTTATAACTAGGCATGGGGTTGATTTGGCGACTTTTTTGCAATTCTATTGTATAATAAATACTGAAGGAACACGGCAAGTTGGTTTCTGCTCTTGTTCCTGACTAATTAATAATAAGTATTTTTACCATATTTCATTATAGAAACTTAATTGATACAAAAGATTTCTTGCATAGACTTTTCAAAATTACTCAAAAATTTCGGGGTGGCAAAACAAAAAAGGGTATATTCAAGATTCTCTTTCCAAAATTTCGAATACTACATAATTTATCGTGGGGGGCTTTCAAGTACCAATATCGAACATCTCCTTTACAATGTTCTAGATCTTTTAACGTCGTCGTTAGCACAATAGTAATCGACCCTAATTTGCTACACTACTTTATACTTTTGATTTGTAAAATTCGATAATAATGTTTTACTAAAATTACTTTTTATTATTTTCAGGTGAAAACGCAGACTTGCAGAGGTGAGTATAATCGAGTATCAGAGATAGCCGAAGAACCTTAATTTTATAGAAACGTGTCTTTATTGATGATAAGTCATTGGTATTTTTTTTTTTCAAATTATTAGGGCGTGTCGTGACAATTAGGTTATAATTTAGGAGATCCCCTTATTCGCTAAAAATGTTAAATGTCGGTGTAATCTACCACGATTTATATACGTCGCTGTTTCACTCTACAATGGAAACAGGCGTATCGTTGTGACACATCAATATCATTAAAACACTGAATATTTCTCACCCCTGACGCAATCAGAGGGGTGTTATAAGTTTGGCGTGTCTGACTGTGTATCTGTGTGTCTGTCTGTGGCATCGTATCGCCTTAGCGACTAGACTGATTCGGAATCGGTTTTTTGTTTGAAAACTGACGGGATGGTTCTAAGCTATAATTTATGAAGATCTGTTCAGGCGTTTGATGCCAATCAGCTCATTTGCTACTTGATAAAAGAGTCTTACTAACTGTCATAGTTCCGATTGATTTGAAGTTTGGTTTACTGTTACTTCGATGGTATTTCGAAGACATAAACCTTGAGCTGATCCTGCACCACCAAATAGTCTGCGGGACGCTCAATTCTTCAGAAACTTACAGTAGATATAGCGTGTTTGGGCTCCTAAGAATAGTCTCAAGGAGATAGTGTGAGACAGACCTTCAACCTCGTAGACGTAGGGGGTTACTTAAAATGATAAATTTTACATTAAACCCACCAGCACTTTTCGTATGAGTTCATCATCATCACCAGCCTATATACGTCCCACTGCTGGGCACAGGCCTTCCTACATGGGAGAAACACATGAGGATCTTGGGCCGTAACACCACCACGCTGGCCCAATGCGTTGGGTTAAAGCGGTTGCAGTAACAACCGGGACCAACGGCTTAACGTGCCCGACAAAGCACGGAGGAGCTCGGGATAAGAAATTTTGCTTGAACCATCCCGGGACGGACCATGGCGAAAGTTGCTTTGTTTTCGTAAACGAAATCAGAGCACTCCAACCACTACGCCACCGAGCTCCTCTAATCCGTATGACTTAGCTAATAAGTAATAAGGGGTTTCAAACTATAAATGATATAAAAATACGTGTTAAAGTTCCATGTGGTATGAAAAAGACATTAATTAATCAATTTTGGAATTGATACAAAACAAAAGACGGATGTACTCGTAAATTGAACCAAAGAAGCTAAATGCACACCAAAGTAACTAAACGATCTACACAAATTGATAACCCACAAAAACTAAAGTAATTTATACTATAATGTACTCACCACACATTTTTTTTAAAAGCCCTTAAATTAGTCACTAGGTGGTAGGCCTATCAGTGTCAGGTTGCCTGGGTAGGTAGAAAGGCGGTGGGTCTTGCTTATTTCAGCCGTGAAACAGTTCGCTGTGTTTCGGATTGAAGGGAAAGGTAGCCAGTGTAATTACTGGGCATGGACGGCATTTCATCTTAGGACTCAGCATGGCAACGCACCTGCAGTATCAAGTGTTTTTTTTTTGTTATTGCAGGTGTCTATAGGCGGCAGTCACCGCTTACCGTCAGTTTGTTTGTCATGTAGTTGTATATAAAAAAAAATGTTTGTAGCTTTTGGCAAAGTTTATTTGGAAATAAATTTTTCATCCCCCCATCTCGGAAAGAGTATTTTTGCCCTTCGATATCTGACTGCAAAAGCCGTTTTTATCCGCTAGAGGATAAAGTAAAATTGAATTTAGAACATCATGTGCACTAAGTTTGTGTATTCAAATCATCATTAAATTTCTTTACTTCTACCTCCATGGTGCCGAATTTATCATACAACCTTTTTTAACTTGTTAAAAACTCAGACTCGGCTTCTTCTTGGTGTACTTTTTGTTTAATTTGTTTTGCGCGCGCTATTTTCTTTTCACGACATATTTGTTAAAACCATAGGTTTAAAACAAAAAACTTGAAAACAAGTAAAAAACCTAAAAATTAGTGATTCTAGCGTCGAAGAAGTTTATTTGACGCTTACAGAATCGACTGAAACTGTTAATAATGATTACCTCGCTTACGCTCATGATTCTAATTTTAGAATCACTCCTGCGCTCGTGATTAAATTTTAGAATCCTTCGCTTGCTCGGTCATCAAAATTAAGCACGCGGTTAGAAAGCAACTTTACACTCTTGCATAACAAATAACTATTATTTTATCGTTTTATCTTATTGATTTGGTGAGCAGTAGACAAGCTTGAACTCAACCAGTTTCTTCCATAGGTTAAGTTAGTTTATTATGTGAGTAGCTACACCCTCCAGCTATAGATGGATCCAAAGACAGCTATAAGACGCGATCTAGACGTGTGCTATGATCTGCTTACCAGTAGTTAGGAAGCAACGTCGGTTTTATGTGAGTACAGCGATTCCCACGTAACCTAGAGATGGGCACACATCTTCTCTATGTCAAGGGTAATGACAGAAGAACTCCTAAGTAATAAAACTGCTCAAATTTTAGCGACCGCTTTAATTCTTTATATTATCACGGGTTATTTGTGCAAATCTTTCGATGCGGTTCTTGTTATCTTTAAAATTGAAGACATGGTTTCTAGAATAGAATAGAATAGAATATTTCTTAATTTGCATCAAAAAATATATTCTTATAACATATTTCTCCGCCAAATTTAGTTGACTGTCTCCACTGAATATCACGCAGTACAGCCATAACTTTGAAAGCCAGAGTCGCATCAAATACATGAAATAAAGCCTTTATATAAAGCGCAGTTAGGACACTGCAGTCATCATCCCGTCATTATATATTTATCCATGTATGAGCTTAAAAATATATACAATGCCACAGCCACCCCACGCTGGGTGGCACCTTTAATAATTTCATTTCCGTAGTTTTTCCAATAATACGTTCATTGGTGGAAAAATGACTACTCATTTGGTGCGCGAGTGTGAGTGCCGGCACACACGCCGGTGGGTCGTGCGAGCTTTTTACTGGGTTATTTTTGTTTTTATTGCACGCGGTACAGTCGGATGTATATTAATCTTAATTTAAAAAGGCGGTCAATGTAAAAGTAGGCAATAACGCTAAAGTATCATAACTTACCTACTGCAATAGGGAATTTGACAAAGTTTATTTTTATTAATTTGATAATGTTTAAGTTTATTTTAATAGTTTCACAGTTAAGTTTGATATGCTGCAGTGCATCGTCTAAAAAATCAAAGTATTATGTTGATAGCATACCAGACAAGTCCGTCTGCTCCAAAAAAAGCCTTTTATACAATATAATATTTTGCTCCGAAACGTCTCAGAATGTTAAATCTGTTAAACAGCGTTATCCCTCCGGAGGTATATGACAATTGAAAAGTCAATTGTGTCTGGAATCTGAAGCTTGACGGGTTAAATGACTTTGGGAGCGTTTACGGCTTTTTATTTAAAATTTGCAATTATTCTAATACTTAATCTACTAATATGTGTAGTATACCGCGAGGCAGACTTCTTTATAGGAATGACTCTTTCAAATCAGTCTGTTGGTAGGCAGAATAATTTTTAAGAGTTTGCGCGAACAGTTTTATATCATTTTCCAATAATTAATTAATTCCCCTCAAACGGCGCAAATATGCTGGTTTATCTGGGGACTAGATATTTGAGCCATCTGGGGTTGAGACTTTGGGACCTTGGGGTCCAGGAGCTTACCGACTTTTTAGGGACACTGCAGGTCGTCCTTGTGAAACTTCAGGCAAAATAAGGCTGGTATATTCGGACAAAGATTAAGCCTCGCGATTCAGCGAGGTAATGCGACCAGCCTTATTAGTACACTTCCTGTTTAGGTTCGCAAGATTTAGGTGGTGTTTATTATTTGTAAGTGTTTTTTTTAATGTCACGTTTTAAGCTTTGTAAATATTAGGTTAGTGTTATAAAGATATTTTTCTTTAATACTTAATGTTGCTTAAGTGATTATACAGTATTCAATAAATTATTAATAACGCCCATTAATTTTTATTCTCGCATTCTTTTCAATCTAAAATTTTAGAAAATATTACTTAGTAATTAAAATAGAATAAAACTAGAAAAAATTCACAGAAATTCACAGATTAGAAGAATTTCACAGGGATATCCCAAGTCCTGGGTGGCTCAGTGGTCAGAGCAGTCGCCCGGATTTCGAAAGGTCGCGGGTTCGATTCCTGCCTCAGGACATGAAATTTTTCTAGTTTTATTCTATTTTAATTACTAAGTAATTTTTCAAACATTTGTAATAATGTTAAAATCAATAATTAAGAATATTTTAGAAAATATGTTTTTATCATGTAACACATCATCAGTTTCTTCAATCAAGCAATATTTAGTGCTCGGTATATCAGAGTTCACGACCCAAAAACAATCAGGCAACCGTTTAAAATAATTTCTCAGAGTAAGATATTTGTGAAGCAAGACTCACGCATTGCGTAGCACGTAGCACTACTGCGTAGCGATCTCGTAGCCAGCCGTAGGAAACTACGAGGACAGAGTAGGCGGAAAATTGGAAGTTTAATAAACATCATACAAAGTTAAAAACTTGTATATATTATAACTTTGCACATAAATATTTTGTTTGCAGTAAACATGAGTTGTAACTTACAATCGATCATGTTGCTTTATATCAGTTACTTAATGTATTTGAGCCTCTAGAGGTTTGGGAGTGGTCGTAGTTATATTGACGAGGAAATACACATTATTATTGAAAAATGCAAAAGGCAGCTTTAATTCAGATTATCATAGTTTTAAAATAAATTTAAAAAAATGTTGTGGTGATCATGAAAAACACTATTTCTCATCCCGACTCAAAAAGAGGGGTGTTATAAGTTTGACGTGTCTGTCTGTTAGAATAGTAGCTCCTAAACGAATGAACCAATTTGGATTATTATTTTTTTATTTGAAAGTTACCGTGATCGACGTGGTTCTTAGCTATCATTAAGATCTGTTCAGGCGTTTGATGACTATCAGCTCATTTGCTACTTGACACAAGGGTCTTACTAACTTTCACAGATCCGATTGATTTGAAATTTGGTTTACTGCTACTTCGGTGGTATTTCCAAAACATGCTAACCTTGAGCTGATCCTGTACCATCAAAAAGTCTGCGAGACGCTCAATTCTTCAGGAACTTACAGCAGATATAGCATGTTCGGCCTCAGAAGGATAGTTTCACATAAAATTTTAAACTTTATATAATTAAGCAATATTATTTATTCGTTAAAATTTTAACAAAAATAATAGTTTTTTTCTTGTGTGCTGACTTACAGATAAACTAAATTAGTTAATGTTAATAATTCGTTTAGCCGCGTAAGACTCCCCGAATTAACATGACAATTAGGACCCATTCTGCTAGAATGTGTAGTTTAAACAGGTTAACCAGTTAATGAAGATTTAAAAAAAAATGTACTGAAAAGTTTTTTCAACACTTGTTACCACCAATTCGGTAGTACCTAACAGTTGTTGAAAAAACATTTTGCATACACCTGCTATGGTTTTGCTTTGTAACGCGAAATAAATTTATTGGAGTCCAAGGATAGCGCAAGGAATGAATTTTTACTTCCTTGCAATCATAAACTAGACCATAACGTTAATAACGAATGATTATAATCACAGTTATTTGTTTAACCAAAATATTCCTCTTTAATTCAGCCAACCTAATCCTAGTATCGTGACGGGCCCGAATAGCGAATGCTTCGATAACTGTCATGTAACGGTGATTTGCGTGAGCCAAGACAAAGATTCAATGATAGTTAATATTGATTAATGGCATAGCTACTGAACACAATGCCAACTTGACGATAATAATAGACCAAGCACTGTAAAAAATATTCCAAGTCTAAAGTTTTATTAGTTTCATCAAGTACTTTTCTTTCGTTTTATTTATGCCTTTTATATACTAAGCATTGCAAATGACTCAACACCACCTGATGTGAGGCGGTAAGATGCGAAGTCAGCTAGATTGCTCAAGTGACTCTGGGCAATCTCCAATGGCGCAAAACCAGGCCAAAAAGCCGGGTTGCCTGGGGGTGGGCTGGTGAAATTGCTTCGGCAGAGCCTAGGTTACCTCCGCGAAGGGCAGTGGAGTTACCGGGGAGTTTTAGTGGGTATTCCCAGTGTCTTTGGCGCTGGGCGACCCCCACACACGCCCGTCGCCTAGCCAGCGGCGAGTAGGTCTGCAATCAGATTTCTCCCCGCAAAAAATAATAATAAGAGTAGCTTGCACGGAGTATTCTATTCGCCTCCAACTTCCCGGCCCTTAAGATGCTTTTCATCCCTGTAGGACAAAAATCGAGCGCAACGCTCAGTTTTCCAACAGTTATCAACCGATCGTTCCTATTGTGTCTGTTTGTACATTTGCAACTTTTAGACCGCTGTAATATGAGACATGACAGACAGACAGGCATTAATACTTTGTTAGGTTTTATTGTGATAGACATACCTACTTACCTACACGTGGGATCTTGGTCATACTTGTACAACGATAATTTCTATTTTCACTAGAAAATTTATAATATGAAAAATATTGTCAGTTTAAAAAAAGAGAACACATCATTTGATAGCTATCCACTCCCACGCAAGCTATATTAAGGCCTACGTGATTGTGAATGGTTATGGTAGCCTGTTGACGCTGACAGTACTAGAGGTGTACTCCGTGTAACTCCCACGTACTAGAGGTGTACTCCGTGTAACTCCCACGTACTAGAGGTGTACTCCGTGTAACTCCCACGTTAACTTCCTTGTAAAGATTTGGAAGCGTTCGATGGCTACAGGCATCCCTTATGTCCATAGTATAGTCTTACATTTTCGCCCTTAATCCCTTATGCCTACAAACTCACCGCAGGCCAGGAATAGTACTGAGGATTACTTCAGTCAGTGGTTATTGGTGAAATAAAATCGCTATATAAGAAAGGTATTAAGAACTGTCGGATTTTAGAAGTACGTAGAAGACTTCTATGGTTGTTGATTATTTCGCATACAAAAACCATAATACATCTACCCATCAACGCCACTGATTTGAAGGGCTTTTACTGTCTTTTTTTAGTTTCATCTGTGAAGATTCGTTTTTTTAAAGTGTGTTAAGTATGTACAGACCATCAAGCGCAATACTTCGATTGGAAAGTGTCTCTTATTAGAGGGGAATAAAGCATCCCTGATAGCTCGATCCTCAGTCGTGCGTACGTTCATTCATTAAATTTTAAAAGACTGCAAAAGCATCAATGCCTTCATTGAAAATTAATCTGCTTATAAATACTTTATCGAGAGACTTACGTTTATGATGATTAAGTAGGTGCTTGTTGCCAATATTTAAAGACGTGGGCGTCCATTGATAAATTTATAAATACTATTAAGTTATATTTATGGTTATATTTTTGTGTTCCGAGTATGTATTTCTAGAAATTCTACAAGTACAAGTACATCTTACTAGGTGGTAGACCTGTATGTAGGGTCGTCTGGGTAGGTACCACCGCCTTTCTTATTTCAGCCGTGAAACAGTTCGCTGTGTTTCGGATTGAAGGGAAAGGTAGCCAGTGCAATTACTGGGCATGGACGGCATTTCATCTTAGGCCCCAGGATGACAACGCACCTGCAATATCAAGTGACATTTTCCTTGTTATTGCAGGTGTCTATAGGCGGCGGTAACCGCTTACCATCAGGTGGGCCGTCAGCTTGTTTGTCATCCAGTTGTATAAAAAAAAAAAAAAAATCTTGGCCCTTTTTTTAACCCAACGATTTAAATATCGCAGGGCGACTCAAGATCTTACCCTTGCCACGATAATTAACTTAGATCTTCTGTCTGGCCGCGTTTGTATGTAACTAGTTGTGTTAGTGATTTTTTGTTTTGGGTGGCGGACAAATACATTCCGCCTGACGGAGTACTCACTTGTTATATCAAGGATAGATAGATAAGTTGATTATGTAAAAGTTAAAAGAAATCAGGGAGGTTCTTTCAGGAAATGAACTCCTTCATACATTTCGCCCTCTACGTCCACGCTCAGAATTATTTGTGCGTGCATATAATACATAAGATATTAAACAAAGTAAACTAACGATTCACGTTAGTGAGTATGAAGTACCTTTAAATGGCTGCGATCATCTGTGGGGACATTTGAACAGGACCTATACTTTAACCTCAGTTTTAGCTAATATATTTTTTTAATATATGTACCTTACCTTTTTTTATGTGCCTACAACTGACCTTCTTTGTAAAATGGCACATTGAGTTTTTGAATTTTGTTCTTTGGTTTTTTAAATTCTTCCACACTTTTTTGGCCGATCGGTCAAGGCCAAGCGAAATGAACCATAAAAATAAAACGCGATACGAAGCTAAGAACTGTGGTAATTGCTTCCCATCAGCCATCAGCTGTTGCTAGTCTTCCTTGTTATATTCAAAATACTCCATATTTAACCATTTTAGCATACGCTTAGATTCTTTTCTTCCAGACTTTTGTTTGGTTTCTTCGGTTCGTAAAAATGGGTAAACAAAGCTCGCGTTATTTTTACCTTTATTTGTAATATTCACTGCTTTCTGTTAGATTTTATCTTGTTTGTTTATTACATAAATAGAAAAAAATTTAGTGTTTCAGTTTGTACACATTTGAGAAACTACTACTAGGTGGTAGACCCATATGTAGGGTCCTGGGTAGCTACCGCCGCCTTTCTTATTTCAGCCGTGAATCAGTTCGCTATGTTTCGGATTGAAGGGAAAGGTAGCCAGTGTAATTACTGGGCATGGACGGCATTTCATCTTAGGCCTCCGGATGACAACGCACCCGCAATATCAAGTGCTTTTCCTTGTTATTGCAGGTGTCTATAGGCGGCGGTAACCGCTTACCACCAGGACCGTCAGCTTGTTTGTCTAGTTGTATAAAAAACAAAAGAAGAGTACGAATCATGATTTTGTGATCCGAAATATTTATTCAATTCTAGTTAGTTCCAACTACAAATTGGTGATTGAAAATAGGTGAATTTGTTATTGGCCCAAGCTCCTCATGTGTTTCTCCCATGTAGGAAGGCCTATGCCCAGCAGTGGGACGTATATAGGCTGGTGATGATGAATTTGTTATTCGTTCGTACTATTGCTAAAATTATATTTTAAACAAGGATGGAAAACAAAATAATCGACCCGTTTAATGGTAAGGTGTTACAGTAGCCTTTCGCGATCTATTTATGTTTTTTTATACAACTAGATGACAAACAAGCTGACGTGGACACCTGGTGGTAAGTGGTTACCGCCGCCTATAACAAGGAAAAGCACTTGTACTGCAGATGCGTTGACATCCTGAGGCCTAAGATGAAATGCGGTTTTGCATGGTATGGTTTTATATGGTTTATCGCTGTGATAAAGACCTGGAGCTAGTTTCGCGGTTTTTTTAAAAGATAATTAACCTGTGCAACCATATATACCATATATTTCTTACTTTTTTTTAAATAAATAGAACGATTTTTTTTTTCGTCGGGCCTCCACTCCGTGTTCGTATTGTAGTACTTTTCGCTGATCAACCGTGTCTCGGTTGATCGATACTAATTGTTTCTAACCCTATGGCGTAGCACAACATCTCAAGCAAAATCTTTGCGCCCTCCACCTCACGGGGTAAATGACTTTCGTCAAACGAATCAAACCGCGCCGCAAGACACGTGACAAAAATTCCCTTCCCAGTGTCTGCTCTTTAGGACACCGTAGATGATAACTCAATGCTTAATTACACAGGGCATTCTCTACCTATTGTCTAGAGAGGTAAGAACTAAATCAAAAGTCCGTTCGACGTGTAAACAGTTTCGGAAGATTTCGAATCCTGTCCTCAAAACATAGTACAGAGAAAATATTACTTAACTTACGAGGAATTAAGAATGTATTGCATAGTTGACAAACAAAACTGATATCGTAACCGCTAATCGGAAACAAACATTTCGTGACTGCAGCCAGTAGTGTCGTCGCGAATCGCCGCAAACCCGCATTGTTCTACTAATAAAAAGTTCTAATAAACATGCAACTAAGCTACAGGCTTCCGGGCAAATAAAACATAAAAATATATCCTATTTTCATAGGGCGGCGCCCCCGTGGGGTCGGGGGCCCCCCCATCTGCGCAAAAACCCGAAAACATCGAAATGAAAATGAGTGTAGTGGGGGCGCGCGGGGTTGTGTTAGTAATTCATTTTTAACATTAAGCTTGTGTGGGTTTTTAAAGTACAGTCAGCTTGATAATCCTCTATTAATGTAATCATTTGTTTAATTAATTAGCGATAATTAGGGATGTGATTAAGAGATTCTTATTCAAGTAAAACGTCTTAAGCTTTACAATGAAGGCTACTTACTTTCTGATTGAAAATCAATACTATTTTCTTTTTTTAAATCGTGGTTTTTATTAGAGGTTGTATATCAATAATCTTAAACACAATCTATTTTACTCAAATTAAACATAAATCCTTGTACTAACTTGAAATCATGCGTGAAATTCACTAACCAGATATAATATATTACGATAAAAGATTTCAACGAGATCCACGCGTGTGACCGCTACGTGGAAACTATTTATTTTAAAGCTTTACGTTACAGATTTAGTATGAAAACTTTTCTGATGTCAATGTGTGATAAAAAGTGTGTAGATAATTGTTCTAATTTCCTAATACAAAAACTGCGGTGAAGTGTACCGGGCGCGAGTTCGCATTGTGCGCCCCTACACACACTGGCACGCACTAGCGAGAACATAAAACGCAATTTTGTATTAGATTTAATTTGAGTCTCAGAACGTGCCTGTGTGCGTTCATCGCTGTGTGCCCGCTTCCTACGCACAAATTGATTACGATCGTCGCCGAAAACGACGAATTTGCATACACGTGGAGCCTTTTTCTCTGTTCACTCTAAAAAAATCAATCCGTCTCCCGCGCTAGATCGCATTAATTTCCCGCCAATCTATGCTTTTCATTTTTCTCGTGGGCCGGTTCGATTTTCGAGTTGGCCGCGGCCGCGTGGAGCGCAAACTCCGCGTAGGTTTAAAGTTCTGAATCGTGTGAACTTTTTTAAAAGAAAACGTAGTGTGCATGCGTGATAGTGGGGCATAGTGCATTAGGTGAAGGCGGCGGTTGCGTACAGTCGGCTTCCGCCCGCCGCGGCGCCGCGCCGCCGAATGAGCGCCCGATTTAAAAACTATACGAACGAACCCGCGCAGCGAGCGCCCGTAATACCACCCCCCGCGTAATGATTTTTTGGCGATGAATTTATATTCGCGCGCGAGCGGTGCCACTTTTTCGACCCCCCACGACCCCCACCCCCCGCTCATTAACGCAACCCAGATATGCAATTCTGATCTTTGACGAGGAGGCTGTAGTGTCGGCGGGCGCCTCGCCGGGAGAGGTGCCCCGTTTTGTTTTTTCCCGCCCGGCTTCATTATTGATGGCATCGGGACGGTAATGCGGAAGCATGTGTGAACGTTTCATTACAAAAGGTGGACGCGGCTCGTGTTAATATTGCAGACCGGCCGGACCCAACCGGACGGGTGGACGCCTCCAAAAAAAACTTTTATAAAATAAAAATTAACTTCCGCAATTAAATTTCAAATAACGGGGTTCGGTCGAAAAAAATTCAAGTTTGGAATAGATCGTGAACTGGCGGCGCGGAACTATCGGACGCGTGTCGGCGAAAGTTTTGGGCGAACTTCGGCAAAGTTTCTCACGTGCGTGTGTGGCCGCGGAGCAGTCGCGTGACGGATTGGCCGGACGGTCGGCGCGCTCGGTTTCATTGGACGTTTCAAACTCCGAATTGGGAAATTCCGCCGATTCAATTTTAAAAAATATAGTCTTTTATTCGTGAATATTTAGTCGTTGGCGGGCTCGGTTTGTTTATCGGCGCTCGGTTCGTCGCCGGACATTGACTCCACTCACTTTGTTGAAGTTTTGTTGACTGTTTTGTTGGCTTATATTTTTCGTGGTGCTGACGACGCGGCGCAAAGGTAAGTGGAAATGCTCTGTGATATCTCTGTGCCCTTCACACGAAACTTTTGTTAACATTCATAGAGTTTGCATGAACTTATCGCTTTGAATTATAATTTAAGCTGCATAAAACGTAAACACATTTCAAAGTTCGTCCCGGAAACGCACAATTCACTACTATGCAAATTAAGACAGTTTTGACTTAAAAATGAAATCATCGCATGACTTTATTTCATGAATTCAAAACTTTATTTGCATTTAAATAGAGAAGACATACACTTGAACGAGAATTGTGATTTCGATTAGCTCGGAGCAGGTTTTTTAATTTCTCACTGGGTAACAATTAGAGTGACCCTCTGCGGGCTATTGTGATGGTAATCCTGGTGCAGACGCTGGTCGGTCCGAGGTAGACCATGAGCTCACTATTAGACAAATCTTGCATATTAATTGGTCCAAATAATAAAAGAGTTGCATTCTAAGACCGTTGACCCATAAAAGGGCTTCTGCGAATTTCGCACATTCATGTTGTTATGTGAAATAGTTTTTTTGGTTACACTTTTTTTATCTACATAAAAGCTTTGCAATTTCTTTGCTACGGGTGGACTTACTGAATTTATTATTTTTCTTTTCAATAAACCTTTATTTTGTTTTAGTGATTTTATATTATAAAAAATATTTTAATAAGTAGATGTGCTATTTCATGATGAGTGTTGAATAAAAAACAATATTTGCTATGTCAATCTTTTATTTTTATTACCATAGGGTATAGAGTACCAAAACTTAACATATTATTAAGTTGTTAAAAATGCGTCTTCAGTTAACTTCGCTAATTTTAATTTACGTATGTTTAAACTAAAAGTTATAACGTTGCTTTTCGCGTTAAAGATATGAAAAGACCTTCAATTTAATTTAATTAATATTTATTGTAATTCATATTGGCTTATAATTTTTATATTACACCCACGAAGTTAATTTATATTAATATCACTTTCAAGAGCCACCTACATAACTTTATCTGTGTACTTTAATTATAAATCTACTTTTAGGTACCTACCTATGAACACAAAATTATACTTAATTATATTTTATCTTTATTTTGCTAAAAAGAATCGAATAAGTATGTTAATATCATTAAATAATTACTTATCGAAACTCAAAACCTCGGTAAGCTACTACATGTAACTTTACTTTTATTTCGTTTAATCTACTTACATTTTAAAATTAATACAAAATTATATTCAACTTTATCTTTATTTGGCTAGAAATAAACAGCATGATATGATATTATCACAAAATAGTATCGAATATACATATTATCAAAGCTCAAAAGCTCGATAATCTCCAATACATAGCACATTCGTCATTGTGACCGCGCGGCACATTCGCGCTCAAGTCGCAAGGGCTGCAACGCGTAGCTCGTGGACCGCGCGCGCTTAGCTTGCAGCGTCTTCGCCGTTGCACAAGCCAGGGGCTCGCTATTATCTATCCGACCTCTTCAATAACAAACTCTTTCGCGAGCCAGTTACACAGATTATGAATAGCTAATAATTCTAGCGGAGGTCAGTGTGCAAACTCTTTTGTCCAGAAAACGTTGTTTGCAAGCGGGTTCGGAACTTTTTGGTGGATTCTAGAAATCAATATTGTTTTTAAAACGTTCTAATAAGAACTATTGAAAGCGTTTTTCCGGGACTTTTTTCTTGGCGCGAAAATTTACATCAAAGAGTTTACTTTAACTTTTTCGTAGTTCAATGTTGAAAAGTTACTTTTATGGCAAATTCTATTATCTGAATATGCGGATTTTATTACTTGCTTCTTTTTCAATTTCAGCAATGCATGAGTTAGCTCGATTTTAGGTGTAGATTTAGAAATAAAAATTATATTTTAAGATTAGTTGTGGTAACTATCATACAAGTATTGTGTCCACGTTATCGTAATCGCGATGGCATTTCAAAAGTATCAATTCGAAATTCAAACTAGAGGTGTTCCAAAATTAAGGGAGGCATATTTTCTATCAATCATGCTCATTAAAAGGCTGGTCGGCACCGCTTGCAGACGCGCATCGATTCCGTGCCTACACTGCTCCAGACTAGAAAAAAGTAAAAAACGGTGACAGACTCATTCCGGCTGCCGTCTCCTTTCTAATCGCGCCCCCACACGCACGCGCGGCTTTTTAATTGCATCCCCACCCCCCACCCCGGAAAAAAGGGCCCGAGCACACGATGGATTAGCATACAGCCTCACAGCGAGATACGCCGTGCACCCCCTTCAGTTTTTGCGTATCGCCTCGCGCCATATTTTCGCGGCGTATTTTTTAGGGGGGCGCGGGGAACGCGAAACGTGCGTGCGCGCCGCCAGTCGGCGACCGCCGGCGAGCGCGCGATGTGCATAACGCCGTACGCGAAACAACACACATTGCACTTACGCAGCCCGCCTAAACACGACACTAGTTTATTAATTCAATAGTGCAGTGTCTTCTACCGGGATTACTAATTAAAATAATTGGTAAGTTTTTTTTCTATAAATTTCAATTTATGAGTGACGCTAGAACTAGCAAAATTTGGCGATATCTGGGAGCAAGGTCGTGGCATGATGATAAAATTATTTGCACAAAAATGTGTTAGAACGAATCGGATAACCTCGTTTTAGGACAACGCGCGGTATTGTCGCGAGCACACTTATTTAAATAAGTCATCGCGATTAATTACATTCGACCGTAACAAGAACTTCTTTTAACTTCTTCAAACTAGAAAAAGTTTCAACTGAAAACTCCTTGGAACTTACAAACGTATGTGAAATTTCGCGCTTATTTTTCCGTACGAATTCCAAAACTTTTTTGAAACATGTCTTACTTTATTCTATTTACAAATTGTTAATTTGAATTTCGAATGCCATCGCTATTAGATTGAGATAGCTGTAACCTCCGTCGACCGGCACCTTCCTAGAAGAATGTGTTTGTCATTTCTTTTACTGCGGTGTTCGGTTGCTTCGGTCAAAACGTTTTCTATATAGTTTCAACAAAATTCTAATCAATCTAGAAATGGACAGTTTTATGTTTTAGTCTTAAGACTAAAAAATAAAAGTGTCCAAAGCCTAAACCATAACTATTGTGTCTACTGGTTAGTTAGTGCTAGTTTTAAAATAAGTCTAAATTTAGAGCGATATTATGCGGAAAAAGTTGCAATGAATACTAAATAATTATTTTCGGTATAATATATGAATATTAATTACCGCAACCAGCTTCAAAATAGTTTAGAAATATTAAGTCTTTCAGAAAAACTTACGAAGTATAATTAAACTTTTTTTGACAGTCTCTTTTTAATTACTAATGTCTTTTCTTGCATTTATACCTCTATGACATTATTTTTTTTTCTTGGTACCTATATCAACAGTTCTATCTAAAAATACTTATGACATTATAGATGGATATAAGTAAACCATTTATAGAGCTAACAGCTAGCAAATTAATAAACAATAAGCAGGAAATTATTTTTTTCATTAAGTAGCTATATTGTTTGTTACATGTATACCAAATACACCAGTTAATTTTCAAATATTATTGCGAGATATAAAAGTCATTTTATTTGAAACTTAGATTAGTGAGAATGTTCTTAGGAATTTTAAAGGCTTTTTGTATACAACCAGATGACAAACAAGCTGACTTCCCACCTGATGGTAAGCGGTTACCGCCGCCTATAGACACCTGCAATGACAAGGGAAAATCACTTGATATTGCAGGTGCGTTGTCATCCTGAGGCCTAAGATGAAATGCCGTCCATGCCCAGTAATTACACTGGCTACGTTTCCCTTCAATCCGAAACACAGCGAACCGTTTCACGGCTGAAATAAGAAAGGCGGTGGTACCTACCCAGATGACTCTACATACGGGCCTGCCACCTAGCTAGTGCTAAATCCGTAATAATATTATACATAAGAAAGTAAGTCTGTCTGTCTGTTACGTTTTCACTTACAAACCACTGATCTGATTTAGATGTAATTCGGCATGGAGATACGTTACATTCTGGATTAGGACATCGGTTGCCTTTTATCGCGATAACCTACATCCACAGCCGAGCAGTAGGCGGCTACTAATAACTAATTATTTTAAAATCTAAGACGATAAAGGTCAAAACCACGAGGTGTTAGGCCCGTATGTAGAATCGTCTCGGTACCACCGCCTTTCCTATTTCGGCCGTGAAACAGTTCGCTGTGTTACGGATTGAAGGGAAGTTAGCCAGTGTTATTACTGGGCATGGACGGCATTTCATCTTAGGCCTGAGGATGACAACGCACCTGCAATATCAAGTGATGTTTTCCTTGTTATTGCTGGTGTCTATAGACGACGGTAACCACTAAGCACCAGGTAAGCCGTCAGCTTATTTGTCATCTAGTTGTATAAAAAAATCGTTACCACTTCACCCTCTGTAACCACATTGAAAAAAAACCTTGGTTAAAAATGTCATATACGTATTTTGTAGACGGACGTCTATTCGGGTGGTTGGTACGCTGTCTTCCAAGCCTTGACCCTGTTAAGGTGTCTACTAAGCCCTCTCCCTATATACAGCCTCAAGTTCAAATCCGTGCGGGATCAAATTTTCATGTTATTATTACGAACACGATTCATGAGTATTTGTATGGTTATTAAGTACCTAGATTCTAATCTAAATTTTTCATCCATAATTCTCCGTCGACCATAAGACAAGCGCTTGATGAGTCTTAATTTGGGATAGATAAAGGACGTGGATGTATGAATATTATATTTTTTATATCCGTAGTTTTTTCGGAAAATAATCTATAATTATTCTTAAATTGTGCGTAGATCTTGACGACCGGCTGGCCGAGTGGTCTGTGCCCCTTGCTACACAGGCTACTTGGTCGGGAGGTCCCGGGTTCGAATCCCGGTAGGAGCAAATGTTTGTATGGTGAGTACGAGCATTTGTTCACGTGTCATGGATGTTTATATGTTTATTTAGTATATTTCTAATATTTATATACATATTATTATCATTATTTCTCCGTTATCTAGTATCCATAACACAAGCTCTTAAAGATGCTTACTTCGGTCTAGATAATAGGTGTGAGTGTATGAATATTATTATTATTATTATTATTTATCTAGTATGTACGTGAGGTATGGTTTTAGTACGATTGTATTGCTTGAAATTTTCAGTTAAAAGAAAATGATTTAGTTATTAGAAAATCGTCTGCCATCAATTGGTTTAAAATGGCGTCTTTTGAATATCTTGACAGAGTCGTTAGAACAGTAAAGCATTTTATTCCGTAAACTTAGAAACCTTTCTGTTAACCTGTCAACACACCTTAATTGTCAGCTTCCAGCAATTTTACGCGGCTTGACTAATTAAATTATAAGTAAAAGGAATCTAAGATTTGTGTGTTTTGATACCTCGAGTTTAAAAAAACAAATGTCGCTTACAATTTTATCAATTAATATTTCTTAAGAAGTTACTTATCTAGGTGAATACCCAACTTATTTCATAAAGTAACGCTTAGAAAAAAATAATGTACATAATTAGCTCAACTATCATCTTTAGTCAATGGCTCAACTCATGTTTTATGCGCCACTATCTGTAATACCCACAATGAAAGTGTTTGTCCACATACATTGTGTGTTTATCTGTCTTATTTTATAAGATTTCATAGCGTTTCTTATGAAAAATAGTGCGTTGATAAAGGAGTTTTTATTTATTCTAAAGTTTTTTTTTCTCATTTAGTTTCACAGCAAAGAGTATTCTTTATTCAAATTCTTGAAAGTTTTGAAAAAGGAACTGCTATCGTTGGTTTCTGCTTCTTTTAGATCACCGTTCGCACCACGTTTAATTTTTAGGATCTGACAACAATCTATGTGTTTTTGTATGGTTACAACAAGGGTGTCAAACAAGCTTATCGTAAGCAATCACCGTGACCTAGCGCACTTACACATTGCACGCCTTGTAAAAATTGAGAGAAAACGTTGCGCTGGCAGCATAAGATTCAACCCCCGTTTCCCATCCAACGCTTCTTAAAGATGCATTGAATCGTGTAACACCAGCATATCAATGCAATAAAACAAGAAATAAAGAAGTATTGAAGACATGGCTGTATGGACATTAGTTCCCTTTGTCTTCCCTTTACAGAGAGCATCGAACAAAAAAAAGAAATAAAAATTAAAATTATTAATTATAAAGATTAAAATTGAAGATTAGAGATGTAATTTTAGTAGGTTGATGTTACAATACTGCATGGAAGTTAGATAAAGAATGGCCGAGAAATTTGAATGTATTCGACTACTTTTTGGCGCGTTAACCGACATTCACGCGAACGGCTACAAGTTTACTTTATCTAACAAGCACAAGCTCTGATCAAAGCTTAATTCTTCACTTATGACTGTAGAACGTCGAGGAAAAATAATTAGTTGTCGCGTTAAACCCCGTAAAACTCAGTGCTAATAAATATGGGTCACTTAATCTATAGACAAGAAGAAAAAAACAATGTAGTGGCTGTTATACTATTATTATTATTTTTAATTATATACAAACTAATAATGGCTGTTTAAATTTTAATAAGTACCTAAATGTTTTATATAAAAAAACGGCAACTGACTCTACATTCAACACTGATGCGAAGCGGAAAGAAGCTTGAAATACACTGTTCTAGCCGCTGCCATCTTTTAAAGGATCTTTGCTATCTTTTTTTATATTCTTTGTTTTAGTTAATAGTGAGCTAAGACTATAATTACGTAGATAAGACTAGAATTCGAAACCACCGTCTCCTGCGCACTTTATGTATTTTTTTCTATACGATCTATTTACTAGTAATGAACGTGATTAAATCAATGAATATAACACATCACTTCTTTTTCACAGCAGGAAATGTACCTACTATAAATTACATAATTGAAATATTTTTGTCATAAAAATCTCATGTCTCATCATCAATTTAGACGCCGGCTGCTCGAGTACTCGGTGCCTATGTCACGAAACCAGACGTCCAGGATTCGTATCCCGGTTGCGACATTTAACTAACATAGACTTGAGAGCGGTTAGAACAGTTCACGTCCTGCTCATGAGCGTTTTTTTCTAGTCTTAAAATTTTTCTAAATATTTTACACTTTTTTTAATAATATTTATTCATTTTTTTTTATTATATTTTATCATAAGAGAAAATATTAAGACGTTTAAATTTATTTTAGAGAAATGTATAATCATACCATAACATAATTAAACTAATCGATTAACACCATCAATTATGGGAGTTATTATTACTGAATACGATTCGACTTAACATCTAAGGTGTAGTTAATTTTGGTTACAATTTGTCCTCTTTTATCTTTGAGACTGACATAACAGCTTATGAACAGCTTTCCTATAGGCTATATTTGACGATGTATAAATTTGACTTAATTCATATTAGAACTTAAATAATATGTATTGTGGTAATACCAGACGTCATAGACACCGATTAGATTTTTCTGTTCTTAGTAATAATTTTATAATATTCAAGCGTGTTTTAGTTTCCTTAATATTAAAATAAACAATACTAAAAATTAGCATGTTCTACGAAATCTTGTTTCGGTGAAAATTTTTTATTATGTACTTATTTATAAAACAAATTTCCCCTGAAAGAGTTATTATGAGACTTTAAAATATTATATGTTTAGTCTTCTATTAATTGAAATTTTCAAATTTTTTAATGATTTGTTAGCTACATTTATGTAAAATATTCTCGACGAAACTACAATTTAGCTTAGTACATTATATAAATTATTTTGTTAGTTTACAAAGTTATAATTGATAACCAAACGAGCTGCAGGAATAAGTACGTTTTTTCTACAGGACAACGCTCACAGTGTCCTTCCGAAATAGTTTATCAATAAAAGCAGGATATTCGTCTGCCTCTAAATTTTGTTAAAAACCAGTCAACCCTCTGTCTGCGACCGCTTTAGGTATAACTTAATTCCGGTTTGAAGTGACAACAGTAACTGGTGCATCGGGCTTTCCAGACCGAAGTCTATACATTTTGGCTGCAGCGGTCCAAAACGTCCCCTTTGAGTACGAATCTTTGTGCAAGCATTGACATTTGAAACTAATATTTATGTGTCTTCGGCAGTATTCATATTAGCAAAAAGAAAGAACACGAAAAGGAAGGATATTCCGCACAGAATCCATCTGGGATCGAATGTTGGTAGACATGGTGCTTGGTTTCAGTCACTTAAACGGTGTCTATACTTTCAATAGACCATAAAGTGACTGAGAACCTTCTTATTAAAAAACTTTATATGATTAATCTGTCAGGCGGCGTTATACATCTGGAGGTCTATGACCATTGAAAAATCAATTGTGTTTGGATGTGATTCTTGACGGGTTAATGACTTACATAAACCAATTTAATTTTATAAAATATAATTGCTAATATCAACACAATTGCACTTTTTAATGGAATATATAAATTAATAAGCATCAACATCTTACAATCATATTTAAAAAAATGATATACTTAATACATAATAAGGGTACGCACTTACCCGCAAAATATAGGTGTGTGTGTATGTATGTGTGTTTTTCAATGTTGTTTTGAAATAAAAATTTATTTCATGTTTTTTAGAAGTAACTTCAAAATAAATAAATGATTTTCATTTGCGGGAACTCTACTCTTAAGCTCTCAATATTATTTTGTATAAAAATAACTGGCTTAAAATTTGCAAAATTAAAAATTTTATGTAACCCCGGCGTGATTAATCATGTGTCTAACACCATCTCATTGGCACTATGCATAAGAGCCCAAACACGCTATATCTGCTGAAAGTTTCTGAAGAATTAACCATTTCGCAGACTTTTTGATGGTATAGGATCAGCTCAAGGATAGTATGTCATGGGAATGTCACCGAAGTGACGGTACACCAAATTTCAAATCATTCGTATCTGTAAAAGTTAGTAAAACCATGTAATAATGTTGAAAATGAGCTGATAGTCATCAAACGCCTGAACTGATATTCATAAACTATGGCAAAGAACCATCGTAGTCACATCAGCTTTCAAACAAAAAAAAACCGAATCAAAATCGGTCCATTCGTTTATATGGACCGATTTTGATTCGGTTTTTCGTTATTCGATACACAGACAGACACGTCAAACTTATAACACCCCTTTTTTTTGTCGGGGGTTTAAATGAATTCTAGCGATGTATCACAATACTATGGAAAATGCTGTTGATATCTCTAATAGGTAAATAAATTACCTATGACAATTTAAAATCATGATTATAAAGACAATTATAATCAAGAATATCTTCTCAGCGCAATAATATTTATACAATAATGGCTTAGTTTTATTACTGGCCACCAGTAATACGATCGAGTATTACTATTCGGTTTTGTTTAAACTAACCGTCTTTATTTAACTTAACATAGACTAACATTATTTCGCAATTGTCTTTGATCATTATTTTAAGGAATCCAATCATTTAAATGGCAAATTTTGCAGTGGATATAAAAAGGGGGATAATTTAATTTTCGAGAAAATTAACCCAAGTTTATTTTATATTATAATACTAGCTGCACCATGCATGCTTTGCAATGCCCATAGAGAGAATCTGTTCGATTTTCTATATAAAAATATGGTGTTATAATTAAGTGACCTTGGCAGACATGGCCAGAACACCCCACCAAAGTTTCATCACAATCAGATCAATGGTTTCGGAACACGTAGAGGACAAAGATACAAACATTATTACATGTTATTCATTTGATAGTTTCAGGAAATTTATATGAAATAATGCAGCCAATGTTATATTATTTAATAGAAATGTCATGAAATTATCAAACGAATAAGATGTTTTTGAAAGTGGAAAACCATTTCTATAAACTAATATAGCCCATATTTTAATTTTTTGACCACACCACCCTGTATATTGTTCCGCACCAACCTTTATATAGTTAGGGATGACCACTCGGTCAGCTGGTAGAAAATATGTTTTGAACAAATCTTCATGGCAACTTCTTGTTGCATATTTCACTAATTTTGTCGTCTTCGAAGTTTTAGAGATTATTTTCATGAAAGGGTGCAGATCTTATATTTCGTACACTAGCCGAAGTTTAATCAAAACTAGTTCCTAATGTAATTCACATAAGGATGTATCCTTCAAATGACAAATCATCACTTTGAACTCCACTTGAACCCAGTGGTAGTAAACAGACCTAGCCTTGTCCTTGTGAAGTTCAACTTCTAGTTATTATGACTCAAGCGAGCTGTATCCCGTCCAACTATGACAAGTACACTGCAATATCATTCTTATTACGTCTGGATAAGATCGACCAAAATTCGCAATTGTTAGGCTAGACGCGATACCGGCTGTACTCTATAAAATAATAATATCTCTCGGTACATTAGTTTATGATTTAATTGCTCTGTTTTCCTGCTTTAAAAACGGGAAGATTTCCTTTGTCTAATTCGTCTGTTGACGTAAATAAAAATGATATCTTTTTAAACAATTACAAACATAGTGGCCACATCTCCGCCCGAGAGGTTGATTATCACGTCAAAAGATAGCCTTAGTCCTTTCTCAGGATGCAAGGTATCTTCATGCCAAAATTCATCCAAATCGGCGAGCGGTTCAGGACTTAAAAAGCTTGTCAAACAAACAGAGCTACTTCCGCAATTATAATTTAGTGTGGATTAACTTATCGCTTACTTGCGATTCTTAATAACTTTAAATTCTTAATGCCCGTATGTAGAGTCATCTGTGTAGGACGACCACAGAAGTAGCTTAATTAACACTTTAGTACTATGTCAAGCCAACTATTGCTCTCGTGCCTGCATAATAGTTGCTACCATACTGATGCCATATGTTATTGTGGCATGGTACTAAAGTGTTCAGCTACTTAAAACAGTTCGCTGTGCTTCGGATTGAAGGGATAGGTAGCCAGTGTAATTACTGAGCATGGACGGTATTTCTATTCGCCCGAATGAAAACAAATGTATGGCAATATACTACGCACGCCACGCGTAGCGGCGACCGGCAACCTCTTCAGTCGTTAAGCATCAGGATGACAACGCACCTGCAATATAAAGTGGGCCGTCAGCTTCTTTGTCATCTAGTTGTATTAACAAAATCCGATCAGAACTCCAAGAATAACCAGCAAAGCCTTCTTTATAAAAGCCTCTTTTGCACAAGGGATTTTAGCACAAGCGTACATATTTAGAAGAGTATTCGTTTTTCGTAGCTAATTTTTCCGTTTGGAACTTTTTAACTAGTGCCTATTATGAAGAAGGTCGTATTATACTTATAGATAATAATATTTTTGGAAAGTCTATTATTTTTAAAATGGTAAAAATGCCTGATATCGTGTATCGTATGACACCGCACACAACCCGCGCACGCACATGTATCGACTCCCAACCCCAGTCTTCCAAATTTAATATTTCACCCGTAACACCCGGTATAACACCACTTTTCACTGTGTTCCTGCGGTGTCTATAAGGTTGCCCAAAAAAAACAATGCTCATTAAGAATGCGTTATGTTGGGAGTAGGAGACGTAGTAAATATATTTTAATAAAATATGGCTAAAGGGCACACCAAGTGGACCAGTTGCACTACAAAAACCGCCTCTATAGCCGCACTACGAAAACCTTGAAACGTTTGTAACTGTACGGACTGTACTTCAATGGTTGCCAGTGACAGGTCACCGACGGGTGCCCAAACTAAAATTGTTTTCGGTATTTTCGAGCGTAGCATTTAGTAGGCTATACAAGTAAGCAGAGGAGTACATAGTTCGAACGCCACAAAAAGGCGGGCAAATTCATACTGAAAAAGCCACCCGGCTTTATTTACAAACAGTGGGAGGCATTACCGTGAGACAGGAGGACTCGTACTAAAAAGGCGGGAATTGTGGCGAGAATCTTAAAACTGAAAAGGAAGAAGCATTTAAACACACACACACACACAGACTAAGATTTAATTTAGAATAAGCAGTACTTTTGTACAATTAAAAATTCGCCATATTGGATTTTTAAACTATATGTATAGCCTGTGACATTCCGGGGATGAGTACGAATCTAATGACATTTCACTCTTCCAAATCGCCCAACAGGGTGTCAGAATAGATTATAAATTACAATATCACATAGATATATACATACACTTGATAAACATAGACCTTCTTCTGGCGCAGTCGAGTAAAAATGGAGGCTTTACAGTGAAGATATATTTATTAGGTCCATTATGTACAACCACAATTATTACAATTATATAATAATAATTGTAGGAGCTCAGTGGCGTATTGGTTTGAGCGCTCTGGTTTCGATACGAAAAACAAAGCCACTTTCGCCATGGTCGATCCTGGGATGGGTCAATCAAAGTTTGTTATCTCGAGCTCCTCCGTGCTTCGGAAGGCACGTTAAGCCGTTGGTCCCGGTTGTTCCCACCAACCCGCATTGGGCCAGCGTGGTGGTGTTATGGGCCAATCACCTCATGTGTTTCTCCCATGTAGGAAGGCCTGTGCCCAGCAGTGGGACATATATAAGCAGGTGATGATGATTATATTTGATTGTGATTGGTCAAAGTTCTAGCTGTGCTGATTTGGCATAATATTATCAAAATTATGAAATATTTGAAATAAAACCAATTTACCGGATTTAACTCGCGTTTAATTAGACGTACCATTATTATTATTATACACCCGACGTTTCGATTACTTAAGCGATCGTGGTCACGGAGTCACGGAAAGACTGAAGATGTCAAATGTCTTTGATAAGTTTTAAGTTAACTACCGTCACTTTGTGTTATATTTTGAGCGCTCTTAATCGCTGTAAAGTAATCGAAACGTCGGGTGTATAATAATAATGGAACATCTAATTAAACGCGAGTTAAATCCGATAAATTGGTATTATTTCAAATGTCTAGTGCTCGCGAAAATGAAAGACAATACTACTATCAATATTATGCCAAATTTAATTAATTTTTTTATGGTTTCCCTATTTCACCGACTTTAAAAACGAGGTGGTTTTCAAGTCGGTTGGTATGTTTTATTGATTTTAGCCGAGGTCTCGACATTTTCGGTCTCGGTCTCGGCGAGAACTAAAATCCTGTCTCGGTCGACACTTAATTATTAGGTTTAGAATGACTAAGAAATGGGCAGTATGTATGCTGTTACATAAAGGAAGCTATCGCTAAATGTATTTTTTTATCAACAACGAGCCGTTGAACCTAGATAACAGTTAGCTCACTTCTAACCGCAGACTAGAGTAAAAAATATATATTAACTGATAAAAATAGCACTTATCTCTATATAGCATATAACACTGACTTCTTTGTACAGCTAGGTAGCCTTTTACACCGTTTTGTCAATGCCATAAAGTTTGAAATAAACTCTCAATAATTACTAATAGTGAAGAATCTGCTAGCGAAGTTGTTTGAGTGCTTTAGTTTCGATTACAACAACAAATCGTGGTTAATGTCGGATGGGTCAATCGAAAATCGTAACCCCGAGCTTCTCCGAGCTTCCGAAAGATCTGACATAATCGTGCTATTGCCGAAATTCCTCATAGGTAGAAAGACCTGGGCCCAACAGTGGGACAATAGAGTTCAACGATCTCCCGTAAAGCTCTGTTTAATCTAATAGGATAAGAGGGAGAAAAACGATATAAAAAAAAGAAATTTCGGTAGAAATCTCTGCTAACCTAAAAATAGTGTTCACTGAACTCAAATTGTTCATGTTCTTTTCCTCTGCAAGCAAAGTAAAAGAGATAGATAGCACTTTCCTAATCATAATCATTTATTTGTGAACAAAAATAATATTTTTCAAATCGTATCTAAGTATAAAAAGCTTACAGAGATGCTACCTAAATCAATATACATGTCTTATTCTAGCTGACGTTTATAGAAAGAAAAAGGTGCAATGCTATTAAATTTCGTTTAATTTTAATGGGTTGATAAATTATAATTCAGAGGCAAAATATTTTATACTTCAGTAGCAAAATATATCTTATCACAAGGCTATAAGTGCCACTTTCAATTAAATAAACTAAAAGTTCAGCTGAACATACAAGTAGCTAATTCTGTGTGTTAGGTACCGTCATACATACATTTAAATAGACCTATTTACATATTGACTATATGAGTCCGCTTATTTCACCTAAATTATTTGCGAATTACTAATTCTAGGATCCATTTTCCTTTAATGTGTTAGACTATGACAAAATAATGTGATGTGTGTACAAGCGGAGATAATAGTATTAATGCATTTGTGTTATTATGCTATTTTTTTTCATAAAAAAAAAAATTTTTTGTAAATAAAAAAAAAATTAAGTAAAATACTGTCCCTAAAACAATAAACATATTACAAACTATTTACGCAAAAACTCAGAAATAAAATCGCATAAGGCATATGGCTGTATAATATGGACTTCAGTCCCCTTTGCTTACCTTGTCACAGGGAGAATTTCATTCATATCCATGCCACGGTAATGTTACACAACATTACCGTGTCGATGCTTACGTGATTTTGGACACGGATAAAGTTATACCTATTGGTATAAAACCACGACCTTCATCTGATATTATGTAGCCAAAATATCTGGTGTCCGTGCTTAGTTGCGTCATAAACATTCTTCGGAGTGATTTTTACGTGAATATGAAGAACGGACTAGAATTGACGACGTGTTATACCTATATTTTGTTTCACTAAAAATATGACAAGAGAAATTTTTGTCAGTTTGTAAAAATTATGAAATTTATGTCAGTCAATATTCTGTTGAATGCGCTATAATTTAAATACATTGCAGTTAAAATAGACCTCCTCGACCAAATAAATGACAAATATACCGCAGTTGAACATACAATACTCTAATTTTGTCATGTAAGTATCAATCTTATCGACTTCCGTATGATTTAAGTCGACTATTTAAATACTATAATTTTCCTTACATCAACAAACATACGAATCACTTTATCGGAGATTTTTTTATTCCACAGAAGTAGCAAACTAAAGTAAGGAAGGAATCTGATCTATGTATTAGATAAAATAGAAAAGCCGAAACATTAACAGTCCCTTTGCCGAAAGATTATATTATTGTTTCACATAAAACGGTCGGGTAGGCAAACAGTAGATCGCATGCAGCTAACTTATACTGTTCTGAACATACACTACATAAAGCATTAATATGAATTTTACAGAATAGTTCTTTAACCTACTCATCATAAAACAATATGTATCCATTGTTGTATAAAAAAAGGAAGTATGATGAGCTAGGACTATCCAACTGAACACAAACGTAATGTTAATTGTAAGTTTTATTTAATGTCATCTTTAGCTAAGCACTTTGTTCGTGAAGGCACATATTTGGTTAAGGTATTATAAAAAAGCAGTGAACAAAATAAAATGATTTCATTTCGACCAATATTAAAAAACATTACGTCAAAATATAAAATCGATTTTGTAACAATCAATTAATTAATAAATAACTTATTCATAATTAATAATAATTGCTGATTAAGTAGCCAGAACATAAATCATTGCTGCATGCTTCGTGTACAAACAGTCAACCCTATTTGAATTAAATACTTTTTTAAATTCCATAAAATTAGTAAATGACTCCACAAAAACTATAGTAGACACTTCAGTTCACGCCAGTACCGTGTTATCGGCCAGCCTAGACGGTGCTGAGTCAGGCTCAAGGATACTGGACACGCTAAAATGCACACTGTTATTAATAGCTCAAAACACATATTCCCTAATCCTGATTTTCTGTTCATGTCTGTATAATGTACTTTTATTAGAAAAAAGATTTTGATGCCGTTCCCTATTTACTGTTTTAACACACAATAGAAAATCTGCTGTATCTTATATGTGGATACTTCACACATAAATGGAGTAATAAGACAATTCAGTTTAATTTATGCTTTTTAATTTTATAAAACTAGGTGACAAACAAGCTGACGGCCCCCTAATGGTAAGCGGTTACCGCCGCCTATAGACACCTGCAATAACAAGGGAAACAAGGGAAAATCACTTGATATTGCAGGTGCGTTGTCATCCTGAGGCCTAAGACGAAATGCCTTCCATGTCCAGTAATTACACTGGCTACCTTTCCCTTTAATCCGAAGCACAGCGAACTGTTTCACGGCTGAAATAAGAAAGGCGGTGGTACCTACCTAGACGACCCTACATACGGGTCTACCACCTAGTAAAATATTAATTTCCCTCTTTCATATGGCAGTATTTGGTGAACTAGCTGTCTCTCCACATATGGACGCTCCTCTTCTTCTTGTATTAGATAATACTTTTGGAGTGCTACACATAAAAATAAAAATTGGTGGATAAAATCAGACAGATAAATAACAATAAGTAGGGAGGTATATTTAAAGATTAAGATGAAATTTAGCCTAAGAAGGACATAGTCTATTTATTACCGATAACTAGTATCTACGCAAGCAAATCCACGGTGGGTTACTAGTAAATATACTTAGTACCTAATACTCTTAGGTCTATTCACAAACTTGTAAATAAAAGTAACTCTATAAAAATATATATTTTTGAATTTCATTTCCAATTTCTATTTAAATATATCTAGGTATTAGATCATACGTCTGGTTGAGTGGTCTGTACCCCTTACTATTCAGATCATTCCATCATAGGTCCCAGGTACGAATCCCGGTCCCAGGTGGTTGTATGATGATAACGAGCATTTTTTCACGAGTCATGGATATTTGTATGTTTATTTAGTATATTTCTGATATTTATGTCCATATATCTCCGCTATCTAGTATCCATAATACACGATCTTAATGATGCTTACTTTGAGCTAGATAATAGGCGGGAGTGTGTGAGTATTATTATTACTATTCCACTTTAAAAATATGTTATACGTGACACCGTTTTGTAAAGAAATCACTTTCTATGCGTATTCATCGTTTGACATACAACTATAAAAATGTCTAAGAAATTGTCATTAGATCAGTTCAATAATTTCCGAGTGTGTGGTCTATTCTTGGAACCGGACAATGCTGAAACACATTCTGTTCACCGAGCAACGGTTTTACTTAACCATCGAAATTATAAAGTGAGTCATTTAAGAATCTGCGCGGCAACTAAATAATATACGTGTACCTGAGAAATTATCAATTGCTAAACGTTTATATTTATAACTAACAAAATATTTGAGTTTTTAAACAAATCATTAGTGATATCAATATAAATTAATTAATCTTTAAAGTCGATTTCACATCATTCACAATAGTTATCAATAAATTCATGAGGTTGACAGCAAAACAAGTGATTCTAATTTTGTTGATTTAGGCATCTAATTTCATCATAGTGTTGCTAACTTGATTTTTTCATACCGCATCTATCTGAATTATGTTGTTTATGCTTAAAATTATTGTAATACTAGCTATTGCCTGCGGCTTCTCCCGCGTGGGTGACGGTTATTGCTCCAAAAAGTATCCTATATTCTTCCCAAGGTCTCAAACTGATTCTATAACAAATTTTATCTAAATCCGTTCAGTGGTTTAGACATGAACGCGTAACAAACAAACAAACTCACTTTCCTATTTATAACATTATAGTAAGAATAGTAATAATATCAAGACCAACTTGAAAGCGATTACAATTATTGTCTTTGGTAGATTTTCACATTTCTTGTTATGACAAAGTCATGTTTGTGACAAGGGTACATTTTTGGTCTACTCAGATTCGCTTAAGGTCTCTGTGTTTGTTAACTAAGCAATATTCAAATATGATGCCATTAAACGATTGTGACAGTCAAACAGAATTATCTCTAAGAAGAAATTGTTATAAATTCAAATCATTTATTTTTCTTATGGATGAAAATTAATAAATGAATTGCCGGCCTGGACAATCTTAAATCGATAGAATGATTCGACAAACGACCTAACAATGGTCAGTCCATTGTATGTGTTTTCTCGAAAGTAGTTGCGCGATGTATTCTACCTCAAATGAATAACTATCAGATCGCTTACCAAAGCATTCTTAATACTTATTGCTCAACTTATGTTACCGAGAACAAATTATTGGCACATATACGACGGTTTCATTTGATGGTGTGACTTAGTTATTAGTGTCTAAAATCCATCCTAATACTATAAATACGAAAGTAAATCTGTCTGTTTGTCAGCTTTTAACGCTTAAACCGCTGCACCGATTTCGATGAGATTTGGTATAGAGATGTAATGAGGCCTTGGAAAGGATAATGGATACTTTTTGCAGCGATAACCGATATATGCCGGAGGTGTATTTAATTATTTTAATAATTTTATAATACTGTTATTTTAAAGCTACTGGTTTTTATGTTCATAATTATTAATCCCAATGAAATTGACTTTGAATTTTCTGATGTATAAAATAATGCCCTCTGATATTTGCTATACTTGAAAATAGTAATGAAGTTGTAAGCACTTTATGTACTATTTCTAAGACCAATATTATGTAAACACTTAATTTGCAAATAAATAAATTGAAATTGAATCGAATTGAGGTGCTGCTAGTTGAAATAATTATTTTTCTGTATACAGTCAGTGAATACACCACAACCGAGGAACTTAGTGTTCTATAACTATCGAACAATGGCTTATGAGTAGATAAAAGTGAAAAGTCTAAATGTTTATTTTCATTCACGAATGTGAAAAAAAAACTAACATGACATTTTAAAATCACCAATAGGAACATCTTCTTTCAAATCTCTCATCTTCTAATTTATTCCAGAAAAAAGAAAAGTAGGCTTTTAGTTCAGTTTTTCCTTTCTCGTTTAATTTCAACAACTATGTTTGACTTGACTACAATATCTTGATAAAAATACAGTTAATACCAACTAGTATAGACTCATTTTGTCAAAAATTGCAGGTGCATTGTTATCCTGAGGCTTAAGAAAACTTTCCGTCCATGCCCAGCAATTACACTGGCTACCTTTCGCTTCAATACGAAACATAGCGAACTTTTTCACGGCTGAAATAGGAAAGGCAGTGGTACCTACCCAGACGACTCTACATACGGGTCTACCACCTGGTGAAGTTAGTTAAATAAATAGAAAATTACTAATATTTACCAAAAAATCAATAACCAACAAAGAAGCTTCCTGCAAACGTAACTAATGTTTAATTTAACGTTTTGTTTGTGGTAAATGATACCTAGATATGTGTTGTTTGTTCGGCCGAAGGAAGTCGCTAATAAATAAATGTGAAACGGCCCGTGCCGCGATCGCTCAAGTCAAGCGATAGTAGGTGTGGCACCACCTTACTTTTCTGCCACCATAACAATAATGTTAACAGCATTGCTGTGGTCCACCACTTAGTTGGAGTTAAGATAGCCAGTCCCTCTGTGGTTGAGGAATCCGGGTGTGGCTTGCTTCCATCTTCGCCTCATCATTACTTACTATCAGATAAGATGAAGGCGAAGAGCTACCGCGTTAAGAATAAAAGAATGATACTGTCTGCGCAAGAGTAGTTTGTAAATACCGCGTATCATCTTTTTCTTCATTAAAAAGTTAATATCTGGATATTCCACACATTTCTTTGACTGAACTTGTTTGAGATATCTCTGGGTCTTGTTCAATGAGAATATAGCTTAAGCGAATCACCGCTAACGCGGCTCTTACGCGGTCTTGCACGCCCCGACGATATCCGTTTGCCTTCAAGTGAGCTGAATACTTGTTTGACACCCCTGTAATATAATAATAAACCGATTATGAAAGACTTAAAACCTGAAATAATTTTGCTACATTTTACGTCTTGATAACTTTTCTTAAGCACTAGCGATCTTACTCACCATCATAAAAATATTAGTCAATACTACTACGTCAAAAGTGCTTTTTATTTCTCTAAATCTCTTCACTAGTGTGGAGCTTAAAAAAATTGACATATTTATTTTCTTATACAAAAGTAATTTCTGTAAATTTTCACGAAAAAAAATATTAAAATTTTCCTTTTTAGCCTTTCTCCGCGACCATGAAAGTGATAAAATGTATCTAAGCCACGCCGTATCAATGCCTAGTTTTTTCACAATGTTAGCTATTTTTACGTCGACTCAATAATCTAGCCTAAATCGGCCGCCTTATCTAACGATATTTCATATTCGCAATATCTTGCAACTTGATAACTAACCCTGCCCTAGGTTAGTGATGGAACAGCGAGATATCGATAGCAGATTTAGATTGCATTTAAAAAACACTATTTAGCGATATTTCTCTGTAGATAATAAACTTAAATTTAAGTCGTCCTTTATTACAGAGAAATGAATAGAAGACAAGTTTGTTTTGACGGTTGTTGCATTTCTAAGAATGTATGAGTTTGCCAGCGTTATGGGATTAAAGATAAAATAACTTTCCTTCCTTTTTTAAAATTACTTTAATTTAGCTTTTAATATAAATATAGAGACAGTATTGTGAAGTACCCCTAATAAACTAAAAGAAATATAACGACCTACTATATGGTTTTCTGGTAGAGATACCTGCTAGCGGTAATACCGCCTTTAGGGAATGTGCAAAATTAAGAATTTCTATCTATATATCGATCACTAACAAGCAAATTTTTTTTGTGCATTTCTCCGATTCTGTACATCGATAAAAGTGCGCAATTCGCAACACTATCGATGCATTACTTATCTAAGCCTAGCGCTAATATTTCGTATAAATATTTGTATCTTGGCAACAAACAGAGCCAGGGTGCTTGACTTGGTATGTCACGTATATTTTTTATCTTTTAAATACTATCACAGTTCAGTTAACCACTTGGTATTTGACTGAGACCGCCCCCCCCCCCCCCTCTTCCTTTTCTTATATTTACATGACGACTCGCACCGGGAAAGAAAATACCTTTTAAGGAATGGTTCATGTGGGAAGGCCAGATAAAATAAAATTATAAAATTGTTATAAGTAAACAAGTAATATTGTTTATGCTTCAAAATAAGTTTTTTTTTATACAACAGTAGCAATCGTACAGACTGTCTGATGGCAAGCTGTCATCGTAGCCTAAAGACGTTTGTAGCACCTTGAACACTACTCACGCGTTGTCACCGTAGCCTATAGACGCTCGTAGCACCTTAGGCACTACTCGTGCGTCGTCACCGTAGGCCTATAGACGCTCGTAGCACCTTGGGCACTACTCACGCGTTGTCACCGTAGCATATATACGCTCGTAGCACCTTAGGCACTACACATGCGTCGTCACCGTAGGCCTATAGACGCTCGTAGCACCTTGGGCACTACTCACGCGGTATTACCGTACCTACCTTATTATTATCGCGTGATGCTAACGCTGTATAAATCAAAAGAAAACGGTATACTGTCAGCATACGCGACAATTTCGCCGGTTCCCAGCAAAGCGCTGTCTCATTATGACCACAACATTATAAGCTAGTTTTATTGAGCAGTAATCCTGAAGGTGTAGTTGGAGGTGCTATCTCATTTAAGTGCTCGAAAATCACGTGGCAAATCCACTATGACAACCTCCCTCTTTACGTAAGACAGACAAAAACAAAGTAGGTACCTACTATTTTTGTGTTGCTAAAAAACGTTAGGGGGGGGGCACACTAAAAAATCCTGAATCGAATAAAAAAGGTACTATGACAGGTGAGCACTGAATTTACTGTTTATCAAAAAACCTTGATAGTTATGTTTAAGTATTCTGGAAGCTCAATTGATCACGTGACTGTACAGTCACGGGCACTAAAATCTCGTGTGCCTTATTCGCTTTGCAATAAGAGTCAAAAGTGTTAGCATCTTAGTGCTAATGGCTGTACATAGGTAACTGATCGGGTCAAAAAACTCATAGAAAAAACATAAGGAAGAAGTGCGCCTGTTATCTATTAACCCCTTTTATATAATAACAAGCCCACTTAACGTTAAAGTTCATTATACTAGGGCTACATTTCATTAGATTGCACACTTTATAATGTTTACTGTGTTTGTTTATTAATGTACAAACACTCTTAAGAATAAGGTTAACTTTCGTATGGCCAGATAAGTTATCTTATTCAACAGTTTTACCTGAAGGCTCATGCTAAACAGGAGGCATGTCCCCCGCTCACAACATAATGCCTGTGAGCTTTTCTAGTACGGCGTTAATTTAAATCAAAAACTACTGACCATTTTCAGTAACATGCAACTAAAGGTAATAAAGTTGAAATTAAAATTAAAAGGATTCGGACACTTTCTAGTCATATAATTAATAATAATTATTATTTATTTCTCACCATAACATACGACAAATAGCGATGTACTTAAATATTAAAAAAGGGAACTATGGTGGGTTGATACCTGAACTAGGATGGTTCCTGTATCTCAGGTTAACAACCACCCCATAAAGTGGTCTTAGATAAATTACATTTTTTTGATAATAACGCCAAACTCCCAAGATGCATTGAAGTTACACAAGCATTTCATTGCAGTACCTGCAGAAATAAGTTTGGTTTAAACTACTCAACTGGTCTTTAAAAAAAACCGCATCGAACAAAAAAAGAGTCACGTAAATCGGTGTACATACATAGCAAAAAAACCATACCAACCGAATTGCGAATCTCCCCGTTTTCGATGTCGGCTAAAAAAAGATGGCTGCTTTGGTTAAACCTCTGCCTGTCCCAATCCCAACGGACGCATGAATACTACTATTGCAACTTAAGCTTTGAATAAAGTGTTGCACTGCTTTATTATGACCGTTTTACTAACCATTCCCTAGGCTTAGGTGACTCCTAGCGACATTAGTCTTGTTCTATCTCCTTTAGATAGACAGAGATAAAAATCGCTAAGATACTCTTAACGCTAAGGAAAGTTTAGTGAAAACGAGCATTAGTGTCGTAACTTTAGATAATGCCTACTGAGGTTGCCGTCGCGTTATGTTTGGTGAAACGTTTATAACTAGGCTATTCCTTGCTCATTGTTTTCTATCCTGCTACCTTTTTTCAAAAATAACTGACATAGCCATCTTATTTAGGAGTATAGAATACGTACCTCTCTATGTAAAGTCGTTCTTACAGTTAGTCTACACTTGTGGATAACACTCAAAGACATCGCTTTACAATTAATGTCAATCTGTAGTCTAGATATTTCTATTTTTAATAAAAATGAGCTGAAGTTATTAGAAAAAGGCGATAATACCCAGAAAACGGAAAACCGCTATCTATCGCGGTTCAAATGTATACTATTAATAGTGTGCGATGTTATTAGTTATTTAATATGTAATGGTTTATTTATATTTGGGAGTTTTAGCATACAGTTTCTATGTGTAAATGTCCCAATGAACAAGATATAAAAGCATACAAAGTCGATAAAGTAATTGCATTATAATAAAAAAAAATGCTATATTATACAGTCTGTAGATTTATATGTTCGATCTGGCTCGAAGGACCGCGTGATAAAAAAACACAGATGTCTATTATAGACCTTAGCATAAAAAAGTCAAAAAGACTGTAAGAAACTAAAACTACTAAAACTCAGTTACAAAATTGTAGAGCCATTTTGTGGCTAACCCAAAAACTTTTACCAACTTCAATATTAAATCCATTATGATTTAGCAACACAACCTGTATTATATAGCGCGATCCTTTGGGCTTGACCTATATATTTCGCTGAAACATATCCTAAAACAATCCGTAGGAGGCCCCGTTCACGGCGAGTTACGTGATCGTCCATATATGGCACCACTACACACGCATACGGCCGTGCGATTGGTGAACTTTCACTTTCTACTGAGCCTACATAGTTTGAATTCCGTAACCCGCGCTCCGATTGGTCGCCGCCCGCGTGACCTTTACCCTGATTGGTCAGGATAGTTGTTATGTGTCGTATGTTTACGGAAATAATGTAGCGTAGATACGGTGGAGACGTAAGTTTAGGTATCTGAAAGCTTCATAGAGTTTCACTTACGATTACTGTCATGGCTGACTACTTATTGTGTTGTGTTCTGATTATTGTTTGATTTCTCAAGTGTTTTTGAGATGTTAGAATGCTTAATTTAACTTAACTTGAGAGGCCAATTTAGGGTTCCGTACTCAACTAGAAACCTTTATAGTGTCGCCATGACCGTCTGTCTGTCCGCGGTGTATCACTTTTAGTACTAAAATGATGTAATTCAGCAGTGATAAATAAAATCTTGAAAAAGAATTTTTAGGGTAAAGTGAAGATTAATATTTTTCGTCTGTCCCATGGTGTAATAACGTCGTATAACAATTTTAGGAGTGTACGAAAACCATTTTTCGATTTACGGATCTGTTCAAAACATCAAGCTTTAAAGTGCTAAATTATTATTAGCTGTCAAACCGTGAACATAAGGGATATGCTCATAGTTGGTTTCGAACATCAAGGCTGCTTTTTAGTTCGCATATTATACACACACACACACACAGCCCGTAGCCCGACATGTATCTAGCCGTTCCTTTAAAATAAAAGCATGATTTGTGAATGTTATTCATCTCTGTATTTAACCCGTTTGATCACTATAACGTACATTTTAATGTTTATTATGCGTTTAAATGCCTACTTTATTGTAACAATTATAAATAAAGAAAGAAAACGATGAAAAAATATATGCTCCAGGCGGGACTTGAACCCGCGTCTCCTGATTTCCGGCCAGACGCGATTTCGACTACGCCACCGGAGCACTAGGTATATCCTACTAACTTCTTCACCGCTTTCTTTCCTTTTCCAATGTTTTTATAGCAACGTTTATGTCACCAATCATTGAAGTTAACACCTCTAATGATCCGAAAGAATATTTTTACAAATATTTTTAAAATTTCAGTTAAGGTGAGAAAAGCTATTCGTGGTTTTAATGTGTTTAAACGCCTACTTTATTGTATTACGTCTGGCCGGAAATCAGGAGACGCGGGTTCGAGTCCCGCCTGGAGCATATATTTTTTCATCGTTTTCTTTTTTTATTAGTATTTTTTTTTTTTATATACTAAGCACGACAAATGACTCAACACCACCTGATGTGAAGCAGTAAGAAGAGTCCATATGCGAAGACAGCTAGTGCAGTTCAGACACTGCTCTAGCTGCCTCCACCTTGCCGGCCCGAAAGGTGCTTTTTCACGCCTCTTTTGAAGGAACCCATGTTATAGGAAGGAGTGAACACATGTGCTGGCAAAGAATTCCAAGTTCTGGAAGTTCGACAAAGAAAGGAGCTACTAAATTTCTTTGTACGTGATGTTGAGGTGGAGACAGTGAATTGATGACTCCGAAGACCGGCACCCAACGAATTGTTACTATTATGTAGTTACAAACCTTCTGAGGACACAATGACATATGATTCTTTCTGTATAACTACTTACAATGGTTTTTAATATGTACAATATTGTATTCAATATTTTTCCCACAATTCTAAGAAACACGTAAGTAGTCTAAAAACATAGAGCCTTTAAGTCAGGTCTACTTTTATCAAGTATTTTAACCAATATGTTATTCTTTACAGGTTGAAAACAAACGCGCTCAGAAGACCGACAAAATTTAACAGGTAAATATTTTTAACTAACATTCAATTCTATATTTATACGTCTTATAGGAGACAAACCTTTAATCCGCTAGATGATAAATATAGGAAACTGAGTAACTTCTTTGAGGTATCCGTCTCAGATGAATTTGTAATGAACGTAGGTAAACTGTACAATACAATACAATGTAAGTACTAATAGGAAGAATTAATAATATATTTTTAAATTATGTGCACGAGAACTGCTGGCAAACTGTTTGGCAGAGATTAATTTTGTAACAATCTAGGTTAAAAAAAATCTTTGCACACAAGAAAAAATACATAAGATAGTAAAGCAGAATAATATAACTATATATAGTACAGCCAGCACATCAAGTGCAACAGTTGTAATACGAAAGCCGCCTCTATTACGAATGCAATAAGGGCGGGTTCAAGGTCAAACCGTGACCCTTGATGTGTTGTCGACTGTACAAAAGGCGAACCTATAGCTTACAAGCAATGTCTGTAGGTAGTGTCAAGTCACCATTTTATTAACCTACGCAAATACATATTGAATTATGTTTAATTAGACTCGTGTCATTTAACCATCATTGAGCGTAGTCAGAACTATATTAATATAAATACCTAAATTGATTGTAAGAATACAATTGTATGGTATAATTATCAAAATAAACAGTTATCTCGAAAGTTATAGCTGTGGGTCTTATGAGTAAGAATGAGCTACATTGACACTTGAAAACAAGAAACTTTGTGATTGTATATCTAAGCTCTATTAGCTCGCTCTCCTGCCTACGCGTAAAATTATACTTACCTAAAACTTTTCGGTCATATAAGCGATAAAATCCAATATAGATTCTTAATAACTATAATAAAAAATTGGCTAACACCCAGCCACGATAAGCAGCAGGTCACAGCGCATTGATAGCTCTGACACTAAGCTAGATAACTCTAAATTTTTAGACTTTTTACGATAACAAAAACGCCATTTTGGAACGTAGGTACTCCGTCCGTAGAATTGCAACAGATTTGGAAACGAGCGAAATTGAATCTTATCGCCTGGGAATAAGCTAAGTTCTATCATGTTGGTAGCTGCAGAGAAAAATGTGCTTTATTTTCTCAGGAGTCAGTCGCTTTTGGATCGTATCACTTAGTGCATTTTTGTCATCAGACGCTGATATGCTTTATTTGTATCATGTATTTTTTAATCAGTAAAAATAGTATTTAGGTAATCAATCGCTTCGTGCACTAATGTTTTAATTAAGACTTTAGGTATTGAATCTATGTTTTCACAGAAAAATATTTAAAAATATTATATTTTTGAAGTTTTTAAACGCGTATAGTGAGCAGTGACATGGCATAGCTGAATGAAAATGTCTCCCCTTTTCGGTATCAAAACGGTCTAAATTGTACAAAATAAACATCTACTTATGTTTCTACAAGGTGACTTTCAAGAGTCGTTATAGTTTCTACGTCAAATTTATTAAGTAAATAATATCTTTATTATAAAATTTGTGTTTTTTTTAGTAGACCGTCAACCTATTTTGTGGTTTTTAATAAGAACGTGATTTTTTGTGTGAAGGGAGGGAAAAACCTTGTTGAGATTCTTGCTCGTTCTCTCAGAACAATACCTACTATCGGATGGATTTCCGAACGGATGTCTTAGATTAGCAATAAGTATTCATAATGTATGTAGGTATTCTAGGTATGTATGTAGTAACAAAGTGGAAATTTTTTTTTTACTTTTTACTGAACAAAATAGTTACAGGAATAAGCGTCAACATATAGAAAAACGATTAGTCTGTTATCAGTAATCATATTTGTTTCTTCCGTTCCATATTTGTTTGTGACCGTTTGTTTCTTCTAAGTTAATAAATGGATTAATTAAAAGCCATATTACAAATACATTCATTTTGTTTATTGATGTAATAAGGCAAATAAGCACAACCCTTTCATTGCACATTGAAGCTCGTAATAAAACTTAAAATGGAGAAAGCACGTGTCACAATTATGACAGTAAGTACTGCATAAAGAATAAAAATCCGTACGTTTTATTTTCCGCAAAATCTGTTACCAAAAGACCACACTGAATCGTCCTGAATATGCGGACTTAAAAAATATCGAAAAGTTCATGCTAGCTCTGATAATTTGTTTTATTAGAGCCAGCATGTACTGCGATATTTTTTTTTCGATGTTTTTTCAATGTTGTGTAGTGGTAAGTCTCCAAGTTCCGCTTTCTTATGAACTACACAATCGCAATCATTTATTTAACAGAAGTAATTAACGCAACTTACCTCCATGATCAATTTAATAATGTATTTTCCGATATACGGTTTCAGCCCCAGACTATTCATACAATTCACAAATAAGACCTTTGCACAACGGTACAAGTCAAATTCGCAAATAAGACTGATCTTTGCACAACGGCACAGACAGAAGGTATTACAATAGATGCGATTCTAACGTGAATGTTGATACAGACAGGCTAGGACGTTATTTTTATATATGAAATAGGTATTTGCACGTGCGACATATTTTAAAATACAAATAAATAGCAGACGAAGAAGATGGCTCATGCAACTACAGAGTCAGTAAAGTTTTTTTTTTGTGGCATACAAGCATACGGCGCGCCTGATGAATGCTGGCCTTGCACAAGTTAACATAAAGCTTCCTCGATGAGCTTTGACGACCTTACTCACCGCAAGAATACAAGACTACAACTAAAAAAGTAATTTTACAAAAATTGAGCGACTTCAAACATTAAAAAGAAAAAAAACTGAAGTTAGGTAGGTACTTGTCTTATAGAAAGATAGGTATGGATGAATCGATTTTGTCCAACGAGAAAAGAATTTACTTATGGTATTTGATAAAGCACACGTGGCAAAACACGATCGTGGCAAAATGCGTTTCTGGAATAAATCCTACCGATGAGAAATGCGTTCGAGGCACCCATCTACCAAATCTTTGAAACCCCCTTTGCCCCCGCGTGGCAAATAGACTAATGTACAAACATACATACATACAACATTTTAGGCCGGCAAGGTGGAGGCGGCTAGAGCAGTGTCTAAACTGCACTAGCTGTCTTCACATATGGACTTTTCTTACCGCTTCACATCAGGTGGTGTTGAGTCATTTGTCGTGCTTTGTATGAAAAAAAAACACTTATTAAATTTGGCACCTATGCTTAGAATTTTGTGCAGAACTGTGCAATTCTTACAATATTTCATACAGGCCGAATTGATAACCTCATTATTTTAAAAGTTGATTGAATAAAAGTACCGCAGTAATTGAGGTTTCACCTAGTACAGTTACTATGTGTTAATAATCTATTTGTCTGTGGATTATTAATCTTGATAATAATTCATGTAAAAAAGTAGAAACAGGAAAAACAGTTTTATTTTATATAATAGACTTTAAGGTGAGCGATAAAACACTCACTAGTTTATGATTGATTGTTTCATTACTCGACAACGCTAGGTTTAGGTTCAGACCTAACTGATAAGATACAAGCCTAGGTCCCTGATAAAACGCTAAATTTACTAAAAATATTTGATAACGTGCAGCTATCGCGATGTCATGTGTCCCTGCTGCGAGTGCTAGCCACTATTTTATTACTAAGCAAATTTTATTTGTGATAGCTAACGCACACATTTAGCTTTATAACGTCGGAGGACGATAGTCGAATCCGGCTCGCAAATATTCAGAATTTTTAGTAAAGATCAATTCCTATTTCCCCTGCGTTCTTATTTACAAAACCATAAAATACATCTTATCAATAAAGCGTTAACAAAAGCTTTTTTCCCTAGAAAACAGCGGAATTACTCTTAAAACTGTTTTTTATTAATCACTTAGTTTTGTAATACAATAATAGTTTCCAATTTGTCCGCTGACTAGACGGATCGTTTAATACCGAAGAGTGTGTGTGATTAATAGGTTCAAGGCTATTTTTATGACCACTTATATTGATTACACCAATTATTTTTACAACCAAAACTATTTCAGTTTATTGTGCTTATAAAAAAAATTCAAACCTACACTGAGAAAAATATTTAACAAACTACTTTGGTTAAATTAGCAACAGCCAAAATTTTGCGAAGTGTTATTACAGTATAATTAAACGGTGCATCTTTAAGTAATTCTATTTTTGGCTGATGTTAACCTTATGTTATGTAGTCACTTTTTTGAGCTATAGGTAGTCAAAAGTTTAGTATAGTTTTTTTTTCAGTGCACCAATTTCATAAACAGTCTTCCCACCAATCACACTTAAAACTCTTTAGCACTAGATAATCTACCTAGGAAGCTACCTCTCTGCAGATTCAATCAACGGCCTTCGATAAAGTACTGATTAAATATCTTCAATCAGTACCAAAACTTCAAGTAGTATGTTAACAAACTCGTTAGGCCACCTATATTAACCGTTGTGAAACAAATCCTGTTTGTTTGTCGCCCAAAGTACAAAATTATCAACATAAAAAATTACCAGCATAATGTAACGTTTGATTATTAAATTTTAATCACAAATGTCCATGAAAAAAAGGTTTTATTTACATAATATCAATAGTAAATCCATCTTCAACACCTAACACAAATAGCACCTATTAAAAGAAGCCACCACATTGCAAATTCCTTTGCAAGCGTTCTTAACATAAAAAATTACTCACCCTCTCTTGTTGAGTCCAAGTTATAAGCAAAAGCGGCTTATAAAATATATTTTTCATCCTCCTTGTTACTAACAGAAGATGAATTGGATGAGAGATATTAGAAGAATAAAAAGTAATTTAGGACTGTATTTTTTTTTCTTTTTTTACATACGTATCTATCTATACTACTTATTTCATTCAGCTAAGGCTGAAAGAAACATCAATATTCAATTTATTACTCTACGATAAAGCATAATATTTGACAGTTCTTATAACGATAATAAAACTCCATGCTTGGGCCAAACGCCAATTCAAAACGGACATCTATTTCAAAATGGCCGTTTTGCTCCTATTTAGTTTTTAACCATTTATCTTTGTCACAGATTCAAAGGACTTTTTGTTCCTTTAACACCTCTTTACAACAGACTTTTTATTGAAATCCAACACATTATGTACAACCGCGGGACAAATAGGCGTCCAGCTTAAGTTTCAATCATAGACCTGACTGATCTTAGTACGTTATTTTGGCGCGTTTTCTGAAGTTGACTTTTTTAGTCTAAGAACTGATTTTTCATTTCTCATATAGTTTTTATCTAAAGAATAATTTTGACGTTTAGCCAGATTTTCTATAGATCGACTGTCAACTTGTCAAAGTTATATTCTCTGGATAAATCTCACATGGGGATTGAAAAATCAGCCCTAAACTGTACAATTTTACTACATATTTAGATTTCATTTATTTTTATAGGTCAAGTATACTGCTGTACAAAAAAAACGCACATAAATGTATTCTAGTACCGAGCTGTTATCGGCGATAAAATTATATAATATGTGCAGCGGTTTTATCATAGAACAGATATACATAATTTATACTTATGTACGTTAGTGATATATTTGGCGATATAGCGATTTTTCTTATCAGTGATAAATATTTAGAAACTATGATTAGTGAGCATTAGTTGCATTATCATAAGCTTAGTGCACGAGGTAATTGCACGAGGTGTGACAGAGTTGAATAAATATTTAAATATTTTGTCGATAAACAAATAAAATAAACAACCTTCTTAGTTTAGTGTGTTTTGTGCGTATAATGTGACAACCTTTGTTCTACAAAGTAAGTTATTTTCTGACATGAAGAGGGTGAGCAAGCAAGCAAGGTAAGCGGTTACCACAAGACGCTCGTAGCACCTTGGGCACTACTCCTGTAAGAATTTTAAAAAAGCGGTGCGCTGACAGGGCCGAAGCCAACCCCCTGTTTCCAAAATAACGCTACTTCAATGGGCTCTGGCACTACAATGTCGTACTAATAATTCAAATGCTTAACTAGGTTTTAAAATGAAATGAAGAGAAAATTAAATAAAATAAAACATTTATTGGTTAAAAAAATTTTGGTGCAACGATAACCCGTAGATGGTATAAATATCCCGCGCTTTTTTGAAAATTTGGAAAACTGTCTCTATTTTACTCTGATTCGGACACGATGTTTAGAGCAGTGTTAGTTTTGTATTTAAGTTTACACGTGAACGAAAATCCCAATAGTCAATAAATAAAATGTTTTTATAATTCAATTACTTTGAGAATCCTTAAAATGATTTTCGTTTCTATGTATGTTTGTTAATTAATTTATCTATGTTCCTTATTGTATTTCGGTTAATAGCCTATTTCTACTTTATTCTATTTACCTTAGCGGACTTTATCGTGAAAACTGTCTTGATAAAGGGCCTACTTACATGATGCTAAAGTAAAATATGATGGTAAATGTGTTGTTTAGACTGTGCAAGTCATTTCTTCGTTCATTTTAATTGAATGCTACGGGCAAGAAGCGCAGCTATGCGATTCTCTAAAGTCAGCAGCCATGAATTCGTGGCTGTCGGCAGCGCCGTCATACTTTTGGCGTTTGTTTGACAACCGTTGGCGACACCAGCGTTCCGACGTCGAGCACGGCGTGAACAAGAACTAAAAAGTGATTGATTTTTATATCTTTTTGTAAAAAATCTATCAAATATTGAATGAAGTCATTGCGATACAATTTTAACACAACAAAAAAGAAATAAAATAATATCGATTGTACTTCATGTCGTATAACCAAAACAGAGACAATCGTACATAGCCAAGATACCGACGTAGAGATTAGTGAATACGAATTCACGCAGCGCAGTGCGCAAACGTCAAAACCAAGGGCAGCTCGTCGTCTTTGTCAGACGTCAAGCTCGATGTCGAATATCTTTGTTTGTGAATCACACTGCAGGATGTAAAAGGGCCTTTAGTCTCGACAATCTTTCGCAAGATGAAACATAGCAGACAATACATGTCGAACAAAACTAATAAGTGTATACTTAGTTATTTTTTAAAAATTATTACAATAATATTATACAATACTATAAGTTTTACAAAAAAACTAAAATAAAATCAATAATCTTGTAGGTTAAAATATGTTAGGTCGATTGGTTTAATCTGTTTTAAATTTTCTTACAACCAAAAATAACAAGAATGAATGAATATTAAACCAGAACATAATTGAATTTATTCTTATCCGACCAACAGTCCAAGGTTATATTTGTAACCAACTAAATCGTCAATTATGTAAGTTTATCTGCCTTTTAAGGGTTCCGTACCCAAAAAGTAAAACGGGCCCCTATTACTAAGACTCCGCTGTCCGTCCGTCCGTCTGTCACCAGGCTGTATCTCATGCACCGTGATAAATGGACAGTTGAAATTTTCACAGCAAATACTAATAATCAGGACATAATAAATATTTAAGGGGGCTTCCATACAACAAACGTGATTTGCTCGATATTAATAACGGCAACAAGTAGACGCTTGTTTATAGATAATGGTACGGTACTCTATTTGCGCGAGTCCGACTCGCACTTGGCCTGTTTTTTCATAATTTAGTGTGCAATCTTGTTACAATAATTCCCGTACTATCGTATTTCCCACCTCTCCATTAACAGGTGGCTGAAAAACGATTTCAAAATGCGTTTTATTTCTGGAATCAATTTTAAGCGAACTTTTTAGAATAGCTGCGATCGCGATAAATGGATTAAATGGTTAACTGCAAGCAGTTTAAAGTTGATTTGAAATTTATTTATGCGATGATTTTTTGCTACGTTTTTATAAAAATTAAATTTTGTTTCATGAAATTCTGGCATTTTAAAACAAACTTTTATAAGTGTAGTAGAAATATATACCATTCACATACTTAATGGCTTATTCATATAAAAATGAAATAATAAGCCGCACTACTGATACCATGGCAATTTGACAGCCATACTCGTGATCTTAATAAGCATAAGTATTTTGTAAATGTATATCTTAGTAAAGAGCATTAGAAAGTTTGCTTAATTCTAAAGACTATATCACTCAAGCCGCAATTCTAAGCTATCCGTTCGTAATTCTCTACCGGGAGTATTATTCGTACTAAGAAGAACGGGTAACTCATCAAAGTTTGTAGGTAAAGAGAGAGGTCTTTACACGTCAATTATTGAATAGTTGAAATATACACAGACAGTAGAAAACTTTTAATGTAACGAACAGATTTGAAGTAAAGTGGGTTCTTATCTTCCAACTTGTTAAACGAAATCTTAAAAAATGTATCTAGTTTTCATATTCCTAATTTCAAATCAAATCAAATCAAATCGTTTATTCACAAGAAACATGGTAATCACTGAGATGTTGATTAAAATAAATAATGTTCACACAGGTCTCGCTAAATAGATTAGCATGCAAATGTCAAAGAGTAAATTAATTTAAAGCATTATCTCAATTGTCAATAGTGACATTTATCATAAATATTTGATGTTTTTACACAGCTATAGTCTTTAAATATTATAATTCTTAACATTTAGTCTTGATCTTAGCATAGGATTCGAGTACTCCAGAGAGAGTAAAAACACCGATTTTGCAGCCCTACTTTTACTGCTCTACGGAATGTTTTAGGAAGTGTTTGGTTGAGCTGGCAAAGCGTTGAATACCTTAATACACATGGCTTGACAATTCTTACTACTTCCACTTTAAAGGTGTCTATAATCTACTAGAATCCAGTATTCATGTCGAAGTTTGAAAACAAATAGTATACAATATGCCTCAGTGACCGACAGTTGTGTCGGACAATGGTGTTCGGGTTACAGATGTGAACGCGGTGTTTTCAGCTCTACATTAATATGTGACGTCGATACGCGGTCAAGGGAATAGCCATCTCTTTAATATCTTGACTCTTTCTACCTAGAGAAAAAAGTAAGAGACAGCATTAGGTACCTACTGTCAAATTTGTTACAAGTTTATATTTATAAATATATTTATCCTGTCTGTTGAAATAAGCAAATACCTGTTCACCACCTACTACATAATTTTGTAAGTTTTCTATGAAATAATGCAGCCAGTGTTATATTATCTCTAATATATAAAATTCTCGTGTCACAAATTTAGTTACCATACTCCTCCGAAACGGCTTGACCAATTTTCATGAAATTTCATATGTATATTCAGTAGGTCTGAGAATCGGCTACTATCTATTTTATTTTTTTTGGTCAATATTTTTTTTATGGCAAAACAACGTTTGCGGGGTCAGCTAGTTTCATATAAATGGCTTGAAAATATTAAATGAATAAGATGTATAATAAGATGATAATATTAAATGAAAGTTGCAAAACATTTCTATGCACTAATATAGCCCATGTTTTAAGTTAGTGTCGTAATGACGGCACCATCCTGTATAGTTACACATTCAAAAGGAGCCGAATAAAAAAAACAATAATTAAGTATTTTATAAATTAGTCTATCGCATTCTGTTACAATAATTCAGCGAAAGCACTGTTCGAACATTAAAGGAATTAGGTTAAAAATATATTACGTATCCACAGTGAAATCTCCACAGAGTATACTGACTCACACTCACTTTTAAAGTAGGCTTCCCAACATTACCGGTCTTCTTTTTTTTCACAAAGAACTTTAAACTTTATTTCAAAGCCAGGAAGAGTCGCTTAATGTTCTCGTAAAAGCCTTTGAACACTTAAGTGTACTGAGTTCTTTCCCGGGCTTTTATCAGAATATAAAATACTAGAATGATTTTGTGAACTGGCAACTTAACTCATGAAATGCTTACATACGCCTACCTAAAGAAACGAGATATAAATGTCTGCTACTATTTTCTAATTCTTTTCGCTCTCTGCTTTTGTGAGTTTTTAAATATGTATTCTGAAGACTATTAGACTAAGTTTCAATTAGATTTCAATAAAATTTTTAATTTATTAAGTTAGGTTTCTCCGCAGAAACAGTGAAATGCTTATCACTAACAAAACTTATACTAGAATACTTTTGTGAGTTACATGTATCTAAAATATAAGAAAGCAAGATAAGTTTTTATCATAGTCATTATTCACAAAGAAACACTATAACGCGATAAAATTAATTAGAATAAATATCGATCAATCAATAATAATCATAAATAACTACTAGATTTCAGCAACAATTGTCAAGTATAAAATATTTCAAAAATGTATAATTGAAAAATATTATCTGCAATCTCTGTTTTTATTTTTACACTTTGTTGTTGCTATGCTTATTCAGTATCAAAGAAATGTGTTGTACGTATGCAAACAGTTGTTGTTGTACTTTCTATTCGAGGGTAGGTAGACAACAAATGTAGATTGTAGAAAGTCTTCATGATGGATCCTGTGGCATATATAACACGGACTAGAATTTGCGACAGATAACTAACTCGATATAAAATATAAAATTAAAAATTTTAGGTAACCCCCGACCTCATTAATCATCTATCTAACACCTTCTCATTGAGACTATTGTTATGAGCCCAAACATGCTATATCTGCTGTAAGTTTCTGAAGAATTAAGCATTCCGCAGACTTTTTAATGGTATAAGATCAGCTTAAGGTTAGTATAATAGGTGTGAGTGTAAAAATATTATTATTATTATTATTATTATTATTATTAGTATGTCATGGAAATGTCACCTAAGTGACAGTACACCAAATTTCAAATCAATTCGGCTCTGTGAGAGTTAGTAAAACCCTTTTATCGTGTAGAAAATGAGCTGATAGTCATGAACTGATCTTCATAAATTATAGCTAAGAACCATCCTATCCACGTCACTTTCAAACAAACAAAAAAAACAATTTAAAATCGGTCCATAAGTTTAGGAGCTACGACGCCACAGACAGACACAAAGATACACAGACAGACCCGTCAATCTTATATAACACCCCTTTTGTTCGTCGGGGGTTAAAAAGAAAATTATGTACGTATAATTTGTGTTACATAATTTCGGAGCTAGTAGCCCCCGTGACTTATTTTTTGACACCGTATAAAATTCTGGCTCTCTCGGATTCTTCTTGAATCCGTCGATTGTTTTATTTATTTATTGTGTGACCTAAAAACTGCGCTCTTTATTTCTTTTTCAAACAAATTGAACTTTAAGAGAAGAAGCCTTATAAATTTAAGGTTCTAGGTCACAACGGATTCAACTTTCCAAGTAAACTTGACATCTATTTTTATTTCACAACATAACCTTGATGGTATTGCGAATGAGGTTGAAGTTTTTGGATTTTTTCTAGTAAAAAGTTTTTATAAGGCTTCGTGCTAACAAAGTTTTATGCAATAGGTATTCGAAACTTTCGAGAACATTTGCAATTTCTGGAAAATCAGATTTAAAAACAGAGCTAAATCAATTAGCTCAGATCCCCGTGTCTGGTGTGTAACTTTTACATATAGTTAACAGAGCTTAAACAAGACATTACTAATTATATTTAACCTTTAAAGCAACACCTTGCAGGCACAAGTTTTGAATAGCCTTTGGGGAATCTTACGCGGCTTTACAAATTACACTCGTGACAAATAATATTTGTGATGAAATCGGGGTTAAATATGATAAATTTTAGTACAAAAAAACCACAAGAAAAGGTGCCGAAAGCATTTATAAAACGTTGACATTATCAAGTCACACCATAATTAGACACTTTATTATGCTATGGTTTCCTACAATACCTACCTAAATGCCTAAGTTATGAAAGAGATGAATGCTTTTCAGACTCCCTATATATTTTGCGTAATTATAGCAATATTTTATCGGGATATATTTTTCAATCCTCAGCAAAGGTTTCATAAAAAGATTTTCAAGTATATAAAAGTGTTCTAATTAGTTGAGGACTGACTTTGGCAAGTTGATCTATAGAAAATACAAAATCCTAATTATTCACTTGTTTAATCAATAATAATCAACCTTAAACCAATTAGAAAACTATAACTATTAAATTACTTGAAACTGCGTCAAATTAAACCACGGAAAACACATGAATTGTGCCCCGCCAATTCTGCCAACAATTTATTTAGGGGACTGTAACGGAAAGGCTGGGTTAGTTTTTTTTCATAATGTTATTTTTAATATCAATGCGATTATTTCAACATTCAAGCAGATATATTACACAATCTGAATGTGCATAATGTTATTGAATGATAAAACCCAGTAAGACAATTATCGCAAATAGGCCAAAGTAAAAAAACAGGACGCACAATAATTTACATTGGCCATCAACACCGCTGACATATCTATGCAAGACGTTATTATCATGCTCGACCCGTTTTTTAATCTATACTTGTCCGCGACAGTACACCCAATGTGACTATTGCTATGCCAAAACCTCCCCTATTCCGACGCACGACGAGTTAAGTTCAGGCAAAGGTACAATTGTCGTATCAAATTGTACCCGTAAGCATTAGACACCCTTTCTTTTAAGTTTTGAAGTAATGAATAACCAAATGACTTTATCTAAGGTTATACTTCATCTTCTCGAATTTATTGATCATATGACAAATAAATTAATCAGTATTACATTATATTTACATTATATTACATTTTTTATGTTTGTAGGGATTATTATTATACTCGTAATAGGCTTATGAACTTGTTGAAAAAAATAATTAATCTATATTATACATTTCTTGAGCCTCTGAATTTTTTTAAAAAACTAATACTCTGTAAGGTATTACTTGCTTATTATTACTCTAAATTGGAGATATATCTGTAAAAACTTTTTAATTAAAAACGAAAAAAACCTAAAGTATTACAACTTACAAATATATTTTTCCTCACAGCCCGCCAAATCGGACACATGACTCGCTAAGCCTGCAACTAAAAAAATTCAAGATGGTGGACACACAACACTTCTGCCTGCGGTGGAACAACTACCAGAGCAGTATCACGAGCGCATTCGAGAACCTTCGGGATGACGAGGACTTCGTTGACGTCACGCTGGCATGCGACGGAAAGAGCCTCAAGGCGCACAGGGTCGTGCTATCGGCGTGCAGTCCATATTTTAGAGAATTATTAAAGGTAAGCAAATTTATGACTCGCAATAGTAAAACAACATTATTGTCGAATTGGGATGTTGCCTAAGTTTCAATATGGCTCTGTTTTTCACAAATTAGGAAAATATACGCTACTGTTAGCCATAAAAACAATTCAAATTTAAAATATATGGAATATTGTTGATTTTGTACTGTTTAGAAAATTTAAAAAATAGCCTTATTTTTTTTCAAAAGTTATTAAAAATGATAATGGTATTAGATTGCTGACATCAATTAAAACAACTATTATTATGACAACTATTAATAGAAACATACCTAATATATAGTTATTATCAATTTTGTCAGCATGCCCATACATTTCTTAGTAATATGGGAACATGTGACGTCACCTGTTCCGTAGATTTTCTATGGAGCGTTTTTGGACGACGCGCCGCAACACATTAAACATACCACTATATCTGTGAAACTATTGATCTTAGACATACTATCTCTTTTGCAATATTACTTTATGAGTTATAAACTTCTTATTTATGAAATAAAAAAAAAGTTGTCAACTACCCTATTGCAACAGTGAAACAATAAAATATACAGGGTGGTGCTGTCAATACGACAATAAATTAAAACATGGGCTATATTAGTTCATAGAAATGGATGGCCACTTTCAAATATATTTTTTTTCTACAAAGCACGACCAATGACTGCTGACACTGCTCTAGCCGCCTTCACCTTGCCGGCTCGAAAGGTGCTTTTTCACGCTTCTTTTGAAGGAACCCATGTTATAGGAAGGAGGGAACACGTGTGCTGGCAAAGAATTCCAAGTTCTGGAATTACGACAAAGAAAAGAGCTACTAAATTTCTTTGTACGTGATATTGAGGTAAAAAAAGGGGTTGTTGGGGTAAAATATCTTATTCATTTGATGATTTCATGACATTTGTATGAAATAATATAACACTGGCTGAATTATTTCATTGAAATATCCTGAAAATATTTAATGAATAAGATGTTTTTGAAAATGGGAAACTATTTCTATGAACTAATAAAGCCCATATTTTATTTTATTCTTGTATTGACGGCACCACCATACCTACTATAATTTGAAAATAAAAAAAAATCATGGCTCGGTTTTTTTTTCAAATTTTATCCATATTGTATCCTTTAACTATCTTAATTTTTAGTAATAGAATATTAAATAAAGAAACTAACCAAGCGTAAGAAAAACTCGATGAAAATACAAATAAATACATTTCATTAAAGGGGCATGTAAATACTTACTTATTTTATTAAAATTACGAAAAAAATAGTTTATTTTAAGTACGGAACCATGAAGACATCAACGCGTGCTGATATAGACTTTCATATTTAACGAACAGCATTAAATAAAAACATAATTACTTTACCAAACTGGAAAAAAATATATTTTGTAATGTTTATCATAGGAAACGGTGAAATAATTTCTAACAGAAAATAATAATAAAAAACAAAAATTTTGTTTATAAAAGAGTATTAAAAACTAAATACCAAAAACAAAATGACTTGGGTAACATTTCTAAGAATAAAAAAAGTTTTCAAAATTTGTCAGGTGTGGGACTCGAACACCACGCACCCTCTCGGGTACCAGTGTTTAAAACTGGCGCCTTAGACCACTCGGCCAACCTGACTTATAGTGGCGTGACGAAACTACTTAATGAATGCCGCGAACTTGATTTCACGCTGATTCTACGTCATAAGTTTAATGCGTACGCACATTATCGTAGTTAACAGTTACTATCGAAATATTTCATAAAACATAGCTGATAAGAAAACGTTTTAGAGTAAAGTATTACTAGTTTTTGAATAAATCTCTATACCTTTATACAAAATGCATCGTCTGTCAGACTGACAAGTCTGTCTGCTTGTACGCTTCTTACGTAAGAACTACTGAATGAATTTTGATGCAATTTTTACTGTAAGGTAGAGAGTTTTTAATAAAGGTTTTAGGCTACGCTTCACTCCGCTGTGGTCGTACAGAGCGACAAAGAGTCTAAGTAAAGGCAAACACTAGCTTACGCGACTAAACGTCATTAAAAAAATGTAATTTTTAAAAAGGCTTACAGAAAAGTCGATGATAGCATGTATCTGTTTGTTAAAACCCACAGTAACCATTTTATACAAAAGGAAGTTATTAATTTAAGCAATTGAAATTACCCAGTTTACGAAAAGCTTAGCAGTATTTCTAGCATAGTAGAAAATTAGTCGCCTATTTATAAATTTTCTAAGGAGTCTTACGAGGCTTATAAAAATAATATTTATAAATAATAAGGTAACTATTTTGTAACAGTGTTGAATGTATACACATACTGGACATTGTCCTAAAATCCTTTTATTCCTACCTACCCCTAACCTCTAAAGTTTCACCTGTCACTAAATAGTTGATATTCCGTTTGAAAGGCTTATCTAAAAATTATTCGTTTAAACAACATAAAAAATGTACGATAGCCCGACACCGCTAAGCCATTAAAACTGCGTTGGATTCGGTTGGAACTCCATGAATTCGTTATTCGGGTGACCGGTGGCCATTTTAATAAATCAACTTTTATACAGATGCTACATCCAAATTGATACATTCGGGAGTTTTACCCCTTTTTTCCGCGTCACAGATCACATTTCAAATGGTTTTAGAGGCTTTCAGTGATGAAGTGAAGGCAATTTGGTGTCATAGCTTATGCACTACTTTTATACCATAATAGTGGCAAACCAGCATATTACTATGACCCGTGATGATAATAGCGGTTACCGTAGCCAGGCCTATAGACGCTCGTAGCACCTTGAGCACTACTCACGCGTTGCTAACGTAGCTCCTTGGGCACTACTCACGCGTTGTTACTGTAGCCTATAAACGCTCGTAGCACCTTGGGCACTACTCACGCGTTGGTAACGTAGTCTATAGACGCTCGTAGCACCTCGGGTACTATTTACGCGATGGTAACGTAGCCTATAGACGCTCGTAGCACCTCAGGTACTGCTCACGCGATGGTAACGTAGCCTATAGACGCTCGTAGCACCTCGGGTACTACTCACGCGATGGTAACGTAGCCTATAGACGCTCGTAGCACCTCGGGTACTACTCACGCGATGGTAACGTAGCCTATAGACGCTCGTAGCACCTCGGGTACTGCTCACGCGATGGTAACGTAGCCTATAGACGCTCGTAGCACCTCGGGTACTACTCACGCGATGGTAACGTAGCCTACAGACGCTCGTAGCACTTTAGGCACTACTCACGGGTTGTTACTGTAGCCTATAGACGCTCGTAGCACTTTAGGCACTACTCACGCGTTGGTAACGTAGTCTATAGACGCTCGTAGCACCTCGGGTACTACTCACGCGATGGTAACGTAGCCTATAGACGCTCGTAGCACCTCAGGTACTGCTCACGCGATGGGAACGTAGCCTATAGACGCTCGTAGCACCTCGGGTACTACTCACGCGATGGTAACGTAGCCTATAGACGCTCGTAGCACCTCGGGTACTACTCACGCGATGGTAACGTAGCCTATAGACGCTCGTAGCACCTCGGGTACTGCTCACGCGATGGTAACGTAGCCTATAGACGCTCGTAGCACCTCGGGTACTACTCACGCGATGGTAACGTAGCCTATAGACGCTCGTAGCACCTCGGGTACTGCTCACGCGATGGTAACGTAGCCTATAGACGCTCGTAGCACCTCGGGTACTACTCACGCGATGGTAACGTAGCCTACAGACGCTCGTAGCACTTTAGGCACTACTCACGGGTTGTTACTGTAGCCTATAGACGCTCGTAGCACCTCGGGTACTGCTCACGCGATGGTAACGTAGCCTATAGACGCTCGTAGCACCTCGGGTACTACTCACGCGATGGTAACGTAGCCTATAGACGCTCGTAGCACCTCGGGTACTACTCACGCATTGTTACCGTAGCGTATAGACGCTCGTAGCACTTTAGGCACTACTCACGCGTTGTTACTGTAGCCTATAGACGCTCGACTACTCACGCGTTGTATGCCCTGTAAAAAACAAAAGAAAGAGTTATGTGAACACCATAGGAGACATGTCCCAACATAAAATATGCACGATCGCCCGGAGACAAGTCAAACATAAAAATCGCTTCTTAACAACAATCGCAACTTAGTCACTAAAGGAACATCCTTATGGAAATGGTTTTTAAACATACAAGGCGTTACAAAAATACCCGTTGAGCTGAAAGGGTGTGTAAGGGCTCTTTGTGTAGAGTTCATTGCAAATATACGACCACCGAAGTATAAACATTATTACTTGCCGAAAAAATAATTATTTTTGATTACAAAATAAATTCATCGACATTGAAGCGCGGCTCTTATAACATTACTCTTGCCAGGCGACATTACCTCCGGAAATCTCAGACAAAATTTCTATGACATTACCAGCAGATTACTAGTGTTATGACATTTATTTGTTTAACAATTAATGTACACAACAATAAAATAATTTTTGTAAATTGGTTTTAATTATGAGTTTCCGATAAAGTTTTTTTTTGGTTATTTTGTAACATCTCCGTATAAATCCGTATTTTGTACAGTCAACAGAACAGCCCCCTTATTCTCAACTGTCGGAAAGAATTCGAATTTCGAAAACTCTATACCTGTCACTTTTTATCGCGCGGCGTCAAAGCGAGACGGCATGTGACTTTACGAATCGAATCCGTGATCCGACAGTTGAGAATAAGGGGGCAGGTCTCATAAATTGCTCTTACATAGAACTACACTGGAAAAAAGTTACCTAAATACAAATGAACATTTAGCTACCTGTAAGTTAAATAAAAGTAATATCGGTATATAGTAATATAATAATAAAAGTAATAATATTTACTAGGTGGTAGACCCATATGTAGGGTCGCCTGGGTAGGTACCACCGCCTTTCTTATTTCAGCCGTGAAACAGTTCGCTGTGTTTCGGATTGAAGGGAAAGGTAGCCAGTGTAATTACTGGGCATGGACGGCATTTCATCTTAGGCCTCAGGATGACAACGCACCTGCAATATCAAGTACTTTTCCTTGTTATTGCAGGTGTCTATAGGCGGCGGTAACCGCATACCACCAGGTGGGCCGTCAGCTTGTTTGTCATCTAGTTGTATAAAAAAAAAATCGTTTGATAATTTAATAATTTCTTGACATTTCTATATTTCATACAAATGCCATGAAACTATCAAATGAATAAGATCTATTTGAAAGTGACAAATCATTTCTTTGAACTAATATAGCCCATGTTTTAATTTATTGACGTATTGACGGCACCACCCTGTATACTATAATTAATTGTCGTATTGACGACACCAGCCTGTATAATATTACCGAAGTAGTTTTTTTTCAGACGTGCCCATAATCATAGCGCACTTTGCCACTTCTGTATCCACTGTGTTTCTAACCAGCCTTAACCTACTGATGTCTTCCTCAGTCGACACCATGCAAGCACCCCGTGATCGTGCTCCAAGACGTGGCCTTCACGGACCTCCACGCCCTCGTGGAGTTCATCTACCACGGCGAGGTGAACGTCCACCAGAGGAGCCTGTCCTCCTTCCTGAAGACGGCGGAGGTGCTCCGGGTCTCCGGCCTCACGCAGAACGAGGATGTGCAGGTGGTTAGTCTCATGCTCAGGCCAATGATAGAACAGAGCTATAATTAACATCTGCAACCTGCCCCCTTTATCTTTTTCATGTCATATTTTAATGTAACCAATTTAATTTAGAAAAGTATTTGAGCAAGAAAAAACATTTATGTCCGGGCCGGGGACCGAACCCGCGATCTCTTTTGTTCGAAGTATCTTTAAACATATAAGTATAACATAATGTTTGATAAAATTATAGACCAGTGAACTAGTTTGAAATTTTATATTATTATTTAGTTAGCAAGAGTTGTTGAAAACCCTTTTTTTGGCTTACGTCATTAGACATGTTTTTTTAGGAATTTTTAAAATACATTTCATGCATCTTTCATAGTTGAAAATAAAGTTAATAAAATAATAAAAAAATCCTGCTAACGATTCGAATACTAAGTTCTATCGATTATAAAGATATATAGGAACTTAATAGTTCCCATATATCTGTATAATCAATAAAGCTTAGTAGATATTATAATCGTTAGCAGGAATTTTATATAATATTTTTATGACAAATCCTACATTTACCATCCATTATCCACATCCATTCCATTTCCTTCATTTTTATTTTTCTTATTTTATGTAGGATTTGTCATAAGAGAGAAGACTTGATTGAAACACATGATGATTCTAAAGTGCCTATATTTCAACAGCCGCTGCTGCAGACAGTGCGCGCAGCCAGCACGGCGCCCTCCCCGCACACGCCGCCCCACCCCGCCCACACGCCCCACCCCCACACACCCAGCTACTCCGAGAAACTCGAAGAAGCGCTCACAATCCCCAACAGTATGCAGAATATCATGCGCCGCATACCCCTGCCCCCGCGCCGCATGAGCCGATCCGCCGACAACTCCCCTGACGTCATCAAGCGCCCGCGCCACGACAATAACAACACGGAACAGCCACAGATACACGACTTCTCAACTAAGAACCATTCATTGGTGAACAACACTCGTGCGCATGAGTCCGGGAATAATGGAAACGGAATCTCGAACAGCAGCTCCTCGCCGTCACCTCGCCTGATGGATGAGGTCAAAAACGAGCCCTTGGACATGATCTGCGTGCCCAACGCCGACATCGACCGCTGCACGGACGACACGCCGCCGCACTCGCACCACAGACAACTTGTGAGTTGGTAAAATTCAACCATTTTGTTTTTGGATGCTATCTTGGAAAAGCAAAAACAATTTACACATTACGAATAAAGAAAGAAAACGATAAAAAAAATATATGCTCCAGGCGGGATTCAAACCCGCGTTTCCTGATGTCCGGCCAGACGCGATTACCACTACGCCACCAAAGCATTAGGTATAAACTGCTGATTCTCGCCTGGAGCATATATATTTTTTTCATCTATTTCTTTCTTTATTTGTAATTGTTACGATAAAGTAGGCGTTTAAACGCATCAAAGACATTAAAATGCAATTTACACATTTTACAATAAGTTTACGAAACATTACTTCTTATAAACATTACTTCAACAACCTATATTGAATTATTCACTACCTACTTTCATTAAAATACATTCTCCTTAAACATGAAGCTATTTAAAAGAAAGGTATCATAAAATTGCATTGATTACCTAAACTTATACCTACACATAGATAGACGTACAATCGACTGCACATGAATTTCAATACCATGCAGTTTTATTATTAGAAAATATTTTACGACATACCTTATCATTGCACATAAGTAATCAAATAAAGCTTTAAAATATAAATATAAATGATTTCTTTTTAAAATATGTCTAAAATCACTAATATAATTCACATAAAACATTATATAAAATCTATCAAGGTAGGTAGCAATCATTTCATTCAATAAGTTATCACTAGTTTTGCATTCCCCGAACGACCTTGTCAATACCTCGTAGAGACGAACCGTCTACCGCATCTAATACCGGGAACTACCGAGAGTCGTATGACGGGCTTATGTCGGTCACATGACACTGCGGAACTACATTAATGTAAGTTAGATATGTCAAGTGACTATTCTATGATTAATGGTTTAGTAGGTATGTACCACCGCCATTATACGGGAATACAGGATATGTTTAGATAAAATCATAGCTGGTCAAATCGTTTGTTTTGGAAATCTTGTTATCTTCTAAGTTAAAATGTGTGAGTTACATGATTCTAAAAATACTTACACCATTAAAATATTTTTGTAAATACAGTAAAAAATGGATTATTGAAATCTAACACCATTGTATTAAATAAAAAAAAATCAAATTGCAGCTATAGCAGATTAGTTTTTTTTTAATTATTAGGGAGTATTTTCGATAATCTTATAAAGTACAGAACATTCTTCATGATACAACTTTTTAATGTTAAATAAAAGTAACAAATATTTTATCAGAAAACTGTTTTTCTGACCATAGATTAATTCAGAGTACTTCTAATTCGACACTCGTCTCGAATTAAAACTTAGTTGAATTAATGTAGTTGAATCAGACAAAACCTAAACTTATCTGAATATTACCGCGCCACATTTATTTCAGCATATTACAGTGCAAGCCTTCATAATTTGTTGCCGACTATTACTATCTATGTATTAAACAAATAATATCAACTTAATTGAGGAACCAAGTAGCATTGAGAATGACAAAATTTATTAAGAACACAAAACTTTAGTTTTAATTTCAAACCGACCAAAAATTTTAAAATACTGTAAAACTTTTTTATGAGCGGCATTATTTTATTTTACTCTAAAGGCATTTATATTCATAACAAATCCAGGAGCCTTGGTTACTTTGAAACACACTTTTTGTCTCACTCTCATAGAAAAAAACTCCATTTCAAAGTTAGATTGGCATACTAACTTTAATAGTTGATGAGACTCCAACTCGGCTAATACCAACATTTCTAATTTGATTTGTGTGGAATGACCGAGTTTTATATTGACTACGAACTTTAGTCGCGACTTTAAACGAGGACGTAAAAAGCTTAGTTAAGAAATAATTTTTGTGTGAGACGAAACCTTTTTACATATCTCATAATATACCATCTTAAATAACGAATAAAAACTAAAGTCAAAATGAGTAGTCTAATAGTTATTTTCACGAGCAATACATATTTTAAATAAAACCACTTTACCTTTTTAGATAACTCGTGTTTGATTTGATAGATGTTACTTAGCTAACTAAGTAATTAACTACCTGTGGTGCTCCTTTGACCACGATCGCAATAAAGTAATCAAATAGCCGGGTATAAAGATCTAATAGTGTAACATTATTTATTTATTATGTTTATTATTAAACACATGATAAGTTTTAAAAAGGTAATCATATTCCGGTAAACTGGTTATATTTCAAATCAAACAGTTCGCTGTGTTTCGGATTGTAGGGAAAGGTAGCCAGTGTAGTACTGGGCATGGCCGGCATTTTCATCTTAGGCCCCAGGATGACAACGCATCTGCAATATCAAGTGATTTTTCCTTGTTACTGCAGGTGTCTATAGGCGGCGGTAACCGCTTACCATCAGGTGGGCCGTCAGCTTGTTTGTCATCTATTTGTTTAAAAAAAAAACATAAGTCAAAACTTTAGATACTCATAGATGACTAAAAATAACGTATTTTGTGATAAACATCTTATATTTATATGCATAAGTTTTGTATATGCATATAAAGGTATAAGAAATATACTAAATAAATATGCAAACAATTGTGACTCGTGAACAAATACTCGTACTCATCATATAAACATCTGCCCCTACCGGGATTCGAACCCGGGACCCCGACGCAATAAGCTGTATAGTAAGGGGTACAGAGTTACAAACCACTCGTGCAGCCGGTCGTCATAATATTTGTACTAGTGTTCAAAATACATGTTTTAGAGAGTTATGAATTTTATTAACATTAAATTTTATTTAAAGGAATATTAAGTTATGCCCGGTAACTATGGGTGGTAGGTCTATATGTAGGGTCGTCTGGGTAGGTACTGTTTCCCGGCTGAAATAAGAAAGGCGGTGGCCTTTCTTATTTCAGCTGGGAAACAGTTCGCTGCGTTTTGGATTGAAGGGAAAGGTAGCCAGTGTAATTACTGGGCATGGACGGCATTTCATCTTAGGCCCCAGGATGACAACTCACCTTCAATATCAAGTGATTTTTCCTTGTTATTGCAGGTGTCTATAGGCGGCAGTAACCACTTACCATCAGTTGGGCCGTCAGCTTGTTTGTCATCTAGTTGTATAAAAAAAAATAGATTTATCTGACATTTTCACAGATTAATTACGTGAAATAATTTCTAACACGAAACAAGAAACACATACACGACAATCCGTCAAAGATTAGGCAACGGTCAAAACAAGACTTTAATACCTACAAATCGTGTCCTCAGGGAGGAGGCCCGCCATCGCGCGGGAGCTCTGCCGACGCCGATGACCGTACACCTCCTCCACAGCTGCCGCCGTCGCCGTTCGTGCCGCCATCTGATACAAAATTCCCGCCTTATCCATTCAGCATGGGGCCGTTGACTGATACAAGTTTGTCTGGTAAATATTTTGTTGCTTTCTAATAAATGTATTGTTGTAGAATGGTTAACATACTAATGAATGATATTTATTGAAGACATTGCTGCAAGTTTGTGCTTTGTAATACTAATATAGGTGTTCCAATTACCATTTTAAGATATCTCATAAAAAATCCTTCAATTGTTTTCTAAAGAATAAAAAAAAGAAAAAGGTCGTGACGTGATTTGAAGGTTCTATAGACCTCTAGATTTCAGGCCATATAATATTATCATATATGGGCTATGTTTTGGAACTACTAATATTAATATTACGTATAGGTTATTTGTGTTATACAGACCCGTATTGAATGAATGTATAGATATTTATTTAGAAAATGAGTCGCTTCAGAATGCATAAAGGAGTGCCTGAATAATTGCAGGTCTGCCGAACCCTCTGGTCCCCGACAGCATGGCCAGCACTTCACAAGGTGAGTTGCGGCTTGTTTAGCAACAAGTTTATTTTATGCATTACCTACATATATTGAAACAAACGATATTTTAATGCACTGTCTGTCGTATGCCACCATCACCGCTTCCTCTCTGCTCTGTCATTTTTAGGTTTATATATCATTATATTAGGTTTTATATTTTTTAAAAATGTATGAGGCAATTATCACGTGATCTATTATATATTATATTTATTATAATTATATATTACTTTAACCTCTGTACATGTCTTCATTTGTGCTCTGTGTTCTGTATCAATTATTAATGTTTAGCTTTTTTGTGTTTTGGTTCGATGGAGACGAGTAGGTGTTAAATGTTTCATTTAAATATTAATTTGAAAAAGATATCTAATGAGTATCAGCTTTTTTGTTCATCGCGTTGATCATTGAACCAAAATGCATTGTGGCGTGCATGTTTATTGTAACTGTAACATTAGATTATTGTATACTATACAGGAAGATATGCTAGCTTGTTTTATAGATGTGACTTGGTTGTGTGCTAGGCAACTCCCTCACTCCCAGTCTCCAACTTAGGTTATATTTTGTTTAACTTAATTTTTTAATAACTTTTCGTTTCTTTTCTCTTTCTCGTTTATTTTATTTTCAACCATTCCAGTAACTTCTAATAAATACCTAAAATAAATCATGATCGCACTCTGTAACGTAAAAACCCAATTGGCTGTAAATTGTTAAAAAAATAAAGTAAATAACCTATGTGAAATGAAACAATGAATGAAAAACAAAAGAAGAAATTTCAAAATTCGTTTCCAAGAAACTCGATCGCTGGTCGGATTCCGGATAAGTTTTATTTACTTTTGCGAAGCATAGCGGATCCCATGAATCATTCTTGTTTCTAAATAAGCTCTCAAATTACCATTAATCGCATTGTCTTGGGAAAAATAGCATGTAAAATAATCATTCAAGATTTAGACAATGGTAATTTAGTAAAATGGTATCGGTTTATTTAAAAATACGCTCAATTATATCATTGAAGAAATATTAACACTTTTGTTGAAGACATTCGAAACTGCACTCACGAGCGGGAGCCCGGTTGTTATGACAACACGGCGACCCATCACCCATTATCAAGCTTTTCCGAGCTGTCTCTAGTCAAGCGAGTAGGCACCGAGCAATGTATTGCGTTACTAATACCGCTTCGCATTTATACGGCGCGACGGATGGCTATCATCAAATGTAAAGGGGGGTGGCGGTGCTTAAGTTGAGAGAGGCTACGATATGGAGAGTGCATTAAAAGTGCGTTCGGAAGCTTCGAAGGGGTTAACTGCTTGTGTTGTGACCAGGTGGCGCCCGCACCCCCCAGGAAGATTACCGATGCGAGCCCTGTAACAAGAGCTTGTCCTCCCTGACGCGGCTCAAACGGCATATTCAGAATGTTCACATGCGACCGTCCCGGGAGCCCGTGTGTAACATATGCCGGCGGGTATACTCCAGCCTGAACAGCCTCAGGAACCACAAGTCCATCTACCACCGCAAGCAGCAGCAACCGCCCGCCTCGCAGGCGCAGGGACCTTACTTCCCCGTCAACTGACGCCGCCGCCACTCTGTGCCATACGCGCCCGCGCTCGCAACCGCGCACGCGCCCGCGTTCACGCTCGCGATGCCATTACAAGAAAATAAGCTGCCATCCTAACCACCTAAACGCCATACTCTTGCCCGTAGACCTGTGTTAAGTTAAACGAACTGTAACGCGATATGTTCCTAACATTTGTACATAGCATAGTTATACATGTACTTGCATGCGCATCGCAGACTTCTTTATATATCGTATCGTATATATAACTCGCTCATAACCGACGCGCGAGCGTAGGCCGGCGTCTTGCCGGCGCTACGCTCGAGCTCGCCTCTATGGAACCAATTGGGACATCTTTGATCGGTACACACATAACCACCAACTATTAAATTAACAAGCGCATTAGTCAAATTTAAATCGAGAACACGTCGAATTGCCTCTGCAGGTTTTATAGTTTGTGCCAATTGGTTCCGTCGATATGGGACCCTTTGGATGCGGTCGCAGCGGTGTGGGTTGGCGTTGACTAATGCGCTAATGTTGGTTGTTATGTGTGGCGCAGTGGGCCCGCTGGGCGCGGGGCACCGCTGCGAGGTGTGCGGCAAGCTGCTGTCCACGCGGCTCACTCTCAAGCGGCACACCGAGCAGCAGCACCTGCAGCCGCTGCACTCGGCGCGCTGCTCCCTCTGCCACAAGGTGTTCCGCACGCTCAACTCGCTCAACAACCATAAGAGCATCTACCACCGTCGCCAGCGCGCGCTGCCGCAGCCGCAGCCGCAGAACCTCACCACCGATGGCAAGATCAATCCCCCCCATAACATCGACTTCTACAAGTTCAAAGATCAGTTCAACGTCTAAACAGATGCGACTCTCCGGTCGATTCTCATTTGATTTTACCTACTTTAATTTTTATTATTTTTTTATATCTCGCGGGATTCGTTGATATATTTTACGTTGATACTTTAAGGTTTATTATTAAAGAAAAGAATAAATATTTATTTTCTATTTTAGTGAGCTTTGAACTTGTAAAAGGATCTTAGGTAGGGTCGACCATGACAGCCGGCGGCCTGCGCTCGGCGCGGCCTCTGACGACATTCCACTCCTGAGCGGGGCGGCAGATCGGTCTCTATATTGTTATATACTTTGAAATACAAAATCTCCGATCTGGTGGACGCCCTCGTGTGCAATACTGCGGTACGTGACAATTCCTGAATTTTACACTATGTTTAATGTGTGACAATAAGGCGAAGAGAAAAAATATTTTGAGAAAAGATGAAAAATCTTGGTGCTGTAAATTAATATATTAGGCTTAAATTTATAAAAAATGGAACAGTGTTCGATTAAGTAACAAGAGAGGCATATTGTTTTTAACGTTGTGTTCATTATTCGGCGTTTTGCAATTTTATTTATTCTGTAATTTACCTTCATGATCTCACTTTTAGATATTTATACGAGATTACTAAAAATTATTTAGAAAAAAAAACTATTAAAATTATTAAACTTAAACTAAACAGATATATTGGCTTATGAGGCTTTTTTCAAATTTACTTTACTATATTTAGGTGTTTGTTCATTTCAATTTAAGACTGACCAAAGCACCAATAGACCAGAATTTTAAAAAATAAAAATAATAAATATTTTTTGTCATAATTGACCCGCAGCACTGTCACAGATAAATAACCCGGACTATTACAATAGACAATCAAAGAATCAGGACATACAAATAAAACAGCAACCAGTACACACCTAACACACCACAGATAAAATTATTTTTTTTACTAAGGCTTATATTGTTGAAGTCTATTTTTTCTTGCTATTATTATAAGATTCTCGATTCATCGGCTTGTATGCTTCGATAGCCGTGTTGACAACTATCGCCGTACTATGCACAAAAATAGCAATGTTAATCGAAGTGAATCAAAAGGTGCCATTTTAAGCGAAGAATATGGCTATATTATTATACTTTACTTTAGTAAATTTTAGTTACTTTTTCAAACTTTAGTTATAAAAAAATACACTTTGTGTTCGTTTCTTATTATTATTGTTTCGTTAAATTCCCTTAGCTATTAGGGTTTAATTCAATACTATTTTGTTATTTTACAAACTCAGAAATACTTTGTACATTTACCATTTTCACAATTTGTTGCTATTTCGTTGTAAAATTATGTAATAAAATTACACATAATTATTATTATATTATATAAACATAAATAGGTAATAGTATATAAAAGTTTTTAACAATTCTCAGTGTTAAATGTTCCTAAATTTGAACAGTGTGAATTTTTTAACAAACTCTTAAAAAAATAATGGAAAAAAACATTAAATTCGAAGTCAATGTTTTTATGGATTTTTTGCTTGCCATAAATAGTCGTAAATACTGTAATTATGGATAGCTCAACTTTAGCTAGTGTTAGTTGAATAGCTCGCAGGAGGCTGGGCGACAAGCCCGCAGTGTAAAGTTGGGGCATCTATAGATCCAGGTCGTAATGTCCTTCCGTTGTAACTTTATCTAGTTCAATATACATCACTACAATATAATTATACTCGACATTTAAGTCGTATAAATCACTACCAATTGTTATATTTCTTTTACTAATAGCAATAAGAAATCTTAATTGTAAATGTAAGCACATAATTTATTGTAAAACAATAGATATCCTTTAAGTAATATTAGTGCCTGCTTTACGACTTTATGATTGTGTTCTTATTGAAAAAAAAGACATATTTTGCGTAAACTTCTAAATATTTAGAAGTAGTGTTTGAAACACTTATTACTTAGTAATTGAGTGCTTTATATACTTTAATAACTAACAACTACAAGAGGCTTCCTAAAATAAATTTTAATGCTATATATTTTGTAAGATTCTGTTGTTATTGCTAGATACATAAACGCTTAGCCAGTACTATTGTTTAGTTATTTAGTAAGCTTGGTCACTCGATTGGAAGACTAGTGTTTTGGTGCTAAATTGGAATAATGTTCGAGATAAAAATAAAAAATCTAAGTCGGAAGGAAAATTCGAAAATACAATCTAAATTTGTAACTTTCACAACATTCCGTATGAGAAATGAAAATGTTAAGTTTTTATTTGCAACAAATGTTTCAGAGTAATCTTGTAGGATTGTTGTTTTTGTCTAGTAATTTAGAAATAGAATTTTTTCTTGTTAATTTGGGTTTGGGAATTAAGTTAGTTGACTAACTAGGAGTAAGATTTATCTGAATTCATATAGATAATAGCTTATACGTGTTTAATTTACGATTATAGGGATGTGCTGCCTCGGCAGTACGGTCATTATTTGGCTAGAGCCCCGCATGGGCAGAAGGGAGTTTGTTTAGCGAGTCTTGTCTTTTTAAAAAGCCAAAATTAATAAGCGCTATAGACTGATTAGAGTAAGATGCGTTTGAATCGTACACTATTAGGCGTATTTTATAGATAAAAAAATATGTACATTATTTACTAAATTAATAATTTTATAAAAATTATTCGCTGGGAAAGCAATGATCAAAGGAGCGATAATATTTCATTTGGTATTAGTCAAAATTGACTTGTGATTGACATGATCTTTCGTTAAAGTGGTAGGTGGTAAGCAATGGGATCTCAGCGGCCTGGGGCCGGAGTTTAATGGGCGAGAACTACACCGTGTTCTAAGGAGCAGAACACATCCCTGTCAAACTACATTAGTTAGTATCTTAGCAAGTTTAAGACTGTTTCTGTGACCTGTTTAAGTTTTTTATCTTTCTAACTTGTTAAGGATAATTCTTTCACCGCACGCTCGCGTGCTCGACTTTATTCAATGTGTTCTTTTTACTTCTTGTTGGCATTTTTACTTATTTTATAAGGAATCTAAATTAATTTATTGGTTGTTGTATTGAAATTTTATATTTTTTTTTCTTAAATTATTGTTCTACTGTCCGTAATTTAGTAGACACTTTTTGTTGACAATTGGCCTCTGTGTAATGCAGTCCATTAGATTATTAAGTTTAATTTCACTAAAACTATGTGCCAAAAATATTGCGATGTTTATGTTTTTTGTCTTCCACTTTGAGAGCGATTCGTGAACTAAACGCCAAAACATAACGAATCAATGGGCTGCACATCGACGTACTATAGCTATACCTAGGCAGCCTAAGGGCTCACATCACACATTATAATTATATATAAATAGTTCTTTTCTTTCTTACTTTTATTAAAGATACTTGACGTAACTACTCATAAAATGTAATGTAATCGTTAAACCGAACTTCATAAATCCTAATATTGATGATAATGGCGTTTTTAATAAAAACAAATATATAAAAATATACTGCCAGTTTTATTGTACCATCCGCACACACCGCCCCTGTCCGTCTGTCCGTCTGTCCGTTTGTTTGTTTGTGTATCACCACCGCCCGTACTGACATCGCCCGAGCGCACTCTACGCTCCGTATTCTTTGAGCACGCTTCGCACACGACATAGTTTCTGCCTATTATTTATTTTCCGCCACTTCTGCATGTCGTTTGTTCTATAACACTCACGGCCATGTAGCTTTGCCATCATTTTTATTTATTTATTTTTATTTTTTTCTCTTACATTATTATTTATTTTTGTTTCATTTTAGTTTTAATTATTGTTTTATGTCACAGTTGATTTCACCCGGTTGAGTTTGCAATGATTAGCGCCCGGATAGGACGTGTAGTCGCGTGCGGGGCCCGCCCCCACATTTGTTTTGTTTCTTTCGATCTGTTTACAGGTAAAAAGTTATTCTCGTGTTCGCTATGCGGGAAGGTTCTATGCTCAAAGGCCTCGCTGAAGCGGCATATCGCAGACAAGCACGCCGAGAGGCAGGAGGAGTACCGTTGTACCATATGCGAGCGGGTGTACTGCTCCAGGAACTCGCTGATGACGCATATTTACACCTACCACAAGTCGAGACCCGGGGAGACCGAACAAATTCGGTTTTTTTAGTGACTACTTGCACGGAGCTGGCGACTGCGGCAGTGCTCTAGCAAAGAGAACCACCAGAGCAACGCCGCTAGCACCCACCCAGGTTAGCCCCTTCATTATAGCGACGCGCGCTAACACCAACGAACACTCAGTTAGGGAGACAGGTCCTTACACTTTATTTCTTATACTTTTATTTCAATGATTTCAATTTTATTTTCCGTTGTCACCCGAGCCGAGCCCCTCCCGTCGGGTTTTGACGTTGTTGTGTTGCTTGGAGCATGCTTCTATCATTTTTGTTATCACGTGTTTCTGTGTCATTGTGGTTGAGAGAATTTCCTAAGACTTTTGAATATTATGAGAACTCGTGATTACTGTGTAGTTAGTCAATGTGTACAGTGCATACTATTTAGCATAATAATAACCTTGTTGCCACCTCATACATTCTATGCTACGTTCGTGGTGAGCGCGCCGAGCGAGCCAATAAAGCGTGTTTACCGTTTCAGCGCCGCCGCTCCGCATGCCGCCGCCGACCGCGGGCGGCATCAACGAGCCGCAGGAGTGTCCGTACTGCCGCCGGACATTCTCTTGTTACTATTCCCTGAAGCGGCACTTCCAAGATAAGCACGAGCAGTCGGACACGCTTTACGTGTGCGAGTTCTGCCACCGGCGCTACCGCACCAAGAACTCGCTGACGACACACAAGAGCCTGCAGCACCGCGGCTCGAGCGGCATGCTGAAGCGGCTGCTGAAGACGTCGGCGCTGCACTCGGCGCTGGCGCCGGCGCCGCACCTGTTCGACCTGCCGCGCGAGCCGCAGCTGCCGCCCGGCCTGCAATGACCGCAGCCCACGGCCTGAACACCTCCCCCCCGCCCCGGCGCCCGGCGAGACCCCCTCAGTGCAATACGGACGATGCCAAAACATGCCGCGTTCTAATCGTATTATAATTAGGAAAATATTCACGTTAGGTTAATTACTTAAACAGTATTGTCGCCGTAGACGCCGCCGCCGCCCGGGCTCCAGCCCTGGCGCCGGCGCCCGGGCGGGCCGCCTTCCGGGCGCTCACCGTGTTCAATGTGACAATGTAATCCAGAGCAATACTAAAGTATTAATGTATCTAGTACTGCCAAAATAATGCCAACTGTATTATAAAGATGATACAATTTTTGAATTACACTTTTCGAAAAATGTCTAGTGTCAAATTAGATTCGGTAACTGTACAAAAAGAAGCGTACAAATTTTAAACAGTAAATTTAAAATGGAAAGAAAATATTTTATAAAGAGACTTTTTCGGAACGCCAAATCTAAATTTTAAAATACAGTCTATTTAGGGGTTAATTACAAAAATTAAAATTAGAATAAAAATAATGTTGATGTTGAGTAAAATTAAAGACTTCTTAGAATCTGATTTCGAAAGTACAAAATTAACGTCTAATTGAACAATATTAATCTATTCTATGTGCGTTTGGCTTCAATAATTACGAGTAATGATCAATGTGTCAGTAGCCGTGCCTTCGTTCGTCTTCATGCCATTATTGTTGGTGTAGAGCTGACCAGGTATCGCGTACGACGAACGAATCGCTCGCTCAGCTCACGGCCTCGCTCGCTCGGCGCTTCCGGAACGCTCGCTCACAAGCGATTTCATCTCTTACTGACTTAGCTGCAAAGTGTTTTGCTTTGAGTATATTATAGTCTACTCGATGAATAGATTAGAATGTGCAGTAACAATAATTGGTGCGAAATGAAATTAGACTTGGCGAGAGAGTGGCAAGGCCGTGGGTGGGGTGGCGCGTCATAGTGCGGTGAAAATCGGAGAAGGAATATTGACCAGGGTCACCTGGAGGATCCTTGAATACAGGGTTAGTTTGAGTACGAGATAAAGTCGCCAGGTCGAGTTGTGGGTCTTCGGATAGTATTTCGATGATCGTATACGTACGCATGATTTCAAATCATGAAGTTAAAATTAATCATTTCTTCTGTATAAAAATAACGTAGAATTTAGGTATTAATTAATAGAATTATATTTAACTGTATCCACTTTCGGATTTCTCTCTATGAGTGTATAGTGGTTCTTTTTTAAATGTCGACCAACGTAGCGGACGTCTCGTTATTGAAAATTTACTAGATTATTATCATTAATTATTATTATTATATTCTCAAAAATCTTAGGATTAACCATAAGATGGCTGCAGATTGTAAAGAATATTTTATTTACTTATATTTAGGAAATTGCTTGGGTACCGCATTCGTTTCAAATGTTATTAAAATACATATCCGTTCAGGGTGTGCGCACTGAGATATATCATTACGAGGAGAATCAATCAGCTGACAAGAGCGACATATCACAAAAGATATACATTACGAAAGAAAGTATTTTTAAAACCGTGATATTTCACAAAGCCAAAGAAAATAAAGAGAAGATAGTTGCATTTACTTCCACAGAGTAAAGTAAATAAAAGATATCACTTTAATAAATTGTTGGAAATTTAAGGACAAAACAATTTTGTGCCATAGACAATTTTTGGAATCTTAAGCACGAAATTAATAACATATCAATTCACTCAAAGTGAAATCTGTTTTAACGTTAAAATGAATCAATGCATCCTGTTTCCAATGCATTCTCGTGACAGTGATCAATGCAACTTAATTATAAATTTAATTATATCATTATACGAGTCAGAGCGATGAACATTATTTTTGCATTTATATTTCCAATGTTTAATTAGCTTCTTTTAAGGATAATTCTAATTTAAGTTTTTTTTTTATTTTAATAACTTTTCGGAATGTTACATAATCGTAATTTGTGATATGAATTTAAACGTTACTCGGTATATATGCAGTTAGTTTTTACGATTAAGTTTAAATGTTTTAACCTCACTAAATAGACGTTTGATTTTAATAGCGCGCTGGGTTTAACTAATAGTTTGACTTCTTCTAAGATGTCGCTCGCTTATAACGCATATACCTCCGTATTCGTTTAGTACCTCAAATATAATATTATTTTGTTTTTTTATTATTTTATGTTTCGTAGCCTGATGGCGTTAGAAGGCTCGTAGTTCGCATCAAAGGTACACGGAGTGACGTGTTTAGTTGAGTTAGACATGAAACAGAAAGAGGGTAGTGTGAATTGTAAATATTATACGTTAGAGTCCGTACTGGAGAATCGTGGCGTCATTTGGAATAGAGCCTCGTGATATTATATAAACTAATAGTAAATAGATAAAATCATTAATGGAAAAGGATTTTTATATATTCTACTAACGGATTAATTATTAGTGAAACTTAGGCGTAGTCAACATGATGTTTTACATATTTTTTTATTGTGTTGATTGTTTTCGCTGTTCATGTAGATCGGCTGCTCAGGTTGCTTATTGAGCCTCAGTTGGTATTCCCACCAATTTTGTTATATTGTTTTTGGAGTTGGAATTAATGTTTGGAAAAAATTTGATCTCAGTAATGAGCTGCGCACTACATCAGATTATGAAGACAGCCGTTTGTTAATTATAAATTAAATGTGTGTAGTTTTGTGTTGTTTTCGTCTTGTGTCGGCAAAATGACGGTGACCGCAGATGGAGAAAAATTAGAAAAAAAAACGCAGATGGCAAAATTTTACGGAAGCAGATAGAGTTAACAGCGAAACCAATATTTTATATTTTGCAATGTATACCAAAATACTGCATTTTTATAATAGTAAGATAAACAGTGAGAAACGTTTTTACGTCTTAAAACTTAATCCTGGATTGAGAATGTTTTCGCTTCTTCGCCAGTTTATTTAATATAAGTTAATGATGAAATATATGTGAACTGACTGTGTTACAGACGATCATAAACGGTATGCCTTCGTGACAGTACAACTATACAATAGCCTAAACTAGATAAATATATTAAGAGTTACAACTTCGAAATGACATTGCCGGGTATATCTAATTAACTAATCGTTAAAGTATAGTTAACTCAAATAGTATGCAAATAAACTAACATGTAAAGTTTGTCATTTTCCTGAATTCAGAGCTTATCTTTATTAAGTTTTAAGTAAATGTTATTAATGATAAAGCACAATTTAATTAAGTAACTCAGTTAAGTGAATCTGCACCCATATTAGCACCTATGAAACTGCCAGTAGGTAATCTTTGCTTGTAAAAAAATATCACCCGATTGCCTGATGAGTGTCGAATTTAATTTCGACAAACATTACTTCGACATACTGAATCTTGACACTAAGGACGAATTCTAAAACTTCGTGCATGGTTTTAAATGATCAACCTCTTTCATTCTGAATATGAACATTGTGGTAGACTGTGGTAATTTCATTGTCATATCTTCCTCATCATGATATCTGATTTCGGAGTGAAAGAAATCATCAGAAGAGTACGAAGTATTGGAATCCGGTACTCGTTTGCCTCGGCCCGTTCGTTTCGCATGTTCGCCTAGTAGAAACGATTGAGAGCTCGTGGCAGAAATAACAAATAATCGACTGTTAACCCTTGTCGAGGTTCCGTCGGTCGAACAGACGTTGTCACATGAAGACCTTATTAAAAGGCATTATTAAGCTAGCTTAACTATTCATCTGTATTTATAGTACAGCCCTTAATGTCATTTCGGAGTGCGCATATTATCTGAATTTATTTGCGAGAATAATTTTCGTTTATGCGGACGTTTCGACAACTAATTTCAAAAGTTTTCCACTAAAACACATTGCAAATAAATATGAAACTATAAATAATAGACACGTGAGACGTGCCCTGTTATACCCTTAGCAGTTACAATTTATTGACTTGTTCACAAACCATTTCACAAATAAGAATGTTTTAAAATGCTTTTATAACATAAGTATTACCTCCAATAATATTAAGTATTACCTCCAACTATATTTTACTTAATTTTATGATGTTTTTAATATAATATCTGCGCCCACGCAGCTGATGCGGGGTTAGTTTTTCTCGTAGTTTTACAGACTTAGGTACGTTATGTCTGTGGATTTCCATCTTGAAAGTTTTCTTGACATTACGACAAATGTAAGTTCTGATTATAACATTTCTTGCTTTGTTATATCCGTGTACACTTCGATAGAGTGCTTTACATTTGTCGGAGTGGCCCTCGTCAACGAATGGAGACATCAAATGTTTTCAACAGAGAAGCAATTGATTTCTCCGATCGTTATAATTCATGCTTACAATAAATATTGTAAATGTCAATCTAAGTCATAACAGTTGTTGCATAGTTTATTCCCATACACAAATACATTATTTCTGTTGAACCTTATCCATATTCAAATTGCAATAGTCTCTCGTCTCCGGAACGGTTTCTAGATATCCAATGATATTATTTTTGAGTATTGGATGCTCAAAAACTGTTTCGCAGACGGCCCAGTACCTACAATAGTTAATTATATCAAATTATTTAAATTGCTCGGCCGGGGCGGCTCCTTTGAGGCGGGATCGACTTCCGTGTGTAGTTCCGTAAGTCTTCACCGTTACACACGTTATTTTCACGTTCTACTTTAACGTTAACCGTTTAAGTATTTATTTTCTCTTCATTAAATCGCCAGTTTGCGCCCGAGTCGATCGAACCTCAAGTTCAATAGCTTTAATATCATATTATATCAGTATCTTCCACTTGTAGTTATATAAATAAAACATATAGCAATAGTTCCCAATCTGCCATAGTACCTCAGTAAACGATAGTTATATATAACACGATATCTTTAAAGTAATAATAAGCTACCAACTTAGCAGATTTTTCGTCCGTTTCTTTGAAAGTATATTGATTTTTTAGGTTTTAAATATTCCACTTACGATAAATCTGCTAGGCTACAATTAAACATATAGTTCCATAATTCAAAGTGCACTTATACGGACTTTTATATAAAAGTCTAAGTATTATATTCTAAGGACTCGGCCGCCCCGCCCGAACTCTAGTTGACACCCTCTTTACAGTACTTATCTTTATTAAAAATATTTACAATATACACGCGTATGACATATAATGACAGTTATATACTAGAAATAACTTTTTATCTACAGAATAAGTAAATTCGCGGGTTTATTCTGCTGAAACCAGGCGCGGCGCGAAAATAAAAAATCTTGGCATCAGAATAAATGAATACTAACAATGTCCGTCTCGCTTCAGCAGAGCGAGCCCGCTGTTGCTGTTATACTTGGATGACACATTTTATACACAGAAATATTTTTTTATGAGAAAAATAATCAATTTATATTGTGAGAGTTAATAAGTGGCAATTCTAATTTTGCACTATATTTTTGCTGACACTTAGGATTAGATTTTTCATTTTTATTTCATTTTGTAATTTAATGTATGCACGATCTGCGTTTTTATTATCATCCACTCTTCTTTTCTTGTCAGTCCCTGGCGTGCCTGCGCTCTGTACCGCCGCTGTAGAAGTAATTTATTCGGTAGGAGCGCGGGCGCAGCCAGGGCCGTAAGCATTGTGTTACTGTGTAAAAGTTGTAGTCTGCCATCGTTGATCAAGGAAAATATGTGTTGAATACATTTAGTTAATGACTTTTGTTATACTTTTAATGTTCGGGATGAGTCCGTGGAGTGCATGTACAAAAATGTTTTATAGTAAGGTGTATTGATCGAGTAAGGTTAGGTTGGCGTATTGCGTTAGGGCTTCTCTTGAAATTGTTGTAAGTTGAGATCCGCTCCTAACTGTCGGTGAAGACACTTAAAGTACTATTGTTGTAGATTGTATGGAAGCGATTATGACGAATGGGGAACGCATGCGCTCACTGGGACTGCTTTACCGGCATTGTGGAATATTTTATGTTTTTAAAAACGTTTTCAGGCGTTAACTTATCACGCACTTCTTGGGCAAAGTTTTAAAACAAGAAACCGAAGAAAAATGTTTAAAATATATATTTTTAAAAGATTCCAGGTAGAAAACGACAGCACCACTATAAATTGAAGTAAGTAAACAGAAAACCTTAAAAGTAGAACCTCCTTTTTTTCGAATTCGGCTCATGAAATTATTTAGAATCGATCATAAAAAGTATGTTTGCAAAAAAACATCTACAAAATCCATTTCGAAGTAATGTTTGTAAGTATATATCATAAATACATAGGTAGTAGTTTCAGTGAGTGCAAGCGAGGTGTCTTTACTTGTTTTGATGTTGTTGATATATGTGATCAAGGAATCGGGTCGAGTAGGTAGGAACATATCAATAATCGGGAAAAGAAAAAACTAGTACTATAAGTATCTTTCGAGCTGACTCTCAGACTCAGTCTTGGTTAGTTACGCGGTTTAGGTTCAGAAATTCGACGTTCTCAATTTATCATGCGAAGTATAACAGAGATGTAATAAAAGTATAAAATAAACTCGCAGTGATTCCATTGATGATGGGCATTTTATTTTACTTTCCTTACCTTAGGGTTTCAAATTATACTACTCCTGCACTACTGCCGCACGGTAGCATTACGGGTGACGTGTAACGGCAAGGATGGCTATTATTTTTCATACACTTTGCCCATATAGCGGCAGGAAGGCTACGTCGCAAAACCTTTCCTGCTACCGGGTTTTGCGTCGTGAATTTGTCAAAAAAACAAAAGCCGTCCAAGCAGCACAACATCACCCAGCTCTCGCGCGGCGGCAGCACCGCAGCCGTCTAATTTGAAAGAGCCCATAAACTCTCCTTGCATGCCAAAAGCTTCCCATCCTGCTTTCGCTGGCATAAAAACATTGGAGTACAATTAAAGTAACAGCCCTATTTTTGCGTCGGGGGTTGAAGAAACAAGGATTTCAACTAATGGAAGTAAGTATATTATTTTACCCTAAACTTTTATGCTATCAACACATTGCCTAGGAACACATAGTGATGATTAAAATAAGCATTCCGTATAAATAAAGAAATATTGTGACATGTGCTTCCACGGTATGCTTTGCAATACCCGTAAAGAGAAAACTGTTATGTATTATAGTAAAATAAATATTTTAAACAGTTTTGTTAGTCTAGGAGCCTTCGCGGGCGTTTCCAGAACATTCTACGAAAATTTCATCATAATCTGATCAATCATTTCAAAGAGCATAAGAGACAAACATACAAACATTGAATTTTAAGTAAATAGATGTTATTTCCCCCTTTTGTCACAGACGCTGGCGTCTTTGCAAGAATAGAGTATTGAATTTACTTTGTGTGCACTGCGTCACGAATAAGAACCCCTAAAATTGTAAATGTGTTCATTTTTATTTCATGGTGGAGAGAATGGAACCGAAATTATTGTAAGTATGCGAAGATGTCTCCGTGTATAACATTGTCTGAGATTTCGAACAAAATTAAATGAGAACACGTCTACAGTCACCGACATTCATCACTAAATATTTATTAAGGAAAAATAAAGGCACACCGTCACAAAATACACAACTATAAAAGACTGAATGTAAGAATAATAATAAGGAACAATTACAATAAGTGCCTTTCATACATACGTGATCCGTACTAATATTATCTAAATATTTACTAGATGGTAGGCCCGTATGTAGGATCATCTGGGTAGGTGCCACCCCTTTCTCATTTCAACCGTGAAACAGTTCGCTGTTTTGGATTGAAGGGAAAGGTAGCCAGTGTAATTACTGGGCACGGATGGCATTTCATTTTAGGCCTCAGCACTAATGCTTATGACAACTTATTTGTCATCTAGTTGTATGAAGAAATGCGAAAGTAACTCCGTCTGTCTGTTACGTTTTCACCCATAAACCGCTGAACGTTAAATGAATTTTTGTATGGAGATAGATTACACGCGAAGAAAGGCCATAGGAACAACCTGTGGCGTTATAACCAAGGTCCACGGGGATGGAACCGCCCCGCCGCCGGTTGCCACTAGTCTCTTAATATTTTAGTAACTTCCCTTTTGTCCACATCTGGATTTTCAGGACTGGTATGACTAACCCTTTAAGATTATAACACTTAAATCGCTCAAGCTTAATATCTCGCATAACAGCCAGCAGTTGAATGAATAGCCCATAGAACAGATTGGTAATAATAATATATCCAAGAATAGCTTGAGAGGCAAGCTCGAATTAAGCACCAAAATATGTCAAAAGATTTTGAATGAGATATTTATTACTTAAAGTTCCTTATCATGCCTATGTTTTTTTTTCAAACCACTAAGGTGGCAAAGCATACGGCCCACCTAATGGTAAGTGGGTACCGTAGCCTATGGACGCTTGCAACACCAGGGGTAAAACCTGCGGGTTGCCGACCCTGTAAAAACCTTTTCAAGCCCTTTTTGAAGAACCCCATGCTGCACTCGGGAGAAAGTTTCTCTGAAACCGCACAGTACGAGACCATTTTGGTTCCAACGCGTGAGGATGAATTCCCTGCCGATGGCTAGCGGTGCAATGATAGAAGAGGCCGTGGGCATCATGTCAAACAAAAAATGTTAAATGTTGAAGCACCGCGTGACAAACACTGACATTTGTGGGCGGGGCCTTAATGGACTATAATCCGTTGTGCTAAGAGTCATTTTAACTGACGTATTGAACTGCGGCCGTCTGTAGCAAAATGGTAAAACCAAAACCATTCGCCCCTCACCAGCCCGCTATTGTATAGCTGATAAGTTATACAAAAGTAAATGTTGGTACCTAAGAGTAGTAGTTGTCTCTATTACAGATCTCTTCCAGCGCTTCACAGATTAAAAAGTAATCCAGTAGGTACTTAATTATTTGCTTGAAATTTGGTATTAATTTATAGCAAATAAGAGGTACCTCACGCGATTGAAATCTTTGAGCTAAGTAAGTAAGACGTTCATCACGTTCATCACCAGCCTTTATACGTCCCACTGCTGGGCACAGGCCTCCCTACATGGAAGAAATACACGAGGAGTTTGGGCCATAACACCACCACGCTGGCCCAACGCGATAACAAACTTTGATTGACCCATCCCAGGATCGACCATGGCGAAATATGCTTTGTTTTTCGTAGCGAAACATGAGCGCTCAAACCGATCAAACCAATACGCCCCCGAGCTCCTCGAACGTACGAAGTAAAACGTACGGTACCTAAAATACTCTTAATTATCTACCTAAATAAAATATAACGTGTATTTGCCTTTTATCTTTAAAAAGTTTTAATTTGGAAAAAAAATCAAAAAAATACCTCTGTCATGAATTAAAAGATATTATTATTGAGATGCCAGCGGTTTCTGATTGCAGCTAAGGCTGCGTGTGCTGTCTGTCTGGCCGTGTAAGGGCTGGTCGTCCTGATGCCTATGGATACGGCGTTTTTAGTTATTGTTCCGGAGTTAGTAACTTACGACATTCCTGTAACGCGACAGGTAGCCATGAGTCCAGTTTTTAATACCACGCATTCTACACCTGTTATCTATCCCAAAGTATATCGCATACTACTTTGGGATAGATAACAGGTGTGCATGTATGAATATTGTTATTATTATTATTAATAATGGCAAACAACATAGCCTAGAGATGCTCGTAGCACGTTGGGTATATTTCACGCGTTGTCACCGTAGCCTATTATGTTACTCAATCGGTCGTCAACTCACGCGTTGACTACCCTGTAAAACTCAAGATAAAGCGTTATGTTGACAGCATAGAAGCCTATTCCCCCAGCCCAAGATAACACATTCTCTATGAGCTTTGGCGACCTTACTCACCGTAGTAGGAAGAATGTAGGAACACCACTACTAGGTAGTGTTATTTAGCTGCAATATTCTGTAAGACTCTACCCCACTTAATTTGTATGACGTAGGTCATACAAATGAGGAGCTCGGTGGCGTAGGGGTTTGAGAGCGCTCTCGTTTCGATTACGAAAATAAAGCAATTTTCGCCATGGTCGATCCCGGGATGGGTCAATCAAATTACCAGGATCCAAACTCCTGAGTCTCCCATGTAGGAAGACCTGTGCCCAGCAGTGGGACGTATATAGGCTGGTGATGATGATGTTATTTTTTTATACAACTAAATGACAAGCAAGCTGACGTCCCACCTGGTGGTAAATGGTTACCGCCGTCAATAGACACCTGCAATAACAAGGAAAAATCACTTGATATTGCAGTCGATATCCTGAGGCCTAAGATGAAATGACGTCCATGCCCTGTAAGAAGTTTTCCCAAAGTTTTTGCAAATAGGTACTTGTAGCATATTTTCTGCAGAGGCTTCTGCGGTTAACGAAGCAATCAAACGTTTTAGGTTAAGCCGGATTTACATTTATCTGACGCCTTCTGACGTGACGTGACGTGATTTACATAAATCTGTCATATCTGACGACACGTCATGACAGATTAATGTAAATCTAACCATAGTATTAAAGTAATTATATGAAACCGATTCCGTTCTGACGCGTCACGTCATAAGGCGTCAGATACCTTGCTAATAATATAATTATCTGATCTGTGATGTAAATCCAGAACCACAACAGACAGGTGGCTGTCTCAGCGTTGCCAGAATGTACCTTTTGTAACATTTTATATTACTTTGGCCCCTGTCATTGTTATTTTCATGTTACACGACTCAAAATGTAACTTTTAGGATTTACTAAAAATAGTAGCCGAAAAGTTCACACACTTAGTAGCAATAAAACTATTCTATGGAGTAGCCTAAAGTTGCCTATTTTTTTATAAGATGATAGTAAGTCACACGATCTTTAGAAGATTGTTACGATTTTTCAAAGAATGGAAAATAATACCTTTTTGTCTAATCATTATTCTATGTCTAATATTTATACACAGTATTATATTTTCTAATGAACTGTCTCGTGTTACTTTTGACTATCGACCACTGGCAACACTGGGCTGTCTGTCAATCTGTCGAGAGTGTTTGGCGGGTTTTAATGGCGTCGGTCTAGATTTTTATTTAGATAATTAAAAATTGTGTCGGAGCGAACTTTGTGTTATAAAAGTGGTGCTGTTATATATACAAAGTGTTTGTGTTGACGTACAACTAAAAAGTTATTAGAATAAAAGTAATTAAGGTGTGAAATGCGATGAGAACTTTTTTGTGGTTATCCACCTCATCAAGTAGCACATAAGTAGACTCTCATCATATAATACGCGTCAAATACTCCCAAGATGCATTGAAATGTATAACACCAGCATTTCAATGCAATAAATGAAGAAATAAGAAATAATCAAGACATGGCTGTATGGGTATTAGTTCCCTTTGCCGTCCCTTTGCAGGGAAAATTAACAAAAAAGAAGTTTTTTGGCGGGTTTTTGTGGCGTCAGTGAAAATTTTAATTTCAATAATTAAATATTGTGTCGGAGTGAACATTGAGTTATAGAAGCGGCGTAGTTTTATTATTCAAGTGTTTGTGTTGACGTGCAACTAAAAGATTATTAGAATAACAGTGATTATGGTGTAAAATACGATGAGAACTTTTTTGTGGTTATCCACCTCATCAAGTACCACATAAAATGACTGTCATCATATATTTCGTGTCAAATACTCCCAAGAAGCATTGAAATGTGTTACGCCAGCATTTTAATGTAATAAAAGAAGAAATAAAGAAATACTGAAGACATGGCTGAATGGGCATTAGTTTCCTTAGCCTTCCTTTTATAGGGAGAATTAAAAAAAATGTCAATTTGTCATGTGTGACACTTGTCTGTCAAACAAAAGTAGTCGTTCGCTTAATGTCATGTTTTTGATTTGAAAAAACAATAAATACACGTGGAAATTTAATTTACTAATTAAATGCTTGCAAAATGGATGCTTACGATATTTTTAAGAAATTAACTACAGGATTAACTTTTAAGAAAAAAGTTTTAGGCGTTCAAAACAATGTAAGTACACGACATAACCTTTGTAATGTTCCGTTTAAACTAATGATATTTACATCTAATTTTGCTTAGGTCCAATTACTAAAAACATTACCGGAGACGGAGAAGAAAGAGTTGAATGTGAAAAAGGAAGAAATAGAGGATGATGACTCTGATGTTGTAAGCATAAAAAGTGAGCCGGAAAGTTCCCAAACCGAAAGTGACAACGATTTACAATTTGTAGAAGGCGTAAAAGTAGGGGGGAAAAAGAAGAAAAAGAAGTTAAAAGAAAAAAGTGCCGAGTTACTAAAGAAACTTGAGCTAGAGGAGGTAAATTTTATTGACACTAACCAAAATCAGTAATAAATTCTCAGTCTGTTATATTCCTCTTACTAACATTTGTTTAGGTACTTATATTTATAAATTCATCAACTATTTTCATTTCATTATCATAGAATTTTATAAGAATGTGTTTTATATTTTGGTGCAATTTTAGTTGATACAAACAATGCTTATTCATTGATAATTATAGTAGGTTATTCAATGTGCATAAAATAATAAAAATATCGCTATTCATAAAGGCCATAAAAAAGCACTTTTAAGTCATCAAATGTTCTAAAGTGCATAATAGGGCATGGACGGCATTTCATCTAAGGCCTCAGGATGACAACGCACCTGCAATATCAAGTGCTTTTCCTTGTTATTGCAGGTGTCTATAGGCGGCGGTGACCGCTTACCACCAGGTGGGCCGTAAGCTTGTTTGTCATCTAGTTGTATAAAAAAAAAAAAAATAGTAAGAATTTAATACCTAACAATAGACTTTCAAATCTCACAGGCTCCTACTTCAGAAACCTATATAAAATGTGTATGTTATAAAGTATTCAGCCTTGATTTTAGACTCTGTGGGTGTGTACCCATCCTCCTGACAGTAACCAGTTAGCTTAGCCTAAAGACACTTATAGCTGCTTGGGAACTACTCATGTGTTGCTATCCTATCCTGTAAAATATTAAGTAAAATATTATCTATCCTGTAAAATATTAAGAGTTATGCTGACAACATAGAGGACAAGAGCTCATGTAATTTATAATAATATTGATATTGAGAAGTAATAAAATTAATTATTTTGACATTCTTACTTAGATATTATATTTGCATGCTTAATTAAGTGGAGTATGTGTGACTTATTTTATTTGTAATACCGTATTCTTGCAAATAAATAATATCTTATCTTATCATGACCAGGGACTGTAACCGTACCTGATAAAAAGGTTTGCAACAGTAATTTTTGCCATCTGACCATTTTCTGCAATTTTAAATATCGATAATATTGCTACTCAAAAATTTAGATATCTACTAATTCATTATTAAAAGGATACCATAATTTAAAGGGTATCTGTAATAATGGCACCTTAATTTTTGTATCGGATACCTGTTTTTTAAAATGGATTACTTACAAGTAATGTTACCAGCTTGTGCGATTGGTATCTGATTAAATACTACTAATAGATACCCCAATTTTTAGGTACACATTAGGAATTTTGGTATATCAGTAGTGTGTAACCGCTACCATAAATTTCAGATATTTTTATGGTTCCGTGAATTTGGATACTGTTGATAATTATACCCAAATAGCACTTTATAGTCCCTGTTCATGACCTTACTTACCGCTAGAACACAACACTACAAAGTAGGGCTATTTAGCAGAGAACTAGCCCATAATTAAAGTGGAAAAAACTACTATGCCTTAAAATCAGAATCAGTTCTTTCTGACTTCTAGCTCTGATTTTTATTTGCAATATTTTTTTTCAGCAAAACCGTTTCCGTAATGAACATGGCATCAAAACCGTGGGACGTCACGTACCAGCTGCACTACAAAACTTCACAGAATTGGTACTTCAACACAATGTATCTCAAGCATTAGTTGATATGGTGAAGGATTGTGGCTATGATGAACCTACACCTGTGCAGAGGCAGGCATTGCCTTGTATGTTAGAGGTTAGTGGTGGAGTGATGGTGCAGTATTGTCTATAACTAAATTTCAACATAGTACTTCCAATATCCTAAGGTAAGGTAAGGGCTTGACACTTGACATATCCTAGTAGACCACAGAATCTTAAAATATATTTAGATATATTTCAGGAGAAAACTTGGTAAGTTGGCAAGTTTTCTCCTAAATGTTCTTAAGCTTGAAATAACAGAAATAGTGCTTGAATTGCCTCTTTACTTGTCAAGTCAGAAAAAATACATAGTATCAAGTTATACTTTTATAGTTTTTAACATTTGAATTGGAAATATATTTGGGATATTTACCATTTTATTTTTTATTTTTATACCCCAAATATAAATATTCTAATTCAGAACTAAGTTTTTTCTAGACAAATAATTCTGAACCAATTAATTGGCACCACTAACTTACTAAATATGGATATTTCTAGGACCGCCAAATATTCGCCTGTGCACCAACCGGCTCCGGTAAAACAGCAGCGTTCCTCCTCCCCATACTGCATGTGCTAGGTAGCCCACAGGGTGGACCTCGAGCCCTAGTGCTCTGCCCCACAAGAGAGCTTGCAAACCAAATTCACCGCGAGGCATTAAGACTGAGTGCCTCGACACAGCTGCGATGCACTGTGGTCCGGAGCATAAAGGAGAGCAAGGTTAAAGAGCGGGAAGCTACTATTCGGAAAAGTGGTGAGTTTAAATAGTTGGTGAAAGAATAGAGATCATGGAGAAACCAAAACTTTAAATTAGAATCACATCTTATTTGTGTAAATAGCTTGTAAGAAAAGAAAACATCTTCTTTTATTCTTGACATAGCTCTATGGCCTTCATCTAAACTGACAATAAGGCCTAAGATGGAAATATCCGTGCGGTGACGGATTAAGAATACAATTCTCCGCCCCATTTCTTCCCGTGGGTGTCGTAAGAGGCGACTAAGGGATTACCGAGCTACCAACTGCTCGTCTGGTGGTAGGGTCTGAACACCCGTCTGGTTAGTGACCACCGTACGCATGGCGTAAAACCCGCCAAGTGACCACTTGTGGTCGCGTTCCGGGATCAGTCAGCGTACAACCAGAGCTTGGGGAGTCGTTGCGGCGATGGATGCGGTCAGTGACGGCTTCCGTCTAACCAGAGCCAGGTGGACTGCATTGACCCGCCGACCAGGGAGACCCGAAGAAACGGCTGTTCCGCTGGCCGCCCGTGGTACAGTACAGGGGCCCAAGCGAATCTAACCAGTTCGTGAGGCTGCCCTATCATGCCACGCATAATCTTGGGGTGGTCCGTCGTGCCGGTTGGTGACCGGGTGGTGGGGTCCCGGCGGCCATTCCCGGGGGGGTTCGGGGGCCCTTCCGTTCGGCGGGTCAGCGCTTCTCTACTGTCGGCTATTACCTGGGGAAACAGGCCTCACGCTTTGACCGTATATATCGCGGCAACGTCCCCCCAATTCACGCCTCTCCTCCTTCATCATCTACTATGGCAGCGCTCAAAAACAGTTCCGGTCGTTCAGCGGTGCACACCCCCACCACAACCACGCTGTTTGAGGTCGGGCTCACTAACATCCGTGGGCTCCATGCTAACCTCAATGCCGTCCACCAACATCTCGAGACGGCTCGACCCGAAATGCTGTTTTTGACGGAGACGCAAATACTCCGCCCGGCAGACACTAGCTACTTGGATTACCCCGGCTACGCTCTTGAAGAGTCCTTCAAAGCGAAGGCCGGGGTATGCTTGTTTGTCCGGGCGGATGTTTGCTGTCGCCGTCTGCGCTGTTTGGAGCACCCTTCCTACTCTATTCTTGGGGTGCATGTGGACCTGGGCACACATTGCCGAATCTACGTGTGCCTCTATAGATCCCACAGCGGTGACATGGAGACAACTCGACTTTTCGAACATCTTAGTCGGGTGGCAGATGTTGCGCAGGAGCAGTTTCCAACCGCGGAATTGGTATTTTTAGGGGACTTCAATGCTCACCACGAGTCGTGGTTAAGTTCCTCTAAAACTGACCATGCTGGTAGAACTGCCCACGCTTTCGCTCTCACGCACGACCTGACCCAACTGGTAAACCAGCCCACCAGGATTCCAGACATTGTCGGTCACGCGCCCTCATTGTTGGACCTTCTGCTGACGACTCGCCCGGATGGATATCGGCTAGAGATTCATGCTCCTTTGGGAACATCAGATCACTGCCTGGTATCCGCTGGGGTGCCACGGGCGTCGCCACCGGTACCTATGGTTGCCAAACGCCGCATCTGGCACTATGCGTCGGCAGATTGGGACGGTATGCGGGATTACTTCGCATCTGTCCCTTGGAGGCAGCGCTGTTTCAGTGAGCTGGACCCGAACGCTAGCGCTACTGCTGTTGCTGATGAGATCATGTTAGGGATGGAGTACTATATCCCTCACTCCGATCTCATCAGTAGGGGTAGGCGTAACCTCTGGTTCAACCGCGATTGTGCCTTAGCTGTTGAAAACAGACAGTCGGCATACCGCGCTTGGATCAGGGGCCGAGCTTGCAGGGATCCCAACATTGACTCACTGAAAGCAGTCTATAACAACGCCACCAAGTCCTGCAAAAGGGCCTTCATCAGAGCGGATGCACAGCGCGTTGCACGAGTTGGCCAAGAACTTCTTACGCATCCTACGGGAAGCCGTAGCTACTGGCGTCTGGCCAAAGCCGTGCAATCCAACTTCTGTCAACCCTCGCTGCCCCCGTTGAGATGTTCTGACGGCTCGCTAGCTCACAAGCCGCAAGAGAAAGCCGATCTCTTGGTAAAACTCTTTGCTGCTCACTCCCGAATCGATGACTGCAACTTACAGCCACCAACACTCTCCCACTGTGGCCACACAATGCCCGATATACGTATTAGGCAATGTGATGTACGTGCGGAGCTTCAGTCAATCGACGTCCGGAAAGCTAGTGGACCTGATGGCATTCCAGCGATAGTACTGAAAAACTGCGCAGCGGAGTTGTCTCCTGTCTTAACGCGGCTATACCGTCTTTCTCTCTCTTCTGGGTGTGTGCCGGAATCTTGGAGAGAGGCCAATGTGCAACCGGTCCCCAAAAAGGGAGACCGATCAGACCCAGCTAACTACCGCCCGATAGCTGTCACCTCAGTTCTTTGCAAGATCATGGAACGGATCTTAAACCACCAGCTGATCCGATACCTAGAAGACCACTCATTAATTAATGATCGACAGTACGGGTTTCGGCCGAACCGGTCAACGGGTGATCTTCTAGCGTACTTAATGCATGTCTGGGGTGAAGCTATTGACAAACGTGGTGAGTCACTGGCAGTTAGCCTTGACATTGCCAAAGCGTTCGATCGGGTCTGGCACAGGGCTCTTCTCTCCAAGCTCCCGGCATACGGTCTGCCCGCTCAGCTCTGTAACTGGATTGCTGGCTTCCTGCATGAGCGAAGAATCCGTGTCCTCGCAGATGGATGCGCTTCGCGGTTCATGTCAGTGAATGCTGGTGTACCACAAGGCTCTGTTCTATCCCCCACACTCTTTCTTCTTCATATCAATGACATGATTCCGTTAGGAAACATTCATTGCTATGCAGATGACAGTACAGTGCATGGGGGATATTACGGTCGCCCAGGGGCTGGGCGCGCTGAAACCGAGAGGGAGAGAGAGAATCTTACCATTGAGCTCGACAGGGTGTTGAACCTCGTATCTGAATGGGGATCTAACAATCTTGTTGAGTTCAATGCTAAGAAAACACAGGTGTGCGCGTTTACAGCCAAAATGTCGCCGTTCCTTCCCCTTCCGTCTCTTCAGGGCACGACTCTTTCGGCACAGGGCTCCCTCAACTTGCTAGGTATGGAGATATGTTGCGATCTGAATTCCAGGAACTACATCGAAACCGTGATAAAAACAGCCTCACGGAAGCTCGGTGTCCTGAACAAGGTGCGTCGATTTTTCACGCCTGACCAATTATGCCTGCTATATAAAACTCAGGTCCGGTCTTGCGTGGAATATTGCTCGCACTTGTGGGATGGCTCCGCCAAGTACCTACTCGATGCCCTGGACAGATTGCAGCGTCGTGCTGTCCGTATCGTTGGCGATGTAGAGGTCACCAACAACCTTGAGCCTCTGCAATTGCGTCGAGACATTGCGTCGCTTAGCGCCTTCTATCGGCTATATCACGGAGAGTGTTCTGAAGAGCTATTTGACCTTATCCCACCTTCCCCCTTCCTACTCAGGAGCACGCGTGCCGGTCTTCGGAGTCATCAATTCACTGTCTCCACCTCAACATCACGTACAAAGAAATTTAGTAGCTCTTTTCTTTGTCGAACTTCCAGAACTTGGAATTCTTTGCCAGCACATGTGTTCCCTCCTTCCTATAACATGGGTTCCTTCAAAAGAGGCGTGAAAAAGCACCTTTCGGGCCGGCAAGGTGGAGGCAGCTAGAGCAGTGTCTGAACTGCACTAGCTGTCTTCGCATATGGACTCTTCTTACTGCTTCACATCAGGTGGTGTTGAGTCATTTGTCGTGCTTTGTATAAAAAAAAAAAAAAAAAAAAAAAAAAGTGAGCTACAAATCCCCCAATCACAGAAGGAGCTGACTATCTTTCCCCGAAATGCAGAATACACCAATACTATTTACATTATTGCTGTTGTTGCTACCTGTTTATCTAAATAATCACTGTGTGTAAGGAAAAACAGTGAAAAATATGTCAATTTATAAGTCCTTGGCACATCTTTAATAGTCTACCACATTGTATTTGTGTCAATTTTGTGAAGTGGTTTTTGCTGACCAATGGTTCTACTTGATGTTATGTTAACTGTACATCCTTATTTTACTTTGATTTCAGATATTGTCATCAGCACTCCCAACAGACTCTGCTACTTACTAAATCAGGACAATGTCAACATCACCCTAGACAAGTAAGTATTGTAGTTACTATCATTATATTTTATATTTTGATTTAGAATGTAAACTTTTTTATACTCACACCTATTATCTAGCCCAAAGTAAACATCATTAAGAGCTTGTGTTATGGATACTAGATAGCAGCGAAATAATGATAATAATATGTAAATAAATATTAAATAATAGAAACATTCTAAATAAACATATAAACATCCATGACTCGTAAACAAATGGTCTAACTCATCATACAAACATTTGTTCCTACCGGGATTCGAACCCGTGACCTCTTGACCGAGTAGCCTGCATAGCAAGGGGTACAGACCACTCGGCTAGCCGGTCGTCATAATTATAGCAAAAGTGTTTCAAACATCCAAATTCAGTTACCTACTAGTTGATAACTTTATGGCGCGCCTAAACTTTGATGACCGCGCAGCTTGTAGCCATTTTGTCTGCGTATAAAACAATGTCAATTTATAAAAATATCGGATGTTAGTAGTGACTTAAGTATATCTGTAGATAAAGTAGTGTATAAACTGTACATAACTAGGTAAAACACTTATGTGATACTGTTCAACAGAGTCGTAAACTACATATTTAACCGACTTCAAAAAAGAAGTTGGTAGGCCCGTATGTAGGGTCGTCTGGGTAGGTACCACCGCCTTTTGAAACAGTTCGCTGTGTTTTGGATTCAAGGGAAAGGGAGCCAGTGTAATTACTGAGCATGGGCGGCATTTCATCTTGGGCCTCAGGATGACAACGCACCTGCAATACCAAGTGATTTTTTCCTTGTTATTGCAGGTGTATATAGGCGGCGGTAACTGCTTACCACCATGTGGGCCGTCAGCTTGTTTGTCATCTAGATGTATTAAAACAAAAAGAAGGAGGTTATATGTTCCACTGTATCTATTTTTTTTTGTATGTATGTTCACCAATTTCTCTGTCAATAAAATTGTGAACCGATTTGCTTTTTTTTAATACCAGGGTCCGCTGGCTAATAGTCGACGAAGCTGACAAACTGTTCGAAGGTTCAGCGGAGGAGACCTCAGACTTCAGACAGCAGATGGAACAGATTCTGACTGCATGTGGCAGCAGGCAGAGGCGGGTGGCCATGTTTAGCGCCACACACACGCCAACGGTGGCTAAGTGGTGCAGACATCATATGAGAGGACTCATCAACATTACTGTGGGACAACGGTATGTGATATTTTGTTGTGATTTTTCCATATAACAGGGACGGCAAAGGGTCTGGCCTATACAGCCATGTCTTAAAAATTTTCTATTTTTCTGCAATTTTTGCTTTAAGATAAAGGTGTAACACATTAATTTATCTTGAGAGAGTTTGGCGCCAAATCCTACTTCATTAACCATAGTAAAATTTTCAGTCGTTCACACGAAGGTCACACTTGTTTCACAAAACTACACTAATTTCATAACACAACTATAAATTTTGATAGATTTTATAGAAATCATAGATAATTTAGACGGCATGTACGGAGATGCTTCCTAAACACTGCATTTAATGACATTCATTATGGTCGAAAATTTAACACGTTCGTTTCTAATTTGTTTTCATATTGAGAGAAAGAGATGCACTGAACATAAATTTAGATTTAGCGTGTGCTCTCCAGAATTAGGGCCATTGTCTACTCTAAAATTATTCTAAATTATTCAATAGACATAAGAATCATAATTGTAGGAAGAATCACTGCCGACTAAGATACAGGATTGTCCTAGTTTAGAAAGCAGAAGTTTCTGATATTGTTTGCGCATTTATTAAAAAATCGAAGTAACTTTACATAACTGTAGCAGTAAACTGTACTGGTCAATAAACTTATTGTTATTATAAAAACTTCTAGAACGATGCCATTAAATGACGCCAAAAGCCTACTGTAAGATAGGCAAAGGGTACTTCACTCCATGCAGCCGCGTCTTGAGTGGTGGTTACTTACAATAATATTCTCATCATCTTTCGCAACGAACAGTTGTTTATTAAACAGGCAATACACACATGTTGAGCGTAAAAAAAGATAATAGTTAAGTGAGTACTTATATATGTATTTATTTTTATTCTAATTTTTATAAATTAAAATTAAAATTATTTCTGTAGGTATACTTAAATAACAATGGCATATAGAAGAAGAAGAAGAAGAAGATTTTTGTAGTTAAACAAAATTTTCAAATTGTTGACTGCACTTATTGTTAAGTCTAAACTGTTTGTATGTGTCTATTTTTTTTTTGTTTTATTGTTTAAGCTTCATGTTCCATGTCAAATAAAAATATCTTTCTTTCTTCTTTCTTTCTTTCTTTCAAAATTAAAATAGATGCGTATGATCCAGGAACGCAGCGACGCACTTAGTAGACCAAGAGCTGCTGTTTTGTGGCAACGAGGCGGGCAAGCTGCTCGCCTTCCGGCAACTGGTGCAAGGCGGACTTAGGCCCCCGGTGCTAGGTGAGTGCCGAATGACGTAACCATTTGTTGCTTATGCTTTGACTGGCAATGCATTGTCAATGAGGCAGGGGCGGATCTGTAAAAGGACTTGATTGAGCTGCCGTCCAGGGCCCAGTAAATAAAAGCCCCCCAGCCCCATCTTTTTTTTTTTATACAACTAGATGACAAACAAGCTGACGGCCCACCTGGTGGTAAGCGGTTACCGCCGCCTATAGACACCTGCAATAACAAGGAAAAGCACTTGATATTGCAGGTGCGTTGTCATCCTGAGGCCAGGCCCAGCCCAGGCGTCCATGCCCAGTAATTACACTAGCTACCTTTGCCTTCAATCCGTAACACAGCGAACTGTTTCACGGCTGAAATAAGAAAGGCGGTGGTACCTACCCAGGCGACCCTACATATGGGTCTACCACCTAGTAACCACCACCCATTGAAAATAGAGGGAAATTTTCCAAGTTTAAAAAAAGCTTCAATTTTACTACTTTTATCATAATACTGAGGTCAATTATTAATGCCCAGACGTCATCAAATAGATGACATAACAATTAATATTTAATTGTGTCTGGTGTATCGGACTTTGATGGGTAAAGTGTGTGTGTGTGTGTGTTTACAAAAATATTTTATTGCAATTCTTGATTGATTAGGCAGCCCCCGATTAGTAGTCCACAGTCCCACAAAATCACTATCCGTCTCTCCAATTAGGTGTTCTTGGTGTTATGTGTTGTTTGAGGTGTGATGGTGTATAAGTGTATTGTTCGAAATAAAACGATATACTATGACTACAGAAGCCAAACAACACGTAGCATTTGTACAAATAAAAACAACAACATAAATATGTCACTGAAAAGTTTTGCCGAAGCATCCTAGGACACTACGACGCGGTCTTCGTGTATACTTTGTCGGAGGGCACCACTATGCGCTTATCGCTGTGTTAAGATCAGAGAAGTTATTTCACCGGGTCCTAAGTACTAGGTGGTAAGTTTTACTAGGTAGTAGGCCCGTATTTAGGGTCGCCTGGGTAGGTACCACCGCCTTTCTTATTCAGCCGTGAAACAGTTCGCTGTGTTCGGATTGAAGGGAAAGGTAGCCAGTGTAATTACTGGGCATGGAGGGCATTTCATCTTAGGCCTCAGGATGGCAACGCACCTGCAATATCAAGGATTTCTCCTTGTTATTGCAGGTAGCGGCGGTAACCGCTTACCATCAGGTGGGCCGTCAGCTTGTTTGTCATATAGTCGTATGAAGTCTTTGGTAAGTCGGAACAATTACCCGGAGATAACATTATAATTATTGATAATTTTTAAGTGTCAAAGATAGCAAATAAACCTTACTCGTAGCATGCAGATAACACTACCAAGAATGGTAACGATATCTCGTAAAATTGAAGAGCTTCCCCAGCTCCCACAATTTAGTTTTAACAGACTTCAAAAGGAGGAGGTTCTTGATTCGACGAGTATTTTTCACCATCAATATTTGCAGTGAAAAATGGCAAAAACCAAAATTGATGCATTATTTTCCAGTGTTCGTGCAGAGCAAGGAACGTGCAAAGCAGTTATTCAAGGAGTTACTTTACGACGGCGTCAACGTGGACGCGATCCACGCAGACAGGACACAAGCACAGGTTAGTATAAGGGTAAGGACACACCTGCTGAACGTACGGCGCCGAAAGTTCAGCGACTGACGGTTCAGTCGTAATATTCCGTTGCTATGACAAACCAAACGCTCAGAACGCGGCGTCTTGTTCAGCGCGCTACGCGGCGGAAGGTAACGCGTGACGCGTCGCGTGATGTGTCGCTTGCTGTGAAAAATACATTGAATGCGGGATTTGCTGAACTAATCGCCTGACGGAAGGTTCGGCGTTACGCTGAACGCGACGTAATTTCGGCTGATGTGTCATAGGCGACTTCAAAAACACTGCGTATTCAACCGAACGTTCGGCGCCGTACGTTCCGCAGATGTGTCGCGACACTAAGGGTGTCAGCCTTTGTTACGACAGCGACATCTAGACTAACTATCTATAACTAGATGGCTTTTTAGATGATTTTTTGACTTAGAAATTTATGATGCTATTTCATAATTAATAGAAGGTTATATGGATCAGATGGCGTTGGCGATATTATGTACCTGTGTAAAATAATATAACTAATTAAGTTTCTGTAAATCTCGCTCACTTGAACTGGTTTCCAAAGACGTAATTACCCACCATTAACAGCTTTCATTTGGGCACACAATTAACAACCGTCGGCTCGCTTGTCATTTTAAAAAATCAGAGTCATTCTTTTTGCTAATACGAACTAGTTTCCTTCATACTCACAGTATCTACTAGCGACAAAAGTTATGGTCTCGACACTAATAAAATACTGACATAGTGCTACGTTTTTACTAACATTTATTATGCGTCTTCTAAAGTCTTTATCATAGAGAGTGCTCCGAAGAGCTTTTCGACCTTTTCCCACCTTCCCCTTCCTGCTCAGGAGCACACGTGCCGGTCTTCGGAGTCATCAATTCACTGTCTCCACCTCAACATTACGGACAAAGAAGTTTAGTAACTCGTTTCTTTGTCGTACTTGGAATTCTTTGTCACCACATGTGTTCCCTTCTTATAACATGGGTTCCTTCAAAAGAGGCGTGGAAAAGCATATCATAGGCCGGCAAGGTGGAGGCGGCTAGAGCAGTCTAAACTGCACTAGCTGTCTCTGCATAAGGACTTTTCTTACCGCTTCACATCAGGTAGTGATGAGTCATTTGCCGTGCTTTGTATAAAAAAATCACAGCTAACTGACATAATATTACATATAAATATTTTTTCACCTCTCCAGCAGCAAAATAGCTCTTTTGCTTCCTAAAATCTCGAAGGAAACCCGGTTTTTGCAGCGAGCGTGAGGCAAAGTAAGGTTTTAAATAAATTTGAGATAGGCAGTAGCGCGCTCCAAAACTCAGGACTAGCCCTAGTCATACAACTATGTAATTTAATTATTTTAGATTATAAGCTTAACTATTTTAATTTATGGACGTTTTCTTGAAAAATAATAATAACTATATAATTCAGAAAACAATAATGTCACGTTACATTAAAATGTAATTCGTATTTACTTTTTAATAAAATGACATGCACTGTAATTTCGGAACGCAACTCAAAAATAATCTAAATAATCTGTGGACGAAGCGGGAAAAATAAATTCAGATTGTTTTAATTTTTCGACTTGTGTTTATAATTTTAGTTGTGTTTATTTTGTTAATTTAATTACAAAAATGAGTTCATCGAGTGATGAAAATGATTGTTTAACGCCTGAATTAATATTGTTTGTGTGTCTCACTTATAACAATATTCACGCTGGAGAGGTGAAAAGTTGTATGTTTCACACGAGATCAATTTTTTTTGTCTTGTGCCTTTAAATCACTCACTGCGCTCAGTAGTCTAATTGTGAATCACTCGCTTTGCTCGTGATTTAATTTTAGACTACTTCGCTGGTTCGTGATTTAACATCGGCACTTGCTACAAAAAATATTTTTGCTCACTTTTTGAACAATTAACTATTTTGCTATTTATTAAATTCCATATTTCCAGCGTGACAACGTAGTCCGAAGTTTCCGCGTGGGTCGCATCTGGGTGTTGATATGCACCGAGCTGATGGGGCGCGGCATCGACTTCAGGGGAGTCAACCTGGTCCTCAACTACGACTTCCCGCCTTCCGCCATCTCTTACATACACAGGTCAGTTCACTGGGCAACGTTGCTTATTTTATTGCTGTTATGTGCACGTGCAGAGTAGGACACGGCGAAAAGGCTGGTGTCCACAGCCCTGCTACAGGAGCGACACGTCAAAATATTAAAAAAAATTACTAAATTGCACCCATCAAAATAAGAAAAACCGAATCAGCGCCATATTGTGACATTATAGTTAGCATCATATGGAGACTGTCACCATATATTTCGCGTCAAATTCTCCCAATGTACATTGAAATGTGTAACACCAGCATTTTAATGCAATAAATAAAGAAACACTCAACACTTGGCTGTATGGGCATTAGTTCCCCTTGCCTTCCCATCACAGGGAGAATGAACAAAAAAAATATAGGGAGTGTTTGGCGGGATTTGGAGATGTCAGTCAAGATTTTTATTACAATAATTAAAAATTGTGTCGGAGCGAACTTTGTGCTATAAAAGTGGTGTAGTTTTATAAACCAAGTGTTTGTGTTGACGTATAACTAAAAGATTATTGGAATAAAAGTGATTATGGTGTGAAAGACGATGAGAACTTTTTTGTAGCTATCCACCTCATCATATGGAGACTGTCATCATATATTTCGCGTCAAATTCTCCCAAAGTGCATTGAAATGTGTAACACCTGCATTTCAATGCAATAAATGGAAGAAATAAAGAAACACTTAACACTTGGTTGTATGGGCATTAGTTCCCTTTGCCTTCCCATTAAAGGAGAATGAACAAAAAAAATAAAGGGGGTGTTTGGCGGGATTTGTTGATATCAGTCAAGATTTTTATTACAATAATTAAAAATTGTGTCGGAGCGAACTTTGTGCTATGAAAGTGGTGTAGTTTTATAATCTAAGTGTTTGTGTTGACGTGTAACTAAAAGATTATTAGAATAAAAGTGATTATGGTGTGAAAGACGATGAGAACTTTTTTGTGGCTATCCACCTCATCATATGGAGACTGTCATCATATATTTCGCATCAAATTCTCCCAAGATGCATTGAAATGTGTAACACCAGCATTTTAATGCAATAAATAATGAAATATAGAAACACTTAACACATGGCTGTATGGGCATTAGTTCCCTTTGCCTTCCCATTAAAGGAGAATGAACAAAAAAATATAGGGAGTGTTTGGCGGGATTTGGTGATGTCAGTCAAGATTTTTAATACAATAATTAAAAATTGTGTCGGAGCGAACTTTGTGCTATAAAAGTGGTGTAGTTTTATAAACTAAGTGTTTGTGTTGACGTATAACTAAAAGATTCTTGGAATAAAAGTGATTATGGTGTGAAAGACGATGAGAACTTTTTTGTGGCTATCCACCTCATCATGTGGAGACTGTCATCATATATTTCGCATCAAATTCTCCCAAGATGCATTGAAATGTGTAACACCAGCATTTCAATGCAATAAATGAAGAAATAAAGAAATACTAAAGACATGGTTGTATGGGCATTAGTTCCCTTAGTTTACCCATTACAGGCAGAATGAACCAAAATAAAATATAGAAATGTCTGATGTTAATAGTGAATTTTTTTAATGACTTTATGAGTGTAGATGAAACTGTTTAGGTTACATAACTTGGTAACTTCTTATTTCAGCCGTGAAACAGTTCGCTGTTTCGGTTTGAAGGGAAAGGTAGCCAGTGTAATTACTGGGCATGGACGGCATTTCATCTCAGCCCTTAGGATGACAACGCACCTGCAATATCAAGTTATTTTCCATATTCCTTGTTATCGCAGGTGTCTGTAGGCGCCGGTAATCGCTTACCACCAGGTGGGCTGTCAACTTGTTTTTCGTCTGTTGTATTTTAAAAAAACTACCCTTATTTCTAATTCATGCAAAATAATATCTTCCATAACAGGATAGGGCGGGCGGGCCGCGCTGGACAGCGAGGGCGGGCGATCACTTTCTTCACACAAGACGACGTGATCAACCTTAGAAGGTACCGTGTGCAACCCCTTTAATAAACATATACGTAAAACATATACGATAATGTGGTTTTCCTTGAACCTCTAAGATTACTTTGCTGTAAGTTTGGTAAAAACTTTATTAAATATCTAACACTACTTGTAAAAGAAGCTGTAAAAAACACTAGCGCGATTCACAAGTGTTCTACGCCATCTAGTGACAAACTTTGGAACTAACAATTTGTTTGTAGGATATAATTATATTAACATTTAGCTTGCATCTTTAACAATGTTGCTCTTATAAAACACTAGCTGTGCTCGCGACTTCGTTCGCGTCGATGTCGGAAAATAACAACTAGTTTGATTACCAAAAAATGGTTATAGTGAATAATATAGTCGTCAATTTCAAAAGATAGACACAGGAGAACAATTCTTGCATACATGATTTTAGCGTAACTTCTACAGTTTGTGCAGCGCACGCAATAAAAGCTCTGAAAAGGAATATTTTTTCTCCGTTTTTGCAACATTTTTCATTGATGCTCAGCTGCTATTAGTCGTAGCGTGAGGTTATATAGCCTATATAATACCTCGATAAATGGACTATCCAACGCAAAAGGAAATTTTTCGATTTGAATCTTGTTCTTGAAGGAACCAAACTTAATGTTAAGTGGAATACCTTTCTGTATTACCACCGCATTAGTATCGATACCGAACCGCTGCCGATCCCTTTAGGAAAATAAATAGCAGAATTGACATATGCACTGCCTTGCTGTCTTCGTGGACTTTAGTAGATCTTCACGAAGCCTATTATAAAGATAGGCAGTTCATGCAAAATATTGTTGGTTTTGATGTCGCTAACTAAAACTGTCGACTCGAGAAGCTGGAGATTACAAATTTTTGACCGGCTCATCCGGTATCGACCTTGGCGGAAGTTGTCTGAATTTCGTAATTGATACCAGTACTTCGAGCTATCTGGATTCGAGTTGAATCTAGCCTGTGCTCTTTGGGCAGTGAGAAATAATATGGTCTAAAAATAGTGTTTGTTTAATGTCATCTTAATGCCAATCTAATTGTATTTAACTATTTTCTACGATGGTTTTATTTTATTTATTCTAGTTCATTTTTCTCATGAGGGTTGCGGGAAGCCGATGGGTGAGGGCAGGATCGATCAGTTAGAAGATCCTTGGGGGACGCCCATGCCCAGCGGTGGGCATCTCTCGGCTGACATGATGATGATGAGTTATTCGTTTAAAACTGGTTGCAATCTCTCACTGGGGAGTTTACAGTTATGTTTCTTGGTTGCAGCATAGCTTCAGTGATGAAGCAGTCCGGCTGCGAGGTCCCGGAGTACATGCTGCAAATGAAGCAAAACCAGAACCAGCGCAAGAAACTGGCTAAGATGGCGCCCCGCAGAGACCACATCACCACCATCCTCGGCAAGAAGTAATACCCAGTTTAAAGTAGTGACTATACGGACTCTTTACGTCGAAACATATTCAAATTCAAATTTAAAAAAAAAATGTCTAAACACAGTAAACTACAAAGATGTACAGTACAAATACAGATCAGGCGTGTTTTGTCAAATCTCGACATGCAAATATAAATAGACATATAAGCAAATAGAATCTAGAACTAGAAGACGCAATATAATAGGTTTAATTATGTCACATAGCAATTAGAATTATTTAATTAGATTAATAGAATCCGAGATATTTTTGTTTGTTGAATTTTCCTTATATAAAGGAAGGCAAAGGGTCAAGCCCTTTCCAAGGTCAAGGGGCTTTCTTATTTCAGCCGTGAAACAGTTCGCTGTGTTTCGGATTGAATGGAATGGTAGCCAGTGTAATTACTGGGTATGGACGGCATTTCATCTTAGGCCTCAGGATGTCAACGCACCTGCAATATCAAGTGATTTTCCCTTGTTATTGCAGGTGTCTATAGGCGGCGGTAACCGCTTACCATCAGGTGGGCCGTCAGCTTGTTTGTCATCTGGCAGTGTAATATGACCATGTCTGAATTAGAATTATTTTTTTCAGGAGAAAACTAGATGAGAACAAAAATGCGGAAGCAACTGACAAAACAAAAGACTCGTCAAAAGTAACAAATGGAAAGAATAAAAAACAAAGGAAAGTACAGAATAGCGAAAATAGAATTCAAAATGGCGGCAAGCGGAGAAAACAAAATGGCGAGCAAGAACAAAAGAAGAAGATTGGGAAAAAAGGCGGCAAGTTGCACAAGAAAAATAATAGAAATAAATTAGGGAAAATAAAGAAAAACAGTAATACGTGAAGAAACACCGTACTTTAGATATTTTTAGAATATAAATTATATTTAAAGTTCCTAGATTGTTTCATTTGTCGTGATAGATTTTGATAAAAAATCAATTTTATTAATTATTACATTTAATAAAACACTTATTCAAAAATCTAATGATTAGATTTTCATTTAGCTATTTAATGGGCCTAATTCTGGGAACACACTTTAATTCTAAATTTAAGTACAGTTTATCTCTTTCTCGCTATAAGTCATAGGAAAAAGATAGCAAGAATCTGTTTAGAGCTGTCACTTAAATTTAGACAGATTTCAAAGAAACCATAGACAATTTTAGACGGCATGTACGGAGGTGCTCCCTAAACACTGCATTTTATCACGTTCAATAAGGTCTAAAATTGAATGCACCTTTCTAAATGTCAAATTATAAGATGGCCGTCCTTTTCGTATTCCTTTTGAGAGAAAGAAATGCACTGAACTTAAATTTAGACTTAGCATGTGTTCTCCAGAATTAGGGCCAATATCAACAAAATCGAGTCATAGCATTTTTTTTTAAATCGATTGATATAGTTTTAGTTTTTTATCACAATCGGCCCAAGAATGGACTTTTGTGTATATATTTCGCTATATACACAAAAATTCGAGTCTTGTCGAGTTATAAATGATGAAATGAAAGAGAATGTGTCATATACTACGGCAAGGTGTACGTACAAAATGAACTGGATTCGAAAAAAAAAAATGGTGTTAATGTTTTGCTCACTGCTGTAAATTTCAAAATGATTTGTCCATTTCCCGTAATATACGACATTAAAGTCAACTAAAGGCCTACGCAGACCGGGACGGCATGGCAAAGTATTTAACTTTTTACTAATGGAAATTCAAACGTATCGTTACAGAAATACGACATAAATTGCTATGCTTTAAAATGACGCCGTGGCATCAAAGGGCATTTTTCGACGCCATTGCCATTGATGATTAAACCTTTAAGGCCCACGCAGACCGGGACGGCATAAGTGTCACAATGAGTAAATGGATGTGTTGGAGTTTTTTTTTCCATGAAAACTCTTGTTTGTAGGGTCAACCACAGAAGTAGCTAAACACTTTAGTACCATGCCACAATAACTATGGCGTCAATGTAGTATGGTAGCAACTACAAAAAACGTGCACAAAGTCGGTGTGACATAGAGCTAAAGTGTTCGACTGTACCACGAACCAAAGTAAATAAAAAGAAAACGGACTATTAAAAACTGTTGTGTTTATGTCAGTCTTTTTTTAGTTTAGTGTACATAGACCTGGCCGGTTATCCATACATTTTTGGGACACCTCCTTTAATTCATACTGTATCGGTGCTTTCAAATATCAGATATTGTATTGTCGAGAGCATATCAAGCGTAACAATGTGACCTTGAAACCGCCCTTACTACGTTCGTAATAGAGGCGGGTTTCGTAGTGCCACAGTTACACTTGTCGTGCTGTAGCCTGTACTAATGAGAAGGTTTAATATTTAAAATGACTACTTTTACTAGGTGGTAGGGTCGCCTGGGTAGGTACCACCGCCTTTCATAATTCAGCCGTGAAACAGTTCGCTGTGTTTCGGATTGAAGGGAAAGGTAGCCGGTTTTATTACTGGACATGGACGACATTTCATCTTAGGCCTCAGGATGACAACGCACCTGCAATAGCAAGTGATTTTCCCTTGTTATTACAGATTTCAATAGGCGGCGGTAACCGCTTACCATCAGGTGGGCCGTCAACTTGTTTGTCATCTGGTTGTATAAAAAAATTAATAAAACTAAGATTTTTACACGATTAAAACACTATATTGGCCTTGTGACAACACTAATAGAAGATACAAAATATACAGTCTTCATCAAATATATACAAAAATAGCCCTTATGTATAACCCCTCAATAATAATAAGCTAACGGAAAGCCAACTTGTAAACAAAACTGTAGAAGATGTTCAGTAAAGTGTAAATTTAAACCATTTGCAGTTCGATTTTGAATCCTAATGCGTGGACATAAGAAGTATAAAGAAATAGCAAAGCTAAATTAAATGATATCGATTTAATTTTAAAGTACTTCTTAGTTTCATCACAAACCATTTAAAATTTATAACACCAGTAGTACATAGTGATTTTTTTAATGAGTGTTCGAGACCATCGAAGTGTCTTGTAAACTCTAAAAAGCGAAAAAATATATACATTATACAAAACTGCGAGTTTGGTACACAATGGTCTTTCGAGATTTCACAGAGATTATTCTGTAGTTGATGTAAAAAAAAATCTGCCTGTATAATAAAGTTATTAGGACCAAAATAAATGATTAACTAGGTGGTAGGCCCGTATGTAGGGTCGTCTGAGTAGGTACCGCCGCCTTTCTTATTTCAGCCGTGAAACAGTTCGCTGTGTTTCGAATTGAAGGGAAAGGTAGCCAGTGTAATTACCATAACCTTAAGCCTCAGGATGTCAACACACCTGAATACCAAGTGATCTTTTGCTTGTTATATATGTTGTCTATAGGCGACGGTAACCACTTACCTCCAGGTGGGCCGTCAGCTTATTTGTCATCTAGTTGTATATATATATGTATAAAAAATAAGTTGCATTTCCATTTTAGACAAGAAATGGTATAAAAATATTTTTATTCAATACCCTCAAACCTCAAGCTCAATTTTAAGATTTCACACAATAATGCTTTAACAATTACAAAACTTAACTAAATACCTATGTCCTATTTAAAAAGTTTCATTTCCAACCGTCTACCTCTAAAAATTTTGTTTACAAGTTGACTTTGAAATCTTACATAAAATATACGGATGACATTTTCACATGAACAAAAAATCAGAATATTGCCGATTTAAATGTATGGCACGTTACATCGTTCCTCACCAGCCCCCCAAAGGTCACACAATAGAAAATATGCTGTATCTGATACGCGAGGACAGTCATGGGCACTAAGATGTACCTACTTATACACGTTTGAATGTCAGTGACTCCATAACGAAAGAGCGACAAACAAAACTGCGACAATACTTCCGACGACAAACTTTATGGCGACAAATGGTCACCATTCTAACATAACCTATATTTATTGGTGAGCTAGTGGAAATGAAAAAAAGATTTTAACTTTATAACTAGGATAAGTTAGGTTAAAAGAAAAAGGTTAGAACTGTGACCAGAAATAAAAAATAAAATATTAATTTGACTATCTATGTTCTGTCGCCGCAACATGCTGTCGCTGTAGCGTTTGTCGCCGTTTTTTTGTCGCTTTCGTGTAACGGGAGTCCTTATTACAAGGAGAATAAGGTACACAAGATAGAAAAAGTGTAATTATACCTTATTGCTATTAAAATAAAATTCATATCGATATTATTTTGAAGCTTTGAGTGTGGACAACTTTTCAGACGTGATTGTTCGTGGTGACCCAAAAATTATTTGTAATCAGTTGCGGAAATTAGCTTTAGCTTAGATCACTCCTATACTAGTACATCGCAGTGGCGTTAATGCAATAATTAAATTGTTTTTTTAAATGTTAAAAAAATATATAATTTTCCAAAGTGGTTTTAAAACCACATTTATTATATTGGTCCATATTATGCATGACAGAGTTTAAAATCTACTAATCTTATAATAATGCGCGTTTTAAGTTTCGAAATTGCCTACCTATTACAGTCATCTTATCTAACTTAATAATTATCTTACAATTAATTGTGTCTAACGTCAGTGAACTAAACAACTTTTTGTTATTAATCAACTGTAATGGTTATTATTACGTGCATTGAAGCGCGATAATGAATCTTTCAAATGGTGTTATCTCTCCGGAGGGCTATGATAATTGAAAAATCAATTGTGTCTGGGATCTGATGCTTGACAGGCGATACCTTGTGAACTTTATACCGGGCGAGACACAGAGGGATAGAGATATACTTTCCAGCGCGAGGGAAAAGGACAATCGCGCAGGACGCGTACTACTTTATGCAACAAATTAGAAATTATTAATTTATTTAAAAACTAATTCTTAAAACTCTTTTGATTTGAGAGTAATTGCAATAATGCAATAATGTATTGTCTTTCTAATAAACAAAGTTTGATTTTTTAATATTCGTCCATTTTCTTATAAAACGGAAAAAAGCGAATGATAAATATTCGCGGTTATCGCCTTACCAATCTTACCATAGCTACAGTTTAAATGAAAAAACGAAGCTTATTTTTGGGGACTGTCTGCTTAGCAAATTATACAGTCGAACCGAAAATTCGCGAGATTTCTGTTTAGCGTTTCTGTGTAAACAAGATGGAGCGTCGAAACTTAAAAGAGAGTAAGAGCTTTCATTCTTTTGTAACTTTCTGCTTTATCAGGCTTCCCTTCCGCCAGACTTCGAGCTCGAAGCCATACCTATTCAGGTAAGTAGCCACAATTTGATTAGTTCACTGACATTAGTCGGTTTAGCCTCAATAGCAGCCATTTTGTTACATTTTTAAATTATCCACACAAATTATTTTTATAATCGAGCCAAATCTTTCGTTATATAGGTAAATAATATGCCAAATAAATTAAAACTTAGTGATCCAATATGGCTTGTGTATTTATTACAGATTTTATGATACAATAGAAAAATATACCTACTATATTTTCAAGGACCATTAGAGTTGAGACCTACTTTCTTCTTCCTAGAGATTCCATAAAACAATAATATATACCTACCTACTTATTTAGACTTTCATAATATTACTGGCATAGTTACTTAAGTTACAAATCAATATTGAAAAAAAATAACAAATTATATTCCATTTTCATCAGAGATCTCTAATAAAACAGCGTGAGAAATAAAACTATTTCCTACATGAAAAAAATCACAATATAAATATAACTATAAATTTCCAATAATTATAACAAATTGATTTTAATTGATCTTCCACTTCTAGGCTAAAGTTCTCGAGTTTATTTAGTCATGTTTAACCTCCCAATTCTAATGCCTAATCTATGGCACTTTTAAGTTCAGAAGCTAAAAAATATAATGGGATTTTATTCCATATACAGTTCATACCAATAAAATACCTGTCCTATCTACAACGTTTATAAAAGCCTCAAACTTTACTCCCGATCCTGAAATTCCAGGAGTTATTAGTCTATCTGTTAGGTGACAGAAACATTTAAAAAAGTTCTCCCGACACACTCCAGTATTTTTTTGTTTTTCTATGAAGCTGAATTTGGTTCACAATGAATCCAGCAATCATATTCACAAATTAAAATATCACAAATAAATGTTAATAAAGCCGTTTTTGTTTAAAAATTCACACTATCTCACTTTAATGCATTGCAATAAACATAGATCTAAGTTTTCACTATTCGAATAGCTTCTCATCACTATCAAGACAAGTCTTCTTTTGTTTTCCTCTGGTTCTATTCACTTGCTACCAAGTTTTCTACCACCATCATTCACATAACCAATCACACGGCAACCTGGGCATTTTATTCGCTGGCCAGGGCAAATACCCGGCTGTTTTGAAGACCCAGTAGTCGTAGGAGACCTTGCTGATGAGGAGCACTAACACCAACACTTCCAACCCGATGATGTAGTAGATGTAATCGGTCCAGTCTCGGGGCGTGTGGCACACCCGTGACTCGATCAGGTCAACTACTGGCCCGAGGTTGTCTTGGCACTCGAGGCTCTTGTAGTCCGGGATGTTTTTGAAGTTCTCGTGGAGCCAGGGCTGGAATTTTAAGTATATTTTAGGAATGAATTTGTATGAGCACGTGCTGTTGGCCGAAGATGGTCTCTACAGAGTAACCGGGCATTTAAAGAGGTGAGAACCTTGGTGAGTCCTCAAGCCCTAAGGGTGAATCGGTATAAGGCGTCTCTGGAGGCTTTGTAATCGACAGGCATCACCTCCCGGGGAGGTGTCCCACAGTCTTTAGGGCGCTCGACTAGAGCCATTAGTGATTATACTACGAGATACGTAGTGCACGAAATATGCATAGATTCGTATCTATGCATATTTCGTGCACTACGTATCTCGTAGTATATTCTGTTCGCATGTATATACAGTTCGTGCTTTATGGAGTCCTTGTATCTGGCCAACGTCAAGTACCATCCTTCTGTTCTATTATCTGAGTATTATCTTATCTTATAGTGGGGCCATGACTAAGTCACAGTGCACTTCGACCCATTGGGATCTTTTGTGCCTCCCCTGCGTTTACTCTTCCTGTGTCCAGATTAGAAATGCCATTAGCCTTACTATATCTTTAGGCAGAAAGAGCCTGTAGTCTTCTGGTTTTGGATATGCCCCTCCCAGAAGGCTCATTCAGATGCAAGCCAGGGCATCACAATGACACAAGAGGTGCATCATTGATTCCGGGCATACACCACATGCGCGACAAAGTTGTGTTGAGGAGAGTTGCATTTTATGTAGCATGTGGTTGGTAAGTAGCAAAATGCCCTGTGAGCGCCCCAATCAAGAAGCGAGATTTAGTTCTACCGTTTGCATAGATGTATTTACTCCATCCTCCTGCCTCCTCCCCTAGGAAGGAATCTGAGTATTAAGTTTTCGTTTCGTTTGAAATGTCATCATCATCATCATCACCAGCCTATATACGTCCCACTGCTGGGCACAGGCCTTCCCACATGGCAGAAACACATTGAAATGTACACTATGAATACTGTTTAAAATTCATAATTATGATATGAAGACTTTAGCATCGTAGGCACTCCATAAATAAAAAAATAGTGGACTTACTTTGATCATCTTTTCGGTGTTGCAATCGCAGATGATTTTGTTACCAGCTATCGACAGTATGGGGCCCGTTGTCCCAAACCGGTTTGATAGCACGTAAGTATGGATCTGTAAACACACGAACAAGCTATTTACAACAATGAACTGCGTTATGCCCAGTCAATGGTTTGTTCTTTAAAGAGTATGCATGAAGCGGAAGATGACAATTGAGTGGCAAGGTGTTAAATATTGTAAATGCCTCCTGTGAACTCTCCGGCTAAGCTCAAAGCCTATAGCAGTTCCACAGTGGTACTACGACAACGGTCTATCGGAGTTCGTCCATCCATTGAACTACCATCAGATTTGTCAAAAAGAGGCAGTTACTCGGCGAATATTTGTAAAGATGTTTAGTTAGATCATATGTACTCACAGTCCTAAGCTTATTATGTCCAATAGAGAAAAGCATGAAGTTGTCAATAAACTTGGTGCCTTCCAGTGCCACGATGTTGGTGACGTCATTGTGGTCCACGATCAACTGCCGCAGGTGCTCGTAGGTCGGGTCGTCGCCCACCGCTTGGAGAGATGTGATCTTTATAGCACACATCACAGGGGGTTAAGAAACTCATTAATATCCTTAAATCTAGAATACGTAGTTCATCATCATCATCTTCACCAGCCTATATACGTCCCACTGCGGGCGCGGGCCTTTACATGGGAGAAACACACAAGAAGCTTGGGCCATAACACCACAACGCTGGCCCAATGCGGGTTGGTAGGTTAAAACATTTGCAGTAACAACCGGGACCAACGGCTTAAGGCGATGCCTTGTCGACACTAGCGACACCACTTGATTTATATTAATTGTGGTGAATATAGAACATAATAAACAAAAACGCTTTAGTGAATGACTAAAGAATGGTATTTGTAATTTTTTGAGATGTGCTCGGTATAAGATATTTCTCTACATGTAGCATATTTTTTCATTATTGCCGAAAGTGGCCACTTTTAACAATAATAAAAAGTTTGGTTACTTACCTATAGGTGGACACTTTATACAAGATACATCTTTAAAAATTACAAATACCGTTCTCTAGCAATTCTCTAAAGCGTTTTTGTTTATTATGTTCTAAATTCACCATAATTAATAACAATCAATTGGTGTCGCTAGTGTGCACGAGGTAGCCCCTTAACGTGCCTTCCGAAGCAGGGAGGAGCTCGAGATTAGAAATTTTGGTTGACCCATCCCGGGATCGACCATGGCGAAAGTTGCTTTGTTTCCGTAAACGAAACCTGAGCGCTCAAACCACTACGCCACCGAGCTAGTCTACTTAGTCCGGCTGTTAAATCACTAGTTACATGGTAGTAGAGCAAATTGTAGCTTACTTAGGAGTATACAGAATGTGCCAACCTAAATCAAAGATTTTAATCAGTTTCCTCCCTTGGAGTACTTGCTCCTTCGCTCTTCGCTATTAACCCAAAGCTTCTTCAAATTTTAGTTTGGGACGATGAGAGGATTTTAACTGTATTTGTAATAGCTTAACAAAGCACGTCTGGCTTGGAAGTGGAAGGTCAGCTAGCTTCTTTGGAATAGGGTAGCAGACAACTTTTTTCTTACCTAAATAAAATGGTTTTTTTATACAACTAGATGACAAACAAGCTGACGACCCACCTGGTGGTAAGCGGTTACTGCTGCCTATAGACACCTGCAATAACAAGGAAAAGCACTTGATATTGCAGGTGCGTTGTCATCCTGAGGCCTAAGATGAAATTCCGTCCATGCCCAGTAATTACACTGGCTACCTTTCCCTTCAATCCGAAACACAGCGAACTGTTTCACGGCTGAAATAAGAAAGGCGGTGGTACCTACCCAGGGGATCCTACATATGGGTCTACCACCTAGTGAAAAAAATAGTATGTTAAAGATGAATTTAGTTTCAAAGATACAGTGGTAGGTATGTTTAATGTGTCGTGGCTAGGTTGTCGCATCATCCATGTCATCAGTTGATTATAACTTTATAAAGTTTCTAAGCCGTAGAAATTACCTAAATATTTCTATTTTATAAATTTTAGATGTTAATCAATGGTAGGTAAGTGTCTTTTTAGGTAAAAAAAGCTTTTTAAAAGTATGTGAAAATTTACGCCTCATTCAAGCTTAGACCACATCCCTGTTGCCGCTGCAATCAATCCACGACCACCACTTAAGACAGCTGGTCTCGCAACCTCCAATGGCTTCCACGTCGTATTCCAAGTTCACTTACATTATTATACGACACATTGAGCTTGACTGTATTAGGCGGCAGGTCAGCTGGCATCTCCCGGAGGTGCCGCTGCGAGCAGTCCACAGCGACCAGGTTGGTGACCTCGTCGCCCAGGAGCTCCAGCCGCTCAAACACGCAGCTGCAGTTGATATCCAAGGGCCTGATCTTTCGGCAGTTGGCGTTGAGCTGGAAACATAAAATTTTTGAACATAAAATATGAGAACCGCAGTATGAAGAGTGTTGAAGGGATACAGGACTAGTGAAATTTTCCACTGAAATATCATCATCATCAAAAGCCTATACACATAGGAGGGCCTGTGCCCATTGCTGGGTACAGGCCCTCCTACATCAAATAAAAAAGAGCCACAACACCCCCACGCTGGCCTAATAAGGGTTGGTGGGCTAAAGCGGTTGCAGTGACAAACCGGGACCAACAGCTGAATGTGCCTTCCGAAGATCAAGATTAGAAATTAATTAGTATTTCAACCATCTGGAATCAACAATAGCGAAAGTTGCTTCGTTTTCTTAATCTACAATTACCTAAAGACATAATTATTTTAATTATTTCACTCACCTCTTTCTGCACCTTGAGGTGGTCTATCTGTACAATCTGAACATCCTTGAACCAGTTAAACTGCAGATCCAGCGCGCAGAAGGTGCGGTCATACTGCAGGAAGGTCACCAGCGAACTGTTGTTGGTGTCCATCGCGCGCTGGAAGTGCTTACATGGGAGGTACTTGTTACCTGCAATTGTTGGTAAGTATACTTATGTACTACATACAAATTCTTATTGACGCAACATAAAATTAATTACTCAAGCTGCGTGAGATTCCCGCCGTCGTACAAGATGGTATCGTCAATACGACAATAAATTGAAACATGGACTATATTAGTTCATAGAAATGGTTTGCCACTTTCAAAAACATCTTATTCGTTTGGTAATGTCATGACATTTGTATGAAATAATATAACATTGGCTGCATAGTTGGGGCGGAAAAGTCCTCGAGTGGCGGCCGTGTACCGGGAGACGCAGCGTTGACAGGCCCCCGACAAGGTGGACCGACGATATTATGAGCGTCACGGGAAGCCGATGGATGCGGGTAGCGCAGGATTGTTTGGCCTGGACATTCTTGGGAAGGGCCTATGAAGCAGTGGGTGTCTTTCGGCAAAACAAGAAACTCATTGTGTCCGGAATGTGTGACTTAACAGGTTATATATCGGATATTCAAAGTATGTATTCGTTGGTCTCTTTCAGTTTCTATACACACACAATCATAGAAAACCACATAATTACAAATAGTTAAAGGAAGTAAAATAAAAATTATTTCTCTTGCCGTTACTTCTCCATGACTAAAATATGACTTTTGCCTTTGAATATTCACCTGACAAGTCCACCGATATCTTCTTGTTACTATGCACCAGGCTGAGTGGGAACTCCGTGAGGTTGTTGGCGGAAGCGTCCAGTACAGTCAGATTGAAGAGGTAGGCGAAGGGCCGCTGCGTGGACGGCAGCTTTGCCGTTGTCAGATTGTTATTAGAGATGTTCAAACACGCAATTGAAGAGTGCTTAGGGAACTGACCTGAAGAAAGGAAAATAAAAAAATATTTATATATTTTCATATTAATGTTTCTGTAAATCTTGATAAAGTTTGCAACCAGCAAATTGGGCGCAGTATAAAGATAATGATTGCTTACCATCAGGCCATATGGGATTGGTCAACAAGCTTTCCCAAAGAAATAACAACCTGCATGAAATTAAGAGCTATGCAGCGCGCATTGATGGAGATGCGCGCGCGCTACTCCGTGACATATGTGACATCTTCATACATTTGATGACAGTGATCGTGTATCGCGGGAAGTGTGCTATATAATATAACACACTTTTTTATAACAACGTGTGTTATTTAATTTCAACTTATGATTATTATCACACTTCCCTCAAAATTGTTAATCTGACGTTCCAATATTCTGAAAGGTAAAGGTAAGTCCTATCTGTTCCACTTTTCAAAGCCAGCTGCTTTTCTTACATCCAACTACAAAATATCTTTGTTGGCGACCCACAGGGCGACGTCCAGACTCAAAGCCCTATCAATAAAATTGGTTTAAAAGCCATATTGCTTTCAACTCATCGCCAGCCCATTTACGTCCCACACCCAAGTCTGGGCCATAACTCCACCACGATGGCTCAATGCAATCGGGACCAATGGCTCAACGTGCCTTGCAAAGCACGGAGGAGCTGGAGATTATACATTTAGATTGACCCATCCCAAGATCGACCATGAAAATTGCTTTGTTTTTGTAATCGAAACCAGAGCGCTCAAACCACTACACGCCACCAAGCTAGTGGCGGTACAAAATGACAATAAGACGATATAAGCTATACCAATTTAGCGATCGATCGGCAACTTTGAATTCTAGTGATAAGTATATGAAATTTTGACAGTGTTTATCTACATCATCATCATCATCACCAGCCTATATACGTCCCACTGCTGGGCAGAGGCCTTCCTACATGGGAGAAACACATGAGGCGTTTGGGCCATAACACCACCACACTGGCCCAGTGCGGGTTGGTGGGTTAAAGCGGTTGCAGGAACAACCGGGACCAACGGCTTAACGTGCCTTCAGAAGTACGGAGGAGCTCGAGATAACAAACTTTGATTGACGCATGCCAGAATCGACCATGGCGAAAGTTGCTTTGTTCTTCGTATCAAAACCAGAGCGTTCAAACCAATACACCACCGAGCTCCTCAATCTACATCAATGTAAAATAAATCTGAGTTGGCTTTAACATGTTATACCAAGTTATACCAAGGCTACGTCACGTGGTTTCCTCTAGGTCCTCAACAGTCATAGTCACAGAGTGTACTAACCAGTAATCTTGCCAATATTGCCATCAGTGAGCGCCATGGAGGCCAGCCGTCTGAACACGGCCTGTGAGACGTCCAGCTCGTCTATAGTCGCGTTCAACACGTGGAGGTAAGTTGTATTCTGAGTCACTGGAACAATAACCAAAACATTACACAGTGCAAAAAAAAATCAAAAGATCCGTGAGTCCCTACGCTATCTATCCTAGAGCTACAAAGCTCGGCAAATCGCAAATAATTTAACACCACATGTGTGAACTGTTCTAGACATCTCCACCTTGCCTTTTCACGCCTCTTGAAAGAACTATGTTATAGGAAGGAGTGCTGGTAAAAAAAATTCCAGTCTCTGAAGTAGGTACGACAAAGAAACAAATTACTAAATTTATTTTCTTTTTTTTTATACAACAAGATGACAAACAAGCTGATGGCCCACCTGATGGTAAGCGGTTACCGCCCCCTATGGACACCTGCAATAACAAGGAAAATTCACTTGATATTGCAGGTGCGTTGTCATCCTGAGGCCTAAGATGAAATGCCGTCCATGCCCCGTATGCCCAGTTGTCAGATAGCTTGAAAATAACGATAATACTTTTGACATTGGGTACCTACTTTGTTGGTACGTTGATATACCTTCTCTTCTAATTTTGATTATTTTTTTCGCTGGGCGGCACTGCACTGCTAGAAGTTATAATTTTTTAACTACAAACATTGTAATTTAATATTTGAAAAGAGTGACTACACGAGTTTGTTGCCGGAATCTTCTCAGTAGTCCAACTTTTGGAACCGGTGTAAATTCAGACATGACAGACAGGCAGAGACTATGACGTGGTTAGTTAATATATTTTTTGTGATAGTTTATTTATTTATTTATTAAGGTACACCTGTTGGTTGTTACCAACAACATAATTGTCTAATGCATAGTTCTTACATGAATGCCTATAATAGGTATACACAACATTTGTAATATCTTGGATATACTTAAAATGGAAACTATGTTATATAATAATTATAATGTTTAAATATACACATTTATTTGTAAGAATGTGTTTCTTTGTGGCCTATTTAAATAAAATATTTTGTCTTTCTTTCTTTCAGTAATTACACTGGCTACCTTTCCCTTCAATCCGAAACACACCGAACTGTTTCATGGCTGAAATAAGAAAGGCGGTGGTACGGTACCGACCCAGACAACTCTACATACGGGCCGACCACCTAGTTATCCACATGTGCGTGATGTTGAGCTAGAGACAATAAATTGATTTTTCAAGAACATACCTAGTTGATGTGAAATTTACTGTATTGAAATATGTTTTTATAGCGCCCATACCATGAAAAAATCTAGGTACCTATAATAAAAGTCAAAGCTTCTGCGACAGTAGAAAGTACATATCTAACATTATCAGAATTGCCGAGTCTACACGCATAAAAGTACATGCTACACAGGTATACCTGGGTCTCTATTTTCGTCTTATAACCGTTATTAAATATTGACGAGGAACGTCCACAACCAAATTAAATATAAACAAAGCATTGGCGATTTATTTCGAAACTGAACTAGCGCGAGGTCACGCAACTCATACACATTACAAGTGCAATCAGACGAGATAATGTATTTACAGACACTGGTCTGGTACTTATTAATTAGTCTTAACTATTTATTATTCTGAGTTATAGTTTATGAATTTATGTATAAACTAACGCTTGAATCTAAAATTTAGTTTAACATGCTTAATTGGCCGCAATAATTGTAGATATATTCTTAATTTTTATATTAATATTATTATAAATGTTTGAAAAATATAAAATTTCACGTCCTGGGGCGGGGATCGAACCCGCAATAGTTCACAATCGGGGTGATGTTCTAACCATCTCAGTTACCAAGGCTTGGGATAACCATATAAAATTCTTCTAGTCTATCTGTATTCGGTCATGAACTTGTAAAAGAGCGCGGGTTCGAACCGCGCTCCAGTAGCTATGTGATTTTTTTCTAGTTAATAATAGAAATCTTATAGTAATATTGCCATACACTTAATGTGCTGTCGTTTGTAGGTACATAATCCACAATACTTACTCGTGTCGCCTGTCAGCAGGAAACAAACAACACATCAACTTACTAAAGTTATGTAAAGCGATAACTTGTATCTAATCTAATGGTATTTTTACATGATCTTATTAGAAAACGCCATTCGTTTCACGTGAGCGATCAAAGATACTGTAGATCTTCACACCACATCATGCTTATGTCGCAGCCGTCTGGTTAAATCAGCCGCTTAACTGAACGCCTAGCTCGTTGATTGAACGCTGGCATCCAATCAAATGACTGAAGTACAACTAGCCAAATGTTTAACAAATTAGCAATAAAAAAATTAGCCATTCAATTTGTCGCCTAGGCGGCCCGTTTAAATCGAAGAGCTTTTGTGTGAATGTTTGAGTGATTGGTAGGTTAAAGGTTATTTTTTATGACCACTTAGAACCAAAACGATGAAGGTTATAAATGGTCATAAAAATAACCTTGAACCTACCAATCAAACCAAACCTTTTCTGTACAATACGATCCATTCAATGCGCCAAGCCGTTAAACGTTAAGTGAGTCTATTTCAATTAACTATCGGGCTAGGCATTCAATTGGATGCCGGCGTTTAATCAACGGACTAGGCATCCAATTCAGCGACGAAATCAACCAGATGACGGCGACACTGACATCACCAGCCTATATAGGTACGTCTGACTATGGCCCACAGGCCGACACTGGCAACACAGGCCTTCCTACATGGGAGAAACACGTGAGGAGTTTAAGCGGTTGCAGTGACAACCGGTACCAACGGCTTAACGTGCCTTAGAGGACCTCAAGATTAAAAATTTTAATTGAACTTTGTTTGCGTAATCGAAACCAGCCCCCTTATTCTCAATTGTCGGATCACGGATTCGATTCGAAAAGTCACATGCCGTCTCGTTTTGACGCACCGCGATAAAAAGTGACAGGTATAGAGTTTCCGAAATTCGAATACTTTCTGACAGTTGAGAATAAGGGGGCAGAGCGGTAAAACCACTACGTCGTCGCTGAGACTCACACATGAGTGTTAGCACGTTGCAATGATAGGAAGCTCTTAATACAGCTCGTTTTATTTGTAAAAAAATCATTGCACTGACACCCAACGTGCGGCAAATGGCCAATGAATAAAACTTGTCTTCCTTTTCCTTTTGCAAAAAAGACCGTGTTTACGTTGCACTGTTTTTCATACAAACTCTCAAGTCAAAAATATTATGAACAAAAAAACCGATTCTAATAAGACCTATGCAAGCATAGGCATGTAACGCATGTAACGTCTGACTTGTCAGACTAGTTGACTTTGTGTGCCATTTCACGCCTCCTTTGTAGGAAACCATGCTATAACAAGGAGGGAACATATGTGATAAGAACCATCTTCTAGTAGCATATGTGTCGGCAAATAATTACAAGTTTTGGAAGTACGACATAGAAACGAATTGATACTAAATTTCTTTGAGGTAGAGACAGTGAATTGATGACTCCGAAGACCGGCAAGCGTGCTCCTGAGTAGCAAGTGGAAATAACTATTGATTCAATCAAAGAGATCACTAAAAAAACTAAATGATAAATAATTCAACGATCAGAAAAAACTATGAATATCTTTGATTTTATGAGCATTACATATGTTTCTTAATCGCACAGGATTGATAAGCTACGTTAGTATGGTTAACTTAAAACTTAAATAATTATACAAGCTTATTTTTGACAATTTTAAGTCGGTTTGATATTTATATTGACTTTCTTCAAATGAAATAATTGGCAGAAAAACACTTGATAAAAATACTATTGTAACAATCATGCAGTTTAGCAGATATATTTTTTTTAAATTGGGTGAAAAGATTTGACTAATTAAAACTTAATAGCAAGACACCTAGCGTGGAGGCACACTCACTGTGAATAGTTTCCTGCCTTTGAAAATATATACCGTCGACAGCACATCAAGCGTAACAGTTTGACCTTGAGATCACCCTTACTACGCTCGCAATAGCGGCGGCTTTCGTAGTGCGACTGTTACACTTGATGTGCTGTCGTGTGTACATAATTCACAATTAAACGTGAAATACTTACTCGTGTCGCCTGGCAGCAGGAAACAAACAACACGTTAACTTACTAAAGTTATGCGATAAACTGTATCTAATCTAATGGTATTTTCTTATGATCACATTAGAAAACACAATTAGTTTCACATGAGCGATCATAGTTGATAAGATTTGACGAATTAAAACTTTTCTGAAACTGAGACTGTCTCAAGTTTGTCACAGAAAGAGAATATGTCAATTTTAAACTAAATCTTACTATGCACCAAGTTTTGTAATTGGGCGGATAGGGTATTTGCAGACTGGACTAAAACAACATTAAATAAATAGGTTCCACTCACTAGCATTGCTGAGCGCGTCCTTAAGCCTCACGCTGTCCAGATCGCAGCAGAAGACAGACGCGGAGCCCACCCTGACGCAGGTGCCGCTCTCGGGCGGGCACAGCGAGCGCGGCATGTGGAAGCACTTGCCCAGGTTCAGAAACTGGTTGTGGGGCTCTGGTTTCTGGGTTGAAGCTGGTGGTTGCTAGAAAGAGATAATTAAACAACGTCACTATCCTCATCCATAGGTCACTTCTTCGCAACATATCATTTTTACGCTGATCGGCGGAGCGACATCTTAACTTTATTGGTATTGTTTATGACATAATTGAATTCAATATAACAATAATATTCTTAATTTTTGATTTTAACATTTTTTTAATGTTTGAAAAATTTCTTAGTAATTAAAATGTAAAACTAGAAAATTTTCACGTCCTGAGGCGGGAATCGAACCCGCGACCTTTCGCAATCCGGGCGACTGCTCCAAGGATATCCCAAGTCCTAGGTGGCTCAATTCATTGCGAAAGGTCGCGAGTTCGATTGCCGCCATGAAATTTTTCTAGTTTTATATTTTGATTACTATGACAACAATAGTTCCCGTGTGGTGTCGGGCTAGAATAGCACCTCCCCATCTCTTCTCGTGGATATCGTAAGAACTCAGCCTGTCAAGCGTGGTGATTATGGCAAAACCCCCTCAAATGGTTAACACGACACGGTATCAGTCCCCGGCGGCCCCGCTATTCCGGACTAAGGTAGCGAGATGGATGGACGACCTGCCCCCTTATTCTCAACTGTCGGATCACGGATTCGATTCGAAAAGTCACATGCCGTCTCGCTTTGACGCATAGCGATAAAAAGTGATAGGTATGGAGTTTCCGAAATTCGAGTATTTTCCGACGGTTGAGAATAAGGGGGCAGCCCCTTTATTCTCAACTGTCGGATCACGGATTCGATTCGAAAAGTCACATGCCGTCTCGCTTTGACGCAGCGCGATAAAAAGTGACAGGTATAGAGTTTCCGAAATTCGAATTCTTTCCGACAGTTGAGAATAAGGGGGCTGGTCAGGGTCACGGGGAGCCGTTAGATGCAGGCTGCGCAGAACCGTTCCATTTGGAAATCGATGGGTGAGGCCTTTGTTCAGCAGTGGACATCATTGACTATGATGATGATCACCAATGTTCATAGGTACTAATAAAATTAGGCGATACCCCACGGAGCTCCATCTGAGGTACAGTTGACAGAACATCTAGCGTAACGGTTCAAGTTTGATGCCGCTTTTACTCCATTCGTAATAGAGGCGGTTTTCGTAGTGCAACTGTTAGAATGGATGTGCTGTCGTCTGTACATTAATCGATGCATTAATTTGAGGACACAGATATATCATAGCATTCTAAGAGTTTGCACCTTTGCCTAAACATACAAATGTAGAGTCGCGATCTCAGGTTAATGATCTATATTCATTCTCTTTTGATCAACCTTATATAGGATGTAATTTAATGTGTAAATAGGCAATCTTCATTATCAATTAAAAATTAAATAAAAAATCATGAATTTACTAGTTGAAAAGTATAAAAGAAGAATGTGTAAAAAATATTAAATATCGCGCGCAAATGTTTCAACGCAGCATTGGCCTCGCGTCTTTTTGCCGCCTCACCGCCAAGACTATTAATGGTGGTATATTTTTTCTAGTATTTTAATAGTTACTTACCTCTCTAGGCGCTGGCTGCTCAAAGTCGTCCACCCTCATCTCGATAAGAGGCAGATGAAGAGTCAAGTATAAAACTAGGCCCCATAGCGCCGTCTGGGGACAAAAGAAACATTACTTAACTTTACCAGAGTTGGTTTTTTTTCATACAAATTGATGACAAACAAACTGACGGTCCACCTGGTGGTAAGTGGTAACAGTCACTTATAGCCACCTGCAATAACAAGGGAAAAATCACTTGGTATTACAGATGAGTTGTCATCCTGAGGCCTACACTGGCTGCCTTTCCCTTAATCTGAAACACAGCGAACTGTTTCACGGCTGTAATAAGAAAAGCGGTGGTAATGGTGTTTCCTACCCAGACGACCCTACATACTGGCCTACCACCTAGTAAAATGTGTCAGCAGGTTACACTTAAATTTGATCAAACGAAAAATCCAAATCAAATGTGATCTGCTGAATAGCCTGGGTCATAAATGCTGTAATTCAAAAATATGTTCAGTTAAGATTGTTTTAAATAATTGACGATTAAATAGGCCGAAGCCGTGCGATGGCCAAGTCATTCTATATTTTTAAAAATATAAATAATCTTGATGCGTCACTATAAATTATGTTGTTAGTTAGCTAATTATTATTTAGTAACAATTTATGACAAAGTTGTCAGACAGATGTTCCCATGGTAGTGGTAGAGCATCAAATCCAAAGTACTCTGTGATCAAATCTGACCAGATTTCAGAAATATACCTAAGTAATAATTTCGACCTTGTGACGGCATCCTTATGATTGTAACGCATAAACAGAAAGCCAAAAGAAATTCATAAGGTTCTCCCCTCCCAAGCCCTTGGTAGCTCAATGTTCAGAGCAGTTACCCTTTGAAAATTCGGTTACCCCTAGGATTGCACTTTTTTAGTTGTTTTTTTAAAGCGAATATCACCGCCCCAGACACGTTTCATTTTGCGCGACCACCTCGGCCTCGGTATTGTCACTATTTATATCCCATCCAGTGGGTTACAGCAGATGGTATAAATATATCGAAGACGATCAGTTTATTGTCACGGCTCGGTCACGATGTTAATTTGTTTACCAGCTTACAGCTGTGAAATGTTTTTTCATGTTTTAATAAATGGCCTTCCTTGAATAGTATAATATACGATGTTAGATTAGAACACGATCCACGAAGACAATACAACGACCCACAAATACGGAATTACTCTATTTACTCAGGCTAAAACAGACATTTCAGTCTAAACTTTCCCAAAAAATATTCCAAATATTATAATAATAAAAAATAAAGGTTTTGAGAAAGTATAGAAAGAAAGTATATGAAATGGCCTATTCTTGTTACACAACTTTAGATAGACAAGTAGCCCACTAAAATTTGTCAAAACAATGGTTACCTAAGATTAGGATTTACCCATTCGCAATTGGTAACTATCGTAAAGGAAAACTTTTTGTAATAATTATATACCTATGCCTTTAATATAAAAGAAAAGATTGAAAGAAATACTCTTTTTTGTATCTAAATAAAAAATTAAATTTTAAATTTTGCAATTTCAGAGTTTAATTCATTACATTGTCAGACAAGTTTATTTATTTCATCTCGAGATTGAATATACATTATTGTAACGTGTAAAACACGAAGATAGTAGGTACCTACTACCTACAAATCTCAAATTTGATTTTAAGTATCACAAACCTTCATACATCATAATAATTATATAATAGAATCAGGCGTTTAAATCGTTTAGGAAAATTCCTAGAGTCACACTCATAATTTATGGAATGGGTTTTTGTTTATTCTTTGTAAAAGGTTTTGTAGGTAGGTATGGGTAGGTACGATATTTAACATACTGTAGTAATGAATCACGCATGTGATGATTACTAAGGAATATGTACATTTTGATGCTGATCATCAAAATGCTGTATCAGCCTATAGGTTCTTTAGGTGAATGCAATAGGGATCAAAATCGTTATCCTTTTGTTGCTGACTGTTCCTATATCTGATGGACGCTTGTGGTAATTTGGTTCAATAATAGAACATCAAATAAAAGAGGTAGGGAGTAGTGGTATTTTTTACCTTACAGAAATTTGCTTAAAAATATTTTCACTTGTGTTCCTTTGGCGAGTAAAGCCGCAGAAGTTATTTTTTTAGACGTGAAGCACCTTGGCCACTCACGCGCTGCTGACCCTTTTTTGCGTCAGAAATCCCTTCATGGGTACCCAAGTAAGACTTGAGGGCTTGCCACCTGGGTTATATGGGAGTCACCGGCTGAAGGCATACCCACTAAAAACTAACAGTACCCACCATTCCACATATAGGCGGCCGGCGTGACCGAGGACGCTCATCGCAAACAAACAGGTCACGCACTGTGGTAGTCTTTTCGGACTCAAAACTTGGATGAAATATGCCGTTTGTACGGGGCGCTTTTCGACCAACTTTGGAGTGAGTGGTGGATCCACGCTCGAGCCCCCTTCCACGACTCTACACCCCTGGCTAGGGTGGTAGAAGCTGCAGCAGCGCGCTTACAGGATGGGCAGCAGGGCAACGCATGAGTTATACAATACAAGCGTGTATAGGCTACGGTAACCATTTACCATCAGGTAGGACAGAGCTTGTTTGCTAGGTACCAACGTTTTTCATGCAAGAAACTTGACCAAGTTTATTGCTGAAATGCAGTTAACATTTTCTACCATGACATGCAATATTGATGTTTTTTTTTGATAAATAAATGCGTAGACGCAAGTAGCCTTTTTTATGTAACTTTGATTTTAATTTTCGAAGTTTTATTTAAGTAGGTAATGGAATCGAGGAGAAATGTTGACGATTATGTTATGACGCTTCAATTCTTAAGAAGTAAAAATTCATTTGTTGAATGTGAATTCATAACGTCGCTATTGTAAATAAACTTATCATCGTGATTTGTAAAGTATCAAACGATACAAAATAAGTTTTATATTATTTAGAAAACGCGCGGACGGTATTACCTCCCTTTGGCCAAATTAGTTTTCGCCAAATTTCACTTCGGAAAAAACTTATCGCCAAAGTTTCATTTCGCAAATGAATTCATTTGGTAAAATTATCATTTGGCAAACTTTTACTTAGTTTTATCAGAACAAATGTTAATATAGCAAATGTTTTTTTTTTTGAAAATATTATATTCCAAAAAAATATTTGCTCAAATTATCACTTCGCATACTTAGGTACTCAAATCAAAGAGTATGCAAATGTTTTTTTTTGCTAATACAGGAATTTCAAATACAAGTAAAACCCCTTCAAACGTGGGTGAGATCTTCATTTTGCAAATGTCAAAAGGGGATGGGTCGCCAATGTAGCGAGCTTACCCAGAAGGTGGCATGCATTCCACTATGCATAATAAATAAGGCGTAATTGATTGACGCAAGCCATTCATACATTATAAATGCATGCCATATTAACCTTTCTTATCAAGTTATTAGAATAACTTGATGTGAGAAGAATAGAGATTATTTTCTGAGAACATAATTTTATGATGGTTGTTGAAAAGAGTGACTACACGAGTTTGTTGCCGGAATCTTCTCGGTAGTTCAACTTTTGGAACCGGTGTAAATTCAGACATGACAGACAGACAGAGACTATGACGTTGTTAGTTAATATATTTTTTGTGATAGTTGTAAAATGTGTTTTTGACGATTTAAAAGTGCTTCTTTGTGGCCTATTTAAATAAAATATTTTTTCTTTCTTTCAAAAACAATAGAAAGTAAAGCAACAAGTCCAAAAAATTCATTTTTTTAAGATATGTGGGCTTTGTAGCAATCCAGATAAACTTAACTTTTATGTAAAATCAAAAGGTAACGCACATACCGGCTTCCATCAGGTCATCATCCAGGGCCGTCATCATCAGCTTGTTTGTTTTTTTTAATAAGCTGACGGCCCACCTGATGGTAAGCGGTTACCGCCGCCTATAGACACCTGCAATAACAAGGAAAAATCACTTGATATTGCGTTGTCATCCTGAGACCTAAGATGAAATGCCGTCCATACCCAGTAATTATACTGGCTACCTTTCCCTTCAATCCGAAACACAGCGAACTGTTTCACGGCTGAATAATAAAGGCGGTGGTACCTACCCAGACGACCCTACATACGGGCCTACCACCTAGTTGTCATGTAGTTGTTTAAAAAAATGACTGATTGTACTTAGTTCAGAGGCAGCAAAAAAGCATTCTGGTGGTAAGCCGTTACCGTAGCCTGTAGACGGTTAATTGTAACACCAAGGATTACTCAAGGCGCCTTGCCCGTCCTGTAATAAATTAGGACGAGCTCTAGCAACCTTACTCGCCACAGCAACACAATAGACACAAAGTAGGGTTATTTGCCATGAATCATCTATAAGGTCCTCCACCATTCCGTCTGTTTGCTGTAATATCTATAGCAAAAAAAATCAATTACATACATAGGTAATTAAATAACATAAGACCATTTGGGACACATATTTCATAAATTTCGTTTATATTCAGATGAAGTGCATTTTAACTGATTATTTAAACTTGCTTGTCTTTTTGACAAAACTTATCTAACGATAATATTATTAATTTAAACTTCTAATAATTGTTTATGCAGTCTGCGTCTTGTCCTTGTCTGACATTAATGTACCTAATGACATTCCTTATTTTTTATACTACTTGTCATTCTTAAATATAAAATTTTTAAATGTTATTTTGTAATGTTAAGAACTTAAGATGACTTTATAATGTATTTGACTTATCTAAATTTTAAATTGACATTAATATTTGTATTGTAATCGACATAGCTAATATAGTCTTACAAATTTTAAGATTGTACGCGACTTGAATTTTAATCTGTAAGCATGTAAGTGTTATGAATAAATAAATAAATAACGGGAGTTGCAGAATTTCGAAATAAAATTTAGGATTGGGGGGTCGATGTCGTAGTATGAGCGCGGTCTCTGTGTGTGTGTGTGTGTGTGTGTGTGTGCATGAGTATACGTGCGTGCGTGCGTGCGTGCGTGCGTGTGTGTGTGTGTGTGTGTGTGTCGTACGATACACGATACTACGCATTAGGGTTGTCACGAGCAGGTGTGTGTGCGTGCGTGCGTGCGTGCGTGTGTGCGTGCGTGCGTGCGTGTGTGTGTGTGCGTGTGTGTGTGTGTGTGTGTGTCGTACGATACACGATACTACGCATTAGGGTTGTCACGAGCAGGTGTGCGTGCGTGCGTGCGTGTGTGTGTGTGTGTGTTGTACAATACACGATACTACGCATTAGGGTTGTCACGAGCAGGTGTGAAAATGTATTTATTAATTTTATCGGAAAATAAAGTGGTCTGAAAGGTGTCAAACTTTGAGAGGTAATTCTTGACAAGGAACATATCACCCCCTTAAATTTTAGTTCCCACTTTTGTAGCACTCTGTACCTTCCGGTAGTCTTGTCCTGTGAAGAACGACCAAGAGTATATTGGAGACAAGAGAGAGACTGGGTATCGAAATTCACTAACAATATAAATTCTATTTTTAAGTTAAACATAGCTCTTGAACCGGTGTAGCGTAGCGCGCAAACAAGACGTTGCGCCCGCGCAGACCGGGGCATGGCAATTATCTAATATCCTGCTTCCTCCACCGCTAAGACGACTCAAGGACCGACAGTTGTCGACTCGGGAATATTTTTGTAAATGATATGATTATCTTATGTTCTGTTGGGTAAAGAGGAATAATATAAAATTGAAAATTTTAAGTAACTCCGGCGTCGTTAATCATCTTTTCATTCTAACATCATCTCATTGAGACTATTTTAATGAGCCCAAATACGCTATATCTGCAGTGATTTTCTAAAGAATTAACCATCCCGCAGACTATTTATGGTACAGGGTCAGCTCAAGGTTGGCATGTAGGTATTGGAAATACCACCAAATCTAAAAAAAATCATCGATTTCTGTCTTTATTTGTTTTTAATTATTATTAACATTAAAATTATAATTAACATTAAAATGTGAATACCACCAAAGTAACAATAATCCAAATTTTAAAAGACTAAAATTTATTAAACCCCTTTTGTCAAGTAGGAAATAAGCTGATAATCATCAAACGCCTGAACTGAACTTCAAGAACCATCCTGATCACAAACAAAAAGCTTTTGAACAAAAAACCGCATCAAAATATATCAATGATCAAAATCGGTCATTTCACTACACCAAAATTAATCGCTGGGAGCCCAAATTCTGCAAAGCTTCTCGTTAAAACTAGACGGTGTGCCTCCGATCTATGTCCATTATTAAAAGCGTCAGCCAAGCGTGAGTGGCCAACGCAATCATCCATGGACTACGGTAACGCGACCTATGCCACCTTTATTGATATTGAATGAAATGAAAAAGCAGTACCTATATGTGTGCGTCTAGCAAAAAAGGTGTAGCTCTGTAAATGATTTATCTACAGAGTTTTTGTGTCAATCCATTGTTTTATTTGTATCTGTGCTATCCGCTTTAAGGCGACACTTCGCCAATATTCAGACAGCATTTCAAGTAACTGACTTTAAAAAAAGAGGTTATCAATTCGACCCGCTACCGAATATTGTCATAATTGAACATTTTTTTGCATATGTTGGTCTATACCAGATTCTAAGCATGGGTGCCTAGTTTCATGAGTATATCTATGTATGTTTGCCCCTCATATCTCAAAAACAATAAGTCGAAATGTAAAATTATTATTTTTGTTACACATAGTCGAACTTAGGGAAGTGTGCAAGTTTCATCGAAATCGGTTCTGTATTTTTTGAGATAGAGAGAAGTGTGTATCATCAGTCACTAAGAAATCGTGTCGTAGACGCGTCGTTCTAAAACATGGTGTTATGCAAATTATCAATGCTAGGCTGGGGCCATGGACTGTATTATATGTATACGAGTAGGGAGAAGTGGGAACGAAGGAAAACCGCGTCTTGCCATGACACCAGTACAATGACAACCATCAAAAAAGACAAAAAAGAACAAGAAACTGACAAATTTAAATTTGTACAAAAAGATAAAAAACCATTAAAAAAAAGAGGCTAAATAGCTATCAGTAACACATAATTTCAATGTTTGCATGTAATTAGGCTATAGCTAAAGAAAAATACCCCCATTACAACTTAACTCCAACTCTATCAATAAAAAACTTGAATGCGTTAACAATTTTCCTCAACTTGGCACGAGAAGTTAACAACTTGGCATTTAAATTGGAAGACCCGTTCAGAAACTAAAATCTAAATTATCCAGCTTTGCATACGCACTTCGAGACATTAAAAAAACAACGTTCTCCCAAAGTATGACTCCCTAATTAAGCCAAACATACGCATATTATGTGACCATAATGCGGTATCTAGGCGCAACTTGAACAGAGAGGGTGCGAAGTAAACATTGAACAAACAGAGAGCTGTAAACCTTTTTTTTTAATATAAATTTCTTTCTCTTTCTTGCATACATTTTTGAGATTTGCAAATTTGTTAGGATTTCATCTTAAGCCTAAAAAAAACACCTAAGTATATACCTATAGTATAGTGGTTCTTTTCAAATACCGTTTAGTTTTTTTTTATTAATTATCTCCAATTAATTGCTTACGTTACACTCGTGCTCGCTTTAGTTGTTTTGCCTCCCGCTCAGAAATCATATATTTGTGCCTATGCCTTCGCCGAAATAACCATATATAGACTAGAGATATGAAAAATTGGTAGAAACAACATTCACGAGGTGTCGCCTTAAATAACGAGTCATGTCCGCAACTTCCTGTTAAATTCGAATATCATCGTGAAAAAAAAAATTGATTAAATCGGTACAGACTGTTGAACTCTCGACCACCCGGCGGTGGTTTGGTAATGTTATCTCTGTTATAATTCCATATAGTCGCGGCAGTCTATAAAAAACAGAGGTCCAGGGTTCAAATCCAGTTAGAGTCGCGAATATAAGGATGTTTATTTAGTATATGTCTAATAATTATATAACTATAAGTACCTGCGGTTCCACCCGCGTAAATGTTGGTCATTGCGCCAAAAAGTAGCATATTATCCCTAATAAATCTATATTAGTTTCCCAGAATGTAATAATCTATCTCCATTCCAAAGTTGATCTCAATCGGTTTAGTGGTTTAGAAGTGTTACAATTTTGAGTGATAACATTTTAAGGTCAAAGTTAAGTGGGTGAAAGTGTCAGCTAAAAAGTATGTTTCTAATCGCTACTAAAAATCATAGGAAAGCAAAAATCCGCAATTTCGCATACTTAAATGACTTATTTTATAAATTTCCTACGTAATCGATTCTAAATAAATATTTAGGGACCAAATGGCAACATTTCCGCATCAAAGAAAATAGAATCACGTAAAAAAGATCAAAAATCTCGGCGTAATCAATCAACAAGAAAAACATACTAACCGAACTGAGAACCCATCCTTTTGAAGTCGGTTAAAAAACAACGAACCTAGCTGTACCTACGTATTTCTTAAATAACTTTCTGATCTATTTAATATCAAAATTAACAATAATTGCTCAACGGGAACTTTGATAAAGACTAGTGCAATGTACAAAATCCAGCACGTCGAGTGGGACAGTTTCACTTCGAAAGCCGCCTCTTTAGGAACACAGTAAGGGCGTTTTCAAGGTGAAACTGTAACGCTTGATGTTTTATTGACTGTACACACGTCAGCCAAAAATAGAACAGAGATAACGTGATGAAGAGCACATTTATTGACTTGTAATATGAATAACAACATACACTTACTGCGGTTAAGCGTCACTGTAATAAAATTTTTAAACAAAAATTAAAACCGACTTCAAAAAACTGAAAAGGATAAAATAATTAAGTTTAAGTAGGTATTCATCCCCGAGAAACATATTTTTTGGAGTCGGTGCTTCACTTTCTATTGTTTTTGGGAACCACTTAGCATCAACTCCAAAAATATGTTTCTAGGAGATGAATACCTACTTTTCAATTATTTTATCCTTTTCAGTTTTTTGAAGACGGTTTTAATTTTTGTTTAATATTTATTTTTCACAATTTTTAGTGATAACTTTATAAGGTCGAAGCTAGATGGGTGACCGTCAACTTATATTGTTTCCTACTATCGTATCGTTTCACTAAAAAGTCATAGGAAAGCAAAAATTCGCAATTTCGCATATGTAGACGACTTAATGATTTCAGTTTTTTTTATTTAAAACCAAACTACCCAACTGTTTTTGAGAAAAAAAAATATGGGACCAAATGGCAGCTATTCCGCATCGAACAAAAAAAGAATCACTTAAATCGGATCAGTAATCTCGGCGTAATCGGTGTACATACATAGAAAAAAAAACATACTGGCCGAATTGAAAACCTCCTCGTTTTTGAAGTCGGTTAAAAAAATATGTTGTAATCGAATAAAAAGTTGAACTCCATTGACATTTATATACATCGTGCAAATTGATTGAGCAGTAATACTCAAGGGGCTGGATCTTACCATCAAACTGACCCACTTTAGGTTAGGTTAGATATTGTGACCACACAGCGAACAAGCGAAGCGAGCGGAGCATCAAACTGCACGTTGGATGCTGCATGCTTGCTTGCTTGCGTGCGAGCTTGCATGTTTTCTTGCTTGAATTAGGGATGGAAAGAAGTGTGCTCAAATTTTTCAAATAGTTATTATTACATAGACAGCAATGGAGCTCAAATGTCATGATTGCACGCGTATAATCAACGCGACAAAGATAAAGAAACGCAAATGCACTACACAAGTCACAGGATGTGAAGTGAAATAATATAATTACTGTGTAGGTTATAGGTATATTGTTGTCTATAGCGAGGAACAGTCAGCGTCCAAAAATGTAAATAATTTTGATACTGCTGTACCCACAAACTGGTAACATATGAAAGGTCAAAAAGCTCCTATTCAATCTATGACATCCATTTGCTAAGATTTACGTGTAAAATTAATGTTTATTAATGAAAGACAAATTGCATTTAGCTTTGCAAAAAATCCTTTTACAACTAATTAGGATTATTCGGATTGAAGGGAAAGGATAGCCAGTGTAATTACTGGGCATGGACGGCATTTAATGTTCAGCCTCAGGATGACAACGGACCTGCAATATCAAGTGATTTTCCCTTGTTATGGCAGGTGTCTGCAATAACAAGGGAAAATCATAGGCAGCGGTAACCGCTTACCACCCGGCCCGGTGGGCAATCAGCTTGTTTGTCATCTAGTTGTATAAAAAAAATAGACTAGCCTGACTTGCTTGCATGTAAAATCTTATTCGATTCGGTTTGTTCGTTTTTAATATTTTGGACTTGAAAGGAGATGCTTCAATTCGGCCAGGTGTATGTACAGTATCTCAAAACATCAGGAAAAATCTCCTGAATCCGCGAAAAATACTAATAATTCGTTTTTATGCATACTTTGTTTGTACAAAAGTTGAAACTTTTCGTCGATTTCACCGTTATTCACTATGGCAATAGGCGTCATGATGAATATTTGGCTGTTTGCAGTTATTTGTATAAAAAATATTGTTTTGTACCAAGCAACCAAGCAAATAAAAAGAAAATGGACAATCGAACTCTGTCGTGCATAATTTAACCCAGTTTACAGTATAGCGTACATAGACTTGGCCGCGTCTTCATACATTTTTGGAACATCCCTTTTGTATGAAAATCCGAGCGGCGTAAACCTCCTTAATTGTATTGACTTTTGAATTTTACTAGGTCTAGGTTTGCATATTAAAAACTTGATATCTTTACAATTTGTACAAGGGGTATTTCTTCTGTTTTACCGCTTGTTACCACTCTTAGATTGCATTTAAATGAGTCCTGCTTGCGTCTACGACTATTAAGACTAGATTAGAGCTGTCTCTATCGCATAATCTGTAGAAGTCTTTCTTTGTACTTGACAATTTTTTAACTTTCAAAATGGCGAACTTTCATACAAACTTTTATTCCCCTATTAGGTGTTAAATAGAGGATGATTTTACGGATATCTTTCAGAAAATTTCGTGCTTCTGGACCCACCGGCGTTATGCAATATCTGTCAGTCAATTAGGTACTTATATCAAGAAGGTAAGTAAATATTTTATCCTACAATTATAAGATTTTTTTTCTTCTAATTTAGATTGTAGTCTGGTGTGCCACCTATCTAAGTAATTGTTTTTGTAAAAAGTTTGCTGCCTTCAGCTGGCTTTTAGCAAGATATTTAATTAATTACTCTGTCACGATAGCTGTATGTAATACTAGTTAAAAATAAATATAAATAAACAAATTTGTTTTTCGTTCCAATTTACTATCGTTCGCTTGGGGAAAATGACGTTTAACTCTGCAATTCAAAGTACATAAAAGCCTTTTCAACACATTGGCTCAAAAAAGCATTTACGAAGCTTATTACATTGTTTGAAAGTTGAAATATAATGATATGTACCTATATTTATTTGCATAAATACACAAACACAAAAAGAAGTTACCATTTTAACAATTTATTTATTGTATCACAACTTAGTTACAACCTACATCATATTTATATTCCTAGTTATTTCATACTTAGATTTCTATCGCGACTTATGGATGCTGTTGGAGTTCCATAAGTAGACCTATGGGACTCTTTCTTTCTTTTTGATATGATTGAAAAGAAAAATACAAACTACAAAAAAGGTCGCTGGTTTGTTTACCGCTCTTTTTTTCAAGACTATATTTTGCTAAATATCTTTCAAATTTTTTTAGAACGTTGAAATAAAATTAAGAAAATATGGCTGTAATAGTAGATTGCTTTATAAGGGTGGAAAGGAATCAATCCCTACGAGGTTGTTAGACGCCCGAGCGCAGTGACGGCGGCTATAGTCCGAGTAGGGTTTGATTCCTTTTACCCGTGTGTAGCACGCTACTTTTCATTTCAAATGCAAGGAAAATAAAAAATAGTTTTTCTAATAAAAATTATTAATAAAAATACTCCTAACATGAGTATGTATAAAGAGTATTTTTAAATTTGGAACACATCTCGTTACCGCCTACTGGCCATTCAGCCGAATACTTTATTTTCTTCATTGTACCACAGATTGTACGTAACCAAATTAAGTTCTATTTTTAAATATTTTATTCCCGCCCTAGAGTAGGAAGCAATTAGTATGAGTTTTTCCCGCCCGGTGGTGGGAACTAGCGTTTTCCTCCCAATACTCAGATCAAGAAAACGCTACTTTTCGAGCATGAGGAATGAAAAATTTATTGTCATTACATTCTTTGGTGACGTTGTTACTTGATATGAAAACCTATTTTATTTTTATTCAAAACTTTACATAAGATAACCTGTATGTATCTCTTATCTATTCGTAACAAAAGTATATAATAAATACTTATACAAGGTCTTACTTCGTCATTGCCGTCAAGCTAGCAAATAGCAAACACTGATGTATAATATTTAATCAACATTTTAGGATCATTGTCTAAAATACTTCTAATGACGCACTTTACTTTAGGTTGGTAGGTATTAGAGAAATATTACAAAAATAGATCGTCTCCAAGGTGCTACGTACGTCTTTAGGCTACGTTAACAACGCCTGAGTCGTGCCTAAGGTGCTACCAACGTTTATAGGCTACGATAACAACGCCTGAGTCGTGCCCAAGGTACTATGAACGTGTATAGGCTATGAAAACAATGCCTGAGTCGTTCCTAAGGTGCTACGAATGTCTATAGGCTACGGTAACAACACCTGTGTTCCCAAGGTGCTACGAACGTCTATAGGCTACGATAACAATGCCTGAGTCGTTCCTAAGGTGCTACGAATGTCTATAGGCTACGGTAACAACGGCTGTGTTCCCAAAGTGCTACGAACGTCTTTAGGCTACGATAACAATGCCTCAGTGGTTCCTAAGGTGCTACGAATGTCTATAGGCTACGGTAACAACGCCTGAGTCGTCCCTAAGGTACTACGAACGTCTATAGGCTACAGTAACAACGCCTGAGTCGTTCCCAAGGTACTACGAACTAGTCTTCGCTTACCGTTTACCATCAAGCGGGCTATACGCTTAATAAACATCCTGTGTGACATGACCCTAAGCCGCCAATATATTCCTTTATTACTAAGAAAGTATTGGGAAGAAGCCTTTACTAGGACAAGTTGGTTCCAATTAGCGGTGCTCTGCGTGATATTTATTGCTGGTGTTATTTATATAAATTAATAGCGCCCTAAGTGACACTTGAGGTTAAGGGAACTAATCATTAAGTATTTTTCACATAAGATAACGACACAGGTGGGTACGAGTATGTCACAAAGAAAATTAATTTGTACTAAATAGCAATAAGTATTCTAAAGTAAAGTGTGTTCGGGTTTAGGATTCATCATATCAAAGAAGTAAATACACGGTTTAAACTAGTATCTCTTTTAATGGTACTAAGAACACATAGTAGTATCACTAGTACCTGATTTGATTGATGGTACAAATTAATGGTACTACAGACACCAGGGGCAATTATAACACACCTCTTTTTTCGTCGGGGGTTAAATACAACTATTATTATGACAGCATAAAATAAAAACGTACATAGTTATTATTATTAGTGTCAATATGCCCAAAAATTTTGTAGTACTACAAAAACATGTGACGTCACCTGTTTCGTAGATTTTCTATGGAGTGTTTTGGACGATGCGCTGTTATACATCAATCAAATCATCAAACATACCACTGTATCTATGAAACTATTGACCTTAAACATACAATCTGTTTTGCAATATTCATTTATGAGTTATAATTTTTTTATTTTTGAAATAAAAAAAGGTATCAACTACCTACCCTATTACAAAAATTTAAACGAATTTAGTTTCATCTTATTTCCAGTTTTTATACGTCCCACTGCTGGGCACAGGCCTTTCTGCATGCGAAAAACACATGAAGAGTTTAGAAACACCATTGGTTTGAGTCCATTTAATTATAGAGCTTTTTGATTTTAATTCTTGAGCTGTGTCTACAAACAATGTCGATAATTTTATGTCATGTTTATTACCATTTAGTAAAGTTTAATTTCCTTTGACACACATCGTACCCAACCCAAGTTAACTGAAAAATACTATCAATTGATTGGGGACATAAATCTTGACGATGTAAAGAAACCCGAGGGTAGAATGTTTGTTCGGAATATTTTACGAGTTCCGCCGGCGCACCCAGCACAAACAGCGCTGTGCAAAGACTTTAGCGTCTATATTTGGAACATTAGTTTGTATGCGGTGACGATAAGTCACATATTTGCAAAGCTATTTCGGTCGAGCTAAACATAGACATAATATTAAGGAAATATGTACTGTAAAAGCCGGTCTAAGCAAGAGTCTTTAACGTGCTACGGTTCCGTAGTGGTAATTTAATGTTAATCTAACCTAACTTATGAATAAGAAGAAATTAGAAAATCATTTATTTACTACAAACAACGAGAGCTACTGCTGACCGACCGATGCACAGTTCAACAGAAAGTACCATTATACATCAGAGACCAGTACCTATTAAATCTATATTCCCTACAATGCACGTACCGATGCACCCCTTGCACGGAGAACTTGGTGGTCGTCGGTAATCATGGCCGGACATCTGCGGTCGGCGTGGAAAGGCCCCTGCCGAGGCTAGAGGATATCCCGGTAACAGGTGATATATCCTCTCAACGATCAGAAACATATGGCCCACCTACCATGACATGACTTAACTCAGTATCGAAGCTCGCTCAGCGAGAGCCCTCCGGCCAATCACGCCGTTTCTTTTTTCAAAATCGTGGCTTTGTTCATAGTATGGTCACTTTATAGCGTGGTCTTTTCTTAGCATGGTATTTTCGTGGCGTGGTATTTTTGTGGTGTGGTCATTTATAGCGTTTTTTTCCGTAGCGTGACATTTTTCGTAGCATGGTTACATCGTAGCATGACAATTAAGTAGCGTAATATTTTCGTAGTATGGTAATTTATGTTTTTTTTATATATTTACTAGGTGATCCCGCAAACGTTGTTATGCCATAATAAAAATAAAAAATTGTCAAAAAAAAAATATAGTAGCCAATTTTCAGACCTACTGAATATTCATATAAAATTCCTAGCTGTCCCGGCAAACGGTGTTTTGCCTTAAAAATATAATTGTCCAAAAAAAAGAAATTGTCCAGAAAAGAAATAGATAGTAGCCGATTCTAAGACCTACTGAATATACATATAAAATTTCATGAAAATCGGTCTAGCCGTTTCGAAGGAGTATGGTAACTAAAGTAAGTCGAGAATTGTGTTAAGTTGGGGCATTGCTTTAAAATATTCTTAATTTTATATGGTGATTGCTCATGATTATTTTTTTCATAAAGGTATGGTAAGGTGACAGCGAGGAAGACCGTCTATGGGACAAGTCCGTATGGGTAGCGAAAATGCAACATGAAATCAAACAAATAGAATTAAACTCCTGTGTATGTCCGAATTAAGCGTTATTAAAAATCTATGATAGCTCATGTGTTTGTCCCATGTAGGAAGGCCTGTGCCTAGCAACGAGACGTGTATAGGCTGATGATGATGATGAATAATCTGTAAGTGTATCACGAATAACTGATTGTCGTCAAGTCATTCGTGCTATACGCACATTTTGATTTCTAAATATATCAGACCTATTCTAATATATTCATTTTCATTTCATTTCATTTTGAATAGATCAATCATTTTTCGGGGCCGAAGTCTATCACGACCGACCTGTTTGACAGGTGATTGAAGGAAAATTATTGATCAAATCATATTTGGATTAGTATTGTATTTTTCAGTCTATGCCATGCTACAAATAAAAATAAGATTGTTTAACAGATATCGCTACGATTCTAGCCCTAATCCTGTAAAGTACACATGCGTCATACTTGTGAACAAGTGCCACTAGTGGAAATGGTCATCTCTAAGCTTCCTTGATTTTGTAATAATTTACCTACATATTCATCAATAGTATTATTTTTGAGGGATTTTTGAGGTATATGGCATTATATGATATTATATATAAAACAATACAATTATTATTGTAATGACGTGGTCAGACAAGTGTTTAAAATTAATGAAAGATGATTGGCTTTATTAGGTTTTTGTATATTAATTGTTGACCTTTGTGTATTGTAATACCTATATTGTGATGGTGCATTGTCGGACAGCCTTTAAATACAGTAAATATTCTTGTCATTAGGTACTTATTGGTACGTTAATATACCTTTTTTTATACTCTGTGCGACACTGCACTGCTAAATACCATTACTGTGTAATTAAACATTGTAACTTAATAATTGAAAAGAGTGACTACACGAGTTGGTTGCCGGAATCTTCTCGGTAGTTCAACTTTTGGAACCGGTGTAAATTCAGACAGACTGACAGACAGACAGACAGACAGAGTGACTGACAGACAGACAGACAGACAGACAGACAGACAGACAGACAGCCAGACTGACTGACGGACAGACGGACCGACAGACGGACCGACAGACGGACCGACAGACAGACCGACAGACAGACCGATAGACAGACATTATAACATTCTTAGCTTACGTAGATCCAGATAAGACAAAGAGACAAACATAATGTAATTGTTAGTTAGTTAATATTATTTTTATGTGATAGACATAAGGGTTTTTTTGTTGACGATTCGAAAGTGCTTCTTGGGGGGCTAATTGAATAAAGATATTTTCATTTTCATTTACACACTACATCTAAAGGAGCTATTTCATATCCGGCCAGGGAAAATTTCATGAATCCGCAAAAATACTAATAACTCGTTTTCATGCATAATTTGTTTGAAAGTTGACATTTTTGTTCGTTTTCACCATTATTTACTATGGCAATATGGCAGGCGACATAGAAGTCAAATAAACGTCACCGAAATGACATATTATGCGCCCTGATGAATAATGATTGTCTGCGTTCCAGTTTTTTCTATAAACATTCTTGTTTTATAACTTTTTTATTTGCTTTGCTGCATAACGAAGCAAATAAAAAGAAAATGGACAATTGAACACTGTTATGTATATATTAAACCCATTTTTCAGTATAGTGTACAAACAGCAACACTCTAACTGCCCGTTCGAGACGCAACAGACAGAAAGGTAGAAAGAGATGAAATTATTTGTACAAATAATTTCGCCTCTTTCTACCTTTTTGCCTTGCCTTTCTGTCTTTAGGCCGTTGTTCCAGGTTGTTACTGCAAGCGCTTTAACCCACCAACCCGCTTTAGGCCAGTTGGTGTTGCTGTGGCCCATATGAAACAGCCTATGCGAGTGATACCGATTAAGGTGTTGCAAGCGTATTTAGGCTACGGTAACCGCTTACTATCAGGTGGGTCGAGGTATGCTTAATTACCATCTCTGTTGTATAAAAAAAACATTTGCTTTTACTAACGCTTACGCAGGGACTTCTCGCTTTAGAGGAAGTATCTGCTCTGAGCTCTCTTAACCTACTTTACGTGCTCGTAACAAAAGTAATTTTAGTTACGACCTTTAATGTCAAGCTTTGTCTTATTACTTTTTTTTATATACATATAACTAGATAGCAAACAAGCTGACGGCCCACCAGATGGTAAGCGGTTACCGCCGCCTATAGACACTTGCAATAACAAGGGAAAATCACTTGATATTGCAGGTGCGTTGTCGTCCTGAACCCTAAGATGAGGCCTTACTTACTTACTTAGGACGATAGTAATTACCTGTCTCAAGTTACTATGTGATCCGTTATTTCTAATTATATCGATCGTTAAATTTAAATGAGGTTCGTAATTAACGTCATGGCTTTTATCTTATCTATCTACTATTAATAGAATTATAGAAAAGTCAGTTATCTACAGGTGGGTAATGCAGTGATATACTTACTTTGTCATTTACTGTGATAAATATCTTCTGAAAACCATCGCTTATGAGGATATAGGTACTATTCTCCCGCGGCTGGCCGCGTGGCCTCAGTTTTAGTTTAGTATCTTATTTTTTTAAACACATGAGGTGCGATGACAGTAATACGTTTAATGTGTTGTACAACTTGAACTAGCCATGTGTAGTTTTCAGTTTATTTTTAGGTTAGGCGTAGGTAATCAATATTTGATTCCTATTTATCTAGACATACCTATATCTAGATATACCATTGATGACTCTACATTGCACAGAACAAGACATTGAAGCGTGCGCCACTGGTGCGGTTTTACATATCTTTAGTATAGGTACTCTTTATTGCACTTTAGATATAGTCACATAGTAATTAGGTTACTATGTAATACGAACATTGCTAGGTTGTTTTTTTTATCTTAACAGGGTGACTCTTGGCCTTCATCTCACCTGAGGTACGTGAAGATAAGGCAGACGATGGAAGCGAGCTACACCCGGATTCCTCAACCACAGAGGAACTGGCTATCTTACCTCTAACTGCTGGAACACAACAATGCCGTTAACATTATTGCTATGGCGGCAGACTTAGGTAAGATTGTGGTAGCTAGCCAGGTGTACTTAGAAAAGCCCTACCACCAACCAAACCGGGCAGAATACTTCTGCCCCCACGGGAATCGAACCCCGGACGTCTAGATCTGAGGCAGGTGGTCTCAACCACTAGACCACAGAGGCGAGGCCACAGAGGCGGTCAAATTTATCTCTAAAAAGATCTCTTCCAGCCGACCCATGGATGAGTGAGATATTTCAAGTGTGACAAGCAGGTACCACATTATTCAAGAGTGGTAAACAACACTGATTTGTAGTGATGTGTTCCTGTGGTGAGCAAAGTCGCCAGAGCTCCTTGAGATATAATTATCGCGGGACTCGTCTCCTATGCTATCAACTTAAAGTGTTCTGTTGTATTATTATTGGGGGACTGTTACTATTGCGGGAATAGTGCTTGATCTGCTACGAGCATCTATAGATTACGGTTCGGTTTCCTCTTTCTTATAATTTTTCACCTCCTCAGTTTAAGGTAGATGTCTAGATTTGCGCTCGAGAGAAGCACGTCTAGACCTCTACCTTACAGAAGATGACATCTTCCACATAACACTTGGGCAGCAGGGGAAAATATCTCATATGCCGTCATAATAACGCTGATGACATACTTCGAAAGCATTATTAAGTCGTTGGTCCAAGTTGTGGCTCCAACCATTGTCATCAATCAATCAATTATGCCTTTCCTTTTAGTCATTGCCCAAGGAATGGTTTAATAGGACAATACGTTCAACACGATTAGTTTGTTACGTATTAAAATTGGGCCAAGCTATAAAGAAGCCAGTAGCTTGTGTATGACAAAAATAGAACTACCGACAATTAAACCGAACGAAACAGGAAAGTGGCGCTAAAAATAGCTCCGTGTCGAGTCATCGCGTACGGGCTTGTTTGACGAGACATACAGGACAAACACGCGCCGGCGGGGGCAGCGGCGCCCGCGCCGTGCTGCCATCAAAGTGGGGATGCGATAGCCAATAGAGACTGCTTACTTTTAACATGTAAATAATACATTAACAAGAATTAAACAAGTGCATTCATAAATCATTATCGTCACCATTTCAGCCGAATGACGTCCACTGCTGGACAAAGGCCACTTATGATAAATAAATAACATTAACTTGGTATACAAATAAGTACAAATCTTATTTAATGTCTTATTATCAAGGTCACAATAGCATACATTATTAAGATTAAAATACAATCATAATTTTCTTCATTTTATCTCCGTCATCTGTGTAATTTCCTTTTATACACACAATGATTTAAAACATAGGGTATTGGCATACCTAAATTAAATAATACTTGTCTTAAAAATACTCGTGAGTCCGCCATTCGCATGATCAGATAGTCATCATCAATTATTTCCATGATAAATTTTTTTAAGAAATACTAACAATCTAATGATGATAATCTTTAGTAAAATACAGTAAACACATAGGTACCTAAGTATTTGTGCAATTACAATCACATATTGTTGATGTAGGAAAAATAAAGAAATAATTGGACAAAGCGACCGATACTTCTTTTTCAAACTAACTATTAGAGTAAGCTAACAACTACTCTACCAGTAAACTGGCTACTACTCTACCAGTAAACTGGCTACTACTCTACTAGTAAACTGGCTACTACTCTACCAGTAAACTGGCTACTACTCTACCAGTAAACTGGCTACTCCTCTACCAGTAAACTGGTTACTACTCTACCAGTAAACTGGCTACTACTCTACCAGTAAACTGGCTACTGCTCTACCAGTAAACTGGCTACTACTCTACCAGTAAACTGGCTACTGCTCTACCAATGTAGACAGCATTGGTATTAGAGTAGAGTACTAACTAGAACTGGCAGAGTACTCCAAACTGGTTGAGTGTAGCCAGTTCACTCTACCGTTTACTCTACCCGTGGACAGCACCATGTAGAGTAGTTGAAACTTGAAACTAGTAAAATAGTTCACTCTACCGTTAAGGGGAGAGTGGGGTAATTTCCGAAGCGGGGCAGACCCGAACAAAACCGTTTACATCTGAATAAGCATGCTCAATGCCAGGTAATAAGTTATGTATGTTTTGTAATTTCAAAATTTTGCGGGTGGACGTTATCTAATAATAAAACAAAAACATAAAGACTACTTAGAAGATATTCATAGAGTTATCTAAGTAACTCGGATTGTGAAAGGTCGCGAGCCGAAAGAAAGAAAGAAACATAAATATAAAACAATTTAAAATATAAAAAGCTTATTCGAAGTGGTCTCCATTGGCTTGGCAGCAATACAGTCCTTTAAACGTTGAGGCCAGTATCAATAGAAGCACGCTTTCACTGCCAATCGCACGGATTGTTATATGGGCTCCAAATTATCATGGCGTTTAGAGCAAGCCGTACTCTCTAAAACTGACCATAAATCATAATCCAGCGGATTAAGATCGGGACTAGACGACGGCCAGTCTTCAGCTCTGATGAAGTCCGAAACGTTCGTTTCCAAGCAAGACTGCGTAGACCGAGCTTTATGACCCGGCGCCGAGTCTTGCTGGAAGGACCATTCTTGGTTATTGAACATGGTGTTGTTAAGGGGCTTCACTACCTTCTCAAGAATGGTATCTTGATATACTTGTGCCGATGTTTTGATACCTTTTTCATATAAGTATGGCTCAGTCACTCCTTCACAGCTAATACCCCACCCAACCATCACTGAAATCGGATAGTGCCCACGTTGCACTCTGTCGACTAATTGAGAAGCTTCCTCAGAGCTTTGAGCATAAATACAATATTTTATTTTTTGTTAAAATGTTGCTCAATTGTAAAAATTTTCTCATCCATAAACAAAATTTTTCTGTGACCTCCCTTTGCGTACCGCTTCAGTAGTTGTTTCGATTTTACCACCCTAAAAATTTAAAATTAAAAAAAAATGACAGATTCCAAATTCAAATGTTATATTTTGTTTATTTTTACCTGTAACAGTATTTATGGCCAGACTAAGTATAATCTTATTTATGACATAGTATTATTATAACACTGACATTGTATTTCTGTAATTTAATTGATGAACATTGTCATTTTAATATTCTAGTTTTAAAAATATGATATTGTATAATTGTTTACTTTTTTTATTGTATTAAATCAATTATAAGTCTAGATTAAATTGTACACTATGATCGATGACTATGGTTACCACGTACCTACCCATTTTGCATGCTGAATTTTCAGCGAAACATGTAGGAATCTGTTTTTTATTTTGTTTGTGTTGTTTTTGTTTTTGTTTTGTTTTTTATGTTTCTTGCAAATAAATAAATTTCTAATTTCTACAATGTTTGTAGTTAATAAATAAAGATAATTCCCGCCCTAGGACATGCTTTTTTAATATTTTTTACATTTTTTTTAAATCTGAATTATTTTCTTTCTTTCCTTTTCTTTTTATTTTTAGACAAAATTATCCTTATTGCTTTTTCGTTATTATCCTTTATTGGAAAGTAGATCAGTGACGAAGTATGTAAATCACCAAGCTTTATGATTCTTATTAGCTCTGCTAATAACGCAAGTCACTCATCCTGTCTCCATTTTAATAAATGGGTATTAAAAGCAATCAAGTAATGATGGGTCGACTGCAGATTTGCCGCGCGGTCAACAATGGCCGACTTAATTACATTACGCGATTGGATAATGCAATTGTGCTTGTCTGATATATCAATTGCACCATAATTGACGCGTACACAATGGTCTCTATTGACACACGCACATGATATATGGTTAAATAAAAGAAGCTCCTTTCGGGCCTGTGAAGGCGGGTTGATTATAACGCAAATACTGATAGACTAAAAGAAGTGGAGGCAAGGTGGAGGCGGCTAGAGCAGTGTCGGAACTGCACTAGCTGTCTTCGCATATGGACTCTTCTTACCGCTTCACATCAGGTGGTGTTGAGTCATTTGTCGTGCTTTGTATTAAAAAAAAACGAATCAAGTCCTGCCTGATAGCTCAGATGGTTAGAGCAGTCACCCGGGTTGTGAAAGGTCGCGGGTTCGATCCCCGCCGCAGGACGTGAATAAGAAAGAAAGAAAAATGATTATTTAGTGCAAAGATGTGACTAAATACTAAAACAAAACAGCAATGAGATAAGACATAAAACATCTGCAACTAAAATGGTGACCACTCAGCTTAATGTCACGGCACTAATAAGGAGCCATGACGCTGGTTTTCAGTGGCAACATAATGAGGTGGACAAATAGCACCACCATTTCACAAAACTATTCCATGACAGACCCACCATACCCATAGCCATACCCCTGGGGGTAGGGTGGGACTGAACCATACCACCGTAGTGCTGTGCACTATATGTTTAGGGGTTTTGTTGTTCCAAATATTACGAACCTGGTGTTAATAGCATAAATATTTTTTTTAATTTTATAATTGTTTCTAATTAAACTAAACAGACGATGCGGCAATAAGAAAGTTATTCAGTCCGTTGATTCATTTGATCCGTTGACACCTAATAAATGTATATTTCCAATCTGAAGTACTAGGCTACCATAAGTATATCAGAGGTTATTTATTGTACCCCTACGATTATTATATAAATAAAATTTACAGTATGCTAAACATCTCCTACATAGATATGGTAACCTGGTACTTCAGGGGATGATCCAGCTACATACATACGATATTTCGATTGAGTTATTTATTCCTCACATCTAAATATAATGACAATATTGTCAATTTCTAGTATCTATTTTTTTCTTTTTTTTTCATTAAATCCCAGCACCCAGCACTACTAACGGTAGTATGGTTTAGTCCCACCCTACCCCCAGGGGTAGGGCTAGGGGTATGGTGGGTCTGCAGCGAACTATTCTATTCTATTTTAAGAAATTCTCTATTTGTAAAAAATAAAAAAATAATAAGTAAAGCTTTTAACATATATTTAAGTAAATATAAGCTGGCTAACCTGTAGTTTCTAAGAGTGTTGTGTACACCTTTACCTTATATGAGATGTGTAAGAGTTGTGTACACCTTTACCTTATAAGAGATGTATATAGAGATGTGTAACTCGTGAGTGATTGGTTTAAACGATGTATACATCCGTAAAAAAGATTGATTAAATCACTAAATCACTTGGCTTCCAAATACATCTAAAATCTTTTAAATCTTTGATTCATTTCATTCTCTGATACATTCAACCCAATTCAACCAATGAGTGAAAGAATGAACGGATTGTTATTTTTGTATTTTTTTCTCTATTACAGAGACATACAGCCATATTTTAAGAATTTTCTTTTATTCTGCAAATATTGAATCGAAATGCTGGTTTCAATGTATCATGAGAGTTTGGCGCGAAATATATGATGACAGTCTCCATGATAATACTTTGATGAGGTAGATCGATAAAACTCTCAACGTCTTTCACATCAAATTCCCTTATATTACAATGATCTTCCAATTGCACGTCACCATAAACACTTGCTTCACAAAACAATTTTGCGAGTCATTATCATCATCATCATCGCCACCACCAGCCTACATACCTCCCACTGCTGGACCTTCTTACATGGGAGAAACACATGAAGAGTTTGGGCCATAGCATCACCACGCTGGTCCAGTGCGGGTTGGTGGGTTATGGCGGTTTCAGTAAAAACCGGGACCAATAGCTTAACGTACCTTCCGAAACACGGAGGAACTGTAGATAATAAATTTTGATTGACCCATCCCGGGATCGACCATGGCGAAAGTTGCTTTGTTTCCGTAATCGAAATAAACGTTTACTTCAATGATTGCACCAATGCTAAGACAATATCCAACCGAAAAAATTGTAATCATTTTTATATCTACGTAAAATGTTACAGTAAGTAGGTAGGTAGGTAGGTCTCATTATAAAAATTTACCTAAAAATATATAAAATTCACTAAATTGTACTGTCACTCAAGTGTATAATCAGGACCCGTGAAGTAATAAATCTTTCACAGCACAATTCAGTGAAATAGATAATTGAAAATATTGTGTCTTGATAAACTGATTTGCAAAAGATTTAAAGATTTAAAAGAGTGATTTGAAGATGAATGGAAATGATGTGTTTTGATCAACTGAGTTACTAAGTTACTAATGATTGAAAGATTTAAAAGAGTTAATGTGAAGATGATTGAAATTACGTGTCTTGATCAACTGAGTTACAAAAGATTTAAAGATTTAAAAGAGTGATTTAAATTGTTTCGTCAAAAGATTTATATAACTCTTTTCTTTTTAAAGATTTATATTGCGCATCTCTGATGTTCATACATTAGGAATTTAGATTATATAGATAAGTGTTATTTTTAATGTATTATATGTACTGTTGGTGTATGTAAAAAAATAAATAAAACTACATAGTTGTCTAATATCTGCTGCTAAATATAACTACATAGCATAGATATTTCTAGTTTAGTTATTTTTCTCAGTAAATATAGGTTAGGTATGTAATGAAAAAAAAGAAGTTCTTCAGTCAATAACTTATTACATTTCAAAAATAAAAAAGTTTTTATATTTTTTGTTATAAAAAAACATTAAATTAATGTAGTCCTATATGTAGAGACTCTGGGGCGCTATTCTTTATAAGCAATAACATTTTTCATTTCAAAATAGGAACGAGTAGAAATGACGTCATTTATATCACCTATCCTTTTCTGTTCGATTAGAATGATAGCGAGGCGAGCTGAAATTCAGTTTAAAATATAAAAAATCTAATAAGTAAATAATCGGCTCAGTTGGAAAATAAATGGAGGCCAGATTGGGCACACGTGTTTTAATATACGCTGCCGAGTTCTTTTTTTAACATGACTCAATGCACTCGCATAAATTAGCACAGCACGCGTAAATTCCAATTAGTGATGAAAGAGGCTCAGTTTCGATCAAAAAGAATACGGAGTCTCTTTAAATAATGTTGTTAATGGTGAACACTTTCATTGAGAACGGATAAGTGAACGATTAATTGAGAATAAGTAAGTGTTTAATTCAGAACGGGTAAACAAATATATAGATAAAATTAACACAAATGTGTTAGTTTTAAGTCTTCTGAGTTGTTTGCTTTGTGTCAAACAAGACTCTTAAACTGTCTCCAAATTGAAATATAGAAGCAAGTATTCACATAAAGAAATAAAGTAAAGACTCTCTGTCTTACATACATCACTATCGTAGCACCAGTAGCAAAAAACCTAAACAATGTGTTGTGTTATTTTATTTTATTTTGTCATGAAGACACTCACTTTAAGATACACTGATAAAAAATCTAACTCGCAGTTTTAGAAGTCAAGTACAAGTGAAGCAATTATTTTAATGTTTGATTATTATTATAAATAGATAAATGTAAGTAGGTACAGTCGACGGCACATCAAGGGTAACAGGTTGACCTTGAGACCGCCCTGACCTGAGTTCGTAATAAAGGCGGTTACACTTGATATCCAGTCGTGTGTACAAAAATCAAATTATGATCTCACTTTTTTCAACTTTCATACCGTCGTATAAAAAAGTGAGATCATATTTTGACACTACTCTACTACATTACTTGACTTGGATAACTACCTCAGATCATATGATACCACCAGGTGGACCGTCTGCTTGTTTGTCATCTAGTCGTTAAAAAAAACTCAAAAATCAGACTCAACAATTAGATGCCTCTACACGATTTTTGTCGCCCACTTGGTATCTTTTAGTTGCTCAATTTATTATTATCCTATTTCTACTGTAAATAAGTTTTCTCTATTTATACATTATTTAAGTTCCTATTATTAGGTTGTGTTGTCCATTTATCTCAATATATATTTATATCTCTTATAGAGATAAGTCCACAATAAAAACATGAAATCAAAAAATGTGATAGTGAATTTTTAAAGGGGTAATAGCAAGTACCTGCCTTTTGTGTAACAATGTAATCATTCAAAGTTACCATAGCGAACACTCATGTATAATTATCAGTATTGTTATTAAATACTCGTTCTATTTTTAGCCTGTGGCCACAACCGTGACATCACGTGACGTCACCGTGAGTCCATTCATGTTGTTTCACGAGAATGGTCAATATCAATACTACAAAAGAATAAAACCATTGTTGACTACATTATTAATATTATTATGTATAAAAGGTGGAGTCATCATCAAACAATTATGTATTTTGTCAATAAACTTATTCTCTTTTTAGTACGTACTATAAACTGTCAAAAGTGTGTGCATAATTTTAATCCCAGCGCTTTTATATAAGTGTTTTATTGTTTGAGATAAAATTGTGAGACAGAAATAGAATATAATTAGAAAAAAGTTTAGTAATACTTGAAATGTACTAGGACTATTCCGCTAAGCATAATGTCGTGACAGGAGTTGCCACGACGCTCATATTCTGCGGATACCACAATGGGCTAAGATGGGGCGAATGAAAAGTACCGATTCCGTTGGCTCCGCGTAAACACTAAGCTACACTAAACGTACAGAAACACTTTAAATTAAAAATAAAATAACATAAAATCTTGCAAGTTACTGAATTTTACGATACATTTACTGTACTACTAAATTTTGTTGCAAGTTCAAAAGATGCCTTTTATAGTTTACCTTAAAACTTTGAAAATATGCGGCTTTTCTAAGATCGTATACTTTTTTAAACAGGTTTCGCTTTGAAACTGTTTTAGGCACCACCCTTAACTTGATTAGGCTACAACTACACGCAAATTAGTTATGTAAATATTATAAGCACATAAATTGTGAAGGGCGAATAAATATATTTGAATTGAATTGAATTTGAATTCCAATCAGTCTACAGGTGAATTTCATATTATTATACAAAATTGCAAAGTTATTTTCATTCAGCAAATGACTCGTGGAGCTAGAGTATGATGTTTACTCCCTTTATACAAACTGACACACAATTTTGTAATGTTTAATTGGTACCTGCCTACTTAGCTTTGTTTGTGGTAGGAGGATCCAGTCATTGAACATTTAAATCGCGGTATAAATAGTTATTTTTTATTGCAATGCCTTTTAAACATTACAATCTAGCCCTTAAGTTAAAAAAATAATTATTTTTAATAATGCTAATGTTATTGTAAACTAAATCGTAATCTATCGCAAAAATCAATGTTTGTATGTTTGTTCCCTATGCGCTCCGAAACCATTGATTAGAATGTGATGAAACTTTGGTCGGGGTCTCCTGGGGATACGCCCGCGAACGTTCCTGGATTATAAAAACTTTTTTTATATAATATTCACTGGCATCCACGCAAGCGGAACCACGGGCAAAAGCGAAAGCGAAATAAATGCGTAAGTTGGATTGAAAATATTGGACAGCAAAACGGATCTGGATAAAATTCGGCAGAAATAGATTATAGTCTGGAATAGCACATAGACTACTATTTATCTCGAGAACGTGTTCCCATAAGATAAATCAGACGAAGTCGCGGATGGAATCTGTATCTTATTCACAATACTTTAAAACTACTAAAAATTACTTCATAAACTTTCGCGTTGCGTTATTATTGACTTAGCACTGATTCTGCTCATGACCACGGCTATTACAACCAAAGGCCCACCGCCTAAATACATGGCTATCACAATGCTTTATGACGTTATATTGTTATTTTGTACGCACAAAGCAAAAGAATATAAAAAAATATTTTTCTATGGTTGGTTGCATTCGAAATTGTCTTCGCCCAAGCCTAGTATACGTACGAAAGTGATAGTGCTTTCGTAGGTGGTGCGAAATGTCAATATGACGTCATAAATTATAGCAGCTATGAAAGTAATGCGTTTAGGCGGTAGAGCCGCTCGCCGAAGGCTCTATAAGGTATTAATTACTAGGATATTCAAGTGTGTGTGTGTGTGTGTTCTATGAGTAACCTAAAGACATAATTATAGCCTAAATAGTTGGTCATAATTTATTTATTTTTACTTTACAAAAAATACACAGCTTACAGTGCTAAAACTCTTGTTTAGTAAGATAAGTAAGTACACAAAACATCAGCCAATTACGGATTCTCACTTTGTTACGCAGAGATGATAAAATTATGATTAGAATGTAGGCCAATATAAAATATACATTGAGATTTATACAGATATATGGATGGTTAAAATATTAAAAGTGAAACAATACTATAAAAATAACGCCACGGAAAGAGATGCATGTCAATGATGGGGATGTGTGCGAGTGTGTGTGTGTGTGTGTGAGTGCGTCTGTGTGTATGTGATAGTTGTAGACTTCTATATAGCAAAATATGGTTTGTTGTTGAAACTGAGATTGTGAACTGCTTATACATTAATTAATATATAATTACTGGGCATTGAAGGCATTTCATCTCAGACCTAAGGATGACAACGCACCTGCAATATCAAGTGATTTTTTGCTTGTTATTGCAGGAGTCTATAAGTGACAGTAACCACTTACCACCAGGTGAGCCGTCAGTTTCTCATCTAGTTGTATAAAAAAATGGAAAAAATTATAGAAGCTATTTTGAATAAAATGTAACCATAGAATATTCTTCTAACACTATTTACCTATTTTTGACATAGTAAGTATTTAAAGTAAGTATCATGGACTTTAAAGTGTTAAAATAAAACCGTAGAATAATCAAGAACGACTATTCAACTGCAACATTAAACATATAGGTATTTATTATTCATACAAATAAAGAGTATTTGATTTGATTGTTTACGGTTAAATCAGAACCGGTAAAAAACAAATGCTAAATCATATAAAAATGTATGCATTATAATTTTTCTTATTGTCTCTACTTAAGGGGAAGTCACATAGTTCGTGTATTCTTTGAACTTAGTAGCACTCACCACGCTGCACTGTCACAGTTTTCAGTCTTCTCACTGCGTCAGTGGTTTTTTTTATACAACTAGATGACAAACAAGCTGACGATCCACCAGATGGTAAGCGGTTACCGCCGCCTAAAGAACTCTGCGATAAAAATGATTAACTCCATGCCCAGTGATTTACACCGGCTACCTTTCCCTTCAATCCGAAACACAGCGAACTGTTTGACGGCTGAAATAAGAAAGGCGGTAGTACCTACCCAGACGACCCTACATACGGGCCTACCACCTAGTATTATTGAGAAGCTGGAGGACCTCAACAATATGGTGATGGTGAAGTCTGTGTGTGAGCATCAGCGAATATGGCTATTTAACCGACATAGATCCACTTTGATGTAGTTATTAACATTGAGAATATTTTTTTGTTTTTTAGCTTGTTAATTTCAAGTTCTTAATTTTAAAACATTTTTAAGTCTTAGTTAAACTATAATTTTGAATCACAACTTAAAACTTTGAGTCAAAAGTCTCGAAAATCACGCCGTTAACAGATAAAATAGTGTAAACACGCATGTTTACTGTATAATTTACTGTGTAAAGTAATTAAGCACACTGCAGATAACTTTGTAGGTCATATTTTAATGAGTTTATTGTTAATACATATTACGCTATTTTTAGATCTGCTCACATGCAGAAGATATAGTAATCGAATTGAAAACAAAATGGGTTTTTTATAGTATCGCGTTGGTAATTAAACGAAGAGGATTTAGGGTATAAATTGAAAAAAATCATAACATAAGAATGCAAAAAAGAATATATGAGAATGTAGGAGAGAAGATTGGGATGGGATGATGAGAGAATGGGTAAAATAAGAATTTCTAATTTTATACTGTTTTCGGAGAATATTTTTTAACCTCGCCTGCTTTATAAAAAACTTTTTTGAGTTTGAGTCTTTAAAACTGAGACTGTCTCAGTTTTTGTTAATTTTATAAAGGCAGTTAGATAGAAACAAAGGTAGCTCAAAAGGTAGGTAAAATTTAAATCAAGTCTAACTTTGAACGGCGGGCGTTTTAAAATATGGCGAAAATAGTAGATAACTGTTTATTTATTTATTTACACTTTTATTCCACAAAATGAGGCACATTTTTATGGACTATGAGCCGTATTGGTCATAACAAAAAATATTGTCCGAAAACACATTAATATTATAGAGACATTTTAATTTATTTCACTTACAATTGTGTACCTATCTGATTGCCTGTTGAAAAGGGTTTATTTATTAAACAATGTTTCTACAGCATAGTAATTAGAGATATTGCCTCAAAGTCTCTTTCCAATAACATCACACTATCGTATATTGAACCCACTATCGTGACCATAGCTTGAAGACACGGTACGTGCTGCGCCGGCGCATTCACGCTTGACTTACGTAAGCTGTACCGCTGCATCCGGATTCTACTGAAAGCCAGCAAAGAAAACAGGGTAAAAACATATTTAATGTTTAATTTAATTGAATGCATTGACTTTTTTTCATGAAAAGCCATAACTATTGGAGTTTAATTTTTAGTCATGATGCAGGGGAAAAAATTAATAGCTATGTATCAATTTTACATCATTTAAATGAAGACAACTTGATTTTTGCTCGACAAAATCTAATTTATGTATCAATAAACAGATGTATTATTAGGTTCATTTGACACGTTGGAATCAGCTTTATTTAATTGTGAAATTGCGAAAAAGACGTCGAGTGGCCACAGTACTTGTAAAAGACAGTAGGTACCAACATCTGGTCTAGTAGATAGTGTTGTCCCAGTATACATCTAGCCTATGGTGTTGTCTACTAAGCCTGGGGTGATCATGAAATATTTATCCGAACCTTGTGAAGACGAAACAAACGGTGTAATACGAAACACGGAGCTAACATGGGTTTTGTTGTATTTTAAACCTTTCGTCTGGAACTAACAGAGAACATCCACAAAGTAAATTATATTTTTATTTAAATACAGTCAATATCCCCGCTATTATAATATATGAATTATGCTGAAAAATGAGGGTCGTAAGAAAATGTAACAAACATGTAATTCCTAGGTAAGATTAATGAAAAGCGCTGCATTCTAGGACAAGTTTACATAAACATAAAATAAACTTTTCTCCGTTCCTTATTGTCGTAACAATGTTACATTTAATGATAATTATGTTTTATCGATCGGGCAGATTTGTTCATTTATCAAAGCTGTAAAATAATGCGATTGATTTCTAAGCTATAATTGTTATACATATTTAAAATGTGGTATTCTTAAAAAGTTAAATAATTTTCCTACACAATAAAAGAAAAATAACGCATTAGGATTAATATGAACGGTAAATATAATGCTACAACTGAAAGTAAAACCGACTTCAAAAAAACTGAAAAGGATAAAATAAATTTGAGTGGGTCTATAAACATATTTTTTTGAGTCGTGTAAATATAACTATGTTTAAAATAACAGATAATAGATCATTCTCTAAATTACTATTACGTTTGTCTGTAAAATATTAGGTATTTTTGAAGTAAGATAAAAAATATTTACTGTGATATCTTAGTCGTATCTTAATGACAGTGTATTTACTTTATATCATGACGATATAAAGTAAATACCAAGAATCAATACCAACATTGAGATTTTAATAGAATATGAATATTTTATTTTAATTCTGTGAGTAAATAAATTACATGCATCTATTTCCGTAACGCTAATTTAGCTTCTTGATCACGCAACAAATGTTAGTTAAAGAAAACTTTTGCCGATTTAGTAATTTTTAGTTTTATTCTAATCGACTAAGGATAGGATGAGAATGACGTCATATTATGACTCCTGTACACTTGAAACTTGTGCTCTCCTCAAGATTGGTTAATATCTACGAGTACATTAAACTTTCTAAAAAACATAATATTCCTCTTACGTATTCTATTGTAGAAAATTCCAGGAAGTAAGTAGTTAAGAATTATTTATTAAAAAACCCCATTCGCTGTAGCTCCACAATTCCTCGACACACCGCTTTCCATCTCTACGAGTATCGTGATCCTTGGTGTTGATATCTCTAGCGACGTGCAGTTCCGCAGTCATTTGGAGGATAAAGTCAAGCTGGCATCCAAGAAGCTTGGTGTGCTCAATAGAGCGCGGCGGTATTTCACTTCGGGGCAAAGACTGTTACTGTATAAGTCTCAAGTCAGGCCCCATATGGAGTACTGCTGCCATTTATGGGCGGGAGCGCTTAGATACCAGCTTGGACCATTTAACGTGCTCCAAAGACGCGCTATGAGAATTGTCGACGATCCTGCGGAGCTCACAAGCGGTATTGAACCTTTAAGCCTAAGGAGAGATTTTGCCTCCTTGTGTGTGTTCTACCGTTTGTATAAGGGGGCGTGTTCTGAGGAATTATTTGACATGATGCCCACGGCTTCTTTCTATCATCGCACCGCTCGCCATCGGCAGGGAGTTCATCCTCACAAATTGGAACCAAAGTGATCGCGTACTGTACGGTTTCAGAGAAACTTTCTCCCGCGTACGCTCAAGTTGTGGAATGAGCTCCCTGCAGAGGTTTTCTCGAATGAGTACAGCATGGGGTTCTTCAAAAAAGGCGTGAAAAGGTTTTTACAGGGTCGGCAACGCGCAAGTGATACTGGTGTTCCAAGCGTCCATAGGCTACGGTAACCGCTTACCATCAGGTGGGTCGTATGCTTGATTGCCACCTTAGTGGTATAAAAAAAAAAAAAAAATTGTTAGTACTTACACTTGATTTTTTTTAAAAACATGGAAGAAGAAGTCTACCATATGTTTCACTTCATAGACAGTCAGAGAACTGTTTGCATAGATCGAAATAGTGATTCACGTTTTTCATGAAAACTTACGAAAAAGAGTGACCGTTGGCTACAATTATAAATTACTAGCACGGCTTCGCTCGCGTGGAGTTCGGTTATCGCGCCAAAACTAACCTACTAATGTACTTTCTCAGGATTTAATTACGCTCTATGCCAAATTTCATCTTAATCGGTTCAGCGGTGTATCTGTCTGTAACATTTATATGCATTAAAATACTCTATCAATTTTCTTTGCAATGTTTAGTGCAAAGAAAAGTGATAGAGCCTGCTCATTAAATAACGTAATTAATCGATAAAGATCTTAAAGTGTTCAATGTAGATCCTGTAGACTTGTCGTTAGATAACACAACTGACACGTTTTGAATCTGGGTGGATGCCAGTTCTCTATCTTTGTTGAGAAAAGTAAAGTCCCTCGGACATTTCAGTTTTCTTCTGCCAATGCCATTTGCTTCTTTGTATTAATCATCTCCAAATAAATTTCTTAGAAACCAATACGTTGACGCTACAAGTTAAACTACGGTTACTTAACAAGGAAAATTTTGCAAATATCTAACGGCTCTACATTACTTACAGCGAGTTATTTGGTACTACGACCATTATTACCTATGAATATTCATAAGATTTTTTGTAATTAACTGAAATAAGAAATCAAGTTACAATTTTGGTTATATTTATACTAAAAGTAGACTTGAAATACGTAAGTACCTCTATTAAGCTGAAATTCCTCATTTTCTTCCAGATCCAAGCACGCAGTATGCACAATAACAAACACACACAACTAATGCACAAACTGCATCGTTTGCAGATAAGCAAGAGAACTTTCGAAGTCTATCGGAATCTAAAAAATGCAGCGATCGCGCGCCGTCCGCGCCGACCCACTGGCTGGTCGCACATTTTTCACTTTTCACAACACAAACACTTCACTTTCCACTGGCTTCAGTTGTTTAAAAAGTACGCGACGAACCAAAATAGTGTCGGCCAACAAAACACATGTAGAGTCGACCCACCAGCCCGGCCACAACTTGGCAATACTAACATAACAAAAGTGAATAGCGACCACGAATGCATATCTACACCGCGTGGGAGGGAGACGGTTCGACATTTACTCGTGTTTACAGCCGAGGCGAAAAGAGATGACTATGTTTACTTTGTTTAGTTATCCGGTATTCCCGTTCGAATTTCTGAGCGCCGAGGTAGAGACATCGCCCGGTTGGCCTGTGGTCATCCAGGTCGATTGTCATACATATTTAAATATAATAATAATGTTTACAGTGTGTAATTGAATAATAGCATACCGATATCTATGTTATCATAACTTTAATGCACACAATGCTTATTTCTATGTCATGCATTAGTTCCGCAGAACAAAGGAGTTTAATATGGTAATGTTGGCATAATGAAAAACTGCGCTTGCGACTGCATTATTAATATTTTTACTGACATTTTATTGCATAACCTTTTAAAAATATAAAGTATGTGGACAGCTGCACTTTTTGATATTAGAATAACATTATAAGCATTTCTAATGAGTGTAAATTCAGCAACAGCAAAAGCATTTCTAGTAAATTCATTCTTAGCTCTACGTATATTGTCGTTAATCGGTTTAGTTGCAGAATGGTTGAGAAATAAAGGAACCAATGATAAAATTTGTAACTTTGATATTATGGTGTGTACTAGTTAAGTGTTTTGTGTGAAAATTGTACAAAAAAAATATTACATCGCACCAACGTTGGCGCAGGGCGAGCAGGGTTGTTCTTTATACGGTGGATACGGTCCCTCATAAAACAGCTCTTTATGACAAGAGTGTTTTTGCAATGGCACCGCGAATATATAATAAAATTCCAAGCAGCATTCAAAAAATCAACGATCTTAGTATATTTAAGCAAAAACTATTCGATTTTTTAATTGTTCACTCTTTCTACTCAATTAATGAATTCTTACAATTAAAATATTAATTAAATTACAATTTAATTTTGACATTCTGTTTTTTTTTTAAATTAGTCTGATTGCCTCTATATTTTGATCTGACCACTCCTTTATTATTAATTTAATTTAAATGTTGACATTTCAATTATTCATATTTATTATTTAATATTAATTATTATAAGCTATTATTGAATTTTAATTTTAGTGATTATGAATTGAAATTAAATGTTGACCTGGCTACTAGCTATATTAATTGTAACATTTGCATGGCGATAAGGCTGATCACAGCTTGCACTGTCTTTTACTTCACATCTTAATTTTACCTGTGTATCACAAATAAATAAATGATTATGATTATGATTATGATTATTATGATTAACGTAAGATAGAGTATGAGATTCCGAACGGAGACTTCAGGTACATTCTGCGATGTTTGCTGTAGTATTCCAAATAAAGTGGAATTAAAGAAAGACACAAAACGTTAAGCAGCCACCCGAATTGTAAAAGGCCTCGGGTTCAGTCCACGCCTGAGGACATGAATTTAAATTATTATTATTATTTATTATTATTGTTTTTTTATTATGATTATTTTGTAATTAATTTTGGTAGTTTTTTTAATACGAAGTACCGGCAATCGACCTAACACCACCTTATGTGATGCAGTAGGAAAAGTCCATATGCGAAGATAGCTAGTACAGTTCAGACACTGCTCTAGCCGCCTCCACCTTGCCGGCCCAAAAGGTGCTTTTGCACGCCTCTCTTGAAGGAACCCATGTTTTAGGAAGGAGGAAACACATGTGCTGGCTAATAATTCCAAGTTCTGGAAGTGCTGTTCTAATTTCAACTTTAAAATGTGTTTAAAATTTAAGAGACGATTGAATCTGACCATTGCTTTTTTTTTAATTATAAATATGAAAAATAATATCCCCTACTGAATAGTAAGCAGTTACCGTAGCTATTTAGATAGATAGACTGGTAAAGCTACGCCAAGCTAATTAACTAAAATGCGGTATTTCTAATATGCTAAAACTTCCATCTTTCATCTGGAAGAAGTCGTTTCAGTATAGTTTTTGAGTGATCTAATAATATAACGTGGCGTAGTGGTTTGAGCGCTCTGGTTTAGATTACGAAAACAAAGCAACTTTCGCCATGGTCGGTCCCAGATAGATCAATCAAAAACTTTTCATCTCGAGTTCTTCCATACTTCGGAAGATACGTTAAGCCGTTGGTCCCGGTTGTTACTGCAACCTCTTTAGCACACTAACCCGCATTTGGCCAGCGTGGTCCTGTTGTGGCTCAAATTGCTCGTGTGTTACTCCCATGCTTAAAGTCCTGTGCCCAGCAGTGAAACGTATAATGGCTGGTGATCAGTGGCGGATTTACCAGCAGGCTGAGTAGGTTTGAGCCTAGGGCGGCGGATATTAGGGGCGGCAAATTTACCCCAAAAAATTTTTTTGTCTTATAGAAATAAAAATAAATAAATACCGAAATGCTACGTATTTGCGTAGGTAGTCTTATTTGAAGTCCGGTGCGGGAACGAATAACATGATCATTCACTAAGAGTGTCTGGCCGAAATAAAAGCGCGGGCGCGCGAGGAGAGTGAGAAAAGCTTTTCTTGCGTAAAGCGGGTGAAAAACTATCTACGATCCTACGATCTAGATTATGTCAAGGAAAGCTAAATGCTTTAGCTCTTTTTTGCATAGAGTCAGAACTAATGAACAACATTTCATACGACGATATAATTGACAATTCTTATTTAATAACTGGTTATGAAACAAAGAAGAAAAATACCATTTTCATAACTGGTTATCAAAACTAGTTACCGTGATGGACGATAGGATTTTGCGGATTTTAGATTTTATAAAATCGCGCAAAAAGGTCATGTAAAACTTTTATGACTTAATTGATTTTATTGTGATCATCAAGCAGATTGCTAACAGATAATTTAATACGAATATTGTTCGTATTATTTTTAAACTATAAGTCCAATAAAAAATATTTAACAACATTTACCGAATGTACCTACATTATTTTGTGCTCTGTGTTCATTCATATTGTGTAAGTGGTTTTAAGGCAAACTTTAGTCCGTCTTATTAAAAGCAATACATGATTAATAAAATTACTTCTTGTGTAACATACAAAAGTCGTGGGTTGTAAAAATATCCATCCTTAGTTTACAATCATACTAATAATGTAAAAAAACTGATATAATGAAGACAATAATAGTACCTACACAAGTCGTGTTATTCCATGTAAGCTGCAATTTTATTGACAAAAAAAATATGATTATGAACTACACGGAGAAAAATATTATACTGAAGATGATCATCTTTTTTAAAAAATAGTAATATTCAGTTTCTGATGTAGAATCAGAAATAAAATGTAGTAATAATTATCAAGCTTTAGCAAAAATTATATTTCTCAGTTACCAAACTTTACTTACTAGAAACTCAAAAAATTTAAAGCCTAAAATTTACAAACTATTTATCTTTTCTTGGCAACCATTTATCAATAATTAGTACAAGACGTATTCTTATATTATAGTTTAATATTTGTAATGAGAATACCAAACGTAATTTTTCAAACATTTATGTTAAAAACACACAACATAACAACACACATGTTAAACATTTATGTTTATGCTAAAATCAAAAATTAAGAATAGAATACCAATTGTTTAGAAACTGTGCAGTTATTTTTGGAATCTAATGATGTTATATGGTTGGGGGAAAAGTCTTTTTGCATTATAGTATGTATGAACTTGTAATAAAATCTCTTTGGCTGTACTATTTGTATCTGGCTGGTTTTGGTATCATTAAAAGTTTAGATTTTAAAAAAGATAATTCCAAATTCAAATTAGGAAAATGTGTTTTTCATTTGTTTTTCGTACTGTCACGATGAGTGAATCAAATGAAGAAATTCGATACATTTTAAAATGTAACTACAAAAAAGGTAAAAATGCAACGCAAGCCGCGAATAAAAATTTGCGATGTTTATTAAATTTGGTTTAAGCGTTTTCAATCCGGAAATTTTGATGTCAAAGATGCACGTCGCTCTGGTCGCCCTATTACGGATAAAATTGATGCCATTTTTGAAAAACTGGAGCAAGATCGGCATATCAGTAGTTACGACGTAGCTGAAGAACTGGGAATTGACCACAAAACAGTTTTGGCGCATTTAAAAAAAATGGGTACACAAAAAAACTCGATATTTGGGTACCCCACGAGCTCACTGAAAGAAACCTAATGAACCGTGTACTCATTTGTGATTCTTTATTACGACGTAATGAAACCGAACCATTTTTGAAGAAGCTGATAACTGGTGAAGAAAAGTGGATCACGTACGACAAGAACGTGCGAAAAAGGTCATGGTCAAATGCCGGTCAGCCCGCCTAGCATGACCACCGAAACGCGATATGATAATGCTATTTATCGCTTCGAACTGTCAAAAATCATTGGATATAACCGCTATCTTGAAATTTTATCGAAACTGCGAACATGTATATATACAATACAAGTTCGCAGTTTCGATAAAATTTCAAGACGGCGGTTATATCCAATGATTTTTGACAGTTCGAAGCTTTATCATATCGTATCATATCGCGTTTCGGTGGTCATGCTAGGCGGGCAGGTTTCACAGACTGTGGCGAAACCCGGGTTAACTCTCAACAAGGTGATGCTGTGTGTGTGATGGGATTGGAAGGGCATTATTCATTATGAGCTGTTACCACCAGGCAGGACCATCGATTCTGAACTCTACTGCGAACAACTGATGAGATTAAAGCAAGAAGTTGGGAGACAGGGGCCAGAATTAATCAACAGAAGGGATGTGGTTTTTCATCATGATAACGCTCGACCTCACACATCTTTAGCCACTCAGCAAAAATTAAGAGAGTTTGGCTGGGAGGTGTTAATGCATCCGCCGTATAGTCCTGACCTTCCACCTGTTTCGCTCTCTTCAGAATTCTCTAGGCAGTGTCAGGTTAACATCACGAGAGGACTGCCAAAACCACTTGTCGCGGTATTTTGATCAGAAGCCCCAAAATTTCTATAGCAATGGGATCATGTCCCTACCTACAAGATGGCAAAAAGTTATCGAACAAAATGGTACCTACATACTTTAGTTAAATGTAAATAAACTATATTAAAAAATGTTTTGAATTTTCCTAAAAAATGCGAAGAAACTTTTTCCCCAACCTATTAATATAATATTTATTGATAAATATTTTACAAACGAAAACATGCTGTATATTAGCGCAGTACAAAAAACAACTTAATACCTATGTGAATAGCGAACGCCGATTGGCGCTGTTGTAAGTGTAAGTAATGGGAGCTAAATGTCTTCCTACCTGCATTTTGATTGTAAGAATTATTATAGTGTTATTGTAAATTGGTTGTGTTTTAAAATGCGTGTGTGAAATTATTATCTTAATTAATTTGTACGTAGAGTTACGGTGCACAGAAAAATCACTTGTGTTTATGAGGCACCGTATTGAAATTGTCAAACTTATGGTATTTTGTATGAAATAAATAAAATAAAAAAACTTGATAAAATTGTAGAGCTGCTTTGCGGAGCGCAAAAGCGCTTAACCAGTACTTTAGACAGCTCGTAAACCAACTTAAAGAATCGGAAAACCTATGTAGGTAGGTATCCTGCAGCTCTTTTACAGCTAGTTTGTGTTGCTTGGGTGTTAACTAAGATAGTTATAAGTCACCTGGATTGTGAAATGTTGCGGGCTCGTCCCCGCCTCAGTATGTGATTCTTTTGAAAAAACATCTCCTTTTAATAATACAGATAAGGCACAATAGAACTCAGCTTCAAAAATAGACTTCGTTTGGGTTTTATGTTAAATTGTTGTATATTTTGTTACACAACAATGTATCATCTGATTGGACTAATTGCACAACTTTTCTGCAATTTACCTATGCCTATAACTAATATTTGAATTGTTTTCTTCTAAGAATCCCCCAGGGGGTCCTGGGGGATATTCGAATGAAGGGTAATAGATTTTGACGTTCTAAGCGTATATAAGAAATTAGCTAAATAATTATTAATTTTGCTTAAATGAATAAATGATTTAGAGTTTTTAAATACCTACTCGTCCGACCGTTTGGATAGAAAACGGAAGAAAGGGAATGAGAAAGATATTTTTTTTCATGTCCTGGAGAGAGGTTCAAACCTCGTCTCAGAAAATTATTCTTTCTCTAATTTAGATATTTTTCTATGGAGGAACACCTTTGGCTATTCTTGTATCGAGTAAATTGCTTCCAAATTCCAATCATGTCTTGCCTCTTGTAAAGTACTTTATTGAATAGTCAACTCTGAGATAAGTATATGTTTGAATGCAACAACAAAAATACCTTTTTCTCATACAATCAAATCAGAAACAAGCTGACGGCCCACCTGGGGTATTAGGTCACCACCGCCTATAGATACCTGCAATCACAAGGAAAATTTACTTGATATTTCAGGTGCGTTGTCAACCTGAGGCCTAAGATGAAATGCCGTCCATGCCCGTATTCCCTACCGGCCCGTACCTAGTTGAAAATAGAGATTAAATCCTTATATATATTGCTGAATAGTAGGTAGGTAAGTAATACGGTATGGAAAAAGTGTTCAGCATTTTTCCACCATTATCCTCTGGTATGAAAAGTGACACTGTTTAAGAACATGATAGCATAGGCTTCTTTCTACCTACCTTAAGCTACCGTACCCACCTACCTGTGAAATAAGTAGGCACCTATTGGTACAGCATGAGGTAGGTACCTACCTACTTTAAAAAGAATGTGAAATATTTCAGCCGTCAATACCATGAAGAACTCTAGAATTCAGCTCACGTCATTTTCCTTGAATTCAGACCATAATAGGCACCTATTATAGTATATCTAAGTACATATTTAATTAAGTATGTGCTTGCATATTTGCATAAGTTATAATTACATAAAGCTTTTGACCAACTGGTGCTAATGAAAGTCATCGTTAATTGATAACAATACTAAGTTCTAAAAAATTTTAAACTAAAGTTACGATTATTATTATTACAAAATTAAGGAAAACAACGACTTTTACATGCGCCTACAACGATCATGGGAGCAATGACAGTTAAATTAATTTGCAGTTATAATTCTGCAAGGCGTTTTCAGTTACTTAGTTGGCCTTAGTAGCAATTGTTTATAAAAGTAACTACTGTGACGAGCTATAACAATCAATCTGATTCCACAGACTGACTCTCATTCTATCAATAGACGCCGAGAAAACGTAAGTCCATAAGTAATATCCTTAACTACAATATTTTACACCAAGACTTCCCAGTAAGTAATCAGAGATACCTAATTGTGTTAGGAATGACACGCAACTTCTCCATAGAAACAATAAGTTATTTGTTGTAAGGCAAAATAATTCCTAAAATAAAATAATAAATTGTATTTATGTGTGCTTGTGTGTTACCAGCTCCGAAATTCAGAAACTGTTTGTGACGGGTTCATGGGCCATGAACCCGTCAAGCATGAGATTTCAGACACAATTGATTTTTCCATTGTCATCGCCCCCCAGTGGAATATTGCCGCTTGACATTTTACGTCTCTTCAGAGACATGTTGGCGCTTTCGTACAAGCATCTCATCATCTCGATAGACGAGATGATGAGATGCTTGTACGAGAGCGCCACTATGTCGATCCGTGTACAAAATCAGTCTATACAAAACCTATCCGACTGCAGAGAGGGGTAAGACACGGAGATGTAATATCTCCGAAACTGTTTTTGAAAGAAGTTTTCAAACGACTCGACTGGAAAAGTCTCCACATCAACATCAACGGCAAATACATTACTCATCTTCGATTTTCCGATGATATAGTAGTCATGGCAGAATCCCTGGAGGAAATGAGCACAATGCTCGGCGACCTAGACAGAACTTCCCCATAGGTGGGTCTAAAAATTAACATGGACAAGACAAAGGTTAAGTCGAATATCCATGTTGCAGCTAACCAGGGAGTTCTGTTCTCGAAGTTGTTCATGAGTACGTTTACCTTGGACAAATGGTCCAGCTAGGTAGGCCCAACTCCGAGAAACAGGTAAGTTGACGAATCCAACTCGGATGGGCAGTGGTCGGGAAATGGCGTAAGATCTTCTCGTCCAAAATTCCTCACTTGAAGTCGAAAGTGTTCGACCAGTGTGTGGTGCCAGTAATGGTATACAGCTGTGAATCGGCGTCGCTAACTAAGGGCCTTCTGTGCAAGTTTGCAATTGCACAAAGAGCTATGGAACGAGCTATGTTAGGTGTTTCTCTGAGAGATAGAATCAGAAATGATGACATCCATAAGAGAACCAAAGTCACTGACATAGCTCATATTAGGTAATAAGTTGAATTGGCAGAGGGTAGGGCACCTATCGCGCAGAACAGGCGGCTGGGAAATTTGGGAATCGATGGGGAGGCCTTTGTTCAGCAGTGGACATCGTAGACTGGTATGAAGAATAAAATAGGTACTAAGACGTCAATTTATCACGCAAAAACAAAAATAAAGTAGAAAAATTGACAGACTTGTGATTTTTTCTACTTTATTTTTATTTCTGCGTTTTTAGCGACTTTTTTTGGAGTGGGGATGACTATCCCTATGGAAAAAATATCCATTTATTGACCGAATTAATAAATTTCGAGTCCTTATTTTCTTCTAAACCAAATTTAGACAATAATTTATGAAAGCAACCTAACGTGGCGTTTCGAGGTGAGCATGCGCATACGGCGCGGGCGTTCAGTCGCAGGAGGCATTATCGGCGCCGATAACCGGCGATCAGCCGCTATATGGGTCGCTGCCTACACTTGTGTCGCTGGAAGATGAGAAAACAGAATTATATTGAACTTTCTATAACTAACATATTATATTGTACGTTATATTATATAATATCTATGTTATAATATAGAAGTATATATGTATCTATTAAATTGTTTATATTTTACTTTATTTTTAGTCAATTGTCCACACACTGTGTCTACATTAATAATTGTAACTAACATATCCTTCTCGCAGGTCTGCTGGCAGAAATTTCTTCAAAAATAAGCAGTGCCTTTGTACAAAGATTATTTAAAAATTGATTCTTTTTTATATTGTGTGTGTACATAAAGTTATAAATAAATAAATAACCTTTTCACTCTTTCACAGCAATAAAATTATTATCCAGAAAAATATTTAAAAACGTCATGTAACTTGTATTAATAATCTGTAAACTGTGATCTGTATTTTTTTTTTATCATTAACTACGGTAATATAAAAGTTTGTAAGACGTTTACGGAAATCGGGTATCGAGGCCGCGATCTTTCAGAAACTGGGTGACTGTTTCCTGACCACTGAGTTACCGAGGACTTAAGATAACCTTAGGATAGGTATATGAACATGAAGGGTGTCTTTTATTGCCTTATGCCCAACAGTCATTTATAAGATAAAGTCCACTGTCATAATATGGAAATTATTGTGTTCTATTAATTACTTTTATCTACTAGCAACTAAAGAATGTGCGATTCCAAGACTGCTTTAAAAAAGAGGCAATCAAAAGTTTCAATCGGTCAATAGTTAATAATAATAATATTTATACACTCACACCTATTATCTAGTAGCCCAAAGCAAGCATCATTGGGAGCTTGTGTTATGGATACTAGATAACGGAGAAATAACGATAATAATATGTATATAAATATTAGAAATATACCTACTAAATAAACATATAAACATCCGACTCGTAAACAAATGCTCGTACTCATCATACAAATATTTGCTTCCACCGGGATTCAAACCCGGGACCCCCGACCGAGTAGGCCCGAGTTTCCCTCAATTGTGAATCATGCGTAACTATAACTAGCTTAACTAATTAAACATCTATGACTCATACCTATTAATTTACTGATATAATTGACTGTTAGTAAATAAATAAATAAAAAATTGTTTATTCTTGTTACTCACTAAATCTTATTTCCAGCGTTGCCAATCTGTGGGGAATTCCCCAAACTGCGGGGATTTTCAGTTCGATTGGGTAATTTGAGGGGAGAGCGTTTATGTGGGGAAAATGCGGGGAATTAAGACATTTACGCTAGAACTGAACTTAGAAGTAATAAAAGTAGTATAAGACGTAAGTATAATTTATAAATGACTCATGTCAGAATATTTAATTCAAGTTTAAAGAAATTTCACCGGCAGGAAGGTTTTACAGTTTATTTTATAGCAACATTTATGTCCATCAAACTTAGACAGAGTATCGCAGAGAACTTTCTCAAACGCATCTGTCGAAAGAAAAAACGTTCTAAAGAATTTGAAAACAGACAATCGTAATCGCCTGCACAATGACACTGTAGTAGCGCTTATGACCACTAGAGAAGGTATTAAGAAGAAAGGAGGGAGCCCAAACTTAGATCCTTCAAATGATATGTTGACAAAACAAAGGCATAACAAAGAGCTGCAATAAATACTTTGATGAAAATCATTTAATACTTTATAAGTGTATGTAATAAATACATTTGATTTATAGAAACAGTACTTTTATTTTTTTCGTGAAAATTTGTGGGGAAAATGTGGGGAATAGGGATGATCGATATTCATCGATGTTTAATAAACATCGATGTTTAACTGGTAAACATCGATGTTTTTACATCGATGGGTTGACTTCGATATTATCGACACATCGATGTTTTAAGAATAAAATATCAAAACGTCAACTAGGTACTAGCTTCAACTAAATGTTGGATACCTAGTCATTATCAGATGACTATCAAGTTCAACTATTTTCCACTAGATGACACTGAAAAAACCTATCAAAGTTATTTTTTTACAAAGTGTGCCTAAAAAAACTGTAATTAATATACAAATATAATTTACTTAATTTTTTTCGTACACTTTTGTGATTGCAATAATAATAATAAACACATTTCATAAATAGCCAATTTGATTTGTTACCGAAAAACATCGATGTTTTAGAAGTATCGATGTATTTCAATTGATATTTATCGTACATCGATACTTTTGATTCGATGTTAACTTCGATGTCAACATCGATGTTTTTCTAATATCGATCATCCCTAGTGGGGAATATTGATTTTTTTCCCCCCAAAATTGGGGATTTTCAGTTAGGTTTTTGGGTAATCGAGACCGTGGAAGTTGGCAATGCTGCTTATTTCTTAAAAGTATTTTTTAATGTTTTTATAAGGGGGACAGCGCGTACGCAGTCCCTAGTCCTATAGGGGGGGAGACAGCGCGTACGCAGTCTCCACTACCAAAAATTACGCGTTCGAGTTATCCACATTAGGGATAATCGCAAGGGTCAACCCCACCGCAGTAGAGATGTGTAGGTCCGGATGGATACGGATCAGCGGACCTGTATCACACGCATTAGTGATGGATGTATATCCAACGGCCAGTTGGACACCAATCCCCGGAGTTACATTATAGTAGGTACGCGATAAGGAACTGAATCACGCACGCGTGTATTACAGGTCGGGAGTGACGGCGCGGTGGGTGCGAGGCGCGGTAGGGAACTGCATCTCGTTCTTAGGATTAGGTTTAAGATGTATGTAGGTATGCCGTTCCATCCCCATACTCAATCTGCATTCCATCCGATGATCTGAGTTCGCCCGCATATCACGGCCGTTTGGTAAGACCTCCGGACCCATATAGGTCCGATGGATACGGATCCCGGATGTAGGTCACCATAACTGGATGCATATCCGGATCTAGATCCCAATTTACAGCGGACCTACACATCTCTAGTTCCCACTAGCAAAAATTACGCGTTCGAGTTAACCACATTAGGGGTAATCGCAGGGGTCAACCGCAGTGCAATGGTGGACCCTCGCCCTGGGGGAACCGCCTTATTGATCACGGTGTCCCCTACGCCAGCTAAGTATGATTAATAAGTTAAACCGAGGGAAGTCATGATATTAGACGAGAAACTTAATAGCGCGATTCCGCTGGGTGTAGCGCCAGCTAGTGATGGGAAATGGTACTAAGCTTGTACAAGTATTGGTACTCGCTATAATAAGCGGACACCTACCCCATATTAATATAGTTCTTTATATGCTAAAATGTTATCAAAAGTTCAAAATTCTAAAATTAATTTAAAAACGGGAATGCCCATTTTGTTGGGGAAGTTTGGCTATGAAAAATAGTTGTGCCTCGAAGTTTTTGTTATAAATTATATAGAAAAAAAAACCTTTTATTTTCATAATCAAAAATAAGATTTTTTCTTTACCCAAGTATTACCAGATTTGTCTTTGACTACATTTATCTTTTGCTATACCTAATTGAGGTTAAGTATATTATCTAACTCCTCATGTGTTTCTCCCATGTAGGAAGGCATGTGCCCAGCAGTGGGACGCATATAGGCTGGTGATGATGATATTATCTAACAACTGACCTGTTCAGAGTAGAGCCACTTTCCTTACAAATTGAACAAACATAAATAAATGACAAAAACTATTTTTAATCCTAGGGTTCGAAAAATAGTAAGGAACGAGAGATTTTTAAAAAAAATAGCTACTACTAAAAATGGTTCACTTCAAAGCAGACACTTGGCCCATTGCCGTCCTCGCCGTTCGAGCTGCGACATCACAATTGTAATTGTAGAAAACTCCTTTACAATTGTTTCAGAAAACACTTGTGTAAACACCATTACATTTTCAAGCAGTACTCGGGCGGCGAGTTGCGCGCGCGCACCTCAACCACACCACAGAACGATGGAGTCTATTTCTTTCGAGGATTTTCGCTCTCTAGTGACAGTGTGGCGACCCGAGCGGTTTGAGCAAACTATCCTTGCTATATTAGTTTGTTCGCCCCGGCTCGTGTCGTCTCCCGTCACGGTTTCCACGACCACGCCGTCGATCACGATCACGTCGCCGAACGCCGCCGAGGACACGTGAGTCGCTTGGATTGGTTCATGTTATAGTAATATCTTTGTATGTATAGTAGTTTTTTTAGTTTGATCCAGAACAATTTTGAGTGACTATTTATTAGCTAGAACAGACACGCTCTTCTCTTCAAGCTGTTATAAAACTGTTTGTCATTTTTAATAAAATTTGGTTTTATTAAGATAAAGTAACATTTCAAATCCCAATGCGGTGCATAAAACCAGTCATTTTAGTATCGCGGGTTACTTACTCGGAGTAAAAATCAAATATATTCTTACAATATGTATGTGCATCCCAAGTTAAACTTAGGTACGTAAAAATCTGCCCATGCGCCTGCCGAATCTCTTTCAAATCACGTACATACCTATTCTCATTATGAGATAAATAAATAAATTATTAGATATCTTATTTTTAATCTGACCCGTTACGCTTGATGTGCGGTTACTTGTACAGTTTAAAATTACAATACATTTTTTTAAGAAGTTAAGATGCTATATGTCCCTGTTTGTGGTGTAATGAAATAAAACTTAAAGGTATTGCCGACCAGACGCGATTACCATTATCCCACCTGGAGCATATATGTTTTCATAGCTTTCTTTCTTTATTTTTAAGTAATTGTTACAAAAAAGTAGGCGTTTAAACGCATCAAAAACATTAAAACGTGATTAAAGGTATTGCTTTCAACGCCAATCATTTGTCGTGAAATAATATCAAATTTAAAATTTTAATTAATCCCGGGCCTAATCTATCTAACACCGTATCATTGAGACTATTCTTATGTGCCCAAACTAAACACGCTATATCTGCTGTAAGTTTGTGAAGAATTGAGCATCCCAACGATTAGCTGATGGTACAGAATCAGCTCAAGGGTAGCATCCCTTGGAAATACCACCGACGTAAGAGTACACCAAATTTTAAATCAAACGGATCTGTTTCTGTGCAAGTCAGTAAAACCCTTTTGTCTAGTAGGAAATTAGCTAATAGTCACAAATGCCTGAACAGATCTTCATAAATCTTAGCTAAGAACCACCTCGATCATGTCACCTTTGATACAAAAAAAACCGAATCAAAATTAGTCGATTCGTTTAGGAGATACCTACGATGCCATAGACAGATACATAGACAGACACGTCAAACTTATAGCACCCCATCAATAAAATAGAAACGTGCTTCTTTGTTTATGTACCCGTAGTGTCAGTTTTAATCGAATCGAAACGACAACGATCATCGTCGTATTCACCTCTCAGATCCATATAAAAAGTGGTTCGCAATAATTCGCAACAGAGGCGCTCCTGCCGTTTCTATACGATTTAACAAATGTCACTAGGATCAATGATCTGAGACCACGAACGATTTCGTTTCAATTCGATTGAAACTTACACTATTCATGACATCCTTCGGTTTTGTATCATGGTGTCTATAGGCGGCGGTAACCGCTTACCATCAGGTGGGCCGTCAGCTTGTTTATCATCTAGTTGTATATAAAAAAAACTATGCGTTGCGACTTGACCGTGTCGTCCGTAGTAGGTAAATCCAATACCTAAGACTTTTTTCACAACTTTAAATAATATTTATTTTTATACAAAGATTACAATATTATCTAGACGAGCGAACAAGTGAAGTTGATCACTTTTGCACTTAGGACCAATTAATTATCGACACCGAAACCTATTCCAGGCACCATATTAGATCTCTCAATAATGTGAAAAATATATTATAACTGTTGTGCCAAATTAACTAATGCTACCTATATTGTGATGAGAAACATAAATGATTTATTTATTAATAACTACCTAGAAGAAAATAAACAAAAATTACAAAATCCTTTTTTTACAAAGCTTTTGGAGGTTTAATGTTTCTCGTCACTAGATGGCGCTGCACTTTTCTCCGTTATTTGGTTTTGTATCATGAAATTTTTAACTGGATTATGGGGCACCGTGATCACGGATCCGGTTCCTTCAGATTGAGGCATCACCATTGTACTCTGTTCGAGTTGATCCCTACCCTGCAATTACCCCATAATCCGGGTAACACGAACGCGTGATAATTGTTAGTGGGTACGGCGTACGCGCTGTCCCCCCGTTGTAACCTGTAACTTGAACTACACGGACATCCATCTTACAGACATCTACTACCGGGTGTAGTAATGTACGCCATTAAATTTTTAGGTACGTGTTCTAGTTGATTAATTCTAGTATTTTAAAGTGTAAGTATTTAAAAATTTCAAAATAAAATGACCAAATTAGCCCGCCTCATTAAAACAACACGAAACAAAAAATAAAAAGAAAAGCTTTCAAAATATTCATTCACTCATTCTATTACCTCCAGTTTAACCGTTATTTGTATCTGTAAATTTTAATTATAATAATAGATACGAGATATGGCTGTATAAGTCAGATATGAGTCACGGATTCACAAAGGGTGAGAAACTCTTCGCCGACGAATTTTTCGTCGACGAACAATTTGCCGACAAATACAAAGCCCTTTTCTTAAATACCAGACAAAATATCCAACTCTGCTTGGTCATAAAAAAAATTAAACCATGAACCCATTACTTAGTAGTGCTATTATTTCTATTGAATTATTTCAAGTGGTAATTTGTGGAATGGATTATGGATGTGTCGGCGAAGTGTTTCACACTGATTCACGATTGAGAGACAACCTTTGACCGATGTATCTTAATTTAATATACTAGTGAATCTTACTAAAGGGGATTTTTGAGATTATGATCAGGGTGATCCATTTCAGAATTTTAAAAAATATCAATTGTGTCAAACATTCTTTAGTTGTTTGTGGAATAAAGTAATAGAATACAATAATTTCCACATTACAAAAGTCTACTTTTCATCGTTTTCTTTCTTTATTTTTAATTGTTACAATAAAGTAGTTGTTACTAACGCAAAAAATCAAACCTAAATGTGATTAAATTAAATGGCTTTTTTCACCTTTTAACTGGAAGTTTAAAAATGCTTGTAAAAGTATTGTTTAAGATCACTAGAGGTGTCAACTTCAGTGAAGGGTGAGATAAACGTTGCTTTAAACAAGTTAAAAAAGGGTAGAAAGCGGTAAGGAAATTAGTAGGTACACCTAGTGCTCCGGTGGCGTAGTGGTGATCGCGTCTAGCCGGACCCCAGGAGACGCGGGTTCGATTCTGAAATTATATTTCTTATTTATTATTATATAAAGAATTGTATAATAAGCGCAGTGTAATTGCTAAGCATGGACGGCATTTCATCTTAGGCCTCAGGATGACAACGCATCTGCAATATCAAGTGATTTTCCCCTGTTATTGCAGGTGTCTATAGGCGGCGGTAAACGCTTACCATCAGGTGGGCCGTCAGTTTGTTTGTCATCTAGTTGTATAAAATAATAATAATAATAATAAAAGTTTATATCAAATAAATAAAATAAAAAATACTTTGAACCTCAATAAAAATAAAATAATTAGGTCGCGCCCATAAAGCATTATCGCTTTAGCAATATTTTTTGAAAATTCCGCGTAGTAACAATAGTGGTCGTAAAGCTGCAGTGCCGCCCGCGCCCGTGCCCCAGTTGCCGCGACCGCCTTGCATTATATTGCCTTTATGGCAACACGGCTGTATACAATAGTATTAAAAAGTAAACATATACACAACAAAAGTATACAATTTATTAAAATACTTTTGTTTATATCGCCCGGATAATATTATGCTCTCGTAAACCAGGCTTACAAATTCAATTGTGCTGTCCGGCTTTTCTTCAAACACGGAAATTATATCCACAGTTAGATAGAAGATAGATGTAAGCTAACTAAGCCTTAGTAAGGTACAAATAAGAGCACATCAAGTTTAACAGTCGCACTACGAAAGCCGCCTCTATTACGAACGCAGTAAGGGCGGTCTCAAGGTCAATCTGTTACGATTGATGTTTAGTTGCCTGTACAAGCTTTGAAGTAGAAAATATTGGAAACTGATAAACTGAATCTAATAAGACTCCATTATTTTACATGCATTGGGAAGTCAGGCTAGTCTACCTAAATAATAGGAAATTTTAAGTCACCCCCGGCCTCATTAATCGTGTATTCTAACACCATCTCATTGAGACTTTACTCCGCCCTCAAAGTTGTCGGTTAATGCCAAAAGGTAGTATATGTCCTTTTTATGATGCAATCTAAATCTTCATGCTAAATTTCACCCAAATCGTTTCAGCGGTTAGGTAAGACTGCTCCCAAAATATCGCATTCTCAATGAGCTCCAGCGACGTAACTTTCCGAAGAAATTTAACATTAAAAGTATGACGACGTTGAATGTAGAAAGGTAGATATTTGATTTGCTTGTCTTAATGCCTATTAATTATCACAAAACCAGAATAAATCATAAGTACGAGAGTCCATAATAAAAACCCAAGTTTCCACAGCGTAAAATTGTCCGGCATTCTTATCGCGCCATAAACGGTCACCAACTGGAAAGGAACGCAGCTATGTGGAATTAATAAAACACTGGTCTTTGAGCATACTCAAATACCTGAAAATGAAATATGAAAATGTTTATTTCTTTAACAAAGCAGATAACAGTGGTTTATGCGATCCTCTGTTAAGGCGCGACCTCGCGAATATTTAACCTTTTAAATAATGATCTTTTCAAAATGCCTAAACATGTATAAAAAATAATATGAATAGAAACAAATTATAGAAACATGAAGAAAAAAGACAACAATGGCGTCCGTGCGTGTATCGTGAGGGTTATTAAAAAAACTGTATGATTTTTTAAATTAATTGTAATACATAGTTTAATAAGAGGGCAAGGGCGGTCCCTAATAAACCTTGTTTGGGGTTTTATATTCTTCTTTGAATTGAATATGCTAATGCTTATTATTTTCTGAATTGAATATGCTAATTTAATAACAGAACGGCCAAATAGCTAGCATTTGTTTATTTCAGTAAGTTAATTCACTTAAAGTTAAATTACTTATTTAACTCAGACTTAATATTTAAAGAAGAAAACAATGACAGCACGGTTTCATGGATGATAACGCCATCCATTATTCAATTATAATAATTGTATGAAGATTGTATAAAAGTTTGAAATTAATCGTTTTTCTATGTAATTGACTTTTATGTATTTTATATTTAAACATGTAATACAATATTATTTATTATTAATTAGATAATGTAATTGTAATATTACAATAAAAGTATAAATCACTCTAAATATATTTTGATTGATTGAATGATTATCTATTATTTGTACAAAGGGAATGAAAAGAGATGTCTTTGGTTTTTTTTCTATTGTTTTCATTCATGTTGGGTTTATTAACAAACTTTATTGGTTAGTCAACTCTGACATATTCAAAGATCAGAACAACTGTAGTAGGAGAAGCAGGATTAAATAAATATTCGCGAGGTAGCCCCTTAAATAAAACAATAGTTTCTGTATAAAGTCAAGGATTACATACAGACATTTATAACTACAACAGTAGTAACTATTGAGCTAGTAATGTAATTCTACAAGCAATGAGTATACTTTCCGGCATACGTTTGCTGTTGTAAACATATAATTCCTTATCGAGCCAGGTTTACGAGATCGGTTATGGCGTTTTCTCGACCAGGCTATACTGATATAAACTGTTACGAAACCATGCAACCATTCTTTCTATTTTAAAGAGTAGGTTGTAATAAAAATATTATGTTGACAGACCTTGTAGGCTTTTAGTAATCAAGGCTATGGAAAATAAGAGAAAGAAAATAAATGAAAATAAATACTTACAGAAAAGTAAGCATATCTGCTTCAGGTCGGTTTATAGCAGACGGTGCGCCCGAGCATCCCGGACGCTACTCGGTCGAGTCGAGTAGTCTGGTGTCTAGTTGTTGAAGATACGAAAACATTTTTTACCAACCAAATTTCATTCTGTATAAAACAGCGACATCTAGCGTCGAATAGATAGATATAACCGATTTCCTATCATGTCATTAAATTGGACGGTTACTAAATAATATTAAAGTAGCCAGTCTATTGAGGAGCTGGTAAGATGGTCAGAATCCTCGACGCCTCAAGTCTCTCAACACGTCGTCTTTCTGTATGTTCATAAAACTGACCCAAAAAGTAAAATACTCTAAATTTAAAAAGTACAGAATTACTCTTCTGTTGCCATAGGAGAGAAATAAAAACAGTTAGATGCTTATAGGTATTTTATTTCAATCGTCAATAAATTCTAGTAACATTACGTTATTGTTCTATTTGATTTCTAATAAATAACATTCGATAGGGCCGCTTTCGTAATAAATTTAAATTTTAACTATTTTTTTGTGACCTACATTATAAATAAGATTGCTCATTCATCACAACACAGCTTATTATGAAAAAATATTATACACTTAGAGGACGATACTAAAATGGTTTTGTAAGAAGAGTTTTTAATGTATGCGTGTATTTTGCGTCTTTGTTTCTTCTAGCTAGATGTTTTATATTGCTTTCTCTTTCAATCGACATGACAAAATGATACCAGAGCACAAGATAACATTGAAAGGCCTCTTCATACCGAAAACATCTAAGAGGCATAATTGTACTATCGTGTATTACGCCGCTAAGACACTTTCGTACCGATTTAGTGTAAAACGTCCTGTAGCTAAAGTATTGAGCGAAAACATTACAACATAAAATATTATGTTAATTAAAGAAATTAACTACTTATATCAAAAATAAAATACTTAAAAATTATTCTATATTATAATTTTACAGTGCATTTTAAAAAGCGTTTAAAAACAGAAGAGAACGCCAAGTACACACGACAGGACACCAAGTGCAACAGTTGCACAAGGAAAGCCGCCTCTATTACGAGCGCAGTAAGGCCGGTCTCAAGGTCAAACTGTTAAGCTTGATGTACTGTCGACTGTTCATTCGCGTTCTTTATCAATCTGATTTCTTATATTATAACAATATTGCATTTGAACCATTCTAACTTGCTGACAATATTTAAGGCGGACGAAATAGTGAGATTAAAATCGTTTGCCATATTCGACCTGAGGATAGGAGGAACAGACCAAGAACGAAGAACTCCAAGCGTCAACCAGACCCAGACGACTATTTCTCGTGTCACTAACATTAGTTTGGACATTAGTTTACCTGGACCTGATGCACAATGATGAAAAATGAATTTTCATGTCATCTTTAGCTTAAGGGGCAGTAATAACTGGTCATCTGATACCAGCCGCCGATAAAAGCGATCGAATTATTCTCGTTTTATAAAAGTCGAGCAGCTCAGCAATCAACCTTCTTATTACCCAGCACGCTGATAGAATATATATCTACTATGTACATCAATGTGGCATGCAATAAATGAATTTGAATTTGAATTTGGAATGCCATGAGAAAATTGTCAATTTATTTCACGTTAGACGTCTTAAGGCGATACCTCGACGACACTAGCGACACCACTTTATTTTTATTAATTGTGATGAATATAGAACATAATAAACAAAAACGCTTTAGTGAATGACTAAAGAATGGTATTTGTAATTTTTAGAGATGTGCTCGGTATAAGATATTCCTCTACATGTAACCTATTTTTTCATTATTGCCGAAAGTGGCCACTTTTAACAATAATAAAAAATTTGGTTACTTATAGGTAGACACTTTATACAAGATACATCTTTAAAAATTACAAATACCGTTCTTTAGCAATTCTCTAAAGCGTTTTTGTTTATGTTCTAAATTCACCATAATTAATAACAATCAATTGGTGTCGCTAGTGTGCACGAGGTAGCCCCTTAAGCTGTGAAGCCACACATTCTAGCCACAACTGATGTTTTATCCAACTTCGGTACATATTTGTACACTCATTGAACGTCAATAAGCTGGGCAGTCTTGTTCCCATTGTCATAGACTTCCGGGAGTCTTACTGTGGCTGTGCTATTGGTCTCTTTAGAAAGTTATTGAATTTGGCCTCATCAGATCCTTCAAATAGGTCAAAAGACTTTAATTTCATACTGTATATTAAAATAAATATACACGAACATTTCTCAAAGCAAAGGAACAATATTAACATAAGCTTACGTACCAGGCAGGTATGGACAACAGCAACAACGCTAACAGTCGCACAACGAAAGCAGTCTCTATTACGAACGCAGTAAGGGCGGTCTCAGATTAAACTGTTACCATTGATGTGCTGTCGACTGTACATCAGTATTATGATTCACAATTAAACGTTCACGTAATCAGATCTTAATAATTATACAAATTCGGATAGTAAATTATTCTACGGAGTCAAACATATATCTACACACTGCAAAATACTGTGCCGAGTAAAAGTTAAAGACGATATACATAATGTATAGTTTTAGAGCGTGCATAACAACTAACTTTAGAAAAGAATAATGTTATATTTAAATGAATTATGGGTTCAAGAACCCTTTATTAGGTCAGCAATCCGCAGACGCACTGCTAGCAACGTGGCCTTACTTTTGCGATCTTCACGTGAATCAATATGACAAGCCACTGAACCGTCATTAAATGAACAATTTTACTTTTAATGGCTAATTAAATAAGACTCCTTCTACAATAGCACGTCAAAATAAAGTATCCAACTGTATTGAACATTATAGGTTATGCACGCTTATACATGTCAAATCTATAATTTATATATGCAATTAAATATTTCAGCAATTGGTTGCTTTCAATTCCAGGTACCTGAACATCAACAAGCGCTTAAGCACATATTTGCAGAGTAACGCCCACTACTACAATCAAAATAGACTTTAGGGTCCTATGTATAAGTGAGCTATTCGAACAGTCATACATCAATGTGAAGTTGAGTTTAAAAGTCGCCATTTCGCAATTATGTGCTTACACTACTATACTATAGGGTTCACAATTCCGTGTCCACATTATACTAAGTAATTCGTTTCTAACTACAAGGTAATACATCGTTGCAACTACTAAAAATAAAGAGAAATTTCTTTCTATATTTTTTTATATAAAGTCTTGCTCTAATAGTGATAGAGATTATTTTTGAATGCCTACATACTGTGATGTATGGAGCTAGGTGCTCCCTATGTTGTATTAGACCTTTTTGGGTAAAATTCAACAGTCCAAGTCTTAACTAGAATATAACTAGAACTAATAAGAATAGTATATAACTATTGTAATTGCAATACACTTAATGCATTCGTCAGTGTATTGTCAACTGTACCAACACTCATAATTTATTTTAAAAGACTTTAATGCTTTTAACTATAAATAATTTACTATTTTTGAATACGCGGTGAATCTCAAACTATGAGATTTATTTAAATTAAAAAACTTTAAGATTTATTTAAATATTTAATAAACATGAATCAAGCCAGATTATCTTATCCATTCTAAGATTATAGATTAAGTATTGATGTCGTTTTTGAGGCGTGTTTTGATTACATTCGCATATCCAATCAACCAATCAGCCACCTCTACTTTTATTTCGTCTTTTCATACATCCTTGTTATTTTATGCACGTGCGAGTGAGACGAGGCGTGTTTTACGTCGCGTTTCTTATTTCTCGTTTCATTACTACGAGGCCATTATTCGCTATCGGCTGCCGGAGTACATTAATTGGAAAATAATTGATTTACACCATTCCATAGTTCAGTGAGCCTGTGCAAAGAAATTTAGGCCTTAGCGCGAGGATGATAGATTTCAATATTGATTGTAAAGTTGAATAGTAATATTTATTAAGAAGGAATTCTGGAGGTAAACTAACGTAATATAATTTTCATTATTTTGACTTATATACTTGGTGATGTTTCTTTTATATGTTTATTTACACTAAGTTAAAGATTAATACCGACCGAATAGCTACAACAGGTACTTACTGAGACACTATAACGATGCCAAGACCTATGAAGTAATATTTCAGTGAAGTGTTTTGGAAAAATAAAGCATTTATTTTTAATACATCATTCATATACAAGTCGGACGAAGGCCTATGTTAAGTCTTTATATTCACTATCAGTTACCTATAATCGAATTGAATATTTAGATCTAATATTTTACTACTAAACTAGTCGTACGTTTAGAACAAGTCTAGGGTAAAAATATTTTGATATGATATTCATTGCACATGCATATTTAAGAGTAGATGTACACCACACAGTTGTTATTATAATTTCATAATATACTATCTCAAAGCGGTAATAATCGTTTCATACGAGTTACAGGGCGCCTATTTACATAATATACGTACATCTATTTATTTAAATTGAAAAAATATGCAAGATATCCTTTAACATTACAATGGCAAATACCTGAGACTCTCATTTTAATTGTGCTCAAATATTGAGCTACCAACCTTACGTTTTTTACGTATAATAACTTGTCATCTCACCGTATACGTGCATTGATTCCATAAACGTCTCTATATTATTTGCTTTCAGATCTAGTGAAATATATAATTAACTTCGATTGAACAGAGCAGTAGTAAGTCTGAATAAATGACCAATAATTTCTAATTTATTAGGAAAATCATCTAAAGAGACGAATCTACGATCTCTTAAATAAGAACTTGATCTTTTTAAAGTACTCTGTTCTATGTTGAGTTGTATACTTCTTTATACTATGTACAAGATTATTTAAAAAATCATCTACTATAAAATAGATTCTAAGCGAGACTCTAGACTTTGTATAGACCGGGAGCTAGCTTTATTTTTGACTAACAAAGTTTTTACGCTATGAAAATGATATGAAGTCCAAAACTCCATGTTAAGTAGTCCAGGCAAAGTCTAATTAGTCTTATGAGTATCGTCATAATTCATAGAAACTTAACAGGCTTTTCCTTCTAGAAAGAACACGCTTTCAGTCTGAATGCCATTACGCTATCCCTAATGATCGTAAATCGTAAGCATGTAAGGTAGACATATTTTTATTATACCTGTGATGATAACGAATAAATATATACCTATTATTAATGCGGGTTAGAATTGCTATATAAAAAACTTAAAGATGAATTATTCATATAATAAATACAGAGTAAACATACAGGATGGTGCCGTCAATGCGACAATAAATTTAAACATTACATTAAAAATGGTTTGCCACTTTCAAAATTATCGTATTCATTTATTAATTTTATGACATTTGTATGGAATAGTGTAACGTTGGCAGCATTATTTCATACCAAAGGCATGAAATTATCAAATGAATACGATATTTTTGAAAGTGGCAAACCATTTCTATGAACTAATATAGACGGCACCACCCTGTATAAATATAGGTACAATTATTGCACAAGAAATCTTAAAAATTAAATTTCAATACCTAACCAATAATCCGAATCGGTTAACTTATACAAATTAAATTAATCGTTATGGCTGATACACAAGTATGGACTAATTTTGAACTAACTCCCGGCCTCAGTTCCACACCACTGTTTGTACCAGATACGATTATTCTTAGTTTACTTACGTTACATAACTCTGAGCAACTCGTTTGGCCATCGGAGTGATTGGCTTATGGTTTTGGGTAACTCGAAAGGTGAAAAAATTCGAAAATATTCATTTGTTCATATAATCATAATTATTTAAATTAAAAATTTGTTCCTTTCCTATCTATTGCTAAGAAATTAACCATTTCGAGTAATACCAAAACCACGAATGAACTCTATCGAAAATACATATCTATTTTTATACTATTCTTGATGCGTTATGAAAATAGACTTTTATTAACTATTCAATAAGTATGATATTTGCACAATCCTTTGTTGCTCTGCCAACTTTATGACTAAGATAAAGTGTAACAGTTATATTATTGCAATGCTTCACATATTCAAACACTCTGAATACGGCTTACGATAATAAGTAAATAGCAATTATTGTCCGATGCTATTAAGTTGTGGTTTCATAGTTTTTATTCGTCTATAAGTCTTACTAATTACTACATAGAATTTTCAATTCCTACTGAAATGGTCATGACATAGTGAAAAAGTTATATCTTGTTTATTAGAACGAAATTAAAACTATTCAACTTTGTCATCGAATAATTTTAATTTTGCTTGGTATTAAATATTAAGTGATAGACTGATAATAAATAATAGACATATTCAGTACACGAAACATCATAGTAGCAATTTGGCCATATAGCAATAAAAAAATACCATCAATAATTTTAGGAAATCACAAATATTTTCATTGGATTGAAATTGCCGTTTCGTATGAAATATTTTGTGCAAACTGGAATTACCATATTTTTTTGTATATAATTTGAAATGGGCTCGACCAATTTTTGAAAATTTTAGTGAAAACAGAGAAAAAAATCAATTTTCAATTACAAATGTAAACATTGAAATCGGCTACACGTGCTATAAGCTCTAAAAATTGACCTTTGTTTTCAAGTAATAAATTTTAACAAAAATTAATAATTCCTTTATAAAATCCTGCTTGTATACTGCACTTTGAATATAAAATGTTTATTTTAGGTAGACATTAATTTAAAATGATTTGGGGAATAAAAAGAAATTGGAACAAACGGCAATTTCATATTTAAAGACCTTTTTTTTATTAAAATTTACAATCGCGTACTTATTATGTTCATTACATTTTATCAGCAGATTTTTTTATACTTTTTATTATTATATATACTGTTTGAAATAAAACCAATTTACCGGATTTAACTCGCGTTTAATTAGATGTTACATTATTATTATTCACCCGACGTTTCGATTACTTTACAGCGATCGTGGTCACGGGAAGACTGAAGATGTCAGTTGTCTTTGATAAGTTTTAAGTTAACTACCGTCACTTTGTGTTATATTTTGAGCGGTCCGAATTACGCATACGGAGCTCACGGTGTCAGTTTTTTGGGCAGTGTGAGGACGGGCTTGGGACTTTATTATTCGAATGATGGGATCCCAAGCTGGTGGTACACTCCAACCATCTTCTCTATTGAAATTAGGATGTTTTTTGATTTCAATAGCTTCACTAAGAGGTAACACAAGAGCACATGTGAAGGATTCTTACCAATTTGTTAGCGATATTAAACACCTACATATTGCTGACAATGAAACTATGGTCAGTTTTGATGTACAGTCCCTGTTTACATGCTTACCTGTTAAGGACTGCATTGAAATTGCTAAAAGGAAGCTATGTGATAGTGATATGCCTAATGAGTATGCAGACCTGCTTGAACATTGCCTCACATCAGGCTACCTATTGTGGAATGAGGAATTCTATGTACAAGTGGATGGTGTGGCAATGGGCTCTCCTGTATCACCCGTAGTCGCCGATATTTTCATGGAGGACTTTGAGGAGAGGGCCCTTAGCACAGCACCGGTAACACCAAGGTTTTATAAACGGTATGTAGACGACACTTTCACAATTTTACCAACTGATAAAGTCACTGCATTTCTATCACACCTTAACTCCATCAATCCTAAAATTCAATTCACCATGGAGTTAGAGGCAAACAATAGACTAGCTTTTTTAGATATTTTAATTATCCGAAATCCAGATCACAGCTTGAGCCACACTGTGTATCGTAAAGCAACCCATACTGATAGGTACCTCAATGGTGACTCTCATCACCACCCCAGTCAGTTGTCTACCGTAGGGAAATCTTTGTTTCAGAGAGCGCGCGGCATCTGTGACAACCAACACCTGACAGCTGAGCTACAGCATGTCAAGCATGTATTGCGGGACAACAAACTGCAAATACCACGCCAAAGTCATAGAAGCCGAGCGAAACTTGTCACAGTCGAACGTCAACCTGCTGTACTACCATATATGAAAGGTGTCACTGACAAGATTGGCAACATCTTGAAGCGTGCTTCAATTAAAACTTATTTCAAGCCGCCGAAGAAGATTAACCAATTCCTACCACCTGTCAAGTGCAATATCCCCTTACAAAATGCAGGCATATACAAGTTAGATTGTGACTGCGGCCTCTCATACATAGGTCAAACAAAGAGAAGCATAGGCACCCGGGTAAAAGAACATATAGCTGACGTAAAACACAGGCGCGAAACGAAGTCGGCAGTGTGTGAACACGCTCTTGACGGACCCAATCACTATATCAGATTTGATAAGCCCCAGATCCTCGCCAAAGAACACCGTTTCATTCCTAGAATGTTACGTGAAGCTATTGAAATCAAAAAACATCCTAATTTCAATAGAGAAGATGGTTGGAGTGTACCACCAGCTTGGGATCCCATCATTCGAATAATAAAGTCCCAAGCCCGTCCTCACACTGCCCAAAAAACTGACACCGTGAGCTCCGTATGCGTAATTCGGACCGCTCAAAATATAACACAAAGTGACGGTAGTTAACTTAAAACTTATCAAAGACAACTGACATCTTCAGTCTTCCCGTGACCACGATCGCTGTAAAGTAATCGAAACGTCGGGTGAATAATAATAATGTAACATCTAATTAAACGCGAGTTAAATCCGGTAAATTGGTTTTATTTCAAATGTGTAGTGCTCGCGAAAATGTAAGACAATACATATATACTGTTATTAGAATATATTTATAGAATTATGGCGATATTTTATAACTATTCTGAAGTAAATATGTTGATATTAAAATGTTAAAAGTTATAACTTTTGAATATTTCAAATTTTACTTATTCTTACCTAAAGAGAATCAATCAGAATATACTATAAAATACTGTTATATTATAAGGTATTATGATCCACACTGTATAACAGAACATATTAAAATTATAAATCATTATTAATTATAATTAAATTCACAATAATTGTAACATTATCAATATAATGTAGTCATTTATGTTTAATAAAACTTTTAAAAATTATTCAAAAAAACGATACGTGTTAAATAATACATAATAATGTGACATTGTCGTTCAAAAACGACATTTTTTTTCCTGTCCATTAACTGAGTACTGTATACTCTGATTTATAGTAGAAAAGCATGTCTCACTTCCACGGCAACTCTCCCAAATAGTACATGTCTTCATTTAAAACAAATCGACAATATGTCGTACTTGACACTCAGTCAATAGGTATTCTCCTTTCAATACATTACAATACTCAGTATTATACGTCTCTAGAATACTTTCTTTCGCATAATAGTGACTGTCCTAAAGACCCTTGGTATACTCGTCGTCATTTAGAGAATCCTCTAAGTTATTCATTAAAGTGCACTTCATTTGAATAATTCATTTTGGTAACAATATCTTTTTCATATTTTTAACACTTATTGGGTACATACTTATTTCTTTTTTTATCTCTTGAGTAGACGCTAGCACGTAGTGTCAAAGCGATATTGATATAGCATATAGAAGGTAATATTTAAATTTACTAAACTAAAACTGTTTCCACGTCGCTTTTTATATGTGCTTGCTTTACAGTATCACAAAGATACAATTTTCAGTACATATCAGGCTTTCAACTAACACAGATACATCAACTCGATCCATTTGTCGCGTTCTTACAATAAAACAACACTAGTTCTTCTCACGTATTACTCCAGAGCAATATAAGATAAAGAAACATACATTTGTTTCGTGTTATTTCTAGTGCACTATTAATAGTCCTGTGTGTAAGACTCACAGTGTCTGTTTAGTCTCTTGGCCGGGGGGGAGGGGGGGCCCGGGGGGCTCCAATCACCGGGAGGGGCAGGAGCTGGCGGCTGACTTCCCGCTGAGGCACGAGAACCCACTGGTCCCGGACTGGAGACTCGACATGGATCCTCTGGACAAAAACCGTGAAATTAGTGTTAGGGACCGATATGATCCTAAAAGTCCACCTCCAGGATGTATGTTGGATTTTTTTATTTAGTAGCTATATTTTTCATATTTACACACATATTGTTTTTTCAGATATCTGGTATCCTTAACACACGAGTGTAATATGAATGTGTGTGTAAGTGTGAATAATTGTCCATCTACATTATCTGATTCAGGGATATACTTAAAATTTTATTTATACATTTGTCCCTTTCACTCGCTACCTGTGGAACTCGGTGGCGTAGTTTCGATTACGAATACGCAGCAAGTTTCGCCATGGTCGCTACCGGGATGGGTCAATCAAATTTATAACCTCTAGCTCCTCCGTTCTTCGGAAGGCACCCTTCGACCCACCAACCCTCATTGGGCCAGCGTGGTGGTGTTATAGCCCAAGCCTCTCATGTGTTTCTCCCATGTAGGAAGGCCTGTACCCAGCAGTGGGCCGTATAATGGCTGATGTCGATGAAAGCTAACTAGATATTAGGTGCAAGTGTAGTAATGACTGCGACACAGTTTTTGTAAACTAATGCGGCCATTATCGAACACTATATTGTTATTGTACCTATCTGTTTCTGTTACCAATAAATTATTATTATTATTATTAATGTCTGCGTAATCGAATAAGCAATTATGTGTGGGGCTGTTTACCCAACACTTCAAAGATGTAGTATGTAGATGTGTAATTGTAGTAAAACAACTGTTTTTCTCGAGATCCGCAAAAGAACAAAGGTCACTGACATAGTCCGAAGAATTGCGAGCCTCAAGTGGCAGTGGGCAGGCCATATTGCAAGGAGGACTGACGGCCGTTGGGGCGGAAAGGTCCTCGAGTGGCGGCCGCGTACCGGGAGACGCAGCGTTGGTAGTAGGCCCCCCACAAGGTGGACTGATGATCTGGTGAGGGTCGTGGGAGGCCGATGGATGCGGACAGCGCAGGACCGATCGGTATGGAGATCTTTGGGGGAGGCCTTTGCCCAGCTGTGGGCGTCTCTCGGCTGAAATGATGCTGATGATAATGATGTAGTAATGTCGCTGTATATGTACCGGTAGTGGTGGCTGGCGAGCGTCTCGTGGAAGTACACGAGCTGCGCGGCGCGGTGGGAGTGACTGCAGCACGTAGCTGTGGGGGTAGTAACGTCGCTGTATATGTACCGGTAGTGGTGGCTGGCGAGCGTCTCGTGGAAGTACACGAGCTGCGCGGCGCGGTGGGAGTGACTGCAGCACGTAGCTGTGGGGGTAGTAACGTCGCTGTATATGTACCGGTAGTGGTGGCTGGCGAGCGTCTCGTGGAAGTACACGAGCTGCGCGGCGCGGTGGGAGTGACTGCAGCACGTAGCTGTGGGGGTAGTAACGTCGCTGTATATGTACCGGTAGTGGTGGCTGGCGAGCGTCTCGTGGAAGTACACGAGCTGCGCGGCGCGGTGGGAGTGACTGCAGCACGTAGCTGTGGGGGTAGTAACGTCGCTGTATATGTACCGGTAGTGGTGGCTGGCGAGCGTCTCGTGGAAGTACACGAGCTGCGCGGCGCGGTGGGAGTGACTGCAGCACGTAGCTGTGGGGGTAGTAACGTCGCTGTATATGTACCGGTAGTGGTGGCTGGCGAGCGTCTCGTGGAAGTACACGAGCTGCGCGGCGCGGTGGGAGTGACTGCAGCACGTAGCTGTGGGGGTAGTAACGTCGCTGTATATGTACCGGTAGTGGTGGCTGGCGAGCGTCTCGTGGAAGTACACGAGCTGCGCGGCGCGGTGGGAGTGACTGCAGCACGTAGCTGTGGGGGTAGTAACGTCGCTGTATATGTACCGGTAGTGGTGGCTGGCGAGCGTCTCGTGGAAGTACACGAGCTGCGCGGCGCGGTGGGAGTGACTGCAGCACGTAGCTGTGGGGGTAGTAACGTCGCTGTATATGTACCGGTAGTGGTGGCTGGCGAGCGTCTCGTGGAAGTACACGAGCTGCGCGGCGCGGTGGGAGTGACTGCAGCACGTAGCTGTGGGGGTAGTAACGTCGCTGTATATGTACCGGTAGTGGTGGCTGGCGAGCGTCTCGTGGAAGTACACGAGCTGCGCGGCGCGGTGGGAGTGACTGCAGCACGTAGCTGTGGGGGTAGTAACGTCGCTGTATATGTACCGGTAGTGGTGGCTGGCGAGCGTCTCGTGGAAGTACACGAGCTGCGCGGCGCGGTGGGAGTGACTGCAGCACGTAGCTGTGGGGGTAGTAACGTCGCTGTATATGTACCGGTAGTGGTGGCTGGCGAGCGTCTCGTGGAAGTACACGAGCTGCGCGGCGCGGTGGGAGTGACTGCAGCACGTAGCTGTGGGGGTAGTAACGTCGCTGTATATGTACCGGTAGTGGTGGCTGGCGAGCGTCTCGTGGAAGTACACGAGCTGCGCGGCGCGGTGGGAGTGACTGCAGCACGTAGCTGTGGGGGTAGTAACGTCGCTGTATATGTACCGGTAGTGGTGGCTGGCGAGCGTCTCGTGGAAGTACACGAGCTGCGCGGCGCGGTGGGAGTGACTGCAGCACGTAGCTGTGGGGGTAGTAACGTCGCTGTATATGTACCGGTAGTGGTGGCTGGCGAGCGTCTCGTGGAAGTACACGAGCTGCGCGGCGCGGTGGGAGTGACTGCAGCACGTAGCTGTGGGGGTAGTAACGTCGCTGTATATGTACCGGTAGTGGTGGCTGGCGAGCGTCTCGTGGAAGTACACGAGCTGCGCGGCGCGGTGGGAGTGACTGCAGCACGTAGCTGTGGGGGTAGTAACGTCGCTGTATATGTACCGGTAGTGGTGGCTGGCGAGCGTCTCGTGGAAGTACACGAGCTGCGCGGCGCGGTGGGAGTGACTGCAGCACGTAGCTGTGGGGGTAGTAACGTCGCTGTATATGTACCGGTAGTGGTGGCTGGCGAGCGTCTCGTGGAAGTACACGAGCTGCGCGGCGCGGTGGGAGTGACTGCAGCACGTAGCTGTGGGGGTAGTAACGTCGCTGTATATGTACCGGTAGTGGTGGCTGGCGAGCGTCTCGTGGAAGTACACGAGCTGCGCGGCGCGGTGGGAGTGACTGCAGCACGTAGCTGTGGGGGTAGTAACGTCGCTGTATATGTACCGGTAGTGGTGGCTGGCGAGCGTCTCGTGGAAGTACACGAGCTGCGCGGCGCGGTGGGAGTGACTGCAGCACGTAGCTGTGGGGGTAGTAACGTCGCTGTATATGTACCGGTAGTGGTGGCTGGCGAGCGTCTCGTGGAAGTACACGAGCTGCGCGGCGCGGTGGGAGTCGGCCGCCTCGCAGCGCCACTGCAGCACGTAGCTGCCAGCCTCCAGCATCACGTGCGAGCCCTGACACACACAAAAGTAGTCTGCATTAGATTTTCTTTGGCCCAACTGTACCGCCGCCTATAGACACCTGCAATAACAAGGAAAAATCACTTCATATTGCAGGTGCGTTGTCATCCTGAGGCCTAAGATAAAATGCCGTCCATGCCCCGTAATTACACCGGCTACCATTCCCTACAATTCAAAACACAGCGAACTGTTTCACGGCTGAAATAAGAAAGGCGGTGGTGCGTACCCAGACGACCCTACATAAAGGCCTACCACCTTACTTAAGTACATAACTATTATAGCCCGAAATAGTGATCTTATTTTATTTTGTACTGCGACTAATATAAATAATTCTCGCTCCAAAACGGCAAGACATGTCACTTCACCTCTATGACGTGACCAATCACTTCTAAGTTGCTATGATGATTTAGATCGTTTTTTTGACAGTGTCTAATGCTAACAACAAGTGTGGTTATACACTAAGATTGGTGTGAGTTGTCACGTGACCAGAGAGCATTTAACTACACATATTATTGAACTTCCGTAATTATTGCAGTCTCCCAGACTGTGAAAAGACGTGCTATTGCATCCCTAGTGTACACTATTTTCTGTTTTATTAAATGTCACTTCAACAGAATTAGCTCAAGAATTTTCTGCAAATAACTTAAATCATCTGGCGCCACTGTCCCGCGGCTCCACTGTCCCTCGGGGGGGGGGGGGGACATACCTGCACGCTCTCCCCGTCGTGGCACACCAGCGCGGGCTCTACGCGGTGGTAGTGCTCGCCTCCCGCCGCTGTCCCTCGGGGGGGGGACATACCTGCACGCTCTCCCCGTCGTGGCACACCAGCGCGGGCTCTACGCGGTGGTAGTGCTCGCCTCCCGCCGCTGTCCCTCGGGGGGGGGACATACCTGCACGCTCTCCCCGTCGTGGCACACCAGCGAGGGCTCCACGCGGTGGTAGTGCTCGCCTCCCGCCGCTGTCCCTCGGGGGGGGACATACCTGCACGCTCTCCCCGTCGTGGCACACCAGCGCGGGCTCTACGCGGTGGTAGTGCTCGCCTCCCGCCGCTGTCCCTCGGGGGGGGGACATACCTGCACGCTCTCCCCGTCGTGGCACACCAGCGCGGGCTCTACGCGGTGGTAGTGCTCGCCTCCCGCCGCTGTCCCTCGGGGGGGGGACATACCTGCACGCTCTCCCCGTCGTGGCACACCAGCGAGGGCTCCACGCGGTGGTAGTGCTCGCCTCCCGCCGCTGTCCCTCGGGGGGGGACATACCTGCACGCTCTCCCCGTCGTGGCACACCAGCGCGGGCTCTACGCGGTGGTAGTGCTCGCCTCCCGCCGCTGTCCCTCGGGGGGGGGACATACCTGCACGCTCTCCCCGTCGTGGCACACCAGCGCGGGCTCTACGCGGTGGTAGTGCTCGCCTCCCGCCGCTGTCCCTCGGGGGGGGGACATACCTGCACGCTCTCCCCGTCGTGGCACACCAGCGAGGGCTCCACGCGGTGGTAGTGCTCGCCTCCCGCCGCTGTCCCTCGGGGGGGGACATACCTGCACGCTCTCCCCGTCGTGGCACACCAGCGAGGGCTCCACGCGGTGGTAGTGCTCGCCCTCGCGCCACTCTCTGCGCTCCACTATCGACCGGGACTCTTCGATCAGGCCTCCGACGCAAGCACCTGCCAATTTTAGTATAACAAATATTTAATTTATTACTAATTTCCATATACTGCGTCGTCTTATAAGTTTAGTATTTGCTTTGATATCACTACCTTTTTATAGATAGTTCAAAAAATCTAATTATATTTTTTTTATAGGAACAGCTGTTGTTACAATTTTAAAATTCATTCAGCATGATAAGCTAAGAATATTGTGATCAAGTTACTTTTCGAAACGGCTCAAAGAGCCACAACATATATTGAGTTTAGAAATTTTATACTACTAAATACAATAAACTAAAATTGTTGTGAAATAATTATGCAATGAAAAATGATATTCCTATGATATTAATATTGATTATGTGGAAACTTGGGGGATGTCAATCATGTTTTAATGGAGTGTTCAAGGAACCATTCTGAAAAGTCGCGTCTTTTTAGTAGTTTCGATATAAACCTTCTTGATGTGGGCAGCTGTAATAGTGTTTTACCCTTTCCTTTATCTAGCCTAAAATGTTTTCTAAACTAGCTCAATTATGTTTCAAAAGAAGATGTTAAATATTTTTGTAACAGCGTGAGTGGCATTATCACTGTGTGATAAAACTTTCTTTTAATAAATAAATAGAAAAAAGCCTACATACGTCCCACTGCTGGGCACAGGCTTTCTTACATGGGAGAAAAAACAATACGATATGTGTGATGACACATATCGTAGACATATCGTATAGTAATCGTGTCGTACCAGTAGCGTCGTTGTCGTCGTCGGGCGGCAGGTGTTGCGCGGTGCGGTACACGCAGAAGGCGATGTCGTGTCGGAGCACGTCGAAGTCCCACGTCAGAACGCTCTGCGGGTCGCGGTTCACCACGATTACTTCGTGCACCTATAACAATAAACGAAAGTTCACAAATATACTCTTAAGTTGCAAGTGCTGTAATAATGTGAACGTGTGGTCTAGTGTTTGAGATCACCTACTTCAGATCTATCCGGGGTTTGGTTGGTGGTAGGGCTTTTCTAAGTCCGCCTGGCTAGCTACCACCATCTTACCTAAGTCTGCCGCCATAGCAATAATGTTAACAGTTTTGTTGTGTTCCGGCAGTTAGAGGTAAGCCAGTTTCTCTGTGGTTGAGGAATCCGGATGTAGCTCGCTTCCATCGTCGGCCTTATCTTCACTTACCTTTCGGTAAGATGAAGGCCAAGAGTTACCCCGTTAAGATAAAAATAAAATTGTAACTCTTATTTTGCTATCACTGGGCCTAATTCTGGAGACACACTCTAAGTTTAAATGTAAGTACAGTATATCTCTTTCTCGCAATATGTGATAGGAAAAAGATAGCAAAAATCTGTTTAGAGCTGTCACTTAAATTTAGATAGATTTCAAAGAAACCATAGTCAATTTTAGGCGGCATGTACAGAGGTGCCGCCTAAACACTGCATTTTATCACGTTCAATAAGGTCGAAAATTAAACGCACGTTTCTAAATGTCAAATTATATGACAGTCATCCTTTTCGTATTCATTTTGAGGGAAAGAGATGCACTGAACTTAAATTTAGACTTCTCGTTAGTTCTCCAGAATTAGGGCCATTATTTGATTTTGAATTGTATCTATATTAGATGAGAGTCGGTCATAAACAAATTTTACAGGGTCGGCAACGCGCGACACCCCTGGTGTTACAAGTGTCCATAGACTAGTAACCGCGTACCATCTGACGGTATGCTAGACCTATATTTTTAACCTTGTAAAAAATATCTAGCTAGTTATGTTCGACATACCTGCCCCTTCCCAAGGCTGACGCACCGGTAGACGCTGTCCTCGCTCAGCGGGTCTCCGTCACGCTCCGTGAACGCGCCCGCCACGTACAAACTCTTGGGAACCAGTCCGCCTTCATGCACGAAGCTCTGACACAGAACACTTTGATCAACCACATGTCCAAACGATGTATAGCTTAGAAAAATATATCAAACATTTTTTTATTGAAAAAAGAAATTTAATCAAAAAAAATTGCAAATTAAAAGGTTTTGAAAGTAGCGAATTCAATGAAATTATTTTATTAGTTAATCATTCTTCTGTAATAACATGAAATAACAATAGAAAGCATCATGGCCATAAAGCTTCATAGCTTAAGTTACATTGTTTGTTTATGTTATGGTATATCATTGAGTTTGGTCAAGAGTGATTTTAATTTTTTTATTGAATTTTAAAAGACAAGAGAGAGAAGAAGAAGAAAACATTTGTCTTCTTTATTTCAAATAAATAAATTTCAATTATGTGTGAATTTTTCTTTCCCTCAGAACATTTAATACAAATTACGAGTATTACAAAATATTGGTCCATATTTTCAATAGTTGTATAGACAACACTAATATTTTGTAAATTAAATTTATTATTAATTAACTCGTATTGACTCTAATACGGGTTGATTAAGAATAAATTTATAGGTATTTATTAAATATGTATAGAAAGAACAAAGATTATTTAGGTAATAAAGATTAAAGAAACATAAATTAACTAAAACACTGAATGAAACATGAAGTGTAAAATGTTGTGAATATCGAATATTTAAATGTACGCTTACAATGAGTTTTGCTATTATTAATCTACTTCTGTGTAATTTATTTATTACAACGTAGTGCAAATCTTAGCGTTCAATATGATCGAACATGAGAGTACAACTGAATACTTGCTATGACAACATGAAGTAATTAGATAATTCACATAGTATCAAGAACATTAGCCGACGTGTACACTGTGCTTTTGTTTAAAGTATGTGAGAGTTATATTGAAAGAGGACTGTATAATGTTGCGCCTTGTATACAAGTGGTCGGAAATTGCTGGAGTCTATTTCTCTTATTGACTTGAATAAAAAGAAGAAACAGATAAAATGATTATTTAAATCTTATTATCTATATAACCCATAAAGCAAACGCAATATAGTAGTATTTTCACAATGTTTTCTACCTATAAATATTGTTACGTTGTAAATTCAGTCCCTACCTAGGTACGTTTATCCAGGGCCTAATCCACTGCAATTTAAAAGAGTAATTACCTGAATATTTGGGTAGCTAACTTGTAGTTTATCTGATACACTATATCATAGAATATTTGTTGCATTAATGTTGATTCATCCCTCAGCGACTTCGATTGACATACACAACGCTAAATTGATTCGTTAAAGAACACTTTCCAACTATAAAATACTCTTAGAAACAAATATTAGTCAGTTTTTAGATAAAATAACAATCATTGGAATTTGGTTATGTTTGTAAACCAATTAAAACCACAGATTGATGATACACTACAAGCATAGATCTGTCATTCGTCAACCTCAGAAAGGAAGCCAGCGAAAGGAAGTCGGCTACTTTAAACACTTTCTGAAGGATTTATATTATGTTTTATATTTTAGCCTAAATAAATAATTTAATAAAGAACTTAAATCAACTTTAATTGATCATAAATAAACATTAAAAAGAAATAATTGAGATACAATAGGAAACGGATACTATTTTTTTAATACAAACTTATTTCTAGAAACATCGAATATAGAACATTAAAAAGTATTCTGCATACTTTTCCTTCTTTTTTATTAAACTGTACATAGACCTGGCCGGGTTTCCATACATAATTGGGACATACTATTAATATTGGGATACAATTACATACCATCCCTCACTTCGTCTCCTCAGCAATAGAATATCTATTGTGTCTGATTTGTGATGATGAATTGAGTATTAAAAGCTTCAATAGCGGACACAATCCAGGGATTTCTTTTAAATTCAATGAATAACTGAAATACTAGTAATCATTATGAAATATTAGTAATCATTACGTTTGATTTGAAAATGCACCTACGGACTAATCTTTTTAGATTAACAATAAATGATAAGATATATTGTGATGTTCAAAGTAAGATTTCTGAAACTTCTCAAAATATCAGTCCATAAAATATAGATACAGGTGTGAATTCAAGCAATCTCCGACCTTAACGCGCTAGCCCGAATGAACAAGACGATAGCACAACGTGGCTGACTGGACAGTTGTGAACGAACAAAGTAAAGTCTCACGATCGTACGATATCGTAATAGTGTTGTGGCACGCACGATGCCGCGTCTACAATGTCCGTCTGCGGGCGCCACACCAAACACAACTTTATGTTAATAACTTAACATACAAAATTCATTAAAAGATAAATAAAAACACCGCACCACTTTTTGATTCCCTGAATCGAAAAATTGATTTCACACATCCCCAATATTTTGACACGACCTTTCCGACGCCACCCACACCATGGTATTAATGAGAAAAAAAATTGCAACACCACTTCACGTGAATCGGAAGTATCAAAAATCAATATTGTCAAAGCTGTCATTGAAATAATCTTGTATGATGAGTATGATGTTCATATTGAATAACGAGATGTACTATACTTTTGTAGTGTGTGAACGCTGTATAAAAAAAGTATTCAACTATTAACAATTATAAATAAACATTAACAACCATTACTTTATTTTAAAAAAAACTAAAAGCTCCATACTATTTTCGAAGTTAGTTAAATCTTGGTTATTTTTTAAGTCTTTAGTTTATACAATCAAAATAATATATACCTTGCAGGGTCCACCTAGGAAGTCGGGTATGAGATCCTTGGGGATGTAGTCGAGCAGACCGCCCGGTTGCAGGTAGTCTTTGCCGCCGTAAAACAAGAACTTGCTTCGTGTGTTCTCATCTGCAGTTAACACAGAATAGTGCTCAGTATAACAGCATCAGAAATTATGAATAGTGTCTTTAAAGTATTCACTAGCTAAGAAGAACTATATGAAATCTTTGGAGATTGCGAAAAATCGACTTTTAATCACAAAAATACAAAAAAAAATATTTAAGTGCCTGCAGCGCCTTATTTATTAACACCTGTAGTATTTATCAGATTTGCTGCTAGGCTATTTAAAAAAAAGCAGAGATTCTCTTTCTGTGCTTTTTTAAATAGCTTACTATTATTAATAGTATTTTCGGAAATCTGCGCTTTTTTTAACTATACTATACTATTTTAACATTATTATAAATGTTTGAAAAATTACTTAGTAATTAAAATATAATAAAACTAGAAAAAATCAAAAATAGTTAAAATCAAAAATTAAGAATATTTGAAAGCACTGCCCCAACTTAACCGAATCGTCGGTATTTGTAAAAATACTCGTTTCGGATGTTGAAATAGAATATTTCGACATTGTAGGGTGGACGTTAGCTCATAAACGCAAATACAGATAGACTAGAAGAATTTCACAGGGATATCCCAAGTCCTGGGTGGCTCAGTGGTCAGAGCAGTCGCCCGGATTGCGAAAGGTCGCGGGTTCGATTCCTGCCCCAGGACGTGAAATTTTTCTAGTAATATTCTATTTTAATTACTAAGTAATTTTTCAAACATTTATAATAATGTTAAAATCAAAAATTAAGAATATTTGAAAGCACTGCCCCAACTTAACCGAATCGTCGGTATTTGTAAAAATACTCGTTTCGGATGTTGAAATAGAATATTTCGACATTGTAGGGTGGATGTTAGCTCATAAACGCAAATACAGATAGACTAGAAGAATTTCACAGGGATATCCCAAGTCCTGGGTGGCTCAGTGGTCAGAGCAGTCGCCCGGATTGCGAAAGGTCGCGGGTTCGATTCCTGCCTCAGGACGTGAAATTTTTCTAGTTTTATTATATTTTAATTACTATACTATACTACTTATAGTTACTTATCTAAATTTAACCTGTCAAAGCCACACATACGCGGCTTAGTAAATCAATCATATTTACCGACGATGGATAGGCTCATGCACTAGGCTTGAAACGCAGTTGATAACATTGACTTCATCCTGGAAACAGTGGTTTGACTTCCCATTCATTAGGTAGTGCGTGCATTATGAGCACGCAGCCCTAGTGTCGGAGTAGTTGGCTGCACTCACCTATGAAGGTGCTCACGATGGTCCACAGTATGGGGAACACCCTGGGCGCGCGCACTATGAGCACGCGGCCCATGGTCTCGGGGTAGTTGGCCTCCACGACCTGGATGACCCTCAGTAGCGCGCGCACGCCGGGCCGCCACAGATGCCGCATGTTGAGCCCGTCCAGGTCCACCAGGAGGCACCACGAATGCACCGCGTGCTCCGACGAACGAGTCGCCTCCTCCAGCAGTTTTAGACCCTCTTCGCACACGTGAAGAGTCTGGAACACGTCAAATTACATTTTGGTGCAAAGTCGGGGTTGACTTGGCGACGTCTATCGTCTTCCATTGAAATCATTTTATAGTTAATTTAATTTTAATGGATAACGTTGGGGCAAGCCCGTATCTGTGTCTAACTTTACTTTAAATCCTATACTAGTAAATACTGGAAAAATTAAAAAAAAATATCTACAACGTCTAAATCTGAAACTCACCAACTTCAAGAGGCCATCTTCCCCTATAGACTTGAGCAGTCCCTTAACGTCCATCTGACCCAGTCTTAGAATGTACAGGGGACGTCCATCTGGAAAATTTAAGATTATAACGGCCACTCATTCCATGTTAAACGTGATATTGAAATCAAAGACAATATCAGAGATTATGATATATTTTATGAGAAATGACTTATTATTTTCTAGATCATAAGCAGCCTATTATACGTCCCACTGCTGGTACAGGCCTTCCTATATGGGAGAAACACATGAGGAGCTTGAGCCATAGCACCACCACGCTGGCCCAATGCGGATGGGTTAAAGCGGTTGTAATAACAACCGGGACCAACGGCTTAACGTGCCTTCCGACGCACGGAGGAGCTCGAAATTATATTTTTTTATTGGCCCATCCCAGAAGCGACCATGGCGAAAGTTGATTTGTTTTCGTAAACGAAACCAGAGCGCCCAAACCACTACGTCATCGAGCTCCTCACTACGCTACCGATCATTTTCTAGATGATAACAATTAAAGCTTCTTGCTATCCAAAAAATATTGTTACACTCCACATACCACTAACTCTAATTGGGATGTTGCCTTAGTTTGAATTTGGCGCTATTTTTCACAAATTCGGAAAATATACGCTACTGTTACCCATAAAAATAATTAAAACTTAGAAGATATGGAATATTGTTGAAGTTGTACTGTTTAGAAAACTCTACTCTAAAAAAATTGATCATTTATATAAGTAATCAATTTATTTTCAAAATTTATCAAAACTGTTAATGTTACATTTCTAACATCAAATGAAACAACTATTATTATGACAACCTTGAATAAAAACATGCATACTACATAGTTATTAATAATTTTGTAAGAATGCCCATACATTTCTTAGTGATATCGGAACATGTGACGTCACCTGTTCCGTAGATTTTCTATGGAGCGTTTTTAGACGATGCGCGGCAACACATCAAACATACCACTATATCTGTGAAACTATTGATCTTAGACATACTATTTGTATTGCAATATTTCTTAATAAGTTATAAACTTCTCATTTATGAAATAAAAAAAATTGTTAACCACCCTATTCGAATAATGCTAGGTATATTGTTATAGTCGTAGACACTCGCGATATTAATACACATTGATCTCATAGATATTTTAGTGTGTATATGTAAAATTACACGTATTGTTGGGCTACCTTCAACAAAAAGTAATTTTTCATAGCTATAGTATTGTATATTTAAAGACACTCAATTATTAATACTTATGGTTCTTATATAGATTCCGGTTAGTATGTAAAATTTTATAATACAAGTCTAGCAAGTGACACATGTTTTTGGGCTGCAGTCTAGCACATAAGTATGTTTAAGTGTTTTTTTGTATGGCATTGACTGTATCCTGTTATGTGTCTTAAATAAATAAAATCAAATAATAATTTTAAGTATTTTCTGTACCGTGTATCGACTGTGTTTTTAGTTCTAATTATCTATGTGATGAGAAAACTAATCGTAATATTATGTCATATTTCTTCTTTCTCATAGATAACTCTATTAACATACCCTTGTCATGGTGATGCCAGCCGCCCGGGAAGTATTGTTTAACGACGTCGGGCGTCTCATACTCGGAGAGGATGCGGTCGACCTGGTGCTTCTTGCGCCACAACAAAGACTGAGACAACATCTCGCGGCCCTTCTCTACGTTGAAGTCGCGGGCTCGAAGGAACCGGAGCAGTGTTGTGTCGCTTGGCACCTACGTGCAATGAAAGTCGAGAATTATTATAACAAATCTACATATTTGGTTTACAAACGAACCTTTGCTATCGGCCCCGGTTGGGCGCCAATTGTCTGAACTACAAATTTACTATTGCAATACTACCATGTAAAAAAAACTAATTACTCATAGTTTTTTGGTTTAATTTAGGAACTTGTATTCGGTAGTCGGTACAGTATTTATTTTCGATTGCTTTTTTATATGTACTTATTCTTTAAACTTTTAACTAAAAGAATGTTAACGCTGGTTCAAACAGATTTAATAAAACTAATACAGTAGGTCTAGAGCCCAACTGAATCGAGGCTAATGTTTTTGAAATAATTTTAATTGAACCTCAATTTAAAATATAATCTTATATTATAATCTATTGACTAACCTTTCCCTTCTGCAGGTCCGCGATCCATTTGCGCAACTGCAGGAGCCTGGACTCTTGCATGGGCGTCAGCTCACCCAGGTACCGCTTGATGTACTCGCTGTCCAAGGTATACTGGTCTGAAAGAAGAAGAGAACAAAAGAATAATTTTTGTAACGTTCTAACTGAGCTGGTTGGGGTAACAGGGACATATTTCTTAAAAGTTAAAAGTGCTGTATATAGTAAATACAGCAGCGGTTATATTATGTTGCATATCAGGAATCTGAATGCATCCTCACAAACTCTGCAAAAGTTTCAGTGACCTAATTCGCAACTTATTTTGACAGTCTAACTAAAGTGACCATCAGAGAGTCAAGTATCGAATTCCAGACACAATAAATTTTTAATACAATTAAATCAATTGTGTGTGGAAGTGTTACGCGGCTTCACAAATAAAGTTCATACCCATTGCTGCGTTACAAAATGACATTACAGTAAAGCTGCCAGTGGCTTTGCAAGTAACCCGGTGATTATCACTTTTACCTGCCAAAATAGTTCAGTAAAAGCCCGCAATAATGATGAGTATGTGTTGCTGTTCGTAGTTTTTCGACAGTTTATAAACTTGCAAAATGATTTTATATTAACATTGTTCACAATAGTACATTGGCATATGCATATTAAACAATATAAAATAATAATAACATAAAATATTACTTAAAATAAACTAACACAAAAATTGCCATATTTCAGATAGTGATAAATGTAATTATTATTCTGTTGGTTAAGTAAAAGACTTTTAAGTAGACCTCATTTGCTACATTCCATAAATGGCTTCTATTATAATACGAACCTCAAGGCCTCAAGGTTACGTTAAATGCGCGTCCATTAGTACCTTTCGAGTGGTGGTACCATGAATAAATAATACACAAAAGATGTCCGCCACCAGCAAAATACATTTTAAAACAAATTCATATTACTTACAATAATGAGGGTAACAATATAATCGATACGCCTAACATAAAAGTTTCACAAAGCAATACGTATTAGATCGCCTGTTTTCCACGGTTAATACATTAAGTAGCTCTCAAGAGGCCATTTTCGAGTGAAACTCATGTAGGTATTTTGTTCCTAGAAATTTAATGAAAACCGGCTTTTTTTCAATGACATTGCTGTCCAAGGGCGTACAAACAGAATATCGATAATTTTCGGGTATATCTGTACACGTACATACTTCTTTGATGCCATTTAAAACTAGGAGGTAAAGGCGTATCACTGCGAATAAGATATTTCAAATGATAAGCCTTGGTTAGCTGCTAAGGTTTATCAAGTAGCAGCTAGCAGGGGCTACTCTAATAAATTCCAAGAAAACATTTAGCAAATTTAATAGCACTAAAGCTATAACCTTAGGTTTTAACTACTAAATCCTTCGTTAAGTGTCAGGCTGTCCGAATGTCAAATATTCTTGTTATATCAATGAATTTGTTGGAATTAAGGATTTGCAGGACATTGTTAATTTACATCAATATTGCAAATTCGCTTCTTTGTCGTACTTCCAGAACTTGGAATTCTTTGCCAGCATATGTGTTTCCTCATGGTGGCGGCGGCTAGAGCAGTGTCTAAACTGCACTAGCGATCTCCGCATATGGACTCTTCTTACCGCTTCATATCAGGCGGTGTAGTCATTTGCCGTGCTTTGTATTAAAAAAACTAATTTATTCGGACTTATATGTAAAATTTTGTAGAGAACTAATCAATATTTTAATTAACTTGATCCAAAATTTCTAATTTGTTCTTCATCGTCTAATATAATTTTACGCGCGCAATGCCCCACCCTGGAATAATCTACCTATTGAATGTGCTACGTTCACAGTAAGGTATAAAAGTGGCCATGCTGCTGGCAACACATTGCTAGCTCAATAAGTTGCAGAGGCAGCGGCCCCACCACATGAGCACAACACTCTATAGTAGTGCTGTATTTGGTGCTTAGACAGTAGTAAGTAGAGCGATATCACTTTTAAAAATGTTGACATTTAAAAAGCATATTTTACTGAAGCTGGCACAAATAAGATCACGTTTAAAGTTTAATACCTAAAGGTGAGTGGAAACAGTTACAAGAACAGTATCTATTACAGACACAAATTAGAAATCACTTAATATAGATCAGTAGTAGACAGACATTAATATGTATTGACTTGATAAGCTCGATCTTCTTATCATGCGGTCAACCACGATATCCTGGTGTCGATTTACCAGGTTTGTTTCGCTTGTCGACTGCAATCTTGTGAAATATAAAAGCTAAGATCAGATCAATCAGATTTATAAAGGAGTCTCCTCCTTTATCCAATTGATATAACTATCCTCATTATTTCTGTATTTCTTTAATATGTATTTGTTATATATGTATTTATTATATATGTATATATTAATTGCGTATTTATCCATAATTATTCATCTTACAATTTTTATATTTATTGTTATGCAGTGTATTCGCTGTTATTGTATATTTTAATTTTTAACAACAACAGTTGTTTAACAGTTGTTTATGCACTACCTATTTTATCATTTCGGACTCAACTTTCCGGTTGATTGGTAGAGAATGCCTAATGGCATTAAGTCCGCCAAATTGTAACTCATTTTGTGCAATTAAAGTTTAAATAAATAAATAAATAAATTTAAAACCTAAACAAAAACGATGTTCCTTCTGACTTTGATGTACCAAAATAAAGAGTGACAGGGCTAGTCTTAATTATACGAATGATTTCCGATTTTTAAAAATAGGAGAGTAACCACAATTAAGTAGATGATGAATTAAATGCTTATCTACTAATATATAAGACACAGACGGAAACATGCACAATGAACACAATATTGATTGAATACGTTACAACAGACTCACGCAAGATCTATCAACAACAAATGTCGTGTCACGAGTCGGCGCGGGCGCAGGCGGCGGCACGTGCATCACGACACGACACTCGCTTACAAACGTGGAAACTCGGATATTTGTTACTTCTCGTTGTGTAGATAAATGTGAAAGAATACATCGCCTTTGTCCCTCATTTGCCGTCATTACGATAATAAATTAAAACATGGGATATTAGTTCTTAGAAATGGTTTATCACTTTCAAAATAATCTTATTAATTTGATAATTATATGAAATTTCTATGTAATAATTATTTCATTAATTACAATTACAAATAATTACGTAGCGATTACAAATAAATAAATAAATTATTGGCAGTGTATAAGAGTATCTGAGAGGACTGGGATTCTTGTTCTGTCGGTATTCGATTTGGCATCGGCATGCGATTGATCAATTTCGTAACTTTGAATAGTTTCTTTTGCATACTGAAGTGTCTGCAGTCTTTAGTGTCTGGACTAGTTAGTCCAAGTATAGATAAGAGTAGAACAAATCTTCTAGGTACAAATACTTGTCTTAGCTTCTTGAGGCTAATATTTCAATCATCAAGTAACTTTTATATAGAAAATAACTTTAAAAAATATTCGCTGTAATGAAAATTAAAATATCTTTATTCGAAGCGCTAAAAAAAGTTCATATGCGAAGACAGCTAGTGCAGTTTAGACACTGCTCTAGCCTCCTTCACCTTGCCGGCACAAAGGGTGCTTTTTCACACTTCTTTTGAAGGAACCCATGTTATATGTAAAAAGGAGGTAACACATGTGCTGGCAAAGAATTCCAAGTTCTGGAAGGTACAACAAAGAAACGATGATATATTATTTAACGATTCGAAGTTCTTAGACAGATAAGTATTAAGTCAATAAAAAGGCAGAGGTACAACTTAAGGTAGGGGCACAAATTATGTATCTGTAGTTAGTACCTAAGACGATTATTAATTTCAGATGTTTCTAGAACACTATTTACAAATTGGGAAGGTAGATATATTGTGAATGTAAGAGTTCGCGAACCGAACTCTTATGAGCTCTCATTCACAGTTTAATCTGGTCTACATGATGAACAGAGTCATCTTATCATTGTTAGTAAATCTAAGTAAAGTTATGTACACACAGGTTACCGAAACGAAAACTTCTTTTGTTCTGATATACCAAATTCCATTCGTGCTGTACTAATTAATCTTAATCGAATTCAAGTAGTGTCTAATCGATTTTTAATAGGTCTCATCGGTATTAAATGAAACGGGCGCACAGACGCAATTTTCCTGCACCACAAACAATAGCGACTGTGGCACGCCGCCCATTATGCGGTTTGCGAGTTTCATTTTCCTCCCCCGGGTCAGGGCCGCCGCTCCAGGAGAGGGCGAATGCTACAGCTCACAGTTTCATTGCCAATGTCAATCATTGCTTGGATTATTGCATACATAGAATTGCTATAACTAGCTGTAGCATTTTTTGTTTCACTTTGAAGTTGGACAGATGGATTACTTAAGCAAAGTCTTAAAATTAACTGTTAAAATTTTAATTTATTCGTGGAACAGAAAGCAATTTTCTAAATTCAAAAGCTGGAAATGGATATCAACCGCGAAAAAAAAAACAATTTTTGCTCTGGATACTGGTATTATTGCCAGACAGTTTCATTACTTTTCAAATTTTAAACATGAAATAACAACCGACTTCAAATAACTAAAAAAGTTATATCTAATAATTTAGTTAAAGTAGGTACTTATCCCCTAAATTTTGAGTTAGTGCTAAGTCTGGGGGATAAGTAGTTTGTATTTTGAAGTCGCTTTTAATTTATGATTTATTTTTATATTTTACAATTTTTAATAACTTTCTAAGGTCAAAGCTATAGGTGGCCGTCTCGACGTAATATTGTTTCCTACTATCGTATAGTTTCATTAAAAATTTCATAGGATTTAAAAACCAAACCAACAGATCGATTTAAAACAAAATATGGTACCAAATGGCAAAGAATCAGGTAAATCGGATCAGAAATCTCGACATAATCAGTGTACATACATAGAGAGAAAAAACATACCAACAACCGAATTGAGAACTTCCTCGTTTTTGAAGTCGGTTAAGAAACAACTTTTTGCGGTTTTTTATCTACAAAAATTACTTTTCCCACTAATGTGTTCATAACTTCATACTAATTTTATTTTCCACTAAAATAGAAATTGCACTGCCGCGTCGACCTTAATGATATATAAAGTTGTGGCCTGAAATCGGATCATCTTACCGCAGCGCAGTCTCTAAATGATTGTAAACGGATTTAGTTGAAGATAATTATTTTTTATAATAGTAAGTGTGGCAGACAAGTAATCCGCATAGGCGCCCATGTAAAAATTAAGATTCCGACATATTTTTACTACCACAGGTTAAAATTTAATTATATCTATTTATAAGTTGGTGGTTGATTGGTTATCTGTTGTCATCGCGAAAAAATAAATCAATTATTATGCACTGACGTATTGTTATACCATGTTGTCGTTAGTGTAACAATAACCTATAATCATCATATACACTGGCGTTAATATACTTTTTAAGTCCCAACGTCACTGTCCTTCTGGAAAATAATTACTTTACCCTTGAAACTATATCTGATATATTATGTGTGCGTAACATATTCCAGCTGTAAGCTGTCCGGTGTGAAAATTTCAGACCGAGCCCGGATGAAACGCTGAAGCAGCATTACTTGTGGGTTTTTTTAAGTATAATAAATTTGTACAAAGAAATTGTTCGAGTTAATTATCTCCGTGGAGACTTGGGGAGTGTTTAATTGGACGCTTTTGTCGCCTCCAGCTCTCAAGGTCAGTCAGGAGGCTCCTTTTAGATATAGCTAATATACTTTATCTCGGGATCAGCAGCTAGGCTTAAAACTTCATTAGTTAAATTGACTCACAAATTTTGTTACCATACTCCTCCGAAACGGCTTGACCGATTTTCGTGAAATTTTATATGTATATTCAGTAGGCCTAAAAATCGGCTACTATCTATTATTATCTTTTGGACAATTTGTTTTCTTGACCGATTTTCATGAAATTTTATATGTATATTCAACAGGTCTGAGAATCGGCTACTATCTATTTGATTTTTATTTTTTGGATTTTTTTTTATGGCAAAACAACGTTTGCTAGTTTTCATATAAAATCATCAACCGAAATCCAAGTACACACAAAAATTCACAAAATTACCCTCCCTTGGGTAGCGTTCCAATTATTACCCCTATGGAAAATAAGTAGTTACTTAAAAATGAGTTTGAGTATTTCGGTCGCTAATCTTCCCAACAACCTAAAGTTATAAATATTATAGAGATAAACTTTTATACATAAAGACTGATTTCAGATGCCCATGAAATATTAACGACGCTAAAGGCGCTGCCACACTGCTGTTAAAAAATGTTTACTAAGGTTAGTAAACATTTGTTAAGAAACATACGATCACAATGTTAGAAAATGTTTTCATGTTAGATAATGTTAGTAAACATTTCTGAACTAAGTAATTAAAATATAAAACTAGAAAAATTTCACGTCCTGAGGTGGGAATCGAACCCGTGACCTTTCGTAATCTTCGAATACTCGTTACGGATGTTGAAATGGAACATTTCGACATTGTAGGGTGGACGTTAGCTCATAAACGCAAATACAGATAGACTAGAAGAATTTCACAGGGATATCCCAAGTACTGGGTGGCTCAGTTGGTTAGAGCAGTCACCCGGATTGCGAAAGGTCGCGGGTTCGATTCCCGCCTAAGGACGTGAAATTTTTCTAGTTTTATATTTTAGTTACTAAGTAATTTTTCAAACATTTATAATAACGGTAAAATCAAAAATTAAGAATTTCTGAACTAGTTAGCAAATTGTAACAAAATAAAACATTTGTGATCATTTCTTTGTATACATAATATAATCCAAGCCACAGCAAGCCGATTTTTCAAATGTTACTATAAATGTTTGTTAACATTTTCCATCAGTAGGAGCACTTAAAACATTTAACAATTCCTAACATTTGTTAGTAAATGTATTAGTGTTAGAAAATGTTTGTTAACATTTTTAAACAGCAGTGTGGCAGCACACGATTTTTCAAATGTGATAAATGTTTGTAAACATTTTGCATCAGTGTAGGAGCACTTAAAACATTTAACAATTCCTAACAAAATGTAACAATTCCTAACATTTGTTAGTAATGTATTAGTGTTAGAAAATGTTTGTAAACATTATTTAACAGCAGTGTGGCAGCACCTTAACGAATGACACCAATAAAGCATTTCTATCTATCTCTCTCTATCTATGAATGATATTGATCTATTGGTCGTCAAGGCTGTCGTGAAATATATTAAGGCATAAAATATAATATTTTTTACTGTAGATGTAAAAAAAAGTTATTGCGCAACACACTTTACAAAATTTTTAATAAAGAAACAGAAAGAAATAACAAAATATGCCGACCTGCCGATATTGACGACCGGCTGGCCGAGTGGTCTGTACCCCAGGCTACTCGGTCAAGAGGTCCCGGGTTCGAATCCCGGTAGGAACAAATGTTTGTATGATGAGTACGAGCATTTGTTTACGAGTCATGGATGTTTATATGTTTATTTAGTATATTTCTAATATTTATATACATATTATTATCATTATTTATCTGTTATCTAGTATCCATAATACAAGCTCTAATGATGCTTACTTTAGGCTTGATAATAGGTGTGAGTGTATAAATATTATTATTATTATTATTATGCTTACACAATGGGTGGCCTTATCGCCTATGGCTTATATGATTCATGATTCAGTAAATGCCCTCACGTCTAGCTAGATTTAGTTGTCCAGATGACTGGGCAAGAATGTGCTTCCTGCTCTGCATCTAATTATGTACGTCCATAATCTGCACGCGAGGAAGGTTGCGAGGAAACACATTGTCAATATCTAAAGATTTGTCGCGAATAGAATACAACACAAGAATATTATTGTTTAAAAACAAAAATTAAAACCGACTTCAAAAAACCCCGAGTTGGTGCTAAGTGGTTTCCAAAAACAATAGAAAGTCCAAAAATATGTCTCTAGGAGATGAATACCTACTTAAATTTAATTATTTTATTCTTTTCAGTTTTTTGAAGTCGGTTTTAATTTTTGTTTAAATTTTTTTTTTCACAATTTTCAGTGATAACTTTCTACTGTCGAAGCTAGATGGGTGACCGTCAACTTATATTGTTTCCTAATATCGTATCGTTTCACTAAAAAATCATTGGAAAAGCAAAAATTCGCAATTTCGCATATGTAGACGATTTAATATTTTCAGTTTTTTTTTATTTTAAAACCAAAGTACCCAACTGTTCTTGAAAAAATTTTGTATGAGACCAAATGGCAGATATTCCGCATCGAACAAAAAAAGAATCACGTAAATCGGATCAGTAATCTCGGCGTAATCGGTGTAAATACAAAGAAAAAAAATATGTAGACGACTTACTAATTTCAGTTTTTTTTTATTTATAAAAACCAAACTACCGAACTGATTTTGAAAAAATTTTTATGGGTCCTAATGGCAGCTATTCCGCACCGAACAAAAATTCACATAAATCGGATCAGTAATCTCGGCGTAATCGGTGTACATACATAGAGAGAAAAAAGAAAAAAAAACATACCGGCCGAATTGAGAACCTCCTCGTTTTTGAAGTCGGTTGAAAAGCAACACAAAATCTAAGAAATCTGATAAAATAGATCTTAGGTAAAATTTTAATGTTTGTCTCCTTACACTTCTTAAGAGTGCACCACGAGTAATTAAATTGAACTAGGTGGTAGGCCCGTATGTAGGGTTGTCTGGGTAGGTACCACCGCATTTCTTATTTTAGCCGTGAAACAGTTCGCTGTGTTTCGGATTAAAGGGAAAGGTAGCCAGTGTAATTACTGGGTATGGACGGCATTTCATATAAGGCCTCAGGATGACAACGCACCTGCAATATCAAGTGATTTTCCCTTGTTATTGCAGGTGTCTATAGGCGGCGGTGACCACTTACCATCAGGTGGGCCGTCAGCTTGTTTGTCATCTAGTACTTAGTATAAAAAAAATTGAAGAACTTTATACTTTCATGGCTATTAATATTTGTATTGGAATTAAATTCGTAAATATCCCGAATATGGTTTTAATTCAAATAACTGTCGAAACATAAGTGTTTCCGAGGACTTGGATAAACCTATGATTTTCTTCTACTCTCTCGGTTCTTGCGTCATAACGCTATAATGTAGTTATATTGTTTAATTGTCATAAAACTTTTAAGCTAATATTTATAAGTGAACTACTGAAGTTTTTTTTAATCATTCTTACGTAAAGAAACTACTTATTCCCATTCCATTTCAAAATAGAACGAACGTTTGGTTAACTGTAGCGGGGCTGAAACCTCTAACCGCGTAGGTTATTTGGATTCCGAATTCAATTACCGATCGATATTAGGCAGAATTAAATCTGCAATCACTCAAAGTAGGATGCGGATATCCCACATTTTCGGAGGCAAAACAAAATGTAGCGATAAGCGGAATTCATATAAACTACATGACATACAGATTTGATGAATGTCACAAGACCAGCACTCGACAGACGGCCTAGCAGCGCGAGGTCGCGATTTAACAAAAAAAATTAAACATAAATTAAAACCGACTTCAAAATACTAAAAAGGATAAAGGATAAAATTTTTCTTTTTTCAAAGTTTTTAGTGATAACTCTCCTAATGGATGACCGTCAGCATATATAATACTTATTGTTTCCTACTACTATCATATCATCGGAATCGGTTGGCGTGATATTGAGTTATTCGTTCATTTGTCGCGCACATACTTAATTCAAATTTAAGACTTATATTGTTTTCTCATAGATGCCATTGTCAGAACTGGACCAAATTGAAATAGAACCACACGGGAAGCACCAGCTTTCAAATAAAAAAAGAATCAACAATATAGGTTTACCCAGTCAAACGTTCTGAGGTAACTAACAGAAAAAAAGCGGTCGAATTGAGAACCTCCTCCATTTTTTTAAAGTCAGTCAAAAGGTCCTATCTCGTACAAACTTTTGGGAGTTTAGAACCTTTTCCAAATTAATTTCATGCCAGTTAACCAGCTGTTAACTCATACGTACAAAGTTTTATGCGCCTGTGAAAATGGTAGCTCTTGGAACTTTACCAAAGCTAAGGTCAAGGTCGGCGAGCTCAAAGCCCCTTGTATGATTTGAATTTCACCTTTTAGCTCCGCAAACCTCGTTAGCAATCCAAACACTTCATGAAGGTTTGCCTCGTGTTCAACTTGTCTATAGAACTGTAATATTTTTACAATATTGACTAACTTTGCGTGGGTTAGAATACGAATAAGATTGAAATTAAAATAAGAGAAGTATCTATTATCAACTATTGTCATTATGACGACCGACTGGCCGAGTGGTCTGTGCTCCTTGCTATACAGGCTACTCAATCAGGGGTCCCGGCTTCGAATCCAGGTGGAAGCAAATGTTTGTATGATAAGTACGGGCATTTGTTTACGAGTCATGTATGATTATATGTTTATTTAATGTATTTCTAATATTTATATACATATTGTTATTAATATTTCTCCGTTATCTAGTATCCATAACACAAGCTCTTAATGGGCTAAATAATAGGTGTGAGTGTGTGAATATTATTATTATTACTAAGAGTCAATCGTCGTCACCGACATCTGGGGTACATCTTCAGAACAAAATCCTGAATAAATATCATTGACTGTTTATTTCCTTCATTAGGAAGTCACGTTAGGTACATTATCAAAGTTCTTATCGCAACCATTAATTCGGGTACTTTTTGGCACATCCTAAAATTACATTCATTCACATACATTTTGTAAACTCATTAACCCTCAACAACAGGCCAGTATACTTAAAGATTCGTCACTAATGCATTATTAATAAAGGAAAATTAGCGCAACGAACTGTTAGCAAAACAATAACAAGGCAAAAATGTAAATACCAGTACCTACAATTATTATTAATTATGATGTGACAATGGATGGATACTGCTTTCAGACAATTTAGTTCAATGAAATGTTATCAAAGGAGCGGGCGGAGGATTTCATTAAACTAAATTTTACTTTTTTTTTACTTTGCATTATAATGACAATCATGAATCAAAATAATAATAACATAAAACTCCTTCACTCATACCAAAATCACGCAAATGTCATCATATCAGCCGACAGACGCAAACTGCTGAGCAACGGCCACCAAGGATCTCCCAACCGATCGCAAATCAAATAATCATCGCCTAGACCAAATTTGACATGAAGTATATTATTATTGAGGAGCTCGGTGGCGTATTGGTTTGAGCGTTCTGGTTTCGAATACGATCGACCCTGGGATGGGTTAACCAAAATTTATAATCTCGAGCTCTGCCGTGCTTCGGAAGGCACGTTAAGCCGTTGGTGCCGGTTGTTACTGCAACCGCTTTAACCCACCAACCCGCATTGGGCCAGCGTGGTGGTGTTATGGCCCAAACTCCTCATGTGTTTCTCCCATGTAGGAAGGCCTGTGCTTAGCAGTGGGACGTATATAGGCTGGTGATGATGATATTATTATTTCTTTTGAAATATAAAAAGCATAATAGGTATAAATGAAAAACCTATGGTTTATAATAAAATTAAGCTTCATTCATATATGGTATATACAGAATGTTAGAGGGGGCAGTACTGTGCCAGTACTGCCGTCTGCCTTCGTTTCAGAGAGCGTCCCCCTAACACCCTGTACATTTTATTTAAGTGTATGTTTAATGTTTTAGTCCTTCTTGTACCCACTCTCTTTATTTCCTTCTGTATTTCCTGTCACTCCAGGTTGCCTGAAAGAGATTGCTGCTTAGCAATAAGGCCACCGATTGTATTGTTTTCTTTATTTTTATTGTTGTTGATTATGTACTTGTATTTTCTATTATGCAATAAAGAATATTTGATTGATTGATTGATTAATAACGCGATACCTCGCAAATATTAAATATTTTTTGATGTTCGTATTTCCAAATAAGTTTGTTTTCAAAACTTAATATGCAACGTTACCCTTAGGTTTATGCACATGCCTTGCAAACTAACACATATCACATAAAAAAATACAATTAAAACTTAACCCGTTTAAAACTGCGTGTAACATAAAATCCCCCGTCTCAACAATACAAGTGTGAGCTCAAACATGGTCCCGTGACCCCGTGCGTCCATGAAGTATGATTTATAGAGGCGAGCGTGGGAGGAGCCGTCCTACGCGCCCCCGGGACTCGGGAGGGACACCCACTGAGCTTAGAGAAAACTCCACATCTTTAAATGAAACTTATTAGGTTTGAGGTTTCCAATAAATTTTTCTTGTGACATGGGTCCTTGCAATATTTCTTTCGAACTTTGTCTTGAGTAAGTTAATTGAAATATTTCAGATACCTACTTTCAATGAATACTTTACGGTTACAATGTAAGAAAGAAATAGGAGGGCAATTCTTTTCTTCATACGATCAGGGTGGCAAAACTTGCAAACTTATGAAACGAAGATTTTAAGTAACCCCGGCCTCATTAATCATCTATCTAACACCATTTCATTGAGGCTCTTCTTATTAGGTTAAACGCGCTATATCTGCTGTAAGTTTCTGAAGAATTAAGCATCACACAGACTTTTTGGTGGTATAAGATCAGCTCAAAGTTAGTACGTCATGGAAATGTCTCCGAAGTTTTTTCAAATCAATCGGATCTGTGAATGTGAGTAAAACCCTTTTATCATGTAGAAAATGAGCTGATAGTCATCAAACGCCTGAACTGATCTTCATAAATTAAAGCTAAGAACCACCCTAGTCACGTCAGCTTTCAAACAAAAAAAAACTAATCCAAATCGGTCTATTCGTTTAGGAGCTACAATGCCACAGGCAGACACACAGACAGACACGTCAAACTTATAAAAACCCTTATTTTTCGTCGGGGGTTAAAAATAACTAAGTACCTTTATACATTCCAAAATTTTCATAGACAGTTTTTTGACAAGTCGGGCTTATCAATCACTGTCATTCAAGAATGTATGAGGAGAAAAAAATAGCCTTTAGGTATAAAACGTAAGGTAACAAGAAACCCCAGCAAAGCAACGCTAAAGTAGTCGTTTGATATCCAACTATATACCAAAAGGTAAGTGCATTACCTAAATATTTAAATTTTCCCGTCCCTTGAACGAGTGGGAGTATTTGACGTCACGTCTCTCGTCCTTCTCGCACTTGTTTCACGAATCACCTTGGAAGGTTCTATTCGCTATTTTAGGAACCCTTAGCTATTCCAATTTCGTTTTAAACGTTTTAATAAACACAAAGCGCTTACTCGGAAAAGGATATTGCGGTCTTTTTATAATATAAGCCTATTGTCAGACTAAACAGTGAAAAAAAGAAACAAAAATTAATGAAAATAAATAATTATATTTACATTTGACCACAAAAAAATCTTAAATATAACATAGGATAACAAAGGGTAGTCACTGTAGGTATCGTCGCTGCCCGAAAAAGAACAGCATCGACGAGGAAAGGAGCATTGTCATGACGAGAGCACATACCAATAATGCCAGCATGCTATCCCAGCGGCACAGCGCCTCCACCACCTCGCAGACCTGCTCTCGGCAGACGCAAGGCTCTGTCCTCTCAGGATCTACCAACGAACCTTCAGACCCAAACCTCTCCAAATTAGGCTGCGACGTGCCCTTCCTCGCTTTTAATTCCATTTTCAACTCCGTTTTCGATCGAGTGTGTGTTGTTTTCTCTTCAGATTTCTTAGACTGTGACGCCAAGCGGTCTTCGCTTTTATGCCGGCTTCTCGCATGGATGAGGATATGGCCGCTTTTTTTATGTTTACTCTGGTCACTCTTCAACGACGTGCCAGATTTAGGTTCGGTGTGAGAAGTGGTTGGAGTTGGCTGTCTGATCAAAAACTTACTGAGAGCATCTCTGAGGTGTCTTTTGGAAGGTTTGGAATGGAAGGAACGGCTGGTTTTGGAAGATTCTGTGGACAAAGGGATAGATGAGGTAATGGGAAGAGGTGGGGAAAGGGGGAAAATGGGACAGTACACTAGTTGCCTTTGTTACTATACTAAGCACATTGTTTCAATTTATATCTGAATAAGTCGATAATTATTTATAATGGTATCGACCATGAGCCTTCTCGACTTAATCGTCATGCAATTCAATGACACCTTTCCGGGCACGCAGCGCAGGGCGTGCAATTATATTATTATAAGTATTCACGAGTGCGTAGTAGTTTATTATTTTTCACCGAAGAAGGTAATATTCGTTGCCTTTTCATTACTTAAATACCTTTAACTTTGCAAAGACTGCCGACAAAGTGTAGATGTGGGCTTTATTGCATTACCTAAAAGATAATATCGTTACGACCAATTGCAACTGAATTTCATTCAGGGACCTGTTCCAGTCTATATTTACATATCCCAATGTTGGGCACAAAATTTGATTAAGCACACGGAGCATCAAACGACACTAGTCGGCGTTAAACCAAATTACTCAAAAGCGACAACTGTCAGCGTTTGATAAAATAATAAAAAGTATATTAAAATGCCGAGATTACCCGCTCCGGGGCCATAACTACATTAAGCTCGGTGCGACGTAAAAGAGAAATGTGGAGATGTTTTAGCGACGTTTGCCAACAATGAAAAATATGCGTCGTAAATTGAAATATCTCCTGTGTTTTACTGCCCATTAAGGATACTGAACATTTTGTTTAACATGACAATATCTATGGCAAAGAAGAAAATTAGCGACTAGTTATAGCAAGGAAATCACCACTGGACTCAATGGAACCGCGTGATAACACCATAGCTGAAACCCATGTGTTATTTATGGTAATTAATAAGGCCGAACATAGAAGCGAGCTGCACCCTGATTTCTTAACCACAGAGGAACTGGGTATTTCATCGCCAACTAGCGTTAAGGCGGCAGACTTAGTTAGGATGGCGGTAGATATCCAGGCGGACTTAGATGAAGCCATACTACCAAACAAATCGAACGGAATTCTAGATTTGGGGTTTTATGAGAGGTGATCAATAAAGACCAAAGAGGGTCTAACGGTCACCAACCTCAGAACCGCGGCCGCGGCGGTTTCATCAAACAAAAAGGAAGGTTTGTGCTCAGCAGTGGGACGCCTCCACGCTGATGCTAATTAAAAAGCATTAATCCAATAATGGCGTTCCCTACTAATCAGCACACCTAAACATGCCATTTCTAGAATCTACGTCTGAACCTAAAATACCAAATTGTGCTCAAAATTCCACGTCAATCGCCCAGGTATTTATTATTGTTAAGTGACCCCTTCGCATTGACCCTGTAACCTTACACTACGAGGTCCCATCCCCACTTAACCCTTACTCGCGTGACGTAAACAGTTAATATTGTATGGTGACCTCGACACGTCCTTTCCGCCCCGGCTCGGTCTTTAAAAGAGTAAGAACTATCTGCCAGATATCTACCTTATTTTAAGTGTTATTAGATGCGATCAAAAGAAAGATAATAGTGTGTAGCTAACGGTCAAAGACTTCCTAAATTTGAGGCATATTATTTAATTCTATGCATTGTCTAAGTCAAAAATCTAAGTCAATAGACAACTATGCGTGCAAGAATAAAAATTTGTCCTTTACAAACTGATATGAACCTTATGTATGACACGAGATCACGAGAATCATTACCTAACACAGTTTTAAACTAGCACGGAAAGTAAAGATTTATAGTCACACTAGGTACTCACTTTTGTACCATATCGGCCGACTTCGGCACAGTGTCAACATTGGAATGTTTATAGTGAATGCTTTATTTTTTTCTTCTACAAATCTTAAGAAAGTATCTATTTTCTAAGTTTTATCCCTTACCAGCATAGTGATAAAATTAGAATGTTTGTAGTGTAAGTTTTTTTTCTGCAAATATCCTATGTAAGTACCTATTTTATAAGTTAAACACTATAATTGTGGTGACGAAATAAACTTATTCTTAAAATATTCATGTTTTAACCGTGAACCCCACTGATGGGTCCATGGTTGTATTGGCAAATGCAAAATATAGCATTCCTTAAAATTTAAGCGGGATTGCAAGTAAATTTTGAAGCTGCTAAAAAGTTGTGAATGCTAAAATCGCAGAAGAGGCTGGAAAGGTAAGACATTTTGCCCGCCTCGATCAGGATTAGGATTAAGACAACAATTGATAGCAAAGAAAGGCACGATGCCAGAATAGGTTATGCCATCTATTCTACAGTTTATCGCAGCATAATACTGCTTTAGTATGACATTCCTGCGGTTATGGTCCTCAAACCCAGCGGCACTATCGGTTTTGGAAGCAGCTGCTAGTGTACTGCCAACACACCAACGATGAGATACCTTTTCTTTATACAGTAAATGATCAGTGGATATAAACCGACAGGTAGATACATAAAATAATAGAAAGATAAGTAGTAACAGATTATTACATGTAGTTAACTTAACAAATCTACAGTGAGCTATATAAAATAATAAGATAAAACCATCGCAGCTATGCAAAAATTATTATTAAATTAATTTAAATAACACCTACACATCTATGAATAGAAGCCTAGCTAGCTACCCTATGAAGATTAGAATGACATTACAATGACAGCAGTAGACCTTGTGTCAACACAGGAAGCTGAGGGCAATATCATATCTCTGTTAGATTTTTTTGCTGCGTCGGTATAGTTGTCCGTCTGGTGATAAGCTACTACCGTAATTAACACCACAGATAACACTGACGCGATGCCAAGTATATACTTTTAAATCGAACATTATTTTATTTTATTTTGCCGGCGGGCGGTGCAAGCTGCGGCACTGCGACTTTATTCTTTTCTTTTCAAGTATATCAAGCAAGACCTCTAACAATCTTCTAAGAAAAATTGAGTGGCTATTACAACTGAAAGCGATAGCAGGAAAATACTTTGTTTAATGGATTCAAAGGAGATGGTAAAGATTTACGCCAGCTCACGAGTTTCAGATTGTAGAGAAAATTGTACCGAATAACATGGTTTCCGTTAGATAACATAAAACTCTTTTATTTAATTGAAAAAAATACCAAATTAAAATAAGTATAGTATAACATGGCAGCATAGAATTCGTAAAGTGCCCTTAAGTGCATAGTCCATAGCCACAATAACGCTGTCAAAAAGTTGACTTTGATGTCATATTGACATTTATCAAAATTGTCAATCCGTATTTTAAGCCGTGAATGTTTTGGGTGCACTTGAAGTGCATTTGTTGTTTTCAAAAATTGTTATGAAGAAACAAAACGACAATATTCAACGTATGTATTTTAGCTCTTTGATGTTTTTCAGCAAATTAAGATATCCCTTTGCCGCTTCTATCAGTCAAGATTTATAGAAATGATATGGTAAGATGGATTCTTACAAAAATAAATGATAGACTGACAGGCAGACTGACAGACAGACCGACTGACAAACACAGACTGTTTGAAAGAACGACGGATCGACAGACAGATCGATAGACAGACTGACATTATAACATTGTTAGCTTACGTAAATCCAGACCAGACAGAGAGACAAACATTATGACATTGTTAGTTAATATTATTTTATGTGATAGACATAAGGGTTTTTGACGATTTGAAAGTGCTCCTTGGGGGGCCTAATTGAATAAAGATATTTTCATTCATTTATTCATTCATTCAATAACTATACGAAAAAATGGTTATCATGAGCTGGCCCGAATCCCATAGAAACTTTTACTGTCTCCTTTGTCCGACCGAATCTATTACTTCTATTGTCATATTTGTCACTGATTGAGGTGGACCTAGTCATTTTATATCATATTGTTAGCAACATGACCCGCTACGTGATGCGGGATAGAAAGAAGGCGCGCGGGGTGGCTTCGAGACCATGGCAGAGTCCCCGCTCCTCGCTATCAGTGACGGACGTGTGCTTAACTTTTATTAATTATTTGGTTAATTAAATATTTTACATGTGTCGAGACTATTTTATTATTAACACAGCGGTGGGATACTACTCATAAACCGCCGAAATTGGACTACAGTGAGCTTTTCTTATTATTAGTGGACAAACAAATAGTGAACCTAAGTGATAGTGAAAATGTCGCGGTCGTCGCGAAGTCGCGAAAGTTCAGTTTCATCGGAGACGAGATATACTCCTCCGAGGAAAGTACGCCGAACAAGATCGCGTACGCCGGAACTGGTTTCTGTCCCGGGGTTCGACCCCAGTCAAGAGGGAAGCTTTGTAAAAGAATGGCTGCGTCATATCGAAGACATCGCGACGGCATGCGAGTGGAGTGAGCGCAGGAGACTGTATCGTGCGACCCAGGCTTTAGAAGGTGAGGGCAAAGCATGGTATAATATTTGGTCACCGAAGAGAAGGACGTGGAAGTACTTTATGCATGACTTATTTATTTCCTACCCTAGAGAAGCAAACTTTTATAGCGCTATGGAGAATATTTTGAGCTACAAAAGCGTAAACGCTAATTCGCTCGTGTTTTATGACGGTCGAATGTCTGCAAAAATCAATCGTCTTGTTGTGATATTGTCGGAGAGACAGAAAATGGACACCATGCTGGGAGGTATAGTAAACAAAAATATTAGCGTAGTACTAGAGGGATGTGAAAGTATGCAGTCAATGGTTATGCAAATGTCTAGGAGATCGCTAAGTTTTTCTCAAAATAATGAGTTGAGCCACTATCAACAATCTCGCGATAACGCACCGTCGCATACCGAGCGCGCTTCGAACAAAAAGAAATCTCACACGTTACGATAACAAAACAAAGGCGTCTTGTTTCAAATGCGGCAAGCCGGGACATCGACGATTTGAGTGTAAGTCGAAACTTACTATTACTGGTGAGGTCATTCCGACCAAACGCAGTCATCTAACAACGCCCACACCTAATTCAGACTCTAACATAAACAATGGGCCGGTTCAATGTAAACATTGTCATCGCTACGGACACACAGTCGAGAAATGTTTCAAGAAATTGAAACATGTCAATCTCTGCGTTGATAAGTGGTAAAATAGTCAAGCACGAGTTACATTAATAACATACCCGTTCAAAGTATAATTGACACGGGAAGTTCTGAGACTTTTATTAGAAACAATGTAGCGCAAAGACTTTGCTTACATTCAAAACCAACTACAGCACTTTTAAGCGGAATCAATGGAAGCATTGTCGCAGCCGTTGGAGTTACAGAATGTAAATTGATTAGTGAGGGTGTCGGCATCGACATTACTCCTTTAGTCGTGAATTATAACGATATTCCAGTACATTTGCTAGTTGGTCGAGACATCTTAAAATATCCTGGTATTGAGATAGTAGCTAACAAAGGTGGCGTATACATCAAGCAAGAAAAATTAAATGAAGTGAAACAGATCGTGTTACCTTGATGATATTGAAACAGGGGTATTATCAAAGAATGGTATAATCGATTTTAAAGAGTTGATGCACCGAAACTGGGATCGCGTTTCAACATAATTGAAAGACATTGGATTTTCAACAGTTTCTCAAGTAACAATAAAACTTAATTCTGATAAACCCATATTTTCTAGACCTCGCTGATTGCCTCAAGTCGAGAGAGAAATTGTAAAAGAAATGATAGCAGAGCTTTTGGAAGCCTACATCATAAAACCTAGTATTTCTCCTTATGCGAGCCCAATGTTACTAATCTTTCAGCTAAGACAGTTCTTAGGTCTAGCGAGCTACTTCAGGCGATTTGTTTGTAACTTTGCAACCAAGTTTAATCCACTCTACAACCTGTTGAAGAAAGATGTTGATTTCAACTGGAGCTCAGATTGTCAGCGAGCATTCCAAGAAATAAAAGATATTCTTACCCAAAGACCAGTTCTAAGCATTTATGATCCTCTGGCGGAGACTGAAGTTCACACCGATGCATCGAGTGTTGGGCTGGGGCAATACTACTTCAAAGAAATGAGGATGGCAAGCTACACCCAGTGGCATACTATAGCTGGCGAACGTCACCGGATGAGACGAAATATCATTCTTATGATTTAGAAACTTTAGCGTCCGTACAGGCACTCAAACATTTCAGGGTGTACTTAATCGGCATACAATTCAAATTGGCAACAGACTGTAGTGCTGTCAAGGCTGCTATGACTAAGAAGGATATAAATCCACGAGTGGCTCGATGGTGGATATACCTGCAAGACTACAATTTTGATATTGAATATCGTCCGGGTCAACAATTGGCACATGTTGATTATTTAAGCGTGTTTGTCTTGCTTATGTGTTCACAACAGCAGAAAATTTACTTGAATGCCAGACGGCTGATGAAGAATTGGCAGGAATCGTAAATATTCTGAAAGAAGGAAACGATGAAGGAGATCGTGACCAAAATTTTAATGATTAGGAGGTTAAGGAGGGACACCTTTACAGGAAGACGCCGGAAGGATCCAAATGGGTTGTACCACGAAACGCTAGATGGGGGGTGTTGAGAATTATGCATGATGAGAGCGGACATCAAGGTGTCGATAGAACACTGGCTGCTATTCGGGGTAAATACTGCTTCCCCCGGATGAGGAAGGATGTAACAAAGTATGCCAGAAATTGATTTAAATGGCTGATTGGCAAAAGTGATACTGGCCGGAAGCCAGGGCTGCTTCATCCAATACCTAAAAGGGTGAAACCCCATTTGACGTGGTACATGTGGATTACCTTGGCCCGTTTGTGAAAAGCAAAGAAGGGTACCAGTATGTTATTGCTCTGCAAGATAGTTTTTCTAAATACTGCTTCTTGGAAGCGGTGGCTGAAACGAGCACGAAAGGTGTGATAAGAGCCTTAAAGGCTATGGCGTATTTATTTGTGGTAATGGTATTCAGTTAGTTTTAAATTCACTAAATCTGCCCAGAGCTAATGGACAGGTAGAGCGTTTGAACAGGTCTATTTTAAATACGTTGAACGCTATTATCAGGGATGAACCAGAAGAGAACTGGTGTGAAGCCCTGGCAGTCACACAGCAGGCGTTAAATAATTCGGTGATCAAAGTCACTGGCAGAACTCCGAACGAGTTGCTGTTCGGCTATAAGCCGACAGCGCTGTGTGAGGCGCTTTTGGTAAACTATCTCACGAAGGCAGGTGAGAGGCTGGACCTTAGAGTCACAAGAGCAAAAGCCCGTGAGCTTTTGGACGAAGATCAAAAGCGGCAGATGCGGCGTTTTAATGCGAAACGCTAAGTGAGATCTCCATATAAAACTGGAGATGTGGTGTTGATTTGCATTAGCAAAGGGAATCCAGGATACAAATAGTTAAAAAGTTGATTCCGGAGCATCCCCTACAAGGTGATGAAAGTTCTAAAGAACGATCGATTTGAAGTGTTGGGCACAAGACCTAATGGCAGCACTCACAGAGTGACGGTCACTTTTGAAAATATGAGAAGTTGGCCGGCAGAACAAATCTCTGACTAAGGTCAGGCAGAAGGCAGACTGTGAGAGGATTGTAACCCCCTCTCCTGTATTTTATTTTAGTTAAGGCTCCGAGGGCGAAGCAGTCATCAGTATGGCCGTGTTAGCAACATGACCCGCTACGTGATGCGGGATAGAAAGAAGGCGCGCGGGGTGGCTTCGAGACCATGGCAGAGTCCCCGCTCCTCGCTATCAGTGACGGACGTGTGCTTAACTTTTATTAATTATTTGGTTAATTAAATATTTTACATGTGTCGAGACTATTTTATTATTAACAATATATTCCATAATCGTACTGTCTCTTCCAATAGAGCTACGAATTTCAAAAGAAAAATATTGGAAACGTTGGAAATAACCACGGTATCAAATAATTTTCTTAAGTCAGACATCTCAACCGCCAGAACGGTATAGAACAAAGCGAGGGCGACGGATCTGCAGACCAGATTAGCGCTGATAAATGACTTCGGACCGATGCGTATTTCCAGCAGTGGGCGGTGGGCGGCCGATAACAGTGACGAAGGTCGGACACTAAAGGAACCCTTAGTGTAGTGGATTACATTGTTTAATTAAAGGATTGAGAAAAAATACCCTATGCCGAATTAACTATTACAGTCATTGGTAAACAATGATTGCAGTTAATATCAATGATTACAGTATCAGTTCCAAACTCAACCAGATTGCAAGGAAGTGAGATAAAAAGGTAAGCAGCTCTGAGTAAGGGTTAAAAGGAAATAAACGACCAATGGATGCCGGCAGCGCAGGACCGGTTTGGAGATCCCTGGGGGAGGCTTATGCCCAGCAGTGGGCGTCTCTCAGCTGAAATAATGATGGTGATGAAACAACCATTACAAAATGACCGTCGCCTGGTCGAGCATTTGTAGGTAGGTACCACTGTTTAGTGTATGTATACTAAGCCAGAAGTCCCGGAATCGAATTCCAATAGGGGTTTAAGTTCGTTTCGTAAAATGAATATTTTCACGGGACATGGATGTTATTATAGGTACCTACATAAAAGTGCAGAAAACGGTCGGATACCGAAAAATAACCGCTTAAAACTGTTCTCCCGGGTACTGTTATAACCCATGTATCTAGTATCCATTAAGCAAGCTCTTGGCTAGATAATAGTTGTAAGTGTAAAAATGTATACATGGCATAACAAACGGGCACGTACCAATGGTAACATAGCCTCACAAATAACACTAATGCCTCATCATCATCATCATCATCACCAGCCTATATACGTTCCACTGCTGGGCACAGGCCTTCCTACATGGGAGAAACACATGAGGAGTTTGGGCCATAACACCACCACGCTGGCCCAATGCGGGTTGGTGGTTAAAGCGGTTGCAGCAGGCACAACCTGGAGCAGCGGCTTAACGTGCATTCAAAAGCACGGAGGAGCTCGAGATAACAAACCTTGATTGACAACAGCTTGTTAGTATTTTTTGATATTATTATCATTTTATAGATGTTTTTTAATTAGGCGAATTTTGAATTAACGCTAAGAATCCTGTAAGAGCTCATATCGATGTGCTATTCTAGTTCTAGCCCCGTTATTATTATAATTCTGGGAATGAAAATGGGACAAACAATAAATAAATAAATGGGGAATCGGAATTTATTTTTAAAATATCATAGAGTGAAAGTATCACTTCTTTCGCTTTGACCTTACCTTACATTTGTAAGTCTAAAGTTATGTTTATATAATTGTAATAGAAATTTAGCTAAACAGACAAACGCACAGAAACTAGAACACAAAGACACGACAATCAACAAATACACACGTAAGTAATATCTGAGTGTGACCATTCCCGTTTGACAGGCAATACGCAACATATTATATTTTCCACTCTTTACAATTACTTACACCCACTGAGATATAAGATAAGTAATGATTTCACCACCGCTTCCTAAACTTGAAGCGTCGCTTAGCTATATTTATCTTTGTCTATATAAAGGATAAAAAGAGAGATAGATGTCCATAAGTGCCGCTTAAGCCTAAGGACCGTTGTTGAAAACCGGTACGAGAGATTGCCAACGTCTTTCCGATTTTTTCCCCCAAAATAATTTTGTAATCCACCTTTTATCTCAATTTTAGATTATCTGTATAAAATTAAGGTACTCTCTAACCAACCGTAAAGAAGTTGTGGCATCTTTAATATGGCCAATATTATGTTTGCATATATTTGGTTAAGTTTTGCGTCTCCGTAAAGTAACTGCTAAGGCAAAAACTAACTTACCAAAACAAATCTTCGAAGAAATATACTAGTCTAGGTACTCTTTAGAGTCAATAAATACGGGAAAAAATATTGCCACTTCATAAATCTGTAGTGTGTATTTAATTATTAAAGAAGCAGATTGACTGACTCATCAACGCCCAGTCGAAACGACTGAAGCTAGAAACATGAAATTTGGACAGAACTTTCCACTAAATATTATGAACACAAATTATACAATCATTCGCTTCACTCTAATCAGAAACCACTAAAGGAGATTAACCAAAGTTGTCTTAACGCGACCTATTTTCCTTTTGTACCCTGATAAAATTTGCACGTTTTAACCATTCAATATTAAAGTTGTGCGGTACGGCCGCCTGCAGTGCAGCAGCCGAGATCGATCACGTAATTAATATGCAGATTCAGTATCGAAGTCGCCGGTTAAAATTTTGTATTCGAGGGAATTTTCAAGCTTTTAATAAAGTTCTGTGCACGCCGCCCATCACTTAAGACTTCAATAACAGTTTAATCGGTTGATTTCAAAGACGGAATGTTTACGTACAATGGAACAAGTTTTTCTGCAGATCAAAGTTTGAAAAACGTAATAAATCATTAACCATTAGAAATGACACAAGCTGATCTAATATTTATTGATTTTGCCTACTAACAAAAGACTTGACCTCTAGAGAGCGTGGACGTGGTAATTATGAATGTGTGGCGAGTGGCGATCTACCAAGAAGGTTGATGTCAACTGCCTGGCCACCGCCGCCTTTGATGATACTAATTTATTTTTCTATATTTTTTTTCTGTCACTGTTTTTTTTTTATATTTTCCCTGAGAGTAAACGCTAAACATATTATTTACCGTAAGCTTTAAGACGTATCAATTCTGCTAATAAAGGGTTTTCCAATAAGAGGTGTTATTTTGATATTCAAAGAAAAATGCCATTTTTTAATATAAATGATCGGATGTTTATTTGGTCGGTTATCGAAGAGGTGATCACAATTGGCCACCGAGATCTTGTTATTTAACACCTTGCGACTTCTTCCTTTGGGGCCACGTGAAAGAGAAAGTCTACGCCAACAGCCCAGCGTCGATTCAAGACCTCAAAGATGGAATTCACTTTGCGATTTGGTTATTGAAAATTTCATGAAAAGGATATGGTCCTGTAAGCGTGGTCGTGGTGGTTATTTTCCTGATGTTAGTTTCCACTATAAACGGCATACCTTCCTCTTTATAATGAAATAAACATCCGATCATTTATATTAAAAAATAGCATTTTTCTTTGAATTTCAAAATAACACCTCTTATTGGAAAACTCTTTATAATAAATCTGGTTTCCCCGCAAGAATGTGGGATACACGGCCCCCACAAATGTTTATATTTTAAACCAAGCAAGACACGTTTGTAGCTCCCAAGTCATCAAAGTCCTACCAACTAAGTACTGACCTGCATGCGAGTGCCGATGCGGCTCGGGCGCCGCTCGCGGGGACAGTGGCTCAGTGCCGCGAGACAGTATCCGCCTCAGTTCGCGGTTGTGGCGCGGGTCTTGCGCCGTCCACGGCCGCAGGTCCTTCACGCCGTCCGCGTGTACTTCCATCATGAACGATTCGATCAGCTCTTTACCTGGTTATTGAAGAATCTAGTTAATTGGTGGCGATGACATTGAATACGTGATAGCTGACTAAATCATCTTTTTTATGGACAAAGCCTAAGTGGCAAAGAAGCATCAGACCAGATGGTAAGCAGTTGTCGTATAGTCTCTAGCACCATTTACCATACCCATACGGTGTCCACCCTGTAAATATCGAGAGGAAACGTTATATTGACAGCATAAGCGATAAAACGCGGTTCCTCGATGAGCTCTGGTGAGTTCGGTCACCAGTACCAAAATAGTACTATTTGGCTGCGATCTGTACATATACCAGCAGTTCTTACCCAGTCAAACGTTATAAATTCTACTACCACTCTTAATTCTCAAAGAAACAGATAGAGTCACATATTTGGCTTATGATATTATTTTTATCATTTGCTGATTTTGTTTGTCTCTCTACGGAAGAGCGGAAACCAACGTCTTCTTTCACCTTATCTATAGAACAGGAAAACTGTAAAAGCACGATCAAATTCATCACGGCTTGCAAGTAGTTCGCGAACCACAACTTTGTGATTCAGTTCCCTATTTGAGTGAGCAGTTATAGCATAGTTTTTCATTATACCAAAATGCCCGGGGTATTTACGTACCCTTGGCGATGTTGGCCGCGTACTGCTTCATCGCAATCTTCTCCACCGTGTTCTCGAGGCCGAAGAAGTTCTTCACGTCAAGCAGCGCACTTTGCTCGAAGCAGGTCCACTCGCTGTTCTCGGGGTGGACCTGGCGACAATACACAACATATTGGAGATTGGAGAAGCAACTCCAATCGTCGTTATCTTCGTAGAATAGTCGCGTACACACAGATTTCTGCGTATACGCATTGTCAACCGTGCAGTGCAACACACGCAGAGTAATAAAAAACAATCTTTGAGAACCTTCTTCACTCACTTTGCATCTTAAAGCTATGCCTAAGGCATAAATAAGGGCCTGAAGGCAAAGATTTGATTCAAGCATAAAATTATCACATAAAAATCTAAATATAACATAAAAAAAAGAAATAGATATTTATTTACTGGTTGGAGACAGCAAAGGAAAAGGAGCATAGGAAGATAAAAGACAAAACAAAATAATTATAAAATAGGCATAGAATCCGCAAATTTTTATTTTGCAGGCTGTAAATGACACAAATTCTGTAATTATTGTAATGTTTGCTAATTGATTGCTCTGAATACCAAAAGCGAGTTCCAGGTACTTTAAATTGGCATAAAATATCGGTCGAGTAAGAGTCATACTGGTGCACAGCAAACAATTGTTACCATCAATAACCAAATACTTAACTGTTAACAAGGTAATTTTAATATGTTATATTCACAATTCATTTATGTATAGATGTAATTATCTATATCAGTGATTCATATATTATTTTTGTTTACACTGTCCGCGTCACGAGGACGTATGTATAGGTAAACAAACAGCCTTTGTTAGCCGGCCTTTTAATATTGGCGAGGCTAAATAGGGAGATTTCTACTGCATTATACGATATCGATTGAACCTTAATTATGGCGGAAGTTTATAGTACCGAAATACAGACAATGCGTCGTTGGCCAAGACAGAATGGTCATAGAAAATATCATATCATTCCTTAAAAAAAAATTGCTGCAGCTGCAGACTTTTCGTGGCGCGATGTTTAGTTAGTGCCTGTGTACACACGACAGCGCATCAAGTGTAACAGTTGCACTACGAAAGCCGCCTCTATTGCGAACGGAATAAGGGTGGTCTCAAGGACAAACTGTTACGCTTGATGTGCTGTCGACTGTACATGAAACTGAACCACTTCTCTTCAAATTTATAAAATAAATAAACGATATATCACTCACATCAAGACATACTGTTAACGCCGTAAAAAGTACAACGGAGTTGTATTAAAATAAAATATCAAATTGCTTGGTTAGAACGAGATAAAACTAATTATCAGATAATGTAGACTTAAGATAAAATGTAAAAACACACTAAAGCGTGCGAAACGCAAATAAGGTGAGAGTCTAAACAAACGAAGAACTTGAATGAATGGCAATGGAATCGTCGTTATCAGAAAATAATGTTCAAGGTATTTTATTACTATATTAAATAAACTCAGGAAATTAAAAGGTATTAAGAGGAAGGCTCCTTAGCAAACATGCAGGTTTGCAGGTATGAGTTGTTAAGTCACCAGAAACCTAACGGGAGTCTGGCTCACTGGTGATCACTTGAAGTCTTGAACAGCCCTGAGTAACACTGCATAGTGTTCACTAGTAGTAACCCTTACAGAATCCCTTAATAACGAGCACTATCACCAAATGTCGCCATAGAGATATACCTTTCGGTGTTTTATGGGTGTGATCCATTAACCCCTTTTCATAAGAAGATATTGTGTTGTTAGCGATTTTCCCTACAAAAATGTAGCAAGGAAAAATAAAATACGATCTATGGAGAAAATATGAAGTGGTTTGTCTATCGCGACCTTCAATCAGACATTGTCCGATCCTGAAACAACGAAAGAGCTGGGTTATGGATATGTGATATCCAGGAGGATACGAAAGGCACGTAATTTTGATCCAAAACTACAGATCACTGAGTGTGGATGACGTTGAGTGGCCTAATGGTTCATCTTTAGCTTTTAATGGGTGTTATACCTGTGGAACTCGGTGCCGTAGTGGTTTGAGCGCTCTGGTTTCGATCACGAAAACAAAGCAACTTTCGCCATGGTTGGTCCCTGGATTGGTCAATCAAATTTATGATCTTGAGCTCCTCCGTGCTTCGGAAGGCACATTAAGCCGTTGGTCCCGGTTGTTACTGCAACCGCTTTAACCCACCAACCCGCATTGGGCCAGCGTGGTGGTGTTATGGCCCAAACTCCTCATGTGTTTCTGCCATGTAGGAAGGCCTGTGCCCAGCAGTGGGACGTATATAGGCTGGTGATGGTGATGGTGGGTGTTATACACTTTCCCTTTTTAAAATTTATATTGTGATCTGCGTACCCCGTATTTCGCAAATTCCCCATAGATATTTATATTATGCTTTGTGATATTCAAGTCGGAGGTGGCGCTGGTGACAGAACGACCTGCCTCTTTATAGGATGGATGTTATTCGTAATTATAATTTGCTTGCTACCAAAAGCAAGCTAGCAAGCTTCCATAGACTGCGATCAACCCCAACCATAAAGTGAATACCCTTCAATAGCTTTTGTAGATAATTACGCTCTACACCATGACAAACAGGGGTCCCGATCAAAGATTCATCGTAATTACAATACTTACTAAATACGAACTAGAATGATGTCGCCACTTATTGAATATTTAATCCAAATACCCAACGATTACCTGTGACCTTGAGAGGGTCTTCACGTCGTTGGATTCATTAAATCGAGCCTCATTCCAGCTCTGATTGCACGGTGCATTGGTATAATTGCTTGAATTAAAATAATTGCTCTCAAAAGCTTTAGCTACAAAGGAAAGCCGCTTTTGTTCCAACTAGCTTTGTGTCTAGAATTGAATTTCCAAACAGTGGAGGTATTTATACTCAGGGTTGAATTTAAAAAAATGTTTCTGCGTCGTCGCCATATGGTTTCGCAACAGTGTTGAGGCGTATAATAGTCGGTAAGCCGCTTTGTGCCTTGTTAGAAGATTACAAACATGCGAGATACACTGTGTATGTATGCCTGACACCGTGTTTGATACTGACAATCTACGACATCTACTGTTTGTGTAGGTTGTGTGTGTGTGTTGCTAAGAAAAAATACTCAATATCGTTTTTGTCTCTACTAAACTTAGCCGTGTGAATTACATAAAAATAAACAAAAAACAAGTATATGAATTTAAATAAAGAGTATCTAAGTAAATACTAAATTTCATTCTCACACAAAGACAGTGTAGAATATTCACTACGGAAATTACGCCATGTTAATTCATTAGAACAAATGGATAAGGCTTTGATAATCTTAAAATTGTTAAAACAGGCAGAGCACAAGAAACAACCACAGCAACGAATGAAACATCAATCGTTTATCGACACTCAACACCCCACTATGAAGAGGATGAAAAGCTATTTAATTTAAACTTTATTACCATGTTGGTTAAAAGTTTAATTTGCCTCAAGTACTCGATTGTATCTGACTTTTATCCAATTTTCTAATTACTCGTCTTACACTTTCGATGACTAATTCATTTCGTAACCTTTGATTGTTACCTGCAATTTCAGAAACAGACAATTGCCGCAACCGTAAATGAAGTGAATCAGTCAATTTTATAAACTAACCAAACAGATAGGTACAAAAATGTACGTAAAATATAATTCTACCAAATTTTTGGTACTCACCATATTTCGTTTGGTTAAAAATAAAAATGAAATGTATCATGGGAAATTACAAAATAATTTTAGAATTCGAAACTTTTGATAACATCTTTAGTGTTTTAGCTATGTTAACATGGGTTTGGGCCCGCTTGTTTTACCGCTACCAAACACCTTGTATAGATAAGAGACTGAATGCATATTTGTTCTATTTGGAAAGCACCGACTTGGAGTTTTACAAACACATTCAGATTCCTCATGCGACATTTTATGTTCATAAAATATTACTTACTCTACCACGACTGCGTTCAGCTGGTAAATTGTATAAAAAGGAGAGGAGCCCGTCTGTCCTGAAGCATTGTAAACCATAACCTTACCATGGATTCTATACAGTAAACGTGGTAGTTAAGTTTGACGTACAACTCTCCAGTACAAAAATTGCTTTACCCTTTACATAAATGCAGAAGTCATTCCCCATTATAAAAAAGCCAATCAAATATCGATTTCTAGACGATCATCAGTGCAACCGGTGCAGTTGCATCACCGCTATAATCTGTGGTACGAACCGAATAATTGATGTTACGTGGCCTTAGCTTCCTTCGAGTCTCGAAGAATGCCAACGCTCGCTGGTTGCGGTCTCGCGTGCTACAACGGACTAAATACGATAGGTACGGTCGACCACAGAAGTAGCTGAACCCTTTGGTACCATGTCACAATAACTATGCGTTAATATAGTACGGTAGCAACTATTAATTGCGAGCGAAATAGTCGGTGTAATATGGTACTAAAGTGATAAGCTACTTCTGTGGTCGACTGTACTACTTGATAATTATATACTAATGTATATAGGTGCTGTTTACATGATTGTGGTCAGTATTACCTTGCGAACACGTTTTTAACTAATATATTTGATTGATCTCCAATAACAACTCCGTTTCTACTATCGATCGCCGTCTATCGCATTGTAATTCAAAGAGGTCTAAGGAGATACCATAAAAAAATATATCGGAAACCGTGATATGTAGTGAAATACAAAACCCAAAGCTAACATGCGATCGGATTGAAAACTTTTCATTTGGGCCAGTAAATAATATTCGTAAAATCAACGAAAAGCTAGGGTTTAAAATGTTAAAAGGTCCCTAACAATTATTATAATACCGCATAGATGCCGCTACTCGTCAAGCAACTGACTGGCCTCGACATACAGACTAATATGAAGTCGATCAAAGTCTAGATCATAAAAACTTTATGATCTAGCTAGACTGACTAGATAGACTACATAGTTTCTTTATGACTTCTAAGGGCCTGGCTAGACAGACCGAGAAGAGGTCTAGTCAGTTGCATGCATAATTTAAAAGTTGGTGGAAGATTACTACTAACATCCCACGAAATAACATATAAACATGTGCTCTTACCCAGATTCGAACCCGGAACCCCTGACCGAGTAGCCTGTATAGCAAGAGGCACAGACCACTCAGCGAGCCGGTCATCTTAGTAATAGTTTGCAAGATCAAAGACACTCACATAATATCTGCACTTTTCGACAACGCCAACCCTGGCGGCGAATGTCTCGTTGGTAGCCTCAATCTCCAGCACGCGGCCCTTCAAGTCCAGGTGGTTAGTCTGGACGAAGTAGATGTAGTCCACGCCAATCATCTAGATGAAGTCAAGAAATTGTAAGATTTAGAAGATTGATACTGGTTTATACGAAGTTTTAGGGTCTTCGAAGAAGATTTATCAGCTATAACCACGTTTTGCTATTGATAAATAAAAGACTTCTTTTTATACTTAAAATTTTATTTTAGCCAAAATAATTGCATTGCTTCGAAAGAAAGAAAAAGCCTCAATATTTCTAATTATTTGATTTTTAAAATAGCAATTTTCATTAAAGAACAAAAGGAACATACAATTAAATGAAATTGATTTCTGACGGTGACGCTTTGGTGGAAGTGGAAGCCCTAGTAAACAGATTAGAAGCGTAATTTAATTTAATTTGAAATATTCCTTCGCCTTCCATTCAAGTTACATTATCATTATAAAAACACATTTTACCCGGAAAATACCAAATATCAGAACCAATTTGTTTGTCGTAGAAATATTTAATTAATTTAAGAGAAATTTAACCAATTTCATATCAGAAATATTTTATATATATTCCACTCATTAGTAATTACTAATCACTGAATTAATTAACAGTTATAATTAATTTTAAGTTTGTTTTGTAACTATCTAGAAAGTATCAATAAAGCATAATGACGTGTTTGGGTTTCGTACTAAAGGAAGGTCTTCCCATTTATTCATGTTAGTAAAGAGCACGAGAGACATTGAAAACTGTACTGTTCTTCAACGAGGCCATCATGACAAAGAAAGAGGTGGCTGAGTGCTACGCTCGGAATTCGCAGCAGGGGGCCGCCTCCAGCAGCCCAGAAAGTAGCTAAGGGCGGCGAAAGGAGCAGCCGGTGCACGTATACCCACGCGATGGGTAACTCAGAAGGAGAGATGGCATTACAGCCTCCTGGTAGTGAGACTGCGTTGCAGTCGCCTGCTCTGGAGGCATTACCGTTTGCCCATAACACCATCATCTGGTAGAAAACACGGTAAATGGCAAGAGTTTTAGGGGTGCAAGTCGCTCGCTTTTTTCTCTTCTTCCCCCAAAGAAGAGGACAGCACATAAGGAGTTTCCCCTGCTCCAATAAAGAAATATATAAATCATCATTATCTCTCGCTTACTCACCATCAGCAGGTTTATTCGCCAACTTATTTTGACAGAACAGTGATGATCACTGAGTTCGTTGAAAATCCACTGCTGGTTTACTAAAACGCCATTGTGCCTTGCAAGAATGCAATGGATAGACAGTTAACTACGTAGAACCTTAGTGTGTCGAAATAAGTCAAGGAAAAATCCCGCAGTTTACCTACTCGTTTGCTATTCTTCAATGTTAAAGAGTCATTCATACTTCACTGTGTTGAAAGGTATCGGCAGGAAAATACCCATATCACTGCATAGTCTCATACCAATCCAACCAAAGAATCTAATTACGTACCGTTAATTGAGTTACTGAATTACGTATCGTTAATTATGTACCCCAAATGTCTAAAAGCTCACCAAATCAATGGTTTATAGAATTCAGCGGATCGTTCAATTCTTATGATGCGCATTTAGATTATTTTTTGGTGATTTCTTTAATTTATATCCTTTTTATAATACCTTTTTTAGGAGATAAGGAGCTTCTACGTTGAGCTGACACCGCCGGATGGTGTGCCTCTGGGAATCGTCTGAAGACCAGCTGTCCTCTGTGATGAGACACTCTATCACCACCGGGATCTGAACGCAACTAGGGAACCGCCTCTCGTATGCCTGTAAATAAAGTAATAATGTAAAATTCGTAAGACTTTAACATAAATGTGGATAAAATACTGTATGCCATGCGATGCTACCGTTGCTTTTATTTTATCTATTTCCAGATAGTATTTTCTTGTCTATATTTCCCTCCAAAATATGTGTCATGTTATGCCAGCCAGTCAGTACCTCTGTCTTTTAAGCCAGAGGTCTCGGTAGGGGCAGATCTTTATTTGGTATATTTGTAATATTTATATGTTTTTATATTATTACTTGTATTATTCTAGACAAGCTCTTAATAATGCTAAGTTCAGCCTAGAGAATAGGCGTAAGTAATTTTTTTTAAATCATTATTATTATAATAATTTGGGTCTTATGTTAATTCAACTATGTGTTCATACATTTTTATTATTCGAGACTATTCGTGTTTAGAGGCCAACTCGATGTCAACCCAGCCATAGTTCAAGCCTTTGATGTTTGCATTTATTATTCAAGTGACTTTGACGTAGCTTGATTAGGAGTATGTTAATAATAAACTAAATTGTAGCCCAATATGGTTGAACTATGGAACCTAAACTTAGGTATGCCGTTCGATTGTTAGCCAGGTTTAAGAGGTTAATAATGAGTTTTTTATGACAAGGTTATTGCTACAATAACACGCATATACATACGGCTTGCCTGGTGGTAAGCGGTTACCACCCACGCTTTCTCTAAGTCTATACAGGATAGACTTAGAGAAAGCGTTATGTTGACAATAAAGGAGACGAGCCTCCTGGCTCTATAACGCTTTCTCAATGAGCTGCTGCAATGAGTGTCCCTGCGGTAAGATCATTTTCTGCCAGGTGGAGGTGCCAGCCCAGGCAAGAGGTCAAATTCAAGAGGAGAATTAAAAATACCACTTCCTCTCATAAAACAAATCACTAAGGAAGCAGTGGCAACCTTAGTCAAGATAAAAGTCACGATTAAAGCAAGCGCAGTACACCAGTAAAGTTAATTCGTATGTATGTGCGAAAAACAAATTATATCAATGTTGACCAATTACATTTCAAAGGGTTTTCTAAACATTGGTTTAAAATTAAACTATTGTCTTGATTTAATGATATTTAATTTTCTACACCCACAAAGAAAATATTAACAACGAGACACCATTTCCAGCAAAATTTTCCGTCCGGTATCATTATTCACGTTCACGGTTGATTTGTCGTAAGACATCAAAATTGACAACGTAATATAATTGACAAATCGGCTGTAGGATAATCGAGAACGTGTGTCAGCCGATGACAAATTGACAACCTTTGATAGGTAATAATTTACAGGAGAATCATTCGGGTTGGTCTCCGAGAAACTATAGACTTAAGGTTGTGTTTTGTGACTTAATCCTTTGCGATAAAAGTCAAATTTGAAGACACTTTATAAGCATTGAATTTCTTTAGACCAGCAATTGTTACTTAGTGGAAATCTTTGACAGACATTGACAGGTAATTTGCATCAATATCGAACTAACTTAGTATTCATTCACTGATAGCAAAGGGTCACCAGTTGCCCCCTATCGACATCTAGTAAAAAAATAGGTCTTTAAATGCTAACTCTCAATGACATAGGCTTCAATGCGCCTCCTTGTTGTTAGATGAACACAAGCTTGCGTCCAGTTTGTTACTGGAAGACAGTCGCTATAACAAGCCAAGTTAAAAAGGTATGTGTCGGATTAAAACACTTTCGCACGCATCATACAAATGTAAATATTTTAAAGATTAAATAAAATGACATAGTAAGATCACGTATAAATCATTTTCACCATTTCCTTCGGTTGGCAACCCTAACCGCGACAATACTTTCAGTTTTATGGCCTATTGTTTTTTAGTCATGTATATAGAGAAGCAGAGTTGATGGCACTTCACTCCATAACAGGAGACAATGTCAAACCCATAAAGACCAATGTTTTACTACAGTTCTCATACTTTTATATTAAAAGCCAATTGGGATGTTGCCTAAGTTTGAATTTGGCGCTACTTTTCACAAATTCGGAAAAAATGCGCTACTGTTACCCATAAAAACAATAATATTGTTGAAGTTGTACTGTTATGAAAATAAAAAAATGGTAATTTTTTTTTTCAAAATTTATCAAAAATGTTAAGGATATTAGATTGCTGACATCAATTAAAACAACTATTATTATGACCAGTATTCATAAAAACATACTTATTACATAGTTATTACCAATTTTGTCAGTATGCCCATACATTTCTTAGTAATATGGGAACATGTGACGTCACCTGTTCCGTAGATTTTCTATGAAGCGTTTTTGGACGATGCGCCGCAACACATCAAACATACCACTAATGATTTTTCTCACAGATCTTAGACATACTATTTCTTTTGCAATATTTCTTTATGAGTTATAAAGTTCTTATTTATGAAATAAAAAAAAGTTGTCAACTACCCTATTGTCGTATTGCTGATTTCTCGAACTATCTCTTTTTGATTTAGGGGCTCACAAAATAAAATAATAACTCTTATCTTTATATTGACGACCGGCTGGCCGAGTGGTCTATACCCCGTGCTATACAGGCTACTCGGTCAAGAGGTCCCGGGTTCGAATCCCGGTAGGAGCAAATGTGTGTATGATGAGTACGAGCATTTGTTTACGAGTCATGGATGTTTATTATGTTTATTTAGTATATTTCTAATATTTATATACATTTTATTATCAATATTTCTCCGTTATCTACTATCCATAACACAAGCTCTTAATGATGCTTACTTTGGGCTAGATAATAGTTGTGAGTTTGTCAACTGTCTGGTGTATAAAATTACAACCAGACAGTTGACAAAGCTGTGAATACCTGACAGTGTTGGTATTCCATTCACTGGTAGTTCTCAGTTTTGCTGCATTGACACGCGACATGACGACAATGTCTCCCGACAAACCGTGAATGCTGAAAACAGCAACGGGAGCTGTATTGTGTCGCCTGTATTGTTGCCGGCAACAATAACCTGTTTTATTTCTATTTGAGCGTTGTGTATTTGACGAAGAGTGAATTCTGATTAACATTCATGAAATTGAAGTAATCACGTACATTTTATGTCAGTAGCTTACAAGCTACAAAACGCTTGACGATTTTACTAAATAATTCAATAATAATTCACGAAACCTAACGTTAAAAATATAAAATTGAATATTTTAAGTAAGCCCCGGACTCATTTATCATCTATCTAACACCATCTCATTGAATTTGAGAATATTCTTATGATCCCAAACACGCTATATCTGCTGTAAGTTTCTGAAGACCATCAAAAAGTATGCGGGATGCTTAACCCGCAGCCTTTTTGATGGTATTGGTATAGGATCAGCTCGATTAGTATGTCATGGGAAAGTCACCGAAGTGACAGCACACTAAATTTTAAATTAATCGGATCTGTGAAAGTTAGTAAAACCCTTTTGTCATGTAGAAAATGAGCTTATAGTCATGAAACGCCTGAACTAATGATCATAAATAAGAACCACCCTAATCACGTCAGCTTTCAAACAAACAGCGTTTAGAAGCTACGATGCCACAGACAGACACACAGATCAAAAAGACACTTCAACCTTATAACACCCCTCTTTTTTCGTCGAGGGTTAAAAACTACTTATTGAATGATGGATGATTCTTACGAATAGTTTAGTATATTCTTCGTTGAAATTTTTGAAAATGTCTTTGAAGTTTGAATTACTTAACAATTGAATAAGTTCAAAGCACTTCACGTGTGAACAAATGCATATTCATAATCAACCGGACAGATACAGAATAAACCAGTTATTCATATCAATAAACATTTTGCTTTGTCCATCACGCATTAGGTACGATGAGTAGATTAATATTTATTGAGATCCGATCACTCAAATCGAAACCGGCGACTACGTTTAGCGGCCTTCAGTCGGCGGCCGACGGATATGAAATCGGCAAGTTACGAAATATACTCGGCGTTAAAACTAGCTTCTCTTAGGTAGAATTTATTTATATTCCGCAAAACTAGGATTGCCTACCTATCCTACTGTATTTTACTCGATTTATGCGTCATATTAATTTTCACGTTAATATTATTATTCACCAAGTGTAAAACTTCAAAAGAAACATAAATGTCGGGAATTACAATTTTGGTTGTTTTAGGAAGTTAATTTTATAAGTTGTCCTGTTGACACTGTAGACGTTATCGCACAGTTGTCCATAAGAACCAACAGGATATTTACATTCAATCATTCAACTCAGTGCACAGCCATTTGCTGAGCATAAACCTTTATTTTTTCGAACCATCAATCAGTTTTCTCCGTTCGATTTATAGCAAATCCTTCGACATTGAAATGACGTCTGGAAACTTTACTAATATTATGGAAATTTCTACCTGTAAAACTTGTCAGGAATGTTCGCAATTTTCTTTTTCTTCTGCACAGGTATCTTTCGAACTTTATAAGTGTTTTTCCTTCTTCGTTAAATACATACATAAAATCTCAATATCTCAAATGGTGTTTCCATTTGACTAATATCTCAAATGGAATGCTTTAGTCCCTTCATTTTAATACCGGGAAACGGTGCATTTATGATGAACATGACCAATTACTTTCGAGTCATGTTTGTCTATTTAATCTAGTTATCTACATAATGTATTTTTAATATTATTATATTATATATTATCTGCAAATTATCTGTTCAACCGTTATCTAATAGAAACATTATAGTTGCATAAATTCTAGCGCAAGATAAAATAATGGGAAATGCAATAGAAACACTATCGATTTCCAATAGCTAGCTGTGTTCTGCGTAAATGGTCCTACTAATCGTAATGACCTGGTGGGATTAGCGTGATCGTCGAAGCCGACCTATGCTATAATTAGATGATGATTAGCCAAATTCGCCCATGGAATACCAAGGCTTCGTAGTAATTGTCATTCGCATTTTCATTCAATGAAGTTTCATTATCAACGAAAGCCTATTCAGCAGGGCATTAAAAGCTTTGCTTATAATTAGGTCACGGTCAAAATTCCTGTCATGTATATAGATAAAATATTATATTACGTTCTATAATCTATAAAGAATACCCATATTTGAAACTTTGATAATATCTAACTAGTTCTCAAAGATTAGAATACGGAAACCAAAGCGACTTATTCATTTTCAATTATTTTTAACTCGTATAGAAAGTCATTGATGTATAATACCTACCTACGGAGCGGAGGTACTAGTAACAATTTTCCAATATTTCCTTACTATAGGTATACCGCTTAGGAGATAAGCGCATAAATAATTGCATTGCAATAACCGATGGTCCGATTCCAGCCTTGACCATATAAGTTTTTCAGCTTTTTCTTTCTTTATTTGTAATTATTACAATACATACTTATTATGCCTTGGAAGTTTGACAGTTCGCTAAGTGTCGAGTTTTAGTTGCCTTTGATCGGTTTGATGAAATGTTTAGTGTAATAAGTATAAAATAGATTCATTTTAATTTTATACGCATAAGACGTTATACAAAAACTATGACAGAAAATGAGAATCATTTTGACTATGACTATATGTATGTTTCTAAGCGACTACCATTACAAAACAAGTCAAGAAAACCATACAGCTACGTTTTAAAAGATACGGATCTTTTCCAACCGCCAACATAGGATTTTTTTTTTTCATAGAACTAGATGACAAACAAGCTGACGGGCCACCTGATGTTAAGCGGTTACCGCCGCCTATAGACACCTGCGATAACAAGGGAAAATTACTTGATATTGCAGGTGCGTTGTCATCCTGAGGCCTAAGATGAAATGCCGTCCATGCCCAGTAATTACACTGGCTACCTTTCCCTTCAATCCGAAACACAGCGAACTGTTTCACGGCTGAAATAAGCAAGGCGGTGCCGGTGGTACCTACCAAAAATGGTACATACTGCATATACATATAAGTATGTTATATCTAGGGCGAAACAAGGCGAAATATGTTACTGGGTGTAGGTACGTACTATAAACGCGAGGGACTTGTATTATTCAACTTTATCGTTAAACACAAACAGTTGGAGGAAAACTCGCGCAATACAAACATCAACACAATCGCCAAATTGTTATAACGTACAACATAAGGTCGGTCGTCTGTCGTGTAACGATAATGAATATTAAAATTTGCATGCTGTTCACCATTGCTGCCGAGTACATTTATGTTTAGAGCAGAAGTTGCAGCAGATCCTACTCAGTTCACGAACCATTGCTAAAATTTAGTTCGACTGTGATGTGGTTCATGAGTGAGTTGGACAAGAATATAGATCCAGTGATTCTAATCCCTCAATTCTCAATTCTTTAGCAGATGCTCTCTCTTCAATCTATGTGTAATTCTTTAAGTAACTTAAAAACTTTTAATATTATTTTTAAATTAAAAAAATAATTAAAACTTACCTTTTTAAATTTGGCGGAGGCACTGTCATATATAAAGCTTTTATGTGTTGTATAGGTATGACCTTGGTTTTTGTTACCTTAGCAAAAAATAAAAGAAATTGACACAACGACGTCGACAAATTTGTCTCCTCCTAATCATTAAGAATCCAAGTTTGCTTTACATTAGAAACAAAGTAGCCTATAGATATCAGTATTTCATTCTATACTAGCTGCCCTCAAAAACGTCGTTTTGCCATAAAAAAAATTGTCCAAAAAAAAAAAATAGATAGTAGCCGATTCTCAGACCTACTGAATATACATATAAAATTTCATGAAAATCGGTCAAGCCGTTTCGGAGGAGTATTATAACTAAATTTGTGATACGATAATTTTTTATATTAGATTAGGTATCTTAAATAAATCTCAAAATACCTACCAGTTGCCTAAAAAAGCTATTAGATTATAAAAACATTTTTCATTAACTTATTTTTAGCTCGACAGCGCCGGCGTTCTTCGAAGTATTAAGGTGGTTTTCCACCAGAGGAACGAGACGCGCGATAATATCGCGATAAGTGTGTTACTGTTGCAGAGTTAATTTATACTCTATATCGGAAGCAACACGGTTCATTTTTACACAAACAAATATTTCAAATCACGCCTCGCACATCCTCGTCAATCCTATTTCCACCAAAGATGCGCGAGGCGAGAATTGAAATATTTGTTTGTGTAAAAATGAACCGTATTGCTTCCGACATACAGTATAAATTAACTCTGCAACAAATTTCAATTATCGTCTCGCGTCGTCTCGTCTCGCCCCTCTGCTGGAAAATCGCCTAGGGTTCGAAATCATATCAAAGTACACATTTAAATTTATACTCTATATCGGAAGCAATATGGTTAATTTTTAACCGACTTCAAAAACGAGCAGGTTCTTAATTCGGCCGGTATGTTTTTTTTTCTATGTATGTACACCGATTACGCCGAGATTATTGATCCGATTTACGTGATTTTTTTTTCGATGCGGAATAGCTGCCATTTGGTCCCATAAAATTTTTTTCTAAAACAGTTGGGTACTTTGGTTTTAAATAAAAAAAAACTGAAATTATTAAATCGTCTACATATGCGGAATTGCGAATTTTTGCTTTTCCAATGATCAGTCATTGGTCACCCATCTTGCTTCGACCGTAGAAAGTTATCACTAAAAATTGTAAAAAAAAAATTTAAACAAAAATTAAAACCGACTTCAAAAAACTGAAAAGGATAAAATAATTAAATTTAAGTAGGTATTCATCCCCTAGAAACATATTTTTGGAGTTGGTGCTAAGTGGTTTCCAAAAACAATATAAAGGGAAGCACCGACTCCAAAAGTTTCGTTTCTAGGGGATGAATACCTACTTAAAATTAATTATTTTATCCTTTTCAGTTTTTTAAGTCGGTTTTAATTTTTGTTTAAATTTTTTTTACACAAACAAATATTTCAATTCGCGCCTCGCACATTCTCGTCAATCCTGACTATTTCCACCGAAGATGCGCGAGGCGAGGATTGAAAATTTGCCATACAAATTTTAAATCTCGTCTCGCTCCTCTGGTGGAAAACCACCTTTACGCGAATAATATCAATTATGAAAGTTTAATTTTATAAATCTCCCTTTAGTCCAATTAAGCTTAGATACTTTGTTATCCTCCTCATAATTTTAGGGAGGCTATTGGACTTTTCCGTCTTATTACGTGGTTTGAATTAAAGTTACACCACAGAATACAACACCAGCTGAGCGACCGCGTAACTGCATTGCTTTAAATATTGCTATGGTTTATGACGTCACATTGTCATTATGGTTTTCTCATTTTTGTTAGTAAAGGCAGAAAGAGACGGCATCGGGGTCAAACACGCTCTAACTTTAAAGTCTTTAGACCACGTTCTTAAGGTTAGTGTTAGGTTTATAGTTTGATCTGATTCGGCTAGAATCTTGAAAAAAAAATCTTGAAAGTTTATAATATATCAAAAAAATAATTTTGATCAGCAGGTGATGGCACGAGTACCCTACGAACCAAATGGATTTAAATATGGTATCGACAGTACAGATACTAAATAATTGTTTGTTTTTGTAAAATATAACGTTTGATTACAATAAGGTATTCCTTTTTCAGACTTGCCTTCGATATTCTGAAAGGTTATTGTGGTGAAAGAATGTACAGCTGTACCTCGACTCGGTAAATTTTTTTAAATTCTTCACGGAGTACCTCTTGGCCTTCATATTACTTGATGTTAAGTGATGATGGCCGACGATGGAAGCGAGCTACACCCGGATTCCTCAACCATGATGGATGCGCTTCGCGGTTCATGTCAGTGAATGCCGGTGTACCACAAGGCTCTGTTATATCCCCTACACTCTTTCTTCTTCATATCAATGATTTGCTTCCGTTAGGAAACATTCATTGCTATGCGGATGACAGTACAGTGCATGGGGGATATTTCGGTCGCCCAGGAGCTGGGCGCGCTGAAACCGGGAGAGAGAGAGAAAATCTTACCATTGAGCTTAACAGGGTGTTGAACCTTATATCGGAATGGGGATCTAACAATCTTGTTCAGTTCAATGCTAAGAAGACACAGGTATGCGCGTTCACAGCCAAAATCTCGCCGTTCCTTCCTCTTCCCTCTCTTCAGGGCACCACTCTTTCGGCACAGGGCTCCTTACACCTGCTCGGCATGGAGATATGTTGGGATCTGAATTCTAGGAACTACATCGAAACCGTGATCAAAACAGCCTCACGGAAGCTCGGTGTCCTGAACAAGGTGCGTCGATTTTTCACGCCTGACCAATTATGCCTGCTTTACAAAACTCAGGTCCGGTCTTGCGTTGAATATTGCTCGCACTTGTGGGATGGCTCCGCCAAGTACCTACTCGATGCGCTGGACAGATTGCAGCGTCGTGCTGTCCGTATCGTTGGCGATGTAGAGGTCACGAACTACCTCGAGCCTCTGCAATTGCGGCGAGACATTGCGTCGCTTAGCGCCTTCTATCGGCTATATCACGGAGAGTGCTCTGAAGAGCTTTTTGACCTTATCCCACCTTCTCCCTTCCTACTCAGGACCACGCGTGCTGGTCTTCGGAGTCATCAATTTACCGTCTCCACCTCAACATCACGCACAAAGAAATTTAGTACCTCGTTTCTTTGTCGTACTTCCAGAACTTGGAATTCTTTGCCAGCACATGTGTTCCCTCCTTCCTATAACATGGGTTCCTTCAAAAGAGGCGTGAAAAAGCATTTTTCAGGCCGGCAAGGTGGAGGCGGCTAGAGCAGTGTCTAAACTGCACTAGCTGTCTTCGCATATGGACTTTTCTTACCGCTTCACATCAGGTGGTGTTGAGTCATTTGTCGTGCTTTGTATAAATAAAAAAAAAATAATAATAAAAAATAAAAAACCACAGAGGAACTGGCTATCTTACTTCTAACTAGCGGGAACACAACAACGCTGTTAATTATTGTTATGGCAGGCGGATTACAAAAAGCCCTACACTAACCAAAAACAGAGCAGAATATTTCTGCCCACACGGGGAATAGAATATTGAATTCCAGATTTCATAGATCTGAGGCAAGTGGTATCAACCGCTAGACCACAGAGACGGCTAAAATCTAAATTAAACATAAAGGTCCATATTCATAAACGCTCAATAAACCTATTTCAGATCAAACACTGCTTTAATATGTTTTTAACCGACTTCAAAAACGAGGAGGTTCTCAATTCGGCCGGTATGACCGATTACGCCGAGATTAATGATTCGATTTACTTGATTCTTTTTTTGTTCGATGCGGAATAGCTGCCATTTGGTCCCATAAAAATTTTTTCAAAAACATTTGGGTACTTTGGTTTTAAATTTAAAAAAACTGAAATTATGAAATCGTCTACATAAACGAAATTGCGAATTTTCGCTTTTCCAATGACTTTTTAGTGAAACGATACGATAGTAGGAAACAATATAAGTTGACGGTCACCCATCTAGCTTCGACCGTAGAAAATTATCACTAAAAATTGTGAAAAAAAAATTTAAAACAAAAATTAAAACCGACTTCAAAAAACTGAAAAGGATGAAATAATTAAATTGAAGTAGGTAGCTAGAAACATATTTTTGGAGTTGGTGTTAAGTGGTTTCCAAAAACAATAGAAAGTAAAGCACCGACTCCAAAAATATGTTTCTAGGGGATGAATACCTACTTAAATTTAATTATTTCATCCTTTTCAGTTTTTTGAAGTCGGTTTTAATTTTTGTTTAAAATTTTATCTTATTTCTTTCTCATATGAGTCAGAGAAACAAAATACTTTATTAGCCTGATATAACTTCACTTGTTTTTTATGAATATGGGGGAAAATCGCTATAAGTACAAAATCAGAAGTTTTGTTTGCAAGAGGCTAATTTAACCACGTAGAACTTTTAAGTATAAATGTTATTATTAACAATGTTATTATTAAGAACAGGCTATTAAGAATAAGATTTATGAAGATCTAAAGTTTCTTATTCCGCTATAATGTTGGCTAGAAACTGTGCCAGTCTACGAGGCAAGTAGTGCGTCAAACAGTCAATAGCCAAACAATAGAATCGATCATTGGGGCTGGTGGCATTACAATTGTTAATAAAAGAACATCATTTGATGGGAATTAGCTTAATGTGAACTAATTACGCGATAAAGGACTGTCTCGGAAACAATGAGGAGGGAGAAAGACGACAACTGTTTCTGCAGTTGTTAAGGAAGAGAATGTATGACACTTGTTTTAATAATGAGCTAGTATTTAAACTAGTCATAAAAACAACAACACCTGGCACTCCCGGGTCAGCAAGATGACCCAAGGCCAAAGCTGAAGCCAAGGTTTCAAGTTGTACCGTCGAAATTATATTTCCTTGTTGTATCATAAGGCAATGTAAATCTCATCAAACCTAATCAGTTACGTAAATTGTTTTTTTTTAAAAAGAACATCAAGTTTCTAATCGATTAACATAAGAAACGCGGTAATATAAATGTTCAATTTCCGATAGCATTTTGGGCTGTGACTATATTTTCTGATACAAATATCCATCCGTATGTAAGAGTTCCGGGAGCCGGGATACAATTCAAATTCCATTCCCCCTTATTTCTAGACGTGGACTACAGTGAGACCTGGTTTAAGTCTGATGTTGTCTCTGTCATTCTTTTAACAAATAAAAGAGACAGCATCAGTTCTAAGCCAGGTCTTACTTTTCTCCGCGTTTCATAATAAGGGGGATTGTGTCTGGAATGCTTGGCTCAACAAGTTGAAAAGTTTAGTACGGTAGTTTTCAATTGTGATTTGTCTATTACTAGGATCATTGCATAGGTACTGTTGATTGTTACAGAGTCGTACGCTTCGTCTGCTTGTATGCTTTTATTATTCAGTAGTCTATAAATTCAGTTGGAATCCTTGTTTATGATTGCGTATTAAAGGCGCTTTCATTATAATGTAGTCATCTTTATAAGCTTGCATACGTCTTACTGCTGGGCACAGGCCTTTATATATGGGAGAAACACATAAGGAGTTTTAGGCCATAACACCATCACTATAATTAACAAATGTACTGGTTATCAAACCTGTTCTAGACCATTAAATATTTGTAAAATAACTATTAACTATCTAAGTATCCACTATCCGTTTCAATTCCGTGTAATTATTAAAGTCAGATAAACTTTAAGTGCGATAACCCTGCTCCCTGCTCGTGCGCATCATGTCATATCACGCGGATAATACAACAGGGTCAAATAGCTATTTGCGGAAAAAGGTTGTCAATGAATTCTTTATAGTACTTACTATTTGTTCCTTGAATTCATTGTGTGTTTATTTGGGCATATTAACTAAACCTAGTAATTGAGTGTCAAGAGTTTGTCCATACAAAGGCACAATAGTTAACATTCATAGTTATTAACTTATCAGTAACATCATTAGTGGTTAGTGAGTGTCTGGTTTCTCGAACTCCTTAATGTACTTACGTTCAGCTGTCCTATTCACTATCGCAAAGTGTCAACCGTTTAAGTAAGTACATCAAAAGCCCTACTTAAATGTGGATCGAAATAGATTCCACTTAGATCTAAATACCAAGGATTAATTAAATTAATGCGCAATCAAAACCTACGAATGTAAGCAAACAGGACTGAATCTCTTTATCTGCAAACAGATTAATCACCCGTGTTCGTGATTGAAACATAATAAATATAAGTAGGTGTAATCACAAACTACTGAAGCGGTAACATCGTTATGGTTGACATTGTCAGTTGACAACGATTACTACGAGTGTGAGATATTTACCTGGTATTTATAAATTCTGCAGCGGAAAGGTAGTGAGTGATAAACTTCATTTGAATTTTTATGACCACGAACTATTGCTACCAACAAAAGGATTCCAATGTGAAACGTTTCCCCTATATACAATTTTTTCTTTGATTAACGTTCGACAAATCCATTCTACTATAACAAACACCAAAATATCGGACTCTGCTTGTTCATAAAACAATAACATGAACCTATTAGTAACAGCATTATTTACATTGAATTATTTCAAATGGTATTAGAAGATTTTGCTCTGGATTAACCGGCGAAGCGTTTCACACCGAAAGGATTCTACACAAGAGCAACTTTCGATTCACGTTTTTAGATTCACGTCACGCGCAGTGTCTACTACACTTACCATTATATCCGATGCGGCACGTTAAACAGTTTTAAAATTACGTCTCTCAAAATATTAAAGCAACCAGACGAATCTAAACAGACAGAATATTTATGAAATTTAAAATCTTAAAAATAAAATGCATTATGTAAATACGATGCGAACGCGATGCCGTAAATAGACTAAAATTATGCGATCAAGCAGAAACCTGCAGCATCTAATGTAAAACCTGACTTTTAAAACAATTGAAGGGAAGGCATCCATTCGGATTGAAGGGAAAGGTAGCCTGTTTAATTACTGGGCATGGACGGCATTTAATCTTAGGCACCAGGATGACAACGCACCTGCAATATCAAGTGATTTCTCCTTGTTATTGCAGGTGTCTATAGGCGGCGGTAACCGCTTACCATCAGGTGGGCCGTCAGCTTGTTTGTCGTCTAGTTGTATAAAAAAAAAAAATATGAACAAAAGTATTATTATGAAATTGTAAAGAACATCAATGACATTAGACACCATAACTAATAAATATTTGCTAAGTCATAGTAATGTCAGGAAAAATACTTTGCGAATAACCAGAATGGATATTTACTCACAATAGTTATAAACAAAGGCACACAAGAGTTCAATGATAAGCCAAGGAATGCGACATTTGAACCGTTTATCAAAACTCGTGCTAATTTATTGGTATCTGTGTTAAGACTCAAACCTCTATGCTTCTGCCTATCGGCTTCTAGATATCATCAATGGATAAGACTGTTGGCTGCTGGCTGACTCGTAACTCGCGATGGCCTTTACAGCGTCATAAAAGGAAGCTGACTATAAAAACAAAGTTTATCACAGAAAAAGAATAACTAGCTCTTAAGATACCAGCCAATATCTCAAAATTTTAATAATTTCCAAGGCCTGAAATGAAATGAAAATGTTAACAAAAATCCTCGCTAGGTATTTTAGCCAAAATAACATAACGTGGTTATGAAGATTCTCAAAATATATTTGAAGATATGAAAGGTAAATCCAACAACATTTCTCCGTATTGTCAAAGAATAGTTAATTAAGACTAAGAACAACAGTCTGAATTTTAGATAAGAACGATGCTTTTACTTACTTACTCAAAAAAATATCATCGAATATCAATGGATGAAAATAAAAGTTCATTGATAAGGACTTCAAATTTAGACTATAAACTTAAAAAGAACGAATACATAAAATATGTTATACTTCTCTACCTACCTCTTTGAATCAAAAATTTATATAATAATCGCATGTCGTTGTAACCTGTATATAATTAAGTCTGCACTTAGTTAATACTTAATAATTTTATGACAAATAACAGTTTGAATAAGTTTTGTGAGTCTCGAAATCTTATTTAAATTTAAAAATAATGAAGTTTCAGGTCATCATTATACTAAATACTGAACATAAACAACAGCTGTCCATAATTTAACACAACTTAACAGAGAACGAGACCTCTCATAATCGACATTAGATACAGAAGCGTGAGAATTATCAAAGTAATGAGAACCTCATCACTGTTCACGCAAACAATAAATAGCTAATAAGGCTTCATATAGTAATAAGCAAGGTAAACCTGAAGCCTTACACGAGCTAATCCCTAAAGCTGCTGAAGGAAAGGACGTCATTTTAACACGTCATTACGTTAAGAATGCTATAAATAAAGTAGCAATTACCACTAATCGATATAATGGAAGAAGTAAACATCTAGAATCTTCTTCATTCACAATAACTTGTATTCAACCTAAGGGACTGCAATTGGTTGTCTTGTCAATGTTTCACAAAAAAACAATAACTACAGCGAGATGATAATATTTTAGTAGGTGTTATATTTAGTAGTGGTAATATGTTAGTTCTTAATTGTTGATTTTAACATTATTATAAATGTTTGAAAAATTACTTTGTAATTAAAATAATATAAAACTAGAAAAATTTCACGTCCTGAGGCGGGAATCGAACCCACGACCTTTCGCAATCCGGGCGACTGCTCTGACCACTGAGCCACCCAGGACTTGGGATATCCCTGTGAAATTCTTCTAGTCTATCTGTATACTTGTTGTTGTTGTTGTTGTAATACTTGTTTTCGGATGTTGAAATAGAATATTTCGACATTGTAGGGTGGACGTTAGCTCATAAACGTAAATACAGATAGACTAGAAGAATTTCACAGGGATATCCCAAGTCCTGGGTGGCTCAGTGGTCAGAGCAGTCGCCCGGATTGCGAAAGGTCGTGGGTTCGATTCCCGCCTCAGGACGTGAAATTTTTCTAGTTTTATATTATTTTAATTACAAAAATTAGTTATTTAACTAACCCAGGTCTGTATGTAACTGTCGGTCGGTAAACATCTCTGAGATAGTAAAATTGTGATGTGCCAACAAATTCAACGTAAGTAAAGTAATGTGTAATGAATGATGTGTCGGCAATGGTGACAATGACAAGTGCCGTTGGTTGGCTATATCTCGCTTCCTTTATAGATAACGACGAAAATAATTATCTTGCTGAATTAAAAGAGTAAAAAATGTTGCCTACGCTACACCCAAAGGAGTTAAACAGCTCACAATTAATTCATACGCCGAAAGACATGAACGATGTTGATATTTATTCAATGTCCAATAAAAATTCATGGCGTTCCGTTTCGCTATCAGAACTACTGCGTTTGGTACAGCGACACTAATTGGCAAAAGTGGAGCGTCGGTAGGAAATTAGTAATTAGTGACCAGGCTTGGACCGGGGAATGTTCTCAGACTTCGAAACTTTCCAACAGGGAAAAGTAAGTTAAACGAAGACTGAACAACTAAAAAGGTATCAGACAACAGTCTAAATAGAAATAAGGTGGAAACAAACAATACCTAACTTATTCTGGACAAGCATTTAAAACAAAGTGAAAAATAACTGGAAATCTAAATAAAATATCAACTACTTAAAACTTTAAAACCAACTAAAGCGGATTCTTCAAAAGACGATTTCTCAATGCTTTGATAACTTTTATCCTAGGAATGACTTTTAGAATGAGCTAGTTTACAATAGAAAAAAAGTCAAAACCGCAAAATAATTCGCTGTATTAATAATATCCTTAAATCTACATAACTGAACTGAATTACAATTTAACGTTGACAATTTCAATAAAAGACAGTATTTGATTAGAAACCAATAGAATATTCTTCTATGTTCTTCTCTACAAATGTCGTATAACTTAAATAGATAAATAAACTACATTATGTTTTCCAGATGTCAGAAGAAAATATTGCCATAAAGAAAATCGTATGGTACCAGCTGTTGACAATATCAAAGAAATAGGAAAGTGCCAGATACATTAAGTCGCACATTAAGCGTAAAATATCACTTCGATATGAACTCTTATTACAGAGGGCTAAGGAACACACTTCTTAGAGAATCAACATTGAATACCATAGGGATTAGGGACACAGATCACTTATAGGTAAAATTCATATTGTTCTGAAATAGACATCTTTCTAATGTGTAATTAAAGTTCATTTTACCGTGATTGTTAGACACATGTGACATTTATGTCATGATAATAAAGCTTAGTAATATCCGGTCTTTTCATTGACTGCTATAAGCGTTTTGCTCTAAACTTAGAGCGATACGGCAACACCCCCTTTTGCAAAATAAATAGAAATACAAAAGGAGTGTTGCCGTATCGCACTTATGTGCTTAGAGAGATGAAATTTAAGATGCTTTGAATTTGAAAGAAAAATCAAGCAAGATTAGCTTTGTTTAAAACTAATAGTGACATTGTTAGCGTGTTAAAAACAACTATAAGTACAGTCAAAATCAAAAGTAATTGATCAGTTTTATAGGTCAGACGTAAACAGTATTTCTTGTATGTCAGTATGGCCGTACGTAATACAGGCTGGATTAATCTGATACTGTTTGTATTTTGTTTTGTTATCTTTTCTATTGTGCTTTTGCTCTGACAATAAATGTCTTATAGTAAAACCACCTATTATTTCTCTGCCTATTAAATAATACGGTTTGGCAACTCCCATCAATTAATAGCCATAACCATGAATTCTCAAATGTCATCAGTATTCACTTTACTTCTGCAGTTCTATAGTCTGTGTATAAATAATTTGCTATCTGCAGGATGAAATATCGAAACAACAATTTTCCTCGACACCGAAACTAACATGACGTACCTAATCTCATTGTAAACGAGGATAACATTTGACTTTGACGATTGAATCGGAATCTAACAGCTAATACGAAGGCCAAACTGAAATTTCTCAGGAAATCAAAAACTTAGCAAATCAGCAACTAACAAGTTATTAGTTCTATTATATCATGATAATAAAGCTTAGTAATATCCTTATATTATATCTTTTCAAAACAGTGTCCATTCACATCAATACATCGCTGCATCCGATGGAACTACTGAGATAATCACTTTGCTCAGTCGTCCTTCGACTGCGACGACCTTTTGAAACGCACCCGCTGCTTCCTCGGCGTCCGTAAAAACTTTTCCTCGAATTGTTCTTTATTTTCGGGAATAAATAAAAGGCGGTGCGAGGTCGGGACGAACGATACAAAGCTATGATCTGAGATACGAAGCGTTGTCCTGGTGAAGGAGGATCCCACTGCAAGGTCGTTTCTCCAGAACTTTTTCCAAGATAAGTGGCAAACAATTGTTAGTGTACCACTCTGCAGTAACTGTTTTTTGATCCTCTAAAATCTAATACAATTGTCGCGTAATGACCTGTCCTTCCGAAGAAAGAGGCCATCATCTTTATTCTCACGCTTCATCCTCTCTTCACTTTAATTGGCAACTCCTCGGAAGGCAACACCCAATGATCAGACTCTCTTTTGGTTTCGAGATCATGAACGTATGTGGAACACATCATTTGAATCACCTTCGTTTAATCTTTAAACCAATTTACGGCACCCATTTTTTTTAGTTTTTGGGCCTCGGAATTGTGAGGTATCCACCGGGGACAAAAATTCCTGACCGGTAACTGTTCATGGAGCATTTTGTGCACCTGACTCATATCGATGCCTAAGCTTGTCCAAATTGCTGATTTTTTTACACTTTTGTCAGTCTCTATCATATTCCCTAAAATACTGATGTTATCTTCAGTAGAAGGCCGTCACAGATCATCGGTAAGATTAGAGCGACCACGTTTAAACTCATTAAATCAGTATAAACAATGGCACATGTATGGTGGCACGAGATGGGGCTTCATCATGAAAGGCCAATCGAAGTCTATCATAACTTTCTTGTTGACTTATGTGACATCGAAAGTCATAAAAAATCATTGCACGACAATTTTCTCGCGTTAAATTCATGCTGACGTGACTCAGACAATTTTTAATTTGCCACCATATCTTAAAGCAAATGACAAATGGATGTAATACATACTCAATAATATTTGCGAAGAGTTCCATTTTCAAAATTTAAACTTATTTTTTTATTGTATTGTTTACAAATAATCAGTTCTAAAAACTTTCAGTGTCGCCCACATATAGGTATTTTTTGTTACATGGAACAATTTAACGTAATTTCCGAAGCACGGAGGAGCTCTAGATTACAAATTTAAATTGATCCTAGAGATCAACCACAGCGAAAGTGCCTTATCACTCCAGGGATTTCCTGAAGAGATTTAATATGGTATTATTAAGGTGGTTTTCCACCAGAGGGGCGAGACGAGACGAGACGAGACGAGATTTAAAATTTGTATGGCAAAATTTCAATCCTCGCCTCGCGCATCTTTAGTGGAAATATTCAGGATTGACGAGGATGTGCGAGGCGTGAATTGTAATATTTGTTTGTGTAAAAATGTACCATATTGCTTCCGATGTAGAGTATAAATTTAAATGTGTTTGATATGATTTGAACCCTAGGCGATTTTCCACCAGAGGGGCGAGACGGGACGACGCGAGACGATAATTGAAATTTGTTGCAGAGTTGATTTATACTGTATATCGGAAGCTCGCGCATCTTTGGTGGAAATAGTAAGGATTGACGAGGATGTGCGAGGCGTGAAATGAAATATTTGTTTGTGTAAAAATGAACCGTATTGCTTCCGATATAGAGTATAAATAACCTCTGCAACAGAAACACGCTTATCGCGATAGGTTTATTGTCGTGCTTCATCACCTCGCGCGAGCTCGCGCTAGCTCGCAAGGGCAATTTTTAGTCTCGCCTCGCCTCGTCTCGCCCCTCTGGTGGAAAACCACCTTTAGGCGACTTCCTTACATTTTTTAACCACCGACGAAAAAAGAGGGGTATAAGTTTCACGTGTCTGTCTGTGTATCTGTGTGTCTATCTGTGACATCGTAGCTCTTAAACGAATGGACCGATTTTGATTCGGTTTTTTTTTTGTTTGAAAGACGACGTGACTAGGATGGTTCTTAGCTATAATTTATGAAGATCAGTTCAGCCGTTTGATGACTATCAGCTCATTTTTTACATGATAAAAGGGTTTTACTAACTTTCACAGATCCGATTGATTTGTTTGGTGTACTGTCACTTCAGTGACATTGCCATGACGTACTAACCATGAGCTGATCCTATACCGTCAAAAAGTCTGCAGGATGCTTAATTCTTCAGAAACGTACAGCAGATATAGCGTGTTTGGTCTCTTATGAATAATCTCAATGAGATGGTGTTAGATACATGATTAATGAGGCCGGAGATTATTAAAAATTGACAATTTTATATTTTTCCGTAAAAAGTCCTACTAAGCTCTCTTAACATATCTTCAACGGTGATGGCCTGGTTTCACAGTTATCTTCGTGGTCGCAGGCAACGGATTCGCGTTGATGAATATCTGTCATCCTGGTGCGAAATTTCATCTGGCGTCCCACAGGGTGGCGTTTTGTCTCCTCTCCTCTTTGCTATTTTTATTAATTCTATAACTGATCATCTTACTTCTTCCTACCACCTATATGCAGATGACCTACAGCTCTACTGCCAGGGTACCGTTGAGGAATTGCCGTTGACCATAGCTACATTGAACCGTAACTTAGCCTGCATCTCAACCTGGAGTAAGTCCTATGGATTATGTGTCAATCCCTCTAAAACACAGACTATCATAATTGGTAGTCCTTACCATGTAACAAGGATTGACTGGCGGTCATTGCCACAAGTCATGTTTGATGGTGTTCACGTACCGTACAGTGTCACGGTTAAAAACCTAGGCGTTTATATTGATCGCACTTTATCGTGGACGTCTCATATAAATCAGGTGAGCAGGAGAATGTTTGCTGCCGTGGGTTTGATTAGGAGATATTTTTTGCCCATTCCCACCAGGATTGCACTTGCACAAGCTCTCCTCTTTCCCATTCTAGATTATGCAGATTGCTCTTACTGTGACCTCTCTGAACATCTTCTTGACAAGCTGGAGCGACTTCAAAATCTGTGCATAAGATTTATATATGGCCTGCGCAAGTATGACCATGTGTCGGAATATCGCTCTCAACTCCATTGGCTCAGTATTCGACAGCGCCGTGATGCACATATCCTTTCCCTCCTTTACTGTATCCTTTTTAATCCTAAGACTCCCCCATATCTGAAGGAACGCTTTTGCTTCCTTCAGTCATCCCACGGCAGGAACACTCGCTCCGTCGACACCCTTCTCCTTGTGTTCCCTTCCCATTCCTCTCAGGCCTATAATGAATCTTTCACTGTACGTGCTATTAGGCTTTGGAACAGTCTTCCCCTCCATATAAAACGTGCTCAATCTACATCTTCTTTTAAACATCTGGTGTATAAACATTTCCTCACTCTCTGATCCTTCTTCTTCCTTTCTAATTTCCTCCATTAACTTTGTTTACCTAAATTTCCTTCAAATGTGAATATATATTTATGTATTATTATTATTATTACTATTTAATATATATTTATTTATGTATATATATATGTATAATTTTAAATTAATTTTCACTTTTTTCCACTTTTTCGTACCTATCATTATTGTTTAGTAAGTAAACTCCCTACCACAAGGTTGTCTGGTAGAGATCGCTTCTAGCGATAAGACCGCCTATTTTGGCATATTGTGTTTGTTTTTTCTCTGTGATGTTTATGTAAATGTGCAAAATAAAGAATTTCTATCTATCTTCTATCTAAAGTCTTTGCTTGTTTTGCATCAGTTTAGTTTAATGTTTATAATTCTCTGTTCACACACAATACAGCTTACGTTCAAGACAGATGCGGAAACCAGTTCCTTTGCAGAGCCGGTTGCAAAACCCGTTACGGTCTTACGATGTAGATAACTATTATACTTCTTGCGAACTCCTTGCTGATACCAAAAAAACCACAACAAACACTACCTAGTTGGAATCGCTTTCATTATGAAATTAAGGGAAAATTTATTTGACTGTTTTATCCCTGAGATGCAACTGCCCGTTTAAGAAAAAATTCAAGCTTGAATCAAACCTTTTTTGGAACATCAGAAATATAAATAAAAGTATTATAACCTTTGGTTGTATTCCTGGGCTGCTTTATAATAAGTACGACATTTCTTCATGAGGATGAAGAGTTCGGCGGCGCAATGGTTTGAGCGGTCTGGTTTAAATTACTAAAACAAATAAACTTTCACCATGGTCGATCCCGGGATGGATTAATTAAAATTGTGATCTCAAGCATCTGTGCTTCGAAAGGACTTCAACAGCTTTATCCCACTAACCCGCATTAGGTCATCGTGGTGGGGTTTCTCCCAAGCTCCTCATGTGTTTCATGAAGGAAGCCTGTGCCAAGCAGTGGGATATATAGGCTGGTGATGATGATGAACGTACTTCATTATTATCTTAATTTGTTTAATAATTCGTCATTTACTCGCAAGTCATAAAATATTAATCTGCTCCACCTGCACGGCCGATTCCATTCAACGATGATTTATGCGCTTGCGCCTTTCCAATTGAATCGCCCTTGAAATACCTTTCCAGATATATTTAACAAGCAGTTTGGATTTCTGCAAAGTTTACGTTCGGCTATGTTTGTTTAGAGTACTGTTTGGCGCACGTGAGAGTGTAACAAGATATTGGTGTAACGATTTAGCGTCGGAATTTCACAAACACGATGCCGATGTGGCGAGGAAATAAATTGTGGGTAAAACGATAGATTCGGGAGGAGCTCGGTGGCGTAGTGGTTTGGTTTACGAAAACAAAGCAACATTCGCCATGGTATATCCCGGGATGGGTCTACCAAAATTTCTAATTTAAGAGGCACTTTAAGCCGTTGGTCCCGGTTGTTACTGCAACCACTTTAACCCACCAACTCGCATTGGGCCAGCGTGGTGGAGTTATGGCCCAAGCTCCTCGTGTGTTTCTCCCATGTAGGAAGGTCTGTGACCAGCAGTGGGACGTATATAGGCTTGTGATGATGATGATGATGTTTTTCCTATATGCGCTCCGTAACCATTGATCAAATTGTGATGAAACTTTGGTAGGTTGATCTGGGGACGCCCGCGAAGGTTCTTGGATTATGAAAACTTTTTATTTTTTATTACTTATAAAACCTAACAGTTTTCTCTTTAAGGGCGTTGCAAAGTAAAGAGAAAACCAAGCAGCCAGTAAAAATATAAACTTTATTTCTCATCCTAATTGCTAAGAGTAACAAATTAGTGGCTAGGACACTAGGACTAAATCTTTTGGGCATTTCAAATACCAGGATCTTCAACAAGGTAAATATTTAAACAGAAATTATACATAACCACGCAACAACAAAAATTAATTTATTAAACCGCGTGTTTAGTTTAAATAGCAGCAATGAATCGCTCTGTACCATATACATAGTAATAACTAGTAGCCGCACGCGGCTCCGTCCTGGCTCCTGGATGTCAGCACAGAAGTGCCCAAGGTGCTACGAGCATCTATAGGCTACAGTAACCGGCTGGCAGCCGCGTACCGGAAGACGCAGCGTTGGTGCCCTAAATGGAAGACCGACGATCTGGTGAGGGTCGCGGTAAGCCGATAGACGCGGGCAGCGCAGGACCGATCAGTTTGGAGATCCTTGAGCAATGGGCGTCTCTCGACAGATATGATGATGATGATGAGACAGATAGTTACTTTCCCATTTACAATATTAGTATGTACACAGAATAAATGGATGATGACTTTGAAAAAGACGACACGAGTCAAGAAGCCCATAAATTTTTGGGTTGAAATTAGGATTTTAAACGAAATGAAAATTCAGAAACACTAATATTCAGATATAAGCATTTCAAACGATTGTCAGTATTGACCTGAACCTGGAAAAAAAACGGCAAAGTGCGAGTCGGACTCGCGCACGAAGGGTACGTTACCAATATCTATAAACAAGCGTCTACCTGTTGCGGTTATCAATATCGAGCAAAAACAAATATTTATTTTATTCTGTTTATTAGTATTTGTTGTTATAGCGGCAACAGAAACACATCATCTGTGAAAATTTCAACAGTCTAACTATCATGGTTTATGAGATACAGCCTGGTGACAGACGGACGGAGGGACAGCGGAGTCTTAGTAAAAGGGTCCCGTTTTACCCCTTGGGTACGGAACCCTGGACTATACCTACTATAACTGTGCTGTTATAAGAATTTATCAGCATCTACCTACCTACATATTGTAAAAAAGGTTGTATATCTACCTACCTACCTACCTACCTTCTTTTGCGAGATAGACTATTTTTTTGAACTATTTCGCTAAAAGTCCACTTCAAGCAGCTTCATCATTCATTTATACAACACGGATATTGCCAATCCAGAGTAACGGGAATATATCTACTGGTAACAATAGACCATCCATCGTCATAACGAGCGATGGGATGATTGAGTGAATGAACCGAATCAATAAACATAAGCGAGTTCTTAGAACTGTTATGTAAGTACTTACTTACATCTTTTAACCAACAAAAAATATTGTTTTTTTATATTACCAATTTACCAGATGCTCGTAGCACCTTAGGGACTACTCACGCGTTGTTTACCTTAAAATAATATAAAATTGAAAATTTAAGTAGCCCCCGGCCTCATAATCCTCTACGAATAACTAACACCTTCTCATTCTTATTTGTATACCTTCTTATTCTTTGAGCCCAACACGCTATATCTGCTGTAAGTTTCTGAAGAATTGAGCATCCTGCAGACTATTTAATGGTACTCCTGTACCAGCTCAAGGTTAGCATGTCTTGGAAATACCACCATGTAAATCAAATTTCAAATCAATCGGATCTGTTAAAGTTAGTAAAACCCTTTGTCAAATAGGAAATGAGCTAACAGTCATAAATTATAGCTAAGAACCATCTTGATCACGTCAGCTTTGAAACAAACAAACTAAATCAAAATCGGTACATTCGTTTAGAAGCTACGATGCCAGAAACAGGCAAACAGATACACAGGGAGACACGTCAAACTTATAACAACCCTCTTTTTTCGACGGGGATGACAAACAAGAGAAAGCGATTGACCCCTAGCTCCCAAAACACGCTTTCTCGATGATCCCTGGCGACCTTACTCACCGCAGGACACAACACTACAAGGAAGTGTTATTTAGCCGGGATCTTCTGTAGGTAAGGTGGAGGTGCTGGCTACCACTCAAGATTCGAGTGAAAATTACCACTTCACCCTGCATATTTTAAATTCAGTAAAAGATCCTCAATGTTACTAGTAACATACAGTCTAAAAATGTTATTCGTGTAGATAGAACATCTTACGACCTGGCCACGGGAACGGGCGACAGCGACGGCGACGGCGGCGACTCGGCAACCAGTGCGCGGTCACGACGACGCGCTGCGAGGCCGGCATCGAGACAGCGCGCAGTGGTTGCCGATTCGCGAGACGCAGGACGCGCTTGTGGTGAGTTCGTGGCCAGGCCCTTAGGTGTTCTCTGCACGATTAGCTAGCACGTTTGCTCGTAAAACGGAACAAAGTTAATGAGGAGTGTCATCTTTAGTTTTTTTTTCTATCGAGTAAACTTTTTCCATTCATGTTTTGGCTTTATTGAGAAAGTGCTGATTAGTCATTATAATAATAACCTTACACTCACACCTATTATCTAGCCCAAAGTTAGCATCATTAAGAGCTTGTGTTATGGATACTAGATAACGGAGAAATATTGATAGTAATACGTATATAAATATTAGAAAATACTAAATAAACATACAAACATCCGTGAGGATAACCAAATCAGAATAAAACACGAAAATGAAAATACCTCCCCAAGACAGACACAGACTGTCTGACAGACAGGCAAATTGACAGACAGACTGACATTATAACATTGTTAGCCTACGTAAATCCAGACAAGACAGAGAGACAAACATTATGATATTGTTTTATGTGATAGACATAAGATTTTTTTGAGGATTAGAATGAGCTGCTTGGGGGGCCTAATTGAATAAAGATATTTTCTTTTCATTTCAATAGGCGCGGATTTCGACTACGTCTTACGTTACGTCTTGATTTTCGACATTGCCTTTTTTTTCAACGCTTAACATTTATCAGCTATCTCTTCCGTATGCTGAACGATAATTCTGTTTCTGACGATGAAGGTTCAACGCCCTTTACAACTGCCGCTGAATCTATGAAATTATCGATATTAGAACCAAATCAAACGAAAACAGTACCTAATACAAAGTAGCAATGTTCAAAACTGGAAGTTAGATTCGACTGAAGTACAGGTCATTCGTTATGAAACGAGGAGGCGATCAATTATGAAGTGGAAATGGTAACTACTTTATTTGTAGTCATCAAATGGTAATTGAAATAGAGCCTTGAATCTATTAGGAGGAAAGTTGAAATTTTCCGATGAAACCGTATTCAGAAGTGGGTCTCACTCAGATGACGTCTGAAAGTTCCCTCCATTTGTTTGCGAGTATTTATTCAATGTTGGATTGGAGTTTTTGATCGATATCCACCTAAGCATGTTTTTTTCCCTTCCCATTCTGATTGTATAGATTAGATGTCAACAGAATCCCACAAAAATTTGCTGAAAAGTTATAATTCCCCGAATCGAAGGCGGATTACAGTCACAAGATTTAACTGGCTTCAGAGGTCAGCAAGGGAACGTGTTGGGACTTTGGGAGCAAGGGAATTACAGCGTTGAATCCGTTGACTCCTTGTTGCTTACTCTTGGTTTTTACTGGGTCGCCAAAGCGTGGTGTGATAATTTTTCAAGCATCTACAAGCTACTAACAATCAAACCGTCTGTCATACGGTCCGCAATAACAATTTGACATTTAATAGGTAAATAGGTACTTTGTGAAAACTATGTCACTACTTACTTTGTATATATACAGACGACATATCAAGTGTAACAGTTGCAATACGAAAGCCGCTTCTATTACGAACGCAGTAAGGGTGGTCTCAAGGTCAAACTGTTACTCTTGATGTGTTGTCGTTTGTACATCTTAGTTTAAATGGTGTGTTAATTTACACATAGCTTAACCATCACCATGATTTCAGCCGAAAAACGTCCACTGGTGGACAAAGTTTTCCTCTAATGACTTCCACGAGGATCCTGCGTTGCACGCATCCATGGGATACCTGCGACCTAGGAAAATCACTTTACCAGCAGTCCAAGTGTGGTTCCTATACATTATTGTTGATAGAACTGTTTATAACACGAATAATGTTTGGCCGCCCTGGTCAAGTGATTATCGCCTATGTCTACTAAGCCACAGGTGCCAGGTTCGAATTCCGGTAGATGACAACAGATGTTGATTCATCATTATCATCATCATCATCATCATTTCAGCCAAGAGACTGCTGGGCATAGGCCTCCCCCAAAGATCTCCATACCGGTCGGTTCTGCGCTGTCCGCATCCATCGGCCTCCCGCGCCCCTCACCAGATCGTCGGTCCACCTTGTGGGAGGCCTACTAACGCTGCATCTCCCGGTACGCGGCCGCCACTCGAGGACCTTTCCGCCCCAACGATGTCCGATGTTGATTAAGATGAGTTTTTTAATTACAATATTTTTAATATCTTTATATATTTTCCATTATCTAGTAATTATTTCATATCACAAACTCAGAATGATGCTTATAATTTGGACTAGATAATAGATATTATGATATGAGTGTACCAATATTATTATGATTACTTTACTGCTTTACAAAGATTTGTTTACATTTAGACATGATCTTATCAAGGCATATTCGAAACTTTGTCCTCTTCCCATTCCTGTTTGACGTAGAAGTGCTCATCGCAAAGAAGTTCGCAGAACTTGGCTACTATAAAAACTAAAGAGGAGTCACAGTCAAGGAGCAAGCAAATCGTGCTTACTTTCCTTCCACCTTTGTTTACTAAACTTCAACGTCAAGCCATTGACGTCATCGACAGCCAAAAAATAGTTTTCGCAAATGGTTCTATTTCTGGGAAAATAATAGACAAATATAATTATTTTTACCAACAGTTTTCTTTGCCCACGTCACGAATATCGAAGCGGGGTGTAATAATAATGTAAGAAAACAAAGAAAAGTGTCGTGTTCGAGTTGCTAGTTGATACTAGATGACGACAACCTGAAATAATACAATGAAAGAGACACCGATTATTCTTATGCCAATCTTATGAAAAGACTATTCATTAAACCGGTTTAGATAAGACTCCAATTCTGTCTCACTTTAACAGCATCACGAAGTCAGATTTTCAATATACAAAATGTATTCCGATTAAGCTCACCTTCAATATCTCAATGTTTTCTTTTGCTGTTGAGTACCAAAGAGTTTGGATATTTTTATCTGTATTTTTAGATTTTACGACTGTATTTTCAGATTTTTCATTCTCAACGTAAAACTACTCCAGATGAGAAGCTCTCGGTTCAAAGAAAACAGGATGGGGAATACTGTGCGACAAATTAAGTGCCTATTCATTGTAGCTTTAAAGAATTTAAGTTGTAACCTTCAAGGAACAAGTCGGCGCGACGCGGCAGCGATATCACTCCATAAATAGGTATTTACATAAAAAGAATATAAAATTGAATCGCGTCGACCTGAAATACCTACTCAAATCTAGACTAGCCTTAGACTATAAGAACAATGGTCTAAGAGACTAGCAAAAATTAGTTACTTATGTAAGACTTTATACAAGGTTCACAAATGAACCGCCTAAACCAACCGACGACTCGTCGTCGATTTTTGTGAAAATAACTACTCAATCGATTTTCAAAAAAAAATTATGGGACCAAATGGCAACTATTCCGCATCGAACAAAGGAAAAATCATCAGTCGGTTCACCCAGTCGAAAGTTCTGAGGTAACAAACATAACAAAAAATACAGTCGAATTGAGAACCTCCTCATTTTTTTGAAGTCGATTAAAAACCTTACCCTGTGCATTAGTGCGCTCACATTTGTTTGGGGCTACCTTCTATCGAATTCTGAAGCTTGGGCTTAGACGCATTTTTGGAGGAGCTCGTTCATACTGTAGTCGGACATTATGGCGGTCCGTGGTAATTGGCGATGTAGGGGTCATGGACAGTGCTCTGAAGAACTTTTTGTCCTTATCCCACCTTCAAACTTCCTACTCAGGAGCACGCGTGCCGTCTTCGGAGTCATCAATTTACAGCCTCCACTACTTAATACTTTCAAAACCTGAAATCCTTTGACAACAGGATTCCTTTTTTCCTATATCATTGGTTCATTCAAGAGACTTGAAAAGGCAACGATATGTTGATGCTGTTTTGTATAAAAAATGTGGTACATTTCTTCGAATAGTGTCAGTCTTCGGAGTGAATGAGGATTATTATCCGAAAAACAGTTCGTAGTTTCGGAATCTGTTATGAGAGTAGCGTTGGACAGGAGAACCGGCTATGTAGCTCAATATACTTGACCGCATACAGAGATATGTACTGCTTCTGCTTGCATTGTCAACGACCTGATACTCACTGCAGGCTTGGAGTCGTGATAGCAACTATACTATAGTCAATGTAACATGTTAATCCTAACAATTAAACACTAAAGGGCCCACCGCGACATTAAGGCAGTCAGTGTTTGATAATTATAATCTAATAAGAAAGTTTAAAGTCTTATATCATAGTGAGTTTTTGATATAATGAATTAATGACATAACATTGCTAAAGCACCGCGCGCCGCCACCGCCCGTTCCGCTGAAGCTCCTCGATACATCAAGACTACGAATTACTTATAACCTCTAGACGAGGCACGCATGGCTCACCATATTTTGCTTATACATATTCGTTTGTGGCTTGCTATGCGGAACCATGCGCGTGGCGGCGAACAGCGAACGCGAGGGGACCACCGACTCGATCTTGAGCAAATGGACCAGCTGTGCTTGGCTAGACCCGAGGCAGCCTCCAGCTCGGACTCAGCATAATAAACTGGCTATGCATTAGCAATCATTTTTCCGCTAACAAAAATGGGATTTTCACTGGCTGGATGCAACATAAAAAGGTCATTTGCTTCCTCTATTGAACATGAAAGGAGTACATTAAATTATGGGAGAACCTTAATTTTAAATTAAATGCTGTGAATAAATACCCAAATAATATTGAAAAAAAAACTATAGGTACATACTTATACTTGTGTATGTACCTATATGTAAGTAAATAATAATTTGGCAGTATAAAATTATAGAATATTTCAAAAATCTATTTTGAATTAACATTTATCATACTAATCATTCAATCAATCTGGATAGGATCTTTGTTTTTTTTAACTTTTTTCGGAAGAATAAATATTTCCTTCATTTTGCAGGGGTATCCTTTAAAATAAGAAAAAGCTGATACAAGGTATTGCAAACAAAATAAACTGCTCCTGAGTGGTCTTGCACGCCCACCGACAATATGTGAATTTTTAAATGTTTTAATTAGTATGATGTGAAGAACATGTTTATAATAATTAAACCTGCAGTAATAATGATAATTTATAGACCATCAATAATGGGAATTCCACATTAATCTGTCAAGCGACGTTATACCTCCAGAGGGCTATGACAGTTGAAAAATCAATTGTGTCTGGAATCTGATGCTTGACAGGTTAATGCAATAATTTAGGTACATTCATGTCACTTTCTGTTTTATTAAAATACTTCATGCAACTTTTTCATGACAGGAATAACACCAAATTTATTTATTTTCAAATAACTATCTAGAATAGGTTTAAACCAAACAAGTATGTGGTGCGCAAAGTTCATATTCTATTGTATTATGAAACTGTCTAAGTTTTTATTTCAAGGCATAAGTATTCACAAATTGTTGTTGCTTATAAAACAAGTACCTAAATCAAGTTTATTAAGAGATTTTTTATTGGACACCATAGTAATTGGTAAATAGTTTTTAGACATGTTTTATGCTTGAATTATAACAATTCATTAAAACAATACATATCTCTTTTTATAAGTTTAATATTTACAATATTAATGTACTAAGACTATAATCTTTTAAGCTGTCAAGCGGCATTATACCTCTTTAGGTATATGACAATATAAAAATTAATTGTGGCTAGAATCTAATGCTTGACGGGTTAATTAACCTATCACATCAAAGGTGTCTTCACTAAAACAGCTGTTGTGAAACATATTGCAGGGCCACATGATGGGTATTTGTATACGAACAAGCAGTTAAAATTGTTTATGTGTTATCTGCTGTCTGTCTACAACAGAATTAATTTTAGATTTTTATCTAAATTGTCAACTACAACATGTGTAAATATATAGGAAAAATCTTTTAATATTAACTAGGTAGTTGTCATTTTATTATATCTAGAACAACATACAGGGAGAGACAGTATTCTATTTTAAGTGACTCAAGAGTTATGTGTGAGAAATATACCAAGTGCTAAAGTATTTCCAGTGTATTATATAAAATTTCTAAAATAAAATAACTATGTATATCAAATTTAATTGTTAAACTATAGAATTGCCTGCTTATTTAGTAAAAATACACTTTCTAGTACCAAACATGACCTTGCCATACTGTACCAAAAACAGAAAAAATAAAATATTATTTTTCTATATATTACTTAGGGGTACTTACAGCCATCACCATTTCGAAGGGGTACTTGTGGACCCTTACGGGAGACACGTATTCCTGCACCATTTTTACGAAGTCACTAAAACTGGGAAGATAAAATAACAAACAAGGATATAACAATCCCCCGAGATCACTGTTACACTACTAACATACTGTTTTTAAATTCCAACCTTTCACTACCGATTAGATACCAACGAATAATCCGCGACAAAAATAACTTGAACGCAACATAGGCGTCGTGAACTTGAAACGAGTTGAATGAAATCAAACTGAAAATTGAATTTATTATTCTCTCGTCGGGACAATTCACAAGAATATTTTGTTTGCTGTGAAGCTAGCGTCAACTGCGTGTCAAAAAGGTGTCAAACGTCAAAATTTATGACAGCCCAAACTTTGCCAGCGTAAATTATAGGTTCTATGTTTGGATACGCTTTTGTTAGGAATATTGTCTATTGGATTATTTGTTTATGGATTTATGAAGAGAATAGTTTTGACTGATGTGTTAGCTGTCGTGGAAAAATATTCGTTGTAAGAAGCAGAGCTAATATACAATGTTGAAGTGATACAAGTATTTCATTGATTATCTTTTGCTCGGCTCGACCATCGCTGGTTATTCTTCAAAAGGTTATGGGCCCAGAATAGTTTGCGTGAAATAGAGCTAAAGCAAAGGTAAGAAAAGTAGTAAAAATAAAGGTAAGGAAGACGAAAGGAAATGGCGTCGAATTCAACAAATTATCCGCAACTACAAGCTGATAATTATAATAACTGGATATTTAGAGTTAAATGTATTCTAGATGAAAAAGGTTTAAAAGAGGCATGTGAGAAAAATGAAGATAAGAATGACAGTTTTATATCGAAAGATGCAAAAGCAAAAAGCATCATAGTGCAATGTTTACCAGATAAGCATTTAAATATAGTAAAAGATTGTACCACTACACATGAAATGCTAGATAAAATTAGAGAAACATTTCAAAGAAAAAGCGTAATCTCTAAAATACACTTCCGTAGAAAACTGTTAAACATTAAAAATTCGAATAGCGAAAAACTCGAAGAGTATTTTGCGAGATTCGACGATATAATAAGAGAGCTTGAATGTGCAGATGAAAAATTAAGCGAAACGGATAAAATATGCTATCTATTAATCGGATTGAGTGACAAATATGACAACGTCATAACAGCAATAGAAACTCTGAGTCATAAAGATCTAAAGATTGAATTTGTGAAATCACGTTTGTTAGATGAAGAACTGAAACTGATGTTAACAAATCAAAATGATATGTTACCTGTGGATACAGCATTTGTGTGTTTTCGATGCAACAAACCAGGGCATATAGCTATCCAATGCAGAAGCAGAGGCCAACATAGAGGTCGTGGACGTTGGTCCAATCAACGTGGAAGAACCACCCATGCACAAGGAAGAGGCCAACAAAGAACAACTGCTAACGTAGCATTTGGCTTTATATCATCAACTGATTGCTGCAACACTACATATAAAGTTGGAGAGGTAGAGTGGATTATCGACTCAGGTTGCACTGAACATCTAATACAGGAAAGTTACGAAAGTTATATGAAAGATGTCAAGAAATTAGATAAAGAAATTAAGATACACATCGCAAATGGTGATTATTTGGTTGCAGACAAGATCGGCGAAATAGCGTTAGTAGTAAACGGGTATTCACTTAATTTCAAGGCGTTGATAGTTAAAAATTTAAAATTCAATTTATTATCAGTTAATAAGATTTTAAAGAAGGGATATACTGTTAAATTTTGCGATAACAAAGTATACATTTACGACAGAAATACAAATGCATCTTTAATAGGTTCTAATCGAGGTAAATTATTTACAATAAATACAGAATTAGCTTTTATTGCAGAAAGTGACTCTGACAGTCTATGGCACAGGCGTTTAGGCCATCTTAATCGCCGAGGACTAAAATTGATGGGTTTGCCGGTAAGTAAAGTAACATGTGGGCCATGTATGCAAGGGAAAGCATGTAGATTGCCTTTTGTCGCGGTTCCGAAGCCGAGATCGCAACATGTTGGTGATTTGATACACACTGACGTAGCCGGACCTATGAATGTAAGAGGTATTCACGGAGAACGTTATTATCAGGTAATTATTGACGATTTCTCTCATTTTTTAGTAGTTTGCCTGTTACAAAATAAAGGTGAAGCAACAGACAATGTAATAAATTACATAAGGAAAATAGAAACACAGAACGGAGCGACAGTTAAAAGGATAAGGTGTGATAATGGTAGAGAATTCAAAAATCACAAACTAGAAAGCTTTTGTAGATATAAAGGTATTGATATACAATATACTCAACCTTACTCTCCACAACAGAACGGAGTATCTGAAAGAATGAACAGGACACTTTATGATAAAGCAAGAACTCAGCTAGTAGAGTCAAGTTTGCCGAAACATTTATGGGGAGAAGCTATAATGGCTTCGGCTTACCAATTGAATAGATGTCCTTTATCAGCGATAAATTTTAAGATACCAGCAGAAATAATGACTGGTAGTACAGATCTGAAAAGACTTCGCGCATTTGGAAGTAAAGCGTGGGCAGTAGTATTCCCAAGAAGAAGTAAATTTGAAGAAAGAGGACATGAGATGAGAATGGTTGGTTATACTCCTAATGGATTTCGTTTATGGGACCCGGATAGCGATAAGATTACAATTTCGCGTGATGTACGTTTCGATGAAAATGATATTGTCTATAAAGAAAATAATGAAACTAAAGAAACTAATAACATAAATAAAAATGGATATGATGATGAAGAAGAAAAAGAGAAGGTGATCTTTGAAAGAAAAGAGACTACTGAAAACATAAATGAAAGTAACAAAATAAATGATCAAAATAGTAATGACAATAATGTTATGGGAGAAGAAGTGAACAGTAATGAAATACAAAATACACAAATACAAAAACAAACTAGATCAGGAAGAACTATTAAAGCACCAAGTTACTTGCAAGAATATGAATGTGATGACATAGTAAGACAGTTTGAAGCTAATGTAGCATATTGTTTATTCTCAGATCCACAAACCTACACTGAAGCAATGGAAAGCGGAAAAGATTGGCAAGAAGCTATTAGTAATGAATTAAACTCTTTAAAGCAACTAAACACGTGGGAAGAAGCAACGCTACCAATGGATAAAAAAGCTATAGATACGAAATGGGTTTTTCGGACAAAACAAGGAGGAAAGAGAAAAGCTAGGTTAGTAGCCAAAGGTTTCCAAACAGATAGCAACTTTAACGTATACTCACCAGTTGCTAGACTATCTACTCTAAGGATGATGTTTTGTATAGCAGCACAAGAGAATTTTCCCTTGAAACAACTTGACGTCCCTACAGCGTTTTTAAATGGATATTTAACTGAAGAAGTGTACATAAAACCACCTGAAGGTGTAAAGACTGGAGGAAATAAAGTTTTAAGGTTAAAGCGATCGTTATATGGGCTGAAAGAAGCTCCCAAGTGCTGGAATGAGAGGTTTCATAAATTTATAATTTCACAAAATTTCATAAGTTCGAAGTATGATTTCTGTTTGTATATAAGTTCAAATTCAAAAACATGGATTCTTATTTGGGTCGATGACATACTAGTCATGGGAGACCACGAACCTATAATAAAAGCATTGAGAAAGGAATTCAATGTGAAGGAGATAGGTGATGTAAGCGAATACTTGGGCATGGAGATACTAAGAAGAGACGGTGAATTGACAGTAAAACAGGAAAGACTCATAGAAAAAGTTTTGAAGAGATTCGGGATGGACGATTGTAAAGGAGTTCTGTCACCTATGGAACAAATAAATATAAGTTCAGAGGAGGAGGTAATACATAACGTTCCTTATAGAGAACTAGTAGGATGCCTTACTTATATTTCGACAACATCTCGTCCAGACATAACTTTTGCGACTTCATTTCTTAGTAAGTATTTAGATAAGCCTACTAAAACTTTGTGGACAGCAGCCAAAAGAGTTCTGCGGTATTTAAAGGCGACATCTAATAAAGGTTTGACTTACACATGCAGTACAGGTAAGAAGCAACTTCTAGCTTATAGCGACGCAGATTGGGCTTCTGATAAAGTCGACAGAAAAAGTGTCAGTGGCTGTGCTATCTACTATTGTGGTAATCTCATATCTTGGTTTACCAAAAAGCAAAGTACCGTATCTTTATCTTCTGCCGAGGCGGAGTATGTTGCCGCAGCGACAACAACTGCTGAATTATTATATTTACAAGGTATTTTAAGCAGCTTTAACTACTTAGACGTTGAGACACATCTGCTAATAGACAGTCAAAGTGCGATTAGGATGATAGAGTGCAATGAAAACAGTAAGCGAACTAAGCACATCGACATCAAATTTCACTTTATTAAAGATGCATTTGATGAGAAAAAGTTTATTATGTCTTATGTTCCTACCAATGAAAATATTGCTGATATTTTCACAAAACCTCTGAATTCTGTAAAACATGCTTATTTTGTAAGGAAGCTAAAACTTGAATGACTTAATTAGACGTGTTATTAATGTATTATTTAGAGGAGTTATCGGATGTAACTAACTTTTGTTTCAGACAATGACTTCATTTGTTTATATAATGTTTAGCAATCTTAAATTTTGTTAAATTTAACATTGAGAGGAGGTGTTAGGAATATTGTCTATTGGATTATTTGTTTATGGATTTATGAAGAGAATAGTTTTGACTGATGTGTTAGCTGTCGTGGAAAAATATTCGTTGTAAGAAGCAGAGCTAATATACAATGTTGAAGTGATACAAGTATTTCATTGATTATCTTTTGCTCGGCTCGACCATCGCTGGTTATTCTTCAAAAGCTTTAAATAAAACCTGTCGTTTTTTTTGGTTGAATGTATTCAAATTAAAATCTCCATGGCGAATATAGGCGGCAAAGTATCTTTTTAGGCACGGTAACCACTTATCACCAAGTAGGCCGTCAGCTGGTTTGTCATGTAATTGCATATAATATTAGGGTTGAGCTACATCTGGCAGCACCGCCTCGCACTTTCCTATGCTTCTATCGCTTTCTATCACTCAGAAATGTTATCTATTATAGAGAGAAAGAGAATGCGGTCATGCCCCAGCACGCGGTCGCATGCTGCAGCACGCTGTAACACTGGCAGAACAAATGCGATTCCATGCGACCAGGATGTAGCTCAACCCTTAATTATCTGTCAAGTGACGTTAAACATCTGAGGGCCTAGACAAGATACCTTTTGATACTTGCTCTCGCTATCGCTAAAATAAAAATGAATGGAATTGACATAAGCAATCCAAAAATCACTTGATCATAATAATCGAATCGAAAATTGCTAGCCAAATGTCATTTTTCGTTTCTATTCATACCCAACGCAAGCAATAAAAGACGTCGCACGCTAACTTCCCATACGAGGCGTAGCCAAGATGCAGCTTTAACAGTCGAACTCGACAACCTTGTCCGCACTTAAGCCGCATGAGGGCTGATTTTTGTTTTCAACACAAGCCTTACACAATAATAACTAGTTTTTTCAGAATATTTATCACAAAAACTGTTTAAATATGCATGACATGTTTGATAGCACAAACCACAAAGCACATCTATCACAAGACTTAGCGCCACATGGCATGACATGACATGGCGCCACAGAATACTTTTACAAGGAAAAGATTTGCCAAGATAAGGACTCAACAAATAATATTTTATCATATTTTGTTCTTTCCTAGGTGGTATGAAGACTATGAAGGGTCGTCACCACCCTTTTATTTCAACCGTGAAACTCTTCGTTATGTTTCGAATTGAAGGAAAAGGTAGCCAAGTGTAATTACTGGGCATAGGAGGCATTTTATCTTGGGCCTCAGAATGACAACTCACCTGCAAAACCAAGTGATTTTTTGTAGTTATTGCAGGTGTCTATGAGCGATGATAATAAAATCACTTACCACCAGGAGGGCTGTCAGCTTGTTTGCTATCTAGTTGTATATAAAAATATTCATATCTACATATCCTTGACTGATGTCAATTTTATTGTTTGTTTAATTGCATTTCCGAACGTATAAACGAGTTTAGCATTGCCATAAAAAAAAATTTAAAATAGTTTTTTGAAATAGTCAAAGAAATTTATAAAATTAAAACGTTCTAATGTTTAATGAAACATAAAATTTTGTTTTTATAATTGATTTTACTTTTCTTCAGGTTATTTTAATTTCTTACTATTAGCAAAATAAAAAATAGTGCCGTGCAGATTATTCTCCACGTTTTTAGTAGCTAACTTCAAGACAGTGAGTAAGCGGGCCTTGACGGAGCGAACGCGAATGTCCCCTTCTATCAATTGAAGACATAAATTTCTTCATTGTCCCGTTAAAAAGCGAAGCAAAATTCTGGCAAAATTGTGCGCGTTCGTGCCCGATGTCTAGTGCTGAAGTCGCCGATAATTCCGTTGACCCCCCGGCGAAAAAGCGGAAGCTAAATACAGGAGAATCCCGTTCCAATTCCTCAGCAATGGCGAACAATGGAACGCGTGTGGAAAATGAAATTGACGAGAGTTTGTATTCCAGGCAGCTTTACGTGCTGGGCCACGATGCAATGCGTCGAATGGCAAGTTCCGACGTGCTAATATCGGGTCTTGGAGGTCTCGGTGTAGAAATTGCGAAAAATGTGATTCTCGGCGGTGTCAAATCGGTGACTTTGCATGACGAGCGAAACTGCACAGTGACTGATTTATCCTCTCAGTTTTATTTATCCGAAAGCTCGATTGGTCAAAACCGTGCGTTGGCTTCGTACGAGCAATTAGCTGAGCTAAACCATTATGTACCTACAACGGCATATACAGGACCACTCAATGAAGAGTTTCTACGGAAATTCAGAGTGGTTGTACTTACTGGGGCCTCGTGGACGGAACAGGAGCGCTTGTCCGCCATCACCCATGCCAACAACATAGCCCTAATCATTGCAGACACCAGAGGGCTGTTCTCTCAAGTGTTCTGTGACTTTGGCCCTGAGTTCACTGTCGTGGATCAAACAGGCGAGAACCCTGTCTCAGCTATGATAGCAGACATTACACATGAGTATGAATCAATAGTTACTTGTCTGGACGATACACGTCATGGTCTAGAAGATGGAGATTATGTCACATTTAGTGAGGTTAGTTGGTATATCATAGTATTATTTTTACAAGATATAATAAAGCAAAGCCTAGTAAGTTCCTCCTGGTGTTATTTATGATACATGTTGTTTATTTCAAGTTTAAGCTAAACTTGCCTATTATTTTGCTAAGCTACAATTTACAAGTTTTACAATGTGGAAATGGTGTAAGTCAAAATTTAAATTACATCGATGACACAATATTGTGTAACACCTCTGTGACAGGTTAATTTTTTTTTGTAGGTCCAAGGCATGACAGAATTAAATGGATGTGAACCACGCAAAATAAAAGTGCTCGGTCCATATACATTTAGCATTGGAGACACAACTAACTTCACCAAATATGCCAGAGGTGGTATAGTAACACAAGTGAAGATGCCTAAGAAACTCCACTTCAAACCTCTGAAAGAGTCTTTCAAAGAGCCCGAGTTTGTTATCACTGATTTTGGTAAGTTTGACCACCCTCAACAATTGCATGCAGCTTTTACTGCATTGCACAAGTTTGAGGAAGCCGAGGGTCACCTTCCGAAGCCATGGAGTGACACTGATGCTGCAAAGTTTGTGGACTACACCAGGACTGTGCTTAGTGATAAGAAAAATGGAGATTTAGAACTGAATACTAACCTGATTGAGACATTCAGCAAGGTTTGTTTAATTGTATTTTTATTATTTTAACTACCATACAAATTGACCCTTAAACTTTGATAAGATAAAAATAATGATAAATAGCATTATGTGAGGTGACTATTATATGAATTTTGGGCACTAAATGTTAATGTTGTAACATGTCAGTATTCTTAGGCACTTTTCAGCATGCTGTCTAGGTTTTAAAAATGTCTGAATCAATGAAAACTCTATTAGATTATTTAGTAAGTATTTATAAAATTAATAGAAAATTTTTATTTTCTTAGTTTTTGCTAATGTCTGTCACTATGATTTGATTATAAAATTAATGTTATAGCTGTAATTTATCTCAGTCAAATCATTAAAGAAATATTTAGTAATAAAGAGTTTTAATTGAGTCAAAAGCTTCCAATTCTCATCTACATTGTTTAGATCTACATGACTAGAGCTTATTTACTATGCATATGACAATATGAGTGCTACCTAAACTCATATTGTCATAGGCAGAGGGTGTGCTTGTTAACACTTGGCTGTAATTGAGGGGAAATCACAGCCGAATGTAACATTATAGGTACTGAACAATGGATGAAACTTGACCTTTCAGAATTGAGTATTATTGAGAGATTGTAAAAGCAATCCTGACATATTACTTCTTAAGCATATTTTATATTTAATAGGTGTCATCAGGAGATCTGAACCCTATGAATGCTGCTATTGGAGGCATTGTGGCACAGGAAGTGATGAAGGCCTGCTCTGGCAAATTCCACCCCATCCTCCAATGGTTGTACCTAGATGCCATTGAGTGCCTTCCTAAAGATAGAGCATTACTCACGGAGGAGAACTGCAAACCAACCGGCTCTAGATATGATGGACAGGTTGCTGTCTTTGGCAAGGAGTTCCAGAAGAAGCTTGGTGATCTAAAGTATTTTATTGTTGGTTAGTATTTGAAGGTTTTCCAAACACCTAAAAAGTATTTAGAATAATTTAACTAGGTAAGATATACACAGTATCATATTTTTTACCCGCATCTCCTGGGGTCCGGTCTGACCCGATTACCGCTACGCCACCAGAGCACTCTGTGTTCGATTCCCGCCTGGAACATATAATTTTTTCATAACTTTCTTTATTTGTAATTCTTACAATAAACTAGGCATTATAAATGCACAAAATCAAACATTTAAATGTTTTCAAATTTTTTGTTAAATTTATTTACAATAGCTTTTGTTGCCTATGATTCTGAGTACAAGGTAAAAAATATGCAGTAATTATCATAGTCACCTTGAGCCTTGCATAGGCAATGTCTATTGAACTGTTCTGTATCCTTGCATGTTATATTTAGATAAAAAAGAATTTGAGTCTTTCAATATTATACTGGGAATATTGAGGCAATGGTCTAGGTGAAGGAGGACTTGTCTCCTTTGTTTTTAAAATACTTCTTTCTCTTAATACTAACAAGATGGACAATGGTGTAAAGGCATCTATAGGTTAGGTTGCTTAGTTTAATCAGGTAGGCAGTACACTTCTAAAAACTTGTTGTAAAAAGATACTAGAAAATTTCATTACAGCATCACAATGTCTGTTCATCTGTCCTTACATATAAAATACTTGCATATGAACTAAAATATTTTTTTGAAAAATCTTAAGAAGTTCCATTAAATAAATAAATACATTAAATTATTTCTTTTTACACCATACATAATGTTGTCTCTGCAGAGCACTGTCTCTATGTACTGTAGCTGATAATTTAGTGATTATAACATCTATGAAGAACACCATAGTCTATTTATTAATTGTGCACAAAACAACTATTTTATCTAAGCTTTATCTAAATATATTATTACTTTTATAAACAATGGAGAACTTTTGTAGTTATGTATATGGTATCCTATCTAATATTATTAAGACGACAGTGTGTTTGTTTGTTTGTCACACATTCACACCTAAACCACTAAACCGATCTAGATGGAATTTGGTATGGAGATAGTTTGAAATCTTGGGAATAACATAGGACCCTTTTTGGAGTGATGACCGTTATCCACAAGGGCGGAGTTGCGGGCAGAAGCTAGTTATTATAATAATATGTATATCATATTATTATGATAATGAGCCAAATTTAGAACACTTTTAGATTGTTTTTTTTTGCATTTTCTTGACATTATCGTGAAGAGGATGAGTAAAGAAATAAAACTGCATCATAAAATTAAGAAGTTAGCACAATACTACAATGCTTCTCTTGTTCAGTAGATCCAGAGTACCATTACTTTTATCTTTTTCGTGAATGTACTTTTGTTTATGATATGCAATATTTTTTTCGGGTACAATGAGGTTTGTTGACTTTATTGTGGTATGTTAACTCTACAATATTTGAATTGTTTTACATTGATGTGAAGGCCCATTTACACAATCCAATTTGACTTGCATAGTATAAACAACACATTAGGATTAGATTAGGATATGCAAGTCATTTCATGCTTCAATTTAATTGTATGCTACAGGCAAGAAACTTGCATTGTGTAAATGGGCCTTTACTGTTTCTGTAGAAGTTTATTGCTAAATCTGTTTATAAAATAATTTCAATAGAACTGTTTCATTCAATTTGGGTGGAATTAGGTAACATGTGTTGTAGTAACTTTTGTAAGGAAGTTAGACAAGGCTCTATTGCAATATGAGTATTTATAGTCTCTTTACATTCATATCAAAATATACTGCTCAAATCAATGACACTGAACTCTCGATTCCGGACAGTAGGGTATTGTTTTGAATATTCTTAATTTTTATATATTTTTCCAAACATTATAATACTGTTCAAAATAAAGTTAAGGATATTTCAATTGATTTTAAAGGAGTTTTTCATATTTCATTTGTTTTTTGGGAGTGTTTCATGTCGTGTGTAAGGACTTATTATAGCCCGAAATACATAGTTATCAAAATGATTTTAATACTGTCTAAATTCTGTAATATTACAATAAGCTATTGAGTTTTTTAGGATTTCTGTTATAAAAACTACATGTCAAAATTACATTGTACTTCGAATACAGCTAACTTCCCTATTCTATGCACATCGATTAGAAACACTAAAACGTTCCAGATTTCATTGTTGTCTCATTTTTGTTTCTGTACAAAGGCGCGGGCGCCATCGGTTGCGAGCTTCTGAAGAACTTCGCAATGATGGGCGTCAGCGCAGGCGCTGGCCAGCTCACCGTCACCGACATGGACCTCATCGAGAAGTCTAACCTCAACAGGCAGTTCCTCTTCAGACCCTACGACGTGCAGAAGCCTAAATCCAGCACTGCTGCTAAGGTAAATATTGCAGTGTAGCTATCACCTAATCATGTGTTTCGTTTAGCTTCACATTACTATTGGCCACGATTGTGCATTGCATATACAAGATTCTAAATGTCAAATTATTTTACAGGTGTCCTTTTTCCTATACATATTGAGAAAAACATATATATTTCCTAGCTTCAAAGAAAATGTACCAAAAATTTATGAAGACTCGGCCAGGTTTATGGTCACTACACTAGAAAATAGGTTAAAATAGGTATAGCAGTGTTAAATTGTCCATTTTCTTTTTATTTTGCTTTGTTTCATGGTACAAAACAAGATTTTTTTCATAGAAAAACTGCAACACAGCTAAATATTCATCATAGCACTTATGTCGCTTTGGTGACATTTAGTTAACTTCTATTTCGCCCTCCATACTGCCATATTGACTAATCATGAAATTGATTAATCATATTAATATTTGTACAAGCAAACTAAACATGAAAACTAATTCTTAATTCCAGGCAATAAAACGCATGAACCCTCAAATCAATGTTGTCGCTCAAGAGAACCGAGTGTGCCCCGAGACTGAAGCGGTGTACGATGATAAGTTCTTCGAAGCATTGGACGGAGTCGCAAACGCCCTGGACAATGTTGACGCCCGTATATACATGGATAGGCGTTGTGTGTACTACAGGAAGCCGCTGTTGGAGAGCGGCACGCTCGGCACCAAGGGAAATACTCAGGTTTGTTGGTAGCATAGTGCAATATTGCTTGCATAAACAAAATAATGGATATAACTTTGTAATCACACTAGTCGTTCAGTTCAAATCAGAAATCAAAATCCATGTGCCTGTATACTAAACAAGGTTGAAAATTATCAAGATAAATATGCCCTTTGACAATTATCGCGATAATTATCATGATAATTATCGCGATAATTTCGTGGCATTACGTAATGTTGAGGAAACAATCAATTCTATATTTTTGTACACAGCTCAAGTTACGCTAAGAATTAAAAAACTAACTTCAATTTCTTTGTTTCGGCCGCACTCAAAACAAATGAATGAAGAAAATAATGAATAATAAACAGATCAGATACGAAAACCCGACGACGCGACGCGACGGGAATCCCCGCTATTGACGTTATTAAGTAGCGCGTTTCGATACACGCAGTCGTTGAATGCGACAAATAACAAGTAGCAAATATTTTCGATTATACTTATCAAAGATAATAAATTCATAAATCTTTATTTGCCAGAATACAGGTGTATTTATAGTTATTACATTAGAATAATATGTGCCAGGATTTTTTTTGTCACACATAAAGAAATGATTAAATACTACACAGTTAATTAATATATATATTCTATTTGTTGGTTTTATAACTAAATGTGTAAAAATGCGTATCTTACTTAAATTTTATTTTATATTTTGTGTCATTATTTTAGATATTATAATTATAAACTATCAACCTATATTTATCTTGGATAATTATATTAAGGATAATTATCAACCTATATTTATCTTGATAATTATCTGGTTAATTATCAATGATAATGATCACTTCAAACCCTGATACTAATGTTAACCGCACGTCGCCTTCCGTCCAACAGGTGGTAGTCCCGTTCCTGACGGAGTCGTACAGCTCGTCGCAGGACCCGCCCGAGAAGAGCATCCCGATCTGCACCCTGAAGAACTTCCCGAACGCGATCGAGCACACGCTGCAGTGGGCGCGCGACGAGTTCGAGGGCCTGTTCAGGCAGGCGGCCGAGCACGCGGCGCACTACCTGCGCGAGCCGGCCTTCCTCGACAGGGCTCTGCGGCTGCCGGGGGCCCAGCCCCTCGACGCACTGGAGAGCGTGCGGGTAGATAGATAGATAGATTACTTTATTTCAAACATACATACACACACAAAAAATAAGAAACAAGAAAAAAAACAATATTATTTAACAAAAATCTTAAACGTAAAACATAAAGTAACTTAGAATGTAGGTGTGGGTACGTAACGGAAGCGTCCGCGTTCACGAGCCTGCTTCGTGCACGCGGTCTCCGCAAATCGACGTCAAGAGAATATGCATGTAAAAATATACTGATGCAGTTACCGTAGGTTCCCTGTCTAATTGCATAACATTTTTAGGCATAATAGTATTTCAGCATAACAATTTAAGCATAATTATTAGTCATAATTATCATTGGCATAATCATATTTAAGCATAATGTACTAAACCATAATTTAAAAAAAATACAACAATACACAATTTTATATATTTCTCTAATAAAATACTTTTCGTATTTAAAATAAACATGTTGGCGGCTTAGGGGTGGCCCAAGGGCCACCTACGCCACATCCTAACCTGCTATTAGGTAAGTGCCTCATTTTTATGTACCTACTCAAATACATGTTCAATTATGCGACTTTACATTATTCCTTAAACCGTTGTGCAAATTTGTAAGGATGGGTAATTACATTAGTCTAAATTATAATTATGCCAAAATAATATGCAAAAGAACAATTAGGCCAAACTAATATTATCAAAGACAACAATATGCCAAATTCATTATGCCAAAGTATATGAGTAAATACATTATGCCAACATAAAGGATCCCGTTACCGTAGCCTATGGACGCTTGCAACACCAGGGCTATCACTTAGATAAGCCTTTATTACTGATAGGTATTTACATAGTAAAATTTCATTTGTTAAAATAAAAAAAATTCAACTATTTTTAATTTACATCAGTTCGGACATAGGCCTCCTCCAAGATCACTCAATTAGAGCTACCACTTAATTTATAATTATATCTATATAAATAAAAATTATATGTTCTCCCCACAGAACGCAATCAACGAACGCCCCCTCAGCTTCGAGGACTGCGTGCGGTGGGCGCGCCTCCACTGGGAGGCCCAATACTCCAACCAGATCAAGCAGCTCCTCTACAACTTCCCCCCGGACCAGCAGACCACCAGCGGAGCCCCGTTCTGGTCCGGCCCCAAGCGGTGCCCGGCTCCACTCAAGTTTGACACCAATGATGAGCTGCACCTCGACTACGTTGTGGCAGCTGCGAATCTCAGGGCCACCGTGTACGGACTACAGAACTTCGTGGACAGAGAGGCCATTGCGGAGATGGCTTCTAGTATACAGGTAATGTAAACTATATTTTGTTATGGCCCAAACTCCTCGTGTGTTTCTCCCGTGTAGGATGGCTTGTGCCCAGCAGTGGGACGTATATAGGCTGGAGATGATAACTTATATCGAATTCTAATAAATAAAATCAGTTTGGAGTGATCTGATGTTTTAAGACATTGAACCTTATTCTGAGGACACACTCTGAATCTAAATTTGAGTACAGTTTATCTCTTTCTCGCAATATGTATAGGAAAAAGATGCAAGAATTTGATTAGAGCTGTCGAATAAATTTTGGTAGCTTTTATAAAAACCATAGACAACAGAAAATTTTTGACGGCATGTACAGAAGTCCTAAACACTGTATTTTATCACGTTCATTATGGTCGAAAATTATGTGACCGCCATCTTTTTTGTATTTATATTGAGAGAATGAGATGCACTAAACTTATAGATTGAATAAATACATAGATGTACCGTCAGCATCATAATTATCTGAGCTTTCGGAGTCCTCAATAATTACTGATTTTTAGCAATCCTATCAATAGAGCATTAGGATCGCCTTTCACTTGTTAAAGTTAGAATTACTTTTCTGAAACAGTGCTGATGTTTATGATCACTGAGAACTCAGATGATCCTGGTGTTGACTGTACAGACGGCATCACATCATGCGTAACAGTTGAACTACGAAAGTCGCCTCTATCAAGAACAAAATTAGGGCAAGGTCGTGAGGTCAAACTGTTACGGTTGATGTGCTGGCGGCTGTACATTGAGGAAAAGAAATATGTATTCTCAGCGCAAAGCGATTATAATAATAGCTCACGCACGCCTAAATGAAATAATGCAAAGCGACAGATTAGAAGTTAAGTTACAGAATTTATAAAAAAAAGTTTCAAGTCTTACTTGCTTTCTAATTAACCTAAAATTTTAAATGTTCGTCCGTTGGCTTTCTTCGTCGTAGTCTGAATACTTTGTTATTACTTGACAAATAGAGAGGCCTCCTAAAATCATATTGAGTGCTAGAATATCTATATCCAATTAGTTACAGGCTTAGTGGGTAAATTCCACTTCCACCTTTGAGCTTAGCTTAGTAGAAATCATAAACTTTGTCAGAGACTCCAGCCAGTGCCATATACACAAGCTCATCATCATCATCATCATATCAGCCAAGAGACGCCCACTGCTGGGCATAGGCCTCCCCAAGGATCTCCAAACCGATCGGTCCTGCGCTACCCTCATCCAACGGCTTCCCGCGACCCTCACCAGATCGTAGGTCCACCTTGTACGGGGGCCTACACAAGCTCATAATGATGCTTAATTTGGGCTTGATAATAGGTGTGACTGTATGAACACTATTATTATTATATTTCAGGTGCCCGAGTTCAGCCCTCGGTCGGGCATCAAGATCGCGGTGACTGACGCTCAGCTGCAGCAGAACAACGACGAGATGGACCAGGACCGCGTGCAGACCATCGTGGCGGAGCTGCCCCCGCCGGCCAAGCTGCCCGGCCTCGCCATCACCCCGCTGGACTTCGAGAAGGACGACGACTCCAACTTCCACATGGACTTCATCGTCGCCGCGTCCAACCTCCGCGCCGCCAACTACAGCATCCCGCCCGCCGACCGCCTCCGCTCCAAGCTGATCGCTGGAAAGATCATCCCCGCCATCGCCACTACTACATCCGTGGTCGCCGGCCTCGTCTGCCTCGAGCTTTACAAACTGGCCCAGGGCTTCAATACCCTGGACGTGTTCAAGAACGGCTTCGTCAACCTCGCGCTCCCGTTCTTCGGCTTCTCCGAGCCCATCGCGGCCCCCATCAACACGTACTACGACAAGAAGTGGACCCTCTGGGACCGGTTCGAGGTGAAGGGCGAGATCACTCTGCAGCAGTTCCTGGATTACTTTAAAAACGAGCATAAGCTAGAGATCACGATGCTGTCGCAGGGCGTTTGCATGCTGTACTCGTTCTTCATGCCTAAGGCCAAGTGCCAGGAGCGGCTGAGCCTGCCCATGTCGGAGGTGGTGACCAGGGTGTCCAAGAAGAAGCTGGAGCCGCACGTGAAGGCGCTAGTGTTTGAACTGTGCTGCAACGATGAGGACGACAACGACGTGGAGGTGCCGTACGTGCGGTACACGCTGCCCTAGTAGCGCCGCATTTAATTCAGCATAATAGTGGCCACACCCGCGATGGCTCCACGCGAAATTCACAATGAGGGTATATTTTTAAAACGAGATTGGAGCATTTAGATATTATCCTTTGTTCCCATTGAGTCACACCATTTTGTGTCACACTGGGCCTAATTATGGAGGCACAATCTAAGTTTAAATTTAAGTACAGTATATCTCTTTCTAACAATATGTAATAAGAAAGAGATAGCGAGAATTCGTTTAGAGCTGTTATCTAAATTTAGACAGATTTCATACGAACCATAGACAATTTTAGACGGAATGTACGGAGGTGCCGCCTAAACACTGCATTTTATCACGTTCAATAAGGTCGAAAATTGGATGCATGTTTCTAAAAGTCAAATTTTAGGACAGCGGTCCTTTTCGTATTCATATTGAGAGAAAGAGGTAGACTGAACTCAAATTCAATCTTAGCATGTGTTCTCCAGAATTAGGGCCACTGTTACACAACGGGAAAAATATTCCCGTTGAGTAACACCGTAAATCAATGCCACTATTTTTCCCCGTATGTATGTATGTAGCTGGATCATCCCCTGAAGTACCAGGCTACCATATCTATGTAGGAGATGTTTAGCATACTCTTATTTTATTTATATAGTAATAGTAGGGGTACAATAAATAACCTCTCATATACTTTTTGTAGCCTGGTACTTCAGGGGATGATCCAGCTACATACATACGAATTTGAACAATGATTTTACCCAAGAGTGTGTTACTTAACTGGAATACAGCGTTTTGTTTAGTTACACTGTCACTCAACGGGGAAAAAATAGTGGCATTGAGTTACGGTGTTACTCAACGGGAATATTTTTACCATTGTGTAACAGTGTGATACAAATTGGTGTGACTCAACGGGAACAAAGTGATATTATAAAGATAGGATGTTTTATATAGCTTGTGAGTGCCTCGGAGACTGGTCGCTGCGATGGACGCCAGTGTGTACAGTGATAGTCGTAACCGTGTGACATTTTACCTACTTTGTGCTTCGGAACACGCTTTTGTCTACCGAATAATTCGACGTTATATTGTAGTAGTATAATTTTATTATTTGTTCCTCACCTCTGATCAAAAGCGCTAGTGTCGTTTCGATGGTTCAATGAGTTACACCGAAATTATTGGAAATTTTATTGTTCAAATCAAATGGGTCTGTATATGTAAAGATAAATAAATAAAAATTAAACGAACTGTTGTTTAAATAAAACCACTTAAAAGTTACGGATTATTATTCTATTTATTGCATATTGTTATGATATATTTGCACAAAAATATTAAATCATTTCGACTTCAACTGGGATGGGCTTCTTTGATATCAGACCTCCAGAAGTATAACGCCGCTTGACAGATTAAATACTAACATAACTAATACAAGAATAATAAAAACACGATCATTTAGTGTATGAGATTAAAATATTTTAAAACTGCAGCGAGATCACGTGCAAACAAGCGACTAGAAAATTATATTAATAGTCTAATACAAGTGACAAGTGTTTTATGTAATACTAATTTAATTAGTTGTGGTACACAGAACTTAAAATTATTATTATATTTAATATTATTATCGTCAGTCTTTGTTTGTGAAGCACCCACATATCGGACTCAATAGAAATTCTATTGTGGACTGGTAAGTAAAAATATATTGTGGCAATGTGCAAGTCATCATAGAGAAAACAGATTTATACTGACTTTCTTCGAGTGATAATCCTTCTAATTTGCACTAAGCTTATTACTATCTATGATTATTAAGGTACAATCGGCAGCACATCAAGCGTAACAGTTACACTTGATGTGCTGTCTCTGTACTTATGCTTATAATTTACTTCACTTGCTTTCAAAAGCAAGTGAAGTAAATTATTGAAATACAACCGTAAAGTACTCATAATGAAACAAATCTTAAGCCTTTTCATTGACCAAAGTGAATAAAGCTTTTGTGAGACTATAATAATAAGTCTGAATTAATTGTGTTGTGCGATAATATTTTATTTGTTAGTGATTTTATTAATATTTTTAACAAAATAAATTCTTCGGGTTTTTTATACAATGGAATGCCTGAATCCAGCAGGAAGACAGTATGATACATTATCCTTTAATTTTGTTTATTGAAGTGTAATAAATTATGTTACTTATTAATTGTAAAATACTGTTTTAAAACATGTCTGTTTTACAACAGCTAATTTTAAATAACAGATTCATTTAATAAATATTAGGTACATGATAGTGATAATTGATGCCTGTGATGCTAACAAATTGTTTGCTATAATAATTAGGTGCTAATACGTGTTTTTATTATAAATTAAACAAAAATTAAAACCGACTTCAAAAAACTGAAAATGATAAAATAATTAAATTTAAGTAGGTATGCATCACCTAGAAACATATTTTTGGAGTCGGTGCTTCACTTTCTATTGTTTTTGGAAACCACTTAGCACCAACTCCAAAAATGTTTCTAGGTTATGAGTACCTACTTAAATTTAATTATTTTATCCTTTTCAGTTTTTTGAAGTCGGTTTTAATTTTTGTTTAAAATTTTATTATTTCACAATTTTTAGTGATAACTTTCTACGGTCGAAGCTAGATGGTGACCTTCAACATATATTGTTTCCTATTATCGTATCGTTTCAATAAAAAGTCATTGGAAAAGCAAAAATTCGCAATTTCGCTTATGTAGACGACTTAATAATTTCAGTTTTTTTTAATTTAAAACCAAAGTACCCAACTGTTTTTGAAAAATTTTTTATGGGACCAAATGGCAGCTATTCCGCATCGAACAAAAAAAAGAATCACGTAAATCGGATTAGTAATCTCGGCGTAATCGGTGTACATACATAGAAAAAAAAATCATACCGGCCGAATTGAGAACCTCCTCGTTTTTGAAGTCGGTTCGGAAAATAAAGGCTTCGTTCCCGAACTGTAGCCTAATTAAGTTTATTTTCTTACTTAATTCTTACTTAATCTTTTTGGACTAAGAATACTCCATATTTTAGGTTTTTTTATGAAGCATCTAAAGACATCTGATTTGATGTTTTCGCTTTGTACATAGAATCGTGTTAATTTTACACTATACTAAATTTAATTGTATAGATAAATCACATTTTCATTACTTGCACTATTCTTTATAAAGCTTATTAATATTATTGATAGAGAGACGAGTCCTAAAAGCATATTTAAAGCTTAAATAGTTCAAGGTACTTTAGGATTTATCACTAAGTATCCTGAGAATGTCGAATCCAATCTACACATACGATGATTGAATAAGTTTAAAATTGTTTCAAACTGATATACAGCGACGTAAACATTTAAAATCAAATGAATGAAATCTCGTCATTTCTTCGTTCATAATTTCCATTTATTTTTGTTTTTCATTCTTCATTCTATAACATAAATAAATAGGCGATAAATAATTAAATAACTTTTTACATAAATATAACAGTCAAGGAGAAAGCACTGAAATGTTAGGAGTATCATATAAACAACACTGTAGATTATTGCAGTCTCTAAGGTGTGGGTAGTCATAACAAATGTTAAAGTGGGCGGTAGTAGAAGCAGGGCAGCAGCTGCGGCAAGCAAGCGGCGCTTGGCCGTCAGCGCCACGGGCGACGCCGCGGGCTCGGCATGTAGCGGCGACTCGGCGAGTAGCACTGCTTTTCCTCGCTAAATGTCTCTGTAATAATCGTTATAAAATAAATCTTTCTGTCCCCCTTTGACTGCACGCCTGCGTCAGTCATTTTCAATCTCTATTATAATCTAAAACATGGTCAATGTTTAAACATAAAAAAATGTTAGGTCCCCGGCGATTACAATAATTTAGGAGAGAGCAGGACGCCTAATTTGGACCAGGATCAAAGACTGTTTCAGCGATTTCAATTATTAATTTTCAGACAATACGTTCGTTGCCGAGCATAGACAATACCACCTTCTCTAGCAAGAGAAAGTGCACGAGGCTATGAGTAGTGCGCCTTAACGAATAGGGTCGGCAACGCGCAAGTGATACCCCTGGTGTTGCAAGCGTCCATAGGCTACGGGAACCGCTTACCATCAGGTGGGCCAAATGCTTGATTGCCGGTATTAAAAAAAAACTTTCGAACGTTCCGTTTTCCGCCGTATGTTCGGATTTGTAAGGTGAGCGTTTTAATATTGAACTCTGTACTGTGTATCCTCATTTTATACACAATCAACTGGCATGGTCTTTTATTACAAATTATTCTACTTCTCTGAAATGAAACGAACTTAACAACTATAGCTATTGCCATATTACTTTTTAAAACCAATTTAATCTATGAACATCAATAGCTTAAGCTTTTCCGTTTGACGTACGTAGAACGCAAAATTACTATGCCCACTAGAAGAGGCCAAGCCACGGATTATGTACTTACCGACCGTAAAAGTGAGTAAAGTAAAATAATAGTTATATACAGATAAATGACTATTAAATTAAAACGTTAGGAAATGTTGCAGGCTCAACTAATAATTGATTTTGACATGCAATTCAAAATGCACATGCTATTTAATCAAACAATTTCTGTCAGACGGTAATTATTACAAAATTTTGTAAAAAAATTAGAATATAAATATTAACAAACAATAAAGATCAGAAATGCTAAAATAAAACATAAACGCGAAAAGAAATAATTACATAAGCTGGCAACAAAAAGGTCTATAAGATGTCTGGCAACACAACTTATAAGCAGGCAACATTCGTGCCGCATTGAGTGTTACCATAGTTGGATTGAGTCATGAGCGAGGCCGACGAGGATCTCTTGGTGCGCGCCGGGAACACCCCGCTGTGGCTTTGCGACATTATATCCCTGTTTTGGTAAATATACCTTTATAAATATCACAATGGTGAGGGTCTAGTAAGTACTCTTGCGACTGTTGGTCAAAAATGTATACATGTGCTTAAATTTTGGATTTATTCTTTTCTTGAAACTACAAGAATCCTAAGCGCTTAAATTACAACATTGATATTAAAATTTGGATTGTAATTGATTTTCTTACAGGATGTAAGGCTATCCAATAGATTAGGGGCTAGAAATTATTTTCAGAGTATTGTGTTTTTTTTTTAGATAACTAGGGAATATGCTTGCAAAAAATACGGTTTGATACATTTAAAAAAAAAACAGTATAGATATCCTCCTTATATGTCTCTCCCATGTCGGAAGCCCTGTGCCCAGAAGTGGGGCATATACAGTGTGTTAGGGATCAGATTACCGATACTTTACTAACATGTTGTATGTTAAATTTTATCGACAAAAAACTATACAAAGGGGGGTCGCACCCCTCACCTCTATGAATTGGAGCCATTTTAAAATTTCATTTCTCGTACTTTTACGAGTTTATTGTTTTATGATATTATGTTGTCTACGTACACAAAAGTGACCTTATTTTAAAGATATTGAAATGTACTAGCATTTAAAACGGTATTTGTTAAGAAGTTACTGAAAATAATAAAATAAACCCTTTGATTTAGAAGAAAAACGCGGACTAAGGTCCGCCATGTGCGTTGCTTCACCTAGTCACACGAGTTCAATATTTTTCGGGGACTCCCCCGTACTTTTGTCCGGTCCGCTCTTTGCATGTCCTAGGTTATTCGGGGGACTTTTTGTACGCGGTACTTTTAATCCCTCGTTTGCGTTACTCGATACAGTTGTAAGCGATCAATTTAGCGGACAAAAAAGTCCGCGGACATAAATCCCTCGTCTGCGCAAGCTCTTATCAAGAATTTGTGTATTTTCGCTAAAGTTATTAATTCTATATCCCCATCTGTCTCAGCCGCAACGTTATAAGCGCCTTTATTGAAAACCGTAAAAAATGTATATTCCCTATTGTTGATGAGCTGATCAACATGAGAGTCAAGTGGCTGGAAAGGTCCGAAATGAAATAAAGATATCTTCATCAGAAAGGGTGAAGCCTGTACTCACGGCCTGTTGAGCCTGGCTGGTGGCGGGCGGGCGGCAAGTGACCGCTTTCGGGCGCGGTCCGCGGCGATCATGGCGCAGCGCTCGGCCGGCGAGCTGCCCACGAACGTGTCGTGCAGCGCGTAGCAAGCCGCGGTGATCTGCGGCCACCAGTCAAAATGTTGCAATAGCCACAATAAATCCAATAGGTTTATCAAATTGAAAATTTTAAGTAAACCGCATTCTTATAGGTAACAATAATAATGTTCATACACTCACGCCTATTATCTAGCCCAAAGCAAGCATCATTAAGAGCTTGTGTTATGGATACTAGATAACGGATAAATATTGATAATAATATGTATATATTAGAAATATATCAAATAAACATATAAACATCTACGACTCGTGAACAAATGCTCGTATTCATCATACAAACATTTGCCCCAACCGGGATTCGAAACCGGGACCCCTGACCGTATAGCAAGGGGTACAGACCACTCGGCCAGCCGGTCGTCAAATGCCACTTATGCCATGGTCTTATGAGCCCAAACACGCTATATCTGCTGTAAGTTAGTTGAAGAATTAAGCAACCCGCAGACTTTGATGGTATAGGCTCAGCTTAAGGATAGTATGTCATGGGAATGTCACAGTCAAGTGACAGTACACCAAATTTGTAATCACTCGGATGTGTGAAAGTTAGTAAAACCCTTTTGTTATGCAGAAAATGAGCTAATAGTCATTAAACATTCATAAGAAGAATAACGTTAGATTTTAAACAAAAAAATAAACAAATCAAAATCGGTCCATTCCTTTAGGAGCTACGATGCACTGACAGACACACAGACAGACACTTCAAACTTATAAGTTATAACACACCTCTTTTTTCGTCGGGGGTTAAAACTAAAAGACTCAGAGAGTTTACAATATTTTCAACTTGAGAGTGTATATGAAAAGAGATTCTAACAAAACTTTCCATTCATAAGCATCAGGCTAGTCTAAAAAGTTATCAAAGGATCAATTCTTGGCGATTCTTGGTTTGTATGAAAAGCTAGCAATTCCGCGTCATCATCATTATCACCAGCCTATACAGGGTGGTGCCGACAATACGACTATAAAATAAAACATAGGCTATATTGGTCAATAGAAATGGTTTGCCACTTTCAAAACATCCTAGGTATTCATTAGATAATTTCATACCATTTCTATGAAATAATAAAGCCCATGTTTTATTTTATAGTCGTATTGATGGCACCACCCTGTATATGTCCCACTGCTGGGCACCGCCCTTCTTAATGGGAGTAACTAACACGAGCAGCATTTAACATGTTAGTAAAGTAAAATATAAAAGTGATAGAAACAAAGTGGCTTCAAAAGTCTAGTTCCTAATCATAAATCTAACTCTAAATATGGGCGCAAATAATTAGTTGAGTTTTCTAAAAAATCGATCATATACTAATGGACACTAAGTTACAGAATTAAACTATCCCTTAATACTGCAAGTACGTAACTATCTACCTAGTTTAAACATAAAAGTACCAATCAATATTGAATACGTTGGTATATAAAACATTTAATATTATTATTTTGTTATATCATTATAAGAACACTCATAAATAGAACTTCATGGTAGATATATTTTAGAAATATTATTATTATTGTGCATGAATAATTTTTATCCTCTAGCTATCGAGCGTTGTAGTCAAATTTTATTTTACAGCATCCCCCGATTTTCTTATAATCATTTACTGGATCGCCCCCAACTTCGGAAGAAATAGACATATTCACGTAAAAAAAAAACATTTGCAAAACAAATCTCGTGCCACCACCACCAAAGCATCACCTGCTGTATGAGCCGTCGATGCAGGTCCACGTCGGCGCCCCGGATGCCCTCCCTGTCCTGGTGGAGCTGCAACGCGCACAGCAGCGCGTCCCTGATGGTCTGCACGGTCGCCTGGACGCGCTCCGTGCGCAGCAGCCGACGGACCAGGAAGCCCCGCGCGTGCGCCACGATACGGCTAGCGGCCAAGTGCTACAACGCCACATGTAATACTACACGATACGGCACGACCCGACGTTGGCGGCAATAACGTGATAAAGGTAGGCACATAAAATTGTGGAGAGATTTGCCCCCTTAAGGCCTACGCAGACGGGACGGCATGGCAAGGGATTAAAATCAAAAATTAAGAATAAGGGATTAAAATTTTAACTAATGGACATTCAAACGTATCGATACAGAAATACGTCATAAATTGCTATGCTTTAAAATGATGCCGTGGCAACGAAGGGGATTTCATTGCACGGCATTGAAAGACGAGCCTACGGGAGCGTAGCGGGATGCCGTGGGGTACTGCGGTAGGCAACGGCATGCCACTGACTCCGGCGCTCGTTGTGATATACTGCGGGGTGCGGCGGCGGGGGTAGAGAAGCGGGGAAAATCTTCTTCTATCCCTATTATTAACCTGTGCACCTTTTTCCTCTGCAATAATCGATACCTACACCAAATCCCAATCTACCATTTTAACAAGGCACATCACCACTCGCTCAAACGCAACCGAATACTAAAAGTGTATCGGTTGCCGACGCGTGCTTTGTCGTGCCGCGGCACGCCGTGGCAAGGCGCTGGAATGCCGCGGTATCTAAGCGGCTAGTGTGCGCTGACTCACGGCAAAATCCCTTGCCATGCCGTCCCGGTCTGCGAAGGCCTTTATTCAGAAACTGTCGGATCACGAATTCGATTAGAAAACTCACATGCCGTCTCGCTTTGACGCACCGTGATAAAAAGTGACAGAGATCCCGAAGTTCGATTCTTTTCCGACAGTTGTGAATAAGGGGGTTGCATTGCAAGAAAAGGATTAAAGGATTAAAAGGTTGGATTGTGATCAGAACACTATACGAGACACTGGCAATAGGAAAGTGTGAAATAGGTAGGTAAGGAAAGAAAAGCAGCAACTCCAAAAAGACATTAAAATACTCAAAACAACACCAACATCCTTTGTTGATTAAGCAACCGGTAAATCGGTATAAAGATTAAATCACCGAAGGGTAGGGAGATGAAAATAAACATATAAATTTTGTCATTTCCAGCCCGCTCGGCGTTTCCTCGACAACAGAATATTATATTGTGTTTGGGTTGTGGGTTACTTCACAAATTACAGGGATGAAGAAAGTAATAAATGGAAACCATAATAAAACGAATAATACTCTATAACAATAAATCTAGTGCAGGTGAAGCATAGTGCTAAATAAACATAAATAAAAAAGGATCCAATCAAATAAACTAAAAACCTAAGAAATTTCAATAAGATGGCGTATATGTACCTGTTGTGGTGTAGGTTGACAGACAAATGTAGTGTTATTTTGGTGCTTCATTATATTGGTTGACTTCTGTACATTAAGGTCAGCTTTCTTCTCTGGGCTCGAACTATGTACTTTGGAATTTTGCCCGGAGTTTCGGTGAACTACAGTCACGTCTTTACTATGTATCTGTTTTATTACTGTATCATTAATATTAGGGGACTGACAGTCGTCGCTTTGATCAGTCGGGAAAGTCACATTTAAATCAGCCATCGTATCGTTCGTTCGATCCGTCAATATCGGTTCGTATTCACGTTCGGAGGACGCGCTGGTATCATAGTTTAATTTGCGCGAAATATTCCTCATGGTAGGGGAATGTGTCCTAGTTCTACTACCCTCCAATTTTAGTCCAGGGGAGCCAATTTTAGCATCATTCTGAGGCTGCACACGACCTGGTTGCTTCTTGATACTGCTGGTAATATCTTTGCTTCTTTTCAAAACATCATCACAATGATTTATGTAGTTGTTTGCCTCGGTCAATGTGTTGGATAATGGACTGTCATTTTCTGATCGATCTTCAGTCTTATGGTTTATTAGCTGACTCAAGCTCACAGGTCCTCTGTCAGTATCATCATTGTTCTTGTCTATCCAAGCCTCTTTTGCTTCTATAGGTGATTTAGGGCATATAGTCTTTAACTGCTTGTACAATAGATTATTCTGCTCTTCAAAAGCTTGTTGAAGGAGTAGTTGTTCCCGTTTCTGTTTCTCAACCAGGCTGGCCATTTGGACAAGCTGTTGTTTTTGGATTTTCTCGTAAAGTTCCCTTACTCGCGCGGCGGGATCCTCAGAGTCTGAGATTGGTTGAGAGATTGACGTTGGAGTAATATTTTCTTTTTTTGGAGTACTAGTCTTAGGTGATGTCGGTTCTCTGGTGACAGTTCGGTTAGAAGGGGCATTTCTAATAGGACTCAAAGACGTCTTATTAGGTTTTTGTACTGGTTCTGATTTGGGCGACATCTTTATCGTGTTAGGGTGGCGCCGTAATTTATCCTGAAAAACTGACTTTGATCTTAGTGGTGAAACTGACTGAAGCTTTTTAGTAGCAGGTTTTGCAGCAATGTTTTTTATTGCACTATTTGCTTTCGGAGCTGCCGCCATGCCTTTTTGACTCAATTCCAAAGCCATTGAAGACCATTTGACTTTAGCAGTTTCTAAATCCCAACTTTTTCTTTTTTTAGTTGATGTACTGAGGTTAGAGTAAGATTCACTCATAGAAATACAACACATATCCACTCCTGTGCTCATAGATTGAACTTCTAAATGGGCGAGAAGTTGGGGGCTAGGTTTAAGTAGAGTGTAAGATCTTTGTCTTATTAATGTAGGAGTAATTTGTGATTCCTTCTTACTTTCCGTGTGAATGTCCATGAGAGAGCCAGTAAAGCTTTTTGAACTTAAAGAAGACGGTCCATCTTGATTAATGGATAGATCCGGAAATGGATCAGATAAAATTTCTTTGTCAACACTAAAACTAAAATTAACAACATCAGTCAATTGATGGCTTGGTTTGGTTATCTTTTTTGAAGAATTCAGATCTGTCAGTAGCTCTTTTTCTTTACAATCTTTTACACAGTCATAATCTCTTTCAGGTAAATCTATTGGTAATGTGGAATGAGGAGTATTTTTTATAGTTTGTAGTACATTTCTTCCATTTTCATGAATACTTAAACTTAAGTCAATGGCAAGCTTCTTTGGAGAATCCTTTACAGTTCCAATAGTGTTGGTGAAGGTTATATTGTTACAATCATCTTTTTGTGGAACTTTAGATTTTTCATGCAACATTTTATTTGTAAGTGCTGTTATGTTATCTATGTTAACATTAAAGCCCGTTTTTATCCCTTCCTGGGGCAGTTCATAGCTTTGTTCACTTTCAGGAAGATCTGGAGCATCAGTCTTGTCTTCACTGGAGTCTGTGTCACTTTCAACATATGGTTTCAAAAAACATATTCTTTTTTCAACTTCTTTGGAGAGCAGTTTGTAATATTGCATTTCCTTGCGACACTCTTTAGAAAGCTGAAATATAAAAAAGCAATATATGTAATTTACTATCTATTTCTCATGCCTAACTACCAAAATTACATCAAATGTTGTCACCTCCAAATGTATTAAAAGAACAACATTTATCATAATTTCAAAAACTGCAACTATTATTCTGAATAGAAGTTCTTGAGTTGCTATTACTATTTTTTGAAAAGAAAACTGTAAATCATAAAACAGAGAGAATATTTAATTAGTACATATTCCATTACAACTCCTTACAAGGGCACAGCCAGGATTTTGTTAAAGTAAACAGACAAGGCAAAATGTATCTTTTTATGTGGGTAATACCGCGCAAAAGCTTGTGTATACATATGAAGGAAGTATATTAAGTAATTAGTGTCGTGAGGACTCATGAGTTGAGGAGAGATTATGTGGTAATTAAAATATAATAAAACTAGAAAAATTTCACGTCCTGAGGCAGGAATCGAACCCGCGACCTTTCGCAATCCGGGCGACTGCTCTGACCACTGAGCCAACCAGGACTTTCAACTTTCAACTTTCAACTTTCAACTTTATTGCTTTTCCACAATGGTCTTAAGGTCTAAATAAAATATTTTGTCTGTACATCATGGACCCTGTCGGGCACAGCAATTAGAAGGGAGGAGGATATTGTGTCATTGAATTTATTACTTTTCAAATTACTATCTTTCATTCTTCTAATATTGTTAACTAATTTATGTCATTATTTATTTTATTAATCGTTTATTATATTTTGTTATGTTTATTAATATGTTACTAATATTATTATAATATACCTATATTATATTTAACACAATTTGGCTGTCCCAAAGAGAAAAAAAAAAAAAATTTGAATCAATTTATAGTTATTATAATATAAATATTGTGCAATTTTATAATTAAATTAAATGTTTGATTACCTAATTTCATGTCAATTATATAGATTTTTAAATGCGTTTAATTTGTTAGCTCTAAATTGTCATCAAAGTAATCTTGTAGTGTATAGTAGCTTTTGAATATAAGTACAGTCTTCAATTTTTTGTAAAATTTATTATCATTTGCTATTGCTTTAAGCGCACTTGGTAGTTTGTTAAATATTCTTACAGCCATTACTAACGGGCTACTAGAGTGCAACTTTAATTTCGAAGTGGGCAACATTAACCTTGTTTTAGTTTTTTGACGCAAGGCGTACTTTGTTGGCAAGTCCTGTCTACTAGCAAAAAAATATGGATACTTCTTTACAAATTTACAAATTTCCAATATATACATGCATGGGATAGTTAAGATCCTCCTACTTTGAAAAACGGGTTTGCAGCTGTCAGTTTGTTGTATGTTTGCTATGATACGTACCAACTTCTTTTGTTGTATAAAGAGAGCTGGTGCATCTTTGCTATTTCCCCATAAAGCAATGCCATAGCTTAGCCACGCGTGAGCATATGCGTAATAAGCAGCTAGTGCCGTTTTTTCATCGGTATATTTTTTTATTTCACGGAGGCCGTATGAAAATCTGGATAACTTTGAAAGTAACTTATTTATATGAGGTTTCCAGTTAATATTTTTGTCTATAGTTAGTCCAAGAAACGAATATTCATCAACGGGTTCTAAGTTCTCGTCACAGTAATTGAAGTTTATTTTTAATGTAACTTTTTGATAGGGGTGGAACGTCAATAGTTTTGTTTTTCTAAAGTTAATTTTAAGGTTATTGTAATTCATCCATGTGGTTAATTTGTCTAGAATTAATTTAATTTTGCCATTTATATCAGTGTTGTTTTGGCACGAAGTAAGTACCGAGACATCATCCGCAAACAACACGCAATGATCAGTCATGACTTTAGGTAGGTCGTTTATATATATTAAAAATAATAGACATCCGATCACACTTCCTTGTGGGATGGATGCGTTTGTAGTTTTACATTCTGACCGTACATTTAAGATTTGCGATGTTTCTTTCTCATAATAATCAATATCAACATATTGTTTCCTATCTTTTAGATAAGACGTTATCCATTTATGACTTTGGCCGCGTATTCCTATATTATATAATTTTTCTAATAAGATATTATGTTGCACCCTATCATATGCCTTCGACATATCAAGGAGTATTCCGACTGCGTATTTTTTGCTATTTAGTATATTATAAACTTCTTGCATGAATTTGAAAACTGCCAAGACAGTAGAACGCTTTTTCCTAAAACCATTCTGGCTGTCATCTAAAACAGCATATTTTTCGCAGAATTTATAAATACGGTCATACATACATTTTTCAAAAATTTTCGATGCAGTAGGTAAAAGTGCAATTGGTCGATAGTTATCTATGTTCGTCTTATCATCTTTTTTATGTATAGGTTTTATGATTGTTCTTTTTAATATATCTGGAAACCGGCCCTCCTCAAAGGACTGATTTATTAGCAGAGTAAACGGAAAAGTCAATTCTTCTGCACATTTCTTTATCAATGAGGGTGGCAACTCGTCGATTCCGTAACTATTCTTATTTTTAAGATTTTTTATGTGTTTATATATTTCACCACAGTCTACAGGGCTGAGAAACATAGAATTTACGGTCGAATGCCTTGTGGGGGGATCATATGCCTGACATATATTATTATATTCTGTAATCTGTCCTATAGATGTAAAATAATCATTAAACATATTAGAAATTTTTTTGGGGTCAGAGGTGATTTTATTATGTTCTTTTAAATTTATATTACACTTTTCGTATTTTTGAGTTTTATTTGTATTTTCATTTATAATTTTCCACATTGTTTTGATTGTATTAGTAGACTTTTCCATTCTGCGTTTATTACTTAACTTTTTAACATATACTATTAATCTTTTTAGTATTTTTTCATATGTTTTATAATATCTTTGAAGCGTTTTATCATTTAACTTGTGCGTAAGAATTTTTAGAAGTCTTTTATTTCGACATGAAGTTTTTATTCCTAATGTAAGCCAATTTTTTTTTATTTTTGTTTTTAATTTTATTTTGCACTTTGGAAAGCAAGTATCAAGAAGTTTAATCAATGTTTCATGAAAATTTTGATAGCTTTCATTAATATTTTTAGAGTGAAGGAAAAGTAGTTGCCAATTTATTGTACATAGTTTATGTTTAAAATTATTTATATTGTTAGCGTTAAATAATCTTTTACTACTTGGGATATCCCTGTGAAATTCTTCTAGTCTATCTGTATTTGCGTTTATGAGCTAACGTCCACCCTACAATGTCGAAATATTCTATTTCAACATCCGTTACGAGTTTTTTTACAAATACAGACGATTCGGTTAAGTTGGGGCAGTGCTTTTAAATATTCTTAATTTTTGATTTTAACATTATTAAAAATGTTTGAAAAATTACTTAGTAATTAAAATATAATAAAACTAGAAAAGCGGGTCAAAAAAAAAGCGGGAAAGCGGGCTAGGTCGCGGGTTCGATTCCTGCCTCAGGACGTGAAATTTTTCTAGTTTTATTATATTTTAATTACTAAGTAATTTTTCAAACATTTATAATAATGTAAAAATCAAAAATTAAGAGATTATGTGCTTATTGGATTTTCTTAAATTTGGGAATGCAATCTTGCGAGATTTTGGTGAATCTGAGATCTTGCGAAATTAGAAATTATATACCGCGAGATTTCGCCATTATTACGAACATGACGAGCGAGATTGGTGAATTATTATTTTATTTTTAACAAATTAACACAATATTTTGACATCTGATAGGTAGGTCCTTTTTAAATAATCATTTATAAGTAACAGTTATTATTAACTAAATAATATTTTTTAAATATTTAAGAAAATGGGGATTTATTAATTTAATTAAAATATTAAGTATTTAATCTGTCAAGCAGCAGAATACCCTCAGAAGGCTTACAACAGCTAATGCATTCCCTACAGACAATCACGGAAAACAAATTTTGCTGTGGTAAGGTTATTACATCTAAATTTTACGCTGCGACCTAATAGAAAGAAAGAAAGAAAAATATTTATTGGCATACACCAAACATAAAACAAACATAGGTACATATAAACTTATGTAATAAAAACATAGATAATCAGAAAAACTGTTAAAATATCAAGTGATTTTTCCTTGTTATTGCAGGTGTCTATAGGCGGCGGTAACCTCTTACAATCAGGTGGGCCGTCAGCTTGTTTGTCATCTAGTAATATAAAAAATAAAAATAAAGTAAACAAAAAAATGAAGTGAAATGAAAAATAAATAAACAACATTAAATGTTTTACAGTAGTTATAATTGTGTTTGAGACATATATTATTACTTCTCATAACACTCTTGTTGCCTATCATACTGCCAATAGTCTATGCTGCCGAACCTCACTTGTGACTGTGAGGTACCTCATTTGAGTTTCTCGTCGCGACATAATGAGGCAGTACTCGTTTATAAGCTTTGATCCACCTCATTTTTGCTCCTCGCTCTGAAGCGCGAGCACAGACTACACTATTTCATCACTGAGGTACAAACATCTATAGGGTAGATACTCGTTAGCGCACTCACAATGGAGTCGAGTCGACTTTTTTGTTATGATGGAACGACTCAGTTCAGTTTTACTTTAAATTAGTACCTAACTTCATTTTATCTTAGACGAATGATGTGAATTAATTCTTACAGTTATTTATTCTATACATTTCATAAATACAATCCAATTTTAAAGTTAATATGGAATACATTATTACATTGCTGATTGGATCAATAATATTGCCTAAATGAATATGTTTTACAGTAGTTATATGTAGTAATATGCACTATAATATATCAAACAGTAAATTACTAATCAGTTGTCATTGTTTCAAATTTGATTGCTTTCTGTACAATGAGGGAACGAAAATGATTGAGTGAGGAGTGAAAGCACTTTATGTCATGAATGTCATACATAGAAGCAGTTAGTTAGGTATTTTTATTTTCAAATTGATGATTTTACTATGCAAATCTACAAACTCTAGAGATCAAAAAAATTTACTGTAAGGGAGTAAATTAACATTTTATTTTAAAGTGTTATTGTGTGAGCCATGTACTGTGGTAAGGTAAGGTCATAGTTAAAAGAAATGTAAGGTGACCTCCTCATGAGATGAATCCGTCATTTGTGCTCAGGCTGACTCGGTCCGTTTTGGTCTTTCTTTCCTCACCTCAAATGAGGGCGCCCTCACGAGTACCCCTCAAGGTAAAATGAGGTACTACCTCATCCTCAGATAAAATAGACGAGTTACACAACACTAATCACAAACCCAATAATATTGATCTTTCCATAAGCATTTTATTACTTGAAATGCTATTTTATTATTTTCAGCTATTATTAGAGCATAACCTAATGAGATAGTAAAGTGATGACAGTGATATTCTTATTTCCTTAATTCCCATTAATTTATTTTGTCCCCAATTGCTTGTACTTGCTAATGTTTGTGATTCTAATTGCAACATTACTTAAAATTATTTAGTGTTCCATTCACTCCAACAGGATCATTGCATTTTATTCCCTGCTATGGGGTCAACCTACTACCATACACATTATGATTGAATAGTAGAAATGAAAATCAATATGGGCTAAATAATGTAACGAACTTCTTGATTACATCAAAAAACAGTTGAAATAAGCTGGAAAAGTGTTCACAGTTAAAAATAGGCACCAAAGTTATTGCAAGTACCTTGTGATCGTTAGCAGCCCACCAGTTTCACCTCAACAATAAAGTGTTGCCTGTGGACCACACTCAATTAAAAACCAATTGTGTTTGTTATGTGCGGCTTCACAAATTAACATTATTATAATTTTTTTGATTCTAACATTATTAAAAACCTCAGGACGTGAAATTTTTCTAGTTTAGATACATTGTTATTAGTTAACAAATAATTTTACATAGAATATAGTAACATAAATCAACTCACAACGGGTGGCAGCAGCGGTACTCCATTTATCTTCATACAGGACACGTATTGGCCTGATTGGCGAACGGATTTCACGTCCCACGGGTCGTTCATTTCGTATATCATCAGTGTGGCCAGGCGCCGAGTTCCACACGCCCTGACCACTCAACGAACACCGATACACTGATTTGAACTCTGAAACTTAATCATGATATGACATCAGATATCAACCATCACCCACTCTCATTAGTTAGGAAATTACCTTTTGAAACAGTCTAGTCAACCAACGCGCTGATTTAAACCTTAATCGAAGTAGAAATTAATTTGTTTGAAAGCAAACCGATAAACAAGACGTTGTCACGGCCTGATTACGTCAATCAGTAGCTATTAAACGCAAAATTATATTACTTACGAGCCCCGTCACAGATTTTTTCTTATCCACATATTAGTTTATACATTAATTAAAACATGTAATTTTTTTGTTCATCAAGTATTTGAATTAAAATTGATAACGAAAAACTGATGGAAGGATGAGTTTGATTGAACTCTAGGTTTGTTCACCATTGGAAAACTGTTTATTTTGGTTTTTAGAAATTAAATTAGCCAATCACATAATCAGCTCCAAGTTTACAACAAATCGTGTAAAAGCTGCACCCAAAAAAAAAGCATTGATTGTCAAGTCAAGCTTCCTCATTGGCTTCAAGCAATATGCGCTGCCATGGTGATGATATTTACAATGGGCCTAATTCTGGGAACACACTTTAATTCTAAATTTAAGAACAGTATATCTCTTTCTCGCAATAAGTAATAGGAAAGCGATAGCAAGAATCTGTTTAGAGCTGTCACTTAAATTTAGATAGATTTCTAAGAAACCATAGACAATTTTAGACGGCATGTACGGAGGTGCCTCCTAAACACTGCATTTTATCACGTTCAATAAGGTCGAAAATTGAACGCACGTTTCTAAATGTCAAATTATATGACAGCCATCCTTTTCGTATTCCTTTTGATAGAAAGAAATGCACTGAACTTAAATTTAGACTTAGCATGTGTTTACCGGAATTAGGGCCAATGACGACCGATTGCTTTTATGTAGATTACTAAGTTGGTTGATTACTCAAATAAGTTCTCTAAGCTTTTAACGCAAATACAGATAGACTAGAAGAATTTCACAGGGTTATCCTAAGGCCTGAGAGCCTAGACAAGATGCCATTTGACAATCGCTGTCGCAACCGCTTGCTTAATGAAAAATGGATGTATGGCATTTGATATTTGTGATCGAAAGTTGTTCGTGTGCTAATTTCAAATCCCATACATTTTCTGCTAAGCGATTATCGAAAGGCATCGTGTCTAGGCCCTCTGGGGAGCTCAGATGGTTAGAGCAGTCTAGCAGCTCTAACCATCTGAGCTTACACAATCCGGGTCCCGGATTGTGTAAGGTCGTGGGTTCGATCCCCGCCTCAGGACGTGAAAATTCTAGTTTAGATATTTTTAAGGTCAATAAGTTGAAGTTAAAGTTGATATTTATGTGGTAAATGCGCTATTTTATTATTAAACCAATATGTAACTACTTAGTGGTTTAATCAAAAATTAAGTAAAGTAATAAATTGTTTTTAAACACACATAAAATATGAATAAACAGAGTTCCATCTTCCGGTTTCTATTTAAAAAGTAAAACGTCACTTTGCCAGTTGTCAGTGTGACATACATTTGTTTTGGGCCAATTTGGAATAATTTTTGGGCGAGTTTTGGAATGAACAAATAACATTAATCCCCTCCCCTAAAGTAAAATTTTTCTTCTAACATAATTATGTCCTATTTACATGTTGCAATCTTTTATAGCGCCTAAGAAAATTTCTGTAATTTAATACAATGGACCTAATATTGTTATGGAATGTGTGTCCAGTCGGAAGACAAGCTTTATGGTGTTTTATAATATCCTTATTAATTTTCACGACTTCCTTCTTCTCTGGAGCTGCTTTGGGTTATACTTCGGAACTGTGGGCGCTCACATACTGGGGCCCGGCGTTGTATTTCTGTTTGTTTAACTTCATTTTAAGATACTGCTACAAAGGTTTCACTTATGAGGTAAGGAACTTATCCAATTAGTTGAAAATTTCTATATGACTTACTATTCTAATTATAATGTCTTATTTACTCACATGCCTATGTAAATAAACAATAATACATTATATTTGAGTTAATTATCAATGATTATTATTTCAGGTGTCAGTAAGATCAGCATTTCTTGGTGCTGTGTTTGCAACAGGACTATATCTGACTACCTTTGAAGATGGCTTGCGTGTCTTCGGTCTTTACATCATGATCTTATCCATGTTCCACTTCTCAGAGTTCATGGCTGTGGCCCTAACGAACCCAAGCACACTGACCATAGACTCATTTATTCTAAACCACAGCTTGCAGTATGTGGTAGCTGCTGTTGCCAGCTGGATAGAATGGGCAATAGAATATTACTTCTTCCCAGGTGAGTATATTTAAAACATTTTAAAAGTAATTGTTTAGCATTTTTTATAAAACTACACTCTCATGGATTTGAAATTATTAAGCTCTTCTAAATACTGAATTATTCATATCTATATTCAATTAAATTTCAAAATATCAACAGTTGATTTTTTTTTTCCGTCTTGATTATTTGTACTTTACACATAATCAAGACACAATAAAAAAAATATATGTGTACTTGCAGACATGAAGATCCACTTCTGGCTGTCCTACATAGGTGTTGCGATGTGTGTTAGTGGTGAAATGCTGCGAAAAGGTGCCATGTTTACTGCTAAGACCAATTTTAATCATACGGTAAGAGGTAACACAGTACTAATAAATTATCTACTTCACTGAAATTGCACTTTCAAACAAAGTTATTGTAAAAAAACTTCTTTTTTATAGTATTTATTAGATGTTTCATTGGTTGGTTTATTGCTATTGTAGACAATACATTCTACCTTTCTGATAAAATTAATATTATTTGGTGTTCTAGTTAGTAATAAAAATATGAGATATGTTAAAAAAAGTGATAGTAATAATAATGATTACTTAAACATTGTTAACCCTTAACTGGTATCGTAAATTTGTATGTTTGCTTCTAGCAAGTAAGTTTTAACTATGTACTTGAATAAATGGTCAGAAATAATAAATAATAGGCTTGTTTTATGTAATCAAATAGTTTTTATAAATATAAATCTTCTTTCTTCAATACTAGAAGAGATCACAAAATAGTATCAACATTTTGGTAATATTTTTTCTACATTACAAATATCAATGACAATTATAGTTTAAAAAGTTAAAATCAAAAATAACATTATTTTACTTAATCTTTAATACATAAACTAAAAAACAAATAACGGCTTATAATCTCTAATCTAAATTTCACAAAAATCAACATGAAATAAATCACTTCTAATCTTAAGGCTCAAAAATACTAACATGAAACTTTGTTCAGTCTAGACAATTATCACATTGTGTTTTTGTGCTACTATGGATTTTGCAAATGATTTGTGAACAATTATTTCACTTTGTAGCCGCGACATCTTGAATTAATAACTGTAAAAAATAATAAACATATACAAATTGCTATGCAAAAAAACTTACGTAACTGGTATCGTGGGGGCCGCGCGGACCCCAACACATGCATACCTGGGTCCCAGTAAGTGATACAGCGCCGAATGTCCGGCACCCGCCTCGAATAGCGATGTAATGAGAATACTTAAAATGGTGGCTGCTCACGGTGCTTAGTTTATTAGAAAACGAAGAAAACGTCATGCGTAGGAGTCGCGTGGCCCCCACGATACCAGTTAAGGGTTAAACTCATGGAACTCAAGATTTAAATTATCAAAAAAATCAAGCTAATAATTACCCACTTATTTACAGGTTTGTTGAGAATTAAAATTTAATTAATGGTGAGCTTCATCATGCTTGAAGAGCTAAACAACAATAAGTGACAGCACATTACTCCTATGTTAAGGAGTAATAATGTGCTGCCACTTATTGTTGTTGTCTTACAACTGTTTTTATTCCTTTTTGGTGCAATAAGTAGGTATATGATCCAATGGTGGTTTTCTTCCAGGTCCAGTTTGTAAAGCGACCTAACCATCAGCTGGTGACACATGGCGTCTACTCCCTTTGCAGGCATCCCAGCTACGTCGGCTGGTTCTACTGGTCTATCGGGACACAGGTAGATAAAGTGATTTTCTGAGAAACGAAGGTAGGAGAAGGTAGATCCTAGCTTTATCTGTGTTTGTTGATAAATTTAATTTATTTATTCTACTCTGATGGTATCAGTGGCCAACCAAGAGATGGCTGTTGAGATATACATATTTGTTTTATACAGGTAGATGCCACGCAAGCCACCTTGTCGTAAGTGGCTACCGTCGCCTATAGACACGGTTCACATCATATGGGGTCTACCACCTAGTAAAATTAAGACAATTTTTAAAACACTTGAAAGTATGATTCAATGATTAAACTATATTTTATAGTAATGTGCTTTACCGCCTCATGTTAAAAAAGCAGAGAAATTTATTATTGACAAAATAATGAATATCAGTAATTTAGTTATGTGGAAAATTCAATAAATGTGCCGGAAAACAAATCTAAGTGTTAGGAAAGCATGCCAACACCACTCGGAGAATTTGAGGAATGTGAGGCTCTCAACAGGATTACTTTGTTCCCAGATTACCCTTCTAAACCCACTGTGTCTGGTTCTCTACGCGCTGGCGTCGTGGACATTCTTCCGCGAACGCGTGTACGCCGAGGAGGTGACGCTCCTCTCGTTCTTTGGGGAGCAGTACGTGGCATATCAACAGAAGGTCGGCACCGGCCTACCGCGCATACCCGGCTGCGTACCGGAGAACACTGCGCAAGACTTGAAAGATGATCATTGGAGTTATTGAAACATATCTTATTGACTGATTTATGTCTTGATTCGAAACTGCCTAAGCATCTCAATTTATGAATATGAGTCCTTTAATTTCCAGTAGGGTTTTTTTTGTGAATTAGCACTGATTTTAACGTTTAACGCTAGAGGTAAATATTTTTTTTCCCACGGCGTTTCGGCCAGGTTGCACTATAGGTACCTGTATTATAAGAAAAGAATATCCTATAATATCCTAGAACCTATATGAAAGAAACATGAATTTATTATAGGGCCCTAAATAAGATGCCTTTCGATAATCGCTATCATTATCACCAGACTATAAACGTTCCACTTCTGGGCACCTACATATGTATAACATGTAATGAGTTTGGGCCATAAACCACCACTCTGGTCCAATGCCGGCTGGTAGGTTAAAGCGGTTGCAGTAACAACCGGGACCAACGGTTTAACGTGCCCTTCGACGCGAGGAGTTCCAGATCAATATATCAGATTAATATATTTTTTGTTTAATCTGCAATATCCCTTTGCTTGATAATTTGGTTATATTTTGTAGTTATTTCAATATTTTGTTCAATATGTAATATGAATATTTAACTTAATTTCATGTTCTGGAACTGTTAGAAGGTTGTAAAACAATTTATATTGATTAATTTTTATATTAGTATTTATTTTCATTTAATAATTTAAAATCATCACATCGAGTGTAACATTAGCACTACTAAAGCCGCCTCTATTACCAACGCAGTAAGGGCGGTCTCAAGGTCAAACTGTTACCCGTGATGTGCTGTCGACTGTACCTAATATGATCCAAACTGCATAATAAGCAACTCAGGTTCAGTTTTAGAATCGCATTCAATGCTTGCGTTTACGAAAATATTCTCTATTATGATTGGATAAGTTACATTGGCCCTAATTCTTATGCTAAGTCCAAATTTAAGTTCAGTGCATTTCTTTTCTCAATATGAATACGAAAAGGATGGCTGTCATATCATTTGACATTTAGTTATAGTTTTTATAAATATAAATCTTCTTACTTCAATACTAGAAGAGATCACAAAATAGTATCAACATTTTGGTAATATTTTTTCTACATTACAAATGTCAATGACAATTATAGTTTAAAAAGTTAAAATCTAAAATAACATTATTTTACTTAATCTTTAATACGTAAACTAAAAAACAAATAACGGCTTATAATCTCTAATTGATTGATTGAGTGAAATTTTTCACAAAAATCAACATGAAATAAATCACTTCTAATCTTAAGTCTCAAAAATACTAATATGAAACTTTGTTCAGTCTAGACAATTATCACATCGTGTTTTTGTGCTACTATGGACTTTGCAAATGAATTGTAAACAATTATTTCACTTTGTAGCCACGACATTTTGAATTAATAACTGTAAAAAATAATAAACATATACAAATTGCTATGCAAAAAAACTTACGTAACATGCCGTTACATGCCGTCTAAAATAGTCTATGGTTCCTTTGAATTCTGTAAACGAATTATTGCTATCTTTTTTATGTTACATATTGCGAGAAAGAGATATACTGTTCTTAAATTTAAACTTAGAGTGTGTCTTGAGAATCAGGCCCATTGTTCATCTAAATAATTAATTTAGTCCATTCTAGACATAGTTATCTCTTGTTTAATGTGGTTATTGTTAACCAATTCCAAGCTGTGACTAATACTGTAGAAAATTTAATTTTGGAAATAAGCATTTAATATTTAACTCAAATAATGTAAATTTCACTACTATTTATATAAATTTACCTTCTAAGAAAATTAATATTATTAATTTATTATAACTTTTACCGATCTTTTAATATTGCATTGGAAATAGACGGGGAAGCCTTCGTTCGGCAGTGGACATCATAGACTAATATGTTTATTGTTATTTCGTGCAAGTCTTCCTTTTATCCTGTGTACTTAGCTATAATAATATTATTAATAATTTTAGCACTTACCCATCTGTTATGTTTGATTTTACATTAACTAAGCAAGTCATAACGTCTGTCTGTCATGATCAAATCAAAAGTTCCTATTAATCATACAAGCATCTCCCCTAACCGAGACACGAACCCGAGACCTCTGGCTGGTAAAATAAGTAAAAATTTAATAAAAACCATTATTTGCCTCAGCACGAGCAAACTGAAATTTCATTATTCTGCAACATTTGTATCATACAAAACTGACCTGATATTGAAGACGATTTTTCGGTCAATATTTTTTTTAACTTTGGTTGACACATACAGGATATACCACCCTGTATACATGTTGGTGCCGTCAATGCGACAATAAATCCAAACATGGGCTATATTAGTTGATAGACGACCGGCCGGCCGAGTGGTCTGTAACCCTTACTATACAGGCTACTCGGTTAAGAGATCCCGGGTTCGAAACCCGGTAAGGGAATGTTTGTATGATGAGTACGAGCAATTTGTTTACGAGTCATGGATGTTTTGTATATTTCTAACATTTATATACATATTACCTATTATCAATATTTCTCCGTTATCTAGCATCCATAACACAAGCTCTCAATGATGCTTACTTTGGATTAGATAATAGTCATTTGTATCACTTTGTATCACACTCAAATTTGTAAAAATGTACTTATATCTTAACTATAATGTGACTTATTTAGCATTTTTAAAGTATTTTTAATTAAATTTTATCGTGAGAAACATGTTTTGTACAAAAAATGTTGGTATGTAATATAATAAACTTTAACTATATCTACCTACATAATTACACAATCAAATTATGTTATCTATTTTTTATTTACCTATCTAATTTATTGTAATTTACGAATTTGGATTATCGCTCATTTAATTTATTACTTTAACCACAGAATAAAGGTCTGTTTACATAATACCATTTTCTTCAATACAAGAGCGATAATTGGCCATCAATAATAAGCAACTGTTTACAGGCGGATATAAAAAAATATGCTAGTCTTATTACACCAAGTAAAGTACCTATTGAGACGAAGCTTGCCTTACAATGTCAAGAATATTATGTGTAGTCTAGACTATACAAGTCATTTCTTGCTTCAATTCACTAAAATGCTACAGGCAGTGACGTAGCTTGCTTTAGATGGGCCCTTTATCAAAATATTTTGGTTTTCTTTGATATAAAACTTTTCCTTTTTTCTTCAAACAAAAAAGACAGATATTAACGTCTGATGACAAAGTATGGTTAACCATACTTTGTTGAACTTATGTTCTTATCAATAACTTTCTCATGCCATTTTATGTAATCTTACTAAGTAGGTAGGTCAGACCTTGTGAGGCTTAGTGCGCCCGCGCAGAGCGTACCAATTACCTAAGTAAACAATCATTGTTTTCCCAACGCTCATTGTAACCAGGCATGGCAACCACACTGGTTGTTATATTCTTGATGGATTCGGTTTCAGGTTAGTTCGATCGTAGGCAAGTTTCATAAAAGTATCTATTATAATTACTTAGTTTTCGTGCGAAAAGTAATTTATGATTTATTTTTGAATCAGCAGTCTTAGAGAACAATGGTTTTCAATTTAGCAAATTAACTTTCATATTCAAAATGTATCTGATATATTTACTTATTGTGTGTTAAGTTGTAGGAGTAATTAGCCTATTCTACTTAGAACAATAGATAGAACCAGACTTGTAGTGCTTTTTTTTATTCTTAGCCACTTTTTTATACAAAGCGTACGCTTGCCTTGTCTGCCTTGGTAATTGGTTGACCGTAGCGTATAGACACTCGTAGCACCTTGAGCACTACTTATGCGTTGTTACCGTAGCCCTATAGACGCTCGTAGCACCTTGGGCACTACTCACGAGTTGTTACCGTAGCCTATAGACACTCGTAGCACCTTGGGCACTACTCAAGCGTTGTTACCGTAGCCTATAGACACTCGTAGCACCTTGGGCACTACTCACGCGTTGTTACCGTAGCCTATAGACACTCGTAGCACCTTGGGCACTACTCACGCGTTGTTACCGTAGCCTGTAGACACTCGTAGCACCTGGGGCACTACTCACGCGTTGTTACCGTAGCCTATAGACACTCGTAGCACCTTGGGCACTACTCACGAGTTGTTACTGTAGCGTATATAGACGCTCGTAGCACCTTGTGTACTAATACCTACTCACGCGCTACCTATCCTGTTTAAAAACCACTAGAAACCATTATGTTGCGAGCATATAGGAGAAGAGTCCTTTGCTCTTAACAAAATGCTTTTTCAGTGAGCTCTGGCGACCTTACTTACACCAGGAACACAACACTACAAAACAGCGTGATTTAGATGTAAACTTATGTAATGCGGAGATGCTCTTCCACTTTTGCTAGCTTTTTATATTATTTTTATATTTAATAGGCATTGGCCCTAATTCTGGAGAACACATGCTAAGTTTAAATTTAAGTTCAGTCTGTTTCTTTCTTGCAAAACGAATACGAAAAGGATGGCTGTCATATAAATTGACTTTTAGAAAGGTGCGTTCAATTTTCGACCTTATTGAACGTGCTAAAATGCAGTGTTTAGGAGGCACCTCCGTATATGCCGTCTAAAATTGTCTATGGTTTCTATGAAATGTATCTAAATTTAATTGACAGCTCTAAACAGATTCTTGCTATCTTTTTCCTATAACTTACTGCGAGAAAGAGATATACTGTACTTAAATTTAGAATTAAAGTGTGTTCCCAGAATAAGGCCCAATTGTAAGTTGTAAGCATTCTGTTTTGTAATTTTCATTGTGAGACGAAAATTAGAAAAAACGTTGTGAGTTTCGTTTTTCGTCGACGAACGGTTCGCCGACAAATTCAAATTCCACAAATACCACTTGAAATAATTCAATAGAAATAATGGCATCACTAGTGGGTTCGAGGTTTTTGACCAAGCAGAGACATTTTGTCTGGTATTAAGGGTTTTGGATTTGTCGAAAAATTCGTCGGCGAAGCGTTTCACCACCCCCTGTAATTTTATATTAGACAATAATTATACAGTATTTTGGTACCTATCTGAACAGGTTGTAAGGGCAACGCTATCGAAGGCACATGGCCGTGCTGGTGACCCTCAGCACAAGTTGTTGAAAAACAAATCGGAAATCGCGAAAAAAATCGACTTCGTGGGCAACTGAGCCCACACACGACTCATCCCGCGGGCTCAATTGACACCATGTGTTCCATACTAAATTGGAATACCTACCTAGGCGACCAATTTGTATGATACAGCTGATTTTTTCGAGATTTAAAAGTTACTTCGTTTTCGAGAGATTCCTCGTTATACTCTGTGTATAGATATAGGTAATAATGTGGTGGGCCCATATGATGAGTCGTCTGGGTAGGTACCACTACCCTTCTTATTTCAGCCGTGAAGCAGTTCGCTGTGTTTCGGATTGATGGGAAAGGTAGCCAGTGCAATTACTGGGATGACAACGCAGCTACAATACCTATAGGTTGTTTTTCCTTGTTATTGAGGCGCTTACCACCAGGTGCCTAAGTCCTTGATAGAGCAGTCACCCGAATTGTGAAAGGTCGCGGGTTCGACCCCCGCCCAAGGACGTGATTTTCTAGTTTAGATATTTTTCTAAGTTTTTTTATTTTTTATTATGATTTAGATTAAATGCCGTCCATGCCCAGTACTTACACTGGCTACCTTTCCCTTCAATCCGAAACACAGCGAACTGTTTCACGGCTTTTTTTTTTTTTTTTTTTTATACAAAGCACGACAAATGACTCAACACCACCTGATGTGAAGCGGTAAGAAGAGTCCATATGCGAAGACAGCTAGTGCAGTTCAGACACTGCTCTAGCTGCCTCCACCTTGCCGGCCCGAAAGGTGCTTTTTCACGCCTCTTTTGAAGGAACCCATGTTATAGGAAGGAGGGAACACATGTGCTGGCAAAGAATTCCAAGTTCTGGAAGTTCGACAAAGAAAAGAGCTACTAAATTTCTTTGTACGTGATGTTGAGGTGGAGACAGTGAATTGATGACTCCGAAGACCGGCACGCGTGCTCCTGAGTAGGAATGGGGAAGGTGGGATAAGGTCAAATAGCTCTTCAGAACACTCTCCGTGATATAGCCGATAGAAGGCGCTAAGCGACGCAATGTCTCGACGCAATTGCAGAGGCTCAAGGTTGTTGGTTACCTCTACATCGCCAACGATACGGACAGCACGACGCTGCAATCTGTCCAGGGCATCGAGTAGGTACTTGGCGGAGCCATCCCACAAGTGCGAGCAATATTCCACGCAAGACCGGACCTGAGTTTTATACAGCAGGCATAATTGGTCAGGCGTGAAAAATCGACGCACCTTGTTCAGGACACCGAGCTTCCGAGAGGCTGTTTTTATCACGGTTTCGATGTAGTTCCTGGAATTCAGATCGCAACATATCTCCATGCCTAGCAAGTTTAGGGAGCCCTGTGCCGAAAGAGTCGTGCCCTGAAGAGACGGAAGGGGAAGGAACGGCGACATTTTGGCAGTAAACGCGCACACCTGTGTTTTCTTAGCATTGAACTCAACAAGATTGTTAGATCCCCATTCAGATACGAGGTTCAACACCCTGTCGAGCTCAATGGCAAGATTCTCTCTCTCCCTCTCGGTTTCAGCGCGCCCAGCCCCTGGGCGACCGTAATATCCCCCATGCACTGTACTGTCATCTGCATAGCAATGAATGTTTCCTAACGGAATCATGTCATTGATATGAAGAAGAAAGAGTGTGGGGGATAGAACAGAGCCTTGTGGTACACCAGCATTCACTGACATGAACCGCGAAGCGCATCCATCTGCGAGGACACGGATTCTTCGCTCATGCAGGAAGCCGGCGATCCAGTTACAGAGCTGAGCGGGCAGACCGTATGCCGGGAGCTTGGAGAGAAGAGCCCTGTGCCAGACCCGATCGAACGCTTTGGCAATGTCAAGGCTAACTGCCAGTGACTCACCACGTTTGTCAATAGCTTCACCCCAGACATGCATTAAGTACGCTAGAAGATCACCCGTTGACCGGTTCGGCCGAAACCCGTACTGTCGATCATTCATTAATGAGTGATCTTCTAGGTATCGGATCAGCTGGTGGTTTAAGATCCGTTCCATGACCTTGCAAAGAACTGAGGTGACAGCTATCGGGCGGTAGTTAGCTGGGTCTGATCGGTCTCCCTTTTTGGGGACCGGTTGCACATTGGCCTCTCTCCAAGATTCCGGCACACACCCAGAAGAGAGAGAAAGACGGTATAGCCGCGTTAAGACAGGAGACAACTCCGCTGCGCAGTTTTTCAGTACTATCGCTGGAATGCCATCAGGTCCACTAGCTTTCCGGACGTCGATGGACTGAAGCTCCGCACGTACATCACATTGCCTAATACGAATATCGGGCATTGTGTGGCCACAGTGGGAGAGTGTTGATGGCTGTAAGTTGCAGTCATCGATTCGGGAGTGAGCAGCAAAGAGTTTTACCAAGAGATCGGCTTTCTCTTGCGGCTTGTGAGTTAGCGAGCCGTCAGAACATCTCAACGGGGGCAGCGAGGGTTGACAGAAGTTGGATTGCACGGCTTTGGCCAGACGCCAGTAGCTACGGCTTCCCGTAGGATGCGTAAGAAGTTCTTGGCCAACTCGTGCAACGCGCTGTGCATCCGCTCTGATGAAGGCCCTTTTGCAGGACTTGGTGGCGTTGTTATAGGCTGCTTTCAGTGAGTCAATGTTGGGATCCCCGCAAGCTCGGCCCCTGATCCAAGCGCGGTATGCCGACTGTCTGTTTTCAACAGCTAAGGCACAATCGCGGTTGAACCAGAGGTTACGCCTACCCCTACTGATGAGATCGGAGTGAGGGATATAGTACTCCATCCCTAACATGATCTCATCAGCAACAGCAGTAGCGCTACCGTTCGGGTCCAGCTCACTGAAACAGCGCTGCCTCCAAGGGACAGATGCGAAGTAATCCCGCATACCGTCCCAATCTGCCGACGCATAGTGCCAGATGCGGCGTTTGGCAACCATAGGTACCGGTGGCGACGCCCGTGGCACCCCAGCGGATACCAGGCAGTGATCCGATGTTCCCAAAGGAGCACGAACCTGTAGCCGATATCCATCCGGGCGAGTCGTCAGCAGAAGGTCCAACAATGAGGGCGCGTGACCGACAATGTCTGGAATCCTGGTGGGCTGGTTTACCAGTTGGGTCAGGTCGTGCGTGAGAGCGAAAGCGTGGGCAGTTCTACCAGCATGGTCAGTTTTAGAGGAACTTAACCACGACTCGTGGTGAGCATTGAAGTCCCCTAAAAACACCAATTCCGCGGTTGGAAACTGCTCCTGCGCAACATCTGCCACCCGACTAAGATGTTCGAAAAGTCGAGTTGTCTCCATGTCACCGCTGTGGGATCTATAGAGGCACACGTAGATTCGGCTATGTGTGCCCAGGTCCACATGCACCCCAAGAATAGAGTGGGAAGGGTCCTCCAAACAGCGCAGACGGCGACAGCAAACATCCGCCCGGACAAACAAGCATACCCCGGCCTTCGCTTTGAAGGACTCTTCAAGAGCGTAGCCGGGGTAATCCAAGTAGCTAGTGTCTGCCGGGCGGAGTATTTGCGTCTCCGTCAAAAACAGCATTTCGGGTCGAGCCGTCTCGAGATGTTGGTGGACGGCATTGAGGTTAGCATGGAGCCCACGGATGTTAGTGAGCCCGACCTCAAACAGCGTGGTTGTGGTGGGGGTGTGCACCGCTGAACGACCGAAACTGTTTGTGAGCGCTGCCATAGTTGACGATAGAAGGAGGAGAGGCGTGAATTGGGGGGATGTTGCCGCGATATATACGGTTAATGCGTGAGGCCTGTTTCCCCAGGTAATAGCCGACAGTAGAGAAGCGCTGACCCGCCGAACGGAAGGGCCCCCGAACCCCCCCGGGAATGGCCGCCGGGACCCCACCACCCGGTCACCAACCGGCACGACGGACCACCCCAAGATTATGCGTGGCATGATAGGGCAGCCTCACGAACTGGTTAGGTTCGCTTGGGCCCCTGTACTGTACCACGGGCGGCCAGCGGAACAGCCGTTTCTTCGGGTCTCCCTGGTCGGCGGGTCAATGCAGTCCACCTGGCTCTGGTTAGACGGAAGCCGTCACTGACCGCATCCATCGCCGCAACGTCCCCCCAAGCTCTGGTTGTACGCTGACTGATCCCGGAACGCGACCACAAGTGGTCACTTGGCGGGTTTTACGCCATGCGTACGGTGGTCACTAACCAGACGGGTGTTCAGACTCTACCACCAGTCGAGCAGTTGGTAGCTCGGTAATCCCTTAGTCGCCTCTTACGACACCCACGGGAAGAAATGGGGCGGTGAATTGTATTCTTAATCCGTCACCGCACGGACCAAACGGCTGAAATAAGAAAGGCGGTGGTACTGTGACGACCGCCGGGATCGTCTTAGGGCGTAGCTCCTACAACTACTGAATAAAACGCAGACAGACTTTGATATTTCCTCTATTATGGTAACAACACTCACTATACAGTTGGCGCGGTGGTCGTGGAAGAAGTGTGTCAAACATCGTTGTTTGACGTCCGCTCGCGAATCGCGTTCCTAACTCGAAATGACGACAAAATCTGTATGTCAGTGGCGAAAGAGTATCGAGTCCACCACAGTACCTACCCAGACGACCCTACATACGGGCCTACCACCAAGTAAAAATAAAGTTAAAATATTTTTCAAACAACAATGTAAAAATAAAATTAATTAAGATTATTATTTCTGTTTCTAATAATAATATGTCTGTGTTGATTTTTTTAGAATTCGACATCGATTTAAACAAGACTTCATTAAACATTAAACTGCTTAATCACACCTCCGATCCTGATCCTATCGGAATAAAAGAAGAATGTGATTTACATATTACGAACTCCATTCTAAAGACAGTAAAAGAAAAATTCAAATTAGATCTTGGAGGAACGAACATAAAAAATATTGATGAAGATTTTGCAGATGAAGATTTTAAAGATGTTGGAAGAAATATTGAAAACTCCATATCTGACACCGATACTGATTTCTCCGTTGGAAATATTCCAATACAAGATGTTCATAAAATGGCTGCTGATAGCGAATGTGAAAATGAATATGCAACTACAGAAAACAATAATAGTATTTCGTCGACAATGGAGTTTCCGGAAGAGGCACCATTTTTGGTAGCCATCTTTGAAACGCTCTCGAATATAACCGCTCAAACTTGTGCAGGCACATTGCTCTCTCCACATTGGGTCCTTACCGCTGCTAGTTGCGTAAATGTCTTAAGGTATGTACCTAAAATATGTAGATTTTAATTAAGTAGTACAAATGGAAAGGAATGGGGAAAATCAGCAAATTGTTGGCACATATTTTCACCTACATCATTTGCTGAATTAGGAAAGCACTTGTGCGAATCTTTGTGCTCATAATAAAAACAGGACGTAATCAATTCTGATCGTCTCCTGCGCACGCTCTAGCTAGTAATTGGCGACCGTTCATGTCAAATATTGGTTGCTTTATTCGTTTACTCCTTCGTATATTTGAAAGGCAAACGAGCAGTAGGTAGTAAGACGGAAACTGCTAAACTGGTGCTTAACTTCTATTTTACAAAAGATCCTAGTCAAAAAATATTAATAATAAATAATAATAATAATAAAAAAGCCGTAACACGAGAAGAGTTAACCTATCAGTTGAATCAATCAATGTGATGCCCTAGCTAGAACCAGAATGTGCCTGGTAGTGGTATATCCAAAGTCAAAATAATACATGGCTTTCTCCTAATAAAGAAATAAGTATAGGTAGTGAAGCAAATATCTAATTGGCAAAATAGTAGCTATATTCTGGACACAGGAAGAGTTAAGGAAGGGAAGCATATCAGGTACAAATATCTCATGGGGTCGAAGTGCACAATCGCATGATCATGGCTCCGCGATATTAAGATAAGATACAAGTCCTATTTTTCGTATATCGCTTTATTTGACCTTTCTTTTGGGATCATTTTAACATACTTACTCCCATATTCATAAACGCCAATTTTAAATAAAACACTGCTAAAATATGTTTTATCTTTTTCCTTTATCGACGAGTGAGATAAACAAAACACTTTATAAGCCTCATATAAGTTCACTTGTATGAGGCTTTTATGAATACGGGGGTTAATCTTCTTGTGGCCGAAAGTACATACTTTATTAAAACTTTCTAAATAAAAACAGTTGGGTACTTTGGTTTTAAATTTAAAAAAACTGAAATTATGAAATCGTCTACATAAGCGAAATTGCGAATTTTTGCTTTTCCAATGTCTTTTTAGTGAAACGATACGATAGTAGGAATAGTAGGAATTTTAAACAAAAATTAAAACCGACTTCAAAAAACTGAAATAATTAAATTTAAGTAGGTATTCATCCCCTAGAAACATATTTTTGGAGTTGGTGCTAAGTGGTTTCCAAAAACAATAGAAAGTAAAGCACCGACTCCAAAAATATGTTTCTAGGGGATGAATACCTACTTAAATTTAATTATTTCATCCTTTTCAGTTTTTTGAAGTCGGTTTTAATTTTTGTTTAAAATTTTTTTTTCACAATTTTTAGTGATAACTTTCTACGGTCGAAGCTAAATGGGTGACCGTCAACTTATATTGTTTCCTACTATCGTATCGTTTCACTAAAAAGTCATTGGAAAAGCAAAAATTCGCAATTTCGCTTATGTACACGATTTCATAATTTCAGTTTTTTTAATTTATAACCAAAGTACGCAACTGTTTTTGAAAAATTTTTTATGGGACCAAATGGCAGCTATTCCGCATCGAACAAAAAAAGAATCACGTAAATCGGATCAGTAATCTCGGCGTAATCGGTGTACATACATAGAAAAAAAAAAAAAAAACATACCGGCGAATTGAGAACCTCCTCGTTTTTGAAGTCGGTTAAAAATAAGGAAAATGTATAGTTTGTTTCTTGGCTGATTGTGATTGTTGATGATTTAACTTCTTCTGGGTGTCTTTTGTATGTTACAGTATCAACAGCACAAACCAAAGTCAATACACCATTATTGCAGAATCTACCAACCCCTTCATTGACGGGTCAGCGCATAACGTGACTGACGTGCTTCTCCACCCAGGACATAAGCACGACTTAGGAGGACCAGTCACAGGAGGCGAGTCCCCCAAGTTGGCGATGTTGAGGATTAATCCAGGGGTAGCCGTGGTGGGACTGGACGTGTGGAGAAACAAATTGGATGGAGATCTTTCTGTCAGAGCATATGGGTGGATTTACTTCAAGGTTACTGTTTTTCATTATTTTTAGGAAGATACCTTTTCCAACTAAAACTTATTTAATTAAAACATGAGAATAGAGAACCAACGTTTCTATTTAGTTTGGGGTTCAAATATCGTCCGTTTGGTTATAAAAAAAAACAAAGGAAACGAGAATTATTTTCGGACTTTTTTCGATCTAGAAAGTGGTTTCCGTACATGTTTAGGTTTTTGTAAAATACTTTATTCGTTAGTCAACTGTAACATGTTTGAAAACAAGGACATGAGTTGTAAGAAAGAATTGTAGCAAAGTCTCGAGTCGAAATATTGGAACCGAACAAACCGATTCTAAGAAGATTTTACATGCATATGCAAGTCAGGCTAGTGTAATAAAATGTCAGAGAATTTCTGAAAAACAGTATTATAGTTGAATAAGAAAAGTTTTAACTTTCATAGTAGGCCTCAGGATGACAACGCACCTGCAAAATCAAGTGATTTTTCCTCGTTATTGCAGGTGTCTTTAGGCTTATGCCTGGTGAATTTGTTCCCAGACCACAGACCACCTCCGTGAAAGGCACGTGGGAGTTATGCAGGAGTTTCAGCGGGTATTCCCAGGGTCGTTCTAGCTAGACGCTGGGCGGGCCGCGCACTCGCCCGCTACTTCGCTAGTGGCGGGTAGGTACGTCAATGGATTTCTCCTGGTAAAAAAGAGGTGTCTATTGGCAGCGGTAACCGCTTACCACCTGGTGGGTCGTCAGCTTGTTTGTCGTCTAGTTGTACTAACAAAAAATCACCAACAATTAGTTAACCCAACTTTTTATTAGACTTCAAAAAATCCTATGACAACTTTATACAGACTGGTCGGAGCAGTGACGTCCATATTTTTTTTAAGATTCTTGACTTCTTGGTGGTATGCGGTGTATACTAACCTGACTTGCCTATGCATGGAAAGAGAATCGGTTTATTCGATACAATATATAGGTAGATATTTATAATTTGTAAGGAAAGCCGTGTGACGTAAATGCTCCAGGTATTGCTGCTATAGTTACTTACTTTATACTTATTTATATTTTATTTTTTGTTCTAGAATGGTTCAAGCCCAGATACAATCAAAATTATATCGATTCCCATGATGTTAACTACGGACAATACGTGCAAGTTGAATTTCAGTGGTATTGTGCAACCGCTGTGTATCTCCACAAACGAAAATGATTCAAAATATATATCTCTGGTTTGTATTTTTTTTTAACCGTGAACAGCCAACGACAAAAGGCAATAAACTTTTGAAAGCTCATATCTATGAGATGAAGGTATTAAGAATTATAATAGAATTAAGAAGTTAACGCTCTGCTAATGCCTCTCGAGCATACAAACAAGAGTAGGTACCTAAGTATAAATATTAGTAGCTCATTCAGATCGCAATCATAAACCAATTTTGTAATAGTGTTGTATTCATATCATATTTCATCAGAGCTCATTAATGAAGTCGCCAATAGACCACAAATATAAATTAGAGGAAAACATACTAAGTATAATATAAAATATAGTGATAGCCTTCCTCCTCATTGCACAATCTTGAAAAACGAACAAAAAAAAAGGGTGGATGACTATAAAGCCCCGTGCGAGACTTGAATCCAGGGGATCTCGGGTTTATACAGGTCGTTTGGTGTAGGTACATAGCATAACCATCAAGTGGCACCTACCCATTAAACATCCAATATATAAAATTCTCGTGTCACAAATTTAGCTACCATACTCCTCCGAAATGGCTTGACCGATTTTCATGTAATTTGATATGTACATTCAGTAGGTCTGAGAATCGCCTACTATTTTTTTTTTTATGGCAAAACTACGTTTTCCGGTACAGCTAGGAATTTTATATGTATATTCCGTAGGTCTGAGAATCGGCTACTAGGTATCTATTACCTATTATTATTTTTTTGGTCAATTTTTTTTATGGCAAAACAACGTTTGCGGGGTAAGCTAGTAGTCATATAAATACAAGTATGTTATCGAAAATTCAAAATTATAAAATAAATTTCAAAGGTGATGGATAATTTTGGGCCAGCTGGCCAGCTCATGAGCACCATTCCAGATTGTAGACAATAATGTACCGAATAACATGGTTTCCATTAGATAGCACAAAACTCTTTTATTTTATTACAAGAAATTACGAAATGCATTGTATAAAATGGCGACATAGAAGTCATGAAAGTAGGTACCAAACAGTGGTGATAATGTCATTTATTAAAATTGTCATTTCATATTTTAAACCGTGAATATTTTGGGAGCGCTTGAAGGGTTTATATTTTTTATTGTTTTTCAAAATTGTTTGACACTATGAAAAAATAAAACGACAGTATACAGCGTAAATTCGTAAAAAGGAAATTGTATTTTGACATTGACATTTTGTTTTCTTCAAAACGGCGACCTCTGTGAAGTTTTTGAGCAAATTAAAAATATGTTCGGTTACTTCCATCAGATAGGATTTATGGAAACGATATGGTACGTCTTACAAAAATAACTGTATGCAAAAATGGTGCTCAGGAGCTGGCCCAAATTCCATAGAAACTTTTACTATCTCCTTTCTCCATACAAAATGTTTTAAAGGAAATGTCTAAATTAATTATGGCAATTTGGAACTTTTACAACACATATAATAGGTATAAGACTATTAACATGGAGGTAGGAACTCGCTTATACCATGTACCAAACACTTTGTAGATATTTTTGTTAAAATAACTCTCTTGATTGCTTCAATTTAAAGTCAGAGACTATACTTAACATATAGAGGTACCTAAGTACGTGTTATATGATTATTATACTATATGCCAGCTAAGCTCCGGAGGCCCAGTGCTGGGCGTACAGGGCGGGCGGGCGCGCGTGGTTGCGCTGATCCTCGCCGACGACGACACTCCGCTGGTGGCCGTGTCCGTCAACCGACACGCCTCCTGGATCGACCACGTGCTCAGATACACCGACTACAAACTTTATTTGTTGTTTTAATTTTAATGTCTGCTATTTCCCACTAACCTGCTAATATGATATGCAGCAAAAAAGCACCATCACCTTTTATATTTTTATACAACTTACGGCCCGCGACTAACCCGGGTGGTTGTTTGTTGCGCCAAAAGGTACCTACCCCGAGTCATTTCTTAGGATGTAATCTTTCTCTACCACATTAAGAACTGAAAACGTAACAGACAGACAGACAAACAAATAGTCACTTTCGCTTTAATAATATTAGTATGGATATTCCTCTTCGGTAAAGCAAGGTCTCAGAGACCGTTGAGGAAGAGAGGGGTTGGAAGAAGGAGGATTTATGTGCAATGCATACAGACACTAAACTTCCTTTTAATTTTTATAGGGCGAGCAACGCGCAGTTGATACTCGGATGTTGCAAGGCATCCGCTAACCTTAATGACAATAAGGCGGGCTGTTGTTTGCTCATATGTTTATCAAACTTTATTTTTAACCGACTTCAAAAAAGAGGAGGTTCTCAATTCGGCTGGTATGTTTTTTTTCTACGCTGAGACTACTGATCCGATTTACGTGATTCTTTTTTTTTCGATGCGGAATAGTTGCCATTTGGTCCCATAAATTTTTTTTCAAAATCAGTTGCGTAGTTTGGTTTTTATATAAAAAAAACTGAAATCATTAAGTCGTCTACGTATGCAAAATTGGCGGATTTTTGCTTTCCTGTGACTTTTCAGTGAAACGATACGATAGTAGGAAACAATACAAGTTGACGGTCACCCATCTAGCTTCGACCTTAGAAAGTTATCACTAATAATTGTGAAAAAAAAATGAAACAAAAATTAAAACCGGCTTCAAAAAACTGAAAAGGTTAAAATAATTAAATTTAAGAAGGTACACATCCCCTAGGTGGAAACATATTTTTTGGAGTTGGTGCTAAGTTGTTTCCAAAAAAAAACCATAGAAAGAGAAGCACCGACTCCAAAAAATATGTTTTAAGGGGATGAGTACTTAGTTTTTTGAAGTCGCTTTTAATTTTTGTTTAACATTTTTTTTTATACACCAATAGGTTACGAAGCTATTGCTATAACACAAAAATACACTACCAACTGTTTCAAATCAGGCGAAAGCATTATGTTAACAGTCTCCTTGCATCATTTGAATTGTAGCAGGAATGTTAAAAGATAAATTATAGATTCATTTGGTAAGTATGTACGAACTTCAGATCATAGAAACAAGGAACCAAGTTGGTAACTTCACATACAAATTTTAGTTGGTTAGTACTACCAACCAACTATAATTTGTATGTGAATCGATTGCGGATTTTATGCTCTTGCTGATTCTCTCTAGTGCTTGACGACAGTATTGTTATAGTATGGTTATCATCACCAGCGCCAAACGTTCCAGCGTGGAGGAACATGTTTTGCAAAGTCGTCTAGCCTTCGGCACATGACATTGATTGCGATAAGTACCCTAAGTCTCTACTCAAGTGGAACCAGTTGATTTTTAGTGGGTATGAAAGAGACTAGCTCCGGAGAGTCCCACATATGGTAGCTACTCCCCCACTGGGTAGCTATAAAAGCTTTCTCAAACGTTAAAAAATAGGCACAGCGTTAGTAAAAGGAAAGTATTATGGCACAGCGCTATTGTATTTGTAACCTAACCTACCGATAAAATCTATTGTATGTTGCCTCTCTTTCTATCGCGTATCTCGTCTTTTTCCGACTACGGCAGCGACACGGGATTATTCCAACACGTCGAGGCCGCCATGTGCCAATAAATATAGCTATAAGGTATTTTTCTTTTCGTGTTATATTCTTGTTTTATTATCCAATCAAGAATAAAACACGAAAATAAAAATAGCTTCACAATTATATTGCGAACTGGGACCGGCCTGGTATGGTCCGATATTTACCTTTTTATTGCTGCAAACACAGGCAGATATCTTTATCTTTTCATGCGCGTTTCTCCCCGTAGCGACCTACGGCGCGGCGTAGCAATAACTACAATGATCCAGTCAACAGGACTTACGGGGAGCCGTAGCGTACTACGGAGTAGCAGTGCTATGGTTCAATCAACGGGACTATTTTTCCATCACAATTTGGCGTCTCCCCAAGGTGAGCTACGGCGTAGCAGTCCTTTTTTTTGAGGAGAAATTCGACTATAGACCTACCCGCCACTGTGTGCATGCGGATTGAGTGATCCTATCTTCAATCTTTACAATAATCTACGAGGATTTAGTAAATAATTGTTAAATTCGTCACAGTGAAGTAAAAAAATTGTAAAACCTGAGATAAAACAGATATAGTCAATAAAGTGGATCACTCATACCGCATGCATTATAAAAATGTCATAATGTATATCTCATAATATATAACATTTCTGCTTTTTATTTATACATCAAAAAATTGTAAAAAATTGTAAAATACCATTACCAAATTATGAATTAGTTTGCATGTCCTGTTTAAAAATTATAACGATTTATTTGGATCACTCACACCGCATAGTGGCCGTATGAGTGCTCTTTAAAAATATCACCTAATACTGAATAAATACATATTATTTTTTTGTACATTATAGCTAAACGTGAGGTTGAATTTGTTAAACAGTGATCTTGACAAAAACTTATAATAGATGAAAGAAATTCAGGTTTCCCGTTTCCTTCAGCATGCCGTCTGAGTGATCCACATTTCGACCTCTATTTACTTTCGTATACCACCTACATAAACTGAAGATATACCCAAAATTGTTAAATTTTATTTACTAAAATTTGGCATATTTTCTGTTAATGTACGTGCGATACTTTATGAAATATCTCGTTTCGTAAGTTCCTGAAGAAAATGACTGAGTAGGGTGTCTTTGATTTCTCATTGTGTGAGACTATGTGATATATCCTTACTGGGACAGGACCAGGCGTTTTTATTATATTTATTCATATTATTTAATATTTTATGGAAAAGATTACCTTGTGCTCCGAGCATTCTGAATGGGCTGTTGATTGAGACCGATGATTAGTATTCTGGTGCATTTATTTCTATTAATCTTTTTATATTTTATTCACCTACTTATATGTTATAATGAAAGTTATACATGCTCTGTAAATGAAAAACCACATGTTCTAGAAAACATATATTTTAAGTAAAAAATCCTATATCATACAGTTTATTGACGGTACAATTTATCTATAAATTATTTACGTCAATGAAGATACTCTCAATATGGGTCTTTCCCTGTCCTCAGATCGGAACACCGATTGGTAGGAGGAGCGGGAATCTTTTTTCCCATTCCTCCGATTGAATGTTTTTGTTTTTATCACTTACTTAACTTAACCAAAAGTACAGTCAAGCCCATTATACAGGCCATATCCTAAGATCGGTACTCCGTTTGGTAGGAGGAGCAGAAATATTTGTTCCTATATTTTACAATTTGACAAGTTGACATTAGGCATAGTTTTCATTTTCAATTTTTCATAAATAATTCTTTGTTAAAATTTATTACCAGCATTGCGCTAGAAAAAGTATTATGATTATAATCCGCTTTGTAGAAATTATGTAGAAGAAAAAAAAAGCCAACACTGTCGCACGCTTGTATGTTTCAAATATGATACAATCACTAGTACGGTTAAGTGAGGGAAGCATTGTGTTCCGTGTGCGGTTTTCCAGTCTGCCATCGGACCCGTCCCCAGGGTTGTGGATAGGGGATCGCCCCCCTTGAGTGGGCTTTTGTGTACTGGATCAGGGAAATCCGTTGCTCAAGCTAAGGCCCAGGATCAATAACGGCACCACTGGGTACCCCTCGTGACACTACAGAGACGCACAGGAAAGATAGGAAGATATCTACAAATGGATTTTTTGGAGTTGGTGCTAAGCTGTTACCTGAAACAATAGAAAATGAAGCACCAACTCCAAAAAATACATTTTGAGGATTAAATTTAATTATTTTTCCTTTTTAGTGTTTTGTATGTATGTTATTCGATCACGAATTCACGACAGGACGTTAGGTTCTTACGTGTCATTGGTTTAAATGGCATTTTTTTCATTAAAGAGAAATTCTATTTGATTATATTAAAAATGTTGATTTTTGAATGAGCCAACCAACAACAGCGTATTCGCTTCATCAACTACAGACTACTTATCTGAAATGAAGAGTAAAAGGTAAATCATGTCGTGTGGTATTTTAAATTAATAAATTGGCGTGTTTTGAAGTTGGTTTTTATTTTTGATTAATCAAATGTATAGTGCTAGCGAAAATAAAAGGCGATTCTGTTTTTTACAAACTTTTATTTAGTTTCATCTGTCCCAGTAAGGATATATCACATAGTCTTACACAATGAAAAATCAAAGACACCCTACACAGTCATTTTCTTCAGGAATTTACGAAACGAGATATTTCCTAAAGTATCGCACGTACAGTAACAGAAAATATGCCAAATTTTAGTAAATAAAATTTAACAATTTTGGGTATATCATTAGTTTATGTAGGTGGTATACGAAAGTAAATAGAGGTCGAAATGTGGATCACTCAGATGGCATGCTGAAGGAAACGGAAAACTTGAATTTCTTCCATCTATTATAAGTTTTTGTCAAGATCACTGTTTAACAAATTCAACCTCACGTTTAGCTATAATATACAAAAAAATAATATGTATATATTCAGTATAAGGTGATATTTTTAAAGAGCACTCATACGGCCACCATGCGGTGTGAGTGATCCAAATAAATCTTTATAATTTTTAAACGGGACATGCAAACTAATTCATAATTTGGTAATGGTATTTTACAATTTTTTACAATTTTTTGATGTATAAATAAGAAGCAGAACTGTTATATATTATGAGATATACATTATGACATTTTTATAATGCATGCGGTATGAGTGATCCACTTTATTGACTATATCTGTTTTATCTCAGGTTTTACAATTTTTTTACTTCACTGTAACGAATTTAACAATTATTTACTAAATCCTCGTAGATTATTGTAAAGATTGAAGATAGGATCACTCAATCCGCATGCACACCCCGCCACTGGCTAAGCGACGAGCGTGTGTGAGGGTCGCCCAGCGCCTATAAGGCACTAGAAATACCCATTAAAACTCCCCGGTAGCTTCACTGACCTTCGCGGGGGTAGCCTGGGCTCTGCCGAAGCAATTTCAGCAAACCACCTCCAGGCAATCGGTCTTACGGCCATGTTTCGCGCCGATGGAGATTACGCATTGGGCCTGCAATAGCGGCCTGTGCAATGCATGCGTGGGGGCCACCCGGCTACGCCTAGGGCGCAGGAAGACGAGTGATCATCACCCGCCACCTCACGCGTGGCCGTGGGTGGCCACGCCGTAGCAGTCCTGCGGTCCAGTCAATCTTAGGTCTTTCCATAATTTATGCATGTCTTCCCGTACAGTGTTACGGCGTAGCAGTACTATAGTCAACAGGACTATCTTTCCTTATGCGTACGGAGAGCCGTAGCAAGTCGGCGTATCAGTACTATAGTTTAGCCAACAGCAGGACATTGTTTCCATAAACGTATAGAGAGTCGTAGCGTTTAGTACTGCAGTGTGATTCACAAACAAAGATATTCGACATCGAGCTTGACGTCTGATAAAGACGACGAGCTGCCATTGGTTTTGACGTTTGCGCACTGCGCTGCGTGAATCCGTATTTACTAATCTCTACGTCGGTCTCTTGGCTGTGTACGATTGTCTCTGTTTTGGTAATACGACATGAAGTACAATCAATATATTTTAATTTCTTTTTTGTTGTGTTAAAATTGTATCGCAATGACTTCATTCAATATTGGATAGACTTTTTACATAAAGATATAAAAATCAACCACTTTTTAGTTTCCGGTTCACGCCGTGCTCGACGTCGGAACGCTGGTGTCGCCAACGGTTGTCAAACAAACGCCAAAAGTATGGCGGCGCATGCCGACAGCCACGAATTCATGGCTGCTGACTTTAGAGAATCGCATAGCTGCGGTCCAGTCAACTGGACTATTATTCCACAATTTTTGCGTGTCTCGTAGTGTGCTACGGCGTAGCAGTACTATAGTAGTCGACAGAGTATCTTTCCATATACGCACGGGGAGTCGTAGCGTGCTACGGAGTAACAGAACTATGGTCCAGTCAACAACCCCCTTATTCCCAACTGTTATATCACGGGTTCGATTTGAAAAGTCACATCCCGTCTCTCATTGTCGCACCGCGATAAAAAGTGTCAGTTTTCCGATGTTCGAAGGTTTTCTGACCGTTGAGAATAAGGGGGCAATATGAGCACGGGTAGCCGTAGGTGTTACGGTGCAACAGTAGAATACTAAGTCCAGTTAACAGGACTACCCTAATTGTACTATGGACAAAAATGTTATAGTCACTAACATGAGAGATTTTTAGGAGCTATTGTTCGTTGGGGTTTACTTCAAGGCAAGAACTTGTAACCTTTGTTTTGGCCGATGTAGAAATGACTTCTCAACGACAAAAAAAGGCAAATAGTTTATTTATTATGAAATTTAATGATTTTCGAAAAACCTACCAATAGTTTATACTGAGAATAGTCCTATTACGGTTGTAGTCCAAATCTACGCCTATTACGGAGGTACTTTTAATTTCGTGTATTATCTTGTTTAATAAACCATAAAAAATAAAATATAAGATTTTTTTATACAACTAGATGACAAACAAGCTGACGTCCCATCCACATAGTGATAAACGGTTACCGCCGCCTTTAACATGCAAAAATCACTTGATACTGCAGGTGCGTCGTCATCCTGAGGCCTAAGCTGAAATGCCGTCCATGACTGGCTACCTTTCCCTTCAATGCGAAACAAAGCGAACTCAGGTATTTGTCTTTCCGTGTTATATTCTTGTTTGGTTATCCAATCAAGAATAAAACACGAAAATAAAAATACCACCGTAATAGGCGCTGATCTTGAATACCGCCCTAGTAAGACTGTTTACGATTGGCCTTCACATTAGCATATTGTATTAAGGCTTATTTTTGTATTTTAAATATTCGTCCTTTTGTTTATAAAGCGGAATGATAAGAATTGTCTTTGCATTTTTTTTTTTAATTCAATTGAGTAAATTGTGTCATGTTTGGCATTTGTAAAATACTTACAAATACTTCAGAACAGGAACAAATAGTAGTAGGAAAAATATGATTAAATCCATAAAAAATAATTTCTGAAATTACGAAATGTTATACCTCCTTCTTTTTGAAGTCGGTTAAAAAGATAGCGGGGTCAGGTGATGCGATTAGAAATTCACCAGAGGCGATTCCCCCCTAAGGCTTGAGGAGTTCCCAAGGTTATCGCCTTCATATGACCCCGCTTACGCTATTCAAGCCATCATCTAAGGCTAACAGTAACAACAAAGGACACCACCAAAAAGTCTTGGATTACTGTTTTTTTCGACCTGATTTTGATCTCCACTGCTGCTTTTTGTATGTATGCTTATCTGATTCAGTATTTGAGTGGTCAGAGTGTCATCCGGATTGTGACAGGTCCCGGGGTCGGCTTCCGTCGCAGAACATAGATATTTCTAGTTTTGATTTTTTTAACCGACTTCAAAAACGAGGAGGTTATCAATTCGGCCGGTATGTTTTTTTTTTTGCACAAAAGTATTGCAAATAGTATTCTTTTTGCGCTAGCAGTCTAGCACTATTGCTTCTGTTGTGTTCGGAGTGACTTTTATTTAGGAATTAGGACAGGTGGTGGCTTCATTTCATTGATAGTTTATATCAATGCTTCATTTATTACTTTCTCATTGAAGTACGATGAAAAATGGAAGCTAACTTATTTGTAGTTATAAAGATGCCGGAGCCTGGAACTAATTTTAGTATTAGAGACAAAACCGGTTTCTCTTGAATTTTATAATAGTCTAAGAGGTCACGGGATTTTTCATAACGATCATGGATATGGTTAGATTTACTTTTATAGTTTGTAGAGTAGTCCCCTAAGGTGAATGACGTCGGTCTGCCTACAAGACACACAAGAGGGGCCATTGTTGCAAAAAAAAAACGATCAGAGAAATGGTCAGTTTTTGTACATATTCAAGGTATGGTGTCTCCACAGATGAAACGAGTTGGTCTGGCGGCTCTCAGTGGTTGCATTTCAGAGTTATGATGCGCGCAAGTCACAACATTGTTGCGAAAAAAAAACGATAACAGAAATGGTCAGTTTTAGTACCTTTTAGAAGTATGGTGTCTCCACAGGTGAAACGAGTTGGTCTGCCTGCTCTCAGTGGTTGTATTTCAGAGCTATCATTGTGTACGCAATACTCTTATATATGAAAAAAGCTTAAAAAAATAGCCAAAAACGAGACAATTGACAATTTTTTTAAATTCCCATTGACCGCTGTGTCGTGTCTCGACTTGACACACACAGCACTCCTCCTCCTCCCGCGCCCGCGCCCGCCCCACTGTCAGTGAGTGTGGAATAATCGTTGTTGGGGGGTGCGCTTGCGCTCATTTTTGGTGTTTTTAAATACAATTCAACCGCTACTAGCATTTTTACAATAATGTCGAAAATAAATACTAAGTGCCTGTTTTATGAAAGTAAGACGGAAAAAAAAATGTTGCCTTTTAATAAAAATAGTTTGGAAAAATGTTATGGTATATTAACAGTTCGTATTAACGGTAATTTAATAACCAAGATCAACAACAGGGGTGAGTTATTCCATGACTTCATCTTAACGAACTGTCTTCAGATACTTAACAAAGGCTGCCTTCCCACCTTTGTTACGAGATCTAGGCAGGAAGTTCTCGGCGTAACTCTTGCTACTAACAATCTAGTCAGGACGATCAACGACTGGAACATTAGCAATAAAATATCTATGTCCAACCACCGACAGATTAGATTCGTAATTAATACTAACAAAACATACGAAAATATAACCTTTAGGGACCCTAAAACCACAAATTGGAACCTATATAGGAATATGTTAGGAGAACAACTACATAATGTCCCTAAGAATATAAGGTCTCCTGACACTAGAATATGCGGTCCACCTTATTTCTCAAGCCATCACGGCATCCTATGAGATGAGTTGCCCTCTCAAGACCAAGAGGGACAATAAAGTAACATAGTGGCACCCCAAACTAGACAATTTCAGGAAGAAAACACGTAAACTATTCAATAAGACTAAAACTCCTGAGGACTGGGAGCGATATCACAAAGCCTTAACTGAATACAATAAAGAAATACGGAAGGCGAAAAGACTTCCCTGGAGGATGTTCTGCGAGGAGATCAAGAATACTCCTCAAGGGGCCAGAATTCACAAAATCTTAGCGAAATCTCCAGCCAACCAACTGGGACTGCCAACAAACCAGATGGAAATTTTACTGCTACAGTGGAGGAGACCCTGGAGCCCTTAGCGACAACACACTTCCCTGGATCAGAAACATTATCGAATACCGAATATAAACCTGAGTATCAGCACTGTCTAACCAGGCCTAAAAACGAAGACTGGAGAAGAGCAGCAAAAATGATCAGACTAATTAAAGTGAAATGGGCTAGCGAAAACTTCAAACCATTTAAGTCTGCTGGGGAAGATGACATTTTCCCAGCACTGGTGCAAGAAAGGAAAGACATTCTCACACCGCTCCTGCTAAAAATATTTCGTGTGAGCTACGCATGGGGATACATACCAGAAAACTGGACATTGGTCAAGGTATGCTTTATACCTAAAGCAGACAAGAAGGATTATTCACAACCAAAATCCTTTAGACCAATAAGCCTAACCCCTTTCCTGCTAAAATGTATGGATAAAATCATAGACGAATGCATAAGGGAAGGACCTTTGAAATATGGAACTCCCTTTACACTTTAAGCAACATGCTCATAAAAAAGGGAAGTCCACGGAAACTGCTCTTCTTGAGCTTACGGACAGGATAGAAAGCTCTGGAAGACAAGCAGATAGCTCTGTGTGCTTTCCTCGATATTGAAGGAGCTTTTGACAATGTCACTATTGGATTCCTTACCAAAGGTATGGGAGCCAAAAGGATCGATGACACAACGATCCGGTGGATAAAGTCAATGCTGCTTAATAGAATCGTTAAGATAAATCTAAACGGAATTACAAGAAATTTTAAGACAACAAGGAGATGTACGCAGGGGGGCGTACTGTCTCCACTGCTATGGTCACTTGTTGTGGATGAACTCCTTACAAAAACAACTCAAATGGGTTTTGATGTGGAGGCCTATGCCGACGACGTAGTGGCCTACGTTATAGGTCCTTGCCAAAGCACTGTATTATCGATACTACAAAGAGCGCAGATTGTCAAATGTCAAATGGTGCGCAGATAACCAACTGGGGGTTAACCCTTCCAAAACAACTATAGTGTCCTTTACTAGGAAGCGTAAGCTAAACAGGCTGGCTACACTAACTATTAAAGGAACATCCATACCTTATTCCCAAGAAGTCAAATACTTGGGCATATCAATTGACAAGACACTGACCTGGGAAACACACTTAAACAACGTAATCCAAAAGGCAACAACTGCCTTAGGAATATGTCACCGCCTTGCAGGGACGAAATGGGGCTTAAACCCCAAAATCGCCCTATGGCTTTATACCACCATCGTAAGGCCGATGCTAACGTATGCCTGCGTAGTCTGGGAGAAAAAAGTCATGCAAATAACAACCACCAATAAGCTAACCAGCTTGCAACGTACCACGTGCTTAATGGCAACTGGTGCTATGCGCACAACCCCGGCGGCAGCCCTTAATGCTCTTCTCAACCTACCCTCCTGTGTTTCCTTAGCGATATACTTAACAAGATTATTAGACCTCCATTCAGATATAAGGTTCAACACTCTGTTGAGCTCGATGGTAAGATTCTTTCTCTCACGTTTTCAGCGCGCCCAGCCCCTGGGCGACCGTAATATCCCCCATGCATAGCTATGAATGTTTCCTAACAAAAGCATGACATTGATATAAAGAAGAAATAGTGTGGGAGATAGAACAAAGCCTTGTGGTACACCAGCATTCACTGACATGAACCGCGAAGCGCATCCATCTGCGAGGACACGGATTCTTCACTCATGCAGGAAGTCGGTATTTATAGAAAGGGCAAACAAAAACCTTACAATATCCTAAGTAAAAACAAGAGGCTCTAATAGATACTAAATTTCTTTGTGCGTGATGTTGAGGTGAAGACTGTGAATTGATGACTCCGAAGAACAGATCGCGCGCTCATGAGATACTTAGGAGCACGCGTGCTGTTCTTCGGAGGGGGAAGGTGGAATAATAAGCCGGCGATCCAGTTGCAGAGCTTAGCGGGCAGACCGTATGCTGGGAACTTGGAGAGAAGTGCCCTGTGCCAGACCCGATCAAATGCTTTGGCAATGTTAAGGCGAACAGCCACTGACTCACCACGTTTGTCAATAGCTTTACCTCAGACATGCATTAATTTCGACCGAAACCCGCACTGTCGATTATTAATTAATAATTGATCTTCTAGATATCGGATCAGCTGGTTGCTTAGGATCCTTTATCCGTTTTCCTTTATGGGGACCGGTTGCACATTGACGTCTCTCCAAGATTCCGGCACACACCCAGTAGAGAAAGAAAGACGGTATAGACGCATAAAGACGGCAGACAACTCCGCTGCGCATTTTTTCAGTACTATTAGGGGGAAGATTCTGAAGATGACGAAATCTAAATTAAAAGAATGAATGAAGAATCTGTGATTTTACCCAAAAATTATTAGATTATATATCAAGCTAAATATTTATAAAAAACTGGATTAAATACTTTATATTGTGGTTTAGTATAGATTTTAATGTGACTAATGAAAAAGCTCAAAAAATATTAAAAGAATATTTGAAGTAAGTAAATATTTAACTCTTTAGGCGTTTGCAATATTCTACAAAGTGATTAATTTGTGGTTTTACCCAAAGATGATTAGATTATGAAAGTTAGATTAATACAAATTGGATTTGTTCGATTTATTTTTTTATTTTATTGATTACTGTAATTTTTTTTCTTCTCTGAAATACAACTACTGAGAGCAGGCAGACCAACTCGTTTCACCTGTGGAGTCACTATACTTCTAAAAGGTACTAAAACTGACCATTTCTGTACCCCAAGCACGAAACATTCTCGTAATCGTATAGTAATCGTATTTTCTTACTATTCGATAACGATCACGATACTAAGCTGACAGCATGAAACAATGCTACGAAACTATCGTCAACACGATAGTAATACGATACCTATAGTAAACTTAGGCCGTTCACAACTGGACAAAGTAGACACGAAGTGCGTTCAAAAATCACTGCAGCAACATTGTGTGTTACAAATCAATGAAAAACCTACTCAATCTTTTTGATATTTATTGAAAAAATGACAACTTATTCACTTTTTTACTAATGCGAAGCAAATCTTCCAGTTAAATTTATAATTAGGGCATAATAATAAGGTTTCTCGTTTTATTTGGTAGCGACTTAGAAACAGTTTCTGAACGTACGCAATTCTTCAATGCCAACTGTAAACAAAACCTCTCAAAACAAAAACTCGTCGAGTCAAGTGGAATCTTTCGACCTTATTATTTAAAAAGAAGTGTAATTTATTGGTTTTAATGTGCATACATGTGCAAGCAATTTAATTATGGTCGAAGTTAAAGAAGCGTATATAAATTTTCCATGAAGAAATAAGTTTTAAGACACAATATTTATTGTTCGTAAACCTTGTCACGATATGGAATAGTCCAACAGTTTGTAGGTAATATGATGGATTTCATGAAGAGGTGAGTTCGTTTCATTTGTATATTACTCTCTAAATACTTCCAATTTTGTGTGTGACTATCAAAACTTATTCTAGTATTATGTAAACGCAAGAAAAGTGACGAAAGGTTAGATTTGAATGATCACTTATTTATTCTGTAGATAAGTTTATTTTAGATCAAATTGCTGATAGCCAAATATTTTAATAAAATTTGCTTCAATAATGTTGGGTTACATATTGAAATCCATACTAATATCATTAATAAATGCGTGAGTAACTCTGTCTGCCTGTTACCTTTTCACGCTTGAACCGCTGAACTAATTAAAGTGAAAAAAATGAAATGGATGGAGTGACAGGACATAGGTAGGAAATTTTTGGAACAATAACCTACATCCACGCGAGCGGAGCTGCTAGCTAGCCGTATTTGACTTTACGTATTTAATATAAATGGGAAAGTGAATTTCTTTGTTCAATCGTTACAGTTTCACACCTAAACCACTAAACTGATTTAGATGAAACTTGGTATGGAAAAACTTTACTTTTTGGAGCGATAACCGACATCCACGTGGATGAAATTTCACTTGTGATATGAATAAAAGTTTAGGTGTAAAATCTATGGATATAGATAGATTCTTGTAGATCAATAAATACTGAATACATAGGTAGATATGATATTAATTTTTTTTTCATATCTACAGGTGAAAAAGAAGTGGAGTTGGTTTATCTAGATGTTGACTCTAGCCAAATTGAATTCCCTGGAGAAGCGACAGAATTGGGGATGAAACCCACTCCTAAACTTGATTGGGCAAGAAGAATTAAACCTTCCTGGCACCAGACAATATCAACCACCTCAAGAACTAAGTCCAGCACCAGCTAGGAAATGGATCCCACTATACTATGTATAGCTAAAAAGACTCGCGACGCAAGGAGTGAATATATGAAGGATGGATTTTTAAAAGCTGAATGAGATGAGGATAAAATGAATGTTAAACTAAAGAAAGAGAAAATATCGCAAATATATTTTGAACTAGAACTGCAACTCAAATGGTTTGCATTCATTAGTGAAACTTTAAGTGTAGCTATTCAAGAAATTTATGTATAATAAAAGTAGAGATAAATGATTAGAAGTGATGAAAAAGAAAAATATATTTTTACATTTATTAGGTAAATTTACAGGTAAATAGGTGAAAATTAAAATTAAATGTGTTAAACTATATTAATGTTTAATATTTAATATTTTAAAAATAGGTTATACATATAGTGGCAATCAATTATTTTGTGAACCTTTAATAAAGTTTTCTAAATTATTATTTTTTTTTATTCGAATTATAACTAGCATTATTCTTATTATAATCTTATGATGCAATGCAATTTATGTTATGTTCGATCCTTGCAAAGACACCTCCAGCAGTTTTTTAATCGTTCAATCACCATCCTTGTCCTTCCATGTTCCTTCCATAGGAGTTGTATTTATGCCTGCCATAGAACTATTACTTATCGACTAGTAGGCGACATCAATTGTGGTCTGTGAATATCCAGAATCGCCTACAAAAAAAATATATATTATATACATATTATCATATACTTATTTTTCATTGTAGCTCAATATTTGTTATTTATTTTAGTACTGTTGATTTAATTAGCATTTACTGAGGCGGTATCTATTTATAAACTCTCTTTCATTTGAATAGTAACATCACTTATTCAACATTTCATCAGTAAAATTCTTTGTTGAATTTCTCTGTTTATACAACAAAAATAAAACGATAACTTGGATAAATTGCTCTTTATAAAAAGATACCTAATTATTTTGCAAAAGTATGCATAAATTCACTAATTTAACACAATTACCATACCTTCTGATTTCGTCGTCTTCTACTCTAAGAGTATTTACTAAACGCCAGTGTAAGTAGTAACTACGTAAAGAATAGCTTCCCACACATAATACACATAATTTTCAGTCACTAAAATTGCTTTTTATCAATAAAACATCAATTTTTTATTGCACAACAATCGTAACGATAGTTCTCTCACTGCAAAATACTCGGTGAGAGGTAATACGATAGCTAGGTGTCGACAAAAACGATACGATCCGTCAAAAATGAGTTCGTGCTGCCGATTCTCATACTTTGACCTTCGGTTACTATACCATTACGATTACGATTACGAGACTAGTTTATTCGTGCTAGTGAATTTTAGTTCCGTAAACGACCGTAGTGGCGCTGCTCTGGTTTTCATACAAAATAATACGATTACCATTACCATAACGAGAACGATAGTGTTTCGTGCTTGGGGTACTGTTATCGTTTTTTTTTCGCAACAATGCAGTGACTTGCGCGCATCATAATTCTGAAATGCAACCACTGAGAGCTGCCAGACCAACTTGTTTCATCTGTGGAGACACCATACCTTGAATATGTACAAAAACTGACCATTTCTGTGATCGTTTTTTTTTTGCAACAATGACCCCTCTTGTAAGCTCTATAACTCGAAGTTGCAACCACTGAGAACAGGCAGACCAATATCATTCACCTTGTGGGACTACTCTACAAACTATAAATGCAAATTAAACCGTATCCATTATCGTTATCAAAAATCCTGTCACCTCTCAGTCTATAAGGTACGCAGCGTGGGAGAAGGGCCCATTTGACTATACTCGTAAGGTGCCAAGCGTCTGTAGGCTACGGTAACTGCTTTACCATCAGTTTTTCACTCTCGCTGTCAAAATAAATAGGTAATGCGAATAGAATCAACACCACATTTAATTTAAACTTGCTTTTAATTTTACATTATTATTTTACGTAAGTATGTATATATCCAATAGCTAAATCAATTAAGCAATATCAAATATCCGGTACAGCATTTATTACAGCGGAACCGATGGAAACCTTTCAAATATTAATTAATGGAGAAAATAAATTTATGACTGTAACTTTTTTCAGATTGTCGTTCTATTTTCTTCTGTAATTAATGTAACGTTTTTTTATTGGTTTCACTTCACTCATCAATATTTTTGTTGCGAATGTAGTAAGAATTGGTGAGTTTTATACTTCGTAGGGTGCCTAGAGACAATAATACGCGTTAAGACTTAGCATGCATAAAAAAATATAAAATAAATCTTTTATTTCAGACCAATTATGTCCATTGTATAAAAATCTATGCAATCAACTTAAATCAAAATGAAATTTAAATTAAATATATGAATGTCGTTATCGACTGCTTTCAATTGTACGTTTTAGGTAACATTATAAAGAGATATAATACGAGAGTTAGGGGATAGCGGTATTTATTTTGAGATTCTGCTTTTCTTCCTCTTCATCAGCCAATATACATCGTAATGCTGGGCCCAGGCCTTCCCCTTCCCACACGGGAGAAACACATGAGGAGTTGAGGCCATAACATCACCACGCTGGCCCAATGCGGGTTGGTGGGTTAAAGCGGTTGCAGTAACAACCGGCACCAACGGAGCTCGAGAATGCAAATTTTGATTGATCCATCTCGGGATCAACCATGGCGAATCATGCGTCGTTTTTGAGCTCCACAAAATTTGAGATTGCAGGTTAATAATTATAATACTTTGTATTCTTATAAGTACTCCTCCGGTTAGTAAGGTCTCCAAAGATCATTAAGGACGTTGGAGTTGGGGTACTTTTCTCCTATGTCATTAATTTACGTTAAACCTAATTTTAATAATGTTTTCTCTCTACGACACTGCACTGCTTAATATTATATTATGTAACCACAAAAATTGTAAGTTAATATTTGGAAATGCCTGCAGAGGTTTTCTCAAACGAGTAAAGCATGCAATTGTTTAAAAAGGGCGTAAAAAGGTTTTTACAGGGTCGGCAACGCGCAAGTGATACACCCTGGTGTTGCAAGCGTCCATATATAGCGTAGGCTCAGTAACCGCTTATAATACCATCCGGTGGGCCGTATGCCTGATTGTCTCCTTAGTGGTATAAAAAATATATAAATACAAGCATAAAATTCAAAAAATTTGTAAATTAATCGTTTACGCAGCGCACGCAACGAAAGCTCTGAAAAGGAATATTTTTTTCCAGTTTTTGCCACATTTTTCATTGATGATCAGTCGTAACGTGATGTTATATAGCCTATATAATACCTCGATAAATGGACTATCCAACACAAAAAGATTTTTTCAATTTGCAGTAGTTACTGAGATTAGCTCGGTATGAGGAGCTCGGTGGCGTAGTGGATTGAGCGCTCTGGTTTCGATCACGAAAACAAAGCAACTTTCGCCATGGTCGGTCCCTGGATGGGTCAATCAAATTTATAATCTTGAGCTCCTCCGTGCTTCGGAAGGCACGTTAAGCCGTTGGTCCCGGTTGTTACTGCAACCGCTTTAACCCACCAACCCGCATTGGGCCAGCGTGGTGGTGTTATGGCCCAAACTCCTCATGTGTTTCTGCCATGTAGGAAGGCCTGTGCCCAGCAGTGGGACGTATATAGGCTGGTGATGACTGAGATTAGCGCGTTCAATCAAACAAACAAACTCTTCAGCTTTATAATATAAGTATAGATAAAGAGTCCTTAAAGTCATAATTTACATGACCAAACTGCTAGTTAGATTATTCGTATACTTATCAGAATAATACAATAATTAGAAGCGGAACATTTCTGTGCGGAACTGGTGGAAATTATATCAGCGCGTGCGCACTCTTTCCGATTTTACGTAACACGGGGGTGCGCTGGCGTGGATCCAGCGCAGCTAATGGCGTATGCTAATTTGCTATAGAAAACATGCTAAGTATCTACAGTGAGGCCCGGACGTGATGCGTGAGTGCTATCACGGATGCCCTTATGAAAATGTTATCAAACGAGTGACATAATAAAAACGTCTTATTGGAGTAAATAATATCCTAAAACGGGAAGCCATAGTAAATCATAACCATTGTTGAGCATTTTATAAAGTTTATTTATTTATCTTGTGCTCTTCTAAAACATAAAGATTCATTAATGAAATTCTAGTAGTGGTTTGGGAAACGGACTCCGATTCTTTCAGTATTTACATAGAAAATACTTTACTTACATAAAATTGTGTTATTTACTGTAGTTAGTAATCCTGAAAGTAGGTCATATTATAGCATCATAATTATGACCTATTTTCAGTGGCTTGTGTCTCGTCTTTCCATATGTGATATATGATTGATTCATTTAAACGGCCGAACCTGTCTGATCGCCATTTGAGCGGAAATTTAAAAGCAGGGACGGAGTCTAGACAACGGTAAGTTATCCTATGATTTGTTGAAAAGTAAAAATTTCTAAATAAGAATGATAGATAATTAAGATAAATAACTTTTTATCTAAAATTGCAACTCAATAATCCTCGTTTTCACTAACCTTTGCTCAGCGTTAAGAGTCTCTTAGCGATTTTTGCTCAGTCTATTTATAGGAGATAGAAAGAGACAAATGTCGTTGAGAGTCACCTAAGTCAGTTAGTGAAAACGAACATAAGTGTAAAAAAAACGAGTCAGTTATTACTTTCAATATGCTCGTTCCTTTTCCGGCCTGGCCCTGCAGCCAGCCCTGTCTCTGCAGTGTTGCTAGCGGCAGAGCAGGCTCCGCGCCATGCGCTATACTTCCGGAAGTGCAAGACGCGGAGTACACGGGTGAAACTACCGCCGACACTGACCGCGAAACTAACTACGTCACGAAGAAAGTGCCTTCGGAGTCGCGCGGGCTGCTCGCTGACGGGCTTTAGTTCTCGGGCGGCCGCCGCGTAGCTCGCATGTACGATATGGACGAACGCTGAGTCAGCATGTCGTTTCGGAGGCTGCTGAGTGCGGTGCGGTCGGCGAGGGATGCACTGGCCCGCGGCGCGCCGCTGGCGGACGGTTTCCTCAAATCCCTGCTGTCTGTTGTGGTGATCTTCTGTATAGCGGTGTCTTCCCCGCCGGCGGCTTCAGCGAAGCCCTTCGCGTTTGGCTTCCCGGCGGGGTGGTCGCTGGCAGGGTTGGTGGGCGGTGCTGGTGCGCGGTCGGACGAGCCGGAGCGCCGGGACCCCGCAGCTGGCGTGAAGCCCTACACGGGCCGCCGCATCGGCAACGACACCCTCCAGATGATCTACTTCCACGACCAGACCGTCGCCGTGGTTGAGCTTGGACCCGACAAGCTTTTGCTCAATTGTGAACTTATCGAAACTTTGTGAGTACTACTAATAAGACTATTTTTGTTGAAGATATTTTGTCACGAGTAACATAAAAAATGATTTTAAATTACCTACTTAATTGGGTACCTACTCTTTTCCTCTATAAATTTTGGCGTTGACAAAAATGGCTTTGAATTCAAATACAGACAGGTTTTGAGTTTTTTTTAATTGCTCATTAAAATTTCCAAACTCGTCCAATCGTTTGCCGATAAGCAGAACAAGCGTTACCTAGTTGTTTAGAAAGATTGCAAATAAAATATATTAAAATTACGCAAGTTTTTTACCTTGATGTGATGTATGTATAACTTTTATTATTTCTATTGACTTTAAAGTCATATTAGTACAGACTTAGATATCATAGAAGGACTCATTGTGCAAATGTCTAATTCGTTGTCGCATAATTTTCAACGAATTAATTAATCTTTAGGGTTATATCACACAACAACTGAAGCGACAACAGAATCGATACACAATAGCTCTGTAGCAGTAGGTGCAGTGCGGATCCCGGATACTTGAGGCCGAGTTTAACGTTTTGAAACTTTGAAACAAATTTCGTGATTTAAGTATATTCCGGTCTCTAAAACTACCTAATTTAAGAAAAGTTACCTGTTCCATAAGTCTGTAACATCTTATTTTATCCTGATGCAAAGAAATTATATTAAAAATATTACTAATATTCATACTTTCACATCTATTATTATCTAGCACAAATTTAGCATCATCTATATAAGACTTTAATTGTGTTATGGATTCTACATAACAGAGAAATATAGATGTAAAATCATATATTAAAAATATACTAAATAAACATACAAATATCCATGGCTCGTCAACAAAATGTTCTCATCATTGCATATAAACATCTGCCCCTACCGGAATTCAAACCCGGTACACTAATTCTTATGAATTTCTTCTGATCTATCTCTGTGTGACTGTGTGTGTGTGAAGAAATTCAAAGGGTTATCGTAAATGTTATTGTTATCAAGAAAACCTAATTGATTTTGATCGATAGGAGCGTTTACGTGGTTTTACTCAAAATCTGCCAATTATTCCCATGATATACTTATTCTACTAATGTGTTAATTATTCTTCTCTAAATACTTAGTTATCAGAGAAAGTGTTTAAATTATGAAGATTAACAAGGGTTTTTTAATTGTCATGATGCTTTCGGGAGTCTAACGCGCCTTAACAAAAAGTTTTTCTATCTACGGATTTCGCATTACCTAGGTAACAAAGTAGCCCGTGTGATAGTACACGGGTTACTATCTAAGTTAAGGATGAAATCTATCTTCATACTTTCCACGTACCTATTTCATCTGAGTGAAACTGTGTGAAACTGTAACAGACAGACAGATAGACATTTATAATTGTTTGATCACGGTATAGAAATATGCTCAGAACATAATGGATGTATTGGATGGATATGGATTAATTATGGTATTTAGTATTGTCCATACGCGCGCGCTATTATTCCGAGTCTCAAGCCCATAATCACACTGTCCGACAAACTGACACCGTGAGCTCCATATGCGTGAATCGGACCGCTCAAAAACACAAAGTGACGGTAGTTACTTACCATAGAAACTTGTCAAAGACAAAACTGACATCTCCAGTCTTTCCCTGACCGTAGACATTAATGTATAATGTTACATTACATCTAATTAAACGCGAGTTAAATCCGGTATAGTGTTTTTATTTCATACTGGCATTTACCACTCAAATCCTGACCGCTTGACTAGGGTAGCTCCTCCACGTTACACAAGATTGCAGCTAAATAACACTATTATGTAGTGCTGTCATCCTGCCGCGAGTAAGGTCGCCAGAGCTCATTCAGAAAGCTTTACAATAAGAGCATGTACTCGTCTCTATTCTGGCAACATAACGATTTCAATTGAATTTTACCGGAGCAGACAGCGCGTGAGTAGTACCCAAGGTGCTGCGAGTGTCTTTAATAAGGCTCGACCCAGATCTCGTCATGATCGGTCTCGGCTAAATCCAACCGAGAACTCGGTCTCGGTTCTGGGCTAAAACTGGCCAAACTTCTCGGCCATAACCGAGACAATTGTATGGTGTGGGATTCAAATTAACCACGCGAGTTCATATTAGTCGCTGGGTCAGTGCGGGAGTCAGCTATTGATTGAGATTGGTCAAAGTCCCGGCCGCGCTGATTCGGCACAATATTATCAACATTATGCATAAATCTGGCAATTCACTATCAATATTATGCAAATTTTCACTTTTTTTTGGATTTATCTAATCCTGTCTCGGTTGACGATTTAAGCTACGGTAACCGTTTACCACCACTTGCCCTTTGCTTGTTTGCCCTTGTTGTAAAAAAAATATTCTAATAATCACAAAGAAACTATCAAATATCACGATGAATCTGTATTAAATAGCTGGTGCTGGCTCTCGGCATCATATGAGGTCAGGGTCAATCAGAGGGAAGGTCGCACCAATATATCATTACAATACAGCAGACACCAGACTTACAATCTAACGACCGTAACCTGTTTCATATTAAAACACGAAATAGCGGTCGTCGTAGTATTGATTGAAAAGTAATTACCGATAAATAGTAAAACCACTTTACCGCTTTATGTTTATATTGGGCACTAAGTTATAAATATTTTATAGGAATCGGTGTAAGATTGTATGGTTCATGCATGAATTAATTATATGTATATAACGCTCACAATATCGAAAACCCGATTTTCCGCGAGATATGAAAGAATGTCCTGTTAATTTCTTTATGTATGTACAGCTTTTTTCATTTTCCGTGTATTTGTGAAAATACGGAACTTAATATGTTACAGGTTTGTTCCTCTAAAAAATAATATGTTTTAACTTTAGACGTGTGTTTCTCCAAAAAAATTTTGAAAAATATATCTGAACTATAAAAAAGTTATGTCCGTGGTAGTTCAGTGATCAGAGCGCAGTCGCCAAGATAGTGAAAGGTCGCGTGATCGGTTCTCGCACCAGGACTTAATTTTTTTCTAGTTTAGGAACCTACACATTTTTCTATAGACGTGTCATCCCGACGACCTTTTCTCTGTCACACACGTAGGAAGAAAATTGTAAATCAGATTCATTTGATTTAAATTGATTGATTGATTGGTTTAGTAGTGACAGCCACGATACATTAATCTCTTGCTAACTTCTCTGAGTCTACATATTACAAAGTACAATGCTTCAGGCTCAATTGAAAATAAGTAATTTGAATACTCAATGTAATTGAACAAGTCTTTGTTATAGTTTGTCACGATGGACATCAAAGTAGAGCACGTTATCGATACATTTTCCTCTTTGGTAGCTAGTTTTTTTTATAAAGTTACCAAAGAGGCGTGCGTTCCTAGAAGTAGCCGTTATTCGCCAACTTATTTTGACAGCTAGAATGATGACCAGCAAGTTATTTAGGTACAAAAACACTGCTGCATCTTAACATTTTGCCTTGTAATGCAGAAATGGCCAGGCAACCAATTCAGCGGTTATCACTTTAACTGTCAAAATAAGATAGCGAATAAACCTGCAGATTTTAAAAAAGATCCTACATCAAGCAGTTATAAATTTTTCCAATAGCTATTGTAATTTACGAGTTTTTTGTAGCGGTTTTCTTTATTTTAACTCAGTTTAGGCGCCCGACGGGGGATTACTGGGGATTTAGGAAAGTACGTCCACCTTTCACAAGATCGCAGCCAAATAACACAAATTTATAGCGTGTCGTGAATGTCGTGATCCTACGGTGACTGCTTTAATTAAATATAGTTATTTTACTACGAAAATGACACTATTAAGTTTAATTAACATTTTCTTGTTGGATATTCATTTAGGGTGGTACCGTCAATACAACAATAAACTCTAAAAATAATGCAGCCAATGATAAACATATTACTTCATAAAAATGTCATAAAATTATCAAATGAATAAGATGTTTTTGAAAGCTGCAAACTATTTCTATGAACTACTTATTATAGCCCATGTTTTTTTTTTATACAACTAGATTACAAACAAGCTGACGGCCCACCTGGTGGAAAGCGGTTACCGCCGCCTATAGACACCTGCAATAACAAGGAAAAGCACTTGATATTGCAGGTGCGTTGTCATCCTGAGGCCTAAGATGAAATGCCGTCCATGCCCAAATGCCCAGTAATTACACTGGCTACCCTTCAATCTGAAACACAGCGAACTGTTTCACGGCTGAAATAAGAAAGGCGGTGGTACCTACCCAGGCGACCCTACATATGGGTCTACCACCTTTCAATTTATTGTCGAATTGACGCCACCACTGCATAGTTTATACATAATTTGACAGTGAATTTGCTTTGATCTGTGATTGTACCCAAGAAGTAAACCATAAGATTTGTTTTTCTCAAAGAAAATATTAGCTACGTTGGCTCCTCGACCTAAGGTGACTGTATGATAACCCCCTCTGTTTCTTAGTTGCGTCTGTCCGTTTCTCTGTCAAATGATTTCAAAAGCGTTACGACAACATAATTAAAATGTAGTAAGTATGCAATCTTCTTAAGGAAATTTCAACACATCCTTCAAAAGACAATTTCAGAGATTACCTCTATCCGACGGGCCATAGTTCCTCGATGCAGTCGTGACTGCCACTTTTATGAATTAATACCTAACAGTGAGATAATTAATAAGTACTTTAGTACACTCACTAGCTCACGATAACACAAGTGTTCGCAGACTAAACGTAGTAGAAAAGAATTAAACCATTTAAAAATGGCACATGGGTACTCACGAAACTAACTCAAGGAATAAAATGTTTTAAAATGATTCTGAAAACAAAAGTTGGCCCGGATAATACTAAAATAAAGGCTCGAGGTTTTATCCAGTGGCGTGGTGTTGATCACTATGAGACGTATGCACCTACTACTCGATTAAGCTCTATCAGAACAGCTCCGCGAGCACGGAAATTTCGATAAACTTATTTGACATTCAAATTCGACAAAACGGTAGTTTATCGAGTGTTTATCGATCTCGGTGGCACAGAACTCAGTTTATCGATCTCTCGACAAAGTCGACTAATCTTACCGAATTTCTTGATAAACTCAAGCATGGATCTTTAGTTTGACATACGAGATAGACATAATTTGTCTATTGTGACATAAATTTATCGGGTTTTAAAATATGCACGATAAGTTTGTCGATACTATATTATTCTACATAATATTGCTTTCGGCTGTTATTACAATGGATTTCGACCTTATAATTTGTGGATAAGTCACTCATGTCGGATTACCAGTGCATATTGTCGTAATTAATATATCATCATCATTTCAGCCGATAGACGCCCACTGCTGGGCATAGGCCTTAATATATAAAGAAAACTATTTCCGCTGCTGAGTGATTCTTTGTTTTATGAGAGAAGTATACCAACGATGCGATAGACATGAACTAAAAATAGCTATAGGAAAGCAAACAGGCAGATAAGTGGTTTGTAAAGTTTTAACAACTAAGAAGAGCCTTCCCACATAAGACCTAATCTGTGATTTAATTTGATAAAAGTAATATTTATAAACGTCTTAATAAATACCATTCTTCAAAAAATAGTATGTAAGAAAGTGTGTTTTATAATTTTTAGTAGGATTAAATTGTATCATTGGAAATGAATAGCGAAAAATGTTACTAAGTATGCAGATATTTTTAAGTGTATCAATAAAAGTCATTTATAAATTTAAAATTTATTATTCCTTATAAAACATCTCCACTTTCTGGTCAACTTGATTTCCAACAGGCTGATGTCGCTCCATCCTGAAAAAAAAGAATGATTGTAAAATAAGACACAATTTCTGTATATATTACAATACAATTACGGCAGGAACTATTAGAATTTATCAATTGAAAAGAAGTCACTATAATATATACTTCAAGTTGTACTTATAATGTTTTTATTTTAACTATCGGCAACTTACTATGTATTTTAGAAAGAAAGAACAATAAGCATTTTTACCAGTAAATTATACTTCGTAAAATTAAAGAACTAAAATAATAGTAGCAAGAGACGGCGTGCTTACCTTGAGGCTTGAGCGCTCCGATATTTTTTCAGTAACAGCATCAAAGGGATTTTGGTATTATAATCACTAAATAGAATACATTTTATGTAGCACTTAGTTATCTATTTTCAATATAACAAAACATAAGATTCCGGGAAAACGATACGAAATATTTATCTTTGTTTGTTTTGTGATAGTTTGATGACATTTATGTCATTTTGACAAAATGTTCTAACTTATTGTTACAGGAAACTATTTTGGTATTATTTAAGACTGTATGGATAAGATTCCTTAGCTTTATTACGAAAAAAATAAGCATAAAGGAATGAACGGCGAACGAATGATCGATAAAAAAACGACAAAATAAACTTCTCGATAAAACTTATCGAGGCTAGTTTCATGCTAGCGGTGGTAGATATAATTCGATAGACAAAGTGTGTTTATCGATCGACAAATATGTCTACCGATAGATCCATGCTCGCACTGCAGCGGTGCGAGCACGGAACTTTCGATAAGCTTATTTGACATTAAAATTCGACAAAACGGTAATTTATCGAGCGTTTATCGATCTCGGTAGTACAGAACTCAGTTTATCGATCTCTCGACAAAGTCGACTAATCTTACCGAATTTCTCGATAAACTCAAGCATGGATCATAATTTTGACATACGAGATAGATATAATTTGTCTATTTTGACATAAATTTATCGGGTTTTGAAATATGCACGATATGTTTGTCGATACTCTAATCTACATAATATTGCCTTTCGTTGTTATTACAATGGATTTCGGCCTTATAATTTGAGGACAATTACTCATGTCGGATTGCCAGTGCATATTGTCGTAATTAATATATAAAAGAAAAATACATTTTCGTTGCAGAGTGATTCTTTGTTTTATGAAAGAAGTATACCAACGATGACATGACATGAACTAAATATGGCTATAGGAAACCAAACAGTCAGTTATGTGGTTTGTGAAGTTTTAACAACCAAGAAGAGCATTCTCACATAAGACATAATCTGTGATTTAATTTGTTTGAAGTAATATTTATAAACGTCTAAATAAATACCATTCTTCAATAAATGGTATGTAAGAAAATTAAAACAGTGTTTTATAATTTTTAGTAGGATCAAATTGTATCATTGGAAATAGAAAGCCAAAAATGTAACTAGGTATGCAGATATTTTAATTGTATCAATAAAAGTCATTTGTAAATTTAAAATTTATTATTCCTCTTATAACATCTCCACTTTTTGGTCAACTTGATTTCCAACAAGCTGATATCGCTCCATCTTAAAAGAAAAAAAAAGATTGTAAAATAAGACACAATTTCTGTATAAATACAATACAATTACGGCAGGAACTAAGTAATAGAATTTATCAATTGAAAATAAATCACAATGAAATATATTTAAAGTTGTACTTATAATGATTTTATTTTAAGTATCGGCAACTTACTATGTAGTTTATACAAAAAGGAAAAGAAAGAACAATAAGCATTTTTGCCTGTACATTGTTTACTTTGTAAAATTATTATTAGAGAACTAAAATATTATATTATAATAGTAGCAAGAGACGGCGTGCTTACCTTGAAGCTTGAGCGCTCCGATATTTTTTCAGTAAAAACAATAAAGGGATTTTAGTATTATAATCACTATATTAAATAGAATACATTTTATGTAGCACTTAGTTATCTATTTTCAATATACGAAAGCATATAATTCGGGGAAAAGAAAACGATACGAAATAATTATCTTTGTTTGTTTTGTGATAATTTGATGACATTAATGTCATTTTGACAAAACGTTCTAACTTATTATTACAGGAAACTATTTTGGTATTATTTAAAACTGTATGGATAAGATTCCTTAGCTTTATTACGAAAAAAATAAGCATAAAGGAATGAACGGCGAACGAATGATCGATAAAAAAACGACAAAATAAACTTCTCGATAAAACTTATCGAGGCTAGTTTCATGCTAGCGGTGGTAGATATAATTCGATAGACAAAGTGTGTTTATCGATCGATAAATATGTCTACCGATAGATCCATGCTCGCACTGCAGTTTTGGCACTGTCGGCTGAAGATAAAAAAATAATAAATAGTATTCATACACTCACACCTATCATCTAGCCCAAAGTAAGCATCATTAAGAGCTTATGTTATGGATACTAGATAACGGAGAAATAATGATAATAATATGTGTATAAATATTAGAAATATACAAATAAACATCCATGACTCGTGAACTCGTACTCACCATACAAACATTTGCTGCCACCGGGATTCGAACCCCGGACCTCTTGAATGAGTAGCCTGTATAGCAAGGTGTACTGACCACTCGGCCAGCCGGTCGTCAAACTAATATCTAGTTATTAGCTTTTATCATTATCAGCCATTATACGGCCCACTGCTGGGCACAGGCCTTCCTACATGGGAGAAACACGTGAGGAGCTTGTATCTGAGGATTGAAAAATCTGCCCATGTCGTTAGTCAATAGATAGGTAGGTATTTATACTTTCTTAAGTACTTTTAATATTTATAATAAGTTCTATTAATTTTATGTTACATCTATTAAAAACTTCCTACTTTCGAACACGTAATAAAACATAAATAAAACTTAACTTAACTAAGAATAATGTGCTTTATTCGGAAATTCGGAAGTAATTGCTCGAAATTACATAAAATTAAAAATACTTTTAAATATGTTGAAGATTAAACATAATTTACACACTTCAATATTCTTCAACATTATTTTTACCATTATTATAAAATATGTTTGAAAAATATAGTTATAATACTAACTAAAGTATAATGTCATGAGGCGGGGATCGTATTCGCGACCTTTCATAATCTGCTGCATTTGAGATACCAAGGACTTAGGATAACCCTGTGAAATAATGACATAGTTACTTTTTTTAAATTATAAGTAAAAAACACCAACACAAACGACACTACAATGACAGAAATATTTCTTACGTGACATTTTAAGCTTGCATAATTACTTATTACACTGTTCCAAGAATACATACCAATTTATTAATTTTGTATACTGACACCATTATGCAAAAATATGCAATACAAAAACGTGTCTTTCTTACAAAGGTTAGGTTCGCTGTTGACCGCAATGATTTTTTTTATGCAAAGCTCATCAAATGACTCAACACCACCTAATGTGAAGCAGTAAGAAGAGTCTATATGCGGAGACAGCTAGTGCAGCTTGAAGCAACACTGTCCTAGCCGGCTCCACCTTGCCGGCCCATAAGGTGCCTTTTCACGCCTCTTTTGAAGGAACCCATGTCATAGGAAAGAGGGAACACATGTGCTGGCAAAGAATTCCAAGTTTTGGAAGTCCGACACAGAAACGAGTTACTAAACTTCGTGGGGTGAATAGTTAAGAGATCGATATTGAACTAGATTATCTAGAACTAGAAGAATATTATTTTTATTTTGTCAGTGCTACTTTTTGTTTGGTACTTGTAGTTTAAATATACCAAACAGTACCAATTAAACATGCAAGTGTCCAAATTAAAATTCATACATTGGAAACTACATTGGTGGAATAAACATATGGTGTGACCGGACATGTTGATATCAGTTTAGAATACTTCGTGTGGTTGACTGCTTTCTACGGTGTGAAGACTTTCAAATCTGTGTATAGAATAGATGTTCTACTGTGCCGTAAGTATGTGTCAATACGACCTAACTGTTTTTTCGTAAGGCGTAATTGTTTTTTGCATAATATGTAGACAAAAGCAATGTTGGGCCACAATCTCAATATCTCTTATAATGAAAGAATAATTTTCCATAATGCTATTATACTTTGGGCTTATTCATAAGATCAATTTTATGTATGCAGAAGACACTATAGTAAAGAGGAAAATGAATACCTATCTTATTTTGTATTTAGTGTTGCACGGATTAATTACCGATTCGCTGCCTTTTACATATACCTGTGTAAAAACATATAAAAAACTTCCAACCGATTTTCTTCAAGGGAATACTATTTACTGATGTTATACTAACCTATTCAGGTCAACATTTATTAAATCGATGGCTGAACTTAGAATTCCGAAACAAATTGCAGCTTCAATTAGTGTTAATATTCCATGCGCCTGCGCCGGCCACCGCGACCTTCTCGCGGAGCCGCATGTGTCGCAATACTCTGCATTATTTAGCGGCCGCGACAATGCAGCGAGTGAAACTTTCTTTCCCTTGTCTGCTGAGAATAGAGCTTCTCTAATTAGAATAACAATTAAATGTCCGCATACATTAACCTTTTATTTTGTAGCTATAACGAGAATTTACTTTTCGATTTAGAAAGCGGTGACCACTACCTAATTGAAGACGAAGCGCATGTGGAATGTACAATGTTTATTGAACATTTATGAAAGATTTTTTTTCTAACTTTATAGTATTGTATGAAAGATATTTATAAAAACAAATAACAAAACTGATACGGGAACGGGATAAAGTCCGAGACCGAAAGCGGGCGGTTTTTTTCTAATTTTATTTTGGGAGAGGGTTTGACTCACCCTTCCATGGCTTCCAGGCTACGTGGTAACCGGTCACTCATCGTAGACAGGCCGTACCTTTGTATAAAAAATGTCCGAAATGTATGTACAAGAGTTTAAAAATGCAAGAAAACTGATAAAAAAAATCAAGAAAATTGAGATCACTCGCATTTTTTAAAAATAAAACTGAATAAAATCCACTTCATCTGTAGTTTATAAACATACGTGTATCTTTAAATTAAGAATGGTAAAACATTTTTTTTCGTTTCCATTAAACTACAATGCAATAGGATTTTGTCAGGTTGTCTTGCTTTCTTCACTGTATCGAACTAAATGAGAATATTTTTTTTTGTTTTGCCTTATCAAATCTAAAACCTTTTCTCAGTAAGTATTGGACGTTTCTAAAAACCATATATGCTACCAATAGTTCAGGTGGCTTGTGATTCATGAGAATCGTCAATATGATAGCAGCTGCATGCGACCGAGACCTTCGTCTGTATTAACCCATAAAATATGTATAAAACTCGACCCATAGTCGAGAATCAATAATACAATACTATTGATATTGGCAACTTCTTCAACTCGATAATGACTACTTATATTGGGCAATTACAATTTAAATATAGGCAGCATGGGTTATTAAAATAGAATTACAAATACATTTTTTTAAATGAAATAGTAGCTCAAGCTTTAGCTCAAGGTTAGTATGTAATGGGAATGTCATGGAAGTGACAGTAGTACACGAAATTCCAAATCAATCGGTTCTGTGAAAGTTGGTTAAACCCTTTTACTATGTAGAAAATGAGCTGATAGTCATCGAACGCCTATCCCAGTACTAGGCAGCAGTTCAAACACGTTCATTACTCGCAAATAACAAAGCATCGCGATTCGCGACACTCACAGATCCATAAAATATCTTACAGATTTATTCGGTTAGAAACATAGGTTCTTATGTAACAGTTGTTGAATAACAGAATAGCGTGGAACACACGACAAAATAACTGCAGCTATTCCAGCAATGACATTCACTTAATATCACACGTTAACTCGCTGATGGTATCGACAGATTACCGCAACAACTTTATGGATCACGCGAGAGCATTGTCATGACATTGCGCATTGTAGTAAAAATGAAAGTGCTTTTTCAAATCTTTTCAGGCAGTGACAGTGAACGTTAGGGCAGTTTACTTTTTGCATCTTCAGACGGTATTACACCAAAAGAAAAATCAACATTTATAGCCAGAGAGTTTACTAAAACAGACGTCCCAGGTTTTAGTCCCGGTAGGGCAGATATGATGGACTATGAACATTGTTCACAATTTTAAATCATGGACGATTGCATGTTTATATTCTAATAATCATCCATATTCTTCCGTTATCCTAACACAAGTTCTTAAAATATGTGAAGCACCCACACACAGCTAGAGGCCCTGCCAGTTGACATTTGTGAAACTTTACCACCAAGTCTGCGTTCGGCTGTCAAATCATATGAAAGTGACAGCCGTGCTCTCCTGTTCTTAACTAGATGATTCTTTTTTCGTTGAGTGAAGGTAGAGGATAAAGCACGCGTTTTGCTGAGTTCTTTCGTTTTTGGTTTCAATTTGGTTGATTAACCTCAGGATTGTGTTGTTTTTACGTGCTTAATAACTGTGGTGTGTATATATTTGTGTGTTGTCCCGTATGTAGTCACTAATTATCTGTTTGTGAACGGTGATGGAGACAAATGACGAGCCCCCAGATGGGGGCCGTGAAAACGCTCCTCCAGACATAGAAATGGTGCCTTCTGACAACGTAGGTCCCAAGAAAGCTCATAAGAGGCCTTCAGTATCAGGTGCAATTCCTGAACCATCAAATAAAAAAACATCTTCTCCGGGTGATTCAGTTCAGAGCACATATACTCGTCCCGAGTTTTCTACAAACAAACTCCTTTATGGAGATAAAGATGCTTCCCCATTTATTGTTCATGTTTCACGAGTTGAACCTGACCCTGCTGCTGGCCTATCCATTCGTTTATTAAAATTTGCACAACTGCTCCACAAATATTCTATCAAAGGTATTGTTAGAGGCGGTATAAAATCAGCTGGTCGTAATAGGATGGTAGTTGAATTTAGAAATGCAGAGATGGCTAATAAATTTATTGATCATGATTTATTAAACAAACATGGATTAGTTGCTTCAATTCCAAAATTTCATGTAACACGCAGTGGTATTGTTCGTGATATCCCCTCAGAATGGTCTATGGAAGAACTAGTCCAATCAATTGAATGTCTGGATAATACTCAGATTATTAAAGCCAGGCGCCTTAACAGGAAATCCTTCAGAGATGGTAGTGTTGAATGGATCCCTACTCGTACAGTTGTACTAACGTTCCAAGGCCAAAAACTACCTGAAAAAGTCTACTGTTTCCACACTGCCCTCCCAGTATCAATTTACCAACTACCCACAATACAATGTAACGCTTGCTGCCGTTTTGGCCATATCCAAGCACAATGCCGATCCAAACCACGGTGTTATCGGTGTTCACAACCACATTTAGGGGAATCTTGCCAAGTAACAGAAGACAATGCTACTTGCTTATTTTGTTCAGGCTTACATTTTGCTTCTAATCGTATTTGCCCAGAACACTCCAGACAAAAAATGATAAAATGTGTTATGTCTGAAGAGAACATTAGTTACTCTGAGGCTTCTACTCGCTACCGCCCAGTGAGACGTTCATATGCCGATACTGCACGACAAACTCCTCCTTCAAGTCAGCCGATTCCTGAAACTTATACATCCCAAAGTTTATCTCAAATACCATCACAATCAGTTTCATATAATAAAACCATATTTAAAAACCGTTCCCCAAGAACAACTACTAATAATGGATATGATAAGCAAGCTCATAATGACATAGTGAATACCCCTATATCATCACAACCTAATGGCTGTGCACTAGTTAGTAATTCTACCTCTTACAGTCCCAATGAAGATATGCCAATATTAATGGTAAAACTTCTTGTTAACATTTTAGCTAAATTTAGTGAAACCCTACCGTCCACTGTCTTAGAACCGCTGAACCAATTGATGATTAATATACCCGAACTTAATGGGTTATACGACCCTACAGTGGAACTGCCGAAGCATTAGGCATAAAAAGACTGAGTTAAACTTCTTAATTAACAAATACAACCCTCTAATTTTAGCCATATCCGAAACCTGGTTAAAGCCCGGATCTGTATTCCGGATTTCGGGCTTTTCATGTCTGCGTGATGACAGTGTAGACGGTTGGGACGGATGTGCCCTCCTCGTCAAACGATCCCTCACTTTCCAACATATTCATGTTCCCTCTCATTCCCCGGGTATTAACATTGTTGCTGTCAAAATAATGAATATTTTTTTTATCTCTGTCTATATTCCCCATCCAAATTCTTCCCTTATCTATGAGCTAGGTACTCTACTCTCCTCTTTTAATGGCCATTTAATAGTCATGGGTGATTTTAACTGTCATCACACTCTTTGGGGTTCTTCCTCTTGTGACTCTTTTTCTTTCAGTTTATTGGATGTCATAGATGATTCTGATTTATGTATATTAAATGATGGCTCCCCAACAAGAAGAACAGCTCCAACCCAGAACCCCAGTGCAGTCGATTTATCACTCGCCTCTTCTAGCCTTGCCTCCTGCACTACATGGAAAATCCTTCCTTTCTGCTATGGTAGTGACCACCTCCCCATTTTAATCAACATTAATGCTCAAATTACCATCCAACCTTCAGCTCCTCCCCTTTTAAAATATAGATTGAGTGAAGCCAAATGGGATTGGTTTTCCTTAGAAGTCTGGGACAAAATAAGTAAACTTCCTCCAGTTTCTAATATTAATTATTTAGAACTTTATGATAACTTCACTTCAATATTAATCTCAGCAGCAGACATCACTATCCCGACTAAGAATTCCTCTTGTGACCGAATTCCTTCTCCTCCTTGGTGGGATGCTGAGTGCACCAGCTCCATTCGTCATCGCAAGGAAGCTGAAAAAAAATACACATTGAATCTTAGCTTAGAAAACTATTTAGATTTCCAAAAAGTCAATGCCAAGACTAAGAAATTGTTAAAGAGTAAAAAACACCTAGGGTGGATTCGCTTTTGCGAAAACTTATCACCCCGCTCTCCTGCTTCTATAGTTTGGAACCACCTTAAAAAATTTCGCAGATCACTATCTGACTCTGGCCCACTATTAACCAACGACTCATCTCTCTGGCTTAATAAATTTTCAAATAAGTTGTGCCCTCCGTTTGTCCCCAATGAGGACTGTTTCTTTTCTCATAACTCGTCTACCTCCTTATCTTCTGATAGAATGGATAAAGTGTTCTCTTTTGACGAGCTGTCTGGCGTCTTGAATAGCTTACAATATTCAACTCCTGGCTTTGATGGAATTACGTATTCATTTATTAAAAACTGCTGTAGGAACACTAAATTTTTTTTTTTAAATATTATAAATAATATCTTTGTAACTGGCACAGTTCCTGAATCTTGGAAACACCAAATCATTATTCCAATTTTAAAACCACATTAGGACCCAGGAGACCCATCATCCTATAGACCCATAGCTTTATCTTCAGTTCTCTCAAAAATAATGGAACATTTAATAAAGAATAGGCTTGAATGGATTCTTGAAAACAGGCGTATTCTTTCAAATTCCCAATTTGGTTTTCGCAGAGGTTTGGGCACTATGGATAGCCTTAGTATATTATCAGCCGATATTCGTTTGGCTTTCTCACGTGGACACAATCTGGTGGCGGCATTCTTGGACATAGCATCAGCTTACGATAACGTCCTTCTTCTAGTGCTCAGGCAAAAAATGCTTCAGCTGAGTCTTCCTGTGAGGATGATTAACGTCATCTGTAATCTGTTTACAGCGCGATCTATATCTGTCCGAGCAAATGGGTCATTCCTTCCTCCCAGATTGGTCTGGAAAGGTCTCCCACAGGGCTCTGTCCTAAGTCCTATTTTATATAGTATTTACACATGTGACTTGGATAAGACCGTTGACTCTTTCTGTGACATTCTTCAGTATGCTGACGATTTAACCCTTTATTATGCATCAGATGACATTTCTGACTGTACTGTCAGATTAAATACCGCCCTCTACTATCTAAACCAATGGCTTATTGATCATGGATTAACATTATCTACAGCAAAAAGTTCAGTCGTAGTGTTCTCCAGGAAACGCTGGATTCCTGATATTGAGATTGCAGTAGAAAATGATCCTCTGCCAGTGTCTGATAGGGCCAAGTATCTAGGCGTTATCCTTGACTCCAGACTTTCTGGTACGCATCATCTTAACTATATAAAAGGCAAGTGTGAAAAAAACATAAATGCACTTCGAGCTGTATCAGGAGTATGGTGGGGTGCCCATCCATATTCACAAAAACTTTTATATAATGCCATTGTTCGCAGTCACCTAGATTATGGCTCTTTCCTCTGGGAGCCATGTAGCAAAATGAGCCTGAATGACTTGAATAAAATTCAATATAAATGCCTTCGAATAATTTCTGGAGCCATGAAATCATCTCCAACAAATGCTTTACAAGTGGAGTGCGTTGACGCTCCATTACATTTACGCCGCCAATTTTTAGCTGACAGGTTCTTCTTTAAGATCATCCAGATGTCTGACCACCCTCTGATTCCTCGCTTGTGTCAACTTCAAAACCTTACTCCGACAACTAAATATTGGTCTCACAAACAATCTCCTTGTCTTTTTAAAAGTTATGAAAGGTATATCTCTGGTCCCACATTATTCTGTTACCCTGGCAACCCTCTATTTCATGTTAATTATGATGCTCTCGTTTTTAATCCTAGTATTTTATTAAATTTTGGAATTAATAAAGACATGCCTGCTGCTGATACAAATTTTAAGTTTATTTTAGCTAACAAGTGGACTGACTGGTTACAAATTTATACAGATGCCTCCAAATTAACGGAGGAGGGTAGTGTAGGATCTGCAGTTTGGATCCCCCGCTATAAAATCATTTTAAATTTTAAATGTCCCCCAAAGACCTCTGTCTTCTCCGGCGAAGCAATAGCTTTACTTGAAGCTGTGTCCTACATAGAGTCTCATAAGTTAGGTAAATCTCTTGTTTTCTCGGACTCACATAGCTGTTTAGAAGATATTAGCAAATTCCCTCTTTGAAGGATTAGAGAGACTCTTTACCGATGTCACCTACTTGGTATAGAAGTTGTTTTGGCTTGGATCCCAGGCCATTGTGGAATCACAGGTAACGAAATAGTGGACGCGTGTGCTAAGGAGGCTACTATGTTAGGCTGCGATTTATACTCCAAATGCTTCGCTCGAGACATTCGATTTACTGCTAGGTCTATTCTTGCCGAGAACTGGAAATTAAAATGGGATACCTCACGCGCTTTGAAGGGCAAATTTTATGGAAGCATTCAGACAGATATCCCGACCAAACCTTGGTTCTTCAAACACCGATCAGCCGATAAACATTCCACTTCTACCATCATCCGATTACGACTTGGTCATGTCTGTTCTCCAGTTTTTTTGGCCAAAATTCGAATACGCGATCACTCCTTATGTGAATGTGGTCTAGACGAAGGCACCATAGAACATATATTTTTTAACTGCTCTAGACACCCCATATCTCTATATGATCTGCTTCCAAACTCTGTTCCACGTCCAGCTAATATGGGTTTTATACTCTCTCAGATTCAATCCATTCCTCTCATTATTTCCGTGTTGGTAAAATATATTAAAAAGTACAATATAAAACTTTAGTACCTACCTCAGACAATTTTTTAAATGTACTTACGTCCTTAGTTTAGTTTATTCTTGTAATACAATAACCTTTTAAATACAGTACAATATTATATATACATTTTTGTATTTATAAACATACTAACAACAACTAACCAACTTATTGTTTGTGCTTGTCCACAGGTTACCCAACCGGTTAATAATTCCCTACAGTCTCGTGTCTTTTCCAAAACTGGATCTTGGCGAAATTGTCAAATCTGACAGAGGCCATAAAACAAAAATTGAATTGAATTGAACTAGATGATTGAAAACTATAGATTGTTGCATTGGTCTTTGTTCAGCTGAAATTATGATGACGATGATAAATTATCGCACAGCCTAGGTACTTCTGACTGACACAACATTGATTATTCATAATCTCAATAAAACAAGGTCAAACACGGGGTCAGGACTACTGGTGGACATGTTTTGAACGGAAATTGCCATTGCAGCCTTCGATATAATCACAACTTTAAACTTAAATGGTGAACAGTTTGCAGAAATCAATTATTTTGGGTTTTACCAAGCTTAGGGCAAAACTCAAGATCCTTTTTTTAATTTAGGGTAGGTAAGGTAGGATTTAGATACTCTTTTGAAAGACGGGATTGTGGGTGATGTCAGCCGTTCATAAGCCTTATTCAGAGAAAAACAGGCAAGAAATTCAGTATTTATTGCGCCCTTTACACAATGTTGCCTCCAACAAGGCGGACCGAAGATCTGGTGAAAGTTGCAGGTAGCCTCTCTCTGTATGCGTGGAGCGCAGGATGAAGATCGTTCATGGATATCTATGGCGGGGCGTTTGTCCAGTAGGTGACGTCTTTCGACTAAAATGAACGAATGAACACAATGATAAAAAGGAGATGTTTCACATCTGGCCACGTATCACGTATCTATATGTACACTATCTCATAAAACCAGGAAAATTTCCTGAATCCACGAAAAATACTCATAATTGGTTTTCATGCATAGTTTGTTTGTAAAAAAGTAAAAAATTTGTACTGTTTGTAAAAAATGGCAATATAGCGGGCGACATAGAAGTCAACAAAGTGACATATGCGCCATGGTGAATATTTGTCTGTGTTGCAGTTTTTTCTATAAAAAATCTTGTTTTGTAGAAAAAACTGCAACACACCCATCAAACGCAAGGATCGCGTTCATCGTATCGTATGGCTTCAAGATAAAGTTTCGTTTCCGGTATTTCACTAACGGGCGCTATTATCGTTTTCATATGATTTGTCAGCTAAACCATGGACCAAATAATACGTAGAGATAGTTGGTAATGTTTTACAAACCTCGAGACTTGCAATAATTCTTGTTCGAGGAAGCGAGCCAGGCAAAAGTTTTCAACAAGTAAACTAAACATGGCTGCCTCTGGTATGGAAAATAGCTGTTAACTGACGCTGGACATAATCAAGATTAAGCCGGTCGTAGGTACTGCAGATAGTACTTGAAACATAAGAATTAGATTAAATAACGTAACGTAACTATTATCTATCAATTAAGTAATTACATAGTAAAAACAAAGTTATTGTTGTGTTACAGTTGATGCGCTGATGACTATAGCCACACCGCTACGCCATTACAGGAAATATACTCCTTTATGTAGTTGTTAAAAATAATTGTCCATTTTTAAATTACACTTACATTTATACTCGTGCATGTGAGTATTGTGATATGATCTGGATACTGTGAGCGCGAGCGACTGCCACGGTCATGATCACGCTTTCGAAGCTAATGGCCTTATACGAGATAATTGCTAAGCAATCTCTTGATTGAAGTACATATAAGTAAGATAGAAAGAACACAAAAGAAAGGGTTACAAATTCTTCTTGATATCTTTCATTGTAAAGAAGTAATGTATTTTTGATGGGTTTCATAATCACTGCCTATCTATAAAAAAATATATTTCGGACTACAGAGACCCACAATGAGCTAATACACACTCGACATAAAACTGTAACTCGACTTACTAGCGAATTTATTTCGCACAAAACCTCGCAATTCAGTGAGGTAATTGAACTAGCCTTGTTGGTATACTTCCTGTATCACGATATTCATATATTTGTTTTTTCTGTTTCAAGTTATTTATATTAAGTAATTATAACTTTTTCTAAAAAACTTATGTTAGTATTTTACATACATCTTCGGGTTGTTCCGCTCCTCGAACCAACAGTAACAAGAGTACGCTCACGAGAGCGTACTTACCTGATGAAGTATGGAGGGTGATCACGGAACACCCTCCGCACAAAGCACCTTCACAACAGCGGTATGAATCTATCAGTTAAGGTCGTCAAAAGCTTGTCAGCCCGTCACGAATGTCATTACCCTTTGGACCAGCGATACCTACTATTTACGCAAAATAATTCCGAAGCCTACAGTTTGGTACTCCGCAAACAATCATGATGCGCTATAGAACGAGGCAGGCCTAAGTCGGTCTTGGTCTTTGTTCTAACATTTTTGCAAAATTAACACATAGACCAGCCGGTTAATCTATTATTGAGTGCGCAAGATCAAGACCATCTGTATTGACGCAAGACCAGGTCTAGCTCTTGGTCTCTTAACTAAATGGGCAACACTAGGCAGAATCAACATCATCATTATACGGACGCCCAGGGTCTCCAACGAGTTCTTGATGTGCTTGACCCACACACGGCACTATTACTGGAGCTAGTAATTAGGGAGCTGGTGAAAGCCACGTGGGACTCCCCGAGTGATGCAGGCTGCAAATGGACTGTTTGGAACTGGTTATGAGTGGTTTTTGATCTTGTGGATGTGATTTTCAGAAGTACGCACGGCTAGATACGACTAAATGATGAGAGTTCAGTTTTATTTATGCTATTTTTTTACAGATCCTAAAATAGTTTGTCTACAGATTACCTGGTGTTTTTACAGAATGATGCCACAAAAATTAAACAATAGCGTAAACAATCCTGCCGCTTTGTTACATGGGTTTTCCACGTGAGTGATTCCAAAGCGCTTAATTCATGCTGTTGAGTATTGCAAGATCGAGACTTACAAATGACGATTTGTGTGTGAATTGCATTTTAAAATATATAATATAATATATATATTATGTATACCAACTCTACTTTTGCAATGTCGAATGAATGACAAACGCTAAGATGATCCACCAGTGCCTCAAGAGTGTCAGTTTTACGTCAAACGTAACTTAAGGGTTTACGGTAGGAACTAGGGCTTTCAATACCGGTATTCCGGGATCCCGTAATACCGTAATCACGTTTTTTTATTGGTGTTCTTCAATACCGGTATTGATCAGTCGATACCGTGATTTTACGGTATTACAAAGCGACAATTCTTTATTAGAGTTATATTAATATTTAACCTATAATTAGTCAGTTTCGCACGCACGTTAACAAAATTAGATAGACAGGCTAATAAGTTAAGCCAAAACCTTGCAAAGGCACTTCGAAAACGTATAAAAGAGCTACGTCTCTTTATATCTGGAGTGTCACAATACTTGCATGAGCCTGAAACTTATTTTAGTGATAATGATAGCGAAGGTGACATTTTCAAAAAACTAACATCTGATGAATTCATCAGATGTTAGTTTTTTGAAAATGTCACCTATAAACGCCAGTATAAAATTATGGTGGGTGTAAATTTGGTGTACCTTTAATAAACAAATAAATAAATTATTGTTAATTTACTGACTCGTTTGAAATATAAAAATAAACAACTGAATACTCTCATGCAGTTACTGAGGTGGTTGCTAGTGTTGCTACAGAAGAACCTTCTACTTCATCGTCATCGTTAAATACAAGCGTTGAAGATGACGATGTGTCCATCCAGAAACAGCTGGAGAGGGAAATATCCAATTTACCTTAAAGTACAACTGCAACTACAGGCACTGATTTTGAATCAATAATAAGAGTAGAGATGTGTGTCTTCAAAACCGGTGGGGGTAGTCGGGAAATATTTTTATCTGCAGCTTACAAATATTTATTATCTGTAGTAAGTGTAGATGCTGAGCGAGCTTTTTCTTCGGTCAGCTATTTATGCAACAAATTGAGAAGTTCGCTATCTGATAAGTCATTAAACGCTCTGTCCTTTATAAGGTCACACTTTCAGTTGCAAAAAATGCCAAAATCTTAAGATGTTATTGATTATGTTTATCGTTTTATTTTGTTTTTTTTTTAAATACTGTTATTTAGCATTGTTTGATTAGTAATTATATGAATGTTACAAAGTAAATGAATAGATGATTGTTAAGTAATCTAACTATAATAATTATTTTTAATGTTGATTGCCATGCGAAGTTTAATTAATGGGAAGGTATTTTTGTTGTATTTTTTTTATTTTAATAGATTATCTTTTGTTTGATAAAAATCTTTAATTCTTAGTCCCGCCGAACTATTAATAAAAGACTACCCGTAAAGGGAAGGAACAAAATATTAAATATTATTGTTTCTAACAATAATGTATGTTTAATATTATGTTAACCTGTTTTTCATGTACCTATGTAACAGAAATAAAGACTGATTAGAAATAAAACGGGCATTTTAATATCCTTTGATTTTGAGTTCATATTCAATACCGTGATCCCGTGATCACGGTATTGAACATGCTAATACCGGTATTGATACCGGTATCGAACAAATCCGGTATTTGAAAGCCCTAGTAGGAACCTATAGACTCCATATTAAAATATGGTCTCTTGTTTGTTTTAAGAATGCGTGAATGATACCATTACGATTCGAAATTTAAAACAATTCGGGGTACTGATAATTTGACAGCTGAAAGCAGTTTTAATGTTGAAACCAGGTTTTAACTGCAGTTGAATGAAGCAGCCATTTGCGTGTGCGCATGAAATTCGATTTATAATGTTGAAAAGAGGTAATAGTATGTACTATGTAGTTATTACTATAAGCGGCCATTTAGAAAATCGAGTATTGTTCTGTAACCACACAGTGGTAAAATGCTGTAAACAATAAAGTTAATTTAGCTCTAAGTTGAATTGCGTTATTATTTGATGGAGTTACTATATTCTTTGTGACTGTGTGTGATATTGAGGTGAAGACAGTAAATTGATGACTCCGGAGACCGACAACTTGTGTGGTTTTTAAGATGATGATGAAAGGGTGTACCTACATATAATTATTTATTATCTAATAAAACTGTTATCCGACATTCTAACTTATCTTCAAACAGTAGTAAGTGGTAAGAATGTGACGAAGCGAATCAGTACACACGGTCAACAATAGGTCTCGCGTACGGCCGTTAGTGTCTAATTCAGGTACAATGGGCGACCTGGCTCGGGTGACTGTTGCTAACACGATAAATGTGACTAGTCGCGATCACAAGGACCTAGTACCTTCTACGGACACTTTAATTCGTCCTTACTAATGTTTATAGGTAATTTTTAACTTAAAAATATTGTTTTTTTATCGCTAACTTTTTGTGTCATTTGCCGTATTATACCCTGAAATTATGAAAGCTGATAACATTTATGAGAGCCGTAGAATAACAATACTTATTAATCTGTCAAGCGGCCGTTATACCTCTGGAGATTTATGACAAGTCCAAAATCAATTGTGTCTGGAATCTGAAGTTTAAGGGGTTAAGGCGGTTCGCCCACCAAAAGTGGCACCGCGAAAGAAAAGTTAATAATTTATGAAAAATCATCTTATTTAACTGAACAAGGAAAATCTTTCTCTTCGATTAAAAAATGGTACAAGGTGCTTACAATATTTATTTTTTGCGATCTGTGCTTAGTTATCAATTTTTAATATCATGCAAAAATACATGGCCTGCTCTAACTAAGGACTAACCTGCTACATATTTCGGTATGTTTAGTGTTTTTCTCTTTTCATATCGTCAATTTTATGCACCATCATAATAGACGGTGAGAAAACGTCGATTAATCAGCACCAATCCTTGTTTTTTGTACATTTTCTATAAATTTTAGGTTTGATATTCGCCTCTTACATAGAGCCAACCATCTGTTAAGAATTACAACTTTAGTCCTTCGAGCTGGAGTTGAACTTCCGACTTATGGATGTGTCAGCGCCCAGGGGCTCTTTGACAGTAAAATATTAATTTAAACAGAACTATAAAAAACATTGACTCGGTAGAGAGATTTTTAAATAGGGTTGTATTTTTTTATTATCTTTGTTTTTTTACGTAAACCTTTCCAGACAGTCATGGTCGTACTTTCTATAAGATTTTTAGTATCGCACCATGAGTACACAACTTTGCACTATTTATGTTCACAATTCCCAAAATGACTTGTGTAGAGTCGCTAAGAGAGACACATACGTGGCACTGAACTGTAAATTATGTCTGTTAAGCTTTTACTCTACATTTGCTAATGAGCCAACTTTCCAACTTAATTGCATCTATATAAGTATCTGTTACGTTAATATGGTATGCAGTAGAGTTTGAAATTGACATTATTTAAAATAAAACAAGTTTAAGGAAATTAAAATAAGGTTAGCCAAAATAGCTTGAAAAATAACCCTCAACCAGATGTTCCAAGGTTATTGATTCGTTCATCATTGCCGCTCTCGTTGGTTTTAGGGTTCCGTACCCAAAGGGTGAAACGGGACCCTATTACTAAGACTCCTCTGTCCGTCCGTCCGTCCGTCCGTCCGTCTGTCACCAGGTTGTATCTCATGATCCGTGATAGTTAGACAGTTGAAATTTTCACAGATGATGTATTTTTGTTGGCGCTACAACAACAAATACTAATGAACAGAATAAAATAAATATTTAAGAGGGCTCTCATAAAACAAACGTGATTTTTTTGCTTGTTTTCGCTCGATATTGATAACGGCAACAGGTAGACGCTTGTTTATAGATAATGGTACGGAACCCTTCGTGCGTGAGTCCGACTAGCATTTGGCCGGTTTTTGTTACATTCCTTCTATTTGACATATTATTGTAATGAATTCTATCAGATTACGGCAGTCGTAATCGGGAAGCACGCAGCAATTCAAGGTTCCATGAATGAATTATGCAATTGTTACGCGATCACACTACTAACTACGTAACGGAGCTCCTTAGACTCGTAAAGACCCGGCAGATTACTCGAACGTCATCATCATCATGCTTCAGCTGGATAAAGGCCTCCACTAGTGGTGTCCACTAAAATTTTCACAAAAACTTCTTTCACCATTTTAAGACCCGTTCAATCAATCAATCATTTATTGCTTTCATGTTGTTTACAAATGTTCTTACAAATAATTTTCAGTATCAAACATGAACCCTGTAAAAGTACCGCAATATAAGTATACATTCGCATGCAATTAACAATTATTAATAATATTTCAAATATTGCTTGATTTATATTAATGTCAACCATTAGGACAGTCAAAGTAATCTACTACAATTTCATATTTAGTAATAATATAATAACGAAAATTTTATTTAGTTTGTCATAATAATGTCAATCAGTTAATTAGAATGTCAAATTATCATTTCAAGGCTAAACATAAATATATATCTTTTAATTAAGTACATATTATTGTCATTAAAAAACTCGTCAATACTATAATATAATAACATTTAACAATTAATAACATTTTAAAATTATTTACGAAAACTGTATCTTTTTTTTCTATTTAAAATTGTAAGGAGTGAATTGGTACTCAATTATACATTTGCCTTACGCATTAATGATACTAACAATACCTAAAATGTTTAATTTAAGAAGTGTTTGAGTATTTCATCGTAAGATTCAAACGTAGCAGTGCAACGTTATGTCAGCGACAACCTATTTTCCATCAATCAGGACTTGTTCCCGTCTGTATCACACAGCCTTGCCCTTGCGTCTAATATCCCGTAGGGCACAGACCTAAGAAATGTCCATCGTCGGTAAATGACGTTATTTAATTTGTCAAGCCGCGTAAGACTCCTGGGAGTCAATGAAAATTGAAAACTAATTGCGTCTGGAATGCCTGACAGGGTTAATATGTCTTGTCTCTCCGTCCCAATTATCGGCTCAGTGAACTTTGTTGTGGAGACGGAATTGTCATGATTGATTTCTTATCAATGATGTGCCTCACAATATATTTTGTTTCTTTGATTTTAGTTATGGTTAATTTCTTTTTTAGGTATATATTTTGGCATCCTTTAGCATAGAATGATACCCTACTTTAATGTGACTCACGTATTTATAAGCGAAACCCAAAGCATATCGACGTCTGTAGTTATTACTCATACTCACTACTCAGGGGATTAAAACGTTACTTTGCCAAGCCTGGCGACCTTACGTACGTTACTCACTGCCAGATCATAAAACTACATAAGCAGACGTTATTCTCACCAACAAGATCGTCATACTCGTTGAGGAATCGGGGGTTTGCAGGGGTTCCCGCGTGCTGTTCGTGAAATCGATTTTAATTAATCATTACCTTGTTTGTCTTTGGATTTAAAAATTAACTTGTGAGAGCGCATTTTGGCATCTAATCATGGTTTGATTCACTGAAAAACAAAAATTTCAGTATATTGATATATGAATGAAGAAAGTTCTTCAGTATCGTGTCGAGTTCTAGAAGTGTTCGTAATGGCAAAGGAGCGGCGCTCGTCAATGATTGGATCATTGTCCAATTACCGGCTCCGACGGCCTTATACAATGGCCGTAGTAAAAACATATGGTCCTATGAGTCGGTCCGCCCGCCGGAGTTGTGCGCAGGCGCATGTCAATAACATACAACTAATAGTTACCTTCTATTTTGTTAAGTAGCTCATTATAATCGTCATTTTACCCTATTTATTGTATCCAAAGGCATCGAACACCTTCACTGTCCAACGTATCTAGCACTCTGTGTTCACGACGCCAAACGGTGGCCTAACTACAAGGTTTATAAAAATGTGTATTATGAAGAAATATTAGTTGCACGTAAGGGCATATTTTGAGGGACATGGAAGGTGCTAAAACTGCATTGCATTGTGCACTGGCTTTGAACAATTACAGATCCAACCTACATACCTAATAGGGTTCTTGTTCTTGGATTATATAAAAAAATTAAGACCATTGTATTTACAACAAGAAAGCAAATAAATAAATCATAGATAGAGAAGAATAGAGGTCCCTATCAGGAAATAATCTCCAGATTTCACATTTTCTATTCTATTCTATTCTATTCTATTTCAAGGTGTTTCATCAGTCTTTCTGAACTCTCCCTAGCTTTGTCAATGGAGGGTAATAAACCTGATGGTCATTTCTTGGTATTGCAAGTCCGTTGACATTCTGGACATAATAGATTGCCCTGTAAATACACTGGCAACAATTCCCTTCAGTATCGCATGGCGTGAAAAAACATCCTACAATCTTGCAGGCGTCTGCACTGTGTGGTACACAACCAGTTGTTCATAAACAATTATAAATATTATTTAAGTAATATTACGTATAAACTACAGTAGGTATTGAACTTTGTCATTGTTTATGTAGGTAAGCTAAATCTTGATCTTTAGTCTCAAAATCTTTTGAAATATGGAAATCTGGCACAAGGATGTCAAGTCCGCAATCACTCAGACTGCCTCCTCATAGTTTGCTTAATTCTGAAACTAAAAACAATAATTACGTAAGTAATAACAAGGTCTATTTAAAATAGAAACATAGTAATGATGATTTAGCCACTTATTTAAATATTTTTAATACAATAACACGGTTAATGACTACCTGATGTTACGTGATTAGGCCAGAATATTTCATACAGCATTTAGCTGTCTTCGCTCGCACTAGTCCATGGTATACGGAGCTGTACCACTTCTCTTCTTTTACTCAAAAAAATACGTGCGGATGAACGACAAATGAATCTCTTTGTATGTAGATAGGTAGGTCTCCCTCGGAGTTAGACTATCGCTAAGGGAACGCGGTCAATATAGTTGGCTATGCATAATCCTTTCAGAAAACTTTGTAAACATGATTGAAGACCAGACGGCTGCACAACCAGTTTAACTGCATGTTCCGGTTAAAAAAAGACTTATTACAGCCGATTAAGTTACTCATGAATACCAGAAGTATTATTTTATTTAATTTGCAAGGTCTATTAATATAATCTTGGATCAATTTTTACAATCCTTATATTTGCTATGTTTAGATTAGCGTGTCAAACTAGATTCTTGTCTCATAAGCCCTAACTGGACAAAGTTGTCAAGGCACTAAACAGTTAATTCAAGATCTTTTCGTTACATAATACTTAATAGTTAATTAATTCTCGAATACTTGATTCAATGTCGATTAACGTATATGGCGCTGTGACGCGGTCTCTATATTTCCAAGGAAACTCGAAGCTTGAAGGTCTAGAACTTTAGAGAGGTTATCAAGTACTAATAATCGCTAGTCTATTAGGTAATGCATTTAAGGCTGCCTGCCCAAGCTAGACTTAATTTTATCGGTCTGAATTTTCCGGCGATTTTTATCACTGATTTTACCACTACTGTAGCAAATGAACGCGGGCCAGTATCTCCAAATGTCTGCGTTATAGCGCATATACCTATGTTCCAAACATTCCATTAACGCGTACAGTCCGCATCAAAGAAATAAAAGAGGAGATCGCGTCGCGAAAAAGAGGAGATCGCTTCGCATGGCAGCAATAATAATGATAATTATACATTCACACCTATAATATCGCCCAAGCGTTGTGTTGTGGATACTAGATAACGCGGAAATAGAAAGATAAGCTCCCAGAACGCCCATAACTGCTGTCAGCCGCGAACCAGAGGTACCTCTCATGGTACCATGGTACTAAAGTGTTCAGCTACTTCTGTGGTCGACTCTACACGGCAGGGGTTTTAGTGAGTGCAAGTCCCACACTCCTCCGTCTTCCTCCCCCGAGAAGACGGGATAGCGCATACAGGCATTTGCCAGGGAAAAAAAATCGGTTTACAGATTTTTGTGGCTAAAGTCTGTGTGTTTGATTTTCGCCGAGAGAAATTCGGCTACCGGTTATCTGCCTCCAGACTTTTTATACTTCTTATTTATCATGCGCCAGCCAACCATTTAATCTATTTAAACAATCCTATCAAGTGCCTAGGTAATAAGTTGTAATTAATTAACAATGTAATCCAATGTCTGTAGCAAGTTTTTTTTTATAATTTTTTGCAATAATTATCACTAGCAAAGGTATAATTAACGCGCTACGAGACGACGTAAAGCTCATGTAGGTAATTTTTATCTACCCGCTGAACGATTTTTGTATTGGAAGAATGAGTTAAATAACGGGAGGCGTAATAGTTCAGATTTCTTAACTACTCTGGCTTCGGAACTCACGGTCCAATCACTTTGACTACAGATCCAAGAGACACAGATCCTAATTAAAGAGTTCATGAGAAAAGATGACAATAAGCGCAATAGGTATCGTATTATTCGCTGTAAAAAACTTTAGAAAGAAATACTTTAACAAACTGATATTTTTTTATAAAATAGATAATCTATCCAAAAAATCAATAATCCTGCGCGCCTAGATCTGAAGATCACTATGGCATAACCACTTTCCCCTTTCTACAAGAATCAAATACACTACCTATGAATTACCATTAAGCCTTTGTTGGAAGGTCCAAAGAATGGACGAGAAAAGTAAAAGCAGCAGGGAGCAGTGGCGTTAATAGTGCCTATTGGTGAAAGTCTATTTTTGAATGAACGTTTTTGCTTTTTTTCTTAAAAAGTGGTCATGGTATTTTACGATAGTTGCCTACTTTTCTTGATGTAATCAATCACGAAGTTTACAGAACTTTGGTGATAGTACTGTCACGCATGTAAGTAGCTGTATTCTCTTTGGTCCAATCGCAAAGAGAATAGGTATAAACATAAAATTTGTATTTTATGTCCATTCATGTGTGTGTAGCGTCGTCTGGATTAAATTGATTGCTAAAATACTTAAATTAAGATAGCAATAACGTTTCATTATAAAACTTAGGAAGATCGCTGCTTACGAAGAGTTACAGAAGGCTGTTATGTTTATAGGGTTATTCGGCAGTTTCATTTAATAGAATCGCTTAGAAATAAATTCTTTGACTTCTCCGGGGAGTTCTCTATCATATCATACCGCCGACACCAAAACCGCAATACTATAAAGTTTTTGTCGGCGACAAACACAATGTTTTACCACATGAATTACATAATAGTGCGCTCGGACCGTGTCGTCGTCGTGTGGTCTACGTAACCCTGTGCCCTCGATACATTGCGGGTTATTAGATTACACTTCCCCCCTTCCTCTACAATGCTGAAGACTAATCCTGTTAGGTAATATTTAAACGAACAAAGAAAATTATAAGTGAAAAGAAAAATGTCGTATTCCTCTTCAAGAGAGCTCGCCCGTTTTCTTTCAGTCTGTTCAAACCTCCAAAACGAAAAGTCGGTTGCATATGAGGTATTTCGTCAAATGTTTAATAGAGCAAGCGATCAAATGCCTAAAACGATTATAATCAGCTAAAATTTTAAGAACTCCTTATCTATCCATAAGGAGATGTATTTCGACTTTCGAGCAACGGCGGAGTAACTTTACACGACCGATTTTTTTAAATTTTGGAAGAGAGAAACCTGAAATAATTTAAATAAAAAGAATTCGTTAAAGCCGTAATGGACTGAAAAACAATGTATTTTTTAAGTATTTATTTACTAATAAACTGTTTTTTCTTTCATTTCATCAAAAGACACGCAAATTATAAAATAAAAATTATCAATACCTACCAATATCACTGTGGCGGCCGGCATCATCTATCGAAAAATTTAATCTTTCGCCCGTTTATGTTTGTGGGCTTTTTAAAACATCCTTTATCATATCAGAAACTGTCTCGAAAAACAGTCAATTATCGGAAACTCTCCTCTCACTTTTTAGATGTCTGTTTTTTAATCAAATCCGTGTTTCGACAGCTGTAGGTAAATAAAGGAGCCGGAACACCGTATAAATGACAAATTACACACATCGAAGTTTACATCCATTTGCACATAGGAGAAACATCTTCCAAGAGCTCATAATTATTGTTCTTTTTTCTCATTACCACATTACCAATTTGTTTACCAATACCGGCTGGCCGAGGTGCGGTGAAAGTGAAGCGTGCGCACGCGCACCGGTCATCAACCGGACGTTATATAACTAGCTGACCTTACAATATTACAACTGGATTACTGGGTTATATGAAATTAGCAGTGACAGTACTGGGCTTTTAGGAACGCTGGAGTAAAACTAAGTCTGTCTATTTATTGACGTGACAAAACGGCCTGTATCTACATAATGTTTCAATTTTTTCATTTAGGTATTGTAGTAGTTACTAGTACAATACTTTTCAATAAAAATTTGGTGCTATGAGGGCACCACTTTAGGATCACAACAAGAATTATTGTAAATTGCGGATAGAAGTCAGGGATACAATCACTTTAATAACAATCACAGTTATGGAATATAATAATAACAAGAAAACCGCAGTCAGTTAATTTTCACATGGTTAACGAATCTAAATCTGACAGATGTCATACGTCCTATAAAGAATTATTCTCCAACTCCTAATCGTTAAGGAATAGTACCGTCCATCACCAGCTCATCAACATGAGATGGTGACTACCAGACGCTAATACTTGACCTTGATTTCCCCGGGATCCCATCACCAGATCCTGACTTGGGGACAATGGAACCACCTCAGGAGTATACTCTATCGAATATAAAGAGAATTTGTAAAATCTGTTCACAACTGACAAAGCAATCGATGAACATAGGTACATACAAAAACATACATACAGTGTAACATAGAACCCCTTCTCCTTTTTTGAAGTCGGTGAAAACTGGCGGCCGCCTTTGTCCTTTCTTAGGATATAATCTATCTCCATTATGCCATTTCAACTAAATCGGGTTTGCAGTTCCTGTGAAAATGTAACAGACAGTTTTACGAGCAGAAGCAATAGCGAGAACTTGTATGATATAAAAAAATAGGCTCTGATGTCCATATCAGAGGTAGACAGAAAAAAAACAGACATACTTTTTAATATTATAGTTTTGACGCTCTAGTAATTTTGAGGAAAATAACTCATAAAATTATTATTATTTCTATTCCAGTGACGAAGAAGACACGAGCCGCCTGCTCCGTCAGCTGAGCCGCATCAACCGGCCGCTGGGAGTCACCTTCCCGCAGATGATCAGGCTCATGTCGCAGTGTCAACAGGTAAACACATTTTTATACGACTTACATTTGACCACTATTTTACCCTTAATTTTATTTTAACATTGTTGGTGTCCGAAAGATGCTTAAAAAAGCAATATTTTACCGATTTACAGCAGTCGTTAAAACGCTACGTCTCCGTCGCCATCAAAAAAGAGCCTAGGGGGATTTGTATTGATAGGTAACACTATCGAGAAACATCACAAGCACGACTTAGAACTAATTAAGTACTTCAATTCCAACCAAACCAATCAATCGACTCTAACATATTTTTTTCCTTCTCCAATATGTGGGATTTTTTTTGGTAGAGTCGAGATCTCTCTTTAATCGGTATACCATAACACTACGACTTATTTATTAAGGTTTGTAATATATGAATAAATCTACATATTTTCCAGACATAAAGCCACCAAAAGATTTTTTCAGATTTTCAGATTTTTTTTTTCTTTTGTCACACATAAATTTTTAATTATAAACTTTTATTAACATTAACATTAACAACATTAACATATTGACACGAATTGGTTAGAAAAAACTTTTAATTTTTTTATTGACATTACTGGTAACTGTCTCAAATCTTTTGGTTTTGGAAGACTTCAAAATAAATACCCAGTCCAAGTAATATCGAAATCTTACATACAGTTTTTTTTTGCTAACGACTCACCCGACGGTAAGCGGTAACCGCTGCCTATAGACACCTGCAATAACAAGGAAAAATCACATGATATTGCAGGTGCGTTGTCATCCTGAGGCCTAAGATGAAATACCATCCATGCCCAGTAATAACACTGGCTACGTTTCCCTTCAATCCGAACACAGCGAACTGTTTCACGGCTGAAATAGGAAGGCGGTGGTACCTACCCAGACGACCCTACATACGGGCCTAACACCTAGTGAACAGTTTTTTACATTCACGGAATCTTTTATCTGTTCAGTGACTGCACTATTTAGAAAAGTAGGTAATACACTGCGATGGCTTCAAGCTTCAACTATGATTCCATGAAATGGTAAAATATCTAGCTACCTACAAAGGCGGACTTATCTGCTTTCGAAAAAAACGAAAACAAATGGTGTAAGATTATGTACGTAACTGAGTTTCTTTAATGACATAATCATACTTTTTGGTAATGTCACTACAGGTTTTTTGTATCTATTGAGAGGAGATTTACAGCTAACATACCAACTTATCCGCTCCACCTGCGTAGATGCCGGTTATCGCGCCAAAAGGTAGCCTATGTCGTTTTTCAGGATCAAGCAGGATATATATTATCTTCCTTCAGCCTGTTATTTTGGAGTCTAAATTTGTTGTCAATATGTTCTTGTGTCCGTAAAAGATTATTAGACGGTTTGATATCAACATAAGACAATCCCCTTTTGGGTGACACGCTATTTAACTAAACTTAGTTAAAAATATGACATTGAGCTTAACCAGTGACCACCAAAGATTTTAAATACAATGATTATTTTGAAACAATGAATCTAGTCTTCTTACTTACGTTGAACAGCAATTAATTATTCAAGAGACGTGTTACTAACTCATATTAGTCAAGGCAACTTAAATATTTTACGTACTAACGCTATCTGGGGCTCTGGCTCTACTTAAGTAATAAATAATGATTAGGTTTCAATGAAAACTCAAGGTATCAATATAAATTTGAAAAATAACGTTTGACGTTCCTAATATGTAGTCCTGCTAGTTTTACAAATGCGAAAGTCCCAATAGATTTGGATGAAATTTGGCACAGAAATAGATTATAACCTGGATTAAAATGTAGACCTCTTTTTGTCCCGGAAATACGTCCCTATGGAATAACGCAGACGAATTCGCTGGTGGAAGCTAGTATAGTGATATTTTTGTATCGAATATCGACCGCTATTGTATTTTATTATTCAAGAAGTCGAGTATAAAAAGCTCGGAAGTTTCTGACTATACTAGAACACGTAGTATCTACCTACCTACCTAGTTTGGCCGTGGGATCGGGAAAGTTGTGCCTTGTGCGAGTCGTGATCGCTTGGAAAGTCCTCAACTGTTATTGGAAAGGTCGCAACAGAATTACACCATAAAGTGAAATGAATATTAGAAATTTAGAATGCACCACAGGTAGGCACATTCGATTGTCCATGGTAACCTGCTGCCTATTCTAATATAATTATGGGGTTGACTGTGTTTCGTATTATGTATGATGTAATTTTTAATGCAATTTGATAAAGTATTTGTACATTTTTCACTAACCCTAAGAACTTTTTTTATTTATTGATATAATTGCTTTAGATATGAAAGTTAACTAATATCACAAATTACAATATCAATTACAAACATATGCCCCTTGGAGGGCATTGCAACATAAAAGAGAGCGCTGCACCCGTACCACCATCTTTTATCGCGATCCAGTTTAGGACCTAAACTGAGTAGAATCGTTAATTCGTACTACGACGCTATCTACGACAATGACAGCGATGCAGTTTAGGAACCAATACTGAACCGAGCGGAATATGAATCGCTTTTATAAAGATGGTGGTAAGGCCCCAGATATCTCCCACAAACAACTAAAAAAAAAATAAAAAACAGTAAGTAGTTTATTGTATATTTTTATTGACATTGGGTAGGGTCCTGGGCTGTGCAATGTTAGTTTAGATGTTACTTGTACCAAGTTATTTTCATTGCATTTTATTTATTTATAATTGGGGACAGTACACAGCTCAATCATATATGGTTTACAAATCTATGTAGGTTAATTTTTGCCGGCTAATTACGACTATCGAACACACATCCATACATACATCATCGGACATACATTCATAATATTTGACGACCGGCTGGTCGAGCGATATGTACTCCTTGCTATACAGGCGACTCCGTCAAGAGGTCCTGTGTTAGAATCCCGGCAGGAGCAAATGTTTGTATGAGTACGAGCATTTCTTTACGAGTCATGGATGTTTATATGATTATTAAGTAAATTTCTAATATATATATACTATTATCAATTTCTCCGTTATCTAGTATCCGTATCACAAGCTCTTAACGATGCTTACTTTGGACTAGATAATAGGTGTAAGTGTATGAATACTATTATTATTCTAATTCATTAGTTATGCTTGACATAAAATACACTACTATACTACTAAAGTGAACCGCTATATTATCTTTAGTCTCTGGCTATGTCTATCTTCTATCTTTATTAATACAAATCAATGTTTGTAAGTTTGTCCCCTATGCGTTTTTTTTTAAACTTGGTCCTTCTATTTCTTCGACGTCTTTGAGTGCTGTTTTTTACAAATAGATATTTAAATTCGAATATAATTCAAACAACATTGGCGAAGTTAACATAACACCGGCTGAACTTCCTCAATTTTTTAATACCAAAACAAAATGAAAAGACAGAGTGAGCGCGCTACGGAAGTATTCTTAAAACAGGGAACAAACAACGTCTTTTGTTATCCATTCTACTCTATGAGACACGCAGCCTTAAATAACAACTTTTTAAAGTGCAATAACATTGTCTATTACTATCATTTTTTCATACAAGTAGACGACAAGCAATCTGCAATCTCAAATCTCAAACCGCCTCTGTGGTCTAGTGGTTGAGACCACCTGCCTCAGATCTAGAGGTCCGCGGTTCGATTCCCGTGGGGGCAGAAATTTTCTGCTTGGTTTGGTTGGTGATAGGGCTTTTCTAAGTCCGCCTGGCTAGCTACCACCATCTTCCCTAAGTCTGCCGCCATAACAATAATGTTAACAGCATTGTTGTGTTCCGGCAGTTAGAGGTAAGATAGCCAGTTCCTCTGTGGTTGAGGAATCCGAGTGTAACTCGCTTCCATGGTCGGCCTTATCTTCACTTACCATCAGGTGAGATGAATGCCAAGAGTTACCCCGTTGAGGTTAAAAATAAATCTGACGGCTGACGTGGCGGTAAGTGGCTACCATCGCACGTCGCCTATACGTAGAACCCTGCAATACCAAGGAAAAAATCGTATTAGAGATGCGTTGTCACCATACTTCCCGTTATCATTTCTTGTCGTCGTAGTCGTGTGATTAGTATTAATTCACACAAGCATTGACACTAAATATAATTGATTGAAATTACTGGTAAGTTGAGGATAAGCCAGCTAGAGTAGAGAGTGGACCTCAGCAACAACAACCGGCACAAAGTCGGAGTGCTGAAGCTGCCTTTCAAGCCTGTGACTTGGCTTGTTTCAACGTCATACGCCAGCTGCTAGTTTTTTAACCCCGACGAAAAAAGAGGGGTGTTTTTTTTGATTTATTTATTTAGAAACAAACGGTCATACAACTTATTTAAGGCTAGTGTAAAATTATTCACAATAGACCTATAGTTTCCTTAATTTCATAATTTATAAACAAATACACTAATTTAAAAATTTAAACTTAAAATTAACCATTGTTATAAAATTGACGTGTCTCTGTGTATCTGTCTGTCTGTGACATCGTAGCTCCTAAACAAATGGACCGATTTTGATTCGGTTATTTTTGTTTGAAAGCTGACGTGACTACGATGGTTCTTAGCTATACGAAGATCAGTTCAGGCGTTTGATGACTATCAGCTCATTTTCTACATGATAAAAGGGCATTACTAACTTTCACAGATCTGACTGGTTTGAAATTTGGTGTACTGTCACTTCGGTGACATTCCCATGACAAACTAACCTTAAGCTGATTCTATACCATCAAGTCTGCGGGATCCTAATTTCTTCAGAAACTTACAGCAGACATAGCGTGTTTGGGCTCTTGTGAAAAGTCTCAATGACATGGTGTTAGATAGATGATTAATGAAGCCGGGGGTTACTTAAACTTTTTAATTTAATTTTTCTAATGATAAATGTAATTTACACATAAATATTATATTTATTGACATGATAAATTGACATTTTAATTAACTTTGACATTTTTATGACAAACTCAATAATAATGTTTTGCAACTCAAACTTATTTGAACGAGTATTTTTACAACTACCTACGATTCGGTTAATTTGGGGCAGTGCTTTCAAATATTCTTAATTTCGTATATTCTTAAATACTCGTTTCGGATGTTGAAATAGAATATTTCGACATTGTAGGGTGGACGTTAGCTCATAAACGCAAATACAGATAGACTAGAAGATTTTCACTGGGATATCCCAAGTCCTGGGTGGCTCAGTGGTCAGAGCAGTCGCCCGGATTGCGAAAGGTCGCGGGTTCGATGCCTGCCTCAGGACGTGAAATTTTTCTACTTTTATTATATTTTAATTACTAAGTAATTTTTTAAACATTTATAATAATGTTAAAATCAAAACTTAAGAATAAGTATTCATATTTTATTGCTTTCATGTTGTGAATTGAAAAATATGATTTTCATGCAAAACATGATTGAATTAAACTAACAACTTAACCAACTTCTAGAAAATTTACCAAGGACCAATGGATTTTTAGCACATCCATAAATTGTTACAGATACCTACTATACATTACTTCTTTTAAACTTTTTCAACAATAAACCTTAAATTGATTTTAATGCCATTTTTATTACGCTGTTTAATATGAATAAGATAAATCACTGATTTCCACCGCACGGCAAGCAGTTAATGACTCGGAACATATTTTCCCCTCATTGGATAATTCCTTGTCATGATGTTTTGCATATTAGCGGTAATAAAAAACCATCATTAACTGTCGTTATTCATTCAAATCGCAACAAAAATAATGCCAGTCACTAGGAAATACTTAATGGAAAAAAGAATCAAGCACTGCCTGATTCTGTTATTTATGAACAGCTACTTAATTTAAAAAAAAACGCTCAAGTGCGACTCGGACTCGTCCACCGAGGGTTCCGTACAAAATTACAAATTTGATTAAGTAGGTAGGTAACTACGCTTAACAGTGCAAACTGTTAGGTATTACATACACCAAAATTATAAGGTACCTAACCTTTTTACATATAAAAGAGGCAAAAGGTTTTTTTTTTCTCAGCCTTCGCCATAAATCGTAAACATCATAAAAATAATTAAAAATCTGTTTAGGCTTATGCCAATGAAGTCCTTTCATACGATACGCTAACATGAAACGGTTAACTCACTTCAAAATTGGGACACCCAGCTCTGCTTTTATGGGATTAATTTAAAAATTATATGGCTTACAGATTTCTTCTTCTGTACAAATGAGTAAAAGTATAAAAAATCTACAAAAAGATTTGGTCACCCATACAATTATTACCTACCTTTTAGAGTGTCGAAATGTACGTTTTTTCGGCATAAAGGGCAGTATCTTTTTTTTACGTTACCTTTGGAAGGTTGATTTTTATTTTTTCCATAGCTTTAAGGCACTGTAAACCTGAGTAGGTATATGGTTTCAATTTCAACTGTATACCTCCACGCGTATCCGAAACAAATTTTCTTGCGAAACATACGGATGGACAGACAAACAACAAAGTGATCCTATAAAGGGTTCCGTTTTTTCCTTTTGAGGTACGGGACCCTAAAAATACAATTTATATTCTTTACAAGTCGAAAGTTCCAATCTTCTTTTAATGATGAAAAAGAAATGTGACACCTTATAGCTCTTAAAAATGTTATCTAGGTATCTCACATCACACATGCCCATACATTTAATACGTCATTACGTCCTACTACTGGGCACAGGCCTTCCTACATGGAAGATACTCATAAGGAGTTTGGACCATAACACCGCCACGCTGGCCCATTGCAGTAACGTGTCTTTTCCGAAGCACGGAGGACCCTCGACGTTACCTACAAATTTTAATTGACCCACCCCATCGACCATGGCAAAAGTTGCGTTAAAAAACGGAATTTCGTTTTAGGAAACGAAACCAGAGCGCTCATAGCAGTACGCCTACGAGCTCCTCATCATCTACTTAATTTGAACGTAAACTTCTATCTTCAAAATAAAATGTTGATGGTTAGAATTGACAGTAAAATTGATTATTTTCAGGTGGCAGGAGTAGAAGCTTCAGAAGAGAAACCACGAGTTCCAGTACCAAGAAGACGAACGAGTGGGACTTGGCGCACGGAGGCGGGGGCGGGGGCGGCGCGGGCGCGGCTCGACGCGGGCGGCGCGCACGCAGGACTGCTGGGCGGCAGTCCGCTCACACTGCTACAGGGAATTATACCTGGTAGATGACGCTACAGCAATAACTCCAGATAACGTCAACATGAACGAATAAATTAAAGCAGGTCAACGGTTCAAAAAAAGATAGAACGTCATCAAAAATATTGTTATAATAACAAACTCAATAAACTTATTGCTAGTTCAGCAACCGCAGCACATTCAGCAAATCTGTTGCCGCTATAACAAAATATACTAATAAACAGAATAAAATAAATATTTAAGGGGGCCCCATACAACAAACGTGATTTTTTGCTTGTTTTTGCTCGATATTGGTAACGGCAACAGGAACCTTCGCGTGCGAGTCCGATTCGCACTTGGCCGGTTTTTTACGACTAGAAGACAAGGAAGAATTAAAATTGACGGCCTACCTGGTGGTAAGTTGCTATGTTATAAGTAAGGAAAAGACCACTTGGTATTGCAGGTGCGTTGTAATCCTGAGGCCTAAGATGAAATTACACTCTGGCTACCTTTTCTTTCAAACTGTTTTACGGCCGAAATAGGAAAGGCGGTGTTACCTGGTACCTACCCAGACAATGCGGGCCTGCCACCTAGTAGAAATTGCCAGATAGACCTAGTAAAGATTTTTTGCGATTCTAAGGTACCACCATTGTAGGTACATAATAATATAATAATATAAATGTAATGAATATAACATAATGCGAATTTACATATATTTACTTCTTCTTATATTATATTCTTCTTATATCAACAGCTAAAAGTGTTTGGATTATGGGTATATAATATAATATCTGTATTTATTGTTGTTCAGGCACAAAGTGGTGCGGTACGGGTGACATCGCGGCCGACTACCACGACCTCGGCGCGGACCGGCGGCTTGACCGCTGCTGCCGCACCCACGACCTCTGCCCCACAAAGGTCCGCGCCTTCTCGCAGCGCTACAACCTTACCAACAACTCCCTCTACAGCAAGTCCCACTGCACCTGCGACGACATGCTCTTCGACTGCCTCAAGACAACCAACACCTCCGCCTCGCACCTCATGGGCCACATTTACTTCAATCTTGTCCAAGTACCCTGCCTGGAAGACCTTCCTGCCGGGCGCAAGTTCAGAGACGCCAAACAAGGCTTTTAGCGCCATCTAGTTTCGATTAGCTAAATCACATCACAGCGCCATCTAGTCGCTAATAGCAAATGTCCTTTGTGCACAGAGCTGAAATGATATTAGAGTATTTTGTGAAAATTCGTCTGTAAATATTAAAATTAATGTTATTTAAATTCTTCTACACTAACATTAGTTATCAAACTGTGATATGTCTGTGCCTTTATTAACGTTTTGTTAGGATGATGGCGCTCGAAAAATATGACAAATAATATTGTAATTATGTTAGATATTATGTGTTAATTTAATTTATTTGTGACAAATACTAATTACAATTGACATGACAAATATATAAATAAATATAATTTGTACTCTCAGTAATAATTAGTATATTAAACGACTACGTTTTGTAATTTAACTTAGTAAAGTTAACTTGTGAACCAAATAAAGTATTTATTTGAAAAGTTTGTGTTGTGTTCAATTAAACTATATTCTTAGTGAAATCAATAGCATCATCGACAAGGCCGGTGCCTAGCATTGAGACGTATTTCGCCCGCCTTTCTACACGGGAAAAACACATGAGGAGTTGGGGCCATAACACCACCAATCCGAGCGGTTGCAGGCCAGCAAAGACTACAAGGTTGCAGTTAGGCAGGTACGGTCGACAACAGAAGTAGCTAAACAATTTAGTACCGTGTCACAACGACTCTAGCGTCAATATAGTACGGTAGCAACCATAAAGTACGTGCACAAGATCGGAGTGACATGGTACTAAAGTGTTCAGCTAATTCTGTGGTCGACTGTACAACCCAAACCGGAAGCTACAGTTAAACGTGCCTTCAAAAGCGCATACAGGGGCCCGAGAGTACAAATCAACACTCCTTAATAGTAACACTACCTAAGTGATATTCGTTTTTAACCTGATGTTTTTAAAATTAATCCCTCAAAAAAAAACAATAAACTGAGAATAATTAATTATCTAAAAATTCTCGGCTTTTTCATATTGTTCCATAATTGCGTTTAATGTGATGGTCACTTAACAAAAGAATATCTAAACTAGAAAAAAATATCATATCTCAGGGCGGTCCACGTGAGCACTTAGCGCTACAGACCTCAGAGGCGCTCAGGTTGAAGGTGGAGAATGGAGTGGTCAGCTGATCGGCTCTTGAGAAGGGATAACGTAACCCATAGACTAGTGATATATACAGGTAACAGAACCGGTCACTACTCAACACCTTAACTTCACCGCGATCGGTCTTACTTATTTGTTTCGTAATAAATGTATTCTGTTAACAATAAACCGTTCTCATATTTTCTATGTTGATACAGTTTACTTATTTACCATTAACATTATCGAGGTATTAACATATTGATCCGGCTCGAAGGACCGCGACTCTCTGAGTTCTGTGGCTCTAAGTCCGCGCGTGGACTCTTCCACCTTTCACAGTATGGGTGAGAGCTCTGACCGGTTATCGCTCCAAAAGATTTAGCCTATGTAGGTATTAGCAAACCCTTTCTCAGGATGTATTCTTATTATTTAAAAAAATATCTTCGTCGCCAACTTCACCTAAATCGGTTCACTGGCTCATAAGTGGAAACATGAGTGACAGACAAAGATGCTTTCGCATATCAACTATTTTAAATTTATTTTGATACCTGAACTGACACTGTCTGTTCTGGTCGACTGGTCATTATAAAAATAAGAATAAAACAATAGGAAATAAAAAAAACATAAGTGCATGTATAATAACTGCATCCTGCAGGAGTGATCCTGCGGTGGTCTTCCTTAGCGCCAACATTATGACTAACTTTACTATGAAGTCATTGTAATACACAGTAAAATAACCAATTATTTTAAAAAAATGACAACCAGTTTGTCTAATACATAAGCTAATACAGCATTGGATAGGTTATAGTATGATAGGGTTTGAAAGGGTTATAGTCACATAGAAACTAGAGATAAACACTAGTATGAGTACGTACGTACGTAAAGAGGGGCCGTTCACTTGTTTCTATTAGCCGAGGCCGTACACTCATAGGCGTAGCTGGGGGGGGGGGGGGGGGGGGCGCGTATAACATTAATAATGAGGGTGTAACTTAATCCACGACAGCATGAGAGACATAGACAATTATAATGTTCCCTGGACAGAACATCCATGATAAACTACTCTTGGAGAGCTGCACGTATGTGAACAACACTTAGGAACATTGTTCTCTGTTACTCTCCGTCGCTCCCAGGTGAAGACTACGAACTTTTTACCCGACAATCTCATGAATGAATATAATAACAATATACTTTTATGACATTGATAACAATTCATGACTAGTAAATGCTATTATAAATATATATTTTTATTGATGATATTTACTTTAAATTCAATTGGATTATTATTTAATTTATCTAATTAATATTTATATAATATTTAATTAATTGTAATGATAATTTATTATGAAATAGTTTGAATATAGAACAATTTATTGATTCGTGTAATTACATAGTACGTTTCCTCTCTCCTAGTCCTTACATTGCGTGCCCGTCAGGGTCCATAATACTGGTCTAAAATTCTATGTAACATCCTATGTACATTATGGTTTGGCAATAAATGATTGATTGATTGAAACTTGCCTTCGTAGTCCTCTAGAAAGCCACACGCATGTGATACATTCTAATGGACATTGGATCGGGACCGCAGTCCCTGTGTTGGACCTCCACCTCGCCTACTGTCCTACCCTGGCCTTCCGTTACTACTACAATGTCCATCTCTTGGGGAGCGACCCCAACTAATAACTCTGTAGCTATCTCATAAGATGCTATGTCCACAGAACACTACACTGACTTTATGCATGCGTGATAATAGAACACAACTCACCAAGTTTGCGTTAGCTATATTACCACTAAACGTCGTCCTCTCGTTTCTCGCCATCGTTCCTCAGTAGAACTGATAGCACCGCTTCGCACCTAGGCTCGTTTGCATCTCAAAACCCGCCTTTTCTCTCCCGCGGTACACAACCAAAAAGTGCCCGTCACGCAATGTCACCAACGGTCAACCATAGACGCAACCATAGATAATAGATACAATACATGGCATAGACACAAACTAACTAATCGATTGCTAAACTCGTATCGATAACAATAGCAAGATATTTACATTACGAATGACAGTATTTTAATACTTACGATTGGCACTTAATGAACTGCCTGTCGATTATGTAACAAAGCTCGCACCTCACTTCGCAAGTCACTTCGAATTCAACTGTCAAATAGAGCAAAAAAGGTATGAATATTTGCTCTATTTGACAGTTGAATTCGAAGTGACTTTTTTTTTCAACTAAATGACAAACAAGCTGACGGCCCACCTGATGGTAAGTGCATGGTTACCGCCGCCTATAGACACCTGCAATAACAAGGAAAATCACTTGATATTGCAGGCGTTGTCATCCTGAGGCCTAAGATGAAATGCCGTCATGCCCAGTAATTACACTGGCTACCTTTCCCTTCAATCCGAAACACAGCGAACTGTTTCACGGCTAAATGAGAAAGGCGGTGGTACCTACCCAGACGACCCTAAATACGGACCTACCACCTAGTAAACTTGCGAAGTGAGGTGCGAGATTCGTTACAGAATCGCACCCCTGAACTCGAGAACTTCGCGACATCGTCGTCGTCGTCCTCGCCAACGAAGCAGCGCTCGATGCAGCAGTGTGATTCACAAACAAAGATATTCGACATCGAACTTGACGTCTGACAAAGACGACGAGCTGCCATTAGTTTCGACGTTTGCGCACTGCGCTGCGAGAATCCGTATTCACTAATCTCTACGTCGGTCTCGTGGCTGTGTACGATTGTCTGTTTTGGTTATACGACATGAAGTATGTACAATCGATACTTTTTGATTTCTTTTTTGTTGTGTTAAAATTGTAACGCAATGACTTCATTCAATATTTGATAGATTTTTTACATAAAGATATAAAAATCAACCACTTTTTAGTTCCGGTTCACGCCCTGCTCGATGTCGGAACGCTGGTGTCGCCAACGGCTGCCAAACAAACGCCAAAAGTATGACGGCGCTGCCGACAGCTACGAATTCATGGCCGCTGACTTTAGAGAATCGCATAGCAGACTGCGAATGCGCGATTGTGTGTGATGTGACTCGCGCACAAAAAACCGACAAAATAGGGAGCGATGGGCAGGATGAGGAGCATGACGTGCGGCATGACGAGTAACGTTGCCATAATACGTCTCTGCCTCCTTTCCTCGCTACTACTATAATATTTAAAGAAGTATCTTCCAACTCCTAACCGATAAGGAGTTGTAACCTTTTATCATCAGTTCATCGACATGTGATGATGACAAACAGAAGCAGCAGCTTGATTAGCTTGTACTGTACTCTACAGAACAAATAAAGGATTTTGAAAATCGATTCACAATTGACAGAGAAATAGGTGAACATACATACAAAATAAATACATACGGTGGAACATAGAACTTCCTCCTTTTTTTAAGTCGGTAAAAATGATTTAAATGTGCATTTTGGTTGCCTCTATGATGAAGAAATACTTCCTCATTGGGCTGCCTATACGTACTTGCCCTCTGATGGTCTTTTTTTGGTAGAATTCTCCCTTTAAGGGGGAAGGCAAAGGGTCAAGGCAATACCGCCATATTTAATTTGATATTTTCTATAAATCTGTAGTTCTTGCGTTGAAATACAAGTGTATGTTTAGACATGAAAACAGTTACAAATATGAAGACAGTTTTTATGATGCTAGTACATACGTACTTCCTTACGATGAGATGGATACTAACGATAAAATTGACAACGTGGTTCACATTAACTGCTTGTTTACGACATTGATTTTTCATATTGCTGGACAGCAAAATCACTTGATTCACATTATTTGATTTGATTGAAATTTAATTTGGAATTGAATAACCGAATAATCAATTGTCAGTTATTTCTTTATGTTAACTAAACTAACTAACTAACTAAACGAATTGTGTCGGATCAAGTGCGAGTACTATGTTGTGTTATATAAATTGGACTAGTTTTTTGTATCAAAAGTTTTTATTTGAATGAAGGAACAGGAAGAACTTGAAATCTCAGTTCGAAATATCGAATCTTTTACATTGTTAAACAATTTTCATCTACTGCAACACTGATATCATCTCTCATTCTCCATCTGTCAAATTGGGTTTTCTTTTCTGATTGTACTTGTTATTTTTTGGATAATTCAGGTATTTTCATTAGGAATTCTTTAATTATTTGTGATGACGCTAATAATTGGACGAATATTATTTTATTACCTATAATTAATAAGAGACATAATATCAATCTATCTGAAGATGTCGACCGAAACATCTGGTGACTCAAAAGGTACGTTTTTTGCTTCGTAGTCAACAAATAATTAATCAAATGTGTTCAGGAAGATGTTATAGTGTTTCTGTTTCAAGTTGACGACGTGGAAGGCCGGGCCAGCTTGTCACCAGATCAAATGAGACGAGAGTTGGAGGAGGAATTTAATGTCCAACGAGCCAAAATGAAAGAACTATTTTTGCAAAAAGAAGGTTTGTTCCATCACTTCCTGGATGGTGCAGGTCTTGGGAGCATGTCGTAGACGTTCTAACAGTGTCTGTTTTATTGCATGTCCATTTTACCATGTATTTTGTGTTTTTGTTATTGTATGGTTTGTGGTAAATTGTACAGTATTGATACTTGGGAAATGGCTTGTCAGTGTCTTTCATTACATTACTTTCATTAATTGTTAAAGTACCCACAAATTAGACACAATTTTGGTTTTCCGTTGTTGAATAGATGAAAGGTAAGGAAAACTTCAGAGATGACTGGCAGATTTCAAGACACACAGACTCATAAAACCACTATGTCAATTTTATTGTAATATAAATCAATTGAACTAAAATACAGTCAATTTTATACTCAATTTAACCTATCAAACTGCTCATTCCAGGCACAATTGGTTTTCAATTGTTATAGGCTCCCAGGAGTTTACTCTGCTCCGCAAGTTTGGTCTGCTGCTATCCATGAGACTGGCAAATTTATTTATCAGTGTTTGTTGGCCTTATATTTGATGAAAAACTACTTATCAATTTTATCAACATTTAAAAAATTGTAATGAATAGATTTTTTTATGTAGTATGAATTCTGGATTATAAAACTAATAAATGTTTTCTGTGGAAACAATTAATTGAAAAAGATAACTAAAGAAACAATCTCAGGGTTAAACTGTTTCTTTGAAGTTGTGCGATGTTATATGTACTACTAATAATAAGTTCAATTGTGTACATTTTATTGGCCTCGGCTGTCTATGTACCAAATAAAATAAATAAATAAATAAAGATTAGTATTGTGACTACCACCTTTACTGAGGGCTGGAACCATGCTTGTATCCATGTCATTAAATGGAACTCAAGATTAACTGAGATTTTATTTGCTCAGAAAGAAATCCTCTAAAAAGAAAAGAATTATTCTTAATTTTAGATTTTAACATCATTGTTGCGGGTTCGATTCCTCTCTCAGGACGTGAAATTTTTCTACTTTTATTATATTTTAATTACTAAGAAAAGGATTCTCTAAATAGACTATTTCCAGACATAATACAGTGACAAGTGCTTTTTATAGTGTTCAAAGATACCATACCCAAGAGTGATCATTTAAGTTAATCCTATAAAATATTTAGTGTAGCTAGTAACAATATTTTTAGTACCTACCTACCTACCTAGTTAGATTTATTTTAAAGTAATACATTGTTGATCTATGGAAATTAAAATACGGGTCATTGTTAATAACAATAATAAAAAAGTTCCTAATTAATGGATAAAAACAATGAAATCTGTAATTAGCCACAAACCAGACACAAGAGATAATTTACTCCTATAATCATTTTGCTTATTTCCATATCTGAATGAGATATGGCCATATTATTATATTTGGATTCAAATACACAAGTGCCAATAAGTTGTTTTTTATTGTGTAACTGACCAGTTAATTCCAATAATAACAAAAGAAGAATAGTTGTTTTTAGTGAAAATCAATTACTTTAACCTCCATTTATGTAAGGTATAGATTACATGGTCACTCTTCCTTATCTTAGAAAAACAGTACTCACTCATGCATTAACTTCTGAGACAACTTGCAACATTAATATTGCTGTCAACTTGTTAGATCACTAAATAACAGTAATTTATATTTAATTCTAGTCTTAATAAGGCAACTGACAACATGGTTTTGGGGAATTGTAATTAAGTCTATTATTTATAGCGCGCGGTATTTGCTGTCCATGTACCATTAGGTACAGACGGCAGCACATCAAGTGTTAACAGTTTCAATACAAATGTCGCCTCTATTAAGAGTGGAATAAAGGTGGCCTTAAGGTGAAACTGTTACGCTTGATGTGCTGTCGACTGTACACGTAGAGTCAAGTTGTATATTAGTTATTTATGCATTTATATGTAATACAGCCATTACATATTACAGAGGACATGAGGAGGATGGTTCAAGACAAAGAACAGCTGCAGTCGGAGGTGCTCGGGCTGCGCGCTGAGCTGGAACAGCTGCACACACTCAGCCAGAATCAGAGGTCTGAGCTACAGAGTTTGCAGCTCTTAGTTAATGGTTAGTTTATGCAATATTACAAATAAAAAACATTTATAAAAACTTATAACAAAAACATGCTTATATTGGACAGGCATACTCTGTTAGCACCTATCAATATTAGTGAGACCTAAAGCTAAAAAGTTTAAACAATAGTACTTGTCTTTACACTGTTACTGTTTTGTATATGTTACTATTCAATTATTTAAATTCACACATTAGAAAAAACAAAATTATAAATCATTTTTTTTTATGTTAAAATCATCCTGCTCCGCAGTGCACCCTCACCGCGCTCTGTGGGTACTGACCTTTATCCTTTTGGCCCTAAACCATGAAGTCAGCCAGTTCTACACATAATAGAAAGTGTATCTTTAAACATAAGTAATTATTCTGGTTTTTTTTGCTGAACGTATGCTAAGCAAAAGAAACAATAATTAATTACAGCACATTTATTAACTAACTGTGCATAGAATTCCAAATTCATCAAATCTTCAGATAATATATGTTTAAATTTTCTTTTAACATAATTTTATTTAATATTTGAAAGATATTTCAAAAAACTTTTAAAAAATCCTTTCTAGCACAGTGGTTAGAGCAATGCCCAAATTCTGAAAGTCCTTCCGTTCACAGTGCACCCTAGGAAATCTATTTTATATTCTGAACTTTTTTCTATACATTCAGATATTACATTTTAAACATATTTAATAATAAAAACATAAATCTAAAAGGACAAAATAGAAATAAATAATTGCACATTTATATTTTTACCAATTAAAATAGTTCCTAATGAAGCCAGATTAGTAAATTTTATTACTGATAAACTAAAAAATTTTCCTCTTACAGACCATAATAACAGAGAGATTTAAACAGTGTGGTCTGATATAATATTAGTGATTGCTAGATGTTGCAAACATTTTGCTTGGGATGGGGAACAAAAGGTAGGGCAAATAATTTGTATTTTATTTGTTACGCCAGGGGTATTTAAGGAAATGGTTTTATTAACTCAAAGTGTCCTCGATGCTTTTAAGGTAACACATCCTCTCACCCTCACTATACAGCAAAGTGAGACGGCAATGGAGACTATAGTTAGCCACATCATTAAATAATGTTTTGGCTTTAAAAAAGCTTCATACACTTTTGTCAGTCTTCCCTTAGAAAAATGCAGCATATATACCTCTCTACCCCTCTTTTTAATTCAATGTAGAAAAATTCAAATATGGTTTGTATGTTTGTGTGTCATTAGACTTTGTATTGAAAGTTATTGTTTGGTGTGATTGTGATACAATCATGGTCAACTGTTTGTGGATATCCACAGAAACAGTAGAGGCATCCTCGTCGGGCAACGATGAACTGCGACGGATGGCCGCCAGGAATCTCGAGCTGGAGCAGCAGCTCAACTTGTTGCGGCAACAACAGCAACAACAGGTAAGGGATGAGCTCCGTTTAACTGTGATAACATCCGTCTAAAGTTCTAAACACTGCCCCGTATGCGTGAAGGGGAAGTTAGGAACACACAAAATATAACACAGAGTGACAGTAGGTATGGGTTAATTATAAACTTAACAAAGACAACTGATTTCTTCAGTCTCCCCGCGACCACGATCGCTGTAAAGTAATCGAAATGTCGTATATAAAGTAATAATAACATTAATTAAATGCGAGTTAAATCGCATGTCGTAAAGTAGTTTTATTTCAGCTGAAGTGGATGTGCTGGTTCGCGATAACTTAAGACAATAATATCCATACTAATATTATAAATCCGAAAGTGACTGTCTGTTACGTTTGCACTCCTAAGTACTGAAGCGATTTTGATATTGGAGATAGATTAGATCCTGAAAAAAGACATATCCGAATAAAATAATAATAGGCTACTTTTGGCGCGATAACCTACGTGCCGCGCACTGCCACTAGTGTATTAATGAATTCGTAATGTGATATAATATAATAATCTAATCACTATCCACGGCGGATGGAGAAACATTATTATTGGTTTTTGTATAACAACAAAAATTGCCCAACGATTCATGAACCGAATACCTTTTGTTGATTCACTTGATGATGATATTAATTTGTGTATTTATTTAAAACAATAAATGATTAAAATTAAAATAACAGGTACAATCCAACTATATTAATAGTGTAACACAACACGCACGGGTAAACTTACTTTGAAATTGTCACTTGGCTGTACACAAATTAGGTAATTATTTCAGACTTGTAATCGTTTTAAAACTGCGAGTGTGTCTTAAGTTCCATAGATTATTACCTGCAGACATCCTCAGATAATACATATATGGAATTTACTACACACGATTGCATAAATACATAGATATTTTAATACTTAAACTGTCCGTCCGTCTGTTCTATTAATCATCTTGTGTGTAATTCTTTATTTATAAATGAATTGTAAAAAATATTTAAATAAATAAATATTTAAAACCGAATTAAACATTATGTGGTCTACTTGATACCTGGATGTCCACATCACAATAAAGCTCTACATTTTTACACAACATTTTTACAATCAGTACATAATCTATATTATATGAGTTTCCTCTAAAGACTATTAATTTATTCATAATTTCGCCTGCACGCTATTAAAAACGTGTAGTAGAGTTATACCCCGCTATCGGCGGTTCTATTTATTTATTAGTGTCTATGTTTTTTTTTATAATATATATATTTATGTACCTACTTGTCTCTAACCTAGAATAAGTCAAATTGTTACTAACACACATATGGTCCTAGATCTGAAATAAATGTTTTTTTTTCATTCAATTATAATTTTATTGCTTCAAAATCACGATTCATTTGCAAAGTGGCTAGCGTTCTTCCTTGAGGTTAGTTTTTGTTAGAGAACTCAGAATGGAGAACCTGCCAATACAACAATACTTAATTCCCAATAAGGGACATACACACTATAAATATAATTAAAGCGAAAAATGTTTTTTTTCTTCATCTCATACCATTAACATACATTTAACATTTTCTAACATGCATGTCGTACGTGTGTGGCGGAACTAAATTTATCGTCAGGTAGTAGAAATTATCATAATTATCGCTGCGACACAATTCACTTGAGCCAGTTTAACTTACATGCATATTATCTTACTAATACGTGTACGCAACAGTTCAAGACTTGCAATCATTCAACAGTGAAACAGTTTGAATATTCGTTATTTAATTGTTTATCAACTTTAATCCACAAAATCTACGGAAATTTGAAACTTCTATATTTTAATCAATCCTAAAATGAAGTTATCAATTGGATTTTATATGAAAACGCAATTATTTACTGGACAGGAGGATAATTAATTTGAAGCATAATTTAAATAATTGTCCTTAAACACCATTACCTTTTCCTTTCATGAAAACATAATTACTGTTCGATGTAAAACCAAAATTCGCTGTAAACTAAATGGTTATCTATATCCTCAGTCGATATTCTAATTATAATATCACGAACGCGTAGATGTAGTGCTTCATAATGTGAATATATAAAGGATGTTATCCGAGCTATACGCGCGTGTCTCGTGGCAGGAGGTCTCCCTGGCGCCGGCTACGTTCGTCCGAACGCTCGCGCGCAAGCTCGGCGCCGACGCTGAACAAGAGCCTGTCACTAAAAAGGTAATATTCGTTTTAAAAATACTCTGATTCCTACATTATTTGACGACCGGCTGGCCGTGTGGTCTGTACCCCTTGCTATACAGGCTACTCGGTCAAGAGGTCCCGGGTTCGAATCCCGGTAGGGGCAAATGTTTGTATGATGAGTATGAGCATTTGTTTACGAGGCATGGATGTTTATATGTTTATTTAGTATATTTCTAATATTTATATACATATTATTATCATTATTTCTCCGTTATCTAGTATCCATAACACAAGCTCTTAATGATGCTTACTTTGGGCTACATAATAGGTGTGAGTGTATGAATATTATTATATTATATTTTGTATAGTCTACAGTTCGTTGGCGTAACAGTTGCACTGCAAAAATAGCTTCTATTGCAACTGAATAAGGAATGTAATACTTTAACACATAAGAAACATACTCTTGTGTTCCAGTTCAATTTCTTTCATTTTATAACCACTGAACTAAGGTGGTAAATAATACAAGCATACGGCCCACCTGATGGTAAGCAGTCACCCTACCCTATGGACGCTTGCAACACTAGGTACCCACTTTCGTGTTCAAATTTAATTTAATGCTTTTTAATTGTATTGGAAAGACTGAGAATTTATATATCTTATTCAGAATTTAGAAGACAACGAGCTCCTGCAGTCGATAATCCAACCGCTGAACGACGAGATCGTGGTCCTTAAGGGGAAGCTGAGGGACACCGACACACAGCTACAAGAGGCGCTGGTAAATAATATAGTATTCATCACCATACCAGGCTATGATGTCCCATCGTTCTAGAAATTTAACGCCCCACTGGCAGTCTGTTCTGCGTGCTATGTGCCCTGCCCACTGCCATTTCAATTTGCTAATCCTATGAGCTATGTCAGTGAGTTTGTTTCTCTTGCGGATGTCCTCATTTCTGATTCTATCTCGCAGAGAAACACCTAGCATAGCTCGTTATGCGACTGCGAACTTGCACAGAAGGCATAGTAAGTGACCACGTTACACAGCCGTATGTCATCACTGGCAACAAACTGGTCGAGGACTTTCGACTTCAAGCACTGAGGAATTTCGGACGAGAAGATTTTACGCAATTTCCCGAACGCTTCCTATCTCGGATAGGATATATTGCGTATATGGATTCGTCTATAAGAATATAGCATTAAACACATGCTTTTATGTAATACAGAAGTGACATAATGGCACTAAATGGTTTATAGGTAGTCGCGTCTAATAAGGTGCATACATTTAAGGCTTCGAAAATATGTATCAATACCTTATTAGTGGACTTGATACTTGATAGGATGATGATGATTGAGAAAAACTACGTCGTGTAGTCATACCCTAAGATTAATTTCTCACAATCTTGCTATCAAGTCCTTAATTTAGCATTTATACTCATTCCACAGAAATAAAAACTAATTTGTTTTGTTGCCCAGAAATCTAAAGCTGCAACCGGCAGTCCAGCACCCGCCAACGCGAGTAGCGACAGCAAACCTGATGCAGGTATTAGAAAGTTTTTGTTGATCGTTATATACAGTATGTTACAACCGGATGAAAAACAATTTAGAGTTACCCCTGGAACATGGTCTAACTCCTTGTGGCAACCCTAAAAACTGCGTACTATATGACACGCTAGTCGTACTAAACATTCACACACACAACCCCGCACATACTACGGTATTGGCCCCCCGAAACCCCAGAATGCTACATCTTATTATGGAATTCTGTAATATCCGGTATACAAAATTCTAACACATCCGGGTCTAAAACTGCGGCTGTCTATGTTTGTCAAAAGAAAGACAGTGACGGCATCATTTTTAGACCAGGGCTAACTTTAGTGTGCGTTTTATAATTAGGGGGTTTTGTGTTTAGGGGAGAGCGAGCGGCGCAGGTGCGACATGTGCGCCAACTATGAGGAACAGCTAGTGGGCGAGCAGGCCCAGGCCGCCGCCCAGCGCGAGCGGGCCGACCGCCTCGGACACGGACTAAGACTGGTGAGACAGCGGACCACCTTTCTCCTCCACTTCCATTACATTTTTTCCCCATTTATTCTGTGTACATAGGTTTATTAGGTTGATGCAGTAATTATAGTAAGTTCTCTATGCACCGCCCATGGGCATACAGAATATTACAAACATTCCTTCCAATTTAACCAAATAATCAACATGCAAATGTTAATTTCAATTTTAAATACAATAAGGTAAAAATTAATGAATTCAAATAATAACGCCAATAAAATAAAATAAACGATTATATCATAATATTATATTGAATGAAAATATGCTTCTATTATGATTAGGTACTATACAGAGTGTCACATTTAGATCGGTCAGTATGGGAAAGTCTGAAACTATAAGACATACGAATATCTCTTCTTAGGAACCATGTCATCGATTTTAGTAAGAAGAAAAACTACATTCATACATTAAAAAAATCTGTACCCAGCTTGGGAATCGAACCTGGACGTTTTGAAAAATAAAATTAACACTATTTCTCTTTAGATATCGATTGTGTAGATCTTTAAGCAGTAAACGTTACTACGAAACATGATGTCTAAAATGAATTGCCTATTAGCTCATTTTTGTTGGAATCGGTTTGTTCGTTTCCAATGTTTTCTGAAATGTAATTGCACTCAAGTTGAGATGTTATCAAACAAATCCCATATCCCCAGGCGACAGAGGAGCTGGAAGGCGTGCGCTCGCTGCACGACGAGACCGTCCGCACGTGGCACGCCGAGCGGCAGGCCTCCGCCGCCGCGCTCGCCGAGCTGCGCGCCGCGCTGCTCGCCGCGCAGACCGCGCTCGGCGAGCGCGCCGCCGCCGAGCGACGAGCCGAGCGCGCCGCCCTGCACGCCGTCACCACGCTCACCGTCGACCGCGAGACGCTGCAGCGGACGCTCGACAGGTACCTACCTCGCCCACTGCTAACATACCACCCGACCACTGCTAACGCACCACCCGGCCACTTATAACATACCACCCAACCACTGCTAACGCACCACCCGGCCACTTATACCATACCACCCAACCACTGCTAACGCACCACCCGGCCACTGCCAACACACCCCCGCCCACTGCCGACACACCCCCGCCCACTTCCAACACACCCCCGCCCACTGCCAACACACCTCCGCCCACTGCCGACACACCCCCGCCCACTGCCAACACACCCTCATCCACTGCCGACACACCCCCGTTCACTGCCAACACACCCCCGCCCACTGCCAGCACACCTTACACGATTACTTTCCCAACTCATTTGCAACGTCCTCTGCCCTAAGCCAGGGATGGCGAACCTTTACGTATCAACGGGCCATTTTTCTAAAAGAAGTATTTAATGAAGTCATAGACGTGCCCTCAAATAATTTTGACTTTGTGATTATTGGGAAAATAATAGTAATAAATACTATCAACCCAATACTCTTTATTTACTACAGAAAAATAGGAACATTTTGCAATGTTTCAATTATACGAGTAATTTAAATTAAAGTACAATTAGTGTGACTTCTGTTGTTGCAGATTAGATGACAAATAACATATGTTAGGATTGTAAGATGTTACTTTTAGCAGAACGCATGCTGACCTCGAGTCATCTGTCAAACAGTTTCTAACCGAGTTTTTATTGTTATTTATCCTTCTAGGAAAATAATGACTCGCAGGCAGAGGTTGATAAAAATTAAAATAGCTTGAGCCAGCTTCTTAAAATAATTCTGATGCCTAAAATATTGTGTCGCATGCCATTGGTTCGCCCATCCCTGCCCTAGGCTATGCATATGTCTCAGTAACAAGAAACATACTTACCAAATTTATTGTTAACAAGTGTATCGTTCGACACACGATTCGCATTCAATATTTGAATTCATTCACCGATGCAAAATTTAGTAAAACATAAAATATGAATAAACTAATCTCATCCTTTATTATGCTAGTGCTGTGCTATCTTTTTAACACTAGAAAGACCACTGTCGTCAAATTGACGATTCCGCGAAGTAAAGTGCTCATATTTTGTAAGTTATGCCTTATTAAAAGATGACACTCATTGACTTTTAATATTTTGTAGTTTTATAGCCCCCATTTAAAGAAATAGTTGTTATCTTAATTAGTTTTCGAAATACATGTCAAAAATGTCAGTCAGAAATACATGTCATATCTACAAAGACCACAGTCGTCAAAATGACGCATTGTAAATTCATAATATTATTAGGAATCAGAAGAGGAATTAGTTTTTAAAAAAACAAGATTGTTACAAACTACATTGATTTACATTTATTTCTAAACATAACTGAAAGTAACTCAAGTATGAAAATCGACATAAATAAGTAGACAAGAAATACGTCCGAAGCGCACGAAATTCCGAGCCCGAATGGCTGGGGCGACCAGTAGCGGTCCGGCGCCGCCCGTCTGTTACCAAGCGCAATGAAGTCGCGTGATCGCGGTGACGTCAGAGTTCACGCCACCTTTTTAACTTTCGTTTCCTCCGCTCACTTCCAACACGGCCTCTCCTGGCATCCTGACGTCCTCGTCAGGCCTTGCCGATGGTCCCGAATCACCCAAAGAACCTCCGGCATAAAGGTCATGGTCATTATCGTCGGTTGCATCTGTAATAATTTTGTGCATTATACAATCAAACAAGTAAACAAACATGAAAATAATAAATAGATAAGAAAATAGCTGGCCAGCGTCATCATAAATTATGAAGTAACTTGTTAAACTAACTGAGCTTTCTCAACGAGCTCTGCGGTTGTAAAATCGCAATACCATCAACTGGTCAAGAAATCGTAGGCATAGGCTCAAAGTTCGCATACCTCCCGATACATTGGTCAACACCGTAGGCATAGGCTCAGTGTTTGCATACCTCCCGATGGCTGCCGGCATAGGCACTAAGTTTGCATACCGCACAGACTTTAACACCGTAGGCATAGGCACCTTGTTCGCATACCTCACAGTGGCTGCCGGCATAGGCCCAAAGTTTGCTTACCGCACAGACTTAAAACATAGAAACTCACCTTCGAAAAACAATGCACAAGTCTCAGGTGTCCATTCCCCTTTCCAAGGTACCATATACTGAGCAGCAGCATATGTTGTCTTTCCATAAGCTCCAGCGAGCAACTTTAATTCGTAACGACTACCCTCGAGAGTCCTTATTACTTCATAAGGACCACGCATTCCAGGGTCTAGCTTGCCTCGTGACTGGGCATATTTAATTACGAATACAAAATCGCCTAATTGAAACTCACGTGGCGATCGTCTATCAGCATTAACCCTACTATCTTGTGCTGCCTGATTTCTTATCAACCGTTCGGCCGTCCTCTGGCGTAGAACCTCTCTAAGAGATTCCCGGTTCTCAGAAGAACTTTCAGTTACAACATCTCTAATAATATTTTGGACTACAGGGGTAGCATTTTCGGAACCGATAAGTAACTTTAAAGCAGACGTTTGAGTCGTCTTTTGCTTGGTAACATTTAGGATAAGCTGCAGACGCCACAACTCATCAGCCCACTCAGTTTTCCTATGGTTAGCTTCAATCCTTAACATATTCAAGACAGTGCGAATGTAGCGTTCGACCTGCCCATTTGCTTGGTGCATTTCAGGTGTAATATAATGCATTTTGCAACCTATGTCCTCTATCCAAGTTTTGAATGTGGACGACTCAAACATGCGTCCCCTGTCGGAAACTAACGTTTTCGGAGTACCAAAGACTGAAATGATGTGTCTAAATACCCTTTGCAACTCGTCAAAGCTTTGGCAGCGTATTGGCATTAAAAAACAGAACTTTGAAAAAGCGTCTATAACCACCATTACATGTTTATATCCCTTAGACTCAGGCAAAGGGCCAAGGGCATCTATGTGAAGAGTATCAAATGGAGTATCAGGTTTTGTCCAAGAAATGATTGGTTGTAATGGTGCCCGAGGTACGCGTTTATGTGCTACACAGGTTAAACAATGCTTTATATATTTTGTGACAAATGATCGAAGACCAGGGAACCAAAAGAACTTTACTATTAAATCTAATGTTTTAGCGGCATCTATATGGCTGTGTTCATCGTGGAAGATTCTAAGTAGACTTAAACGGTAACCTTTAGGTATATAACAGAGCAATCTAGGTTCTTCTCCCACGATAGAATATCGGTAGTAAAGAATGCCATTACGTTTTACATAACGACTAACGTCCAAGTTACCCTCATCTAACAAACGAAGTAACTCTTTAGTTTCCTCATCACCCGATTGAGCAATTTGAGCCCAGTTACGTTGGGACCTTTCTATGTTATTGACGGAGTTAATTAATGGATTTCGACTGAGGTAATCTGCATGTGGTAGCATAACACCTTTCCTATATTTTATTTCGAAATTATAATCCTGCAGATAGATCCACCACCTAGCGACACGAGGCAAAAGATCTTTTTTGTTTTGTGTTGCCTTTTAAGCATTACAGTCTGTTATGATCGTAAACTGTAACCCGAGAAGGTAATGTCGAAAATGACGCAAAGCCTTAACAACTGCTAACGTCTCAAGCTCGTAGGAATGATAACGTGCTTCAGCACCCTGCGTAACTTGACTATAATAAGCAACTACCCGCTTGTCACCATTCCCTTGAACTTGGAATAAGACTGCTCCGTATCCTAAACTGCTGGCGTCTGTGTGAACTTCAGTCAGCAATTGTGGGTTAAATATCATTAATATTGGCTCTGTAGTAAGACACTCGATAAGGTCCTTACGAACTTTATCCTGTGGCGGTCCCCACACAAAAGGTACGTCTTTACGTGTTAATCGCGCAATACAAGCAGTTTTTAGTGAATAGTCTTTGATATATTTGCGGAAATATCCTGCTAAGCCTAGTAATTGCCTCACTTGCCTAACATTTTGTGGGACAGGTGAATTAATAAGTGCTTGAATTTTAGACTGAGATGGTCGAACACTTCCTTTAGTAATCACACGACCTAGATACTCTATCTCCTCGCACAAAAATGAACACTTCTTTAGATTGACTGAAAACCCACTTTTAGTAAGGGTTGATAGAACTTCATGTAAATTTTGTAGACCCTCGTCTATTGTCGAACTCAAAATAAGACAGTCATCAATATAAACTAGAACCTTACCAGCCTCAATCAGCTCACGAAGTGTCCTACTAATAACCCTTTGATAAACTATAGGCGCATTCGCTAAACCATACGGCATTTTGACATATTCATAATGGCCTTCTGGTGTTACGAAGCCAGTTAAAGGGATCGAGGTCTCATCTAATAATAGCTGATGGAAGCCAGTAGCCATATCTAAGGTAGTAAAGAATACAGCCTTTCCTAACCGGTCAATGTGATCATCGATCAAAGGTAAAGGATATCTGTCTTTTACGGTAATCTTATTCAATGCCCTAAAGTCGACACACATGCGATCGGAGCCGTCTTTCTTTTTAACTAAGAGCACAGGACTTGAATAAGGTGACTCAGACTCACGTATGATACCCTTGGAGCATAGGTCTTGAATAATTTCGCGGACTCTTAGTTTCTCCGTATGAGACATTTTGTACGGCCTGTAGTACACTGGTGTATCACTAGTGAGTCTAATGTGCATACGGCCAGTTCTCACAGTAGAGGTCGCGGTACCAGAAATCATAAATTCAGAATATTGATTAATTATAGAAAGTAGTTTTTGTAATTTTTCTCCGGTTAGTGTGGTTTTAATCGCATCGCGTTGCACATAAGACATCACCGTTGATATCTGGGCCGGTGTGTAGTTATACGTTAAACGCTGAGAGTCTTTTGTTCGGATATATGTAACCCCGTCTCTATTAAGTACATCAGTTCCGATTATAATGGGAGCGTTCATGCATTCACTAGGCACTATTAATAAATCGACTTCAAGAGAGATATCCTCGAGTTCTACAGTTAAAGTTACAAAAGAATCAATGTTAATAATCGAGTCACTAACACCTTTGAGTTGACGGTTGATATGTTTCTTCGCTGCAGAAAAATATTTTACAATAGATGATGATATCAAAGAAACATCTAAGGCACCGCTGTCAATTAAAATATCGACGGGCATTCCCTGAATTATACCTACGACAACATCCGTGTTTCGTTTCTCAAGGGGGGTGGAACAGAAATTTACGTTATTTTTATTACGTGATTCGGAACGCTGTTTTGCGAAACACTGGGAAATATCATGACCATGCTTTTTACAATAAATACAGGTTACGCTGTTATTCGGCCGTTGCCCTACTTTTACTAGTTCGGTTGTAGGACCCGTTTAAGGTTTCTTTGGGCAACCTGCCTGTTTATGACCAGTATCACCGCATATGTAACATTTGATAGGTAAATTAGGTCGAAAACTACGCTTGGTTGACTGATCTTTTATATTCGAGTTTGATGGTCGCATCGAGGTATGGCTACGTTGAGGGCGATTATCGATTAAGTTTTTATTTACTGGCTTAATAAAAGTAGCAAGGAAATTCACTAAATCATTTGGTACTAGATTAGCATTAGTGGCAGACGCTTTGACATGGGGGTCCTTTATGCCCCGGATAACAATAGCTGTTATAAGTTCGTCGCTAAGGCCTTTAACAATCTTCAAGCGAAGCAATGATCGACGCGCATACTCTGCGTATGTAGAATACCTATCAGAATCGGTACTTATAACCTCGTAGAGGATATTGGCAACATCTACTTTACGAACACAGAGTGGCTTAAAATCCCTCTTAAAATTTAGCCACGAACGATCAGTAGATACCCACTCATCTAACCATGATCTGGCATCGCACTGGCACTCATAATCGTCCCACTTATTTATAAGTTGCGCCCTATCTACTTCACTTATCCATGTGTCTACATCATGGAGATTAGGGTCGAAATTAGAGACATAATAATGAGTATTGCTTACTGACTTTAAAGACTGGATTGCTTCCACAATCCTGTTTGTAGATTCCTTCGCGTTCTCGGCAGCAGGCGGCGTGGTAGATCTCGTAGACTGGTGTTCCAAAGCGTTAAGCCTCGAGACGATAGTCTCGAGTGAGTGACGGTCTTCACGTCTCACTGAAGGTGTCCTAGTCCTTGAATGGCGCGTGCGCCTAGGTGAACGGTCGTGAGATGTACCACGCGACCTTCCACCTCGAAAAATTACACTGCGCGAACGCTCGCGGTGAGAACGTTTACGTTTTGATCGAATACGCCTTTCTTTAGAACGCGAACGACTGTCTTTACCCATTATTAATTACTCAATTAGAGAAGAGAGAGTAGAATTTTAGTTTTGTTTTCTACCACAACTTAAATCAAGGGTTGAATTTAATTTAAAATGTAAATGGAAGTAAGCCAAACGAATGGTCACAAATAAATGTAAATCAAGCAGATAGATATAAAATTTTAAATTCAAGAAATCGTGTGTGAGCGAGAATAACGTATCCCACTTCTGATATTAGGAATCAGAAGAGGAATTAGTTTTTAAAAAAACAAGATTGTTACAAACTACATTGATTTACATTTATTTCTAAACATAACTGAAAGTAACTCAAGTATGAAAATCGACATAAATAAGTAGACAAGAAATACGTCCGAAGCGCACGAAATTCCGAGCCCGAATGGCTGGGGCGACCAGTAGCGGTCCGGCGCCGCCCGTCTGTTACCAAGCGCAATGAAGTCGCGTGATCGCGGTGACGTCAGAGCTCACGCCACCTTTTTAACTTTCGTTTCCTCCGCTCACTTCCAACAATATATTTATAATACTTATATAGTAAATAACTCAATTATCGACCTGAGGGTACTTAGAAGTATTTGTTTACATTACACACCGCTTTATATTTAATTATGCTTTCTTATTTTTCAATCAGTGTTGAAACTTTTAGTGGTGTATAAGCTGCATAAATTTGTATGGCAACCAACGACGCATTGTTGAGGGACAGCTCCGATTCGAGCGAAGATATTAGATTAGAAACACCGTCTAGTGTGGTTCCTAGTCGGCGTAGTATCCGATCGAGAAGCAGCCGTGGAGGAATTCGAGGTATGCGAGGTGGACGTTTTTCTTCACGGCAATCGGCACCTCCTGCTGTATGATGATAGCAATATTTCACGTCATAATTTCATACTGCAACTTGTTTGTGAGTTACCTACGAGCAGAACATCAAAAAAATCATCCAGGCCCAGCTCGTCTGTTTTGCGATCCCGAAAATGCAGATGAAATTGTAGAGGAGACAAGGTCAAACAAAAGACGAACTTGTCAAATAAATCTTAAGAGGGGGCATAAAGCAAATCACTAATCGTAGATTTGATTTTAATCGTATTAAATCAAATCCAAATGAACTATAATTTTAAACATGGTAATTACATTATATTTGTGAGGGTTGTGTCAGAGCAAAAACATAAATTTATAAAATTTCCTCGATAGAAAAAAATCACAAAGATACCTCTGACTTCCAACGAGATTCAATTTATTGTCCAAATCACATTACTTCACCATTGGGAAAATTGATAAATATGTGAGTCACCATGTTTCCGAGGGCTTCTACTAGCGATTTTTCAATATATGTTATGGTTTGCAAGTAATTAATAAAAAACTATATTGGCGCATACTCCATTTTCCTTCCGCGCTAAACGCCATCGTCGGTCTCTGTCAGTCGCATGGTAGGCCGCATGATATTTGTTTTGTTTCACTCGCGGCTGCACCATTGAGACGGGAAGACTATGTTTCTGCGTTCTCGCGCGCCCTCGTCAACATTCTCGCGAATAATTTGTAGTTTATAACTTCAAAACCATAATTTAGTACATATATTTTAAGAGCATTGCTTAAAAAATTGAATGAATCGTTGTAAATTATGATTTCTCATAATTATTGAAATAAAATGCTATAAAATGAAACTGTAAATTCAAATGACGGCTAGGTGTCAAACTCAAGTCTTTTGTTTACTCACTTTTTAATTATTGATATCGACCTTATTTTAATGTACATTGAGCAGAAATCGCATTTTTTTTGCAATCTCAGTAGGTTTAGGTTTAGTATATGTAAAATAAAATCATGCTTTGTGTTTCTTAGTGACTTACTGTACTCGTATTCGATATATTGGTCGAAATTTTCATATGCATTTATAATACAAAAATCACAATATTATCGGGCAGTTATCAATATGCAGTTGGAGAATCTAACACCTTAGTCTAAACTTTATTGCAATTTAATGATCACAATTTTTTTTCAGATCAGCATTGGATTAATTTTACCACAACTACACCTGATTAAAAACTCTTAATGAAATGAAATATGTAGTAAAAAAAATATGGTATCCACTATAAGATTTTTATTAACAAAAAATTAAAACCAATTCCAAGAAACTGAAAAGGATAAAATAATTATATTTTAGTAGGTACTCATCCCCTAGGAACATATTTTTGGAGTCGGTGCTTTACTATCTATGGTTTCTGGAAACAACTTAGAACCAACTCCAAAAATATGTTCTTAGGGGATGAGTACCTTCTAAAAGTTAATTATTTTATCCTTTTCAGTTTTTTGAAGTCGGTTTTAATTTTTGTTTAAATTTTTTTTTTTCACAATTTTTAGTGATAACTTTTGAAGGTCAAAGCTAGATGGGTGACCGTGAGCTTAAATAGATTTCTACTATCGTATCATTTCACTAAAAAAATTCTTAGGAAAGCAAAAATCCGCAATTTCGCATCTGTAGACGACTTAATTTTTCCAGTATTTTGATTTAAAAACCAAACTACCCAATAGATTTTCAAAAAAATTTTATGGGACCAAATGGAAACTATTCCGCATCGAACAAAAAAAAATCATCGATATCGGTTCACCCCGTCAAAAGTTCTGAGGTAACAAACATAAAAAAAACATACAGACGAATTGATAACCTCCTCCTTTTTTTGAAGTCGGTTAAAAATACATTATTGATGTTATAAGTTTTACTAAGTGGTGAATTTCTTCTATGTTATTTTAAGATGGAAAATTGGAAATTATTTGTACATATGTGATTGAAAAAAAATGTCTTAAATAATTTTCACCACTGATATTTCCATTTCCACACCTTCCAGGAAGGTTTTAAGAAACTTTATCAAATCTTCTATTTCACTCTTAGGTGTAAATTTTAATATCTCTCTGACCAATATTAGTGAGCATCTTGTTATATGTGCCCGGTTACATCAATGTGCCAAGCTTACTGATAGATACGTTTTAAAAAAACATTAAAAATGATTCAACACCACCTCATGTGAAGCGATTATAAGAGCTTTTAAGCGCAGACAGCCACTTAGAATTCCAAGTTTTGGAAGAACGACAAAGAAACAAGTCACTAATCGTCTTTATGAGTGATGTTGGAGTGGAAACAGTTATTACAACAGAATTTATGACACCGAAAACTGGCACGCGTGCTCTTGAGTAGGAAAAAGGAAGCTAAGGTAAGGTCTAAAAGCTCATCAGATGAGTGACATATCTTTATTTCTCTTACCCATTAACGCCCAAGATGAAACCGCATATAAAATATGTATTTATAATATGATTTATTTATTGTTAGATTTGTTAGGGACTAAATACTATGTACAAAAGCAAAAATTGGAAAAAATATTTTAGACATGCAAATAATCAGGGTGTACTCGATCGAGTACAATGGGCGGATTAGGAATTCACCAAAACTGGATTGCTCAACACATAAGAGTTTTAAAGCAAAGTTCACAATGCCAATGAACACGATTGTGATAAAATAGAACATCATAAGCACAGTAGTTCCTCCAATGTCAATTTTTCATAAGAAAACTCCCCACTGACATGAGTTTTATTTTGATAAGTTCACGTTATGATCTCATCTTGAACATTTTACCGTGTGAACCTTCAGCCAAGGGATTATCTACAAGATGCAGATTCTTTTCTATTTCCCAAAATAGATTGCGTGACATACAGTTTGTGACCAATGAAACATCAAAACTGCAGTATGCATATATGCAATAACCAGCGAGGCTCAAAATACCCGAATGATTGAAAATTGTGTATACTATTTTGTCCCGCCTCATCATCATCATCATCATTTCAGCCGAGAGACGCCCACTACCGGGCATAGGCCTCTCCCAAAGATCTCCATACCAATCGGTTCTGCGCTGTCCGCATCCATCGGCTTTCCGCGATCCTCACCAGATCGTCAGTCCACCTTGTGGGAGGCCTACCAACGCTGCGTCTCCCGGTACGCGGCCACCACTCGAGGACCTTTCCGCCCGTCGGCCCGCTTGCAATATGGCCTGCCCACTGCCACTTGAGGCTCGCAATTCTTCGGACTATGTCGGTGACCTTAGTTCTCCTGTGGATCTCATCATTTCTGATTCGATCACGCAGAGTAACCCGAGCATAGCCCGCCTACGAGATACTATTTTGGGCTATCATATTTGTAATTTCTTCATCCATTATTTCTTCAAATAACATAGTAGGACTACGGCTTCTCAATACGTCTATGACTGTTGTTCGTCACTGTTGAAAAGTGTCAGAAATCTTGTGAGTAGTGCTATGTCTAAGCAAAACCCTTCTCCGTACCGACTCGCCTGAGTCTGAATTTCTAGCTCGCTTAGGAGGTTTAGTGAGATTTGACAGTGGCTTATCGTCACTACGACTTGGAATAATTTCAACTGTCACTGGTTCATCTGTTAGTAAAGTTGAATAAAGAAAACCGTCATCATTTCCTTCTGCATCATTACTTTTTATATCAGATTCAGGTGGCAACAATAGGACATCACATTCAACATCATCGTTTTCATTTGCCTTAATAGCTTCAATGGCTTCTTCCAATCCTGAATAGCCATTTTGAGATGTAGAAACGTGGCGTTTGGCCATTGTATGAAAATCAAATATACTTGTAAAATTCAAGAAATAATAGTACACAAGTGCCCGTTGTATCCAGCCGAGTACAGTGTAATAAAATGTATTCCAAAATCGAGCCATTGAAATGAAACGTAGCTGAACTAGTATCTATTGACAGTATACAAACCAACAATAACTTCTCATAACAAAAAGACAAAATATATAATAAATGATCATAAAAATATTTTACCAAAACGTACCTCAAAAATATGATTTACAGTCAGAATTTTACGATAAAAAATTTGACGTTAAATTTCGCGCTATCCCCGATTATTACTTTTTTCATATGTTGCTAGTGATGTTTAGTAATGAAATAAATGATAATTAACACAAAAACTCAAAATTATAAATGTCAATTGACATGCTTTATAACTGTACTCGCGCGAGTACAGAGGGCGGTAATGGGTTAATGTGCCAACTATATCTAATTCAAGAGCACCAACAAATAAATTACCCGCATTGATTTGCAATTAGAGTTGATTTTAGTATGTTGCACCATTTACTAAAATTATATATGCAGATAGTTGATATGTATGCGAAAATAAATAGTATAAGGATACATTATATTTCATTCGAGAATATCAAACAAGACCTAGATCTTAAGTTCACATCGATTTAATATTATTTCTAATTTGAAAAAAAAAATGTTAAATTAATAAATTAACTATGTGTCGCCCTGACGAAAATATGGTCTAATTATGACCCCTTGTAAGAATGAAAATCTAAACTTCAATATTGCATTGAGCCAATATAATTAATAAGTATTATAGGTTAGAAACATTTACTCCTAAGAAGCTACTGTTGCTTTCGTGTGAATATTTTGCGTATACTATGTTATGACGTCGGCAGGTGACTAGACAAGCTTGATTGACCACACACTGCAATCGTGCCTCGCGATGCGGGGAATGCGGGTGAAATTTGATTTTTTTCTAGCTTTTCACTCTTAATGTAAACGAAATAAAACGTCTTGCTTTTGTGATAGTTGTAAGAAACCAGTTTGTGGGAAATGTATTAAAAGTACAAAAAATCAATTATATGCTCTAAATTTATTTCTGATTAAAATAAATAAAAAGTAGTAATGAACCACTGTTGTTTTTCTGTATTAATCATAATATTAATTTTATATCAATGTTAGGGTCTTCTTAGCGTCAAAATGACGACGTTGGACTTTTTAGGTAGCATACGAATGCCGGTCTTTCTAGTGTTAAACTTTTTTTTAATATACTAAAATATTTTTTTAATTTAACTTTTAGCCTAGAAAAAGAAAACGCGTACCTGGTGGGGAAGTACACTAAAATGGCGGCCGAGATGCAGAATGAGGTCATCGACCTGCCCGACAATGTTGAGGTGCGTTATAATTATATGAATTTTTTTTATAGATGTACAAATTGACATTAAATTCTGTTCAAATATTTGCTACAAATAAAAAATATTAGATAATAGTTTTTTTATTCTCGGTAACTGGAGTCAATAACAAAATAAATTACTTATTATTAATTATTTAACAACTTACTAATGTATACACTAATGTAAACAATGGAAAAGACAATAGAAAATGTTGGTTAAAATTAATTGGGTTTCAATATAATACTATTTGTATTACTATTACACTTTTACAAATAATATCATAAATAATATTTAGATCACATACATTTCGATATTGCCCCTAAAGTTTGTTTAAAAAATACAAGAGGTATAAGTATGTAACTAACATAAATAGACAAAATATGTGAAACAGTTCTTAATAGCTTTTACCCTTTTTATTTGTTTTGTTTAGTCCTATCTAACAAGAATTTACATTGAAAAAATTGCAATACAGTCAATATTTGTGACTTATAAAACCGTTAGACTTACAAACACCATATCATCTAACCGTGTCAAATATACATTACGAATCATTAGCCTTTTACCCGGATTTGGCAGATTTTTTCTGATTATTTGAGATTGTGTCCATACACTTGGTCGAATATAAAACATTTTCCTTGTATGTTGTGTAGGAGCTGCAAGAGCTGACTCTGCGGCTACGGGAGCAGATGATAGTGACGGCGGTGGGCCGCGAGCAGGCCGCGGGCGCCGAGCAAGAGCTGCGGCGACAACTGCTGCATCACACCGCGCTGCTGCACAACCAGGAAACCACGCTCCGAGCCGCCCAGCAGGAACTCAAGGAACTCAGGTACCTGCCACAACATGAACCAAGGGAATTACCTACCTCACACATAGCGATAAGTAGGTACATCACGCACGACGTCACATTTGACGATAAATACCTTACACACGACGCCGAATACCTAAAAAAATGAAAATCTTTGAAAAAAATGAAAAATCTTTATTGAGTATGTTTTACATAGTAGCATCACAAATGTCTGGAGTCTCCTTTTAAGTATAATACCTGTGTTAGGAGAGCCCGCTCTTTCCAAAAATTACAAAAGATACGTTGTATCACATTGTGTATTTGTATCACATTGTGTATATCCTACAGTAACACAATAACAATGTTATGACTGAAATGGTAATAATTGACAAAACAGCAAACAGCAACAATAATTTTCAAAGACAATTGATATCTTCAGTCTTCCCGTGATCGCTGTAAAGCAATCGAAATGTCCAGTGTATAATAATAATGCAACATAAAATTAGGAACTGTTACTGTCTGTTACTAAACTAGGAGCTAAAAATGAACTGTATTGTATTATTGCTGTCGTGTGTGTGTGTGTGTGTGCGTGTGTGTGTTTGTGTATCTGTGTGTGTGTTTGTGTATCTGTGTGTGTGTTAATGTGTATGAACTATATGTTACTAATACTCCAAATATCTTACACGTGACTCCAGAAACATGTCACCACATGTATTTCACACCTTACTTTGGGTATGTTACATCTGACTCCAGGTATCTTGCATCTGAATCCAAGTACCTTATACATAACCCTAGTTACTTTACACATGACTGAAGGTACAACAAGTACCTCTGTGGGTCTTTAAGATAACAAACACCTTACACACGACATACAAGACAATCGACCGAGAGGACCATTCATTATAAAAACTACTATTGTCAATTTCTACTGCTTAAGAAATTAATATTACACTGAAACCCTCAATAGCGTTACGACCCCGTCGTAACGTCCGGTTTTGGCTGAGTGTGCTAATGCAATATATTTCTGATAGCAATAACTGTCAATGGCAGGGAGCAGATGGACCAGATGCAGACTGAACGCGAGCAGATGAAGGAGCTGGGCAACAAGCTGCGGCAGTCCAACGACCTCATCGAGCGACTTCTAGAAGACAAGGTTTTTATATTATTTTTTCTTAATTTCGGATACAAACAATACAGCAAATCTTAATTAACTAGCTCTAACAAAATACATGTGATTCACGTGAATATTTTTTTAAAAGTTAAGACGCTTTATGAAGTTTACTGCACTGGTCACAGATTCATATTATACAGATTCTACATTATGAATAATTACTTATTATGCATTATTTTATGTTTTCGATTCTCAGTTCCTTAATTTTAACGGTTGTGGGGGTGTGACGCTTAGATAAATGAAAGTCGAGATTTCTTACAGAAAACATGACAACTGTGGCACTTAACACGCCTTACATAAATCCTTTGTCGTTTTGAATGACGCTCAAAAGATCATGGTATACATATGTCATGATTACATTAAATGATTACATGATTGCAAATAAAGGTTTTTCCTAGGGAAATAGAGTATTGCTTATACAGGGTGGTGCCGTCAATACGACAATCAATTAAAACATGGGCTATATTAGTTCATAAAAATGGATTGCCACTTCCGAAAACACCTGAAATATCCTGTATATTGATGGTGGTCTCTGCACTTTTTAACCGACTTCAAAAACGAGGAGGTTCTCAATTCGGCCGGTATGTTTTTTTTTTTTTTTTTTTTCTCTATGTATGTACACCGATTACGCCGAGATTACTGATCCGATTTACGTGATTCTTTTTTTGTTCGATGCGGAATAGCTGCCATTTGGTCCCATAAAAATATACTTTGGTTTTAAATTTTAAAAAACTGAAATTATGAAATCGTCTACATAAGCGAAATTGCGAATTTTTGCTTTTCCAATGACTTTTTAGTGAAACAATACGATAGTAGGAAACAATATAAGTTGACGGTCACCCATCTAGCTTCGACCGTAGAAAGTTATCACTAAAAATTGTGAAAAAAAAAATTTAAACAAAAATTAAAACCGACTTCAAAAAACTGAAAAGGATGAAATAATTAAATTTAAGTAGGTATTCATCCCCTAGAAACATATTTTTGGAGTTGGTGCTAAGTGGTTTCCAAAAACAATAGAAAGTAAAGCACCGACTCCAAAAATATGTTTCTAGGGGATGAATACCTACTTAAATTTAATTATTTCATCCTTTTCAGTTTTTTGAAGTCGGTTTTAATTTTTGTTTAAAATTTTTTTTCCTCTATATGAACTTCAATTATGTTAAAAGTCGTCCGTGCGCGCAATACTTAAAAAGGAGTACAAAGTTTTACCATCATGTACTACTAATGGGTAACTGTGTATGTTCTGTGCCAACAGAAACGGCTGCATAGTGAGGGTGTGGAGCTGCGCGGACGAGTGGCCGTGCTGCAGCAGGAGCTGGACAACAGCGAGAAGGTGCAGCAGGACTTTGTCCGGCTGTCACAGTCACTGCAGGTACGACCCTGGCTGCAGGTAGGCACTGACTGCTGCACAGCTAGCTGCAGAAGGTGCAGCAGGACTTTGTCCGGCTGTCACAGTCACTGCAGGTACGACCCTGGCTGCAGGTAGGCACTGACTGCTGCACAGCTAGCTGCAGAAGGTGCAGCAGGACTTTGTCCGGCTGTCACAGTCACTGCAGGTACGACCCTGGCTGCAGGTAGGCACTGACTGCTGCACAGCTAGCTGCAGAAGGTGCAGCAGGACTTTGTCCGGCTGTCACAGTCACTGCAGGTACGACCCTGGCTGCAGGTAGGCACTGACTGCTGCACAGCTAGCTGCAGAAGGTGCAGCAGGACTTTGTCCGGCTGTCACAGTCACTGCAGGTACGACCCTGGCTGCAGGTAGGCACTGACTGCTGCACAGCTAGCTGCAGAAGGTGCAGCAGGACTTTGTCCGGCTGTCACAGTCACTGCAGGTACGACCCTGGCTGCAGGTAGGCACTGACTGCTGCACAGCTAGCTGCAGAAGGTGCAGCAGGACTTTGTCCGGCTGTCACAGTCACTGCAGGTACGACCCTGGCTGCAGGTAGGCACTGACTGCTGCACTGCTGAAAATTCTTGTCTGAATAAATGGATTATAGAGAGCCTTATTCTTTAAAATGCGATTTGTTCTATAATATATGAATCAAATTATCGTTTTGTAAATATTTTATTGATAATTATTAGATTTTTAAACGTATTGATCCGTTAATTCCGTTTTGTTAGTTTCTATTGAGGGGCGCTTCTGGCAACATTTGTTGCGGGTATCGAAGAGCCGAGGAGTGGACTAGCCAGTCATTAATTATCGAGAAAGGAGATGGTAAAATTTTGGGTTATCTCATGAGCACCATTTAAGATTGTAGACAATAACATGGTTTCCATTAAATAACATAACTATTTTATCTTAGTGCAAAAAATAACGTAATAAAATAAGTATTGTATAACATTTTTTTTTTAACCTTAATGGGTTAACTCTTAGCCTTCATCTCACCTGATGGTAAGTGAAGATAAGGCCGACGATGGAAGCGAGCTACACCCGGATTCCTCAACCACATGGCAACATAGAAGTCTTTAAAATGCCCAATAGTGCATAGGTAGTCCATGGCCACAATACGCTGTCAAAAAGGTGACTTTAATGTCATAGTGACATTTATTAGAATTGTCAGTTCGTATTTCCAAACATGAATGTTTTGAATGCTCTTGTAGTGTTTTGTCGTTTTTTGAAATTGTTTGACCCTGGCTATGAAGACTAAATTGTATTATGTGACATTGGCATTTTGTTTTCTCCAAAATGGCGACCACTCTGATGTTTTTCATCAAATTAAAAAAAAATGTTGCCGCTTATATCAGTCAAGATTTGTGGAAATGATAAGGTGAGATGAAATCTTATAAAAATAACTGTACAAAAAAATTGCGCTTACTTATTAGCTGGCCCAAATTCCATAGCAACATATACTATCTTCTTTAATTTTCTACTGATCGCTGTCAGAAGGTGTCATTATTATTAAATGTATGTTACTTGGTATATTAATTTAAACTGTGGCATTGGCAGGTCCAGTTACAACGCATCCGAGAGGCAGACACAGAAGTACGGTGGCAGCACGACGAGGACGTCAGCGAGTGCCCCGCCTGCCACGTGCACCTGCCCAACACTAGGAAGAAGGTGAGAGACCACTGGTTGCAGAGGTGAATATGGTATGTCAAGGAGTGAAGGTGAGACCACTGGTTGCAGCGGTGACATGCTGTGGCACGGAGCGTAGGTGAGACCATTGGTTGCAGCGGTGACATGCTGTGGCACGGAGCGTAGGTGAGACCATAGGTTGCAGCGGTGAACATGTTGTGGCACAGAACGAAGGTAAGACCACTGGTTGCAGCGGTGAACATGTTGTGGCACAGAACGAAGGTGAGACCACTGGTTGCAGCGGTGAACATGTTATAGCACGGAGCGTAGGTGAGACCACTGGTTGCAGCGGTGACATGTTATAGCACGGAGCGTAGGTGAGACCACTGGTTGCAGCGGTGACATGTTGTGGCACAGAGCGTAGGTGAGACCACTGGTTGCAGCGGTGACATGTTGTGGCACGGAGCGTAGGTGAGACCACTGGTTGCAGCGGTGACATGTTGTGGCACGGAGCGTAGGTGAGACCACTGGTTGCAGCGGTGACATGTTGTGGCACGGAGCGTAGGTGAGACAACTGGTTGCAGCGGTAAACATGTGACACGGGGGTGGCAGCGACAAGGACGTCAGCGAGCCAAGGTTAGTGATTACTGGGTAAATCGAGATTATTTGCAAAAGGACAGTGGTAGAATCTGAGGTTCATGAGCATTAAGGGAAATGGTTATATGTTATCCCTCTTCCCTTTCTTTGGGGTACAAAGTTATTTTGACACAGGGCTCAATCCACTTTCTTGCTATGTAGATATACTACGATTTGTGTCCTGAACAAAGGGTGTGATTACCAACGTAATATACCTGTATTTGGACGATGTTGAGTTAAAGCCGGTACACTTTTAAACCGCGTAAGTTGTGCCTGCCTTGTCTCCCAGATCAGGCGACACAACTTAACGCCCTGAACTATTGTGCCGGGCTCCACTCCAATAATTATGTTAAATTTTCTGTTGTGTCCAAAGTGTGAACATAACTCCGCAATCGCCAACTTTTGAATGCCACATGTCGCAAAAATCGTGTCGCCATTCGCTGACGTTGAGTCGGTGAACTTTAAGGTTTCATCACACAGAGAGCGGGGCTGCGCGTGAAATTCACGTCGCGTGCTCTCGGCATACGAATGCAGAGGCATGCCAGTTCTCGCGCTGCTTGCCGAGAACACGCGACGTGGGCGTGAACTCAGCGCCGCTCTCTGTGCGGCGAAGCTTGTAGTGCGTATGTGCGTGGAGTGTTGTGTGTGTGTGTGTGTCAGGTGCACTGTCGTCACTGCGGGCGCATCTTCTGTGCGTCGTGTGCGTCGCACGTGGTGGGCAGCGTATAGGTGTTGAGGGTTGTGTGTGTGTGTGTGTCAGGTGCACTGTCGTCACTGCGGGCGCATCTTCTGTGCGTCGTGTGCGTCGCACGTGGTGGGCAGCGTATAGGTGTTGAGGGTTGTGTGTGTGTGTGTGTCAGGTGCACTGTCGTCACTGCGGGCGCATCTTCTGTGCGTCGTGTGCGTCGCACGTGGTGGGCAGCGTATAGGTGTTGAGGGTTGTGTGTGTGTGTGTGTCAGGTGCACTGTCGTCACTGCGGGCGCATCTTCTGTGCGTCGTGTGCGTCGCACGTGGTGGGCAGCGTATAGGTGTTGAGGGTTGTGTGTGTGTGTGTGTCAGGTGCACTGTCGTCACTGCGGGCGCATCTTCTGTGCGTCGTGTGCGTCGCACGTGGTGGGCAGCGTATAGGTGTTGAGGGTTGTGTGTGTGTGTGTGTCAGGTGCACTGTCGTCACTGCGGGCGCATCTTCTGTGCGTCGTGTGCGTCGCACGTGGTGGGCAGCGGTCCGCGGCGGGCGCCGGCGCGGGTGTGCGCGGTGTGCCGCACGTTGCTGCAGCCGCACGCCGCGCCATACTTCAGCACGCAGCCGCCGCGCTCGCCAGACTAGCCCCGCATATTTCAGCTCACAAACGACTACCGGCCCCTCCCTGCATCCTTCCCCCAACTTTCTACATCCCACCCGCTCCCGTGGGCGCCACGCAACGTATTTCAACTCACAAGAGACTAGCACTCATCCCCTTCCCACTCCCCCCCGGCCCCCGGCCCCCGGCCCCTTTTTTTCAAGGAGAAATCCGATTGGAAACCTATCCGCACTAAAACTCCCCGGCAACTCACCTCAGGTTATGCTGAGCAATTTCACTAGCCCCCAGGCAACCCAGCCTTACATGCTCCCCCGGCCCTGCCCCGCATCATCCCCCACCGCAATCATCTTCCGCCCCACACATCCATGTTTAACTCAAACAACAACAGACCGCATCTTTCCGAGCCACCCGTCGTTCAGTTCTAATTATACCCTGATCAAATTATTAGCCCTCATATTTCGGGCAGAAGTTTGTTAAATTAGAGTCAATTCACGCTAGAACAGAGTTGAAAATCATTGAACCATTAAAGTGAAAAAAAAAATTAACAAATTCACCCTTATTTTAACAATACACAGTCCAATAAGATCAAGATTTTGGTAAGGACAGCATGTAAAATACTGCGGTTTATTCACGGGCATATGACTACCACTGATAAACCGTGTAGTTATAGAATATTGATGTTTCTGTTGTTTAACTAAATCAAATTTAGTATCGTTTTCTCTCTCTTTCCGTCGTATTAACTGACAACAGTTGCGAGATGTGACCCCGTTAGAAAATATAAACTAAAACACGATCAATACCTTCGTAATTGAAATGCAAAGAGATACCAGCGTTAGGTTGGTTTGCTATGAATTCTTAAATGAAATAATAATAATACAAATTATTCTTGTCTTATTAATCATACGGGACGAAGCACGTGACAGAAAAAGAATATTTGAGAGTTAAATGTGAATGTTTGTTGTATATTTTTAGCAACGATTTTTTTTGTTGCTATAAATGAATTCAGGTAACTCGAAATTCTGATAACTAGTTATTTAATTTTTATTTATTTTTAATGATTTTTCTATATTTTAAATTTAGTTTGTTGGGCCTGATTCTGAAGAACAACGCTAAATCTAAATTTAAGTTTTTTGACAGTTATGCTCTCCTTTTGCTATAGATATTGTAGGAAAGAGATATAATGCACTTCAAATCAAGTGATTTATTCGACGTGGACAAGTGTTAATAATTTAGACTTCTTGTTTGTCGTTCAGAATCGAGCTCACTGTCATACACGGGCCGAGACAATTGTTGTTTAAAGCCGCGCTGTTTGTGACACTTGAGCCATTTCCACCATCAATCAAGCAGTGTCAGTAGACTTAACTACTGATCAAAGACTGGCAACTGGATCTCACTACGCTGGACACCCGACCAAGACAGTATTTATACATATAATTGGTATTTTTTCATTGTTACATTTACTTGCTTTAGTGTTAATTGAAAATCAACAAACAATTAGCTACTTTTTGATGGTGGAACAGGCTATTACTGTTAATTTTATCACCACGAGATGGACATCTCACGATCTTTGGCAGTTAAAATGTATATTTATCCCTGCAGCAATAATGTTGCGGGTGTTGAAATTTTAATGATGTTCTAGAAATAGTTTGAATTTATTTATGTTGTATTCTATATGAGATTTATGAATTTTACATGGATGCTGTTTCGCCTTGTCACTTTTATTGCCGTCTTCGTACATCACTAATTACAGTGAAATTAATTACATTATAAATGTGACAAGACTAGATGTTAGTGTTTATTGTATGGATAACTGAATAAGTACAACGGTTCTCATGTGCGGCTAACAAATAAACGTGTCTTACTGTACTTTCGTAGATTAAATCTGTCCAAACGTAAGTGGTACATCACTTTAATTTTTAGTAGTATTTTTGTAATGTTCCACGATAGACGTCGAAAACTTACTTTCTTATTTCACGTAGATAGGGTTCAATTTTCGGTAGCTTAAATTGTCTACTCTAAGACAGTCTGCAGTATGTAAATAAGTAACGTGACAGCTTCGCTGTTGCCGGTGATCCTAACTGTAGTGATAGAACTAGGCATGTCTCGATGTAATAAGATTTAAAAAGTTAAGTTGTATAATATGAAGATATTTTATTGTAAATAAAAAAGTTTCAATTAAATTATGTTTCTTTATTTATTACAGTATTACCCCCGTGACCCGTATTTTTTTATCTCTATACACATGCATGAATTTCCCGCAGGAGAACGATTTACCCTCAGTTGTAAATATGGAATAAATATAGAATCTACTGAGACAGAGTCAAGCTTAAAGAATAAATCTTTTCAAATAATAATATTCATCATAGAAATATTCTCATCAGGTAGCTTTCCAGTTTTTTTAGTCTAGCATTTTTATAGTCATAATCTTATTGTAGATTGTACTGCGAAGGTTAAAATCATTTCGCTGCGGAAAATTAACAATGCAGCCGTTAAATTTTCAGCTTGAACTGCTACCGATTTAACTCACCAAACCGCATTGGGCCAGCGTGGTGGTGTTATGGCTCAAACTTCTCATGTTTCTCCCATGTAGGAAGGAAGGTCTGTGCCCAGCAGTGGGACGTATATAGGCTTATTATGATATGAGAAAACTAGTATTTGAGAATTCAATGTATTCTATACAGTTTGGAAAAAATATCTATGGGCCCTGGAGGGGAACTACTTCAAATCCTTCGGTTAGCTCTCAGATCATAGAAAGGGTTAGCTCATTTTACTGAAAAGAAACATTCCTTTATTTTTAAAAAGAAACAAAACTGCATTCAAAGATCTTCTAAAATTTGCTTGTCTCACCCGGGAATCGAACCAATGAAAAAAAAAACCCTCGCTATTTTATTAAACAAATCGGTAGGATTATTGTGCAGGATAAAATTTGCCTTACATACATTTGCTCTTACACTAATTTGTTGCACGAGTTACCTATGAAATTAAATATTTATTACAAGTTTTTATTAACAGTACCTAGTACTTTAATGCTCATTTGTAACAAGTAACTCATACGTTAATTTTCTTATATCTCTAACATCCAAAGATATTGTATGTAGTACAGGTTTGCTAATGTTATTTATCTCTAAGTACCTTATTGAAAATTTCGATGAGAAAATCATTAAATTGTAAAAATAAATTTATACACAATTCGTTCTCACATTAGGCAATCTGACGAAAAGTTTTTTTTTATATATACTATTAGATGACAAAAAAGCTGACGGCCCACCTGATAACAAGGGAAAATCACTTGATATTGCAGGTGCGTTGTCATCCTGGGGCCTAAGATGAAATGCCGTCCATGCCCAGTAATTGCACTGGCTACCTTTCCCTTCAATCCGAAACACAGCGAACTGTTTCACGGCTGAAATAAGAAAGGCGGTGGTACCTACCCAGACGACCCTACATACGGGCCTGCCACCTAGTAAAAAGTTAAAAATGGAACGCATTTTTTCATTTTATATTGCAACAATTTGAAATTCGAACAACTTTTAACATTTGTAAAATCGATAAGCATGTTGAAAGTATTCGTTCCTTAATAAATATTAGTTTTCACTTTTTTATTTCAGATAAAATGTTTATTTAACAAATTTTATCCTGAACAATAATCCTACCGATTCGTTTAGAAAATAGCGTTGTTTAATTTTTAAAATTTTTATTGGTTTGGTTCCCGGGTAAGACAAGCGAATTTTAGAAGATCTTTGAATGCAGTTTTGTTTCTTTCCAAAAATAAAGGAATGTTTCCTTTTCGTAAAATGAGCTAACTAAAGGATTTAAAGTAGTTCCCCTCCAGGGCCCATAGATTTTTTCCACCCTGTATAGCTAAAAATTAATAAAAATGGGAAAATAAAAGTAAGTGTTACGTAGCTAACATTTATTCAATAATTTTTGAGAAATGTACCGCGATATTTACAAATGTCAGGAGATATGTATGTCAAAACTTAACACTTAATTGTCGAAGTAGTATGAGACAAGGAATGCACACTAATTAAATATAAAATGACGTATAAAAATATAATTTAATTCTATTATTATCTCTAATCGTCGTAGTCTTCGAGGCTGAGCGTGATGACGTCACTCACGAGGCAGTCGGCCGGCTGCAAACAACAGACAAGAATAATTAAAGACATGTAATCGACTTCTCGTAGACGTGTGTTGTAATAATATTTATCACGCTGATATAAATCTGTCACCGATTTTCTAACGAGGGTGGGTTGGTGCAACCTTAACTTTACAGAAGGTAACGCGCGACTCGGGCTTTCAAGTATCGGAATTTTTTAAAGGCTTGTATTTAACCGAGCATCATACTAAACTAACCTATCCAACGAAAATACTAAGTAAGCGACGAAAAATCCGATTTCGGCGACAAATCGTTGAACAGTCGACCGAAACAGATTTTTAGTCGATAACTTAGTATTTTTTATTTGCTCAGTTTGCTATATTCCTTTTTTAAATACCGGTATTTGTGATCAATACCGTTATCCCAGTATCAATACCGGTTTGGCAGATTACAAATATAAATCCGTGATCGGTATTACGGGATTCCGTAATACCGGAGGTGGCAGCAGCGTCAACGACCGACCTTATGACCGATGGTAAGTGAGGGGCAGTAATTTGCAAATAAACTTATAATGTATGTATGTATGTACCTCTGAGCAGATGCCGACGAGGGCGTCCGCGCAGCCGTAGAACTCCTCCTTGAGGGAGATGACGATGGTCTGCAGCGAGCCGCGCTTGGAGCGGATGTAGGCGGCCACCTTGCCGATGTTGGTGTTGTCCAGCGCCGCGTCTATCTCGTCCAGCAGGAAGAACGGCGCCGGCTGGTAGCTGCATGCAAAACACATTGATATTAAGTAATTAAAATAGAATAAAACTAGAAAAATTTCACGTCCTGAGGCAGGAATCGAACCCGCGACCTTTCGCAATCCGGGCGACTGCTCTGACCACTGAGCCACCCAGGACTTGGGATATCCCTGTGAAATTCTTCTAGTCTATCTTGTATTTGCCTTTATGAGCTAACGTCCACCCTACAATGTCGAAATATTCTATTTCAACATCCGAAACGAGTATTTTTACAAATACCGACGATTCGGTTAAGTTGGGGCAGTGCTTTCAAATATTCTTAATTTTTGATTTTAACATTATTATAAATGTTTGAAAAATTACTAAGTAATTAAAATAGAATAAAACTAGAAAAATTTCACGTCCTGAGGCAGGAATCGAACCCGCGACCTTTCGATTTTCAAACATTTATAATAATGTTAAAATCAAAAATTAAGCACATTGATATTATTATTATTCTGAACGTAACCGATGGTAAGGCGAACTGCCCCTTTATTCTCAACTGTCGGAAAGTATTCGAATTTCGGAAACTCTATACCTGTCACTTTTTATCGCAGTGCGTCAAAACGAGACGGCATGTGTCTTTTCGAATCGAATCCGTGATCCGACAATTGAGAATAAGGGGGCTGATCGGATTCCTCAACCACAGAGGATTAAAATTATACTGTTTTTGCACTTTACGGCAATAAACAGTTTAATTTCAATCCTCTGTGGTTCTGGAATCCGAGTGTAGCTCGCCTTTACACACATTACCATGACATAAATGGATGTAACAATAATTAATATATAAGAGATCTTTTCAGCCAACCCATGGATGTGTGAGACATAGTATTGCATGCAGGAACCACAAATTGCATATATAATGCTTTGCTACTTTCAAATACATCTTGTTTATTTTATAATTTCATAAAACTTCTATGAAATAATGCAGCCAATGTTCTAATTTAATGTCGTATTGTCGACACCACCCTGTATTTCACAAATTCAATACTTCGACGACTGGAAACACCAACTTATTTAACCACCTCTGTGGTCTCATGGTTGATATCACCTTCTTCACATCTAGAGGTCTGGGGTTCGATTCCCGTTGGGGCAGACATTTTCTGTTCGGTTTGGTTAGTGATAGAGCTTTTTTATGTCCACCTGGTTAGCTACCACTATCTTACATAAGTCTGCCGCCATAAAAATAATGCTAACAACAACAATTTGTGTTCCGGTAGTTAGAGGTAAGAGAGTTCCTCTGTGGTTGAGGAATCCGAGTGTAGCTCGCTTCCATCGTCCGCCTTATAACTTACCATCTGATGAGATGAAGGCTAAGAGCTACCCCTTTAAGAATAAAAAATAAATAAAAAAATTATATGTTATATTTTTTTATATCTTGAGCGAACTTCGATCGTAAACAAACCCAAAGTCATCTTGTATAGGTTGCTCATCAATCATACAAAAATGTCAGTGGTTATTTTATAATTTTTCTTTATCTAAGTTGGCTGAGTATATGTATCAGTGTGCCCAGAATATTGGCGTGAGTACAGTACCTGTGTATGGCGAAGAGAAGGGCGAGCGCGGCGACGGTCTTCTCCCCGCCGGAGAGGTTGGACATGGGCTGGAACCGCTTGCCGGGAGCCACGCAGTTGTAGTTGATGCCGTCCAGGTACGGCTCCTCGGGGTTCTCGGGGCCCAGGAACGCCTGCGCCGACTGGTTCATGGCCAGCGCCTGACACACATCGAACACATCATCATCATCATCAGCCTATATACGTCCCACTGGTGGGCACAGGCCTTCCTACATGCGAGAAACTTATGAGGACATTGGAGCATAACACCACTGCGCTTTGTGGGTTAAAGCAGTTGCGGTAATGACAAGGACCATAGATATGAGAATTATACTATGACGCTAATTAATTACTCAATTGATAGGACAAATTAGTATAAGATTATTGTATCGACTAACATATCTCTGATATCACATTTAAATATTTGAAGCACGGGGGAGCTCGAGATCGCCATTTGATTGACACATCCCGGGAACAAAACAGAGCGCTCAAACCACTACGCCACCGAGGTCCTCACGTCACGCATATACACTACGAACCGCATTGGCAAAGCTTCTAGCGTATTATGGACCAACTAACCACTCGGCGAGTCGGACCACATAAGTAGATTCTTATACATCGGGGCTAAAATTATCCATTATTATACAAGGCTGATATATGCATGCAATAGTTAGCGAGGGAGTAAATCGAAACCGTGTTATAATTAATATGAATAGTAATTTTATTTAAAAAATATAAAGTTCATGTTGGTAACCAACAAATATTTTAAAAAAGACTACCTTCCCCCTTAGAGTGAAATATGCTATTTTAACTTCGCTCTGGTAACATACCATTTTAATCGATTTTTTATCACCAATCTCAATATTTATCCATTTCTTCTTTTTGACGCTAACCAGTCCGACGACAGAGGTACATTTTATATTCTTAAGTGGAAGATGTATTGAATACATAAAGTTCACAAACCTTATAAATAGCATCAATCTCATTGGCCACGTGCTCGAAGCAGTCTATGAACTTGTCATGTCTTTCCTTCTTTACCTGTTAAGAATTCAATAACCACTTTAATCAAATCACTATCTGAATTTACTTAATTAGGCTCTCACACTGACTGACAGACAGACAGCGCACAGGCCAAACGGGAAGGTCTAGACTCTAGAGTATTAAAGTTTCTTTCTAACGTCAAGGAACCCCTGCGCAAAATAACACTAAAGAAATAACTTACATTTAGGAATATAAAAAATATAACAACGTTGACCAATTTTTGAAATGTGTTTCATATCGTGTATCAGTACCTTTTATAGCCCGAAATAGTTATCATAATTAGTTTAATATGACTTATGTTTTTAAATCATATATCTAATATTCCGTTTCAAATTTCGCTCCAAAACGCCAATACATGTCACGTGACCGATTGGACGTCACCTGTTACCAAACACTGCTAATTCGTTAATGGTGTTTTACATGGTTTTCCTCTTGACAGCGTCTGATACTAACAAGTGACACCATACACTGAGATTGGTGGTGTGTCTCGTGAGAACTGGTTTAATTATTTTTTTTTTATTAAAAATTCTGTAAGTTCCGTAATAATACAATAAACTATTACGTTTCTTAGGATTTCTATGATAAAAAAAACATTCTTATTATCAAGCCCAAAAATAAGCATAATTAAGAGCTTGTGTTATGCATACTAGATAATAGCGGAGAAATATTCATAATAATATGTATATAAATATTAGAAATATACTAAACTAAATATTGAAACATCCGTGACTCAAAAAATGCTCTTACTCATCATACAAACATACTCCTACTGGGATTTAAAGCCTGCAAGTACTTACTACAGGCTACATGTCAACATTAATAAATAGGAGACGCATGCAGCTAGCAATTGAAAATGAAAATATCTTTATTCAATTAGGCCCCCCAAGAAGCACTTTCAAATCGTCCCTTATGTCTATCACATAAAATAATATTAACTAAGAATGTCATAATGTTTGTCTCTCTGTCTTGTCTGGTTTTACGTAAGCTAACAATTTTATAATGTCATGTCAGTCTGTCTATCGATCTGGCTGTCGATCTGTCTCTAGGTCCTGTCTGACAGTCTATCTGAATTTACACCGGTTCCAAAAGTTGAACTACCGAGAAGATTCCGGCAACAAACTCGTGTAGTCACTCTTTTCAATTATTAAGTTACAATGGCCCTAATTCTGGAGAACACATGCTAAGTCTAAATTTAAGTTCAGTGCATCTCAAAATGAAAACGAAAAGGATAGCTGTCATATAATTTGACATTTAGAACCGTGCGTTCAATTTTCAACCCTATTAAACGTGATAAAATGCAGTGTTTAACAGGCATCTCCATACATGGCGTCTAAAATTGACTGTGGTTTCTTTAAAATCTATCTAAATTTAATTGACAGCTCTAAATAAATCCTTGTTATACTTTTTCTATTACATATTGTACTGTACTTAAATTTAGAATTAGAGTGTGTCTTCACAATCAGGCCCAATATTTAGTTAGTAAACATATTTTATTTTATTTATTTATTTTTGTAAGACTAATGACTACATAAACAAGATATAGAGGGTAGTACCTTCTCGAAGGCGAGCTTGGCGCGGTGCGCGCGCTTCCGCGCCGCCACGAACGCCTCGTTGGTGGCGCTCACCTTCTCGCGGACCTCGTTCAGCTTCTGCATCGCCTGTCACACATCAAACCACCTTATGAGATGGGTCAGCCGGTGGTAAAATCCAATATATGTATGTAAGTCATAGAGCGAGTCGCCCTGCCAATATCAAAACATTTTCGCTCGAAATTTGAAACTGGCTACTTTAGCAGACCCCAGCGCTTAAATGATTGACCAATCGGAAACCCTTATTTGTTTGGAAAAAGGTGACTGCTTTTCATTGTTTTCAATGAACTTCTGGTCGCAAAGACATTTTAGGACCAGATGTCTTTTTGTCAAAAATTAAGTATAAGCTTTTGTTCCATTATTTTCAATTGACACAAAAATTTCGGAGACACCCTTTAATTCTATTGGTGGATGATGATCCCAAATAGGCGGCAGGTAGTTGCCGAACTTTGTGTACATAAATGATCTTTAGTATGGTAAGGTGGCTTACTCTTTGGTGGTACATTCTAGAACAGCAGCCAGCATATACCTTTACGTTGGAAAACCTTTTATAGGTACCCAGGAGCGAATTGGGCTGCCCCTGGGTTATGGCCAACATATACCTAAGCATTTATTACACATTTAATGAGTTTTATCCAGATAAAAACAAATATTAAACTAATTAGAACTGAAACATAGCATACTGAAATTAAATTTGTGTCTCTCTATTAGATAAGTGCCGCTCTCCTGAAATTGCAGTTCTCTTGCAGGGTGTCACGTGCTCAATGTTACAATAGAATCTTTTTATACCCTTAACTATCATGTGACAATCAATAATTAAAAAAGCAGGTTAGTTCAATAAAATTTAGACCACGAGAAAAATGGGAAATTTAAATAATTATAAAAACAACAAGTGTATGCTGCTATCGCGCCAAAAGGAAGCCTATGTCGTTTTTCGGGCCGTAATCTACACCTATCCCAAATTTCATCTAAATCGGTTTAGCAGCTAAGGTGTGCATCCTGGACGCCTGTATATTGTCCACGGTGTTCCGCGGGGAGCTGACAGACAGTATATAACCAGGTGGTGCATACCCTCATGTTGGGCGCCTGTATCTTGTGGACGGTGTTCTGTAGGGAGCTGATGGACAGTATATAACCAGGTGGTGCATACCCTCATGTTGGGCGCCTGTATCTTGTGGACGGTGTTCTGTAGGGAGCTGATGGACAGTATATAACCAGGTGGTGCATACCCTCATGTTGGGCGCCTGTATCTTGTCGACGGTGTTCTGTAGGGAGCTGATGGACAGTATATAACCAGGTGGTGCATACCCTCATGTTGGGCGCCTGTATCTTGTCGACGGTGTTCTGCAGCGAGTTGATGGCCTTCTGCAGCTTGTCGGCCTTCCGCTTCACCTCGTCCGCCTCGTCCAGGTCCTTGAGCCCCTCCGACAGCGAGCGGTAGTCCACGCGGATCCTGTCACACAACACACCACACATAGGACTCATACAAAGAAGAAACCCGTTTAATGTATAGAATATACGTCATGGATGCCTTTAGGTTACAGGAAAACTCAACTTATAAATAATGCCTTTTAGGTCAATTATGATAAAAAAAAACACTAGGTAGAAATAAAAATTATTTTTTAACCCAGCAACATTTTTCATTATTGCTTTTTGCAAAGCTCAGACCAATTCTAATGCTCAGATAATGCTGTACATAACCCTTTTGGATTTTCGAAAGCTTTCAAGTTTTACGAATTTGTCAGTTTTTTATTATTTAAATGTGACTCCTAATCTAAAGATAATTCATAGACATTTAAACGGGATACCTAGCGGGCTATTAATGCTGTTACAAAACTAAATATAGAACTGTGAAGTTTAGATTCAGACCAAATTTATGCATGGATAATAATATTGTAATCTGTCAAGCGGCATTATACCTCCGGAGGACAATTGATTTATTGTGTCTGGAATCTGGTGTTTGAAGTGTTGAGACTAGTTTTGTATGTGTTATGTCGATTGCAGTCTGCATAATGAATCTGAATCAGACCTGTATTAGTGTTTCGCCTTAAAAATATATTTCATTGATATTTTTGAATAGGGTTTTATTTATTTATTTATATCGTTTTCGACGATTTTTTTTTTATTTTTGAATATTTCATACCTACACATATTTCTTGGCTATTGTTTGATATAACTTCATCTTAAGAATGTACCGAATGTCATAAAAAGTTTATATTTCAACTCTGGCAAGAGCCCTTCATAATAAGAGTATTTTTAAACTATGTCCATTGAAATGTAGACCAGGGTCCGAAGGGGTACATTAGTCCGTAGGCTAGTAGGTGCACACCTGGCGGCTCGCTGATGCTGCTGCGTGGTGGACATGGTGGAGGGCTCCGATTCATCTGCCGTGTCGTCCAGGCTGCCCTGCAGCAGCGGGATTATCACGTCCTCCATCTACGCAAGCGCCCAGACAAATACATTTAATAGGGTAGTTGACAACTTTTTTTTATTTCATAAATAAGAAGTTCATAACTCATAAAGAAATATTTAAAAAGAAATAGTATGTCTAAGATCAATAGTTTCACAGATATAGTGGTATGTTTGATGTGTTGCGGCGCATCGTCCAAAAACGCTCCATAGAAAATCTACGGAACAGGTGACGTCACATGTTCCCATATTACTAAGAAATGTATGGGCATACTGACAAAATTGATAATAACTATGTATTAAGTATGTTTTTATTAATAGGTGTCATAATAATAGTTGTTTTAATTGATGTCAGCAGTCTAATATCATTTAACATTTGTGATAAATGTTGAGAAAAAATGACCATTTTCTTAAATTTCAAAACAGTACAACTTCAACAATATTCCATATATTTTAAGTTTGAATTGTTATTGTGGGTAACAGTGGGCCTAATTCTGGGAACACACTTTAATTCTAAATTTATGTACAGTATATCTCATTCTCGCACTAAGTAATAGGAAAAAGATAGCAAGAATCTGTTTAGAGCTGTCACTTAAATTTAGATAGATTTCAAAGAAACCATAGACAATTTTAGACGGCATGTACGGAGGTGCTGCCTAAACACTGCATTTTAGCACGTTCAATAAGGTCGAAAATTAAACGCACCTTTCTAAATGTCAATTTATATGACAGCCATCCTTTTCTTTTTCATTTTGAGAGAAAGAATTAGACTGAACTTAAATTTAAACTTAGCATGTGTTCGCCAGAATTAGGGCCAGTATTTTCCGAATTTGTGAAAAATAGCGCCAAGTTCAAACTTAGGCAACATTCCAATTATTCAATTCAATTCAATTCATTTGTGAAATGCAGGTTATATATTGTGATAGGTGTTAAGGCTTATTACATTGTTTCACTACATTTCCACCTTCGTCAAGGTATACAAATATAATTTTAAAGTAATAATATTAATGTCAATACAGTAAAAATAATAATAATAATACACAATTCAAATAATTAGTCATAAATTGTCCTAAATAAATTGCCATTACAAGATGCCTATCTTAATAACAAATTACAGTATTAATGTCAAATGTGTCAGTAAATAAAAAATAATAAATTACAATATTAATGACAAATAAAAAAAAGTCAGTTAATAAAAAATTAATTATTTATGCAACGTACGTAATAATATATAGAACTAGACGACAAGTAAGCTGACGTCCCTCCTGGTAGAGCTCGCGCCGAAGTTCTAGCTCGATCTGAATACGAGTCGATTCACTGCGCACTGTTTATAATACGAAACGGCGGAATAACGCGGGATGGACGGTAGCTCCAGCCAGCTACGAAATACAGCGCGATGCAACTTTAGAACGATCAAGATGTTTAAAGCGAGTTCTAAGTGGCTACGGTCGCCTATCATCATCATCACCAGCCCATATACGTCCCACTGCTGGGCACAGGCGTTCCTACATGGAAAATACACATGAGGAGCTTGGGCCATAACACCACCACGCTGGCCCAATGCGGTCTGGTGGGTTAAAGCGGTTGCAGTAACAATCGAGACCATAGATATGAGAAATATTATGACGCTAATTATTTTCTCAATTGATAGGTTAATTAGTATTATGATTATTGTATTGAGTAACATATCTGTGACATCACATTTAAATATTTGATTTTGTGCGTGCTCCCGTCTGGAGCACACTGTTTTCCTAGTTTTCTTTGTTTGTATATCTCTCACATTTTTATTTCTTTAATTTTCATTTTTAACAACGATTATACGACATTTTCATGTCACATAATCAATCACTTAATGCATTAATTATTATACACATACAAAATTTACAAAGCCTTAAGAAGGTAAAGGAGAGTTTTCAGGTTTATATGGCGTCCCGGCTATGAGTATGTACAGTGGTCTTGAAGTTAGGGAAATGGGAATAAAACATTATTATTCAATTCATTTTCATTATTTTTTTGTTGTTTTCCCGTACAAAATACTTTCTGATGATAAGTTACAGTTTTATTAACATAAATATAATAGCAACACTATAACGTCAAAGTTCACAAGTTCAAAATTATACCACTCAAAATAAACAGACGAAAGAAAAAAACTTTATTGATCTGTCTATCAGACTACTGAGTCTTAATTCCATATTTCTAGACTCAAAACGAACGTTTTAAAAATATGGGTACAGATTATAGAGGTTTTGTCCTAATATGGTCTCCTATATTTCCGTATTTGGTTTTTTATGGATGCTTTAAAATATTTTTGTACGTCGTTTAACGGCCGAAAATATGACGCAAAATATTTTTTAGTGGTTTTATTAATTTTTTGTCATTTTTTAATTAATGAAACATCTCCTTTGCACAATTGATCTAAGATCTAACCTACTTGTTGTGCCTTGTTTAACAAATTTAATAGTGCATAATATAATGTATATGAATAAATATAACATTTACGTAGTTACGCTCGTGATAATTTGTTAAACATTTAACTTTGATGCTTGAGTTTGGAGTTGAGTGTAACAATAATTGATGTATTCCACTTGTTTAACTTGTTGCTGCTGAGTGCAAATATTTGGCTTATTGTCTAGTTATAAAACTACGTAATCAAGTAATTTAATGTAATAGTGACTGTAAGCTGTTCTGTGTACCTAATATATAAATAAAAACATGTTATGTCACCTTGCACTGTCGCAGGATGTTGTGTCGGTCGCTGCGGCGGCTCTCGATGCGCGCCTCCACCGACGACATCTGCTTCTGGATCCCCTGCAGCTCCTTCTGTATCGACGACACTTCCTTGCGAGTCTGCAGACAAACCGTGGAGTTGAGCTTTTGTTCATTACTTGTGCCGTATTTAGTATTAGACGACGTGATCAGCCATATTGTTTCTCAAGTGGTTCGTTTAGCCTATGTCCTTTCTGAGCAGTCCATTCCAAATTTCTTTAAAATTCCTTCAGCGGTTGGGGGGTAAACAGACAGAGTAATTTCCACATTTATAATATTAGTCTCGAAATTTGGGAGAAATGAGATTGTAAATGCTTAGGACAGCTTAATGAGCACCGTTTTAGATTGTAGACGACAAAAATGTACTGAATAAAGTGGTTTACTTTGATAAACAAAAAAGTTAAGTTGCAGAACGCGGCGGTCTTTGGCCTTTGGCGGCCCCAGTCCGGCCTCGTCGTCGGCCTACCTTGTCTAGGGCGTGGCGGGCGTACCTTGTCGAGGGCGTCGTCGGCGGCCTGCAGGCGGGCCCGTGCGGCGGCTCGCTCGGCCTTGGCGGCGTCGGCCCGCCGCAGCTCGCGGTCGATGTCCTGCCGCTGCTTGGCCTCTGCCTGTCGCCCGGCCTCGAGCTCGTCGTCGCTGTCCTGCACCATCCGCTCCCACCGCGTCACGTTCTCTGCGTGGCAACATTACTCAGTTAGGCACGATACGTGTAAATTAGTAAGTTATAATCGACAATGGTTACCCTTGTAATAGTACATTATGGTACAAGTGTGTAATGTTGGTGATTACCGCTGAGGCGCATTGAGGCCCGAGCCGTCAGGCGAGGGTCTTAAGGAGCCGAGGACGGTAATCATCAATACACACGTGTATCATACAACGTTTTTCAACACACTTCTGAATAAAATAATACTTAAATAAAAAACCATTTTACATAGTAGATAAAAAGTTTATTTAGAGAAACAATTAGTAAATGTGCAGTTAGTAAAATTATAATTAACTATTTTTGATGATATAGCGGTCTCATCAGATAGATTATTTACTGAAATACTTTCATGTTCTATTGTTATTTGTGATGGTTCATTATTCGTGTAGGTAGGTGAAATCCAATCATTGGATGTACTTGGTATTTCGCTAGTAGGATGCGTCTCAGAATCAAGTTTAATTCTTTTTGTGATTTTCGCACAAATTTCCTTCTTGTTTTGTATGGAATCTTCTACGTATGCAAAAGCATCTGGCCATGGTTTTCTATATCTTTTACAGTTATATTTGTTAATTCTTGTATCCTACAGGCACCAGTTACACCAAATATTAAAGCAACCTGAAACAAAAGAAACAATAATTAAAGTCAACAAGCTGCTATTAAATATTTAATTAAAATTAATTTAACTAACCTTTGTAGCCAAATATTGGTTATCTGGAGCATCTTTAATAAATTTTTCAATATCGTCAGATGATAAAACCTTTGATTTTTTGCTTCTAAATCCATCAGATAGTCTCTTTAGATAAGCTGACAAATTCGAGTATGTTTTTAAGTCCACTCCATTCTTTGTTCGGACTGTACTTTTTAACATTGAGTAAATACACCACAAAGAGCTAGGTTTGTACTTAGAAGATAATTCTTTAAAGTACGCCATGAACACATTTTCTGAAAAAGACTGCGTATTCTTGTTGTTCTGCCATTGTATGAAATTTTGGTACGCTAATAGATATTTTTCCTTTGAGTTTTCTGGTAGTAAACTTTCCATAACGTTCTGGGCTTCACATCTTATATCGGGCGGTGTACAACATAAATCATTTTCTTCATAAATTGTATTTGCAGACATCTTAATTAATAACTAACTAAATAACTTCAAAAGAGAAAACGAGACGAGTTGTGAAAAATGTTTCGTAATGGCGGGAAAAATTAATCAGTTTTCCTATGCGCGCGCATCGGCCATAGACTAAAAAATGAGGTTTCTTTTTTTTGGGCTTTTCGCGGATAGCTTTTTAGCGCAAATGTAAGCGTAACTCAACCAATAATATTAAAGAAAGAAAGAAAGAAAGAAAAATATTTTTATTTGACATGCACATAACAAACAACAACAAGAAGCTTAAACAATAAAAAAAAATAAAAAAAAATAGACAAATACAAACAGTTTATACTTAACAATAAGTGCAGTCAACAAGGCCCTATCTCAGCATAAAATTTTTGCGACATTATAAAAAACGTCGCAGAAGCGCTGTTATTATGATAGGGCCTTGGGCGTGACTTTGGATTTTAAACTACATTTACTTACACATATACATAAATACAAAAAAATACATATACTTACACATATACATATAGAAACTCAATCACATCAGACATGGCTGTATGGGCATTAGTTCCTTTTGCCTTCCCATTACAGGGAGATTTAACAACAAAAAAAGAAAAAAAATATATATTGGCAATTTTAATTATTAAAAAAAAACTATTACTCACTAGTGAATAATAGTAATGAAAAAGTCACAGTTTGATTATAGGTGTCATTATGTGCCTAATTGCCATGGGATTAGAGCCACTTTATGAGGAAGTGTGTTGAAAAAACATTCCGCCAGTGCCACGTCAACTTATTTAACGAAAGAAAAGAAACGATAGTGTTTCATGTGCACTTAAATATATATACATATATCAAAATATTTATTTCTTTTAATTAAATGACTACCTAATTAATTAACTATAACAACAAAAGGGAAATAACATAATACTTTTTACAAATTTACATTATTTAGATGTCACGACCTTATAGGGGAGACTGAATAATATATTTTTCAACACACTTCCTCATAAAGTGGCTCTAATCCCATGGCAATTAGGCACATAATGACACCTATAATCAAACTGTGACTTTTTCATTACTATTATTCACTAGTGAGTAATAGTTTTTTTTTAATAATTAAAATTGCCAATATATTTTTTTTTTTTTTTTTTGTTGTTAAATCTCCCTGTAATGGGAAGGCAAAAGGAACTAATGCCCATACAGCCATGTCTGATGTGATTGAGTTTCTATATGTATATGTGTAAGTATATGTATTTTTTTGTATTTATGTATATGTGTAAGTATATGTAGTTTAAAATCCAAAGTCACGCCCAAGGCCCTATCATAATAACAGCGCTTCTGCGACGTTTTTTATAATGTCGCAAAAATTTTATGCTGAGATAGGGCCTTGTTGACTGCACTTATTGTTAAGTATAAACTGTTTGTATTTGTCTATTTTTTTTTATTTTTTTTTATTGTTTAAGCTTCTTTTAGTTGTTTGTTATGTGCATGTCAAATAAAAATATTTTTCTTTCTTTCTTTCTTTCTTTAATATTATTGGTTGAGTTACGCTTACATTTGCGGTAAAAAGCTATCCGCGAAAAGCCCAAAAAAAAGAAACCTCATTTTTTAGTCTATGGCCGATGCGCGCGCATAGGAAAACTGATTAATTTTTCCCGCCATTACGAAACATTTTTCACAACTCGTCTCGTTTTCTCTTTTGAAGTTATTTAGTTAGTTATTAATTAAGATGTCTGCAAATACAATTTATGAAGAAAATGATTTATGTTGTACACCGCCCGATATAAGATGTGAAGCCCAGAACGTTATGGAAAGTTTACTACCAGAAAACTCAAAGGAAAAATATCTATTAGGGTACCAAAATTTCATACAATGGCAGAACAACAAGAATACGCAGTCTTTTTCAGAAAATGTGTTCATGGCGTACTTTAAAGAATTATCTTCTAAGTACAAACCTAGCTCTTTGTGGTGTATTTACTCAATGTTAAAAAGTACAGTCCGAACAAAGAATGGAGTGGACTTAAAAACATACTCGAATTTGTCAGCTTATCTAAAGAGACTATCTGATGGATTTAGAAGCAAAAAATCAAAGGTTTTATCATCTGTCGATATTGAAAAATTTATTAAAGATGCTCCAGATAACCAATATTTGGCTACAAAGGTTAGTTAAATTAATTTTAATTAAATATTTAATAGCAGCTTGTTGACTTTAATTATTGTTTCTTTTGTTATAGGTTGCTTTAATATTTGGTGTAACTGGTGCCTGTAGGATACAAGAATTAACAAATATAACTGTAAAAGATATAGAAAACCATGGCCAGATGCTTTCGCATACGTAGAAGATTCCATACAAAACAAGAAGGAAATTTGTGCGAAAATCACAAAAAGAATTAAACTTGATTCTGAGACGCATCCTACTAGCGAAATACCAAGTACATCCAATGATTGGATTTCACCTACCTACACGAATAATGAACCATCACAAATAACAATAGAACATGAAAGTATTTCAGTAAATAATCTATCTGATGAGACCGCTATATCATCAAAAATAGTTAATTATGTGTCTTTATAAAACACAGTGTTGGGTGAAGAAGCAATCTATGATCCTTTGCCTAATTTGTCTATGGTATTAAAAACTTACCAAATTCTCTCTGATTTGATGAAGTTTTACCTCTTTCTTGACACCAGACGGCGCCACCTTCTATGAACTCGGCGTGTCGAAACCTGTTTGACTTCATAGCGTTTGTGATTTTTGCCGCGGAAACAATAAGTTTTCTTTTGTCTCTCAAAAGTTATTAAATTAAGGTTAAAACACAGTTTTATTGTGCGAATTAGTGCGAAATGAGTGAAGGGGAGAAGAGTGGTGATAGTGAGAGGCCGGGTTCTGTCGCCCCGGACGGGGGACGAGCCCGAGTTGATTCTTCGAAATCTGATTCCTCGTCATCCTCTGAGGATGAACGATATGCTTCACCGCCACCAAATAAAAGAAGTAAGTACAAACATACTTACGACCCACGAGTGGACACCTTAGTTTCCCAAGTAAATTACCTTTCAAACTTTATTACACACACCATATCGACACAGTGTTTCAGCCTGCCTAGTACTAGTTCGCAAGATATTAATGATAGCCCACAGGGTCCGTTTTTAGTAGTTCCAAACTGAACTAGTTCAGTTTCAACGACCTTGTCATTAGGAGATATTAATATTGATCATGATGATAGTAAAATTATACCTCCTGCTAATCCGGAGCGTCTTAAAGAATTAGAAAAGTTACAACAGTTTAACTCCCCAGCCTGGAAAGGCATTAGATATAAGAAAGCAATGCAATCTCGCTAAGCTTCCCCCGGGTTTATGGGTTTAAAAATTAATGAAGAATTGTGTCATTTTAATAAAAATAAGACTACTTAGCCTTAACTGAGACTCTTCTGGCTAGTTTATCTAATGTTGTCTTAGAACAGAGACACTTGATTCAACAATCATTACAGATTATTTTAGATTGGGCATCTACTGACCCTGCTAATTTAAATATAAATAATTTATTTGAAAAGTTTTCAACATCATTTGGCAGGTTCTGCTATCTCTAAAAACTCTGAATTAACAATGCAAATCATTTGTGGTAAGACAGCAGAGTGTACTGAAGTGAGACGGGGTACTATCCTTAAAGAGGTAGGAAATAACAATCTAAAAGCTACCTTACTTAATGTCCCCCCGAGCTCAGAACACTTATTCAGTCGCAAAGCTCTTCAGCCTGTAATTAATTCCTTAGGAGGACCGCAAACCTGGTTAAATACTCCAAGTTATTTAAATAAAAAGAAACCTTACAACTTAGTTGAACAAAATTCCTATAAAAGATCTCAGCACTCTAAACCAACACATTATCTGAATACTAATATTAAAGATGACCGTAAGAATAAATTTATTCCAAAAAAGCCCTTTCGGCGTAACTACAATAACTCCAACCAATCAAGTACCAACCCAAAACAAAAATGATCTACTAAAAGGGAACTTCAAAGGGGGATGTCTAAAAAATCATGTGGATATTTGGCAGCAGCTCGGTGCAGACCAGTCTATTCTCAAAATAATTTCTCACTGCAGAATACAGTTCAAGACAAAACCTCCCATGAAGTTTCCTTGCAAAAATCTTCAGAAAAAAGTTGCAATCAAAGTAACACCGGACATGACAAACATGATCAAAGACCTCAAAGAGAAAAATATATTGGAACCACCACCATCTGTGGATGTGGGGTTCTTTTCCAAAATGTTTTTAGTGAAAAAATCAGACGGTGGGGTGAGACCCATATTCGACCTCCGTCGCCTAAACTGTCATGTAGCAACAAAACACTTTCACCTAATTTCCCAATCAAGTGTAGTAGACTTTTTGCAGACCAACGACTGGCTAGCAAAAATAGATTTACAAAATGCCTACTTCCACATTCCTATAGCGGAGGCTCACAGACGTTTCCTGAGGGTTATCTACAACCAGGAAATCCTACAACTAGGTGCTCTTCCCTTTGGTCTTTCTTCGGCACCACAGATTTTCTCAGCGGTGTCAAATTGGGTTGCGGAAACCCTCCATGCCAGAGGTATTCGGGTATTGGTCTACCTGGAGGAGTACGTGTTGGCCCACCAGGACCAGTCTGTACTTTGCACTCAGGTCGCGGAGACACTAAAACTGCTAGGGACTTTAGGATGGCATGTGAATTATCCAAAGTCCACTTTAATTCCTTCTCAGGAGTTGGAATATTTAGGAATAACTTGGAATACTCTCAAAAATACTATGACATTACCACTCTAAAAAGTCCAGAAAATAAAAACATTCATATCCCTTATAACAAAAAGAAATCTAACTTGCACAATTAAAAAAAAAAAAAAAAAAAACCCAAAGGCTTTTAGGCCTTCTAAACTTTGCAACACTGACGATCCCCGGAGGACGTCTTCACTGTCGCAGGTTGCAACTGTTTTTGAGAGTATTCCAAAAAGGGACGGTTGAGGGAGAGGAAACAAATACCTACCCTTGTTCACCACGATCTAATCTGGTGGCTGATAGACTCCAGTTCCAAACCTTTATGCCGCCAAGAAGTCATACACTTCCTGACCACCGACGCAGCGGATGCGGGGTGGGGCGCTCAATTGAACGACCAGTATTTAGCAGGAAAGTGGAGCAACCTTCAGAAGCGATGGCACTCCAACGTCAAGGAGCTGTACGCTGTGTATGGAGCAATTTTAGCCCAACACAGAATATTGAAAGGAGCCACATTCTGATACAATCTGACAACCGCAATCTGGTAGCATACATCAGAAACGAAGGAGGCGCTCTCTGGCCCTTCTAAATTTAACTGCCAAACTCCTGCAGTTGACAGAACAGCTCGGGATAAAACTTTCGGCATGTTACCTACCAGGAAATCTGAACGGAATTGCAGACCGCTGTCCAGGAGTCGAGCAGTTCCCGAGTGGCACCTATTGCCCCAGGCCACGGAGGCCATATTCAGGGTATGGGGCGTCCCAGATATAGACATATTCGCTTCCAAGGCCACAGCGGTCGTTCCAAATTATATCACTCTAGACTCAACAGATGGGTCTGCAATTTTTTGCGACGGCTTCAGTCGTCCCTGGGATTGTCAGCTGGGCTGGGTGTTTCCACCTCCCAACCTGATTCCACAGGTATTGGCTCATCTGAATCTCTCAAGGGGGATATTCATCTTAATAGCTCCCCAATGGTCCCAATGCTACCCATAAAGGATCTGCGGAAGACCTTGGTAGATCAAACAACGGGCCGTTGCCATCCTCAGGTAGAGCGTCTATCTCTCCTGGCTTGGAAAATTGGGGGTCGGCAGAACAAATATCCCACTGGGACCCAGAGGAGAGAGAACTATTAAAACATAGCTGGCGCGAATCAACCTTGGCTACGTATAGGGCTCCCCTTAAAAAATGGATTAGTTGGTGCAATCACCACAAGATAAATCCTAGGGTTCCAACAGGTATTGATGTAGCAAGGTTCATAGCCAATCTTTTCTTAAAAGATAAACTTTCTTATAGTACAATACTTGTACACAAGTCAGCTGTGTCAACTTTTACAGCCAGTTTATTACCAATCTTTTCTTAAAAGATAAACTTTCTTATAGTACAATACTTGTACACAAGTCAGCTGTGTCAACTTTTACAACCAGTTTATCAAAAGACATTATTAATAACTTTTATGTTCATCAAATACTTAAAGCTATTTCGCTTACCAAGCCAGAGGTACAGAAACCTCCAGTATTTGACATAAAGTTACTATTTTACTGGCTTCAGGCTACTCCTTGTTCTGGCACATATTTTTTTTATATTTCTTGATGAACTGCCTGAATTCTATTACTTGCTTCAGGCCGTAGAATTCACGACCTTACCTTATTAGACATATCTGAGGAACATCTAATAGGGGGATCAGATAAGATCACCCTGTGGCCAAAATTTGGATCTAAAACAGATACAGGTAACCACAGGCAATCTGGGTGGTCTGTTATAACTCACATAGATAAACATATATGTCGAGTAGATTATATTAAAGAACTTATTCAACTTTCAAGTCAAAAAAGGTCTCAAAGTAATATTACAAGTTTGTTTATTTCTGTCACTGGCACGGTCAAACCGGCATCCAGAACGAATATTTCTAATTGGATAAAAACTATTTTTAGAGAAGTTAATATCCATGCTCCTCCAGGAAATATTCGGTCTGCTGTAGCATCACGAGGTTGGTTAGAGAACAGACCAGTGGATGAGATTCTTAGGAGAGGTAATTTGAAAAGTGCCCAAACATTTAGAAAATATTACTGCCACCAAGTTCAAAAACCTGATTTCAATCATTCTTGTGGTGATTTATTATTTGATAATTTTGCAAGTGTTTAAGTTGGTTGGTTAAGTTATAATTTGATTATGATAAGATTAATTATTATTTTTCTTGTTATCAAAGAAATCAGGAGTTGATTTAATTTTGTTAATTTATATTGTTAGAGTTTAATTACAATACTACCTAATTATAACAGTACTTTTGATCTCAAAAAGTTTCCTGATTTATTTTCTTTAATTTAAAGATAAGATGTAAGCTATCTTAAGAGTCATTAAACAATGAAACTAAAAGTTTTTGTTTTCAGTAACTGACCTAGATTAATAAACATATATCATAATAGCGTTTGTGCTTGACACCAGCAGATAACAAACAGGTCTTCACCCAACACTGTGTTTTATAAAGACACATAATATAACTGTTTCTCATTACAACAAAACAATTATTATGTGTTGGATAAAACACAGTGTTGCAGCAAGGCCTTGCTGGTGATGGAAGACTATGAAGTCAAACAGGTTTCGACACGCCGAGTTCATAGAAGGTGGCGCCATCTGGTGTCAAGAAAGAGGCAAAACTTCATCAAATCAGAGAGAATTTGGTAAGTTTTTAATACCATAGACAAATTAGGCAAAGGATCATAGATTACTTCTTCACCCAACACTGTGTTTTATCCAACACATAATAATTGTTTTGTTGTAATGCAAAACAGTTATATTATAATTTTACTAACTGCACATTTACTAATTGTTTCTCTAAATAAACTTTTTATCTACTATGTAAAATGGTTTTTTATTTAAGTATTATTTTATTCAGAAGTGTGTTGAAAAACGTTGTATGATACACGTGTGTATTGATGATTACCGTCCTCGGCTCCTTAAGACCCTCGCCTGACGGCTCGGGCGCGCCAATGCGCCTCAGCGGTAATCACCAACATTACACACTTGTACCATAATGTACTAATAAATCGGTACAATATTGATAAATTATACCTAAACGAATTCAGAAAGTATACAATGCGTTTTTTTAATCTGACTTAGTATGGGTTACTCCGAAACCACAGAAGATAAAGAAAAACTATTTCGTAAAGACAATTTTAAGTAAAACGAGAGTAGCTCACAGAAACTAATAATTTTGATACTTTTTCATCAATACAGATCGACTGACTTTCGTGTATAGATTATTGCAATGTAACGGGAGACAACAATCGGAATAGCAGTAGTTTAAAAAATATTTTCTCATGCAATAAATATTGATATGAAGTGCTCCTTGCTCTGTGGGTCAATTCTGTTATTTATTTTCGTAAATTGATCGGCTGCGGTTCGGTTTCGTTACCAATGCGATTGTAATACAAAAAGGTATTCCACTATCATTGCTTAAAAAGCCGGAACGCTAACGAAACGATCTCGGTTGATTCAACTTCGGCTCGATAATTGTTAGCAATATTGCAAGAAACAAATATATTTTGGCTTACTGGCTAGACAGTTGTTAATTTTGGACAGTTCGAACAAAGAACTATCGATGCGTTTAGGCTGCCACAAATGTTAAATATTTGGCAGAATACGAAACAATGATTGAACCGAACGGTTCGCGTTACGTGTTTGTTAGTAGAATACCAAACTGATGCGTTTCGGTTACGTTTCGATTGCATTAGGTTAGCAGAATACAAAAACGATGTAACCTAAGCGTTTCCGATTCGTTTCAGATCAAAATAAAATAGCAGAATTGGGGGGCTGTGCAGGCTCGGGAGTGGGGACGTTGTCGAGCACGTCTAGGGACAAGGGTGGCTGGGTGCACTCACTCTGCGTGTCGCGGCTGCGCTCAAACTCCAGGTTGGAGGCGATGCGGTCTATCTGCGCGTCGTACTCCATGCGTCGCTTGGCTCGCTCCTGCTGCGCGCGCAGCTCGCGCTCCTCGTACTGCCTGCAACACCACCACTATCTTAGTACACCACACCCTTCACATCACTATACATTCACCTCCATCTTACAGAAGATCTCAACTAAATAATACTACTTGTGTTCCTTAAGTGAGAAAACGTCACGTTGGAAGCATAGCTATGTTAACATAGCGTTTTAATCTTGATTTTTTTAAAGAGGCAGCGCGTTCGTTGTGCACAACATGCTACGAGCGTCTACACGCTACGGTAAATGCTATCCATCAGGCGGGCCGTACGCTTGTTTGCCGGATTTGTCATAAAAATTACTACCGACTCAATATATGCTTATAGTCTCAACAAATTTCATTAACACAAAATTAATGTTACTAAAAATAAGATCCAGAGCCAGTGATTTCAAAAATTACAATCCAATGTCACTATCGTAACGCCTAAACTTTTTAACCAAATAGAAATAGCACATTTCTCTAACCGTATGTTGGCGACGCCGATGTCGCGGCAGAATCCCCTGAACACGACGTCCTCCACGTTGTTCATGTTCTCCTTGATCTCCTGGATCTTGGCGTCGCGTGCGCAGATCGTACGTTCGATCTCTTCAATTTGAGGCTACAACACATAACATATTATCTTTAGTCTCGCACGGATTCGTGAAATATGATAAATGATTTTTGTGTCTGGATGTCTGTGGTCTGGCTGGACATTCCCGCATATTAAACTAATAATAATAAGAACCTGATAGCTATATAGTATACTCTGATGCTGAGGAATAGGTGGATAAGACCAAAAAGTAGAATTTTAAGCGTGTTTGAATGTCAATAAAATTAGAACATATAATATAACTAGCTAACACTTCTTCATCATCAGCCCATATACGTCTACGTAACACTTGCTCAGCTTCAATCTGTATAAACTAAATGCAGATCGAAAGTGTTTAGATATGCATACAAAATACGAAAGTTAAATTCAAAACTACAAGAATATTTTTAAAAAGCTTTAAAATGTATTTCTACAACGAAATTCCCTTAATATTTAAATATAAATGAATTATTAATATAAATAAAATAAGTACTCAAATAAAAATCTGTTAGCGCCACTCACCCCGAATAAGTCAATCTTCCTCTCTAATTCTGCGAGTTCAGCGTCGAGGGCTTTAATTTGTTTAAGCTGTAAATAATAACATAATTTGAACAACCTACACACTTACAGACATTACAACAATGTTAGGTAACATTTATTTTTGTCATAGACAACACAGAGGGCTTAGATAAGATGCCTTTCCACAATCGTTATCGCTAAACGGAAAATGTATGGGATTTGACCTCGATCGAACGATCGATCGCAAATGTCAAATCCAAAATGTTAAAAGGCATTATGTCTGGGCCCTCAGTTGGGATTATTGACAATTCAAAAGAGCTTCTTGAACCTTCTTGAATAGAGATGAGATATTTTTTATTTATAAGACCATTTTTAACTTCATATATTTCAGACCTCGCATATTGTTTATCTCGCGATTAGTTTGACATTATGGCCGATTTTCTATAAATTAGCTGTCATTTTCTCAAAATTATTCTCTGGAAAAATCTTATCTGAGGATTGAAAAATCAGTCCTGGATTAGAAATATTTATTTATTCTTATATTTAACCCAAAAACCGAGATCAGGCTTCATTAAGAGCCTGTTAAAATGTAAGTTCGACCATCTGTGACTCAGTTAAGCAATAATTAATTATTAATGATACAACGTACGGTTGTGTCCCTATCGGTGATGGCATACTTGAGGCGGCCATCCAGACCGCGGATCTGGGAGTCCACGGTGGTCAGCTCCGACTCCTTGCGGGACTTCTTCATCGACTCGCGGAGTTCCTCTGTTAGTTTTTCCTGTTATAGCACAATTTATATAGTCCCTGTTCACCATAATGGTTGTTTTGTCTGTTAACTCTACTACTTGTATACAATTTATTTCCAAGACACTTAAGAAATAAAAGATAGATAATTTAAGCTAAGGCTGTTTAGTTTTGACTACTTTGGTAGGTTTTTTTTATAGAATTAGATGACAATCAAGCTGGTGGTAATTGACTACCGTAGCCTATAAACACCCGTAAGAAACAAGAAAAAATACTTGGTATTACAGGTGAGTAGTCATCTTGAGGCCTAAGTTGAAATGCGGACGGCATTTCAACTTAGGCCTCAAGATGATGCCCAGTAATTACACTGGCTACCTTTCCCTTCAATCCGAAACAATGTTAACAAATGCGAACTATTTTACGGTTAAAATAGAAACCCTACATACGAGCCTACCTAGTAAAGGCCCCACAAAAGAAACTGTTAAATTATAAAAATTAATGTGTATATATTAAAAAATAGGAAAACAATTCCTTTTTTTCCTGCGTATATTGATAGATACAGAAATTATAATATACCTATATCTATCTCTCCAACATTAAAGAACTCAGAACACTTTAAGTTATTTGTCGGGTTGGGCGGCGTTACCTTCTTGGCCTTGAGCTGCGAGAGGTGCTTCTCGTCCCAGCGCTTGGCCTTGCGCGCCAGGTCCAGCGAGCCGCCAGAGATGATGCCAGACTTCTGGTAGAACGTGCCGTCCAGAGCCAGCGCCTGACCGAAATATTGGCGTTACATACACTTGTTAATGTACTCGGAGATTAGGTATCAAACCAAGTTTGATTTACAGCTAATAACAATCCATGGTATTTATTTGAGAATATTAAAAATTACCAAAAAAAAATCTGTGGGGTGTGACGAGGAAATCTTGACGAAGAGGGAAGACTTTCCGCCGAACGAGGTGTCTCCTTGAGAACACCTAGTTCGGCGAGCCTATTTTTTTGGTGTTCATTGAACGCGAGCTGAGTACACATTGTTAACTTCTATATACAGAGTGGATTTTTGAGACGGGACAGCAAGGGCAGATACCGTTACTGGTTTTAGTGAAAGAAAAACGGTCCTAGGAGACCATTCATAACTTTAGAATATTCTAAATTGCACTCAGGCAACAGCATGCATGCTGCAGTCATGGATGTTTTTTTTATTTTTATACAACTAGATGACAAACAAACTGACGGCCCACCTGGTGGTAAGCGGTTACCGCCGCCTATAGACACCTGCAATAACAAGGCAAAATCACTCAGTACTCACTCACTCACTCATCATTTAGTATATTTCTAATATTTACATACATATTATTATTCTTAATTTTTGATTTTAACATTATTATAAATGTTTGAAAAATTACTTAGTAATTAAAATATAATAAAACTAGAAAAATTTCACGTCCTGAGGCAGGAATCGAACCCGCGACCTTTCGCAATTCATATTTGCGTTTATGAGCCGACCGAATCGTGGGTATTTGTAAAAATACTCGTTTCGGATGTTGAAATAGAATATTTCGACATTGTAGGGTGGACGTTAGCTCATAAACGCAAATACAGATAGACTAGAAGAATTTCACAGGGATATCCCAAGTCCTGGGTGGCTCAGTGGTCAGAGCAGTCGCCCGGATTGCGAAAGGTCGCGGGTTCGATTCCTGCCTCAGGACGTGAAATTTTTCTAGTTTTATTCTATTTTAATTACTACATATTATTATGATTATTTCTCCGTTATCTAGTATCCGTCACACAATGCCTTAAAGATAATAGGTGGGAGTGTATGAATAAAAATGCTTAAACACCAAATAAAACTTTGAATGCAGTTCAGTATATCTTAGACAGTTATGAATGGTTGATTTACGTCAGGAGCAACTAGCGGCGCGTGGTATACGTACGTCGTAGCGGCTGTTCTTGGTGCGGTCGAGGTCGTAGGCGACCCTGGACGCGTCCTCGGGCGTCTCGCAGACGAGCGCGTTGTTGGTGACGAACAGCACGGCGCGGTGGATGGCGGCCGGCTCGAACCGGAGCACGTCGAACAACAGCTTCACGTTCTTAGGCTCCCGGATGTCTCTGGAGCGTACAACGGTATTGTTACATCAGAGACAACTTAACCCCAAATGGACACTCTAACTTATGTTGTCGATGCGTCCATCAATGAAAATGGTGAAGTCGTTTTCCAAATATTATTCGTGAATTTTAACAATGTAAGGGAAAGTGGGCCTAATTCTGAAGACACACTCTGAGTGTAAATTTAAGTTCAGTATATCTCTTTCTCGCATTATGTAATTGAAAAAGATAGCAAGAACTCGTTTAGAGCTGTCAATTAAATTTAGACAGATTTCAAAGGAACCATAGACAATTTTAGACTACTAAATACTACATTTTATCACTTTCAATACAGTCGAAAATTTAATACACGTTTCTAAATGTCAAATCTTGGGACAGCCATCTTTTTCGTAGTCATATTGAGGAAAAGAGATGCACTGAACTTAAATTTAGACTTAGCATGTATTCTCCAGAATTAGGGCCAGTGTCTCCCTAACATTCGTAATGACGACGCTGATATGTAGCCATAGGCGCCTTAATCCTCTATTCGGATTGCATCCATTTTGAAGTCCAACATGACCGTGACTCAATATTTTTTGTTGATACACCTATTTCAGCGGCGGTAGTACAGCTTCTATTTACAAGACCGGCTTGGCCTTTTTTTATCTTAACGGGGTAACTCTTGTCCTTCATCTCACCTGATGTTAAATGAAGATAAGGCCGAAGATGGAAGCGAGCTACACCCGGACTCCTCAACCACAGAGGAACTGGCTATCTTACCTCCAACTGCCGGAACACAACAATGCTGTTAATATCATTGTTATGGCGGCAGACTTAGGTAAGATAGTGGTAGCTAGCCAGGCGGACTTAGAAAAGCCCTACCACAAACCAAACCGAGCAGAAAATTTCTGCCACCTCAGGAATCTAACCCCGGACCTCTAGATCTGAGGCAGGTGGTCTCAACCACTAGACTACGGAGGCGGATAAAAAAGAGGCCTGGATCTAGTCCAGCGGCAGGAAGGTCGCCTGCAATTTTGAGGACCTGGAAGTAACCTAAGAGTTAGTCACCTGAGCCTCTCCCACAGCGGCTTGGGCTGGATGTACTCCAGCGGCTAGGTCACCGGCAGCCTTGAGGAGCTGGAAGTGACCTCGGAGTTAGTCACCTGAGCCTCCCCCGCAGCGGCTTGGCCTAGATGTAGTCCAGGGGCTAGGTCACCGACATCCTTGGGGATCTGGTAGTGACCTCAGAGTTAGTCACCTGAGCCTCTCCCGCAGCGGCTTGGCCTAGATGTAGTCCAGGGGCTAAGTCACCGACATCCTTGGGGATCTGGTAGTGACCTCAGAGTTAGTCACCTGAGCCTCTCCCGCAGCGGCTTGGCCTGGATGTAGTCCAGGGGCTAGGTCACCGACATCCTTGGGGATCTGGTAGTGACCTCAGAGTTAGTCACCTGAGCCTCTCCCGCAGCGGCTTGGCCTAGATGTAGTCCAGGGGCTAAGTCACCGACATCCTTGGGGATCTGGTAGTGACCTCAGAGTTAGTCACCTGAGCCTCTCCCGCAGCGGCTTGGCCTGGATGTAGTCCAGGGGCTAGGTCACCGACATCCTTGGGGATCTGGTAGTGACCTCAGAGTTAGTCACCTGAGCCTCTCCCGCAGCGGCTTGGCCTGGATGTAGTCCAGGGGCTAGGTCACCGACATCCTTGGGGATCTGGTAGTGACCTCAGAGTTAGTCACCTGAGCCTCTCCCGCAGCGGCTTGGCCTAGATGTAGTCCAGGGGCTAGGTGACCGACATCCTTGGGGATCTGGTAGTGACCTCAGAGTTAGTCACCTGAGCCTCTCCCGCAGCGGCTTGGCCTAGATGTAGTCCAGGGGCTAGGTCACCGACATCCTTGGGGATCTGGTAGTGACCTCAGAGTTAGTCACCTGAGCCTCTCCCGCAGCGGCTTGGCCTAGATGTAGTCCAGGGGCTAGGTCACCGACATCCTTGGGGATCTGGTAGTGACCTCAGAGTTAGTCACCTGAGCCTCTCCCGCAGCGGCTTGGCCTGGATGTAGTCCAGGGGCTAGGTCACCGACATCCTTGGGGATCTGGTAGTGACCTCAGAGTTAGTCACCTGAGCCTCTCCCGCAGCGGCTTGGCCTGGATGTAGTCCAGGGGCTAGGTCACCGACATCCTTGGGGATCTGGTAGTGACCTCAGAGTTAGTCACCTGAGCCTCTCCCGCAGCGGCTTGGCCTAGATGTAGTCCAGGGGCTAGGTCACCGACATCCTTGGGGATCTGGTAGTGACCTCAGAGTTAGTCACCTGAGCCTCTCCCGCAGCGGCTTGGCCTGGATGTAGTCCAGGGGCTAGGTCACCGACATCCTTGGGGATCTGGTAGTGACCTCAGAGTTAGTCACCTGAGCCTCTCCCGCAGCGGCTTGGCCTAGATGTAGTCCAGGGGCTAGGTCACCGACATCCTTGGGGATCTGGTAGTGACCTCAGAGTTAGTCACCTGAGCCTCTCCCGCAGCGGCTTGGCCTAGATGTAGTCCAGGGGCTAGGTCACCGACATCCTTGGGGATCTGGTAGTGACCTCAGAGTTAGTCACCTGAGCCTCTCCCGCAGCGGCTTGGCCTGGATGTAGTCCAGGGGCTAGGTCACCGACATCCTTGGGGATCTGGTAGTGACCTCAGAGTTAGTCACCTGAGCCTCTCCCGCAGCGGCTTGGCCTGGATGTAGTCCAGCGGCAGGAAGGTCTCCGGCTCCAGCATCCTCTCCTTGAGGACCTGGATGCAGCGGCGGGCTGTCTTCTCTGTGTCGACCACGATGGCTTCCATGTATTTGCCCAGCACCTTGGTGATGGCGACGTTGTACCGTTTGTGGGTCGGCTGGCACATGTTGATCATGCGATCATACTAAATATGAAAAATAACATAGTATTACTTTATACAGCTCATCGAGGATGCATGATAATGTTATAAATATGAATAACAGGGGGACTTGTTTTTAGTGCTGTCAGAATATGTAATTGTACATCTTGAATTTTAAGGATACCAGCGAGGATATGCAAAGTGAATAGTGATACAAGTGTCTATATAGGATAACGGCAACTGCTTGACGTTAGGTGGGTCAATGCCACCACCTTTCCAGTAAATTTAAAAAAAATATCTTTCTACAAAAATATTCTAACTGTTCTGGAAATTTAAGTCAAAATCAGTATTTTTTCCCTTGGGATATATATCCTTTGGATTATGCAGGCATGGAAGTAGGTACTTCCTAAAATTTATTTTTTATACAACTTGATGACAGTCAAGCTGACGGCCCACCTGACGGTAAGCGGTTACCGCCGCCTATACACACCTACAATAATAAGGGAAAATCACTTGATATTGCAGGCCTAAGATGAAATGCCGTCCATGCCCAGTAATTACACTGGCTACGTTTCCCTTCAATCCGAAACACAGCGAACTGTTTCACGGCTGAAATAAGAAAGGCGGTGGTACCTACCCAGACGATCCTACAGACGGGCCTACCAACTAGTAATGTAACATTTATGGCGCCTATTAACGTCGAAAATTGTCCACACTCAGGTTCATTGTATCTAAATCAAATATGAATAGGACTTTGTCTCGGCTGGGTCGTGACGTGGTCGGTCGGGCAGTACTCACGACGCCGGGGATGTCCCGCTTGAAGCCCTCGACGATCTCCTGCTTCTTGCGGCGGCGCGCCTCCTCGTGCTTGTCCACGCGCGCGTCGCCCAGCTGCCCGGCCACGTCCTCCAGCTGCGCCTGTAACTCGGCCGCTCGCCCGCGGCACTCGCCCACGTCCGCCTGCACACACACTACTATCACTAATACCGTAGTTGACAACTTTTTTTTATGACATAACTAAGAAGTACACAATTTTATAAGATATATTGCTAAAGAAATAGTATTGCGGCGCATCGTCCAAAAACGCTCCATAGAAAATCTACGGAACAAGTGATGTCACATGTTCCTAACTTACTAAGAAATGTACATAAACAAAATTAACTATGAAATATGTATGTTTTTATTCATAGTTGTTTTAATTGATGTCAACAATCTATAATCATTAAAGTTTTTGATAAATTGTGGAAAAAAATTGGACATTTTAAAACAATTTCTAAACAGTACAACTTCAACAATATTCCATATCTTTTAGGTTTAATTTGTTTTTATGGGTAACAGTAGCGTATATTTTACGAATTTATGAATTTTATTGATGTGGTGGTTCAGCTCTATGGCCTGCCTACCTGAAGGTCAGCCCTCAGCCGTCGCTGCTCCTCGAGCGCTTGCTCGGAACTCTTGATGTGCTCGTTCAGCTTCTCCACGCGTTTCATGGCCTCGTTCCTCTCGTGGCCCTAGCACACAATTGTATATTATTACATGTTGGTGAAGTAAATTATGCATGATTTTAATACTAATAGTAAAGTAAAATGTGAAGTCATTTTACAATACTAATGTCACAAAACAAAGCAAGTTATATTGCTATTTTTATAAATTTTTTTATCTTTATAGTTACAGAATAAAATTGCAATAGAATGTTTTCAAAGTAGCCCCCTTATTCCTAACTGTCTAAAATATTCGAAATTTCGGCAACCTGCCACTTTTTGCCACGGCGCGTCAAAGCGAGACGGGATGTGACTTGTGAATAATGGAGCAGATCAATGAGAAACCGATGGGTAGGTTTCTGTGTAGCGATTAATATCATAGGGGAAAAGTGTGTACTATTAAGCAAATTGAATCCTAAGCCCTGACCCCTAATAGAACCTCATCAAAGGAAATGTCATATTTGCTGTTATTGGCCTTAATTCAGGAGAACACATGCTAAGTGTAAAATTAAGTTCAGTCCATCTCTTTCTCTTAATATTAATACAAAAAGGATGGCTGCCATATTATTGGACATTTAGAAACATGCGTTCAATTTTCGACCTTATTAAGCGTGTTAAAATGCAGTATTTAGGAGGCACCTCCTAAAATAACGAATTGTTGCTATCTTTTCCTGTTAAATATTGCTAGAAATAGATATACTGTACATAAATTTAAATTTAGAGTGTGTTTCCAGAATTAGGCCCATTGTCAAGTCAATAAAATCAATTTGATTAAGACAAGCTTTTGCAATTGGTCAGTATCCAATTAGGTGTAGATTACCTTCTGGCGGTGTTTGTTGTCGAGCTCCCCCTTGCGCCTCATCTCGTTGTCGAGGCGGTCCTGGTCGGCCTTCTGCTCGCGGTTGATGGAGTCCAGCTCCTGCAGGTAGCGCGCCGCCTGCCGAGACGCCTCCATCTTCAGCTCCTCATACTCGCGGATCTGACCAAAAAATATGTTATGTAGAACAACTGATATTCATCATCGTCATACACGCCCAATTACTGGACACCTTCCTACACGGGAGAAATACACAAGAAATGCATTACGTTACCAAAGAGACTGACAACTTGCCTGAAAAGCTATTTGCTTTATTACACTTTGAAATTAGCATATATAATGCATGTAACATAATGTATAAAATTAAAACTTTAGGCATATATATCTACCGTAGAGTGCCTCGTTTTAGAATTCGAGCGTATTAGCATTATACGTTAAAATATATTAATACGTGAAGCAAAAACTTTGTACCACTTTTTACGAAAATTGCGCGGCCGGAGTATGACATTTCGATCACTTATAGTTTATATAGTAGCGATACTCGAACTATAACGTAGAAAGTCGAAAATTGGCAATAGCTATCGTCTCAATTGTCGTTATAATACGACAAAATAAAAAAATATTAACTTGGTGAAAACAATAAAATATTACTCTCATTATAATTCTTCCTTCCACCAAATTATTGGTAGCTCGCGAAGTGAAGACAAATTACCTATTTATTAGCCCAGCAACCCCCCAAACAATAAGTTCCAAATACATAAAATCAGAAAATATACTGGTTAGAAGATAAATCTTGAATAGCTGTGATCCGTGATGGTTGTTATACCTGTGCCTCCTCCAAGTGTACGTCGGCGCGGCCGGTGTGGCCGCCGCCGCTCGTCTCCCAGGCCGCCTTCTGCTCCTCCACCTGGAACGAACGGTGCGATGGATTGGACAAGTGCGAAATAAGGCACCGAATTACGTCACCATATTATATTTATTTAAAAAAAAAAAGGCACTCTGCAAAGAAACACAACTACAAAACTGAACACTTAAAGCCTACTGAAACATAAAATAGACTTAAATAAAGGCCTTGAATCTTACAATATATAAATAACTCCCCTCTTGTTCGCTAGGGGACTTTTAGGAATGTATGGCGTCCGGACGCTCTGATTAAGTCAAAAATAGACAAGATACGTCTTCTATGACGGTCACCAAAAGAATGAATACCTGCTCCCTTAGACGAGATGCCTTTTGCCAGTCGCTATCGCTATAGCTACATGGAAAAACTCAATCAAGGCTCGAGTGCAAATGTCGAATTCTATATTTACGAGTATTAAGTGCTACCAAAAAATGTAAGTCCTTAAATTGGCTGTCTGAATTTTCAACATAATATTTTAAAATATTGCCAGTAAGTTTGAATGACAGAAAAGAGTTGATATAATATCTCATTGTTATGGCAGCAAGTTACGCACCTGTCTCAGTTCCTCCTCCAGCTTGTGTATGTCGGCCTGGTGAGCCTCGTGGGCCTTCCGAGCCTGCTCCAGAGTCTTCAGAGCGCTCTCCAGCTTCTTCTGGGTGTGCGTCACGCGCTCCTTCGCCTTTATGAAAGTTGGACGCTTCTTGGATACTTCCGCTTCCTGTTAAAACATTAGTGAAACAGTTTTGATATGTTCTGTCAATAAAGAAATAAGCGGATAGCGACCAGATAACAAGCTGAAACAACATACTTAGGATAACCATGAATACTTCATAAAAATTATTTGTTTAAATACCTAACTAATGTGGTACACAGATGATTTGTTAAAAACTTAATTATGTAGTTTCACAACATAAATCTTTGAATAAATCCGCATTTCTAAGCCTTTAAGTTAGGAAACCAACCCGCATTGGGCCAGCATGGTGGTGTTATGGCCCAAACTCCTCATGTGTTTCTTCCATGTAGGAAGGCCTGTGCCCAGCAGTGGGACGTATAATAGGCTGGTGATGAAGTTAGGAAACATCACAGAGCCCTCTCGATGATATTAACATGGCACTTTGACATTTGTGGGTGGGATCTTAATAATTTTTCAACTGACGTGTTTCGCTTTCACTCTAACTAGACATATATTTGTAGTGAACAAATAAATAAAAAAACCACATAAATATGACGCATCTATTTTTTTCTAACAAATGTTCAGTGGAATGGGGTGGATATTTTAGATTATTTTCTATTCTTCTCTAGTTGCCATCCCATTCTCGATTATGTATGCTACAATGTTGCCTTACTTAGGAAAAATTGCTTCATAACTGTTGTGTATGTACAGCTTAGAATCATCTGAGCACTCAGTGTAATCAAAAATATCTGCACTGTTTCATAAAAGCAATTGGGATGTTGCCTAAGGTTAAAAATGGCGACATTTCTCCCAAAATCGGAAAATATACGCTACTGTTACCCATAAAGTTGACTGTCCTAACTTACTCGGTCAGATCAAATTCAGAGTGCCATGCAAATACCCAGGATACCGGATTCAACCACTTTGCCCGTCTCTCAGAAAGACTCAATTCGGTACGAACTCACCCATATACAGAATTTGTAAGTTATATAATATTAATAGTAATAATATAGATGTACAGTCAAGAGCACATCAAGCTTTACATTTTAGTTGCAAATTGGCTCTTATTACCAACGCATAAGGTGCGACAGTGTAAAGGTTGGCGTGCAGCCGACTGTACATGCAGATAGGCTATCTCAGTTTTTTAAAAAAAATTAAATCAAATAGTATTTTTCTTTTGTTTAATAGCTATTTAATAAGCCTATCTAAAATTATCAATACCTAACTAACTGTTAAAATTAGAGTGAAAAACGGCTTTCGCCATAATTTAAAAATGAGGTGTTTACCTATAAGTGGCTGTGCATTAAGTTTAAGACAAATATTTAATCTAACTAGTTATTAAGTATTAATGTAATTTCTGTTGGCAAACCAAATAAAAAAAATAAAATTTTTTCAGGAATGTGCTGAAACGCTTTCTTATCCTTTGTGTTTGCTCTTCAACCGCTCTGTTTCAGAAGGAGTCTTTCCGTCTAAATGGAAAGAAGCTCACATCGTCCCAATTCACAAAAAGGGGTCTAAATGCATTATAGAAAACTACCGTCCTATATCAATTTTGAATGTTGTCAGTAAATGCTTGGAGAGAGCCGTCTATAGTAAAATATACCCCTTATTAAAAAAGGGAATACCTGACGAGCAGCACGGTTTTGTTAAGGGGAGATCGACAGTTACTAATCTGGGTGTGTTCATTGGAGATGTGCACGGGGATATGGGATATCAATCACAGGTCGACGTGGTCTACACGGATTTTGAAAAAGCCTTCGACCGTGTCGATCACGTCATACTATTACGAAAACTTTATCATCTCGGCATACATGGCGACTTGTTAAGATGGGTAAAATCTTATATATCCAACCGCAAACAGGCAGTAGTTGTAGGTGGTAATCGTTCCAATTACATTGCTATCCCATCTGGTGTGCCGCAGGGATCGTTACTTGGTCCACTGTTTTACATAGCTTTTATAAGTGACATAGGTTCTTGCCTGAAGCATGCAAAGCTTTTACTTTATGCTGATGATACTAAAATTTACATGAAAATTAATTCCAAACATGACTGTTTGAGACTACAGGAAGATTTGGATCGACTTTCAGGGTACTACGTTGAAAATAGAATTACAGTAAAAATCCCATAGAATACAATTTTACACTAAACAATATTATTATCAATAAGGCCGATACCGTAAGAGATCTAGGGGTGTATTTAGATTCAAAGTTAACATTCAATGTTCACTTTGAGCACATTATTAACAAGGCTTATAAAAATTTGGGTTTTATTTTCAGAACTACCAAGGACTTTGATAACATTTTTTGTATAAAAGTTCTATATTATGCTTATGTACGTAGTACTCTTGAATACTGTTGTAATGTCTGGAATCCACAGTACGTAACGCATGACCACGCTATAGAGCGTATACAGATGAAATTTTTGAGATATTTGAATTTTCGATCTAATTACCAATGTGACAACTATTCTGAGTCATGTCGAAAACATGGTTTAATGTCACTTACTATGAGGCGCCATTTACAGGACATGTCTTTATTACATGACATATGCTCTGGAAGAATTGACTGTGTTCAGCTATCTAATAGAATACTTAACTTAAATGCTCCCAGTAAAAGAACTCGGCACACTCAACTGTTTCATACACCATTGGTTCGTACTAATTATGAGGCGAATGATTTGTCTACTAGGTTACCAAAAACGTATAATAAATTGTTTTCAGATGTTGATATATTCAATGCATCCAAACCTGTTTTCAGGACTGCAGTTAGGAGACTTATTTTAGAATATCAGGGAATTCACAATAATAATGATTCACTTTCAATGATGAAATAATTAAATTTTTAAATTTTTGAATAATTAAAGTATTGAATAATTGCATAATTGATTATTTTAATTATTAAATTATTAAATTACGAAATAGTTGAACAATTAACAATATAAATAATTGGGTAATCAAAGATTATAGGTCAGTATTAAACATTAAGTCAAATAATTAATATATAATTGCTAACTAATAAAGAGTACATGTAAACCATCCTTAAGCAGCACTTTTGTTCCACGCATTTTGACACGCGCGTACACACACACACACAACACTCAACACTCACTCACAATTACACTGTATTCATGGTCTCATAATCATAAGCTAACTAAGTTTCTTCTCTTGTAAGTGTATACCTGCCAACTGTTGTTTTTCTTTATAATTATTATGTATTTATATTTTAATTGTAATATGTGATATTATTCAACTATCTACCATAAAAACTACCATTGCTATAAACATAATGTGTTTCTATAATTGGCTCATGTCTAGGTAATACTAATTTGTATTATATGTATAAAAATGCTGTTGAAACATTGTTTAATAAATAAATAAATAAAATAAATAAAATAAAAAAATAAAATAAAAAAATAAAAACAATTCAAACTTAAAAGATATGGAATATTGTTGAAGTTGTACTGTTTTCAAAATTATAAAAATTGTATTTTTATTTTTCATAATTTATCAAAAATGTTTATAATATCAGATCGCTGACATCAATTAAAACAACTTTTATTATTTCAACTATTAATAAAAACATACTTAATACATAGTTATTATCAATTTTGTAAGTATGCCCATACATTTCTTAGTAATATGGGAACATGTGACGTCACCTGTTCCGTAAATTTTCTATGTAGCGTTTTTGGACGATGCGCCGCAACACATCAAATATACCACTATATCTGTGAAAATATTGATCTTGGACATACTATTTCTTTTGTAATATTTCTTTATGAGTTATAAACGTCTTATTTAGGAAATAAATAAAAAATTGTCAACTACCCTATTGTAACACTAGTTTCTAATCGTGGTCGTTGCATCACGTAAATCTTTAACAAGTGATAGGAGATTCTAATAACGTAGTAATATGGTTGCATATCCTTATATAATTATAAAACATATTAAATAATGCTAGCTAAGCTGGCGTCGCTCACCACTTCTCTGATGTCCTGCTCTATCTTAGCGAGCTCCCGCTGCACGGCGCCCGTCTCCTTCTTTTTCTCTTTTAGTGCGTCCTCCACTTTCTGCTTCTTCTTTTCCACCTTAGCCAGCTCAGACTGCTTGTGCTGGAGATCCTCTTCACACGACTGGATGTCTTTTTCATTGTGGTATAAGTGGAACAACTGGAGTTCCACCTTTTGCTCTTGCTGTAAAAAACCGTCTTGCGCTCTGTTCATTGTTCTACTATAGGTTGAAGATTCGGTTATTTCAACATAGTATCATAAATAACCAATATTTATCAGTCACACTTAAAATCAATGCTTGACTACAAATTTAAACAAAATGTAGATGTAAGTAGTGTTACAGCCATCTAGAGGCCATGGGAACCGCCTAACCTCAGGTGGGCTGTATGTTTGCATGCCACCCTTGTATTAAAACTTATTCCCTATGGATCAACTGACCAATTCCTCTTTTAGACGTGTGTACTTCTCAGCTTCCTCCTTCTCAAACTTGGCCTCCTTGCGCTCCGCGGCGACACCCTTCTTCTTCTGATACGAGAACTGCGCCTCTTCGTCCGCGCGGTTCACTTCCGCACGCGCTGCTTCGTACTGCTCTTTAAGCACGCCAGACCTGGTGATAGGAGCAAAATTAAAAAGAAAATTGTATGGCAAAATTCAATCTTTAAATGATCCATTTCACCACGTTCAATTTTCATATGATTGTACTTTTAGTAGAGCTAGCGCCAAACATCTAGTTCGCCCTAAAGTTGTATCGCGCAGTATTACGCAGATGCCCGCAGCTACCGTCCATACCGAGTTGTTCCGCCGTTCTATATAATAATAGTGCGCAGTGAATCGACTCATGTTCAGAGGCAACTAGAAGGTTGGCGCAAGCTGTACTTACCAAATTATATATTATAATTATTAACGCTAGCAAAATTGTTATAAAAACTATGAGACGCGCTGCTATTGCTTGTCTGTAACGATAAGAACGCAAACAATCGACTAAAATGCCCTGAGTGCGCGTAAACTACGCGCAGAGTCGAGTACTCCGCGCACATCAGACGTCTAAAACCATTGAGTGAATAGGCCCTAAAATCATAGACTTATAGTACATCATCATCACCAGCCTATATACGTCCCACTGCTGGGCACAGGCCTTCCTGCATGGGAGAAACACATGAGGAGTGAGGACTTATAGTACATGGCACGAAAAATTGTCTTAGAAAATTGTCTTATTCATAAATTATAATTATTATAATAATATTCATACACTCACACCTATTATCTAGCCCAAAGTAAGCATCATTAAGAGCTTGTATTATGGATACTAGATAACGGATAAATAATAATAATAATATGTAAATAAATATTAGAAATATACTAAATAAACATATAAACATCCATGACTCGTGAACAAAGGCTTGTCATACAAAAATTTGCTCCTACCGGGATTTGAACCCGGGACCTCCCGACCAAGTAGCCTGTATAGTAAGGGGCACAGACAACTCGGCCAGCCAGTCGTCTAATGTCTAATTCATGTGTTCCCTCCTTCCTATTACATGGGTTTCTTCAAAAGAGGCGTGAAACCTTGAGCCTCTGCAATTGCGTCGAGACATTGCGTCGCTTAGCGCCTTCTATCGGCTATATCACGGAGAGTGTTCTGAAGAGCTATTTGACCTTATCCCACCTTCCCCCTTCCTACTCAGGAGCACGCGTGCCGGTCTTCGGAGTCATCAATTCACTGTCTCCACTTCAACATCACGTACAAAGAAATTTAGTAGCTCTTTTCTTTGTCGAACTTCCAGAACTTGGAATTCTTTACCAGCACATGTGTTCCCTCCTTCCTATAACATGGGTTCCTTCAAAAGAGGCGTGAAAAAGCACCTTTCGGGCCGGCAAGGTGGAGGCGGCTAGAGCAGTGTCTGAACTGCTCTAGCTGTCTTCGCATATGGACTCTTCTTAGAAGACACCTTGAATGCCAGGTGCCAATAATTTATCCAATAAGAGTGGAAGAGAACCAGTGTCAAAAGCCTTTGAGAGTTCCAGGAATATACCAATAGTTTTATATATTTGGTTGAAGTTCATAACAACTGATTGGTTGATTCCAGGACAGCATCGTCAGTAGACCTACCATTATTGAAACCATACTGATTATCCGCTATGATAGTACTAGAGTTCAAATAGTCAATAAGTCTTTTATTAAGTATTTTCTCAAGAATATTGTACTTAGGACAGAAATCGGTCTATAATTATTATCACTCCCTCAGTCTCCACTCTTATGAATAGGATGCAAAATGGCTTTTTAACATAAAATATGAGGAAATAATATCAGAACTAATACACATTCCAGCCCCAGTTGGTTTGTAATTGAGGTATGCTCCTAGGAGTAGGTGACTTGATTAATTAATAACAATAGTATGGCTGTTCTAGATAAGTATGTGCATATACTCACCCACTGATCTCCTCAAAGAGAGCAGTCCTTTCCTTGGGATTTTTCATGGCAATACTCTCAACAGCACCTTGGAATACTAGGAAGTTCTTTGCCTTTACATTGATACCCAATTTCTCCAATTCAGCAAGGTAATTACTAACTGACACAGACTGGAACAATATTTAATATGACTTCATACATGACCCAATTACTTATGAAATGTGAACCAAAGCTAACCGTGGACTTGGGGCCGACCACCTAACTTTATTGGTATGAACATTGGTGTGGGTTATGACGCCACATTGTCACATTGAATTCAGTTATGACATTGAACACATGTGAAAGCCATACTTGCTTTAAATTACGACATTCACCAAAGTGTGAATGTTATTCTTGCTTTTACTCGTATTATGACATTCACTGATGAATGAATGTCATAATCAATTTCAATATGACAATGTGACGTCATAAACAATACAGACAAAACTTCTGTTGATACTAATAAAGATCACCCTCCAAGTTTAAAACTGACGCTGTCACTGTCTTTCTTTTGACATATAAAAGTGACAGTGTGTCTCCATTTTATATTAAGCCGGAAAGTGTCTAATGTTGGTAATAACTATTTATAGTTTAACTTTTCTTTTTACCTTCAAAGTTAAGGTAGGGCATAGTATTTTTAAGCGCCTTACTGAGGTAGCAATTCCACCTTGCAGACAGGCACAGCTGTCTGCAAGCTACTTACTCTAGTAGCCTTTCTTACTTTACAACATGTGAGTACAACACAAGGTGCTATGAGCATTTATAGGATTTAGTAGTAACCGCTTACCATCAGGCGAGCACAAAACTTGTTTGCCAACCCTATTGCATAAAAAAAAATATTTATTACCTGAACATAAGTAAGTAAGAGAGTTTGTGTTATGCATGCAGATAACATACATTATATTTTATGCACAAAAGAGTAATATCCATACTTTAGAAAACATTATAGTGTTAGGGAGGGTAGTGGAATAAAAACCTCTCTGCTAATTAACAAAAATACTGACAACCCTAAAAAAAGTTTAATAACTACAAATATTGGTGTTCACTACACAAACATCTGCTTTAAGGCGATCTATCGAAAGGTTGTTTCCGCCAAGACCGATAGGGAAAGAGATATGGCTGACTCAGCGGGAGGAAAAAAGACAAAACAGTGATCGCGCGTGAAAAGTAAACGAAATACACAAATTATTTTATTAAAAAATAACCTTATGGAATACACAAAAACGCTTCTACACGATTCTGAATATTAATGATATCTACTATTTAAAGTAATTTCCTATTGAATACAAATTATCGTTCACCAATAATCTTAAGTTTTCTTGTTTATAAGAGGTCTTTTCGGAAATAAAATGTATCGAGCCAAATTCCTTTAATCGTGTTTTCGTTCTACACATATCTAGATAAGGATATGAAGTAACATATATTTGATTTTTACATTCGTAAGGTTTTTCAGCAACATATAACATTACTTATAAAAGTGCAATTTTTTTCAATATATCGCCTTAACCTAAACCTCTGGCTAGATCGGCAGGAGTATCACTTGACTTACCATTAATAAGGATCAGAAGGGATAGAAGCAATAATAATAAAATAGAAATAAGCCAAACCTGTCCATCAATTCTGTGTTCAGAGGACTGTCCCACCACAGATCTTTGGAAATGCTTCTCAGTCATGTCCTCAAGCACAAATGTAGCAGTCACAGAGGCGCTGTAAATAAATAATACTTTTGAAATCTGCACATGCTATTCAGTCACTTAGTATAATGACTACAGCAGGCAGGTTTTGTGCTTAAAACTATAGTTGAGCCAAAATTAATAGTGAATAAATGTAAACAAACCACCATCATTCTTCTTCTTCGATAAGCAAGAAAGGTAGCGAGTGAAGGGACAAACCTATACAAAATAATAGTTGGTTTGATTGCATTTACTCTTAATCAAATTTGGCTGTATTCTTGTTATTAGTTTTTATATAAAGTATACATTTAATATGTATTGTTGTGTGTACTAAAGGATATAGTATATTTTTTATTAGTAAATAAAAGGTCACAATCATAGCCTGGCACACATTGAATTCCAAACATAATTGATTTTTCAATTATCATTGACTCCAGGGCAACAAACCCACAACAAATAAATAAAACCGATTAATAATAATATTAATAATAATCATTTATTTGCATGAATACAATTGAGTTACATAGGGATCTTAATAATTATACTAGACATAGTATTCAGCCTGATAACAGGCGTGCAAATTTTGTCATTTTAACTTAACACTAATTTATTTATTAATTTGCTAATTTATTAAATAGTCAACATAATTATATAAATATCAAATCCAAAATCTAAATGTCAATAAGTTTTTTACATTAATAATTGTCACCAAATTAAAGTTCTTAACAGTTAAATTTTCTATAATCATCACTTATTTAGATATTCCTTGACACTATAAAAACATTTCTCCTTTAACCAGTCACCGAGTACTTTTTTAAATTTATTGCCTTCCAAGGCTTTTATGTTTTCAGGCAATTTATTGTATAATATAATACACATGTTAAAGACATTGTGTTTATATATGTAAGTATGGCAAGGCAGTTGATGCAGTAGATATTGGTACTGTGCTCTGATTGGTCTAGAGTTAACGTCTACAAGTTTCTTAAAGTAGTCAGGATGAAACTTTACGAAATTACATACGTCTCTAATTTACATACTAGGCAAGGAGAGTATCCCTAACTGTCGAAAAAGAGGCTGACAACTATCCTTAAACCAAGCATTGCATATCGCTCTTATGCATTTTTTTTGGATTTTAAATGCCCTGTCAATTTCTACCGACAAAAGGTGAAGACAAAATAGATGACAACAAAGAAGGATAAATCCAAATTGGAAGCATTATAAGTTATTTACCTGCGTGAGACGGGCTTATTGATAGATGCACCATGGATAAGATCACTAAGCCTCTTCACACGGAGCAGTGACGTTTTTTCTCCCATCACAAAACTTACTGCGTCCATAAAGTTTGATTTCCCTGTAATCATATGTTAAGAGTGCTAAGAGATCTATTTATTACACTGAAAATTTAATCATCTAAATATTTTTTGCATTTTTGAAACAACATGAAAAAAATCGTACAGACTTCGGACTTCAAGTATTGAGTACATAACAAAAAATAAAATTATCATAATTTTTTAATAGTGAGATGCACCAATTTACCTGAACCATTGGGACCAACAACGGCAGTGAAAGACTTCAATGCACCTATCCGGTGATGGCCCCGGTAGGATTTGAAGTTCTCCATATCAATGTATTTCAAAAAAGCCGGCATTTTCATGGTATGTACTTAAAAACATACACTGAAATAAATACGACCAGTAATTTTATTGAACTATTCCACAAAAATAGTAGCGCCAAACATTGCAATCAGACATGACAACATAACGGACCACAGATTACTGACTCAACTCAACTGACTGACACACAGATCACTTATATTATATAGTGACTGACAGCAATGAGGAGAGGAAGGATTATACTGAAAGAGCGCGTTCCGAGCCTACACTCCAACAAACACTCCGAGTTGTTTTTTGTCTTGCTCTACGGTATGGAACGACTCAAGTTGTTTTTTTAACCTCAAATTTTGACAAGGACTTCCATCGTTATCTAAAGGCTTCCATTCCGCATCAAATCTTCTGTATTAAGTCTGTATTTAAACTTTTATTCACTTTTATTAAAAGTAAACTTAAAATAAGAAGTGCCGATTTTGAGATTTTACATACCCCATCTTTTACAAAGTTTATTATACAAGCAGATTTGGCTCCTAATTTTTTTAATAATTGTTGTAATGTTCATATTTGGCTCTTTGGCTAATAAGTTTGCCGACCACTGCCTTTACCCTGACAGAACTACTACTACTTTTTTTTGCTATTTCTCGCTACAATGAGAAGGCAACGGAAACTAATGTCCATACATTCATGTCTTCAGTATTTCATATTTCTTCATTTCTTACATTGAAATGCTGGTGTTACACATTTCAATGCATCTTGGAAGTATTTGACGCGAAATATATGATAACAGACTCCATATGTGCTACTTGATGAGGTGGATAACCACAAAAAAGTTCTCATCGTATTTCACACCATAATCGAGTTTATTCCAATAACCTCGTAGTAGTGCGTCTACACAAACACTTAGTATATAAAAAACACCACTTTTATAACACAAAGTTCGCTCCGACACAATTTTTAATTATCAAAATAAAAATCTTGACCGACGCCATTAAAACCCGCCAAACAGTCTCAAATACAATAGTATTAATAAGAAAATTTCGACGACCGCCTGGCCGAGTGGTCTGTACCCCAGGCTACTCGGTCAAGAGGTCCCGAGTTCGAATCCCGGTAGGAACAAATGTTAGTATATACAATATGTTTATATAATATATTTCTAATATTTATATTCATATTATTATCATTATTTCTCCGTTATCTAGTATCCATAATACAAGCCCTTAATGATGCTTACTTAGGGCTAGATAATAGGTATGAGTGTAAAAAAAAAAATTGACATTTGACAGATTAGCTCCTTAAAACTTCGATCCGAAAAATTGTGAGTACGCTATATGCTAGTTCGCCGTATGCGAGCACTTTTATCGCGCATTTTATTTCGTACCGGGTGATTATTATAATAGCTAGCGCTGTGAGCGCTGTAATCTGTTTCGGACCGCAGCCATACATAAATCGCAGATCATCTGTAGGTTGCTTTCCGAAAACCGCTAAAAGTAATTATCAGCGCTTAGCGTGGTCAAATGCGTCCACAAATACTGTAAGCGCGCTAGCATTTGCCAAAAATTAGAGGAGAATCACTAATGTTAGCGTAGCGAACTGTCAAACTGTGGTTTGTTTATTTATTTTAAGTTATTTAAGGAAATCTAAATTGTTGGTGTCCAGAAAAGAGAAGTTGTATTGTAATTGTAAACTGACAAACACAAAAGTAAGTAGGGTGGGACTTTACACCCCGTGAGCAGTGTGCGATCAAAACGGAATGTAGCCGTCAGTTCAATCAAAACGGAATGCAGCATAGAATAATATTACTCCAAGGAATGCAGTCTCTGTGTTTGTGTCAATAATCTGTCAGTCTGTCACTGATTTTTGATATATGTAAAGTAATGGAATTATAGAAAATCCTACAGCTCGTTTGTAATATCGCTCCTATGATTAAGACTATGACTGCAGATCAAAGTCCTGGCAGTCCACTAGACATTGGTGATATTGAACAAGCTGTATTAATGGATCCCATTGACTCTGAACGTTGCAGGTATCCCTACTGCATTGTCTGGACTCCTATACCTGTTTTAACGTAAGTTTTATTTGGGATTTAAAGTAAATTACAGTCAGTTTATTTCAAAATACATAAATTATGTATTATTACGACCTTCAGCTGGATTTTCCCCTTCCTTGGGCATATGGGTATCTGTACATCTAATGGTGTAATCAGAGACTTTGCTGGACCTTACTTTGTGTCAGAAGATTTAATGGCTTTCGGGAACCCAACTAAGTACTGGCAGTTGTCTCCGCAAAAAGCTTCAAATGGACAAGCAGGATGGGATGCTGGTGTTGCTGAAGCTTCGGAGATTTATAAAAAAAGAATGGTAAATCATGCACTTTTTGTCATTTTTACGCAATTAATAATTACATTCTGAATAGCTAAACCAGAATACAAGCTATAAATAAAGAATACCTATTTAATTGATTTAATAATTATATTTTAGCATATCATATTTTATGACAACTGTCATTCGCATGTTGCCACAGCTCTGAATATCATGAACTATGATGGTTGCAAAAACTGGAATATGGTGAAATTGGCATTATATATGATACCGTATTCAAAATATGTCAGGTTAGTACTAAATATATCAAACTAAAACTGATTTAACACTCAAATATTTCATTTTCTTATTGTATTTAGTTTTAGTAATTAAATTTTGTAATCCCATTCTATTTTTTTCAGTTTTGGTTCATTTTTGAAGACATGGTTACCATTTATCATCATAGTGACATTCATTTGTGGACTGGCAGCAATCATATAAAGATAAAGTCTAATAATCCAACTCTGTTGTTGGTGAAAGGTGCTTGTGAAAAGGATTTGAAGTGAATTTTATCTTGCTTCCATCACAACTTTAACCAAATGTCTAGGAAAACCTGTGAAATTTCATGTCAAAGTTTTATAAGAAATAATTCTTTTTGTTGGATTGGTAATTTAGTAACATAGAAACTGGATACAAAGTAAAATATTTTACACATAATAACAACACAGTTAAACCTGCAATATGTATGAACACATCAAGCATCATATTCCAGACAATTGAATTTTCAATTATCATACCCCTCTGTAGGGATAATGGCGCTTAACAGATTAAGTTACAAAAAATTTTGAAATTATCAGTTATTTTTATGGCAGTATGGTGGACAAGGAAACTAAGGTTAATATGTCAAGAGGTGATGCAATTTGTTTAAAATTATTTATTTATTATGAGTCATTATAATAATTATGGAATCCTTATAATTGTTAATGTTTCATGGAGTCAAGTTATTGAAAATATTACAAAAACCAACAGTCTCCATAAAAACAAGGTTCCTTAATATTAAGTCATTTTTTTTCTACATAAGTGAAACAGCAGATTACAGGAAAATAAAATATTTATTATGATTTATCACTTTTTATTATTATACATACATCTATTTTAGTTTTTGTAATCTCCTAACATATTGCTTCACTATGATTATAGGTGAGTTTAAAGATTTGAGCCCAATTAATAAATAAAACATATCATTGCAACATAGATTGAAGTGTGTTGTCTATTTAAACACAACATAGGTACAGTACTTAGACCTATACAGTGTATTACAAAAGGCATAAATAAAATTTAAGGGTATAATTAAAAATCATTTACATCTTGAGATTATATACTTCATTCTCTTTACAATAGTGGTGTCAAAAATTATACAAATTATTACATGTTAAAAGAACAAGAACTTCTTATGGGTATGGGTAAATAAATAAACAATTTCACCATAGATCACTTGTGAGATACATAGATAGTATTTTCTCATAACATTGTGCTTTTTAAAATAATTTTGATAAGAAAATATAATTCATCTTTGTTATTTAGTTTGCACACATAGTACAAAAACTTTACTATGACAATAAGTCATTTTGGGTTCTACTATGACATTTCGTTACTCATGTATGCTATTACATATGATGAAATGAGTAACCAAATATCAAAGTTAAACTCAATAAAAAACATTGCCTCAAGAGAAATATCTTACTAACTACAGTAAATCCAAACACATACATTAATTTAATATATCTATTTAGGTAGTTAACATCTATAACACTAGATTCTGTTCTGTTCTCTATTTTTTTTAATCTGATAAATTTCACTTTTGGGCATTACTGGGATTATGGACCAGTATCTGGTCTCTTAGCTGCTTATATTGAGGTTCTGGTTAATTTATACTAAATACATAAACTTCTGGGCTTCTGGAGTAAACCACAGTGGCGAAGGGGGAAGAAATAATAATTACCTAACAACTTCCAATGTTGTTTGTCACACTGTGTGAATATAAAATATGTAATTATATAAAAACAACATTATATTTGTCATAACAAAAAATATTAATTTTTAAGCAACTATTGCAATTATCATAGCAATATCACACAGTAGTCATTGTTGCAGTTACATGCGCGCAATGAGCAAGCCTTAATTATTTGACTTATTATGCCTATGGGGAGCTCGGTGGCGTATTGGTTTGAGCGCTCTGGTTTCGATACGAAAAACAAAGCAACTTTTGCCATGGTCGGTCCCGGGATGGGTCAATCAAATTTATAATCTCGAGCTCCTCCATGCTTCGGAAAGCACGTTAAGCCGTTGGTCCCAGTTCTTACTACAACTGCTTTAACCCACCAACCTGCATTGGGCCAGCGTGGTGGTGTTATGGCCCAATCTCCTCATGTGTTTCTCCCATGTAGGAAGGCCTGTGCCCAGCAGTGGGACGTATATAGGCTGGTGATAATAATAATAATTATGCCTATATTACTGGTGGGGCTCTTTTTTTTAAGCATATGTTTTTTCAAGTGCTGTCTTTTTCTCACTCGCCATACTAAAGGGCATTATAAATGGCTTGCAATTGAGTTACAATAAGATTATGTATGTGTATATGTTGAGGGAGCCAGAGAAATGGACATGAATAGTCACTGAATGGACATCACGGTATTGTACAAAAAGATGCAGACAACCCAAAAGATGGGCAGATGACTTAAAAAATCTAGCAGGCTCTCTCTGGTGGAGAACTGCTAGGGACAGGATAAGTTGGAAGGTGTTGGAGGAGGCCTATGTGTCGAAAGACACACTGATTGCTACACTGGACTGATGTGTTTTATTTTATTTAAAAATTACTGTAAAAACTGTAAATAATCAGTAAATAAAGGCTTATTATTATTATTATAACATTATGTAAGTTTAACTAAGACATACAGTGAGATAAATACTATGAAGTAGAAAGTACTCATCAATATACTGGTGTGCTTTCGACCACAACAGATTTTTAATTTTTAACCGACTTCAAAAACGAGGAGGTTCTCAATTCGGCCGGTATGTTTTTTTTTTTTTTTTCTATGTATGTACACCGATTACGCCGAGATTACTGATCCGATTTACGTGATTCTTTTTTTGTTCGATGCGGAATAGCTGCCATTTGGTCCCATAAAAAATTTTTCAAAAACAGTTGGGTACTTTGGTTTTAAATTTAAAAAAACTGAAATTATGAAATCGTCTACATAAGCGAAATTGCGAATTTTTGCTTTTCCAATGACTTTTTAGTGAAACGATACGATAGTAGGAAACAATATAAGTTGATGGTCACCCATCTAGCTTCGACCGTAGAAAGTTATCACTAAAAATTGTGAAGAAAAAATTTTTATTTTTGTTTTGTCAGCTTGTAATTTCTTTCGCCAGTAAATACAAATATTTTTATTTGCTATTAAATAATAGGGTACAGTGGTTAACTTATTTATCCATATATAGCATGCAAATATTTAGAATATGTTATTTATTAGAATTTATAATACCAAGAAAATAAGTGACAGAAAGAAATCTTCTATTTAATTTTCTTTGTCTTATGCAAAGTAATGTAAACAAAGAGTATTGTGTTTCGTTTGTTTTTGAACAGGTAATATAATTGATTTGGTATATATTGAGTGGTTTAGGAAGGTTTTGATTCTGTTTCAGGTAAAGCTATTGTTTGTGTTGATTTTTAGTAAAATGGGGTAGAATTTGGGTAGTGGGAAGCTGATCGATGCAGGCAGCGCAGGACTGATCGGTTTGGAGATACCTGAGGGAGGCTTAAGCACAGCAGTGAGTGATTCTCGTCTGAAATGATGATGATGAGGTAGAATTTAGGTTGCATCTGGTTTAATTTTGTTTTTCTCTGTTAGTAAGGGCAGGTTTTTTTTTATTATATCCATACTTTTAGTAGTAGGTATAACTAGTAAAGCTAGTATCGGTTTTCATATTTTATTATTGCTAATATGTACGAATTTTGTTGGTTTGTTTCCAACAAAACGAGAACATGATTTTGTCTCTTGATTTTAAAACTATGGTAGGTAATAAATACTATTGTGACTGTGTGTGATTTTGTTCCAGCTTCCTTTTTGTTATAATTCAACCGTCGCCACTGGTACTCCATTATAGTTTGATCAACTACCAGAAATGTTTTGTTGTGTCATTAACACCCATTTATTTGTACAACCTAATTTGAGTATAGTCCAAAACATCGTAAGTCAAGTCATAATTGTAGAAACTTTTTTCAATTAAATATTTCTACATTGGTTACCTTGTTTGAATTTGCCACCCCATACTTCCAATGAATTTGGTACTTTCAAGACCTCTATCAAGGATGGTGAACACCAATGAAAACTTGATTATAATGAAACCCATTAGACACATTCTTCACTGCTGAAACTCTTAAGCCACAACTCCCCTCCAACATCATGGTGATCTGGATAATACCAATATATCAGACAAAATAGGTGTTCTATTGTGTGTGCGTAAACCTGACAGACTGGTAAGGGACAGTAACACACTAGTAATTTTATTGTTTGTGTAAAGGTCCACCAGCCTTGACAGTGTCACATTATATTCCCAATAAAAATGCTTAATTGCCAGATGAATATGAGATTTTACAAATTCCAAGCTTGATCAACATTCTTTCAAAACACTTTTTTCTACTGAAAAATCATACTCTAATCCACTGAAGTTTAACTTACTAGTTAGGAATGCCAAGAGATCTCCAACCTCTGTTGTAATAGAATCTTTATTAGATGCCATTTGAAGTTCACGGCACATTGAAAACGGCACTCCTTGAAGATAATGAAAAGTTTGATCTATTATTGCTCTTGGTTGTGGTGGCAATGGGGGCGCTGGTCTTTGTGGGAACGAACTTGACGGGTAAGTCCCACCTGCAATGCTAGGATATAGAGCTCCTCCAGGCGTCATAGGATCAACGACCACAAAGTCGTCCGGTTTGTGCCCCGGAATCGGAGCCGCATCATCTTCTACAGGCGAAGATCTCCGTTTACCAAAAATTGATGAGAACATAGCCGGAGTAGTACGGAGGTAATGCGTATAATTTATTTTTAATCTTTGTACAAAAGAGTCGCACTAGGCAATGAAGCATTTACCCATAGATTACTTGGATATAATTATTAACACTAGCGGTATCTAATTTTACTTCAAAAATGATCAGAGATTGTGTAATAATACACAAGAAATTTCTGCAAAATATTTAGTATTCTACTTCAAAATTTTCAAATGAGTAATGACCACAGAACACTTTTACTCCATAATGACTCTCATTTTTTTCTTTATAATTTATCAAGCTTTGGCTGCTAGGGCCATTAGCTTAAACAGTGGCCCTAATTCTGGTAAACACATGCTAAGGCTAAAAAGTTCAGTGTATTTCTTTCTATCAAAAGGAATACGAAAAGGATGGCTGTCATTAATATGACATTTAGAAAGGTGCGTTCAATTTTCGACCTTATTGAACGTGATAAAATGCAGTGTTTAGGAGGCACCTCCGTACATGCCGTCTAAAATTGTCTATGGTTTCTTAGAAATCTAACTAAATTTAAGTGCGGTGACGGATTAAGAATATAATTCACCGCCCCATTTCTTCCCGTGGGTGTCGTAAGAGGCGACTAAGGGATTACCGAGCTACCAACTGCTCGACTGGTGGTAGGGTCTGAACACCCGTCTGGTTAGTGACCACCGTACGCATGGCGTAAAACCCGCCAAGTGACCACTTGTGGTCGCGTTCCGGGATCAGTCAGCGTACAACCAGAGCTTGGGGAGACGTTGCGGCGATGGATGCGGTCAGTGACGGCTTCCGTCTAACCAGAGCCAGGTGGACTGCATTGACCCGCCGACCAGGGAGACCCGAAGAAACGGCTGTTCCGCTGGCCGCCCGTGGTACAGTACAGGGGCCCAAGCGAACCTAACCAGTTCGTGAGGCTGCCCTATCATGCCACGCATAATCTTGGGGTGGTCCGTCGTGCCGGTTGGTGACCGGGTGGTGGGGTCCCGGCGGCCAGTCCCGGGGGGGTTCAGGGGCCCTTCCGTTCGGCGGGTCAGCGCTTCTCTACTGTCGGCTATTACCTGGGGAAACAGGCCTCACGCTTTGACCGTATATATCGCGGCAACGTCCCCCCAATTCACGCCTCTCCTCCTTCTACCTTCAACTATGGCAGCGCTCAAAAACAGTTCCGGTCGTTCAGCGGTGCACACCGCCACCACAACCACGCTGTTTGAGGTCGGGCTCACTAACATCCGTTGGCTCCATGCTAACCTCAATGCCGTCCACCAACATCTCGAGACGGCTCGACCCGAAATGCTGTTTTTGACGGAGACGCAAATACTCCGCCCGGCAGACACTAGCTACTTGGATTACCCCGACTACGTTCTTGAAGAGTCCTTCAAAGCGAAGGCCGGGGTATGCTTGTTTGTCCGGGCGGATGTTTGCTGTCGCCGTCTGCGCTGTTTGGAGGACCCTTCCTACTCTATTCTTGGGGTGCATGTGGACCTGGGCACACATAGCCGTGTCTACGTGTGCCTCTATAGATCCCACAGCGGTGACATGGAGACAACTCGACTTTTCGAACATCTTAGTCGGGTGGCAGATGTTGCGCAGGAGCAGTTTCCAACCGCGCAATTAGTGTTTTTAGGGGACTTCAATGCTCACCACGAGTCGTGGTTAAGTTCCTCTAAAACTGACCATGCTGGTAGAACTGCCCACGCGTTCGCTCTCACGCACGACCTGACCCAACTGGTAAACCAGCCCACCAGGATTCCAGACATTGTCGGTCACGCGCCCTCATTGTTGGACCTTCTGCTGACGACTCGCCCGTATGGATATCGGCTAGAGGTTCGTGCTCCTTTGGAAACATCAGATCACTGCCTGGTATCCGCTGGGGTGCCACGGGCGTCGCCACCGGTACCTATGGTTGCCAAACGCCGCATCTGGCACTATGCGTCGGCAGATTGGGACGGTATGCGGGATTACTTCGCATCTGTCCCTTGGAGGCAGCGCTGTTTCAGTGAGCTGGACCCGAACGCTAGCGCTACTGCTGTTGCTGATGAGATCATGTTAGGGATGGAGTACTATATCCCTCACTCCGATCTCAACAGTAGGGGTAGGCGCAACCTCTGGTTCAACCGCGATTGTGCCTTAGCTGTTGAAAACAGACAGTCGGCATACCGCGCTTGGATCAGGGGCCGAGCTTGCGGGGATCCCAACATTGACTCACTGAAAGCAGTCTATAACAACGCCACCAAGTCCTGCAAAAGGGCCTTCATCAGAGCGGATGCACAGCGCGTTGCACGAGTTGGCCAAGAACTTCTTACGCATCCTACGGGAAGCCGTAGCTACTGGCGTCTGGCCAAAGCCGTGCAATCCAACTTCTGTCAACCCTCGCTGCCCCCGTTGATATGTTCTGACGGCTCGCTAGCTCTCAAGCCGCAAGAGAAAGCCGATCTCTTGGTAAAACTCTTTGCTGCTCACTCCCGAATCGATGACTGCAACTTACAGCCACCAACACTCTCCCGCTGTGGCCACACAATGCCCGATATTCGTATTAGGCAATGTGATGTACGTGCGGAGCTTTAGTCTATCGACGTCCGGAAAGCTAGCGGACCTGATGGCATTCCAGCCATAGTACTGAAAAACTGCGCAGCGGAGTTGTCTCCTGTCTTAACGCGGCTATACTGTCTTTCTCTCTCTTCTGGGTGTGTGCCGGAATCTTGGAGAGAGGCCAATGTGCAACCGGTCCCCAAAAAGGGAGACCGATCTGACCCAGCTAACTACCGCCCGATAGCTGTCACCTCAGTTCTTTGCAAGGTCATGGAACGGATCTTAAACCACCAGCTGATCCGATACCTAGAAGATCACTCATTAATTAATGATCGACAGTACGGGTTTCGGCCGAACCGGTCAACGGGTGATCTTCTAGCGTACTTAATGCATGTCTGGGGTGAAGCTATTGACAAACGTGGTGAGTCACTGGCAGTTAGCCTTGACATTGCCAAAGCGTTCGATCGGGTCTGGCACAGGGCTCTTCTCTCCAAGCTCCCGGCATACGGTCTGCCCGCTCAGCTCTGTAACTGGATCGCCGGCTTTCTGCATGAGCGAAGAATCCGTGTCCTCGCAGATGGATGCGCTTCGCGGTTCATGTCAGTGAATGCTGGTGTACCACAAGGCTCTGTTCTATCCCCCACACTCTTTCTTCTTCATATCAATGACATGATTCCGTTAGGAAACATTCATTGCTATGCAGATGACAGTACAGTGCATGGGGGATATTACGGGCGCCCAGGGGCTGGGCGCGCTGAAACCGAGAGGGAGAGAGAGAATCTTGCCATTGAGCTCGACAGGGTGTTGAACCTCGTATCTGAATGGGGATCTAACAATCTTGTTGAGTTCAATGCTAAGAAAACACAGGTGTGCGCGTCTCTTCAGGGCACGACTCTTTCGGCACAGGGCTCCCGAAACTTGCTAGGTATGGAGATATGTTGCGATCTGAATTCCAGGAACTACATCGAAACCGTGATAAAAACAGCCTCACGGAAGCTCGGTGTCCTGAACAAGGTGCGTCGATTTTTCACGCCTGACCAATTATGCCTGCTGTATAAAACTCAGGTCCGGTCTTGCGTGGAATATTGCTCGCACTTGTGGGATGGCTCCGCCAAGTACCTACTCGATGCCCTGGACAGATTGCAGCGTCGTGCTGTCCGTATCGTTGGCGATGTAGAGGTCACCAACAACCTTGAGCCTCTGCAATTGCGTCGAGACATTGCGTCGCTTAGCGCCTTCTATCGGCTATATCACGGAGAGTGTTCTGAAGAGCTATTTGACCTTATCCCACCTTCCCCCTTCCTACTCAGGAGCACGCGTGCCGGTCTTCGGAGTCATCAATTCACTGTCTCCACCTCAACATCACGTACAAAGAAATTTAGTAGCTCTTTTCTTTGTCGAACTTCCAGAACTTGGAATTCTTTGCCAGCACATGTGTTCCCTCCTTCCTATAACATGGGTTCCTTCAAAAGAGGCGTGAAAAAGCACCTTTCGGGCCAGCAAGGTGGAGGCAGCTAGAGCAGTGTCTGAACTGCACTAGCTGTCTTCGCATATGGACTCTTCTTACTGCTTCACATCAGGTGGTGTTGAGTCATTTGTCGTGCTTAGTATAAAAAAAAAAAAAGCTCTTAACAGATTCTTGCTATCTTTTTCTTATTACTTATTGCGAGAAAGAGATATACTGTACTTAAATTTAGAATTAAAGTGTGTTCCCAGAATTAGGCCCAGTGACTTATTTCTTCATTTTATTGCATTGAAATGCTGATGTAACACATTTCAATGCTTCTTGGGAGTATTTGACACGAAATATTAAGTACAGTATAACTCTTTCTCGCAATAAGTCATATGAAAAAGATAGCAAGTATCTGTTTAGAGCTGTCACTTAAATTTAGTTAGATTTCTAAGAAACCATAGACAATTTTAGACGGCATGTACGGAGGTGCCTCCTAAACACTGCATTTTAGCACGTTCAATAAGGTCGAAAATTGAACGCACCTTTCTAAATGTCATTTTATATGACAGCCATCCTTTTCGTATTCGTTTTGAAAGAAAGAAATAGACTGAACTTTATTTTAAACTTAGCATGTGTTCTCCAGAATTAGGGCCACTTTAATTCTAAATTTAAGTTCAGTATATCTCTTTCTCGCAATAAGTAATAGGAAGAAGATAGCAAGAATATGTTCAGAGCTGTCACTTTTTAGATAGATTTCAAAGAAACCATAGACAATTCTAGACGGCATGTACGGAGGTGCCTCCTAAACACTGCATTTTAGCAAGTTCAATAAGGTCGGAAATTGAACGCACCTTTCTAAATGTCAATTTATATGACAGCCATCCTTTTCTTTTTCATTTTAAGAGAAAGAAATAGACTTAACTTAAATTTAAACTTAGCATGTGTTTGCCAGAATTAGGGCCATTGTGTGTAAGGCGGGATTTTGTGGTGTAAGTCAAGATTTTTATTACAATAATTAAAAATTGTTTCGGAGGGAACTTTGTGTTATAAAAGTGGTATAGTTTTATAAAACAAGTGTGTGTGTTGACGTACTACAACTAAAATATTATTAGAATCAAAGTGATTATGGTGTGAAATACGATGAGAACTTTTTTGTGGTAATCCACCTCATTAAGTAGCACATAAAGTGACTGTCATCATATATTTCATGTCAAATACTCCCAAGATGCATTGGAAATATGTTACGCCAGCATTTTAATGCATTAAAAGAAGAAATAAAGAAATATTTAAGACGTGGCTGTATGGGCATTAGTTTCCTTTGCCTTCCCTTTATAGGGAGAAATAAAAATAAAAAAAAATCTAAAAAGGGAGTGTTTGGCGGGTTTTAATGGCGTCGGTTAAGATTATTATTTTATTAATAATTAAAAATTGTGTAGGAGGATTATTTTTTTATTAATAATTAAAAATTGTGGAGGATTAATAAATAAAATTGTGTAGGAGCGAACTCTGTGTTATAAAAGTTGTGTTGTTTTATGTTGAGGATGCTCCCAAGATACATTGAAATGTGTTACACCAGCATATCAATGCAATACACAGATCAGATAATAGTATGCAATAAATGAAGAAAAAAGAAATACTGACGACATGGCTGTATGGACATTAGTTTCCGTTGCCTTCCCATTGTAGGGAGAATGAACAAAAAAAACAAAAAAAGATTAAAAAAACAAAGAAATAAAGTTTATGTCAAAAACAAATGTCATTTATTGAAAGTGTGTTTTTATTTACAATCTTGAAAAATAAATCTCTTTTTATTGGATCTTTGGTAAATGACAATGAACTAGAGTTTTTTACGCCAATTGTTTAGTAGTTTTGTGATTCTGCAACGTCTTTTCTCCAAAGAAAACATCTTAGATTCCTTCACAAATTACGTCAAAATCTAGTCAAAACATACCTTTTTGCTTGTTTTGAACATCACAGTGTAAAGTGTATTATAAAGTGAAATGTTTTGTTTTTTAAGTGATTTTCTTCGAAATAATATATCATGTTGTTGATACCATCATAAACATTGCAGCACTGTTTATTTCTCAGCAAGTGTTTCTGTTCAAACTTGGAAAATTAACTGGTTTGTAATAAATTTTAATATTTGTTAGTTTTTATATTTTATTTATTTTTAACACCTAATATTAATTGTTAACATTATTATTGGCTATAATTAGTTGATCCTTGCTTATATACCTACATAATTTATTATTTATTTACGTAGAATTAAACAGTTAAATGCAAAATAATTTACCTAATATAAATTTTAAACATTCAGTTTATACCTCTGATGGTACTGATAAAAATATATTTAGGCGTCATCATCGTCCAAAACCCAAGACATAACCATTATATTCTGTACTAAAAATGATAAACAAAGTCAAATGTTGTGCCCTGTGCTCATTTAGAGTAATTATCTTTTATCTTATACCGATCTCAAAAAACCTAGTTGTTCCAACTCAGTTTTTCGAAATAACACTTCTTTCTTCAACAATTTCACTTATAATTATCACAACTTGGATATTTTCATTCAAATCATAATATCTTTAAGAAACATTTCTGTGAGCTTTAGACACTTACTATTATTTATTAATACTCATAGTTCTTGTTTATATTCCATTTCAAATGTAAAAATTTATAACATCAGTCTAGCAAGTGACATGTTTTTGGGCTGTGGCCTAGCACAAGTATGTTTAAGTATTTTTGTATGGTATTGACTGTGTCCTGTTATGTGTCTTATAATAATAATATAAGCCCTTTATTGAGACAATTATACAAATGTAAATTACATTAATTAATGAAAATATTCACTCCTTAAAACATTTTTATTTTCTCCCATATATTTCATTAATTATAGCAGTATATAAATTGCCGACTAAAGGTATTCATAATCCGCTACATATTATTTACTGCTCTTCTGTAAGTCTGTTTGCCAGTCGGCAAAGGCCTCCACTAATCTTTACCATTCAAGTGTTTCCTGTGCTACCCTATTTATATGTTATTCCAGCTACATTGGCTGTCTCATATCGTCATCCCATCTTTTATGTGTAAATAAAGATATTAGGTATGTGTCTTTTGTATTTTGTGTCTGTCATTACAAGGCCAAATTATTCTTAACACGCAGAGAAACTGCTGCTAAATTTCTATCTCGTCATCATCATCACAAGCCTATACATCCCACTGCTGGGAACAGGCCTTCTTACATAGCAGAAACACATGAGGCGTTTGGGCCACAACACCACCACACTGGCCCAATGCGATTGGTAGGTTAAAGCGGTTGCAGCAACAACCGGGACCAACAGCTTAATGTACCTTCCGAAGCACGGAGTAGCTCGAAATTAGAAATTTGGGTTGACCCATCCTGGGATCGACCATGGCGAAAGGTGCTTTGTTTTTCATAATCGAAACCAATGCGTTTAAACCATTAGGCTACCAAGCTCCTCCTCATAGTTATACCAAATAATAATGAGAAAAAATATTTTTCCTTAGAATGAGTATATTTATTAATAATGAAGTTCTATAATAGTGACCACGTAACGGAAAGCGCAAAAAAGGATAGTCTCCTAATATATGGACAGATGGCCTTGTTACGGTTGCGGGGAGCAGTTGGATGCAGGCTGCACAGAACCATTCTGTTTGGAAATCTATGGAGGAAGCCTTTATTCACAAGTAGATATCATAGGCTATGGCATATATGATGATGGTGATGAATTAATAATAGACTAGATTTCAAAGTTCATGTACATACAATTTGAAAACTTATTGTTTTTTATACAATGCACAACAAGTGACACACACAACACCACCTGATGTGAAACGGTAAGAAGAGTCCATACATGAAGACAGCTAGAACAGACAATGCTCTTGCCGCCTCCACCTGGCCAGCTTAAAGGTGCTTTTTCACGCGTCTTTTGAAGGAACCCATTTTATAGGAAGGAGGGAACACATGTGCTGGCAAAGAATTCCAAGTTCTGGAAGTACGACAAATAAACAAGGTACTTAATTTCTTTGTGCTTGATGTTGAGGTGGAGACAATGAATTGATGACCCCGAAGGCCGGCACGCGTGTTCCTGAGTAGGAAGGGGGAAGGTGGAATAAGGTCAAAAAGCTCTTCAGAGCACTCTCCGTGATATAGCCGATAGAAGGACGCTGAACGATGCAATTGCAGAGGCTCAAGGTTTTTCGTGATCTCTATATCGCCAATGATACAGACAGCACGACGCTGCAATTTGTCCAGTGCATCGAGGAGGCACTTGGCGGGGCCATCGCGATCAATATTCTACGCAAGACCTGACACTAAACCTGAAACCTGAGTTTTGTAAAGCAGACATAATGAGGCATGAAACATCGACGCACCTTGTTCAGGACACCGAGCATCCGTGAGGCTGTTTCGATCACGGTTTCGATGTAGTTCCTAGAATTAAGATCGCAGCATATCTCTCACTTAAATTATTTCCTCATTAAATAAAATCTCTCAACCTAGTGTGCCTTTCGGCATAGGCCGGCAATTTCTTCCATTGCTTTCTGTCTGCTGCTACTCTTGTCAGAGTGGTCCCACAGCTAGTTTAATGTCAACCTCTCATCTTCTTATTGGGCAATGATGAATATTAACTAACCGTCAATCAGAATCCAGTAAAGAAGCTGTAACATCTTTTTGTAAACCACCTAGGTATGTTTAACAAATAAATATTATTCTATACCATACCATTCCATTCCATTTCTTTCCATTCTATTCTAACACAAAGTATTTATCAAATCAACATTCAAGATAGCAATGAATATTAGTCGGGAATGGAGAGGTTACGCTCGTGGTTTCTCTGCGTGATTGAAACAGAAATGGTGAGATCCGCGACCTAAACTCATGAGCGATTTTGAAGAATACGAAAATAAATTGTGACATTGAAATACTCGACCGTGTCAACTCTTGTTGAAACACAATGGCCAAAGCGTTGACATATACGAACACGAACGCGTTGTTCGTGATCAACTGTGATGGCTTCATGTCGGTCGAGTGACTAAACCGTGGATGGAAAGTAGTGGGGACGGTGTGAGAGACAGAGGAAGAGTGAGAAGGGAAGAGAGGCGTGAGTGGGATATACAAAATTCTTCGTAGCTGCATGTACCACATCGTTATTATTCTAAGTACCATACTTCACTGATGATTTTAGCTACTTCGGCTTGTGAAAATCACCTTAATATATTATTCTCGTGATCCTTAAATGATTTCCTTCAAAATAAAAAAATAACCGCGCGTGAGGATGTCCAGGATTATTGCATTTTGATGACTCTCCAATTTCCTTATCTCAAGTTCAAATCGTCAGATTACTGAAATGCACACTTTTCGGCATGTAATTAACTAACCTTGCCTTCATTTGACGCGCTCGAGTGTTTCTAGCGATCAATTTTGTTGACTATTCTGAAAAATATTTTGGTTGGACTCATCATCATATCACCCGAGAGAAGCTCACAGCTGGGCATAGGCCTCCCCCAAGTATCTCCAAAGTGATCAGTCCTACGTTGCCCTCATCCATCGGCTTTCTGCGACTCTCACCAGATCGTCGGTATGGTCGATATATTCCAACTTAGGGAATTGTGCAAGTTTCATGAAAAGTTTTAAAAAGTTTTTGAGATAGAGAGTTAAGTGTGTATCAGTCACTAACAAAACGTGTCGTTGGCTTAACAGCGTGATTCTAAAACATGTGATTATGCATGTTTTTTCAATGGTTGCATTCAATTAAGCTATCATCATGATCACCAACATGTGTCTGTCTGTCGGTTTGTCTGTCGTTTGTCTGTGTGTTTGAAAGAGCATCATGCCAAAACTACTGAATTATGTTTAAGGGTTTTAAAGTACGTATCTTATGGTAACATTTCGTCTTTATTTCATTAAAATCGGTTTTCGCTATTAAAAGTTATTACAGTTTGAATATAGAAAGATGTAACTTTTCATAGATTTCGTGTTACAGGTCGTCTATAATGTTGGCTACCTGTCGTTTTTATTTATATTTTGATGTCTTTTATTATATGTAATACGATAAATAATGAAATAACCTTTTACCTAAGGAAGTACCTGGTGATAAATTCTCATTTATGCGGAGTGTAGTGTTACCGGTGGAATAGATAGATGGCGTTAAATAATTAATAGTAAAATCCTAATTGGTGCAGTTGAGATTTTTTCAGACCAGAGACAATGACTGTGAGCCGTAAACCGTAGATTTTAGAAAAGAGTTGGTTGTTTTTCGATGTCTATTGCTGTGCTTGCGAGGAGTATCAAACGAATACGTTAAATAATTCTGGATGTTTTTTAACGAAAACACACATTTCATATATGTATAAGCAAGGGATCGTCAAGATATTCAACTCTTTAAACAAGGGTCTGCACGAAACTAAATTATCAACATCGTACATCGCACGAATACACGATTTCTGAGCAACCATGACTTTATTTATATGATATGAATTAACCCATGAGACTATGCCATATCTTATAATGGAGCAAACATGAGTAACATGACCGCAATACGCTTGTATTGCTGTTTCTTTATTAGCTGTTTTACTAAATTTCCAGAGAGCAAAGTGTATGAGTTTATTTTACAATTTATCGTCAAGTGTCATACCCAGAAACTGAACAGAACATCATTTGTTTCTTTTATTAATTCACTTTCATGTCTTACTGTAAGGTTTCCTATGTTTCCGTTTATACTAGTAAATTGTATGTATTTTGTTTTATTGTGTTTACTTTAAGATTGTTTTGTTTTACCCAGAAAATGACAGGTTGAATTTTGTGTTATAATCAGTTATATTAATGCGTGAAACGAAAATCTACAACAACTTACAACTAAAATCAAGGAAAAACGCTTTCTCAATGAGCTCTGTCGACCTTACTCACCGCAGTACACGAGAATACAAAGCAGTGTTATTTAGCTGCGATCTTCTGTAAGATGGAGGTACTTACTACCCCCGTCGAGCGGTCAAGATTCGAGGGGTAAACATCACTACGCCGTTCCTCTATTTATTTTTCTACTTCTTCATTAGATGAATTATTGTTAATTTGTTACAGGCCCCCGAGGATGGCCGACGACCCCGGCCCCTCATCACATTCAGGTTAGTGCCGTATTAAGATTTGTGTTTCAATTGCCAATAGATATCAAACTTCCCAAACCCTCTCAAGTGAAATATTCCGTCGACCTATGGGCTCCAGTGTTGTATTGAACATGAAGAGTAACTTTAACGTTCCACCGGGAAACTTTGTGATTATGAATAGTATGCTATTAGTGTAGTTAAGCAGGAGGTCAAAAGGCTTCCTCGGGGAGATCGGTCCAGGGTGTCGAGTCGGTGTGGGTGCCGCGCATGGCGGCCGGGGGCTCGTCCGCGCGGCCGCGCGATCGATGCGCCCAAGGCCACGGCCGCCGTATCGATTTTATATAAATAGCGACAGCGGCAGCGCGCCCTACACCCCGCGCCCTCCACTCTCGCAGTACTTATTGCCACGAGTAGTAATCGCTCTTACTCTTCTAACCAATAAATGCTGGGGTCGAAATCAAATAAACTAAAGATTTAGTATATTTGATTATTTTTTAAAATATATTAACAGGGTAGCTTGGGCCTTTATCTCACCTGATGGTAAGTGATGATAAGGCAGTAGATAGAAGCGAGCTACACCCGGAATACTCAACCACAGAGGAACTGGCTATCGTTAAGAGTATTGTTACGAGTATGGCGGTAGACTTGGTAAAATAATTGTATCTACCCAGGCGGACTTGAAAAGCCCTCTCACCAACCAAACCGATCAGAAAATTTCTGCTCCCACGGGATTCGTACCCCGGACCTCTAGATTTGAGGTAGGTGTTCTTAACCACTAGACTACAGAGGCGGTTCGTTTGTTTCCTGGACGTCGCGTCTTCATATCGTCATAGTATTTAATAGGAAAGTCTGCATGCAAATGTGTACACATTTTAATTATAAAGAACATCTTATCCTTTAATCAAATGGTCCAAAAATATAGAAGTACGTGGTTCTAATTTTAGTGCAGATTGACCCCAGATGCTCATGAATTACAAATAAGGTATAATTAACATAATCATGAATCATTGTTCATATTCAAATATCAATCACCTGTCTATCATTTTCTATATTTGAAAAAATCACTGGCACTAGTAAATCGAGTATCTAACTATGAAATCCTAAGTGCTCCTACCTAAGTAGTAATCCTAAGTAAGTATTTTGAATTCATTAGGCAGTAGGCACTATGGCAACTGGAATTTTAATTTATGAAACGAATTTCGAAGCGCAATCAACTTGACGAAACCCGAGTAGGTATAAGAACATTTAGATTCCTATTAAATCCTGAACCAACGCCACGTGTAGCACTCCGTCAACAAGTTCCCGGCCGTTCATACCCTTGATTGTTCTGCTTGCTGTGTTGTGTGTACTCTGCCTATTCGAGGGATACTTACTTCAAAAGCTATGTTATTCTTACGTTAAATAATTATAATGTAGAGAGACTGAGAAAAAAACTCGAATAGTTTTCGCGGCTCCTTCTACGTGTATATCTGTTGTCGCGCCGCAAGGTATCCTTTGTCCTTTGTCAGGGTCCTATGTCCATACGACATTTCATTTAAATCGATTCAACGGCGTAGGAGTGAAAACTTAGCAGACCAAGTTACTTTCCCATTTTTAATATTAGTATGAATAACGCTAAATTATTTAAACATCACTGTTGATTACTCACGCAAATTGAATATTATTTGTACCGGTAATTTTTTTATGTTAATGCCTTTAATGCCTCCAATCATCAGGTCACTAACCATTGTACCGTACCGAAATTAGATTTCTGTACAACTCATGTGTTTGTAAGTGATTTTATTTGTGCGTTGCCAGTTTTGTTTCGGCACTGGACGTGTAATTTCTATGCACGTAGTTGTTAAAAGTTACGTGTACTAGCTATAACAGCTTTTTACGGGTACTTTCTTATATCAAATATGGTCGTCTGAAGAATTACCGTTAAATTAATTAAACATCTGAAACCTTCCAATGCGATGTGCCTTCATTTTCTATCATTTGTATCTTTGCTCTTGGTATACTTAAATCGCGTTATAAGTACTTTAATATAATTTCGAACGCACCGTCGTCAAAACATTACTTTGTCAAACTGTTTGGCATGTAAGAACCACGCTATGCCTGCGCCTGGTTATTTTTTGTCATTAACGGCATAAGTATATGTTTTTTGTGGGCGAAATGTAGTTTTCGAAGAATTACTTTAGTTCATGAGTCTAATCTAAAGTTCTACGGGCGAAAAGTTGATGGTAAAAAGTAATATTGGTGAAACATTCACTGGCCAAGTATTCTGTCGGCTAAACTTTCATTGGCTTACTGTTCTGTTGACGAACAGTTCATGGATCAATAGTTTGTTTGTGAACCGTTTCAAATTCTGTCATTTTAAATTAGTATTTGGACTAAGTAGCAAATATATTTGCCTACTTCGCTATTAGTCTAATTCTTACATTGCTCATTTCGCGATACAACTATGTCGCGTGGTCTACTTCTTGCATTGGCTGCAAGCCTGATTCGCAGAACGCCAAAATATTTAATCAAGAACTCCTTTAAAATCATAATATTATTGTGTCTTTTTCATTATTCTTTTCAAGAGATCAAACAAGTGAATAAGCAATAGAAATTTATTTGAATTTTTAAAAGTTGAATCATATTTTAAAATATTTTTTTCACTTCGCACCCTTGTTTTTGTCTACTAAATAAAGTCAATACGGTTGTTTCACTAATACTCAATATGTTTTTTAATACAAATCACGGCAATTGACCCAACACCACCTGATGTGAAGCGGTAAGAAGAGTCCATATGCGAAGACAGCTAGTGCAGCTTGAAACACAATGTTCTAGCCGCCTCCACCTTGCCGAACCATAAGGTGCCTCTTCACGCCTCTTGTGAAAGGAACCCAGGTTATAGGAAGGAGGGAACACATGTGCTGGCAAAGACTTCCAAGTTTTAGAAGTACGAAAAAGAAACGATTGTTGTGAAAAGAAAACTCTTCGAAATGAGTGTATACAGACGTATTAAATATTTGGAAACCAGGTAAAATCATAATAAACTAACGAGTTACTAAACTTCTTTGTGCGTGATGTTGAGGTGGAGACAGTGAATTTATGACTCCGATGACCGGCAATTGACCTAAGGGGTCACAGGTCTATCTTGTACTAAAACCTTAGTACAAGATAGGCCTGTGACCCCTTAGGTCAGGGATGGCGAACCTTTACGTATCAGCGTGCCATTTTTCTAAGGAAATGTTTAATGAGGTCATAGACGTGCCATCAAATCAATTTTTACTTTGTGATTATTGGTAAAATAATACTAATAAATACTATCAATTAACGTAGGGAGGGATCACTCGCGTTCGCCCGTCATATTATACCTACTTCACACTGATTTTCGTAGTACTTACATAATGAATTTTATGATCAGTGACGTGCCCAAAATATTGTGTTGCGTGCGATTAATGGCACGCGTGCCATTGGCCATCCCCGCCTTAGGTCAATGAAATTAGGTCTCTATGCGCGCTTACCGCCCGTCTAGTCTAGGCATAACACGATTTAGGCACATTGAGTTCTGGTATAGACACAGAATTACATATGGTAATAGTGAAGGGTCTTATGTTGGATAATATGGAGCTATTGTTAAACTTCTTTATTTAACTTTTTTATTTGATCTTTAATAAAAGAAAAGAGATGGCGTTATATAATTAAAATTTTATAGTATACAGGATGGTGTCGTCAGCACGACAATAAATTAAAACATGGGAGCTATATTAGTTCATAGAAATGGTTTGCGATTTTCAAAAACATCTTTTCCATTTGATAATTTAATATAACATTGGTTGCATTATTTCATAGAAATGTCATAAATTTATCAAATGAATAAGATGTTTTTGAAAATCGCAAACCATTTCTATGAACTAATCTAATATAGTCCATGTTTTAATTTATTGTCGTATTGACGGCACCACCCTGTATGTTGGAGTATTTCTTTAATCACGTGAGTTGCTTAGATTTTTTGACAACAGAATATCGGAAAAGTTATTTATTGCCTGCTGTAAATAAGAACGTAATTTGCGAAATAATATGTGCGACTCGTGATTCGGAAAATGTAAATGTCATAAAAGAGGGATTTTTTTCTGGCAAATAACAGAAACTTGCAGGAAAATAATGCTATACAAAAAATAACATTAGAAAAGCTTTCAGAAACAAAACCGACATGAATAATTTAAAAGAGTGAGGATTGTAAATTAAGCTATTGGGAAAGAACGCTAACGATTATGGGAAATGAATGTAACAAAATCTATTTACACAATTATGTTTGAATTACGTGACTTTCATCAAAAATGAGGCAAATTAACAGAATCAGAACTGACTGTAAGTAGTTTATTAGCTGGACATTTCACAAAGTCAAATAAAAATATTCGTAGCCTTCAAAGAATTATTGAAATGAAGTCCATTACGGTTATCGGTAGAATAACATCCACTCCTGGGTCTGTCCACGGGTCAGTACCGTGCTACAATGCCGTTAGCACGGTAGAGTGGCTAACAATACCTGTACGAGCTATCGTACAGTTTTCATATAGACAATAAAATATTGCTAAGTAGGCGTTTGCATACGGCCTAATTTCAGTGTAATTTTATTTTATATGAACAAATATTAAATCAGTGTATTTTTAGCAGTCACTCAAACTGGTCGTTTCCTTTACACCTTTCACTCGACCTCTCAGCATCATTCACATTCTCCCAGCATAGCAATCATAGCATCCAAACCCTCAGCATTTGTTAGTGTTGGAGTTACGCCCAACATTAAATGGTCCTTCGATCCTAAGCACTAGTTTGAGCTCGCGTTTCGGTCGTAATTTCGTGTGAAACCAAGTAAACGTTACGCGGACAGTAAAGAGAACTAGTGAATCATTACCAGCAGTCTCGTGCAGGCCAGGAGGCTTGTACTTACAGCATCTCAGCGCGGGCTTGAAGGCTCGTAGTCACAGCATTCCGGTGCAGGCCAGCAGGCTTGTACTCACAGCATTCTAGTGCAGGCCAGGAGGCTTGTACTAACAGCATTCCGGTACAGGCCAGGAGGCTTGTATTCGCAGCATTCCAGTGCAAGCTAGCGAGCTCGTGATATCTGCAGATCAACGCGATCCAGCCGACTTGCAATCACACCAGCATTTGACAAGTAAGATTGTTCCTTTAATTTGCTCTTTAAAAATATTTTTTACCTTCTACCATGGAAGCATTAATTTCTCGTCAAGCAGAAAACTTTGATACCCTAAAAAAGATCCAAATCAACTTTAATAAGGACTCGGAAGCCAGAAAGACTTTGGAATATGTTAAGACCAGAATTGAAACATTAGACAATCTCTGGACTGACCTTGAAAATAATCACCATTTGCTCTTAGAATATCCTCATATTATTCAGCAACAGTATTTTACCGAAAATATTTTTGAAAAAGCTAACGATATCTATAAAACTACTCGGCACCAGCTTATGTTACAAATGTCTAAATTATCAGAAAAAGGAAAACAGTTAAAAACGTCTAAAGATACAGCATCGCAGTGGACTGAGAAAGTAGAAGAACTGTTGACCCAGCAGAAAACCAACTTCAGAGCGTTCAACAGACTGATTCAAACAATCGATCTAGACAATATAGCTGAAAAATGGGAAATAGAAGATGAGCTTCGGAACGTTCAATCGAGATGGAATATCATCGACAGTCTTCACTTAAAGCTTGATAACTTTTTGCAAGGGGAGGACGACAGCTACGAGGAACAATTGTCAAAGGCCGAGACAGCTTACAAAAATATCAAGAAAGCCTTGAACAGGAAATTACCATCTACAGCACATTTACAGCAGAGCACACCTCAGTTAGAAATACCTGTTTTCACTGGGAAATATACACAGTGGCCTACATTTTATGATTTGTATTGCGAGGCTATCCACAACAGCAATTTGCTAACAAAAGCTCAAAAAATGCAGCACCTTAAGGGAAAGGTCAAAGGTGAGGCTGAGCGATTGATCCAGCATCTTCATATCACAGCAGAAAATTACGACATAGCATGGGAGCTACTTATTCATCGCTATAATAATCCACAGGTCTTATTCTCTAAGCAAATAGAGATCTTTTTGAATCAACCTACCATACAAAAGCAAACAGCATTTGAACTTAAAAGATTATATGACACGTCAACGGAATGTATTCACGCAATACACAATCTGGGGGTGGATACCACAACATGGGATCCGTTGCTAGTTCATCTCATCTCTAAGAAACTTGACTTTGATACTTATAGCGACTACAAGGAAGCACGCAAAGCACCTCGAGAGCTACCTTCGCTGGACGAGTTCATGACGTTTCTCGAAAGTAAATTTACAGCTCTTGAAACAATAAATCAAAAGCGGGAAAAGTCGACTACCATTAACAACAAACAAAATTTCAATAGTCATATACAGGAAAAATCATTCAACAGAACAAGTAATCTTAAAACATATCCAGCATACGCAACATCCATATCTAAGTGCCCGTTTTGCAATCAAAATCATGCATTATTTCAATGTAAAAATTTTATCAATATGAATCACGAACAAAGATTAAGGTCGATTACAAAACTTAATATTTGTCAAAACTGCTTACACGTGCACCGCAACAGTAAATGCTTTTCTACAAAACGTTGTAAGGAATGCAACGGCGAGCATAATACGATGCTACACGAATCGCTCGAACAACGGAAATCATCGGGGTCGAACATTTCACAACCGGTCACACCTATGAGGTCAAACACTTCATCAAAATTAAGCAAGCAGCATAATGTTAATCACGTGGCAAGTGACGATGAGGAGATTTTACTCACCACCTTACTATTGAGAATAAGAGCTGCCGATGGTACATATATTACTCTGAGAGCTTTACTAGATCAAGGCTCTCAGATTTCATTGATAACGGAAAGAGCAGCACAGCTTTTAGGATTAAAACGCCAAAGCTACCACGCCTCAGTCGTGGGCGTAGGAGATGGTACAAAACAGAGCAAGGGCGCTGTAACTGTACATTGTCAATCCATACACGATGATTACTCATTTGTGACAAAAGCATTAGTAGTCACTAAACTTATCAACAAATTACCAAGTCTGTCATTTATTAAGCAATCATGGCCTCATCTTCAAAACATCAAATTGGCAGATCCGGAGTACAACATCTCAAAGCCAACTGATCTCCTTTTAGATGCTAGTGTGTACTCTGACATCATCATGAACGGCCTTATTAAGGGTCCCTCTCGGGCCCCCATAGCACAACAAACAAGACTAGGCTGGATTCTATCGGGTAACGTCCAAACGAAGACGTTCAATTGTCATGTCGTGATTAATAACTTACCAGATATAACCAAGTACTGGGAGCTAGAGGACGTCACTGATGACTCAACAATAGTATTGTCACCCGAAGAACAATATTGTGAGGAGTATTATCAGTCAACTACCAAGCGTTTGGAAGATGGTCGTTATCAGGTCGCCCTACCTATGAAGCCAGGATATGAAGGTGACCTTGGCCAATCCAAATATAAAGCAATCGGTCAATTTAGGCAGCTGGAAAGTAGATTGTCCAAAAATTCGTTATTAGCAAATGATTATAGAGCATTCATGGACGAATATAGAGAACTAGGTCACATGCGTACCGTTCGCAAGGAAAGTATTATACCATATTATTTACCACATCACGGTGTACTACGTCTGGACTCCACAACAACAAAATTGCGCGTCGTGTTCAATGCGTCATCAAGAACTTCGTCGGGTAATAGCTTGAATGACGTCATGGAATGCGGACCTAACTTACAAAAGGATTTATTGGGACTAATATTACAATGGAGAAAATACGCCTACGTTTTAACAGCAGACATCGAAAAGATGTTTCGCCAGATCATGATCAGGGATGAAGATCAGCATCTGCAAAGAATAGTCTGGAGAGACTCGCCACAGGAGCCCATTCAAGAATATGAGCTTACAACCGTAACGTACGGTACAAAAGCAGCACCCTACCTCGCTATGAGAACACTTCATCAGCTAGCCAGAGACGATGCTGACAAGTATCCTCTTGCAGCCCCAGCAGTTGAGCACTCATTCTTCATGGATGACCTACTCAGTGGTCATGATACTATCGACCAAGCAAAGGAGTTACGTCATCAGTTGATAGCAATGCTAAAAGGTGCTGGAATGAACCTCAGAAAGTGGTCCAGCAATGCGCCAGAGCTTGTGGAAGACTTGGATGCAGAGCAAAGAAACATTCCATTTGACTTTAAAAGTACGGAAACTAGGAAAACATTAGGACTAAGGTGGAATTCACAGTCTGATACATTTACCTTCCATAACAGAACAACAAAGCACAGTAACCCGGGACAGTACACAAAGAGGGAGCTGCTGTCTGAAATATCAAAACTTTTTGATCCATTAGGATGGCTTTCTCCTATTAGCATTCGAGCCAAACTTTTATTTCAAAAGGCATGGATAACAGAAGTATCATGGGATGAAAAATTAACATCAGACATTCAGAGAGAATGGCAGTCATTGCAAGTAGATTTAGAAAACATACAGCATCTATCGATACCTAGATATCTCGGAAACTTGCATCAAAAATACGAAATACATTGTTTCTGTGATGCATCGGAAAAGGCTTATGCATGTGTCATTTACATAGTCACAACTGATTCTAAAGGCGTGCGCACATCGAACATTGTAGCGGCAAAAACGAAGCTTGCTCCATTGAAGAAAAAAGTTTCATTGCCGCGCCTAGAATTATGTGGAGCATTATTATCATCTCAACTACTCAAAAAAATATTACACGCAATCCCGGATAAAAATAGTACTATATTTGCCTGGACTGACTCCATGGTAGTTTTGGGATGGCTTCAGGGAAACATAAATAGATGGAACAAGTTTGTAGCAAATCGTATTCAACAGATTATAAGCATCATTCCAGCTTCTAGGTGGAACCACGTCAGGTCAGAAGAGAACGCAGCAGACTGTGCCACTCGCGGGCTGACCAACAAACAGTTATCAGATCAATCTTTATGGTGGAAGGGTCCGAATTGGATTCTAAATAGCCCCAGGGATATTACTCCTATTCAATACCCTGAACCCGACATAGAAGTCAAGAAAAATAAATTAGTTGCAGCGACGCAATTAAAAAATGAGTCAATTATAGCGTACCTACTATGTAAACACAGCTCAATATCACGGATTGCTAAAGTAATAGCATGGGCATCGCGTTTCATCGTGCAATGTCGAAATCAGCAAAATGCGACGCAAGGCAAGTCGTTAACCTCTATGGAAATAAATAAAGCCTATGACATTATAATTAAATACGATCAATCAATAGAATTTGAAGAGGAAATTTATGATTTAAATAAAAAGGGTCATGTGAAATCCAGCAGCAGATTAGCAAGCTTATGCCCTTTCTTGGATGAAAAGGGACTTCTAAGGGTAGGTGGGCGACTCAAACATGCAAGCATCAGCAATACAGCAAAAAATCCTATCATATTGTCAAGGCAGAGTCGCTTCACTGAACTAATTATTGAACAAGCACACAAGATCACATTACATGGTGGTCCAAAATTAACCTTGACTTATCTGAGAGACAAATTCTGGATTTTAAGCGGCGGCAATACTGTAAAAAAGATATTAAGAAAATGTGTTAAATGTGCTCGCTTCAATATTTCCAAACAGCATCAAATCATGGCGGACTTACCACAAAGCAGGGTGACTCCATCCAGACCATTCACTCACACAGGCGTAGACTTTACAGGACACGTAGAGTTAAAATGCAACAAAGGTCGTGGTATTCGCACCTCCAAAGGATACGTAGCAGTTTTCGTGTGTTTTACCACCAAGGCTGTCCACCTGGAATTGGTGTCAGACCTCAGCACCCAAGGATTTTTAGCAGCCTTTCGTCGATTTTGCGCTCGACGAGGCACTCCACAGCATATGTATAGTGATAACGGTACCAACTTTATAGGAGCAGACCGTCTACTCAAAAAAGAGTACCAACAAATTATACAATCTATTAACAAGGACTTTTTCGATAGCATAAATGACATGAGCATTACTTGGCACTTCAATGCCCCAGCATGGCCTTCAGCTGGTGACCTTTGGGAGGCAGCAGTGAAGAGCCTAAAATACCATCTACGTAGAATCATAGGAAATCAAAAACTGACATATGAGGAATATAGCACCTTATTACAGCAAATTGAAGCATGCCTGAACTCTAGACCGCTATGCAGATTAACGGAGGAGCCTGGTGATTGCCTCACACCCGGTCATTTCCTGGTGGGAGGACCGCTGCTGTCTAGACCACAAACGGACCCAGACTCTCACCTAAATTTATCGCAGCGATGGCAACTCCTACAAGCAATGAATAAAGCATTTTGGAAGTCTTGGTCATCAGATTACTTGCAGCAGTTGCAGTCAAGATCTAAATGGCGATTACCAAACAAGAACCTTCTAGTCGAAGATGTAGTTCTAATCAAAGAAGACAACATGCCTCCTGGAAAATGGGCTATGGGACGAATACTGGAAGTCCACCCAGGTAAAGACGGACACGTAAGAGTCGTCACCGTCAAAACTCAAAATAATATAATTAAGAGGCCCATAACGAAAGTCGTCTTGGTACCAATTATGGAGCAAACGGAGAAAAAGCCAATTTTAGAAAATATCAGCACACCTCAAAATGCCCAGACACAGCAAACCCCTACACGCAGTCGACGTACTCGCCAGGGAAGGATATTACCCAACTTATTTTATAATGCGTTACTAATGTTAATACTGTTAGTCGCACCAAGCTCCCAGCAACAGCATAACTCTTTCAATGTCACCAAACTTGATGACAATCAAGGAATTCTCTTTGACAAGATTGGTGATGTCCAATTTATACGGGACGAGTGGAAATTAATAGTATACTACAACATGTCTAGTTATTGGAATGGTATGACTAGCATTAAAAAGTATGTAGCACATTTAAAATCACTATGTCAAGAGTTCAACTCACAAAGTGAAAGGATTACCAGTCAATTAGAGCACGAGATAAGTGAAATAGAGCATTACAATTCGATACTTACATACCAAAAATCTAACCGGCTAAAAAGAGGAATAATAGATGGAATCGGCTATGCGGCCAACGCTCTATTCGGTGTTCTTGATGAAAGATTTGCCAAGCAATATGAGCAAGATATAGTAAAAATAACGAAGAACGAAAATCATTTACAAAATTTGATTAAAAATCAAACCCTCGTCATAGAAGCTGAATACAACATTCTAAAACGCAACGAAAAGATTATGAACACACAAGTAGCATTTATCGAACAGCATTTATACAATATCTCTGAAAAGGTAGAAAGGATACAATTGGACTTAAAAAACGCGTATTATATTACGTCATCAGCATTAGCAGCCGATATTATAATCTCTAGCATTCGGCGTATTCAGCAAACTCTAATCGACACGGTCACTGACATCAGTCACGAGCGCATCGATTCGCACCTGTTGTCACCCGAGCAGTTACGACATCAATTGTTCATTATCACTACACATCTACAGGGAGATTTAACTTTACCTGTTGACATATTTTATGTTCGAGACTTATATAAATTACTAAAGGTCGCAGCAAAAGTTATGAACAACTATCTACTCATTGAGATAAAAATTCCCATACTAAGCAACGACAATTTTGAATTGGACAAAATTATCACTATTCCCAGTAACAGAAACAACGCTACATATCAGCTTATACCTGAGTATCAATACTTAGCATTCAACGTAAAAAAGGATATGGTCGTTTTACTTTCGAAAACTGACTTACAAACCTGTCTTCATATGTCAAAGATGAAGATTTATTGTTCACTAGATCGTCCTATATATAACTTAAAAAGTAAGCAGTCTGTTTGTGATATAAAACTATTAGACAATAACATAAACACATCGCTTTGCACAATGCAAACATCAACCTGTAGCGATAGATGGGTCAAGTTACACGCTCGGAATTCCTGGTTGTTTTCATGTTGCACTAAGTGCAGCGTCCGCATATTTTGCCCAGCTGGTAGTACTGTCACTGACCTATTCAATAATGGTGTCATGTCACTTGGTCAAGGTTGCACGTTGATCGGAGACACATTTACGATACAGGGACATAATCATTTCTTCAACCATTTACGTACAGAGCAGGATATAGAGGTTCCAGAGATGTCTATTCTTAATAAATTAGTTAATACTTCTATGCCGCCCATACCAAGGTCTATATCAGAAGCCGAAAGTACTAACTGGCAGAAACTTAAAGAGCAAATTAATCTTTTAAAGGAACAATCTAGTGAAACGTTATCAGTTCACGATGTCCATCAATACAGCATAATCTATGGCATTCTAGCTATATTACTTATAGCAGGAGTCATTATCATCGTGGTGAAAATCAGAAGAAGGTTCCAGCACAGCGCAGCGGAGGCCGCAGGGGTCGGGCCTGCCCCCACACCGGCATTACGTGACAACACATCTTGTAGTGAACTAAAAGTGATAAGTGCGCGAAGTGAAGTGAGCAAATCGGTAGAGAGCCTAGATAAAGGGACCTCGCCTATAGTGTCCCGTCCGATTCAATTTAAAGTATTTAGTGAGTGAGTGAACTAGGTGAACAATCATAATTTGTGATCGTATATTATAAGCATTTTAGCATTAGGAACTAACCCACAATTATTGATTCACCTTGTGTCACCTAACAATATTTTATGTCATTTAAAATAAGTCTTCATTACCTAGTGTTGTTTCGAGCATTATCATTGCGTCATCTTTTCCCCCAGTTTCTCTAATCTCTATACATATTACTCTCTTTGGTGGGAAAGATGTACGAGCTATCGTACAGTTTTCATATAGACAATAAAATATTGCTAAGTAGGCGTTTGCATACGGCCTAATTTCAGTGTAATTTTATTTTATATGAACAAATATTAAATCAGTGTATTTTTAGCAGTCACTCAAACTGGTCGTTTCCTTTACACCTTTCACTCGACCTCTCAGCATCATTCACATTCTCCCAGCATAGCAATCATAGCATCCAAACCCTCAGCATTTGTTAGTGTTGGAGTTACGCCCAACAATACCAATGTAGACATCATTGGTAGAGTATATTAATAACTAAAACTGGTAGAGTACTCAAAACTGGCATAGAAACCATTCTACCGATTACTCTACTCTACCGTGGACAGCACCCTTAAGGACAGCTGAATAGAAGAGTATAGCTAGTGCATCAATCCATTCAGCTACACGCACGTCCACAACTGTTAAAAAGAAAGAAAGAAAGAAAGAAACGCTTTCTTCATCAAGCCATTCAGCTACACGCACGTCCACAACTGTTAAAAAGAAAGAAAGAAACGCTTTCTTTCTTTCTTTTTAACAGTTGTGGACGTGCGTGTAGCTGAATGGCTTGATGCACTAGCTATACTCTTCTATTCAGCTGTCCTTTAAGGGTCCACGGTAGAGTAGAGTAATCGGTAGAATGGCTTCTATGCCAGTTTTGAGTACTAATAAATAAATTGGCCAATAAATAAAATAAACAAACAAAAATAAATAAATAAATAGGGGCCAACTAGGTCACTGCCTCAGCATAATGTCACAGCGACAAATGTCACTGTGACGCTGGTCTTCTGGCAGGGCCTACGGTTAATGATACACTGTATAAAAATTATTTGACCTTAATGACAAAAAGAACAAACAAAAACAGTACAGTACAGTGCAAACAAAAACAAACCGACTGTTCTGAGAAGAGTATAAGTATATCATTTATTAGTCACTTCACAAATTACTTAAGAACTAACTTATTCAGCAATACCGCCGCAATGACCGCCATGCACCGATTAGAAAGATTAAGATTGGCGATAATAAAAGATTGCCATGGGTAACAGACACGTGCAAACTTATGATTGATCTCCGTGGCCAGGCGTTTAGAAGGTATCGAAAGACTAGGCTAGAACTGCATAAGAAATATTACCTCGATTTAAAGAACACGGTGAAAAACAGTATAGCCAATGAAAAACGAGCATATTTCAATCACCACATTAATGCGCAAATTAATAACAGTAAAGCTCTCTGGAGAAATTTAAAGAAAAACATTTTACTAGATCATAATAAAAATGACCATCTTCCTGCCTGCTTTAATAATCCTAACGCTATTAATGATAGTTTTTTAAATGTACCTGGCAATCATGATGTTCCAATTTCAGAGTATACATTTTTCGAGCATAACAGATTTGGGCATAAAAATTTAAACTTGCACCCTGTATCCGAATTCGATGTTGCAAAATATATAACATCCATAAAATCTAACGCAATTGGAATTGACGGTATAAGCAAAGACATGATTTTACTTACCCTTCCTCGTACATTGCGTATCATAACGGAGATAGTAAATAAATCAATTGTCACTTGTTCAGTTCCACAACTATGGAAGCAGGCATTAGTTACTCCCATACCTAAAATAAATAATCCTACAGAATTGCGCGATCTCAGACCTATTAGCATTTTACCGTTTTTATCAAAACTTTTAGAGAAAGCAGTCTATATTCAATTATGTGAACACGTCGAATCATGCAATATGTTGCCGATGTTTCAGTCAGGGTTTCGCAAGGGTATGGGCACTATAACAGCCCTCTTGGATGTTACGGATAATATACTTGCCGACCAGGATCTTGGACGTGGCACTTTGCTGACTCTGTTGGATTTTTCTCGTGCGTTTGACAGTTTGAATATTAAGTTACTACTAGCCAAGTTGGGTTATTATGGATTAGGCTGTTCTTCTATCAATTGGTTTAATAGCTATCTCAGCAGTAGATATCAATCAGTGAAACTTGCTGATGCTAATGGTGAGTTTTTGTATTCTGATCAAAAGCCTGTGGAGCGTGGTGTTCCCCAGGGTTCTATACTTGGGCCACTCCTTTTTATCATATACAGTGCTGATCTTCATAATGTAATTAGGCATTGTAGGTTTCACTGTTATGCTGATGATGTGCAGATGTATATATCCGAGAAGCCAGAAAATATACTAGACGCGGTAATAAAACTTAATGAAGATCTGGAGAAAGTTGCTACTTGGTCATGCAGCAATTCTCTTTTGCTCAATCCCGATAAGTCAAGGTACATGATTCTTGGTTCTAAAATGCAGATCAGCAGTATATTAATGAAAAACCCTCTTGTTAGTGTATCTGGTCAACCTTTAGAATCTGTTAAAGAGGTGCGAAATCTGGGTATTATATTGGACAATCAGTTGCGCTATGAAGGTCATGTGTCTAACGTCGTTAAGGGTTGTTTTTACAGGCTAAAAATCCTGTATAGGATTCGTAATCTCCTATCAGAAAATATGCCTATAATGCTCTGCGATTCATTGATACTGTCAAGATTTAATTATGGTGATATTGTTTATGGGCCGCGTCTTCTGTCCAGAACCCAGCGTTTAATACAACGTGTACAAAATGCGTGCTGTCGTTATTGCTTTGATGTTCCTCCTCGTAGCCACATTTCGCCATATTTAAACAATGCATCTATATTGAACATGGAATCTCGTCGGCAGCAGCATCTTGCATGTTTATTGTTCGACTTACTAAAATACAAGAAACCGGAATATCTTTATTGTAAGCTGAACTTTTCGACATACCATAACAAATACAGTTGTAGATCCTCTCGACCGCAGCTAGCTACATATTCTCATCGAACTGTCGCATTCACTGGCAGCTTCCGCTATCAGGCAACTAAGTGTTGGAATAACATCCCACCTCCACTTAGGCATTTGATGACAAAGATTACTTTTAAAGAAAAACTTAGAAAACATCTTCTAAGCAAACAAAAGATGGGCATACCCAGCCATTACCTGTAGCGGTAGCTGTCACTGAAAACACTTGATACCTATTTCATGTATATATGTATTATTATTTTTTATATATATATTTATTTAAATCAGTCCTACCAAGTTATTTTTTATTTTTATTTTTAATAATAGCACAATTCGCAGTGTTAGGGCAGTCTCGTACCTATTGTCAGTTTACACGTACATTTCACACTCCACACAGATACGTAACGTGAAGTAATTTTATGTTCTAAACACAATTTTTATTCTTTTATTTATGTTGCATTCCTAGTCACGCACCTCGGCACGCATCGGCCGCACCACGCACCTTTGAGGCAATAGCTGAAAATCAGTGATTTTTTGCTCACTGAGTAAATTACGCCACTGAGCTATGGCCTATTTGTATTACTGCTCACACACATGTACTGTGATTTATGCACACCTCGGTTACAATATAGTGTTGGATTATCTATACCTACCTAAGCATGAGTTAAGGTTATATTGTTTAAGGGTTATTGTCAATGTTATGTGAGTGGCAGTAATTTGCAAATAAACTAATTATCTATCTATCTATCTATCAATATGTAAGAATTGAATATCAATTTCTGAAGGACAGGTGTCTGAAATAGGTTAAAAACTGGTGCCACAGGTCATCAGGCTTCACGCAGAAAATACTCAATATCAATTACAAACACTACATAATTAAGGTTAGTATGCGGCTTTGAAGAAGAATAGGTACATTAAAAGCTTTTGTATTGAGCGCGTTGAGATCTTTTAGTTCAAAATACAGTATGAAAAACATTTGTCTAAACTATTCTAAATAAATAGTTAAGAGAAGGATAGTATTGCATTATTTACGGCGCTCCTAGACCGGTAAAACGCACTTCACTTTGTAGGAAATCGCACGCACCCAAATTACTTAATTTTTTATGGTTTTAAGACTTGAGATTCGAGGCAATATGACTATGAATGCTGATGCCGTCAGAATCCCTCTAAGCTGCTGTATTACCCACGAAAATAATTCGAATTGAACGGCGATAAGGATAGGATTAGCGGACGAGGACAGGTTGACACAAATCTTCCCAAGAAAAATAATCAAGAACATACATATAATTTACCGTTTGTATCTTCCTTAAAGCTTTACAAGAGCTTATCATTTATATTTTCTATAGTGTGTGAACATACTCGTTAAAGGAGCGTTCACATATGAAATAAAGTAATATAAAACTGAAAATTATAAATAACCATAAAACTGAAAATTATAAGTAACCCCCGCCCTTATTAATTAATTATCAATCTACCACCACCTCATTAAGACTTTCTAATGAGTCCAAACATGTTCATTTTTTATGTCACTTCAAATCAATCGGATCGTGAAAGTTAGTAAGACCTTTTTGTCAAGTAGGAAATTAGCTGATAGTCATTAAACGCCTGAACAGATCTTCATAAATTATAGCTAAGAACAATCTCGATCACGTCAGCTTTCAAACAAAAACAAACCGAATTAAAATCGGTCCGTTCGTTTAGAAGCTACGATGCCACAGACAGACACATAGATACGCAGGCACGTCAAACTTATAACATCTCTCTCTTTGCGTCGGGGGCTAATAAAATAAATTGACGAAAAATATCTGAACTAGGGGTGGGCGTTTTTAGAATAACGATGTGCGATAAGGATGCCAGGTTTGGATGCGCGCATCCGATACGTCTTGGTACCGTTATTGGATGCCGATGGCATCTAGTTTTTGTCAATGTAACTGATCTTCAAGTCATGATTCATGCATCTAAAAGACACACACACAAAACAACTTATTTCGTATCGCATCGCATCCTGTGATACTACGATACTTGCTAGACTGACACTCACTTGGCATCGATGCGCGCATCGGATGCGATTTATCTGATATCGATGCGCATTGATATCACCAAAATCTCAAAACGCCCATCTCTAATCTGTACTAGAAAAAAACATTTCCTTGTTGGACTGCTATAATTTGTCAAAAACCAAATGAAATGTATACTTTTAAGTGATTCAGAATGACTAGAGTATTTTATTTTGTGGAATTTAAATACCTTTAATATGTGTTCACTTGATTAGAGAAGATTATGATACGATATAATTTTAGTTTTAATCATGTTATGCCAAAATTTAATTAGGATTTATAACAAATACACAAACAAAATTTTTTAAACAGGGTACAAGTACCTACACGTATTTTATTTTAATAAATATATATTTAATTAAACGAATATATTAAAACACCGAATACAATTTTATTTATTATTCAATCATATCATCTAGATTACTCACGAATTAATTGAGTAGTTTATGAAGCCTATATTAAGCGGCTAATATTTTTGTTGTATTAACTAGCTAGATGACTGATACACCCAAGGGCCTAGGGATTAATTACCTACTTCTACTGTGTTTATACTATACAAAACATAATATTAATATTGTGAGAATTAGGCAGCTAACTAGCCACCAGCGCAGAGGCGTCTCTTCAACAATAGAAAAACATTTTTGTCTGGTTTTGGGGCAAACTAAGGAGAATCCAAAATTGTCGTGGATATCATAGCTAATCGTTAAAAACTATATAATGTCCATAAATCTTATTCGGTAGACTAATTAATAACTATTGGCATCAACAAGTACTTGTAAAAATTCACGTTGAATAAATATTTTTTATTTAGATTTTATTTTACTGGTTGTGTACGCACCCTTAAAATGTACATATGGTGAGGCAGTGGCAGAGTTATTGTCAGTGAAAATATAAGTTTTCCCTTATTATGTAGCGCGATGGATATGAAACCCCTTTCGTTATCATTCAGTTATTTTCCGTGTGATTCAACTTCTTTTGTTGATAGGTATATAATAAGAAGCCACAGGTATAGTAATAATAAGTGTCAATTGTATTATTAAGTAATAAGTATTGTAATATTTCATAAGTTTTTGCTTCTTAACAAAGGTGATGTTACATGTTTTTATTCTAGTCCAAGCTCTACGAAATATCTTCCGAGCATTTATGTAACGTTGTTTATGAAAAATTAAGTAGGTATTAAATATTTTTAATTCAGCACATTCAGTCGTTCATGGATTTGTCAAACGACAAAATTTTACATCATACTAATAAGTTGACAAAGCGGATTTTGTAACGTCTAATTTTGGTTTCTCGAGAGATCCACGCTCTTTCTGTAGGGCTCGTAAAATGTCAGCTCATTATGAAGATATAAAGATGAGGGTGGAATGGAAATGAAGTTATAGGTAGGTAGGTAGTTAACTCGCGGTATTAAAATATCTTTTAGATTGTAGTACAATGTAAAAGATATTTTAATACCTATAACATGGATTTCTTCAAAAAGAGGCGTGAAAAGACACCTAATGGGCTGGCAAGCTGAAGGCGGCTAGAGCAGCGTATATCAAGCTGCTCTAGCCGCCTTCGCCTCATTTTACTCATTTTACCCTTCACATCAGGTGGTGTTGGGTCAATTGCCGTGCTTTGTATAAAAAGTCTTCTGTTATACTGGGTGTACGGGGAACGCCCTTGAAAATAAAGGCTTACGGCAATGCTGCTTCTTTAGCCAGAAACTGCTGAATCTCGTATGCGATTCGAAAAGAGACATACCGTCTCGCTTTGACGCACCGTGTTAAAAAGTGCGAGATATAGAGTTTCCGATGTTCTATTTTTTCCGATAGTTGTGAATAAGGAGGCTGGTCATCCTTTATACGACTTGTTAAAAAAAATGAAATCTTGAAAAAAAAAATCAGCTCTATCATACTAAATTGTATACCTAATGACTTTCTTATTTCAGCCGTGAAACAGTTCACTGTTTTTCGGATTGAAGGGAAAGGTAGCCAGTGTTTTTAGTTGGCATGGACGGCATTTCATCTTAGGCCGCAGGAATGCAACGCACCTGCAATACCAAGTGTTTTTTCCTTGTTATTGCAGGTGTCTATGGGCGGAGGCTACCAGTTAGCACCAAGTGGACCATCAGCTTGTTTGTCATCTAGTTGTGTAAAAAAAAGTACGCGATCCGTTTGTATAAAACAAAAGATTTTTCTTTCATGTTTTTAATTTTTTTCTAACAAGTCGTATTTAGGATTACCAGCATTGCCGTCTGCTTAGAGCGAGCCTCATGCACTCTGAACTATAAAAAAATCCTTTTAAGTACCTAGACGTCAAACGAAATAGACACATAATAACGAAGCATTTTGAGTGGTTACATTATCTACAGCCAGTAAGTAAGTAATACACGTTCATTACTTATTAACTTATGATAGGTACTTGATTATAGTCGATTCCAATTCAATTTATATCAGAAATAGATTACTAATAACTATGGTAAAATGATACATATTTGAAGATGGTTCAATTAAGTTTTCCTTACATTATGTTACGTAATTGTTTTATTATTACAATACCTTATTTAGTTACATGTATTTAATAGTTATTAGTGTATTTAATATGATAACCAGAGGTCGGAATTAGGTAGAGTTATTTATGTACTTACACTGATTTCATACAGCGAAAGATGAAAGTGGATATGCCTCAAATCGCGAGATTAATTTTAAATAGCAGAAAAATACCATGATTTATTTATTTTAAAAGTTATTTTCCTTTACATAATTTTAACCACTGCACGCGCGACGTTGCCAAATTAACATCAACAACATCGGATGTCCGAACTTGCAAAATTTGAAATCCCGGGAAGAGCCATATTAATATCAACATTTCGGTGCAAGTACATAAATAACTCTACCTAATTCCAACCTCTGATGATAACACACATTACTGAAAGTAGTTAACTATAGTTTGCCACTAATATAAAGTACATATAATTGATTACACTTTTATATATTAGCTTAAATGCTATACTTAGTATGCCTTACACCTTAGCATAGATGATCATAAAAATTGTAACACTTGGCTTACGTGGTGTGGTGCATGACGCACAAGAGAAAGAGGTTGGTTAAAGCATCGTTAAGCAACGCCTGTATTAACACGATACTTCTCATTACCTATTGTTAGGTTACTTTACTCTGTGAAGTGCCCACATTTTTTTTTATGTATGATAGGCAGAGCGTTTGGCCACAATCTCAATGATGATAAGCGAAGATGAGGCCTAGAGATGACTCACCACCACATGCTGAGGCTATACTCCGAGACCTCGAACATCGTCGTTAAGTTACTCGTTTTCGGTTTTCTTCGGACTTTGGGGAGTGTGCCAAGGAATTACATGAATTGATTCCACCAGTTTCCAAAAACTCCTTTCTAATGTGGACTGCCAAGGAGTGGAATTCACTGCCTTCCCATAAGTTTCTCGAAACCTACAATTTTGAGATCTTTCTTTGGGGCTAGACTGAACAGGCACCGTGTAGGTAAACATATGCCATCGCAATAGAAACAATGTGGTTGGGGTCAAATATATGCCTATTAAGTTTTAAAAAAATTATACACAATAGATTTTCTATTGTGTAGGCGTGGGAAAGGTTACTGTAAATATACACGTTAAGACTTTGTCGAAGATTTCATCTAAATCAGTAATCTGTCAGGTCAATAAAGAATCTGTGGTAGGCACACCGGCCGGATGACCACGTACACCAATCAGTGCCTAGAAAACAAATTATCCGGTGTCGTTGTTGTGACTGCGGTTGTTTGGATACGGAAGGTCAAGGGCGCTTTTGGGCCCGGTGCGGGGTGCGGGGGGCGGGGGGCCCGCGCGGGGGCGGGGCCTGCTCAAAATAGACGGAGCACATCGTTTGTCAACACACGCCCACGCAGCCCGGCCGGGGTGGCGCCCGCCCGTCCCGAGATTTTGGTCTGCTAATGTCACGGCCGTGTTGCTAACTGCGTGGAATGTTTTTTCTATAACAATAGGCTGACTGCGGCATCAAGTATTAGGCCCGCCTGAACGTTTGCGGTTACCGAAGAAATGGTAGGTATACGTAGGTATCAGGGTCATCTCCCGCAGATATCTAGTTGTCTTGTAGAGATAAGTTACAAGTACTTTATACTTTCATGGTTATTAACATTTGAATTAAAGTTATATACGGGAATATCGGGAACTCCCAACTATGAAATTAGGTGGTAAATATCCCGTATATACTTAACTCTAATTCATAAGTTACAAGTGTCTACTTTGAGGATACCTACCTAAGGTTCGCAAAGGAACAGAGTGCTTAACAATAAGTGTTTAGCGTTCTCTTGAGGGACCTATTACCTTCAATACAAAAAATATTAGTGTTATTTGAAACTAATTACGATTTATACCTCCATTAGGTATTCGCAATGAATACTTGTACCACCTGTTATTGTACAATGTATATAAAATAAAAAATACTAAAAGAGCATAATTGACACTTCAATGTATCAAAGAACTGTATAGAAGCCATTAATAGTCTAAAAATATCCATTTTATGATGTTTTAAGGCAATTTCAACATCGCGCGATGGTTTGAGGCAAGTAGTACGACTAACCTTTAAGGCGAAGTCCTAAGTATAACAGCGCAGAACGGTAGAAAGAGGGTTGCAAAAAACTATTTTAGTTAAGCTAAAAAACTCAACGATATCACCTATTGTAGATATCATCAGACAGAATTCGATACAAGATTTGAAAAAAAAACAAGAAATCTATACTAATATTATAAAGTTTGTTTGTTTGTTTGGTTGAACGCGCTAACCTCAGAAACTATACTGATTCAAATTGAAAATTCTTCTTGTGTTGGATAGTCCATTTATCGAAGTAAGTATTTATTATATAGGCTATACTTATATCTAACGTCACTGTACGACCAAAAAATGGGAATAAAATACTCCTTTTGAGACCTGCGTGCGCTGCGTAAACGGTTAAAGTTACGCAAGAATCATGTAAGTAAGTACCTATGCCGAAATTGTTCTCCTTTAAAAGTTATAAATAAATGTCCACGACAGGATATGTCTATCTTTTGATATTGACTCACAATCACCGTTTTTTCTACAATGATGCCCTGTCTGCGAAGGTGTTTTTGTAACCATGATATTATTCCTTATCAAATTCAATACATTATTCACAATTATTTAATTAATACCTATCTTAAGAAATACCTATTATAGTTTTAAAATAATGATAAGTAAAGCACCATGCATCATTTATGATTTCCAAGGTTTGTGATCAATTCATTAATTGCTAAGGTGTTTTTATAAACATAATTACTGGGCATGGACGGCATTTCATCTTAGGCCTCAGGATGACAACGCACCTGTAACATCAAGTGTTTTTCCTTGTTCTTGCAGGTGTCTATAGGCGGCGGTAACCGCATACCACCAGGTGGGCCGTCAGCTTGTTTGTCATCTAGTTGTATATAAAAAAAAACATTATTTAAAATACTTCAAAAAATAAAGGCTCATGTAAAATATGTAACCTACCCTACCGTCATTTTTTGACATCCACGCAAACGAAGTCGCGGGCACAGCTAATCATAAAATTTGAATTTTTGTGTACCTCGACCTACGTTTTGCCAACTAAAATCCAGTCTTATTCCTTTATTTTTAAGTACATTTATCGTTTTATTTATTTATTTCTCCTCTTAGACTCAACATTTTGATGAGCTTACTTTTGTATAAAAACACATGACAATTTTTCATGATTCACGCGCGGGCAAGACATGAATGTTCGACACTTCGATTATTATAATTTTCGTAACATGTTCACCAAAATATGAACACGCTTGTTTCACTTGATATAATCCTAAAACAAACAATAATAAATCATCATAAGTAAAAACCGAGAAATCGATTGAGAGTCGAAGTCGAATCAGTCAAATAAGTTCCGTTCCATTTCAGGTATTTTTTTTGATAAAATATAATTAAATGATGTTTCAAAAATAATATTTATCAATAATTGTATAGTTAAACATTATGATTTTTAAAGTAAGTAGGTTCTATTATTTTGTTATAGGTAATATAACGTATATAGTAGTCTAAGAGGTCACGGGATTTTTCATAACGATCATGGATATGGTTGGTATGGTTTACTTTTATAGTTTGTAGAGTAGTCCCCTAAGGTGAATGATGTCGGTCTGCCTGCTCTCAGTGGTTGCAACTTCAAGTTATAGAGCTTACAAGTGGCTTAATTGTTACGAAAAAAAAACGATCAGGGAAATGGTCAGTTTTAGTACATATTCAAAGTATAGCATCTCCGCAGATGAAACAAGTTGGTCTGGCGGCTCTCAGTGGTTGCATTTCAGAGTTATGATGCGCGCAAGTCACAGCATTGTTGCGAAAAAAAAACGATACCAGAAATGGTCAGTTTTAGTACCTTTTAGAAGTATGGTGTCTCCACAGGTGAAACGAGTTGGTCTGCCTGCTGTCAGTGGTTGTATTTCAGAGATATCATTGTGTACGCAATATATGGAAAAAGCTTAAAAAAATAGCCAAAAACGGGACAATCGACAAATTTTTAAAATTCCCATTGACTGCTGCTGTCGTGTCTCGACTTGACACACACAGCACTCCTCCTCCTCCCGCGCCCGCGCCCGCCCCCGCGACAGTGAGCGTGGAATAATCGTTGTTGGGGGGTGCGCTTGCGCTCGTTTTTGGTGTTTTTAAATAGAATTCAACCGTTACTAGCATTTTTACAATAATGTCGAAAATAAATACTAAGTGCCTGTTTTGCGAAAGTAAGACGGACAAAAAAATGTTGCCTTTTAATAAAAAATGTTATGGTATATTAACAGTTCGTATTAACGGTAATTTAATAACCAAGATCAACAACAGGGGTGAGTTATTCCATGACTTCATCTTAACGAACTGTCTTCAGATACTTAACAAAGGCAGGCAGCCTTTTCCCACCTTTGTTACGAGATCTAGACAGGAAGTTCTCGACGTAACTCTTGCTACTAACCAATCTAGCCAGGACGATCAACGACTGGAACATTAGCAATGAAATATCTATGTCCGACCAACGACAGATTAGATTCGTAATTAACACAAACAAAACATACGAAAATGTAACCTTTAGGGACCCTTTAACCACAAATTGGAACCTATATAGAAATATGTAAGGGATAGGGATAATGTCCCTAAGAATATAAGGTCTCCTGAAACTCTAGAATATGCGGTCCACCTTATTTCTCAGGCCATCACGGCATCCTATGAGATGAGTTGCCTTCTCAAGACCAAGAGGGACAATAAAGTAACATAGTGGCACCCCAAACTAGACAATCTCAGGAAGAAAACACGTAAACTATTCAATAAGACAAACTCCCGAGGACTGGGAGCGATATCACAAAGCCTTAACTGAATACAATAAAGAAATACGGAAGGCGAAAAGACTTCCGTGGCGGAAGTTCTGCGAGGAGTTCAAGAATATTCCTCAAGGGGCCAGAATTCACAAAATCTTAGCGAAATCGCCAGCCAACCAACTGGGACTTTTAAAGAAACCAGATGGAAATTGTACTCATACAGTGGAGAAGACCCTGGAGCTCTTAGCGACAACACACTTCCCTGGATCAGAAACATTATCGAGTACCGAATATAAACCTGAGTATCAGCACTGCCTAACCAGGCCTAAAAACGAAGACTGGAGAAGAGCAGCAAAAATGATCAGACCAAATAAAGTGAAATGGGCTATCGAAACCTTCAAACCATTTAAGTCTGCTGGGGAAGATGACATTTTCCCAGCACTGGTGCAAGAAGGGAAAGACATTCTCACACCGCTCCTAGTAAAAATATTTCGTCTGAGCTACGCATGGGAATACATACCAGAAAACTGGACAATGGTCAAGGTATGCTTTATACCTAAAGTAGGCAAGAAGGATTATTCACAACCAAAATCCTTTAGACCAATAAGCCTAACCCCTTTCCTGCTAAAATGTATGGATAAAATCATAGACGAATGCATAAGGGAAGGACCTTTGAAGGAAGTCCCTTTACACTCCAAGCAACATGCTCATAAAAAAGGGAAATCCACGGAAACTGCTCTTCTTGAGCTTACGAACAGGATCGAAAGAGCTCTGGAAGACAAGCAGATAGCTCTGTGTGCTTTCCTCGATATTGAAGGAGCTTTTGACAATGTCACTCCCTGACCAAAGGTATGGGAGCCAAAGGGATCGATGACACAACGACCCGGTGGATAAAGTCAATGCTGCTTAATAGAACCGTTAAGATAAATCTAAACGGAATAACAAGAAATTTTAAGACAACAAGGGGATGTCCGCAGGGGGCGTACTGTCTCCATTGCTATGGTCACTTGTTGTGGATAAACTCCTTACAAAAACAACTCAAATGGGTTTTGATGTGCAGGGCTATGCCGACGACGTAGTGGCCTACGTTATAGGTCCTTGCCAAAGCACTGTATTATCAATACTACAAAGAGCGCAGATTATCAAATGTCAAATGGTGCGCAGATAACCAACTGGGGGTTAACCCCTCCAAAACAACTATAGTGCCCTTTACTAGGAAGCGCGAGCTAAACAGGCTTGCTACACTAACTATTAAAGGAACATCCATACCTTATTCCCAAGAAGTCAAATACTTGGGCATATCAATTGACAAGACACTGACCTGGAAAACACACTTAAACAACGTAATCCAAAAGGCAACAACTGCCTTAGGAATATGTCACCGCCTTGCAGGGACGAGATGGGGCTTAAACCCCAAACTCGCCCTATGGCTTTATACCACCATCGTAAGGCCGATGCTAACGTATGCCTGCGAAGTCTGGGAGAAAAAAGTCATGCTAATAACAACCATCAATAAGCTAACCAGCTTGCAACGCACCACGTGCTTGATGGCAATGGCAACTGGTGCAATGCGCACAACCCCGGCGGCAGCCCTTAATGCTCTTCTTAACCTACCCTCCTGTGTTTCCTTAGCGATAAACTTAACAAGATTGTTAGACCCCCATTCAGATATAAGGTTCAACACTCTGTTGAGCTCAATGGTAAGATTCTTTCTCTCACGTTTTCAGCGCGCCCAGCCCCTGGGCGACCGTAATATCCCCCATGCATAGCTATGAATGTTTCCTAACGGAAGCATGACATTGATATGAAGAAGAAATAGTGTGGGAGATAGAACAAAGCCTTGTGGTACACCAGCATTCACTGACATGAACCGCGAAGAGCATCCATCTGCGAGGACACGGATTCTTCACTCATGCAGGAAGTCGGTATTTATAGAAAGGGCAAACAAAAACCTTACAATATCCTAAGTAAAAACAAGACGCTCTAATAGATACTAAATTTCTTTGTGCGTGATGTTGAGGTGAAGACTGTGAATTGATGACTCCGAAGAACAGCACGCGTGCTCATGAGATACTTAGGAGCACGCGTGCTGTTCTTCGGAGGGTAAAGGTGGAATAATAAGCCGGCGATCCAGTTGCAGAGCTGAGCGGGCAGACCGTATGCTGGGATCTTGGAGAGAAGAGCCCTGTGCCAGACTCGATCAAATGCATTGGCAATGTCAAGGCTAACAGCCACTGACTCACCACGTTTGTCAATAGCTTTACTTCAGACATGCATTAATTTCGACCGAAGCCTGCACTGTCGATTATTAATTAATGGTTGATCTTGTAGATATCGGATCAGCTGGTTGCTTAGGATCCTTTATCCGTCTCCCTTTATGGGGACCGGTTGCACATTGACCTCTCTCCAAGATTCTAGCACACACCCAGTAGAGAAAAAAAGACGGTATAGACGCATTAAGACGGCAGACAACTCCGCTGCGCATTTTTTCAGTAGATACTATTAGGGGGAAGATTCTGAAGATGACGAAATCTAAATTGAAAAGAATGCATGAAGAATCTGTGATTTTACCTAAATATTATTAGATTATATATCAAGCTAAATATTTATAAAAAACTGGATTAAATACTTTATATTGTGGTTTAGTATAGATTTTAATGTGACTAATGAAAAAGCTGAAGAAAATATTAAAAGAATATTTGAAGTAAGTAAATATTTAACTCTTTAGGCGTTTGCAATATTCTACAAAGTGATTAATTTGTGGCTTTACTCAAAGATGATTAGATTATGAAAGTTAGATTAATAAAAATTGGACTTGTTCGATTTATTTTTTTATTTTATTGATTACTGTTATTTTTTTTCTTCTCTGAAATACAACTACTGAGAGCAGGCAGACCAACTCGTTTCACCTGTGGAGTCACCATACTTCTAAACGGTACTAAAACTGACCATTTCTGTTATCGTTTTTTTTTCGCAACAATGCTGTGACTTGCGCGCATCATAATTCTGAAATGCAACCACTGAGAGCTGCCAGACCAACTTGTTTAATCTGTAGAGACACCATACCTTGAATATGTACAAAAACTGACCATTTCTCTGATCGTTTTTTTTTTGCAACAATGACCCCTCTTGTAAGCTCTATAACTCGAAGTTGCAACCACTGAGAACCGGCAGACCAATATCATTCACCTTGTGGGACTACTCTACAAACTATAGATGCAAATTAAACCGTATCCATTATCGTTATCAAAAATCCTGTCACCTCTCAGTCTATAGTGTTTTGCTAATGGTATTGTATTTTAAGTCGTCTGTTGGGTAAGGAACGTCAAATGTAAAAGTATAACCGGAAGTTTGCACTAAGGACTATTAATTTAAGTAAAACAGTGATTGAGTGAAACAGGATTAATAAATATACGATAATTCATTATTTTACTTGTATAATTTGATACCTTTGTGGTGTTCTTGTAAATGCTGGATAGTTACTTAGGCAGAAGTTAGTCATGTCCTTTAGTATTTTTTTAAATCCCAAATTCATAAAATATTAAAAAAGAAATGTCCAATAAAAGAAATTATAATTCTGGAGAGGGCCACCCTTATCACCAAAATACCCGTAGGTGCAAAATATAAGCTTTTAGTAAAAAAAAAATATTTAAAGTATTCATTATATTATCAGACAAATATAAAATGCAGATGTAGCCATTTTTATGAAACTTTTTATCGGTATGCATTAAAAAAATCGGTATAAAATTAGGTAGGTATGTGATAGTACCAGCTACACACTAGATAATTTATAACAGTAAGTATAATTTTATTATTCACAAATCACAATGTCAATCTAGCTCTATCCCATTGGAATCATAAAAGACAGCACTCTGAAATAAACAATTCGAAACCTCCAACCTGAAACGGTGGAAGCATAATAGCATCACAAACATAAAAGCAATAAACCGAGCACTTTTCTTTGCTTTTTGACTACATTGAAAGAAAACCTCAAAGTGCTGGTAACTTACTACTATCTACACCAAACGGTCGTATTAAACTTGTTACTTGCGAAACTAGTAAAACAGCATTAAAGTTCCACAAATAGATACACTGCCAATATGCGAGTGTGCTGTGAACGATTGCTATTTATACGGCACAATGTACACGGTGCAATGGTTTAAACCGGTTACGTGTACACGCCTTAATTCTAAAAATAGCAACAACCCTCTTACACTTACATAATTATTATTGGTTGGAGGCTGTGTTTCCGCCCCCTATCCCCCGTCGACGGTCCTTTGGACGAAACACGTTAGTCTTACTCGAATCGTCGCGGCGAACAGTCCTCTTTGTAGATGGTCTTGCGAGCCGATTACAATGTCTAATGATGAATGTTTATCGTTCGTACATTTTTTAATGTAATCGATATTTATTCACTTTTACATAAATTACTTATGTTTCAATATTATGTCACTAACGCAATACATTATTTTATGTCTAAAATATGAGGGATTAAGGTTTATTTGATGTGAGTTGTTTGTGAAAGTGTTACTAAACTATGTCAATAAAATAGGATAGTGTTTAGATTACGCTAACATTAATCTTCAAGAATGTCTTTAAATCCTACAGCAGTGGCCACTAAAGGTAAATTGTTTACTATAACTTTTTGTTATTTATCTATTTATTATTTTAGTTTTTACTTTTTCTTAAATTTATATTATTTATTGAGTTGTATATTGTTTAGTTCAACTTCAAATAGAAATGAACTTATTTAAAAACTCATCATTTATTATTTTTAAGCTCAATTATAAACTCATTTTAGAAATTTATTTTTTAAATAAGGCTTCTCTTATACTCTCAAAACTAAAGGTGTTTTATCTAGACAAAATCCATTGTCAATTTGTTAAGTCGAGTACGACTCCCGGGAGCATATGACAATAAAAAACCCATTGCGCCTGGAATGTGTGACTTCAAAGGTTAAATAAGTTTCCCCTCCATCACAGTGTTACAACCTCTCCCCTAGTTTTTACCACCATCATTGATCATTGATAGGTGGATTGCAAGCTTGATAGGTGGATTGCAAGCTTGCTAATCTGTAGACTTAAAATCAATCATACACAGGATGGTGCCGTCAATGCGAAAATAAATTTAAACAAGGGCTATATTAGTTCATAGAAATGGTTTGCCAATTTCAAAAATATCGTATTAAATTGATAATTTCATGACCTTGTATGAAATAATGCTGACAACGTCACACTATTCCATACAAATGTCATGTCATTTCTATAGACTAATATAGCCCATGTTAAAATTTATTGTCGCATTGACGGCACCACCCTGTATTCAAAATTGTGTCCTAATACAAAGATTTAACGGCCGAATACTTGTGTTTTTGACAATTGACGAGTGTCTTTGACAATACTTTAACCTGTCGAGTCAAAAGTCAAAGTAATCGACCGTGACACCAAAAAAATGGTAATGTTTTGTGTAATCTGCACCACAATAAAGATAGAGGTCGGAAAATCTAATCCTATTATGTCTAAAGTCGGGGATCTATCATAATATGGAATAAATATTTCATGAAAATATTTTGAATGAAATAGCGGTTTGGTTCTGTTGGTTCATTTACACAAATACTAATACATCCTTTAAGAAAAGCTATATTTTACAACGATCTTAGATGAGCTACAATGAGACTGAAACTAAGCAGTTTCACATGAAAGTTGTATTTCATAAATATAATGGACGTACTCAGTATTTCATTCAATTAAATAATATTAGCAAAGAACGCTTTCTACGGTCCCAGAATCCCGGGATTTTTTTTTTATGGAATATCCATATTATACTAACGTAAAAAGAAGTTTAGGTATAATTGCACCTGGAGTTCCGATCACTAATAAATAAGTCAGCGAGCTATATTCACTTCAGGCGACTATGTCAGCCAAAATCAATAGTTTTTCATTTTAAAAAAAAAACAACCTAAAAAAATAATGTGTAAACTGTAAACTTTAGCAGTAATGCCAAACTACTTATTAAACATACAGTGTAATAGTGTTGTTTTGCGTTGACACGGCATAGATAAACAGGATCTACAGTTTTAATCTTCCAAGTTCAAACACTTATTATGTTGTCAAAAACCTTCAGGGTCATGCACCTGATTCTGATTCTGAGCTCGCACACTTTAAAGGAGGCTGACGTTCTGACTATTTTAAGATGAAAACATTTCCACGATAGATAACTTCGATTACTACTACGTGGCGGTTACCACTTACCATCAGGTGGGCCGTCAGCTTGTTAGTTGTATTGTATGAAAAAACTTCAAATAGTTTCGTCGCTTTGTCTTTCTATTTTATCCTATGCCTATGCCCTAATAAGCAAAAATTTCGTACAGACTAACGGCCTAATACTCAATCGTTACTTTTATGGCCTTATTTCAAAAAAGTTACTCCGTGCCTCCTCTTGTTGTTTCACATGTCGAATGTCACGTTTAATTTTTTTTTTAATACAACTAGATGAAAAACAAGCTGACGACCCACCTAGTGGTAAGCAGTTACCGCCGCCTATAGACACCTGCAATAACAAGAAAAAAATCACTTGGTATTGCAGGTGCATTTTCATCCTGAGGCCTAAGATGAAATGCCTTCCATGCCCAATAATTACACTGGCTACCTTTCCCTTCAATCCGAAATACAGCGAACTGTTTCACTGCTGAAATAAGAAAGGCGGTGGTACCTACCCAGGCGACCCTACATACGGGTCTACCACCTAGTAAAATATGGCAAAACATAGATTAGTTATTCCGAGCACCATCCAAGGATTAAAATTTGACCCGCTTAAAAGAGATGTGCCAAAAATGTATGGAAAAATAGGTAAAATATGCTGTACTGTGATCAATTGTCCATTTTCTTTTAATTTGTTTTGTTGCGTGGTACAAAACAAGAATTTTCATAGAAAAAACTGCAACAAAGGCAAATATTCATCATGACGCATATGTCACTTTGGTGACGTTTAGTTGACTTCTAGGTTTGTCGCCCGCCATATTGCCTTATTGAATAACGGTGAAATCGAAGAAAAATTACTACTTTTGTACAAACAAACTATGCATAAAAACGAATTCAGTGTTAGTATTTTTTTCAGATTCTAGAAATTTTTCCTTTTTTCCTTTTTTTGAGAAGTTGCAGTTCCTACTTATACCTGGCCGTATATGAAATATCTCCTTTTATAGAGTGCTCAATTTGACGTTTTCTAATTAAAATTGTTTGTCTTTGACAATTCTTAAAATATTTAGAAGGGCTTAAGTACTTAAATAAAATTCTAGTAACACTGTTTGTTGATTTGTCCTATGAGATTCAGAACATGTTGTAACAGTGTTTTAGTTTGATAAGCCGCGTAAGACTCCCGGGAAATATGACAATAAATACCACTGTGTCTGGAATGTGTGGCTTGACGAATTGACGAAAATAGGTTTAATAATCGCTTATTCATGTAAGGAAGATGATGTCGAATTGAACTCTTTTTTTTTTAAAGCAGCGGTAAAATGAGCTAGGAGCATGAGGTGTTTCGGGATTCTTTGCCTGCGCCTGCTACACTCTTGGCTCGCTGTTTTAGCCTCCATTTATTATTTATGTTTAAATTATAATGTATTTCAGATGCCATTACTTGAGGGCTAAGCTTATACCTAATGAAATTGAAAAACTAAAATAACGCGCCTACACACCTCGTGCCTCCATAATCGTACCCTTTAAAGAAATTGTTGCTATTTCCATTTTTTAACCTTCATTATATTTTGTCGGCTAATTCTCTTGGCTTCATATTCATAAGTTTCAAACTAACGAAAATAAACTTATATCTCATTTGAAAACCAGAATCATCACCAGCCTATATAATTATAATGTTTAAATATACACATTTATTATATCTCTGCACATCCAATGTGTTTCAGCAGTTTTCGCCGAAAAGCTCTATACTTAATCATCGTTAAATATGTCGATATCAGATGTTTTCGCGTCAGTAGTATTGTAACTGATGCACATTCTAGAGATCGGTTGATGTAAGCCAAGATTAGTTCTCGTCCGTGGCATGCCTTCCTACGTACACCACCACGCTGACCCAATGAGGGTTGGTGGGCTTGAGCGGTTGCAGTAAACACTGGGACCAATAGCTTAACGTGCACAACGAAGAACGGAGGAGTGATAGATAACAATTTTGATTCATCCATCCCGGGATCGACTAACATTGTTTAAATTCATCCCTTCTTCTTCTTGGAGGAGTTGAGATGAAAATGTGTATTTTATAAGAGCTATTTGAAATTCATCTAATATAGAGATACTCAGAGATTGATCTGAGTGAAAATTCCATCGGGCGGCTTTACATAGTTATACATATTATACTCGTAAGTACATAAACTAAGTAAATATATACAGTAATAAGGGTCTAACTTTCACAGTTGTAATATTCTTACAAGTGAAAAGTTACTAACAAATGTGTGTGGGTTTTGTGTGGGATCTAAGGTCGACGATGTCATGGGTTGAACTTTATAACGAAACTTAATTTTGGGTTTATTACATTTTATATTGCTACACCTTATTACTTTTACTTAAGTTAATAAGATTTGTGATATAGAAATATATACAAGCTCTCAATAGTGCCAGTAGGTATACTCAGAACCTAATTATGAGTCAAACACAAAAATGTATTTCTGGGATTCGATCAAAACGTTATATTTTTTTCTTGACTAGACGTTTTGCTAGCGGCTCTTCCGAGAACTGAAATCTTTGCAGAATAATACAAATAACGTGAAGTTTTGAGTGTCGCCAAAAGTTTTATTTTATGAAATATACGCTACAGGTGCTTCGTTCGACGAATCCGACGATGAAGCACGAATGCTGAACATTGATACAATAATATTTGCGCAGTACAAATGTCAAGGTTACCAGTAGTCGGTGTTCTAGGAAATGATGTTTGTTATTAAAATGTGCTATGCCATCAAACTGAGAATACGATCGAGTCAGCGCCATACTGTGACGTCATAGTCATGAAACTTATTTCGTTTTAGTGACTCTCAGCATCTATATAAATGTGTTCCCTACTTCCCATAACATGGGTTACTTCAAAAGAGGCGTTAAACCTCCTCCTCCTGCCTGCAAGGTGGAGGCGGCTAGAACAGTATGTTTGTTTATGCTGCATTAGCTGTCTTAGCATATGGACTCTTCTTATCGCATATAAAGTGGTCGCGTACTGTACGGTTTCAGAGAGACTTTCTCCCCCGTACGCTTAGGTTGTGGAATGAGCTCCCTGCAGAGGTTTTCTCGAACGAGAACAGCATGGGGTTCTTTAAAAAGGCGTAAAAAGGTTTTTACAGGGTCGGCAACGCTCAAGTGATACCCCTGGTATTGCAAGCGTCCATAGGCTACAGGAACCGCTTACTATCAGGTGGGCCGTACGCTTGATTGGCAACTTAGTGGTATAAAAAGAAATTTGCGCGCTTTGTCCCTCCTTTTTGTGTCAATAATAGTTTGAAATCAATTAGTTTCTTAAGGGTAGGTAGCAAACAAGCAAGCAGCCTATCTGACATGCAGATTTCGCAGTGAATGTACGCGTGTATGCACCAGCAAGAGTATATTATCACAGGAGACAAGTCGCCCTACTCGTAAGAGAATTAGTTTCCCTACTTTTATTAGAGATGAAGGTTATTAGTGAATTCGTAATTTTAACCACTCTCAATCCGGGTGACTATTCTATCCACTGATAGACTATTACTTATTCTATAAGAGCAACGATGAATTCTAGTAGTCTTATAAGCAACCGTCTATTTTCACAACGTCGAAATTATTATATTTTAACATCCGATCGAGTATTACAGGAATCGACGATTCGGTTAAGTACTTTGTAATGCTTTGGCAAGTAGATTGTTTTGTTCGTCACTTACTTAGCGAAACTTAGTTGAGTTCAGCGACTTTCGTGGCTGACTGTACCTGTTGTAACACTTGAGACAAGCTAAGCAACTCTCCGACAGTCTGAACACCTCTTGTGATGTTGAAATACACTTGCTCTTATTTATGTGAAGTGCTTTCTACTGTGAAATATATATTTTGATTTTCTTGGTACGGTCGACCACAGAAGTAGCTGAACACTTTTTACTAGGTGGTAGGCCCGTATGTAGGGTCGTCTAGGTAGGTACCACCGCCTTCCTTATTTCAGCCGTGAAACAGTTCGCTGTGTTTCGGATTGAAGGGAAAGGTAGCTATTGTAATTACTGGGCATCAACGGGCATTTCATCTTAGGCCTCAGGATGACAACGCACCTGCAATATCAAGTGATTTTCCCTTGTTATTGCAGGTGTCTAACCGCTTACCATCAGGTGGGCCGTCAGCTTGTTTGTTGTTTGTTCATCTAGTTGTATAAAAAAAATACTTAGTACCATGTCACAATAACTATGGCGTCAATATAGTACGTGCGCAATAGTCGGTGTGACATGGTACTAAAGTGTTTAGCTACTTCTGTGGTTGATGTGTCTGCCAATTATTAACTAATAAAGTTAAGTAAATTTTGATGCTGACATTGGCACTAAGTCGTCCGCCTTTCTTATTTCAGCCGTGAAACAGTTCGCTGTGTTTCGGATTGAAGGGAAAGGTAGCCAGTGTAATTACTGGGCATGGACAGCATTTCATCTTAGGCCCCAGGATGACAACGCACCTGTAATATCAAGTGATTTTTCCTTGTTATTGCAGGTGTTTATAGGCGGCGGTTACCGCTTTCCATCAGGTGGTCCGTCGGCTTGTTTGTCATCCAGTTGTATAAAAAAAAAGTGATCATAGAAAATAACCTTGAACCTACCAATCACTCAAACAGTCACACAAAAGCTTTTCGATTTAAGCGACCCGCCTAGACGTCCAATTGAATGGCTAATTTAAACCAGACGGCTGACATAACGTTCAGCCAGGTAATCGTTGCTCTCAAGGAGTTAGCTAGTTGTACTGCAGTCGTTTGATTAGATGCCGGCGTTCAATTAACGGGCTAGGCGATTTAATCAGACGGCTGCAACACATACATTCTGTTTTTTAAATAAATGCGCTTGGGAAAAAACATTTCCATATTTGGGAAGGTTACTATAGTGGAACACCACCACAATGCGCTTTTCATTATAATTTTTGCTGAAGGTCACCCAGATAGGGACAGTCAGCATAAATGTTTGGGGTGGGTTAATTTTCATTGGTGAATTTTAAAGACCAAATCTAAATAGATTGATTCTTGAAAATTAACTAAAATTCACAAGTAAAACAGATTTCAAAGTACTAAAATGTCAAAATAATTAAATTACTTAAAATCGGAATTTGAAGGTATTATTTCGAGGTACTGCCAGGCTGATTGTCTAAGTAAGGGTGGCAAACAAGCAAACAGCTCGCTTGATGGTAAGCATACCAAGAATAGCATAATTACCTTACTTACCTACTCTCTTTTTAAAAAAAATAAACGCGAAAAATACCTACCTTTTAGTTTTAATAGTAAACTTTCCTACAAAGTTCAGCTTTTTATTGAAGGTTTTATTGTTTATTAAGTGATTCTCATCTCACCACTGTGATGTCTGTAGAAGGGAAAATAAAATCGTATAATTATCTCATTGCGAACTTAACTGTTTGATTGTACCGTTATACTAGCTTTAATTGACCTACCTATAATATTTTAAATTTAACTTATAGCTGCAAAAACCGCTTGTATGTCATCTGAATAAAGTCGGTCCAAAGTTTCATTATTGTATTCAAATTGTGCGTGCTCAGAGTGCTCACTGCTTGTATGTAGAGCCGGCTGAAGTTTGGTGACGTCACGCTGCGTCGATGACGTGTCGCGTCGCGTGTAGCACGGTCGCATGCGAACTCGTGGTTAACTCGCCATTTCACGAACGCCAAAGTCGAAAAGTTAACCTGCCGATTCTCTGATGTGTTGTTGTGAAGGTAGTTACAGTCGGCATCAGAAAGTCATGTTTTGGGAACTTATAAGCTTTTTTTTAAAAAAAATAAGTAATTCAATTACATTGAAATAAACGCAAGTCTCGTAGCAATAAGGCATTGGCTTTATTAACGCGAATCTAAATGATCTTCTTCGCCTTTGAACTTTCCTTTGATAAATCATCGCGAGAATCATATTGCGATTGTGATACTGGTACCTAGGACGTACTTAATAATATTTAGCTTTTAGTACGTACTAAAAGCTAAAAAAATATTAGATAGGTTCTACATCATTATTACCTTTATTTTCAATGAAAACGTTTGACTTAAAAAAAAACTATTTGAATTTTATAGTTTTTAGTTTTTATTCATACTTATGATTATTACCTAGATTGAAAAAAAATATTTTATTTAAATAGGCCACAAAGTAGCACTTTTAAAATCGTAAAAAACACATTTTTATAACTATTTATCTATCGATTTCAGTTTTAATGTTTAAACTAAAAATAAAATCAGTATGTATTGTAGAAATACGTAATCCGCCATTTTTTACCGGCTATGGGGGTTGTGAAAGAATATCCATCTTGTATTTACAATGATACTGAATATACTTAATTATATTGTCATCAGAACTAAACTTGTGTTTGTACCAAATATCAGTCTAAACTGTCAACAGGAAAGGGGTAAAATATCAATTAGGTACGAAATTTGATCCTAAAATATGAATATACCAACATTTTGAATGAAAACAAATCTTCGCGGTAGTCCCCAAAACATCCTACCAAAGTTCCATCACAATCTGCTCAATGCATAGCGGACAAAAATACAAACACTGTTTTGATTTAGACATACAGATTGTAATACTTACACGACTTGTTTGTATAAAAACTGTTTTTTTTTCGCGCTTTTTTTAACAAGTGTTTAGGAGAACCAGCACTGACATCTGCTTTCGTTTTCAGTATGTATCTAACTAAACATTGTACTAATTATACAAACAAACAGCCATAACTCGTGAACAAATTCTACCGGGATACGAACCGAGGACTTCTTGTTTAGTACACAGCTGTACTGACTATTCGACCAGACAGTCGTCACTAAAAACAATATACTACTAGGGTGAGGGTGATAAACAAGAGTACGGTCCGCCTGATGTTATAATAAGTGGTTGCCGTAGCCTACCTACAGACGCTCGTAGCAGTCGTAGCAGTCGTAGTCGTAGTCGTAGCACCTTGGGCACTACCTGCTACCCTTGCCCTGCTACCCTGTGGAAATCAAGAGAAATGCGTTCTGTACGTGTTCGTATCATATCGGTATGTCAGATGGATTAGATTGTTTAATAGAATTATGTTAGACAGTTAAAATGTTTAATATATAATTAATAAAAGTACAGAGTTGACACTTTTATTGTTCTAGGTGTAGAACCTTAGACGGATTTGTATGTACATATATGGAAATTATTTATTCTGCACATTGACCTGCACCAATACTTAGTGATATTTGTGCAGGTAAATGTGCAGAAGGAGATAAACAATATTACTAAAAAGGCGGTCTTACCGCTAGAAGCGATCTCTGCTAGAGAACCTTATGGTTTACTAAAATGTGTTTTTTTTTGTAATAATTTCCAGGAACATGTTTCTTTACAAAAGATTAATTTTTTATATAAAATAAAAGTCATCAAAACAGTGCGTAGGCAATGTTGAGATGAACACGGAAGAGACGAGAGCGCATGCGCTGTATATTTAGTGCGGTTTGCCGTTTGACGCACGGTGGCCGTCTGGCGAGAGGCGGGTTTTCCCACGGGAGCCGTGACTCACCCGATCAAATGATGCCTGGGTCTGGCGCGGGAATGTCACGAAACTAGGGTAGTAGACAAATTAGCAGGTTAATTGAGAGTTCAGAGCTACTTGAATTTGGCGCGGGCGGCTTGTTTGTTGCCACTCGCGTGCTCAGGAAACTTATAAAGTGTAGTCAGGATGACGGCTTTGTATGACCCATATTATCTAGACGTAGCTGGCTATAAAGGTCCGTTCGGTCGTTTTTAACCGACTTCGAAAAGGAGGAGGAATTCGGTTGGTATGTTTCTTGTGATTCTTTTTTTTTCGAATCCATAAAATTTTATGTAAACTCGATTTTTGGTTTTTGAATCAAAATAACTGCAATAATTAAGTCGTCTATATTCTATACAGGGTGGTGCCGTCAATGCGACAATAAATTTAAACATGACCTATTTTAGTCCATAGAAATGGTTTGCCACTTTCAAAAATATCGTATTCATTTGATAATTTCATGACATTTGTATGAAATAATGCTGCCAACGTTACACTATTCCATACTAATGTCATGAAATTATCAAATGAATACGATATTGTTTAAAGTGGCAAACAATTTCTATGGACTAATATAGCCTATGTTTAAATTTATTGTCGCATTGACGGCACCACCCTGTATATGCGATATTGCGGATTTTTGCTTTCCAATAACTTTTTAGTGAAACGATACTATAGTAGGAAACATTATGCTGACGGTCACCCATCTAGCTTTGACGTTAGAAAGTTATTAATAAAATTGTGAACAAAAACTTGAAAAAAAAACGTCTTCAAAATACTAAAAAGGTTAAAATAATTAAATTTAAGTAGGTACCTACTTATCCTAAAGTTATTTTGAAACATATTTTCTGGAGTTGGTGCTAAGCTGTTTCCAGAAACAATAGAAAATAAAGCACCGACTCCAAAAAATACATTTTTATGAGATAAGTAACTAGGTATTTTAATTTAGTTTTATTTACTTTTTAGTATTATTTAGAAGTCGTTTTTTTTTTGTGTAGTATTTTTTTAACATCAAAATTTGACACTAAAGTTGTCAAAGGAGATTGCCCAAAGCTAGGCCCCCTTTTGTCCAATATGCCTCATATTTTTTAAGTTCCATTATGTATATTATGTACTTATATTGTACTATTTTTTGAACCCTAGGACTAAAATAGATATTATAAATTTAGAACTATGCATGATTGGTAAACATTCTGTATAATTATGACATCTTGACCGCCCGCCACTCGCGTTAGTACATTCTAGCGACCTTTATAAGCACCATTATCTTCTGCATAACTATCTGTTTTTAAGAAATTCATTCTTTCTTAATGTTAGAAATTGCAGTGAGCTTTTTAATATGTGCACCTGCTCGCATACTATGACTTACGTTATGTTTCTATAAAAGTTGACTTGATTGTAGTGTCTACTTAAGAACCTGTATCCTGTAATGATAGGTAATAGGCGAGCAACAAAAATGTCAGGCATTTATAAAATTCTTGATACAATAATGAGCCACGGCTTTTAAACTGAACTTTTTATTGTTTCGTACCATTTGAGTGATATTTAAAGCTATTAATAAAAGTAATAGTCATAATTAGGTAAATTGTATAATATAAATATATAAATAATCTATAATGTAATAATAATTGGTATAATGTAGCGGGCCCTTCTCAATGAAGGCTCCAAATTTTCAAATCAGCGAGCGGTAGTATACTTAATTTTCACATTTTTAAGCACTTTATGAAAGTCTGCGTTTGTTAAATTATTTTTTATTTTGATTTTATTATTGCTATTATTTAGATTTGAGTCTATACTTTATGAGCTTTGTTTCGGCCGAGGCAGAGAGGGATAGGATATATGACCTCTCAGCGCGAGTGACACGCGTACATCCTAAAAATTATCTGTAAATCACGACCGACCCGACAGTCAGCAGAAAATAGATCGTTCGGAAAGGTGCGCTAACGCAGACTCGCAAATTCACTAGAATATATTGGCAATGGTAGCTAAAGCGGTGATAAAAGTCGCGAAAGTATAGATATTTTGACTTTGGGGCAGCGTACCGCAGTCTGTTCACTTACCACAGAAGGGAAATGTCCCCCTGCAAAGTGAGAGACGTGTTGAGTCGGCCAAAACATCGTCGGTGGTGATAATAGTGGCTGAAAAATTTCGTACAATTGTATGTTATACAACAAATCTGGTACAACTTATACAAATCGCCGACAGACAGAATATCGTAATGACGAAACGATAAGGATTCCTTGTTCTATTACGAAACCTGATTATGGGTTTAAAAACGCAAGAAATAATCTATAAAATTCAAGACATAACTACTAGCGCCACCTGCAAACTTTGTAAGAAGTTAATAAATGTCAATATAAACAAAAACGACTGGAAACTCCAAAGTGTTTCTCAGTATTTCATATCAATGATATCAAATTGTATCCTGAACGTTTCCTGCAAGCAATACTTCAATTTTAAAATGTGTTAAATAAATAGTTTTTACTTTAATTACGGTGAATCATTTTCTACTAGAAAAGTTTTTCAACTTATTCAAGTCACAACATTGCAGCTACACTAAATCTATGTTCCCCGACTACTAATCCCTCACTAACTTTCTCACCAACATCCCAATCACCTTCGAAACTACACAGATAATTACAGGACACGGATTTATTAAAACTAATTTACATAGGTTTCACATAACACCTGACCCCCTCTGTCCTTACAACCAATCCACTCTACAGTCTTTACACCATCTCTTATACTTCTGTCCTAAATTTCAATCCACCAGTCAAGACCTATTCACTGCTTGCAACATCAATCAAATAGATTACCAAAACCTGTTAAATATAACAAATAAAAAAGAAACCAGCGTACTACTCGTAAAACATATTTATAAACCATATTATTAATAGCTTAAAGAAATTTAACGGCACATCAATACTGTCATTAAACATTATTATTAAATACACATACTTAATATAAATTAAATAAATATATTTTTATTATCACTAATTATTTTAATATACATATACAAAATAGAATATTTTATCGTAATTATAGAATAATATCATTCAACCTTCTCAAAAATAATTACTAATACAGAAAAAAAATAACTTAACGACATCCAACTTCGAATATAAAATCAGAATTTATAGATGCAGTCTGAAAGCGTCTAAAATATTGGTATCACAAAACCACTCAAGGCTGATTTACACTTGCATAAGTACAGTAGCGAGTTAACTTGCGGTCTTGGCGAGTTAAGTTCTTAACATTGTTTGGACGGGAATTTGAACTTAACTCGCCAAGACCGCAAGTTAACTCGCTACTGTACTTATGGAAGTGTAAATCAGCCTTTATACTAAGTAATTAAAATATAATAAAACTAGAAAAATTTCACGTCCTGAGGCACGTGGAGGTCGCGGGTTCGATTCCTGCCTCAGGACGTGAAATTTTTCTAGTTTTATTATATTTTAATAACTAAGGAATTTTTCAAACATTTATAATAATGTTAAAATCAAAAATTAAGAACACTTATACTAAATAAAAAAAAACATTAAAGTATGTAAAACAAAATATCCAGAGCTTTTGACAGAACTTTTATTTATGTACTAATTTATTTATGTAAAATAACCAAGTCTATTTTATAACTTTGACATTAATTTACCGACTTAAATATATTTTTTGGAACCGGATATTGTATATAAAAAATATATGAGTAATATTCTAGTCAAAAGCTAAAAATAGATAGGTGTACTTGCAAGGAGAACTGACGGCCGTTGGGGCGGAAAATTCGTCGAGCGGCAGCCGCGTACCGGGAGACGCAGCGTTGGTAGGCTCCCACAAGGTGGCTCGACGATCTGGATATGTTCGCGGAAAACCGATGGATGCGGGCAGCGCGCGACCGATCGGCCTGGAGATCCTCGTGGGAAAATAGCGAGATTTTGCTTTTTTAATTTTTAATTGGTTCGATTCCCGGGCGAGGCAGGCGACTTTTAGAAGATCTTTGAATGCACCTTTGTTTCTTTTTAAAAATAAAGGAATGTTGCCTTTCAGTAAAATGAGCTAACTAATGGATTTAAAGTAGTTCCCCTCCAGGGCCCATAGATTTTTTCCACCCTGTATATGCCCAGCAGTGAGCGTCTCCCGGCTAAAATGATGACGATGATGATGACTTATATATACTTTTTTTTTACAATATTTAATTACCTATATAATATTGAAATATTAAAAAACAAGACTTCTTTCTGTAACGGGCATTATTACCATTATTGTTTTATGTCATTTCAGTGATAATAAATTACGTCGCTTGTTTAAGATATATAAAGACGCGATATTCTGAAGTATTGTAACTAAATCATTCCGTAAATCGTTTCGTGCAACAGAGCATTCACTTGTCCCGTTTTATAACCTATTAAATATAATTCAACACTGTGATGTTAATGCCGGGTTAAGCGTGGACAGTAATGGTCTATTTCAGTGCGCAGGCGCCGCCACGGTGTGTTTATGTCGGTCCTCCTAGGTGAGTAACGCCGTGTCACCGGCGGCGCCTGGCCCGTCACCGATAAATATATCTGCTGACTGGGCATCGAACACACACGTATAGAAGTTATATCAGTTACATTGACAAGGTTGGAACTGCTTCGGGGAAATTATGACTCGATTCCAGCTAATGGTTACGTCATACCTGAAAGAATTGAAATTGTATTTTTACTAGGTTTCATCGTTCAACATAATATACTTAAGAATTCACAATATCAGACAGGTAGTTATTTAGTACATTTTGTAGGTACTCTACTTTTGGATTTAGTTTTACACCAATAAGGTGGCCCACCTGAAGGTAACCGTAAGCGATTATCGTAGCCACATGGACGTTTCCAACACCAGGGGTATCACTAGTTGCCGATCCTGTAAAAACCTCTTCACGCCCTTGTTAAAGAACCCCATGCTGCACTCGTTCGAGAAAACCTCTGCAGGGAGCTAGGGATTCTACAACCTGAGCGTACGCTGTAGTAAGTTTCCCTAAAACCGTACAGTACGCGACCACTTTTGTTCCAACCTGTGAGGATGAACTCCCTGCCGGTGGCGAGCGGTGCGATGATAGAAAGAGGCAGTGGGCATCATGTCAAATAATTTCTCAGAACACTTTCCGTTAGCCGAAAAGCAGATTAAAATGTAGTTCAACTTCGTTCATCGTACGTCCGTACGTCCTGTTGTTGCGGTTGACGTGAGAGTTGATAAAATCGTCCAAAACTTTTCCAATGGCTCTACATTCGAGACGACACGGTGTTTGTCTATTGGGACACTTCGCTATATCGTCGCAAACTTCGTGACAGGTCTTTTCTATTATTATATTCTTATTATAGGTCTTTATTTTTTTTAAAGTACTGCATACTAACAATTTTGGTATTTATGAATAAATCAGTTTATTTATATTTATAGTCTAATGTTCATTAATTATGTCATAAAATCGAGAACTTGCTTGATAAAAGTAAATTAACACAACACAATAATACAAGTCAGCCAATAAAGACTTAATTTGCTTAGTCTTTATTGACTGACTTGAAAAGCGCAGAAACACGCTTGAACAAAGTGTTGCATATTCAAATTCAACAGCAACTTTCTGTTTTCAAGCTCATACTAGAAAACTTAATGGTTTTGCTGAATACAAAAGTTCTAATATTTACTTTATGAAAGCTTTGCAAGTAAGTAGATTCTTAAATGGGTACCTAGTGTTAGTGAATTAATGAATAATCAAACTTCTCTAAGAAACGATATAATATCAATATTTGTCGAAGTATGAACATCAACAGTAAAATAATTTTCATTATTTTTCTTTAAAGTTGAATGTTCACGGTGTCCGCTCATTTTAGGATAATAAGTTACTCATAAAATTATTTCTTTTTTTTCACGTCTATTCTAGTCGAATCCCAGATGAAGCAAGGGATTTTTTAGAATTATTCAAATTTAGACCTAGGGGTTCGGGACTTAATTCCCGTGGGGCAGAAACTTTCTGCTTGGTTTGTTTTTTTTTTCAAGTCTGCCGCCATGACAACAATGATAATTGTTGTGTTCCGGTAGTTTGAGGTAAGTTAGCCGATTCAGTGTAGCTCGTTTCCATCTTCGGCCTTAGCACTTACCATCAGGTGAAGTAAAGGCCGAAAGCTGCCTCTTTAAGAATAAATAATGTAGTATCTCTTCTAATATTGGGTACTTTCCCTTCGTGTCTCTTAAGGATGAAATGAAAAAAGTAAAACAGCAGCAAGCGACTGAATCAAGGAGTCATCCAATCATTCAGAGCAAATGGAGTGCTTAGAAAACTTATAGTATTAAATAAAATAACGAAACTTAAAAGTTGGAAAAGTTCCACAATTTCTTGGTCAGTTACAGCAATAGTTAGCTGCTGTTAATTGTATACGGTGATGACTCACAACTGCGAAAGTGAAGACGTGAAGAGTTAGTCTGAAACATATTGTGTCATAAAAGTGCTTGATGAAAGAAATATATAAAATTTTATTATGTAGAGCCAGCTGCGTACGTGTTTCTACCTCGGATTGGGGCCTGTATATTGACGAAGGGGAGTTGTGAACTGTGACCAGAAGGAATTAGATATATTTAGTTTGTTTTTGTATGTAAACTATTATTAAGTTAATTTGTTTTGTGTGTAACACTGTGTGTAAAGGGGAGAACCCAGACCAGACAAGATACCAACAACTCATTGACATAAAATAAAAATTCCTGTGCGTAAGAATTAAACTCATACAATTTCCCACAGTGACAGTGCCACCAGTACCTGTAGACTGCAACTATAAATATTCAACAGTTCTAAACAATTTGCAATGAATCTAAGTTTAATTTAGTTACAGCAGCATTTATTGTTCTGACCAATAGCAGCGTACAAATTTTAAGTTTGTTTTTTATTTATAAATCTAATCATATGTCAGATGTTAACTATATAGATAAGTGTCACGTGCAAAATTTCTTATTGAGATTAAGCCGTATTGACACTTTGATAAGAGAATATAAATAGAGTGCAAATGTGATCTTTGACAGGCGTTTGACTATAATGGCGCTTGAATATTAATAGATTCTATCTTCCATATTATGTGCTCCTAAAGAATTCGGAGTATTGATTGAAGATCCCAAGCTATTATATTTATAAATAGCTTATGACCTACATTATGACAAGAGCAACATAGACTAGATGAAATGTTTTGAATAATGTGATTGTGAATTTCGATCTTCAGTTCAGTAAATAACGAAGTTATTAAAAACCGGCAAGTTGAAGCTTACTTTATAGTTTACTGTATATTACACAAGTACACAGACATGGTTGATTTTGTGCGTTTATAACGCCGGCTTTATTGTAAGAAATACAAATAGTGGCGTAGCGGTTATCACGTCTGGCCGGACCCCAGGAGACGCGGGTTCTATTCCCGCCTGGAGCATACAAATTTTTCACCGTTTTCTTTCTTTATTTGTATTTCTTACTTGTTGTTAAAGTAATTATAAGTTACGCTTATCCGACACCTAAAACTAACCGTCTTGATAATACTAAAGTTGTTGATAATTTGCCAATTTGAGGGTATTTTTACACATGGGTAAATAAAGACCATCTTATTGTTCGGTAAGATTGTAACTTTTTGGGATTTTTACTGTCCTGAATCCATTCAAACTACATCAAACCCCCTCCAACCTCTCGGGCTCATAGTAATAAAACGGAGCCTTTGTGCTAGAAGTAACTAGCTACTTAGTTTGTTAATTTGTTGTCTGTAGAATTTAACTAGCTAGTTAGCTCGTTAATTTGTTGTCTGTACCCTCGGAACTGTTAAGCTGTTCACAGAATTGCAATATTATTCACTGGACGGCTAGAACAGCTGTAGCTCTAGCATGTTTATTTTAAGAGTAATTAAATAATAAAGATAGATTATAAATTTTCGACTTTATTGCTATTGATACTAATATAGTTAATCACTTTAAAATTATTCTGCTAAACAATTCGGAGCAGATAGAATTTGGGCCAAAGTATCATCATTTGAAAATCTGTGATAGATAAATAACTAGTCTCGTGTCATTCAAAATAGAGCGTGATTTGGACGTTGTGATTGTGATAGCACCGTGATAGCACCGTTATCTGTTTTCTTGCACTAGGAAAATGGTGACTTTACTTTAGTAGGACTTACCTACGTTCTTTTAAATTCTACAAATTTTAAAATTATTACGTTTTTAATACCTTTAAACTAGTGACTCAGAATATTAGGAATTTCGATTATATACCTAGGTATTGTTTTGTTGTATACTGAACATTCGTTCAACGTTAATGAAATTCAAGGTACAAAAGTCCGCTCTGATGACGATATTGTTTATGTTGTTATTTTATTCGTTTTTTTTTAATTATGATTATCTTTTAAGAACACAATAAATATGAGTCAGAACGAATGGGACAAGTACTTACTATGCAGTCTCAATTCAATGTTAAACAAGTAAGTAACTGAAAGTGATTAGTAACACGGTAACACCCCATCTACAATACGATAGGATGTGACATAGCCTAGCAGGTGATAATTATATGTGTGTGTACTAAAAATATCTTGGGTGATGTATTTTTATATTTTGGTGTACCTAACTAATTAATGTCATAGCATGAAATATTAATGACCTAAAAAGTATATTCCGCAATTAAATCTTTTTTCTTTTTTTATAGGTAACGGAAGTGAAAAACGACAAGCTGTGAGAGGTATTGTAAATAGGAACAAATATTAGTCAGTAGGGAAATTAGCGGAGACGCGAGCGACGACGTGACGCGACGGCGACGCGGCGACGCGCGACGCTCCGTTGACGTACGGGGTGAGGGCGCGCAGGGATGCCACCTAGCTAATAAAATTGTAAAATTGTTTTAGCTAAGCCACTAGGTACAAGTCACATTAGCGAGGATATTTACTCCCGTAGCTTCACTGCCGGTATAATGAATTATGGATACGATTTTTAAGATATCGTTTTGGTGATAGCAGGGGCCTTAGTCTAGAGATAGGGTTAGAGTAACCGTTGCCGTTATAGGTCTAGCTAGGGAATTTAATAAAGCAAAATATATATTGTGATTTGTTTGCCGCCGGAAATCCGCTAATAATGAGAGATTAATTTTGACGTTCTCACATTATACATTACTTATGTGTTAACTTTTCAAAGCTATCCACAGATAATATTTATTCAGAGAATAGTCTCTATATAATTAAAAAAATGTGCTCTTATTTCAAATATTTAAATAGATGGTAAAAATAATATGAGCTTGTGCTATGGATACCTACTAGATAACGGAAAAATAAACACAATAATTCCTAAATTATTAGAAATATAATAAACAAACATTGACGACTTGTAAACAAAATGTTAGTCCTCATTATGCAATCGTTGCCCTGCCATTTTCGACCCCAGGACCTCTGGTTTAGTAGACACTGTGGACAGGAGCACTGACCACATGACCGGACGGCCGTCCAGTCAGTCATGCCCGCCTAGCATGACTACCGAAACGCAATATGATACGATATGATAAAGCTATTTATCGCTTCGAACTGTCAAAAATCATTGGATTAAACCGCCATCTTGAAATTTTATCGAAACTGCGAACTCGTATTGTATATATACATGTTCGCAGTTTCGATAAAATTTCAAGATAGCGGTTATATCCAATGATTTTTGACAGTTCGAAGCGATAAATAGCTTTATCATATCGCGTTTCGGTGGTCATGCTAGGCGGGCATGAGCTACTAACCAATCTATTCCCCAGAGCCAACCCTGTGATGGTTCGCACGCGGCGGTGATATTAATCGCTGACGATTTATAGCCGGCGCCGGTGCTTACACAGTCGCTCCTCGGCCGTTGTCAACAGTTTATCGCCGGTGCGCTATCAGCCGAAATAGCGGGACTTTTTTTCAGTGGAACCGTGTTTTCCAACAATTTAATGTAAACATAGGCGGTGACGTTTTAATTTAAGTGACATCAGTTTGATTTTTGTATCCGATCCGGTATAAGGTAAAACCTTTTCAGCCACCTTAGACCTGTCTTAACTAGTGCTTGATTTCCAGCTGGGTGTGCTAGCTGCAACAGTTGCTCAAATTAAATCAAAGGCAAGTGGCCTAAGTCTATTTTAAAGCATAAAATCTTTGTGTTGGAAGGCTGTGCTCTTCACATAACGTCTTTATAATGATGAATTTAAGACCTCCTGGCAAGAGAGAGAGGCCAACGTCATGAGACAGTACCTACAGCTACCTACCATCAGCCGGAACGGACCGTACGCATGTTTAGCAGCACAATTGCCGCAGTGAATATTGCACCTTAAAGTTGAGTGCAGAAAAAGTAGAAGTACATCCGACAGTACATCAAGAGTGACAGTCCTTACTCCGTTCGTAATAGAGGCGGCTTTCGTAGTGCAACTGTTACACTTGACGTGCTGTCGTGGTTACATTAACAGTGATCAGAATCAACATCTTTATTTCCAGAGAATAATATTTATAACAAAGTTGGTGACAGTATTATTGAATATAAACATAATTCTTAGTATACTACGCCTATCTTACCAATTGGATACACCACATTCGATTCAGCCCCGTATAACAAAACAACGCAAAAGTAATTAAATAAAAATAGAACATGAACAGTTGAACACGTAAGAGGAAAATAAAACTATTGAGAAGCAAACAAGCCTCACATGAACTTTGGGTGACGTAAAGTTCTCAACAGACGTTGTGGACGAGACACGTTTAGTTAAGTAATATGTTTTTGCACTAAACTAGAAACAAGGTTGGTACAGTTGGAAAAGGTAGTAATTAAGATGCGACCTTATCAAGTTGTGATAGAGGCTTTTATTGCGGTGTCACTACTGATTACTATATTGGATCGCCCAATTTTCTGTGCTCTTTGGATATTTTCACTTCCCATAACCTAGATCGCCGTATTATTACTTCCCAATTATACAAGCAAGCATGCGAGCACACATACTTTAAGCAGCAGAGTGGTACTTAGGCCCGCCCAGTGGATGTCGTTTATCGCGCCAAAAAGTAGACTAGGGATGAAGGTAATCTATCTCTAAGTCTTTCGCCTAAATCGATCTAGCGGCTTTTGAGTGAAACGTAACAGACAGATAGACAGATAAAGAGAGTTATTTTCGCATTTATAATATTAGTATATTCATATATTTAGTTTAGACAAGTACACTTGACAGAACATCCACCGTATGACGTTGAGACCGCCCTTACACCGTTCGAAATAGGGGCGGCTTTCGTAGTGAAACTGTTACACTTGATGTGCTGTCCTCTGTACATAAAGATATACTTCTCTATTAATTTGTACACGTACAATACCTAGATAGGTACAACATTGAAAGAATGATTTGTAAAGTACACGAATTTTGATTTATTATACACGACACGAGAAGACCTCTACAGACTATACATACAAGTTACTTATTTTAATAGGTGTTAGGTATATTTAGAGATAAACCGAACCTACTTTTAATATCTTCAAGGTAAACATCTTTATATACATTTATCTATACATTATAACCAGGCCTTATTCAAAACACACACATACACACATTCACTACCCCACACACAAAGACATTTTATAAAATGTAGAGGCGGGCACAGTAACAGTATTTTGTCTAGTTTATTTAGTGTTTTTAGTAAGTGTATTTATTCCTTAACTATACAAATCTAGTTTGGGAATTATGGTTATTTAATTAATTATGGCGAGCGGGTAGCTGAATGGTGGTCAAATTGTACAATTTATCCTTGTAACGACCATTTTATCTACACTCACGTTTTAAAAATCGAATTATGATCTCAACGGTGAACAAATCGACCCTACACTACAAACAACAAATGTAGTAAAAGCCAATTTTGGTCAAAATTACCTTTTATCGCCATTATACTCAGCGTTTCAAGCTCAATCGATCTTTCAATTCAAAGTGTTCAAATTTGCAATAAAAGTTTTTTTACGACGTATTCCGATTAACAATTAATTAAAGCTCAGTTATTTGGCCGTTATGACCAATTTAGGCAGTGAAATATCAAAACTAATGCTGTAAATGACAAATTTCAATAGTACTTGGCATATGTTACAAAATGCGATACAGTATAAAAAAGAAAACTGTAGTATGTTTGTCGGTTAAACTTAATTTTTAAGCGAAGGAGTCTCAAAATAGCGTCACTTAATTTTAAATGAATAAACAACTTTTGAAATTAAGGTTTTTACGGGGTTTTAGTTCGCCGCTGCGTAATCAGTTGAGCCATCTGTTGTACGAACCTTTGATACTTATAGAGATAACATGGCATTTACTACAAAATATAACTGCAGTAGCTGGCTTTAACATTATAAGGTTTGTAACTTTTTACTATATTATTTTTATAGATTAAAAGCGTAAAAGTTATTATTTTTACTATTAGTTACAGTTACTGTGGTGAAAACTCGAGAAAACATAAAATTTCTGCAGTTAATTTTAATAGTGACTGCAATTGTTGTTTATAGGGTCGATATAATGACATGCTTTTTAACGCAGATAATTAAATTTAAAATAATAAAAAAACCCTATAACATAACAAAGTGCCCTTTATAACTTCGATTCGACTCATTTAATATAGTTTTTTTTTCTTAAAAAATAACAAATCTTTGGCAAAAGTGTTCCAGACAGCCAAATTGAGTTACTATTTCAAGTTGATTGAGACTTGAAAAACCTAATTGACATCTTACAGAACCTAAACCTTGATGCGCGCGCAGCACTAAGAAAGGAATGAATGTAGATTTGGCGCCATTGTGTCTGTGTATTTAACAATAACAATTTGTAATTTTATTTTATTATAATAGGTTTTTTTTAAATAGCTACAGTGTCAGTGTAGTATCAACGCGTTGGTATTGATTGTAGCTGCATTAAATTATCTAAATATTTTATTAGGGTTTTTGTGTTCCCTGCATTTTCATTCGAATTTGCCGTATGCTAACATACTGTTAATTAATTTATGATCACAATATGCATATGTTTTGAAAATGAAAAATGAAAATATCTTTATTCAATTAGGCCCCCCAAGAAGCACTTTTGAATCGTCAACAAAAAAACCCTTAAGTCTATCACATAAAAATAATATTAACTAACTAACAATTTCATAATGTTTGTCTCTCTGTCTTATCTGCATCTACGTAAGCTAAGAATGTTATGTCAGTCTGTCTATCGGTCTGTCTGTCGGTCCGTCTGTCCGTCAGTCAGTCTGTCTGTCTGTCCGTCAGTCAGTCTGTCTGTCAGTCTGTCTGAATTTACACCGGTTCCAAAAGTTGAACTACCGAGAAGATTCCGGCAACAAACTCGTGTAGTCACTCTTTTCAATCATTAAGTTACAATGTTTGATTACACAGTACTAGTATTTAGCAGCGCAGTGTCGCACAGAGTATAAAAAAGGTATATTAAAGTACCAATAAGTACCTAATGATAAGAATATTTACTGTATTTAAAGGCTGTCCGACAATGCACCATCACAATATAGGTATTACAATACACAAAGGTCAACAATTAATATACAAAGACCTAATAAAGCTAAACATCTTTCATTAATTTTAAACACTTGTCTGAGCACGTCATTACAATAATAATTGTATTGTTTTATATATAATATCCTATAATGCCATATACCTCAAAAATCCCTCAAAAATCATACTATTGATGAATATGTAGGTAAATTATTACAAAATCAAGGAAGCTTAGAGATGACCATTTCCACTAGTGGCACCTGTTCACAAGTATGACGCATGTGCCAGCCGCTCAACCATATCATAGGGAACGGAGCGATTCTCGGTAGTTCCCGGTTCCCCAGGAATTATTAAAGCATAAACAGTTTCTTACAGGTGCTATTTTAAAAAACCTGCAAGAAACTGTTATGTAAGCAACTTATTTTTCGAGTAATATGTAATATACTATAAATTTTATGCAAGAAGATCTAAAGGTTTATCTTTATTGACTCTCCTTTCTAACTGCTATCTAAAAATATCAGAAAATGAAACATTTCGACCACCAGTTTTATATCTTGCTTACCTACCTAGTACCTTTCATAAACTTTTAAATTTGAAGGATATAAACATTATATATATATATATTTTTCATCGTACCAACCTACTGCCAAAGTTGAAATACAAGTTTATAAACTTTTGGAATTGCTCTAAAACTTTCTAGTTGCATAAGCGGTATTTCAAAAGAAAGTTTTTTTTTGACAAAATTAGTCTACATTCTTTTACCTCACCTTATTCGTTTGATAATTTCATGACTTTTGTATGAAATAGTATAAAATTGGCTGCATTATTTCATAGATAGGTCATGAAATTATCAAACGAATAAGGTGGTTTTGAAAGCGGTGAACCATTTTTGTCGTATTGACTGCACCAGCCTGTATTTTTAATGAATTATAAATACGCATTGCATTATTTGTTACTGCTTTCCGTTATGTTCTTAAAAACTTTTTCAAATCATAAACCACTTGTCCGTGGTAAACGAGCTGTAGTAATTAAATATTATTCCTAACAGATTTCGTGTCATTAGCGATGTTTGCAAATACCGTTATTTTCGTTCAGTTCCAGCAGACTGCATTGAATCTTGCGAACTTGGCGAACTGGTGGCCTTGTGACAACCGTGACTAGCATCTGACTGCTGTATCCGAAATAACACATTAAACGTACACTTTGTAAATGATATAATTAAGTGGGCTTTCGCTCATAACGAACATTATGTTCATTAAAATAAAAACGCCTCCCCCATTGAGTTCTTTATTGATATGATTTAATGATGAGATCGCTTCGACGAATGGATTAGATGTGGAGAAGCAGTGGCGCAGATAACACCTCCGACCTCCTCGTCACTTCCATTTACAAATCGTTTATGCCATGTTACTTGTCAAATATAAATATTACAATAATTAAGATCATTACTTCAGCCGAATGACGACCACTGCTGGACAAAGGCCTCCCCAAAAAAATTCCACGGTGATCGGTCCTGCAGCACGCATCCAGCGGCTGCCTGCTACCTTAACTAGGTGGTAAGCCCGTTTGTAGGGTCGTCTGGGTAGGTACCACCGACTTGCTTATTTCAGCCGTGAAACAGTTCACTGTGTTTCGGATTGAAGGGAAAGGTAACCAGTGTAATTACGGGGCATGGACGGCATTTCAACTTAGGCCTCAGGATGACATCGCACCTGCAATATCAAGTGATTTTCCCTTGTTATTGCAGGTGTCTATAGGCGACGGTAACCGCTTACCATCAGGTGGGCTATCAGCTTGTTAGTCATCTAGTTGTATAAAAAAAAACCTTCACCAGATCGTGGGTCCACCCTGTTAGAGGCCTGCTTAAAAAGATAATCAGATTCACTGCTGTCTTCACCTCAACATCACGTACAAAGAAATTTAGTAGCTCGTTTCTTTGTCGTACTTCCAGAACTTGGTATTCTTTGCCAGCACATATGTTCCCTCCTGCCTATTACAGGGGTTCTTTCAAAAGAGGCGTGAAAAAGCACCTTTTGGGCCGGCAAGGTGGAGGCGCCTTGAGCAGTGTCTTAACTGCACTAGCTGTCTTCGCATCAAGACTCTTCCTACCGCTTTACATGAGGTGGTGTTGAGTCATTTGTCGTGCTTGTATATAAAAAAAGATATATTTCGTACACGAGATCGTTTCATTCGTTTCTTTGTCGTACTTACAAAACTTGGAATTCTTTGTCAGCACTTAATTATGTTCCCTTCCCTCCTTCCTATTACATGGGCTCGTTAGATATTCATATTAAATTGCGATGGATCAGTCCAAAAGATTCTTTGAGTAAAACCCGGGGGCCTAGTTAATAAAATGTTCTTACAACTGGTTTTTACAAAAGGAAATGGTATTTATTTAAATGGCCTACCCCACAGAATTAATGATGAGATATTATAAGTAGTACTGTGGATATAACAAAGGTAAATTCTTGCTGTATTTACAAGAAGTAGGCAGTAAGCTTTCTATGTCGTAGAAATTTGACAAAAAAAAAGATTAACCCACAAAATAAAATCCAGATAGTGAAGTGGACGACATAAAGTTTTAAATTAACATGTAGTTGTTTTGGCAACTATAAGCCGAGGTCGGTGTGTCACCCAGTGACGCGCGACAGTTCCGCGCTTTGGTTAAAAACGAACTATGATTCAAAGATCTAACTAACAGGACTGATACCACTTGTCTCGGGTTACATTTAGTAGTTTTCTAATATATGACTACAACTTCTTACATCTATTCTCTATAGTCGTTCACGCAACCCGCAAGTCGCCCGACACCGAGGAGGTTGTGACTCGTCTTCAAAGCCTTAGTGACGCCGCTCACTAGAGAAGAGCCAAAGCGTTCATCGCCGATTTGTTTTAACTGTAGGTACCTTTTTTTGGGGAGGAAGCAACTTGCGGACCGCCGCTGCCTAAGAGCCTGTCCACATCTCCACGTCACGACGTCGTCAAAGTGGAACGTTGCGGTAACGTGGCACGGTACGTTGACGTAACGTAAAAATGCACGTCACGACGCAGCAACGTTGCACGTCGCCGTGCCTTGTAAAATACTGCTTCATTCTTCAATACTTATCTAGATACGGACCATACAAGACGTATTCTGCTTCTGCTATTGTAAAAAAGACAGAGAGAGAGGTTGAAGAAAAAAGAAGTGAAAAGACAATACTGGGCCGTACCGTGCACTAGCACGACGCGGCAACGTGCCACGTTACCGCACCGCACCGTTTCACGTTAACGAACGTCGTAACGTGGAGATGTGAAAAGGTTCTAAGCGACGGGCGTGTGTGGGGCCGGTCAGGGCCTGATGGTAATGTCACGGGGAATACCCACTAAAACTGACCTGTAACTCCACTGCCCTTCGTGGGAGTAGCCTATAGGATCTGCCGAAGTAATTTCACTAGCCTAACCCCAGGCGACCCGGTCTTATGGCCAGGTTTTGCGTTGATAACGATAGCCCAGAGTGATTTTGAATGATTTTTGAAAGTAATGTCACAAAGTTTAACTTCCTTTACGTTTTTTTGCAGTTAGCAAGAACGCACCATCTTTGATTGGTATAGGACATTTTTTTTTAAGAATTTGGCATAGGTACCGAGTCAGCAAAGTCCCTAAGTATCGATACATCACCATAACATAATCTATTTTTGTCAGTTCATGTTTTATAAGTGATCCAATAACTTGTTTGTATTTATAGAATCCTTATTACGTGTCAATCAAGACTGTGGATCTTATTTCACTGTTGTCGTCGACAGTGGATCATATAATTGGATATCATATAATAACAGATATATGAGTTACATATTTTGTAGATTGGCTAGTCTTATTTTGATATAATATTTAACCCCCGACGAAAAAGAGGGGTGTTATAAGTTTTGCGTGTCTGTCTGTGGCTCCTAAACGAATGGACCGCTTTTGATTTTTTTTTTGTTTGAAAGCTGACCTGATTAGGATGGTTCTTAGCTATAATTTATGAAGATCACTTGAGGCGTTTGATGACTATCAGCTCATTTTCTACATGATAAAAGGGTTTTACTAACTTTCACAGACCCGATTGATTTGAAATTTGGTGTACTGTCACTTCGGTGACATTCCCATGACATACTAACCTTGGGCTGATCCTATACCTATCATCAAAAAGTCTGCTGGATGCTGAATTCTTCAGAAACTTACAGCAGATATAGCGTCTGTTAGATAGATGACTAATGAGGCCAGAGGTTACTTAAAATTTTCAATTTTATTATTATACTGTACATTACAATTATCCCGTTCGGACATAACATCATTATTTAAAATGATAAAAAATCTAGGAACCTAAGATGTACATATTTAAATATGGAAGCAGATTACAAAGTGTATCAACGGTTAGGTTAACGGTGGGAGGCCAATCTAAATACATATTTGCTAATGTTTTTTTTTCTCGTTTTGACTAAATCCGTTCCAAACTTAACAAAATGTGACCTATGTAGTTGTTGTATTTCGAGTCTATTTTTCTACGGTATCTTATACCATTTTTATTTATGATTCCAAGTTGGTACTGAGTTTTTCAGTACGACAATAAGTTAAAACACGGGCTATATGAGTCCATATAAATGTTTTGCAACATTCAAATTAGTACATCTTATTTATTTGATAATTTTATGACATTTGTATGAAACAATAACATCGGCTGCATCATTTCATAGAAATTTTATAAAATTATCATATGAATAAGATGTATTTATAAGTTGCAAAACATTTCTATGGACCAATATAGTCCATGTTTTAATTTATTGGCGTATTGCCGTCACAGTGCTGTATAAAAGCCATTAAAACACAAAATATTATATTTATCCAAATAAAGGATCCAATAAGCCACCTGTTCAATTACCTACCATTTCTTAGTTTCTATTATGTTTGTCTTTATTATAAACTGTGTCAATTTAATAGCTGTTTACTAGTAAGTATGTAAATATACAAAATAAAATTAATACTATTTATACGCACGAATAAAATTATCAACTGATTACGTTACCAAAAACTAAAAAAATATATTGCAAAAACGTGAAAGATTAGTCACTTTTTAACTTTTATAGTTACCCATACCTACTGATAGAAAGTCTTATTTTCGTAGTTCAAACCTAAAAAGAAAACAGTGAAAGTTCCGTTTTTAGGGTTCCGTATCCAAAGGGTAAAATTACTAAGACTCCGCTGTCCGTCCGTCCGTCTCATGAACTGTGATAGTTAGGCAGTTGAAAAGAGATGTTCCAAAAAATGTATGAGGACATGACTGGAAAACGGCCAGATCTGTGTACAGTATACTGAAAAAAAGGTAAAAATATGCAGAACGGTGTTCAATTGCCAATTTTCTTTTTATTTGCTTTGTTGCGTGGTACAAAACAAGAATTTTTATAGTAAAAAAGTGTAATTTGCAACACAGCCCAATATTCATTATGGCGGTTATGTCACTTTAGTGACGTTTAGTTGACTTCCATGTCCTCCGCCATATTGCCATACTAAATAACTGTGAAATTGACGAAAAATTTCAACTTTTGTACAAACAAACTATGCATGAAAACGAATTATTAATATTTTTCCCGGATCCAGAAGTTTTTATTTTGAGATAGTGCATATATGCTTGGCCGGATATGAAAAATCTCCTTTTCAGGATGATGATTTTTTGTAATCGCTATAACAACAAATACTAAAAAACAGAATAAAATAAATATAAGGCTCCCATGCAACAACCGTGATCTTTTTGCTAGTTTTTGCTCGACATTGATAACGGCAACAGGTAGACGCTTGTTAATAGATAATGGTACGGAACCCTTCGTGGGCGAGTCCGACTCGCACTTGGCCGGTTTTTAAAATGAACCACACAGAATTAGCATTAGTAGTATAAAAATATTACTGCTTGAACCTTAGACTGCTTAGACTATCATCACGATTGTAACATACTAAGTTCTTGGCGGGGTTATATTTGTATTCCATTTATGATAGCTTTTCATTAGCTTTTAGTCGTTATTGTTGTTGTTTTATAGAATAATTAGCTGTAAGCTATCCTAAAAATATAAATAAATAAATAAATAATAATAAAATTAATATTCAAAGCTTAAGATTTACGAGATCTTAATTTAACTCGAGCATGATAAAAGCACCTTTCGGGCCGGCAAGGTGGAGGCAGCTAGAGCAGTGTCTGAACTGCACTAGCTGTCTTCGCATATGGACTCTTCTTACCGCTTCACATCAGGTGGTGTTGAGTCATTTGTCGTGCTTTGTATAAAAAAAAAATGACTCGTGGATATGTCGCACGCAGCCGTCTGGTTAAATTAGCCACCCAATTTGACGGCTAGCCCGTTTATTAAACGCCGGCATCCAATTGTATGCCTAGCCAGATAGTTAATTGAGCTAGACTTAGCGTGTAACGACTTCGCGTATTGAATGGAGCGTCTTGTACTGAAGGTGTTGGTTTGATTGGTAGGTTTAAGGTTATTTTTTATGACCATTTATAACCGACATCATTATGGTTCCAAGCGGTCATAAAAAAAATTACCTTGAACCTACCAATCACTCAAACAGTCACAAAAAAGCTTTTCGATTTAAACGACCTGCCTAGGCGTCCAATTGAATGGCGAATTTAAACCAGACGTTAAACCAGGCTAAACGTTGCGCTCAATGACTTGGCTATTTATACTTCAGCCGTTTGATTTTATGCCGGCGTTCAATTAACGGGCTAGCCATCCAATTGGGGGGCTGATTTAACCAGACGGCTACGACAGATATAGCACTCTGCATTTTTTTCATTGATATTCATTAACCCAATTTTATGTGACCGATAGAGACCTTACAGAAGATCGCATCTAAATAACCATACCTAAGTGTTGAGTTGAGTTCCTACGGTGAGTCTAGGGACGTCTTTAAGCGCCCTGGGCACTTTATGAAAATGGAGACCCTAATATGACTAATAAGACAGAGGACTATTTTATTGACAACTGGAAAACGGTACTTGGGGGCCCCTTCGCAGGTCCCTGGACACTCTGGACAGTTGGCTAGAGTGGCCAGTGGATAAGGGCATTAGTTGCCGGAGCTAATTGAGGAACGCAACTTGATCAGAGGTGCAGAGGTATACTCGCGTCTCCTATGCTGTCGATTCTTGATTTTTTACAAGAGTGGGCAACGCGTGACTAGTATGTAACTCACGTACTCTACTTTTATTAAATTATTTATTTCAAGGTATTTTTCCTAATTGTAACAAGCTAACAAGTATGTGGTGGTTTAATTGGTTACTATAGTTACTTAATGATTAAGGGGCCCCCCCTTAAAATCATTAGGTAACTATAGTAACCAATTCCTCGCAAAAAAATAGTTGAAGACTTGGAATTAGAACTATTGTCATTGGTTGGCTATTAATATCGATGCTTGTTTGGTTTGGTGGTTATGGTTACCGGAAAAGCTTTCATTCATCAAAAAGTTTATGATCTTGAATCTTTAAACTTTTATTCTGTCTATAAAAGTATCTGTGTATAAAAATTAATACCAAGATTTCTGAGTAATATGCCTAAGAATACCTTGCCTACACATCAAATAATACATTTATATCGTGCTTGATTTCCTTTTCGATTTACATACTTCTAACTTGTTTAACATTTCATCGAAATCCACAATAATATTTCTATTTGCTTCCGAAACTCAGTACTATATTATGTGTAAACATTGTTTAAGCGTAACCAGAGAGGACGTGTTTGGTTTGCAATGCGACTCGAGTTAAATGCTTTAAATATTTTAACATGCGCAAGGTTACAAAGGTATTTTGCGTGTATGGCGAAACAGGTGCCCTAGATAGAACGTCTTGCGAATAATTATGTAATAAGGTTATAATGCTAAAAGAAATAAATCGGCATTGCAACATTTTTAAAAGAATTCAAACGATACGATTGTCTGATGATGACCAAAACAACCCCATCAGGCGACACATCTCATAGCACTCGTAGACAGGTACTGAATAATCAAATCAAAAGTGCAGGCGTGTGGTGCAAGTGTCTAGGTGTGCATTTGCGAATATTTTTTATTATAATGATGAAATTATTATTAAAATGTTTATTTAAATAACAATTTTAAGTCTTATAATCACATAACTATCATGTTATTTATCACAAAATTCAAATACATATCTGTGTAGTAGAGTAGAGAGATATTTAAATAAATATGGTAAGCATTCATTTTCGACAATTTACTTTGAACTTTGCCCAAACTGGTTTAAGTGAAACGACATAGGCAGTATTTTCCAAGTTTATGTATAGGTTAGTAAATAACATGTTCATTATAATCACAAATGTTGCCATTGTTCGTTTACCGAGTTTACTTTTAAGTGTTCTCGCCATTGGGCTAGTGCTCGACAGCCGTAATACTTTTGGTAAAGATTTTAGACTTGCAGAGAGGCTGACGCAAGAGTGTGAAGGGACTACGACCGCTGACACGCGTCGGTGATAACGATCAGCGTACGCGACTGTGCTAACAAAAAGTCTTGCATGAACATTAAATTCAGCGTATTATTGCTACCTACGTCCTGGTGTGTCAGGTTGTTTTAATATTTTGAAAGTGGTTTGCTTTGTTTCTGGCAAGCAGGTTACTTTTGACTAACAGTAAATTGTTTACGAAATTTATGTTCAGGTTCATCTAACGCAGAGGATAAACGAGCGCAACTTGCAATTGCGTAATTCACTTGACATTTGTTTGTGGTTTGGGCTTCGTTAATGTATGGCCTTAAGTGAAATGGTAAATTAACCTTATGTGAAGTACCTGTATAAAGTTGTCTGTCTCGGATGAGCTTTCTTCACCACTCTGATAATTTTATGAAAATATTGGTTTCTAAAAATTTATTACCATATTTATTAAATACGCACGTCTCGCATAGAATATTTGTATTCGTCGTGCAGGGTGATTAAGATTTATAAGTCACTCGCTCCGCCCCTCTTTCTACTCGTCACTTGTACCACAGCGTTACCGAAGCGATACCTCAGTCCGATTCTGGGCTGCTTTTTCCTGTTTTCTTGTCGCTATATTTGGACATTTCACTACACCATACCGTGATGTTGGTCACGTATGCCTCGTATCATTCATTATTGAATCGCAATATATTGTCAATATCAGACCAGTCAGGTAACCAAATTAAAACATTCATATGTTTAATCACACTTATATTTTTAAATTTGTATACATACACGTGTTGCATAATAATGGGTCAGCGTAAGACAGGCCTTGAAGGTGGATTTTTGCTTCTGTTAGTTTTGTTGTTTTTTAACATCATTAGACATACCCCGATTTGTAAACGTGTTTAAAAGTATTTTATTACATTTTTGCCCGTGCTATATTATTTCATTGGCATACATATGTTTTGCTGCAAAAAATAATAGTAAATTTAGCGATTTTGTTTGGGTGCGAAAATATTTGTCTTTAAAAATGTCCTCTGCACTCCTAATGAGCGGTTACTTGGAAAAGTACACTTTCTGAGAAAAACCTCAGTTTTGTCTCGGTTGGCAAGCTTTCTGGTGAATTCGCGTGTTGAAGGCGAGTTTGCAGTGGTCGAAGTGCGCCGACTGCGGCGCGGGCGTCACGGCGCGCTCGGGCGTCTTCGGGCGGCGTCGGCGCGCGAGCCGTCAGTGGCCGATCGCAAGTCGAGCTCATCTGCCGCCTCGACTGCTGCCCGGTGCGAATCCGCGCCGACCCACGTCAGTGACAGTGACCACATATCATGCTCGCGAACGTCCCAGTGGATCCTGTTTGTGTTACAGTTTTATACAGTGCTTAAAAGTGGATTCCAGTGGACTCTATCAGGCCGTGGAGCGCGCTCAAAGGCTCGAGCGCTCTCAGGCCATGTATGTCATCAATTTAGGTGAGTTAGCGATCCTCGTGCTCTACATCCGATGGTTCACATTCCTGGTCGACTGCACGTCCTATAATTGGATCTAGACGGAACCAGTACCAGGTCTGCATGACCCTGGCACGCACTCGTCCCGCGCGTTATGGTCCATACGTTAGGCCTAGTTTTTATCGCAGCATGCAGATTTTCGCCACGACATCGCCATCCACGACGAGGCCGGTTTTCGGAATCTGCTTTCTCTTCGCTCGGTTCGATTCCCACGTTCGATTCCCTGTATCGTTATTTAGTTTGAACATCGTTGCGGAGGTTAGTTAACTCGGCTGCATAAACACGAACAGTTCCATTTCAATTTGTGTCTTATTCATAGAGCAGTGTATCTATGTATGTTTTTATTACAGTTCACGTACAACGTGTGGGCGTGTGTTGGTGTGTTTGCGCTATCGGTATTGCTATTTTTGTAACTGGTGCACACATGCGCGCGCGTCCTGTGCGTACGCGGGGCCGCGCGTGCGTGTGCGGCTGGTATCCGCGTTCGAGCTCTTATCATTTTCTTCGCTTACATCGTCGCGTTTGTCGTCGCAAACATTACATCGTCGGTCATCGGCGTTATGATCAGTCGATTCACGTTTAATATTGTTTTTTTTTATAATTTTGTCACTATTGCCGTTTTACCGCAATTTACCGAATAACTTTAAGAGCTGTTTAAATTAAAATCATTGTTATCATTACTAAGTTACTTATATCCAAACTAATAATGTAAAACTAATATGGTACTTATATTTAAAATAATGGTAAAAATAAAATTATGAATCATTAGTTATATTAAACCACTAAGGCATGTGCATGTTAGGTATTACTACCTAATGTTTAAGCCTAAAATATAATTTTAAGACAAGAGATGATGATTATTGGTATGCGAGATCAAATAATGGCAAATAAGCAGATGTTCCACCAAATGGTATTTTGTAACATTCTATAAACGCCTAGGAAATTGTTAACATTCTGGAGACGAGTGATGTTAATCCCTTCCATGCCTACCTTTCCGCCATGCTTGTAACAAACCTTTCGGCCACAAAAAGAAAATATTAGTTTGCGAGTAATTTAAGTAATCTTCTCATGTTTCTTATTACAATATGGAATCTATGATACCACCCATGTGACATTCAATCCACGTGTATGTGATATCTAATCTTGATGGAACCAAAAATATAGTACTTAATCTTGTTAACGTCAGTGTAGGTAATCATAACTGCTTATTCTAAGTAGGTAATATAAATAACTTGATTGCGGAAAATGATATCGAGGTGACACTATCAAGTCATATAAGTCATAACTCAACACGAATAAGGTAGGTATTACCTACTCCGTTTTCGAAAAACTTTACCCGTTCGTAGAAGCATTTAATCGATTAACTTTTATGCAAAGGAACAACTCTGCACCCTTGTTGACAATTGTAGGATAGAGAGAGTACGGAAAAAACCGATTCGCGGGCTATCTTATCGTATCGTTTTAAGACACCCAGATCGATGAGATCTTACACAGACAAAGCGAAACATTTTTATCTGGATCTGCTTTTTGTACGGAGTATATACCTGGATATGTCCTACCTTCATAAATTAGTGAATAACAGCATTGATAATCCCATGTTGCTCAACCGCCTTTCTTACAATGTTCCGTCACGAATACCAAGATACCCATGTAAATTGTACAAGACTAAATTCTGTATTCTGTCGCGATTCACCCGCTACTCATTTGACTCATTTGTATAACGATCTGACTAAAAAGTTACCAGAACTTGATGTTCACTTTCAGGGCCTTCCCAAAATCCTTAGAATTCATAAGTGTAATGACCTCAGTACCTTAGATTGCGTGTAGTTCTATCTTTCGTTTAATTGATGTTTTTAATTTAAATAGTACGTAAGTATAGCGCAATTAGTTTGCTTGAACAAGTTAATCGCAGGTTAAATAATCATTATTACTGTTTAATCACATTTTGAACACTACTGATAGTGGTTACCATTGATATAAACATATCAATGGTGGTTACCTGTTATTTATTGTAAGAGTATTTAGCTTTAAGCCACTAAGTGTAAATGTTTAATATAGTTGTTGTTGTGACTTATGTTGGTGATCCAATAAATAAACTGTTAGATCACGAAAAGACACTGTGCAGAGTTGGACATGAAAAAAGAATCAGCAAGAAATTTCCTAACGAACTTTTGGTAGAAAATACATTGGAAATGATTTTTGTACATTTCAATGTGGCTTTATTCTTGAACCAAGAAATTCTTGAACTAATCACTCAGAACCAAATATCAATATTTCTCTGAGCTGCAAACCACTAGGCCTGAATTTCTAGAAGCAGACAACCTCATCTGAGTAGACTAAAGTTTCAACCTTGTATAGATGATAAGACCGTTATTCCTAAAATTATTTGTAGTTTACTAGGTGGTAGGCCCGTATGTAGGGGCGTCTGGGTAGGTACCACCGCCTTTCTTATTTCAGCCGTGAAACAGTTCGCTGTGTTTCGGATTTAAGGGAAAGGTAGCCAGTGTAATTACTGGGCATGGACGGCATTCTATCTTAGGCCCCAGGATGACAACGCACCTGCAATATCAAGTGATTTTTCCTTGTTATTGCAGGTGTCTATAGGCAGCGGTAACCACTTACCATAAGGTGGGCCGTCAGCTTGTTTGCCATTTAGTTGTATAAAAAAAAATACATTTATCTATTGCCAAAATATCTGTGACATATTAAGATAGCGTTGGTCACGCGATAATTATGAGCTAGAATGGGTTTTTTCATTAAAGGTCGCGTGTCGTTAAAATATCTCTTGTTTTATTTTGGACTCATTAATTATTTGGTGGCAAATTGACCACACTTATATTAATGTGTTTTATCTAGATCAGGTGATTATAACGATATAACACAATCTAACGACACCGGCTATCTTTACACAATTATTCTTTAGATATTACCATTGCCCATAAAGGCTAATATGAAATGAAATGAAAATATGTTTATTCAAATAGGCTCCAAGAAGCACTTAAGCATCGTCAAAAATTCCATTTGTATGACTATCACAAAGAAACAGAAATATAACAATACTTGCTTATAATTTTAAGTTTTTATTTAACTTGCTTATGTTCGGGTGGAATCGTGCGACTCGATTTTGAAGCAGATATGCAATATTATTTAAAACTTTTCATTAGTTTACTTAAATTAAGATCTGACATTTTATTTTCGTTCTCAAAAAAAATTATAAAGTCTGCATACATTTTATTCTTAATTTAGTATCCAATTGTTTCTTTTCAGAATTAGACTAGACATGTTGGCTGTGTTTGTTATTATTTCAACAATATTCTCGTCATGTACTGAGATTTATTCAAACTAGGTTAGTTATACCCGATTCGTACGAACTTCTAGGTTTTATACACTCTTGATATTTATCACCTCCGTTTCTTGGTTCGTGGTATGTAGGTTTTAACGATCTAGTATATTGGCTAGTGTTTCAATGGACTGTACACTGACCTGATTGATAAAAGCTAAGTGTACGGGTTTTGTCACAATTATTTCCATAGTTTGGTCTTATCCATCAAAGTTGTATTCAAAATTAAGGGAATAATTTAAGTGTAACATGTTTTACTTATTCGTTAGATAAAAGTATTAACATTATAACTAGAAAGTTAGTCGTGCAGTCCGGTCGCTGTGCCCGCTTGGGGTCAGGCGCCAGGTCGGCTGCGGGTCTATTTACAACTGTGATGAAACCACGCCACTGTTATCGTGATCTCCTCACACAACTGCCTACTGTACTGACGTGTTGCTCCCGATAAAAGGGAGTCTAATCTACTTTAACAAATACTCTATCATCGTTTGTTATTTCTTCATAAATTCCTCCTTTATTGTTCTGTCTGGTTTTTACGTTTTTTTGACGTGTCTATCTGTGTATCTGTCATTGGCATCGCAGTTCCTAAACGAATGGACGCAATGGATTTTGATTTTGATTGGTTCTTAGCTATGATTCATGACGATCTGATCAGGCGTTAGATAAATGTAAGCTCATTTCCTACTTGACAAATGGGTCTTACTACTTTCATAGATCCAATTGATTTGAAATTTGCGAAAGCGAAGACAGAAACTCATCGCATACATGAGAAAAAAAGTTTTTGGTTACTTCTCACATTAAAAATTATAGTAAATACGAATAGTGTTTATTCGGTTAATAAATAAAGTCGATTGTCTCGCTAAATGTATGACTGTTTAGAATAGGGCTTTATAATAGTGTTAATGCTATATTTTCTGAAATATCCGATTGTAACGAATTCGCGTTAAGCCACTGTAAGGACTCTAAGGAGGCCTACTTTCTGCTAATTGAGATAGTAATCCGCATCTGGAAGGCTTGAATAATTGATGGACTGATTGACACGGATCGTGCCTCCGTTACACGGAACCAGTCCTGCGCTCGAACGCTCTAGAAGCGGCTGGGCCACTGACCCCGCTTGCGGACCCTCACGCACTCGCCTCCACCGGGACACACCGTGGTTCATTTGCTAACTTTACAGAGTATTTTCGAGATAAAGAAGGGTGATCTGGATCGGACAACAACAGGTTTTACTAAAATCAGAGTTTATAACCAGACTTCTATAAATTTAGCAAATAAACATGATAAGAGGTTGCGATTGATTTAAAATTCTCAACAGACACAGAGATCAACTATATATAGTTGACACAGTGACGTGGGTATGTGAGCGTTGCTGATAAGCCGCCGATAAAGACCGTTTTCTCTAACCGGTGTGCTCCTGTCTCATATCATGTCACAATTGGTTAGTTATTTTTTCCGCTTCATTACGTCAGGTTTGCAAATGACGCACGCGCATTTCAGTTTCGCGACAGAGATATAATTAGTGTCGCGTCTAGACGGCTAGTTCGATTTGCAGCAGTTTCTTGAAGGACACGTTTTTATGAAATAAACAAAATGATAATTGAAAATTTCAAGGTATTATCAACTCTAGTCCCGTTTAGATCCTAGTAGCATAATAACATTTATTTTCAAGTTAACATCTCAATTGTAAGGTACTCTATGATCAGTGAACTGCAAGAAATAATAAAAGTTTTCCTCAACACAATTATTCGAATCATCAGATCAGATGTCGTGACTCACGAGCTGATAAATGGTGGAAGTTGCTTCTACATTATCAGTGTGTGATGTTTTTTAAAATCTCATCGCTTAATTAGCTCGCCGCGGACTTGTCTGCCAACACTTGTTCCCTTTCGTTCGGTCACCTTGGGACTCCCGCTGCCCATTCACACTATAACACTGTGACATGCTTCTCTTTGTCCAAATCTCCCTGGAGCTGTTCGACGATGAAATCAAAAGTCATAAAGCAATCGCGATACCGGCGTATGATTCATCACGATCATGCCTACTACGCGTTAATCCCCATTCAGTCCATTCACAGGTTAGTTTATCCTGTAGCAGTTGTAAACACGCGGGAGTACACGGTTCGACGCCCCACTTCGACCGCAATGACGTCAACAAACTATTTAGTTTTAAAGAACAGTTTCTGCTTTAGTAAATAATAGTAACATATATTTAATCATCACGTATGTACGTCATTCTAGGTTTATTCAATGTGGTCTATATGGAATAAGTTGCAATAGTGACAGCGACAAGTTTATCCTCATACTGTAATTGTAAAACTTCATAATCATGTTGGAGCACTGTCCTTTCTGAATCTATTTCATTTGCAATACGTTCAACACTGTTTCTTAGTTTTCAGCATTGACCATTTTACTATCCCGTTCGCCCTGAGTCTGTAGTAAATTGTAAACCGTATTGTACGCACGTTTTGTAACGATTACTTCCTATCATAAAAACGGTTTACAAAAACCCCGATGGAACCTTGATAAAGTTCTCGCATTTTATAGATTTTCTTCTTTTGGTCTGTTCCGCGTGATTTTTACGCTCGATTAATTACGATTACGGGAAAGTAAAAAGCAATAAATCCACGTTTATCCGTACCCAGGTGTGAGATTCATTTCAAAAGCAACGAAGTATAGCAAAATTATTTGGATTGGTTTTCGCATGAGAAGTAAATAGGACTACTATACAGGATACAGAAGATTGTAGAATAAACGTATCACAAAACTTGGTATTAGCATAGATCAATTATAATCTTTTTTAGAAATGAAGTTTAGTTCATTAAATTCGCTGCTCTTCGACTGCGAATATGAGTTTTGCCAGTAAATATCCGAGGTCGGAATATAATGAAATGAAAATAGTAACAAACGCCGTTTAACAGTTCTTTTGAAATCATTTAAAATTTTGGTTAAATCGGTCATGCGCGAAATTGCCTTTACTTTTTACTTTACATAACGACACTTCCGTAACTTTTATTTTATTTAGAATAGGAAGTGTATTTCTGTGGCATTGGAGATCTCCAATTGTAAGCTGTGCTAACACAGAACTAATATTTTGTTTGGATGGATTGTTCTAAAGTATTAAATATAGATGCCAGTTGTTCACATCCATATTAGCATATCTAGAATCGACCTTGTAGGTTGCAAACAACAGGTACCTCTTTCTTACATAAAAATGGCCTTTCGAGCTAAAGGCCAAACAGACTACCTAATCATAAGGTTGTTATCAGGGTTTCGGTCGGCGCTCCGTGGGTGGTGCCGTTGTTTTGAGGGAGTATGGTTCCCCTGTTCTCAGTATCGAGGCGAGGCCTTCGACATAAAGTAGCTTCATTAAATATCTAGAGTAGGCAGTCAAGGTTTTCGACCGCGGGCCCGCAGTGCCTATACCGGGAAGTTGTCGAAATATTCCTATCTAAAGGTACTTACTTATGTGGGCGCCGGTATTAAAGCGGCAACCTTTCGTGTGCTTTCGTTGTTGACTTAGGTGCCACTGAAGTGCCCCAAGAAAATTAACAATGAGTGCTTTATTTTCTATTATATTTTTGTTATAACAGAACTATAAAGTAGCATCTTCATCATTTATTCAATATAAAATTGATAAGGTCCCTTTAATAAGCTAATTTACTTATTCCAATTTGTCAATATTAATATTTTCTTTCCTTTTCTTTATAATCAGATTTTACAACATTGAATGTTAAGAAATTTGCAGAAAATGTGCAGCTTAATAAATGTATATTTGTCTTTCTGCTGTTTTGAACTGCAAAATCTAGAAATATTACTTGTTCTTTAACTGTTTTATCTATAGTTTCATAAAAATTAACGAAGCTAACGGAATTTATGCGAGAATAATTCACACATGCTTGATGATGAGATGAGAAATTGTGATCCAAGTTACTTACAACGTGTTTTTGTTGATATCCCATAACTCTCGGGTATTAATGAGTACATATAAAAGAAAACCATAGTATATGAAATTAAAAAAAACAAATTAATTCCACCATCATAAGATTTCACATCTAAAACACCTTTATGTTATGAATGACAACGTCGCACTTCGTTTCATAAAATATTGATTTTGAATGAATGTGTTCAATGTGAGCGTTCGTTTCTTACTGCCGGCCGGCGCGGCGCAGCGGCCGATGGTGATGGTGATGGTGATGATGATGATGATACATGTTTGGTTTTAATTGACTATAACTCTGGTGCTGATTGCTTTGAGATTAGAGGCACTTTGCGCCTTAACCAACTACGGTCTTGTTTAATTAAACGATATCTACCGGAATTTATAATTCAAATTGAACACTGAACGCGTATACCGTCTCATGTTATGTTTTTAACTAAACCAATTTAAGACTAAACATAAACTTTTTAAATCAGAACAGAAGAAAACGTCCCTTTTATTTTTAATACTTTTCTAAATCAATTTAAAGAGATGACAATGCCACTTGTGGTTTAGTTAAAAACAAAAGATTGAGCATCTCCAATGAATTATTCGGTAACAATCATGCTCATAGCGGTTACCGCAAGCTGACCACAAGCGGACGTCACGTTGACTTACGAGGTCAGGTGTGCCTCATCCTTGGCAAATTCCCGGAATGTAATTCGACATTAGGTCGTTATGACGATATTCACAACGGACAATGACATTCAGTGACGTCCTCATGCAATCTCAGTGACATCTGTACTTAATTTGCAAGTAACCTGTTCTTTTTGTTCTTTACTTCAAAACTTCTCGTTGTAACATCATAAAATAAAATAATAAAATGCTATCATATATATAACCTTTGATAGGTGTATTGTTGTCTTAAATAAATTTTAGGTCATAAATATTATATTTGTTACGTTTCTAACACCTACTCCAGCTGCACAAATTCAGATTATAAAAGTAACATATTTGAAGCATAAAATTATTACTTTGACCTAATTAAATTGAGTCCATTCCATGGCTAATATTTTTTCAAATATACCTATGCACAGTTTTTTACATATGGAAGTTGTCTTAAAGTTGTAACTGTATGTTAGCTTAACAATGAATTTGTATATGTAAGAATCGGTAACCTAAGATGACTTGTGCCTGTTGGCAATTTTCGATTTCGAATGAAAGTTTCACGGGTGTTAAGGAGATCCTTATGCCCGAGATTTTCACATAGCAAAACTGATTTTACTATGAATGAACGTATGACGGCAGAATAAAGAAGCACCATAATTTAGTTGGCAATACTTGCTTGCATTATCTTTCATTGTGGACGTCGATGTTCTGTACCTAATACATTTTTAGCTCCTAAGTATGTCTTCAAGTGCGATCCACCCAAAACCTTCGAAGCTTATTTTGTGGAATGTTCTCGCACAATCGTCGTCGTCTTGATTATATTGTTTACATTGAGATCCAGATCAGAATCACGGACTATAGAAATAACAAACAGGTTATATTTACACAAATATTTTAAATTAGGTTCGAAAATTAACATGAAGTATATTTTGTCCAGTACTTCGTTATTTTGAGTTAGCAACCTAGACATGTGAAATTACCGATGTAAGAATAAGCATGCGTGGTTCCTTTCACTCTGTCAAGCGGCTTCGATTTATGATCCCTATTAAAAACAAAAACTATGCTTATGCAAGTTCTTTTACTTCCGATTCTAGATTAAGCCAATATTTGATACTTAGCTTTATCTTAGCAAAATCTGACCATGCGGCTAATATTTGGGTTAAGTAAGACTATGTTTCGGAATTTCCCGCCGAGCTGAAATGGTTTCCGATTCGTGAATGCCATAATTTGTACATCCTTTCTACTTCATACAAACATTTAAATGCCCCCAATTCCCTTCTACTTTATCTCCCGGTTCCAGTTAATTCCACCTCCCTCCTCGCTCTAGCCGCCCGCTCACTAGAATGATCGAGCTTCCTAGATGTTGCACTCAGTTTTTTCTTCATTCGTTTAGTTACGCCGAACAATTATTGTGGAACAGTCTTCCGGCTGTATCCAAGAGAGTCCTTCTAAAATGTTGTTAAAGAACTACTCACTCCTTATCACCAGTCAGCTTAATCATCACAAGTTATATCGTACATACTTATTGTCATATCAATATACTTAACGGTATATTATTGTATTCATTCATTGTTTATTATATTTAGTAGGAATTGGTATATTTACAATTTAATAGGTTCATACAATAAGTATTCATTAAAATTTGGTTTGCTCTTTTAATATTCCTAATGCACTCGGTGTTGCTCATTTGCCAGAAAGTAAGGTCCCACATATTTATGTGTCTTAGAAGAGATATTTTATTTAGATAAGTCCACCCTTGCTAACTTCTTGTTACGTTATTTTATATTGAAATTTAAAGTACAGTAAAAAGTTTATAGATATTATTTATATAAAATGTTTTCAGTCGATTATAACTTCAATCAACACATGTTTTAAGTTAAAGAAATAAAAATTTTGTTGGATTGTACCGTCATGAACAATAGAGTGTATGAATTGTATACTTACGTTGGGATCAGGTTTATAGTACCTGAGTTTACTAGAGGTTACTGGTCTAGACCTTCATTGGATAATGGGGCTTGCGCAACACCATTCGTTCCTCGCCGGTGTTTACGTCATTGTGCCTCAATTAGGCCCTATTTTTATATGCGATGGCATATATGTGTTTACAACTTGTATCAAAAATAATGGTGAAACAGTTTTTGTGTGACAAACAGTTTAAAACTTTGCTAACTTTATTACACTTTCTCGTCTCCTTGCAAATACTATAACATATTATGAAGTTTCAAAACCTATTATATACGTAGGTTATCTTCCGAAACTCTATGACAAATTGACATATTTAGGTTTTTTTTTATTTTTCCATAATTTGCGTCCTTTGAATTTTGTAAGGCGTATAAGTAGGTATTAAAATTTACTTTCTCATATAAATATTTTAGATAACTATTCAATTCATACAGTTGTAGAAATGGGAGAATATGGCTGTTTTCTAAAAGTCAAAATGTAGGGTTTTACAAAAACACTTCGAAAATATGTGTTATTATTACTTAGATTAGGTTATTATTACTTATTATCAGACCTAAGTGGCTTAGAAATTTTCTAAAATGGCGACATAAATATTACAAAATTAATCGAAGACATTTATACTATATTTCGTTTTCTCATGTTAAATGTAACAACTTTTTATATGTCAACTTTTCGTGTAAAGTCCCATTCATATTCGGTGGCCACTAGAAAGATGTGGCATCACTATTCCGCATCATTTTCTATAGAGCGTTTTTGACAACTTGGCACCTCAAACCAATCGCTATATCTAAGAAAATATTGATTGCAGATGTACTATTGCGTCTGCAATATTTATCAACTATTGACATACTATTTATGTATAAAATAAAAAAATAGGAATCCACCATCACCCTAATTTGTAAAAAGAGATGACAGCGTTATGCGTATGCTTAATTGCCACCAGTGGTATAAAAAAAACGAGATAAATATGTTATAATGTTCCCTGTTTTATACACATTGGTCAAGCAATTACTACTTTAAAAGACAATTGAGCCAATCATAACAATGATACGATACGTTGCTATGGAAATAACAATTACCTAGATAATAATAAATGGACCGAGCCTCCCGTCAAGACTCAACACAATATAAATGTTAATATTATTATATTATTACATAGTTACATTATACATATACAGACGATATCGATTTCCGAAAGGAAAGTTGCTACGGTATCATTTGTTTCTTAAGTTAGAATTTAGGATGTTTGATTTAATTTGAAATATTCAATTTTTGTTATTTGTTAGTTCATTTGTTTCTGTAAAAGAATGTAAAATATACTGCTAACCCAACGATTGGTAATTATCGCTTATAGACATCAGCATTAGTAAATGTCTCCCATGCTCTTAATGTCATAGGCTACCTTTCCCTTCAGTACGAACTACGAACGAAACCCAGCGAACTCCTTCAAATAAGTGAACCTGAATTCAGAATGTAAATGTTTGTTTCTACTTAGTTTTTATATTGTTCGTAGTAGTGATGTTAACAAATTGTACTGTGTGAATAGTTCTCCTAAGTGAGTGAGTTAACTATTTTACGTTTACTGATTTCAACTACGCTTAGATAGTAGTCTGTCTTAGTGTTTAAGAATTTATCCGTGTATCTATTACCACGTGTCGACGCCAGAGGCTCGGCTCGCCCCTGCTCAGATTTTCTAGCCCTAGCTAGGCCCCGTAATTCGCGTGTGTTAACATCTCACCAACAGGTGGGCTTGTGGCCTAGTCACCTCTCTGCTTTCTTAAGTACTTCTTTTAAATCCTAGTTCAATAACAGTTATAATACCATTCATTTAACTGTGAACGAACATGACTTTATTTATCAAAATATTGTTTACATAATGGTACCTAATATTATACTGTTCCAGTGTAAAAATATATTATGTCAAAATTAACAATATCAAACATACGTGTAATATTACTATCAAAATTACAAACAATACTACGCCCGTATTCACAAACGACACTATGAGGTCTCACAGTGCCCGCGGACGCACAGGGTGCCAAATTCCTATTCATAAACAATACTTGAGTGACAATCGGCACTATGCGTTTGTCATAATGAACACTTAGCTAAGGGAGCCTGATAGCTATATTAATCAACGCATAGTGTCCAGCTCACCAAAGAGAATGTAATCACTACGGAGTTTACGATAAAAAGCAAATAAACAATAAAATTGAAATGTCAGTCAGTGAAGTGAACTACGTAACACTAATCAACCAATCACAGAGCTATATTCAACGCTATGCGTCCGCATAATAGAGATTCGTTTGAGTATTGTTTGTGAATTGAAAGGCTTGACACAGTGAACCCACTGAGAAATGCCTTACTTCGCATAGTAATTCTCCTTCACTTACATAAGTGTCGTTTGTGAATACGGGTGTTGTACCTACTATTTCAGTAGTCAAATTCTCTGTATGTGTTTCATTTGCTCCATCCGCCTATTTCGTATGTACTTATATATGGGATAAAATTTCTGATCCGGGATAATAATGTTGAATTATTTTTATCCTGAATCTGAAATACTATCCCTTATATTTACTACATCCGAAGAAGGCGGATGGTGCGGAAGTCTTAAAGGGGCGAGAGTGGTACAAGTCCACACCGCCACCGGACGTGACGCAACAAATGCCGCGCTGCAGCGACTACGGTTGGGGGGGACTATTTTGGCTAGTAGATGCTCCGCGATACAATCATTTAATACAACTTTCTGTACGTTGATTTCGTCTCAACGCCTATGTCAGATACGTTTTACGTCTTTTTTATACTTTTTTTTAATTCTTAACGAGGTGGTAGCTCTTCGCGTTCAATTCACCTGATGGTAAGTGATGAAACGGCTGAAGATGGAAGCGAGCCACACGCGGATTCTTCAACCACATAGGATATGACTACAAAAGCTAAACTACACAAAGCATTTGAACAAAAGACGTAGGTAGGTTGTCAATTAACAGATTTATCTTTCACTATCTATATTAATTATTGCTATTTTACTGATTGTGTTGGTTCTACAAAATAAAACTAGATCCACAGTTTCTAAAAGGTAGATTTTGCTCTATATTAATAATTTTGACTATTTTATACAGTGCCTATTTATATTTATAAATATTTTGAATCTTTCAAGTTTACTTAAATTTATAACATTGATAAGCTTATCTTTGCATAAGTAAAATTCTTCGGCGGAAAATTTATGTGCTATTCTGTTTATTATTTATATCAAATCTTGTTTAATTCCACTGTTTGTATTGATTCAATCAAATTAAAATATACAAATGGAAAATAACTAAAGTTTGTTTAATATTTTGATTCAATGTATCATCTTTATTCCTCTTGATTTTACTACAGTCACTTCCAACGATAAGTTCTTTAACATGTATAAATTTAAAATATTTAAAGAACAAAAAGCGTTGTCGAAGTACTGTTCTATATCAGTCTGAGTATGTGTCCACTGATGGTCTATAAGTTCGTCGGCTATTCTCAGTAGGCTATAAATGGCGGCTCCCGGCGGCGTATATTTAGAGATGGCCAAACGACGCCCGAATATATAATGTTCGCACCTGATTGGATGGACGCCAGGATTAGCGCTTGTTAGGCTTGGGAGCCATACTTATATTGCGACACCCGGATGACCCGCAGAGCTTAAAAAATATTCAGTACCTTTCTTTATCGCTTTTATTTAGCTCCTACTCTAAAGCGCCTGTCGATTTGATCCAAAACAACTGTTAGATTGACTAAAATACATTGCGATATTACTACAATCAGCTGCAAGTGTGATTTATATACACAAAACAGACTAGCTTGCGGCGTATTCAATAAAGATGTATTGATTTATCTACAAATCTATTTGAATAGGTGTATTAGGAGCATAACCTTACAAAATTGATGTTCTCATCTCTTATCATGAGAGAATATAGTTTGACCATTACATTTGAACAAAAGCTCTTACTGCCAGGCATATGATGTATATGTAATTACTAATTATTCTGTACATAATGTATTTTAGATGGATGATCTTGTTCTCCGCTGTATTGTGTCTCGTCTCGTGTCTCTTCGTGTGGCGGTTTGTTTTAGTTGGCGTGTGACCGCGAGGTCGCGGTAATTGGCCACCGCATGCCAGCGGATCAGCGGGCTTGGCCCCGCTGGATCCCTCACGAACTGATCTGGTCTTCCAGTGTGACGGTGTGTAATAGTTAATCTACTTCAATGTTACACCCCAAACTCTCACTAATGCTAATTTTATAAGCTTTTTAATCTGAAAGAAGCCAGTGAAGTTTCTTATCTTAACTTACATCGAAATAACGTAATCAATTCGGAACACGTGTAATGTCCCTTCATTTTGACTAAATATTTACAGTCTTGTTGTGCAACCGACGCATTTATATCACCAATGATTATTCCGTCTGTCTGTCTTATTGGCATTCCCTACAAACATGCATGCGAAGATTTATTACCAACATACTGTAATGAGCTCGCTGGTGTCTGAGGCATGCTCGCGTTGGCACCTAACAATTGATGGCAGCATTATTGTTTTAAATATTTACACACCATTAATAGTTTGGTTATTTTCGTCATTAATTATCAAAATGTATTCCTTTTACTTTATTTACTGGGAACATGTCAGAGTTATTGCATTCGTATTAATGTAACACGAGCTTGTGGCCAACTGGTCGCAATTGAATTTGAGACTGCGAAATATTGGTTTGTATCTTTATTAATCTTTGTTGAAGAGCAGCCTCTAATATTAGACGCAGAGGCGTGAACGGCCGCTCCACTTTTTACATTCAAACGAGCTGGTGCGGGCACTTAAGTAGCGGGTGCAGCAAGTCTAACGATGCATAATCGGTCCATTAGCTTTCTATCTCCCATGCCTAATATTTGTGAATGTACGATTTTTAATTTCGTGAATCTCGTAATTTATGAATATTTGGTTATGACATATACAATACTTTACTTGCTTTGCTTTACTTGGTTGCCATTGAGTTGTGAACCGTATTTACTGATGCGTTAAGAGACTTGTTGACTGTAATTGTGAAACGATTACCTACATGTGTTTATAAATTGATATTAACGTGTTGTTCAGTTTTTATTGTGCTGTTTTGGTTTCGACAAATAGTGCCAAATTCAGATTCATACACAGAGCAATTTTCCAATTTACAACAGATCTATAAAATGAATGATAGTGATTTGTATAAACAAAAATAATTAGGCTGGGTGTGTTCCCTAACCGAGTTTGAAGATAGCCGATGATGGGTGAGGTGAGCGCATCAGGTCCCAGCCACCGCGCCTTGACCGCGATGCCGCATGCCGGCCGTAGACGCTGGGACGCCTGCGCGGGCGCACCGCGCGCGCGCGCTTCACGTCATAATAATCAATTTATTATAACTAGGGCCAGTAATTTAATTAAATACTCATCTTTTTATCAAATGTGACATGTGATGTAATCTAGAATAATAATATATTGTAGAATGAAACTGATGCCTATATCGTAATTTGGCCCAGTATCGACTAATCGATAAGCACCGACTTAAATACTTATGAATTTTAAATAGAAATTATGAATATTATGCAAAAATATTCTACTTGAGTGTAAGTAAATAAAAGTCTTATAACGTGTTCGTTTGTAAACGACCCGAAGATTTTTAATTGAAAACATTTCACTAGCATGAAATTTTAATTTTATTTTGGTGTAAATAAACAAATTATCTATACAGATTATGTTTATTCGTTGAATAGTATTAAACCATCTGTGGTCGTTGTGTATTAATATTTTCTTTTATATCACAAATTGTAAATAGGTCTTGTTTTGACCGGTTATAATGTTAGTAGGATATTCCAATGTTCATGTTAAAAATGTACTCACAGATCACTAACTACGCAATAGTTATTTTTAACTATACTCAGGGATTGCACCTTTTTTGGTCTTAGTTTTTAGCAGGAATTATTAGCTCTTTGTCATGTTTGATCCATTCTTCGGAACGGCTGATAAGATAGGCATTAAGCATATCGTTGAAATAATATAATATGACGTTCCTACCATTTAAATGGGGACGCCTCTTCTTCAATAGAATATCTATTGTGTCTAACTTTTGTGGTACTTATTTTACAAATTGCTTTGTATTATTTAGAGGTACTTGTGTGGCAATATTAAATATTCAATTCTCAGGTTCCTTTAGCCATAATGTTCGAGTAAAGGCAACAATCAAAAAGGAATGAGTTCCCTGAAAATATTTAAATACAAAACTGTCACTAACAAATACTAAAAATGTCAAGTCTACATATTTATAAATTACTTAAGCCAGAGTAAAAACGAGACGATATAGGTACACAGATAGTAGTCAGCATCAAGGCCATTGTTCATCCCCTTCTAAAACTTAACATTACACAAAAATCAAGTTTCTTATCGTACACACACAACAATAGAGAACATTACACAAAAATCAAGTTTCCTCCCTTACACGTACAGCAATAGAAATATTCAAAAGAATTGCGGCAGGCTTGTTTGTGTGGTGTGTGTTGTCTATCTGTATCATTCCCATAAAAAATATAAAAATTATGTGCTGTAAGAAACGTGACAAACGGACTCGGTGCACTGTATCTACTTAAGTCCTGTTTGATTATTACGTTCGTTCATTGTAAGAACCATCTCAACTAAAGCCACATTAACAATATTAGTGAGTATATTATCTAGAACAATGTTGAGTGACGGTCCTAATCCTAACTCAAATAGCACGAAACGGGAGCGATGTCGCGTGTCGGAGGGTGTTGTAACGGCAAGGCGAGCCGCTGCACCAGAATAGTTGCGTATTGTGCAACTAGCCGCGTGGCCAAGGTCCCGGCTGCATCTAGCGTATGAGACACACGACACTCCCAACTAAACTACAATAGTAGCATGCTGACGTGGATAGAAATTATAGTTAACACTGTCGACCACTCTTGGTCACACAACTCACACACAGCACAGCATTGCATTAAGTAATGAAGCGATAGAATAAACATAGCGACAGCTAATGTAATCAATGGGTATTTGGTAACACCAATATATTTTGAACTTTTTACTGCAAGTCCGCATCGCCAACAGCAAAGCGAGTGTGCGAGACTGCGAGCACATGAATTAAGAAGAGGCTTGCAGTTTTTTTATATGGAATTTCTAGTTATGACATTGTATTAGATGCCAATCAGTCGTTACGGGCGATTGATCTGGGCTGTCAGCGGGGCGCCAACTGGCCACCGCAACCGGGTCGGGAACCGGGAAGCCGCGCGCTCCCACGGTATATTTAGACGTGCTGTGTTGTGAACATGTGCTAGTTACACATAACCCATGGCTGCTGAGATTAATAATTTGCTTGGAAATTGGATCAATCAAATATTAGCCACACAGCAGACATCATAAAGTAGGTGGCAAATGAGGAGTTCTTGACTCTATTATTTCACAAGTTCACTTTAGAAGAACTTGTGTGTACGGTCAAGGTTAATCGACTTTAAGTTAGCATTAGCAATAAACCAACGGAAATGTAGAGGTTCGTTACAAATGCGTTCTCAACGAGCGCGTGACCTCAATGCGTAGGGAAATTCCTATCTGGTGCGCCACGATGGAAGCAACATGCACCGCATACGCCATGCCTGCGGACGTCTCGTGTTGATCTAGGAAAAATACCGCGCTTGCGCAACGGAGAGCAAACGCCACAAATACAAACACATGCGTAACTAATGAACAGCTGTGTCAATTAGTCCCCTATATAAAATCAAAAAGCTCTTTATAAAAAATTCTAACTTCTTTTTTTTGCTTCTAACTATGGAGAGGAAGCGTTGCAAAATACTTCTCCAGTTTTGCTAAGTTTGTGATGAAGTTTATAAATTAATAATGTCATTGATTACATGCCAATACAAATCTAAATTGTACATTTACTATTTTTAATGTATCTTCATCGAGCAATGCACTCCCACACCCCCCAAAATACTATAATGTTTTTAAGAATATCAAGTATTCTATAGGAAACTTGTTAGAAAAGGTAATTCATTGCTTCATAAAATAATTGTTTATTATAGAGTAGGTGTAAGTAGTAAATAGGTGTAACAATATTATGCTACTTCTTTTGATTGATGATCTTAGCAATTTTAGATAAGTTGTATGATATTGTTTCGTACATACCTTCATTAGATTATCAAACATAGTATGTTGCAATGGTACAAAAATCTTTATCTCTTTAAACTTTGTCAAGTGAAATAAAAATAGTAAACAATTCCAGCAAACTAATTGTTGGAAAGCAAAATGACTTTTTTTGGTACTTTAGCAGAAAACTCTAGGGATATAGACTATAAAAAAGGTTACCTATCTAGGCCATTTATAAATCCGTTGTTGGCAACGCCTTTTTGTTGCTGTTGAATATCAATATCTCACGTGAGACTTAGACGTGATTAACCTTAATTTCCTATCGCTATCATGTCACCTGCATACAATATGTCCTATTTACGGGCTTTTGTTATATTTATTGATCAGAAAGTTCATAATAATATAAGAACGTCTCTTCCCAAAATGTATTGAAACTCAGCGATGCCGTTATACGACACTAGCTATAGAGTCAGAGGAGTCAATTCTTTCTGCAACCAGCTGACTGATAGCAGGCGGAAGGGCAACAACCTCGCCGGATGCGATATCGGCCGGGGATGCGCACGCGCACCCCGCTCACACTCCCACTTGCGCTTATTGACAATGGCAAATTTGTCAAAGACTGATAATGCAAAATTGTAATACAGAAAAAATATATATTTATAATTTTTGAGATAAGTGGAAAATGTTTTTTTGTAGATTATCAAGCTTAAGTAAAAATTGTTTAGGTCTTATATTTTTTTTATTAAGTTTTCGCGTGACAAAATAAAAAAACGAATTAACGAAATCTTACTTGGGTGTACTTTTTAAAATAATTTTAACGATCACAGTCGAGATATGTTTAAATGAACCTATCTCGAAGTGTAATAATTAAAATTTGATAGTAAATCCAAAAGCAACTATGCATTAAAGCAGTTTGGCAAGAAAGGATCTGTTCGAGTTGCTAATAATCATCATCATCATCATCAGTGGCCTAAAATGTCCCATTGCATTGGGACTGACCCATGCCGGCATCAACCATGGCGAAATTTTTCCTAATCTGAATATCGCTCAAACCATTACGCCACCGAGGTCCTCAATTACAAATAAAAAAGCACTCATAGATACACTCACGTCAATTATGTGGTTTAAATTAAGCATTATTATGAGCTTATTGTGCTATGCATACTGGATAACGGAGTAATATTCATAATTAATGATACTTGTATGGTTGTTAGGAATATACCTCAATAATCGTTCGTTCTCATCATACAGTTATCTTCCCCTGCCGGGCTTTGAACCCCGTACCCCTGACTTAGTAGACAGGGGTATTGCCCACTTGACCAGCTGGCCGTCAAACACCGCCCATGGCCATGCTATGACTCTTTGTTGACATCGCGGTCGTTGGCCCACCTATGTTGATGCTCATCTCTCGCGTGAGTGCGTTTACGTCTCAAACACATTCACGACATAATTAATTAATGAATATTTAATTTACATTCATTACTTTATTTCATTTACATATATTTCCAAATATTGCAAGAAAGAATTCCCAATCATTCTAATATGTATCATTTTACCTAATAACTATCATACATAATTCAAATAATATTTCAGCCATATTTTGAGAGTCCTGCAACGGATTCTTGATTTGATCTCTGTCTGGGATCCTTACTCATGTTTCCAATCTGTTTACATTGCCAAGGTGAAGGACTGCCAATGCTGACCGTGCATTATTTTGTTTTTTGCTCGCTAAACCGTGGAACATTGGCCAAGATCCAATTAATTAGCCGTCAAAGTTCAGATTGCTGTCGCTACAGTAGCACAGATTATGAAACTAAAAGGTACGTGGAATAGTTATGATGGTTTTTAATGTTTGTCGGTCAAAGTCAAGTGTACGGTGAGAGACAGACCACGGTCCACGAATTGGTCGGCCAGTTAGAGACGCCTACACGAATATTTTTGCAATACGCAATATCTGGTGAAACGACATCGTCCGAAATAGATCGAACAAAAACTAGCACGCGGAATTAAACTATTAATATGAGTAGCTTTGTGGGTAAATATAGCCAGTATTATCAATATCGTGCTATCATTGGAAGTGAGTCTTAGATTATTTATAAATATTATTATATCATATGGCAAAAAAACATTTTGCATCAACGTTTGTGTTGTGTGCCACAATCTTGTAACTCGATACAAGCTTAGGTGTTTAGTCACCTAATTTTGTGTATCTCATATTAGATTAATATTACGTTTAATATCATACTTGCCCTCTCTCGAATGTTATTTCTGGTCGCCTTTTTCTTCCATTTCCCTTTATCATTTGATACCTCAACATTCACATTTGACGTCTTTTTGTCCGTACCTACTATTATTATCATTGAACATTATGTAATATCTCAACAAATTTTAACAAGTCGTTATTTCTTTTCAGGTAAGTCCGTCGTATCATCGATATCTCATCAGGATATAGTGATTGCTGTCTTGTCTCGTCGATGGCCATATATTCATCAAATATACGATGCGCCGTCTATATTTAGAATTTAATCACTTCCTAGAAGATAACCACGCTGGGAGTAAGTAAATTATTGAGACAATTATCTGAAGCCACATACTCGAGCGGTTAACGAGTGCTTCAAAACACTGCCATTTAATGATGCCTCGAGCGCTATTTTATAACGATCCTAGCTATTTATACGACCATTGGCTCTCATACACGATTAACTTATTCAATATTATTCTTTTCAAACATGGCCGTCTATAAATTGAGAGTTGACATAGAATAGTAAAATAAGTAGAATGTGTTTTCTATCCCTCTGATACTATACAGTAAAGTACTAACAAAATGCATTTTAGATCAGCTACCTGTTGCATTGAGCTTACAATAAAGTTCATGTAAACAAATACATTTGAAATTGAATAAGGAGGCTCTCGAAACGTGGCTGCTTCAATTCTATGTCACTGTGACGATCACCTTGCCAATAACGATCTAGAACGTGTATTGTGTCTACCGTGAATAGTTTGTAAAGTTTTGCTTTGAGCACACAATGGAGGATAAGACTTCTGTTATCATAACAAAGATAATTTTTGCTAAAGAAATAATTAAAATTTCTATGTCTCAATTTTTATGGTTATCGTTCTATGCAAATAGAAGGACATCAGCACAAATGAACTTCTAAATATAGTTGCACCTATTTTGAGTTATTATAAAATCATTGTTTCTACTGAAATAATAATTATAATTAGTATTTATTGATACTGACTGGTAGTTTCTCTACTGAAAAGAGTAATTGCAATAAATTCATTTGAAGATAAAGGTTTATCTACTTCAGTCATTTTACCTGTTATCTGAAAACTATTAATATTAACCTTATTGTATCCGAATTAAAACCAAAATAGCATTGTTATCTAATCTGTTGACACTATTTGCTGCAAGTACGTATTGCGATATTTCTGTTGTTTTCCTCTCGTTACACAAAATGTTTTCATTTGTTTGGTCTAAATTTAGGTCTACCTTTGTAAGCTTATATTTAGCTAGATATATGTTGTCCTTGTGTTTAAATATAACATTATTAATCGCTGTATTAGTAACGACTGGCTTACTCAGAGTATTATATATTATCCTTATCCGTGTACTATTTATGGCGTAGGTGAATTATATTTATCGATATAAATTCCTCGCTTGATATCTATACATACTTACTTATTTCATCAGTAATTTTATATAGCTTATAGTTGTAGTGATCAAGTCTGTCTCTCTTTAGTCACGTTTAAGGATTAATTAAATTTCATGCCAGCTCTGTATCCATTATGTTTTGTTACTTTTGTTCTCCTCAGTTACTTTTGTCTTGGGTGCAGCCTGTCTGTTAGTGAGTCAACAAACACGCCAGTTTGACTGTTTTTCCTCAGGACAAATAAACATCCTTGTGGTATAATATTATTATACAATGTGGCTCAGAACCGTGACCAGGTGGACTTGAAACAAGGAAGGTAACTTATCTATCAACTATATTAATTTTGGAATATACAAAATATAGACATTAGTTACATCTACAGGGTGGTGCCGTCAATACGACAATAAATTGAAACATGGGCTGTATTAGTTCATAGAAATGGTTTGCCACTTTCAAGAACATCGTATTCATTTGATAATTTCATGACATTTCTATGAAATAATGCAGCCAATGTTATATTATTTCATACAAATGTAATGAAATTATCAAATGAATACGATGTTTTTGAAAGTGGCAAACCATTTCTATCAACTAATGCAGCCCATGTTTTAATTTATTGTCGTATTGACAGCACCACCCTGTATATTTAGATATAGATCTTTTTGGATGGGCCACGCAATAATAAACCTCCTGTTTATGAATGGAGAATTGTTCATGATAGAATAATAACAATCAAACTGGCGTATTTGTAGACTCACTTAACGAACAAGCTGTAAAAAATGTTTTATTCATGATGACCGAATCAGTTTTTAATAGGGATGACAATATGTCATGTATTGGACTGGTGCATTGCGTGATTTACTATATCGTCACTGTGACAGAGTGACACGGTCATGTTTACCGTGACTATGATATCTTGCCTTGTTGCAATGCAGCAGTTGAAAGACAATTTACTCGGTAGTTACATTACTGACAAAATAATTCAGCGAATAATCATAATATTCATATACTCACACCTATTATCTAGCTAGCCCAAAGTAAGCATCATTGAGAGCTTGTGTTATGGATACTAGATACCGGAGAAATATTGATAATAATATGTATATAAATATTAGAAATATACTTAATTAGCATATAAACATCCATGACTCGTAACAAAATCATACAAACATTTGCTCCTACCGGGACTTGAACCCGGGACCTCTTGACCGAGTACCCTGCTTATCAAGGGGTACAGACCGCTCGATCAGCCGGTCGTTAAATGTGCTGCCTCACTGTTGTTTAAAAATGTTTACAAACATTTTCTAACACTAATGCATTTACTAACAAATGTTAGGAATTGTTACATTCTGTTAGGAATTGTTAAATGTTTTAAGTGCTCCTACACTGATGGCAAATGTTTACAAACATTTATAACATTTGAAATTATTTAACAACATAACATTTGGCCTGGATTATATGTTTACAAACAAATGATAACAAATGTTTTATTTTGTTACAATTTGTTAACTAGTTTAGAAATGTTTACTAACATTATCTAACATGAAAACATTTTCTAACATTGTGATCGTATGTTTCTTAACAAATGTTTACTAACGTTTGCAAACATTTTTAAACAGCAGTGTGGCGCACCTTAAGCTTGCTGATTATAAGCGGTTGCCTATAATGTGTATTGTATGATGTCTTCAGCAGTTTCTTTATCTTGATAACTAGCATAGCAGACCACTTTTTTGCTCTTTAGCCAAAAAGGAGAAGCTTTAACAGCATATCTTGGTATCTTCCTTCTCACAGGAAGGAGGGTGTGGGGCTCTCACCTACCAAACTCCTCAGCGATGCATATCCTCTGTGCTGCGGTCTGCCAACGACACGGGTTAGCTAAAAGACATTTTGATGGTTCGTTGGTTCGGCAGTATGACTGTCTAGCATAGCAATCCCTATCTGTCTAACTGTCAAAAAACAATAAATTCATCCAACTACAGGCGGTAGAGTTGATTTCCTTTTGATCAGACGCCGTTAAACTCGTCTATGTGTTAATTTCGCAGTATTTATAGATGTCGCCATTACCACACCCTGTGCCACCCCCGCGGCCCGCGTCGGACCCCTTTCGCAACAATTACGGTTATAGGTAGTTATAACAATGTACAGACAAATGTTGACCTTTGTACTTGTTACGGTATGTTTATTTATAGTGTGATTATCATTTTATTACGTACTGTTTAATGATGAGCTATTTTTAAAGTAATTACTACATCTATTGTCGGATCACGGCATTCAATACACAATCCATTTATGCAACGGCCTGCAAAACAGGTATTGATGGGCGAACAAGACAAGTCCAAGTACCTAAGGCATGTTAATTTTACAGATTTTACTTAAGTACATGATTTTTTTTATACAACTAGATGACTAACAAGCTGACGGCCCACCTGGTGGTAAGCGGTTACCGCCGCCTATATACACCTGCAATAACAAGGAAAAGCACTTGATATTGCAGGTGCGTTGTCACCCTGAGGCCTAAGATGAAATGCCGTCCATGCCCAGTAATTACACTGGCTACCTTTCCCTTCAATCCAAAACACAGCGAACTGTTTCACGGCTGAAATAAGCAAGGCGGTGGTACCTACCCAGGCGACCCTACATATGGGTCTACCACCTAGTTAGAGATTTTAAAGTTATCTAGAAAAAATATGCCTATGGACGCTTGCAACTTGCAACACCAAGGTTATCACTTGCATGTTGCCGGCCATGTTAAAACCTTTTATAGCCCTTTTTTGAAGAACCCCATGCTGTACTCGTTCTAGAAAACCTCTGCAGGGAGCTCATTCCACAACCTGAGTGTACACGGGAGAAAGTTTATCTGAAACCGAGTACGAGTGAGTACGTGACAATTTATGTTCCAACGTGCGAGGATGATTTGGACAACTCAGTTCATGAGTTTTGTCTGTTTTGCGTTTGAATGAGTGAGAAGCTAGTGTCACATCACAGTGCACCAGTAATATACTCACCCAATCGAGTCGTGGGGAACACATAAACATTGAAAAAACTTTACTCTAGGACTCTGCGCTCGCAATAGAGTGATGAAATTTTAATATTCGAATAAATTCTAAATAGCTATCGATTGTCGCGCACGATATAAATGTGCTTATGCCGTATGGTGACTCAACAGTTAGGTAACTACACGACCAATAAATTATCCATGTCCGCCGTGGGGACAAACAAAGGCTATTAATAGCTCGCGGATAATTCTGTTGCGGAGCTATTTATGTGTTATTATGAAGAAATAAATGGAGATCGGTTTTGCTTTTGTGTCGTCGCCGCCATGACAGCCATCGGCACGTGCTCTGTTATGTTAATGTGTTCGGTTGTTTTATATTATTTTAGCTACTTACTCCTTGTTCGCCCAGATGGGGCGGCATTGTTCTTCTAACGAGGTGATGAGAAACCAAAGAATGTTTAGTTTGACAATAAAGATGTCCACAAATATTTACTGCAAAATAAATATTACAGGCTTTGTCATGTGACCAAAAATCTAGAGCTTTGCGCTTCGAGCCCCAGACAGACTGGATTGTATGATAAATACGATATTTTTAAGTAAATCGTAGATAGGCGTTTGCACGTGTGGTTCTTGATTATTCTGTCTTAAATCACCTGTTAGCAACACTGATAACTCGCATTATCTTTTAAGAATCTTTTGTATTTGAATTTGAACACATTAAGAAAATCTAAAGCATTTACATATACAGGGTGGCACATTTAGATCGGTCAGTATGGGAAAGTCTGAAACTATAAGACATACGAAAATCTCTTCTTAGGAACTATGTCATCGATTTTAGTAATATTAAAAACTGCAACATACATAAAAAAAAGGTGTACTCAGCTCGGGAATCGAACCCAGAATTTTTCGAAAAATAAAACTATCACTATTTCTGTTTAGGTATCGATTGTGTAGGTCTTAAGCAGTAAACGTTACTATGAAACGTGATGTCTAAAATGAATAAAATGCATTGTTTTCATATCCTTTAATTTATTTTAGTAAGTGTTCGAAATTACCACTATTTTTTCAACACAACATTCAACTCGTTTAGGTGCGTAAAATTGTCTCTATGGTTGTTTGTAGCTCTTTGCTGGTGTCGCAACTTGTTACATACACTGCTTTTCATATTGTTTTATGCGATAATATTATCTTTCTATGATTGTTATTGCTTACTTCTATTAATCATACTTACACTAATAATCAATTGAAAAGCCCACTTAGAATAAGTATGTAGATACAAAGACGTGATAAACCTCATTTGAAAATGGAACGTTTTGGTTTGAATAGAGATGTGATAAACCTCCTATGGTGGTAATGGTGGTAATTTCGAACACTTACTAAAATAAATCAAAGGATATGAAAACAATGCATTTTATTCATTTTAGACATCATGTTCCATAGTAACGTTTACTGCTTAGGACCTACACAATCGATATCTAAACAGAAATAGTGTTATTTTTATTTTTCAAAAAGTCCGGGTTAGATTCCTGACCTGAGTACACGTTTTTTTTTAAAATGTATAAATGCAGTTTTTAATATTACTAAAATCGATGACATGATTCCTAAGAAGCGATTTTCGTATGTCTTATAGTTTCAGACTTTCCTATACTGACTGATCAAAATGTGCCATCCTGTATAGGTACCTACATATGGCACAGGTCATGTACTGTTGAAAAAACAATCGCATGTTAATATTAAAATCAATGCTTGAGTCTAGTAAAGTTTTTGCAACTTGTAAATAATCTAAAGATTTTTAACACTAAATTATATTATCTTTTAAACCCCCGTTGGAAAACTGAAAAACAGCCGAGATTCACAATATTTTTATTTCGATATACATGCACAATAATTATTATTACTTATCTATCGATAAAAGATAGATAATATTGAATGTATAATTTTTATATATTTTATGAGCTATAAAAAGATCTCTTATAAGTATAAGTGTAACACGACCACCCATGCGTACATCCTAATAACATGCTTTTTTATGTTTATTAAAAATTTACAACTAAAAAGATTGATATTTACGAATTCAAGAGGGTCTTATTAATCTGTCTAGCGGCGTTATACCTCTGGAGGTCTATGACAATTGACAAATCAATTGTGTCTGGAATCTGATGCTTGACGGGTTAAATTATAAAATCAGCTTTAAGTATATTCAACCTTTTTTCGCAATTTACTATAGAGTCGCCGATTAGGTACCTCAAGGGAACTCAATCTGTTTCTATATTCACAAAATAATGATAAATCGCATCTTAATAACCCATCATCTGTAACACGTCAGGCTTTCATGTTAGGCCTCACATCAGCATGACGCACCTGCAATACCAAGTGATTTATTGCAGGTGTCTATAGGCGACGGTAACCACTTACCACCGGGTGGGCCGTCAGCTTGTTTGTCATCTAGTTGTATATAAAAACATTTATATACCAAACAATTAGTAATAATTAATTTCATTGACAAAATGAGTAGGTAAACCGTGTACCATAACCAATAACATGTTGTATGACCGGTGGGGTTTGTCATCCGTCGCCCATTACTGAATCAACACTAGCGCCGAACAGTCTTCAGATTCTTTTGCTGACGATAAAATTATACCTTTACTTGTTTATATTATTTTAATGTTAGATTTATTATATGAGTTTCTGTTTAATGTGAAAGTGATTCACAAATGTGATGTTCTCCCGCGAAGTGATGTCGCGATATCCTTGGTGGTACACAGGTGAGCAGGAAAATACTTAATTTTGCACATACAACATACAAACAATGTAAAGTATTAAAATTTTACAAGTCTCGCGTCCAATTTCAATCATATAACAAGTCGCAATCGGTCGTAGACTCATGTACCCAAATTGTAAGGTCACACATCTGTTTATAAAAACATTTAATTTTCTTACTCGTTCATATTTTAGGCTAACTAATATAATATTATATCTTCTTTTCGCAAAAAGTCTTGAGAAATCAAAATATTTCCCTTATTACCATTCCGTTTAGAAAACATCAAAAATTTTTTAAGAAAAATATGCGAGGCTAAAAATAAACAATTAAACAGTAATTATTTAAACAACTGTTTTATTATTTATTAAGTAGTATATCTTCACCTCTCGAACTATTATTCAAATGAGATGTAATTGACGTAAGTGAATTAATAATTTTATTGCTTGGCTCATTATCATTACCCATAATACCTATTGGCTGCCTTATGCTTAAAAGTAGAGGCTTTAGTTAATTAAATATTTCTTTCCACACTTTTCAAAATCATATTTGCTATTTATATGTATATCTTCGTTGTATGTATATATGTACTCAAAGACAAAGACTTTTATTTTACATGAAGTATGGTACGTAAGTGGTCTGAGGTTCGTCTAACGCACTGGTTTCGATTACTTAAATAAAGCAACTTTCGCCATGGTCGATCCGGGATGGGTCAACCATAATTGCTAATCTCGAGCTCCCCTGTCCGTGCTTCGGAAGGCACGGTAAGCCGTTGGTCCTGGTTGTGGCTGCAATTGGCATTGGGCCAGCGTGGTGGTGTGAAGTATGGCCCAAACTCCTCATGTGTTTCACCCATGTAGGAAGGCCTGTGCCCAGCAGTGGGACGTGTATAGGCTGGTGATGTGATGATGTTAGTTTTGGTCATTTATGTACGGCCTATTTAAAGCATTTGGCAAATTAAATCACCGATGAAAAAGCTTTTTTCGGAGAGGCGATATTTTGCAGGTGATGTATCCAATGAGTTTCTTACCGTGCATTACTGTTGAATCTTCACATAGGTGAGGAGAGTAGATCATACACGTTCGGCTTTGCTATCTATAAAGCAGTAATCGTCCTCTTAAAAATACTTTCTTTACACTATACATAGAGAGGATACCAACATTCCTTAAATCCCGAAAGTTTTACCAGTTTTACCTACTTCACAACATCATTTTGACATCCTTATTAGGTTGTCACTGGTCTTCAGTCCAGGTATACTCTAGAATGTTGTCTTTTGCGAAAAGTTCAGGTTGTTTGTTGTTGTCAAGTTGTGTTTCAGGGCAGAACCGTTTGTATCTAACCAAAAGAGGAGTGTCCAATGCTATTTAAATTAAATTGTGGAGTACTGGCATCTGTCGTTGGTCGGCTGAAGGAATTTTCATCTATTGTTCCCTGAGGAAATCGGAAATCCAATCACAGAGGTATGGTCAGAGAGCTATCAGCCTTGGAGATTTGATAATTTAGAAAACTCCTAATAGTTATAGTTTTGTAATTATTATTGTAATGCCCTTACCTTGCCTTGGTTTCATGTGCGATCAAATGTAAATTGTGTAACATCTTATTTACTACATGAAACAATAAACAATTTTGATTTTATTTGGAGATTTCCTTTGTTGTTTCCTCCATTGTTTGTTTGACCCTAATAAATAAATAAAATAAAAAAATTTCAAGTGGCATGGCAAGAGCTTCACCGATCTTCCAAATGACTTGTTCTTGGAGGACATAGGTACCTTTAGGTTACAGGTAATAGTGGATGGTGTAGGAAATAATTAATATAAATCATCTAAGGAGGTAATTTCAAAAGTTAAATTAACAACACAACTTAATGTAAAAACTTGTGAAGCATCATACCTAATGTTCTAATTTTAGAAATCTTATTCCTACGAATACCTACAACCTAACGACTAAAATGTTCATGTTCGGCAGCTAAGGTATAGATGCATACCTTAGCTGCCGAACATGAACATTTTAGTCGTCATAGAAATCTTCCTAAACTGCTGAATCGTAATTAAACGGCTTAAAACACTATCTCTAACGATATGCAACATTATCCCTCGATAGGTATAAGTACAAAGGTCGTTTTATTAGTAATTATAAATCATTAATAAGACAAAGTACGACGGGATGTTCTGATATAAGCGTTATTTTTAAACCCTTGTCTAATGGTAAATCGGTTTTTTGTTCAAAAACAAGCGTTAGCGTTTGTTTGTTTGGCACGCCCTCGCACTCCAGCGTCCGTCAATAGTCGTGCTAAAAATAAACCGAGAAACGTAGCCACGCCGCGGGGCCGCGGGGCCGCGCGGCCCAGCCTTGGGTATAATTAGACCAACATTATTGTCCATACCCACTGAATCGATTTATTGAAATAACACCGCCATCTGCGGCGGCGGCGCTCTCGCGGATAGGGAATACTGTATCGAGGAGCTGGATGACTTCATTTCTTTGTCGATGAGATGGAAATGTTAAGTAATTTCTTGTAGGTATCCAATTTGTTTTGACTTTTGCCAAGAACCAGGATGTCTGTTAAGTTGTAAACAATAACAAACATAAATACAACAGTAATGCAATGAATAAATTAAAAGCAACGAGATTATGTATTTGTAAACATGGCACTGATTTATATAATTTATTAGCTTTAAACCAGTCCGGCAACATTTGTAATTATCGATAACAGACCTGGTAATCAATAATATGTTTATTCCCGCCTAACATAGCTAACTTAACAAAGGCGGTCCGAAAATTGCTCCTTGTATAACCATGTCTGAGAATAGCCTGCCAGTGGTAAAGCATCACACGGTTTATAAATAGAGGGTGGCAAGTAACTTGTTCAGTCTTTGTGCATGGAAATAGCTGCGGACCCTCGGATGGAGGCTGAGTTATACACTGCAAGCTATTTCTGGCACGCGGGCAGGTTACCCCGACAAATGGAACTCACTGCTTTGGTTCAATTTATTATAAAGGATTTGTCTGTCAAGTGAATTGAAATGTTAATCTTTGATGATATTTAAGAGAAGAGGTACTGCGTATATTAGTCTGTAAGTTTTAGACGTAAAATCAGTGAGGCAATCATAGAACACTGGTCCAAGTACCACGGATGTTCGTATAAAAAACTTTTAGTTTCTAAATCCAAAAACTATATGTAGCTTTATACATATTTCATAAATTTTGGTTTTATTCAACATCGAATATTGGATAGAATTCATTGTAAGTAATTCATATTAATTTTACTTACACTATTGACGTGCAACTTCCGTGGTCAGACTAAAACTTGCAAAGGACCTTAAAAAGATAGATTTTTGAAACTAATAAGATGTCATAAAAATTATCTAAACAATTGGCATTTGAATGAGTTTAAACGCTTGCCCACCCCTCCTGTAGATCACGCACTACTTCTATATGTTCAAAAAATATTTTGTACAAAATACAATATTCTATAATACGAGTTGTGAGTAATTCATATTCTCATAAAAAGTATGTTTTTTCGTTAAACGCTAATATATTCTCATAAATGTCAAAGAGTTTATTTTAAATCTAACAAAAAACATAACGATATCGTCGGAGGATGTCGATGGCCCGAATTAGGTTCCCGTCTAAAAATATCTGGGCATGGAATGCGCCCATCTGTTTATAGAGTAGACACGAGGCGGGGGGGATTATTGGACTATTTGTGGGTTCCCGAGGGCCCGGGATGCAGGTTGACAAAAAATCTCCGAGTGCGCCCACGCGTGACAAGTTGAGAAACAGGTGAGGGAGTTCCCCCGAAGTTACAGGTTGAAAATGTTGAAATGTAGTTGCTTAATATCGTTGACTGAATAAGCTTTTAGTTCTGCAGGATAGTAGAAATATAATTTTACTATATTTTTTTTTGTTTTATTGATGTCTATGTAAGATCAAATCGCCATGCAAATATAAACAATAATTGTAATTAGTTCATAGTAAAAAAATAGGTTTCTTTTAAGCCCAAAACTTAGCGCATTGTCTTACGGACACAAACTCTTATGCACTCTTCATAATTGTACCTATACCTTACTTTAAAATCTTTCTAGATTTATTCTGATGGACTGGTAAAAATTACATATTAATGGCTAAAGCAAGCCAAACAGTATCTTATTCTGTGCAATAAAGTTTATAAAATAATTTGATCAGTGGTCATTTCTGTAAATCGCTTAAAACTATTCAGTTTCCACACTGTACAACTATGACAAATATATTATTATTATTTTCAAGCGGTAGTAGAACAATGGCTTCTACGTGTGAAAAGCTTTGCACGTATCTCGGTCCTTGTCACAAACAGAAGTTCAACAAAGAGCCATTATGACTCAATGAATCCGGAATCCTTTCAAGTGTTCCTACTACGTCTTTGTATGGTAAACTAATTATAGCTCATCTAAATATAGCCGTGATTCACTCCTGCGCAGCTTGCACACTCCAACTAGACTTGAAGTAATGAATACTTCGCTGACTGCCCTATTTTTTACTGAAATCTTACTGAGATAACTTTACTTATATGGTTTTATAAGAACTTTTTATCCAAATTGAGGCTAACAACTGAGTGTAGCAAACCTTAAGAAAATGTTAATACAGCAATGGTATTATACAATATTAATTACTACACAGTAAATGTTTTAGTACGATCAACTAATAAAGAGCGTGACCTGCATATAGAACCACGCCATGATAAAAAAAATAAAGACAACAAATTATAAATATCTAGTCAAAGGCCTCGTATCTTTGAATCGTCTTCTGTATTACGTGTATGGGGTACCAAAATGGTCTATTAAAAGTACGCACTTCATACTGGTAACGGTAACTGGTTGTATGTCTTACTACCAGGAGACAGAAACATAATTCTAAAGGGCATTTTTAAGAAAAACTTAATTGTTTTAGAACTTTCCATAAACACTTGATATTTCAAGTAAACCGCCGAGAATATAAAAGACTCCGTGTCGTCTAATTGGCGACAAGGCCGCTCAAGAATCTGTGCCACAAGTTTGTGTGCAATTCCCAATCGCTATTAATCGAAGGCGTGTATTTCTGAACCAGTCTTTTGTTTTTTCTGAAAAGTAACAAATAAAAATTGATTTAATAGCTTTCTAACTCTATGTAACTTTTGGTAGTAAATTTTTATGTAAATAAAAATAAAGGCCTCAAAAGACGTCGATTGTACGGAACCACTGGATTTGCGATTTTTGTGACGCCGAGTTTAGTCAAATTGAAGCATCGTTTGCACTGAGTGGGTCTGTTTGTATATTACGTACATCAAAACATACGTGTGGCAGTTATTTATTGCGCGAGGCAGGAAACTCCGCGCACTTCGCGCCAAGCGCAGCGCTCCGGGTTACGACTACACACACATGCCTACTGGAGATTTTCATTGTTCCCTATTTGTTTCATGTATGTTCTGTCAATTTAATTGTGTGTCGGACGTTACTGAGACATTACTTTTCTCATTTCTTTAGCTGAGCCAAGCAAGATATTCTTCTAAACATTAGTATAGAAGATACTGTAATTTATCATAGTCTGCTTGAGTTCAGTGTTCTGTATCAGTATCAGTTAAATCCAAACGTTGCAATCTCGATTGTGTTTAGTGTCATATCCAATAAACTTGTCACTTCTTTTTTTCTAACCTTACTTTTTCTTTCGTCAGAAAACCCTTTAATGATGCTGTACTGTATACTAATGTACACAGGTTTACCGGAATAGTATCACGTAGAGTACTAATAAATATAATATACCAATGTTGTTTTGGTAAAATATAATACAAACAAAAATTGGTAGAGTTTTTTTTATACAACTAGATGATAAACAAGCTGACGGCCCACCTGGTGGTAAGTGATAACAACAAGGAAAAAATCACTTGGTATTGCAGGTGCGTTGTCATCCTGAGGCCTAAGATGAAATGCCGTCCATGCCCAGCTATCGAAAAAACCTTGCCCTTCAATCCGAAACACAGGGTGCTCGTTACTGGTAGAGTAGTAGATGAATTTTAGACTTTTAGTACTCTACCTTTTCACCGCTTTAAAAGTTACAAGACGAAGTTTACTGGAATACTTATGTACATACACGTGGACCTAATAGGACGAGTAATAATAATTGCGAATAACTATTAAAACGGTGTCCTTTACCAGCCCCCCGGGGCACAAAATAGAAAATGTATTTTACATCACAGACTCAACTTTTATGTTTTCTATTCTTATAAAACATTAATTATCTAAGATCACTTTATTTCATTGATAAGACAATACGTTACGACTCCAAAAGTTTTGTCGACTAGAAGAAGAGTAAACTATGATGAGATATAGTCGAGGCATGTAACATGTCGGAGTTTGACAAAGAGTCCATAGTTATAATGTTTGTAGTTTGAGACTAATTGCATCATATATTTTTATTGCTTGACTTTTTCATCGTAGCGTTATGAGTCCCCGGGGAACTATCGTTTTATAGGGCGAGAATATTTATTAGATTGGAAAGTAAAATACACCCATTGCGAGGACGGAACTCTTTGCTGAATGCTAAATATACATATGTAAGGACAGTACATAATAGCACTTCATATAAAAAATATGTTATGTTAAATTTATTAGTTCAAAGTTCAATTCAATTCATATTAGATATATGAAGATACCATATAGCTACCTACTCATTATTTAGAATAAATTTAAGAATAAAATCTAACCGATCAATCAATCTAAAACCTAAAAAGAATCTCAAAAATAAATATAGATCTTTCCGGTGGCGGTTGCATTTAGCCGGGCGAAAATAGCGACTTGCTTGGCGGTGCGCGCGCGCAGTAAACAGTGTACCACGGAAATAGGCGGCCGCTTCTGGATCTGGAACGAGGAGTTGGCTTTTATGGCTGATTATTTTGGGCCCGCTCTGGTGGGAACACGGGGCCTGGTATTTTAGGTATAGGAGTTAACACGTGTGGATGTTGACTATTTTGGTCGGGGTATTAAACACGCACTTAGGTTATGAATGAATTTATGTACTGTAACTGGTAATTGAAGATTTAAAACTGGCAAAAGTAAGGGTCGTTAGGTGCCTGAAGATTAGTTAGCCATCGCAGGCACTGCGCTTACACCAGAAATATATGTCAGACAATTGTCAGCTAGACTACAGCACTGGACAAAATAGCGTTATATGGATTTGGTCTAATTGTGCATACTAATGTATAACTTAATAGAGTTGCCAAACTTTTATTTTTCAAATATATAAGTAGTGTAATTTTATTTCTTGCAAGTAGAAACAATACAGACTTATAAAAAAGAGCATTATTTCCCTTAATAAAGATCATTATTTATGACTATTTTTTTAACAAATTGTACGCTTCTACACGTACTAGTTCTTTATGTACTAGTTATTTTTGAGGTTTTTGCCGATTTTAAACGCCCCGTTCCTATTTATCTCAGGGAAAACTAACTAACAGGAACGGACAGTCTGTAAAAGTTTTTTATAAATTAACCCAGCACCAAATTCTAGACAATTGATTTTTCATTTGTCAAATTCCAGAGGTATAACGCCGCTTGACAGATTAAAAGGAATTAATGTAAAATACAATACTGTGTTTTAGAGTAAGGTAATGGGTTCCTTCAAAAGAGGCGTGAAAAAGCACCTTTTGGGCTGGCAAGGTGGAGGCGGCTAGAGCAGTGTCTGAACTGCACTAACAGCATCAGGTGGAGTAGAGTCATTTGTCGTGCTTTGTATTAAAAAAAGGTTTGCGACCCTATCTATACCTGAAAAATTATGGTCACACTCTTTGCTAAAAAAAATCAGTACTGTTTTGACACGTTCTTTCCAATGACATTGTAAAACAGGTGTCCGAAGCTATGGTAATTTTAATATAACGATTACCGTAGCTAATGACAATTCTAAAGTTATTAAAGGGTCCGCAACGCTCCAGTGGTACCCCGGTGTTGCAAGCGTCCATAAGCTACTGTAACTGTAACCGCTTATTATCTCGTGAGTCGTAGGCTTGATTGTCATCGTAATGATATGTATAATGGTCATCAAACACTCCAAAAGGCTGTTTAGTTTTGAGAAAAAAATATAGCTTATTTTGATGTATTTTTTTATTGGCATATTTTTTATCGGTTGACCGGCCCTGTGGTGTAATAGTTGAGACCACCTACTTCAGATCGAGGTCCGGGGTTCGATTCCCGTGGAGCAGACATTTTCTGCTCGTTTTGGCTGGTGGTAGGACTTTACAACTCCGCCTGGCTAGTTACCACCATCTAACCTAAGTCTCATAACAATAATCACCGGCATTGTTGTGGTCCGGCAGTTGGAGGTAATATAGCCAGTTCCTCTGTGCTTGAGGAATGCGGGTGTAACTCGCTTCCATCTCTAGCCTTATTATCGCGTACCATCAGGTGAAATGAAGGCCAAAAGCTACCCTTAAAATGCGTAAAATACCTAAAGAGAAAGATTACCTTAAATCTTATTATAATTTGCATGAGGATTATAACGGTTTACCATCTCAACAAGCATCATCGGTGTCGTGTCACATTATCGAAACCGGGTCACGTGAATCCGCTGCGTATGCGTTCATTATGTCGAAATAAAATTGTATAAAATTACTAACCATAAAAATACATACACCTATTGGAATGGTACCATCATAAGCAATTTAAATGTATGCTGGTCTAACTGGTTTATGTGTGAATAAATTTTTATACCTACATCGGCTGTTTTTTAATAATAGGTAAACTATTTTGAATATTGTAGCTCATTATGACTGCTTGCTGAGAAATCGTGACCCTTACGATTATCACGACAGTACAGGTTATAGTATACCTACCTAACCTACTAATACTTAGTGGAATAAATAATACCTCGCTCGCACTCTAATATTATAAGAGCAAGACATTTGATTTGATTCACGACATGCGTTTTATAGCGTAATAATGTAATAGACGTTTCAGTGCGGTAGATAATACGTTTTGATAAACTTCGTATGTGTCTATCTTGCTCCATTTAAAATTTAAGCCACTTATCTATCTTTGTGTACACAGAATTCACCGGTACCATAACAAGGATATCACAGTAATGTGCGAATAAATAAAATAATTTGTACGCACGTTTCATGGCCCGCGTGCGTGCTATATTTAGACGTCCATAATTTGTTCTATGCCGTTTGTTGTCTCCCTTGCGCTGTGGTGTCGGCGAGGCGCGCGCGAGCAGGACGAGCGCAGCGGGCGCGGGCGGGCGCGTCCTTCGGCCGGCTATTTTTAGCTTGAAGCGGGAGCGGGGGCGGGGTAACGCTTTGTTGATTTTAGCTAACTGTTCAATTTATTTCTACTTTGTATAAGTTTCGTTACATAAACCTTCTTATGTTAGTATAATGATGCGTATTTCGGCGTACTAATTAATAATACTTTACTAAATACGCATTTGAATTGGTGAAAGGGATTTAATTTGCTCTGTGAAGGATTTAATAAGCACTTAAAAAATAGCATGTTTTATGATTTTTATACAAATTGTTGGTTACGTAGTTCTAAATTAAACTATTGAATTATCGGTACCTACCAATTCCCGAGCCTGTGATTTGTTATCAAGACGAATGAAGCATCACTAATATATAAAAAATATAATTTATGGTTCTCTCTACACATGCAAGTATCACATTGTAAAGCTTTGTCTGTTCTTGACTTTACAATGTCATAAAACATGCGTGAATCACATGCAGCCTCGTAGAAACCACCGTGCTACGTCGTAGCTGTACTACGACGTAGACACTCCCGAAAGCTTTGCGCGTAGCAGACTCGTAGCTAATAAATTACGTTGTTCAAAAAAGCTGAACTTTCTTTAGTAAAATACTGGATACTATTTCCATATAAGCAATTATTTGTAGCTCAAGTATCACTATCTTTTCTACAAATGAATATGTACCATGTCATGTTACAAATTATGTAAACAAATGAATTATGAATTCTATAAATAGATAGACCATTGATTTTTTGTTTAGATTTTTTGGTGCTTAATCAGTTTCTTTTTGGTCAGCTAGGTTAGGTCTGGTTAAACAGTTAAATACATATAAGCCTTTCCTTATTATCAGTCTATAAAAATTATTTAGATAAATTTATGTCGAAAAGTAAAGAAGTCGCTAGGCATCTTTGAAACTTTTGTAATAATAAGACTTTTTATTTCGGTCATTCTCTCTCCCTTTCAATTTAGATGTAATGATTAGGCAACAGGTGGCAATAGCCCCAACGGGGCGTCACATGGTAGATTGACCTGTACTTTACACCCAGATGTCAAGCGTCAAGTGACATGTCAGTGATGAGTGAGCACTTAGCCGCAGTAGCCAGTTAGGCTATAACACCGCGGTCTGCATAATTCATAATGCTGGAAATACATGGATTTGGGCTTGTCATTGTCTTTCACAACGCTAATTAGCTCTTGTGTCAGAGGAATTATTACATGTAAATGTACTTGGGTGTTTCGAGATTCGCTATTACCTTCTCTTCTCCATTAGCATGACAGTGACATACTTAATACTAATTGTAAATAAACTTTTGTAGGATCCATCTTGCCAGAGTGGTCATTTCTATTCGAATTTTGAAAATCGGTGTGGGGTAGTACCTACATTTTTCAGAATCGGAACTAAATAACACTATTTTGTAGTTGTTGTGATAAGGATTCGTTGGGATTTAGCCCCCTAAATCATAACTCATCTCCCATGCTGTCAAGATAATGCTTTCTCTTAGTTTTTTACAGGGCAGACAATGCGTGAGTAGTGCCTAAGTTGATAGATGTGTAGTGATAGAGGGGTAGCCGCTTGCCATTGGGCAGGTCGTAACTTGTTTGCCACCCTTGTTGAGTAAAAAAAACCGGCCAAATGAGAATCGGACTCGCGCACGGAGGGTTTCGTATCATTATCTATAAACTAGCGTCGTGATTTCATTTCAAGGTGAGAAATATCAAATAAAAGGTAAAAAAAAAACATTCCGTATCTTTCTTATCGAAACAAAAAAGGACTCAATTATATAATAATATTAAGTATTTAGTCAGTTGTAATAATAATCGAGGCCAATGACTGAATTGTGCCCCGGTGTTCTCAATATTGTAGTGCTAAAAGGCATAAAATTTTACTTAAATTTCCAGTGTTTATTTTATTAATTACGTCTTTTACCATAAAATATCATTTATCTGGATAGAGATGGGCTTTAACTCTAGTTCTATATTAGCACTGAAATTTCACACGGTCACCTCTGAATCTGAAGTGAATCGGAATATTTTAATATTTATTTATAAATACTATTTAAGGCTTCTACGTGGAACGGGGTCATTCACTAATGGCCTATCTGTGTCTTTTGAAATTAAGTATTCTGAAAATTTAATTACTTAGCAAACAGTTCTGAGAAATTTCGGTATACTTATTTATATAAGCATCTGATTGAAGCTGGCATGGTCATTTTTCTTAATCGTAATTTAAATAAGTAGTTTGAATGATTTTTCGCAAAATAATTTTTAAACAGACAATTATATACTTTTTGTATGAGCATTTCATTAAAACTGGTATGCGCATCTAAATTTTAAGCCATGTTTCTTAATCTTAACTTTAACTATTTAAGTTTAAATATTGTTCTTAATTAACAATCACATGTCGAGAGTTAACTATTCGCGATTTATCATCGGCTGTGGGATTCAGAATTCTATAAAGAGCGGTGCGACCTTTAGCGGCTTGTGTGCCTGTGACCTAAATTTCTGCCTAGGCTGAGCCTGCGTTGCCCAGGGGGGGTCCTCCCACCTTTATATACCCAGAGAATATACTCAATGCGGGTAACTGTTCGTTACGGGATAATTATATTGTCTTTCCTTGAATTTGTTACCTGCAAAGAACATTTTGGGTGGTGTTAAAACAGAACTAGGCTGTTGTTGTGGGAGAGATGTTTATTATTTTTTTTCTTATGAATACCTACCTACTTTGGTTTGTTTACAGTCTCATTGCATATTTTTGTCGAAAGTTATTTCTGTTGTATTATCTTTACTAAATTTTCTCGTCAGCTCTAAAATGTTACTTATTAAATTTTTCCCCGTTTATGTATTGAGTTTATATTGTGTTATTGTTGTTTTGTGTTTTAATTATTTTTGTCCTCTGACAATAATAAGTACTTATGCGGATTTAAAAAAATATTACTCGCGTGGTTTGAATGACGTGGACAGTTTTATAGTGTTTGTTTGTAAAGACAACCCACCAACTCGCATTGGGCCAGCGTGGTGGTGTTATGGCCCAAGCTCCTCATGTGTTCCTCCCATGTAGGAAGGCCTGTGCCCAGCAGTGGGACGTATATAGGCTGGTGATGATGATTTAACTAAGCTTATCTCAAAAACTCTTGATGATCAGAGTAGACGTAGAGAGGCAACAAATCATTAAAATATCAGCCTTAACTTCATTTTTAATTTCGCTAATTAAAATCCAATTTAATTGATAATGAAATTCGAGCCGCCGATTCGTTTATACAATTGATCCATACTTGATGTACAAAAATCTACTATAGTACACGTATTGTGTTGTACCCTTAGATCATAGAAATAAGGTTGTACCCATACAGTTTTTCGTTAAGAGTTGGTGAGTTTGATTCAATTTATACATACCTAATTATGATAAAAATGTTCCTTCATTTTTACAATACCTACGAAGGTATATTGCACGTATTGTGTTCATGTGCAAGTGTATTGCGTTTATAAACCTACACTATTTACTCGATAACATATAGAATATAAATAAAACAAGTAGATAGCATTATCAAGTTCTGGGTATTCGCTTGTGTGAGATAAAATATTGTGTTTCTAATACAACTTCGGTTATCATTGGATTTTTAATGTAAGTTATAATAAACACCTAAAACACAACTGCATTACCATTTAGGTATGTTACTCGGGTAATAAAGATTTTAATAAATAAAAATTTTGTAATAACGCTTGGGATGCAGTCGCCCCCTTGCCGCAATATCGAGTGCTTCCCGCAAATGTAGGTCGGTGTCGGATGTGGGTTAAATCAAAAATCTACGTGCACAGTGGGCTTGATACTTGAAATTTTTATTTACTCACCTTAAGAATTAGAATAAGTGTTAGGCTATCCTTAAATTACGGCCATTTCATGATGCATATTAATAAAACTTCTAAGAGTGGGAACTTCGTAACCATTAGTAATTCTAAAGTCTAAACAATCAAACTTCTTCAATGACTATGATACGTTTTGTCATTTACAGTAGGTACTCACACCTATTATATCTATTAAGCATCGTTAGCTTGCGTTATGTGTTATGGATCACGCAGAAATGTAGATACTTACTTAACAATATGTATAAATAGTGGAAATATAGGTACTAAATAAAACTTATGAGTAAAGAAAATTTGTAACACAACAACCACTGTCCCTATACTGGGATTCGGATCTAGAATATTGGGGCTTATTAATAGACTGGGGTACGCACAGAACAAATAAAACCTCTCTTACTGTTTTGTGGGGGTACGGACCATTAGACAAGACAGCGATCATTTGTCAGAAAGTTAAAACTTATGATTCCATGCATGCATGTGATAGACATACATATTATTGTGGGAGTTTTGACGATTCGAAAGAGCTTCTGGGGACCTATTTGATTAAATATATTTTCCATTTTTTTGCATGTTTTTTTTTAGGTTAATGTCATGGAGTTCTTTATTGGTGTAGTCTCTTTAGTCGCTTATGCTTAAAAACGAATAGGTACCATTATTTAAATATAGTCTTAGTGGACACGAGTGTTCTAATGCAGATTTATTTGAAACTAATATTTTTTAAATTATCCATAAGCATCGATCAGATACCAAGTATATTACTACGTTTCGAGTGCAAAACAGAATACCGGCTACAGAGGCTTCAGTGCCACCCCTGAAATGTAGGTCGCGGTGGAGGCGGGGGCGCGGAGTGGAGCGGGGTGGGACGGGGGCGGCAGCTATTTTTGGCGGGCTATATTTAGAGTTGATGGCGACCCGGCCGGGAGGACGTCCTTCAATATGTTTGATGTACTTGAACGAGCCCTTTCTCACTAACGGAACAGGTTTATTTGATTTAAATGAGGTATGCTTTGTAGTTGATTCAAATAATCTACACTAATATTATAAATGTGAGAGTAACTCGGTATGTCTGTTACGGTTTCATACCTAAACAGCTAACCGATTTAGATGAAATCTAGCATGGTGATAGACTACATACAGAGACAATGATATGTGCCTGCTACTTTAGGGTATTTGACAGGCAGACATCTTATGTCTTTCGGCCACCTAAATGGCTAGGTAACCTTTTGGCACGGTAATCGGCATCCACGCGGTTGGATTGGTAGGTGTTAGGGTCCTACTGGGACGTATAAATAATGGACTGTATTTCTGCTGGTAATAATTTACTTTCCGTCTAGATTGAACAGATATTTGGTACATAAAAAATAACTAATAATACACAATGCCGGTAGTGTCTAGTCAAGAGTGAGCTCGCGGCCGGCCGCAGCTTTTATACCGCTGGGCCCAGCTCCCACTCGTAGCGACGACGTCACAAGCCCCCGGCGCCCGCTCGTCTCCTCCCGTGCGTATGTTGAATATACTCAACAGTAGGCGACCAGTAGTATTGAGAAATAAATAATTAATTTGCGATTTAAAAGAAATTTAGTTTCCATGAAGATGGAAATTCCAACTTTTCTAGTTTTGAATAAGTATAGAGTGCATAAATATTATGATATAAGCGTCAAATAGTCAAGCAGGAAGGAACCCGCTTTCGCCTACAAGTCTGTAATACAGGTATGTCAACAATACAAAGTTATTTAAGTCCTCTCTATTTGTGCACAATAATAGGGTCTTATTTTACCATATAGAGTGAAGTTATCAATACTAAATGCGCAGAGTTACTAATTATTAAATAGACTATCAACAGACAGTATATTGTAATTATTCTTCACTGCCGCCTACTTCGCATGCAGTTGTCAAATATACATTAAATTTTAAGAGGTATTTTAAAGCAATGAAATGACCTGCAGTTACTGAATTTGAAATATAGAGACACTAATTAAGTAGAACTATTTTATATATAACACAAAGTTTAGTAACTCGCTTTTTAGTCTTACTTCCAAAACTTGGAATTCTTTGCCAGCACATGATGTGTTTTATCCTTTAAGATGGGTTCCTTCAAAAGAGGCGTGAAAAGCCAGCTTATGGGTCGACAAGGTGGAGGCGGCTAGAACAGTGTGTCTCAAGCTGCACTAGCTGTATACTACACTCTCACATATGGACTCCTCTCTCCGCTTCACAGCAGGTGGTGTTGAGTCATTTGCCGTGCTTTGTGTAAAAAACAATTGCAGCAGTATTAGCTGTGCCGTGTTGCAAGGTGCAGGTGCTTACCCACATTGAGCCTCAGTTTAAAACCTAGACTTTTATGACTCATCTGAATAAATTAATAACCTTAATTTTCATCTTCTCCTCAATCACTTAACCTGAGTCATACAACTAGCTATCATATTTATTCTTAAGTCACGTGCGAGGAATGTGGCGTTGTATACATGTACAAATATGTTAAAATATTTAAATAGCTAGTAATAAGTTTTAAGTCTATACGAGGACAAAGAGCCTCAGAAAGGCCAGTCTTGCCGAGTTCTAATTATAAACAGGCAGTTTTAGCATGACAGGGTTTTTAGTTTATTTAATGATGGAGTTAAAATAGCAGTACTTTCTGTTAAAAATGATATAACAAGTAAACTGCCTATGGAGGTGATAAATACGGGATAATGCGATCTTGTATTCAATTATGGTTTAACTGGTTTTACATTATGAAGTACCTACCTTGAACTACCTATTCATGTTAGCCTTGAAGAGGCACAAATTGTAACTACTGTTTAAGACTGTTTGAATACTTAGTTACTTGATTTAGAGAAATCTGATTTCGGCGCAGAGTTTATTTTCTAAATGTAAAGGAAGTTTTACACTATTCGAACTAAAAAGGAACGGTACCGGCGCTAAGTTGTCCAATGAGTTAGAATTTAGTATTGTTACTGCTCGGTTAGGTACTTGTTAGGTTAATGTATTAGTTAGGTTAGTTTTGTAGGTTGAGTGACTGGCTGTGCCCCTTGCTATACAGGCTACTCGGGCAGGGATTCTGTTATAAATCCCGGTAGGAAAAAATGTTTATATGATGAGTACGAGCATTTGTTCACAGTAATGGATGTTTATATGTTTATTTTATATTTCTAATATTTATATGCATAATATTATCATTATTTTTCCGTTATCTAGTATCCATAACGCAAGCTCGTAATGATACCTACTTATTTTTTATTTTTTTTAACCTTAACGGGGTAACTCTTGACCTTCATCTCACATAATGGTAAGTGACGATAAGGCCGACGATGGAAGAGAGTTACACCCGGATTCCTAAACCACAGAGGAACTGGCTATGTTACCTCTAACTGCCGGAACACAACAATGCAATGCTGTAACATTATTGTACTTTGGGCTATTTTGTATTGTTTTACTTTGGGCCGGATAATAGGTGTTAGTGTGTGTGTGTGATTATTGTTATTATTACATGGTGTACAGTTAGTAAACATACGCATAGGTTTTCCATGAATCATAACTATAAATGGTATTATCTTAATTGAAGTTGGATGGTCTTTGCCAAATTACGATTTCCACATCAATAGCTGTTATATTTTTTTCACGAATTTTATTTTGCTACGCCCGTATATTAATTAACATATAAATTTATACACAGGGTTTAAGAGGGACACTCTCGAAAACACCCAGTGCTGGTCACCCTAAACACGACTTGAAAGAAAATAAATATATAATCGCGAAAAAAAAAATTATCAGCTGATCCATACAAGCAGGTCGAGTAGATATTATACACTGCATGAAACAGCTGATCTTTTATTCGCTTTTTTTTATTTATTTTCTTACAAGTCATATTAACGTCAGCGTATAATAAGCGTCATATAAGCGTCATATAAGCGTCACCCTGTCACCCTGTATGTAGGTATACACTCTTTAATGCACTTTAAAATTGTATTTGTGTACATAATTCATGTAAGATAAGCTAGCGAACGTGGACGTATATCTATAAGATATCTTCCGGCCAGCAATGCAAATATTTGTTTTAATGTTATACATGTCTGTTTGCTGCTAAAGGCATCATTGACAGCGGTATTGTGTCGGTTGTTACAGAGATGGCTCACGAGAGCGGCGGCGCGGACGGCTCCCCGCCGCACGCGCACGCGCCGCGCCTGCCGCTCGCCGACACCAGCTTCCACCACCAAATCATGCAGGTGAACTACTGCTTTTACCAACATCGGTACATTGTTCCACGCAAGATTTGATCCGAGTAAAACACCACGTGCATATAAAGGTCTTGATTAGACTAAAAGCTAGCGTCACGCATTATTCTACGCGATCTACCAAAGTTGGATCAATTCTTGTGTGGAAGACTACACTTTTATTGTATACCGTAAGAACACCAGCACTGCGCAGGCGCCGATTTTTCTCTTAAATACCGAAGCTATTACGGACTGGCAAGCGGCAACTACGGCAATCTGTTAAGGCCTATATAAAGTTTCTTGAATTTATGAAGAGTTAAGTAGGGTAATATTTTTAGTTACTTTGCAACTATACGGAAAGAAGTTTTGGTGGACTTCTCAAGTGATTTAATTTACAAGTAGATTCAAAACAGATCAAGTATAGTTTCACAGTCAAATGTATTGTGATAAAAATCAATATTTGTTTTTCAAGTAGATTATACCTACGTAATATTGTCATAATTAGACAAGTGCCTACGTAGGTTTATGTAGCAGTTGTTGTAACAACTTTATTTTCGTACCGAGTCTGTAATACATAAGTAGTACGTATACGTACCGTTCTGACGTCAAAGTAAAAGTAAGATTTTGTTTACTTGTGAAACAAATAGAACCGCGGAGTTTCCGTGACCTTTTCTCAGAACATTGCACAAACGAGTCAACTCTATCCATCTCGTTTTAAACTCGGCTGCGGGCGTATTTATAAAAAGTTTCTGCGCGTTTATAAATAAACCGATATCAAAACACGTATAACACCAACTTATAGAACGGTTGTCCGTCCGTCTGAATACTATATTTACATGCGTTTCGCCCGCTCTAATACACTGTATTAATTTTAGACTGAATGTTGATGTGCGCCTCTCTCGCGTTGGAAACCAAAACATTCAAGCTTTTACTGTTTACCGGTGATAATATCAAATATCTGGCTAGATCGGGTTAAAAATAAGGCGGAGTACATATGCTAATATCCAGTCCTTTGAGGGGCTCCACCATACCCGTTCACAATTGCCAGCGCAACTGTGGCGTTGCGGTATTAGCCGCCTCCGAAGAAGTACGGAGACAATGGTTGCGCAGGAGGGTGGTTGCCAATTCCCGCGGTGAAGCCCGCGACAGTATTTTTACCCCGCCCACGACGCGCGCGCAAAACATCCGTCCGCGCGGCTATTCGTGGCACGCACGCATTCCGACGTCCGCCATATTTTTTATCGAACTAAAATAATGTGTACGAGACGCCGAAAATATGCGCAGACGCAGATACTGCAGCTGCTCTTTCGCTTCCAGTCCCGCTTCCGTCTACGATTCATCTTTGCTCATTCATGAAATACTTTCCCGGTTTGATAAAGTCTGGAGTCTGCCTCAGAAAGCGATTTTAAAATATGATCAAAACATATCTCTGTTGTGCACTTGGACTGAGTTCGTAGCCCCCCTAGGGCCCAGTCCATCCAAAGTGCACCTGCGTACAGTGCTGGTGTTCGAGGTGTGCACTGTGCAGCCTCCTACATGTGTGTCCTCTCTCGTTGTCAGAATCAGAGCCCGAGAAAGAACCATATCGCCGAGAGAGCGAAACAAACATTAGAGAATAATTTCCTGCTACAAGTGAGTCCAAATTACATATACTTGTGTTGAGTGTGTTGTGTACAACTACTTTTACATACAGCATTACACTGTTTTATGATTAAAACTAATACTAAGAATAATAATGGGGTGGTGTTACTAGAATTAGTTTTACTAATGTTACAAATGTATCTTTGTGTGTGACGTCATCAGTATTAAAATAATATTCCTGTGTTATACCATCGAAGATATAACGACCCTGATACTGTTGTGCACCAACTAAAACTATATTTACTTTGCGTCATATAATGTTAACAAATTCAAAGCATGTCTCCTAACTTGCCCCTTCTCCAAATCTTTCCTCCTTTTCTTATTGAAGAGGAGCGAAAGGAAAATGCACAACAGAATCACCAAGGCACCAACAGTCATTTTTCATTTACTAGGTACTTCATACGTAATGAAAATCTGTTTGTGAACCGGGAGTCCGTAGCATGGTTGATACTTAGCGCTTTGTATAATATTTGTAAAGATTATTGTGTAGTTGCTAACCTTTAGTAAACTACCGCTATTAAAGTTCACATGGCTCTTTGAATCACTAAATCATGACATGCTACGAACGCCGGAGGGCGCGTTCATCCTTTCTTTGTTCTCTAAAAATCCTTGTCTAGTCTTTCTCATAAAAGTATCTAATATTGAATTGTTTTATAAAGACAAAGCAGATTTTCAATACGTAGCATTTGGTGTGGAGTGTCATGTCACCAGTGGTTGTCCACTAGTCACAGCTCACTGGGTGTAGCGAGCGTTATTCGTTGACGCGGTCGCCTGTTTCAGCTAAAGAAGCAACAGCAGCTCCAGCAAGAGATCCTGCTGCAGCATTTCCAGCAACAGAGCCAGAAGCTGGCCCAAGAACACGAGCAACAGCTCAGGCACCACCTGAAGGTGAGATATATCGTATCCATTGTCTTACAAACATTCTAGTGATGGCTGCAGTTTGTTTTTGTGTAATAGTAATGCATTTACACGGACATAAAATACGCCTAAATAGGTGTGCCTAGTACAAACATCAAAGTTTGGCTAACAGACATATCAACAAACATTTAGCCCAAAATAACTAACACGCTTTATTCGTTGTCGCGCACGTGATCATGATAATAATACATTGAACATTACGTACGCGTAAATGACGAAACAATGCCAAATCGAGGTTAAAAATAATCATTAATTGAATTTATTTTAATGTAAACATTCAGATGCTAAGCTAATTGTGGCTAATTGGCTAGCGAGCAAGTTCGCCGAGTCTTGTACCGCAGCGGGCGAGGTTTGGTAACGGCTGCTTCAATTGAATGTTTGGTTTCGGCTATTTATAGCAGAATGCTTGTCATTGTGTTGGCGACATGTTTTTGTCGAGCGCCCAACATTGGGTCAAACATGGCTAGAAGCTGGAATTGCCGAAACAGTTGGCGCAATGTCGCACGCGGGGCGTAGCCGGTGTCACAGGCACGTTATAAATAGTCATGAATGGTGGCCGAGCAATTTGTAATTACATCATTCATACTCCGGCCGTTAACATCGTTAACAGAATCAACTCGGCTGACGCAAATTGGAGGCAACGAGCGCCCTAATTACACCTAGCATAACTGCATACTTAACAATAACCGCTGCCGGAGCTACTTATTATCGTAGACTTATATTAACAAATGCTGTATACTATCACGTATTTATAAATAGTTACAATGATAATCACATTTTCCAACATTAACTGTGCTCTCATCGCTGAACACTGACTACAGATCGCAGTTCCAAATTACCGAAATTTGGTTGAAACACGCGGAAAGTATGGATAGGAGCCAAAAGCGTATGATATCATAATTTGCTGATAGTTATTGAATGTATAAACTGAATCACGATGACACATACAAAATACAAACTCACATAGGGTAAGTGTCGCCTGTTTCGGCATCTTAAGGCTCTTACGATTTTACTTGACTTTAGGATTTTTTTTAAAATAAACAAGATAATCGCTTGAAAGTTTTTGTGTGATGAATAAAAACGCTCATAGGAGACTTAATGCAATACATTAACTATTTATTTTTAATTTGCATTCAAATTATGTTAATTATTATATAAATAAAGAGGCAACAAAATGCATTTGCAAATGCATGCCTGTTTCGGGAGTGACATGAACTAGCGGACACGCGAAAAATAATATGACCGCTATTTCGTGAGTCGATTTCTTGCAATTTTAAAGGAATTCTTTGCTTGACATTTTTCTAAGTCAAATCAATTTTTAAGGAACGCCAAAAACCACTATTATTAGTTTTATTCCAATAGCCCTTACCTTTGCCTTTTTATATGCACGAGCGCTAATGCGACGGTGACAAGTAATATAATATACGCCCGCACAGCTATCCGTGGTCGACTGATAGTTTCGAGCATCGTATTGCTCTCAGTATAGTCTACAAAATGTTGGTACTTGCATTCTTAGACAGTTCAGTTAACATAGTAGAGATTTTGTTGTAATGTACAATTTTGATATATCATTTTAATTTGCTTATTTTTTGCGCCAGAAACCAAACTAACGAAATGACGTACTAGCACGAACTAGGCGACACTTGCCTTACTTTAGTAAATTATTGTGAAATCTGATTATTCCTGCTTTGTAGGTAACAAAATGCATGCTAACGAGCTCACATTTAGGTTGTAAATACACGTGACGTGATTGCGCTGTTTGTTATCGCTGTTAATACTTGGTACCTAATATAATTGGATTAAATTCCTCGTTTAAACAAAATTGAACCATACATGCATTTCGCTAAAACCAAAAATTATTTAATGTGTAACTTAAAGCTATACAGGGTGGTGCTGTCAATGCGACAATAAATTAAACCATGGGCTATATTAGTTCATAGAAATGTTTTGCCACTTTCAAAAACATTTTATTTACTTGATAATTTTATGACATTTGTATGGAATAATATAACATTGCTTGCATTATTTCATAGAAATGTCCAGAAATTATCAAATGAATAAGATGTTTTTGAAAGTGGCAAACCATTCCTATGAACTCATATAGCCCATGTTTTTTTCAATTTATTGTCGCATTGACAGCACCATCCTCTATATGAACTTATAAAAACTTATTCAAAATTTATTGTCCTGCCCCCGTTTTGCGTTCCTCAAGCTTAAATCAATAACTCTAACATAAGCATAAAACGATACCAAACTGTCGTAGTTACATTAGGTTATTTAATCAAAGAATAATTCAAAACAGCTAAAAAATCTTGAAGGGGAAGGCTGTTCCATCAGTTGTGTTTTGTTAATTAATTTATGATAGTAATATTTCCTCTTTTATTAATAATTAGATTAGCAATATTTCGTTTCCGTTAATGTAGATCCACTTTGATAATAAAATTGCGCCTCTGCGATGTTCAGTCATATGTGACGAATTCCAGATGTGGGAACAACAGAAGGCCCTCGAAGAGGCGGCGCTCCGAGAGGCCCGGGAGGCGCGCGAGGCTCGGGAGGCGCGCGAGCGCCACGAGCGGGACCGCGTCGAGCTGCTGCGCAAGAAGGAGAAACTCGAGCCCAGCGCCAACGCCTCCACGCAGGTCAAGCAGAAGCTACAGGTGGGCCTCATTTTTATAACACTGTCTGGACTTCTTCAATGATCATGCGTCACTCATTTGAAGAGTTGGTTTTTCCCTGGTTGTTTAAATACACGTGTATAAGCGAAGTTAAGAGCTCAGTGGCGCTGTGGTTTCAGCTCTGGAAGGAAGCCGTTGCCGATGGTCCCGGTTGTTCCTACAACCTCTTTAACCCACCAACCCGCATTAAGTTAGCATGGTCGTGTTAAGGCCCAACTCATCGTTGCTTCTTCCATGTAGGAGGGCCTGTGCTCAGTAGTGGGACGTATATAAGCTCATAATGATGATAAGCGAAGTTCCTATATTCATTCCATTGATACAGGCAAGCTGGTCCCTTTATGTAATGGTATTTTAGAGCTGATAGGTACCTATTCGATTCGTATCATGTCCACTTATAGATTATCAAATTGTCCAAATCTATTTCAGTCGTCGTGTCTACCTGCAACACCTGAGAAAGAAAATTAGTTATTCCATTAGTCGGCTCGTCAATGACAAACCATTTGTTAGGTCGCGATACTTTTATATTTAGATTAGATGTCGTCAGCTTGTGCAGAGGTCGATACCAAGTTCAATTGCATACAATTACTGTTATAAAATGCAGAAATCCAGCAACCGTACATATCGACCAGTTCTTTTTAGGTGTTTATTGACATCTTTATGAGAATGAGGCAACGGAAAGACGTGAGACAGCTATGTCTATTTATATCACATTTTATGGGCTATTAATTGTTTATAAATATAAAATGCAGTGTTTAATGAATTCATGCCGATACCACGTGCCTCCTTGAATGCATACAATAGTCATTCTTGTATTTTATTAATGATACGAGCTTTGTCATACTCATAATCGTTAGTGTTGAGACTCATATATTTCTGTACCTCTTTTAGACGATTATGAATGTGTTATCTGTAGGAGCCAAGTCTATGATTCTACTAATGGTAAGCCTCACCAGGGTCCTAACCATGATGAGCTCTTGATTTACTAAACCAGAAGTGCCGAGATTTACAAAGTAGTGTTTTAAAGCTGCGATCTCCTGTAAGATGGGTAAAATTTAAGTGGTAAATACCACTCAATCCTACCTCTCTTAAAATGATGAGAGATTGTAACTAATCAACACTTTACTCGTTGATGTGAACATGATTCTTATAGAATCATTCAAAATTTAAACAAAAATAATATTTTAATTATATTCAATATCGTTCGATTCTGTTCTATTCTTGTATGATCATCTATTCTTATCTATTCTATTCCAGGAATTCTTAAAGAAGAAGCAGGCGGCAGCCAACGCTAACGGAACAGTACCTGGGTCGCCCTACAGAAATTGGTGAGTGTATTAAGATGACCATAAGCTTGAAACTTTTTATTAGTGTATGGACAGTTACTGACTGTCTTAACATTTCATCTCTAAAATTCTGACAATTGTAATATTTTGACAATAATTATAAGACTTCAAAACCCTGCGACATGGCGCTCGCGTTCTTAGTAAAAAGACAGTGAATAAGGCTGGTATGTGATGACTCCGCAGGGGTATAGTGAAGTCGAGCAGCGGCGAGTCGATCACGTCGACGAGTGGCGCGGCGGCGGCGCACCCGTACCGGCTGCCCGCGCCGCTGCCGCCGCTGGCCGCGCCGCCGCCGCCCTCGCCCGCCGACTACCCGCTACGGAAGACAGGTACGCACTACCCGCTACACACAGTTTACAGAACAGGATACCGTACGCGCTATCCGCTCACTACCCGCTACAGACACAGTATATAGAGCACGCTGATACTCGCTACGGACACAACATACACAGCACGCTACACATATACACTATCCCGCTACGGATGACAGCTACTCGCACCGCCGGCTACAGAAAACGATACATAATTATACACTATACGCACACTCGGTACGGACACAACATACAGAGCAAGCTATACACTGTACGCATACTACAGATGTCGGTCCATATGCGCTACAGATAACACATAAAGCACGCTATACTTACACACACTACGCCACTACCTGCTACGGAACGGGAGCAGATACATGCTACAGAAGCACACTAAATGCTACGAAAAGCATAAGGTTTTCTTTGCAAAAACTATTCACACAAATACTATGCAGAGCCACAACACTACGCTATAGATGAGATTCCACTGGTACATACAGACATTGTTTATTACGAAAGAAAATTTTAGGTGCTATAGAGAATATAAACTCTACTTCATAAAAAATGCAGTACTAGTATATGAAATTAAAATGAAACCATATAAGACAGTCACCTGCTTCGGGATCAGTCGAGTACCTATTAGATTAACATAACAGCAACTGACTGCCCCTCCGGCGAACCAGCCTATTTATCTTAGCGCCCCCACTACCGCAGTGACTTCATTATTCTTTATTTATGACTGTAAAATATTTCTTTATGAATTCTTACATAGTTGGGAAAATTTATAAGGTGACTCAAAAGGGAAGGAAGTTGTATACATGACTGAGCTTTTACAAGGCATTTACTTCATTAGATTTCTGCGGATTATAAAGTTAAAAATGCAAGTAAATCTGAACATTATAGGTATAACTTACGTACAGGCATGGCATGATACAAACAAGATTAGTTTATGGTATCTACAAAATCAAAACATCAAGCTGTTTAAACAACGACGTATCTGTCTAAGTAGTATATTTAGGCAATTATGTACACACTTAACAATTACACACATACATCAGTAGAAATTGACACTCACTATAACTTTTTGCCTATATAAAAACTTAATGCCGTTTGCTGTATTTGAAATGATTACTTTTTGTTTTAATCATAACTGCATTTGTGTGAAATTTGTTTATTTGCCATTTCGTTTGTAAAATGACGCAAGCCCCTATTTAAAACCTGTTGTAGCGCAGAGAATTGCATTGTGCCTAAAATAGTTAGAATTCTGAAATTGGCCGTCATTTTACATACGGTGTGGTTCACGTAATGACTGTTGTACTTATACATAACCGGTTAATTTTGCTAGTATTTTGTATAACAATAATGCTAGTGAGCGACTGTCCACTGCCCACCCAAGTGTATTTAAAGGGGTTATGACCAAACCTTTGTACTTCGGCAAACACGTCTAGCTGAAGACTTTTTAGAAAAAAATATTTATAACATTTTAAAAATATCAGAAAATCTTATTTAGACTACGAGCAATAGTTTATGTTTTGACATTATTAGCAGCAATGAAATAATAGCTTATATAATAGCTTATCTAGATTAATGGGAATAATAGAAGCCTAAAGGCTAACAAATAACTCGAAGAGCTGCTTATCAAAGTAAATTATAATAGCCGATCAGGATAGCTTAGCTACAGCAGAACTCTCTTCTCTCGTTAAGGGTATTGATAATAATACCCATAAATGGTTTATAGAAAAAGAGAGATATTCGGCAGGTTAGTTAAATATTTGGAACAGTAAAGGAAGTTTAGTGAACAGTAGTTATACGAAATGACAGAGAAAAGTAGGGTTGTTGTATGGTGGGCAGTGGTGTCGTGCTAGTGGCATGCGAGTGACGTGTGGTACTAACAGCGTCGGAGCCGAACATGCTGAAGGTGCGGCTGAAGGCGCGCGTCATCGAGCGCCGGGCCTCGCCGCTGGCGCGCCGCCCCCTCAAGCAGCGAGTCAAGCACAGAAGTAAGTGGACATAAGTTACCCCTCAGCAATTTACTTGCAGCTCAGCTACGACTTCTTGTGCGTTTCAACAAAAAATGTAGAGGTTCCCTTAGAAAAGAATTGCGAATGCTCGTAGGTAAACAATTATTGACATCAGCTAGTAATTGAATAAAGACTTTTGCTATTCTCTAATATTCAATGATAATGTTCAGAGTTCCCTTTTAACGTAAGGGAAGATGCTAAGATTTCTGACTGCGGCGGCTTACGCGAGCGATTTGACTCAAAATGGCGCGAAACAAAAACTTTCAATACTATTTAAGTAACTAGAAAAATTTCACGTCCTGAGGCAGGAAAGTTCCTGCCTCAGGACGTGAAATTTTTCTAGTTTTATTCTATTTTAATTACTAAGTAATTTTTCAAACATTTATAATAATGTTAAAATCAAAAATTAAGACTATTTAAGTATGCAGTCCTGAGCGAGCCGATATGAAGTGAACACGATCATTTGGTGTGATGCTAGGGTAGGCCTTTAAAATGTTGGACTATGTAAAAACACAAGTCATTTTATTAAATGTAGATATCATTTGCTATCTATCAGTTAATTTCATAAAATTAGTGTTAAAAAGAATATACATTTTTGTTTGTGTTTTCGTAGTGGAATGTGGAATGTGTTGTTGTTGTTTTGTTACATAAGTTGGTGTTTAATACAATAACTCGTAATTAATAATTGCAATGAAAAATTTACCAGACCTGTAACTAGGCGACAGCAGTGACTGGAACAATGAAATGGTCCGTGTTGTACTTACCTATTCTAAATGAATAAGATGTATTTGAAAGTGGCAAACCATTTCTATGAACTAATATAGCCCGTGTTTGAATTTATTGTCGTATTGACGGCACCACCCTGTACAACCTCCACAGTCGCACGCTAGTCGCAATGATCCACAATATTTACGGTTTCTTTAAACACAAATTAAAGGTATACAAAGATTTTGGAAAATGCTATTCTATTGTAACAATTACAAATAAAGAAAGAAAACGATGAATAAATATATGCTCCAGGCGGGACTCGAACCCGCGTCTCCTGATTTCCGGCCAGACGCCACCGGAGCACTAGGTATAACCTACTAATTTCTTCACCGCTTTCTTTCCTTTTTCAATGTTTTTATAGCAACGTTTATCTCGCCACTCATTGAAGTTAACACCTCTAATGATCCGAAAGAATATTTTCGCGGGTGTGTGTGCAAATGTGATTGAAATGCTATTCTCTTTACAATTATTTACCCTGTAGTACGGCTTGGCGTACAGGACACGGCGACGTATTTATGTTGTAGCGGTCAAAGGGTAATGATGGTAATGTGTTGTATGTGTGTACGCAGACTGCGACGGGTCGAGCACGTCCCCGCGGGGCTCGCCCCCCGGCGGCGCGGGCGGGGCGGGCGTCGGCGCGGCCACGCCCATCCGCGAGGAGGACGAGTGCGGGCGCGCCGCGGAGCTGCTGTTCTCGTCGCCGTCCATGCCCAACATCTCGCTGGGCAGGCCGCATCCGCCGCCACAGGTACACTCCCGCTCTTGTTACCGATCATTATGTCGCATGTTTGCCCACCAATTGTAGCAGTTTCTTCAAGAAAAACGTTAAAAACTTCAACCAACATAGTTCCAAATATAGATTTTATTATAATCTATAATATAAAAATGAATCGCTGAATGTGTTGTTAAGCGCAAATCTCGAGAGCAGCTGAACCCATTTCACTAATTATTTTTTTATAATATTCCTTGAAGTACGAGGATGGTTCTTACAGAAAGAAAAAATTAAAAAATTACCTGAAAGAGTCTAAAAACCACACTTTTCTATACTCCCATACAAAAGACTCGTAATAATACTTAAAAGTCAATTTGAACTTTAATACCATACCATAAAGTTTAAGTGTTAGTGGAGGGGTTCCGGGAAGGCAAAAGTAATATTGATGCCGGAAAGGACTGGAATTTTAAAAAAGGTGACTATGAATCGTTGTATCATATGCTTTCTGAGATCTCCTGGCGAGAGCTTTATCAACTTGATGACGCCCATTCGTGCACAAACTATTTTTACGATACAATCCACAGCATATTTAATTGTTGTATTCCCAAAAAACAACGCAACAAATCTAAATCAGCGCGATATCCAGTCTGGTTCACACAAGATATCATTAGAGATGTTGCTCATAAGCTAAAATTGCACCGCAATTGGCAAAGAACAAAATCACAGGACATATATCAATCTTTCTCTAAGTTGAGATCAGAATTAAAAACACGCATTGCTCTTGCCTACGACTCGTATATGGACAAAATTGAAAAAAACATTGGGGCTAACCCCCGAGAATTTTGGCGCCACATATCGAGTCTACGATCCAAGGGAGGTTTCGAGCCGAGCGTGGAATATAAAGGTACCATCTTGAAGGGCGAAAAAGCTGCTGAGGCTTTTGCCGACTTTTTTTCTAGCGTTTTCTTACCTGAATCGCCCAAACTTGATGCGACAAATATAAAATATCAGAGCCTTCTTCGTAATACTGAGTGTATTAATTTAAAAATGATCACCCCTAGTGACGTGGTAGAGGGAATCCGCAACCTTAAATCGAGTAGTTCCGTAGGACCAGATTGTATTCCTCCAAGCCTTCTAAAGATGGGAGGGGAAATTTTCGCTGACCCTCTCTGTCACCTCTTTAATATCTCCCTCGGGACTGGATGTTATCCTTCTCAATGGAAGTTGTCAAGGGTCACTCCTATTCCTAAAAGTAATAATAAGATACGCGTTGAAGAGTATCGACCAATTGCTATACTTCCTACTTTGGCCAAAATTTTTGAACGTATCCTTCATACTAAGATTTACAAAAAAGTCGAGACATTCCTATGTAATGAACAACATGGTTTTAGGAGGAGAAGGTCGGTAAACAGTAACCTTTTAACTATTGTTGACTTTGTTTCCACTACTCTAGACCATGGAGGCCAGGTGGATGTCCTGTATTTTGACTTCCGTAAGGCGTTTGATAGGGTGAATAATGACATCTTACTGCAAAAGCTGAATTCTCTGGGTTTTGCCTCGGATCTCCTCAGATTCTTTGCTGACTATCTTCGTGGTCGCCAGCAGTATGTCCGTCATGGTATGTATGAATCTAAGCCCTATCACACTCGTTCTGGTGTGAGTCAGGGGTCAATACTGGGCCCTCTTTTATTTATCTTGATGGTCAATGATCTTCCAACAGTCATCAAACACGCGAAATGTCTTCTTTACGCTGATGACCTGAAACTTTTCATGGAAATCAGGACGATGGAAGATTGTCTAAAGCTCCAGCAGGATATTAATGATGTGCTCATGTGGAGTGTGGAAAATGGCATGCAATTCAATCCTTCGAAGTGTACCGAAATGACGGTAAGCCGTATGCGATGCCCAATCGAATTTCACTATAAACTGGACACTGATATTATACCGAGGTCAACAACCATAAAAGATTTGGGTGTCGTGTTTGATCAAAAATTAACGTTTCATGACCATGTTATCGCCACAGCTAAAGAATCTTTTAGACGCTTAGGGTTTGTTCTCCGTAATTCCAATGATTTTCGGAACGTTGGCGTTATAAAACTTATCTTTGAATCCTTGGTTCGAAGCAAATTGGAGACAAGTGCATGCATCTGGCACCCGTACGAAAAAACCTATACACTTTTATTGGAGAAGGTACAAAAGGCTTTCCTGAGATACTTGTATAAGCGGACTTACGGATATTACCCATATATGTACCCGACTAAGTTTCTCTTAGGTTGCCTTGGGTACAATTCCCTGGAGGTCCGAAGATCGAACGACCAGCTGGTGACAATGTGTAAGATTCTCTGGGGGATCATTGATGCTCCTGAATTGAACGAGAGGCTGTGCAGTTTTTGGGCTCCCAGCAACTACTTTCGGTGCAGGAAGCATAAACTGTTTGCTGTTCCCCTGTGTCGTACGGTGGCTCGCTCTCAGTCTCCGATTCCTCGAACTCTCAGGGCCTTCAATGCTCTCCTGGCTGCGGCTCCACACTGTGACCTGTTTGCTGATGAATGGAAGAAGATTTTATCAGAATGCCTGCAGTATTGTGAGATGAATGCGTGATGTATGCGTGATCAATCACTATTGGGAATTTTTTTTTTTTTTTTTTTTTTTAATAACATTAATGATCTTCTTGACATTTGACTTTATTGTATTGATTGAATTGACATTATTTTGACATTATTTTGTATTATTATTTTTATTTTATCTTTATATTGTAATTGAATTGTATTGATTGAATTGACATTTTATATTATTATTTTATTTTATCTTTATATTGTAATTGAATGAATTAACTAGACAACATGTGTAGCCCTTAAATTTTCTATTTTTAAGTCTGAATAATTAGTGTTAGTGGTTAAACCGTGCTAATTATAAATAAATAAATAAATAAATAAATAAATAATAAATAAAACAATTGAGTGATGTTAGCATCATATAAATATTAAGGTCAATATTTGTCAGTATTTATACGATGTTGACATAATGTAATTGTTGACTTATTAACTTTCTTTTTTTATCTTAAGCTGACCCGGTGTCCCGAATAGCAGAATAAGTATGTGTTAAAAAAAAACGACTGTTAGGCGGTACGAAGTTCGCCGGGTCAGCTAGTTTATAATAAATATAGATTTTATAAAGCAGTAGTCTTTATACTTAAACCTTCGGAACAATCTAAGTTTTTTGTATAAGATTAAACAAAGTAACAGTTATTTCTGAATAGACCACATAGTTGAAATACATCAAATGCAGCTTGATTTTTACAAATTTATTGCTGAAGAAATTGTATCATTTGTGCACATTTGTATGCCTACTAGTACTTTAATGACGATTTTGTCCACTATAATGAAAAATAGATAAAAATATGGAGAACAGTGTTTTACAGAAAAAATTTCAACACAGCCAAATATTCGTCATGGCGCTTATGTCACTTTACTTTTATGTCGACTGTCATAATGCCCTACTGAATAATGGTGAAACTGACGAAAAATTTAAAAATTTGTACAAGTAATCTATTATATTCATGAAAATGAATTATTAGTTGCCTGGACAGGAGATTTTCCTTGAATTTTTGAGATAGTGTGTTTTTACGTGGCCGGATATGAAACGTCTACCTTTGAGTAAATGTTAAATGATGGTGGTGTCGTTCCCAGGTGCCGGTGTCCCTGCCGCCGGTGTCGGAGGCGGAGGCGTTCAGCGCGGGCGCGGGCGTGGGCGTGGGCTCGGTGGCGGCGGGCCCAGCGCTGGGCGCGCGGCTGGGCAAGCGGCCGCTGGGCCGCACGCACTCGGCGCCGCTGCCGCTGGGCGACCCCGCGCTCACGCCGCCCACCGCGCACCACTACCTGCGCGACCAGATACGGAAAACGGTAACCGCTGCATCCTTATGCCGCTGTCATACACCTGAAAAACACGCCCTGTACACTGTATTCATATTTCATGTCAGGAAGATCAATTTTACCGTACCGGAGAGCGGAAAGTACCACTAGATGGACAGACGACCTGGTCAAGGTTGCGGGACGACGTTGGTTATCCATTTGGAAATCGATGGGGGGAGGCCTCTATTCAGAAGAAGACATCGTAGATTGACATGATGACGACGATAATGATGAAGAAGAACAATTTTAAACTTATAATTTTTTCACCAACTAAGAATCGTCAATTATTACTTTTTCAATAAGACTTTTCCAAAATTCCTTTGTGAATTTTTGAGACTAGCTTGTTTGTATATGCATGTAAATTGTCAACAGAATTGGCTAGGTCGTTTTCAATATTTTGGACTAGCGAGTTGAAATACCGTGCGACGTAGATGCTGCTAGGCTACGTGTGTGATAGCGTTGTGCGTTTGTGCGTCAGGTGCTGACGCGCGCGCACGACGCGGCGGCGGCGCAGCTGCGCGAGGAGGAGGGCGAGGTCATCGACCTGACGGCGCGGCGCCCCGCCCCCGCCCCCGCCTCCGCCTCCGCCCCCGCCCCCGCGCCCGCGCCCGCGCTCGAGCCCGCCCCGCTGGCGCGCGCGCTCAGCTCGCCGCTGGTGGGCGCGCGCCCGCCCGCCACCGGCCTCGCCTACGACCCCATCATGCTCAAGCACGGGTCAGTACCCCCCCCCCATTTTTTTGTCAAGTTTTATTCATTTATTTATTTGTTAGTTCTTTTGAGGCCTGATGATATGTTGCAAGTTCATTGCCCAAGAAATGACTTGCACACAATAAAAGAATCATTAAACTATCTCGCTTCAATTCAATTGTATATGTATGTTACAGGCGGGAAACTTAGATTATGTACACGGGGAGGCCTCTAGACATGTGCTAGTCACTTGTCTGATATGAGTTATTAATTAATTTGTAACTTGAGTTATGCCCGGTTTCTGAATACATTTGACGGTGACTTATCTGTTTGATAACGCTAAAATCCACAGAGATTTTGACGTTATAGAACAGATAACCCACCAACCGGTGATTATTGACGAGGCGGCGTAGTGATCGGTGGGTGGTGGTTGGTGGTTGCAGGTGTGGGTGCGGGGCGCACGCGCCGACGCACCCGGAGCACGGCGGGCGGCTGCAGTCGGTGTGGGCGCGGCTGTGCGAGACGGGGCTGGCGGCGCGGGCGCTACGCACGCGCGCGCGCAAGGCGTCGCTGGACGAGCTGCGCGCCGTGCACTCGGCCGCGCACGTGGCGGCGCTGGGCGCGCGCGGGGGCCCGCCGCCGCCGCTGGTGCGGCTGGCGTGCGGCGGCGCGGGGCTCGACGCCGACACCGCGTGGGCCGACGCCACGCCCGCCGCCGCGCGCGCCGCCGCCGGCGCCGTGCTCGACCTCGCCACGCGCACCGCCGCCGGAGACCTGCGCAACGGGTCAGTACCACCCACACGCTAAATACTTATTTGTTATGCTCGTGATTGACGATTAGACTACTGAGCGCAGGGAGTGATTTGAATGCACGAGACAAAATAAATTTGCTCTCGGGTGAAACATACAACTTTTCACCTCTCCAGCGAGAATATTGTTATAAGTGAGACACCCGAACAATATTAATTCAGGCGTTAAACGATCGTTTTCATCACTCGATGAACTCATTTTTGTAATTAAATTAACACAATAATCACAATTTATAGCTGGCTCGTGGACATGGCTGTGGGTTTCTTATATGAATTCCTGAATCCTTTTGATAGATATGTGGCTGCAACACCGAACCGCATCCTCGATTTCGTTCAACCAGTTATTCGGAACCACTTCTCACTTTAAAAACAAATTTATAGACTTATTTTACTACGCAACCTTACACTAGAATTTGTCAAGATGAAGGACATAAACGAGTGATCGGAAATTACAATTTTTATAGTGTACTTCAGTCTTTGGCAGATTACATCAAAAAAGTATGTCCTTATTATGCTAGCACCCTATTTCTCGGTACTATTTCGTACTTATTCATAAATATACATATAAAGTAGCAATTTAACTCGACAAAAAAATCACAATATTTTAAATTTCGTCGCTTCTTCATCAAGAATATTTATTTTATTTATTTATTTTTGGACGAGCGGCTGGTCCAGTGGTCTGTACTCCTTACTATACAGGATACTAGGTCGGGGGTCTCAGGTTCGAATGCTGGTAGGAGCGGATGATTTATTTCTTCACAGAAAACAAACAACATTTTAATAACAACTATTTATTAAATAGAACACATATATCTTTAATCCAAAACTATATGCGTTAATTGTAAAAAAATACAAAGAATTGTCAAATATAAAAACCAGTTGAAAGTTACCTACAAGAAATCTTTTCAAGGTTATTATGTTATTTTCTTTTTAATTCTTTATATTTTATTATACTTTGGCCCTTGTCCAATTCCATGTCATAAAGTCTATGCTACATTTTATGCCCTCTAAATATAAGTCGAGCACTGGCAGCTCGAAGCAAGCGCGTTTATTGGTCACCGCGTATATTGCGAGCGCTAAAATGTAACATGAGCTATAACGACGCTCCCTCCGACAGCGCCTGACCAACTGCCGCCGACTCCACGGTCGGCCTGAACGCTACAGACATACACCACTGAGTAGGTATCCATGTACGTTTCATTATATCTCTCCCTATTTACAGTACGACACAGAAATCGTATCAGTTTTATTTAGATATTGTATTCTAGAAAAAAAAATATATTTCTTATATATTTTATAGTCTATTTTTTCTTTTTATTTCATTGTTATCTCATATTCATTAAATCTAATTAATTTAAAAAAAATAGTTACCGGTCCGTCGCAGATTTCCAGCCACAATAGAACAGCATCTTATATCAGATTTAATTTTTTTATCTACGTAAAAAAATCGCCGTTTTTGAAGCTAAGTACTTAAAGCATGTAATAAGATATCCCCCTGTCTAAAGATTCTATTTGAGTCGAGTAGTTCAAACTTGAGTTCAGAAAAGCGGTAAAAAAAACAATAGTCTAAAACCCCTTTAAAAATATAATGTCGGACTATCAGTTGAACGTATGGATGTATAAACCTCTTGTATGAGGCGAGGACTGGACCCTTTTTAAATACAAAATCGGCAAGCTACTCAATGCCACCTTGATCTAAAGCATTGAGTCCATATGCAACTTGAACACATTGTACTAGTTGGCTCCACCTTGCCGAGTTTTCCTTTTAAAACCCATGTTCTAGGAAGGAACACACGTGCTGACAAAGCATTTCCTTGTAACACTGTGTGGACAGCGACAGGACCGAACTGAGGGCGGCCATGCAAAATTCTATCCGAAACTAGGTAGATGAACGAAATAGTGAAAAACGAAGCTACTGTCACCTACACAAGATGCTTTTCGATAATGTCTATTGCTAAATGGAGAATTGGGATTTGACATTTGCGCTCTTAGACGATAGCAATCATCGAAAGTTTCGTTTCAATTTTGAGCCTTTCATTTAGACTAGATAAAAAACATTAATGAGATTAACAAAAAAAGATCTGTAACAAAAATCTGTAGTGTCACCAAACTTGCTTGAGTTGTTCCGAAACTTCGGAAAACGATTCATGGTAGGCAGGTCCTTCTTTTCCATTGGCTATTCTGGACAAGTGTCAATGGAGCTCCAATTGCCCGAACGTAAAATTGGCTGTTGTTAATAAAATAGTCCTCTGTCATATCATTCATTTTAGGGGCTCCATTATCAGTATCATAAGTTAAAGACGGCCCTGATTGGTAGGCGTGCTGGCATACCTTAGCTAAGTTAAGAGTGAGCAGCATTAAATATCTGTTGTTGTCTGCGGCAGGTTCGCGGTGGTGCGGCCGCCGGGCCACCACGCCGAGCCCAACCAGGCGATGGGCTTCTGCTTCTTCAACTCCGTGGCCATCGCCGCGCGGCTCCTGCACACGCGCCTCGGCCTGCAGAGGATACTCATCGTTGACTGGGTTAGTTCGTCTTGCACTTTGCTTTCTTTTATACGATACAGGTGGCAAAGAAGCGAACGACCCACTTATTGGTCGGCTTTTCTGTTGTAAATTCGAGTCTACCTACTCCCAACATAACAAATTTCTCAACTAGACTTTTGTACGACTAAAGTCTGCGGCTCGCCTGATGGTAAATAAGTTACGGTAGCCTATAGACGATTACAACACCAAGGGTATCACTCGAGCGTTGCCGAATCTGGCAAATCCTCTTCACGCCCTATTGAAGAACTCTATGCTGTAATCGTTCGCGAAAACTTCCACAGAGAGCTCATTCCACAACCTGAGTGAGGGTGAGACAGGTGTGCGCGAGGTGTAAGTGAAGATAGCAGCAAAATGTTGTACAATTATGTTTGTTAAGTGCTTGCAATAGGGTTCAAAGTGGGGCGTTGTTGTCAGGACGTGCACCACGGCAACGGCACGCAGCAGATCTTCTACGAGGACCCGCACGTGCTGTACGTGAGCATCCACCGGCACGACGACGGGAACTTCTTCCCGGGCACCGGCGCGGCCAGCGAGTGCGGCGCCGGCGCCGGGCTCGGCTACAACGTGAACGTGGCGTGGGGCGGAGGCACCGAGCCGCCCATGGCCGACGCCGAGTACCTGGCCGCCTTCCGCACCATCGTCATGCCCATCGCCAAGGTCAGTCACCGAGCCGCCCATGGCCGACGCCGAGTACCTGGCCGCCTTCCGCACCATCGTCATGCCCATCGCCAAGGTCAGTCACCGAGCCGCCCATGGCCGACGCCGAGTACCTGGCCGCCTTCCGCACCATCGTCATGCCCATCGCCAAGGTCAGTCACCGAGCCGCCCATGGCCGACGCCGAGTACCTGGCCGCCTTCCGCACCATCGTCATGCCCATCGCCAAGGTCAGTCACCGAGCCGCCCATGGCCGACGCCGAGTACCTGGCCGCCTTCCGCACCATCGTCATGCCCATCGCCAAGGTCAGTCACCGAGCCGCCCATGGCCGACGCCGAGTACCTGGCCGCCTTCCGCACCATCGTCATGCCCATCGCCAAGGTCAGTCACCGAGCCGCCCATGGCCGACGCCGAGTACCTGGCCGCCTTCCGCACCATCGTCATGCCCATCGCCAAGGTCAGTCACCGAGCCGCCCATGGCCGACGCCGAGTACCTGGCCGCCTTCCGCACGTCATGCCCATCGCCAAGGTCAGTCGCCTGCCGATACCTCGTCTACAAGTGGCGCCACCATGCCGATCATGCCCAAACAACAGTCGTCAACGTAAACGCCTGTTTCAACACTTTTATAGAAATGATCGTTTTTTTATATAAGCTGACTGCCCACCTGGTGGTAAGCGGTTACCGCCGCCTATAGACACCTTCAATAACAAGGAAAGAATCACTTGGTATTGCAGGTCCGTGTTCGTGAAATGCCGTCCATGTCCAGTAATTACACTGGCTACCTTTCCCTTCAATCCGAAACACAGCGAACTGTTTCACGGCTGCATAATTCTATGTCCTTACTCAGGATGGAACCTGTCTTCATGCCTAATTCTAGTCAGTTCAGAAGCTTATACGACTGAAGGTTTTTTATATGCAACTAGATTACAGTATCAGCACCTGTAAGAGCAAGGTACAAATTTACATGGTATTGCAGGTGCGTTGTCATCCTGGCACCAAAATGAAGTGCCTTCCATGCCCAATAATTACACTAGCTATCTTTCCTTTCAATCTGTAACCCACCGACAACAATAGTTTAGCATTTCTTTTATGAGTGTGATTATACAGTGTATAAGGAGAAACGCTTTTAAAAACGAAGGCAGATGCTGGTTATGCTAACACTTGTTCGATAATAAAATTAACTGTTGTTCCATACTACATTGTAATACCACGATCTGTTTGTATAAAACAGTTGATTTTGTTTCGCGATTTCATTTTGTTTTCAATAAGTCGTGTTTAGAGGCCGCGCACACTACAGACTAAACTGTCGGTCAATATTTTGGTCGGGTTCCTAGTGTGCATAAAGATAAACGCAGGTGCGCATATTAGCACAATTAAAACTACATGGTAAAACACTATTTGCCAATTCCTCGGCCGATCAAAGGTCTGTAGTGTGCGCAGGCTCTTATGGGAAACGCATTGACACCTGGCTCAATACTCAATATTTATTGTTTCCAAAAATACAGAGGTGGTGGTGGTTACAATTTTGGACCCTGTTGGACACAACAATTTGCTGAGTAGTGCTATTTAAAAACAATTAAAAAATATTAAATTATGAAATTATTATTAATTAGTTTAGTTTTTATTAGGCTTAGTTTCTGTCGTCTTACGCCGCGTTTACATTTATCTGATGCCTTCTGACGTGACGCGTCAGAACGGGAATCAGTTTCATATCATTACGTAGTTAGATTTACATTAATCTGTCGTATCTGACGACACGTCGCGACAGAAGGCATCAGATAGATGTAAACGCCGGCGTTATTCTGTGCGTGTGTGTGTGTGTGTGTGGTGTGTGACTGGGTGTGTTGTGGCAGGAGTACGCGCCGGAGATGGTGTTGGTGTCGTGCGGGTTCGACGCGGCGGCGGGGCACGCGGCGCCGCTGGGCGGGTACCGCGTGTCGCCCGCCTGCTTCGCGCACATGACGCGAGACCTCATGACCCTGGCCGGCGGGAAGGTAACACTCACTCACCACATGCCTATAGAACCATCTCGAAACCAATACAAAATATTTTGGAAAAGTAATTTTATTTAAATTTCAAACTGGTTCGCAAATCAAGTGGCTTATTGAAAAAAAAAGTTCATTTTACATTTCAAAAATTTTACATTCTGTATCTGTATTTTCAAATAAAAAGTTCTGCTTAGGCACTACTTAGTTTTAATTTCCGCGTATTATTTGAGATAAGTGCTATACAACGGGGTATAGATGGACTTACGTATGTAATTATGTAATATATGTACACGTTCGTCCATCAATGCCTGTTTTGCTGGTTGCTGCAGCAATATATACAGTCGACAGCAGATCAAGCGTAACAGTTTGACTTTGAGATCGTTATTCCGTTTGTACTAGACAAGTTACACTTGTTGTGCTGTCGTTTGCGGTATAAATTAGATCGTGCGCGTAAATGCGTACCCCTATGCGTGATCCTATACCATCAAAAAGTCTGCGAGATGCTGAATTCTTCAGAAACTTATAGCAGATTTGGGCTCATAAGTATAGTCACTATGAGATGGTGTTAGAGATTAATGAGGCTGGGGGTTAATTATATTTTGTAGTGACAATGGGCCTGATTCTGGAGACACACTCTAAGTTTAAATTTAAGAACAGTATATCTCTTTCTCGCAATATGTAACAGAAAAACTATAGCAAAAATTTGTTTAGAGTTGTCAACTAAATTTAGACAGATTTGAAAGGAACCATAGACAATTTTAGACGGCATGTACGGAGGACTGCATTTTATCACGTTTGAGGTCGAAAATTGACCGCACGTTTCTAAATGTCAAATCATATGATAGCCATACTTTTCGTATTCATATTGAGATAACGAAATGCACTCAACTTAAATTTAAACTTAGCATGTCGAGGTAATTACCTCATTACCACAGCGCAGGACCGATCGGTTTGGAGATCCTTGGGGGTGGCCTATGCCCACCAGTCTCTCGGCTGATATCATGATGATGATGTCGTACACCCGCTAAAAACTATCACTAGAGTCAAAATCAAGAATTGAGTAAATGAACTTTAAAGTTTTTGTTAATATGTGATTGTATTTTACAGTAATAATAATGATAATCTCTGTTCTATAAACAGGAGGTAAATATACTCACCCAATTCCGATCACTGGTTATGACGGTTTTTTAGCGGGTGTGCGATGTGTTCGCGATGGTTGGTGTAAGGTAGTGTTGGTCGCGCAGGTGGTGCTGTCCCTGGAGGGCGGGTACGACCTGGCGGCGGTGTGCGACTGCGCGCAGGAGTGCGTGCGCGCGTTGCTGGGCGACGCGGCCGCCGCCCCAGCGCTGGCCGAGCTGGCGCGCCCGCCGCACGCACGCGCCCAGCGAGACCTGCGGGCAGCACACGCCGCGCAGGCCGCGCACTGGCCAGTGGTCAGTCTCATTATTCTACTCATACACTATTCTACCAATGGACCGAGTTTGATTCGGTATTTTTTGTTTGGAAGCTGATGTGCCTGCGATGGTTCTTAGCTATAATTTATGAAGATCGGTTCAGGCGTTTGATGACTACCAGCTCATTTTCTACGTGATAGTAGGATTTTACAAACTTTTACAGATCCAATTGATTTCAAATTTGGTGTACTGTCACTTCGGTGACATTCCCATAACATACTAACTTTGAGCTGATCCTATACCATCAAAAAGTCTGCAAAATGGTTAATTCTTCAGAAACTTACAGCAGATATAGCGTGTTTGGGCTCGTTTGAATAGTATTAATGAGATGGTGTTAGATAGATGTATAATAACGCCGGGGATAACTAAAAATTTTTAATTTTGTAATTATGAACGCCATTTGTCTCTTTCTATCTCCTTTAGTTAGACCGAGATAAAATCGGTAAGAGACTCTCAATGCTAAGCAAATGTTAGTGAAAACGAGCATATTTTTCACCCTAAAAGCCTTTGTTTATACGGTGACAACATGCAGCTGCTTGGTTTATACATCTGTTTCCCCTCTAAAAATTCTAATAGCTATATCACACATATAGCCATTGATTTCGACGATGTCCACTTTTATTTTTTTTATTTAATAAATTACCATCTCAAATAAAAAATGAATCAAAATTACCAACATTTAATACAAAACTAAAGAAATATCTAGCTGAAAACAACTTTTACCCAATAAATGAATACATGAAAAAAAATGATATTTTAAAATACTCCACCATAAATAATTAATTCATAAGTATACATAATAATTTTCCATTAATAAAAATGATATTATATTGAATGAATAATATTACTAATTATAATATATGATCAAACGAACTTACCAAGTGAAGTTCGATCCATATTATATGAGTTGCTTCATTCGAAGATATAGACATAACCAGGTAGTCCTCTTATCCTACAAGGCAACGTCGCTTATTAAGAGTATTTAAACTGATTTCCGGTCCGTGCCGGAAATGAGTATTTAAAAATTTCTTATTTTTACACACAGGAAATAAGGAAATTTACAATTTTAAAAGTACATTTTTGACTAGCCGTTACTCGTTACCCGCGCTCCGATGTCACCTCATTTTTTCAGAGAGCCCAAGCAAAACTCTCTGGGTAATTTAGGGTGGGGCGGGTGTCTATATCTTCGAATGAAGCAACTCATATAATATGGATCGAACTTCACTTGGTAAGTTCGTTTGATCATATATTATATTTCGTTGCTTCATTCGAAGATATAGACATAACCAGGTAGATGTTCAGAGACGTCAATGAAAGAGTTTTGCTATATTCTTATTATCAAGATAAGGAATTTGTGAAATAAAGTTAATACGTATATTTAATTAAACTACATTTAATCAAATCAATGTTTGGCTACCGCGATACATTCACTGGGACGCCCGCCTTGGCGTTGACGGATGACGTCACTGGTAAAGGACCGCCTCGGCGGCGGAAGACTTCACTAAGACACCGGTCTCGTCGATGGCCGTTGACGACACTGGTAAAGGCCCGCCTCGGCTGCGGCTGACGCCAGTAAGACGCCCGCCTCGGCGGTGGCAGTTGACTTCGCTGGTAAAGGCACGCCTCGGTGGCAGTGACGTCTCTGAGACGCCCTGCCTCGGTGGCGGCAGACATGGCGGCTGCTATGAGCGCCGAACATTGCAGCGTCAACGCCGCACTCGCCAGGGCGTATTTGATCCAACGGCCAATGCAACGGCAAGTGGCCGCTTTGTGTGCTTGTCTGGAATAAACAAATTTTTTAATAACATTTGACCTCAACTTTGAGTTTATCTGTTCCTTGAAAGAATTCTTAAAGGGTCCTAATCCTTTAAAGTTTTAGCCGAGCATACCGGGCTTTTCTTTACAAATAAATTTAACCCCTATAGGTTTTGAAGAAGTTGACTTTTAATATAATATATGAAAAGTTTGTAATTTATGTGCCGTGCACAAAATTTTATATTTGGGTACCTGTGTTACTTTTTTTTTTTTTTTTACAATATCCTTAATTATATTTTAGTGATAGTATATACCTATGTATATAGATATTTTGTTAGAATAGTTTGTGATCTATTAAAGAAACAGTATGTGTCTCAGGTGTGGTACCTATCTTTCAGTTAGCAACAGCATGCGTACGGTCGGTTAAAAATATTGGAACCGCATGGTCGGAATGAGTATGGAGCAAAAGGGGGCACTATGGATCCAGGACTGGTCTACAAAATTATCATTACAACTTAAAAGAGACATGATACTGTCTGTGTGTGCGGCCTGCCGGGACAACTGAGCAGGCCCGGTGCTTTCTCTACAGGCCTGAGTCAACAAACACTCATTATTTTCACAGTCAGAAGCATTTTGTTCGGCAATGTAATCCAAGAATGTGAGGGAATATTGAAATTCCCGATGATTTATCAGCTATGATTTTCTCTATACTTTGACCCGTGAAGGGGCAGGCCTCCTTCGGGTACTCGATTTTTTGTACTTTCGTTTGAAAATCCTCTCGAGACAATTCCAGTTCTGGATTATGTCTTCCACATTCAAAGACTGCCTCAGTGTTATCCTAAGTGATAAAGTAAGATGCGAACAACTAGATGTTATGCTCTTTACCATTGCCAAATAATTATTTATAAATATTGGTACCCTCACACCTATTATCTAGCCCAAAGTAAGCATCATTAAGAGCTTGTGTTAAGGATACTAGATAACGGAGAAATAATAATATGTAAATAAATATTAAATATTAGAAATATACTAAATGGGTTGGCTGGAAGAGATATCTTTTAGAGATAAGTCCATCCATGTAAACTTCCTATTACATGTAACTTACTGTGTAAGTACATCTAAAGTGCAATAAATAGTATTTATTATATAAATAAACATAAAAATTGTTAAATAAACATTAACTATTTAAATTGCGTGAAATAGCTGTGGCGGTATTATCGATACGTAATAGTATAGCAGTGATTTTTATTTACATAGAAAGATATCAAAATTAGAAAAATTTAACGTCCTGGGGCGGGAACATAGATATCATTATCTGTTTTTCACACATTTATAATTATGTTAAAAAAATTAAGAATAGTTATTTTACGTTTAAATTTAGTACCGAAAGACACTGCTAACAGCTCTAAATGATTTACGTGAAACGCTTACTTATTCAGTACCTATCTTTCCAAAGTCTATTCGCAATTAGCTTGTGACACCTTTCCTCAGCCTGAGCGTGATGTGTCAGTAAAAAACATGTAATTCTTAATAAGTTTTTGTATCATAATTTGACTAATATTTATGACCTAGCTTTAAGACATCTATATTATATAAAGCTAAACTTTTAGAATATAATAATACAACATGAGGCGACAGAGAATATGAATATTTTTAAGAGCTGAATGTTTTAGTCTCTCGAAACTTTTTATATAAAACCATCCGTTATCGTATGGCAGAGCAGGCTGCGCCAAGTGCGCGAATATACGAATAGCACACACGGGCAATTTTTTATTGACCAACTGTGTTACATATAGTATTGAGTTTCTATCCGGATAGTGACAATGTCATGTCTACAGGTGTCAATGACAAAACCTTACAAATTACAAATGTGTTGCGGTTGTATGTCCCTTTTATCGTAAGTTATTATAAAACTAGACATTCTAGGACTTGGTACAGTGTAGCGTACATTTTTTACGCATTATTCGAAATCGGACCCTATACAAAAAATAACATCTAGATAGATGACAGAGGTAAATCCGCGTGAATGGAAAAGAATAATCAATTCTGTCCTTACTTTTCAAAATATTCTTGGACCTATCGATAATCCGTGATGTATTCCGTTAAAATCATACGAGAGAATTCGCGATATTCCTTTTCTTATGGCAAATATTAAATATTTTGCGATGGTGTTTTGCTATCAATACATAAAAGATATGATTTTTCTAGTCAATCACTGCTTGAAAACTGGTTTGGTTTTTGTTTCGGTCTGTGGTCCGCCATTTTTTAAAATGTGACAACTTTACAAATTTGATAAAACTCTTTGTTTAGGACAAATTTAACAATTTTTTGTTTGGGGACGGTGCCAAGAATATGTTCGAAATGTACTGATTATCACGGGACTCGCATAGCGATATCGTCCCCAATGTTACAGTTCATAAGCTACCTGCATCAGCTCCGTTTCCAACGGACTACATTTTGGTGTCGAAAATTGTTCGACTCGTGTCGACAAAGGTATAGGGACTCGTCGCGAATTCACTCTAGTACTTGTGTATTGAGTGAATGTTGCCCAGCAATAGTAAAATACATATAATCAATCTGGCGGCGTGTACCTGCGGTAGCGTCGCTGCTGGGCACGTGGCGGGCGGGCAGCGAGCTCGGCGCGTGTGGCGGCGGCGGGCGGCGGCCGCGGCGGCTGTGGCGACGGCTCGGCCCTGGTCGTGCCCCCCCCCCCCCCCTGGTCGCTTCGGACCGGTTAGGGCAGAAGATTATTGAAACCTGGGGGCAGATATGGCAGTTATTGACGAGTTTTTTATTTTCAATTATTATGGCTTGGTTCCTATGACCTTCGAGATATTGTTGGTGTAAGGGATGAAACGGGAATGGACTGTAAACCTATTAAATGTGATTAAAAGATAAGGAAATTAGATATAATAGAACACAAACTTTAAGCTGTATGGGTTTACTGTTATGACAACATCACAAGCAAATATAAAACTGACAAAGTCACTAGGAATTTTGACTATTAGCTCCGAAAAGTACTTATTCTAACAGCGCAAGGAGGTTGGCGACAGTTGGGTTTCGTTTTTCCTTATACCATAGGATATACTATGGTATTAACCAAAAGCAGTGACAGCCATCTTGACATAAAATCTGGTTTAATAAGTATTGGGTCAATACTGCGAAATTTTGAGGAGCGCTTTGGTTTCGATTATGAAAACAAAGCAACTTTCGCCAAAGTCGATGCTGGGAGGGGCCAATCAAAAGTTTGTAATCTCGAGTACCTCCGTGCTTCGGAGGCACGTTAAGCCGTTGGTCCCGGTGGTTCCTGCGACCGCTTGAAACCACCAACCCGCCATGGGTCAGTGTGACAAACTCCTCATGTGTGGGAAGGCCCGTGTCCAGCAGGGGGGCGTATGTAGGCTGATGATGACTGTAGCATCACGGCCGCGGAGAGCCTGCCAGGTTGGCCGGGCTTAGGTGAGGCACGTGGCCCTCCGCCCCGGCGGCCGTGACTCTGGCTCGGGCGGCTGCGGCCGCGTGGCTAGCCCGGGCGACCGGCCGCGTGGATAGCTCGGGCGACCGGCCGCGTGGCCGAGGCGAGGTCGGCGGTTTCGTCGGCCCCACGAGGCTCGGCATCCACGGCGTGTGGGCATCCACGGCTGGTGGGCATCCACGGCAGGTGGGCATCCACGGCAGGTGGGCATCCACGGCGGGTGGGCATCCACGGCGGGTGGGCACGGATGGTCTGGGCCATCAAATGATCGACTCACGGTCGAGCCTCGAATTTGACTCACGGCCAACTTTCGAGGTCTTACTGTTTTGTTAAACACTTGGTTAAACCGCAGGAAAATGCCACATTCAGTTGATAAGATTCGACTCACGGTCGAGCCTCGAATTTGACTCACGGCCAACTTTCGAGGTCTTATTGTTTCGAATAAACCGAAGTTTAGTCGTGGGAAAAAAGGCCACATTAAGTTGATATACTCACTCGTTTTTCGTAAGTCGGGGGTATCTGAATACACTATGACTCGGCGACGCTTTGGCGGCAGCTTATTCTTCAATCTTCCGATTGTTCCTCGTAGTATTACTATACTCTCTTCTTTTTTCTATTAGATATTATCACAACTTGGTACGTTTGAGTACAAGGAATTAAAAATTTAAAAATAACTCACTAAAAAACTAATATTTGATACGCAAGAGAGAGGGTACGAACGTTGCCTCGCTTGACAAAAGAATGAGGTGACATCGGAGCGCGGGTAACGAGTAACGGCTAGTCAAAAATGTACTTTTAAAATTGTAAATTTCCTTATTTCCTGTGTGTAAAAATAAGAAATTTTTAAATACTCATTTCCGGCACGGACCGGAAATCAGTTTAAATACTCTTAATAAGCGACGTTGCCTTGTAGGATAAGAGGACTACCTGGTTATGTCTATATCTTCGAATGAAGCAACGAAATATAATAACAAATAATATTATAAAATAAAACAATACCTACCTACACATTATGAGAATATAATAAATACATAAATGCACTAATATTAATATCATAATTTAATTTAATACAATATTACATTAATTATATTTTATTTAATTTTTAATTTTTTTAGTGCATATGAAATTAAAATAAGAAAAATCAATTAATACCTCATATACAATTTCGTTTGAGTACCTTTTTAATCTAAATATATTGTTATTAATGTTGTAATTTCATATAGTTTTAGGAAATTTATTGTCTTTTTGTTGCTATACTCGAAAAGAGTAATTAAGTTGTAAGTGCTGTAATAACAATAATATCTTAAGATCTTGTAACACTTAATTTGCAATAAATATTTGAGTTTGAGTTATACTTGTATAGGCTCGCACTTGACCACAATCTCACCTGATGTTAAGTGACGATGTGGTCGACGGTGTTACGTGCTTACCTAGAAATTTCCTATTCACTCTAGCCTTATGGACCCAAGTTGTATCGCTCGGGGAAAACGTCAGGAGGCAGGGAATTCCATTCCCTTACTGTTCGCATTATAAAAGTGTTGGCGAAGCGTTTTCTGCGGATAAGTGGAACATCAACAACATAAGGCTGATACGCCAAACGACGCATAGATCCTTGAAGATGAAAAGGGGAAATCCTAAGAAAAAAATCTGAAGTGTCCCCTGTCTATATAATATTAAATGACTTATGTTTACCTCGAATAGTAATTTCACACATTTAGCTATAGATTTCGACGATGCCTCGTAATTTGAGTTATCTTTTGCGCCGGGCCTGGTTTTATTTATCAAACTTCATGAGCATTGTCTTTTGCTTGAAGAGCGGTTTCTTTTGTGCATAATAATAACTAATTTAATGTTTTTAAATATTACAGTTGTTCATAAATTACCCTAAATATATGTTCTAAGCGTTTTGTTATTTAATAAATCGAATCGAGTCATGTCTAAGAAACTGGTTCGAGTTCACTAAGACCCAAAGTCCTCTATTGCATTCGGAGTACCTCAAGGATCTAATTTAGATCCTATATAGTAGTTGTATGAATTTGTATTAGTATACATATTGTTCGTGTTGCAGGTGAAACGCTACAGCTCGCTAATAGGCGTGTCTGCGCTAGAGGCGGGCGCGGGGGCGGGCGCGGGCGCGAGCGGCGGACGACTGCTGCAGAGCGAGCGCGACGCCGCCGACACCGCCGCCGCCATGGCCACGCTGTCTGTGACGCACGCGCACTCCCTCAGGTACACACCGCCCACACCATGCCCACTACCTCAGGTACACACCGCCCACACCATGCCCACTACCTCAGGTACACACCGCCCACACCATGCCCACTACCTCAGGTACACACCGCCCACACCATGCCCACTACCTCAGGTACACACCGCCCACACCATGCCCACTACCTCAGGTACACACCGCCCACACCATGCCCACTACCTCAGGTACACACCGCCCACACCATGCCCACTACCTCAGGTACACACCGCCCACACCATGCCCACTACCTCAGGTACACACCGCCCACACCATGCCCACTACCTCAGGTACACACCGCCCACTACCTCAGGTACACACCGCCCACACCATGCCCACTACCCCAGGTACACACCGCCCACACCATGCCCACTACCTCAGGTACACACCGCCCACACCATGCCCACTACCTCAGGTACACACCGCCCACACCATGCCCACTACCCCAGGTACACACCGCCCACACTATGGCCACGCTGTCTGTGACGCACGCGCACTCACTCAGGTACGCAAGTGATGCCCCTGGCGTTCATAGGCTGCAGTAACCGGTTACCATCAAATGGGCCGCAAGCTTGATTGCCAACTTAGTGGTATGAATGACCTGAATAATTGGTTCCAATTGGCTTTTGTTTTAGCCAATTGAACCAATTATTCAGGTCATTCAGTTCTTTCCATCGTTCCATTTCAATCTATCTAATCCAAAAGGAACCCAGTTCGAATCCCAGCAGGAAAGACGTGTCTAAATCTTTATTATTATTCAATTACACAAAACAATTTTAAACAAATAATATTAAATGATAAAAGTATTTTCAAGCGAATAGATTAATAACACAAAAGACATAATTTTCTACGCGCTACAGTATCTAATGTCACGTTTCGACATCCGTTGAGTTAATTCAAATTGTGTTATAAGAGTTAGAGCACCGCTGTATTAGTGTCTTCATGGTTGGCACAGATCGTCGGAGAGCTCGCGGTCGGTGTCGGAGGAACCGATGGAGCAGGACGAGGGCAAGTGAACGCGCCGCCCGCCGCCCCCGGCCCCGCCCGCCCCCGGCCTCGTCTGGCCCCGCCCGGCCTCGTCTGGCCCCGCCTGGCCCGCCCGGCCTCGTCTGGCCCCCAGCCGCCTCGGCACATTCCAGCGCCGCCCGGCGTCAAGAGTCGCGACGCGCTATTTGTATATTTCGTGAGATGTTATCTGTCGTGATTCATGAAGAATTTAGCGATCGTGTAGAGTTTATATGTGTAGGTGGTAAAATTAAGACAAATCTTAATTTGAAAGCTTTAAAATGTAGTAAAATATTAAATGACGTGTACAAAATATATTAATATTGTGAATTCGAGTAGAGCGCAGCCGCTCGGCCGCTCCAAACCAAAGATTGTCCCGATGCCTGTATAGTGTATATTGTATCGACTTGGATTTATATACTTTTGTATGAACGCAAGCCGGAGCCTGCGGCGTCGCCGGGCTCGGGAGACGTGTATATTATTTATTTATATTTATATCGCGCGGAGTCCCCGACGCGACGGCCCGCCATCCAAGTTTTTTATGTGATAATTTGAAATGTCGCTTAAGAAATTCTAGTGAAGTTGTAGTAGACGTTGAGTGTGTTAGAGTGCGGAGCGCGGCGGGCTTCGGCCGGTGACGCTCTTGTTCTGTAAATGTTCAATTTTGATATTGTAATGCGCAAGCATTTGTGACTCTGTAATAATGTTGGTATGCCGCCCTAGTCGGCATTGTCTTATGATATTAAATAAATATTTGTCACTGTTGACGGCCCGCGGGCCACTTGTGAAACGATTCTAAGATTCCTTGTATTTATTTAAGTTGAAAGTGCAATATGTCTGAATGTGTGTGTGTTCGGCGCTGGAGTAGATCGGGCGCCAACGGACGTCGGTAACTGGCACTCGATGGTTTTTATGTAATTTGTCATTTTTATCTGAGAATTTTATGGCTTGTGATTTGGGAAAGTATTAAAGTTAGATTTTTTATATAAATAGTTACCGTAACTTCTGTCAAGCGGTGCGCCGCCCGCGGCAGTCGCCGGCCCGTGGCTCACGTGACTCACTGGCGGCTCGTGTGAGTCACTGACGGATCACGTGAGTCACTGGCACCTCACGTGAGTCACTGACAGCTCACGTGCCGCGGGCGGCACCACTCACTCGGTCTACGACGACTCTTCAACGATGAAATGGATATATTTTTGTATGATGGCTGTCTGTGTTTGTATACGTAATGTTAAGTGGTAACGTACCTTGAGGGATGCGATCCTTGTACGATAAACAGAGTTAAAACAATGTTGTGTCTTTGAGAATTTTATTGTTGAATTGGAATACAGATGAAATAATTATTTAATAAATGTATATATATTATTATATATATTTGGAAATATATCTGCGAAATTATTTTAATGACATTTTTATTTCCCTTCATACTAAGCTACGTTTGATGGCTTATCTACTAAGAATCTACTGACACGAAGCCTGCTTCCAGGTGACCATTACTCAAATATTTACAATGTCCAATATAATATTAATGCGTACCTGCGCACTTTGTAGTACATGGCATAATATATGTACAAAATCTTACCTTCTGTATTACCCCCTTATAAGGTTATATCTTGTACATGATGGAGGCGCATGTTCTGTATGATTGATTCAACATATAGTATGGTTACCATAAAGAAAACTCGCTGTGTATATCAACTCTTATATGGTCACTTGGTCACTAACAAAATAGGTATTAAACAAGAAGTTCTGACTAGTCTGTAGTCTTTAAGGTGCCTCTAAAACATTTGGATAATTAGGTAAGTACAAACAAAACAGTTTATATACTTAACAACAACGCATACGATACATCAATTTGTTGATGATGGTTCATCTATAATTGTACAAAAATAGCATTTGCTTACTAACTAATTCGAATTACAAAAATACATAACTAATTATATAGCTATGTACACATTTTATTGAAATTAAAATCTAAATTTAAGAACAGCACATTCCTTACTGCAATATTAATAGAAAATAATATCAAAATTATTACATGCAACTATAAAGTTTATACAAATCATAAAACTCAAGTAAGGAACTTCCTGAATCATACATTATATACACTGTACTGTACTTACATTTAGAATTGGCGTGTGTAGTCTAGATTGCGGCCCAGCGACGTATAACTACAGTTACATACACTCTGGCAATATAAGATCATTATAGAAGGGCCCGGAAAAATATAAGTGACCTAGTATGCAAGAACAACAGCAAACTTCAATATTTGTCAATTACAGTTCTCTGATAATGTATTGTGTACTGGCTAAATTGTTTACAACAATAATAAAAATTAAGACTAAATAACATGATTACTTTTATATACAACGTGTTTTTGTTGATATCCCATAACTTTAATATATTCTATGAATAAAAATAATATAAAAATTGTAAGAAACGTTTCGATGATAACAGCATTTGTAATTAAATTACTTGTTCCAAAAATTATCACTAGTATTATGAGTCTTTAGTTTTGCGACGTTGCCAAACGTACATGAGCGTTATATTACGCGAGGTACATCCCCGTCTTATATAATAGGAAGTCATTTATTAAATTCATGTCATAAACGATAAACAGAAAAATCTTAAACTAATTTTAATGATAAGAGATATTTATGATTACGAAATAAATTTAAAATATTGTCTTCTCTTTTTCCGAAAAAATAATTAAAAAGGTTATAATTGTAAGAATAAAATTTATAATATCATTCGGGACGGTCAATGCTGACTAGCGTAGTTCCTTATTTTTTTTTAAATCATAAGATCCACTATTTCGTACTAAGCACATAATGGCCCTAATTCTGGAGAACACATGCTAAGATTAAATTTAAGTTCAGTCTACCTCTTTCTCTCAATATAAATACTAAAAGGATAGCTGTCATAAAATTTGACATTTAGAAACATGCACTCATTTTTCGACCTTATTGAACGTGATAAAATGCAGTGTTTAGGAGGCACCTTCGTACATACCGTCTTAAATTGTCTATGGTTCGTATGAAATCTGTCTAAATTTAGATGACAGCTCTAAACAAATTCTTGCTATCTCTTTCTTATTACATACTATGAGAAAGAGATGTACTGTACTTAAATTTAAACTTAGAATGTGCCGCCAGAATTAGGCCCACTGTAACCTGATTGAAATATTCCTTTTTAGCACTCTATTTCATATTATTGACAACCCTATTAGTTCGCGTCGCCGCCGCCATTTTGATGACCTCTTTGACTGCTCACCGGCCGTCAGTAAAAAACGAACGCAAACATTGAACACATTAATTGAAAATTTTACGAAACGAAGTGCGACGTTGTCACTCTTAACGTAAAGGTTGTTAAGATGTGAAATCTTACGTTCGTAAAATTATTTTGTATGAAAACCGATAGTAAAATAAAAATTATTTGACAAAAAATCTTATGCCATTGTATTCTTTTATATGGTCTCATTAAAACACTAGAGTTTTTTTTTATACAACTAGATGACAAACAAGCTGACGGCCCACCTTACACCACAAGCAGGCGGCGGTAACCGCTTACCACCAAGCGGTTACCGCCGCCTATGGACACCTACAATCACAAGGAAAAATCACTTGATACTGCAGGTGCGTTGTCATCCTGAGGCCTAAGGTGAAATCCCGTCCATGCCCAGTCATTACATTGGCTACATTTCCCTTTAATCCGAAACACAGCGAACTGTTTCACGGCTGAAATAAGAAAGGCGGAAGATAGAGTTATGGTATATCAACAAAAACACGCTGTAATGTCGCAGCCGTCTGGTTAAATGCCGGCATGCAATTAAATGCCCAGGCCGATGGTTAATTGAAGTAGACTTAATCAACATTTGACAACATGCCGTATTGAATGTCTGCTCAATTAGATGCCTAGGCCTAGGTTCTAGGTTATTTTTTTCAACACTCATAAACAAAACGATTTCGTTTTTCATGTGGTCATAAAAAAATATCTCAAACCTATCAACCAATCAAACAGTCACACAATAGCTCTTCGATTCAAACATTAAATGACTAATTAAACCAGACGGCTGACATGACGTTCAGCCATCTTGTTAAACGTTGCGCTCAATGAGTTGGCTAGTTGTCCTTCAGCCGTTTCATTGGATGCCGGCGTTTAATCAACGGCCTAGGTGTCCAGTTAAGCGGCTAATTTAACCAGACGGTTGCGACTAGAAACCGCTATGATAAAATTACTTTCGCCAATTGTAGACTATTTTGCACTGTGAGACTTCACGAGAGACGAGCGCACCGAGACGTCATCATAAGTATTTACTTCGCGACCCAATCATCGTAAGTCAAATTTAAGAATCTATAAAACAAACATTTAGTTCGCTCGGAAGTTGCATATCGCTGCGCAGCTGCCTGCAGCTATCGTCAATACTCGTGTTCACAGCGAACTCAAAGTTTAGCATAATTGCTAGCTAACTTACGTTGTGACGTCATACGAAACCGCGCAAGTATTTATTTATTTTATTTTATGATGCAATGGTCCTGATCCTGTAGAACACGCTAAGTTCACTGCATCTCGTTCTCTCAATATGAATACAAAGACGGCTGTTATATAATTTGACATTTAGAAAGTTGTGTTCGATTTTCGACCTTAATGAACGTGATAAAATGCAGTTTTAAGGAAGCACCTTCGAAAACTGTCTACTGTTTTATGCTATCTAAATTTATTTGACAGTTCTAATCAAATTCTGGCTATCATTTTCTTAATAATATTGCGAGAAAGAGATAAGCTGTGCTAAAATTTAGATTTAGGGTGTGTCTTTAGAATAAGACACAATATCACAACTATAAATAAATATAGAATAAAATCTTTTGCCTGGAACTTAAAAAATTAAAGAAGACATTTAGTTTGATGGAGGTAGTGGTTGTTGCGCCCAAGTTCTTTGTAATTATGACTCATTACAGCTTTACTTAAAATGTAATGACGTCAGAGCACATAATTCGCTAAACCCGTCATAAAAGCCATAAATATAAATCGGTCTGATCATTTGGTGACACTTGGCGTTTGAAAACATTTGTTAATTTATGTAAACCAACAGCCCATTCAAAGTCGTCGACGAAGATAAACCCACAAGAAGATGAATTACACTATGTACATATCATACAATATTCACATCATTTATAAACTAGGCATTACTTTCAGTCTGTCAATCGTAATGAAACAATGTTTTCGTAAACTAAACTATTAGATATTATACAGTACTACACAGGTGCCGTCAAACATCTTGATCAATTTTTCTGATTTGAAAAACCTGCGCAGTAAAAGAATTTGTACTAAATATTGATCAAGACGTTTGCCGGGACCTGTACCCATTGCCGGTGCCGTATGCGTCTTATTATTGTTACACGTGAATAGCAACTTTACATACAAAATGTTGACATGAAACGAATCACACACATTTTTAATTCTAGTGATTCGTAGCTAAGTGGATTTCTATAAAAAGATCTATATTCAAAGCTTCCATTTTTTACACAAAAATGAACTGGAAGATAAATTCATGACCGTTTACGAGGCTCGCCTCGTACTATACACGAGTTACACAGTTAGTTGTAACGCTGACGTTACAAGCTCGTACGCCTGGCGGTGTCAGCGCAGGCCTGGCGGGGTCCGCGGCTAGAGGCGGTCGGGGGGGTCCAGCGTGCTGCAGTGGCAGTTGCACGAGCTCACGGGACATTCTGTGTGCTCTCTGTCACAATAAATAAAGAAAACTTGGGTATTTGTGCGAATCTTTATATATTATAATGTTTATTTATTCACAGAAAATATAGTGTCTACATCATGTTCTAAATAATATAATTTGTTCGTCTATATCTCGCCAGATTTGGGCATGTGATTCTTAATAATTTAAATATTTATACATGCTAAAGGTCCGTCTACACGATACAATTTTCCTGCCTGTAGCATGCAATTAAATTGAAGCAAGAAATGACTCGCACAGTCTAAACAACTCATTAGAGCGCCTTCATATTATATTAGCGTTTGTCCAGTGTAGGCGTTCGATGAACGTATGTGCAGCGCAGACGCCGCGACAACGTAACGCACGCGTCGCGTTGTCGCGACGTCTCTGCCGGGGCACACGAGTACGCTGCGCTAGCGTCGCAGGTGCGCGACGCATACGCCGCGTTACGTTAAGTAAACGAAATTGCGTGACGTCTGCGCCGTGTTAGCGCAGCGTTGAATTAACTTCACAATTTAATTGAACGAATGTTTAAATATATCCATTTGGTTTTAACCTTTTTTTATTTGTATGTTAATGAATTAAAATGTCATTTTTAATAAACAGATTAATTTAAGTGTTTTTTTTTTTGTTAATTCCTTTAACGAAAAAACCGTTTTTTCATTAGGAATTTCAATGGTGTCGTCATAAGCGTAACCAAAAAAAGTTCAGCTATCGTATGTGTGTGTATACTGACTTGAACCAGTGCAGCAGGTGGTCTGCGTGTCCGCCATGCCTGCACGCCACGCACCAACTGAACCAGCCGCCGAACTGTGCGCCCCCTCCGCCCCCGCCCGCGGCCCCCCCGGCCCCGCCCCCGCCGCCCCCCAGGTGCAGCGAGCACACGCCGCAGCGCGGCAGGGGCTTGCGGCAGTTGGGGCACGACGACAGTTGCTGCGGACACACGGACATGCAGCCATTGTTACGCAAATACCAGCCCTGTGGACCATTTACACGCGAGACAATGCACTAAGGCAATCAGACAATCCAATATTGGCTTCGTCTTATGGCCACAATAGACGTTTAAGTAATTTAATCAAACATTTGATCAAATAAGAAAGAAAGAAAGAAAATATTTATTTAGTGACACACTATCACACACTATTGTTTACTTTACAATAGAAATCTTAAGACTAAAGTAATAGCTGTGACACTAAAAGGACAGCCACTCAGCATATGTCGGTTGTCACAGACATCCGACGCTGGTCTTCCGTGGTCGCCTAAATTTTTGTTTTGAGAGCACTACTACGCTGTAGTAAAACTACTAAGTTCCGACTCCTTCGGCAAATTAAGTCTAAAATTGTACGTTTTCAACAATAAATTTTCATATAATTATAGGAAACATTAAATACACAAACACAGACAGTACATACACGCACAATACCTACGCATGACAGTTGAGCAAGCTAATCAAGCACAAGCACTATTATAATCTTTACCTACCTAATACCTATCCACCTACTATCCAAGTCCCTGTTGTACACCTAATAGATAACTTCTAAACTTTTTTCTAAAAATGTTTACATTGGTACATTTCCTTAATGGAGGAGGTATATTATTCCAACACTTTGTGGCGGAGTACCTAAAGCTGCCACGAAATGCAGCCGTGTTGTGTGTTGGACATGCAAGGCGAGATGCAATCCTTATTTTGCGATGTGAGAATGACAATTTATCAAATAAATACGATGGAGACTGTGTCTTTATAATGCCAAAAAGGAGACATGCGAAATGAAGGGAACGTCTAGACTTCATATTCAGTAGACCACCTTTGTTTAGATAAGCAGTTACGTGGGCTCTACGGGGAACGTGAAAACAATATCGGGCACAGGCGTTCTGGACTCGCTGTATGAGTTTCTTTGTGTAATCAAAAAGACATTCGCCAATTACAACGTCAGCATAATTAATACAAATACAAATACAAATAATACAAATAATATTTATTCGTTATGATCACAGGTATAAAAAATGTTACATTGAAAAAAGAAAAGTTAGTCTCACTATGATCTACCATATTAGGCATACGAACATTCTTATTAAATAGTGCGTTAATAAGAGCTAGCACTTAATTAATTTACAATTACAATTTTCAAATTTTATCACACAGATAATCATCAATTCTATAATAACACTTATTTTCAAGTAGGGCACATAGTTCAATTTTAAATTTTTTTTCTTCAAGATCTAGTATAGATTTTGGAAGTTTATTGCATAGTCTAGATGCCAGTCCAATTAAACTTTTCCTCATTAAGGCAGTATTACAAATATTATCCTCTACTTTTGCTTTCCTAGGACGAAGATACCACTCAGTGACAGGCTCGACAGTCTTAAATTTGTCAGTATTAGATTTAACAAATATGCATGACTCTAAAATATATAAACATGGAAACGTGAGCAATTTTAAGGATTTAAAAATTGGTTTGCAACTTTCAGTTGACTCAAGACCGCAAATAGCTCTAACGCATCTTTTTTGTGCTCTAAATATAATTTCTCGGTAAGATGAATTGCCCCAGAAAATAACTCCGTATCTTAGAACTGACATGACAAATCCATGATAAGCGGCTAGAACTACTTCGCGACTAGCCACTTTTGCAAGCTTATTCAGTGCAAAAGAAAAGCTATAAAGCTTTTGGCACACATGTATGGAATGTGATTCCCATGACATGTTACTGTCTATGAATACACCAAGGAATTTTACGGATTCTACGCTCTCAATACTGATTGAATTAATATTTATATTTATATTTGGTACTGATTTTCTTTGTGTGAATTGCATTAATTTAGTTTTGTTCAAATTGATACTTAAATTATTTTCATTCATCCATATTATAATATTAATTATTGTTTTACTTATTGCAGTCTCATATTGCTCTAAATGTGTATTTTCAATTATTACTGTACTATCATCAGCAAAGAGAACCATTGGATAATCACTAGACTTGGGCATGTCATTCACGTAGATCAGAAACAATAGAGGTCCCAACACGCTTCCTTGGAGAACACCAAATTTAACAAGTCTACCTTCCGATCTATATTTTTCTATTTTTTTACTACTTAGAGATATTTGAGTTAATTCCGTATATTGAATTCTATTCTCCAAATATGATTTAATAAGGTTAAGTGCATTTCCCCTAATACCGTTAAGAAATAATTTATTTAATAGTAAACTATGATCAACATGGTCAAACGCCTTTGACATGTCCATAAAAACTGCACAAGTTGGTTTAGTTTTATCTAAGTTTAAAATTACACGATTCGCTAGGTCGTAAATTGCAGAGTTTATAGTCACGCCCTTACGAAAACCTTTCTGTTCGTTCGTTAACAACTTGTATTTTTCTAAAAATGTATATAAAGTTTTATAAATTATTTTTTCTATTATTTTCGAAAACACGGATAGTAATGCAATTGGACGGTAATTTTTTATTTCTTCTCTGTCTCCTGTTTTATAAAGTGGAGAAACAATCACTGACTTTAATTTGTCTGGAAAAATTCCTGTATCAAAAGCCAAATTTATAATGTGGCTCAGTGGTGATGCAATTATATCTCCCACATGTTTAACGGCTGTAGTCGAAATATCATCTATACCTACACTATTCGTGTGTTTTAATGATTTTATAACTTTACAAATATCATTTGGTGTAGTAGGAGGAAGAAATATTGAGTTGACTTGATTTGTAATTTTAGGTGAAGAATTTCCCTGAGTTTTATTCGTAGTCTGTATCTGATCTATATAATAATTATTGAAAGCTGTTGCTATATCAAATGGGTTATTAATACTCCTATTATTTATTCTTATTTTACGTATTGGCTCAGTAGGCATTTTAGATTTAGTTTAATTAATTACTCGCCACGTAGCTTTAGTTTTATTAGCAGATTTTTTTACAATAGTGTCATTTCGAGCTCGTTGTGTTAATTTTATAATATTTTTTAATTTTTTAGAATAGTTTTTAAGTTTTTCTTTATAGTAAACATTTTTATGATCTAATCTAGATATCCATAAAAGCTTTCTTTTGTTTCTGCAACATACTTTAATGCCTTTTGAAATCCACTTTGGTTCATATTTGGTGGTTCTTTTGACAGCTCTGCGTGGAAAGCAAATATCATAGAAAAATTTAAAGTAGTCTAGAAAACTATCGTATGCGTCATTTGAATCCCCAGATTTAAAAATTTCAATAAAAGATAGAGCACCTAAACATTCCTTAAATTTTTTAAGGTTTTCTAAAGAGTGATCACGGCGTGTGGTATACCAGTATTGTAAACAACAGGTTTTTTTAACAGGAAACTTTAATATTTGGGCTGTATGGTCCGATAATGCTAAATCAATAATCTCACCCTTAGATCCTCGTATGTTGTGTGCAATATTGTCCAAACACGTTCCACTTGATAGTCTAGTAGGTTGTCGAAATTCCAATTTTAAGTTGCAACCTATTATCTGATATTCAAAATTTCTACTGTTTGGGGAACTAGTCAAAATATCTATGTTAAAGTCGCCACATAGTATGACTTTTTTATTTTTTGTTATACAAATCTTATTTAAAATCAAATTGAGTTTTTCATGAAAAATATCTATACTAGATCCCGGTACCCTATACATAGTTACTATAAAGTTATTATAGTTACTATTAAGTTTGGATAATACTAATGCCTCGCAAAGTTTGACTCTAATGTCAACGTCCAAATAATTGCGAACTTGGTATAACACTTTAAGCCGGTAAAAACATCCCTTAACAGTCTCAACAACGTGATTATGAAATCTTAGGCGGTCGTCTATGAGAACACCTAGGCTTCGAGCCTCAGCCACCCGCTCGATAACCGTACTTCCGATTTTGACTACGGGATTAAGCATGTTAATTTTAGCTAACTGTGCCACTGAGCCTAATATAATAAATTTTGATTTATGGGGGTTCAAAACTAAGCCATTTGTAAGTGCCCAAATATTAATGCAATTTAGATCTTCATTAAATACAGATATAGCTCTAACAGTATCCTGAGCTCTAAAAGATAAGTATAACTGTAAATCATCAGCATAAATATGATGATTACAATTTTTGATGACATCAGTCATGTTTGCACTGTATATATTAAAAAGAATGGGACCCAGGATAGACCCTTGTGGTACACCTTGGTGTAAAGATATAGATTCTGAAGTAGACTTAACTCCAGTTTCATCACATATTACTACATGTTGTGAGCGGCCACTAAGGTAACTAGAAAACCATTTTAAAGTTAAACTGTCAAATCCATAGTAAGATAATTTAGATAAAAGGAGGCTATGGTTGATAGTGTCGAAGGCACGAGAAAAATCAAGAAGAACCAATACCGATCCCTCTCCCACATCTTGTTTTACAAGAACATCATCAATAATATCTAATAACGCCGTCGCAGTGCTACGGCCGGTGCGAAATCCAGATTGCTTTATTGGTAAAATATTAGTGGAGTTCAAATACTCTGTCAGTTGCTGGGAGACTACTTTTTCTAATATCTTAGACATATACGGAAGAATACTGATGGGTCTGAGGTCTTTTAAAAGGGCAGGGTTATTTATTTTAGGAATAGGATTAACGCGGGCTTCTTTCCATGCATCCGGGAAGACACCACTTGTGATAGATTTATTAATTATTGATGTTATAATCTTAAGTGTCCGCGGTAACGTCATCAGTATCATTTCCCGTGTAACACCATCCACGCCTTCAGCGTTACTACTAATACTCATGATTATATTAGCAATAGTGATTTCGTTTACTGTTTCGAGCCTAAAAATTTTAGAACTAAAACGATGGTATTCAAAGAAAGTAAGGTCCGAAATGGAGACAACATTACTACCCGGCACATCTACGAAATGATTATTTATGATATCAGGATCCCAAATCCCAAGAGGCAAGGGGATTCTTTTATTTTTAAAATCGACAATATTACCCTTAATATTTTTCCAGAGTAATTTTGAGTTCATAGAATTTTTATTAATGTAATGATCAAAATAAGGGGTGTAAGGGGTTCCGAACAACACCTTGCGGGATCCAAGCTAACCTCACCTGCACGTGGTGCACCCTGCTGTTCAACAGACGAGGCTCTGGCGCTCCCCACCAACCCGCACTGGGCCAGCGTGGTGGGTGACGGCCCAAAACCCCCCCATGAATGTATCACATAAACCCAAGGCCCCAAGTGCCCGGCGGTACCGGACGTCGTGCCGGCGGTGATGGACGTTGGCGAGGCGCCGGGACCAGGGGTGCTAAAAATCCCCGGGTGGCGACGATATCCCATCATACGAATTTGGCCCTGGCAACATACAACACACGCACACTGCGGACCGAGGAGAAGCTGCTGGAACTAGAGGAGGAATTGAGTAGGATTCGCTGGAGTATAGTGGGACTATCTGAAGTCCGACGAGAGGGCGAGGACACGATAGTTCTTAAATCCGGCAACCTGCTCTATTTCCGGGAGGGCGAAGATCAGTCCCAAGGTGGTGTCGGGTTCATTGTCCACAAGTCTCTCGTGAACAACGTTGTACAAATCGGAAGTGTGTCGAATAGGGTGGCGTACCTTATACTCAGAATTACCAAACGGTATTCATTGAAGGTCATACAGGTTTACGCCCCGACCTCGACTCACCCCGACGAGGAAGTAGAAGTAATGTATGAGGATATCTCTCGGGCAATACATACTTCCAAAACTCATTACACCGTTGTCATGGGAGACTTCAACGCAAGGCTGGGCAAACGTGGCGATGATGAGTTGAAAGTGGGGCAATTTGGAGCTGGAATCCGGAACTTTAGAGGTCAAATGCTGGCCGATTACATGGAGAGGGAGGGACTCTTTATGATGAACTCTTTCTTCAAAAAACGGCCGCATCGAAAATGGACCTGGAAAAGTCCGGATGGCGCAACGAAAAATGAGATCGACTTCATCATGTCGACTAAGACTCGGATATTCAATGATGTCTCAGTGATCAATTCGTTTAACACGGGGAGTGATCACCGAATGGTACGAGGCACATTGAACCTCAATGTGAAATCCGAGAGGTATCGACTGATGAAGTCTACGCTCCGCCCTGCAGCTATCCAGATCCAAAACCCCGAACTCTTTCAGCTCGAACTGCAAAATCGCTTCGATTGCCTGGAGGACTGCACAGATGTGGACACCTACAATGACAGGTTCGTGGAAGCTGTCCTTACGGTGGGTTCTAAGCTCTTCAAACCCAGCCGTAGCAAAAGGGCTAAGAAAATCTCCGAGCCAACGTTGAAGCTGATGGAGGAAAGACGTATGGTTATGCAGTCTTCTGAGGATGCTCGTCGGCAGCTCAATAAGCAGATCTCTAAGTCCTTGACTCGTGACTTACGCCGATTTAATACAGAACGTATTAAAGAGGCGATCGAGCGGAACAAAGGCTCCAAAGTGTTCGCAAGAGATCTTTCGCTTGGACAAAGTTTGCTGACGAAGCTGAAGACGGAGGACGGCAGACTCATTACGTCAAGACCTGAGCTTTTGGCCGAGATTGAAAACTTCTACGGACAGCTTTACGCGACATCACGCACACCTGTCACTAGGGCCACCGATCCAAGAGCCAAATTAACCCGACACTACACAGAAGATATCCCGGACGTCAGCCTGTACGAGATTAGTGTAGCTCTCAAACAGCTCAAGAACAGCAAGGCACCGGGCAACGATGGAGTTACAGCAGAGCTTCTGAAAGCAGGTGGACGTGCGGTCCTGAAAGCTCTTCAGAGGCTATTTAACTCCATCATGCTCGAGGGTAAAACGCCAAAAGCATGGCACAGGGGCGTGGTGGCACTCTTCTTCAAAAAGGGTGATCGGACCCAATTGAAGAACTACAGACCCATCACGCTCCTGAGTCATGTTTACAAGCTGTTTTCGAGAGTTATAACGAATCGTCTCGCACGCAGGTTTGACGACTTCCAGCCTCCCGAACAAGCCGGATTCCGAAAAGGCTTCAGTACCATAGACCACATACATACGCTGCGGCAAGTTATACAGAAGACCGAAGAGTACAACCTGCTATTATGCTTAGCGTTCGTGGACTATGAGAAAGCCTTCGATTCTGTTGAGACCTGGGCCGTGCTTCAGTCACTCCAGAGGTGCCAAATTGACTATCGATACATCCAAGTGCTGCAGTCACTGTACGAAAACGCCACTATGTCGGTCCGCCTCCAGGATCAAAACTCGAAACCAATACGACTTCAGCGAGGTGTGAGACAGGGCGATGTTATTTCGCCGAAACTGTTCACAGCCGCGTTGGAGGATGTGTTTAAGCTTTTGGACTGGAGAGGACTTGGCATCAACATTAACGGTGAGTACATGACGCACCTTCGTTTTGCTGATGATATCGTGGTCATGGCTAAGACCCTGGAGGACTTAGGCACAATGCTCGACGACCTCTGTAGAGACTCCCAACAAGTGGGTCTTAAAATGAACATGGATAAGACGAAAATTATGTCGAATTCCCATGTTGTACCCGCTCCTGTGAAGGTTGGGAGCTCTACACTGGAAGCTGTTGACGAATATGTTTACCTGGGACAAACAGTCCAACTTGGTAAGTCCAACTTTCAGAAAGAGGTTAATCGACGGATCCAACTCGGCTGGGCAGCGTTCGGGAAGCTTCGCAGCATATTCTCGGCCCAACTACCGCAGTGTCTCAAGACGAAAGTCTTTAATTCGTGTGTGTTGCCAGTGATGACTTACGGAACTGAGACGTGGCCGCTTACAATTGGGCCTCATAAGAAGGCTCAATGTTACCCAAAGGGCAATGGAGAGGGCTATGCTCGGGGTTTCTCTGCGTGATCGAATTAGAAATGATGAGATCCGCAGGAGAACTAAGGTCACCGATATAGCCCGAAGAATTGCGAACCTCAAGTGGCAGTGGGCAGGCCACATTGCAAGGAGGACTGACGGCCGTTGGGGCGGAAAGGTCCTCGAGTGGCGGCCGCGTACCGGGAGACGCAGCGTTGGTAGGCCCCCCACAAGGTGGACCGACGATCTGGTGAGGGTCGCGGGAAGCCAATGGATGCGGGCAGCGCAGGACCGATCGGTTTGGAGATCCCTGGGGGAGGCTTATGCCCAGCAGTGGGCGTCTCTCGGCTGAAATGATGATGATGATGATGAATGATCAAAATATGCTACCTTTTCGGCATATATTGCCTTGTTTACAATAGATTTTAAATCTTTGTAGTAATTAATATCACAATCTAATCCCGTTGACCGGCTTTTTAAGTGGGCTTCATCTCTCAATTTCATCATACATTTGAGAGTAGACGTTATCCACGGATAACTACGCTGTTTAATGCGTATTTTCTTAATAGGTGCGTAAATATTAAACAGGTGCATTACATAAGAATTAAATGATGATAACGCCTCATTTACATTTTCACTTATCAATAGTTCCCATTTTATGGCATTAACATGTTCATTAAACTCATCCAGACATATATTCTTAATAGGCCTGTAAGTAATCCACATCGGAGGCATTTTGATCTTATTAATATGTAAGTTGCAAGAAATAAAGGCATGATTACTTAAATCAGGTATGTAATTGACTGAAACGTTAGATATTTTAGTTGTGCTGCAAATCAAATCTATCAAAGTCTCCGAACGATCAGTAAAGTGGGTCGGTTGTGTAACATATTGAGTTAGATTTGAATATTTTAGGAATGTAGACAGTTTTTTTGCGCAAGGACTATCAATGGCAAGCATATTTACGTTAAAGTCCCCCATTAGCACCACATGATCAAATCGGGAGAATGAGCTCACAGCCTCAGTTACAGCCTCAATAAATATATCGACATTTAACCAGGGCGGCCGGTATGCAGTTCCGATAGCAAATCTAAAATTATTTAGTGAGATACTCAACCACATTTGTTCCACATTTGTTGAATTTGGGGGCTTAATCTGTCTTACTGGAATACCATTACGTATATAAAAACCAACCCAACCAAATACGCACAATTCATTAATTCGAATTCATCATCATTATTATTATTATTATTATTTTTCATATTTTAATGTTTATTCTCTCTTATATGGAAGAGGTATTTTTGTCACAAACATGCGGGCTTTTGGTCAAGCTTGTTTTTGATTTGTGTGTGTGTGTGTGTTTGTGTGTGTGTACGCGTGTGCGTGTGCGTGTGTCTGTGTGTGCTATACGTATGTCTATGTTTGTAATTATTGTGTACTCTACTCCACTCCTAGATGATTAAGTCAAATATCATTCGCCTTCTATAGATAGAAATTTGCGGACAATTCTGCAAGTATTTAAAATTACAGCTTTTTGTAATTGTTGAAATGGCAGGGGATGCATATTGATTATTATTATTATTATTATTGTTTTCATGTATGTACATAGGTCTTCAACACCGATATGCAGAGATGTTTCCTCGAAACCGCCTCTACTCGACCTTAGTCGAAGTCACCTCAAGGAAATCTTAAAAACATCCTTGAAATCGGTATGTTCAGTTACAGCTTCATCCTCCACTGAGGAAACTCCAGTAAAGTCGGGTTGAGGTTGAGTGAAGGAATGACGTCATGAAATTTCTTATAATTATGTTGGCAAAGTGTTGATAATATGTTTATGGTTCACTTTTTTCATCTGTGGGCTGTCCTCCTCTGAGATTGTGTTCTACTTCTGTGACGTATCTTTCAGTTCTGCCATTATTTGTCATTCAACTCAACTGTCGACTGCAAATACTGCAATGCTTAATTTTGATTTATTTGATTTCCTTCGTTTTTCGCGTTCAGTATGAAAATTATTATGGCCGGGAGGCAAGTTTTTAGTGAAATGGTAAAGGCGTGCTTGAGGGAATTTATCATAAAGTATAAATTAAACACCACTGTCGGTTGACATAATTATATTTGCATTACAATATCTAGGTAAATTAATAAAGTTGTATCTAGCACATATACTCACTTGAAAGTTAGTCAATAAAATCATAGAAATCAGTCATTACGCTAATAAAACTTGAAATAACCTCAGAAATAACGTGAAAAACACTGTTAACAATCTTTGAGGAGACCTCAAGGTCGATCGCGACGTACCTTGAGTTTGACAATTCATTACTCGACTCAACTGAGGAATTTGCTCAAGTCGAGGATGGTTTTTTGAATTCTGCATACCGATTTTATCCTTGAGGCTGAGTCGAGTCACAGTCGAGTGGAGGAAATCTCGAGGAGCCGACTGTGCATATGGGTGTAAATGTTATATGAAGATCAGTATTTCCTACAATCCAGCCTTTGACAAGATGGGACAATAGAAAGTAATGATTATATTCTCTTTGCAAAGGATTGTCTCTTGTGTTTAGACGAAGCCAATACTGGATTGGATTAGAGGATTGCCTCGCGTGTAAATCGTCCATTATTCTAGACTGCTAACATTCGAATATCAACAACTCTATTTATCATATCACAGTCTCATCAGAATCATCTGAACTCTCAGACTGATCGAAAATTATCTGCGCGATTTCCGAAAAGCAATACTTGATAGACGTATGTTGTTTGTAGTCCAACACTTAAATATTTAACAAGTACAAAGCGTTTCTAATTCTTTAGTAATAAGGTTGCTTTTCTAACATGACATTTATTTTTGAGCACTCTTGAAAGCCCAGGTAATTCTAATGCTAAAGCTAAAGCGAGACGCGATGTGATTTTTTTAATCGACTCCGTATTCACGTATTCGATAGTAGTAAATAGAGATCCTAATCAGCGACGTTAGAATTTTGCTACATAATCCAAGCAAGAACAAAGAGCATATGAAAACGTAAAGTTCCGCTCCGAATTTTTTTGAGACGGGGAGTTTCAAGTCCTCACAGTGATTTTACCCCTATTTGTCAGGGGTAAAATCGCTGAATGAGGAACCTTTCGAAGAATAAATATAGAAGAAAACATATGAATCACGAAAACCCATTATGTGTTTTATATTTAAAGTTCATAGATGTTATATAGAATATTTACCTTATTTATTCTATCTTACATAGAGACAAAAAAGGCCATTTGCTGTGAAAATTGCGGTGTCCTCTCAAAAAATCACGGCTTAATAAAAAAATGTGACATCACATCGGTCACGTGACATGTATTGGCGTTTTAGAGCGAAATTTGAGACGCAACTTAGGAGACATGATTTTTAAAACATTAGCCGAATCAAAATAAGCCTTGTATGTAACTGAGCATCATGCTAACCTAATCTAACCAACAAAAATATCTGATTTCGATTGAATAGTCGACTAAAACATATTTTTAGTCGGTAACTTAGCATTTTTTAGTTACTCAGTTTGTTACTGTTAGACCAAACCTTATTTTAATAGTTTATGATATACAACGCCCTGGCTGCTTTGTGACATACCTATATTTTTCTAGTAATATTGTATTCTTTTGTTTCGTTACTTATTGACTGTCGAAATATATCATCACTGTGCTAAGTCTAGAAATTTTGATCAACAATTCGAGGCATAACAGTAGCATATACACTTATACGCGACAGACACACTCTTAAAAGGAGCCAACATCCCAAGAGGCGAGGTTGTGTGGTACGGTCAGCAACAGCAGACTCGAGTGAGGACACTGACCTTCATCTTGGCTTGTGGCGGCGGCAGGCGCGCGCGCGGTCGTCGCGGCGCGGGCGGCGCGGACACGGGCTTGCCGCAGTACGCGCACGCCACCGCCACGCCGCGCTCCCCGCCCTCCGCCCCGCCCGCCGCCCCGCCCACAGCCCCGCCCATAGCCCACGTGTCCAGCGCGCTGCGGGCGCCCCACAGCCGCCACGCGTCCAGCAGCGACCGGTACTCCTGAACATACACCACACCTATCACGGAGGCCGTACGCGCTACGGTTTGATCTTGCAAGAGACCGACGGCCAAACCCTACCGGCCGGCCGAGTGGTCTGTGCCCTTTGCTATACAGCCTACTCGGTCGAGGGTCACGGGTTTGAATCCCGGTGGGAGCAAATGTTTGTATGATGAGTGCGAGCATTTGTTGACGAGTCATAAAAGTTTATATGTTTATGTAGTATATTTGTTATATTTCATCATCATCATCATATCAGCCGAAAGACGCCCCCTGCTGGTCATAGACCGAGGATCTCCAAACCGATCGGTCTTGCGCTGCCCTCATCCAACGGCTTCCCACGAACCTCACCAGATCGTCGGTCCACCTTGTGGGAGGCCTACCAACGCTGCGTCTCCCGGTAAGCGGCCGCCACTTCTATTATACTATCATGATTATAACCTTACAAGTTTAACCTACAGCCAAACCCTACAGTATATGCTATTAAACTGTACAGAGTATACAGTTTTCCAAGAATGTAGCTGCAACCATACAAATATCTTGTCATTTTTTGCCGCTCAGTTACGCTTGCGCGCGAGCATAACCGAATGTGTGTGGGGCACGGTCTTGTTTCCGTGCGCAGTTTTCATTTTCATTTATCTGTGATGGTGAAGTGTAACCTGTCGCTGCCCTTTGCTACCCCGGTCTTTAATCTCTGTAGACAAAAGACTGGCAGCATACGGAAGATTAATTAATAAACTTCCTGAAGGCCATACTCGATAGAATTTGCATGATGGTTATAATGTATGTAGTGTAGTGTAGTGTATACCTGCAGCCAGGCCGGGCCACTAGCGCCCGTGTAGTGTAGTGTAGTGTATACCTGCAGCCAGGCGGCCACTAGCGCCCGTGTAGTGTAGCGCTAGCTCGGCGGGCACGCAGCGCGCGGCCACTAGCGCCCGTGTAGTGTAGTGTAGTGTAGTGTAGTGTAGTGTAGTGTATACCTGCAGCCAGGCGGCGGCCAGCGGCGCGCTCGCTAGCTCGGCGGGCACGCAGCGCGCGGCCACTAGCGCCCTGTAGTGTAGTGTAGTGTAGTGTAGTGTAGTGTAGTGTATACCTGCAGCCAGGCGGCGGCCAGAGGCGCGCGCGCTAGCTCGGCGGGCACGCAGCGCGCGGCCACTAGCGCCCGTGTAGTGTAGTGTAGTGTAGTGTAGTGTAGTGTATACCTGCAGCCAGGCGGCGGCCAGCGGCGCGCGCGCTAGCTCGGCGGGCACGCAGCGCGCGGCCACTAGCGCCCGTGTAGTGTAGTGTAGTGTAGTGTAGTGTAGTGTATACCTGCAGCCAGGCGGCGGCCAGCGGCGCGCGCGCTAGCTCGGCGGGCACGCAGCGCGCGGCCACTAGCGCCCGTGTAGTGTAGTGTAGTGTAGTGTAGTGTAGTGTATACCTGCAGCCAGGCGGCGGCCAGCGGCGCGCGCGCTAGCTCGGCGGGCACGCAGCGCGCGGCCACTAGCGCCCGTGTAGTGTAGTGTAGTGTAGTGTAGTGTAGTGTATACCTGCAGCCAGGCGGCGGCCAGCGGCGCGCGCGCTAGCTCGGCGGGCACGCAGCGCGCGGCCACTAGCGCCCGTGTAGTGTAGTGTAGTGTAGTGTAGTGTAGTGTATACCTGCAGCCAGGCGGCGGCCAGCGGCGCGCGCGCTAGCTCGGCGGGCACGCAGCGCGCGGCCACTAGCGCCCGTGTAGTGTAGTGTAGTGTAGTGTAGTGTAGTGTATACCTGCAGCCAGGCGGCGGCCAGCGGCGCGCGCGCTAGCTCGGCGGGCACGCAGCGCGCGGCCACTAGCGCCCGTGTAGTGTAGTGTAGTGTAGTGTAGTGTAGTGTAGTGTAGTGTAGTGTAGTGTATACCTGCAGCCAGGCGGCGGCCAGCGGCGCGCGCGCTAGCTCGGCGGGCACGCAGCGCGCGGCCACTAAGGCCGCGGTCTGCACGTCGCCGGTGCGCTCCACCCACTTCTGCAGCAGACGTATGCCCTCGGGGCTCACACCTGGTCAACATATACCTTATTATTCCATCACCTTTATACTTAATTATTATCACTTTTGATAGGTCTTACTTATCACCTTTGATAGGTCCTAATTATCCCTAATGTTTTTGTAATATGTCAAACTGTCACGAAATCAATATGTTTTTGTTGTAAATGTAACACTAGTGTAATTCGTAGAAAGCGACATATTATGAGGCATAGCAAAAACGTACTTGCAGGAGTCTCTAGCGCGAGTTTGATGAAATTGAAACAGCATCTGTACGGGGAGGCCGTATGATTTGATATAGGAGATAAAATTATACGATTGTTTGATTGGATAGAAGACACTAATTTAATTAATAACTTGATTATACTAGAATGGGTTTGATGGTAAGGTGAGAACGCGCGACTGAATGGCTTGATCTATGCGAACGAACTGAATTAAACAATTAAGTGAAAATTAAAGTAAAGTTGCGTGTTTCCCTAAGTAGGTTGAAATTGTACTGATGTGATTATTGTGGATAATGTACGAGCTTGCTCGTACAGCATCATTAGATCTTTGAAAAACCAATATTCGTAGTCAGGAATCGATTCAATTATTTTGGATAAAAAACGCAGCCTGGTATTAACCAGGCCATCAATATCACGTTCGGCAATAATGTCACTCGTAAGGAACAAATCGAAACAGAATCAATAATATTCTAGTGCCGAATGAGACGACGAAACCATCTTTGTACTGAAAACAATTGTTATTATTTTGAAGGATTTTTAAAAATACGTTAGAAAAATAAAAAGTATTTTTTTTTCAAAAATAAGCCCCGTTTTTAAGTTCGCTGTATGTCAAGATTTTTAGAATTCGTTTTTTACTATAGAACACTATCTAGTGGTGTTATAATATTAGGTGAGATTTTTCCAAAATTTAACGGTGCAATTTGAATTTTTATGGAAATCGGGCCCGAGACTCCTTTGCGTACGTTTTTGCTACGCTTCATATTTTCAGATATGGCCATCCACGCCCACTTGAAAAATTCACTGTGTATAATATTTGTCAGGAAGCCTGCATGCGATAGGAAGCGTGCGGTGACCTGTGAGCAGGACGCCGGAGAGGTCGCCGCGCTCGACGAGGTGGTCGCGCGTGCGCGTGACGTAGTCGTGGAGCTCGGCGTCGGGCAGGTAGAGGCAGGCGAAGGCCACGCGGTCCTCGAGGCGCATGTCGGGCTCGGCCAGCACCGCGGCCAGGTCGGCGGGCGCGTCGGGCGCGTCGGGCGCGGCGGCCGGCGCCGACGCCGCCAGGAACCGCAGCAACGCGCGCAAGTACGCGTCGGGCAGCGCCGGCGCCGCCGCCAGCAGCGCGTCCCGCCACAGCCGCTCGTCGCTCAGCCCCGCCAGCGCCAGCGCCGCCACGCGCAGCTGCGGCTCGCGCGCCCGCGCCAGCACGTCCAGCGCCAGCCGCAGCCGCAGGTGGAAGGCCGCCAGCGCCGCCGCGCGGCACGGCGTGCCCTCCGCCTCCGCGCGCTCCACGCCCGCGCCCGCGCTCTCCCAGCCCCAGCCCCAGCCGCACAGCGCCAACGCGCGGCTGCGCTCCGCGCTCCTGCCCACACACCACGCCATCAACACACGCCCACACGCCCGCGCTCTCCCAGCCCCAGCCCCAGCCGCACAGCGCTCCTGCCCACACACCACGCCATCAACACACGCCCACACGCCCGCGCTCTCCCAGCCCCAGCCCCAGCCGCACAGCGCTCCTGCCCACACACCACGCCATCAACACACGCCCACACGCCCGCGCTCTCCCAGCCCCAGCCCCAGCCGCACAGCGCTCCTGCCCACACACCACGCCATCAACACACGCCCACACGCCCGCGCTCTCCCAGCCCCAGCCCCAGCCGCACAGCGCTCCTGCCCACACACCACGCCATCAACACACGCCCACACGCCCGCGCTCTCCCAGCCCCAGCCCCAGCCGCACAGCGCTCCTGCCCACACACCACGCCATCAACACACGCCCACACGCCCGCGCTCTCCCAGCCCCAGCCCCAGCCGCACAGCGCTCCTGCCCACACACCACGCCATCAACACACGCCCACACGCCCGCGCTCTCCCAGCCCCAGCCCCAGCCGCACAGCGCCAACGCGCGGCTGCGCTCCGCGCTCCTGCCCACACACCACGCCATCAACACACGCCCACACGCCCGCGCTCTCCCAGCCCCAGCCCCAGCCGCACAGCGCCAACGCGCGGCTGCGCTCCGCGCTCCTGCCCACACACCACGCCATCAACACACGCCCACACGCCCGCGCTCTCCCAGCCCCAGCCCCAGCCGCACAGCGCTCCTGCCCACACACCACGCCATCAACACACGCCCACACGCCCGCGCTCTCCCAGCCCCAGCCCCAGCCGCACAGCGCTCCTGCCCACACACCACGCCATCAACACACGCCCACACGCCCGCGCTCTCCCAGCCCCAGCCCCAGCCGCACAGCGCTCCTGCCCACACACCACGCCATCAACACACGCCCACACGCCCGCGCTCTCCCAGCCCCAGCCCCAGCCGCACAGCGCCAACGCGCGGCTGCGCTCCGCGCTCCTGCCCACACACCACGCCATCAACACACGCCCACACGCCCGCGCTCTCCCAGCCCCAGCCCCAGCCGCACAGCGCTCCTGCCCACACACCACGCCATCAACACACGCCCACACGCCCGCGCTCTCCCAGCCCCAGCCCCAGCCGCACAGCGCTCCTGCCCACACACCACGCCATCAACACACGCCCACACGCCCGCGCTCTCCCAGCCCCAGCCCCAGCCGCACAGCGCCAACGCGCGGCTGCGCTCCGCGCTCCTGACCAACACCGCGACATCAACACACACGCCCACACGCCACACGCCGGGGCAGAGCGGAAATTTCTCGTCGCGAGTTCTCGGCATGAGAATAACAATAGGACAATATACAGAAACCGCCACACATACTGCCGCGTAAAGCTAGGCGGGGCGGACACATAGTAATCCAAATGCCGTGAACACGCGCGGGAAAGTCACCCCCAGCCCCACTTTCTGTGGGGCGAAGCCTAAAGCGCAGCCGCCGTGGCCGCATAGACTCGGGTCGCCAGCTCGAGCGCGAGTCTCCTCGGATCCACGGCACGAATGTAGCAGGAGAGGAAGATAGCGCTCGACGGTCCACGCCAGAAACATCCCGAGGAGGTACAAGACCATAAAAACTCTAATGATGACACCAGAATTTACACTACGCAAAATTGGTTGTAAACTTGAAACAAAAACTGCACTTAAGCATATCCAAATAACAATAATGGCTGTTTTCAAAAATTAATATTTTTTTTTAAGTTTTACAAAACATTTACGTCACCCGGGCCATTATTACAAATCTATTGACACCTCATTCGATCAAATCGGTTCAGCAGTTAAGGAGCTACGGTGGAATATACAAACTCACATAAATAGAATGCCAAAATAGTTAGTTGCGCGCGTGTTACCGGTAGACGGTGAGCCTGCGGTGCGGCATGTCTGGCAGCAGGGAGGGCACGGCCTCGGAGCGGTAGCCGCCCTCGCCGGCCGAGCGCAGCACGCAGCGCACGCCGGGGTGCTTCCACGAGCTGTTCCTGATGCAGCCTACACGTCACACAATCATTTACATATCATTTAATTTCATAGCAGCTCAATTGCATACTACTGCTACGGAAAGTCAATATCTATAAATCCTTTTGTACATAATACAAGAAAGTTTAATAATTGAAGTTAAAAGATAATCATCGGATCGGATATTCCGATACATATTTAAGATTTCTGCACTTTGAAAAAATCACTGACTATAAAAATAAGGTAAAGCTACATTATTACTCTGTAACATGATATATGTCTGACATTATTAGCGTCAAATCAAGTATTTATTATAAACACTCAATTTTTTTTAATAAAATAATTATTTATTTATTTATCTTATTGGAAGACCAACAGCTTAAAAATACATAGTAGGATAACGTTTATAAAAAAACAGAGAGCTAATAAAAGGTCTCCACTAGTACAATGCTTATCTTGATAAGCTTCTTAACAGTAACTTTAGGCAAATATGCATCCGAATATACAAGTAAACGTTATTAAGAAAACAGATTAAACGCATAAATTATAAATTACCGTCTTCCACTAGAGACTTGCTGAGCGCCAGGAAGTGCCACAGTCCACTGAGGGCCTCGTCATCGGCCAAGTCTGCGTTCTGCCACAAGTCAGGCTGCCGACATTTTATCATTTACTAGTGCTGCTATATTTACAAACAAATCTAAACTAAATCTGAGAACTAGATACTAAACACAATAATAGTATGCCGACTATTCTAAAGCTTTTGACAATATTAGTTATTCGATACTATCAGTAAATAACTGTCTAAGTTCAGTGTACACGGCGACCGATTTCGCTGGTTATGGTATTGTTTTTAACTGAAGTCGAGCAGTGGCTTTGAAGCAGTGCTCGTTCGTGCAGCTGCAGTTCCGCAGGGCTCGCATTTGGGTCCACTACTATAATCACAATTTATGACGATGAAACCTATTTATTTATTTCGCATCATCTGTTCTAAGTAAATGATGCATAGCTTTTTAGACTTAGGTATATCTATATATGAGGACTGCGTGCAGTTCACAGGATATAAGGGTAACATCGAGGAAGAAATAAGGCAGGTTTTTTTTAATTATAAATGTTAGCTTTATGGTAGTGACTAACCTTCAGGCCGTAGTCGGTCATGGCGCGCCTGCGCATGATGAAGGAGATGTCGTCAATGTCGGGCGCCGCGCCGGGGCCCCCGGGGCCCGCGCCCGGCGCCCGCCGCAGGGCTCCGCGCCCGCACGACCACACCACCGCGCCCGCGCCCCACGACACGGTCACACGCTCGCACACCACGTAGTCACACACGCCGCCTGCACACACACACACACGTCACATAGCTTCCACCACACCGTCACACGCTCGCACACCACGTAGTCACACACGCCGCCTGCACACACACACACGTCACAAACTCACACGCACACACGTCACTAAAAATTTTCTCTACTGTTCACCATAAAACTTACACAAGGTGTTTGGTACATAGCATAACAAGCGGGCACCTACCCATGTTAACATAGTAATATAAATAGTAAAGTATTATCAAAAATTGTTATTTTTAAATAAATTTTAAATTTATTTATACAAATATTTCTGACAGCAAAATTAATTTCACAATTTTGAATTTAAGCTAACACCAATCACCATATTATTTATATAACTCTGTTAGTTAACATTGACAGACCCATGTTATTCCATGTACCAAACATCTTGTATAGAATAATTTTTACAAGAACATTTTCCAGTGCGTCGTGCATAGGGCCGTCAGTTTTACGTGAATACGTATATGTATCGTGTAATATTATTATTATTATGTATAAATTGATCCATAATTAGCTATCAAGTGGTGTAATTAAATTTGGGATGTAAATTATAGATTTGTTACTGCAACGCCAAACTGTATCCCCCGATTATCATCACTGATTCGCTTCCCACTATGGAAACAAAGAACAATGGCGAACTCCCATACAAATTTTTGTCAACCAAATTTTTAAGCGTCTAAAGATCAAAAATATGTAAAAGTATAGTCCTAAATTTTCTTAATAAATTGGTGTTTATTTCACTATTATTGCAAGTTTCGAATAAAAGATTTTCAATTTGAACTTTTTGATGTTATGTTTTAAAAAACAACACAAAATATCACCTACTTTTTCATGTCAGTTTCATATTCATAATTTTTTAAATACTCACCTTAATTGACAATAAATAACCCAGGTTCCTTATATCAGTTTGTGGATAGAATAGATAGATCAACAGTGACTGACTCTGTATCAATACTCGATAGATAATGGCCAAACGAACTTGAGACCAGGCCAATGAGCAACCTCAAAAAAGTCGATCGATACTTTATTGTAATAATAATCTGTGCTTACGTCCACTTTGCGTCCACTAGGTAGGCCACAGATTAGTGATTTAATTATAATAATAACATTTATACACTCACACCTATTATCTAGCCCAAAGTAAGCATCATTAAGAGCTTGTGTTATGGATACTAGATAACAGAGAAATAATGATAATAATATGTATATAAATATTAGAAATATACTAAATAAACATATAAACATCCATGTGAGGAAGTGGAGGTAATGTATGAGGACATCTCTCGTGCAATACATACTTCCAAGGCTCACTACACTGTTGTCATGGGAGACTTCAAAGCAAGGCTGGGCAAACGTGGCGATGATGAGTTGAAAGTGGGGCAATTTGGAACTGGAATCCGGAACTACCGTGGCTAATGCTAGCCGATTATATGGAGAGGGAGGGACTCTTTATGATGAACTCCTTCTTCAGGAAACGGCAGCATCGAAAGTGGACCTGGAAAAGTCCAGATGGTGCAACGAAAAATGAGATCGACTTCATCATGTCGACTAAGACTCGGATATTTAATGATGTCTCAGTGATCAATTCGTTCAACACGGGCAGCGATCACCGAATGGTAAGAGGCACATTGAATCTCAGTGTGAAATCCGAAAGGTATCGACTGATGAAGTCTACGCTCCGCCCTAAAGCTATCCAAATCCAAAACCCCGAATGCTTTCAACTCCAACTGCATAATCGCTTCGATTGCCTGGAGGACTGCACAGATGTGGACACATATAACGACAGGTTAGTGGAAGCTGTCCTTACGGTGGGTTCTAAGTACTTCAAACCCAACCGTAACGAAAGAAGTAAGAAAATCTCTGAGCCAACATTGAAGCTAATGCAGGAAAGACGTGAAATTGACGATAACGAGATTATGATACATTCTCTATGCTACGGGCTCGGGTTACAAAAATGATAAAAGAAAGCTATAGACATTTCATAGAAGGTATAGAGTCTTCGCTTTACGATGGCAATACTAAACCTTACTGGTCCTATGTCAAGCACCTGAAAACCCGACAATCGATACCGGATAATATGTTTTACAGAGATTCCGTGTCGTCTGATCCTCACGTAATATGTAACATGTTTGCAGATTTTTTTGGTTCTGTATTTGAACCTCCTGCCACAAGTATCAATCTTTTAGACTCTGAGTCTCAGGACAATAACAGTAACACGTTACATAGCGTTGAACTTAGCCAAAAGGAGATTCTTAAAAAGTTAAAGGCTTTGCACTTAAACAAGGGTGCTGGGCCTGACGGCATACCTTCATATATTATTGGAATGTGTGCTGCTGAGCTTGTGTTGCCGCTTCACATAATTTATAACCAGTCTCTCAGTACAGGTCACTTCCCGGATGTTTGGAAGAGAGCTTACATTGCACCAATTTATAAATCTGGCGACGTCAACATGTGTGATAATTACCGCCCAATTAGTATTCTGTCATGCCTAGCTAAACTTTTTGAAAAATTGGTATATGACTACTTTTATTTCCACATATCCCCTTTGCTGCATAGTGAGCAACATGGCTTCGTCAAAGCTAAATCCACGACCACAAATCTTTTAGAATACGTCACATACATTCATGCCTCTTTAGATCTTAAAAAGCCAGTACATAGTATATATACAGACTTCCAAAAAGCTTTTGACAAAGTCAACCACAACTTGCTCATCCAGAAGCTCTCTAAATGGTATGGTATCCATGGTAATTTATTACGGTGGATATCGTCATACTTAATGAATAGATCGCAGTTGGTTGTAGTCAGTGGTTACCTTTCCTCATCTATGCCTGTAACATCAGGGGTTCCGCAGGGTTCCCATTTAGGGCCCCTTCTCTTCAATGCTTTTGTAAACGACCTTATTAAATGTCTCAAATGTAGATGTTTACTACCTATATGCTGACGATTTAAAAATCTTTAACTCTCTATCATCTAATGAGGACAGAGATACTCTTCAGGAAGATCTGTATAAACTTGATACCTGGTGTAAAGATAATGGCATGATAATCAACGTACCAAAATGCTTTGTCATGACTTTTTGCACAACTGCTAATAAATTCCAAGATTATACATATAGTATTGGGGATCAGATGGTGAGGTTCACTGAGACCGTGCGAGACTTGGGAGTATGGTTTGACGGAGAATTAAATTTTAAACTACATTATGATGACATTGTTTCATCGTGTAATAAAACACTTGGCTTCCTGTTACGCACATGTAAAAATTTCCGTAGCTTCTCATCTTACTTTATTCTCTATAATAGCCTCATTCGCAGTAAGTTGGATTACTGTGCAACAATTTGGCATCCCTATTATAAGACGCATATAGAATCCATAGAAAAAATCCAAAAAAAAAATCTTACGTCGTGTTAGCTACCGTTTCAAGCTTAAATACAAACTGAAATGTTATGAGGAAAGACTCAAGCATTTCAGTTTATCTACTTTGGAGAATCGCATGTCCTTTCTGAACCTACTTACGCTCTATAAAATTTTGCACAATATAACAAGAACATCAGTGCTTCAGGCTATACATTTGAATGTACCCACCAAATTGTCTGGACGAACCAGGCGACACACTACGTTCTCCCTCCCTCTGTGTAGGACTCAAAGAGCTCGCCGTAGTCCCTTATACCGTATGTGCTATTCTTATAACAAACTAAACACTGATCCTGAAATCTTTAATCAGATAGATATATTCAGCAGGTATGGTTTGTTTCGCTCAAATATTCAAAAAGTTTTTCTGGGACATTAGTTTCTATGCATAAAAATTTTATAGTTTTTCACTTCTTTTATAATTATTTTATTTATTACTACATAAAATGTAATTAGTTTTTCTCTCCATCATTTTTAATTGCTCTGCCTAACTGTAACATAATTCTGTTATGCTGTCAACACTATTTAAGGCTAGTACCTAGTCCAAATCTTGTAACTCTCTACATAGTGTAATTGTGGTAACTATCTGTTTGTATTGCAATAAATAAATAAATAAATAAATGGTTCTGCAGTCTTCTGAGGATGCTCGTGACTCGCGACATACGCCGATTTAATAGAGAACGTGTTAAAGAGGCAATCGAGCGAAACAGAGGCTCCAAAGTGTTCGCCAGAGATCTGTCGCTTGAACAAAGTTTGCTGACGAAGCTGAAGACGGAGGACGGCAGACTCCTTACGTCACGACCTGAGCTTTTGGTCGAGAAATGGAAACCTCTACGGACAGCTTTACGCGACATCACGCGCACCTGTCACTCAGGCCACCGATCCAAGAGCCAAATTAACCCGATATTACACTGAAGATATCCCGGACGTCAGCCTGTACGAGATTAGTGTAGCTCTCAAACAGCTCAAGAACAATAAGGCACCGGGCGACGATGGAGTTACAGCAGAGCTTCTGAAAGCACGTGGACGCGTGGTCCTAAAAGCTCTTCAGTGTCTATTTAACTCAATTACCCTCGAGGGCAAAACGCCAAAAGCATGGCACAGGGGCGTGGTGGCACTCTTCTTCAAAAAGGGTGACAGAACCCAATTGAAGAACTATAGATCCATCACGCTCCTGAGTCATGTTTACAAGCTGTTTTCGAGGGTTATAACGAATCGTCTCGCACGCAGGTTTGACGACTTCCAGCCTCCCGAACAAGCCGGATTCCGAAAAGGCTTTAGTACCATAGACCACATACATACGCTGCGGCAGGTTATACAGAAGACCGAAGAGTACAACCTGCCATTATGCTTAGCGTTCGTGTACTATGAGAAGGCCTTCGATTATGTCGAGACCTGGGCCTCCAGTGATGCCAAATAGACTATCGGTACATCCAAGTGCTGCAGTCACTGTACGAAAACGCCACTATGTCAGTCCACCTTCAGGACCAAAACTCGGAACCAATACGTCTTCAGCGAGGTGTGAGACAGGGCGATGTTATATCGCCGAAACTGTTCACAGCCGCGTTGGAGGATGTGTTTAAGCTTTTGGACTGGAGAGGACTTGGCATCAACATAAACGGTGAGTACATGACTCACCTTCGTTTTGCGGATGATATCGTAGTCATGGCTGAAAACCTGGAAGACTTGGGCACAATGCTTGACGACCTCTGTAGAGTCTCCCAACAAGTGGGTCTTAAAATGAACATGGATAAGACGAAAATAATGTCGAATTCCCATGTCGTACCCACTCCTGTAAAGGTTGGAAGCTCTACACTGGAAGTTGTTGACGAATATGTTTACCTGGGACAAATAGTCCAACTTGGTAGGTCCAACTTCCAGAAAGAGGTCAATCGACGGATCCAACTCGGCTGGGCAGCGTTCGGGAAGCTTCGCAGCATATTCTCGGCCCAACTACCGCAGTGTCTCAAGACGAAAGTCTTTAATTCGTGTGTGTTGCCAGTGATGACTTACGGAACTGAGACGTGGCCGCTTACAATGGGCCTCATAAGAAGGCTCAATGTCACCCAAAGGGCAATGGAGAGGGCTATGCTCGGGGTTTCTCTGCGTGATCGAATCAGAAATGATGAGATCCGCAGGAAAACTAAGGTCGCCGACATAGCCCGAAGAATTGCGAGCCTCAAGTGGCAGTGGGCAGGCCACATTGCAAGGAGGACTGACGGCCGTTGGGGCGGAAGTCCTCGAGTGGCGGCCGCGTACCGGGAGACGCAGCGTTGGTAGGCCTCCTACAAGGTGGACCGACGATCTGGTGAGGGCCGCGGGAAGCCGATGGATGCGGACAGTGCAGAACCGATCGGTATGGAGATCTTTGGGGGAGGCCTATGCCCAGCAGTGGCCGTCTCTCGGCTGAAATGATGATATAAACATCCATGACTCGTAAACAAATGCTCGTACTCATCATACAAACATTTGTTCCTACCGGGATTCGAACCCGGGACCTCTTGACCGAGTAGCCTGGGGTACAGACCACTCGGCCAGCCGGTCGTCAAGTATCGGTAGTCAGTTAAAGTTCTTTTAAAATTGATTTTATTTAAAAGCTTGGACCGACTTTGTTTGAAACTTACAAATCATAAAAAAATAATTTAGGTGAATTAGTTACAATGCCATTTAAAGACGCTCAAAACTTACTTCGACAAATGTTTCGCCATTGTTCTTTATAGACGCATTCACGTCTAAAATTATTGACATAATTGTATCATAATGTGTGTTAGTAAATACAAAATATTACCGTTCGCCTGCACAGCTAACAGGCGGGCTTCATGGGCAGGATGCCAGCAGGCAGCGGCCAGGGTGGCGGAGGCGGCAGCGGAGGCGGGCGCGGGGGCGGGGGCGGGGCACACGTCCCGCTCTAACACGCTGGGACCTCGCTCGTAATCCTCGAGTTCCGCCTCCACTGCCGGAGCGGCTTGGAGGTCTTGGAGACTCGGCTGGAAGACAATCAAAGTTATTACTATTTGACTTAGGTCGCAAATTGATATTTTTTTGTGATTCAGTATTACTGTTGGTCATTAATCGCGTTTACAAAGTAAGTGGGGTTTGGAGGAGGCAACCTTTGTGAATCCTCAAATCATAGAGGCGAATCTTCTCTGGATGACTTCTAATCGACGGGTGTCACCTTGCTGGCAGGGGTTTCGCTGTCGCTAATCTCCAGGGCGCGAGCCAGGAGGAAGTGACAGATCTGCCTCTAAAGGCTCGGACCTCGGCACAGGTGAATCGTGTTGTGACGGATGATGTTAAGAAAACTTGTAAGGGGGTTGATGATGTCACAGGAGTGTAATCAATAGCTAGTACAATATATTCAAATATTTCTTTAATTTGTCAGTTTGGGGTAACTCAATTGTCGTAGGATGATACCTCGTTCTCCACAGCGGCGGCGGGCCTGGTGACGACTTGCTGGATGTCGTGCAGTCGAAGGGTGTTCGAGTCCCGCTGCAGTGACATCAGAAGATTGCGCCTGTTGTACGGAAAGAGAAACAATAAGATTATATATTTGCCAAAAAAAAATTTTGAACATGTATTCACCAGTCCATGGAGCGCGGCTGTACGAGGGTTAAACTGAAAATTCTTACAAAATCAAAAACTGAGCAAACTAGCAGGTTATATTAGGTTTTATTATAAGTTTACAAAATAGTGTCCATTCACATCAATACATTTATTTATTAAGTTTCGGGATAAGAATAGTAAATCCAGCTTTCGTCATCAGTAAGTATGTTGCAAGCATTTAGTCACCGTCGTTAAATTTTCCAACTATTTTACGGCACCAATCAACACGACGGAGTTTTTGGGCCTCAGTTATATTATGAGGTATCCATCGGACACCAACCGGTGTTACGGACGCGCGGTGTACCTGGTGGGGCACCAGAGCACCCGCAGCACGGGTCTTGGCTGCGGCAGGGTCAGCAGCGGGCGGCTGAAGGCGCGGGCGTCCCAGACACAGACGACGCCCTCGCCGCGGGAGGCCAGCTGCCACGGGCTGAACGGGTCCGAGCACACGCCGTGGCAGTACCGGCTCGTCGCCACCAGCACGCCCTTGTTAGACAGGTCTGCCAAACACATCATTATATCGCATGGACAAAAGCATTTTAGCATGGGAGCAGACCAAAATTTGTCTCTCTCTCCTTTCATTTGGGAGACACAAACTGATAAGCGCAATTTTGTCCCCATCTAACTGGACAAAAGTGGTGGGGAAAAGTTTTGTTCACAGCCCGTACCAGGCCCCCGTCACTCTCGAAATGCAGCGTTAAAAGTAGCGGCCGCTAAGTGGAAATCTGGCGATCCGACCGGCAGTGGGCCGCCGCAAGCGAGACTGAAAACACGCACGTAGAACGTTTCCCGCGCAAAACGCAACGATACTCACGGGCTCACGGCTCACGGTTACTTTGTAGCGGAGTTATTTTAAAACTATGATATTTTTTAAGATATCCATTGAAATCAAATAATGTCAGGTACAATTTTGTTCACAATTAAATACTGGTGGTGAATAATGCATTTATTTTGAAAAGGAACATTATCATGTTTATAAAAACACCTTCGCAGATAGTGCATTATTTTAGAATAAATTTGGTAACCAAAAAATAGTTATAGTGAGCCAATTTTGAAAGATAGACATATGCTGTCGCGGACTTTTTTTTAGAACTTTTAAAGGAAAACAATTCTTACTTACATGATTTTAGCGTAACTTTAACCATTTGCGCAGCGCACGCAACTAAAGCTCTTAAAATGAATATTTTTCCCCCGTTTCTGAAATATTTTTCATTGATGCTCATCTGCTATTAATCGTAGCGTGATGTTATATAGCCTATATTATACATTAATAAATGGACTATCCAACACAAAAATAATTTTTCAATATGAATCAGGAGTTCCTGAGATTAGCGCGTTCAACCAAACAAACACACAAAGAAACCCTTCAGCTTTATAATATTAGTATGGATTTAAGAGGTAAATACGACGATAATACTAAACGATGAACCTTATATGGACGATACCAGACTGTACATTCATTTTAAATCGTACAATAAAAAATCTTTGTTTTACGGAGGGCTGAAAGTCCCGCCGGAGGCTTTTATCAATTACGTGGATGAATTAGAAAAAATATATTTTTTAAAATTTTTGATGAAGTCTTTACGAACCAGCCGGGAAGCACTTCAATGAATATACTACAAGAAATTGATTTTATCCCACCTTGCCCCTGTTTTCCAATGGATTACTTTGTTAAAGTTATTTTATACGATTTAGAATATTAACGAATGAATACAAAGATGGAAAAAAAACATTGATCATTTTATAAAATTAAATCACATTTAATTGACTGGCTTTCTTTGCATTCACTTCATTGCATTAGATGTATGAATAAAAAAAAATAAGTATTACTTCAGTCATTTAATTTCATTTATGGTCGTGCCATAACCCTTACGTTTTCGCTCGATGACGCAATCACGCGGTGTACGCGGGATTCTCGACTCTCGGCACGCGTTTGTAGAGTATATATTTCTTCTCGCGTCGTCTAAAATGGCTAATAATAATAATGCTAGTAGGCTAATATAACGAAATTTTTTCACCATTTGTATTAGAGTGAAGTATCTGTCCTGTTATTAATCTGTGCCCGTACTGTAGTAACTGAAGGATTTCGGTACCTTTGGGCCGCAGTGGCGAATATAGCTACTTCTTGGGAAAGATAATGTCCGGCAGTGGAAAGACAATGGAAATACACAATTTTCCACTGGCGCTAATTACTTTTTCAATTATATTTGAATATATATAATTAAAATATATATTTTTTCTATATTTACAACTACATACATATTACTAAGTGGTAGGCCCATATGTAGGGTCGTCTGGGTAGGTACCACCGCCTTTTTCTATTTTAGCCGTGAAACAGTTCGCTGAGTTTCGGATGAAGGGAAAGGTAGCCAGTGTAATTACTGGGCATAGACGCCATTTCATCTTAGGCCTCAGGATGACAACGCACCTGCAATATCAAGTGATTTTTCCTTGTCATTGCAGGTGTCTATAGGCGGCGGTAACCGCTTACCTTCAGGCGGGCCGTCAGCTTGTTTGTCATCTAGTTGCATAAAAAAAACATATTATAACAATTTATGTTGACCACATTATCATTGCCTTTGTCCAACAGTGGACGTCTTTCGGCTGAAATGACGATGATGATATTTTTATATGTTTTATTACAAAACTAAAGAAATTAGGCATGTGTATACACGATGTTACCTCTGAGATCAAATATCTTAATATACTTGAGGTTCATGCTGGCCAGCAGAGTGCGGTTGGAGCAGTTGGACCAGGCCACACTGTGAGCTGTCTCCGAGAGACCCATCTCGGCTAAGGGCTTTGGTGACTCAGGCACTGCTTCTGTTGCTTCCAAGTCTAAGGATATTGAATTATAAGAAATAAATCTGTGTCCTGATAAAACAATAAGCAAATTTTATTGCAATAGGTTTATTGCGTTTTCTTTTTAAATTGTAGTTTGTCGGTTATTATCTTAATGTAATAGAATCTTTTTAGAAATGAATAACTAAGCGCTGAATGGCCTAACATACAGGATTTTTTTAACCTAGTTTAGGCAACTTAGTTTTCGTTGTATTTTAATTTTCGTAAGATATTTGATTGTATTTTTTTAAGGAGTGTAAGGGGGTGTAAGGGGTCCTGAACAACACCTCACGGGATCCAAGCAAACCTCACCTGCACGTGGTGCACACTGCCGACCCGCCCTGGGCCAGCGTGGTGGGAGATGGCCCAAAACCCCGCTATGAATTAACACAACGCAAGGCCCCAAGTGCCCGGCGTACCGGAAGCCGTGCCGGCGTTGACGGGCGTTGGTGAGGCACCGAAACCAGGGGTGCTAAGAATCCCCGGAAAGAATGGACGACTTTCCGTCATACGACCTTGGCCCTGGCAGCCTATAATCACACGCACGCTGCTAACCGAGGAAAATCTGCTAGAACTGAAGGAGGAATTGAGTAGGATTCACTGGAGTATAGTGGAACTATCTGAAGTCCGACGAGAGGGCGAGGACACGATGGTTCTTAAATCCGACAACATGCTTTATTTCCGGGAGGGCGAAGATCTGTCCCAAGTTGGTGTCGGGTTTATTGTCCACAAGTCTCTCGTGAATAACGACAAGTCAGTTAGAACTATATTTTTGGTACACACAATGATCGAAGGAGAATGGGATGGATGCACGCACAAACCTTCAGAATCTTGGGTCATGGATAGGAAAAAAAAATAGCATGAATTTATTATAGCCGATTAGATAATTTTATAGAAACCTAAGACAATTTTAAATGGAAGTTACGGAAGTTCTTCCTAAGCACTGCATTTTATCACATTCTATCAGATATTCTTAATTTTTGATTTCAACATTATTATAAATGTTTAAAAAATTACTTAGTAATTAAAATATAAAACTAGAAAAATTTCACGTCCTGAGGCGGGAATCGAACCCGCGATAGCCCTGGCCTGGCCTGGGCTGCGCCCTGGTTAGAGCAGTCACCCGGATTGGGAAAGGTCGCGGGTTCGATTCCCGCCTCAGGACGTGAAAATTTTCTAGTTTTATATTTTAATTACATTCTATCAGATCGAAAATTGAATACACGGTCCTAAATGTTAAATTATTCTTTTGGGGCCGTTCAAGTATTACGTAACGCAATTTTCGAAGATTTTTGAACTCCCCTCCCCCCATGTAACGGGGCGTAACGTACTTCGGGATAAACTAAACGTTATGTAACACCCAAGAGACCATTTTTAGTTAAAATACACAATTAAGAAGCGCAAAGGACTAGACAGACACATAAATACCTTTGTTAATGTTTATTAAACCATGAAAATTTTAACTGATATACTTGCTTATATTATTTATTTTACTTATTTCACAAGGGATTCCCCGTAAAACAAAAAGGATTGGGGTACGGTACGATATAATCGAGGAATTCCCCGTAAAACACGGAACGAAAAAGGTTGCCAACTCAGAAGATTTTAATTCCCTAGTTTTTTATTTAAATTACAAAAAAAAAAATTACGTAACGCGTTGTTCGAACCCCCACCCGCCCTGGTAACGTTTTGTAACGTTTTACTAGATCCAAATAGATAGACCTTCCGCAATCCGGGCGACAGCTCTGCGGAAGGTCGCGGGTTCGATCCCCGCCTCAAGACGTGCAATTTTTCTAGTTTAGATACATTTTTAATAGTAAATAATTTTTCAAACATTTATAATAAAGTTAAAATCATAAATAAGAATATTTGATTATCTTGTCTAATAATCTCACTTCTGGCCTCCTCTGTGGATACTGAGCTTCTGTTTACATCCCATAGAAGTATACAGTGATCACTGCGATGCTTCTCCATGGCAACAGCAAGAAGATTGGTTTCCACATGGCTCCACGACACTGAGTTGCACAATCTGGCATATCGAGGATCTGTAAGAAGAATTGTAATACTGTAAACAACATTAAACTATTTTTTTTTATATAACCAGATGTCAAGCCACCTGATGGTAAGCGGTAACCGCCACCTATAGACACCTGCAGTAACAAGGAAAAATCACTTGATATTGCAGGTGCGTTGCCATCCTGGGGCCTAAGATGAAATGCCGTCCATGCCCAGTAATTACACTGTCACTTAATTTATTAAATTATCAACTTAAAGAAGGCACACATCAAATTATAACTGTAATGTACACTTAGAAACCAATCCTGAAAAATTGGAATAGCATCTAAAGTCCCCATTTTATGTACAGTCATTATACTGACAACTTAACAAATTATGTTTATATCACAGACAATAAGTAATATTATTTTTTTAAAGAAATTTCAGACACAGTCTCTAAAACTATTATCTAGTCTGCTACCTGTTTTAATTTGTTAAGTCCCCAGGAGTTATGACAATTAAAAACCCATTCTGTCTGAAATGTGTAGCTGGATAGGTTAGTCCTTTAATTCCTAGATGGAATTATATGATACAATAATATTGTTCACATTTATGTTTGTCTTATCAATGGTGCTAAAATAAATATAGAATTTGAATAACAACTCTTTTCCCCAGAATATCATTGCACACCTTAAAACAATATCCATGATATTGCAGGTGTCTATAAGCCTAAGCCCAGCAGTGGGTGTCTCCCGGCTAAAATGATGATGATGATGATGATGATAGGCATTGGTAACCTCTTATTAACAGGTGTATTATTTGCTCTTTTGTCAATGTTTGACATAAATAGAAAATGCAACACATTTTAAACAGAAGCTGTTAAAGTAATTAACTATTAAACATTACAAATTATATAGTGTCACTCACTAAACTCTCTCCCAACAAGTCCTAGTGGGTCATAGGCTTGCTTGAGTGCAGAGATTGTGACCCTTCCATTGGAATGTCCGAGGGCCAGCAAGGGCTCTGGCTGCTCAGATATCGCACTAATGTCCACACTGCGCACACCATTAGCACTTTGAGAGGCAATGACAGTAGCACCTCTGTTGGATGATATCTGTGTATCTAGAAATAGCATTTCAATGCAATACAATGCAAAAATAAAGAAAATACATTTGTCACTGGCTTAGAAGGTCTTAAAAGTAGAGTCGTAAAACTAAGTATATAAAAAAACTGATTTACAAAGTGAGATAAAGAAGGCAACGTTACGAATATTTAAATTATTTGTAAATACATTAAATTTTACTTACAAGGAGTTTTCTTCTCGATATCTTTCAGGCGAGATACTTGATATAAGGTTAAGTCTGAACCCCAAATTATAAATTTATCATGATGCACCGGAGACCAAATAACATCTAATTTAGTGCCCGACATATTTTTCGTAGTTTACACGACACTATTTATGTTTCTTGTTATTGTTTCTGCATAGAACTACCTGTATGAAAAATGAACTCTTTGTAATTTTAAATTGAAATTCGGTATTACTTTTCTTTCATGATTGTAAATTGTAATTTGCAAACAAAATGTTTTGACTGGTTTTGACTTTGACATTGACAGAATGGTTCTGACCACAGATTAATGATAAATTTTTCCCTACGGCCCAAAATAAAGCATTTGTGCAAATAGCGCGCTTACAAAGGAACCGAATCGAACGTATTCTTTCGAACAAGATTATTGTGACGTCATGAAGCCGTGCTAACGGTGCTCACGAAAAAGAGGTAGTACAGTGTATGCGCTAATGTCAAATTTGAGGTTTATGACCTAGACTTTGTGAAAAATGTTGTAACTATTTTATTTTAGAGTTGACGAAAACTTCTTAACATACTTAATTTGCTACAAATACTTGCAATCTTTGACTGAAACGTAAAATCTTAGAAAGTTTATTTTAGCGACATTGACAGGAGTACACACGAATGAGCAAAAGTGTGATCCGAATTGATTGTATACTCAAACAGCGCTCTTCGCACCGTATTCAATTAGGCCCAAAGCGTTTGCACTGTTTGTAACATATGTATTGTTTGCGAATATTGTACCGTAAGGTATATTCAATGAGGAAGGATCATATGGAGATGCTTTATTATTCTATACAAATCGTGATTATAGAAATATTTATCATATCGACATAAAAACGTCAAACGACATGTTGTCTCTTTTTAACTAAGCAAATGTTGCATTTGAAAAGATTAAAAAAAAAAAAAAAAATTACTTGTTGAGTACTTCCTTTGGCAATTCTTTTCTGTGACGTCATGAGCAAGTACCTTAGAAGCCAGTTTGCGCCAAGCAATTCGTCTTATGCGCCAAGATCGGTCGCCGGCACCAAGTCATGGTGGTAACATAGTACGGTCTTTACGCATAGCATATTTAGAAGTATCGATAAAAAAAAAAATTGCTAAAATATAATAAATTAATGTGTAGGTACTTAAGATGGAGTTAAATAATATATTTTGTGTGTATCAAATATATTTCACCAAAATAATGGTGTGCAAATCTTGGTTAGGTTTAAGATATTCTTAATTTTTGATTTTAACATTATTATAAATGTTTGAAAAATTACTTAGTAAATAAAATAGAATAAAACTAGAAAAATTTCACGTCCTGAGGCAGGAATCGAACCCGCGACCTTTCGCAATCCGGGCGACTGCTCTGACCACTGAGCCACCCAGGACTTGGGATATCCCTGTGAAATTCTTCTAGTCTATCTGTATTTGCGTTTATGAGCTAACGTCCACCCTACAATGTCGAAATATTCTATTTCAACATCCGAAACGAGTATTTTTCTAGTTTTATTCTATTTTAATTACTAGGTTTAAGATGTTAAAATAAGCCATCTACAATAAATAAGTAAGTAAGTAAGCCTATAATACCATTGTATTGAAGGCTTCTTTATATACCCAGAGGAGTCTACGTACGGGCCTACCACCTAATTAGTTTGATTAACTTCGTATAATAGGATTGGTTGTTATTTGAACTATGTCATATTTAAGACTCCGTGCAAACGAGCCATAACTTTTTAGGTGAATGATAGCCACTTGCGCTATTTGGCCACCGAATTAAGTGAAGCGTAACAGCCACCGGTGGCTCGTTTGCGCGGAGCCTTAGATTTACTGACGTTTTGCATGTTATAACGAAATGAGTGGTAACTAATCGCCATTTATTTTTATTTTTCAGATTCGGAAACAAAATGACAAAATTAAATATCTATCGAGAAAGTGTGATTTGATAAAGAAAAAAAAAGATCATTGAACACGAAGGTCCGCAGATGTGATGAGAAGATTTCTCGCATAGCATAACGTCGATCATCGGTTGCTGCTCATAAAATTGATGATAAAAAATTATATAGACTTAAGGTTCCGATATTACGGGAAAAAGGCCACTGAAACAGTGTCGTATAGTATCGTATAATTAATTAATTTTGTTCAGAAACGCATAAAACTTTTTGTTGTACTTAATTTTTTTTTCTACCCTTAGTTACTCAAATTCAGAATAATTGTTAAAGGCTAATACTATAAATTAAAACAAAACATTTTCTTTCAAAGTAATGATCTGCCTCTGTAGTTTTATTAGTACCTACTAATATATTTGGTACTAAAAAAATAGATTGCCTGGAACGTTATTTCGGAGCTTTGATTTACATATAAAATAAAATACTAGAGAAAATATATTTATAACCTTCTTTTCCGTAAAATCAACAGTTTTGGTGTACAAATGCCTGGAAGTGTAGTCCAACGTACCGTTTGGACAAAAACCTAGTTTCCTTACCACCTTTAGAAATAGTAAGCGGCGTATTTTTTTATCGTGATATCCCCAGTATGCCTACAAAAAAAAATCGTGGCGCTTTTTTTACCTCAAGGTAAAATAAGTTTTTTTGTCCAAAATGCCTGTAGAACTACACGTTAGGGCCAGTCCATAGGTATTTCTTCATCATATATTACACAAATATTACCAGCAACGTCTCGAACAGTGCAAATGACTTGGGCCGAATTGAATACATTGCTATATGCAGTGCACTATTTGCGTGAAATCAATTCAGACCACACTTTCACTCATTCATATTGTCAATTTCCTTATCATACACGTTCTAAGATCTTACATTTTTTATCAAAGAGTAAATTAAGGAAGTATTTATAGCAATTAAAGTACGTTATCAAGTTTTTTCTATTCAAAAATAACATGTCTAGAATTACAGACGAGCCGAATTGAACGTATTCTTGCCAACGAGAGTAATGTGACGTCATGAAGCCGTGCTTGAGCGCGTTCCGCGTTCATAGCCTGATAAATACCTTTAGTAGTTTTCGGACCGCAGCCTAAGCTAAAAGTGTAAAAAATTATGCGGCTAGTTCCCTAGTTCGTCTTGTAATGCGCTCACAGCCCTGTGAGTGCCAATGAGCGTGATTCGGAATGTACCTATCTATCCACCATAAACACGAAATGGAACAACTTATGTGCGCTCTTTACTCAGCGTGTGTACGCTTACAGCGCTGTGAGTGTCAATGTGTACGATTCGGAATGTACCCCGCGTTCGTCATTTTTGACAGTTTTGAATAAAGCTAATCTGTGAGCCAGAAATCATTGACCAATTTTAGTGCAATCAGTTTCTTAGAAATCACAAAACCACGTATAAACTGCAGCCGCAAGCGTTGTATTATATAGGTGAGTGCCAAAATTTAACGTTTTCTCATTCGAAAAGTTGTGCTAGTCGGTGCCGTGCCGTTTAAAGGGTCAATGACGTGATTGTTTACTATAATGGCAACGCCTCTCATTCTCCCACAGTTTCTCGCTCATTGTTCCAGTGTTCTCACGTGCCAGTGCACTTTTCACGGCCTGATTTGTTTGGAGACCACTGTGGTGCCAAGCATTACCGCGAATGAGAAGTTAGATCGATCAAGGTTGGCTCTCATAAGACGGTGTATTCCGCTGTGACTCACTAATTTCTGATTGATTTTACCTGTAATTTGACTTCTAATATTGAGGGAAATAATCGCAATAATTCGTTGGATAACAATTGGCAGACTAGTAACATCATTGTTGTGGCTCAGTGAGATTTCCATAGGTGTCTCTTGTAAGCAGTGTGTGTGTATTATGGGACTGCAAACGCCTTATCTGTCTCCTGATCCCAGGAGACAGTGCTGAGTGCTTATTATGTTTTCTGCATTGGCATATCAACTGTCTACAACATTCCTTGAAGAACAAAAGGTAAGATTCCATGTTGTAGTGTACCTATTGTTGTGTGTAATAGTTTTATTCATGAGGTTGTGTATGGCTATCTATTTCATAAGTAAATAACACTCCCATGGGCATCAATTAAGTGGTTGCTAAACAATGTAATTATATGTTTTACTCATTTAACTGATCATAATAATATGTGGATAATAATATGTGTGTGGAGTGGTATGTGCACTCTTATTAACCATTATTAAAACGCATTCATATTTTGCTATCAGCTATTTTTTAAAATTAAACAGATTAGAGTAGGATATATTTAAATACACCTTTAGTGAATTTATTGCGAATTCTAAAGAATTGTGTTACATGAAACCACACCTAAACAGTAAGTTAACTATGTAAGAGTAATATTTTTTTAACATATTTAATTTGTTAATCTGTTTAAGACTACTGGGGGCATATGTGGTGTCTGAAATATGGGGCTTGAGATTAAATTTTACCATAAATCTAAAAGAAAATTAAAGGTTTATAAAGGGCATCACAAGTCACAACTGTATCCCATTAATGATGGCTGTGTGTATATTTGTTAAATTTCACTAGTGGCTCTAATTATAAAACTATTTAAACTAATGAGTTTATTTAAAATGGAAAATCAAATGGAGTTACCTATACCAACCAAAAAATATAACTGTTTTGGTTTTGATGTGTCACATTATTGTGTTTCTCATGAATAGGCTTATAAGGAAGGAAACTAGGTCATACCTACACTTTCTGTTGTAAATGGAAAGTTTAGAAAAGAATTAGGGTTTTTTTGGAAAGTCTTATTTAAAATAGTTAGCATTCAAGTAAATACTTTATTATTCTCGCATTTCACTACCTTAATTGGTTAATCCCCACTTTAGACCCCCGGGAGTATAATGATAGGTCAAACCAATTGTATTTGAAATGTGTGGCTTGACAGAATGAATTTAAACCAGAGGGATAAGAATAGATATAGAATTTAATTTTACCTGAGCCCTTCTATTATGTTATAAAGGAGATGTCCCAAAAATATATTATGTTAGTACACTGTACTAAAAAATAGGTAAAAAAACACACAAGTTTTCAATTGTTTTTATTAATTAAAAAAATTATATAATTTAATTTTAATTTTGAATTTTGTGCAAGTAAACTAATACATAAAAACGAGTTTACATCACTTGAGGGATTAACCTTACTTTACATTCCTCGCCAGTGCACTAGTGCTCGCTAATATTGTTCTGATCTGTAGCTATTCCATTGATTGTTAGATCTGAAACTACAAGTACATATAAGTGAAAAATACAAGTAATTTTACAAATACCTATGATTCTCTTAGAAGATAGGCATTTTTGTAGTATTATTTTCTAATTTTATTATATAAGAATAATAAATGATTGAAATATTTTTTGAGGAATATTTATTATTATAAATATTTTATGTTAAATCAGTATGGTCAATATTTAGCTATGATTGGAATTGGCAATAATAAATAATTTAAACATAAAGCAGTTTTGTTCCCAAGTGGGATCTAAAATCTGCTAGGGGATATGGGATCCTTACAAAATTTTTAACACAGTCTAGGTCGGTTTTTGCAATTAAAGTTGTCCGATCATTTTTGCAATTATCTACCATAAAGGTCTGAGCCCATACCCCATGGTGTGAGCGCTACCATACCGCACCCCGGCCGCTTTTTGTATAACAGGTCACATAGTAATTTTAACATTACAAAACGTTCCCGCCTGGCATCACACTCATACCGTACCCGTAGCGTGCTCTCTGGGTTCATTTGTTAATAAATAATAATCAGATATGTGTCTGGTTCACTTTTGTCACGTCCATTCAAATCCACTGTCAATATTGATGTAGTCCATTCACTAAGTAACCTACATATATCATTTCCCATCATTCACATACAAAATCTCTTTTCACCGTCGATGATCCAGGCCTCTATTTACCTATCACCAATATCAGGAATCGATGGAACTTCTATGTCAAAGCGATTCCCTGCCTAGGATTAGAATGAGTCTTAAGGCAGTGGCATATCCAAGGGCAGAAGACTATAGTCTCTTTCATCCCAAAGATATAGTGAAGTTTATGGCAGCTATATTCGGGACCTGAAAGGAGTAAAGGTAGGGGAGGCATAAAAGATCCTCTAATCATGGCTTCATGATAATGATAAGATAAGACCTATCACCTATCACCCTTTCGTTGTAGATGTTCCACGCATCCGCACAAAGCGCTTCTTAAGTACTTTTGATAATCCCTACAGCTAAGGAGTGGAACAACAGAATTCATTTATTTGTTTAATAGGGATATATTTATATTATTTATTTATAGAATACCTATGGTGGAACTCGCTGTCTCCTGTTGTTTCCCCCAAACGATAAAACTTAAGCAAAAGGCTAGAGTGAATAGGAACTTCCTAGGTAAGCACAAAACACCGCTTGCCTATACGATCGTTAAAAAAAGGCTCACGAGTCTTGAGAATCGAAGCGTAATCTTACCATTACTAAGAGGGAGGCACTCTGGCAGGGTGCGTTTGGGTAGGTTCGCCTTTTCTAATTCAGCCGTGAGGCACAAAAATGACTCAACGCCTCCTGATGTTAAGCGGTAAGAAGAGTCTATATGCGAAGGTAGAGGTTGCCAGTGTAATTACAGGGTATGGGAGGCAATAACATCTCTTAGCTCCAGAATATCAATCCACCTGCTATAACAAGTTGTGTCTTGGATATAGCTATGTATACCACTTGCCATCACATATATCATTTGTTTCTTCGTCATTTTTTTACGTAAAAGAATCCTTAGAACATACAACCATATCTTAGAGATCAAAATTTCGCGAGCTTCCTAAAACTAGCGTTACCTATATTTGTTCGGGCAGTCGCATATTGCATCTGAAGTATTTGCATGTTATGGTAGGTAGGTTCAGTGCTCCGCGACCACATACCTTACTGTACCAGCTCACGGCACGGAGCATTGTCGCTCACAATTTCTCTTTCTCAGCCACTCGACTGGAAACTTCGTTTTTACACACCCGTTGTCGCCTGCACGACAACACTTTTTGTATGCGCTGTTATTAAACTCTAGTATATTTATTTGGTGCTTCAATTACCGAAGACATAGTCTGTTTTTTAACACAATCATTGCAATGCTTTTAAAAATTAATTATTACCTGGGAAAACTAACAGATCAACATTCCTTTACAAGTTGCCAAGTAATATACGAAAAAATAATAATGTTAGCGTGAAGAGTTGAGTCATTAAATAATTTATCTATGTTAATTGCTTTCATGATAAAGATTACGTACCTACAACATTGCATAAGTTCGTTAATACTGAGATTTAATAAAACGGAAATAGCTCCCGGCCTCTCCCAGTAGCTCTCCTCGATGTCTATCAGTGCCATCGCTCGCTGCACTGCAGAAGCATCGATAAAGCGTAATCGTCGGTTGCAGTGTCGCTGTGTATCACCGACGATAATGGGACGGCTTTACTGTTAACTGGCGCTGTAATCTTCGGATACCGTAAAGCGGCCTCTGTCGCTTGTGGGAACGTTGCACCTTTTATTTTATATTTTCTATATTGGCGATGGAGGCGAGATTATAAACAAACACCACAGCCTCTACAATTACGTCGTCCCTCGTTGCGTTGCTAAGCATCTTTCTTTACCATGTAGTGTTCTAACGAGCTAAACGACCTTTCCTTAGTTTACCGGCCCCCTTCCTTCACAAGAGCAGTCGTTCTCGTCACCGAGTGGCTAGCTGTCTTTGCATTTGGATTCAATTTTCCGCTTTGAATCAGGTGGGGTGAGTCATTTGGCTTGTCTTGTATACAAAAATACTAATTAGTAGCGGCTACTATCAGAGCTTGGGCAGTGCAGGCGTGGTTGGTGCTGGGCGTAGTTAATTTTGCCCTAAAAGGGCTGGCAATATGCAAGTTATATTACTATTCTTTGGCAGTTTTTGGCATCTGGCTGTACAGTTGTTGTTGATGCTACCCTTTTAATTAAACAAAGTGTCCACTATTTATCCTAGTCCGGATGTGCGTCAGACTGTTATTGTGCGAAAACAATAAAATCGTTTTAAGTTATTTAAGTAGAGTGCAGTTGTCTATCTAACAATAAAACTCGTGGTTTGCGAATACTATCCGAAATCTACTGCGTTACGATGATTTATTTTTATGGTTTATTTAGAATTTAGGACAATAACTTTATGGACTTTCTTATAGAAAAGCCCTTATTGGTTGGTTCGTACAACCAATAAGGGTTTTTCTTCATAACTAGTTTACTTTTATTTTCTGTACGCCGAAAAAATACAGTAACTATATTTTTTCTTATAACAATTGAGATGTCAGAAACATCCCTGAACAGAGATCAGATCAGACAAACCGCAATGTAGCAAAGCAAGTGTAAATAAGCACGATCTAGTAAACATGTGTATCCCTAGACCACAAAATTGTGAGATTGAGTTATGTGTCACCTTTGGAATTTTGTATTAAATAATTATGATTACATAGATACTTATATGATTAGATTAACACAAAGAATGTGTATTACCTAAGATATTTAAATAAAATCATATCGTTCATTTTGAACAAATATTTCATCTACCGAAATTTTAATCATAAAGAAATGCTATTACTATTCTACAGTTGTTTTTGTACAACGCGATTCAACAGGTATAATATTAATCTAAACAATATATGCGAGTTATATTATTGCATTATTATACAACTCATTTCACCAATTATTTAATCCATAAAATCTGAACTACTGTATTCATGATAGACAAATCTGCGATCACTTTTGCCGGTGCCTTTTAGTTTCTTCTCTTCTGTTTTGCCTCTGTCCAAATGAACCAAAGTCATCAGGTTAGACTCCTCAAGTGTTCTCTGTAGATACCTATACATTTTGAGTTTTATGTCGTCACTTCGTGATCTTAAAGCCTTATCTTCCACGACCAGTGAGGTGTTTTATGAGTATATCAGAGCGTTGCCGACTTCCACTGTAAGCACTTTCTCCAGTCACTTTTAGTATTTTTGCCATAGTATTGGTCTTGTTCTGATTTCTCTACATGTTTGTATTATTACTATACGAGACGAGACCCAACCAATAAAAACTCGTCTAGGTAAATTAGTTTTCGAAGAACGCGACATCTTCAATTGTTACCCCCCACGCAAAAAGAGGGGCGTTATAAAATTGACGTGTCTGGCTGTGTATTTGTGTATCTGTCTGTGATATCGTAGCTCCTAAACGCATGGACCGCTAGTTATTCGTTTGACAGCTGATGTGATCACGATGGTTCTCAGCTATAATTTTTGAAGATCAGCTCAGGCGTTTGGACGATCAGCTCATTTCCTACTTGACAGTAAAGTTGTACTAATTTTCTCTAATCCGATTGATCTGAAACGTACTTCGGTGGTATTTCCAAGACATGCTCACCTTAAGCTGATCCTGAATCATCAATTAGTCTTCGGGATGTTCAATTCTTCAGATACTTATAGCAGCTATAGCGTATTTGGGCTCATAAGAATAGTCTCAATTAGGTGGTGTTAGATAGATGATTAATCAAGCGGGGGGTTACTTATAATTTTCAATTATAAACTATTTTTTATTTCAATTAGTATTCTTTTAGTATTTTGGTAATTAATATTGTATTACTAGCTGCACTCGGCATGCTTTGCAATGTCCGTAAAGAGAAAACTGTCAGGTTTTATATCCTGGAACCTTCGCGGGCGTAAGTAGAATAGGTTACCATCGTTTTATCACATTCGGATGAATAGTTTAGGATCGCAAAGAAGACAAACATATTTACAAATGCATATTTCAAGAACCTTTATACTTATTTCAATACTAATGACTTAAAATACTAATAGAAAACTGCTTGAGAAACTGAATGTTACATTCTTAGTATTTCTATATGTATAAGGAGTATACGCTACTTATTATTCTCTCGTGCCTGTGGAAAGTTTTTGTTTATATTTTCGTGTTCTTCATTGTTATTATTGTTTGGCTTCTCACTAGATTTCGTAATTTGTTCTCTCTCTTGCCGCGTCAGGCTCAGTGGATTTACATTATTTTAGACCTCGTGAAATAAGGAAGAATACAAGACTTGATCTTGAATAGTAAAATTACTCATTTGCGTATTTCGATGTTCAGGAAGGATCTCGGAGAAACTGCAAGTTCAAACCTTAGTCGGTCATACCGTTTCTCACCGTAATTATCCTTTGATTTACGATATTGCACTATTATAATAATTAATCAAGAGATATGTGGAAACAGATTGACGGGCGACAGGCGACGCATTGTTGTCATACAATGCTGGACGCACCACAACTTTCAATTTTCTATCACGTACGTGCCGTACTGTGTCGTTAAACAGTTGTCGTTCTCGCACTGCTGCGTTAGCACGCCGGGCTGTCGGTGCTTTGGCCCTGGTGACGTGACGCGAACACTGTCTCATCCCACCCATTGAGTTACTCCGTTATTGCGCGGCCAGGTGATCGTGTCGTTCAGTGGAATATGAGCACGGGAGCTTGGGAATACTAAGTGTTGTGTCATTTTGCAAAATGTGGCTGGCGGCGAGGAAGTGGTGCAGTGAGCAAGTTAGTATCTCTTTAACAGAAAGAAGCAGAATTTTGCAAGTCAGGGATCATTAATATACTTTCGAATCCGATCATCAATGCTATGGCAGGGAAACATTTTCTTAAACCTGTTTTAGCATGTTTTGTTTTATATGTATGGCGATTAGTTTTGTACTAAAGACATTTATTTTGAAGTTTAGAGTTCTGGTTTATACCACAATACAGCATTTACGTTATCGGCAGGTGCAGTTACTAAATTATTTTAAAATAGATTCAATATGCACAAGAATAAAATTAATATCAAAATTAGACTATCTGCATACCTCCAACAATTTCATATTATTGAAACCTGTTCTATGGCATTCGAAAGATCTCACTTCAATATTCCTTGACATTTGTGTTTCGCCGATATTGTCATTATCAATGAGTTCTATACGTGAAGATACAATATAATATGTAGTAAGGCTTTCCATGTCTGACCTTTACTCACTGTACCTATATTTGTTTTTCATGTAGTATAACTTGCGCTTTGATAGTGGTTACTGGTTATGCAATAAAATATTGATATGGATTTTCCTTTCTCTTTGCGCGTGTTGTCCCCTTCTACTGTGATTATTAAATCGTCTTCAGAAACGTGTAATGGAGAGGCAAATTATAGTATCATAAAATTATTTGTACTTTGATCATTCCTTTAATCACGTATTATAACTGCTTTTAATAGATGATTTGGCTTATATTTGGGGTTTCTCCATTTTACGGATATAAATCAACATTTCTCGTCTTCTGCCATATGACACTTCAAGTATCTCAAACAAAGATAACAAATCTTAGCAAGTATGAACGTCATTCAGATATTATCTATCAGGCCGTAATCTCAGTCTTATTTGCAGCAAGTGGAGTGAAGTTTGTGAATTTTATGTAATCCCAAAATAAATTAGTTTCCTCTCGTAGCGTGTGAATAATTAAGTTTTATCCTTGCTTCAATTGTGTCATCAGTAGCTGCTGGGACTCGGAACGTCAAGGACTAGTGCATTGTACAATTAAAGCATTAATTATCAGCATGGAGCGCTGGTGTTGCGTGAGTATGACGCACTGGTTCACGAGCTTAACCGCATTGACAGAGCGTCGTGGACTCGTGGTACAGTCCGGATTTTGTGTTATTGACGTCAGGTACCATAACAGAAAGATGACATTTGTCGAAACGAAAAAATTGAATTTTCATCCACGTGAAATTTGGTGTGTCATTTCAGAATGTGCTATAAATTCCTCGTAAATTCCTTTAAGCTTCGTATTATTAATTGAGATTGTAAGAATATAAGTTAGATAGGTACTTACTTCATTGTACTTATTTGATAGCTGACAGCCTCATCAAAATTTATCTTTTTGTATGTACCTGTCTTTAGAACTCGGTTCTTATAATATTTAACAAAACTTATTGACATTTAGCGATTGTCTGTTTAGATGTCGATGAGGCCTTTACGTTACTCGACCTATCTATCTATTTATATGTCCTAATCAATACAACCTTTAATATGCTATGTTACTTTTAAATAAGTGAATCTGTGGGCTTATTTATCTTATCTCTTCTGGTCTTGACTAATCGTATAGTACAATTTGCACCGTGGGATCCTTTGTTTTCTTTGGTTTTACTGATCCTACCCAATAAATATAGTTCTCATCATCGTTATTATATTCTCTATGAAGTCCGAGAAAACGCATGTTAAGAAGTCACAAAGGCACAATAAATTCAAATGTCTCTCGTTGCAACCTCATCCACATGATCTGCAAGTCTGTGCGAATCACAGTTGCAGTTGCAAAATTACATCTAGGCGCCCTGACAAGACGAAGCTTTTTTGTTGCATGCAGAATTAAGAGTGATAAGCTGTGAACTACGTCAGCTTCCATTGGATGACATTATTGCCAGCTCAGATATATTATCGGTAGTAGCTGGCATTGTAGTCAGCATAATGGTGACTCACTGGTCGCTGGTGTAGTAATTATACAGATCTGACGAAGGTTGCTGATAAGAACAATTGAATAAAACTCGCTTCTATTTTAGTCGTAGTTATAGCAGAGAATATATACACGGTAATAGTGTAGCTGTAGATAATAATTAATATTGTCTGAAATATTATATTATATTAGTTTTTCCATAAATATTTCCTCATTTTTATGGCCTGCTATACAGTTACATACATGATACTAATAATTTGACAGTAAAAGTCTGTGTATAGTTTATGGATCCCCGACTATAATTAAACGTTTTAGAATTATACGTTTTTCCCCGTACAGTTTAAAATGTATTTACTTTTTTTCATCTCACGGATTGTGTGGCAATAGGTTCAATATGCACAAGAAAGCAATTACGAGTATTTCGGAAATAAGATTCTGTTTCAAACCTTCATCAATCAATATGTCTTGACTTTTTTGTTTCGCTAATATTATCAATTAGTTTTGGCTTGTATTTAACTGAGCATCATACTAACCTAACCTAACCAACGAAAATACTAAGTGGGCATCTAAAAAATCCATCGGACATTTGCATCATCTGCTGTTGCATCTGGATTCGGGCATCTATTCAACGATTAGATGCCATTTCACTATTTTAGTTGCTCAATTTATTATTATCCATTAGTTTTATACGTTGAGATATGATATCTATTCAGGCTCCATTTCTGCCCTAAAACGTAGTAATTTTTATTTCATTTCAAGTATCTTGTTAAAATTTGTCAATTTAATTTCAATTCTCTTTTTTATTTGCTTGAAAATTAATCCTGTCCATTGAAGTTCCATAACACGACATAAGATAATGTTGGAGTTTTAATTTAAAATTTTCTCTAGTTTTCTGAATACATTCAATGTCTTGAGTCTATGTCTGCGACTAAAATGTCGATAACTGTAATTTATCGCCATACCTAGCCGGCTGTTCCATTTTCTAGAAACGGTAGGGTCTACATATTTATTGTTGCTACTTGAGGCGCTTCGCATAGGCTGCGTAGCAGAATGTATGCTTAGAATGTTCTTTTGTCGTAAAGTAAAGTGGTCTTTGGACTGGATACTGGTTGTGACCGACACTTTTGAACTCATCCTGGCTTCGAGACTCATTTTCAGTAATTGCTTCCAGGTACATCAAAGAACAGAAAGCCAGCTTAAAAAAGCATTGATATGGTTGTATTAATAACGCTATGCTATTCAATAGTAGTGTTAGAAGGTTGTTAGAACCACAAAAATGGTTACAGCAGTCGCCTGGATTATGAAAGGTCGTGGGTTGGGTCTCTGCCCCAGGACATGATTTTTGACACCATCTTTGATATTTTATTCTGTGTGGGTATTATAGTTTCTGATATGTCACTCAACAATAGAATATCCACTGTCACTGGTTTCTGGATTCTTCACAGATTAGGAGCATTTAGACCGTTATATTGTGTATGATAGGAGAAGCTCGCTGACGTAGTGGTTTCTTTCGATTACAGACGGAAACAAAGCAATTTTCGTCGTGGTTGATTTCGGTTGGGTCACTCAATTTGTCATCTCGAGCTCCTATGTGCTTCGGAAGGCACGTTAAGCCGTTGTGCCCGGTTGTTACTGCACTCGCTTTAACCCACCAAACCACATTGGCGTTTCTCTCCTTTAGGAAGAGTTGTGCCCAGGGCTTTAATGATTGTGTATAATTATTTAGGCTTCTATCTCAAGCGTTAATTTTCACACTTGGTAGAGCTGTATGCTCTTTGGCTAAATCTCCTGAATATCTACTGTTATTTAGTTTGCAAATTGTGAATTCAATACGCACAGCATTACCGGCGCCGACGCGCGGCGCTCGTCACTCTAACGGGAGCGATGCATACTTAGCTAATAGCAGTTTAACTATTAGCCTTTGTTAACATCTATTTTCCATCGTAAAGTTCCAGAGTGAACGATCGCGTGTTGAGAATCCATAAAAAAAATCCCGAGCGACGACTGTTATAAACGCATCACCTTGACAATTCCGAATATAATATTCACTAGTATGTTTTGTTTATATGGATGTCATTCACGGATCGCAGTTGGACTATGTCGTTGTTATTACAGATAATGAGCATTATACACTTTTGCTATCGGTCGTTTATATATCCTATTAACTATTCATCTAGAATATAAGAGTAAAGGGATGCCCAAAATACTTTGCGGTTACATTCATCATATCAGACTTCGATGTCCACTGCTGAACAAAGGCCTCCCCCATCGATTTGGGTCGGTTCTGCGCAGCCTGCACCCATAAATTTTAATGTTCTTTTGAGATCTATAGGGAATATCTTTGTTCGCTTTTTTTAGGTCAGAATTCTAACTTAACCAAATTTTTCAGCGACTGCAAGAAATTTCATAATACCAAATAAACCTGGTTCGGTCAAATTGGTTAGGTTAGGTAAGAACTGTGACATAAAAAAGAAAAGTGGGCAGAGCTTATAACTGGACGAGCTGTTTCCTCCATGTTGTTGACCATGAAATATATTATTTAGTGTTAAGACTAGTTATTGAGTGTTTCTGTCTCACAAAAATGAAATTGAAATTCCAATAGTTCATGAATATCCATCATAATATTCAAAACATCAAATGATTCATTCTTGATGATGCACTTTTCCTTGCGACGAGCATTCGAGACTCGAGCATTGACACTGTTCTGTGAACAATTATCCGCTGAAATGCTTGCTAATAAGTAAAATTAATAGCTGATTATCTAACTAGTGGCGTGAATGCCAGACAGTTATATTTGTGCAATGATTTATCATTATCACTTTTCACTTTGTGTTGTATCGGATGTTTCTTTAACACTTGCGGATCTTGATCTAACGTACGCTGTTGCTGATGACTTTTTGAATTTGGAACAGTAAAGTAAAGTAAAGTCTTCTCGTATTCTCCTTCTTGCCTGATTTTCCACGGACTGTTAGTTCTTAGCCACCGGATTATAATATCTTTGAGCACTGCGCTGATCGACACATATACTGAAATATTTAATTAATCAGATGTGGTGGGTGGAGCATGAAACTAGTCGTGTTTGTTTTTGACTGATAACAAATGTATTGAATTTGATCAAAACCTAGACCGCTTATGATGTCAATACCTTATCGATTGCTGTCGTGACGCGACGCAGATTTGTGTTAATTATTATCAAATTACTGCGGCATGCTAAGCTTCTTACAACAAGAATACTTACTTCTTACAATATTTGAACAGTACCTATAATAATCTTTAATATTATACTTGTTTGTATGGATTTGTTTTAATTCCATGGGTAATTCGTTCTTGATCTAAAATTACCTAGCTACATAAGAAATAATAAGAATGTGTTTGTTAAATACAGAGCATTTACCACCTAAGCCTTGGATTTTTATGGGCTTGTAGATATAGTACATTTCATTACCACAGATTAGTGCTTAGTCTGCACTTAACTATACCGCCGGGGTAAAGGCGCACCCCTACTTCTAGTTTGAGTGTCTGCTACATTATGTTGGAAATGTTGGAATATTTCATAGGATTTTGGATAATAAACACTTAAAGGCTCTGAAGAAATTTTACTACAAAATATTGTAGAAGATAGTTAAATTAATTACTGTTATACTTACCTATTTTTCTACATTTTTTAAAATTATATTTACCTATTAAATAATCTATACTTAGATTAAAAAATGACTGTCATAATTATTGCAGGTAATGAATTAATTGACACGACTTTAATTTTAAATCGCGTTTAATATACAAGTAAGTAGTGGGATAGAGATTTCCTATTTTTTTAACATACATAATATCCATTTGAATAACAACACTACGGTTGTGCGCATTTTTAAAAAAAGCTTGTCAGACGTCATAGTTTATTTAATGCATTATTTTCTTGCTGAATATATATATTTTTGTGAATATTTTAAAATTTAATGTATGTAGCAGATTTAGTAAACCGCCATATGTATTATGTTGGACTAGCAGATTGTTAAAAGTTTACGAGACTTTTGTAAGCTTATTGTTTGCTTAAATCGTAGGCAAAAACTTTTCGCAGCAAAACTTTTTACCAATTTTATGAAGTGTCTACAAACGCCTAGCTAAAAGTTCGCAGAAATACTTCCTGTTGTCATTTTCTAAACGTATAGATAAACGTCAGAGATTTTACAAATATACTATCTGGATTGTGATGATGTGTGAAGAGACGGTGAAACTTTTTTTTAAGACAATACTAATGTGCAACTATCCAAGATCACATATTACTATGTGCAATGTTTATTAAATACATTGCTAGGGCAGTGGCCCATACTTCAATTTAGCCATGTATTTTACATGAATTATGTTATGATTATTACTTAAGTAAAAAGAACATTAGAATTGTTTTACTAATACTGATTATATGCAAGAAAAATACGCTCGCACTATCTCCGAAGTAACCCTGTATGTTATTATTCTGATGTATGAGCTATATTAATGTAAAGTTTCATTGAAATCCATTCAGTAGTTTTTGCGTGAAATAGTAACAAGCATACATCCAGACATCCATACAAACTTTCGCGCTTATAATGTTAGTAGGATTTATAAGACATTCAGAAAAGTGACTCGACTAAAAATATCTCTAAATTATTTCTTCTCTCTTTGCGATTAAACAAGATTATGATAACGTACCGAACGAGTATTATAACAAAGGTTCTTTTGAGTTAGGCTTAATATTGTTAATATTTTTATAATTTACAATTGTGAACTGGTTGACACGCATTATGGAAATGGGTTTATTAAGATTACAATTAATTGAATGAAAGCAGAACCAAACATTGAACATTATTTACCGCTTAGTTTTTGAAGTTGCGGCTAATTTTGATAACGTTCAACAATGTCATTGCCGTGATCTTTTGAGAGGTTGAAAGCGTGTAACTTGCCAAAATTAATAAAACAGCTGTGAAATTAATTATTTTAATTTGTGAAGTACGAAACGTTAATTAAGGTTATAATTTTCCCTTCATTATTTGTATACGTGTTTTGTGTTGCAAAATCATAGCTGAGTCTGTTATTTCAAAAGATCTTTGTGATATCGTAGTTACTGTGACTTGTTAAGAGTCGTGCACTGATAAATTATAAGATAAAATTACGTGAAAGCCAAGAAACTGGAATGTAATAATAGTAGGAAGGATCAGCCACACGCATTGTTGGAGTAGTCTCGCACTCTTATTTTGTTTTGATCCGTAATCATAATATGATAGGTAACAAAAGAAAGCTAATTATAGATCCACGCATATTAATTAAAATATAGCAAATGTTTATAATAAAGATCAAAGAAATACCTTTCTAAATGAAGTCAGTCTTGTGGACAGTTTAAAATACGTATATTCCTGATTCTAAAACTATCTTAACTAGAAAATTGTCACTTCCTGGGGCCACGTAGTACCCACCTAACATTACTACATTACATTACATCATTACCACCTAATCTTACCTAACTTTTATGTATAAATTATAATCTAAGAATTTACTATCTAGAATTTCATAGTCTTCGAAATATCTTCAGATCCCTGCACCTGTTGCGTACTAGTTGACTCGTGAGATCGCTTCGAACTATTGAAATATTCATATTGTTTGTTGTAGTGTGGTCGCGTGGTGCCACGGGCTTCCCCCGTCATGTCGAAGAAGCCGGCGACGCAGCCGACGCTGCACAAGGTGATCATGGTGGGCTCCGGCGGCGTGGGCAAGTCTGCCCTCACGCTGCAGTTCATGTACGACGAGTTCGTAGAAGACTACGAGCCCACCAAAGCTGACAGCTACAGGAAAAAGGTATACTGGCTACTGCCATTAGTTTTCTCCACTTGTCTAACGACAAGGATATTAAAAAGCTGTGAAGGTGTATAGCATCTGTAAAAAAATGCAGTATGTTTCAAACATTTTTTTTGTTATAATGTTTACAATAAAATTAAGAACAATTCAAATGAGATGTTTCACATCCGGCCAGGCATATTATGTAGACTATCTCAATAAATTAGGATAAATCTCCTGAAACCGGGAAAAATACTAATGCTTCGATTTCATGTATAGTTTACAGGTACAAATTTTACCATTAGGTTATATTGTAAATACAGAGTGGTGACGACAATAATATATATAAATATAGATAATATTAAAACATTGGCTATATTATTTCATAGATTGTATTGCAACTGTCAAATACATTTATAGTATAAGAATACTATTCACCGCCCCATTTCTTCCCGTGGGTGTCGCAAGAGGCGCCTAGGGGATTTCTGAGCTACCAACTGTTCCTCTAGTGGTAGGACCTGAACACCCGTCTGGTCAGTGACGACCGTACGCATGGCGTAAAACCCGCCAAGTGACTACTTGTGGCCGCGTTCCGGGAGCAGTAGTGTAAAACCAGAGCTTGGGGACATTTTGCGGCGATGGATGCCGTCACTGACCAGTGATGGCTTCCGTCTAACCAGGTGGACTGCGGTGACACGCCGACCAGGGAGACCCGAAGCAACGACTGTCCCATGGCACAGCACAGGGGTCAAAGCGAACCTAACAAGTTAGTCGTGAGACTACGCCAGCCTGCCCCGCATAATCTCGGGGTGGTCCGTCGTGCCGGTCGGTGACCGAGTGCTGGGGAGCCGGCCGCCATTCCCGTTCCCACTCCCTTCAGTTCGGCGGGTCAGCGCTTCTCTGCTGTCGGCTGTTACCTGGGGAAACAGGCCTCACGCATTCACCGTCGTAGCGACAACGTCCCCCCAATTCTCTCCTTCCATCATCTACTATGGCAGCGTTCAAGAACATGTATGGTCGATCGACGGTGCACACCCTCACTACAACCACGCTGTTTGAGGTCGGGCTCACTAACATCTGTGGGCTCCATGCTAACCTCAATCCCGTCCACCAACATCTCGTTATTCTATTTTGCGAATATAAACGTTGACACAATCACTGCTGTTGTAAAACCGTAACTTTTGACATATATTTTGTAAAATACAAAACAATGATTGAACAGATCGGTTCGCGTTACGTATTTGTTAGTGAAATACCAAACTGATGCGTTTCGGCTACGTTTCGATTGCGTTGAGTTATCAGAATACAAGAATGTTGTAACTGCTGAAGCGTTTCTGATTCGTTTCAGTTGCAAATACTACAGCAGAATTAGCACGCTAGTTTAAAATTTTTGACAGCCAAAAGACTTCTATCAGTAAATTTACTTTAAACCCAAGTGTATGTAGATATTTGAATAGTAGCTGCGTACGCCTAAAAAGGAAGTTCCATTAGCGCACGTGACATAACAAGGAGCCGGATGTCGGCGTCTGGTTCGTGGCGAAACTGTACCACTTCCGGTCAACGGGAAAACTGATAATCTTTGCACGATTGAATTTCTTCTAATCGATTTTAACTGTAACAATAAATAAAATATCCATTGTTAAGAGAGCATCTGCCTAGTTTTCGTTCTAAATAATCCGTCTAAACATACTTACTTACACGGTTTTGCATAACTGATAACCTACATAAGCCGCAAGAAATTTTTATCTTGTTGTCTGGCTAAATAAATTATTTTAATCAAGTTCCAAAAAAAACAGGGCATTCTTCTCGTGGCAAGTCCTCCTGATTGTGAACGGCTGGTATTATATTCTCTTGACTTTCACAAGAGTGTAGTCAAAGGAGGTATATACTAAGTTGAATAAAAAGGTAGCTTGACCTCGCATCACCTTTGTCTAAAAGACGTCAGCGAAATATTACTGTGAAGTGTTGAAGCCACAAAGTCACACAACTCCTTGTGAAATCTTTTGTAAGAGGCAGCTTTGTCCTAACGTTCTGTCGTCGGCATAAAGACCACAGCTTTCGGGCAGTCAGTATAATTATTTTTCTGAAATACAGAAAATTATGTGCAGGAAATGGAGCCAATTTATAAGTCGATTTTTAAAAACTAATAAACCTGTAACTTTCACCCTAGTAATAGACGTATACGGCTGTATGCTAATGTACAGTAATAATGATTAAACAATTTGAATATTACAGCTCGCTAATGTTGGATCGGAACATTGAGTGACTGTCACGAACCTCGACTACATAATAAAGAATAGTATTGTAGAGAGGAGTCGTCACGCTCACGACATCGCGTCACAACAGCGCCCGATTCCGTGACTGAATGTTAACCAATGAGGTTGAGGGTTAGATTAGCAAACGTTTGGGAGTGTAACGTTAGTTAGCATTTATTGATCTAGACTGTATTTTCGGATTGTATTAGTGAGGAGCCTGGTGGCGTAATGGTTTAAACGCTATAGTTTTGATTAAGAAAACCAAACGGAATCCCGGGTGGGTCAATCTTTGTAATCTTGAGGCCCTCCGTGCTTCGTCGTGCACTTTAAGCCTTTAACCATAGATCATTGATCTGAGACTTTAACCCGCTAATCCGCATTAGGTCAGTGTAATGGTGTAATGACCTTAACTCTTCATTTGTTTCTTTCTCACATGTACGAAGGCCTGTGCCCAGTAGTAGGACTTATATAGACTGGTAAAGATAAAGTTGTTTTGCGTTATCTTAAATCTTCAGATCGTTCAGCTCAGATTCTAGCTACATTTTTTGTTAACATAGTTATTGATTGGTAAAGATCATTATCGTTGAAACCTACACAAATACTCATTATTTAAATTTCGTAACACTATGATAATTCTATGTCTATGGTAAACAAAGGCTGATATGCAGGCAGATATTTTTAGGTGGGGTTGCCAAGGTGTGTGTATTGTGAGGTAACCTTAATTATGCTAGCCGCTATTCAGGGAATAATGCCTTTTCCGCAACCTTTAAGGTTCCCGTTAATGGTTCTATTGTATACGTATTGGATAGAGGCTGGTGTATTTTGATACACAGAGACACACAGGTCACCTGACCCAATGTCAAGGCGTTTATTATTTATTTATGTGCACACAATAGGTTTTAAAAAAATATACAACATGTTTGGTACTCACCATAGCAAGGGGTTGAGATGTGTACTTGCTGGTACAGATTTCATATATTATAGTTGGTCTATATCAATTCGGCCCGTTGAACTGAATTGATATCGACAATCCGACTTTAGTTGTCGTATCGTCTCGTTTATTGAATGAAAACGGTTATGTTTATTTTTTAGCAAAACTAGGACTTATGTGTTAAAACTAACACATCATCGAGTATATTTAGTATTCTTCGTATATAAGATAGCATCATCATCACCAGCCTATATACCACCCTATAAATATCCACTGCTGGGCACAGGCCTTCTTACATGGTAGAAATACATGAGGAGCTTGGGCCATAACAGCACCACGCTGGCCCAATGCGGGTTGGTGGGTTGAAGCGCTCGTAGTAACAACCGGGACAGTGTGCTTTTCGAAGCTCGGAGGAGCTCGAGATTATAAATTTGATTGGCCCATTCTGGAATCGACCATGGTGAAAGTTGCTTTGTTTTCGTAATCGAAACCAGAGCGTCAAACCACTACGTCACCGAGCTCCTCAATTCTATGTTAGATATACTGAATGTTAAATATAAAAGAAAATGATGGATGGAGTTACACAACTAAAAGCTTGCGATATTGGCCCTAATACACATGCTAAGTCTAAATTTAAGTGCAGTGCATTTCTTTCTATCAAAAGGAATACGAAAAGTATGGCTGTCATAAAATTTGACATTTAGATACGTGCGTTCAATTTTCGACCATAGTGAACGTGATAAAATGCAGTGTTTAGGAGGCACCTCCGTACATGCCGTCTAATATTGTCTATGGTTTCTATGAAATCTATCTAAATTTAAGTGACAGCCCTAAACAGATTCTTGCAATCTTTTTTTTATGACTTATTGCGAGAAAGAGATATACTGTACTTAAATTTAGAATTAAAGTGTGTCTTCAGAATTAGTCCCATTGTTGTTTAGATTTCTCATAGGAATGTTTCTTCTAGCCTCCCTACTAATCCAGTCTTTTCAGTACCTTTGTTTTATTTCTTTTTAGGTGGTGTTAGACGGAGAGGAGGTTCAAATCGACATACTGGACACGGCGGGCCAGGAGGACTACGCCGCCATCCGGGACAACTACTTCCGCTCCGGGGAGGGTTTCCTCTGCGTGTTCTCCATCACAGAGCCAGAGAGCTTTGACGCAACGCAAGAATTCAGGTCAGTTGGAGAGGAATAGGCTACGTACAACCTCAACCTCTCAAACCACAAATTCCAGACACATCTTGGTAATCTTCAACGGCCTATTTAGGTCCCAACTTATCAGCAAATAAAGATCGATTGTATTGGCATTGGCAGACTCATATTTAAAAAATGACATCTCATCATCCAACATAGAAGATTTCATTTTATAACTTTAATGAAGTTTTGTGAAGTATTAAATTGTTTCACGTCTGTGAAAGCTGCTAACCTTGAACTGAAATCGTCTGTCCTTATCGTATGAAGTTTCATGAACGGCACTAAACTTAATCCTGTTTTTGTTTCAACTAATATCTGCGCCAAAGAACAACATCGTCCCGGGTCTTCGCAAGACTCCCAGGAGTTTCCCTTTCCCCTTTATTATAAAATGCGGACTATAGTTAGTCCTGTAACTATAGTTAAAACTGATGCTGTCGCTGTCTTTCTTTTAACAAATAAAAGTGACAGGACTAATTTACCGCGTTTTATGTCTGTTCCGTGCTTAGGAAGGCACGGTAAGACGCTGGTCCCGGTTGTCATTGCAACAGCCGCTCATGTGTTTCTCCTATGTAGGAAGGGTCTGTCCAGCAGTGGGACGTATATAGGCTGGTGGTGATGAGGAATTCTGTACTCAATTTCCAATTCCTATCAAGTGTCTTCAAAGAACCTCTCCTCAAACCTCCAGAGAACAGATCCTGCGCGTAAAGAACGACGAGAACATCCCGTTCCTGCTGGTGGGCAATAAGTCGGACCTGGCGGACAAAAGACGCGTGCCGCTGGAGACCTGCCGCGAGCGGGCGCACCACTGGCAGGTGCCCTACGTGGAGACCTCCGCCAAAACGAGGGACAACGTGGATAAGGTAATGCTCACTCATCAGAGGGGCTAGTAGAGAAATCCATCTACAGATAATAATTTTTATTAATTTTTAGGGTTCCGTACCCAAAAGGTAAAACGGGATCCTATTACTAAGACTCCGCTGTCCGTTCGTCCGTCTGTCCCCAGGCTGTATCTCATGAACCGTGACAGTTACGTGACAGATGATGGATCATAGGTTTCTGTTGTTGCTTTAACAACAAATACTAATAAACAGAATAAAATAAATATTTAAGTGGCTCCCATACATCAACGTGATTTTTTTGCTCGATATTGATAATGGCAACTGGTAGACGCTTTTTTATAGATAACAGTACGGAACCCTTCGTGCGCGAGTCCGACTAGCACTTGGCCGGTTTTATTAATTAATTTTCTCTCAATAATAAGAGGTAGGTTGTTGCCATTCGAATTGAGCTGACTGTGTAGCACCTCTTTGTAGTGTGTGTTCCGTTTATAAGTAAGGTAGTCAAAGCTCATTGAGAAAGTGTTGAGTTAAGAGACTCCCATGGTGTCAACATAACTCTTTCTCTTGATATTTATAGGGCAGGCAGCGCAAGAGTAGTGCCCAAAGTGCTACGAGCGTCTATTACCCTAATGATCAGGCGAGACCTACGCTTGCTTGCTACATTTGTCCTATAAAAAATGGTAGCAACGTTTTCTTTTACGGTAAAATGTACCACTATATTATTTATTCGTTGGATTATCTGACCATTACTAATTAAACCCAGTCGAGATATTACACTATACTTTAGCCAACTTAGATAAATAATTCATAATAATAATAATTCATAATTCATTTATTTATTCATAAACATGGGTATTACATTGGTTTTAAATATTAGAAAATATACCTACAGCCATGATTCGCCATATAGGCATATGAACATATTGAAATTAAAATAAAATAACAAACAATAACAATTAGTCATTATTTAGTTATGTATGTAATAACATTAGAAATAATGTCATAGTCTAGTCATTGTCAAATTAAATAATAAAACCTTAAACAAACCACTGTCATTTTTGTATGAGTGATGAGCAAGACAGTTGGCAAACTTATACAGGGTTATTTATAAAATACCAAAAACTCAATAACATTTGAAGGTCTTATCAATACAAACAAATTTTACTATGGAAGCAAATCTGAATTCGCGAAAAAATCAGCTGTTCCATACAAATTTCCAAATGAACTCAGCTGAAATGTATGAAACAGTAGTTTTTTCTCGCAATTTCAGAGTTGATTCCGTGGTAAAAGTTGTTTGTATTGATGAAATCTTTAAATAGTTTTGAGGTTTTGTGGCGTTTTAAAAATAACCTTGTATAATATGACATTTGGTTTGTTTACAATATTTTTCTCCATCGATATTGGCCCAAGAATACACTGAGGTTCATATTGTAACAATAACTAAATCTTCTACATCGATATCTTATTTATTACCCTTTCAAAACAAACTATTTTTTTTTAAATTTATGAGTTCTTTTTTAGTCTAAGCCAAGCCTGAGCATGCTCGCACTTCGCTTTTTTACAGGGTTTTTGATAGATTTGGGAAAAATCCATACATACTAATTAATAAATGCGAAAGTAACTTTTTCTGTTTGTCTGTTCCATTTTCACTCCTACTCCGCTGAACCGATTTTAGCGGGTGAAGCCGCGGACAACTACTAGTACTCATAAAAGTGTAGTAACTGTGTCATATCCTCCTTATGTATCATCTCTAGAGTTTATGCAGTATAAGTTTATCATATTGGAATAAAGTACATTTTCCTTAACATTATTATCAGTTATAAATAAAGCGTTATACATTGTATTAAACTGTAGAATAATTATTTTGCAGTAATTTCCACAAGCGATTACCTTTGAACGGAGAAAACAATTTTATTGTTGTCTTTTAATTGATTGATTGTCGAGCCAAAGCTATAAAATATAACTGTACACTATGCTGAGTCAAGTGACAGGTCAAATTCGATATACGTAGTGATGTCCCCTATTGAATCCCAATCGATTTTAGTAGGTATCGATAAGGATTGAATTATACAGGGTGTTAGGGGGACGCTTACGGAAACAAGGGCAGGTGGCAGTGCTCATCACATTAAACACGATTTGTGGAAAAATAAATTTAATATAACGAAAAAAAATCAGCTGTTCTATACAAACAGTATGTAGATATTACAATTTGTATGAAACAGCTGTTTTTTTTTCGCGATTTCTAATTTATTTTTTAGCAAGTCGTGTTTAGGGTGACCAACACTGCCACCGGCCTTCGTATTCGAGAGCGTCCCCCTAACATCCTGTATTTTTGCTAGTGGAACCACTGTACTAATGTTATGTGTTCCATCAGAAACTTCTAAAATCCTAACAACCGAAATTACAAGCGATTTTTCCAAATCGGTTTATTAATTTTTAGTATTCCTAGCTACTTAGCTTAGTTCACGCAGCTCCGCTTGGCTTAGTATAGAGGTGGTATCGACAATACAACGATAAATTAAAACATGGGCTATATTAGTTCATAGAAATGGTTTGTAAATTTCAAAAACATCTCATTCATTTGATAATTTCATGACATTTCTAAGAAATAATGCAGGCAATGGTATATTATTTCATACAAATGTCATGAAATTATCAAATGAATGAGATGTTTTTGAAATTTACAAACCATTTCTATGAACTAATATAGCCCATGTTTAAATTTATTGTTGTATTGACAGCACCACCCTGTAAAGCACACATTTGTCGAGTCGAAATAAAAAGCGGTAGATAATAAAATGACGTCATATTTATAACTTTGAGCATACTGTTTAATGACTTAATATTCATTCCCTCAAGTTTTGTAGCAAATATATATTTAGTAATAGTCGCTTAAGTACACGACGTTTTTCATGTTCACTGTCCAAAATGTAATATATATTTTCTACAAAAGTTTCTTGGTTACGGGTGTTTGGGCTCAATGTGTGTGTGTGTGTTCGTGTGGCTGACGGGTGTGGTGTCCGCAGGTATTCTTCGACCTGATGCGCGAGATCCGCTCGCGCAAGTCCGACGACAGTCGCGCCACCAACGGCGACGTCAAGAAAAAACGCAGGAAAATCAAGTGCGCCATATTGTAGGCGTGCGCCCGCGCACTGACGGACGGACACGCGCGTCACGCCGCGCCGCGACACTGCGCTCTATGATTTGCAGCTTTACTTTCATTTACTGAGAGTTCTAAATGCATCCTCGACAAGTTGGGACGTGTCATGGGTGCATGTTCTGTTGTATCATTTTACAATTTTATATAATTTTCAAAACATAGTGTTAAAATGAAGTTCTTTATTTATAAAAGCATTTGGTAGAGAAGCAGGCTAACTTATATTCTTCCTAATACTGTTTTGATAATTCAGATGAAATAATTTATTGAGTAAAATGATACAAGAGGCACCGTAATATCAGTCGAAAAGGCAGAGTCAAATACTGTCGAGTTGTTGGTTGAAATTTATCGACCAATGCCAGTATTTGAAATCTCGCTCGTTTTTTGGAGCTTTAAATTGTAATGTAATAGTAATTACATATATAATTATGCATTTTTCTAAATAAATGAAGTATAAACGCTGTAGAATTGTAACTTATAGAATAATCTAGAATAAACGATCTGGAAGTGGATGTCGATGGAGGAATGTCGCCGCCAGTGTCCGGGAATGGTCCGCCACGCTTTGCTTTTATCGTACAGTTCATTGACATACGAGCTAAAACTAGACTCTATTCTCAAGGAATAGGGATCAAATTCAATGCAAACTAGTCCGTATGTCTTTGAAAAGTCAATCTCATTTTATGGTGTAAGCGGCGAAAGTTTTGTAAAAATTGTTCAACTGTATTCGCCCATTCTGGTGCTGCCATTCATTGAGTACTACTTGTGATTGTGACTTGCTTAATTGAGCGTACGTTCCCAAGTAGTACTCCATTTTGTTGTTACAATTAAGCTTAATGCTTGCTGTTTTGTAATACAACTGTAACGTCCATAAAAGACAGTGTTGCCATGTGCAAAAATAAAATTTGCATTGGTAAAAAATACATTTCCAACTGAGAAAATATTAGCCGATGTCACCGTACATCTGTACTTATAGATGTACGGTGACACCAATACACGTCGCGGCCGGCGTCCACGGCGTAGAATAGGATTTTGTATTTATTTTTATAAATAAGTGCTAATTTGTATCGTGTAATGTGTTGATTGGATATTTGTTATCGGTAGCCATGCTTGTGGGGATACTGTTAATGGCGTTGGTTTATTTATTAATTTATTGTGTATCGATTCCGTGAAATATATACGAGGATTTTCGTGAAATATATTTGAATGATAGCTGAAAACTTATCAAACCATTATAAAAATAATGGAACACATCACAAATATTAAAAAATCATGGGATATTTTCTATTTAAAATGGAGAATCATTGAAATAGATATTCACTTGATGTGAAAAATGTTGAGAATTTATTGTGGTTCTCTAACGAAGTAACATCTTTTAGACTGTCATCGTATATTTGGCGTCAACTCCATAGACGCATTGAAACGTGTTACACCTGCATTTCAATGCACAACTGCAGAAGTAATAATAGGCATTCAAACATGGGCTGTATGGGCCTGATCCCAAGTCCCAAACAAAAAAGAAACAAAAGTTTTTTGTTTGTTATTTTGGATACAATATTCATACTTTCTTTTCTACATAAAAGAGGCGCCCAATAGCATTCCTGCGCGTGTGGCCGTAGTATGTGGATGTTTTGCACTGCTCATGGAAATGGTGGTTATTATTTAATGTTTAGGGTATCGCTTCACTACGCTATCTCACTTTGAATTCTTACGTTTCTCTTCCTTAGTTTTACACAATCTCTTTGATATTATTGTTGAACGTCACGTGTATAAGTGTTGACGGTGTGGAGGCCAACGATATTATTCAAACTAGAATTTATTGTTACCAAAATTTATATCACAATTTTTTTTATGTAAATTTTGCTTTAACTCAGCCTAAACTCACTATGATATAAAAATGAAATATCTACAAATCTGTCCATAGGTCACATCATAGCTCGACAACGTGTATTCCCACCAGTCCCTGTGGAATAGTCCCATGATGGGCCTGCGGGTGTTTTTCCCAGAGGTACCATTAACTGGCCTGCTAGTAATTTTAATCCCAGAGGTTCCACTGACTGGACTATTGGGAAGGTATTGCCTGTTAGTAGTAGGTACCTACGTGTTTCATTTTAAAGTCCGTAAGTAGGTATAAACCATTTTCATAAAAAGATTTTCAAAATACAAATAAAGGCGGGTCGACAATGCAGGCCAAGTTGTTCCTGAACCTCTGGGAAAAAATACAAGTAGTCCCATCATGGGACTACTCCACTGGGACTAGTGGGAATACACGCTCGACAAAGACCAACAATTAAATTTATCTACATTTTTTAATAGTCCTAGTCTCAGTTACAATTTATCAACTATTTTAATATCTCGATAATAGCATTTTCAATCTTGAATGTGGAGTGCAGTATACGCGTCGAGCGATGGTGTGATGAGAAGTCACCACAAAAAAGATACTTATCGATTAATTAAGCATTTAAGAGGTAGTAATAACGATAAGGCGATTGATATAGAATAAAAGTTAGATATTTGCTAGTTACATTAACGAATGCGAGTGATCGATACACAATCTCGTATTTGAGTGACAATTCAAGGGAATTTGCAATTTTACAATATTAAAACGGGAAGTGCTTATGCAAAATAATGCCATCAATATTTTTATGGAATATTAAAAAGCGAAGTTTAACAATACATAGTGCATTATTTATCACCGAAGTAATTTTAAGATGCATAGTATCCCACATACATATTATATGTATACCGCGTATGTGTATATGTAAGCGGCTGCGGTGATCGCGTACTGCCAACTTGTTTATAATTATGTCTATTTACTATACAATATGTTTACTACGTGCGCCAAACGTATTCTGTGGAAGTAATCACATTCATTGAAGTATAAAAATATTTATTTTTAATAAAGTAATAAACCCAGTTGATTAGCCACAGATTCGCGTGCAGTGCACAATGATGTTAAAATTGCAGTAATATCAGCTGCAGAGTGGCTGCCTTACTGCAACTTGACGACTGCAGTCAGGCGGCCACTGTACGTCACATCTCGTACTGTTTCGTGTCTACTCGAATGTACTGAACGTTTCCTATAGGTTAGATTTAGTTCACTGATAAATGGAGTATCGATCTGTGTGTGAAATGTATATGAGCACTCACCGGAACAAATTTATAATGGAGTCGAGAAGATAAGCAGAAATATACTGATTTGCAAAAGTTTGTGTATTATTCCCTGTGTTCGTTTTGAATATGAAGTTAGTGAAACACTAACAGGCGCTTCGGGGCTTCTTTCTTAGTAATCCGCTTTTTTATTTTTCTATCCGCAATCAATACCTATTTTTTTAAAATCTACGCTTTGATACATATGTGTTGTATCCTGATTTTTTTCGCTTGTTCCCGAGTTTAGTAATGGGATAAGTATCTGACAATGCCACTGCTTTCGCAAATATATTGTTTTAAAGTTTACTAACAGTTCTCGAAATCTTATCGATAAGACAGTGTTACATAGAATTATTATTTATCTACAGAGAACTACGCATAATTGTGTAATCGTAAGTAAACCTGTCTCATCGAAAATTCGAATCACTCATAAATTACTTCACGCATTGTTGTCTCAAGAAATATCTATAGTACATACAGACATAGTTTTATATCACTCCATGTCTCCATCAACCTTTCGACAGATATGAAAATGATAAATAACTTAATGGAACTCTTTGAAATAAGCTATTCCTGCATTATTTGTCAGTGGGTACAAATGCGTCAAGTACTTTATGCATGTTTCGTAGGACATTCGTGACGTGGTCACTGCTCGGCAGGCGTTCCTGACGCTGATCCGCGAGATGTCGCGCCAGAAGCTGGGCCTGGCCGCGCTGGAGCCCCTCGATGACCCCAAGAAGTCCTGCACAGTACACTGCTGCACCATCTGCTAGGGCTCCGATCACCAACCTTTATATTCGCAAAATTAATATGCCGTATATCCTCTAGGTTACGACAACAATAGAATTGTACACTGCCAACAAATTGGCGGGTTCTATTCGGAGACACTTCTCCAAAGATTAAATAAAACTTTCTTAAGTAATGCTATTTCTGTAACATTCGTCTAAAAAGAAAAAAACAGTATCACTATGAAATGTTCTCAGTTTTTAAGAGTGAATTTCATTATCGATAAAACCTAAAAGAGAAATAATTTGTCGTCTTAGATATTTATTGCTCATTTACATGTATTTATTTATTTTTATTAATGCCTATGCCCAGCAGTGGGCGTCTCTCGGCTGATATGATGATTGTAAAAATAATAGGTAGGTATTAAACTACTTAAATTTCTTTAAAATATCAAAAAAGATTTCAGTCAGAGTGGGTTAGCTAATCTAATCATAAGCAATAATTATAATGACCAATATGGCTAATGCAGTCGACAGCACATCAAGCATTACAGTTTGACCTTGTTGAGACCATACCCCGTTCGTAATAGAGGCGGCTTTCGTAGTGCAACTGTTACGCTTGATGTGCTGTCGTCTGTAATAATATCACCACGGACTAATAAGACCATGAACTGTAATTTTTTACTTAAAATATCATTGCATCTCTTTCTTTTTAACTAAGCTAGAAAAGGATAGGTCTAATTTTAAATTATAACTGTCAGATTTCCTACAAATTGAAACATTGTTTTACCCAAATGTAGATACAAGTAAGTAGTTTATGGTGTTGTAACTCGCACTCTCATTTTAGTAAAAATTGATATTGGGCATTTATTTTTAAAGAAAGAAGAAATATTCATACACACCTATCCCTTTGAAGCTCGATAAACCAGACACAATTGAATTTTAATTGTCATGGCAACATAAGTTGTTGACTGGGCATCAAAGGATTAACGGCTTGTGTTATGGATACTAGATAACGGAGAAATAATGATAAAACTATGTATATAAATATTGGAAATATACTAAATAAACATAAACAAACACAGACTCGTTAACAAATGCTCGTAGGTACTTATCATACAAACATTGGCTCCTACCGGGATTAGCAAGTGGTACAGACAACTCGGCCAGCCGGTCGTGTACTATTCTTTACCTCATTTATAATTAATTTATAAATAAGTGAGGTAAAGAATTTATAACTAAGTAAGTGAGGTAAAGAATAGTAGTAAATTCAATTTGTGCGCCTCACTGGGGAAGATCGCAGCTAAATAATAGGTACTAATGCGTAGTTTTGTGATACTGCGGTGAGTAAGGTCGCCAGAGTTATATTGGGAAGTCAGCCCTGAGTAGTGCACAATAGCCCCTGGTGTCTATAGTACCATAGGTTCCTACGAGCAGCTATCTATAGGCTACGGTAACTGCTTATCACTAGGCGCTTTTATGTTTAATGTTTAGTGGAATTGCTAGGACAGTGAGCGATTGTTTTAGTTTAAAAAACAATGGTCCCCTGGATTGTGGATAGTCGCAGGTTCGGTTCTCGCCCCAGGATATTTTTCTACTTTAGATGAAACTTAAAAACAGCGTTTTGGATAAGTCTGCTTGACATAGATTTGGATTCTGACTGATTCTGATACAGTGTAAAAGTCGGCGTATCTTATTTGACTGGTATTATTGATAATAATCAGTATTATCTCCTATTAATATCAGCCTATGTTAGCCTATCTTGCGGTCGTATGTATTAACTATAACGCCCCTAATCTGGAGAACAGATGGTAAATCTAAATTTATATTCCGTGGTTCTTTTTCTCTCAATATAAATACAAAAAAGATGGTCGTCATATAATTTGACATTTAGAAACGTGCGTTCAATTTTAGACCTTATTGAACGTGATAAAATGCATTGCTTAGGAAGCAACTTCGTACATGCCATCTGAAATTACAGCTCTAATCAAATTCTTGCTATCTTTTGCTTTACATATTGCGAGAAAGAGATATTTTGCTGTAAGTATTTTAACTTATATTTAGAGTGTGTCTTCAGAATAAGCCAAATGTTACATTAGGGATTATTTACATGACCTACAGAATGTTCGCCCTTCGGTTTCTCCGAGATTCTCAATTTATTATTATTATATTAAGTGACAGGTCTAAGGAGGTAATGGCTGTGTCATCTGTGTAATTAATTGAGTGCTATTTATTTAACATAGATAAGTGAAGTTTTAAATAAAATTGTAAATATACCAAAGATGTCTTTTTATTTCTCATCAAATATTAATTTTACAAATCACTAATTATTATTACACTTTATTCAGTCTATACAAAAATATATTTCTTAGGGTTTACACTTATTTTACATATTATTTACATTGTTATAATTGGCCTTACATAACAAATTCGATGGATTTGCTAACGTCTGAGTACTCAAAAGGTCACATAAAACTTCTGCTCAATTTGAAGTTTGACAGTACGAATCCAGGAAATCCAGTGAGTGCACGACATAGAATAAATTTCTTTCAATAGCCATTGAAACCTCACCAAACACAATAGCACGGTATCATTAATAAAATCTGTGTCGAACCAGCTTTACTTTTGAGAAGGTTCATCAATTTTATGGTCGAGTGCTCACGTCTATAATATCAATTATATTATTATTTTTATAATTTTTATTTCACTTCAGGGTAATATACAAGATAGCACCAGGCATATCAATGATAGCAATCTTAATTAAAATATCATAAGACCTGTTATAACATTCATAATTTCTAACAATGAAACAAAATTACAGCACATTACTAATAAATAATAATGATTAGAATTATATTCAGGATGATTACCATGTACTTAGTTTGTTTAAAATGAATTTTCGATGTTTCAGGATCACAATACAGTTGCAAACTATTATCATGGTAATTATCCTGAATATAATAATCTGATGTCAATAACCTTTAAAGTAAAAAATAATAATATTATTGTCCAAATAACTATGGATTTGCTAGTACCACGCATAGTTTGAGTATATCAAGACTAGAGGGTGACTAGTTGCGTCGATCGACTCTGCCGACTTATCTAAGTACAAATAAATTGTCCATAAGAACTGAGGCAGTGCATCTAGAATCAAAATGAGATCCAGTTCATTTTTTTTACGACTTAAGCCACTAGATTAATTCTTTAATGCCCAGAGGGCAACTTAAGTTGTCATGAGAATTAAAATTCAATTGTGTCTGGTTTATCGGGCTTCAAAGGGAAGATTTGGGAAGTGGGCATTTTGGGTCACTACCCAAAGCCCAAAACGCCCACTTCCCGAAGGACCACTGGTCCTTGTGGGTCAAAAAAGGATCTGCATGAAGAAACGAATCTTAAAAGAGGTAGGTATTTTCCACTTTCAATTTTTAACGCCGAACTGAAGTAGTCCCAACTCATTCGAGATAATTAAGAGCGAGCTTTGTTGAGAGCAGGGGAACCGTTACCCCTTGCTATCAACATTATCTTTTCTTGATTTTAGCAGGGAAGGCAGCTATACTTCCATAGCTTAAGGTGCTACGAGCGTTTATAGGCTGCGGTAACCGCTTTCCACCGGGCGGACCGTACGGACGCTTTCACATTTTACCTTAGAATTGCAAGTATTAGAAATCGTGCAAAAAAAGATCTCATATTAAAACAGGGAATAATAATATAATAGTAGCAAACCGTAAAATATTGATTTGACAAAGCGCTTATTTTGGTTTACTCGCTGTGATATTTTTTTATACAACTAGTATTAGCTTGTTTGTCATCTAGACGACAAACAAAACTGACGGCCCCCTGGTGGTAAGTGGTAACCGCCGCCTATAGACACCTGCTATAACAAGGAAAATATCACTTGGTATTGCAAGTGCGTTGTCATCCTGAGGCCTAAGACGAAGTGCCTTCCATGTCCTGTAATTTCTAAATTTAAGTCCAGGACAATTGAAGTGTATAGAAAAAGGACAGCAAATACCTGGTGTAAGGGGGACGCTCTCTATAAAAGAAGGCAGATTATGCCTGTGGTGGCGAACTTCAACAAGATTTGTGGAAAATCAAAAAACAGCTGTTACATACAAACTGTAATACCCACACGACAAGTTTGTATGGAAAACTTGATATACTTTCGTCCCCCTTACATCCTGTATATGAAACTGTAAAATGAATTAAATGAAAACACTTTTTATAGAAATCAATAGGAATTTGACGAAATATGCAAGATCTCCTACAAACCAACCATTTCCAACCTTAACAATTACTCATTACAGTTGGAAATTGAATACACCTTGAAATGTCAACATCTTTGACATAGGAGGTATCATAGATTAGAGATATAAACTGGTGTATTGTCATTTTTCCGTTACTATTGACGAAAAGACATCAAGATGGTAAGTTAAGCGAGTACAGTCAGCATGAGATTTTTTAGAAAAGCAACCGTAGGTACTACTACAGCAATAGAATCGCTTTTTTATGTGGTACAATGACATGGTTGTAGGTATAATAAAATACACAAAGACTAAAGCTTGACAATTATCTTATTTTAGCGTACACATGTTTAAATATGCTTACAGGATGGTGAACAAAGAAAAAAGTTGTTATATAGTAAAAAACTTTTTTTTTATACAACTAGATGACAAATAAGCTGACGGCCCACCTGATGGTAAGCGGTTATCGCCGCCTATAGACACCTGCAATAGCAAGGGAAAATCACTTGATATTGCAGTTGCGTTGTCATCCTGAGGCCTAAGATGAAATGCCGTCCATGCCCAGTAATTACACTGGCTACCTCTCCCTTCAATCCGAAACACAGCGAACTGTTTCACGGCTGAAATAAGAAAGGCGGTGGTACCTACCCAGACGACCCTACATATGGGTCTACCACCTAGTGGTAGTACATAATACATAAAGTTAATGAATTTGTTACAATTTATAATAGGTTTTGTGATTGAAATTCAGTTAAATATGTTAAAAAATACACAGTCGAATTGCAATTAAAATAATCAATTAGGTAGTTGATGGTATGCTTCGTTAAAATTTTAAAGTGTATTGTGTGTGGATCAGGTCATGAGGCAGTAGTGTCCGCAGCCAGCATGCTACTGCTGTTGGGTCATCATCCACTGTTAAGGGGGAGTCGTGGTTCCCTAAGGCCATGAGACAGTAGTGTCCTCAGCCGTCCTGGCATAGCCGGTGGGTCATATCCACAGTGGAGGGAGAGCTGTGGTTCCCTCAGGCCATGAGGCAGTAGTGTCCGCAGCCGGCCGGGCACTGCTGGTGGGTCATCATCCACTGGCGCATGTGCCGCAGGTGGCCGCCGTGCGAGCAGCCCTGGCACCACGCGTACAGCCCGCGGACCACCTGCAACCACCGGGTATCATCGTATTATCCAGGGTGATCCAAACCAAAACCAGAGGGAATAGAAGCCTTAACATTGAAGTGAGCAAATTTTATTCCACCGGTCGCAGAGGTCGGGCTAATACCTAGTTGCAGACGGCGCAGAGGTCAGGCTAGTACCTGGTTGCAGACGGCGGGTCGGGGTAGTACCTGGTTGCAGACGGCGCAGCGGTCGGGTCTGGCGGGCGGGCAGCGCTCGCAGGGCGCGTGGGCGCGGGTGCGGCGGGCGGCGGCGCGTGGTTGCGGGCGGCGGGTACCTGGTTGCAGACGGCGCAGAGGTCGGGTCTGGCGGGCGGGCAGCGCTCGCAGGGCGCGTGGGCGCGGGTGCGGCGGGCGGCGGGCGGCGGGCGCGTGGTTGCGGGCGGCGGGTACCTGGTTGCAGACGGCGCAGAGGTCGGGTCTGGCGGGCGGGCAGCGCTCGCAGGGCGCGTGGGCGCGGGCGCGGGTGCGGCGGGCGGCGGGCGGCGGCGCGTGGTTGCGGGCGGCGGGTACCTGGTTGCAGACGGCGCAGAGGTCGGGTCTGGCGGGCGGGCAGCGCTCGCAGGGCGCGTGGGCGCGGGTGCGGCGGGCGGCGGCGCGTGGTTGCGGGCGGCGGGTACCTGGTTGCAGACGGCGCAGAGGTCGGGTCTGGCGGGCGGGCAGCGCTCGCAGGGCGCGTGGGCGCGGGTGCGGCGGGCGGCGGCGCGTGGTTGCGGGCGGCGGGTACCTGGTTGCAGACGGCGCAGAGGTCGGGTCTGGCGGGCGGGCAGCGCTCGCAGGGCGCGTGGGCGCGGGTGCGGCGGGCGGCGGCGCGTGGTTGCGGGCGGCGGGTACCTGGTTGCAGACGGCGCAGAGGTCGGGTCTGGCGGGCGGGCAGCGCTCGCAGGGCGCGTGGGCGCGGGTGCGGCGGGCGGCGGGCGGCGGCGCGTGGTTGCGGGCGGCGGGTACCTGGTTGCAGACGGCGCAGAGGTCGGGTCTGGCGGGCGGGCAGCGCTCGCAGGGCGCGTGGGCGCGGGTGCGGCGGCCGCAGCGGGCGCAGCACATGGACACGCTGGTGGACTGCTGCGACACCGACCACACGCTGCTCAGCCACGCGTCGCGGATCACCTGCGCGAACAAGCAGTGCAGGACGCGTCAAACATGCTCAAAATAAAACTCTTGGTTGGAAGCATACAAAATGTAAAGGCTCTTGAAAACGAAGGCAAGAGCCTTCGTTTTCAAGAGCCTTAATTAAGAAATTAAACCTTATTGATAAAACCTACACGATCTGCTTGTATGGAACAGCTGTTTTTTTTCGCGAATTTTTTTTTTAACAAGTCGTCTTGAGGCATCACCGCATTACATCTGCCTTCATTTCTATAAGAAGGGTTTAGTAGCAAATGATTCCATTCGCAAACTCGTCACGAATTCTCCAATAGTAGGGGGTTTTTACTAGGTGGTAGACCCATATGAAGGGTCGCCTGGGTAGGTACCACCGCCTTTCTTATTTCAGCCGTGAAACAGTTCGCTGTGTTTCGGATTGAAGGGAAAGGTAGCCAGTGTAATTACTGGGCATGGACGGCATTTCATCTTAGGCCTCAGGATGACAACGCACCTGCAATATCAAGTGCTTTTCCTTGTTATTGCAGGTGTCTATAGGCGGCGGTAACCGCTTACCACCAGGTGGGACGTCAGCTTGTTCGTCATCTAGTTGTATAAAAAAAAAAAAACTATTGGAGAATTCTTTAATTTCCCAGAACGATCCTTTCCCAGATATTTTCAGTCCCAAATGCTCCCATTAACAAATGGTTTTGGTCTTTATTTTATACTTCGCTATTTATTTTCATACTCTGCAATTGCGTCGAGACATAGCGTCGCTTAGCACCTTCTATCGACTATATCACGCAGAATGCTCTCAAGAGCTTTTAGACCCTATCCCACCTTCCCCCTTCCTTCTTAAAAGCACGCATGCCGGTCTTCGGTATCATCAATTCACTGTCTCTACCTCAACATCACGCACAAAGTAATTTAGTGCCTCTTTTCTTTGTCGTACTTCCAGAACTTGGAATTCTTGCACATGTGTTCCCTCCTTCCTATAACATGCGTTCCTTCAAAAGAGACGTGAAAAATCACTATTTGGGCCGGCAAGGTGGAGGCGGCTAGAGCAGTGTCTGAACTGCACTAGCTGTCTTCGCATATGGACTCTTCTTACCGCTTCATATCAGGTGGTGTTGAGTCATTTGCCGTGTTTTGTATATAAATAAAATATCAGGACTTTATGAGAAAACGATTAAATATTCTGTTTTCCAATAAAATCAACTGAAAGAAAAGATAAAGATTAAAGTGACTGACCTCTGTAGCAACGTTCCACAGCTTGTGTCTCTGCAGTATCTCTATGTAGCCCAGCAGCCACTGCTCCTGTAGGCTTTCGTCGATGTACGGGAACAGGTCACTCCTGTCATAGAGTACCATCATTTTAACCAATATAGCTAGTCTTGCTATAATGGATCTAAATTTGAAGCACACGTGCTAAATGTAAATTTACGAGAACTCCAAAAAGGTCAGCTAACTAACACTTTGACACCTAGTGTTCATTTTGAAGTTTGAACCCTTTAATAGGGTTCAAATGTGATCAATGCAGGTTGTTAACAACGCCATCGTTCGGCACACTACAGAAGTACCTACCAACTGACGTGATGATGTGACTGTCTGGAGTTTTCCTGACCCACCACAAGAGGCGCAACGAAACAACTATAAAGGCCAATGTCGGCCATGATCCCCCTCATTCGCATCCTCTCAATATTTGATTTTATTAGTTAATTTCATGTATTTAATAAACTGATTCGCTTAATTATATAAAAAATAATCATTTTTGTACCCGGCTTCAGCTGGTTTTTCAGGTGAGTGACCTGAAACACCAGCTGAAGTATAGCAACACACACAATACACAAGACTCAAACACAGGTAAAGAACACTAACAACGGAAAGCGGTTACCGTAGCCTAAAGATGCGTGGAGGGCTGCTTACTAGAGGTGAGGCGTATTTATCGTAACAGAGAAAAAAAACAGGTATTTAAAAATAACAGATAACAACTGTTCCTTGGAACAAGCCATACCTGTTAATGTAAATAACAGGCACCTTTGAGTCACAGTTCCTTGGAACAAGCAATACTACCTGTTATTGTAAATAACAGGAACAACCGGTCTCTGTTACTAAAATACCTACCTGTTAAAAAATAACATTTTGTATCTCACTCTTTTATATTTGTTCGAACCTTGTTAAAAAGAGAGGCACGTAGTATTTAAAAGTCGAACAAATAAAATTGTTAATGTTTTACACACTTTAACTATAGAAAATACGATCTTTTTCATTTGCTTAGGTTATCTGTTCCATGAGGCCTGTTATTATTTTTATCTCATTCTTGCTTAGGTGATTGAATATTGTTAGAAAGAGATGCACCTATTATTTATTATTCTAACAAATTTAATTGACTTCCACAAAAATGAATGACAACTTCATTTGGTCACCTAATTTTGTTGTTGTTGTTTTAGTTCTCTCTATTACAGGGAAGGCAAGGGGAACTAATGCCCATACAGCCATGTCTTAGTATTTTTTTACTTCTGCAACTAATGGATTGAATTGCCAGTTCAATGTATCCTTAGAGAGTTTGGCGCGAAATGTATGATGACAGTCTCCATGATACTAATTTGATCAGGTGGATAAAGTAAGATAAAATTCTCAACGTTTTTCACATTAAATTGTAAAAATCAACACACGATGTTTGCTCAGGCACAGTTTTACAGTTATTGACAAAAAATCTTGATCGTAGTCATTAAACGGCGGCAAAAACTAATATTTTTTTGTTGGGGAAAGGCAAAGAAATTTAGGCCATACAGAGCCATCTTTTTTTTTATTATTTTTCTATACCTAGTGAATAATGTTTTCGCCGAGATGTATAAGGATAAAGATAATTATGACTTATAAGCGTGAGAAAAAGGACCATGATACGCACGTGAACTATTCATGTTCCTTTGCTCAGGATTTCTCTGTAACTGTTAGGTGGTATCTAAAATAAAAAAGAAAATAAAAGGAGTGTTTGGCGGGATTTTGTGGTGTCAGTCTAGATTTTTATAACAATAATTAAAAAATGGTCGGAGCGAACTTAGTGTTATAAAAGTGGTGTAGTTTTATAAAACAAGTGTTTATGTTGACAACTAAAAGATTATTAGAATAAAAGAGATTATGCTGTGAAAGACGTTGAGAGCTTTTTTGTTCTTAGCCACCTCATCAAGTAGCTTCATATGGAGATTGTCATCATATATTTCGCCTCAAATACTCCTAAGATGCATTGAAATGTGTAACATCAACATTTCAATGCAACAAATGAAGAAATAAAGAAATACTGAAGACATGGCTGTATGGACTTTAGTTTTCTTTGCCTTCCCTTTATAGGGAGAATTAACAAAAAAAAGGGAGTGTTTGGCGGGTTTTTGTGGCGTCAGTTTTTATTACAATAATTTAAAATTGTGTGGGAGCGAACATTGAGTTATAAAAGTGGCGTAGTTTTATTATTCAAGTGTTTGTGTTGACGTGCAACTAAAAGATTATTAGAATAAAAGTGATTATGGTGTGAAATACGATGAGAACTTTTTTGTGGTTATCCACCTCATCAAGTAGCACATAAAGTGACTGTTATCATATATTTCGTGTCAAATACTCCCAAGAAGCATTGAAATGTGTTACGCCAGCATTTTAATGTAATAAAAGAAGAAATAAAGAAATACTTAAGACATGGCTGTATGTGCATTAGTTCCCTTTGCCTTCCCTTTATAGGGAGAATTAATAAAAAAATAACAGGCTGTTATTTTTTAACAGTTACTTTGTCCTGTTATTTTTATGTAACAGTAACAGGCATAACAGGTATGGATATTTGCCTGTTATAACCCATCTCTACTGCTTACGCGTTGTCTATACTGTGTTAACTTGTACAAAATCGGTACAAAACTACAAAAGCCCATGAGATAAAATATTAAAACTCCAAGCTCAGAACGAAGACATTTAACAATAAGCAAAGAAATACATATTCCCAGAAGAAATTTTAGATAGCGCGATTCAGTGACGTGCAACGCCATCTGTCGGTCATTTATGTAACTAAACTCGGTGTATACTATGAAAACTTATCAATCTAAAATACCGCGTTTCACGGGCGTTGAGCGCCATCTATTGGCGAATATGAGAACCAAACGGTAAAACCAACAAACATCAAGACAAATTGTTATGTTGACAGCATAGTAGACCATTTTCTCTGCTATACACCAACATAATGCTGTTTAAATGAGTTCAGCTGATTTAACTTATTGCAGGAACACCACACGAAAAGCAGTATATCTCATTAAAAACAGTCTATCATAAGACAGTCACGTACGCTAATATTATGAACTTAAACATTTTGTGGATAAAGATAGATATGTTGATTAAATTCATGTTATTGAAAAGTTTCAAAAATGTATGGAGACCCGGCCAGGTCTATGTACACTATACTGAATAATAGGTAAAAATATGCTGAACAGTGTTCAATTGCCCGTTTTATTTTTCTTAGCTTTGTTGCGTGCTACTAAACAAGAATATTTAAAGAAAAGTCTGTAACACAGCCAAATATTCATCATGGCGCGTATGTCACTTTGGTGATGTTTAGTTGACTCGTATGTCGCCCGCCATATTGCTTTAGTGAATAACGGTAAAATCGACAAACAGAGAGCCGTCTTTAACCTGTTGGGAGTTCTGGGCACTTTATTATGTTAACCAACTTCAAAAAAAGAGTAGTTTATTATTTCAAATATTTTATACAATATACCCCTATACATCCATATTTCCATAGAAATTTAATCAAAATCTCAATTTCCATGGATCGCGGGGCCCTGGGCACTTGGCCGCAGTGCCCAATGGAAAAGATGGACCTGTCGACGAAAAATTTCAACTTTTGACCAAACAAACTAAGCATGAAAACGAATTTATCAGTGTTTTTCTCGGATTCAAAAGATTTTTCCTGATTTTTTGAGATACTGTAATATACTTGTCCAGGATATGAAACATCTCTTTTAATATACTTTTATTGTGAATGTTTGACATTTATCTGTTTTATGGAAATAAAATTAACTTAAAATTGTAAAAAAAAATTATTTGACCTCTTAAAAGTTTTATGGTATTTTGTAAAAAAATTAAAAAAGTTTTATGTTTTGCATTCATTATAGTAGCAAAACGTGTGCGTGTACGAAAATATACTCCCTGAACATCTCGTAATATGTTTCCACGAGCATGCCGACGGCGGCGGTCTGCACGTGGCCGAGCGCGGCTGTACCTGTGCTCCTGGAGCACGAGCATGCCGACGGCGGCGGTCTGCACGTGGCCGAGCGCGGCTGTACCTGTGCTCCTGCAGCACGAGCATGCCGACGGCGGCGGTCTGCACGTGGCCGAGCGCGGCTGTACCTGTGCTCCTGCAGCACGAGCATGCCGACGGCGGCGGTCTGCACGTGGCCGAGCGCGGCTGTACCTGTGCTCCTGGAGCACGAGCATGCCGACGGCGGCGGTCTGCACGTGGCCGAGCGCGGCTGTACCTGTGCTCCTGGAGCACGAGCATGCCGACGGCGGCGGTCTGCACGTCGCCGAGCGCGGCTGTACCTGTGCTCCTGCAGCACGAGCATGCCGACGGCGGCGGTCTGCACGTGGCCGAGCGCGGCTGTACCTGTGCTCCTGGAGCACGAGCATGCCGACGGCGGCGGTCTGCACGTGGCCGAGCGCGGCTGTACCTGTGCTCCTGGAGCACGAGCATGCCGACGGCGGCGGTCTGCACGTGGCCGAGCGCGGCTGTACCTGTGCTCCTGGAGCACGAGCATGCCGACGGCGGCGGTCTGCACGTGGCCGAGCGCGGCTGTACCTGTGCTCCTGGAGCACGAGCATGCCGACGGCGGCGGTCTGCACGTCGCCGAGCGCGGCTGTACCTGTGCTCCTGCAGCACGAGCATGCCGACGGCGGCGGTCTGCACGTGGCCGAGCGCGGCTGTACCTGTGCTCCTGGAGCACGAGCATGCCGACGGCGGCGGTCTGCACGTGGCCGAGCGCGGCTGTACCTGTGCTCCTGGAGCACGAGCATGCCGACGGCGGCGGTCTGCACGTGGCCGAGCGCGGCTGTACCTGTGCTCCTGCAGCACGAGCATGCCGACGGCGGCGGTCTGCACGTCGCCGAGCGCGGCGTGGTGCCGGAGCGCGGCTGCCAGCAGCGCGGCTACATCAGGCGCGGGCGTGCGACACTCCCCTCCCCCCGCGCGTACTGCCAGCGACACCTCCCCCTCCTCCTGCCCTCACAACCGAACGTTACCGTTACGTCACACCTCCCTCCCATACGAGTTATGACACTAAACAAACTTTTATGATCATATAAATTGAGTATAATGAGATTATTAGTTTATAGTTAAAATTTTTAAGGAAAATTTTATTTTCTTCTTTTAAGAGCATGTAAATAAAAACTTATTTAAAAAAAAACTTTTAATTTATTTCTAATTCTATCTCGTAGGGAAACATCTAACAATATGGTAGGTATTATTTGATCATCACTGAAAAAAAGTTCACTTAAAGAGATATAGACGACCGGCTGGCCGAGTGGTCTCTGTACCCCTTGATATACAGGCTACTCGATCAAGAAATCCCGGGTTCAAATCCCGATGGCAGGAAATGTTTGTAGAATGCATTTGCATTTGTTCACGAGTCATGAATGTTTATATTTTTATGTAGCGTATTTATATACATACTGCTATCATTATTTCTCCGTTATGTAGTATCCATAATACAAGCTCTCAATGATGCTTACTTTGAGCTAGATAATAGATGTGAGTGTATGAATATTATTATTATAACTTTAACAGGTCAATCTCTACCAAGTGCAGTATAAAATGTGTGTAAATAACATACCGAGTTGAGTGATTGTGTCGCTAGCGGGCGCGGGGAGCCCGAGCTCGGCGACGACGCGCCGCTGCCGGAGCCCGAGCCCGCGCCGGAGCCTCAAAATGAAAAATATCTTTATTCAATTAGGCCCCCCAAGAAACACTCGAATCGTTAAAAAACCCTTATGTCTATCACATATAATAATATTAACTAACAATGTCATAATGTTTGTCTCTCTGTCTTGTCTGGAATTACGTAAGCTAACAATGTTATAATGTCAGTCTGTCTATCGGTCTGTCTGTCGATCTGAAAGAAAGAAAGAAAGAAAAAATATTTTATTTAAATAGGCCACAAAGAAGCACTTTTAAATCGTCAAAAAAACACATTTTTACAACTATCACAAAAAAAATATTAACTAACAACGTCATAGTCGCTGTCTGTCTGTCATGTCTGAATTTACACCGGTTCCAAAAGTTGAACTACCGAGAAGATTCCGGCAACGAACTCGTGTAGTCACTCTTTTCAAAATAAATATTCAAATACAATGTTTGTAGTTAAAAAAAAATATAACTTTTAGCAGTGCAGTGCCGCCCAGCGATAAAAATAATTAAAATTAGAAGAGAATCTATATCATCGTACCGACAAAGTAGGTACCCAATGTCAAAAGTATTATCGTTATTTTCAAGCTATCTGACAATGCACAATCACAAAATAGGTATACAGAGGTTAATAGATCTGTCTGTGACTGTCTATCTGTCTGTCTGAATTTACACCGGTTCCAAAAGTTGAACTACCGAGAAGATTCCGGCAACACACTCGTGTAGTCACTCTTTTCAATTATTAAGTTACAATGTTTAGTTACATAGTAATATGGTAATAGTATTTAGCAGTACAGTGTCGCACAGAGTATAAAAAATAAGTATATTAACGTACCAAGAAGTACCTAATGACAATATTATTTACTTCATTTAAAGGCTGTCCGAAAATGCAACACAATGACCTGCAGCGCCGTCACTCATTACATTTATTTGTTTACTAGCTGTGCCCGCGACTTCGCAATAGCATAAAAACGCAAAATATACAAAGCATTGGTATGGTTTGAAAAGCATTCGCAACCACAGACTATGTTGAGAGAAATCGCAAAAGTAAACGAACACTTCAATGACAGTGAGTCAGTGAATGACAGGCAGGCAGGACAGACATGACAGATACAATTTGTCATTCGCATCGAAGCGATGTTTTACATATTATAGTTATTACTTGAATTGATAAAAAATATAATTGCATTACTAAATTTTAACGTACTTGATACGTTTAGAAGCGTTGTTTAAGAATTTTATTAATAAAAACAAAAATAGTCGTGTATTAATTTTCATTTATTTTATATCGATTCAAATCGATTTACCGCAAGCGTTCCATTTTACGTTATCTATGATTAATTCACCTATTTTACTTTTAATACTATTTTAGACAGATCCTGATAGCTACGGTTTCTATATTCACGTATATTGTTCATAATATTACGCTTATTATAATATCAAACTCTAGCATTGTACAACTCATTACCAAACTAATTGATGTGTTTTCTAAAGTTGCATTTTTCTTAATTTAATTGAAAGTTTTTGCACATAAAATTATTTAAAATACAATACAAATATACTTTATTGCACACGAGGACAAAAGAAAACGCTAGGGTTACGCTAGTTTTTGTCTGAAAGAAGAAATTTATTAGGAGGCGCTACTAGCGGTTTACATTAAAATTCTCCGCAACACAACTTTGTCGAGCATGTGGCGAATGTCAGGAATCTATGACGCATCTCTTCTGTCATTGGGATGCCCTGACTAGAACAAGAATGAGCCTTCTGGGAGTGGCATATCCAAAACCAGAAGACTACAGGCTCTTTCTAGCTAAAGATATAGTAAGGCTAATGGCAACTATATTCTGGACACAGGAAGAGTAAACGCAGGGGAGGCACAAAAGATCCCAATGGGTCGAGTGCACTGTGACTTAGGCCCGTATTACAGAACATTTCTCAGTAACGAATCTAGTTTTAAAACAAATTTTAATACGAGATTTAAATTTAGAACTTTACTTGAAACGTTATACATTGATCAACTCTCAGCTGAGTAATAGGGTAGTTGACAAGTTTTTTTTATTTCATAAATAAAAAGTATATAACTCATAAAGAAATATTGCAAAATAAATAGTATGTCTAAGATCAATAGTTTCACAGATATAGTGGTATGTTTGATGTGTGGCGGCGCATCGTCCAAAAACGCTTCATACAAAATATACGGAACAGGTGACGTCATACGTTCCTATGTTACTAAAAAATGTATGGGCATATTGACAAAAATAATAATAACTATGAAATATGCATGTTTTTATTCATAGTTGTCATAATAATAGTTGTTTAAATTAATGTCAGCTGTCTAATATCATTAACATTTTTGATAAATTTTGGAAATAAATATTGATCATTTTTTTAATTTTCCAAACAGTACAACTTCAACAATATTCCATATCTTTCAAGTTTGAACTGTTTTTATGGGTTACAGGAGCGTATATTTTACGAATTTGTGAAAAAAAGCGCCAGATTCAAACTTAGGCAACGTCCTAATTGCCTATTTTGGAACGATACCTACTCACGTCAAAATCTGCGCTCAAGTAAAGATTTGAACTTTGTTTATGGTCGACACCATTCTTGAGAACGAATCACGTACTATACTCCCAAATAAAGTTGTAATGCTAGTTCAACATGCTTGACATAACGCTATATTGTTTTATAATCTGACGGGTTATATTCGCCCATGTTTTGACAGTTTCACTTTTCTGTACTTGTCATTGTTGCTTTGACAATTATTGATTCTAGTTTCAGCTGATTGAGTCTTAAAACGCAACCTGTAATAAGCTGGGCAATCAAGTAGTGATCTACACTTAAAACTTGTTTTGAGTGATTCGAGTTCAAGCGATGCTTGAGCCGCGTTCTGTAATACGGGTCTTAGTCATGGCCCCATAGGAAGATAAGAAGATAAAAAGCGGTTTAGATACCTGCGGGCACGGGCGCAGCGGGCGCGGAGGCGGGGGCGGGCGCGGAGGCGGGCGCGGGCGCGGGGGCGGGCGGCGCGCTCCGCAGCGGGAAGGCTTCCTCGGGCAGCGTCCAGTCGATGGCCTCCACGTCCACGTAGTGCGCCGACGCCGCCGACACCCACCCAGCGTTCTCTGGACAGCATAACCACAGTCTATATAACTTTCATACAGTCAGCCAACGGGCACGTCTAGACAGAGCAATCGGGGCGGTAGCGAGCCCGACTTTCATACACTCACTCGGGACATGCCGGTCAGGAGTGTCACATTTCATTGGCGTCAACTTCAAAGGCGTTGGCCCACTGGTTGTAGTTGTGGTATAACCATGCCAAATGTCAATCTTTCGGCCACATCAAAAGCTACAGTGTACGGTTTGTGGGTGATCCACAAATTGAAAAATTATATATATACTTCCAGAGTCAATCTTAATTAAGGCAGAGGCAAAAATTTACATTAAATTTAAAACTATGTGAAACTTCGTAAAATCCACTTATACAAAGTCATGAAATAAAAAACAAAATTGGAAACAGTAAGAACAACACGTTGAGTAAGTTACCATTAAGACAAAAAATTCATTTAAGAGTATGCAGCATAGTCTCAAATACTGCTTTTTGACTTATGAGTGTTTATTATTGAGTCTATCATATTAGTCTGTATTGTGTGTTTGTGGTGTGGGATGTCCATAATGATAGTGTGTGTGGTACCGTCGACGGCGGCGGCGGAAGCGGCGGCGTGGCGCAGCTTGGCGTGCTTGGCGGGCGGGATGTAGATGGTGAGGGTGGGCAGCCCGAGCACGCCGCTGTTCTGGAACTGTGTCTCCGCCCACTCCTCCGCCTCCTCCGGCGGCTCCTCCTCCACCGCGTTGCTGTGGGAACACAGACGCACACACATTAGACGCAAGCGCAACACACATTACTAGAGGAAGCTCCACTGACGCGCATGTCGTAAGCTCAACGTAATTCATAAACAAACTCATTTATTCACTTGTGCTATGGGCGAATTCACAAAGGTAGCAGCATGGATAACATGTTATTATGTGTAAATTAAATTTCTGTATCTATGGCATTGGGTAAAAACCTGTAATGATAGTTATAATTATTTGTGAAATAAGTAAATAATAAGTACCTATTCATTCACACGACGTTTTTCAAACGCGCAGACACAGTATATGGTTTGAAACATATGTAAATATTTGTCAAACATGACCACGTAGGAATGCGCCGATGTTTAACTGTTTAAGTATCCGTAGGTGGAGGGCTCACTGCTACTTGCTCGGAGCTCTTTTCACAGCGCACCTTTCTTCACTCTATACAAAGTATAACCTTTTATAATTTAGGGATTTTCTTAGCTAAGGGAATGGCAAGTCTCTCGCTGACTCGAAAGTATACCACATTTTATCGTACCATCAGATTTATCGGACCGCCAGCACAGAATAAGTCGAAGCGGGTCGACGGTGTCTGCACTAAACACCATCTTCAGGGCAGTCATGGGGACTTCGTCGAAGTACGCTCAAGCGATTTTTAAGACAGTAGTGTAGGGCGGGGGCGGCGGGGGCGCGGCGCGGGGCGGGGGCGTGGGCGGCAGTACCTGTAGGGCGGGGGCGGCGGGGGCGCGGCGCGGGGCGGGGGCGGGGGCGGCAGTACCTGTAGGGCGGGGGCGGCGGGGGCGCGGCGCGGGGCGGGGGCGGCAGTACCTGTAGGGCGGGGGCGGCGGGGGCGCGGCGCGGGGCGGGGGCGGCAGTACCTGTAGGGCGGGGGCGGCGGGGGCGCGGCGCGGGGCGGGGGCGGGGGCGGCAGTACCTGTAGGGCGGGGGCGGCGGGGGGCGCGGCGCGGGGCGGGGGCGGGGGCGGCAGTACCTGTAGGGCGGGGGCGGCGGGGGCGCGGCGCGGGGCGGGGGCGGGGGCGGCAGTACCTGTAGGGCGGGGGCGGCGGGGGCGCGGCGCGGGGCGGGGGCGGCAGTACCTGTAGGGCGGGGGCGGCGGGGGCGCGGCGCGGGGCGGGGGCGGGGCGGCAGTACCTGTAGGGCGGGGGCGGCGGGGGCGCGGCGCGGGGCGGGGGCGGGCGCGGCAGTACCTGTAGGGCGGGGGCGGCGGGGGCGCGGCGCGGGGCGGGGGCGGGCGCGGCAGTACCTGTAGGGCGGGGGCGGCGGGGGCGCGGCGCGGGGCGGGGGCGGCAGTACCTGTAGGGCGGGGGCGGCGGGGGCGCGGCGCGGGGCGGGGGCGGGGCGGCAGTACCTGTAGGGCGGGGGCGGCGGGGGGCGCGGCGCGGGGCGGGGGCGGGCGCGGCAGTACCTGTAGGGCGGGGGCGGCGGGGGCGCGGCGCGGGGCGGGGGCGGGCGCGGCAGTACCTGTAGGGCGGGGGCGGCGGGGGCGCGGCGCGGGGCGGGGGCGGGCGCGGCAGTACCTGTAGGGCGGGGGCGGCGGGGGCGCGGCGCGGGGCGGGGGCGGGCGCGGCAGTACCTGTAGGGCGGGGGCGGCGGGGGCGCGGCGCGGGGCGGGCGCGGGGGCGGGGGCGGCAGTACCTGTAGGGCGGGGGCGGCGGGGGCGCGGCGCGGGGCGGGCGCGGGGGCGGGGGCGGCAGTACCTGTAGGGCGGGGGCGGCGGGGGCGCGGCGCGGGGCGGGGGCGGGCGCGGCAGTACCTGTAGGGCGGGGGCGGCGGGGGCGCGGCGCGGGGCGGGCGCGGGGGCGGGGGCGGCAGTACCTGTAGGGCGGGGGCGGCGGGGGGCGCGGCGCGGGGCGGGCGCGGGGGCGGGGGCGGCAGTACCTGTAGGGCGGGGGCGGCGGGGGCGCGGCGCGGGGCGGGCGCGGGGGCGGGGGCGGCAGTACCTGTAGGGCGGGGGCGGCGGGGGGCGCGGCGCGGGGCGGGCGCGGGGGCGGGGGCGGCAGTACCTGTAGGGCGGGGGCGGCGGGGGCGCGGCGCGGGGCGGGCGCGGGGGCGGGGGCGGCAGTACCTGTAGGGCGGGGGCGGCGGGGGCGCGGCGCGGGGCGGGCGCGGGGGCGGGGGCGGCAGTACCTGTAGGGCGGGGGCGGCGGGGGCGCGGCGCGGGGCGGGGGCGGGCGCGGCAGTACCTGTAGGGCGGGGGCGGCGGGGGCGCGGCGCGGGGCGGGGGCGGGCGCGGCAGTACCTGTAGGGCGGGGGCGGCGGGGGCGCGGCGCGGGGCGGGCGCGGGGGCGGGGGCGGCAGTACCTGTAGGGCGGGGGCGGCGGGGGCGCGGCGCGGGGCGGGCGCGGGGGCGGGGGCGGCAGTACCTGTAGGGCGGGGGCGGCGGGGGCGCGGCGCGGGGCGGGGGCGGGCGCGGCAGTACCTGTAGGGCGGGGGCGGCGGGGGCGCGGCGCGGGGCGGGGGCGGGCGCGGCAGTACCTGTAGGGCGGGGGCGGCGGGGGGCGCGGCGCGGGGCGGGGGCGGGCGCGGCAGTACCTGTAGGGCGGGGGCGGCGGGGGCGCGGCGCGGGGCGGGCGCGGGGGCGGGGGCGGCAGTACCTGTAGGGCGGGGGCGGCGGGGGCGCGGCGCGGGGCGGGGGCGGGCGCGGGCGGGCGGGCGGTCGTTGTCGCGCCGCGCACCACGCGCGGACTACGCGCCACACGTGCGCCACCTGCCGCGACAGACATTTGTTAAGACACGAGCGGGTGTTTAAAAGCGAGCCTTCAAGAGTTTTAAATAGTATCACGCGAGTATTTTGATACTAAATGCCATAGGTTTGGTAATTTTCAACATATTTATTTCAAAAAATGCTTATATTAGCTTATATTGTTACGACTTTCCGACTGATATTTAATAACAAAATGTACAACCTTGAGAAGAATTCACCTTTAAGTAATAGTTTCAAAATTGGGAGATAACTTAATTTATATCTAACGATCAAAAAAAGCAAAAGACACTTTTGTTTCAGTAATAATTTACTGCGGCCTAATTTATCGAAATATTTTACATAAATTCATAAAACTACATAAACTACGGCGAAAACACCGCCATTTAGTAATGACATGGTTCGGTACAGCGCCATCTATAGTGCACAAAACAAAAAAATATTATTAATGTACTGTTTTCTCGCAAATCTGCTGAAAAACGTTGTATGACACACGTGCGGATATTGGTTTTTATAAACTCGTGACTATGGTAAGCCCTCGACTTTTCGTCTACTCCTTTTTTTTCATAGAAAAAAATATAAATAATGAGTTGAACTGATGCATTGTCATTATGGTACAGGTTGTTTTTTTTTATTTTCATTTTAATTAACTGTGTTAAAAGTATGTCGACATATGTTCACATTTAAGATCATAATTCAAATATTAAAATATGGGTGCAAACATATAAAATAATGTTACTTAAGAATCTGCGCCGCTTTCAAAAGCAGAACTACCAAGATGTCGGAAGGAAACCAACTCGTGTAAGCACTCTTTTCAAATATAGTTACAATTTGTGTGGTTACCTAATGATGATGATTTACAGTGCAGTGACTAAAAGAAAAAATTTCAAAGTGGTTACAATGGTAAGCGGTTACCGTAGCCTATGGACGCTTGCAACAGGGTCGGCAACGCGCAAGGAAACCTGCGCCTGTGAAACTTTTTCATGCCCTTTTTGAAGAACCTCATGCTACACTCTTTCGAGACAACCGCTGCAGGGAGCTCATTCCACAACCTAAGATATTGGCTATTATTATGCATCTTGAAGAAAGAATAAAATTTGTTGTTTTTTTATCTGTTAACATGTTTTGCATGTTTTTAGTATTTACAATAAATAAAATAAAATTTCCACCACTCGTCTAACATGGCTATTGATCCATTTTTAGCGCATGTGAACGCATATTAACGAGTATGGAATAAATTTAATATTTCTTCTGTATTTAAGCTGCCAACCATACCAAGCCTAAGCAGGATTTTTTAGTTCTTTACGCGTACAACGCAGACTTGCTTAGATTACTACTTTGCTTCTAAAGTGTTATTCATGTATGTTGTGAAACTCTGTAATTGGCTAAGAGTTATGTATAAGTTGTATTAAGCATGATTGTTAAAAAACGTCGTTGAGTTTCCTAATAAATAAAAATGAAAATAAAAATCTCAACTACACGCAGTTAGTTATCCGTCTCGTGATCACTTACCATATGCCTGTTGTAGGAGGCTGCCACATTAGCGTTGTGTTCCGCCAGCTCGTGCGGCGGGGCCCCCTTCATCCTGTACTCCGTGGCGCAGCCGACCAGGGCGGAGGCCCGGCGGTCAGTGGCCGGCGCCCCCGGGCCCCCCGGGCCCCCCGGGCCCCCCGGCGGCACCATGCGGTGGCGGCAGAGCGCCGACGCCGAGCCCCCGGGGAAGGCCCGCTCTAGCTGCGCCTGCGCCGCCGCGCTCAGGGAGCCCGCCGTAGGTTGCTTGCGGCTGTGGAAGGTAATCATGACTCGTCTTTGCCACGTACACAGTTTTGTACTTTCAAGTCGAACATAGTTGAAACAAACAAACCGATTCGAATGAAACTTTACACGCATATAAGCAAGTCAGGCTAGTCTAAATAGATATTAGAGGATTTTTCGAAATGTAACCTTAAAAGATGAGTAAAACATATCATGATAATGATAAGACATATCCAAAACTGACATATTATCAAAAGCAATGTGATGCAATGTGTGTTAAAATCTATAATGCTATACCTAAAGAAAAAAAATTGTTACCTATTGAAATATTTAAAATACATTTGACAAAGTGGCTAAAAGTTAAAAACTTCTACTCTCTAAATGACTTTTTTCTTAAAATAAAGTATTGACATAAGATAATTAGTATTTTATTTATTTATTTATTTATTCTTACAATTATCATGACAGGTTAGAAGTGACCCAATGCAATTATGCCTAATTTATAAATTACTTAAATAAACTTACACTTAGAAAATATTATTAAAACATAATGATTTCAAGGCAATTTTTTCGAACTCACTCAAAGGACATGTTAATATATCTACTGCTTCGTGGACTTTATTCAGCAGTACAGTAATGCGAGTGAGAGGTGTTTTGGCCAAAAAGTTGCTCCTGGCTGAAGGCAGTGCCAGAAGGTGCGGACGACGCCTCCGACACACGTATCCATTTGGGACACACAGGCTAAAGTATTGCAATACAGTAGGATTGTGTGCCCCGCAACAACTTTACCACGTATACTGCAAGAGTAAGATCTCTCCTCACCCCTAGTTGGTAATAACCAACCATTCCAAGAACGAACAGTGATGGATACATGAGGGTATTGATATTAGTAAGTAGATAATAAAATAAGAAATGCGTATTGTGTTATAATTATGACTATAAATTATGACTTTGAATTATTAATTAATTATTTGCATGCCACATGTGAAATATGAGATACTCAATGTTTTGTTGTAAGATCCCATGTACCGTATTTTTGCCCCGATTTTGGCGCGGCGTGGGCCAGCTATAGTTACTTGTGTACTCACGGCAGCGGGGCCATGAGGCGCGGCGGGGGGGCGCGGCGGGGGGGCGGCAGGGGGGGCAGGGGGCGCTCGGGCGCGGCGTGGGCCAGCTATAGTTACTTGTGTACTCACGGCAGCAGGGCCATGAGGCGCGGCGGGGGGGCGCGGCGGGGGGGCGGCAGGGGGGGCAGGGGGCGCTCGGGCGCGGCGTGGGCCAGCTATAGTTACTTGTGTACTCACGGCAGCGGGGCCATGAGGCGCGGCGGGGGGGTGCGGCGGGGGGGCGGCAGGGGGGGCAGGGGGCGCTCGGGCGCGGCGTGGGCCAGCTATAGTTACTTGTGTACTCACGGCAGCGGGGCCATGAGGCGCGGCGGGGGGGCGCGGCGGGGGGGCGGCAGGGGGGGCAGGGGGCGCTCGGGCGCGGCGTGGGCCAGCTATAGTTACTTGTGTACTCACGGCAGCGGGGCCATGAGGCGCGGCGGGGGGGTGCGGCGGGGGGGCGGCAGGGGGGGCAGGGGGCGCTCGGGCGCGGCGTGGGCCAGCTATAGTTACTTGTGTACTCACGGCAGCGGGGCCATGAGGCGCGGCGGGGGGGCGCGGCGGGGGGGCGGCAGGGGGGGCAGGGGGCGCTCGGGCGCGGCGTGGGCCAGCTATAGTTACTTGTGTACTCACGGCAGCGGGGCCATGAGGCGCGGCGGGGGGGCGCGGCGGGGGGGCGGCAGGGGGGGCAGGGGGCGCTCGGGCGCGGCGTGGGCCAGCTATAGTTACTTGTGTACTCACGGCAGCGGGGCCATGAGGCGCGGCGGGGGGGCGCGGCGGGGGGGCGGCAGGGGGGGCAGGGGGCGCTCGGGCGCGGCGTGGGCCAGCTATAGTTACTTGTGTACTCACGGCAGCGGGGCCATGAGGCGCGGCGGGGGGGCGCGGCGGGGGGGTGGCAGGGGGGGCAGGGGGCGCTCGGGCGCGGCGTGGGCCAGCTATAGTTACTTGTGTACTCACGGCAGCGGGGCCATGAGGCGCGGCGGGGGGGCGCGGCGGGGGGGTGGCAGGGGGGGCAGGGGGCGCTCGGGCGCGGCGTGGGCCAGCTATAGTTACTTGTGTACTCACGGCAGCGGGGCCATGAGGCGCGGCGGGGGGGCGCGGCGGGGGGGCGGCAGGGGGGGCAGGGGGCGCTCGGGCGCGGCGTGGGCCAGCTATAGTTACTTGTGTACTCACGGCAGCGGGGCCATGAGGCGCGGCGGGGGGGCGCGGCGGGGGGGCGGCAGGGGGGGCAGGGGGCGCTCGGGCGCGGCGTGGGCTAGCTCCCCGCGCGCGGACACGCACACCCCGTGGGGGTTGGCCCACAGCACGGGGTGCGCCGCCTCGATGAACCGGTGCCGGTACAGGCTGCAGTCCTGCAACACGCACAGTACCCACACTGTACAGGCTCTGCTGTCACAAGCAATAACACGTACTAACTTCTCGCTGTTCCTGAGTCTTATTGTGAATGGAATAGAAGTTAGGAACAGCGAGAAGTGGCTACATGTTATCGCTGGTGACTGTAAAACGGGAACACTCACGAAAACGAAGGCAGATAACAGATCCTAATCTAGCTAACCTAACCTAGTAGAAAAAAAATTGCAATCGCTATAATTGATTCATACAAAATTGTAATCCGGGTGTAGCTCGCTTCCACCTTCAGCCTTATCATCATTTATCATCACGTGGGATGAAGGCCAAGAGCTACCCCGTGAGGAATAACAAAACAACACAATCTTTTTGTATGAAACGGCAGTTTTTTTCGAGATTAAATTTTTAAACTTTTCATGTATGAGATGATTTTCTCCCGAAATTGTGACGTTTCTGGCAATTATTATTAGTGAATATACGGTATTTGACATTTGCGCTCCAAAGTTGATAGAGGGCTTATGTCCAATCCAATAAATTTTTCATTTAGCGATAGCGATAGTAACGAACGGAATCTTGTCTACAAGGACAAAAAAAACCAAATATAAATGTTGTTTATTTTTTCTTACAAACATTGCCAGCGCTTGTATAATTACACAAATAGAAGATTGAAGCCACACAACTCTTGAGGCGGCATCTCTGTTTATTTCGGCCAAGACAAAGAGGGATAGGAACATTACTTCTCAGCGCGAGCAAAAAAGACGAAACACCACACGCTCAAGCAACAAATTCGTAATAATATTTGTTTTTTGTGAATTTTGTATGGAGGGTAATTTTATGTATACCAATGGTAGATTTTGACGTTCATAACAGTATAATTTATACCTAAATTGAATAAATGTAAATCAATAAATCAATATTTATATTTAAAATGGAACGGATTTTTGAAAACTCTTTTTTGAGATTAAATTCAAAAGTTAATTGCTTTTCTAATAAACTTATTCTACATTTTATATGTTCATCCATTAACTTGTACAACTAGAAAAAAGAGGACGAGAAGGATCTTCTGTGAATTTTACATAAAATAAATACAAAGATTTCTCAATATACAATAGTTACCTACCAAAATTCTTCAGAAATAGCGCTGATAAGTAAATTACGTTAACATATAGTATAATCTTTAAATTAAATCTGCCTCGCCCCGAGAGACTAAACGGTAGTTACCCTGCTAGTGGAGAGGAAGACGTGCGGGTCGGGGAGCCAGGCGATGGCGGTGGTGACGTCACGGTGCTCGGCGAACGTGGCCAGCGGCACGTGAGGTCGCCGCACGTCCCACACGTGCACCGAGCAGTCCAGCACCAACGCACAGGACGCCACTTGGTACCTGGCCACCACCGAATTTTTACCCTCTTATTGGAACAATTACAAATAAAGAAAGAAGATGAACAAGAAAATGATGAAAAAATATATTGCTCCCGTCTAACCCCTCCCCTTATTATAAAACGCGGACTAAAGTTAGTACTGGTCTAGGACTGATGCTGTCACTGGGCCTAATTCTTGAGACACACTATATGTTTAAATTTAAGTACAGTATATCTCTTTCTCGCAATATGTAACAGGAAAAGATAGCAACAATTCGTTTAGGGCTGTCAACTAAATTTAGACAGATTTCAAAGGAACCATAGACAATTTTAGACGGCATGTACGGAGGTGCTTCCTAAACACTGCATTGTACCACGTTCAATAAGGTCAAAAATTGAACGCATGTTTCTAAATGTCAAATAATATGACAGCCATCCTTTTTGTATTCATATTGAGAGAAAGAGATGGACTGAACTTAAATTTAAACTTAGCATGTGTTCTACAGAATTAGGGCCACTGTCTTTCCTTCAACAAATATAAGTGACGGCATCAGTTTTAAACAAGGACTAACTTTAGTCCGCGTTTTATAATAAGGGGGTTAGTGTATAAGTGGGCTGTTAGTTTTCCTACAATCCTTAGTAAAGCATTTTCAAGGTCAAAGATAGATAAGTGAGCACATCAGTATTATCGACTTGTCCGTCTCACAGTCACTGGTTAAAATACATAATATTGATTTTTTTTTATTGCGGAGTTCTATTTTCTATTTTCGAAGATCTTTTTTATAATTAAAATCAAACCAATCGGTAGTATATGAAAAAATGGTGGTGATATCGAACACTTAATAGACTAAATAAAAGGATATAAAAACAATGCATTTTATACATTTTAGACATCATGTTTCATAGTAACGTTTAATGCTTAAGACCTACACAATCGATATCGAAATAGAAATAGCATTAGTTTTATTTTTCAAAAAGTCCGGGTTTGATTCCCGAGCTGAGTACACGTTTTTTTTAAATGTATGAATGCAGTTTTTCTTTTTACTAAAATCGATGACATGGTTCCTAAGAAGAGGTTTTCGTACGTCTTATAGTTTCAGACTTTCCCACAATGACCGATCTAAATGTGCCACCCTGCCTGTATACTTTGAAAGCAAAGAAGAATTTAAAATGGTTTACAATTCAACAAAATAATCGTTATTCAATGTAAAAAGTAAGCGTACCGAAATTATACTACGTACTTCTTTTGTGGCCTCCACTTGACGTGTCCGACAGATGCGATGGTGTATATCGTGTGCTCCAAGTTAGGCTTCGCGTGAATGTCCCATATCTTGAAAAAGAATTGTCTTATCTTAAATCTTTTCGAAGAGACCGACAGAAGTATTACATTAGATGTTGCAATCTACTACCGCTTACCATGAGGTGGGCCGTGGGCCTGTTTCCCACCTTTGTCGAATAAAAAACTAACTCTTTTATTCACGACAAATGAAAATGAAAATATCTTTATTCAATTAGGCCCCCCAAGAAGCTCATTCGAATCGTCAAAAATCCCATTTATATCTATAAGAATTATTTCAAGTGGTATTTGTAGAATGGATTTTGAATGTGTCGGCAAAACTTTCGTCGACGAAAAATCCGTCAGAGCAGAGCATGAAAACACTGTTCAAGCCCATTCCACCTTGCAGGCCTATAAAGTCACGTTCACGCATCTTTTGAAGGAACCCATGATATAGGAAGTAGGAGACCACACTCTTTCGAAGGAACCCATGATAAAGGAAGGAGGAGACCACATGCTGGTAAATAATTCCATGTGTTGGAAGTTTTTTTTATACAACTAGATGACAAACAAACTGACGGCCCACCTGATGGTAAGTGGTTACGGCCGCCTATAGACACCTGCAATAACAAGAAAAAATCACTTGATATTGCAGGTGCGTTGTCATCCTGAGGCTAAGATGAAATGCCGTCCATGCCCAATAATTACACTGGCTACCTTTCCCTTCAATCCGAAACACAGCGAACTGTTTCACGGCTGAAATAAGAAAGGCGGTGGTACCTATCCAGACGACCCTACATACGGGCCTACCACCTAGTATGACAAAGAATTACCTACTTAATTTCTTTGTGCGTGAAACCTTTTGTGCAAACATTAATTACGCCGTATACATAGACTTATTGAGTATCATTTAGTAACAAAGTTCCGTGTTATCTTGATGTGTGCACAAATGGCCAACTAATTAAAGCAATTAACAGAGTATTATCGTAGCAACAGCAGTCTAGATAAGCTCGCACGGTCATTATCCTGGCCGCCTGCGCCCGCGCAGCGGAACCCAGACGGAGTTATCGGCTTGACCTACTTCTCTTTATAAACACACGAAATTATAAAGAAACCTGTACCCGTACAAATGGTAGAAAATTCTAGAATTCGAGTGTGTACTAAAACCTATCTTGAGTGACGTTATATTGTTATTTTATCATTGTCTTTTGCATGTGTTTAAAGCATGACTCTTTATATCTCTTACAGATAATGAGTAGGTACTTGTTTCTATTTAGAAATTAAGTTAAAGGAATAAAAAAAAATTGGCATGTATACACTAACATTTATGGGCTGATAGGCCCGTATGTGGGGTCGTGTGGGGTCGCCTTTCTTATTTCAGCCGTGAAACAGTTCGCTGGGTTTAGGATTGAAAGGAAACGTAGCCAGTAATAACTGGGCATGGACGGTATTTCATCTTAGACCTCAGGATGACAACGCACTTGCAATATCAAGTGATTTTCCTTGTTATTCCAGGTGTTTATAGGCGGCGGCATCCGCTAACCACCATATGGGCTGTCAGCTTGTTTGTCATCTAGTTGTATAAAAAAAAATACCTCTACCATAAGGCTGCATAGTTCCTAACCAGCGGCGTCTCTTAAATAGAATATCTATTGTTTTTGGTCTCTGGTTTGTGGGCCATTCAGAGAATATGATAATAAACGATTTATTATACTCTAACGTTTCAATGTTGGGTAACATTGTTCATGTCGTATAATCACAGTCTATACATTTTATTATAAGGTAGGTATTTTTCATGGTCCTAGCATATTCTCAAATTTTGGCAATGCACTTTGTTGTTCTCTGTGGTTAAAGTGAAACATGTACAGACGACAGCACATCAAGTGTAACAGATACACTACGAAAGCCACCTCTATTACGAACGCAGTAAGGGCGTTCTCAGAGTCAAACTGTTTCGCTTGATGTGCTGTCGACTAATGCTATTAACGGTATGCTATGGCGGCAGACTTAGGTGAGGATGGTGGTAGCTAGCCAGGCGGACTTAGGCGGCCGTACCTCAACTAAACCGATCTGCCCACACGGGAATCGAACCCCGCACCTTTAGATCTGATGTCGGTGGTCTCAATCTCAACCACTAGACCACAAAGGCGGTTTCGAAGGATTAACTCACATTTTATTCTGTGCAATCAACTGAAACGCTTTTTCCACAGCTGATATAGACACCACTTTTTAAAAAAACAAAATAAATCCCTCTACACTCGTCTCCAAGAAGTCTAAACAGTATGTAAAAGAGAAATGAGAAATATATTAGTCACTGAGTCACAGAAACTTTGCTTTTGGGATGAATTAAGTACCCAGTTAATAACCTAGTTAATAATATAAAGTAAGTGGTGATTATTCTGAGATAAATGTTTGTATTTTCTATGTGTGTGTTGAAGTATTGAAGTAAATCAAATAGATATAGATAGATAGATAAAATGTTGGTTACATAGATATCTAACCACGCTTTTATGACGATAAAAGTCAATCATTTGTGCGAGTATATGTTTATTTTCAAGTGAAACTGCTTTATTGATTGTTACCTTGATAGTCTTATCCCGAGAAGCGGTGGCGAGCCAGGGCATCTCCGGGTGCCAGTCACAGGCGAACACCGGCCCCGAATGCGCCGTGAACTGCTGCAGACACCGCTCGTGCCGGCGCACGTCCCACAGCTGGACGTTGCCGTTCTCCGACACCGCTGCGAACGTGTTCGCTTGGTGCGGGCTGAACTGCACGTCGCGGATCGACTCTGTATTGCTGTCGGGCAATAAAACGAGGTCCGATAAAGCAACAATATTCCAACGGTTGGTTGCAAAGACAATGTATTTTTAGGAGCTGTTTTTTGCTGGGCCTGTTGATGGTAGACGCCAGACCTCGTTTTTAGATTCCATTTTGGCACAGCATTTGTGTGCCTCTATAAAAAGTTGCGTGTTGGAAACGGCAAAACTATTTCGTCGATAATTTTTGGCCGGTACTAAATTGGCTTGATACGATCTCATACCACAATCTTTCGGTTGATATAGTGGTAGAATGATATCATCCATTGTTGCAGAAACAACCCTTTTGTATAATCAGAGAAAGCTCCCTGCAGAGGTTTTCTACAATGAGTAGGTACAGCATAGGGTTCTTCAAAGAAGGCGTGAAGTGTTTCTACAGGGTCGGCAACGCGCAAGTGATACCCCTGGTGTTGCAAGCGTCCATAGGCTACGGTAACCGCTTACCATCAGGTGGGCCAGATTGCTTGATTACCACCTTAGTGGTATAAAAAAAATCAGCTGTGGTATAAATACTTGAAGATAATACTGATTATATTCTCTACCTCTCCAATCACTCAACAAATGTGTAACTTAATTATGCAGAATGTTAGTAGGTATATTAGCTTATACAAATAAAGGATAACTAGTACCTATTCATGCAATCAAGCAAACAAGTAATCAGTAATTATAAACAGTAATTACCTCATAAAAGTGCGGGCTACCTCCTTCATGCGGAGATCGAAGCATTTCATCATACCATCTTGGGAGCCAGAGATGAGAAGTGCGGGTTCTGTCAGGTGAAAGCTGACCTGTTAAAATTATATTTGTTTCATAGTAACGCAAAAAATATAAAAATGATGGTCCCATGAGCGGCTTTCGGGCATTAATATAAGTTCTCGGCCATAATGTTACTAGGTAGCAGGCCCGTTTTTCTTATTTCAGCCGTGAAATAGCTTCGCTGTGATTCGGATTAAAGGGAAAGGTATCCAGTGCATTATTGGGCATGGACATTTTTCCTTGTTATTGCAGGTGTCTATAGTAGGTGGGCCGTTCGCTTGTTTTTCATGTAGTGTTTAAAAAAAAGGTAGGCTTGAAATTGACCACATTTTCTAAACTTCAAAAACATTCCATAACTTTAAGACAACAGCCTATTCAAATGTAGGCAACATCCTTATTACCAACACTCTTACATTATTTATATTGTTATATGTCTACATAAATAATATACATAATATTTATTGGAGAAGTTGTTGAAACACTGCTTATGTAATGCTGTCATAGTAATGCTCTTTTTTACATCATTTCAAATACAACTATTATGGTGCTATTTTAGAATAAATTTCAGTTTAAGTATCTTAACTTAAGGAAACTGGTGTGTCTACATATTTGTATGGATGTCACGTAAATATACAATGGAAACATCAAAGTATTACCTTATTAACAGTTCTTTTGTGGTCAGAGAACACATGTTCCTGCTTGGAACGACCAGATCGGCCCAAGTTCCACACAACCACAGCTCCATTAGTGGCTGCAGTAGCAATAGTATTTTCTGTGGAACACACAAATTAATATTTAAATCATCAAAAAGCAGATTTAGCAGAGCAGTGCCCCCCAGCAAAAAAAGAAAAAAATAGAAAAGAAGGTATATCAACATACCCAATGACAAAAGTATTATTGCTATTTTCAAGCTGTCTGACAATGCACAATCACACCATAAATGAGCGACTTACCTTCAATAGTATTCCATGCTACATCTATTGAAGAAAAATTCAGATTCAAGTTTTTTCCCACGCGTAAATTACAAACTTCGGAAAACTCATTGTCACTAATGGAGAAAACTTTGAAAACTGTAAGAATAAAAATTAAAATATTTGAGTTTTTATTTAACACTATTTATTCTGTATCTTTTTATTGAAAAGAATTGTTACCATTTCTTCCAGCTATCACCACTTGTGTACAGTCCTTATTAAGCGCTAGTGCGTTTGCGGGGCCCTCTTGGGATACACAAATAGTATTCGATGGAATCATAATGAAAAACCATAATAAATCACCTTGTAAACATTTAGAATTCGAAAATAAAATGTAGAAGTTACTTTTTCACTTAAAATGAACCGCATAAAATTATGGTCTAGGGATTAATTCGAATCAATTCGTTATTATAATTTGTAGCTGTCTGTATCAGATCAGATGAGACTGAAAACGAAAATAGCTTGTTGTAATTATTTTATTTATTTTGGCAAAGTCGAGGTTATGTTTATTTGTCAAACTAGCTGTCACTGTCAGGTCACCCTGTTTGTCATTCACCTACCTTCAATGCATACCCTACGGCAAAGAGAATATAAAACGCTACGCTAGAAGAGACGGGACTTCAAGGAAAAAAAAAATTCTATAGAACGTGCACGCCAAACTCATACCAATATAATAAAAATTCAGCCAACAGTCTGGCAACAATAATGCCAACATAAGAAATAAAATAGGGATGTGCTTAGTAGGGATTACAGATATACTTTACATTTTTATCGATAGTTTTGAAATTAATATACAATGGTACTTGAAAAACTTATATTCAGTATAATATACAATATATCAAGCTTGACTACTATGACAACATGGTAGGTTGACGGTAGGCGTGTGAATCGTCCTGGATCGGCCATCAACACCAATTTGGATTCCGACTACACCAAAAATATGTCGCGATTTTGTTGTCGATTGGTACATACACCAAATCCTTCCCTGTCAATTGAACCCACTGTTTACATCTGCGAAAAAAATAAAGTGGTTTATTTAATGGGCACGACATCGATAGGGAAATAAAATTGTACAGACAGCACTATTTTTTACTTAGGTCGGTAGGTAAATATTACTTTTATGTACTGAAATTTGTACTAAAATAACTATTTAAACAATAATAGCTTTAGAATAGAACTAATTAACAGTCATTGGTACTTACCGATCATCATTGAGAGGAAATTCAGACATAATATTATTATGTTCGTTTTACATTGGCCGCCGGCGTGTCTTTAAATTACATATTTCTTAACTTATTCGTTTACTCATTTAGTTTACTTCACATCACACACAATCCTTTTTGGGTCAAGCTTATTTCTTGAGGCAAAACACTCGTTTTTAATAATAATTTACATTAATTTCTGATTTTAGAAAATTCTCCAACACAACTAAATGAAATGTCAAACGTTTTGAAAACAAGATAACAGCGACAGAGACAGATGACAGATATAAATCACCTGTTTATGAAGAGCGTCGACCACCATATTGATTGTATGGATAATGCCTTCTTTCGGATTGAGGCGGATTGTACCGCCATTACTGAGCGTGCACGTTTCATACAATTTTTTCTTCTTACGAAGTTGCGCTAGACCCCTACGGTCCGCAATGAACTAGAAATGGTATGGTATGGTATAGTATTCTAATAGCGCGCTTAGAGCAGTCCGAAAACCTGCGATATTAGCGCGCTAAAATGCGTCCCGAAATGCTGAAAGCGCGCTAACATTAGCCGGCGGTGGGGAACCGCGTGACGTCATCGATGACATCATAGCACACTTACAGCGGTAATGCTCTTGAGTAAAATCACTGTAAGCGAACTGTCAATTTGTAGTTGTTTATTTATTTTGGGTTATTTATGGTAAGCGGAATTATTGGTGTCTAAAAAAGAGAAGTTAGTGATTTTACTCAAAAGCATTACCGCTGTAAGTGTGCTATGATGTCATCGATGACGTCACGCGGTTCCCCAGCGCCGGCTAATGTTAGCGGCTAGCGCGCTTTCAGCATTTCGGGACGCATTTGAGCGCGCTTGTATCGCTGATAATTACTTTTAGCGTTTTCGGACCGCAGCCAAAGAGGTAGTGCAGTGTGTGCGCTAATATCAAATTTGGGTGTTCTTAATTTTGATTTTAACATTAATATAAATGTTTGAAAACTTATTTACTAATCAAAATATATCTAAACTAAAAAAATGGATTTTTCAAATGTAGATATATATTTTAATTAGTCAAATTTAAGGTTATGACCTAGACTTTGTGAAAAATGTTGTAAATATTTTATTTTTGAATTGCAAAAAACTTGTTAATCGCTACAAATACTTTCAAAATTTACTCTTTGATGGATACGTAAAATCTTAGAAAGCGAAAGTGTGGTCCGAATTGATTGCACGAAAATAGCGCACATCGCACCGTATTCAATTCGGCCCCGGCGGCGTTTGTACTCTTTGGAATGTTTGCATTTTTGGCGTATTTTGGACCGTAAGGTTATATAAACTAATCTGTGGATCATAGGGGAAATGACAAATGACGTCAAAGTCAAATGTTTACCCATCCTTTTTCGTCGTATTTTTGAATTCAACAAATTATTTTGATTGTGTTAATATTGTGAATATTGACGTATGGTATTCTATTATGTAAGGCAGATAAACCGCTTTTCTGATCAACTTCTCACTGGTAGAGAATGGATAGCGGAGACAGGATTCTGGTAGCTGCAGGGTTGACTGCAGCTGTCGTAGTAGGCGCGTTTGTGTTATGGGGTCCTGGAGGAGCACCCCTTGTGCGGAAGCGCCGCGGGCAAATAGCTGGCTTGCAAAATTTAGGCAGGACTTGTTTTCTGAACACATTATTGCAGGCTCTAGCAGCTTGTCCCACTTTCATTGAGTGGCTCAAGAAATATGCCAAAGCTGATGGTCACAATAGTATGATTACAACATTATACACAGTTATTGAAGGTTTGTATCTTATCTTTGTCTATCTAAATTTTTAAAAAGTTCTATTTGTTATCAGAAATTGTATTGATAGGATTTATCTTAGTATTATTGTAATAAATCCTATGAACTGTATAAATTATGATTGCCATGTAGGTTGATATTGATGGATGCCTAGCCTATAGCATTAGTTTGGTTCTTTTATATAACACCTGATAATTTTCTGTTTATTTATATTTTAAATCCTTTAATTTTGGCTGAAATTATCTGTAAGTAAAATATTAAGCACCAGAGTAGGTATTTATATCCATAAGACTGTATTAAAATTATAGCCTATTTTTGCTTGTTAATTAATTTCCTTAAAGCTATTTATTATCAAAATTAAAAGCCCCAGTAAAATATTCATTACTAAACTATATTTAAAAATAAGTCATTTTATTTTTTGAATATAACTTTTATGTAACTTGATTGTAGTGCATGTAAACTTTATTTTTATTTCAGTTGTAAATGGCACACATGAGTCAGCTAGAGGCACACCAGTATGTCCGCTGGGTGTGCTACAGGCTCTGAGAGCTGCTGGGTGGGTGGTGCCTGCAGACCAGCAGGATGCACATGAGCTGCTGCATGTGCTGCTCTCCTGCATTGAGGAAGAGACCATTGCTTTGGCTAAAAAGGTAGTAATCTATTGAGTAAATAAAAAAATTCAATTTTATAAATGTAGTTATGAATCTTTCATGATATAAATTATTGATGTTCATTTAATACAACAGGAGTTGTAGCACTTCAAATTGTAGCAAACATGAGATGTTAAATGGGGTACAAGTATAATTATGTGGACTATAGTATGCCCAATGGCCACAATGAGAGTTTGTTGTCAGGTCAGGTTGAAATGTACAGACCCTTCTGATACCAACTGGGCTAGATATAATGAAAGCTATGGTGGTGGTAGCCCAGTATGTAGCGTCGTCTGGGTAGGTTGTACCACTGGGTTTCTTATTTCACCTGTGAAAAAGTATGAAAAAGTAGGTAAAGGTAGACCTTCAGCTTGTTTGTTAAGCAAGTGTCTGTGTTGTTGTCTATCAGCCCGGCTGCCTGTCGGATGCGCTAGGGCTGGGCGGCGGCGCGCGCGCGTGGTCGGCGCTAGCGTCGCCCGCGTCGCCGCCGGCGGGCCCGCTGTCGTCGCGCGACGAGACCCCGCCGCGGCCCGCGCGACCCGCCTCCGCCGCGCCCGCCGACGAGCCAGACCTTGTTGATGCAGGTGCCCAATTTGGATCGACTTCAAGTGTAATAAAAATGGTTGTAGTACTGTCAGCAACAAAATGATTTAGACATTCTGTTTCTGTCTCTTATTTTGACGCGATAGGGATCACAATTGCAATACTGTAATAGCTGTAGGCTACTCTGCCAGGGGTCCCGGAATCGAGTCCTGGCTTCGTGTGATAAACATTAATATTTGTTCTTGGTTTAGTCGAGTAAGAAAAGTAAGGTAGTTGATAACTATTTTATTTCATAAATAAGTAGTTTAGAACTCATAAAGAAATATTTCAGAAGAAACAGTATGTTTAATATGAAAGTTTCATATATATATAGTGGTATGTTTATAAATTATCAAATGAATAACATGTTTGTGAAAGTGGCAAACCATTTCTATAAACTAAAATAGCCCATGTTTTAATTTATCGTCGTATTGACGGCGCCACCTTCTAGAGACTGAACTAAATTTGCCATTTGACAAATTTAAAATTCACATTAAGAACAGTAATGTCCAAAGGTTTACTATACTATCAACCATTATTTATATGACAAAAATGCTTGGTTATAACTTGTAGTGTCATATAGATATTTCCACCAATTATATTCACTGTTCCCTTCCCTTGTAGTTGTTTAAATATTTCGACTTGCGAGTTTTTATGAAGTCTTACGACGTTACCGTTCTTACGTACCGCCGTGATAGCGGCTTTTAACTTGGTTGTATAACAAAAAGTATCGCGTGCAGAGATGTCGGCGCCGCGGCTGTCGAAGGGCGTGTCGCGGTCGTTCTGCCACCTCAGCAGTGTGGGCCGCCGCTGGCTGGCCGCCGCGCCCGCCCGCCCCGCGCCCGCGCCGCCCTTCCGCGGCACGCTGGCCCAGCGGCTGCACTGCACCGTCTGCTCCGCCAAGGTCAGCCCCGACAAACTTAACTCACTAACCACGGCTGAGAGAGCTCTGATCGTGCTTCCACACAGGAATTAGAAAATGTTATTTTAGAATTAACCTCAGGAATGTGTTGGAATAGACAACATTTTATTTATTGGCAACATTATTTTTAGGTAATTAATTTTTATTTGATTTTGGCAATACTTTGTTACCGCCCTGTTTCCTGTAACCTTTGAAGCATAATACACGCATCGCAAGTTATCTCGACTTTTCTTCTACTAAACACCTAAACGCCTAGCTTAAAATATACAACTCTCGCTCAGAATGGTTCTGCCAACTAGCTAGCTGCTTTAGACTAAATAGAAAACTGTGCCAGGAGGCTCATTGCGGATCCAAAAATTGTACAGCCCACTCCTCAATTATATTAAAAAAATCGAATATCGGAAACTAAATTTATCGCAGTGCGTAACAGCGAGCCGGAATGTGACTTTTCAAATAGAATCCGTATTTTTACATATTTGAGAATAAAAGGCTGGACCAGTTGAAAGACCTAGAACATTGCGGAAGAGTTCCTCTTCTATCGGTTTTTGGTAAGTTACACTTTGGCGAGTGTGCAAACGAGCTGCATTAATTCCACCTGCCCTATTCCACCATCAGGAGTCCAGACGTCGACTATCACCCTTACGTTGTAGATATCCCACGCTTCCGTACCAATCGCTTCGCCAGTCCTTTTATAATGCTCCCAGCTAAAGAGTTTAATTCTCTGCACCCTGATGTCTTCGTTGACCGATACAACTTGCTCCTCAAGGTTACAGTGAATAGGAAATTTCTAGGTAACCACGAAACACTGTCGACCACATCGCCACTTAACATCGGGTGAGATTGTGATTATTTGTTTACCTACAGTCATAAAAAATAAAAATTCATCACAAAATAAAACATCATATAACAAAAGTTATTAACATTTTTCGTGCTCTTAAATGTTTTTAACATTTTCTAATACTGTAATAATTTGCAACTTTTGTTAGAAAACAACAGGGCTTTCAGAGTAAAGCGGGTGGGGGAATGCTAGATGTGGTGGGTATAAAACGTTTGCAAGTATTCTATAACACGTTTTGCAGTGATGAAAGCTTTGAAAACAATATACATATAGATAGGCAACATGTTTGTTAACATGTTGCTGAATGTTTAAAAAAGTTTTGTGTTAAAAAATGTTATTTAATTATGTGTAACATTTTCTAACTCCTGTGTGGAAGCACCATTACATAGACATAATTTTATTTGCAACAAAATATACATGTAACAGAATAGCTGATTTCAAAATACGATTTGGTAGCATGTCGCAACCGTCTGGTTAAATCAGCCGCTTAAGTGGACGTCTAGCCCGTTGATTGACGCCGGCATCCAATCAAACGGCTGAAGGACAACTAGCCAACTCATTGAGCGCAACGTTTAACCAGATGGCTGAACCTCATGTCAGCCGTCTGGTTTAAATTAGCCATTCCTACGATTGGACGCCTAGTTGGGTTGTTTAAATCAAAGACCTTTTGTGTGACTGTTTGAGTGATTGGTAGGTTCAAGGTTATTTTTTTTGACCACTCAGAACCAAAATGATGTCGTTTATAAGTGGTCATACAAAAATTACCTTGAACCTACCAATTAAACTAAAACTTTTCTGTACAAACCGATCCATTCAATACGCCAAGTCGTTAAACGTTAAGTTCGTCTAGTTCAAATAACTATAGGGCTAGGCATTTCATTGGCTGCCGGAATTTAATCAACGAGCTAGGCATCCAACTGAGCGGCGAATTCAACCAGATGGCGGCGAGAGCTATACCAATGACTGCACTAGACGTGCACGCAGGCGGAGCCGCGGGAGACCAGTCTAGTTTCTCATTTTGATACAATTTCAACATATTTTCTTTTGTGTTTTGTCCGGCAGAGCCCCGTTCGATACGACAAATTCGACAGCATCTCGCTGTCCATGGCGAATGCCAGTACCGGTGTGTCCGGCTCCTACAGCTTATCAGGTGAGCTGCTACGAGTAAATTTATTTTTTAAACCGGTATTACCGGTTAAGTCTTTTAATCAACCCCAAGACTTGAATCTGGACTAAATCCACGTCTTCAATACCAATCAACCAATAATAATAAAAGTAAGAAGCAAATAAATAAATAAAAAATCGCTACTCCCTCCCTTGTCTCTCTTTAGGGCACGGCTCGGTGTAAATTCGGCCACACTTTTTACTCGTAATAACATGTAAAACAAAGTTTTATTTCCCCTACGTCCAGTCCTCTTACATAACCTCTGATATCTAGTATCGACCCTTGACGATAAATAAACACGTGATTCTACTTTCGTTGATCAAGTAACTCTTCTGGTAAGGTCTACTCCGCGCGTTCACCGCCCCAGAGATGGTGAAGGGCTTGCGGTGCAGCAAGTGCTGTCCTGACGGGAGTCCGGTAGTTGACACCGCTAACTCTAAACACATACGCACAGTCACTTTCGGAAAGGTAAATATTCAACTTATATATTCAATTTATATAAAAAAAATGTACAACTCTTTAACTAAGATTAAATTTCAAGGTTTTCAAGGATCTAACGGGAATTGCATTCGATTAAAATATATGTTGATGATATGATTTTGTCTAACAGAGTTTGCAGAAATCCTTTACCTATGTCTGTCTTTCAATAGCCCATCTAAGGTTTACCATTTGAATGTTTGTCGTATAAGTAGGTCTAGAAATATCTAAACTAGAAAATTCATGTCTTGTGGCGGAAACACAATTACAATGTCCCGGGCTCGATTCCCGTCGCAAGTCATTAATACAATCCCGGTGACTGTGATACCGAGGTCTTGGGATAACCTTTAGATGTTTTTTATAGTTTTTTTTTGCGTTATAATATAAGGCTATCATCTAGCTTCTCATTGTAGAACCTATGAAATCAACATCGACGATTCAATGAAGTTATGCATTGGCTTTGATATTATTTTAATTTTATTTGACATTATAGAAAACTTCACGATCTGAGGTGGTGACCAAATCCGCGACCATGATGATCTTTCAAATGTTTATTTTAATGTGAAAAAAAATAAGAAGATATAAGCAGGTGTTTTTTTATAAATATTTTTACAACTCTAGTTTGAAGAGTTTTTGAGCCAGTCAAAATTTTATAAGTAGATGTGTGTATAAGTGTGTCGTGTGTGGCAGTTGCCGTGCTGCCTGTGTCTGCACGTGGGGCGCGTGGAGTGGGCGGGCGGAGCCCTCAGCAAGCGCGCCGAGCACGTGGCCTTCCCCGAGAGCCTATCCATGGCGCCCTACGCGCCGCCGCCGCAGCCCCAGGTAGCTAGCTCTAGCGGCTGGCCTTGCCCGTGGCCTTTCCCCGACAGCCTGTCCTCGAGAGAGATTCATGTGTATAGATAAACAAGTAAATTAAATAACTTGATCTGATTGATTTAAATTTTTGAAATTTTCAAACTAAGTAAATACTAGTACTCACGAATCTCCCTACAAGCTTATAGCATATAAATTGTGTAATGAAGTTATGTTGATAGTGAAAGATTTAAATGAAAAGTTAGTTTTATTCTTTTTAGCGTAGTTAAATAAAATCTTGTTTGTATAAAAGTTTTTTTGCTTTTAATATCTATTTTTAACTAGGTAGCGCTTGGCCTGCATATCCACTCGGATTCCTGAACCACAGAGGAAATTCTTCTAGTGTAGTAGGTTTTTGTAGTATTCAATTATTTGTAGTTAACCACGAGTCATAAATTTAGATGGACCTAATGTCGCTGATGAGCGAGCGCCGCCTGCGCGGTGGACTGTCTCTGCTGAGCTCGGAGGGCGGGGGTGTGTCGGCGGGCGGGGTGGGCGGGGCGGAGGCGGAGGCGGGGGCGGGGCGGGCGCGGTACCGGCTGGCGGCGGTGGTGGTGCACGTGGGCGGCCCGCGCTCCGGACACTTCGCCACCTACCGCAGGGGGAACGGCTTCGAGGCCAACAGGTCAGCTAAAATTTTTTTTTTATACAGCTAGATAAACAACCTGACGGCCCACCTGATGTTAAGCGGTTACCGCCGCCTATAGACACCTGCAATAACAAGAAAAATCACTTGATATTGCAGGTGCGTTGTCATCCTGGGGCCTAAGATGAAATGCCGTCCATGCCCAGTAATTACACTGGCTACCTTTCCCTTCAATCTGAAACACAGCGAACTGTTTCACGGTTGAAATGAGAAACCCAGACGACCCTACATGCGGGCCTGCCACCTAGTAGACTTAGAGCGTTCACGGCTTTACTTACTAACTCTCACGTCGGGAATATTGGAAAAGAACGGATTCTAATGAGACTTTACACGCCTATGTAAGTCTAAATAGTTGTCAGAGGATTTTTCGAAAAACAGTCCTAAATTAGTTGAGTAAGAGAAATTGTATGAAAAGCTAAAAATGAACTGTTTGACTTGTTTGCGCTTATAGACACCCACGAAAACGATGAAAAGATAAAGAAAACGTAAATGTTAAAAAAGGGAAGATAGCGGTGAAGAAATTGCTGAGCTAGCCTAGTGCAATTTTTTACATCGTTTTTTTTTTATTTGTATTTCTTACAATAAAAATATAAAATTTTAAGTAGCCCCCGACCTTATTCTATATATCTAACACCATCTTATTGAGACTTCATAAGAGCCCAAACACGCTAAATCTGCTTAAGTTTCTGAAAAATTAGGAATCCTGCAGACTTTTTGATGGTATAGGATCAGCTCAAGGTTAGTATGTCATAATCGGATCTGTGAAAGTTAGTAAAACCCGTTTATCATGTAGAAAATGATCTGATAGTCTTCAAACGCCTGAACTGACCTTCATAAATTATAGCCAAGAACCATCCTAGTCACGTCAGCTTTCAAATTGTTACCATGTTTATAAATATTTGAAAAATTATTAACTAATAAAAATCTATCTAAACTAGAAAAAATTCACGTCCTGAGGGAGGGATCGACCCGCCATCTTTTACAATCCGGGCGACTGCTCTAACCATCTGAGCTACCCAGGACTTGGGATATCCCGAGAAATTCTTTTAGTCTATCTGTATAAACCAAATCAAATCATTTATTTATTTAACAACTATCAAAAATAACTCATAACATCAAAGTAGCCGTAGCCGTCAAATATTACTATAGCTTAACAATATTTTATGAAATTAGTATAATAAATAAGTGCCCATAACGCTGGCTCGGAAGTTTGGGAGAGCCTTTACTGAGAAGAACCAGCAAGGCTGCAATACTTATGACCGTGAATGTCTTTCTAGATGGTGGTACACATCAGACACGTTGGTGCATGAGGTATCCTTGCAAGAAGTGCTCCGGTGCTCCGCTTACATGTTGTTCTACGAACGTGCGAAGCCTGCTCCACCGCTTTCCAACAACCACTTCTAGAATATCGGGATGAACGTAATTGTAGCGAAGAATCCGCGAGATAATGCGACGCTAAAGCACTCCAACAACCGGGTAAGGAGGCTGATTTCATGAAAAACCTGTAGAATATAGACCCACTTTCGAAATAGGTATAAAAGATGAATTTAACACACACTTCTGTGATTACACTTCTGTTTGATTGGAAAGAATCAATATCCTGATAAAGGATTCCGTGTTAATCACCCATTACCCATTTCAATCATTTTAGTGCTCTAATGGAAGGTCCGGCTCAAAGGACCAATGGGGTTTACGGAATAAATTTTTAACCAATAAAAATAATATTCCACTTACGTCTACACTGTAAAACTGCATCGAAGCTATAATATACGACTGAATTAATTTTATAGCTTCGATTTTTTTATGTGTAGTGGATATTGCTCCCATACATTATTCGTACGGGGTCACATATAAATTGTGTAGGCTAATTTGTAGTAATGCAATATCCTGGATAGGATAATGATGGATTAAATCCAAATGTCATATTGACTCGTATAATATTGTATTAATTTTACACATGCAAGTAATGAATTATCTTCAACATTTACAAGAAATATGGATACTGTTGGAAAATAATTAAAAATTTATGAGACAATCACGACGATTCTGTGTAATAAAACAGTAGGTGGTTAGTTACGGTAATGAATCACATTTTAACACCCGAATAGGCCATTAATACCATAAAACTAATAAATATTCTCATAAATAATAGAATGTAGTGTAAGGATATGGTTTCGGCCTTATAACAAACAGTTCGCTGTGTTCCGGTGCGAACAGAAATGTGGTCAGTGTATTTTCAGGGCATTCGGAAATAAACCTTGCCATGTGGTACACTCGCATGCCGGAATTTGGCAGTTTGATAGAGCCACGTGTAAAAAGATGTATACAATCAAGGCTTCAAAAATTGGTTACAGCATATTTTAAAGTGGTGAGTTTGTACATATTTTCAGACGTGACTCCATTCCTATGTTGTGCGTGGGTGCTCACCACAAGTAAAGCACTGTATAATACAGTTACAAAACTGCGACATTCGAAGTAGCGGCGAAAGAACGCCACGCCACTTCGACAATGGCTGCGACAGAATAAGTGGCGACAAACGTAGTGACAGCATGTTGTGACCGTTGACATATATCACTCTAGCGACCAATGATCACAGTTGTTATTTTAATCAACTAAGCACTGGCGAAAAATAAAAAATGTGATGAGTTTAGTATATTAGAAAGAAAGAAGAAAGAAAAAAAAATATTTTTACTAACAGACACCAAACAAAGAAACATACAACATAAAACTTAGACAATAAAAACACAGAAAAAGTAGAAACAAATAAACAATTAACACATATCCGTAGGTGCCGTCAACAAGGCCCTATCTTTTTTTTATTTTTATTTATTTGAACAAATAAAAAAACTTAAAATTTTCACAATCTGCCAAACTGGATAACAGTTTGTCGGCAGTAGTTCTCGTGGAATTTTTAAACATAACTTACTTAAAGTTATCCCAGAAAATCTTATTTTATAACTATCACTTACAACTATGTTCTTTAAAAATAAGCTTAAGCTAGCCTCCATGAGATACCTAACCATGGAAAATTTATGCAACAATAGTGCAGACAAATTCTTACCCACACATAAAGAAAAATCAAAAACATCAAAAACTAATTTTTGTAACTCTGTCTGTCTGTCTGTCATGAGTCATATCTGAATTAACGTTAACTAACAATTATGACATTGTTAGTTAACGTTAATTCAGACTTTTTGTCTGTCTGTCGTGTCTGAATTTACACCGGTTCCAATAATTTACTACCGAGAAGATTCCGGCAACAAACTCGATTATAACTAGATTATATAAGACTTAGCATTTGAACTTGTTTCCAACTGTTGTGTCATACTCGATGTGCGGCCGGCAGCCGCCCGCAGCCAAGCACAACTACCTACTTATTTAACATTACCTTGTATCTCAGCATATAGCTTTTGAGACATTATAAAACGTCGCAGAAGCGCGGTGTGAGGTGTTACAAAATAAACTTAAACTTCCACTTAAATAAATAACTAAAATATATAAATATATTACCAAAATAAAAAGCCGCAGTTTATAATTCAGACAATGTGTGTTAGACAAAACATCAAAATTATAATTTACAACTACGATAGATCGTGTCAGTGTGCTGTCGCAGCCACAACAGTCGAAGTGGCGTTTTGTTGCAACTGTGTGCTATACAGTCCAATAAAGTAGACACATTTTTGTAGCTCCAGTATGTGTACTTCTAACTCGGGTAATTTGGCTGTGTATTTAAAAAAATTAAAATACAATTGCGTGCAATAAAATTGTCCCAACTCTTCGGAGCACAATAGAAAACCTGTTGTCTGATATGTTGGTACGTATTGGTAAATAAAGCTAAGTTGGTCTGTAACCAAATTAAGTTTATTTTATTGTAATTTGTGATAGAGGCTTTTTTATTTAAATGTTTTGTAGTTTTTATGAAAGTAAAGTCACACTGAAAGAAACTGATTTCAGTAACTAGTGCCACCACCTCCAGGCCTCAATGAAGCCCCATCCTGTATCTTGTTGTATCTGTGTCTTGTATTCGACCGCATAAGTTGAACGAAGGACTCCCTGAGGAATAGCCTCGAGAATTAAGACCCTGGGGGGTTTCTGCCGTGTAAGTCCTAAACCCTTTGAAATCGCATAAAACTTCAATGGGATTAAATTATTTTTCATTATATTGGGCTTTTTTATTTAAAAAAAAAAGCAATCGGGTCGATATTTTTGCACGCAAGTGTAATCAAACCACTGTAAATATTGGCACCAAAATTTCTAACTTTAACTACTTTACGATTGTTATGTAAGACTTAGTCCAATTATTGAAATGTCCTACCTAATTTATATAAATCAGTACTATTACATATTGTATTTAGTATGTTTTTCAACAGCTCATTTTTATCTCTGAATAAATGAGCGAATGCATCATCTTCCTATTTAACTATTTTGGAATACATTTATTGAAGACACATGACATATCTGACTGTTGTAATTACCTATATCTTGAATGCATTTATTTTTACACTTATTTACGCAGCAGATATATATTTACCTACGAGTAACAATCCCTTCGTCTGTACGTATATGTCCCTACATAGAGTACTCCAAACTTTAAAATATATACATATTTTGATGTAGCAAGAACCATCAAAATAAAATAATGTTCTTTAAAACTATCGTGTTGTCAAATTATTCAAACTACAGTCATGTCTGAAAAGATGTATATGTCGCCACCATCTGGTTGAATTCGCCGCTTAATTTGAGGCTTAGCTCGTTGATTTAACGCCGGCATCCAATTAAACGGCTGAAGTACAACTAGCCAAGTCATTAAGCGCAACAACTTAAAAATAAAATAATGTTTATTTTATTTTAATGGTTCTTGCTAAAACGATGGTAAATCATAGTATTTTATTTCACAAAAAAAAAACTAAGTTGACTGTTTGATTAGTATAACTTGATTGGTTTGAAGAGTGATTTTAAATTTAGAAACGGCATTTTACTGCCGAATAGTATTATCCACTCTATGTTCTACTTTCTTGAAATTTATACAGACACACAGATTAGTGTATGTATCTACGATAGATAGACACTCTGCCTATTTGCCTTCTCTGCTCTGCTTTATCCAGAAATGCTGTCATGGAAGTTTCTATTCTATTGGGATGTTAAGAGTTTCTGTTTTAAGGATTACCCAACCCAGGGTTATGTACCCCATGTAACAAATTCCCTTGTCTTTTGGTGTTGATTTTTTGATAAATAACTTTATGGAATGTAACGGAGTGCCATTATAACTGTGAGATTAAGCTACTTGTATGAAATGTTAATGCAGGGATTTTTGCTTATGCAGTTTCTAATTTGAGCACAAAATGAAGTTTATATAATTGTGAAAGTTATTTTTAAAACCAAAATTTATATGTTTTAAAGTAATAACTATTGAATATGGTATACTAAATATTGAAATGAAACATGCACATAGCAGCTGTTCTTTTAATCTTTAACCGACTGTACATACCTCTAGCATTTTTATGTATATAATTTAACTTTATTACCTCTTAGTATATAATACACTTTGAAACAGGTACTGTGTAGTGAGCATAGGCTTAAAATTGAATGCAATACCAACAAAATGTTTGTGTAACAATACAACACTGACATTTTAATGTAATTTAAAAGATTGCATACAATTTTTCATATTATGTTAGTCTTGAAGTGTGAATGGACAGTAGGAAATACACAATAAAATAGGCACTGCTTGCGCCAAACAAAGTTTTCGCTCTGAACACAAGTGGATTCACTGTGCTATATCAAAATTTGCAACGGCGGAACAACACGGTTTGGACGGTAGCTGCCGGCAGCTGCGCAGTACTGCATGATGCAACTTCAGAGCAAACTATACGTTTGGCGCAAGCTGTAACTAGTTTCTTGTCAACTCAATAATTTGCTTAGATATGTCCAAAGACTATTTTTAACCTTATTTCTATGTGCCTAAATTGATGTGAATTAAGTTGTGATCTTCTCTAATAATCATTACATTGTAGTGAAATATATTTGTGGTTTCCATTATGTGTTGTTTGTAGTAAAATGGGCACAGAGTGCCATAATAAAATTATAACTGGATAATTTTGTGATAATTACTGTAAATACTTATGATATTATGTTATTGCTATCATTTATGCACTTGCACTTATTTAATATGTAGTGTCACAAGATTGATTCCTTTTCCTGTCATCCCTTGCCAGCCCACTGGCATACGCAATAGAAAAATATTTATGTCTGATTATGTCATTCAAATTGTTATTGGCAGATGGGTTCGAAAAATAATACTCACTAGTTTCAGAATGTTTGGTAATCTTAACCACCTTTATATTTTGAGTAGCATCTGAGAAACCAGAGGTAGAGCCTGTTGATTGTTTTATTATGAAGTTAAGAAGCTTTGATATTAAAATACATAGCTTTGGTTAACTGTTTAGAGAATTATGTTCCTGTTATGGTTGAGTTAGTAAGATTGACTTCCAGAATAACTTGTGTGGCAACTATATGTACAGTCGACAGCACATCAAGCGTAACAGTTTGACCGTCAGACCGCCCTTAAAGCATTTGTATAGAGGCGGCTATCATAGTACCACTGTTACATTTGATGTAGTGTCATGTGTACATAGGACACCAGTTTGTGACTATGTAAATGTTTATATAAATAAATTGTATTATAAGTATAATAATTGTTTTCCTTTGTCCTGCTGTAGTACTTGTATAGATAAATATGATAAGGTATAATATGTATAATAGGGATGTTGACTGTGTTCAAATAGAAATATCAGCAAAAAGTGTAAGCACCAATATTGCACCAGTAGCACATTGGCACTATAGGAAGCACTGTGAGGCTCAATCAAAACAAATTGCAACCTAAATCACCATAGCAACCTATCAGTGATTGGTAACAGGTGATGTCACAGCAGTTGCATGTACTTTTAGAGTGAAATTTGAAAAGCAATTTAAGAGAAATGTTTTTTAAAGAAATAGTCATTAAAATATTTTTTTTATACAACGCACAACAAATGACTCAACACCTATACTGTACATACTATAATGTACTTATACATGACATTAAACACTCCCAAAATTTGTCAACATCCCTAATGATTACTGACATGTGCTATTTGGAATAAAATTTGGTTATCGTTTTATTTGCATTTAATAGGTATAACTTACACATAACATTTATTGGTTAAGGTTGTGCAACCTACATGTCAGAACACAACATAAAAATTAAATTTTATGGTATCCAAAATAAGTGTAATAAAACAATATCACAATATTTAGTAAAAGATGGAACAAGTTAACGTTATGACATGCTATCAATAAGAGATGCTCGCATTGTGGATGTGATGGCCGTGGGTTTTGCATCATTCAATTTGAATAAACTTTCTATCACTGAAATTTCTGTTGATGTAGTGTCCATGCCACAGAACGCGCACCAGTCATTGACCACAAGACCTGCACCAATGACATCACTTCCTCGATTCACTGTGCCTCCCACTAATGGGATTTGCAGAAGAGACGATAGCTCATCCTGATCTTGGATCATTGTCTTGGGGTGTACAAGGCCGCCAATGTTACTCAGTGCGACGTATGTGCCTACTAGGACGTTTCCTGCTACAGTCTGTCTGAACACTTCAACACCAAGTGTGTCAGCGAGGATCTCTTCAGTGTCTCTGTCGAGATCTGGGTGCACGAGGGCGACGTAGTCGTTGCAAGTGATAACATTGCCAAGCGCGCTGAGCCGCTCCTCAACTCGCTGAACCTTCACGTTATCCGGTAAACTATTTCTAATGTGTTGCAACTCTGTGTCGGTCGTAGAGGATGGGACGAGCAGTCCATTCTTGTTCGCGACAGTCATCCGTCCTATGATACGGCAGCCGGCGATGCTCGCGTGCACTACTGGGATCGTATCAGCTAATTCAGCCTCGAACACGCTGTAGAAATTCTCAGATCCGCCGATGGCAACAAGGCAATATGCATTAGTTAACTTGCTAAATACTCCCACTTCATTATTATTTTCGAATTGTACGCGGACCGCCATGATTTTTTAACTTCACAAAATTTGGAACTGCGATTTTAAGATATTTCTGTTTCACGTGGGAAATAGAAAAACTCGTGAAAAAAGATGTTAGTTTTAACTTGACTTTGACGTTTATCATAGATAAGATAACAGATTAGAAATATGTAAGTTAATGACATAATGACTTTTATTTTGTTTTTTTTTATTCATTTTCCCTATAATCGGAAGGCAAAGGGAACTATTTATCTCATGAATAAAAATACTATATTTCTTTATTTCTTCATCGTCTTTCACACGATAATCACTTTTAGTCTAATGATCTTCCAAATGCACGTCAACACAAACATTTGCTTCATATAACTACACAACACAACACAACGTTCGCTCAGGCACAATTTTGTAATTATTTTATAAAAATCTTGGTGACATGGTGTCAGACCATCAACACCCGCCAAAAAATCCCGGTTCCATCCTTGTCAATCAGCGGCAAAGGGATCAAGCCCATGCAGCCATGTCATGTATTTTCTTTTTTCATTCTGTAATTATTGCACTGAAAAGCTGGTGTTATACACATAAATGTATCTTAAGAGAGGTTGGTGCGAAATATATGATCACTGTCTACTGATGATACTTTGCTGAGATATCCACGAAAAAATTATCATTGTCTTTCTCATCTTTACTTTTATTACAACAATGGTCTTCCAATCGCGCGTCAACTAAAACATTTGTTTAATCCAAAACTATACCATTTGTTTAACACACCACCACAAACACCGTTTACCACCATATTTCCGCCAAAAGTATTTATTCATCCATTCGTATAGGCAAAGGTATACATATGTACCATACAGCCAATTTTTCAATTATTTCTGCAATTAATTTCCATTGAAATGCTGGTTTAGCTACTTCGATAAGGTGGTTAACAACTATATAATTATCAACATTTTAATGGTAACAACAGAAACTAATATTTGGTAAAGTTTTATGCATAAAATAATGATTTTTCAAACTAATATTTCGTTCACTTAATTTAATATTTGTAAATATTTAAAGCACAAAATTAATTAGTGTTGTTGTAAAGACTTTTGCACGAAATATTTTTTAGAAGGACCTATGATCATGGTACGACCTCAGAATAAGCCTCAGAACAATAACTAAAGCATACGACAATGTTTTTTATACCGTATTTTCTGGCAATTAATGTCATACAGACGTTTTGGGATTTTCTCTTTGGTTTTGGGGCTATGGGGACATTTGAAAGTTTCAGTAACTCATAACAATTTTTACACCGCTTTTTCAACATATTACAATATGTTTATCAGGCCGCAATGAAAAATGCGCAGATTTGTAACGCTGAACTGCTTGGTAGATTCCACCAAGGTCGAGGCGTTCCCCAGTGATGCCATCCAAAACTTGAGGCACGCCGTGCTTTTCCCGACCATCTACAAGCCAAACATCCAACAAGCGTTACTAAGTGTTGAATTTAAATTCCATAGAACTTGCAGCTATTCTGATTTGATACGGGTAAATGATTTTAAGAATTCTTAGTCGATCCCTTACTAGACCGTCGCGTCGGCGTCTCCACAGTTAAAATAACTAGATATACCTACACAATAGTTAAGTTGTGTCTGGTTTGTGTTGTGTCAGGCATGCCTTACTTGGTTTTTATAAAAGAAATAACTAAGTAGGACATGTCACTGTCATTGGTCTGTTTGTTGAACAGGAATGCAACGTGGGTGAGGGTGAGACCCTATTGATGTTCTGGGGCTGTAACCGTTCCGAAAGCCGGTTTACAGTTATGTCCGCCTCCAGCTGTTCCTCCATACACCTTCCCGTGAGTTATAAGTACTTAAATTATAGTTTCATTCATCCTTGTGGGCCTTGACAGCTTTGGTCGGGTAAATAATTTTAAGCACCCAAGACAAGACGTTTTTGACAATTGCTATTACCGCTATTGCTAACACTATCGCTAATCGCTAAACGGAAAATGTATGGGATTTGACATTTGCGCACAAATGTCTATCGAGAGCTTATGTCAAATCCCATATGTACAGCTCCGCCCCGCCCGTTCTCCGTTCGTAATAGAGGCGGCTGTGGTAGTGCAACTGTTACACTTGATGTGCTGTCGTCGGTACTTTTTTAGCTATTTAACGAGATAGCGATTAACGAGGGGAATTTTTGGGGCTTCGATTCGATTTAGATTGGGCTTTGTTTCTCTTCAATTGTTGGGAACACTTACACAGAATACCACTCAAAATAACCACATACACAGGGGCCCTACCTTTGGCTACCAAGAAACACCTGAATCTACTATTAAATTACGATAAACACGTAGCTAGGACGGGAGCACCGAAAAGCTTAGTGCACACTATCACCGAACAATTCTCTCGCTAGCTGGAGACGGACTGCATGCGCGATCGCGCGCTCTTTGTTCTCTTACAGTAATTAGGTAGGCCTGCAGAAATAAAAATTTATGAGCGTTTATGAATTTATGAATCTCGTGACTTTTCAGTGCTTATTTTTTCCTCCCGATGGGAAGCGGTTACAGTAAAATACAGACAGCTGTAACACATTGAAAGCGTTAAATTGACAGTATATGAGACGAGATTTGTCCACATGTAGTACGGGCCGTGGACAAATCTCTCTCTGCCACTTACCTACGTCCACATTGGAGACAAAATGTTTTATCTCTTTCTTTTCTTTCTTTCTACAACGCTTTCCTCGGTGACGTAGCTTGCTTTACGCCCTTTTTCACAGAATACACCTGTATCAAAGTTGGGGGCCCTTAAATAACATTGTACGAATTTTTGACCATATACGATCGGGGGCCCTGTAGCCCGGGGGCCCTGTATACAGATTATACGGCGCTAGCGCCCCTGGATTTCCTTTGATACTTATAGGATAGACAGCGCGTGAGTAGTGCCCAAGGTGCTACGAGCGTCAATAGGCTAAGGTAACCACTTACCACCAGATGGGTATGTTTGTTTGCCATCCCTGTCCTATAAAAATAAATTTAACAGTTTTTTAAAACTGTTGCATAAAGCCAAGTAACCAGAGCAGCAATAGAGATCGCGAGCTGCACTCCACGGCCCAGCAGACCGAGATCAGCTGTCGGTCGCCGGGAATTGCATCACCAGGTAATGTATCAAAAACAAAAACGTATCGGAAAGGCATCTAGGTGACACTACTTAACAAATGATTTTTATTGCATCGACGACCGGCTGGCCGAGTGGTCTGTGCCCCTTGCTATGCAGGCTGCTCACTCAGGGGTCTCGGGTTCGAATCCCGGTAGGAGTAAATGTTTGTATGATGAGTACGAGCATTTTTTCACGGGTCATGGATGTTTAATTGTTTATTTTGTATATTTATAATATTTATTCAAGTATTACTTATCATTATATCTCCGTTATCTAGTATTCGCAACACAAGCTCCGTCAAGTATCAGATTTCAGACACAATTGATTTTACAATTGTCATAGCCCTGCGCTGGGATAACGCTGCTTGAGGCATATGCTTAATTTGGACTAGATAATAGGTGTGTGTGAGTTATTGCATACATGTGTGTCAACATTGGGTCAATAAGTCATCACTATTGATGTTGGTCCCTGGTCATGATCATGGACCATGCTTTATAGATACTTTTCATGTGATTCATTTTAATTGACACCTTCTTTGGAATCAGAATCTAAAGAATCAATATTAGTAATGTAGTTTAAAGGTGGGAGGTCAAAGTTCTAGCATGGGGACCAATTACGGGAAAGTAGACGGCCTCCCGCTAGCTAGATGAACTAGCTAGATGGTCGCTGGGAGCCGTGGCATGCAGGCTGGGCAGAATCGCGCTTTCTGGAAATTGACGAGGGAGGCCTTTGTTCAGCAGTGGACATCATAGGCTGATAACATGAATGAGTCTTATGATTTCATAGACTAAATATTAAAACTGAATTAGTTTCCGCGTGCGAGGGCGAGGAGGCGCGTCAGGTGCGCGCGCGCATCGCAGATTCGTTGACGTTTTCTTCTCCCGCCTCGTCATTGCTGCCGGCCACTGGCCGCTCCATGTCCATTCTCGGCTCTGTCTGCGCGCTGCTACTCAATAAACAGGTGATCTTAATGATGATTCTCTTTTAGTTACACGTATCTCTAACCTGAAAACTAAACTGTTTGATAAACAACAAACGCGCTCGCCAGGGTTCCTCCGCAGCTCCCAAAGAGGTGTGCAGCCTCGCAGGTAGCTTCCACTCGGACAACATCTGCCGCATCTGCTTCGGCGGCGAGTCTGCCGAGCGGCTGGTGCGGCCGTGCTCGTGTCGCGGGACCATCGCCGCCGTGCACCGCACCTGCCTCGAGCGCTGGCTGCTGCAGGCCGCCACCTCCTACTGCGAGCTGTGCCGGCACCACTACGTTGTTACGAGGAGTCATAAGTCAGTTTTTTTTGTGATTTAAGGTTGAACAAGATGACTAGTATGAGGAGCTCGGTGGCGTAGTGGTTTGAGCCCTCTGGTTTCGATACGAAAAACAAAGTAGCTTTCGCCATGGTCGATCCTAGGATGGGTCAATAAAAGTTTGTTATCTCGAGCTCCTCCGTGCTTCGTCATGCACGTTAAGCCGTTGGTCCCGGGTGTTACTGCAACCGCTTTAACCCACTAACCACACACCACTAACCCGCATCGGGCTGGCAAGGTGGAGCTAGCTGCACTCTAGCAGTCTTCGCACATGGACTTTTCTTACCGTTTCACATCAGGTGGTGTTAAGTCAATTGGCGTATGCTTTTTTTGAAAAAAAAATTAGCCCATTTTTATTTATTATTACATTACGATATTCGCAAGAGTTGATACTCTTAATTTTTGATTTTAACATTATTATAAATGTTTGAAAAATTACTTAGTAATTAAAACAGAATAAAACTAGAAAAATTTCACGTCCTGAGGCAGGAATCGAACCCGCGACCTTTCGCAATCCGGGCGACTGCTCTGACCACTGAGCCACCCAGGACTTGGGTAATGGGTAATTCTATTTTAATTACTAAGAGTTGATACCTCAGTCGCATACCAATAAGATACTTGTTCGCCACTTGGGCAGACAATTTAACCGCGCGACTAGTAGCGGACCCTTAGGATACTGGTAGCCCTCGGCGACCCATCTTCGAGACTTGCGTAGGATACTTGTATAACTATAACAGGTGGTAGGCCCGTATGTAGGATCGTCTGGGTAGGTACCACCGCCTTTCTTATTTCAGTCGTGAAACAGTTCGCTGTGTTTCTGGTATGTATGTTTCTGTAATTACTGGGCATGCATGGCATTTCAAGTGATGGCACCTGCAATATCAAGTGATTTTGCGGCGATTTTGAATAGGCGGCGGTAACCGCTTACCATCAGTTTGTCATCTAGTTGTATAAAAAAAAATAGGTTCTAGTCGTCTGTAAGTAGCGTAATGTTTGAAGGGCGTTAGTGCGTGTGGTAGGGGTGGGTGGCGTCGGTTGCAGGTGGTCGTGGGTGCGGTCGATGGCGGAGTGGGCGTGGTCGTGGCACGGGCGCGCGCTGCTGGCGGACGCGTGGCGCGGCGCGGCGCTGGGCGCGGCCAGTGTGCTGGGCACGGCGCGCGCGCTGCACGCCTGCGACGCCGTGCTGCAGGCGGGCGCGCGCCGCGGCGGGGGCGCCGCGCTCGCCGCCAACCTCTTCTCATCGCTGCTTATTGGCATCATTGGTAACAATATTACACGCGAGACAATGCACGAAGCCAAACAAATGTTGGCATCGCCGTAAGCAATAACAATATTATACATAAACAAATCAACGAAATCTAGGGATATTTTATATTTCATCAAATATCTAAAGATCTATGAAGAATTTGCTCTTAGAGTAAATGAAAGAATAACAGGTTATTTTAAGGGCTGTAATAAAAAATTTAACTCATTTCTTGGTTTTCTGTTTTGAATAAAAATGATAATTTTTTAATCGCCATAGAAAATTATAGTATGATAAAAAAAACTTTACTTGTTCATAAAGATCTATTAATTTTAGTTCAAAATCTTTTAAAATATTATAATTAATAATGAGTGTTGCCTCCTCTGATAATAATTACACATCGACATTTATTGTTCATACTTAAAATTAAATTGTCAATGTCTTGCTGCGTTCTGTTGATGTGTGTATGTATTATTGTATTAGTTTCAATCGAATCGAAAATTCAAGATTGCAATACTTAATAACAACAGAATCGTTGCTGTCGTTTTCATATGGTTTGACCGTTAAACGCATTCGAGATCGACATGTTTTCATGAGATTAATTATTTAAGCTTTTTGCCGTTATTTAATATAGGTACAGTGTTAAAAAAAAATCCGAAGGAAAAATTAATGGGGTGGTGTTCCTTGTCAAGAATGAGTTACACACGTCTGCAAATTTCACACCTTTCAGACCACATTTATTTTCCGATTGAATTAATAAAAACATTGTTACATCTGCTCGTGATAACACTTAAATTGTACTATTGCGTATCGTACGACACACTACAGCTACGATATCGACTCTGGCAACCCCAGAATTCCTATTTCGGAATTCTCTAACTTCCTCACTTTCTCATCACACCACCTGGAAAAATTCTTAATAGCCTCCCCTTGTAGTATTTTATCGTTCAAAACTTGTTCCTATGGTCTAAGGTTCAAAAGCATTACAAAACATGTGACTATTTAATGATACTAGTTGGCTATTCTACTTAAAGAGTACTACAAAAACATAATTACTTTTATAATTATGTTTTTGTTATTTTATTATCGATGCATTTGCATTGCCTAAATAAATTATTAGATGAAAACTAAGTTTTTTAACATGTCACGAATGTTGGTAAGGGAAAGACATCAACGCGTTTTTGTGCAACTACATAATTTACAAACAATGGCTTACCTACTGACCAATTCAATTTTCAAGTTTATTTGGCATTATTAGCAGTTTATTTAGAAAAAATAATACCAGTAAGCTTCTTGTAGCAACATTATTTTTTTCATCCCATCTATTCAAAAACCGCATATCAGTTCGACATTCTATTCTGTATGAGACTTTTAGCGGGCAGGAATGAGTTTTGAATTTGGAACATAATCGAGTTTGAAATTTGAATTTATGGCAAAAAGTAGTTCAGTGTTCCCTGACCACAAAGGTCGAATAAAAATATTTTATGAACAAAGATACTGGCCGCCACGGGGCGACGCTGGCAGGCGGCGGGCCACACGCCTTCTGTATTAAAATAATTAAACCCGGGACACGGTCGGATACGTTACTGCTAAAGTCTATTTTTGTTTCTATTTACATTACATGATTAGAAACGCCTCTTATTTCTTTTCTCGCAGATGCGATAAAATGCAGAGTATCACTCGGTCGCATTTATTTTTACCTCGGGCGACGTATAATGAATCCCTAGCTGCGCTAAGGATCCAGAACCCTTCAGTACTCCAGAATCCTTCGCTCTTCACTCTGGATTTAGAATAGTGCCCTCGCCCTAAAAATATTACTTTGCTCCCTTGTGATACACTTACTTATGACTTACAGATACGTGTACTTAATATTGTCGTTCTGTCACGCCCGCAGGGTTTAAGCGGCCAAAATTTGGCGCTTGCGCTTCAACTCCCTTCAAAACCTTTTCACACTTTTAGTAAAGTCATCTATGAAGTACCTACAATAAAATTATGTTTAGTGAAAACTGCACGGTCTGCACGTTTTTGTGGGACTTGCAGGGTAATCTCTTTTTGTAAAACATATTATCATGTAACTTTAAGGTTTTGATATGAAATCAAATGCAAATGGTTTGTATTGCATATGGCGGCCAAATTGAGTCATCATTATTTATCATTCCAGTTCAGTTTATTTCACCGCAGGCGCACTGAACGGTCTGCTGACGACGTGGATGCTGCTCAAGATCCAGGAGCACCAGCTGTCGTGGCAGGCGTGGCGCGACAGCACGCTGCACGTGCATGTGACGCTCGCGGACGAGCCGCGGGCCTCGGACGCCACCGTCGTCGCCGACCCCGCCCTGGGCGCCACCACCGACCGCGCCACAAACATCGCCGACCCCTTCATGGTCGCCCAACCCTACCCCCTACCTCGCCCCTGATGACTGCCCTGGCCATCTACCTCGTCACCACCACCTGCCTCTGCCTCCTCCTCCTGTCAGTGCTCTCTCTCCGAAACCACACGAGACAACAGCAATAAATAACAATAAAACTCAGTTCGATTTGTTAATCAAGTTTATTATATCATTTCTATCATTATATATTAACATAATAATAATATCAATTTCATAAAAAATCCGGCGATTACATCGAGCCGCTCTTGTTAATGTCAAAATGTAATAATAATAATGTAGCATTAGAGTACCTTCTGTACAGGGGCGCGGATGCGACTTTCTTATGCGAATAAGTAAAAGCGATCCTCGCAGTTTCATTTTGAATTGAATCGATAGCGAAATACAAGTATACAATAAAAAATCTACAGACTATGACCTAAAATATAGTATCGATCGCGGTACAACTGTTAGTGTGACTTACAAACTATAGTATAAAAGAAATCACATACATCTTGAGATTATACAATAAATAGGAGGACCGCATATGAGACAGCGCTTGGAGATACGACGAGCCGGTCGGACACTGGCAATAAACATCTGACAAACAATAAACAAACAAATCAACAACATACTCTCTTTGGACTTAACATATATCAGGAATAACATACAATTTTTGTGACTTTAGCGTTCGACTACTGCCATCTGACGCCGCGAGTGCGCGGACGACAGGGCGTTTTACCGCGACCCTAACGCAGTACCCAACAACCTCATACAACACGACCCCTTGAGCATTTACCTACTTATATAAAATAAAAATGCCGCAAATGTAACAAAAACAATATGAACATCTAAGTTGTCGGGAACATCGTTAGGATGTGCGGTAATATTTGGAATTCCACCGTTAGCTCGATCAGTTCTGGTCCTTGAACCGGCGGTGGATGGACTGGACGTAGGTGAAGACGCACTTCCAGTCCGGCTTCCGCATGGCCACCATGTCGTCTACATCTAGCAGGGGATAGATGCCCGCCTTCTCACTGAAATGGACGTAGGTCATAAATGTTTACATTAAATTGTTTCGAATAGTACTTACACATAATACCTAAAACAATATCTAATGTCCTGAGGCAGGAAAAGAACCCTCAATTATTGACAATTCGGGTAAAACATATTATAATATTACAATGATGGATTAAAATTAAGAAAATATGTTATAGCTACTTTATTTCTGTGATGCCGCAGGCTTAAAAATTTATTGTGATTAGTTCGTTCTAAAGATTATTGTGTTTTTATCTGTAGATCATCTAAAGTTTATCTAAAATATATTTGTTAATACTAACTCAGCAACTTTGAAGGCGAGCGTGAAATTGTGGCGTCGCTTTTCGGGCGTGAGCTGTGAGTAGTCGAACGCGTCGGGCAGGAAGTGGTGCACCAGCGCGCAGAACGCCAGCCCGTCCGCCCAGCTCGTCGAGAAGTTCTCCAGCTTCACATTCTACACATTACATATCTTTTAGTCTACCATGCATCATTTACACGATTCCCGTAGCTAGAGGACTTTACAACTTTAATTATTCAGTGTACTTTGGATTGTGCTACAAAAATCTACTACAGACATTATGTTCACCAGATAACAGTGCCTCGAACTACTTCTGTGAGCAATAACAAGCTCATATGCATAGCAGGCTCATTTTTAACGTGTTGTTGGATACTTATATGATTACAGAATAGGTTTAATGTATTTTATTCAGGTTTCCAAAGGTTCAAAAGGTTTTATTGAAATTTGATCTAGCAATGACTTCATAAAGAAAATCCGAATCGTGGGCTATAAACAATTAAAAAAGATAATAATGATAAAGTTTAAGTAGGAAGACACACACACTATTTAACATCAAGAAATATTAAACTAATAAGGACAGGTACATCTACTACTTAACACGTTAGCGAGGTTTTTACTTTACACCGAATCGTGACAAGAGACAAGAAGTAATGCTTTATTATTTGCATTGTGGATGTTTTTACAAAAAGTTTTCATGGTTTTACCACAGAACTACTTCAAGTGCTTTGTAGGGTATTAATTGAATTGTTTGACAACAAGAATGAGATTACACTGAAACATTGACAGTGTGGGTGGGAAAATATCTAGAATGTAGTTTGCGTGCTATTTACATTATCACAAATAATTTTATTAACTGAGTACTTCATGCAGAACACACGTATATTATTCTTCACGTTACATCATACGTCCTTTGTTTTTGTTTCATTATGGTAATTTGGATAAAACGCATGCTTTTAAGGGTGAAAAACTCAAAACAGTTAGACTTATTTTTGATTTCTGAAAAATCACACTTTATTATTTACTTAGTTAATTTTTATGCAATATTCATGGATGTCAAATAAAATTTCGTGAAATTAGCTAACGAATAAATCAACCAGATTAATTATATTTTCGGTAACGTAATGAAAGTGAAGAAATATATTAATATTAATGAAATTATTATATTAATACGCATATATACAGATAAAAAATAATAAAGTAAAGTAGCGGAATCAAAACAAGCGTCTGGAGAAGCATGGGACATGAGTGGTGTGACGTCACAGCGTGTTAATGCTCAGTGCGCGTGTGCGGCGGCCGTTCAACATGCTACAGTACCGACAACGTGACAACAACCGATATATCCGTGCGCCCAAATACACTTTATGTAAGTTTTTCAATTTATTTTTAACAAACTCCAATAGGATAACAAAATATTCAAATACTTCAACATCAACTTAAGGTGGAGATTTTATCAAATCAATATTATTTTGAAAAACTTTCATTAGTTTTCCTTTTCTTTTTTCAAAACACCCCAATATGTTCTTTTGTTGCATAATAGCAGTATTTGTATTAATGTTGTGTGATCCTGTACTTAAAATCTGTTATGAATAAAAAATGCAATTTTGTTACTTATACTTAGATGATCTATTATTCCCGCTATTTACAAAACACAGTAGGGCGTTGTTCATAGGGCGGTGATGTGATGTGTACCTCGTAGTCCCGGGTCTTGTCGCGACACCACTGCAGCAACCGTTCTTTTATCGTGAGAGCGCTGGCTTGCAGCGCGGGGTCCGTGAACTTGAAGAAAGGCTGCGACTTAGAGCCCGGGCTCTGCGGCGTCTTGGGCGAGCTACAACGGGGGTGTAAGTTAGTCACGCGACTGGACTCCGTTACGTTTATACTGGGCTGCCTATTCAATAGAGACCTTTCGTCCCGAACCCCTTTATAATCTTTCGGCAAGATTGGCAGTCATGGCAGCCCCTTCATGGGAATTTATGGCGCATTAGTACGAGTATGTGCGCTGTCAATGTCATGTGCTACGCGAGTGCAAGTTATTATTGACGATATGTCGTTGGTTATTTACAAGACAACGCGTGCTTCTCATGTAGGTAGTAGTGTCTTTAGACTCTTCAGCCGGGCATTTAATTTTAATGAAATGTTTAAATTTTTTAATAAGTATATACGCGTGTTAAAGTCATTCTTTTTCAAAATCATAGTGATGTTTAAATACTAATGAAATGTTAAAATGAAACCACACATTAATTTTTAAGTATTTCTATGGCATTAGCATCGTTTCAGTACCGTATATACTTATTTTTAATGTGATTGCTTTGAATGATATTATTATAAATAATTTATACATAATATACCGCAATGAAGCGATTACAATACTTGTTATATGAATAAAATAACAAATATGAAATATTAATTTTTAATATTTACTTGTAATTTATTCCTTATTCGTATCCATAGATTTCACTGTCAAAAATAAATAAATATAATGTATTATTATTTAAATATTATTATATATGAAGCGGAAAGATTTCATACTATACATACAGTTTCCTCTAAGATACTTATATATTATATCCGTTTTCGTTTTCTTTAATCTTTGGTAGGTAAATCTAAACTAGTAGGTATTATAAATGCGAAAGTATATTCTGTCTGTCTATCTGCCTGTGTGTTACATTTTTAATTAAACCGTTGAACCGATTTATATGAAATTGGCAGAGAGATAGATTACAACCGTAGAAAGGATAATGGCCGTTTGGCGCGATAATCGACATCCACGCGGGTGAAGCCGCGGGCGGCAGACTAGTCTACTATATTGTAAAATTGGATGATTTTTAGAAACGTGTAGTTTTTGCATAGTTTTTAGTGGCGATAAAATTGTATACAACTCTTACTTGGGACTGTTAGTTGAGTTTTGTTTTTCGAGCTGTCGGAACTTGGCGAACGGCGACACGGGCTTGGGTGCCGGCCGGGTCATGCTCTCGATCACTGTTCAAAACGCACAAAAGTAGCTTAAGTTAGAACTCGAATACCTCGATGTAGTCGGCTATTCAAAAGGGTACAAATGTGTCTGTAAAAGTAATATTACCTTTTGTAGTTTTAGTGGTAGTGCTACTACTAATTGTTTTTTCCGACGAGTTCCTCCTTACGCTCGATGTCACAGTAGTTACTTCTTCTTCCTCTGTAAATCAAGTGGTTACATTAGTTTTATGCCTTAACATAAATGATTATAGTAATAACTAAATCTCTAGAAGGTACTAATTTGGAACACTTGGAAAACAAACAGCAAAATGACATAAAATGATACTTATAAGCTATTAGTCAAAATAACACTGTTATAGGAGTCTGTGAGATGAATACGGATATAACACAACAGTATGTACACAACGTTGAGGGGGTAACGCGGCAGGGCGGGGCGGGGCGGCATGCGGGGCGCGACACAAGCGGCAGGCAGCCCACACACACACGACTCACGCGCGTCTCGCTCGTCTTCGCTCCTAACTAGTGGAATGTGCGCGGGCGCTACGCGAGCGCCGACACCAGGTCCTCGAATGCGTCGTCGGCGTTGCTCTCGTCGAGGAACTGCAGCTCCGAGACCGTCGGCATCGTGCGGCTGCGGCCCAGCGTGTACTGCGTCTGTGAGCGGGCGGCGCGCGCGCGCACCGCGGCCACGGGCGCCTTCGTCGTCGTCTGCCCGGAGAAGTACGCCTCCACCGTCTTCTTCTTTTCCGTGAGTTCATCGCGAGCGATGCCTCCCTCGAAAAGCTTTGGTACTGACAGCAAGTGCATTGATTTGGCGCGCGCGACCACTTTCCTAGGCGAGACGCGTTCGGGCGTCCGTTCTGCGATTTGGTGCCAAGAGCCGGAGCGGCTGAGTGAGCCCGAACCAGCGCTTACGGCGGACTCGCTGGAGAACGCAGACTCGCGGGATAACACGGACTCACGGGACGCGCCGAGCGCGGGGCTGCGCGGGCCCGGGGAGGGAGAGCCGTCGTACTCGAGGGTAGGGGGTGGGCGAGCGGTTGGGGACGCGTGCAGGGGAGAGAGGCCATTCTGTACAGGGGCCCGTACCTGGTTCCTCGCGTTTTCGCGCTTTTTCCTCTCTAACTGGTTGACCATCTCGCGTTTTGGGTAGGAGAACTTGTCTAGCACCCCCTTGAGGTTGTCGGCGGCGCCACCGCGGCGTGCCTCATCATTGCGAGTGCGTACGCCAGCGGTGATGGTGGCCGCGCCGCGCACGGGGCCGCGCATCACGCGGGTCTCAACGCTGCCGTGCTCAGTCGTCAGCCCTTCGTCGCCCGCGACAGCCGCATCGCCATTGTGATGCCCGTGAGACGTTTTATTCGCCGAGTAGGGGCTGCCACGGGTTCGATAACTAAGCTGTTGATTAGGTTGGGTGGTCGGAGAGTGGGGGAAATCATTACGATCTCCCTCGTTCATAACGACATCGGGAAGGTAATCCACTTTGTGTGCTCGAGCTTTTTCGATGTCTGGTGTCTGTTGCAGCGGGATAAACGTAGATATCACGTTGTTGGGTGTATAGTCCGTTACAGTGTATGGTGGAGGTGCGGGAGGTTTGCGTTCGACGGACTCTGTATGGCCATTGGTTATTGGCTCTACCCGAGCTCTCTCACGTATTTGTTTCTCATAAAATTCAATCTGGAGCCGTTGTGCATCCACTTTTGGGTGGAATGGTACAGCTTCTGCGTACGGCTTAGCGTCATCTATTTTTTTCACTAATTCTGGAGCAGATAAATTATTTAGACTAGGAATAGTCTTCACTGGATAGTTGTTATGCATTTGTGGAGGCGCGTGAGTCGGCGGCGTAGGTGGGTTAGGTAAGACTCGTTCCCTATACACGGGCGGAGGAATAGAAATGGGTTGTGGAGCATCAAATTTAGATGGAGGATGGCCGTACATCTTTTTGGGATTAGGTTCTACTTCCTTTGATGCCCAAGTCGTGTTTTGAACGGGAGGACTAGCAATGACCGACTTCAGTGGAGCGGAGTACATCGGTTTAGACGCTTCTACCGTCGGAGACACCGTATTGCTCAAGGACGGTGGACTCCATATGTGCGATGGTGCACTTGTCGGTGACATGATCTTTGCGGGTGGTTTGAATGCCGACATAGGAGCGTGGGAGAATTGATTTACTGGAATTGGTTTCGCAACAAACGGTTTTACAACCATCGGTCTCGTCGGTGACTGAGGCACAGGCGGTGGATGACTCGGTGGTAAGATAGGCGCGGGTGGAGGAATTTGAACCTGCATTCGTGTCGGTTCTTTGCGCTCAGAAACCCATGGTGGCTTGATAACATTCGAATTGGTGACGTCGGCGAGAAATTTTCTCGGACGGGACGCGTTGGGAGGAGGTGATTCTTCCGCTGTACGCCAGAAGCGACGTGCTGATGATGAGCTGGACGACCTGCTGTTATCATCACGATCGCGGCTCTCAAAGGCGTTTTTAATATTACCAAATCTATTGCTCCAATTAGATTGCCCATTGACGGTCATTTGGTTCTCTTCATTTTTTCGCATAAACGCAACGAATTTCTTATCATTTTCGGTCTGCGGTTGAAATTTAGGTACATTGGGCCCACGGCCGTCATCATCTGTATCGCTGTCTACTTTGTAACCACCCAAGGGTCGTCCAATGTCTATAGTGTTAGCACGCTTCATGCGTGCGCGTTTGTTGTTGCTGAATCTATTCAGTGGTTTTGAGAAGTCTTCCGCGGTAGGAGGAGCTGCAAAATTGTATCCCGGAGGGAGAGGTTTATAAAGAGGAGCACGTTTCGTCTCTTCACGGGTCATCGACTTTGTTGTGATCGTGGGCGCCGACACGGGCGGCGGGGAGCGACGCCGCTCGATAGAAGCTCGGCGCGGGAAAGATGGTGTAACTTCCTTAGCTTTGTTGTCAAACTTTGTCGCTATTGCGGCTATTCCACTTTTCGTCTCTGAGGGTCTGCGAAAAGCGGAGATTGGATGTGGTTGATACGTTTGCTGCAGCGGTTGTGACTGTGGCTGATATGTCTGCGGCTGCGGTTGTGATTGAGGTTGATATGCCTGTTGCTGTTGTTGCGATTGAAGAGGGTATGTCTGTTGCAGGGGCAGCTGCTGAGGCTGGTATATTTGTTGCTGCGATTGTGATTGAGACTGATACATTTGATGAAGGGGCAGAGATTGAGGCTGATAAGCTTGCTGTGGTTGCGACTGGGGTTGGTAAATAGGTAGCTGCGATTGTGGTTGGGGTTGCGGTTGTTGCTGAAGTTGCGACATAGGGGTGGGCTGCAACCCGTCGCCTATCGAGTGTCGGTAAAAGTCCGGTTTCCGAGCCGCCGGCGCCCTTCTTTCGACTACGCACGCATCCCTACTCACTCTCGGTTGTTCCACGAAGCTCGCTGAGTGTGCAATCGGTGCCGGTTTTTGGCGTGAGGCCACCGGATCGTGGAACTTGACGGGCTCCTCGTTAACACTCGGTTTACGATCGGGCGTCGGCGGGTCCTCAGCGCCGGTGCTAGAAACGGTGGAGGCGGCCCCCGAGGGCGGCGCCGGCTCGGGGTCGAGCGCGAGGTGGTCGCGGTCGACGAGGCGCCGCGCCTGCGCGAGCTCCTCGTGCGTGACGCCGACGGTGTGCCTCGCGGCGCGGCTGCGGCGGCGCGGGCGGCGGCGGCAGCCGTCGAGGCGGTCGGCGGCGTGCAGCGCGTCCTCGAGGCGGTCGGCGAGCGCGAGCAGCGCGCGCGCCTGCGGGTGGTCGGTGGGAGGCGCGAGCGCGGCGCGCAGGCGGCCCAGCGAGCGCCGCACGTCGGCGACCACGTCGGCGCCCGCCGCGCCCAGCCCCGCGAGCAACCGCTCGCCGCCGCCGCCCAGCAGTCCCTGCAGCAGCGGGAGGAGGAGGGACTCACCGCGGGCTTCGCCGCCGTCGCCGTTGTCCGCGGCCTCGGCGGTCGCCGCCAGCGCCTCTGTCACGGCGCTCGCGCATGCTGAAATAGTCCATGTTGTTTAGTCGGTGTTGGCAAGCATTTGAGCGTGAATATTAGATTATATAATCTGTTTCGAGTTCTGAAATTGTACAGTTTAAATCATATCTGAAAGGTTCGCATTTATTTGATGTTTGTTTTATGTAACAATAATATGCTCCAGGCGGGAATCGAACCCGCGTCTCCTGGGGTCCGGCCAGACGTGATTACCACTTCGCCACCGGAGCACTAGGTGTAACCTACTGATTTCTTCACCGCTTTCTATCTTTCTTCTTAAAGTTTTTATAGCAACGTTTATCTCACCTCTCATTGAAGTTAATACCTCTTCATAGTGATCCGAAAGAATACTTTTACAAGCATCTAAGGATTTGCATTTTTTTTAATTTTACGTTAAAAAAGGGTAGAAAGCGGTGGAGAAATTATTAGGTTACACCTAGTATTTCGGTAGCGTGGTAAACGCGTCTGGCCAGACCCCAGGAGACGCGAGTTGGGTTCCCGCCCGGAGCATATAATTTTTTCATAGTTTTCTTTTTTTATTTGTAATTGTTACAATAAAGTAGGCGTTATAAACGCATCAAAACATTAAAATTTGTTTTATGTTTTTCTATATTTGCACGATCATAGACTTTATTTTTTATTTACATAAAGGTGTTTCAACTTACAAATACAATATTTTAATTAGATATTGCTTGAATAAGCAATAACTGGAAATATTATACTTGAAACTTTTCTCGAAACAAATCATACGTATTAGAATAAGCACATGCAATGCACCTTCCTGCTCGGCCATGAGTGTGCGGATGCGCGCGCGCAGCTTCCGACGCTGCTCGTAGTCAGTGCACTCGTCCAACTGCAACACGCAAGTTTTACTATTTAGACACATAAAACCACTGGGCTTACAGTATATGTTGACATATCACCTTTTTCATCTTAGAACTGGTTACGAATTTCAAAATTACTTTCATTCAATTATCGTACAGAGCTCGGGGGCATAGTGGTTACAGCGCTCTGGTTTCGATTTCGAAAACAAAGCAACTTTCGCCATGGTTGATCGTGGGATGGGTCAATCAAAAATATATAATTCCGAGTTCCTCCGAAGGCACGTTAAGCCGTTGATCCCGGTTGTTACTACAACCGTTTTAACCCACCAACCCGCATTGGGCCGGCAGCGGTGGTGTTATGGCCCAAGCTCATGTGTTTCTCCCATGTAGGAAGGCCTGTGCCCAGCAGTGGGACGTATATAGGCTGGTGATGATGATGAATTATCGTACCACTTTCATGCAATATGTAGGTAGGAGATAGTCAGTATAATATCCCAAAAATTTGAACCGTAGCAATTTAGCGTAATATTTTATTAGTATTTATTTTCTTCAGCATAGAGGCTATGTTGCTACGGAATTGCGTTCACCTGAAAACTATTGTGTTATGTCCGGCGTTAGCGGAATTCGTCACGCGGAAGTGACGTTGACCTGAATAACGTGAATAGTTGTCGTTTTAGTCATTGGATCTACGATTCGGACAATAGCGTGTAGCGTTTTTGTTCTAAATTTAGAATGGGAACAAAATGTTTTATATTATCCGAATTACTCAACATAAAAACTTATTGATTGACATCAAAAGTGGACTACTTTTAACAATGTTTCGAATAAAAACATAACTTAAGCCAACTAATAAACACGAATATGAACTTTATGCGTGCTTTTTGCGCGCAGTCGCTAGATATAAGTGTAATAGTTTATAATTAAAGAAAAGTTTGCCTCGCATAAGAATCTTGAACTCTGCCTGAATCTTTCCAGTAAGAGCGGAAAATTATGACATTCGTAAAATAAAGGGGTCATTGTAAATTCGCCATAAAGGTTCAAGTTGCTAATACTTGCGTTTAACAGTTGTTAACAATTATTGATGGTTAATATTATTGCGCTTCTTTATTTCAGTCAATTATTGATCTTCTATGTATATTCAAGAAAATGATATCATGTAAATAGGCCTTAAGTGTTGATAAAGTAATGAATAAGTTACATCGCAACCTAAATAAATCGCCGTATCCCTTTTCAAATCGCGAGTTAAAGCACATTGTCTTACAACTTAATAATCTTCTTTTTACCTAGCTTGTTTTATTTTTTTATTATTTTGTGATATATAATGTGATATATTTTGTGATATAGAGGTAAGGCCCTAAATAAAAGGTTTGGCGTCGCGCAAAGATTGAGTTTGTATTAGGGACGTTGGGTCGAACTCTTCTTTTATGTTGGGGTAGTTGCGAAAAGTCAACTGTTTTGTGGTAACGGAGAATAGCGTTCAAGATAAATAATTGCCGAACTGTAAGCAAATTTGCCTCTTTGTAAAGGCTTTCGGTAGGATATTTTCTAGGCTTATGAAGCATTACTTTAATCACGGCTCTTTGCGCTCTTTCAAGCTCTAAGAGGTGGGTTGTGGCAGCTCCACCCCATACAGGTATGCAATACGATAAAAGAGATTGACAAAGAGCAAGGTAAATTTTTATGACAAGAGTAGGGTGTGCAGAATCACGAAGGTTTTTAAAAATATGTAATAATTTCCGCACTCTTTTACTAAGTGCTGTAATTTGTGATTTCCAGTTCATGTTTTTGTCCATGGTGATACCTAGGTATTTGTGGTTATCTGTCTGAGCTATGATAGGACAATCACAACTGGAATCTAGATCACATTCATTAGAATGCGCCTTTAGGTTAAAAGGATAAGGTGGTTTAGTAGCACTCGATATTCTGAAACAAATGTATTTTGTTTTAGGAACATTGATGGTTAGAAGGTTCTCGTCAAGCCATCTCATGACCTTTTTAAGACCACTTTCAGCCAATTTATGCACTTGGGGCACTTATTATATGAAATAATGCCAGGCCAGTGCCCAGCAGCGGGACGTGTATAGGCTGATGATGATGATATGAAATAATGCAGCCAATGTTATACAGGGTGGTGCCGTCAATGCGACAATAAATTTAAACTTGGGCTATATTCGTCCATAGAAATGGTTTGCCACTTTCAAAACTATCGTATTCATTTGATAATTTCATGACATTTGTATGGAATAGTGTAACGTTGGCAGCATTATAAGGTTCCTAAACACAGCTTGTTTAGACTAGTGTTACATTCTTTGGTGTGTATGTGGGAATATTAATGTTATTATTATGTTTAAAGCATCTTCAAATTATTGACCAACATTGACCAAATACATGTTTACAAAAACTAAGATTAAGTAATACTCAAAGCAGATATTTTGAGATGAGTCTGTAAATCAATGCAATGATTGACAGTGATTGTCTGTCAATAAATATAGCGAACAAAATAACTATTTTAGGAATATATAGATCTCCGTCGTTTAAAAATTTTAATAACTATTTTAATTCATTAGATAAAATTCTTAAAACTCTAGAGAATAGGCATTGCATCGTCGTAGCGGGTGACATAAACATAGATATTCTTTCCCCAGAGTCCAATGAATACCTATGTTTAAATTCAGAGCATGGGCTCGAGCCTGCTATCACAAAGCCAACTCGACTTAATGCTTGTTTGGACCACATTTTTATTAAAACAAAAGGTTCAGCCGTCGGTGTGGTATACGACTGCGACATTACAGACCACAGATTAGCAGCACTCGGCCTCAACACTCTTTGGGTTGACTCTTGCCAGAACGCCCACAAGGTAAAAACAAAGACTGTAATAGATAATAGAGGTGTATGTGACGTTCTGGCATCTGTTGACTGGCATCCCGTCACGTCCAAAGCTGATGTAGATGGATCGGTGGAAGTATTCTTGGGGATAATGGGTAATGCCATGGAACTTAATTCAAGGAAGGTAACAATCAGCAGATCAAAACTCATCATAAGACCCTGGATGACTCCTGGGTTGCTTAGGTGCTCACGCCACAAAGATAAACTCCATGCAAAATCAAAACAATATCCTAACAACGAAGTCATTAGTATCTCATATAGACGGTACAGAAATTTTTATATAGATATTGTAAGGAAAGTAAGACTAGAATATGATAGAGAGCTATTACAAAGGAGCAGCAAAAATACCAAACAACTTTGGAAATCAACGAAAGATATCTGTTACAACAAAACGAGTCATCCTGTATCTGATAAACTACTTAACATCACAAACGATCCCAAAATCTCGCTTAATGAATGCAATACTTTCTTTTCTTCTGTAGGTCTCAACTTAGCCAATGATATCCTTTTGAAAGCGAATGAAACTGAAGATGATTTAGCCTGTCAAGTCGACTTGTCTAACTCTCCGGCGCACTCTTTTTTCATGGAACCTACGGATCAAAGGGAAGTATCAGACCTAATCAACACACTGAAAATAGATAGCGCACCTGGTATTGACGGTATCAGCACGGCCCTGGTAAAATCTGCTAAAGAATTAATATGTGAACCCTTGGCATACATCTATAACCTTAGCCTGGAAACGGGTCGCTTTCCTGAGGCGTGGAAAATTGCTTCTGTAACCCCCATACACAAAGATGGATCTGAAGGCATTCCGGGTAATTATAGACCGATCTCGTTGCTCTCAGTTTTCTCCAAGGTTTTGGAGAAAATAGTCAATAAACGACTAATCAAGTTTATGGAGGCGAATGGGTTACTGTCTTCGCGACAATTTGGATTTAGACACGGAAAATCTACTGAAGAAGCTGTTTCCCTGTTAGTCGACCTAATTTCTGGTACTCTTGATAGAGGTCATGATTGTCTGGGAGTGTTTTTGGATCTAGCCAAGGCTTTCGATACAATCTCGTCCAAAATACTTCTACGAAAGCTTGAAAGATATGGAGTAAGAGGTCTTGCGCTTGAGTGGTTCAAAAGCTATCTTTCTGACAGACAGCAACTAACCAAGGTTGGAGGTCATAAAAGTGATCTTCACTCAATAAAATTTGGTGTGCCGCAGGGGAGTATACTTGGCCCCACATTATTCATTATATACATGAATGACATACATGATTTGGTTTTGGCGAATGCTGAGGTAATTTGTTACGCAGACGACACAGTAATCCTATTCAAAGGCAATTCTTGGTCTGACACTGTACAAATCACTGAATATGGGATGTATCACGTGCATAATTGGCTAAATAAAAACCTGCTTACCCTTAACTACGCGAAGACCAAATTTATCTGTTTCCATAAAACGGCAATATCCAACCCTATTGATGTTAGTCAAATTAGAATACATAGCTGTAATGTCGTCTCCTCAAACATCTGCAGTTGTAATCTCGTTGACCGCACTGACTCATTAAAATATCTTGGAATAATAGTCGACGAGCATCTTAACTTTAAATGTCATATCCAGAAGCTGGCAAAGCGAATTAGAAAGGTATCTGGTATATTTAGGAAACTAAGGAATGTGGCCGACGATAAGTTACTTGTTGTAATCTATAAGGCTCTCTGTCAATCCTTAATTGCCTACTGCATCTCAGCGTGGGGTGCCGCTGCTAAGACGTCACTTTTGGTTGCGGAACGTGCCAACCGATCAGTATTAAAAATAATGTTTAGGCTACCTTACCGTTACCCGACAGTTGATCTTTATAATAGAGCACAAGTATTATCAGTTCGACAGTTATTTATCCTCAAAATATCACTCATTGCCCATAAACGTCTAATCTCTTCCGAATACTACGAGTCGCTCCTTAAAAAAAGAGTATTTAGATTACCGATCCCGACTATAAACTCGGCATTTGCTGGAAGATTTGGCGACTTTATCCAAGCGCGAGTCTACAATGCGGTTGTACGGTTTTGCAGTGTGGTATCTTGTTCTGTTTACAAGGCAAAAAAGATACTGACAACCTGGCTATTATCACTGGATTATACCTCCACGGAAGATCTCCTACGTTGATGACTAGTGTCTAATATACAAGTAATTTCATGTTTTATATCATTTATATAATAGTTTGTATAGTAAGGGTTTCAATTATTTTGTATTTATCTAATTTAATATTATCCGATGCAGTAAATTAAACTATGTATATGGTTCGCCAAGATACAGGCTTAGCCTAGTTTGGGGACCTCTGTCTAAATATAATATTACTGAATTTTGTGACTGCACTGTTACTTTTTGTTTGTAATGTATGTTCGTATGTTTAAAGTGTTACTACTGTGCAAATAAATGAAAAAAAAAAAAAAAAAAAAAATGACAGTGTGTTTGTTTTAATGTGTGATGCGATGATTCTAAGCACCAGTTTCTCCGATGACTGTCCGAATGGGACGTTACATGACCGAGGAGACACCTTGTGAGTTGCACTTTATTATACTACGACGATGACTCATCAAGTTATTTTCGGATACAAGAAAGCATCAAGGGCTCTTCGCGGCACTAATTCATTGCTTCTCATGTTTATAATATTAAAAATATAGAAGGCCGAACAAAGAAATGGGGACATCATAATGTTATGCATGTTTGTTTTTAACACTTGCTCTGCGTTTGTGTTGAAACCAATACTTATCAATCAAACAGGTGAACTTACTGAACAAACGGTCTCCGTGAACGTTCTCACAATTTTTATTAATTTATTTAACAATTTATGTATGTCACAAAAGAAAGCCACAATGAAAATACATATAAATAAGGACAACAGAGTACAGTCGATAGCACATCAAGCGTAACAGTTTGACCTTGAATATAAACTTTACAGTTATATTATAAATGAACATCACAAAATAATAAAAAAATAAAACAAGCTAGGTAAAAAGAAGATTATTAAGTTGTAAGACAATGTGCTTTAACTCGCGATTTGAAAAGGGATACGGCGATTTATTTAGGTTGCGATGTAACTTATTCATTACTTTATCAACACTTAAGGCCTATTTACATGATATCATTTTCTTGAATATACATAGAAGATCAATAATTGACTGAAATAAAGAAGCGCAATAATATTAACCATCAATAATTGTTAACAACTGTTAAACGCAAGTATTAGTAAAAATTGAATGCAAGTCTTGTTACAACCAAGGAAAGTATTGCCTTACTACAAGATCAAGAATGTTATGTGTTGATTAGACCTTGCTAATAACTTTTGCTTCAATTTAATTGAATGCTAAAGGGAGGAAACTCGCGTCGTTTCAATGGACCATTACTTACTTAGGGTTAACTTTTAAACAATTATCTGTCACGAATAAAAGTTTTCTCTTTCTTTCCATACACAAAACATTAGCTAAGCTACAAGATATTGTATTTAAATTCGCCTTCTAATATTGTGAAACTTATTGTAATCTATTCACGAACACGAAGTGGCTACCGTGATTTTTTACAAACAATCGTTTGTAATACTTTGAGAAATACTTTTTGCATAAATTGTAACAAAAACTTAATACCGACTTTCACTTGTTTTTGATTGAATATAACAAAAACTGTTTTTTCACTTCGAATAAAAATTACGAAATTACAATTGACCAGTTATAAAATCAGCCGTTCTAAATCCTTCAAGGTTTCATAATTTCATTATTAATTCATTTCTCTTTGAACTTTAAATGATTAATGAAACCTTAAATAACATATAAAAATTGGGAGTCCTAAAATATATTATAAAAAGAAAATACAAATTTTGTGTGTATTTAAAGAATCCCTAGAATGACGATTTACAAAATTGGATTTGCCATCCAATTTTGCAAATCGTCAAAATTAAGTTAGTCTTGAAGTTCTAACCCCTACAAGAAGTCAGTATCCAAATAATAAAAGTATGGCATCATAAACTCACGAGTTTCCTCAGGAGCCTTTCGTCCCAGCACTGGTCGAGGTCAAACTCTTCAACGCTGCTGGTGACCTTACCGCCGCTGCTGCGGACTGTCTCCTGCAGACAAAAGATAAACACCGTATAAATATATAAAATATTTAATTGAACAAATCTGATTAAGAGATGTTTTCCATGAAACTATAGTATTAAAGGATAAAGATTTTCTTGAAAAAATGTACCATTAACCCGGAGTTACAATGAGCTACACACATCTAATTAAACGCGAGTTAATTCTGCTAAAGTAGGTTATATTTCAAATAAATATCACAGTATTTGAATATCGTATGTTTTTAAAAACACTGTCGGTTCAAATGTTGAATTTTCTTTTAACAAAAATAAAACCGACTTCAAAACACTAAAAAGGAAAAAATAATTAAATTTTAGTACCTAGGTACCTACTTAACAAAAATAAAACCGACTTCAAAACACTAAAAAGGAAAAAATAATTAAATTTCAGTACCTAGGTACCTACCTCAGTACTTACCTCGTGAAATGTATTTTTTGGAGTTGGTGCTTCACTTTCTATTGTCTCTGAAAACAGCTTAGCACCAACTCCAAAAAATACATTTCACGAGGTAAGTACTGAGGTAGGTACCTAGGTACTGAAATTTAATTATTTTTTCCTTTTTAGTGTTTTGAAGTCGGTTTTATTTTTGTTAAAAATAAATGTTTTACATTTTTAAGTGATTTCCTAAGGTCAAAGTAAGATAGGTGACCGTTAGCACTATCGACTGGTCTGTCTCTCAGTCCTTGGTTGAAATACACAGTGAAAGAATTATCTTCTAACTCCTTACCGATAAGAAGTTGTACCTTCCATCATCAGCTCATCAACATGAGATGATGACTAACAGAAGAAAATACTTGAATAGCTTTGAAAAAAATTAAAACATGTCACACGTGCCTATAAAATTTTTGGTTTATCCTCGATTTCCCTGGGTTCCCATCATCAGATCATGACTTGGTGACAATGGGACCACCATGGGAGTATACTCTATCGAATGAAAAAAGAATTTTGAAAATCGGTTTACAATTGACAGAGAAATCGGTGAACATACATACAAAAAAAAATACATACAGTGGAACATATAACCTCCTTCTTTTTTGAAGTCGGTTAAAAATACTCATACAAGTATAATTTAAACTCCCAATCATTATTCAACATCCCGTCGTTCTTTATCATTAAAGTTTTCTAATGATAGATCATCCAAGTGACATCATTTCGAAACGCAAGTAACCATGATACTCTATTCTATTTTAGTAAAAACTATCTTGTAGTGGAAGAGACCTTGCAGTAAAATATGGCTGCCCTTCGCTCAGACAACTCTATTTTTATTTACGAGTTTTCTCGCTCAGAGAACGTTTATTGCGCTGTATGTAATGGAAATGACGGGCGGTTTCTTTTCTGTAGAAACTGATTTTAAATCGGGAGGTGGCGACGGAATATACATGATATTTTATCTTCTGAAACATGTGTTTTTACTAAGTAGGTCCGTATGTAGACTCGTCTGGTTAGGTGCCACCGCCTTTCTTATTTCAGCCGTGAAACAGTTCGTTGTGTTTCGGATTGAAGGGCAAGGTAGCCAGTGTAATTACTGAGCATGGACGGCATTAGGATGACTATGCACCTTCAATATCAAGTGATTTTCCCTTGTTATTGCAGGTGTCTATAGGCGGCGGTAACCGCTTACTACCAGGTGGGCCGTCAGCTTGTTTGTCATCTATTAGTTGTATAAAAAAATTGACATTTTTATAATTACTGTAATTGTAATATTTTCAGTTAATATCGTTTGGAACAACTCTGAAACACTCCCGCGCATAGTACACTGACCGAATATTCAAAAAGGTTAGACTGTAAATATTTTTAGAAGCTTTTAGCTGAAATTGCAAATAAAATTGGCACTAGCCAATATGTTTATACGAAGTGAACCAGTACAAGTATATCGAGCAGGCATCTCGCCTCGTCGACCGATTGTGGTCGATCATTGAGGCCAATATTTGATACAGTTATTAAGTTACGAGCATAAATATTGTCGAGTTTAAAATAAAAAGATTTCACTTAATCAAAGATAATAATTTTTACATCAGTTGAAAATCGTATTGCAAGTTATTTTTTTACTTCTAAAAAAGCTTGTATTTACATAGTTTTGTACGTTGTTTAAAATAAACTTGTGGTTAAACCAGCACGAATTCAAAGTTTATTAAAAACCCTCGTAAAATTATACTGTGAATTTGTGTTGTTTTGAAACTCTCGGTTCATATTGAAACCTCTATTTACAAACTAAAAGCCGTCAGAGAGTTTTTATCAAGTATTTTTTCTATGCGTCATTTCAAGATTTATATCAATTACGTGAGAATTATGTCATTACAACAGTAATATTTCGATCACAGCTGTTCATTTCCAATTTCGCTAGTGGGTGGTAATGGACGGAACTAATGATAGTTCGAACTCGAAGAGCTGCGCACGCGCCTCTCTTACATAATATAATAGGACGTTGCAGTTGTTAAAATTTACAAGTTTCACGAATAAAATCGCACGTCACTCAGTGGCGTCTGATTGGCAACATTTAAAACTTCCGTTCACATTTAATATAGCTAGAAATAAAATGAAAATTTTAGTAGTCTGATATTTTTACTTGACGCGAGTACGGGAGTTTTATGACCGCGAATTAAAAATCTTCACGGCTTTTTGCGTGTCATCTTACATATTATTCTTTGTCTGGCATTGCTGCAGATCATTATAAATAATCATCTATTTCTCACCATTAAATAACACGTATGTTTCTTCATACAAACAAAGGAACTTTAGTGGGTTAGTATCTGAACTAGGATGGTTTCTGTATCTCAGATTCTTCAGTCACGTAATGTCCAAGTGTTTATATCCTCTTTGGTAATGTCAATAGTATATTATTGTCATTTTTTGGCACATAAATTCTTTGCTATAAGAATATATTTTTAAGTGACGTCGTAAGTTTAATGTTTTGTCGACGGTACCTACATTTTTTTATACAAAGCACGATAAATGACTTAACGCCATCTGATGTGAAAAATAACATTCCAACCGAATTGAAAACCTCCTCGTTTTTGAAGTCGGTTAAAAAAACCGAATCAAAATAGGTTCAATCGTTTAACAGCTACGATGCCACAGACTGACATACAGATACACAGACAGACACGTCACACTTATCACACCCCTCTTTGCGTCGGGATCGATAAAAATATTCGAGACTTTTTGAAAAGCCTTCCATTACACCGACCGCCGTAAACAACGCAATATCTCGAAACAATAGAGAGGCTCGATTCTGTTCGTGAGACTCTACATTGCTAATTCGTTTGCATCTGTTACAATGAAAGCGGCATTTTAAAATCATTTTAATGTTAAACTATCAGCTTCATTCAACAGTAACTCCAATTCAAGAGCACTCGCGTTCGTTGCGAACAGTTATTAAACTACATAATGTTTATTTACACGTCCAGTCCAGCTCGGCGCTCTTCCAACGCGGAACAGACACCAACCTAATTCTCTCCGTGTAATAGTTTGCACTTAGTCACTGTTCCATTATTAACATTATTATAATGAAAGCAGTTTTATTACTTAAGGCAGGAAATTTTTTTAGGGTTCCCTACCCAAAGGGTAAAACGGGACCCTATTACTAAGACTACGCTGTCCGTCCGTCTGTCACCAGGCTGTAATCTCATGAACCGTGATAGTTAGGCAGTTGAAATTTTCACAAATGATGTATTTATGTTGTCGCTATAACAACAAATATTAATAAACAGAATAAAATAAATATTTAAGGGGGCTCCCACACAACAAACGTGTTTTTTTGCTTGTTTTTGCTAGATATTGATAACGGCAACAGGTAGACGCTTGTTTATAGATAATGGTATCTACAGAAACCTTCGTGCGCGAGTCCGACTCGCATTTGACCGGTTTTTTTTATTCGCTGAGCAGCAGATGGGCAGCGGTGACCCAATACACATTTTTCGTGAAAGCGATCGGATCAATACCCCTAGTGTTTAGATCAAAAAGATTTAATCAAAAAATGAAAACGATCATCATCACGTTTACTTGCCAAATCCATACTGAAAGTGATTTCCAATGATTAGTTCATTTATTCTTTGACAGTTCCGTATTCCGTATTATATTTATTCTTTGACAGACAGATGCGGTGGTGCCATATTACTTGACTACGAATGTTTCAATCCCATTGAGGGCACAGTAAGGCATGAAATCAAATATATAAAATTCTCGTGCCACAAATTTAGTTACCATACTCCTCCGAAACGGCTTGACCGATTTTCATGAAATTTATTATATTCAGTAGGTCTGAGAATCGACTACTATCTATTTTTTTCCTGGACATTTTTTTTTATGGAAAAACAACGTTTGCGGGGTCGGCTAGTAGATAATGTTATAATTTTTAGCCATTTGACAAAAATTTAACTAGGATCACCATGGTTCTAAGGTCGACTATGTATATTGAAAATCATAATAGGTTCAGGTCATTGTTAAACGCTAAATTACGAATTTTTCGAAAGATGGATATCAGAATACATACACTAAGTTAGCCGAGCTTTTCTGATATTTAGTACCGGCTTGACTGAGCATCATACTAATATAACCTTACAAACGAAAATACTAAGTGCAACTAAAAAATCTGATTATGGCGACAAATCGTTGATAATTCGAGCAAAACAGATTTTTAAACGCTAACTTAGTATTTTGAGTTGCTGTTACTAAAGAGTACTTAAGTTAATATTGTTATAGCTAAAGGTCTGAAATGTCTTAATTCATTTCTGATTGAGGTCTATTACGTACCTACTGAATATTTTGTTAGAAAACCGATTCAAGTATTTAAGTTACGGTAATAAGAAAAACTTGGTCTCGGAGAAAGTAGAAATAATGAGCTAACAAGCGGAAAACCAATTTTTCCAGAATATGCTTTCTAAGCTGTGAATAATGGCTAATTATATTAGTGTAATAAAACTGCGGCTACCCGCCTGTTAGAGTGTTAGGCCATTGAAGAAAAGAAACTAAAAGAAAGTTACAACTAGAATTACTTAGGACTTCGGAGCCACAGCAAGACAACATGAGCCGCCGTCAATTTAAGCTTTGTCATTGTTTGACGACTGTCTAGTTTGTCAATGCATTAGCTATGAGAACTAATGTGTTACGTATTAATTGCACACACACATATTTCTGCAATTCATGGGCATTTAATTATAGAAAACTAGTGGGTGCCCGCGGCTTCTGCGTGGATGTTGATTGTCGCGACAAAACGCCGTCCCGCGGGTTTGATGACCGACTTGTCGAGTGTTCTCTACGCTTTACTCTCTGGCTACTCGGTTGGTCCTAGGCTCGAATCCCGGTCTGTTTGTATGATGAGTACGGCCATTTGTTATTTAGTATATTTCAATTCAATATTAATTTTCTCTTGAAAAGCTTGTAATATCATTTCTGTCTGTTTCTGTGTATTTCTAATATTTGCATACATATTATTATCAATATTTTTTCCGTTATCCCACAACACAACACAAGTCCACACCCATAAGACAAACTCATAATGATGCTTTGACCTGCTTTGGGTTAGAGAATAGAATAGTTTTATTATTATTATTATAATTAAAAGGTAACTTATGTCCTTTCTTATGATGTTTCAAACTTTCAAATAAATTTAAAAAAATCTACTGTGACTGAAGCCTCTTTAGAAAGCACTGGTAACTACCTATATTTATGTACCAGGACGTGGGCATACTTATATACTTAAGACTAGTACGCAACTTTTGTAAATAGGTAAGTACTAAGATTGAGTTATTATCCATTGCAGAGGCTAACATCTTTGTAAGCGTTTTAACTGCTGGGATGCCGGTGACCGGTGACTAAACGGTTTACGATGCGGCGTATCGTTGTGCTCAATAGACACAATGTTGCGGATTCTTGTCCCTCATATTATGCAGAGGACATCCCATACAACCGGTACCCACTACCGGGGGTGACACGTTGCAGAGGCAATAGAAATACAATAGTGATTAGGTTCCTATATTATGTTATTAGTAATACGTAATACTGACTTCTATTGAAACCCAATATGCTATGAATGAATGAATGAAAACTTTATTTCAGACTAAGCCCCTTTTTATGTCATTATCTTTTATTATATCCCGTCTCTACCTTGTCGTTACCGCTTTCATATGTGACGTCCTTAGCGCTGGCTACACAAAATTAACCCTGCTTAGTTTAGCGATTAAAGTCTCTGTGATCCGTCATAAATTTATGATTTAACAATTATTAGAAAGCGGTGGCTGGACGTGGTCAATTAGTCTCAGCGGCGACTCTGGCGGAGGAAACTTGTTGATTTGTGTTTACAAATGCTTCAAGCTGTTTGTTAAGTGTTCATAATTGAGGATTTGAAAGTAAACCCGTTTATAGTACTTATATACTTTTTTTACGCGTACTCTATCTAAACGATTTTTACGCGTTTTGTGGTGCGACAATCAGACATGACATGACAGACATTTTATCGTTGCAATGTTTATATATAGACGTGCACCGCACCTGTTAGTTTTAAAATTAGCAATAACTTTGATTATTTTAAATCCACAGATGGGGTAAAAAAATATATTGGTACAAGTGGCGACCCGCGGCCCCGCCCCGCTAACTTTTGGCGCGATGAGGATCGTCGATGCTCATCGCGCCAAAAGTTAGCCTATGTTCTTTTTCAGGATGTAATCTTTCTCCATGTCAGTTAATCGGTTTACGAATGAAAGCGTAGCAGACAGACAGAGAAACGTTTTTATTTATAATGTTATCAGGAATCTATAATGACTGTAAAATCAAAACATTCTAAATTATAAAGATGTAATACATATAGCTATTTATATGTATACTTCAATGATAAACGATATAATTTTTTTAAAAGTAGTGTTGAAGATCGTCAGGACGCCATCTTTCCTTTTAACGAGAATATTCCCCTTACAACCTGTATAATAATTACGATTAACGACATAATAATATTAATATTCATACACTCACACTTTAGTATATTACGTACATCCATGACTTGTGAACAAATGCTTGTAGTCATCATACAAACATTTGCTCCCACCCGGATTCGAACCCGAGACCCCCGACCGAGTAGCCTGTATAGCAAGGGGCACAGACCACTCGGCCAGACTGTCGTCCAATCGGTCGGATTATACAATCCAATGATATAATCCGAACTTATTCCATTTTATTATGAAATGGAGATATCTAGATAAAATTAGATTCCGTTAATCCTCACAATGTCTTCCTATCTTCCTTCGCTTTTAACTTCAAGAAAACCATTCCATTACCGCCCTTAAAGAGGAAGCTGATCTGCAAAGGTTTTACGCAATTCTTAATTACCTACACAATACTTTTAAGATAAATACATAGAAAGAAAGAGAGACAGAAAAGACGTTTATTTGGTTACAATTTAAGGAAATTACGGAACGGTAAGGAAATGAATACTATGAGAACTAATGTAACCAAAGGGTGACCAGGTCAGCATGATGTCATGGCTACGCAGAGCCACAACGCTTGATTTTCTGATGGGCCCGTGCGATTGGTTGATGGCTAATAGATATAAAAAATTGTCATTGACAAAAATATATAATAACTTGTGCAATAAAACTAATCATCACATCCGGGCGGTAAAAGTGTCCATATATGGAAATGTGTGTGTTGCTTAAATTTAGCCACAACAGAGCACATTGCAGTGCATTAGAAGCGCAGTTGCGTGAGTCAGTCGCATGCGCATCTGTCATCTGACAGCAGCGAAGTGCCAACCGACAGCCGCAGTCATATTCGCGCCGTAAAGTATAAGACGTAAATCTACTCTTTGTGATACGTTAGCGTTGTAAAGACGTTTGAAATAGACTTCCGTACGGCTAAAAAAGACCGAGCAAGACTTAATTGCATCATTTGCGGATTGCTGTAAGCAGGATTCGCCGGTATTTTTTATCAACCTTGAGGTGCCCTAGGATTTGCCCTTACAATATAACTTGCCCTCCCTCCCTCAACTATAGACTATAAATAACAATAGATATTCTATTGTTAAGGGGAGGGCAAGGGTCAAACACTAGTTTTTTTTTAGGACAAGGGTGGAGAACGCTTGGTGATATGCTTTTATAACTACCCAAAGGCGGGTAGGACTGCCCCTGAGTTATGTGGAACTCACCGGAGGGAGCTAGTCTCCGGCAAAACCACTACAAGGCTAGAACTAGACGACCAGCTGGCAGAGTGGTGTAACCTTTGCTATAAATAAAGGCTACTCGGCCAGGGGTCCCGATTCGAATCCCGGTAGGAGCAGATGTTTGTATAATGAGTACAGTCATGTGTTCAGGAGTTATGTTTATATGTTTATTTAGTATATTTCCAATATTCATATACGTATTATTATCAATATTTCTCCATTATCTAGTATCTATAACACAAGCTCTTACTGGTGCTAACTTTGGGCTAGATAATAGGTGTGAAATAAAAATTGTTGTATTTCCGCGGTAAGATCGCCAGAGCTCATAGAGGAAGCCTTATTTCAGGAGTAGGGGGGTTGTCAACATAACGCTTCCTTGATTTGATTTTTGCATCGGATTAGCAATGCGCGAGTTATACCTATGGTGCTTTTTATCTTTTTTTTGACGGACTATTGCTGTTGACCGCGGATGGCCTTTACAGCGTAACCGGTTTTAAGTGGCGAGAACCTTGGTGAGTCCTCAAGCTATGAGGGGCGGATTCGCCTCTAGAGGATTTCTAATCATCCCGCTGACTCTTAGAGTCTCCAGAGCGCTCGAGCCCTGAGGGAGCGACCAACCTGAGGGTGCCTCTAAGGGCTCGGACCTCGGCTCAGGTGAGTCGTGTCGTAGAGGAATGGGAGAGAAGCGCCCAGGCACATGTCTGTACCTGGTAATGCGCGACGAGTGTAGACCGGGTCTTCGCACCCTTGTTCGACGAGTGCGATGTATAACACCTATGGTGCTTCGACGCTACTAGCGTCTATTGTCTACTACCATCAGGCGGCCCGTAGTACAGTACGCTTGTTTGCTACGTTGCCGCAAAAAAAACAACTTCTGTATCATGCAGACTGGTTCTTCCTAAACCAACAGAAGTTTTCATCTTGGTTTAGGCTAGACAGCATAAGAATATTGATTTTATTAAAATGCTCACATGGCTGCGTACGCGCATTGCCCTAAATATACCATGGTAGTGCTTCCTGTGACGTCACGCGGTAATTTTAGCGCCAACGCGGACGCTGGCGTGCTCCCATGTTTACCGTACTGCAGCAATGGCTCGAAGCCGACGATGTACTGATTTACGGACTTTAACACAATTTTGTTCAACGACTGCTCTGTTTGAAAGTTCCGCTTTTTTATATACAAAGCACGGCAAATGACCCAACACCACCTGATGTGAAGCGGTAAGAAGAATCCATAAAATGCGAAGACAGCTGGTGCAGTTTAGGCACTGCTCTAACCGCCTCCCCCTTGCCGGACCAAAAGGTGCCTTCTTACGCCTCTTTGGAAGGAACTCATTTTGTAGGAAGGAGCGAACACACGTGCACTACATTGAAAATCTAGTATACTGCCATCTGGAACGTCATCTTAAGGATAATTTTATTCGGTAAAGTGTACTAAAGTAATCGGCAGTGTGTTGCGAAACGTCTCTAGGATTCCGAGGTATTTTTTCACGAGTGTTCGGACTACAGTTTGAGTTTGTGTATTTTTTTCTGTACAATACAGGGAGATTGGCGCATGGACAATTGAACATGGAGATCGCTTCATAACGACTGCTTAGTTTTCATGTCACGCTCATCATATCAATAAACACTCACATAACAGTCACTGTTCCAGTTTAATATTCCCTCTGCTATTGTAATATTTACAGTTGGCTGTCAATGCGACCAGAAGATCAGTGGGGCAGATTTTTGGCAGGTCACTGCGTGCGCCCGCGCAGCCACCGCGCCGCTTTACGATTACGGCCGTTTCACCGGCGCGATAAAGTTAAAACCATTCGATAATAAGTGTCGTATTAACAAACTCTACATTATAATGTTATTGCTTTGATTTCTGTTGATATTCTAATAATGGAAAGTAATATAACTTATTTCGCACATATTGATCCATAATGTATTTTATTATTTCGCGAGTTGACTTACGCAGTTATATGAGACGATAGGAACTATTTACCTAACTTTTGAAATACATTACATCACTAACAAAGAAAAAGAAATACAACTTTGTGTAACTTTATGAGGTCACTAGTGACCTCATAAAGCTAGCTGGCGCTTCGCGGGCGCTACTAAAATACGCTACCAAAGTTTCATCTCAATCTGATCAATGGTTTTTGAGCGTCTAAGGGACAAACATACAAAAAATGATTTTTGTCTATGATTATACAATAGTTATTGCAAGGCCCGTAGTCTTAAAATCTCTTTATATTAAATAATAAATTTATTTTTGTAAAAATAGAACACAAAGGCATTATTGCAGGCGAGGCGATGGTATCATTGTGTGACTTAAAAAATGCAAGCAAAATATTAAAAAAGTCGGTAAACAAATACCATACTCTCGACATTTCTTTTATAATAAATTGTTTGCTTTACTTACGCTTTTATTAGGTATATTTTATTACGATACTAAATATTGAAACGTTGCCTGAGTTTTTAAAACGTAAAGCGTTAATAAACATTGGATCGAAGCCATTTTTACTCGATGCGAATATCTTGGAATCGAGGCGGAAGTTTCTCATAATTTATTATTAAAATAATTAACGTTCAATTTCTTAGTTCAATTATTGTATGTATACAGTATAATAAATAGAAATCACTATTTATAAAATAAAAATATTTTTACTTCACCCTCAGGAATTCAAATTATATTAGAGCCGTTTGGAGTTGAGACATTGGGACCTTGGGGTGCCTTGGGGTCCAGGTGCTCACCGACTGTTTAGGGATATTGCAGATCGTTTGTGTGAAACTTTAAGTGACAATAAGGCTGGTATGTATTTCGCACAAAGAATAAACCTCGCAATTCAGCGAGGTAATGCGACCAGTCTTATTGGTACACTTCCTTTTTCATAAGATTTAGGTGCTGTTTTTTCATAATCATAATCAATCGTTTATTTGCATGAATAACATAAATAATACACATTTATTTTATTTATAAGTTCGGTTAATTTTAGTTTATTTATAGACATAAGTTTATTTTTATTTTTATTTCTGTAATGATTTTAAGTGTTTTTTATGTTGTGTGTGTGTTAATAAATAATTATTATCTATTGTTTATCAAATTCCGAATTATCGAAATGTAAGTAAGTATAATAGTAATAATAAGATATTTAAGTACTTCATTATCGGCAATTTGAATTTGAAAATAGAACAGAATACTAAAAGTTTTCATAACTGTAATCGATAATAATTACAGCTCATTTCAGTAGTTTATTGAGATAAACTTAATTTTATTTTCTTATTTGTATCAAATATGTTAACCGTATTTTAAGGATCATAACTAATTAAAATAGCAGCATGTTATGTTTCAACTAGTTTTTAATTTAAGTTCATTGTTCATCCATTCATCATCATTATCACCAACAACCTATTATATGTTATAGTTCCAACTGCTGCTGGACACAGGCCTATCTGCATGGGAGTAACACATGAGGAGTTTGGGCCATAACCCCACCACGCTGACCAAATGCGGGTGGATGGGTTAAAGCAGTTGCTTTTCTAGTTTAGATACATTGTCGATCGATTTGTCGATAGAGTATTGTTGCTAATTATTTTGATATATTTAGCGATACATTGTCGATCGAGTGAGATCAACGCTCTATACGCGGCGCGTGCGCAGCTCGTGTTCCGAGAACATTGTCGCAGAGCAACGTCCACTGCGGATATTTCTGTACAACATTTGTAAAAGTCAACTCTGGCCCAGTGTAAACAACGAGGAAAGAAATCCAATTTGAATGAAAAGTCAGTTGACTTGCCAGAACAATTATTTTCACAGGAGTTTATTTATTAAGCTCCTGATTAATGAGTTGTGGAAATGTATAAAATTAATAGTTTGTATTATAAATAACGCTAATCGTTACCTTGTATCCTTAACACAAGCTCTAAATGATGCCTACTTTGGGCTAGAAAATAGGTGTCAGTGTAAAAAAATTGCTAATCTATTCTTAATTTTTGATTTTAACATTATCATAAATGTTTGAAAAAATACTTAGTAATTAAAATATAATAAAAGTAGAAAAATTTCACTTCCTGAGGCAGGAATCGAACCCGCGACCTTTCGCAATACGGGCGACTGCTCTGACCACTGAGCCACCCAGGACTTGGGATATCCCTGTGAAATTCTTCTAGTCTATCTGTATTTTGCGTTTATGAGCTAACGTCCACCCTACAATGTCGAAATATTCTATTTCACCATCCGAAACGAGTATTTTCAGCGGGTTCGATTCATGCCTCAGGGCGTTAAAATTTTTCTAGTTTTATTATATTTTAATTGCTAATTTATTTAAATGACACTTGTTTTAGCTTTAGTTCCGACAGTTAAATTAAAGGATATACCTTAGGAATATAATTTAAACAATGTAATGTTAGTTACCTACGGAAATGGATACTCATTATATGAAACAACATACTTTCTTAGGATACTTATTGACACCTAACCATATTATGCGATAGTGTGTGTCAGAGTGACAAGCTAGCTAATTCATAAGGTCTTGTTTTAAACTAAAACTCCCGTTTATCCGGCGTTTAACTACATTGCGTGTTAGCTGCGGGATGATTACTATGATCATCATAAAATACATAGCTGTACCGTAAATAAATATCCCGTTGCCTAGCAAGAACCATACACACATCACTGATCGATATGATTGTCCAAGAAATGATCTACATGAAGCGTCCGGCGCACGCGCATCTTTCACCACATTAGATAGGCTGATTGATAATTAATTTATGGTTATTGTTCTTCTCAATACTTCAATTATGAGTGCCAGCGTAGTCATTTATGAATAATCACAATCAGATATCACTTAGATACTTATCATAAAAATATTTGTTCCTATCGGGATTCAAATCCGGGGCACTTGACCAAATATCCTGTATACTCTTAATTTTTGATTTTAACATTATTATAAATGTTTGAAAAATTACTTAGTAATTAAAATGTAATAATACTAGAAAAATTTCACGTCCTGAGGCAGGAATCGAACCCGCGACCTTTCGCAATCCTGTATACGTTTGTATACAGGATATTTGGTCAAGTGCCCCGGAAAGCAATGGGTACTGACCACTCGGCCAGCCGGTCGTCGGCGTAATTACTCCTAATTATAGTTTTAGACAGAGGAGCTCGGTGCCGTATTGGTTTGAGCGCTCTGGTTTCGATACGAAAAACAAAGCAACTTTCGCCATGGTCGATCCTGGGATGGGTCACTCAAAGTTTGTTATCTCGAGCTCCTTCGAGCTTTGGAAGGCACGTTAAGCCGTTGGTTCCGGTTGTTACTACAACCGCTTTAACCCCGCATTGTGCCAGCGTGGTGGTGGTTATGGCCCAAATTCCTCGTGTGCTTCACCTATTTAGGAAGGCCTGTGCCCAGCAGTGGGACGTATATAGGCTAGTGATGATGGTTTTAGAGATTTTTAACACATATATGTATATGCAAGCTACATGTTTCACTAATACCACATGTAACTATAGACAGTGTTATAAAGTGTAAGCATTTTATTTTTGAGAGTGATTACATTACATATTATAATGATGTGAGATTTTCGCCTAAAGCGTTTGTTGAAGAGGCGATAATCATAAAATAAAAGGTGAAAAAAAAACAGATAATATACCTAAATACAGTTATATAAATGAGAAACTAGCCACTCTGCACACGAGCGCAATCTGTGAAGAAAATTATATGTCGAGTGCAATACAGATTACCAACTGATGTCACGTATAAAATGTCGTTTTGCGATTGCATCTCAAATGGAGGTTTTTTTTAATAAAAAGTTTATTTCAGGTTGTTTAAAGTTTGGGGTTCTTTAAAGTTACTTTTATTTTGTAATTTGCAGAATTACAATAACAATACTGCCAATAATATAATAATTTAAGTTGATAAGTAACTAATTTTGCTTAACAAACAAGTATTGTGTACAGAATAATGTATTTTTTATATATTCTACGCATATCTTAGAAAACTAAAAAGCGTGGAGATGGTTAAAGTAACGCACCAGCGTTGGTCAACCAACCGAGAAGCATGACTTGAATTTAATGGTGTGGCTGAAGATTTAGTCCAGACTCTTTTTTGGTATGCTAATCTAAGAAATTAATGAGTAAAACTTCTATCTTTCGGAAGATGATATACTTTTACTCCAAAATCGGATAGCATAATTATGGGCGGTCATGACTACAACCCAACCCAACTAACTTCACAATGATTCCTTATCTGAAAATGTGGCCCAACTTTTGGAAGTGTTAAAGTAGCTCCCCCTTGTATTTAAAAATATAACTATGTACTCATAAATCATTCAAGGTGGTGACGACAATAAAGTAAAAAAAAATGTGTTCAGTTCATAGAAATGTAAATTTTATAATGAAAGAAAGAAAGAAATACATTTATTCAACGCCACACTAAGTAGGTTTACATATTAATCATATTTTTATGTAACTAAATTACAATTAGGTGACGTTGAAAGGACCCCACTCAGCATAATGTCGAGGCACTGGTTGGAGCCTCGACGCTGGTCTTCCGTGGGTACCAGGATAAGTAATAAGGATAATAAGAATAGTAATAGTAAGTGGTAATGCAGCCAATGTTATATAATTTCATAGAAATGTTATAAAATTATCAATGAATAAGATGTATTCGAAAGTTGCAAACATTACTATAAACACATATAGCCCATGTTTTATTTTTTGTCATATTGGCGTCACCAGCCTGTAAGACCAAAAAATAAACTGAAAATTCTGCTCTGAACTGAACTCCAATTCTAATCATTAATGCGGGGCAGTTAATCTGTGGCAGCGTGCCGGGAACCACTGTGAAGAGGAGCGCCGTACTGGGAATTGGAGTATAACGCAAAGCGACCTTTTCATGATAAACTGAGCTCACACACGACTCATCCCGCGGGCTCAATTGACACCTTTTATTTTGTCGGGGGCGACTCGGCCCATTAATTTGCCAAGGGGTCTACTCAGTTTTCCTTGTTACTAAAATCAATTACCTGGTCCCTAAGAACAGATCTTCCTTTGTCTTACAGTTTCAGACTTTCCCATACTGAGTTGACCCTATAGCGGTAGACAATAATTAAATGAGCCCGCGGGCTGAGTGGTCAACTGAGCCCGCGGGATGAGTGGTGTGTGGGCTCAGTTGCCCACGAAGGCGTCACAGTGATGTTTTATATATCAGTAATGGTACCTTGGCTGAACATACATAAGTTTCAATTAGTCTAACAAAGCCTCGCTCAATGTAATTTGAGCTTCCGTGGTAAACTAATACGCACACACACAATACAATGCTCTATGTATAGTGTTTCAATGAATAAAACACAATACCGTGTTCTTGCCAAAAATTGCTTTACAACAAAGCAATACACAACATTATTCCGTAAAAGTATTTGTTATGTCCCTAAAATTTTCTTGATAGTCAGTCCCAGTTCACACGGCAAGGTCGGTCGTTGATATAGGTCGTCACTATAGTATAGTGATTCTAAAGGCCAAATCGGGAAGGGGAAGCTGTCTGAAAGGTCGTTCGCTCCTGCTAGATGCGCAGGCGCAGCCGGCACTTGGCAGCGCTGCCAATGGCGGGCACGTGGCAGCCTGTGACGTCACGGGAACGATGGACAAGAAAACAGATTTGGTAGAACAAAGGAAGACACTATCTGATTTTATTAGACAGTTACAGAATAAAGAGATTGTCTTTGAAATCGTAGCTGGAGATGGTTAAAAAGATTTCAAAGCTCTACGAGTTCTTATAGCAGTATATTATTAAGGATCTATTCCTTTTTGACTAAAATAAGATAAATTATTAGGTTAGTATATGAGGCCAATTTCTCATATGAGTATTTTAGCAAAACTCATAACTAACGTGAGTCACAAATGTCATAAAATTTCTCTCACTGACTGTTGCTGTTTCATTTTTAACCGACTTCAAAACAGAAGGTTATATGTTCCACTGTATGTATTTTTTTTGTATGTATGTTCACCGATTTCTCTGTCAATTATGAACCAATTTTCAAAATTATTTTTTTGTCAGTTATGTACAACTATTGTTGACAGACAGACATTATGATATTGTTAACGTAAATTCAGACATGACAGACAGACTGACGTTCGGACAGATAGACATGTTGCTAGTTGATATATATTTTTTGTGATAGTCAAAAAAATGTGATTTTGATGATTCAAAAGTGCTTCTTGGTGGCCTTTTTAATAAAAATATTTTCATTTTACTCTTTGTTTTGGAAAACGTTGATCAAATCAGTGGGCCCAGTTCTGGAGACACACTCTAAATCTAAATTTAAGTACAGGATATCTCTTTCTCGCTATACGTTAAAGGAAAAAGATAGCGAGATTTTCGTAAGAGCTGTCAATTAAATTCAGATAGATTTCAAAGAAATCTTAGACAATTTTAGACGGCATGTACGAAGAGGAGGTGCTTTCTAAACACTGCATTTTATCACGTTCATAAGGTGGAAAATTAAACGCACGTTTCTAAATGTCAATATTCGTATTCATATTAAGAAAAAAAGATGCACTGAACTTTTTAGACTTAGCATCTGTTCTCCAGAATTAGCGACATTAATCAAAAGCTGTGATTGGTTAATGATTCAAGCAAACCCTTGCCAACTTCAGAAAGATGTGCCCCGAGATTAGTTCACCTCTAAGAAACCGGTAGCTAATCTACTAGCACAGGTAGGTAAATGAATATAAATAACAGTCGTAGCGGTTACGCTTCACGACTCAAAACATTACTTGCGAGTTGCCGGAGCGGGCTGTAATATAAACTTAACTGTGTCCTCGCAAATTAACTTCTGCTCGCTCCGTGCATGAGTTTTAAAATGAATGTCCATTTTAAGGTTCATGTAAATGTTGGTTTCACAACTGATGAACAATTTCGGAGATTACCTCCGGTTCTTCTAACATTTTAAAGATTTTTGATCGCCCCACAGGGATAGCAGTTGCCACCAAGATCTAACTCAACTAAATATCATTTATTACTTCGTAGTATTCTGTTCCTACGGTGAGGAAAGTTAGTGCTAATTGCGAAAGCGCTATGTTGAAAGCATAAAATTGTTATTGAAAATTAATGTTAACCAACAATCGTTTTGATATTAAATTTCATGAATTTAATGCCTTTTTTGAAATAAGTAGACGTGTAGATACGATATCACTTGACTTGAGAAGAGATTTTGTTAAATTTTTGCCGAAATATAAAAAAAACTCTAAATTAAAAGATTAAATGCACACGTACTAATAAAAAGGCTACGCTGTTTTTCTCTTAAAATAGATAGCGAACTATAATAAGTTCTAATTTTAGCTTCAAAATAAATTTGGTTTGTTTGTTTTCCCATCAGCTATAATGGAACTATCGCCAGTACCTCGGGGATCGTGTATGTCTTGTTATTAGCGTATGGGCACCAATTGACCCAGTTAAGCGTACATTTGGCTCGGGCGTGGAGTATCGACGTATAATTAGAGCGAGAGTAACGCACTCGGGTTTCGATGAGCTGTAGGGTGGCACTGCGAGCAGGGGTTTTTAATTAATTTAAATTTCTCACTTCACTATCTTAAGATGCTTATAGTCGTGAAAGAATGGTGGTTCCTGATACAAGCAAGCAAGCTTTAGGGAGGCTCCAACTACAGTTCAAATTAAGATGTTACCAATTAGGAAAACAAAGACTATTAGTATTATTAATTATTTAACTATTTACAGATATGTAGACAAAAAGCAATCAACAATAAAAATATAAACTAGGACAATATCACTTGAAAGGGGCTGCTTTTTAATTTGAAATCATCTCATTCATTTAACCATTTTATACTTACAATGAATTTATTATCTCTGTTTTTTGTTAGAATATTCAAAACACATAGTATTAAGAACCTAAAGATAAATTGTATATTTTATAACAATGACATAAAGAAAGAAAACGCTGAAACGGTTCCCGCCTGGAGCATATATTTTTTCACTGTTTTCTTTCTTTATCTGTAATTATACAATTAATTAGGAGGCGTTTAAACGCATAAAAACATGTGTATCTATATTTTATGTCAAAATGCCATATTTACAATAAACAATGTCCAAAAAGTACCTACCTAGTTATTTTATTCCTCGAACTGCGTAATTAAACAATGAGTTTGGTATAACAAACACCTTATTCTGTTTCTTTTGTTTAGATGATTCATACCTAATTTAGATTTGATGAGATAATTTACAAAGGACTTAGATAAGAAAGAAGATAGTGCATTGTGAATGAAACTACATCGTAAAATTGACCAACAATGTTTGCTTTGGGATTCCTTACAACGTGATATCTTTTCATAAAAATTAGGAGAGTTTCGTCATATCGTTTTGAGGATAAAGTATGACGAAAACTCAGTCAGAGTAAACATCCAGCTTGAACAACAGATTACTTACGACTGATAAGGACGGCAAATTAGTATACCTACAGCTCAGGCTAAGGGTAAGGTTTGCGTTGTTTACATAAAACAAAAAGTGAACATATTGTTGGTATTGCTGACAGTCCTTTGATTTATTTTTGTGGGGTTTCGCACAAACCAAAAATTTTCGAAGACTTAGGCCTTCGAAAATTTGTGCTTTGTGTGGAAGTTATGTTACAATTGTTAGCAATTGTAACATAACTTTCGTCAATGATTTAAGAGGTGTCATTATTCCAAAAAGTGATGGAAAATTAAACCTTTCGTATCCAAGCAAATTTTAAAAAATAAATCGTTGGCAATGAATTTGTTATGTTTTTATTGATATTCAAATAGAGCTGGTTCTCATTGAACAACTCTATATGTAAACATTTCCGCTGTAACTAGCACCAAACACTAACATTGGTGACTAATTAATCTCGATTCATTCAACTCTACGAATGTGGTGCCAATAAATCGATCTATGCTGCGATAATCAAATGACGAATACAGAAAACCCTTGCACTGAAAACGGTACTTATGTCCCAGTAATAAAGACTTCAGCAAAATATACTGCAGTTATAGTAAAATGTAAAATTAATCAATGTGGATCAATTTACATTCTATTTCGAGTACAACTCGAGTAGTAGGAGTGTTTGGTATTTTTCTCGTGTTTATTTGTGTTCTCACGTAACGCGAGTCGGATTATTTTAGGAGTTCGATAATGTACTCGTAGTCCCGATCGAGTGCAACGCCGATGACGCAGTGAGTGCGGGAAATGGGAAACAAAATGAGTAAGTAGATTTTATAGCATGGAGTAGAGAGACTGTCTGTTTATTTATCGGACACATCTTACTAACTAAGAGATAGATCTTAGATGGTAAATAATAAGACGACCAACTGGGGGAGTGGTCTCAATGAAAAATATATTTCGTCAAACTACTTCGGTTACATTAGTTATAACCAAAATTTTGCAAGTTTAATTTCTTTGTCGTACTTCCAGAACTTGGAATTCTTTGCCTGCTCATGTGTTCCCTCTTTCCTATAACATGGGGTTCTTCAAGAGGGGCGTGAAAAAGCACCTTTTGGGCCGGCAAGGTGGAGGTGGCTAGTGCAATGTCTATTGCACTAGCTGTCTTTCTGGCTGGCATATGGACTCTCCTTAACGCTTTACATCAGGTGGTGTTGGGTCAATTGCCGTGCTTTGTATAAAACAAATAGTTGTAATTATATTTAATTTGATTAAACAAAACAGTACATCTCTATTTTTGGCTAGGGGGCTACCGTAAATTATGTTGTCACTTTTTTGATCTACAGGAAATCGAAACTTTAGTTGCGATCTCTTCGTCTGACCAAGTAGCTTGTATATAAGGGGTCAGTAACAGGCTACTTGGTCAGAGGTCCTGGCTTCGAATCCCGGTACAAGCAGATGTTTGTATGTTTATTTAAATATTTTTGTATCAAAATAAATAAATTTCTTTTAATAACAGGATACTTCCTAGCTACATAAAACACGTCTTGTACTTATATGATGATCTTGTTCCGAGCAATTAATTAATCTGTCGTGTTTTCGGAGAATATAACTGTGTTCAGACGTTTATGAGGCTTATAAATGACAGAAGATTAAAGGGCTGGCTGTTAATGACCTAAACGGTTAGGAATGTGTTTGGATAATCATTTTAGTTTGTTTATTTGAAACGGCGCGACGTTAGGTTTCTTTTTCAACACTGCGGGAGGTTACCATCTTACGACGAGCTAGGTTGTTACAACTTAAATATTGATATACTGCTTTGGAAACTTTTGCTATTCTGTTTCGAGCTGGTTTGACATATTGTGACATATATCCATGTCGGATGTTCTGTGTTTATATTTTCAAAGTTGAAAATGAAATGCGGAACGTTTATTTAGTGCAGAGTAATGACAGCTAGTAAACAAAATGACAAATCTGCAGCTACAATGTCAGCCACAGCTGCCGTGGCGCTGGTTTTCAGTGGCATCATAATGGGGTAAATAGCACCACCATCCCACAGTACTAGTTACTAAATATATGTTATTCACAACCGATTAGATCAAAAATTAACAAAACTATGTAAATAGTTACACTTAAAACACGACGCATGAAATTCTCTATGTAGGCTAAAGATTTAATGTAGAGACGGTTGTAGCAAAAGAGCGTACCTATACAACATATATATTTAGTATTAAAAAGCTGAAGAGTTTGTTTGTTTGGTTTATCACGATAATCTCAGGAACTATTGATGCAAATTGAAAAATTCTTTTTGTATTTATCGAGGAAAACTATAGGCATTAAAACATCAGGTGTTACATTAATTAAGTCGCTTATCTATTGTATTGGTATTAACTGTGATGATAGATTTAAGCTAAATAAATAAATCATGCCACGACCAATACGAGCTGAGCATTAATGAAAAATATTGCAAAAACATGAAAAAAAAACCTTTTCAGAGCTTTCAGTAAACAGCTAAACATCATTTGATTTCAATTAATATCTTGAGAGATTTCATAGTATTAATTAGCTCCACAACAAAATAATGATCAAGTACCACGCACGCATTTATAATATCCGAGGCGGGCGGGCGCACATGTTGTTATTTTCCAATATCCACACAAACGAAGTCGCAGGCACAGCTAGTAAAACATATAGAACAATATACTAGACAAAAAACCGACTCCGAAAAAGTTGTTTCCAGAAACCATAGATAGTTAAGGTTTCTATGGTTTCTGGAAACAACTTAGCACCAACTCCAAAAATATGTTCCTGGGGGATGAGTACCTACTAAAATTTAATTATTCTATCCTTTTCAGTTTTTTGGAGTCGGTTTTATTTTTTGTTTAATTTTTTTTTTCACATTTTTTTAGTGATATCTTTTTAAGGTCAAAGCTAGATGGGTGACCGTGAGCTTATATTGTTTTTCTACTATCGTATCATTTCACTAAAATTTGTAGGAAAGCAAAAATCCCCAATTTCGCATACGTAGACGACTTAATTTTTCCAGTTTTTTTGATTTATAAACCAAACTAGCCAATGGATTTTCAAAAAAAATTTATGTGATTAAATGGGAACTATTCCGCATCGAACAAAAAAAGAATCACCAATATCGGTTCACCCAGTCAAAAGTTCTGAGGTAACAAATATAAATAAATAAATAAAAAAAAAAATACAGTCGAATTGATAACCTCCTCCTTTTTTGAAGTCGGTTAAAAAAGACAAAGGAGTACCTAACACAGAGCAGCAGCTGCTGATCTACTATATTTCTCAGTCACTTGTGAAGATTTGCTTGTGTTGCGCTCCTAATCAATATAAGGCCTGCCTAAAGGGTGGCTTTTCGTATACCCTCCAATTTTCCTATTCCAACGCACTTGCCATTTCATTGATATCTTTTTCCTATGCAAAGAATGAGATGGTCTCATTCTTGGGCATAACAAAATGCTACTAAGCCTTTGTCATGGATAGTGTAACAAAAAATTCAAGTTTTAATAAACTTAAAATTTTGTGAAAATAAAGTTCATAAGAAATACAATGTATAGTTGTTTATTTAATGCTTAATTTAAAAGTTTCAAAGAATATTTCCTAGAAAATTTTTATTTCTCTCGAATAAAACGGAAAAAACAATGATTGTGAGTAAATTCTGCTTTATCAAAATTTTGCTACTTACTTAAATATTTATTTTTTCTTTAATTAAATCTGTTAATAAAACTTTTTTTCGGTTCATTATTTCAATGAAACATTCTAAGAAAATGCTCTCCGGTTTTTAGCTGAATATTCATTGTTTCTTCCAATGTAAAGTTGAGAAAAAAATCTGTTTGTTTCTTTTTAGAATTTTTAACGTTAGTCCTAGGTGTGGGATGCTGGTGAGAGATTGAGCTACCGAGACTCTATAAACTTCTTCTAGTGTTTCTGTTTTTACCATCACAATGTTGAAATCAATGTCGACAATATGATAGGGTTTCTCAAGTCCTCAATCGCGATTGTGAAAGATTGTCACATCACACCCTACGAGTTTTGTATTTTTTAATAGCTGTCTTGGAAAACTCCACAGCAGACTTGATATAAAGATTATTATAGAAGCAATCATGCTCAGTACTTAGTAATTGTGATCGGAATTGATCACGTCGCCGATCGTATGCGCAATTTTATAGCAATTCCGAGACCTTTCATATCAGATAGCCGCTACGAACAACTTAAAGAAGCCTATTACTAGAAAGTTGATGTAATCGTAAGTAATAAGGCTCCGCTATTTGTTTCTTCGGCCGTGTTATTAGCGGCAAATAGCTGTGATTTTGATGCGTTATTATTAGTTACGGTACGGGATTATTAGTCCCACGTGTGCGTTCGTGTTAGAAATCGGCAGATGATTTTGAGCCCTATTGAAGACACTTCACATGGTCAAGTTTTTTAAAGTGAATTTACAACATTGAAATCTTTAAATCACAATAAGTTCTAGGTACAACCTCTAGGTATAGTGAATAATCTTTTTCATTTATTAATTTAAATATGAAAGCAAGGTGGTAGAGTCGCTCTACATAGAATAATAACAGTAAAATTCTTCTTTTTGAGTAAAATTAATTTGCAAATTGCAAAAGTAATATTATAATTTTTCCCTGATATTGGATCATCAGAATTATACAGCGACAGCGTCCAAGAAAAAAAAGTCAAACTCAAATCCAATGAATTTGAAGAACGAAAAAATAATAATATATAAATGGCGGCTAAAAGCTGTCATCATTCAACACGTCTCCAAATTCTTTCCTTGACTCGTGTCGTAGATTCCGGACTAATTTTATGCGGAGGTTAAGCTTTCATAATCTCTAGAATTTTTGTCGCTTTGTTGTGTCGCGTGTTCCGTAGGCGCCGCGGGACGTCGCGAGCGAGAGATGAAATGTTACGATTGACAGTTAACAGCTGAGATTGTTGCAGATTCGTGAGTAATCAACTAATCACTGTCAGTTGATGACAGGTGGATTAGGAGCACTGTGATTAGGCGGATAAAAATGACAATGATAGGTACCTAACTTATTACGTCATCAGAATCATAACGAGTTTACTAAACTAAATTTTATTTTAAAAATAATATTTCAATCTTACTCCTATAACATACACGCATTTGTAAGATAAGACAAAAAAATAGTAAGTAATTGAAAATTAAAAGATAGCAGAATAATAATTGTAGAAAAAAGGAAAAAAGAAAACTATAGTTAATTAAACAGTTAAACTTACCAAAAATGGTTATGCGTGAAAAAACTGCAATCCTTAACCGGGTACGGTCACTATTGTCTACCGTTGCCGGGACTGTACTATCTACGGGTTTTGTGCAATTTTTTTACTATACCATAATTAACTGACAGATTCTTAAATCTCTTTTTTTTAATTTTAAGACATATCGGTTTTGGCGCGCACCGTTCTGCGCCGGAGTGCGGGACGGACTGCGCGCGCGGCCGCCACAGACGTCACCGCGCCAAATATAGTGCCGGCTGGACGACACGTGATTCTCGACTTTACATCAGAAGCACACAAGGTTTATCTAGTTTTATATTTTGTTGGTGCTTACGTTGTTTTGCAGTGTTCACGGGTGAAATGTCGGCGATGCGCCGTGTTATTTTTGCCGCGATTTTCGTCGCTTTCCGCGCGTGTCTTTAAACGGCAATAGACGGTGGCTCGCTCTTCGTACGGAATAGCTTTTGTTTACTATTGGGGAAATTGCACGTTACACACGGACGGCGTAGAACCAGGAGCTTGCCTGATAGTAGCGTGTATTTAGATCTGTGATTTAAGACTGTGGTAATACGGTTCATAATTAATTATTAATTCTAAAGCACGCGTTCAACGCTCCTGCCTATGAGATTCATAGTCAACGCTGTTGGTATCTGTCCAATTAAGCATGCTTGTAATTATAATTTACTAAGAGAATATTTACACATTTCTAAATCAGACACAAAAACAACAAAAATGTTTGGCTAAACTGAATATTTTAACGAACTATTTAAAAACTTGTACTCAAACTCTTGTGTTTTATTGTAGGTGAACAAGTCGGTTTTTCTTCATTTCCGCAATGTAGACAACGCGTGAGTCTATAGGCTACGGTAGAGAGCTACGCATGAGTAGTGCCCAAGGTGTTACGAGCGTCCATGGGCTACGGCTCACGCGTGAGTAGTTTCCAAGGTGCTACGAGGGTCTCTGCTACGGTAAACGGTAACCGTCTTGAGATGGGCCGTTAAATATAAAATTAAATTCAAAAATTTTGTATATGTATAGTCTGTTTGTTACCAGTTATTATAGCTAATGTGTGGCACAAGAGTCACCAACCTCCCAGGTTCAAATTTATCTACTTAGTCTTAGGAAGAAAATTTTGGCGTGTTCATCGGCAGTACAATCACAGAATAAAGTCGGTCTTCTGTGGTACAATCCACGTTATTGTTGTTTGCGATTCACCAACACGTTTCCTTGTTTGTGACTCGGTGAAAGACGATTTGTTTTGACAAGTCACTTTGTACAATGTTCAGAACAAAGGCTTTGTATAACAATTTGTTATTAGTATTTATTTTTTCTCATACACTAGGTATTACTTTGGGCTAGATAATAGGTGTGAACCTAATGCCTAGCCCAAAGTAAGCATAGTTAAGAGCTTGTGTTATGGATACTAGATAACGAACAAATAATGATAATAATATAAAGAAAGAAAGAATTGTTGAAAAAAGCTCGATGCAAAATTGTCGCAATGAGTTAAATGTTTCTTTTCATAGATAAGCGGAAAAAATTCAATTAGCCTTTATAGTTATTGATGAAACGTTTTATACCGAAAATGAATAACTACCCTAGAAGTGATGGGTCCAAAGACATATAGTAACTGCAAGGGACTCTAGGGAGAGTAAAAGCAGGGAAAACATAAAGATCTCAAAGTTTCGAAGTAAAAAGACGTTTCGCCCTATGATAAAATAGATAAGATAAAGCTATGAAAAATAGACAGTTCATAAGTTCACACCAAAATTGTTTCAAAATTATACATAGAAAGCACACGAGTTGTTTAACTTCCAGTCTGTGACCGGTTCCAAAATACTAAGGGTCGACCGAGACAGAATTTTTGTTCTCGGTCGAGACCAAGATTGAAAAGAGAGTAAAATCTCAGCCGAGACACGACCAACTTGCCAAATTTCATATAAATTGGTTCAGCAGTTTAAAAGTGGAAACATATAGGACTTCTTCTTGTAGGAGTATCGGGAACTCGTTACAAACAAATTACATGGTAAATATCCCGAATATAATTCTAATTCAAGTGAAAACATAATCGACAGACAAAGAGGATTAAAGGGATGAAATAAAAATAAAATTGAGCAAATACATTTTCTGAATAAATGCGGAATATGCCGATTCAGAAAAAAGAAGGGAACAAAGAATGTCCCATTTCCACAGTTCTACAGATATTTTTGTTTACGTCAGTAGGATTCATGGAAGTCATTAGTGTAACGTAGCACCGTGGACGCACGGCGACATGTGTTTGTTTACTTTTGTTTATCAGAGGATGATGGCGGGCTAAAAATTCGGCTGTAAACTTTACCTAGCCGTTAACTTTTCAAATATAAATAGGGACTTAGAGACATTACGCCAATTTTCAATAGATTTATAAGAAGGTTCTCATTCTGTCGTATTTTGTTTGTTACGCGACTATCTGCTAAGTTATTATTGTTAATTTTTGTTTGAAAGGATATATACTTATTTATTACCGGATTGGCCCCATACTTTCGGCCTCTTTCTACCATCGCATCGCTCGCCATCGGGAGGGAATACATCCTCACACTTTGGAACCAAAATGGTCTCTAACTGCGCGGTTTCAGAGAAATTTTCTCCCGCGTACGCTCACTCAGGTTGTGGGATGAGCTCCTTGCAGAGGTTTTTTCGAACGAGTACAGCATGGGGTTCTTCAAAAAGGTATGAAAAGGTTTTTACAGGGTCGGCAACGCGCAAGTGATACCCCTGGTATTGCAAGCGTCCATAGGCTACGGTGAGCGCTTACCATCAGGTGGGTCGTATGCTTGATTGCCACCTTAGTGGTATAAAATAATATTTTGATAGTGACCTGAAGACAAAGTTAGTGAGGCCTTCAGAGTTTGAACTAATTCTGGAATTCCTTCCAAATCGGAGCAGATAGTTTCTGAGCAAGATGTACCATGACGTACTGTTATTTAACACTCGATGCACCCGGCATGCTTTGCTGACCCCGTTAAGAGGTTTTATATAAACAAAAAGTTTAATAATCAAGGAAGCTTCGCGGGCGGTCCCCAGAAAATACTATCTGAGTTTCACCACAGTCAAAAATCGATTTATTATTTATAAACATGTGGTAAACAAGCCTATACGGGCTTGTAAAATCCAGATAAATATTTAGTGTCATTTTTTTCCTCTTCATTATAAAATTCAAAATAATTATCTCCATGTGAAATTGTGTTCTGAAAGTTTACAAAGACATACAAAATAAAACATACAGCACAGGAGCATCAGCATGACGTATTGAAGCACTAACCTTCTTGACGTGGACCTGGCCGCCTTTGGCGTCGGTGACGTAGTTCTGCATGCCCGCCATGAGCACCGTGGCGCCCAGGAACTTGTTGAGCAGCGCGCGCGCCTCGCTGTCCTCAGTGCTGTCACCCTCTTGGATCACTAAAGTGGAAAGTCAGCAAACCTCAAAACTCTCCCTTACGAATTTCAAATTTTTTTGAAAATGGTGACAAAGACCACCCGTCTGATGGTGAACGGTTACCGTAGCATATGCTGTAGCGATATTTTGAAAGCATAGGAGACAGTCCTCTAGCTCCAATATAACATTTTCTCAATAAGATAATAATCGGAACCGTAAACTACGTTAACCGCCCACAATGGATGTTAATTCAAATTTACAATAAATAATACCTAAAAATGAAAATCAGTTACAAAGTAACCAATTATTTGTTGTACAAAAAAAAATAACTTATAGATAAAGCGTATTATAACCTCGCTTGAACAGATTCCCGCCATCTTCGGCCTACGTAGTAGCTACGGACTTCCCGTAAAAAACGTATTTCAAAAAATATATAACCTCACTGAATTCTTTAATGACACATAAAAAATGACAGCTCTATCTGTCATACTAACAAATTGTTAATAAATATATACCTTAAAATCAATGTATCTCTACTAGATAATTCTCTGCTATAATAAAATTAAATTTTACCATAATTCATCCTACTATGAATGTCTTATTTACTTATACAAGACTAGGTTAAATATCTAATTAATTGATTCCGAATTACCTATATTGTTTATTTTCAATTGTATAAAATGATATCGCTCCCATCCTTTATGGTTGCAGTGCCCCCAGGGGGTGTCGTGTCTCATTGTAACTCCTATATGTAACCATCTGACAAGCAAATTAGAAAATGAAATGAAACCGCTTACCATAAATTAAAAGGCTATGATAATGATTAAAAACGTATTCCAAATAATATATAAATATTTCTTAATTTTTATGAGACCTACATCATTGATGGGGTCCTTCAAAAAAGGCGTTTTAAAGGTCGCTAACGCGCAAGTGCAACCCCTGGTGCTGCAAGCGTCCATAGGCTACGGTAACCGCTTACCATCAGGTGGGCCGTATGCTTGATTGTCACCTTAGTGGTATAAAATAATCATAATGTCAGCCTACGATGTCCGCCGCGGAATAAAGGCTTCCCCTATCGAATTACAAACGGAACGGTTTTGTGCAGCCTGCATCCAACGGTCGTCTGTCCATCTATGGGGAGACCGTCCTACGTTGCGCTTTCCGGTACGTTTAAGCCACGCTAGAAATCTAACAGCCCATCGGCCATCCATTCTGCAGACTTGAAAAACATCTTTAGAATTTACTTACGTAATAGAATGCTAAGTTTATTTTCAAAAAGTTTTTCAAATATATTTTTTCTATTCGCGAAATCAATGCCTTTTCCACTGCATTGTATTTCTTTGCTACACCCTCAACTCACCAATATCGGCATTCTTCATCCTAGTAAGGATGTCCTGGACGCCGGTGACTTTCGTCGAGCTGTCCAAGAAGGAGCGCTCCGTGTGCGCGTGCGCAGGTGCGGCGCGAGTGTGCGTGCGAGTGGTCGTGGTGACCGTCCGCCCGTCCCGCTCGGTCGTGCTGGACACCACGGTGTCTTCCACCGAGGCTAGGCTGTGATCGCTGTCTGTGCGCGCCAGACCTTCAGGGGAAAATATCCTCACATCAGACACTATTTATGGGGAAACGAAAGATATAAGCAAGGACGAGAATTTAATGTTACTTAACGCATTTGAATTATGAATCTTTAATCGTACTAATAGCTGTGATATTACAATTATCATTAATTTTTATTGTTTTATCAGTCCGCGGTGTTAAAGCTTACATAGTATCTACATGAACCCAGGTGGTACTACAATAGCATAAGTAACTTAAAAAATATAATTATGCTGTTATAATTTCATTTTAATGTTTTTGATGCGTTTAATCGGCCACTTTATTTTATCAATTACAAATAAGGAAAGAAAGCGATAAATATATGCTCCAGGCGGGAATCTAACCCGCATCTCCTGATTTCCGGCCAGACGCGCCACTACGCCACCGGAGCACTCTTTTCTTTCTAACGTTTTTTTATAGCAACGTTTATCCCACCACTCACTAAAGTTAACTCCTCTAGTGATCCGAAAGAAATACCTTTACAAGTATGTGATTATAATAGCATTTTCACCTTAACTGGAAGTTTAGTAACTTGTAAAAGTATTTCTTTCGGATCACTAGAGGTGTTAATTCCAGTGAGTGGTGGGATAAACGTTTTTTTTTTATACAAAGCACGACAAAGACTCAACACCACCTGATGTGAAGCGGTATTAAGAATCCATATGCGAAGACAGCTAGTGCAGTTTACGTTGCTGTGAAAACGTTAGAAAAGGAAAGAAACCGGTGAAGAAATTAGCAGGTTATACCTAGTGCTCCGGTGGCGTAGTGGTAAGAAAGAAAGAAAGAAAAAAATATTTTATTTAAATAGGCCACAAAGAAGCACTTTTAAATCGTCAAAAAACACATTTTTATAACTATCACAAAAAATATATTAACTAACGTCATTGTCTCTGTCTGTCTGTCATGTCTGAATTGACACCGGTCCCAAAAGTTGAACTACCGAGACAATCGAGGTAATCGAGTCTGGCCGGAAATCGGGACGCGGGTTCGATTCCCGCCTGGAGCATATATTTTGTCATCGCTTTCTTTCTTTATTTGTAACTGTTATTTGCTAATAAAATTTTTGGAACATTCGGGAAAAGGCTCTACTTCAAAACTAGTTTCGAGAAAATACTCCTTGAATTAAAATTTTTATAATAGACATATTTATTTCGTGGTTAGAAGGCAACACTGACCGGCGTGAGCTGAGGAGTCGCTGGAGACGCTGTCCTTCATGTTTGTGGTCCGGAGGATTAGCCCAGCCTTGGGGTACGTGCTGCGCTCCGTTTTTGACGTCTCGCCTAAGAAGGAGAGAAATATACTGAATTTTCTATCATAGGCACAGCCGACAGCATATCAAGAGTAACAGTTTGTCCTTGAGACCATCCTTACTGCGTTTGTAAAAGAGGCGGCTTTCCTGCAACTGTTACCCTTAATTTGCTGTTGTGTGTACCTATATAAGTATGTGGAGCGGGAGTTTTGTTTTATTCAGAAAAACTGTAAAAATTCAGATCCGACAAGAAAACTATCCAATGAGACATAGGTCTCTAAAGTTGTTTAGACTCAAGCCGAGATCGGTTATGATTTAAGAACAGACTTTTAGCGTCCAGTTTGGTTTTTTGATAAATTTTAACCCCTGACGAAAAAAGGGGTGTTATAAGTTAGACGTGTCTGCCTGTGTGTCTGTGTATCTATGTGTCTGTCTGTGGCATCGTAGCTTCCTAACAAATGGACCGATTTTGATTTGTTTTTTTTTTGCTTGAAAGCTGGCGTGACTAGGATGGTTCTTAGCTATAATTTATGAAGATCAGTTTAGGCGATTGATGGCTATCAGCTCGTTTTCTACATGATAAAAGGGTTTTACTGACTTACACAGATCTGATTGATTTGAAATTTGGTGTACTGTCACTTCTCTGACATTCCCATGACCTATACCATCAAAAAGTCTGCGGGATGCTTAATTGTTCAGAAACTTACAGCAGATATAGTGTGTTTGGGCTCATAAGAATAGTCTCAATCAGATGGTGTTAGATAGATGATTAACGAGGCCGGGGGTTACTTAAAATTTTGAATTTTATATTTTTATTCCTACTAGAATTAAATATTATGTTCTATTGTACGGATCTAGTGCTTTTTCAGAACCGGACTCATTTTAAATTACTACTAGGTTTTATTTAATTAAAACTGACATTTGAAGCATCAAGGCAACTGAGAAAAAGAAAATATTCGTTGTCTACGCCCTTGTCCTACTTACCTATATACTACGGTCATTTTAATTTATTACTAGTGTTGCTTGTCAGCAGGTATTTTAATATTTCAGATTCAGCAGGCAGGATTATATGTATATTTCTATGTACAGTAGACACCACATACGCAGGGAGGCCCAAAAGTTAGCAGAATAGAGGTGATGATAGGGATTTCATGTTATCATCGTAATTGGGAACACATTAAAAGTATCATAATTAAGTTTCAACGCTATGTACGATATCTGTCGTTTAAGAGAATAATTATTACAATAAAGCAGTCAATCCCTTATCCCACAGAGTACTAAAAAGGTAAAGGTAAAAAGGTAACCCCCGGCCTTATTAATCATCTATCAAACACCATCTCATTGAGAGTATTCATAAGAGCCGAAACACGCTATATCTTTAGTTAAAGTTAATGAAGAATTAGGGATTCCGCAGACTTTTTGAAGGTATATGTAGGATCTGCTCAAGGTTAGTAACAGTGACAGTACACCAAATTTCTAATGAATCGGATCTCTGAAAGTTGGTAAAATCCTTTTATCATGTAGAAAATGAGCTGATAGTCATCAAACGCCTGATGAAATCAAACTGATCTTCATGAATTTTAGCTAAGAACCATCCTAGACTCGACAGCTTTGAAACAAAAAAAAAAAATATACCAAAATCGGTCCAGTCGTTTAGGGGCTACGATGCCACAGACAGATACACAAATACACAGACAGACACGTCAAACTTATAACACCCCTCTTTTTTCGTCGGAGGACGAAATCGAATTGACGCGTCTAAGTCTACAGCTCTACAAACGAATTGACGCGTCTTAGTCTACACCGATTTTGGACCGGATTGTCACTGGAAATGAGATACGGTCCACCATCACGGGTTTCTCTTCGAGTTTCTATTCCGTGCCACAAAAAAGAGTCAAAAATTTCAAGTATCAAAATCAGCCGTAAATATGATGTAAAGCTAGATTGAAAGAAGCCATCAAGAAAAAAACTTAAGTGAAGATAACCAAAGGTATTGTGTCAAGACAACGCACCGGTTCACAAGAGTAGTCTGTTGTAGCTGGTTGTTTTATACAAATACGGGTTCGTACAGGTTTATGTACCGCCTTTAGTCCACATGTAGCACTAATGACAAATTAAATGAAAATGAAAAGTAAGATTTTTTAGACGAAAATTAAGTTTACGTGCTACAGAATTCCGAAATAAAAGTTTTAATTGGTTGCGGGCGATCGACATCGTTTTTTTTATACAACTAGATGACAGACAAGCTGACGGCCTACCTGATGGTAAGCGGTTACCGCTGCCTATAGACACCTGAAATAACAAGGAAAAATCACTTTATTTTGCAGGTGCGTTGTCATCCTGAGGTCTAAGTTGAAATGCCATCCATGCCCATTAATAACACTGGCTACCTTTACCAGCACAAGCGAACTTTTTCACGACTGAAATAAAAAAGGCGGTGGTAGTACCTACCCAGACGACCATACGGGCCTACCACCTAGGTACGATACTAGTATCGTAGTATGTGCGCGGGCTTGTGTGTGTAACTGTAATGTGTCGTACAAGCAATAGTACGCATTTTTTAGGGTTGTTACGAGCAGGCGAGACAATGTTTTTATTAATTTAATCGTAAAATAAAACTGGTCTGGAAGGTGTCAAACTTTCAGAGGTAACTCTTCACAAGGGACAGTACCACTGCTCTTTACTTTTATTTTTGACTTTTGGAACACACTGTATAACTAGACATAGCAAAACCTAATTTTCAGAAAAAGTTGTTAAAAACTTTTGCACCTGAAAACAAGCATTATAATTTATTTTGTTTCGGTGAACTTTTGGATAAATAGATAAATTTGATAGCATTGTATTTGTTTGAATAATTTTCCTTATTATTAAAATGACAACTTTTTGATAAACATTAAAAAGGTAGCTCTAGCTCCTAGTAATACGACTGTTTAAATGAGCTTTTGATTTAAAATGCTGCTTTATGATTAACAGTATGTTGAATTCGTTCACGTAAGATTTTTATTTTTTTAATAATAATAAAAATCCAACCAACCAAAAGTCCGTCGCAGGTGTAAGTACCGGCTTTCCATAACTTTAAAATTATGGGATGTCACTTTATAAGTAATTAAAAGTATCCTAACAATAACCACTTTAACTACTTCACAAGCACAATTCCACTTCTTGGAAACAGCTAAGCATTTAAATTAATCCAAAACACGGTGGCGGTTTGACTATACACTAGTATGACATTTGGTGTAGTGCGCCGGCGCACTGCAGTTCGGCAACTGATTGACTAGTTGACTAAGTTACCGCGCTAACTAAGAAAGTTTATTATGTAACGCCGATTGTGCCCGTTCACGCGAGGTGGGCTGCGCGAGCGCAATCGCCCGCCGTGGCAGATTTAATTGTAGGGCGATTGTTACAAAATTATTGTGATTTTTGACTATAAGTGATTGAAAATTTGAAAGTGTTTCTGGTGGCGTGACAAAAGTTTCTTTGTAAATCAACCGGGTTTAAGTTGCTTTATGTTGATAGATTTCTTAATAGATAATAGATAATAATTCAATAATAGATTTCTTTCTTTTTAACTTAGTAAAGTTGTATAAAACTTAGGATAATTGACTAAACAGAACTGGTGTTAACTATTTCGCACCCTTGTGTCACTCGAATAAGAAAATGTTTAAATGTAAATATTGCAGGTTTTAGTATCACCATGGACCATATCACAAAAGTTTTAGGTTACAGAAACTGCTTATTTATGTTGGTTGTATAAAAATAAACTAAAATATTCCATGTTCCGTTCGACAACTCAACTCTGATCTAAGGTTAAACTTAAATTCTAAAATAAAGAATACCTAGGAAATCTTCGGTGTTTAGTTATTTATATAACCATGGTCAATTATTATTATCCTTTCTAATAAATAACTATTTTAAATCGAAAGGAAAATGAACCTATAGCGGGAAATCAGTTATCATGAAAGGTATCGTAATCGTCCACGACATGACCTCTCCAAACGTAGTCTATAATTATATCGATATAAAAAGAGGGAGCCTTCTTCACTGATAAGGATCTCTTCCATTGCGATCAGTGAACTGATTAGGATCTCACGAGAAGGGACGACGATTCAATGGTTATTGGCTTATTGCACTTATTTTTGGTTAATCAGTCAAGTCTGACAATATATTTATAATAGGTAGATAGTCACTTAATAAACATTTATTTATTTGCATAAAAATTTATATGATGATGATGATAATAAAAATGAAACCATATTAATATCACATTTTAGCGTGGAGATAGATTACACCCTGAGAAAGGAGACAGGCTTCTTTTGGCGCGATAACCGACACCCAGACGGGCAGATTAGCGCGGACACTAGTCATTAACTTAATGTATTTACTTACTTGCACTCTTAATGTATTTCTCTGTCAGGGATTTTACAGAACTCTGTCTAACGGTCTTCTTGTCCTCCCTCCTTTCTATCCTTTCGGCTTTTTCCCGCCTTTCCCCCATCCTCTGCTGTGGCCTCTCCTGTTTCTCTTGTCTTTCATGCTTGTCTACTCTTTCCTGCTTCTGCAGCCTTTCCTGTTTTTCTAATCTGTCCACTCTCTCTTGCCTATCGCGATTGTCTTCAACCATCCTCTCTTCGCGCGTTTCCTTACGATTAGTGTCGGAACTGGTGACGTCAGTGATCTCTACTCTGCTGTCAATCACTCGTCTGTCGTTGTGCGTGAACTGGTCTAATACTGCACGTTCTTCTTTCTGCGTAAAGGGGGGAATATTCTTAATTAAATGTCATATTTAAATTTGTAGCTACCTATACCTACTCGTATCTTGAATTATATAGTGTCTTGTTAGAATTACAATAGCAATGTCTACAGCCTCACTTACATTATAACATGTGTTGAAAAACTGAAGTATAGTCTAAAGCCAATCAAAATCCATTTATTGCAAATACCTACATGGATTATAGACGGTGGTGCCTACAGTACGACAATAAATTGAAAGATGGGCTATATTCGTTCATAGAAATGGTTTGCCACTTTCAAAAACTTCCTATTTATTTGATAATTTCATCACATTTGTATGTAATAATTTCAAGACATTTCTATTATTTCATAGAAATGTCATGAAATTATCAAATGAATAAGGTGTTTTTGAAAGTGGCAAACCTTAACTATGAATTAATATCGCCCATATTTCAATTTATTGACGTATTGACGGCACGCTCCCGTAAAAGATTATGACCGACATCCGTTTCAACGGTACAAATCCGCACACAGGGCTAACGATGCAATGTCTTTGACCAATCCGTTTATGTTAATCTATATAGGACATAGGACGACCGGCTAGTCGAGCAGTCTGTACCCCTTGCTATGCAGGCTACTCGGTCAAGAGGCCCCGGGTTCGAATCCCGGTCGGAGCAAATGTTTGTATGATGAGTACGAGCATTTGTTTACGAGTCATGGATGTTTATATGTTCATTCATCTAGTATATTTCTAATATTTATACACATATTATTATCAATATTTATCCGTTATCTAGTATCCATAACACAAGCTCTTAATGATGCTTACTTAGGGCTAGATAATAGGTATGAGTGTATGAATATTATTATTATATCAACTTTTTGATATAACACAAATTGAATCTACCATCACTTCACTTACCGTGTGCACATCTTTATAAGAGTGGCCGGTGTCCCCGCCAAACTTCTTGGTAGTGGTGATGGCAGCCAGCCCATGCAGCCGCGAGGGCCTTTCGCCCTGCACCTGCAATAGCCGTTCCAGCTCCTCCGGTGAGCTGGAGTAAGCTGTCACCGAAACCGAACCCGTAGGCTCGCCGCCATTGCGCGAGTGGAACTCTTGGCGAATCACAGTTCCTTTCACTGTTGGATAAATTACACGATACATTTTTAGCTTCGTAACTGGATCACAGACTGTAGAATTACGAGAATTTTAAACTAATGTTCCGATCCGTCAATGTGTGTTTACAAAATATTAATAAATTCATAGGAATTCAGCACAAGCACTTAATTTAATGAAAATACTATCAAGAATAAAATAACGGTCGCAATGTCACTTGTGCAAATATTTGTTTTATGAGTGTGAATTAGTCAGTGAATGTGACAAATACCTTGGTAGTTAGTGGCGCCGTTGCGTAGAGCCTTGATGCCGAAAAGCGGCTTGCCATCGGCGTCGAGCGGCCCGGGGCCATAGCTGGAAGTGATCACATCTATCGGCTTCGAGATTGTCTTTGACGGGCTCGTCGCACGATACTTTGGTTTTTCACTCTCTATCTTCTTGCTACTGAACGTTCGACTCTCCGAACTAATTTTCTTTAGGTTTCTGTTAGTCACCCATGCCGGTTTCTCTTCTTGCACCTGCTTAGGTTGCAATTTCTTATCCACCTCATACACAGTTTTTATTATTGTTTCTTTTTTGCCAGTATCAGATATTTTTCGTTTTGATATTGGGCTAGGTGACTTTTCTCGTAATCTATCAGAAGGTGTTTCGACTTTTCGCTCGGGACTTCTCTTTTTCTCTGGAGATGGAGTTCTTTTCCCATTTACATGGGTAACATGAATAGTGTCCTTCGATGATGTCCTCTCGGTGTATGATTTGGACGTCGTTGATCTAATATCTATTACTTTATGCTCTTCCTGGTTAACCGTCTTGCTATCAGTCAGGTCAGAAGTCTTTTTTGCTTTCGTCTCTGAGAATTTTACTTTTTCTGTGTCATTTATACCGGCTTTTTTCAAATATGCTGATGCGTATTCGTTGAAGCGGTTTGTTTTCGGTTTGGCCGCTGGTGTTTTACTGGGAGAGTTTGTTCTTGTCTTCTTCTCGGGACTTGGTGGTCTGACAGGACTTTTAGCTTTATTAAGCACTTTTGGAGCTAGTTTCTCCGGGCTGCGAGGTCGTTGCCGGGGTTCATGTATAATTTTTGGCTCTTTTACATGTCCATTCAATACAATCGTTTCTTTAGGTTGGGTGTAAACAGGTACGGCTGCCTGTACCGATATTTTTGAATGACGTTCTGGAGACTTGGTTTGATAATGCCGATCGGGAGATTTAATATTTCTTACGGTCAGAGTACTATGCTTTATGGTTTTTAAGTGAGTGTCTGTACTAGTTTCCATTTTCTTCTTAGCGACTCTAATTTGAGCCCTGATACGTCGTCTCTGTTCATATCCTACGACCTTTTCCAACTGAAAATTAGAAGATATTCATTGAATAAAACAGTATACATTACAAATATTACTATAAACATACTTAAAAACATGCATAACATTTTACTGACCATTTGTTCCAGGAGGTCTAAGTCAAAAATGTCTTCAATGCAGGGTTGATGATGCTCGACACTACGGCGACGTTCACTGCTAATCGTTGACCGCTCGACACTGGTTCTCCGCAATTCCACCCCAAACTTGCCACTTCCGCGACGACTGCTGATTTCTGGTTCGTCGACAATTTTAGTTTCTTCTTTCATTTGACTAGTCTTAGTTGGGCGCTGGTAGCCTGGTACTTTGTCATGTGGAATTTTCTCAGGCTCGGATCGCGATTGACTAGGCGATTCTGGTCTTTGAGTTGAATGACGGGACGTAACAGTTTTAGAAATTGTGGTTGTTTCGATAGTTTGGCGAATTGGTGATATAGTTCTAGGAACTTCTGGAGATTGTGTGTTAAGGCGTGACGGGCTGATACGTGGTTTGCTGTCGTAAATGTGTGGAGGCTGTTGCCTGGTGGGAGTTCTACTGGAGGTACGGCATTGGGTTTCTGGTCTAGCCGTAGATACGGCTTCTATTTCACTATCAACATCATCTTTGTTGGGAAAACCATCCTCGAGAGAAGGATGGAGTACAATAGTAGAATCTGTTTTTGGTGATTTTTTCATCACGCCTATGTCAGTTAATTTAGCGGTTTTAGTCCGAGTAGCATCCTTTGTTTTTTGAGTTGATGCGATATTTTCAAACAAAGCTTTTGCTTTTTTAACTGCTTCACTGCTTCGTAATGTTGTTATTTTTACAGTGGGAATTCTTTCCGCTGATTTCAAGTTGGGACTTGGGTAATCCTTAATTTTGGCGTGAGATGAAGCAGTTTCTTTTGAAAACGAATCCCTCTTTTCTCCTTGGTGAATTATCTTTTTATGATCACATATTTTATCTTTCAAAATTTCTTCTTTATTAAACTCATTTTCATTAAAATTGTTCGAATCAGAGTCAATGTTTTCTACAAGTTTTTTCATCATAATATCGTGTTGTTCTTTGATTTTCTTCTCTTTTTCTTCTGTGTCATGGGATTGCGTTAAAAACTGTTCAGCTGTCTTTACAAATTTGTTGACTTTGTCGGATACACTCAATAGGCAGTCGTCACTTTTCAAGGATTCTTCAACATCCGTTAAATCTGGTCGTTCTACTTTTGTCGAAGGTTTGGCTTTAGGTGCCATTACATTTTCTGCTGTTTCAACAAACAAATGTGCTTTGTCATTTACACTAAGTTTTGTGTAACTATCCTGATAAATAGTATTTTTGTCAAATTCATCTACGATTTTGCGAGATGGACTCTTGGAATCTTTTGTATCTCGAGGTCCCTTAGCAAATTTATTCACTTTTTCTGATACTGACAATAAACATTCATCTGATTTCAAGTTTTCGGCTATAAAATCCGAATGCACTTTCTTTTCTGTTTCTTTAAACTGTTTGGTACTATCTTTTGTTTTAGTTAATGTATCAATTTTATTTGTAAACTTGGTTACTTTATCATTAACACTTAAAAGACTCTCATCTAATTCTAACAAATGATTTTTATCTGTGTTTCGAATGAATAACTCTTCATCTTCACATATTTCTACAATATCATCCACTATAGATTCAGCTTCAGGTATGGTGATGTGCGTTCGTTGACGGAATTCATCATCGGGCTCATTTATTTCGTCTGGATATCTAGGTGTACTAATATCCTCTGCGAAATTTACCGGGGTAGGACAAATTCTATCAGGTGAATTTTCCCTAGAAGATTTAGCTTGCTGGACATCGATTATAACGTCATCTTCATCTACTGAAGTATTTAATGCTGTTGCTGATTTTGGTTTACTGGGTAATTTGGTTTGAGTACTTGGTTTTTGAAGCCTGGTAGTGTTGGTGTTGCTTGTTTGCTTAAACGTTTTAGCAGTGGATGTATTTACCTCACTAACTTGTATTTCTGGCTTTGATTTGACTCTTTGCGGTGAAGACTTTTTGGTTTTTATAGAAATGTCACTTGCCGTACGTGTGACCCTTGTATCTGGTTCTTTTCTACTAATATTAGTGTCCCTGGCATTAGTTTTAGGTGTTCTGAGTTTTGTTTCGGGTTCAGTTGTCTTAAGTGGAGATGATTGAGTATTTTTGCTGCTATTCTTAGTAGTTGATATTTTAGTCAAACTATTCTGTTTGGTTACACCAGTTTTCTTTATTTCAGAGGTAACTACGGTTTTTTCGCTCTTCGTTGGCGAGATTGGTTTTTTATGGATGTGAGACTGCACGGACTCTCTTGGTTTAATACCACTTATTTTTGGGACTTGTGGTGATTGAGGTCTTTCTGTCGATGTGGCAGATTTTTTAGGCGAGATGCTCCTGGATTTATTGGGGAGATCTGTCGGACTTTTCGTTGTAGTTTGGACTGTTGTTGCTTTCTTAACAGGAGAGACGTTTCTGGATGACGGTTTATTTAAAAATTTTTGATCCCGTAGCTCTTTTGGTTCCTCATATTTTTCCATTGACTTATCTCGCTTGGTGATTTCTATTTCATGGCTATGCATTTCACTTGATGCATCTACATACTCGCTTGTAGATGATATGTCAATATCCTGTAAACTAGTGGTAGATTTTGTTGGACTTTTCCCACGACTTGGAGATTCTTTAGTACGATCGGGTGACAATTTGCGAAGAGACTTTTCCACCCTGTCAATTATTTCTTGTTCTCTTTCAGAAGATAAAAATTCGTCTGTTGTTTCACTGACAATTGTTGTTATCTTAGAAGGCGAGGGAGTGCGCAAGCGTCTCGGCTCTTGAATATTTTTAAAAGGAGGAGCAACCTCCTTCGAAGCTCCTTTGCGTGCTGTTGATAAAGTTTTAGGTTTTATCAAATTTATATCTTTGTTTAGTAATTCAGATTCTTCAACATCGTAAGTTTCTTGTCTGAGTATTGTTGAAGATTTAAAATGTTTTGATTGATTATCGATATCATTAGTTATGTCAGAAGTTATAGACGTTGGTTCTTTTGGTTTACCACCAGTACTATAGCTTGGCTTAGTCTGGGGTTTAGACGGGGAAACACTCCTAACACGATTTTCAATTTCAGAATGCTTTATCTGCCTATCAGGGCTTTGTCCGTTATTAATCGAGGAAAAATCTTTACCTTTTGTTATTTTTTTTTCTGGGCTTACGCTGGATCGCTTATGTTTAACATCAACTTGTTCAGTGGTTATTTTTTGCACTTTGTTGACGGTTTTCGATGTAGTATTATCTTTCCCTTTGCGTTCAGTAATAGATGTGTCATATAAAGTTTCTGTGCGTGATATAATATCTGTTAATTTAGCTGGAGAACTTTCTCTATTCGGATGCGTTTTCTTAGGTGATTTTGTAGAACCAGCTTGGCGAGAAATGTCGGAAAGTTGATCTCTTTCATGTGTAATAAAGTCAGTAACATCACCCTCAGGATTTATAGTTTGTTTCTTATTTTTACAGTCAATTACTAAATCTTCCTTTGTAGTCAAACTACCGCAAGGTGAGACACTAGTAGAGCTCAAGTTAGACTCAAGCTCTTTAGTTTTCTTGGTATCTTTTTTATTTGTCGTATCATCCATCATTCCTAGTATTTTTCTGCATCGTTCTTCATAAGTTTCGCGTCTTTCTAGAGGAGGTTTAGGTTTTATCATACCTGGTTCTGGCTTCTGTGGGTCATCTTTTTTCACTATGCTATGTTCAGGACGATCTTGGTTATCAATGGTTGGTGAAACACGGAAGCTAGATGGTGGTTTTTCTGTTGGGGACACCTGACTAGCAGATGGATACGATTTTTTCAAAGAACTTTTTCTTGGAAGATTATCAGTAGTTGGTGATATGCGTTTTTCAGGTGACGGAGATCTACATGGAATTTTAGAGACAGGGGGAGATGGAGTGACATCCAAGCTATCAGGTCTTTTATATGTTGTATAAATTTCTTCAGTTTCTTTACTTTCTGTGTAAGATTCTTGATCGTCTAAATCTGTGACTATTGTCTTCTCAGTATTCGGTGACCCATAGTATATAAAACCACTGACAGAAGTTGTTGGCGAACTTTGTCCAGTTGATGGTGCAGTGTCATCTTTATTGGGTTTTCTAGTCGGACTAGTAGATGGTGTAATAAGCTGGCGTGGACGATCTTTTTGTACAGTTTTCTTATCCAGTTCTTCCGTAGTACGTTCAATAGTAATAAAGTCTGTGTTAGTTTTGTACTGTGCATTTTTGTCAGCTGGTTTGATAGGTGAAACGCTATTTCGTGGTATTTTTCTAGTAGGGGAATCTGTATTTTTCTTGGGAGATCGACGTGTTAATGAGTCATATTTAGTTTCAGTAGTTGAAACGTTCGTTTCTTTGTTTGTCTCTTCAAAGTGACGTTGCTTTTTGTCGTATGTACCATATTTAGTTGGTGAATATTCTCTGCCTTGCGGTTCCTTAACTGTTCTTGGTAAACCTTTTCCTGAGGTCATCGGTGAATCTTTCGTTGGTGAAGTATCTTTATGAAATATATGTTGTGTTACATCATCTGTATTCTCTATCAGATCTGTTACTGTTGTCTCTATTTTACGTGTTAAATCTTCTGTAAAAGTAACAGGTCCTTTAGGAGGAGACGGCGATCTCGATTGTTTTCTTAGAGTTGATCGTGGCGTTTCCGGTAGATCCTTGATTGGATAATCTTCGGATGGATTTTTTTTTATGGGTGAAGGGCTTTTGTCATGTCGACGTTCATATTTATCACTAACAATTGATGAATCAAACTTAGAATACTGTTCTTTATTTTCAGTATCAGTTCTAGAATACATTTTAGTTTCTTCATCAATAAATTTGTAATGATCGTCTTTAACTTTTGTTATTTTATTTTCATGAATGTACGGACTACTTTGCCTAGGAGGAGACCTCATATCAGGGCCTCTAGGTGATTTTGAAGAAATGGTTTTGGGAATATCTGGTAGGTGAGTATTGCTAGCAGCTGTTGGTCTCATATAACCTGGCTTACGATCAGGGCTTGTGCTTGGTTGACGATGTGTTACCTTTTCTGGAGAATCTCTACCAGGCTGGTTATTCTGTATTGGATTTCGGTCAGGACTAGCACTAGGTCTCCTTTGAGTATTTTCTTGCGGATGAATTGGTTTTGATGTAGAGATATCTTTATTAGGACTACCTGGACGCTTTTTATCAGGGCTTACACTAGAGCGATAAGGAGCAACAGTCGGGCGCCCATATTTAGATTCCGGTTCATCAGATTTTTTGATAGGACTATGTCTTCCCTGCATCGAATTTAAAATAGTATCTTGGTCTTCAGGGTTTTTAGAAGTATATCTAGGTTGATTGCCTGTTGGGGATGACAAAGGTTTTCTGTCAGGACTTGGACTCGGTCTCGGTTTATCTCCAGATTTTCTAATATTGTCGTCGGTTGGGCTTGATTTAGGTGAAGGCTTTCTATCAGGGCTGGAGCTATATCTATGAACAGAATCTTCAGGCTTTTTTTCGGGGCTCACACTATTTCTTTGTGGAATTTTGTCAGGGCTGTAGCTTGATCTAGTTGGAGATTTACCATGAGGTGGTCTACCATCGGGACTGGTGTATCTAGTCGTTTTAGTTTCAGTGACAGTATTTGTAGAATGGGTACTGGAATACTTGTCAGAGACAGTACGTGTTGGTGAATATCTATCAATCTTGCTCGGGCTTCCACCGCGACTTGGTGGTTTTCTATATGTTTTGTCAGGACTCAAGCTACTTCTTAGCGAAGAAGTACTTGATAGAAAAGTTCGACCTCCTGGTGAAGTAGCTCTTGTTGATGGCCGCGTAGAAGTCGGCGTGTCAGACCGAAGGGTACTGGCCCAAGCTTGGTGTGTTGGACTCCAGTCATTACTGATCTTTTTTTGAGAGTAATCAGCATTATAAGTAGTCTGATATTGATCACTTGTTATTTTTCTTTCCACCACCTCTTCTACTTTGTTTTCTCTCGTTATTGGTTGGTTCCGTTCTACAACACTACGAGTCTGATCATATTCTTTTATATCTTGTCGTTGAATATTTTCAGAAATTACTTCATTTCTATTTAATTCATCAACATTACTGACAAATTGTTGCTTATTAATCTTTTGAGTAGAGTCATGTGAATCATTTTTAGAAGACGAGAAACTATTTTGCTGATTTCTTTTGAAATCAAAATCGTCGGCAGTTCTTTGGGAATCTACAATATTAGTAGGATTGTCAACATGATGTTGTGTTACTTTTGCAGTAGATTCCCTAATGTTAGATCTTTGTTGTGATGAACTGTGATATGTCTTGCTCTCACTCTTGGTCTGTTGAGAGCGATGTTCTGAGAGACTATTTTGAACCACCGGTGCACGGAACTCACGGCGAGTACTAGTTACTCGCGTGCCATCCGGTAGACGTCGCGTTTCCACGATAATTTTTGTGTTATCATCTGGATACTCAACATTTCTTGACATCAATTCGCCATGTTCCAAATCTGATTTTCTCAGGTTTTGTTCATAATCATTAGTCACTTCTCTTTTTGTTACAACTTCTTCATTACGGTTAGTATCATAAGACACCTGTCGAGATTGGTCATAGTCGTCGTTAGTTACATATGGCACTGTTTCGTGTTTCGTAGAGGAGACTTGCTGAAACTTGGACGAGGAAGTGGAAGAGCTCGTTGTCGACGAAAACTTTGTCCCGTCGTCAGTCTTCTGTACGACTTGCTCGTGCGCGGCCGTGTTAGATGAACTCTCGTTGCGTTTTAGGCTGGTATTGTCATCATGGTACTCAGTAACGGCCTGCTTGTGTTGGTCGATAGCAGCAAATTGCCCGCGGCCGCCTTCCACGTCGTACCGTCCCTCGATGTTGGCCTGGACGGTCTTCACGCGAGTGTGCCCATCATCGGTCGTTTTGTTTTCTGACTCCACATTCCAACCAGCATTCGAAAGCTCCTTCAAATCTGTAAAGATAGAATATTGCGTAAGTGAGCGCAATGACTATAAGGTATCTGTTACCGGTTAAAAAGCGTTAGTGCTGTTAGGGTTATTCTGTGAGGTGGTAGGGTAGGCACCTTGGCCGCGGTACGTGAACTCCTTGGGTGGAGAGCCCGCGTCGCGCACCTCCTTGCTCTTCATTGACTGGAAGGTCTGGTCGGCGAAGGACTTGACATGGCCCTGCGTTGGCTTGAACTCACAACCTGTTGAATTTGGGCACAAAACAACTACTCTAGTGACTTAAAAACAAAAACACAAATAACAATGGACGTTGTTGATTGTATCAGGAATATCAGGGCAAGGACAAACTGCAGGGTTCTTAAAATACGTTCAAAGTATTTGTAAATTAGAATCACCTACAAAGTTATCACACGTGCATTAATATTCTAGTAGATGCATTATGTAGAATCATTAGCGTAAATGGTCCAGTTACGGCGGTACTCAAAATCAACGCCTATTACCATGGTATAAAGTATAAGGTCTTTTAAAACACGAATATAAAAATACCTTAGTAATAGGGCGTTGATTTTGACTATCACTGTAATTGGACTGTTTACGTCATGTCTTTTGGTTTCAGCAAAGGGCTCTACAGCTCTACGACTAATGAGTGCAAAACGGACAACCACATCGTAAGTAACTCTTTCCTCAAGTGTTTACAGTGATATCAGTACAGATGTTACCTTTCGCGTCGGAGACGGGAGGCTCGGGTGAGTACAGGTTGCGCAGGCGCTCCTCTCGCAGCCGATACATGTGTGCACGGATTTCTTTCTTGCGAGAGAAATCTTCTGTTTGCTGCCACTGCAATTAAAGATAAAAGTTTGCCTTTAGTGTTTTTTTAACATTTATACGGGATGGTGCTGTCAATACGACAATAAAATAAAATAAAGGCTATATTAGTTCATAGAAATGGTTTGCCACTTTTAAAAACAGCTCATTCATTTCATATTTTGATGACTTTTGTATGAAATAATGTAACATTGGCTGCATTATTTCATAGAAATGTCCTGAACTTGTCAAATAAATAAGATGTTATTGAAAGTGGCAAAGCATTTCTATGAACTAATATAGCCCATGTTTTAATTTATTGGTCGGCACCACCCTGTATACGACAGAGATCGTACATGCAAACAAGCGTACGGTTCGCCTGATGGTAAGTTGTTACCGTAGCGTATAGACGCTTGTTAAGGACCGAGATTATGAGGAAAACCACCTGAACCTGTGTAGCCCGTATATTTTCGTAAGCAACACTACTTTTGTTTTTACATGACGTAACAAAAGAACACTATATCAAAACTTCATAATTCACTACAATTTAGATTGACAGCTCCGAAAAAGGTTTGCTATGCTGGTCGCCAACAACGCTTGTAGCACCTTGGGCACTACTCACGAATTGCCTACCTACCCAGTAAAAATCAAGAGAATGCGTTGACCACATGAAGACCATGGAGACAGGTCCACGGTCCACCTACTTTCAACATAACGCTTTCTCAAGAGTATAATCATAGAAACAAAATACGACAAAGTAGTGAAAGTCATCATCATGTCAGCCGAGAGACGCCCACTGCTAGGCATAGGCCCTAAGGATCCTCCATTGACTTCTGCGCTGCCCTCATCCATCGACTCCCCGCGACCCTCACCTTGTGGGGGGCCTACCAACGCTGCGCCTCCCGGTACGCGGCCGCCACTCGAGGACTTTTCTGCCCCCACGGCCGTCAGTCCTCCTTGCTCGTTCGGGAAAAGTTCCAGAGAAACGACCTCGCAGTAGGATCCTCCTTCACCATGACAACGCTTTGTCGCACACCGCCAGACGAACGATCGACTATTTTGCGATGAGACGTCAGACGTTGAAATTCTGGGGGCACCCATATAGCCCCGACCTCGCACCTTGCCATTTTATTTGTTCCCGAAAATAAAAGAAAAAAGTTTAATAGACGCCGAGAAAACAGTGGCTGCGTTTCAAAAGAATTTGAAAAGATCTACTAAGAACTTTCAGTTTGACCTTCGCACTGCAATGAATCTTCAATTTTTTAAATTAGGTATTTAAAGCAATTTGGATTTTAAAAAGCCCCTTCGGCGTCCTATTGTTAGTGGATTACATTAAAAAAGATTTTTATTGCTATTTCATTTTGCTTATGTGTTGCATTTTATTTCTATTTTATTATATTGGGTCTTTAAAAGTATTCCTTTCAATAGTTATTTTAATACCTCGTAGTCTAAATAACTATAAACATACACGGTAGATACTTAATTATGAGATCGTATCATTATCTACGCAAATGTCATTTGAATCCTCTTATCTTCTGGTTAACATTCATAACTGCTTACGCAGTAGTACACAGGTTTACACATTAACAACTATACAGATGTCTAAAAATAATTACAATAAACTCTTGTGCGATATGCAAGATTTTATCTATAAATTAAACTTTATTCACCATGTACTTGTTTACCCTAGTTATGTTCATGGCACAGGGTATCATAGGTTCAAACAATGAATGACCTTCTAGTTAGTTAACAGGTTCAAGTCATTGGTTCTATACTATTTTTTTAGCGGGATACCTACACGTAAAAATTACAATAAATATATGTAGTTTGAATTTTCGAGCATCGTTTGAACAAGGTTCTATTACCTATAGTCTTGGCCGTAGCCTATGTACCTACTTATTATATTAATTGACGGATGAGTATAATCCTTGTATCGCTCCGCTATAATAGTAATCTATGACAATATTTAAATTGCGAAAGTAACTATTTCTGTCTGGCTGTTAGTTTTTCACATTTAAACGGATCTATATCCGTATAGTCCGTACGGAGATATTTTGAGATTCGGTAAGAACATTAAATACCTACATTTTGGAGCGATAACTGAATTTTACGCGAGCAGAGCCGCGGGCGGCCTACTTATATACTTTATTAATCTATAAGTTTTAGTAAAAAGTGACAGACAAAATTATATTTTTTTGGTACCACTGAAAATTTATTGCAGGCAAAATGTTGCGCTGCAACTTATTGCTATTTTGTTTTGGTAGGAGCTTCTTTTACTCTTAAACTACGCTACGATAAAAATGACCTAAGCTTTTTTTTATTGAAACAGACCAACATGACTAATAAAAGTAAGACATGACGTTTATTTGGTTACAATTTTGACTATCAGGGTTCAAGAATGACGAGCTCAGCATGATGTCATGGCTTCGCGGAGTTCATAACGCTTGATTTCCTGCTTTTTAACCGACTTAAAAAACGAGGAGGTTCTCAATTCGGCCGGTATGTTTTTTTTTTCTATGTACCGATTACGCCGAGAGTACTGCACCCGTACCACCATCTTTTATCGCGATCCAGTTTAGGACCTAAACTGAGTAGAATCGTTATATTCGTACTACGACGCTATCTACGACTATGACAGCGGTGCAGTTTAGGTGCCTTAATGAACCGAGCGGAGTATGAGTCGCTTTTATAAAGATGGTGGTAAGGCCCCTGATCCGATTTACGTGATTCTTTTTTGTTCGATGCGGTATAGCTGCCATTTGGTTCCATATTTTTTTTTTAAAAACAGTTGGGTACTTTGGTTTTAAATTTAAAAAAACTAAAATTATTAAGTCGTCTACATATGCGAAATTGCGAATTTTTGCTTCTTCAATGACTTTTTAGTGAAACGATACGATAGTAGGAAACAATATAAGTTGACGGTCACCCATCTAGCTTCGACCATAGAAAGTTATCACTAAAAATTGTGAAAAAAAAAAATTCTAAACAAAAATTACAACCGACTTCAAAAAACTGAAAAGGATAAAATAATTAAATTTAAGTAGGTATTCATCCCCTAGAAACATATTTTTGGAGTTGGTGCTAAGTGGTTTCCAAAAACAATAGAAAGTGAAGCAGCGACTCCAAAAATGTGTTTCTAGGGGATGAATACCTACTTAAATTTAATTATTTTATCCTTTTCAGTTTTTTGAAGTCGGTTTTAATTTTTGATAATTTTTTTATTTATTCTACAAGTGCCTAGATATTGCTTGCATAACCACGGCATATTAGCTTAGGTGAAATATCATCCAGCTTGGAAAACTAGGCAGTGGGTAGACCCGTATGTAGGGTCGTCTGGGCGTTTACCATACCGCCTGTTTTACAGGTGGTGGTGGCCGTCAATACAACAATAAATTAAAACGTGGGGTTTATTAGTTCATAGAAATGGTTTGCCACTTTCAAAAACATCTTATACATTTGATAATTTCACGACATTTCTATGAAATAATGCAGCCAATGTTATATTATTTCATACAAATGTCAGTAAATAAATTATCAAACGAATACGATGTTTTTGAAAGTTCCAAACAATTTCTATAAACTACAATAATAATGTTAGTCCATGTTTCAATTTATTGTCGATTTGGCGGCACCATTCTGTTTTTCGGCCGTAAAAGGTTTCGGTTCGCTGTATTTGGATTGATAACTGGGCACGGAAGGCATTTCATCTTAGGACATAGGACGACAACTCTTCTGCAATACCTAGTGGTTTTTGTTTTGTTATTGCAGGTGTCTAGAAGCGACAGTAGCCACTTACCACGAGGTGGGCCGTCAGCTAGCTTGTCTTCAAGTTGTATAAAAAAAGTAATAAAGTCCTGCTGACACATATACAAAAGGCGATTATATTGTATACTAAAAATATAAAAATTAATTTCATCCAATAATTACCATGCGGCGCAGTAAATCCTCGTCGTGAATCAACGACACGTCTCCTTCAGACATCCTGCGGACAAGCAAACACCCAAATTAATGCCTTCATTATCTAAATAATTATTTCAAGTATAAACTAAATAAGGATAAATGCATTTTGAGCGGAGACAACTCTCCGAGATTGAGTCATCGCTGACAACTATACTTTTTACTGCTCAACTACATTCCTGTAATGGTAGGTAGGGCCAGCAACAGAAGTCGTTCTGTCGTAGTGCGAGCATGGATATTTCGGTAGACATATTTATCGATCGAGAAACACACTTTATCTATCGAATTATATCTACCAACGAACGTTATAAGTTTTATCGAGATGTATATTTTGTCTTTTTTTTATCGATCCTTCATTCGCCATTCATTCTTTTATGATTATTTTTTTTCTCAATAAAGCCAAGGAATCTTGTCCATGCAGTCATAAATAATACCAAAATAGTTTCCTGCACTAATAAGTTACAACATTTTGTCAAAATGACATTAATGACATCAAACCATCAAGACACTATATACTTAAAAAGAAAGATACTATCAAAGATACTATTTACTTTTTACTGCTCAACTACATTCCTGTAATGGTTGTAGGGTCAGCAATAGAAGTCGTACTGTCGTATTAAACTTGACTGATTAGAAAAATAACAGTTACTATGTAATTATGTACTTCATTCACAGTGCTCATACAATACAAATTACTAATATGAATTTATTCTTTATATTTTTAACATTATGTGGTGACGACAATACTATGACCTTATGACCCATGTTTTAATTTACAATAGTAAATTAAAACATGGGCTTTGTTAGTTCATAGAAATGTTTTGCAACTTTTCATGACATTTCTATGAAATAATCCAGCCCATGTTAAATTATTTCACAGAAATGTCATGTAATTATCAAATGAACATTTATAGCTCATGTTATAATTATTTATTGTCGCATAGTCGTCACCATTGTGTGTATGTTTGATAAATATATTTTTCGTACCACTTGCTCAAAAAAGTGACATTTTATGCCACAAAAAGCGAACATAACAATAGTCATTATTAATCTGTTAAAAACAGGGAAAGAAAATTGTACTGAATTTCATTCATCCTCTAGGGGGAGAATGTGATTTAAATTTGGAATACTTACCGAAATTGATACTGAACTACATCTGTGTTTACACCATTGAGTTTGTATATTAAGCATTATACATCTTTTTGAAAAAGGAATACGCATTTATTGTGCAGTTATGATTATTAAATAAAATTACGAAAACCGACGAGGCCGTATTTGGCCGGCCGATAATTGGACCAATGTTTCGAATGTTAACTTTTACTTTTAATTGACATTATTTTTAATAAAAGTAGAGTATTTTCCTCGGTGATAAAGCTGTCTTAGTCTTGGGTGAACTTAAATCCCTCGCTACACTCAGGACTCGTCTTAAATTCCTCGCTTCGCTCGTGATTTAAGTTTTTAACACCCTCGCTACGCTCGGGAGTAAACCTCGAGTCCTTCGTTACGCTCGCGATTTAAATCGTCACCCGCGACATAAGACACTGCTTTATCCCCTCGGTTAATAATCTACTATATCAAACATACACACAATGTCTAAATAAATATATTTTTGACGACCGACTGGTCGAGTGGTCTGTACCCCTTGCTATACGGGCTGCTCGATCAAGAGGTCCCGGGTTCAAATCCCGGTAGGGGCATGTGTTTGTATGATAAATACGAGCATTTGTTCACGAGTCATGGGTGTTTATATGTTTATTTAGTATATTTCTAATATTTATATATACATATTATTATCAATATTTATCCGTTATTTAGAATCCATAACACAAGCTCTTAATGATGCTTACTTTGGGCTAGATAACAGGTGTGAGTGTATGATTATTATTATTATAAATATTATATAGACAAATATCTATACTAGAATTTCAAGTTCCCAGTAGACTTTTCTAGTTTAACTATATGATAGGCTTAATCGACTTCTTTTGCTGATAATTCGAGGGCGAAACTATATCTCTAGTCTATGGCGGCACTAAAAGTTTTTTTTATTTTATAACAGAAAACAGATGATTCATGAATATTCATATTTTTCTTTTTAAATAACATGGATAAATCTAAATTCCTATGACTACTGTACTACATTTTGACAGACATTGAGCGTAAAGATGATTTACACAAAAATAAAGAAGAATAACTACCTACTCTATAGGAGTTTTTTTTAACAACGTCCTTTTAAAAGACGGGAGGATATCATAAAATATGTCACTGTCTTATCAACATTAGTTGTGCTGAACTCTTTGGACAGTGAAAAATAATATGATTTAAAAATAGTGTTTTGGTTGGTGTCATGTCACTGTCAGTATAATTTGATTAAAATATTTACTACGATAGAATATCAGTTTTATTATTTATTTTAAACTGCTTGCAACAAAGTGGTCCTTGAGGCCGGTGATTAATGGAATAAACCAGGAATGCGACGCAGTGAACGATTAGCGGCAAAAACGACGAAACTGGAACCGATAATTCGAAGTAAAGTGATGGACGAGACTACCACCGGGGGACCGATTACCACCGCGGAGGCAACCACCACCCTTACTTCCCAGACTATAACCGGTAATGCCAAACACTGTAATCGTAATAGTAGCAGCCTCAAATCGATAACTACAGCTCATTCATGTCGTAGCGGGATTAGTGTTGCCTCTCAAAAACGATTATTAGAGGCACAAGCGATTAGACAGAAGGCTGAAATAGAGCGACAGTCCTTAGAAATCGAGCAGCGAAGGATAGAAATAGAAAAGCAGAGATTAGCAGCGGAGAAAGCTTTAGTTGATGCGCGTCTACACGAAGAACTTGTTATATTGGAGAATAGCGCCGCCAGTTCTAGTAAGTCAGCTCGGACGCGTGAATGGATTGAAAACGTCAACATGGGGAAACAAAACACGCATGATCTTGAGAACGCAGGTAATTAAGTACATGATGATAACCACATACACGCCGACGATTTCGGATTGAACCAACTGACACGCGCCATCACAGAAGCATTCAAAGCTGCAGGTACATCACCCAGCTCTTCTAAAGTAGCCGAGAAGTTGCTTGGACGTCTTTCTGCAAGAGATTTACCATCTTTCTCTGGTGACCCACTCGATTGGCTACGATTTAAGAACGCTTTTAAAACGACTACCAGAATAGGCCAGTATACCGAAGAAGAGAACATCTCCCGTCTTCAGCGATGTCTGCACGGTGAAGCCTGGGAGGCAGTGTCTGCTAGACTACTTGCGACAGCATCTGCATCTGACGTCATGACGACATTAGAGATGAGATTTGGAAGACCAGATTTAATACTTGCCAAGCTGATAGCTGATATGAAGAGGGTACCTAAGCTTTCTGGAGCTCGATCTGAATTAGTTTTTTTAGCGACTAAAGTTGACAATTGTGTAGCTGCCATTGAAGCCACTGGTCATATTGGATATTTATACAGTCCTGATCTGACAACTGAGATTATCAGTAAACTTACGGAGCCTATTTTCTACCGATGGCTAGATTACAGCCGAGAATTGACTGCACATCAACCCCAGCTACCCCTCTTAGCAAAGTACATGATTAACGAAGCACATGAAGTCTGCAGGAGGGGAGCAGTAGAATTACCATCACCTAAGTTGAAAGCGACTTCTCCATTCAAAAGACCAGTTTTTGCGATTAACTCGGAGGAGAATACACCCGATGAGACAGTTCTGGCTAACAGCATCCGGGAACAGCGTCAGCCAGCCAAGTGCGTCTTTTGTAATGATACAGGTCATCAGATCAACGCTTGTGAGAAATTTAGAAGTGAAGATGTGAACCAACGCTGGGAGTGGATCTGTAAGCGCCGACTATGCTTCAAATGTTTAAAAACCACTCATCGCCGTGACCGATGCAAGTCAAAGATCAGGTGCTCCACTTGTAAGGGAGGTCACCATAGACTACTTCATCGAGATGACTGGTCGAAGTCAGACACGAAGGGGAAGACTGATCCTGAAACTACCGCCAATATCTGGTCTGCTAGCAGGAAAAGAGTATATTTGAAAGTCTTGCCCGTAACTGTGGAGGGTCCTGAGAGCAGTCTCGATACCTTTGCCTTACTTGATGAAGGGTCTACGGTTTCATTGATTGAAGGTCATATTGCCAAAGAGATCGGAGCTGTAGGACCAGATGTCGAGCTGTCACTTCAGGGTGCAGTAGGTAATGAGAGCAACTCGAAAAGCCAGATTATCTCACTAACGATTAAGACTGCAGAGGGATCATTCATACTAGATCGAGTTCGTACGGTAGACAATTTGACTCTTCCAAAATATTCCCTTGACGAGGCAACCGTTTCTAGATACGAACATCTGAAGAACCTTCCAATAGAATCATTTCAAGGTCACCCATCCATTCTCATCGGCCAAGATTATTGGCACCTGATCATTAGCCGCGAGATTAGAGAGGGTGGAAAAGATGAGCCTGTTGCCTCACTCACTAAACTTGGTTGGGTTCTTCATGGATTTTCATCATCTGCATCGAAGAAAATAATACCGGAGTTTTCTTGCCACCTTCGATCTGAGAAGGAGGATGAACTTCACCTCATGGTTGAGAACTACTTTCACCTTGATAGCCTCGGCATAAGAAGCACCGACCAGACCCGGTATTCCCCTGAAGAACGGAGAGCCTTAAATATTCTCGACACTAAGTCCAGGAAACTTAATAGTTGCTGGGAATCTGCATTGCTCTGGAGGGATGATGATGTTAAGTTTCCAGATAATAAGAGGAATGCTGAACACCGACTTCACATTATAGAGAAGATGATGGATTCAGACTCGACCTTCGCAGCTGATTATACGAAACAGGTCGACGGCATGTTGGAGAAAGGTTACGCTAGAAAGGCCGTTGACCCGCCGACAGGTCGAATATGGTACCTTCCCCATTTTGGTGTCAAAAACCCTAACAAACCGGGAAAATTAAGGCTTGTTTTCGACGCAAAAGCTGAGACCAGAGGAGTCTCTCTCAATTCTGAATTGCTGACAGGCCCAGACTTATTGAACTCATTGCTAGGAGTACTGCTTAGGTTTAGAGAGAAGAAAATAGCTGTTACCGCCGATATCAGAGAAATGTTTCTACAGGTCAAGATTAATGAACAAGATCAGAACGCTCAATGTTTTCTTTGGAGAGGAGAGGAACGGAGAAGGCCACCAGAAATCTATAAGATGACCTCGATGACTTTCGGTGCCACGTCATCTCCATGCACAGCTACCTACGTAATACGTCGTAACGCTGATGACTACGCCTTATCCCATCCTAGAGCAGTTGACGCAATCAAGAGGAGACATTATGTCGATGACTACCTCGACTCTCTTGATGACGAGCAGGAAATGAGACAGCTAGTTAGCGACGTTATTATGATACACAAGGCGGGTGGGTTCGATATCAGAGGTTGGGCTTCTAATAGACCAGATGTTTTACCTCTTCATGAAGCGACGGGAACAGTTAGCTTACTAAAGCAGACGGACGAGGTTCAAAGAACTTTAGGCCTCAACTGGCAGCCTACCCTGGATATCCTAGGATTCGACCTCAGCTTGAAGAAGATTGATAAGGAGATTATCGAAGGATTGAGACGGCCCACGAAAAGAGATATGTTGAAAGTCGTAATGTCAGTCTTCGATCCCCTGGGAATGTTATGTCCCTTCCTAATTAACGGCAAGATCTTACTACAAGAAGTTTGGCGCTCTGCTACTAAGTGGGACGAGCAAGTGAGTGAGAAGATATTTAAGATTTGGCTTCTTTGGGTCCGAAAGTTAAAGATATGTAAATCATTCTCTACACCAATATGTTACAGCTTCTCACAGATGAGTAGTTTCCACTTACACGTTTTCGTGGACGCGTCCGAGCAAGCGTACGCTGCCGTCGCCTACCTCACATGTACTAATGAGGTGGCTTTCGTTGCTGGAAAATGCCGAGTAGCACCCCTGAAATCCGCTACTATACCGAGGTTAGAGTTACAGGCGGCAATTATGGGAGCCCGATTAGGCCATACCATTCAGAAGGAACAGGGATTGCAGATAGACAAAAGGGTTTTCTGGACAGATTCACAAACCGTTTGGCAATGGATTAATAAGAAGCCACGCAAACAGAACATCTTTATTTCGAACAGACTGGCGGAGATAGATGAGCTGACGAAAACTCAGGAGTGGAGATGGCTATCCGGCAGCTTGAACGTAGCAGATGAGGCAACTCGAGCAAACCAAACATTTGACTTCTGTAAATCTAAGTGGGTAACAGGTCCAGATTTCCTAAGACTACCGGAAGCAACTTGGCCTAAACTAGAGCTGCAGCCCGAAACCGAGGAGGAGCATGACTACCACCGTGAGTCAGTACTGGCTGTTGAATCCGTCGTCCCGCTAGTAGAATACTGCCACTTCTCCAATTGGCGTCGTCTGCAGCGGTGTGTAGCTTACGTTTACTTGTTTGTGGAGAGGTGTCGACTACAAACTGCTCAAATAACTCCTGACCACGACCGTCGCGCTGAAGCCTTTATAATAAAACAAGTCCAGGCTGAAAGCTTTGCCGAAGAGATAGAGGCCATTATATCGGGAACGCCATTAAGACCGCAGAGCAGATTACGGTGCCTAAATCCATTCGTAGACGGAAAAGGACTGCTATGCGTCAAAAGTAGATTATTATCCGGCAAGGATCTACCCCAGGGTTTGAAGACGCCAGTTATTCTTGACGCAAAGCACCACGTCGTCAGACTAATTATAGATTATGAGCATCGACGACTCGGGCATCACGGCACGGCAACTCTGATCAACGAGTTACGTCAGACCTAATATATTTTGCGTCTCCGCAACGCAGTGAAGTCCCTAGTGGCCAGATGCATAATATGCAGAACTCGAAGGTCGCGTTGCGAACAACCGATGATGGCGGCACTGCCGCAGACAAGATTACAGCACCATTGTAGGCCCTTTAGTTATTGTGGCATAGACCTATTTGGTCCCATGACCGTGACTATAGGTCGGCGCCATGAGAAGAGGTGGGGTGTCATATTCACCTGCTTTAGCATCAGAGCTGTTCACATCGAGGTGGCTTCATCGTTATCAACAGACTCGACTATTATGGCTATTCGGCGTATGGCAGCCAGGCGTGGATGGCCAAAGCAGATCCATTCAGATAATGGGACCAATTTCAGATCGGCAGACAAAGAGCTGAGGAAGGCGGTACAGAATGTGCTGAGCGATAGTCAGCTGTTAGACAAGGCCACGGATCTGGGCATACGTTGGACCTTCAATCCACCCGAATCCCCACATATGGGGGGCGTCTGGGAGAGATTAGTACGGTCGATTAAAACTGCCCTCGCTGCAATATTATTCTCTCGCTCTCCCAAAGAAGAGGTTCTTGGGACCTTGTTATTAGAAGCAGAGAATATCGTGAATAGTCGCCCCATTACAGCTGTTACACTAGATCCCGATGAAGAAGAAGCTTTGACTCCGAACCATTTTCTATTGGGATCGTCTCGAGGGGTGCCCACGACAGGAGTATTCTCTGACGATGATCTTACACTAAGGAAGCAGTGGAGAATTTCCCAGCGTTTGGCGGATCACTTTTGGACGCGATGGGTACGAGAATATCTGCCCACGCTCCAAGAGAGGAGAAAATGGCCGTCTGATAGGACACATAACGTAGAGGTAGGAGATTTTGTATTGATTGCAGATAGCAGTGCTCCAAGAAATACGTGGCTGAGGGGTCGTGTGACAGTTACCGTAGAGGGCAGAGATGGGCGTGTCCGCATGGCTGACGTACTGACTCGTGGCGGCTGTCTCCGCCGCCCTGTGACTAAGTTGGTACTACTAATGAAAGGTCCAGCAGAGCCAGCTTCCACCTGATGATAACGAGGAGGAGTATGTGCTGAACTCTTTGGACAGTGAAAAATAATATGATTTAAAAATAGTGTTTTGGTTGGTGTCATGTCACTGTCAGTATAATTTGATTAAAATATTTACTACGATAGAATATCAGTTTTATTATTTATTTTAAACTGCTTGCAACATTAGTCATTACAAGATTTACACACATTCTGTGGATGAGATTGTTTTTTGTTGGGTGAGAACTGTAGGTATCTTTCTAAATTTAATTTTGCCAAGAATTGCAGCATAAAATATTGACTATTTTACTAAGGTTTTACTTGTAAACAATTCAATAAAAAAATAAGTTTAAATTTCGAACCTAGGTACTATTTTTTTAAGTCGGTTCAAAATATGTCACTGCAACAAATGCAAATTAAGCTCTTCTAAAATGAGTACCTAGCAGATCATGCAACTATGCTTATTTTTTGTTGCCAGAAACAAACCCAAACTCACTTGGAGCTATTTAATTGCCAGGAACAGATACCTACAAGCTCTACTCATATCTTTACTGACTTTCTCTACGTTTTAATCGACTTTAGAATCGAATATTGGCAATTAATTATTACTTTAATATGTGGTTTCAACCGGTCGAGTTATTATGCTCTGTGAGTCACTGGAATATGGGGTCAAGTGCGCAGGCGCACGCTGGAAGGCTTCGCTTGTCGAAAACAGCTTTTGTCGTTTTTGGTTGGAATAGTCTTTCATGGTAGGTATCTATTATGTACTTTGATGGATTGTTTTGTTAAAAAAAAGAAATATTGTCACGCTGTAAAGCAAGATGTAATATTTTTAATGTGATTATTTACCCTCTCTTCTTTTCTAAAAATTGAGATGGGTCTTATTATAGCGAAGTTTGTCAGTTAGTCGCCAGTTTATAGCGTCCCACTGCTGGGCACAGGCCTTTCTACATGGGAGAATCACAAGAGGAGCTTAGGCCATTATATCACAATTCCGGCCAAATGCGGGTTGGTGAGTTAAAGTTGCAGTAACAACTGGGACCAACGGCTTAACGTGGCTCCGAAGCGCGGAGGAGCTCGAAATTACAAATTTTGATTGACCCATCCAGGATCGACCACGGCGAAAGTTGCTTTGTTTTTCGTATCGAAACCAGAGCGCTCAAACCACAACGCCACCGAGCTCCTCACTAGTCACTCTACACAATATAATATATTTTTTATGTGATTGATGAGGTACCCTTTTATCTTGTCTACCCATTGGGATGTCTTATTGTAGCGAAGGTCGACAGTGAATTGGTGTAACGAGCACGCACATAAATCGGGCAATCGAACACATACACGTTACTGAGAACCGATCAATTGGTGCGCTCGAGCTTCTGCACACGTGTTGGTAGCGGTGACGGAGTAATGACATGACGGAAAACTTTGCAGTATATAAAAATATATGTAATTGAAAATTTTAAGTAGCCCCCGGCCTCATCAATGACGGCTGGCTCTGGCTGGTCGAGGGGTCGGTACCCCTTACTATACAGGCTACTCGGTCAAAAGGTCCCGGGCTCAAATCCCGGTGGAAGCAAATGTTTGTATGATAAGTACGAGCATTTGTTTACGAGTCATGGATGTTTAAATGTTTTTTTAGTATATTTCTAATATTATTATTTTAATATTATAATTTATCATTATTTCTCCGTTATCTAGTATCCTTAACACAAGCTCTTAATGATGCTTACTTTGGGCTAGATAATAGGTGTGATTGTATGAATATTATTTATTTATCAATCATCTATCTAATACCATCTCATTGAGACTATTCTTATGAGCCCAAACTGCTGTAAGTTTCTGAAGAATTAAGCATCCCCTAGACTTTTGATGGTAAAGCATCAACTCAAGGTTAGTATTTCATGGGAATGTCATCGAAGTGACAGTACAGTCAAATCAATCGAATCTGTGAAAGTTATCAAAACCCTTTTATCATGTAGAAAATAAGCTGATAGTCATCAAACGCCTGAACTGATCTACATAAATTATAGCTAAGAACAATTCTAGTCACGCAGCTTTCTAACAAAAATAAACCGAATCAAAATCGGTCCATTCGTTTAGGAGCTACGATGCCACAGACAGACACACAGCACAGACACGTCAAACTTATGACACCCCTCTTTTTGTGAGAGAGAGTGACGTTATATTAGTCAGCAGTATACTCTAGCAGCGACAGTATACTCTAAGATATATTATAAGCGTTGTATAGCTGTTATACATCTTCTTCTAATCTCTATTATATAAAATTCTCGTGTCACAAATTTAGTTAGCATAGGTACTTCTCCGAAACGACTTGACCGATTTTCATGAAATTTTATATGTATATTCAGTAGGTCTGAGAATCGGCTATTATCTATTTTTTATTTATATTTTGGATAACTTTATTTTATTGCAAAACAACGTTTGCGGGGTCAGCTAGTATAAGTATACATCTTACTAAGGTATACATATAATCATAATTATATGTTTAGTAGGGTGGTTATGAACGTGGAGTAACTCTGTAAAGCCGCCATTCTCAGTGCCTGGCACTGAACCTGGTTCTCATTGAACCCTCAGACAGCAGAAATCAACTAACCTTTTCTATCATGATGCCTCGTTCAAAATCAATTCACATTCCAAATTACGTCACTATACAATGGTCGAGCTCGCGCGAAACATCTAGTTCACTCTGAACTTCTGAAGTTGCATAGCGCAGTATTGCGCAGCTACCGTCCATACCGCGTTGTTCCGCCGTTCCATATTTTTAACCGACTTAAAAAAGGAGGAGGTTCTATGTTCCACTTTATGTATTTTTTTAGATTATGTGCACCGATTTCTCTGTCAATTGTTATCCAGTTTTTAAAAATTCTTTTTTTATTCGATAGAGTATACTCCTGAGTGACAATGGGAGCACCCCATTTCATTTTAGGCCTCAGTAAGACAACGCACCTGCAATATCAAGTGATTTTTTCTTGTTATTGCAGGTGTCTATAGGCGGCGGTAACAGCTTACCACCAGATAGGCCGTCAGCTTATTGTAGTTGTATAAAAAAAAAAATTTTTTGTAAGCTTTTAAAGTAGGTACCTTCATAATTATAACATACGTAAACATATTTTAAGGAGTGGACTACACAGCCTTGGGGTCTTAAAAGGCTATTTTCATTAGTCATACGCACTTGCCGCAAGAAATTGTGACAAAGATACTTCGACGGCGATACACAACATTATGGAAAAAATAAAAACAGAATAATATAAAATTAATAATTTTAAGTTCCCCCCGGATTCATTAATTATCTATCTCACTTAGACTATTATATGAGCCCAAACAGGTTTTATCTGCTGAAGTTTCAGGATCAGCTCAAAATAAGCATGTCTTGGAAATACCATCAAAGTAACAGTAAACCAGGACACGGTCTTTTTTGGGCTTGTATTCGAAATAATGTTGAACAGCAATGTGATATACCTCTATAAAAAGGCAATTTAATAAGCTACTTGATTTTAAATCAATCAGATTATTCGACTCGCCCGTTTGTCTAAAAATGTAAATAATGTTCCAGCAGAAACGAAACGCATATTTGCTATTTTCACTCGTATTTTAAGTCGTAAAACATGTAAAATGCACCTATTGTTGTAAATATTTTAAGATTTTACTGTAGTTTTAGCTCCAGCTCTATATTTTATAAGTAAAGAGTAGTGGCTGTTATATTAATACAATAACAATACGCAAAAGTAACTATCGTATGGCATTTTCATGTTTGTCTTAAAAATAAACGGGGGGCTGAAAAATATTATTAATTGAACTAAAAATTCTAAAAAATTATACCTATTCAAAGTCAAAGTCAAATATTTATTTTGCTCACTAAGTGTACATACAGTTAGTAGGTGTTATACTAATTTACAATAAGTATTGCACTTAAAACTTAGCAACCTTTTATGACAGGTATTGCAAAAAAGAAAAAAACTTGAGTAAAAGGGCTATGAGATATAAAACTTAATTATGTTTATAATTAACTAAGGATCACCCTACTTAAGTAGGATTACTGTTCAAAATTAAAATTATTTTAAGCCCAGGCTTCATACATTTGTGGTCCTCTCCTTTCAAATCAATTGGATCTGTAAAAGTTAGTAAAACCCTTTTGTCGAGTAGGAAATGAGGTGATAGTCATCAAACTGATCTTCATAAATTATAGATAAGAAACATCGCTTTCAAACAAACAATGACCACAGATAGACACATAGGCACATAGACAGACACTGACACGTCAAACTTACAACACGAAACGCGTTAAAAGTTTGACGTGTCTGTCTGCTTCTCTTCGGGGTTGCAAAATAGTGCATTTAAATGAAAGTTTTTAATATTTGTTACAATCGTTGGCCGCTGATTTTGTAGTGCACCCTAAAATTCAAGTTATCTCATTACCCTAACAAGAGTTGAACAGCTAATTAAGCTATTTAACCGACTTCAAAAAAGGAGGAGGTTATCAATTCGTCTGTATGTTTTTTTTTATTTACTACTAAGGTATTTATATGAGCAATCGACATGATGCTGGGAAACAAATTTTGATCCAATCGATCTTATTAGGAAGTACCACGTTCAATTTTTATTTTAATAATCGCAATAAGTCATAGTGCAATTAATTAACAAAAATACAAATAAAGGAACCTCTTTTATGCCAAGAAAATTCTACTACTGGTTTTTGAAGGTTTGTTTTCCTTATAGTTTTATGACGGTAAAATATTAAACTAACTTTATCTTATGACACTTTATCTACATTACTCGTAACACATTAAAATTAACAGCCTCAAAGTCCTTAAAGTTAAGGTTTTAAAAATGTGGCAACTGGCGACGTGGACGACCTTCCCCTACAAGAGCATATGGCCAGCTGAGGCCATATCAGGCCAGGCCATCCCCGGCGCCCTTGCCCCACTCAGCTTTACTAAATATGGGCCGGGGCACTTTTTGCCGTTGTCACATTAACGTTGTTCAATGCAGTAATTGTAATGAATTCTGATGTTAAAGATAAAGAATATTCGAGTGTGTAGCTTCGCGACGGACACAATCATTTTGGTTATAGGCATAATATGACTTGACACTTTCTGATGACAAATAAGTGGTAACGCTCCGCTGGCCTTTGAGGTGGAAAGGTTCTACAGTGGCGACCACAAAATCAAGGAAATCTTTAAGGGAGGCTTTTGTCTAGCAGTGGTCGTATTTCGGCTGAAATTATGAAAAGGGGTCCATATGGCAAGACAGCTAGTGCATCATCAACATAGAGCCCTACTCTCCCAGACGTTGCTGGCCCATAGAACCTTATGGTCCGGCAACGTCACACATCTTTTGAAGGAACCTGTATTATACTATGGAACCATCATCATTACCAACCTATATACGTTCTACTACTGGGCGCATGTCTTCCTACGTGGGAGTAACTCATGAGGAGCATGGACCATAACACCCCACGCTGGCCCAATGCGGGTTGGTGGGCGGCTAAAGCAGTTGCAGTAATAACCGCCGGCCAACCGGTAACCAACGGCTTAACGTGCCTTCCGAAGCACGGAGGAGCTCGAGATTATTTTTTGATTGACCCTTCCTGGGATCGACCATGGCGAAAGTTGCTTTGTTTTCGTAATCGAAACCAGAGCGCTGAAACCACTACGCTACCGAGCTCCTCAATGGAGGGAATACATGTTGGCAAAAAGAATTATTTGTTAACATGTATTCCCTCCATCTTCCATCCTCCAGCGTTAGAATGTATCTACGACAAAGAAACAAGTTACGATGATGACTTCGGACTCCGGCACGTTCGTTTCTCAGTAAGAGGGGGGAAGGAAAGCTCTTCAGTGCACTCACCATGACACAGCTGATAGGAAGCGGTGACACAATAGGGTCGTTGACAACTTTTTTATATGTCATGTGTATAATTCATCACCATCATCATCATCAGCCTATATACGTCCCACTGCTGGGCACAGGCCTTCCTACATGGGCGAAACACATGACGAGCTTGGGCCATAACACCACCACGCTGGCCCAATGCGGGTTGGTGGGTTAAAGCGGTTGCAGTAATAACCGGGACCAACGGCTTAACGTGCCTTCCGAAGCACGGAGAAGCTCGAGATTATAAATTTGATCGACCCATCCCAGGACCGACCATGGCGAAAGTTGCTTTGTTTTCGTTATTGAAACCAGAGCGTTCAAACCACTACGCCACCGAGCTCCTCATGTGTATAATTACTAATATAAAAATATTGCAAAAGAAATAGTATGTCTAAGATCAATAGTGTCAAAGATATTGTGGTATGTTAGATGTGTTGCGACGCTCCATAGAAAATCTTCGGAACAGGTGACGTCACATGTTCCTATGTTACTAAGAAATGTATGGGCATACTGACAAAATTAATAATAAATATGTATTATGTATATTTTTATTCGTAGTTGTCATATTAAAAGTTGTTTTAATTGATGTGAGCACTTGACGACTGGCTGACCGGGTCTGCGCCCCTTGCTATACAGACTACTCGGTCAAAGGTCCCGGGTTCGAGTCCCGGTAGGAGCAAATGTTTGTATGATGAGTACGAGCATTTGTTCACAAGTCATGGATGTTTATTTAATATATTTCTAATATGTACATACATATTATTATCATTATTTAACTGAATAACAGGGGTAATAAACGATGCTCACAAGGTACATTCACGTGTGAACGAAAGGAACAGTGTAAAAAAGGGCTTCAAAATTATGAAGCATAGCACCATATATTTTTTTAAACAACGAGATGGCATAGAAGCTGACGGCCCACCTTATGGTAAGCGGTCTCCGCCGCCTATAGACACCTGCAATAACTAGGAAAAATCACTTAATACTGCAGGTGCGTTGTCATCCTGCCTGGGGCCCAAGATGAAACGCCGTCCATATCCAGTAATTACACTGGCTACCTTTCCCTTCAATCCGAAACACAGCGAACTGTTTCAAGGCTGTAATAAGAAAAGCGGTGGTACCTACCCAGACGACCCTACATACGGGCCTACCACCTAGTCCTAATAATATATGTGTGGAGTCAATTCGTGAATACGCAATCCTTTAATATATGAATGATTGGAAATAACTATCTATATCCAAAAATTTGAAAGATACCTATTTCAAAATAATGTTTATGTTGATATTTACTAAAAAAAACATTTAGGTACTTACTTAGATATTAATATACATACAGAATAAGCGGTTCCTACCTATGTAATACCTAGGCACTTTTAAAATAAAACCACTTTACCGAGTTTGACTCACGTTTATTACGATGTTACATTACCATTTTATTTATACCCGACGTTCCATTTAGTTTACATACAGCGATCGTGATCAAGGAAACACTTTTTTTTCAGACATATCATCCATAGTTACAGTTAAGTAGTTTTCAACAACGACCATAGAAAACATCAAATCCATTATCCTTGCTAAGGCTTCGAATTTGCGTTTATTGCTCCTAAATAATATGATTTGGAAAACTACACAATCTATAATCTTGACACACTCCTAAAAATAGTAATGAAGGCTTGTTGGCAGGTACGCGAACTGAATCCGTAAATGTTGATTTATTTTTGATAAAACTATTGGTTACAATGGAATGTTTCTGCCGGAATGTATGTAAGTGACATCACGGCCATGTCAGATGATCCTGACCACCCATGGGGCTTGTTCATGTCACGGACCAATGGAGAAGATTAGAGGAGTTATCTTTCCCATTAGGAAAAAAGGTTACATCTGGTTTAATGTGTATGACATTGAGTATAGCTACCGATATTCTTGTTTCATTTTACTTCGCATCTACTACATTAAAGTTGCGGGTTCTAAACCGGTGTGAAGCGCTTCGCCGACGAAATACGCAGCGAAGTTGGATATTTTTTTGGATTTTTAAGACTGAAAATTCGTCATGACAATAGGCACAGCCCTCCTTTTGGTATCCTCATTTAGATTATAATGTACATAGTAAAGTTATTTGGAAGTTAATGTTTGTACATGAGAGCCAAATAAACATTTTCTATTCTAATCTATTGTGTTCTATATAAAAAAGATAAATTATTTTACTTAATATTTTATTTACACCGGACGTTTACGATGTTTATGTTTGACGAAGCAATTCAAAAGACCATCGGAATGTAACAACTCCGAAATCGCGAAAAGATCATCTGTTCTATACAAATAAATCATCTTTTCGATACAAATAGTTCGATGAGATAACAATATAAATAACTGCTTAGTTTTGAATGAAACTTCTGATATTTTTGTGAGATTTCAGAAAAAGTTGGTCAATCAAAATCAAATGAAATGGTCTGGCACAATACATTTTCTATTATATGAATTTGTATGTGAGCGCCAGAGTAATGGAAAGGGAGAAACGAAATCTTAAATGACAACAAATTGATCGTAATCAAATGATTAAGTGTGAAAACATATACATACGGCTACATAAAAATATACATACGACTTTTGTATTTAATATTGGAATCCTGAACAAATAATAAATATTAAACGCCACACAGAGCCACCGATAGGCCACCTAAGCAGTGTTATCGGACGCCCCAATAGTGTCAGTAATTAAACAATGACGTCATTATAATTTTAATCCTAACAAATGATGCATCTTTCCGTTTCATCCCCGAAGAGAAGACATCTATGATTAGATTATATCCTTGCAAGGAATGTTACTGCGAAAATAATTAGTAATATGAGAAGTTTTAACCCGTCAAGCATCAGATTCTACACACAACTAATTTTTCAATTATCATAATCACAATTGTCATCCTCCGGTGGGATAACGCCGCTTGACGGGTGTAAGTATACAAATAATGGAAAACGAAATAAACGTACAAGCATCCATGATTCGGTAAGATATGTTCGTACTCTGCTCCTACTGGGATCCGAACCCGGGACCTTCCGGTTTAGTACACTGACCACGACCACCACTTAAAGCAAGAGATGGCCGCAAGTTAACGTTACCTGGCTAATAATTGATATGCCCCACTACACAGACTACTTACAGATACCTAGTAGACAATCCTCACTATTGAATAGAACATTCTTAAGACTACAACAACATTGCTGAAGCCTTAATTGTCTATGGACCCTAAGATTAGAGATATAAAACACTCTTTTAAAAAATTCAAAATTCTTTATGTCTAAACATAGGTGCATGTATAATAAGGTCTTAATGTATATAAAGGAACAGCTATGTTAGCCTACCGCCGTACAAAAAATAATAAAACAAAAAGTAATAATGGACAAATTAGTCAAAATCTAGGTGGTTATCTAACTAGGTGGTAGGCCCGTATGTAGGGTCGTCTAGGTAGATACCACCGCCTGTCTTAATTCAGCCGTGAAACAGTTCGCTGTGTTTCGGATTGAAGGAAAAGGTACCCAGTGTAATTACTGGGCATGGACGGCATTTCATCTTAGGCCCCAGGATGACAACGCACCTGCAATATCAAGTGATTTTCCCTTGTTATTGCAGGTGTCTATAGGCGGTAACCGCTTACCATCAGGTGGGCCGTCAGCTTGTTTGTCATCTAGTTGTATAAAAAATCTACTGTAGTCTGTGGATGCACGGCATTGTAAGTGTAGCATATCAATATGGAGTATTAATTTTATAGTTTATGCTATTTGTCACTCGAGCGTTGCCTATCTAGACCAGATATTCCCAGACTTTTTTCCCATCGACCACTCTAAATCTTTAGCTGGTTCCGCTGGACCCGCAGCAGCTACACATCTACCATATTCCCAAAATTTGTCACGTCAACATAGACCCCCGTCGAGTCTCCCGTGGACGCCTGTACCTGGACCACTTAAGAAACTAAGATCTACATAAAGCCCCGCTTCCACTTAATTTTTATATTTTACTTTAACTTATAAATCTACAATGTTATGTTTCATTACTATTACATGACTAGCTTTATAAAACTAAAAAAGACAAGTTAGATATAACGCTATAAGTCGATGGAGAGATTTCGCATAGAAGTCATAATGTTCTCAATGTATATAAGATATACCTATCGCATAATTAGCGGGTGCTCGATTATGATAGTAAAACCAACAAAGCGCATTCCTCTGTTCGGGACTGGTGATTCCTGCAGTGACTCACCGAGTGCATACTTCGCAGAACGATTTTTTGTTTTGAAAACCAAACATACCGATGCCATACCACAGCAAACAAGATAACAATCTTATTTAGATGCTTTGTAAAAATTTGTTATAGTAATGTTACGATAACATATCAATTAAACCTCGTTGATGGAGTATGTAAACGAATATTTTATGGCAAATACCAAAACATTTAATATGGTGTAAAATAAATAATACATAATTGCATAGCCCATATGATATTATGAAGCGAAAGTAACTCTATTTGCCTGTTAAGTTTATGACCTTCCTCAGGTAGCTTATGACCTTCCGCTTTGTCTTCAGAGACCTGCCAATCAGACCCACTAGTGGGTCCTCGACTACATGTATCTCTTCACAGATCCACAAGTGGGTCTTTGAATACCAGGGTGTTTTCAGAGACCAACTGAGACCCATTGTAGACTGGAAAGACGGCCCCACTAGAAACTACTTCAGGATAATCTGTTGATCAATCGGTCCAGCGTTTTAAGAGTGAAAACGTAACAGACTGGCACAATGATACTACTCGTTTGTTTCTCTAGTCGCATTTACATCTACGACTAGAGAAACAAACGATCAGTCAAGTGTAATATTGTTTTCATCCCCCATCTTAGAAAGAGTATTTTTGCTCTTCGATATCTGAGCGCAAAAGCCGTTTACCAGACCTCTACACCGTGTACCAGACCCCTTGTATTATGTTGAGTCAATTTTCAGCGTTCCGTACCCAAAGGGTAAAACGGGACCCTATTACTAAGACTCCGCTCTCCGTCCGTCCGTCTGTCACCAGGCTGTATCTCATGAACCGTGATAGTTAGACAGTTGTCTTCACAGATGATGTATTTCTGTTGCCGCTATAACAACATATACTAATAAACAGGTGAAATAAATATTTAAGTGGGCTCCCAAACAACAAACGTGATTTTTCTGCTTGTTTTTGCTCGATATTGATAACGGCAACAGGTAGACGTTTGTTTATAGATGATATGGAACCCTTCGTGCGCGAATCCGACTCGCACTTGGCCGGTTTTTTTGTTAACTAACTACCAGTTTATTACTATATAACTCCGTTAAACAAAGATATCAGTATAATAGAATTAGATAACAAACACAGGGAATACATCGGTCAAGTCCCCTCGACGTGATTTAATTCTGGTGGCATCATGATAATCATAATGTTGATTGATGGACTGGACCCCTCATCTAGTGAGATCATAGGCTGGGTGAACAAATGCGTGTTGGCTGTCACTGATTTTAAATTTGAACAAAAAAATATTAAATTACAAATAGATTAAAAACTTATTAAGGTGCTAAAGCTGTAAAAGCTTCATAATCATAATAATTAATTGCAACAAAATCTAAATTAATTTAAAAAAAAAAAACTTGACTGACTGTCAAAAAATACCAAAAAGATGTTACTTAATTGAAATTCGCCATATAGGATTTTTTTAATGACACTCCGGGGAAGAATCCGAATCTAATGACACCACTGCAGTCTTCAAAATCAGTCAAGCCACTGGCTACAGGACACAATGGAACAGACATACAAACCCACATCATACAGTCGAAAACATCTTATTATCAAAAGACAACAATAAATTCTAAACTACATAACTACCTATTTGTCGTAATTGTAGAATTTTGAGAATGTTTGTGTTGGGATGTTTTTAAGGTTTATGATATTTACTATTAGGTACCTATTTTCTAAATTTTTTATATTCGAAGATAGTTTCTTCTGAGTTATGTATAACCTAAAAAAGATTCCCTATACAAACTACTTAAAAATTAATATTAAAGTACCTATTTTCAATTATAATATATTAAGTCCTCTTTTAAACATTTAGTAAATTTTCAAACATATCCACTGATTCACCGATATGCACGTCAAGCCAATGATTACTGACACAATGTCACAAGGTTCCCGGGAGTCTTACCTAGGCTAGGAAAAAGACGTGTTCTGCGAGATTTAAGCCCGCGGCCTTTCACATATCACGAGTTACCGATAAGTTAGGAGAACCCTATGAATTTTATCTGGTTATTCTGATTTGCAAGTAATAAGCTAAAGTCTATCTTCACAATGTCGAAGTTATTATGTTTCAACAGCCGCAGCAGTAGTCCTCGGATTGTGAACGGTCGCGGGTTCGAATCCCTCCCCATAACTTTTTTTCGGTCACCCACCCAAGTCTAGACCGTGAAGAAAATTGCTTTTAAATACACAAGTCGCTCTCGTTTCATATTTAAAATGTTGACATCTGTTATGTGTTAACTACCCACATTAGTTGAAATAATTAAAGCAATTAAAACCACATCAACTAAACCACGTGCTTGTGCTTAGGAGACAAAGGGTTGAGGTAAAAACAAGTAATTATTAGAATTGGTTTTGTAATTAGGACAATACGTAGGTAGGTAGTATTCATTATAGGAAATACAAATAAAGAGAGAAAACAATGAAAAAATTGTATGCTCTAAGCGGGAATCGAACCCGCGCCTCCTGGGGTCCGGCCAGACGCGATAACCGCTACGCCACATTAGGTGTAACCTACCAATTTCTTCAACGCTCTCCACTTTTTTTAACGTTTTTATAATAACGTTTATCTCACCACTCATTGAAGGTTTACAACCTCTACTGATCACCTAAGAAGGTTCTTAGGCTGCTTAGGCTTAAGGTTCTTAATCACTAAAGGCAAGGATGATATTTCTTAGGTACCTAACCTAAGAATACCTACGAATTATTTCTTTTCATAATTACATAAAAATTAAACATAAGGTAGAGAACGTTTAATGGCGTTCAGTACATCTAATTGTATCTACTTTATTATGCAATAAAGTTTAAATAAATATATTGGGTTGACAGTACATAAGACAAGTCTCCCTGCTTTAAAAACATGCTTCCTCAATGAGCCCTTGCTATACAGGCAACTCGGTCGGAAGTCCCGGGTTCGAATCCCCTTAGGAGCGAATTTTTGTATGATGAGTACGACCATGGATATTTATATGTTTATTTAGTATATTTCTAATGTTTATATATATATTACTATCAATATTTTCTATTATTTAGTATCCATAATATAAGCAATAAAAGACGCTTACTATGGGCTAAATAATAGGTGTGAGTGTATGATTATTATTATTTCGAAGTCAAGTTTACAAGTCTTTCTGCGGAGTTTTCGTCGCGTAGTCAGTATAAAAGAGCTTTCACTATCAAACTACAAAACAAATGTTTATTCAATCACTGCACAAGGAGTATCAGCCTCCGTTTCTGTCTGTTTGTATTCCGGCCAAGTGATACAAGTGGTGCGTTGAATAAATACACAGGTTTACGGAAACTGAGTGGTCAGATGTTTGCGGCGATGGCGCCGTCCTAGGAAAAGTCGTCCCATACTCAACAGAATCCTAATCGCTGTCATTGACTGGACGTGAGTCAGGCTTCTCAATGAAATAGAAAACAAGACGTGATTGAGGTTGTTAGTGAATCTTGTTTATTGGATTTGATGAGTAAGACTTCTATTCTATTAATTTTGTGTGATTCCGCTAGTAATACTACATTAGGTATTTATTTAGTTTTATTTATATTCAATGTTTGTTATTTACTGTAATGCAACTGTATTCTTTCAATCTAATAAGAAATAAGGTCTTGGTGGTTATCCGTCGATTAACTTCTTGGTCAAAAGAGGTTTAAAAATAATTTTAGTTTACCTTAATAAATAAGGGTTAGGGTGTCGTAAAGGGGCGCAGGACATAGCAGATTTTCCGAAGCAATTTAGTATGGAGAAAAGACAGAGAAAAATTTTGTAGTGGTTTATTGTAGTGTAAGGAAGTTGGTTTTAATATTTGTTGAAAAAACAATTTTAAGTGATAACTTTGTAAGGTCAAAGCTAGATGGGTGACCGTCAGAATATATTGTTTGCTGCTATCGTATTGTTGCACTAAAAAGACAAAAGAAAGCAAAAGTCCGCAATTTTGCATACATACACGACTTAATTATTCCACATATTTTGATTTAAAAACTATAAACAAAAACCATACTACAAAATCGATTTGAAATATTTTTTTAGGGACCAAACGGCAACAGGAATAGTTGCCGTTTATCGAACAAAAAAATAATCACGTTATCCGAATCCGAAGCGATGTAATAAAAAAAATATACCTAGCGAATTAAGGACCTCCTCCTTTTTGAAGTCGGTTGAAAAATAGACTAGTCTCTCACAATTATTAATTACCTCAAAAGGCATACAATATTGTTATGTAATTTTACTATTACAAGTTACAATTTTATTTTGTTAGTATTTCATGTTATAGAATTCTTTTAGATTACTTATACTTAGAAACAATTATCCACCAGAATCTCTCTCAATTAAATCTAAACTGACGCAATTGAAGCTTCCGGACATAACTAGGCAAATGATTTTAAGTATGTATATTTTTATACTCGATAAATACATGCTTTTATTGTATATGATTTTTTGCTGCGGGTAGAATCAACTTATTTTCATCGCGCATCCTTCCACCACCGTAGTCCGATAAGTTTTTTTATGGAATAGGAAGACTAGTTATTTCTAATAAATAATATCTACATAATTTCTTGCGGTATACTCATTAGTTTAATTTTATACTTCTTCTATTTTTTCACGTATTTAATTAACATCTAGAATTTTCTTTCAAGCTTGGTATGGTCTAAATTGTATATATTTTGTCTTCTTAATATTTATATTTAAGTTTGATGTCTTAAGCCAGCCTACTACTTTTGATATTGTATTGCTAATCTAAAGATTTTATTCATGCAATGGGCCTAATTCTGGGAACACACTTTAATTCTAAATTTAAGTACAGTATATCTCTTTCTCACAATAAGTAATAGGAAAAAGATAGCAAGAATCTGTTTAGAGCTGTCACTTAAATTTAGATAGATTTTAAAGAAACCATAGACAATTTTAGACGGCATGTACGGAGGTGCCTCCTAAACACTGCATTTTAGCACGTTCAATAAGGTCGAAAATCGAACGCATCTTTCTAAATGTCAATTAATATGATAGCCATCCTTTTCTTTTTCATTTTGAGAGAAAGAAATAGACTGAACTTAAATTTAAACTTAGCATGTGTTCGCCAGAATTAGGGCCAATGTCAGATTTTTACCAGTATAATATAAAAGAATCTTAAGCAAAAAGAACACAGTTATTTTGTATTATATCAGGAAAATCGTTAATATAAACAAAAAACAACCCGTCTTCGTGTTTCTAAAACTTCGTCGTCTATTAAATACATAAATGTGCCATTTGTTAAGAGAGCCCTAAAAATCTGTAGGCAGTGTCGCAACTTGCACAATAATAAACTAAAGAATACCAGGTGACTTCGCAAGCTGCAAGACAGGTTGCAACTCGTCAAATAATTAACTCATGTTATCGTTTGCTTGGCCTTACACCGTGTGGGTCGCATAAAGGACGTACAATTTCGCAAATGATGTCACACGAAACGCAGCCTTGCTGTAAACTTGATGATTAATATTTAAACTGATATTGTCTGATATTTTATGATGCGAGTGCCCGAAAAGCGGAGTGTAATATTTAAGAATTCATTATCACCGGAGCTTTTAACACCTACGCGTAACATACATGACGTCTCTGTTCGTGAAGGTTTGGTTTATATCAAAACAAAACTTGAAATAGACTAAAAGGGGGGAATAATTATGGTAACTAAGTATAATTAAAAAGTTAGAAGGTTGTTTTTGTCTAATGTTAACTTTTCAAATTATTGGTGGTTGACCATCGAAACATTGTGGTGACGAACAATCTTTTTAATTAATATTAATACGTGAAGCAAAAACTTTGTACACCTCTTTACGAAAATTGCGCGGACGGAGGAGTATGAAAAAACTTATTTACAGAAGGACTGCAGAACGCAAATATATAAAAATATTTAAATATTACAAACACCATGTATTTGACAGACACGCATCTAATATGTCATTGTATTAATTTGTCTAGAACGTAGTTTTGTCATAAAAAAAGTTGTCCTAAAAATAAAAATAAAATAGATAGTAGTCAATTCTCAGACCTACTGAATATACATATAAAATTTCATGAAAATCGGTCAAGCCGTTTCGGAGGAGTATGTTAATTAAATTTGTGAGACGAGAATTTTATATATAAGATTACTGAATGCCACTGTGATTATGGAAGTATAGTCTTTGACAATAGAACTTTAATAATGTTCAAACTTATAATTTAAATTAATTATGGTCGAATTTAGAGCACAGGACACGACCTTTAGTTTCTTTATATGTTTAACAAAATCTGCATTGTTTATTTACGCTTACCCAGGAGGACTTGACACCCACAGCGGACATCGTCGGAGAATTGATCGATTGTTTGTAGATAAAGGCTCTAATAGGCGATAATCAGCCGACGCGGAAACGGCGCACAAAAAGTTGCTGACGAACAAACAAACTTGACAAATAAAATGACTTGGCGAATGATTCATTCATTGAAATATGATTCAAACTCATTCATTGATTTGAATGTAATTATTCAATATTACCTGTTATTTATGATTTTTTTTATTAATTTACTTACACAGAAATATCTGCACGCACAGAACTGTGATATAATGCTGCCCATGTTATATTATTTTATAGAAATGTCATGAAATTATCAAATTAATAAGATGTTTTTAAAGGTGGCAAACCGTTTCTATGAACTAATATAGCCCATGTTCTAATTTATTGTCGTATTGACGGCACCACCCTGTATAGTATCGATTTAGTCAATAAATAGAACACGAAAATTTTCATAATTTAAGTGGAAACTTGGAAACAGTAAAGGTTAGGCATAGTGCTTGGTATTTATCACAAGAATATTGAGCCCGGGTACAGATGGTCGCAGCTAAGTAACACTACTTTAGAGTCATGTTGCGGCGGTGAGTAACGTCGCCAGAGCTCACTCTTAAAGAGAGAGAAAGTGTTATGTAGTGAGCAGGGAGACTTGTATCCTGTGATATCAACATAACTCTTTCTTTTCATTTTTACAGGGTAGGCAGCGAGAGTAGTTCCCAAGGTGCTAGGAGCTATCAGCGTCTACAGGCTACGCTTTAACTGTTTACCATTAGGTAACGCTTGTTTGCCTTCATCACCAGCCTATACGTCCCACTGCTGGGCACAGGCCTTCCTACATGGGAGAAACACATGAGGAGTTTGGGCCATAACACCACCACGCTGGCCCAATGCGGGTTGGTGGGGTAAAGCGGTTGCAGTAACAACCGGGACCAACGGCTTAACGTGCCTTCCGAAGCACGGAGGAGCTCGAGATAACAAACTTTGATTGACCCATCCCAGGATCGACCATGGCGAAAGTTGCTTTGTTTTTCGTATCGAAACCAGAGCACTCAAACCAATACGCCACCTCCACAAGCTCCTTCTTGTTTGCCTTGTTGTACAAAAAATATAATATGTAAATGCGATTTGACATAGTGCAATCGTTTTGGAAACCCCAAAAAGGACAATCGAGGAATGGACACGGTTACCTACCACCCTCGGATTTTTTTAATTTTATATTATTGCATAATGAAATATACTGAAAACAACTGTGTGAAATTTGCAATCTCACCAAAAAAGATTGCGAGCCTCTGCTTTAGGCAATGACATAAATTTTAATTAAAGATCAGATTGAAACTGTTGATTAGCCCACCATAAAAGGTAGCGTACGATGACTCTATGATCAATTAAACCTTAAACATAAGGAAATAAACATAAACAGAATATTTGTTTAAAAAAGGCTTCCCATGGAACATTTGGGAGGAGGTACTGTGAGTTGCAGGTTTAATATAACATTTCTGATATTTACTGATAAGTACACTTTAGCACTTGACTTTAGCTTATTTTTTAAAAATTCTTTGTGTTACTGACAATAATGAAGTAAGTATCCTTATTTTGGAATAAGTAACTGTAGTTACAAACATTTATAATAATGTTAAAATCAAAAATTAAGAATATTTGAAAGCACTGCCCCAACTTAACCGAATCGTCGGTATTTGTAAAAATACTCGTTTCGGATGTTGAAATAGAATATTTCGACATTGTAGGGTGGACGTTAGCTCATAAACGCAAATACAGATAGACTAGAAGAATTTCACAGGGATATCCCAAGTCCTGGGTGGCTCAGTGGTCAGAGCAGTCGCCCGGATTGCGAAAGCTCGCGGGTTCGATTCCTGCCTCAGGACGTAAAATTTTTCTAGTTTTATTACATTTTAATTACTTAGTAATTTTTCAAACATTTATAATAATGTAAAATCAAAAATTAAGAATATTTGAAAGCACTGCCCCAACTTAACCGAATCGTCGGTATTTGTAAAAATACTCGTTTCGGATGTTGAAATAGAATATTTCGACATTGTAGGGTGGACGTTAGCTCATAAACGCAAATACAGATAGACTAGAAGAATTTCACAGGGATATCCCAAGTCCTGGGTGGCTCAGTGGTCAGAGCAGTCACCCGGATTGCGAAAGGTCGCGGGTTCGATTCCTGCCTCAGGACGTGAAATTTTTCTAGTTTTATTCTATTTTAATTACTAACTGTAGTTAGTAAATATTGATGCGGTTTTTGAGACGCAGCTGTTTGCAACACATAAAGTGAAAATCACAATGTACCTTTCTATACAAAAAGACCGAACTAAAACTGTTTAATATTTAGGGAGTTATCATAGCCGGGAATTAAATCCGACTCCCGGAAGTCATAAGATAATTAAAAACCAAATTTTTTCTCTGTGACTTGACAGGTTGCAATAAATGATTGAGTATTGAGGTTAAAATTTTTAAACAAAAACAAAACATTAAAAAGGAAAAAATAATTAAATGTAGGTACTAATGCCTTAGAAAGATATTTTTTGGAGTTAGTGCTTCGCTTTCTATTGTTTCTGAAAACAACTAAGCGCAAAATTTTGATGACAATTTTTTGAAGTAACTTTCTAAGGTCAAAAAGATGGGTGACTCTAACGGTGATCCATCTCTATTGTTTCTTAATATCGTGTCGAATCCACTAAATAAGTCACAGGAAACCAAAAATCTGCAATTTCGCATACATTGACGACTAAATTATTCCAGTTATTTCGACTTTAAAATCAAACGCCCCTATCTTTTTTAATAAAATTTCAATTGAACCCATCTGGGAGTATATTCATTCATTAAAAAATATAATTTTCCAATTCGGTTTATAATTGACAGAATTCTGAGGTCACAAACATAAAAAAAATATAAGGCCGATTTTTTTTAAATCCGTTGAAAATTAAATGAGACTAAATGTAAGTCAGGTTTGAATACTTGGTTGATAGAATGTGCAATCTAACAAGGAGTACATACATTACATAGGTATACCTAACACAATAAATAACATCCACTTACGCACACTCAGTAAGTACGCAGCGTCAGGAAATTGTTATAATCAAAGTATTGATGAGCATAAACCATGAGATATTTATAGGACAATTACTCCTCTGCACGAGCTATAAATAACCTTTATAAGGTCGCAAATCGAGCCAGGTTTTGCCCATAATAACGTCGTACTGTGGGATAAATTTAGCGGGCATAAATGTGAGGATACAAGATCCGCAAATTATTTTGTTAGCAGTTATAAGGTCTTCTGCAAAGAAGACTGAGATTACTGTCTAGAAAAATGCAATGTTCGTTATTATTTTAAGTTTTACCTATATATTAAGATGATTGATGATAGACCCAGGACAATCCCACCAACCTTCCCATGGCCTGTCGTAACCGTACGGTTATGCAAGCCGAATCATGGGAGAGTGCACAGCTACTTGTTCGGGGCTGTTTCACACGCCCTTCAACTTCTCCTTGGTAAGCGCGGACTCGCGTGCCCCACCAAGTTTGCCTCCCCAAGTTACCTCGAGGGCATCCTGTAAGACTCCGGCTAGTACCGGTAGTATTGTATTGAATGAATAAAATATTTTGTATTTTGTTTTGTATTTTTTTATTTAATATGGGAACAAAGAAGTCATACAAATGCCCAAAAGTGCATAGTCCAAAGCCAAAATATCGCTGTTAAAAAGTTGGTACTAGGTGCCTCCTATACGAATTTACTCACAAATTACGAGCCTTAATCATTGTATACACCCGAGATATAATTGGGAACACACATAGTTTTGTCACGCTCGTTCGAATCACATTTAAATTCGAACATATCTGATTCTCTCTTTTATTTTCTTTGACTTCCAGAAACAATAGAAAGTGAACCACAGTCCCCAAAAATAATGTTCTGCTATTTTAGTGTTTTGAAGTCGGTATTTTTTTTATTCTGCTTCAAATTGAAATTACCTATTCGACGACCGGCTGGCCGAGTGGTCTGTACGCCAGGCTAGGTCAAGAGGTCCCGGGTTCGAATCCCGGTAGGAACAAATGTTTGTATGATGAGTACGAGCATTTGTTTACGAGTCATGGATGTTTATATGTTTATTTAGTATATTTCTAATATTTATATACATATTATTATCATTATTTCTTCGTTATCTAGTATCCATAACACAAGCTCTTAATGATGCTTACTTTGGGCTAGATAATAAATAGGTGTGAGTGTATAAAAAAAAAAATCCGCTTAATTTCATAAACATTGCCGCTGCTACTTTGTCTATTATTTGCATACAGGCGACAGAGAGGGAAATCTTGCAGTTATCGTCGCCTACAAGGATCTCGAAAATTCCCTCGCTCAATAAATATACGTCTTAAACTTTTGTAATGGAAGCAAAATACGTTTTGCCGAGTGTATGTATTGTATTGTGCGGCAAACGGGTTACAGTGGCCGTGGGCAGCCGCTGTGGCGAAGCCTGCTCGCTCTATATCCTGTATACCCACCAACACCTTGGACTCACTAAACGCGAGATCATAACCCATGCAGTGTGCTCAAAATGAATCATCTACGTACGTGGATACCTACTTGAATACGGAAGAAAATATGAACATTATATGTATACACTCAGTATAATTATCAGTGTAGTTACTCGTTGTTTGATAGATATGAAAGGTTTCATTACACCAGGTTACTCGTTGTTTGATAGATATGAAAGGTTTCATTACACCAGTTTAGCAAGTGAATGAATAATATGTTGTTGAGCCACAGTCTAGCTTTGACCTTTTTTCAGTAATTTTTGTTCCGTATATTGATTAAATACTGTATACATCCTCGTGAATAGAATCAACTTGAAAATAGATCACCAACAAAGTTCATTTGATCGGTAATTATCAGAGGTCGGAATCAGGAAGAGTTATTTATGTACTTGAATCGAAATGTTGATATTAATATAGATCTTACCTCGATTTCAAATTTAGCAACTTCGGACATCCGATGTCATTGATGTAAATTTATCAACATCGCGCGTGTAGTGGTTTAAATTGTGTAAAAGTTAATAGCTTTTTTATTTAATTACACACGGGATTTTTATGCTCTTTAAAATTAGTCTCAGGATTTGAGGCATATCCCCTTAATTCTTTTGCTGTATTATATCAGTACATAAATAACTCTACCCAATTCCGACCTCTGGTCAAAATTCAAAGAGATTTCAGCATTTTACGAGTAGTGTCAGTGATGGCATCATTCAGGGCTATGTATATACGTATAGATAGATACATATGTAACAAAAAATGGTCGATTCTTAATAATCGTTCAAATATTCCACAAACGGGCCAAATACCCATAACTGGCAAGTTATTTTGGATGTTAGCGTTGATAACTCAAAATTTTTAGCCAACCAAAATCAAATATCCGTATACGGGACCGCCTACATTAAAAACGAGCTCCTCGACACATTAAGGATATCTGAATTCAGCAACAAAAGTTGATAAATAATAACCCTAACTTACTTTAAGTAACACACAGTGTGCTTTAGGCGTTCTGTTAGTTGGATTTGATGTTACTGGGCTAGGTGCGATTGGTGTAATATACAGATTTGTCATTGTTAAGATTTATTCTGTAAAAAATAATTAAATTTCATTAGATACTTATTTCAAAAAAGTTATTTTCTGGAGCTATTACTACAATATTTTTTTCCTTTTTAGTGTTTTGAAGTCGGTTTTTATTTTTGTTTAAGTTTTTTTCACAATTTTAGTGATACATTTCGAAGCTCAAAGCCAGATGGGTGATCGTGGACCAATCTTGTAGTATTCCAACGCAAATAGAATTATTATAAGCACCATTGAATGTAATAAGAAAACAAAAATCCGCGATTTCTCTTACATTGATGACTTGATTATTCCAGTTATTTTGATTTTAAAAACAAAGTAGTGAATCTCATTCAATTAAAAAAAAACTGTTTATAAATGACGGAGTTCTGACCATTATTGCCATTATTAACCCATCAAAGCCCGATAAACCAGACACAAATTAAATTATAATTGTTATGTCATCTATTGTCGCCGTCTGGGCATTGAAGGATTCTGTGGTTCTGAGGTAACAATCATACAAAAAACCTTGCAGCCGAATTGATAACCTCCTCTTTTTTTGAAGTCAGTTAAAACATACTATAATCACAGCAAGATTTATAGTATTGACATAAAATATTTACGTAAATCAATGTAACACAACAAAGATTCTATGAACACTTTAATCATAATATGGCATGCCTGTATTGTCAAGGCACAAAATGTTTTGACAATTCTTTGAAAATATTTTAACCCAAAAAGAAGCTGCCATCAATTCAAATAAATTATTAAATGCACATCCTTTTAGCACAACTCCACTATCCATTTGCAGTTTCATTTCCATATGATATACTTAACTTAACACTAGTTTCAAGTGATTTAAACGTACTTTTGACTGTACATTCCATACATCGAGACGTAAGAGCGACACGACTTCGAGATCGAACTAATGTCTTCCAAGAAGTTGCGAGTTGCACTTTTGGTACAGATACATTTACAGATACCTATTCTCAGGTCTTTCGAAAGTTATCGATCGATTAGAAAAACCAACAGAACATAGTGTAGGTATTATAAATGAATAGCAGAGTGTGTAAGTGTATAGTTTTCTGCGTTTCTTTGTTTTGCTTACTCAGTAATCTAATAGTCATAATCAGTATTTAGTAAGCCTAGCCTTACCGGTTTTCAAGAATAGAATATCTATTGTCTCGTTTGTTTGTACTCCACAAATTAAAGCACACATTCATAGCTAGTATAGCAGCTAGAATATTTATTTATATTTTTACTTCGTCCTGCAGGTGCGTTGTCATCCTGAGGCTTAAGAAGAAAAGCTTTCCATGCCCAGTAATTACACTGGCTACCTTTTCCGTCAATCCGAAACACAGCGAACTGTTGTTTCACGGCTGAAATTGGAAAGGCGGTGGTACCCAGACGACCCTACATACAGACCTACTATCTAGTACTTAAGCCTACTTCCTAGATAAGGATTTCATTACGAAGCACCTGAAAAATATTACATTTTGTAGAATTTTGTAGCTTTAGATCTTGCAGCTATTCCTAAAGAAACACGTGCTTTAGCAAAAATTTCAAAAAATATATTTTAGCAAAAAAATATATTTTGAATCCAATTTTAATGAAACAAAAGTAGGTAAGTGTAACCTGCAATACCAAGTGATGCGTTCCTTATAGGTGACGGTAACCACTTACCACCAAGTTGTCATGTAGTTGTATAAAAAAGTATATTTTACATTATACCGCAATAATATCCGCGAAAACTTAAAAATAGCGTTATGGATATAAACATTTATAAATTCAAGACACAAATAAGGATCATTGGGAATATTCTCAATTATAATTTTATAGACAGTAAATTACATACATTATAAATTCGAGTGATTGAGGAATAAGTGACTGTGTATCAATGTTATGTCTATAAATTTGAGGTTTATTTTCGCATGAATCTTGTTACAGCTTGTCCGAAGCTATCCGAGCTATCGTGTTTCTCGAAACAACCGCGTCAAATATTTTGGGTTCGATAGGGAAAACACGTATTGAGTGGTCACTAAAAAGATTTATGAGACTTTACTTTAGACGTCGATATCGATTACCTAACATAACCAATAAATTACCACCACGTTGTTTGATATCACTATAAGCCTCGTGGCATCGGTAGAAAGCAGTAAGAGGTGCATCGCTAAGGGATGCAACTTCTTCATTCTTTCCTTCAGTAGGGGAGACCTCTACACACCCCTTTCTCCTCCCCGGGAAGCCGGGTGGCAACAAGCATACGGCCCACCTGATGTAAGCGGTTACCGTAGCCAATAAATTGACACTTGTACCACCAGAGGTACTATAGGCACACGTTGCCTACCCTGCAGTAATAAAGTGGTAGCAATATGCTGTCAGCGAGGGGACGAGTTACCAACAAAACGCTTCCTCGATGATCACAAATCACAATACTACTGGGACTACCGTAACACTAGTTAATAAGGCTAGAATCGTCTGTAAGATGAAAGAGTTTCCCAAATAAAACACTCAAAATTTATCATCATCAGCAATACTTCAGCTGAAATACGCCCACTGCTGCACAAAGATTGCCACGACGAGAGCTCATGCGAGTAGTGGAAAATGTCCCAATGCCCAAACCCCCTCAAAGTATTGACGACCGGCTGGTCGAGCGGTCAAGAGGTCCCGTGTTCGAATCCCGGTAGGAGCAAATGTTTGTATAATGAGTACGAGCATTTGTTTACGAATCATGGATGTTTATATGTTTATTTAGTATATTTCTAGTATTTTTATACATATTATTATCATTATTTCTCCGTTATCTAGTATCCATAACACAAGCTCTGAATGATGCTTACTTTGGGCTAGATAATAGGTGGTGTGTATGAATATTATTATTATTATTTATAATTTAGAAAGTATCCCAGATCCACTGAACTAATTGCAACATGTTTAAGTGGCACTGCTATTATATCTTGTGTATTATTGTCACTTAATAAAAATCAATTGTTTGTTTATTTTCTGATGGATCCAGCTTTATAAATTCAAAACTAGTCTCTTAGTCTGTAACCGATACTGTTCCCGGCATCAGGCGCATTGTGAGGACAGGTTGGTGCGCGCGCGCAGCGTGAAGGCTGCTCATTCATAAGCACGCCTATACATGCTGCTGAGTACTGCAATTATATCATTAAGTGAACTAACAATTATGATGTAGGTTGTCATTAACTTATCAAGCCTTGCTTAGCCTCTGCTTTACTGGATGTGTGTTATGGAACGAAAGATAGTAGTTTCATAAATAAATACATTTTTAGTAGCTTTTAGTCTTTACTGACGCAGCTTTTTTTCAGCCAGAATCTTATCTAATTGTGGGGCGATAGGATATTTGTAGTTTCCCTGGTTTTATTCCTCCTGTGTCCATAATATAGCTGCCACAATCCTTACTATATCTCTGGGCATAAAGAACCTATAGTCTTCTAGCTTTGGATATGCCACTTCCAAAAGCTATTTTGGTTCTTTCACACTGACAAATATGTTCCATTAATTCTTATCTCTCCCCACACGCTCGGCAGAGCTTTTTTGGGGATATATCTACCTCTCTTAAAACGTACTTCCACTACGGTTACCGTAAGCTATTATAATATGATGGGATCCAAATGTTCCTAACTATACTCCTTTCTTCCGTCAAGTTAGATGTAGACATGCTTAAAGCCCGTATTATGGCAGATCCTTAAAGTAAACCCAAACCCCCTTCAAATGCGCACTGCGTAGGAGTTGAACTCTTTGCGTACCTGTTTGTTGCTAAACAATACAATTTGGACTTCTAGAAAGCTAAAGTGAATCCGTTAACGTACACAAAGGCACTTACAAACCTAATGAAACACATCATCAACATAATGTATGATTAATTTACTTCAATGGTCAAATATTGGACTTTTAATTTAAGTAAAAAGTTGTGCTATAGAAAAACGATTATAAAGAGTTCGGTTTGAAGCTGTAAATGCGATGACTGCACCGCTTATAATTTATAACTAATAAAATCTTTCAATGCAATAAACAGGTAACAAGTACATAAAATAATTACGTGATTGCATCGGTATAAAGAGTCTAATGTACAGTCCCGCATTATCCTTATAACACCGGCGCCCACGCACATTATCTAATAACAATTTTATATTGTTTGTGTAAATTTTCGTTAGACCGAGACAGGTTGATCATAATAAATGACATCATTTTACTTTGTGGGCGATCCAATGAGACTGTTTTCTAGCAAAGCACTGAGCGTTTATTGTTAAAATTATGTCTTAGCATGAGATCATGTCGCGAATAATAAATATATGATTTACTCGCAAAATTGATATCTGCGGTAAGTTTATGAATATTTACTTCGCATTTATCATGAAGATAGACGTAATAAACTTTACTTTTTATACTAAGGGATGACAGCTAAGCAGACAGTCCGCCTGTCTGTATTCTGTAAGTAATATTATTGTTTAGAATAGAGTTTTTTTATTTGTGAAATGCCGGTTAATTTAACAATTATTAATTTTAAAGGTTTAACATTTGCCGAGATACACCAATGTAGAATCAGTATAAAAAGGGAATCGCCAAAACCTCAAGAAAAGCTGCATTTTATTCTTAACATCTTTAGCAGTCGTTGTACTTTACTAGTCCTTGTGTAGATATTGGACTAGTATTCATTTCTAACTCCATAGTAAAATAATTGCCCAAAATATGTCCAACTATTTCTCAGTTTTGATGTTTGAAAATTACACTGGAACGAGGAGCAGCTAATAATAATGTAGCTATCATCAGTCTATATAAGTCCAACTGCTGGGCACAGGCCTTCTTGCATGGGAAACACATGAGGAGCTTGGACCATAACACTACCACAATAATGGCCCAATGCGGGTTGGTGGGTTAAAGCGGTTGCAGTAATAACTGGGATCAACTACTTAACGTCATTTCATTTAGCTTGAGGTTATAAATTTGACTGACCCATCCCGGGACCGACCATGGTGAAAGTTGCTTTGTTTTCGTAATCGAAACCAGAGCGCTCAATCCACTAAGTCACTGAGCTGCTCGAATAATGTAGCATTGGTTTGATAAATTAATTCTCACAAAGTTTATAATTACCTACTAATTAAAATTTAATTCCAAAGAAAATAACGAGGAAATTAAACATTGTCACTTTTTGTTTGTTGTTTGTACAAATAGAATGAAGATTTATACCCATGATAGAAAGGATATATCTGACATTTAAAATCAAGTTCAATCAAGCCATTATCTCGTAATGATAACATTTCTTAGTCAAATATTTACATGACGTGTTTCACATACAATAACAGCACGGCATATAATGGATAAATATTCTCGTATTTTAAACTGTATTCCAATACCGATAAATAAGTCCCTGCTGGAGAATTTATCAAGGTTCTACAATATTACCACAAAGATATTACTGTTCAATCATTTAATTACAATGGATTCTTGTTACGAATATAAGGAGTTCAAACGAACTTTGCTAGTTCGCCGCGTTGGGTGACTAAATAAAAGTGATCTGTACCCCAAGCACGAAACACTATCGTTCTCGTTATAGTAATGGTAATCGTATTATTTTGTATGAAAACTAGAGCAGCGCCACTACGGTCGTTTACGGAACTAAAATTCACTAGCACGAATAAACTAGTCTCGTAATCGTAATCGTAATAGTATAGTAACCGAAGGTCAAAGTATGGGGATCGGCAGCACGAACTCATTTTTGACGGATCGTATCGTTTTTGTCGACAGCTAGCTATCGTATTTCCTCTCACCGAGTATTTTGCAGTGAGAGAACTATCGTTACGATTGTTGTGAAATTAAAAATTGATGTTTTATTGCTATAAAGCAATTTTAGTGATTGAAAATTATGTGTATTATGTGTGGGAAGGCATTCTTTACGTAGTTACTACTTACACTGGCGTTTAGTAAATACTCTTAGAGTAGAAGACGATGAAATCAGAAGGTATGGTGATTGTGTTAAATTATTGAATTTATGCATACTCTTGCAAAATAACTAGGTATCTTTTTATAAACAACAATGTATCCAAGTTATAGTTTTATTTTTTTTGTTTAAACAGAGAAATTCAACAAAGAATTTTACTGATGAAATATGGATGAAATGTTGAATATGTGATGTTGCTATTCAAATGAAAGAGAGTTTATAAATAGATACCGCCTCAGTAAATGCTAATTAAATCAACAGCACTAAAATAAATAACAAATATTGAGCTACAATGAAAAATAAGTATATGATAATATGTATTTAATTTTTTTTTTTTTGTAGGCGATTCTGGATATTCAGAAAGACCATAATTGATGTCGCCTACTTCCCATGCCCTGGAAAGCCCTGGAGGAGGCCTTTGTTGAAAGACAAACTGTTGGCTAAGGTTGCTGTTGAATTTAATGTACTTTATTTAAAAAAATGTAATGCTAACAGTAAATAAAAGGCTTTATTATTATTATTATTATTACTTCCCATGCATGATAATTAATAGTCCTATGGCAGGCATAAATAAATCTCCTATGGAAGGAACATGGAAGGACAAGGATGGTGATTGAAAACTCCTTTGAACGATTAAAAAACTGCTGGAGGTGTCTTAGCAAGGATCAAACATAACATAAATTGCATTGCATCATAAGATTATAATAAGAATAATGCTAGTTATAATTGGAAGAAAAAAAAAAATTTAGAAAACTTTATTATAGGTTCACAAAATAATTGATTGCCACTATATAACCTATTTTTAAAGTATTCAATATTGAACATTAATCTAGTTTAACAAATTTAATTTTAATTTTCACCTATTTACCTTAAATTAATAATAAATGTAAAAATATATTTTTGTTTTCATCACTTCTAATCCTTTATCCGTACTTTTATTATACATAAATTTCTTGAATAGCTACACTCAAAGTTTCACTAATGAATGCAAACCATTTTCATTTGCAGTTCTAGTTCAAAATATATTTGCGATATTCTCTTTTTTTATTTTAACATTCATTTTATCCTCATCTCATTCAGCTTTTAAAAATCCATCCTTCATATATTCACTCCTTGCATCGCGAGTCATTTTAGCTATACATAGTATAGTAGGATCCATTTCCTAGCTGGTGCTGGAGTTAGTTCTTGAGGTGGTTGATATTGTCTGGTGCCAGGAAGGTTTGATTCTTCATGCCCAATCAGGACTAGGAGTGGGTTCCATCCCCAAATCTGTCTCTTCTCCAGGAAATTCAATGGCTAGAGTCAACATCTAGATAAACCAACTTCACTTCTTTTTCATCTGTAAATATGAAAAAAAAAAATAATATCACATCTACCTATGTATTCAGTATTTATTGATCTACAAGAATCTATCTATATCCATAGATTTTACACCTAAACTTTTATTCATATCACAAGTGAAATTATTTATTTATCAACTAGCAACCGCTCACGGCTTCATCCACATGGATGTCGGTTATCGCTCCAAAAAGTAAAGTTTTTCCATACCAAGTTTCATCTAAATCAGTTTAGTGGTTTAGGCGTGAAACTGTAACGATTGAACAAAGAAATTCACTTTCCCATTTATAATAATAGTTAGGATTAAAGTCAAATACGGCCAGCTCGCGGGTCCGCTCGCGTGGATGTAGGTTATTGTTCCCAAAATATCCTATGTCCTGTCACTCCATCAATTTCATTTTTTTTTCACTTTAATTAGTTCACCGGTTTCAAGGGTGAAATGGTAACAGACAGACAGAGTTACTCTCGCATTTATGAATGATATTAGTATGGATTTCAATATGTAACCCAATATTATTGAAGCAAATTTTATTAAAATGTTTGGCTTACAGCAATTTTACATAAAAAATACTTATCTACAGAATAAATAAGGGGTTATTCAAAGCTAACCTTTCGTCACTTTTCTTGCGTTCACATAATACAAGAATAAGTTTTGATAGTCACACACAATTGGAAGTATTTAGAGAGTAATATACAAATAAAATGAACTCACCTCTTCATGAAATCCATCATATTACCTACAAACTGTTGGACTATATCGTGACAAAGTTTACAAACAATAAATATTGTGTCTCCTAACTTATTTCTTCATGAAAAATTTATATACGTTTCTTTTATCTTCGACCATAATTGAATTGCTTGCACATGTATGCACATTAAAACCAATAAATAACACTTCTTTTTCAACTAATAAGGTCGAAATATTCCACTTGACTCGACGAGATTTGTTTTGAGAGGTTTTGTTTACATAAACATGGCATTGAGGAATTGGTACGTTCAGAAACTGTTTCTAAGTCTGTAGCAAATAAAACAAGAAACCTTATTATTATGCCTTAATTATAAATTTAACTGGAAGATTTGTTTTGTATTAGTAGAAAAGTTAATAAGTTGTCATTTTTTCAATAAATATCAAAAAGATTGAGTAGGTTTTTCATTGATTTGTAACACACAATGTTGCTGCAGTGATTTTTGAACGCACTTCGTGTCTACTTTGTACGGTTGTGGGCGGCCTAAGTTTACCTATTGTATCGTATTACTATCGTGTTGACGATAGTTACGGAGCATTGTTTCATGCTGTCACCTTAGTATCGTGATCGTTATCGAATAGTAAGAAAATACGATTACTATACGATTACGAGAATGTTTCGTGCTTGGGGTACTGAAATTACGACAATTTGTGAGCAATGACAAAACACTACAGTAGGATTAAAAATACCAACTGTGGTATCCTTTCTGGCCATAAATTGAGAATAATAATAATAATAAGAAGAAAATACTGAGGAGTTCCACGTGGTAACCAAACTCAGAGCATAGATATTGAACCAACAATATTAAATGGTGTTCAGGATTAGTCGAACAAGAGAAAATAAAAGTAGGTTTTTGTAGATATTAGGATTTACTTGCGGATCGATACAAGGTGGTAAGTAGAAGTGTATTAAATCATTATTGGTTTGGTTCCCCTCCAAATAGTTTTGTAGCCACTTGATTGGCTGTATAAACGAAAGGGGGAATGTGAGCGTTATGGCCATGGTCGCTGGGTTGAAAATACGTTGCAGCGTCAACATCCTCCCGGCCCTTGAAAGATGCTTTCAAGATTGACTCTCCTCTTCGGTAGGTAGTAAGCACAGACGGGTAATGGCTCTTCTTATGGTACCCCGCGCCCCAGGCGCCAACACAATGGGGGAGTGCCGTCCTCTTTGATGAGTACCAGGTCGTCGAGCTTTAGATTTCGGCAGCTGGAGCGCCACTTTGTACGCTGCTGCAACTCGGCTACGTATTCGGTCGCCCACCGGTTCCAAAAATGCTGCTTGGCTTGTTCAAGGCGGCTATAACGATCAAGTCGATTTGTGTTGCTCTCCAATAAGTTTGGCGATGGCAGAGATGTGAGAGGTCTGCCTATCAAAAAGTGAGCTGGGGTGAGCGGATAGAAATCGTTAGGCGAGGGACTTAAAGGACAAAGGGGTCGGCTGTTTAGGATTGCTTCGATCTGAACAAATAGCGAAGACAGTTCCTCGAAAGTTAGGTGTGTTTGTCCTAAAACCCTATGGATATGGTGTTTAGCTGACTTAACTCCGGCTTCAGCTAGGCCATTGAAATGAGGAGCGTATGCAGGTGAAAATTTAAAATCGATGCCCTGACGAGCTCCAAAGTCAACAATTGCGTTTTTATGTAATTTAACGAAGTTAGATATTTCTTTGGCTGCGGCAACAAAATTTCTGCCGTTATCGCAGTAGATAAATTTAGGTATTCCTCTGCGGGAAATAAATCGCTTGAGAGTGAGTATGAACGCGTCTTTACTTAGCTCACTGACCGCTTCTAGGTGAACGCATTTGTAACGAAAACATATGAAAATACATAAATAACACTTTGTAATCTTACACCCTCTACCCTTTCGATCAGTGATTAGAAATGGTCCAGCAAAATCAGTGCCCACTGTACTGAAAGGATAATCTGGTTCAACACGCTCTTTAGGCAAGTTTCCCATTATATTTGACATAGTCTGACCCTTAAAACGACGACAAGTGTGGCAATGTCTAACCACACTCCTCGCTAAGTTACGGCCTCCTATAGGCCAGTATTTGTCTCTAATGGAGGATAAAAGATGTTGGGGACCTGTGTGTAGTAGGCGCGAGTGCTCATAAACGAATATTAATTTGGTTAAATAATGATTGTTTTTCAGGACAGCGGGATGTCGCTTCTCATAGGGATAGGCTGAGCTATCAATGCGACCTCCTACACGTAGTATTCCTGATTTGTCTAGGAAAGGATTTAATGAGTATAGGCATCCTTTAATTGGAAGAAGCTTGTTAGATTGTAGTCGATCAATTTCGGTAGGAAAAGATTCCTTTTGAGCTATTTTTAATAAAAGTTCTAGTGAGTTATTTAACTCTTGGGCTTTAAGCTCGTCTTCGAGCTTATTATTAGGGCCTTTACAATTGTATATAAATCTTAAGACGTAAGCGTAAACTCTTTGTAATTTTGTCAAATTAGAAAATCGATTAAATTCGATTAACGGCGCTAAAGGCGAAACCTCCGCCACCAAAGCAGAGACTGCTTTTGAATCAATAGACTCATTGGATGTCAGAGACGTAGGCCAAGAAGATTCATGCTGTACCAGAATTTTAGGGCCATACCACCACATAGTGCAGTCTCCAGTATTAATATTGGCGAAAGGGAATTAGGATATTGTATAAAGAATCTTGTATTGTAGGCCCTACCATTTGTAAGTCGCTTATAGAAAAACCAGAGGAAGTCCGAGCTGATCCGTCGAACACGACACGCAACTTAGTGGACTCACTTTATTCTCTGATGACAGGGTGATTGGTAACAAAATAGCTGTTTTTAGGTAGATGTAATTTAGATTCAGACAGGCGCCCGAGTTCGGCGTACTCATGGATAAATTTTGAATAAGCTAATTTAAGGTCAGGTTGTTTTCTAAAGCGAGCTTTTAAGTTTATAAACCTCTTTTTAGCCAACCGGTAGGAGTCACCTAAGTAGTCGCGCTCACAGCGCAAAGGTAGACTAACACAAAAACGACCAGTGCTTTCTCGAGTAGTAGTAGAGAGAAAGTGCTGTTCACACAATTTCTCTTCTTTAGTGTAGGGTTGAATTTGTGGAATGTTCTCTAGTTCCGAAAAAATAGACATTTGTTTCTCTAGATTAGGAAAATCATTTTCCTTTTGTAAATTCAGATTAGGAAAATTTTCTTCCTTTATGGAGAAATTACACGTTATGTGATTTGGGGGGGAATTTAATTGCTGTAGGTGTATTCTAGGTAGAGGCCCGGCTAATAGCCACCCTAGTTTAGAACTTCGGAGTATAGGATTGTTGTGCCCTAAAGACAGCTGCTCAGAGCCTATTAGGTCCCAAAAAAGATCGGCGCCTATCAGCATGTCTATAGGCAACGACTGATTAAAATTGGGGTCCGCTAGTTGGACATTTGGAATATTTAGGGCCTTACTATTGAAGGAAAACTTAGGTAAATTATCGGAAATTTTAGGTAGAACTAAACAAAACATAGACACCTCGAAAGAGGTCGAATTAGATTTTAGGCGGAGAGGACATCTCTCTGTATTTAGATTAAGTGGAATTTGGCCGATACCAACAATGTTGACATTTGACGGCTGTGGGGTCAGATTTAGTTTAAGTTTTAATGATTGGGTTATAAAAGAAGATTGACTGCCACAGTCGAGCAGAGCTCGTACTTGGAGAGTTTCATTAGTAACGGGATTAGAAATTTGAACATTAGCGGTACACAGTAGCACTTCAGGGGATGACAGAGCAGACATTACTATAGAGTGGGAGTTAGGGGTTCTCGCATTGTCATAATCGTTATTTTTTGAAAAATGTAAAAGAGTGTTATGTCGTTTCTTACAGGTGCGACAAGTACCTGGAAGTTTACAGTTTTGAACATTGTGCCCAGGTCTGAGGCAATTTTCACATAGATTGAATGACGTTACAATAGAGTTCCTCTCTTCAGAGGACTTTGCTTTAAATGAGGGACACTCATAAAGGCGATGATTAGCTTTACATACCACACATTCAAAGGTCCTATTGCGAGTAGGAGTAGTCTCTTTAGAAGTAACAACAAAAGATTTAGATTGAACCTTAGTTTGAGATGTTGAACCAAACTGTCTACTTTTATCATATTTATCCTGTCTATTTCGATGAACAGTCTCGAGCACATCAGCGCGATTTTTCAAAAATGAAAAGAAGTCATTAAGCGATGGTATTTCAGATATAGAATTCCTATGCTCTTCCCATTTAAAACATGTAGTGCTATCTAATTTTGCTGCGACCATATAAATAATTAAGACGTCCCACTTATCGGTGGGCAGCCCCAATGTGCTGAGAGCCCGCAAGTTCTTTGTAATGTGATCGATAGTATAGCGTAAAGACTTGTCGGTATCTCGCACAGATTCCAAATTAAAAAGAGATTTTAGGTGATTATTGATAAGGAGTCTTTTGTTATCAAATCGTTCACACAATAGATTCCAAGCTTCGGAATAATTTTTATCAGAAACTTCCAAATTACTGACGACACGAGCGGCTTCGCCTTCCAAATAGGAATTTAAATAGTGGAATTTGTGTATGTTCTTTATTCTTTGATTTTCATGAACTAATGAACTAAATGTCTCCTTAAACTCCAGCCATTTGTAGTAGGTGCCATCAAAATTAGGAATTTTTATAATCGGTAATTTAAAACCAAGGGTCTCATCTCCTTCATTGTGATGACAATTATGTGTCGCATGAGTGGAGGTATTGGAACCCATTTCGTCAGTATTAGATTGGGCAGGCGAATGCCTTTTAATTATTTGCTGAGCCATAGAAATATATGTGTCATATTCCTGTTCAAAATTATCACGCGTAGTTAATTCGTTATCTAAATTTGAAGTATTTAACAATTCTATTTGACTTTGCAGCTCGTCGAACTCGATAAACAAAGACTCGATTCTAGACAGTTTCATCGCAATCTTATTTATTTCTAGCTCAGGAATAGTGTCTAGTGTTGAAATATGGTCAACATGAATTTTAAATTTAGTCAAACGCCCCTTTGCTATTCCTCGCTTATTAATAAGCGTGCATAGACGTTCGGTTGCCTTAGATTCGGTAGCCATTGCGATAAAAATATCTAATTTAAGTTAATAAAATTAAAACAATAAAAACTGTTTGCATACGATACGCTCCTCGCCTCAATCAGCTGTTGTGCGGGTCGCCGTGCGCTCGGGCAGCCAGGTAGGCCGTGCGGACAATGGGTGACGTCACTAGTAGAATAGGCACCGAGCGCGGCGGGCGTCGAGCGGTCTCGCGCTTCTTACAACTGGAATGTTATTTTTTGCACACTTAATATTCTGTTATCTTATCTATCATTTAACAATTGCGTAGCGGAGCAGTAAAATTTCGAACAAAAAGTTACAAGTTATTCCTGCGATATGAATGGGGGATTGTTAATCTTTTGTGCAATTATGTGATGAGAATTAATAATAGATCAGTGATGATTATAATAGGACTGTAAATAAATTATTATCGTAAGTATTTAATAGGCAACTAAATAGTGTGTAAAGTAGGTAGATTATAGTGGCTAAGCTAGACGTAGTATTTAGGGTTAGCTAATAGGTAATTATTAACCTTTACACTTAATTATAGTAAAGAAAATATCTATTTAACGCAAATAAATAATTTAAAATAGTTGAAATTTGTAAATATTAGACAAAGATTACGACTTCGTGTCCCTTGCCAAATATGTAGGTAATTAGATAAAAATTTGTAGGACACCACACCCAATTTCGAGGCAATAATTTCACTAATTTGAACAAATCAAAGGGGAACAACTAGGAAATAATAGGAACGGGCTCACAATTAGATATGCAGGCGGCTGGGCAGCAGGAAGTCGTCTTGGTTCGGCCCGCCGGTAGGCTGCAGCGATGACGCGAGGTCCCGTTGATGGTAGTCCCGCAGGAACGCTTGTTCTTCCAGTAGGTAGGGCAGTTAGGCGGCACACAGCCCGGGGTAGTTACAGCTCCTGGTTCCTGTCCTCTTCAAAGGTACAAGTGGGTACTTCTAGGCGCTGCGCGAAGCTGAGTGTAGGTCACCTTGACTGTCCGTATATATCGAATCCGAAGATTATAGGTCCTGTCACGGTCGCCACTTTGTTCAGGATTAGTCGAACAAGAGAAAATAAAAGTAGGTTTTTGTAGATATTAGGATTTACTTGCGGATCGATACAAGGTGGTAAGTAGAAGTGTATTAAATCATTATTGGTTTGGTTCCCCTCCAAATAGTTTTGTAGCCACTTGATTGGCTGTATAAACGAAAGGGGGAATGTGAGCGTTATGGCCATGGTCGCTGGGTTGAAAATACGTTGCAGCGTCAACAAATGGATATAAATGACAGAGATCACCTAAAGTAAAGTACTCAATAAAGCATTGAAATGATCTGCAAAAATTCTATAAGCTATTGATGAGCATTTAGACATATTTGCACTTAAGCGGTTTGAAAATTGAAACTAATAGACAAATAAGAGGAAGTTGGAGTTGATTGTGGCATAAAGAAGTTGTTTGTGGATAGGTATAGTTGAATTTGTGGATTTTTAATGATCGAGAGAGTATTGCGGTGGCTGGAAGAATTCATGATGTCTTGGGATGATCAATTTCTTTACAATTCGTTTTGCCATTCTCAGCTTACTAATAAAATTTATTTATATTTAGTATCATAAATAAATGCCCAACTGCTGGGCACAATCTTTCCTACATTGGAGAAACACAGGAATATAATACGGTCTAGTGGGTTAAAACTAGGTAGAACGACCTGGACGAACAGGTCAGCGTGCCTTGAAGCATAGAGAAGCTCGAAATTACAAATCTCAATTGACCCATCCAGGGTCCACCAAAATAAAAGTCGCATTGTTTTCGTATACGCAGCGCTTAACTACTATGGTAGCGCGCCCTTTATTGAAAGCGTTTTTTTTAAAAAGGACCCTATTTAAAGACTAAACTTTGAGATTTGCTCAAATGAATTTAGGATTTTTTTGATAAAGATTTTTACATTAAACTTCTAACTTAGTTTGAAATGATTCTGATTCTTAACTTACCAAAGAAACAGTCCTGAAAAGGCTTTCTCGAATCCTCACAATGTCAAAGATAAAACAAACAGTTGAAATGAGAAGGCACAGTCCTCTGAGACGGCGCGCCGCGGTCTGTGAGATTACGCGCCTCCCAGCGGGGGTGGCCACCGCCCACTTCGCGCGAGATGATCTATGTGGGTACCAATCTATGTCTACCGGTGGCATTAGTAATGAACTTGACACTGCTGACGATTGGAAAGGTCACGAGATTAAAAAAACGTCCATAGAAAATTCTGAACTTAATAAAATTAGAAATGAAGAAGGGGATAAGGAAATAATAATGAAAAGATCGATTTGACGTAAGATGAAAGATATTATGAAAACAATAGTTTATAATAATGACTAAAGAATGATGTTAAGAAAACGGCACTAATAACATAAACGTAGCAAAATCGTCAAATCAGCGTCTATTATAACAACGCATCAAAGCACAGACGACGATGACGCCAGCGATCTCCTCTGATCATAATCTCATTAATCCTGCGGCGGCGCATCGCACTGACGACACGGCTGACACACTATGTATAAAACACTTTGTAAAACTTAAATAAGCGCGGTCTCACGTTAATGACTGTTAAGTTGTGGTGCTAGTAATCTTATCTATCTTTCTTTTGTTTTTTCTTGAATATTTTTAAGTATCCCTAATCTGTCAGTCGGTAAGCCGAGGCATGATAACGCTGAGTGGGATTTTAAAGACATCGACAGCAAGTTAGTTATGACCACGCGATAACAATTTCTAATGTGTTTACTTGGATTAGGCGTACACATAACATCTAGACGCAGAATGAAGTGTCAAAATGGCACATTCTCAAAATGCTACATTCTCAAAAAATCACAATACATCGTATAAAGTGTGCAATTTACTTTAATCTCAATAAAAGATTGTTAAAAACAACTTAGAGGATGATACGCAAGCATACAATCCGCCTGAAGTGAATTAAACCGATGGTGGTGGTATAGTAAATTATGTGTTTGCTGTTGAGATAACGAAGATGAACTGCGCTAACGCTTAAAAGTGCATTATAAAACCCGTTACCGCGACATGTGGAACACTGGAACTTTTGACAAAGGCCGGATACTCTTAATCAATTTAGGTTTTACTGATTTAAGTCTCTAAAATGCATTATTTAAAATTCAAGTCTCTCTGGTGGTAGTTTTTGTCAGGACAAAACCAATAATGACGTTTCTTTCAACAGACAACTGGAAAATCTTAAAAAAGGACTTGAAAAAACGGAGTTTAAGATAGAGATTACAATACATAATGAAAATAAAATATTGAAAGACAAAGAAGAGAATATATACCGGGTGCCGCAGAACTCTGAAATACAATTTGTGATTCTGGGGTTGCGGGGGGTCGACATCGTAGTATTGTGCGAGTTATTTGTGGTGTAACTGTAATGAGTGGTACGATATGCAATAGTACGCATTTTTAGGGTTGCCACGAGCAGGCCAATGTAATTTAATAGGAAGTGGTCTGAAAGGTAACAAACCTTCAGAGATAACTCTGCACAAGGAAGACATGGTTGTTTAACCCCTTAAATTGTATTTAAGACTTTCGGAACACATTGTATAGTGAGACATTGATACATACGTATATAATAAGTTCTGCTGTGGTGACAAGGTGGACCGACGATCAGGTAAAGGACGCAGGTAACCGCTGGATGCGCGCAGAGCATGAGCGATCGTCGTGGAAAATCTTCACAGGAGGAAACCTTCAGAGGATCGATATCCAAACGGACGTTTCTGCGCAGCCTTAGTAATGGACTAAGGCTTGGACTTACATAGATGGGCATATTTAAATGTGACTCTTCTCATCACATTCTTTTCTAGAGGGGAGTAACTGACAAGGATCGCAATTCTTTCATGTTTGAAGCAATTGACATTTCATCATAATACCAACACGTCCTGGAAAATTGTTGGTTATTTTTAAGTTGGTTTTAAAAATTATTGAAGGAAATATCATTATCTTTGATAACAACTTACGTGGGACTGTCCGTGATCATTCTGCAATCTACACGAATGGCGTCACCCGAGAAATGGAATCTAATCACCACCTATTCTACCTTGTTGGTGTCAAGGGAAATGAAGTTTCCTCGTAATTTTATCTGCTATTAGAAAATCTGTCCATGCGTGGGATGAGGAATCCAGTAAATGAGTCAAGGTGAAGTACGACATCTTATTTAGAATTTACATCAATGAATCAATGGTTAAGAGCTATATTGCTCTTTAGATGTGAATCTTAAAATTTATTGTTCAGTGTACGCGTAGTAAAGTCTTGTAAGAAATCAATGCTGTAATTTTGTATTAAAAAAGCATAAACGATTTCAATTAACGATTGGATTGTATCGTTGATATACTAAATAGGGAGTAAAATTCACGAGCGATGCAAAATCATATATCGATTCGCATTAAATAATGGAGGCACATACAATTAAATAAAAGGCAGTAATATCGTATCCACGATTTTACATGCATGTTAAAGTGCACATGATGAACAGTGACTAATTACTATTCATTAATTACCATAACTTAACTTTAAATCTACCACTACCTATCCCAAACTTGCGGACACAACGTAAGCTTTGAAAGCAAACATTAAATTCAATTTTAAGGCAAGCCTGAGTCTTTCGTCACGCCATAATGATTTCCATGTGTAATGGGAGCTATTACATGGACGACACCGATCGTCTAATGGAAAGATTAGGCCGCGTCTGACCACAACACGCCATGCCATGCACTGCAACATGCGCGTGCGCCGCGCGAACCATTTTTGATAGAATTTTATTTAATTTACTGACAACTGACAATTAGTTTATAAATATCAAGAAATAGGGAATGTGAATGAAAAAAATACTGGTTTGATACATTTACAAAACAAATAGGTAAAGTTATACAGCTAATAATGAGAACAGAATTGATTTTACCATAAAAATACCTGAGATATTTGAATTAAAAATTGCAGTATACCTGGCTCTTTCTAAAGCAAGTTTTGTGTATGTGAAATTTACGCTTAGCCTGCACGGTGACGTCAAAATCTATATCGGATCTCCTAATTAACACTTAACACGCAACTTTTGCCAATATGTTTCTGAAATTCTTTCAGTTTTGTAAATTGTTAGATACTGTGTCGTTTAATTTTTGGAACCATATGTATAATATATATATATTCCCATTTGTAACATAAAGTATATTAAGAAAACTAGAATTCAAGCAGAAATAAGTAGTTGCCAAGGTAGATTTTCGTAATATGCTATTCGAAATGTACATTGTATCTAACCAGAATTTCTTAAGAAAGCGTTTTTCGGGATCAGAGCTAGCAAGGCTTCCTCATATTGATGGTGGGATCGACATTTTGAGTGTTTCTTTTAAGTAAGATGATGACCGCTTTCCATCAGGCGTGGAGGTCTGTCTGACACCCTTCGACATAAAAAATAGCGGCCTTAAGAATAAGCGTTTAAACTAAAGTAATAAGTTCAGTCGGGTCTAACCGGTTCAGAATGTTGCCTCCATCAAGACGATACCCGATAGTTGGCTCGTTTTAAAATTTCATTAATAGTTAACATATGTTTAGTAAACTTGAATGAGGTTTTCTTTTTAGTATATTGTTTGAGGAAATTATCGGCGTCCGCTTCAAGGTAACGTTTCTTCATTATTTGCGAACATTCTATTTTTAATTACACTTTCGAAAAGTTTTTATATAACTTTATTTTTACACTTATTGTTTTTTTCTGCTCGTCCGTCGTCTTTGTTAATTAATGAATAACATCTACATCTCATACATATCATTATATTTTCTACAATACAAGTAGCTACCAGGTGACCTTCTCTTCCCAGAGATCAACACCTTAAAAATCAAGAAAGAGAAAAATCAGGAAAATAGTATGTTATTTTATACCGTTCTTTTATCCTTTAAAATGAGAAACTTGAAAAAAGTTATCATTGTATGGCACTATATTTTTTATTTAGAGACATTTATGTTAGAAACAGATATCCACATGATGTTGAAAAAGAAATAGGTATAAATCACATGGGTTTGATGAAACATCCTCATAGAAGACAATAGTAAGATAAGTAATAATGTTATAAATATTACTCAGAGACAGAGCGTAGCTAGTTAGCAAATATCGCTATCATTGAACCCGATTGAGCACGGCTTCAACCACATAATTGAGGAAAAAAGATCACATCGTGTAGATAATAGTAATATTTACTAGTTAGGAAACCACATGGCGGTTAGGTAATACGGAGACTATTTTTTAAGGTAACAATTTGTTTAAGGCGCCAAACTACTTTATCTGGCGCCACCAACATGTTTTATAATTTGGATTTGGACTGAAGACAATTTTAAAAGTAAAAAGTCATAGGAAAGCAAAAATCCGCAATTTCGCATACGTAGATGACTTTCCTATTTCAGTTTTTTTGATTTAAAAACCAAACTGCCCAACTGATTTTGAAAATTTTTTTATGGGACCAAATGGCAAATATTCCGCATCGAACAAAACAAGAATCACGTAAATCGGATAAGAAATCTCCGCGCCGATTGCGTGAATAAAAAACCGAATTGAGAACCTCCTCGTTTTTGAAATCGGTTAAAAAGTGCATAATTTACCTAACCCTTAAAATTTACGACTGCTATTTGTGTGTTCATTATTACTAGTAAGCTCTTATAGTTATTGTAAAAGCATGGCAATCAAGCGTAGGGCCCGCCTGATGGTAAGCGGTTACCGTAGCCTATACTCCTCCTATAGACGCTCATAGAAAATTGGGCACTACTCACGCGCTATGCTGTGTAAAATCTATAGAAACCAACAATATATTGACAGCGTAGGAGACGATATATTGCTGTACCCGTGTTGCCAACAATTGTGGCCACTTTGGCAAAAATCCGCACAGTAATTTCAGAAAAGTACAATAAATATGTACACATCTACCGACTACAGAAGGAAAAAGAATTTGAAAGTGTTCGAAAATAAATTTTCTTGCATAAGAGTATATTGTATATATATAATATTTTTCATAGTAATTAAAATAGAATAAAACTAGAAAAAATTCTAGTTTTGAAATTTTTCTAGTTTTATTCTATTTTAATTACTAAGTAATTTTTCAAACATTTATAATAATGTTAAAATCAAAAATTAATAATATTTTTCAGTAAATTTCGACAAAAGTTTTCGTCGAAATTCACTGAAAAATATTGGCCGCGTCAGCAGATCATGTATGGCTCCTTAAGTATTTATTAATTTGATAATGATAACTATTGCATTGCCAAAGCAAATTAAGATGTCAGTGGCTTTAGCGATATTTGGTGAGCTTTAAAGTTGGTGCGCTTCGAGGAATACCTCTAATTTTTTTGCTAGATTTAATTCCTAGATTAAATTATTTACTAGATTAAAATCCTGACCAATGTCTGTATCTCCAATGACCCCATCTATACCCCTCAACATCTTCATTAGCTATTTTCCCAATTAAAAAAATATAGAATTTGCAATCTAAAACACAAGTTATTACAGGGTCGTAAACGCGCAATGCGCAATTCTCATACCCGTTAAATAAGCCTCAATCCATTTTGGTGCTGAGCTAATTACGGTCTCGTCCAGTCTATTTGAAAGTTGTAGGCACAACTAATGGGTATTGTATTTAATGATTATTTCGAAAAACTAGTACGTTTTGTACAAATATGCAACGGACTACATCCTTGTGCTTACTATACGAGCTGAACGTGCCTTACTATACGAGCGTCTCCTTTACAATGGAATCACGATGGTATCCGGAATTACTTATGAAAACCCTGGTACTCAGATTACAAAGTAGGTTTTAAATAAATCATAAAAATCTTACTACTTATAATGATATCGACCACAAAGGGCTCAGAAAATGATAACACTCATAAAATTTCTGGCAAAACCAAAAGAAGCTGTTGGTGGGTAAGCAACTTTGATAAGCAAATACATATTATTCTTATTCCTAAAATTATAAAGGAAAAACTTGAAACAGTAGGTACTGATCCAGACATTCAAGAACTCTCTCCTTCTCATCTATCTATGTATAACATGAAAGCCTAACCTATTGTTACGCAAAGGTGACACAAGGGATTCATCAGTTTCCATTAAAGTCGGCATTTTACCACATCTAGATACAAGTCTAAAAATTTGTCTCAAAGAATAATGTAACACCTAATTAAACGCGAAATCCGCTAACTTAAAATGAAACCGCTTGGTTTCATTTCAAATTCTTACAATTTAGTAGCATCTTGATAAATAATTAATCCAGTATCAATTTTAAGGTCATCACATTTGACTAACTTTAAAGCTTTGAGAAACTGTGTGGGCAATAGTAATTCTGACATTTTCAATTGATATAAACATGATAATTAAACTTCTAACGCAAATACAGTTAATAAAACCAAATAAGGAACAATGTGAATTGATAAAGCGAAGACAGGCGTATTGACGCAAGTGACAATCACAAGGACTGACTCGAAAAGTTACGATTAATTATCTTGAAATTAAGTGAAATTAAACAACTGTTCACAAGGTCGAGTGGTATTGTTGAATTTACACATTGCGAAGAATAACATGGACCAATTTTAGCTGAACGCGACAATTGTTTAAAGCATATAAGACGTGATAGGATTTAGGGTTGATAGTTTTTATTTCACGTTTCAACAGTTGCTGAAAAGAAATTTCAACACAACGTAGGTATAACAATTCTAATAGCGAGATACTCCTTTTGAAAGGTAACCTCATAAGTCTAATAAACTAACATGTTGGGTATCTCTTAGTAAACCATAACTATAGAAAAGCTTGAAGATTTGAAAAGAAAATAGGACTACATTAAGACTACCGACTATTGACAATTGACAATACGTTAAACCTAATATCATATATTCCAAATTTATATTACCTCCATCAGCTTCATGAATCTTAAAACATTATCTAAAATCTAAAGTCTTCATTGACCTTTGTATTATTAATTTTAATTTAGTTACCTACTTTACGTTCATTCTCTAGGCTTTATGGATGTGTCTCATAGGCTAGATATACCTTATCATCACACAAATGAGCAGGCCTTTTAAATTTAAAGGTCCAGTTAGAAAAATGTTGACCACTTACCTAGTAAAGCTTATTGTCTTGTTGCATCATAACATAAGTTAGCTATTTCAAACTGTGAGAAATTTAAAACTTTATGTGTGTTATGTTCATTTGAAAATATTTGCTTATCAAAATATTTCGGTCATAAGTTAACTATGTAAAAACTCTAAATCAAACATGACTCGTAAGTTATAAAATAGCAAGAACTCAACGAAACAGGTGTGTCAACACGGGAGCCGCGGGGTGGTGTTTGTTTTGATCACAGACAGAACAAAGCAGACATTCCGCCGGTGACAAACATCCAGCTCCAGTATCACGTCATCGCGCGACAAAACCCAAAACACTATCAGGTGACTCGGGTATGTTGTGTTCTCAAAACACGAAGCCAGCGGTACCAGTTTTTTAAAAATACCTTCGCCTTCGCGTGTGAACGAACCGTAACGTATGGGCTTAATTTATGCATGAACACGTAAAAATACTGTCAAAGGAGAGTAGTCTCCCGCTTCTAGTGCTCCAGACTCACCTGAGGCCTGCTCCACCGCTACCAGCGGGCGCCCGTTGACATTTAAAATTCACCGGCTTCGAGTGCACAGTTCGCTGATTTTCGTTTTCACCTTACGTTAATTTATAGTTAGAATAACAGTTAATTAAGCTCACATATGTTATTGGCAAGCAGAGTGTTAGTGCGATAATAATTTAGGTTTGATATATGGCGGTGAGTTCGCGAAGTCGTTTCGTTCGTCGAACGCTCGGTATGCACTTTGGGGTCACTCGGGGTCGGTTCGTTATGTTGGTTTTGTTGTTGTCGCGGCGTGAGTGTGTGCGGCGTGTGGCGCATGCGGCGTCCGAGCGATCACTGCGGCGGTGGCGCGGCGGCAGCGGCCACTGGCCGGAGGATGCGCGCGCGCACCCGCGCCTCCCTCGCACTCGGCTCGGAGCCCTCTCCTGCAGGCTTTCGTGCCCCAAAAGATAAAGCACTTATCGACGTTCCGAGAAATCGACGAGACATAACACACGACTCCTCTAATTAGTCTGTGTATTCGTTTCGATAAAAGCCTGTTTTGTTTGTACGTTTGACAGCCAATAACTTCTTTTGTCGCTTACGGAATTCAATAAAAATAAAACAGAAGAGAAAAAATAAGAAATATCAGCTTTCTTATTAGGCACATTCTTAACACAGCCTTTATATTAAGTTAACAAAATGACATAAGCGATCGACTAAGACAATCATTTATAAAATGAGCATTGGACATTGCACAATAGATGCTCCGAGCATTGTCGGCAGACTCAGACCTGTCGACGACCAACTCCGCTTTGAAACGTTTGGAACAAGAAACATGTCTGGTTTATGCATCATTTCATTACTTAGGTACCGCAACAATGTTAACAAATCACTATCGATCAAACCAGAAGAATGAAGTCTGGAAAATAAATTACATCGCAATTGGAGTGGGTTGTGAACTTGTGACTAAAATAATTTTATTGATATCCTCTATATCACTTTTAAAAACACAATAAATATACCTACTTATGTAAATACAATGTCTCTTTCAGCTAATCCTGGTGTTGGTTTAATATTACGTTCGAAAGAAAATAATGCAATTTGATAAACTTAAAAATGGGTATATATTAAATATATGTATACATATCTTATTTATTGCGAAAAGAACGAATATAAGTAGTTTAAAATAATAAAATCTATCTTTTAGTAACCCATTTAGGTCTGTGTATTCTATAAATTCATCTTGTTATTTTTCTAGTTTGCTATAACGGTAATCGCTCATTTTTCACTAGTTATAGTTTACTTTTCTTATTCAGAATTTGCATTGAACCTATCTACACCGCTGCTAAACAGCGTGGTATCCGTTTACTTTTTTTTATGCATAATTTTAATTGGAATCAATTTTATTCATTTATTAAAAATTAAATCATTTGTTTGATCTTCCGGTCTTTCCTTGTTATTTTTATGTCAAAGCATTATTCTTTTTCTGTTGTTATGTACGTACGTCCATAGAATAAAAGGTAGATTTTGCAAATTGCACCTCAAGGATCGTAAGTACCTGTTGGTGTAGAATATGTTAACGAGTGTGGGCTGGAGGAAAACTTGGTTAAAAATAATGTGGTGTCTGTAGGGCGAAGGCTGCGCGCGCGCGACTGACTATGACTCACTCGCTGGCGGCATCGCCATCCATTTCATTTGAATATTGACTATAATACTTGAATTCATATGCAGGTATTATTTATTTGTTTCGAGTTTAATTTGTTATATTTAAAAAACAATTATTCAGTTTTGTTTTTTACACGAAAAACAATTATTCAGTTGTGTTTTTTACACCAATAACATACGACTAGATGACAGCATTATGTTGTTTAAAAATAGTTAAACTTTTAAGATCAAAAAAGTTCGACCTTATTAAAACTCGTAAACGTATCATTCACATGAAAATTTTTAACGTAACCAAGACAGAAGGGCAAAAATAATGAATTCTAACTTAATTATTTATTGCAAATTAAGTGTAATAAATAAATGTAAGAATTTGAGTTACATAGTCATAGACTCCAAGTAGCTAGATCTATGTCTATGTAAGTATCTCATCCTAACAATTGCTCGCACTATTGTTAAATTATTTTCACATAGGTAACTGAAATAATTTTGCACTCTTTAGCCGAATTTCCGCTTGTATGGTAAAAGCTCCTAAAGATTACGACTTAGGTTGAAATTGGCTCCAAATATGGCGCGGAGGTATTTTTATTTTTGTGTTTTATTCTCATAATTTATTTACTTCCCTCTTCGCGAGCAGTTCTCGTCTAGACTCAGGCTCTAAAGCTCCACCGACCATACCTCGTTGTGACTCTTCCATGTCGGAGATCAAGATTCAACTCAGGTACACAGAGCACTCCGCAGTCAAGACGAGAAAAAGGCTTGTGGACCTGGCGGTATTCCTGCACGGGTACTTAGGCACTGTGCACCTAAATTGTCTCTTGGGTTAGGTTGACACGAATTTACCGCCTCTCTCTTGAGTATGGAACTGTTCCGAAATCGTGGAAGCTTGCTAATGTACCACCAGTATCAATATATATTTAAAATAGAAAAAAAAACATGCCCTGAGGCGGGATTCGGACCCGCTATTACTATCCGAACCGCTTTGGTAAGCAAGTTGGTGAGAAGGTGTAACTTACCCGTCTACATGACAAAGACAATTTTGTAATAAACAGTAATCTCAAATCTAAAATACTAGAACCAGTGACGTAATTCTAGCTAGATTCATTCAGGAACTCTCAATAAAGATATAAAAGGCAATCCTAGAACATAAAATACTGTGGAAGCTCTAAAATGTGTGCGCGGGCGCACGGCCCACGCCGGCCGCGCTGGTGAGCTCACACTCATTGATGGGCGCTGCTGACGTCACCACCACCATCTCGAGACTTCTGTCTAGGAGAAATCTGGTATACCTATGATCTGACGGTGCGATAATTAGATGGACTGCTTTTTTTTAAACGTTCAAACATCTCCTACATAGCAATGGTAGCCTGGTACTTCAAGTTGGAAATTCACATTGAATTAACGAATCTTTTTAAAACCCATAATATTCTTTCGTGATAGCATGCTGTAAACATGTGAACATTTTGGTGTACAGTCGACAGCACATCAAGCGTAACAGTTTGACCTTGAGACCGCCATTATTCCGATCTGTACCACGCATTTCCCGTGGACCAAGGGTAATGAACGCTGTTTAAAATTGTAAATGAAAACGAAGTTTTCACTGCTGTTAGTGTCTGTCACAGGGACTTTTTATACCACAACACAAGGGAGGCAAACAAGCATACTGCCCGCATGATGGTAAATGAAATGTAAGTATCTTTATTTAAATAGCCCAAAAATCACTTTCGAATCATCAAAATCCCATGTGTAGTAGCAGTAGTAGCTGTAATAGTCAAAAACATTAAAATGTGATTCAAAAAGCTTTTCTCACCAAGTTTAAAAATACTTGTAAAAGTATTCTTTCGGATCACTAGAGGTGTTCATTTCAATGAGTAGTGAGATAAACGTTGCTATAAAAACGTTAGAAAAGGAAAGAAAGCGGTGAAGAAATTAACTGGTTATGCCTAGAGCAAGGGTGGCGTAGTGATAATCGCGTCTGGCTGGAAATCAGGAGACGCCGGTTTGATGCCCGCCTGGAGCATATATTTTTTTCATCGTTTTCTTTCTTAATTTGTAACTGTAATACATTAGGCGTTTAAGCACATCAAAAACATTAAAATGTGATGAAAATAGTGTCATAATTTCTGTCTATCATATCTGAATTTTCGTTAGCTAACAATGTCAATGTCTGTCCGTCGTGTCTGAATTTACACCGGTTCCAGAAGTTGAGCCACGAGAAGATTCCTGCAACAAACTGTTACCGAGTTTACCGACTTGTTACTGTTGTCTGTAAAGGTCTCATGCAACTCGCTCTCTTACATTCTAATGGCGGCTATGTGCAAGCTAATTAAAATTGTCTTTCTTGATTATATTTGTTTCATACGTTAAAAAGTGCTTACCTTGCTGCCCACGACTTCCCAGAAGAACATGATAGTAAGTGGTTACCATTATCGATAGCTCTTGTAGAAACGCTTCATCCACTGTGTGGCTTCCTCGCTTGGATGTTGAGGGTCGAGTCACTCACTGATTAAATATCCTGGTTTATCCTGGTCTCAGAGCTGAGGCTTCAAACCATACCCAACATTCAGACCTCTGATATCTCTTGTGTAATATTTTTAATACCACACATGGTGAAGTTTGACAAATTGATCCGCCCATCCTAGACCAGACCTTGACGAACGCTGCTTATTCTTCTATTCATCTTACTAGAGCTAAACCGCTGTTTTTCAAATAGTAATATATCAATTAGCAACAAGACAGTCAAGTAAGGAGGTTAATTGTATGCAGATAATATACAAACAAACAAAAGAGAATATTTTGTGCAGTACGTGACCGACATGTGGAAGACGCTCGTGTGGTCGTATGTACACGCCTGACGTCACGCCTAACAGAACGAGGATATAATGCCTAGTTACTAAATTGACATTGTTTATTTATGTGGCTTGTAATTAACCAAAATAACCAATTATTTTGATTATTACTTCGAAGTTCACTTTTTATTAAGTGTCTAATCTGTGATGCCAGATAGAGAGAGAAGGCAGAAATTTCGGCAAATTTATCTCTGTATCTTTTCCTCTCTTTACACAATGATGTTCATTAGAAACATGTGTAGGATCCCGTGCATCTTGTTCTCCGGAACTAACGAGAGGGATCGTGAAAAATCTTAGATAGGTACTCATAATGGGGGATATCAATACCTGCAACACGTATTTAGGGTTTTCGCGAAAACGTAAAATGAATGCCGCCTTTTCATGAAACAGCCATACTAGTTTAACCTTCGTATACCTACGTACGTATTTTCGTGATAAAACTGTCTTAGTAATGCTACGACGACTAAAACGATAGAAATTTACCTAAATACCTGGTCGGGCGGGTGTCTGTTGAGGTGGATGAATTCTCCTAAGCTTTTGAAATAAAACCAATTTTCCGGATTTAACTCGGGTGTAATTAGATGTTACATTACTATTATACAGCCGACGTTTCGATTACTTTACAGCGATCGTGGTCACGGGAAGACTGAAGATGTCAATTCATTTTTCTCCTAAGCTCCTTGAGGAAAAGAGAGTGTACAGCAGATGGTAAAGCGATCTCTCAACTATTTTTAAGGTGTTAGCAAGCTTCGGTAACCACATTGAATCAGGCTGTTCTATATCGTATACCCTTGGTCGTATAAGCAGATCTTTAAATATAAATATTATTTTATTTTACAGTGAACAATGAATAATTCTTTGGATGTAAGTATTATCAATTGTAAATAAGCAACAAGCGAATTGTCTGATTATTATTTTTATTTCGTCCTACCTATATTCCTAATCTCTAATAAATTACTCGTGCCGCGTAAGACTCCCGGGAGCTTATGAAAATTCAATATGTGCTTCTGTAATGTGTGGCTTCGTGTAGTATTCTATTGTTTATGAATAACCGACGACCGTAGACGACGACGGATCCAAACATTCGCACCGGACGTTTAGCGCATGCGCTTGCGCCGATACCGATAACAATGGATTTCGGTCAAACAATGCTTTATTTATGTCACTAAGTCCGCCTTTTGTAGCTGTACGTGTTTAATGGTCAATAGTGCAGTATAAAATCTTGAAATAAATCTTTATACTTTATCATCATTGTGTTTAATACTATTCTAATGTCATCATGGCTATCAATCAAACGTGCAGTCCCGTGATTGTTTGACTACTATACTATCTTTCAACAGCAGCTGGGCTGGGACATATAGCTTGTTCACAGTCACCCATCAGTACTTAGTGTAAGTGTATTCATCGTATTCATTTGATAATTTCATGACATTTGTATGAAATAATGCTGCCAACGTTACACTATTCCATACAAATGTCATGAAATTATCAAAGGAATACGATATTTTTGAAAGTGGCAAACCATTTCTATGGACTAATAATAGCCCATGTTTAAATTTATTGTCGCATTGACGGCAGCACCCTGTATAAAAAGTGGTTTCCAATAATTCACAACAGACGCGCTGCTGCAGTTGTAAGAATCTGTGATACAACGATGTCACTTGCAAAGTACCTAATTTTCACAGATTTATGCTATAATTCCTCTCCTGCGCATCTGTGACAAAACAAATTCTAATGTCTATAAATCTAGAACCCAGAAACGCTTGTTTGTAATTTATAGACTCAGTTTTTATATAATAACGTGGGACTGTAATAAAATACCATTTATAGATTTAGTGGTTTATGTGTCTTAACGTAAATTACTAATTTATAGTCTTCAACTTTAAAATAGTTTATCTCTTACTCGATATTTCAAGGCTTAGTTTTATAAATCAAAAGGATGATTGATTGTATCTATCCGTGTAGAAAGTTTATTGCAGTTTATTGAAAAATTAATATGAGTATAATTGTATTTATTGCGTATTGCTTTTTTATTTAGTGTTGTCTTTTATTTTCACAATACTTCACAAATTAAATCACTATAAATGTAAACACTTTATGCTGCACACTATACCTAAAGTACATAAATCGCGTTACATTAGCCATGTTACATTAAAATATCATACCCTATTAATATGTCAAGCGGCGTTGTCCCTCCGGAGGACTATGACATAACAATTGCAAAATCAATATTGTGTCTGGAGTCTGATGCTTGGCGGGTTAAGATTTTTTTTTATTCTTAACGGGCTCTTGACCTAGTCATCTCACCTGATGATAAACGTGAATGATAAAACAAGGTAATAATGAGGCCGAAGATGAAAGCCAACTACACCCAGATTCCTAAACTAAAGGGAACTGGCTATCTTACGGCCTATCCTATCCTAATTTATCTTATCTGCCCATTTTACCACAATCGTGGTCACAGGAAGGCAGAATCCTCCATTAATAATAATAATATTAATAAAATAAAACATATAAATAATAATAATGTCACATTTAATCAAACACGAGCTAAATCTGGTTATAATTTATCTCAAATAACATTAACTAAAAAATCTCTGCGACTTTCGCGCGTTTATGTCTTTTCCATCCCGCCGATTCGCTCTAGCGTCTGGAATTTTAAAAAACGTATTTCTCTACTTACCTACGAATATAAAAGTAATAATAGATCCAATACTTAGATGATTGCCAAAAGCTGTGGATGACTGAAAATGCCTGTCAACCATTGATATCTTAATTATTCCAGTCAAAATTGGTCAAGATGGTTTAAAACTCAAACTGTACGCATACTTATACTAACAATTAACTATAAGTAAGACTACAATTTTATTCCAATCAGCACTAAGTGTAACATAATTTATAAAATCAATAGTTACAATTTTTATTCAAATTTAAAAAATAATTGTTCCAGAGTTCTTAGAGATTTATCCCAAAAAAATATCTAAACATATTTTATTATAATTTAATATTATCCTAATTTCAAAGTCTAGCACTTTGACAATAACAAAATCACTAATCAGCCTTTGTTTGTCGATAGTAGAACAATATGCTCATTAAAGAAATATGTAAGTACAAAACAGTAAATAATGTAGTAGAACTGCTATTCATTAGTAAAAAGTTTCTTGTAAAAAGATGCTCTAGTAACTCCAAAAGTTTAACTATGTATAGTTAGTGATTTTAACGAATGCATTAAAACTATTGTCAACTTTTTATTATAAACCACTTCAACTTTGTCCTCGCATGTTGTTTTGTTCGTTAATTCTATTGTTTATGTCAATGGTGATATTAGCAGCATGTAAAGTGCGCGAGAGTCGAGCGCCATATAAGGCCGTGCGGAACACTCGCGTCACCTGCGCCCACGCAGCGCGCGACTTGGTATGGATCGATAAATAATACTAAATAACTACATATTATCCTACCTGATCAGCATTTAGTTCTGAGTTTAGTTCTGAATTATGAGGACTAATTTAAGGGGACCAAAGTAGTCCCTAGTGTGCTGTTTGTGTGTTATGTCCTCGCCAACATAAGTACATTAGAAGGATATAGGACTCCTCCGTATTTCTTTTTTAGAGGGTATGATAACAAAAGTTACCAAAAGAATTCAGTTATAGAATCGGGAATCGACTGCTCTACGACGACGTTATATAATTCGCACTTTGCCATTGTTTTAAATTATAACAACGATTTAAACTAGTTTTAGATTTATTTCATTTTATTAGATTTATCGTTTATCGTATTTCCAGAACTTGGAATTCTTTGCCACCACATGTGCCCTTCCTATAACATGGGGTGTTTCAAGAGAGGCGGCTAGAGCAGTGTCTATTCTGCACTAGCTGTCTTCGCATATGGACCTTACCACTTCACATCAGGTGGTGTTTGGTCAATTGCCGTGCTTTGTATATAAAAAATAATAATGCATACGTGCGTTCAATAGTTTGTCTTGCTAGGCTATGCTATTTTAAAGGAGTGAGAAAGAGAGACAAATAGTGATGTGTCACTAGCCTATAATTATGGAACGGTTGGTGAAAACAGGTACTAATCCTCTGACGGTTTCGTGATATGACACCAACAATATTGTTGTTTCATGTTATCATGATTGTACTATTAGAAACATGTCAAAAAAGGATTTAATGATGTGTGTATGATGTCTGTCGTACTCGTACGTAGCTCACGCATCGCACGTGCCGCCCCGCGTCGTGCGCCCGCGCAGGGCGCAGCACGCGTGCGCCGACGATTACGATTTTATCGTGATGTGATAATATGTAATGTATTATCTAAAGTAGCAATCAACCACACAGCCTATATGTATTGAGAAAACTTGATAATAACTAACATTGAAATCATTATACAGGTGCCGTCAATACGACAAAAAATTAAAACACGGGCGGGCTATGTTAGTTCATAGAAATGGTTTGCCAATTTCAGAAACATCTTATTCATTTGATAATTTCATGACAGCTGGAGGCTTATGCCCAACAGTGTGCGTGTTTCGGCTGAACTGATGATCATGAACTTCATTTTACTACAATAATCCTATTGTATCAAGATATAAGCTTCATCTATTTTAAATATATAACAGTAGCTGGAACAGTGGGTAGAAACTGTGACAAGTAAATAAGCTGTATAATATTGCAAATGTTACGATTATCGCTCTTCTATACCTTTATGGATGAACCGGGGCGTAGGCGCGGCCTCGTCCGTGTTTGATAGATCACCACACAAATTGCATCTTAAACAATGTTCATTGTTTGTGGAATAATAAATTTAATAAACTCCTGTTTAGCAATTTATTCGTTAACCATCTTTCTCATAGCAAGGGTCTTCTCAGGCAAAGAGACTCACTGCTGCCTAGCAATCCATTCGACACTCACTGCGACTGAGCGCCAATATTGAGAATTTCAACACCTTTTCTCTTTTCTTATTCTTAGTGAGTGATGATAAGGCCGAAGATGGGAGCGAGCTACACCCGATTCGTCAACCTCAGACAAACTGGCTATCTAACCTCCAATTGCTGCCAACATTATGGCGACAGACTTAGGTAAGACGGTGGTAGCTAGCCAGGCGAACTTAAGAAAGCCCTACCAGTCCTACCAACAACCAAACCGAACAGAAAATTTACTCCTCCCACGGTTATCGAACCTCGGACCTCTAGATAGGACCTGTAGAGATGATCTCCCTCACTCCCGATAAGGGCAAGTCGACAAAGGTGGCGCTGGGGCCGGCAACAACGGCAGCCTTCAACCGCAGCACACGAGAATTCCGCTATCGCGCTATAAGCGCTATCTTGGAATGCGAGGTGTTTTCTGTCATTTCTTACTTATTTTTCTTTAATGGAGTTAAAGATAACGGCTAGAGCTCCTAGCGTGGGGTCTGTTAAGTCACAAAGGGAAACTTAGCCGAATGGTGGAAATAGCACAGAGCATCACCTTCTGGCTGTTACAGATGATAATCTGCCTGCTATATAGTGATTATGGCAACTTCGATTATTGATAGTAAAAATAAAGTGGGATTATACCTACGTATGTATTTTTGCCAATGCAAAGCTCCATAAGCGATTTGCGCTTATGTGCAGGAGACATGGGAATTAGACGAACTTCGTATTCCTATTTCTTCATAGATAGTCTGATATATTATGTGGTCCGGTCCGAATTCTTTCGTGCTTCGGAAGTATTATAATGTATTATTATAATAGTCTTCTGTTTTAGACCTTATATTTTCTTAAAGAGTAGGTATTAATACCGATGAGTGGTGATTTCTTATAAGAAATTAGGGCAACTATCCTATCAGATAATGTTAGTATGGTGTCAGCCTGCGGTTGCGCTTGCGCAGGGCGGCGGCGGCGGCGGCGCGGGCGGCTACGGTTACAGGTGGCGGGGCTGCGGCCGCTTGCGACACCGTCTAACTTACACTTTCATCTGTTACTCCTTCTAACAGTAACGGTAGTATCATTAAATTTTACAAATTGTAATCACACTTAAAAGACCATTAATTAGTACGAGATTAAAAGCTATGTTGTTTAATTATTATTAGAGGCACGGCCGTACCGTTCTTTTCTCGAAGCCATTCAGTCTGTAAACATTTGTGAATTCTCAGCAAAATATAGAGCATAATATGGCTTACATATTTTCTCAATAACATTAAATTTGAACTTTAGCTTCAAGAATTATTGACCGACAAAGTTCTTTAGTTTTGTGACTGACTGACTTGATCAATATAATTCAAAGGTATTTCTATCAGACCCAAAAGCTCCTTTAAACATAATTAGTTTTTAGCCTATTCAAACAATTCAATTTTTTTGAATTCGTCAAAAGCTAAACATTGCAATTTATAATGTTATTTATCTATGGATAGAAGTTTCATATGGCGGATTATTTAACTCGCAGATATATGCATACCTACTATTATATATGCAGCCAGAGTATTGAAAAATAGGCGTCAATTCAAAGTTATCAGAAACATTAGCGAAATTACGAAATACAAAGAGAGAAACTGATGTGACGGTAATGGCAAAAGATAGGAATTTTAATATATCCTGTAACAAATCATATTAATCAATATAATTACTAGTATTAGTTAGAGTTTATCTAAAAAAGGCTTTTAACAAACAATTAATCACTTTCTCATGGCGCAGTGACTGTGAAAGTGAGAGTGGAACGGTGGCCGAAGTGTCACAGATTGAAGGACCATGATACGGTGACAAATGATGTGACACTGACGCACAGAACACTTTTACTCCAAGGAGCACTGACGTCAGGACGTCTGACTACGTGACCGTGTAATATAACCGGAACAAGGAGTGAATAGATCTTGTAGGTAGACTTTCAAATCTTTTTCTTTGCACATTTTTTTTCTTTGTCGTATTCATAAATCACCAGCCTATATACGTCCCACTGCTGGGCACAGGCCTTCCTACATGGCAGAAACACATGAGGAGTTTGGGCCATAACACCACCACGCTGGCCCAATGCGGGTTGGTGGGTTAAAGCGGTTGCAGTAACAACCGGGACCAACGGCTTAACGTGCCTATAAATAAATAAATAAATAAGAGAGAGAGAGATTATAAATTTGATTGACCCATCCAGGGACCGACCATGGCGAAAGTTGCTTTGTTTTCGTGATCGAAACCAGAGCGCTCAAACCAATACGCCACCGAGCTCCTCCATACCTATTCCTAGTTTAGCGTATTCATAAACTTGTGCTAAATTATAAAATTTGTAGAGTAAAAATACTCATTGTTGCAGAATATTTATTTCTGAACGATGGAAACTTTCTCAGTAATTTTTTTTTTTCTCTTTATTTTTTTATAGGACTTTTATCCTAACGGATATGTCAGTCCTAATTCTCAGTAATTTGTCAAGCGGCGCTGTACCTCTAGAGGTCTATGACAATTGGAAAGTCAGTTGTGTCTGGAATTAGATGCTTGACGGGTTACCAAACATTGGAAAAATACGCTATAGTTAGATTAAAACTTTTATGTATCAGTTCATTTTAGTAATGAAAACTATGGTCAGTAAGTATTGTTGGTAGAAAACTCCGGAATCTCAGCCATTGTCAGGATATCATGATTTATTTTTCCTTTATGAAGAGTATTGTGAGCTCTTAATCATCATCATCATTTCAGCCGAGAGATGCCCACTGCTGGGCATAGGCCTCCCCCAGGGATCTCAAAACTGATCCGTCCTGCGCTGCCCTCGTCCATCGGCTTCCCGCGACCCTCACCAGATCGTCGGTCCACCTTGTGGGAGGCCTACCAACGCCGCGTCTCCCGGTACGCGGCCGCCACTCGAGGGTCTTTCCGCCCCAACGGCCATTAGTCCTTGCAATGTGGCCTGCCCACTGCCACTTGACACTCGCAATTCTTGATAAATAAAATAAATACTTATTGATTTTAAATTTATAAAAATAGTATTGTAACAATTACAAATAAAGAAAAAAACGATGAAAAATATATGCTCCAAGCGAGAATCGAACCCGTCTCACCTGATGTCCGGCCACACGTGATATTATTTTCAAAAAGATCAACTAAACACAATAGGCACCTAATTTAAGTACCTACATAGTTTAGGTACGCAAAAAAGTTAGTCACTTATGCGCCTAATTAAGTTGCTATAGGTTCAATAACATTATCAATTTATATATATAATAATAATAATAATAATAATAATAATAATAATATTTATACACTCACACCTATTATCTAGCCCAAAGTAAGCATCATTAAGAGCTTGTGTTATGGATACTAGATAACGGATAAATAATGATAATAATATGTATATAAATATTAGAAATATACTAAATAAACATATAAACATCCATGACTCGTAAACAAATGCTCGTACTCATCATACAAACATTTGTTCCTACCGGGATTCGAACCCGGGACCTCTTGACCGAGTAGCCTGGGGTACAGACCACTCGGTCATCCGGTCGTCGATATAAAAATGTTATGTTGGTTTGTGTACGCTTCAAAAACTCAAAAAGTTCTGCACCGATTGAGTCGTGCAATTTTAACATGATATAAAATCCGCATCAAGGATTGTTTTTATCTATTTATTGCATCAGTCACATATCTGCGACCGCGAGAAAACAGTTTTTTTAACGATGCGCCACTGCGAAGCGTGGCAGGGTACAGCTAGTTATCAATAAAATTAAATTTTAAACGTAGTAAAACTTTTCGTCAACAATTTAATTCGATCAGTTAAACAAACATGGTACAACACCACTGCCCACTCATGGCTGTAATAATTCTATTTAAAGAATTCACTATAAAAATGACCGCAGCAATGCACCATGTAAATATTTATGTTAAAGTGTCTGCATATAGGCCAGGGCTGGTGACATCAGAGCAGGCACCATTTTCCTGTAACCGTGCGAGATTAGTCCGTATTAGGAATTGGCCGAACAGATGGCGTGTCTCTTAAAAAAATATTGTTTTTAATAGGTAGTAACGAACAATAATATGGATCTATTTTTGACATTTCATCATACTTATTGCCTAGGTAATATGAGTCAGGACCTGTTGAAAGTGTAACTAAATATTATGGCTCGCGACAGTACCATAATAAAAATAAAAAACGTTTAATACTCAACGTGACTACATTTGTTACTAAGTTTCAAGAAAATTTGAGGTAAAATAAACAACTTATGTAGGTACTTGATTTTATCAATAAAGTAGTTGAGATACTTACTATTCAGTTATGTTTATATTTGGAATTTGAAAATCAATCAAGATTACTTCTCTGCACTTAAACATTGTGGATAAAAATTAATTTCTATTTAGTTTATTTTAAAATTTATTAATTAATTTATATTTTCTGTTATTTACTTGAATTCCTTCAAAGCAGGATTATACAGGATGTTAGGGGAACGCTCTCGAAAACGAAGGCAGGTGCCAGTGCTGGTCACCTAAGACACGACTCGTCAGAAAATAAATTTTAAATCCCAAAAAAAATCTGCTTTTTCATTAAAATTGCAATATCTACACGACCTCTTTGTATGGAACAGCTGTTTTTTTCGCGGTTTTAATTTATTTTCTAACAAGTCGTGTTTAGGGTCACCAGCACTGCCATCTGCCTTCGTTTTCGAGAGCGTCCCTCTAACGAAGATTTTAATAGAATAAAGAATGGGACCCAATTATTAGAAGTGTCTTATTCATAAGATTAAATCAAATGTGTTTGATTGTCGAATCATAATCGTAACGAAGTTCCAATAAAAAATTGTTTTCAACCACACATTTCTCCGTAACATAAACAGTCAACAAACAAGTATGACAGTGTCCGCCCCGTATGCAGCGTGATTCACGCGCGGCTCGGGCGAGGCGGAGAGCGGCTCCAATGACATCGCCGTATTGGGACACAAGCCGCCCTTGTCCCACTGCGGGACGGGGGTGAATGCCAGGGCTTGCACACATGAGAAAATATACCATGGCGAGAAGGGGATGACGTTAATAAACAAAATTATTAGAGAAGATAAGGAAAGGAAAATATCTTCATCATTACTAGCTATATACGTCCCACTGTTGGGCACAGGCCTTCCTACATGGGAGAACACATGTGGAGCTTCGACCATAACACCACTACGCTCTGGCCCAATGCAGGTTGGTGGGTTAAAACGGTTGCAGTAACCACTGCCTTCCGAAGCACGGAGGAGCACGTGAGTACAAATTAAGAATTGACCCATCCCGGGCGACGACCAGGAAGGCACGAAGGCGTTACGTGTACATACATCCGGCGCTGAAGGGGGAGAGGGACTATAGGGACATGGTGAAAGATTACAATTTGTAGGGAGTCATGAAGGTGCGCTGTGAAAGAGCCCCGAGCAAGTAATAGTGCACTCTCCCGTGATTCGGCCTGCATAACCGAACGTTTGCGACATGTAATGAGAAGGTTGGTGGAATTGACCCATCCCGGGATCGACCATGGCAAATGTTGCTTTGCTTGCGTAATCGTAGCCAGAACTCTCGAACTACTACGCTATCAAACTCCTCCAAATGAAAATATAGGTAAAAAGGAAACTTTCGGCTGCAGTTTGGTTTCCAGAAGATCAATTCATAATCATGATGGATTCTCAGAATGTGTTACATTTAGTTTCATTTACCCGCCCCAGAAGGGGAGAGGTGCCATATGGACATGATTATAATTAGACATGATGTTTTTTTTCAAATTTATATACATTTCAGTCCAATTTTTTTATTCACACTAGGTATATTGTCTACATACCTACTTTCGTGAATGTAACGATTGTGAGTGATTCCCAAAGTGATTGCTGCCATTCTTATATTTATACCTAGTCACCAGCAAGTCTTGCTCAAAGAAGAACGCGCAAAAAGAAAAGTAAACTTTTCCCTTCCTTTACATTATAAAAGTTTAAAAGAGTAATAATGAAGAAAATAAAAAGGAAAACGAATTCCAATTCCAATGGTTATAAATTATGGAATGATATTATTACTCTGAAATAAAATTATTATTAGGTATTATTTTAAGTCACTTATGCGGGCTGCTCTATTCCGGAAATTGGTTTTCTCTTCCATTTCCCCTTTACATTAGTTTGACAGACATGTCTCATTTTTGAGATTTTCTTAGAACATGTAATTCCTTACTATAAAATGGTGGCAATTTTGCTTCAGAGAATATATCTTTAAACTCATTTGCCGTGATTCATTGAAAATGGCGCCGTGATAGAAACAAACTCAAATAAAATTTTAAAAAACTTTGTCTCGGTAGCTTGGTAGAAGGCTTTACTATTTTTCTTATACAGGGTGATGCCGTCAATACGACAATAAATTAAAACGTGGACTATATCAGTTCCTACAAATGGTTTGCCACTTTTAAAAAAATCGTAGGTACCTATTCATTTGATAATTACATGACATTTCTAAGAAATAATGCAGCCAATGCATTTCATACAAATGTCATGAAATTATAAAAAAAAGATCTCAGATTGTTAGAGCTGTCGCCCAGATTGCGGAAGGTCGCGGGTTCGATCCCCGCCTCAGGACGTGAAAGATCTAGTTTAGATACATTTTTATTAGTAGGTAAATAATTTTTCAAACATTTATAATAATGTTAAAAATCTAAATTGAGAATGTTTGAAACTAAATCGCTCAATCAATATCTACATCTTTATGTAAATATTATTCATTTAACACCAGCTTCTTTCGGCTCCGCTCCCAAATGTTGGTATTTTTAAAATGTATGTTCAACCTGAATATCCATTCCAAGTGTTGGTGAAAGAAGTTTTGAAAACGGATGAGAAGTTTCGGAGATTAGGTACCTTACATATTAACCCGTCCAGCATGAGATTCCAGACAGTTGATTTTTCTATTGTCATCGCCACCCGGTGGTATATCGCCGCTTTACAGATTAAGATACATATTATTTCCGTAGATAATTTTTAATGCAAGTGCTCAGCCCTGAGAAATAAACTGTGAATAACATTACACCAAATAGGTACACACTTTAAGCTGTCATTACAGAATACTACAGCTTACACGGCCATGCGTGAATTCATAATTTATCAATGGGCTGAAAAACAAAACAATAATTTCATAAACCACGCCTTAGCCTCGCCAGCTTTTTGAATGTGTCAGTCATAAAGTCCGGCACGGTTGCTCCTGAGTAGGAAGGGGAAAGGTAGGATAAGGTCGGAAAGCTATTCAGAGCACTCTCCATGATATAGCCGATAAAATAGGCTTAAAGACGCAATGTCTTCATCAAATTGTAGAAGTTCGGGGCTGTATGATACGAACAGATTGGATACACTTTATATGGGGATATACCTACGACTAGCCTGGCCCTCTAAGTTGGACCGCAAAATATTTATATTTCCTATACTTTCTCAAGCCTTACATTTTTTCAAATTAGCAAATGATTTCTTATCATTAGTTACCGATGCATTAAAAGCTCGTAACATGAGACACAAGTTGGCAAATCGTTATTTTTCACTCTGTATATGGCTTAGTCGTGACATGCTCTATGGAGAGCAAGTGTGTCGCTGCGGCCCATACTGGGAGCCCGTAGATTGTGGAACGGTGACCGCCATATGGTGGACCTGGTTGCATCATTGTCAGGCGACGAGATTGACGGCTGGTTAAGCGCTTACATTGCTACTAGCGAGGCGATAGATATTTTTTAGTACAACTAGATGAAAAGCAAGCTGATTCTACCGTCGCCTATAGACACTTGCGATAACAAGGAAAATATTACTCCGGATCATAACAAGGAAAAGATTACTCCGGATCATAACGCACCAGAAATACCTCAGGTGTCCACCGGCACAAACAATAAGGGAGTTCCAGCACAGCGGTATAATCGCATCCAATTAACAATGTTTTGTAGTGTTAAATTTCTGCGGAGAGTTGTGGGAACTTGACGCCTGTGCCGTAAATATTATGCTTTCCTTAAATTTTAATCGATATGTAACGCCTGAGTATCCTAGAGAAGTGTTTGTAAAATGTATGTTTATGTTTGTAAAACAATTTCATGACATTTCAATTAAATAATGCAGCACATGTTATATTATTTCATAAAAATGACATGAAATTATCAAACGAATAAGATGTTTTTGAAAGTTGCAAAACTTTTCTATGAACTAATACAGCCCATGTTTTAATCTAACTATGCGAAGCTCGGAGCTCGAGTTTATAAGTTTTGGTTGACCCATCCCAAAGTCGACCATGGCGAATATTGTTTTGTTTTCTCATTCGAAACCAAACCGCTAAAACCAATACGCCACCGAGCTGCTCCATAGCTTTTTCATAGTAAATTGTAAGATCTAACACGATTGTTATTGCTATCTCCCTCGTTTACGCGACCGTTCCTCTTACACTCTGTAAAAATAAAGATTTATAGAATAATATTGTCCCGTCCGTGAGTTCAGAACCTACCCTAGGACATTTCTCTATTATAATCTCGAGATGTTTATAAATATTTTTTGTTTTATATTTTTTGTTCACTATTTTTCTCTCTTGCAGTCTATTGGAGGAAAATTGTACACGTTGTTTTTCTTAATACTTACTTATAAAAATTTTTAAAAGTTTTATATGTTTATCTCGGTGCCCACGACCTCCATAACACAGAATAAGAATTAATTTACACAATCTGGCAAAGGAAGGACATCGCCATTTTGGGCAAGACAAGCCAAGCCGTTGAATTATATCTGAAACTATTTGCAGCGAGCGCCTGTGGCTTTTAACCTTTATGTTTTGTGAAAATATTACGAAACATATACATGTATCATTACTTTTCGTGTTTATATCTATCTGTGAACCAAGGTAGGTACTCCTACTAAGTGAACTAAGTTTCTCGGAATTAATAATACTGCTACGCATGCTTACAAATTACTTACCTACGTAATTAATTAAAGATCCATAAAAATTTAAACTCCACGATGCTAGTAAATAAATCATATCAATATTAGGGCCGATTTTTGAATTCTCCGATAGCATCTACAGGTATTTTATAGCGCCCAACTGGGGTAGGAGCTCGGAGGCGTACTGGTTTCGATTACGGAAACAAAGCAACTTTCGCCATGGTCGTTCCTGGGATGGGTCAATCAAAATTTGTAATAGATAGACGTTCTTGATTTTACAAATTTACATAAACATCACAAAGATAAAACAAATACAAAATGCCAAAATCAAAAATCAAAATCATTTTATTTCAGACCGCGTGTGCCCATAAATTCTTAGTAACATGAATTAGAATATAATTAATCAAACAAAAAAGGTGGTCTTATCGTTAGAAGCGATTTCTACCAAACAACCTTACTTAATTGTAATCTCGAGCTCCTCCGTACTTCGCCGTCGGCGCCCGTTATTACAGCAACCGCTTTAACTCACCAACCCGCAGGGCTAGCACAGTAATCTCACGTGTGTCTCTTCTCCCATATTATGTAGAAAGACATGCACCCTTATTCCAAAAAATGTTTGTAAACAGTCAAATATCAGATTCTATAGCATTTGCTATAGTGTTTTAGTAAACAAAAGTTTAGTAACCACCTAGTAGGTGGTAGGACCATATAAAGGGTTGTCTGGGTATTATCACCGCCTTTCTTATTTCAGCCGTGAAACAGTTCGCTGTGTTTCGGATTGAAGGGAAAGGTAGCCAGTGTAATTACTGGGCATGGAAGGCAATTTTATTTCTATGATCTGAGATCACAACGCACCTGCAATAACAAGTGATTTATTCTTATTCTTGCAGGTGTCTGTAGGCGGCGGTAATCACTTATCACCAGGTGGGCCGTCAGATTGTTTGTCAAAAAGTTGTATAAAAAACTACCTATATTCCTGTCTCTTTTTATCGCGCTGCGTTAAAACGAGACGGGATGTGAGTTTTCGAATCGAATCCATGATCCGACTGTTTTGAATAGGAATGCTGTGCCCCGCAGTGGGAACTACCTAACTACATGAACGATTAAAATAATGTCACGTCAACTGGACATAAGTACGTAAAAATATAATAGGCATTACATAAGCGTTATGGTAAATATTTTTACTTTTTAATAAAAACTCCTCATCAGACACAAGTATTTTTATAGCAGCACCTACTGACCTCGTTTCGATTGTTCAGTCTCTCCCATCACCGCGATATCGAAAACACGACCTGCGTGAATTTCAATTTATAATAGAAACTATTAAGGCTGATTCAGCACATATCTTTGAACAAACTCCTCCCCGACTTCTATCTGTCGCACCTTATAAATAGGGCACTTATTAGCGTGTTCCACCACCGGCTTCGTCCGGTCCTCCACCAGGTACTCCGTGAAAGTCTCGGGGTCGTCGTAAGTCTTCTGCGCGGTCACCGGATCCATCAGCACGTACGGGAATATGCCCAAAGCTTCCACCATCCCAAACATCCTTCCCCTTTCACACCAGACGAAGAATTCTTCCCGGTCGTATTTGAACTCTATCAGTTTCTTCTTGGTACTTTCCTCCAATGACTCAAAGAACACAGAGTAGTAATAATTGAGAATATCTTTCTCATGTTTCTCCCTGAAGACTCTTGATGTGGTCAAGTACAGGAACTCCATAATGTCGAAAGCTGGGGGCGCGTAACGGACGCACTGGAAATCTATAAGTATTGCGTTGACAGGCACTCCGTTATCATATCTGAACATTATGTTATTGACCCACATATCCTTGTGATTAATTACGTTTAGAGTATTTTCGTATTCCTTCAAACTGTTGCTGGCTTTGATGAAAGCAGCGTTCATTTTCTCTTCTAGATTTGTTATAACAGTTTTGTATTTTACCGAGAAGGTATTAATTAAGTTCGCGGACAGCTTAGCAGCGGCTCTGAGCCAGGGCGAATCTTGGAATGTTGGTTCTCCCATTATGTGGGCATATTCTTGGAGGAAACTGTAAGGATGCTTTGGGTCAACGGTTTTCCTTGTCTCGTGGTTGGCGAATGCGGCGTGGAAGCGAGCCAGCGACGCGGTGGTCACCAGCACATGAGGCATGTCTAGGGTCTCCAGCTGCGGGCGGGGCGCGTATCCCTCCACTGTCAGGTCCGGCATCACAAGGATTGTGTCGTTGCATACTAGGGCCCTTGTGCACCAGGAATGCCGACCTGAGAATAACATTAAAATATTCATACACTCATACCTATTATCTAGCCCAAAGTAAGCATCATTAGGAGCTTGTGTTATGGATACTAGATAACGGAGAAATAATGATAATCATATGTATATACATATTATAAAGTATACTAAATAAACATATAAACATGCATGACTCATGCACAAATGCTCGTACTCATCATACAATCAGTTGCTCCCACCGGGATTTGAACCCGGGACTCTCGACCGAGTAGCAAGGGGCACAGACCACTCGGCAAGCCGGTCGTCTAATGTATGTAAGAAATGATTGAGTAGTTATGATAAAACCAGACAATTTACAGTGAGATGACGACTTAATTTGCCTTTTACCTATATCTATCATTGTTTTCATGTTCTTATGTGAATATTTATTTATTAAAATATAACAAATAGGTACTTATATAGTGACTTCATAACTAGCCAAAAAAAGCAAAGGTTTTTACTGGGTCGGCAACGCGCAAGTGATATCCCCGGTGTTGCAAGCGTCCATAGGCTACGGCAACCGCTTACCATCAGGTGGGCCGTATCCTTGATTGCCTAGTTTGCAGTGGTTCATTCCGGTTGCTGTATTGCAAGCACGGAGGAGCTCGATTGTAAATTTAGATGGACTCATCTCGGATCGTATTGGTTTAAGCGCTCTGGTTTCGATACGAAAACAAAGCAACTTTCACCATGGTCGATCCTGGGATGGGTCAATCAAAGTTTATTATCTCGAGCTCCTCCGTGCTTCGGAAGGCACGTTAAGCCGTTGGTCCCGGTGGTTCCTGCAACCGCACCAACCCGCATTGGGCCAGCGTGGTGGTGTTATGGCCCAAACTCCTCATGCGTTTCTCCCATGTAGGAAGGCCTGTGCCCAGCAGTGGGACGCATATAGGCTGGTGATGATGATCTCGGATCGACCATGGCCAAAAGTTGCTTTGTTTTCGTCATTATAACCAGAGCGCTCAAACCACTTCGCCCCACCGAGCTCTTCAGCGACTTATTTTGACATAATAGAAACATATTTTTGGTGTACACTATAAAGGAGCATATCACACCGAACACTTTTTGCTATGTTAATGTTCTATTTCGTGGTTAAGCTACTTCTGTGGTCAACTGTACCGCTTGCACTCGATTTTAACAAAAACCAAAACGAAAATTATAGAAAGTGAATAATTGATTGAATAGAAGAAATATAAAAAGGGTTTTTCTTGCTGTTTTTGTGCTGGCCAATGCGATAATTCTTAAAATGAGTTTGGCGCACTAACTTAAAATAATTATTAATGCATTTTCAATGAACAAGCGGTAAAGACACTTATTGAATAGAAAGGTTCGAATTTTCAAAATCCTTTCCACGCTAGCGTAGGTATAAAATGCACTTCTGCACTCAGATTTCGAATGATAAAGTAATATACAGGGTGGTGCCGTCAATGCGACAATAAATTTAAACATGGGCAATATTACTCTATATAAATGGTTTGCCACTTTTAAAAATATCGTATTCATTTGATAATTTCATTACATTTGTATGGAATAGTGTATCGTTGGCAGCATTATTTCATACAAATGTCATGAAATTGATATTTTGATAGTGGCAAATCATTTCTATGGACTAATATAGCCCATGTTTAAATTTATTGTCGCATTGACGGCACCACCCTGTATATGTTGTGACATAGTGCCCATATTTCAAATTAAGTTACCTACTTCTGAGTTCGACTGGTATCTACCTAATATTAGATAAGGCTACATTTTTCTACTCTTTTTATTTTTGATTTTTAAGTGATTGTTTAAATAACACATATTATTATAAAGAGGATAAAGAACACAATCTTACCTTCCTCGGCTTGAAACTGTTCGAACAACTGAAACATGATCATCTCTCTTCTATAAAAATTGTTCTTGTCTATGAAGTCGGCTTTTGGTTTGTTATCGTGCGGCATCCGCTTGATGAACAGACGAATCTTCTTTACACTCTCCCCCACCTTTACATCCAGCGTGACTTTCAAGTGGTCTCCAAGGAAACCTGAAATACCCTCAGTGGCCGGACAGACATTGGAATCAATCAGTTGCCAGCGATCTTCACTGAAATACTCCTTCACAATCTTGTAGACTTGCTTTTCAGTTAATAGATCGTCAAGCATATACCGCTTGCTCATTGCTCCCGTCTCACCAACCATTTTCCTCGACAAGAATTACTTCAGGAAAACGTTACTGATAGTTTTATAGCCGGTGTGTCTATTAATATCACTGATAGGGGTTTTTTATTCAACTAAAGAAATAACAGGAACGTTTATCCGTTAGAGTATCATTTCGATCTCTAAGCATTTTGCAATAAAGGCCACCGAGATAGACTGGTAAACAATGCGCTACTTGTTTCACGAGATAACACAAAATTATTTACATTTGCAACGCGAATATTAGTTCTAAGATTAGGTACTCTGAATGATATAACGCCTCTTAAGGTACTCTGTAGGAGAATGATATTTATTTGAATATTAAATTTCCATGACGAACTTTCCTACCGATTTAAAGACTGGTTTACAGCAGATTGTAGTTAAAGAATACTGCATTGTTCCTGCGGTGAGTAAGGTGGCCGGAGCTCATTAAGAAGACGTCATGTTGAGGGTAGGAGACTTGTCTCCTATGCTGTTGACATGACGTCATCATATGACAACGCTTTTTCTTTATTTTTACAAAGTAGGGATCGCATGTTTAGTGCGCATGATTCTACGAACGTCCTGTTGTGGTACCCGCTTTTTATCAGGCGGGCTGTACTTTTGTTTGCCACCTATGCCGTATGAAAGAATACATACAACATTAAAATTATCTTCTAAAAACTAAAAGTTACAGCAGCATTCATTTCGCCCACGATAGATAGATATACTACACTGATTATCACAATCACTTTTGACAGGTCTGATGTTGGAGCTCAATCGTCATTCGGTTCAGGACATTTGGATTCCAAAACTCACATTCCGTCTCGTATTTTCCCATCATAATAAAACGTGGCAGGTTCCTGTGCTCAATCGTTTCGATTAAATTGGATACGTTATGTAGTCCGCGTACTAAGGAGAGGTTCTGATTATTCGGCTACGACAATCATGACTCATGACGAAAGCTCTAAGGAGAGGTTTCTTTCTATAAATTACCTATACTTTTGCTGAAAATGAATAATTTACTTGACAATATCAACTGTGGAATTAATATCTATATATGTAAAGTTGTAAACCAGATGGTATGAAGCTTAATAATTTTATTTATTTTATTTAGAATATGTATGATTGATTACTACGCGTGCTCTTTGTTTTAACAATAACTTTAATAATTATTTGGACTCAAAATAATTTCAGCCGCAAGGACACTCGAATATAGAGTTAACACTAACTTGTCAGTTTTGCCTATTTTGACATTTGAAATGTGGATTACATATGTAATTGGAGTAATTCAAATCTCCATATAGCTATCTGTACGAAACAAGGCTGTAAACAAAATTGTAACAAACTAAATTTACTTCAGAAAACAATTCAGTTTTACGAGTGAGATGAGTTTTTTGCTCTAGGTATTTTTCGTGATTTTTCTAAGGCCTTTGATTATGTAGGTCATGATACTCTCTTCAGAAAATTTTACACCACAGTGGAAATAGGAACAAGGCTCTTGACCTTCTCATTTCTTATTTGGGCAGTAAAATTCAGATAATGTTAGTATAAATGAAAAATATATCGTAGCTGTAAGGTCACAATAGGAGTTACGCAGGGTTCAATTTTTGGCCCATTTGTTAATAATTTTTATAATTTAAATCCCTTAGGGACTTATTACCCTTCCTTTAAACTGGTAAGTATATAAATAATTTGTAAAGGTGATTACATATACTCAAAAACTGGAGGAGTTTCTTGCATAGCTTCTTCTCCTCCTTCATCACAAATAAATGATTACTCACTTACTTACTCCGCATCCATTCCATAGCTAAAGTATTACTCGAAGTCGGGTTAAATTATAGCGATATTCCTACGTCACTAAGACAATAATTAAATTGTGTGATTATTTATACCTTCTTATCACGCTGCAGACTAGTGCATTCGCCATCTATCAATCAACGTCAGAAAGTACCTGTGCTAATTAACTGATTGTTTAGTTTCCACGTTTGCCGCGATAAGTAATTAAAGTTGTTCTATCGTTATTCATTGACATTTTTTCTGGTAACTTTGGTGAAAATCATAAAAGATTGTGTAATCTACAAAGTACCTACGTATCCAGGGACAATAAAATTTAAAATCACAATTATTTTTATCGGGATCACTAATTAAGACTTCAAAATAAAATAATTATGTTGAACTTCATTATTTATTAGCTTAGAACAATATGATAAATGTAAAATTTATGCTAATAAAATATTCTTAACAAATAACCCTAAATTATTTATATTTCGTAATTTGTTTAAAAACTGGCAACACTTAAATAATGTAAAGCTTACAAAATGGAAGTTTCGTTGACATTGGGAAGACATTAAATGGCATCGACATTTATTACGACAAATAAACTATGTATATTTTACAGTAATCTAAACCTAAGCATTATATAACTAAGGCACTTATTGGCAAGATTCTTAACTTAAAATACTTCTTAGTTCTTAAATACAATATGTGTATATTAAATACTGATTTTTACAAAACTCAGCCTCAAATAAAAACATATGTTCCCAAGCATAGTTTGCTGGAATTTTCTCCGAATATATAATAATTTACCTATAAACTAAGGCTTACTTTTATTTTTAGAGAGCACAATTTATATATTTCTCTGTCATCAGTCATCGCTATCAAGTTAAATTGCCGATTTCTAAATTAAGTTATTATAATTACATTTTGTCAGATACCCTTATTTTTAATAATACTCTAATACATTTATATAAAATCTTACTTGTAATCGCTGTATAGGCCTTAATAGTATAGTTATATAGTATTTTGTCACTTTCGTTTGATGACATTTTGGATGCGAAATATTCTAATAAACAAGATATAATACTGTTTAACTATAAAAGACAAAATTATTTTAATAAGGCCAAAAATATACAACTGAAGTGTTTACAGATATACCATATAAAATACTTAATTGTCTTTTCAATACATTTAAATTGTTATACAATGTTCACATTAACAAAATAATGAGCTCGGCATTACCAGTGCAGAGTGAATATCAGTCTTAATATATTATTTTACGATTATACAGCTATAGATTCATTACATTACCGAGATTTCTTTATAACAGTTTGACCTTGAGACCGCCCTTCCTGTGTCAGCAATAGAGGCGGCTTTTGTAGTGCAACAGTTACACTTGATGTTCTGTCGTGTGTACAAAATAATGTATGAAATAATAAAACTAACCTTGGAAGACTCCTTAATGCTTCATATTGCAATATGTAAATAAAAATTTTCGACGCACTTCCTCAAAAAATGCATTTATGAAGCATGTACAGTAACATTGTTAGGAAATTAAAAATTACGCATAATACAACGGATCGTGCGGTAAAACCGGTACTTTGATTTATGAATCTGTTTTACCGTCCGCTTCGTTGTATAAAACGCTGCCGTGCGATTCCTTTGCGGTTTTCTTGTTTCCATAAAAAAAATTAAAGGCTAAGCAATCGAACCTCCTTGGTGGCGTTTTTGCTAAATACGCTTGTCTTACTTTAATATTGCAGAGAAAATGAGACGAAAGATCTAGTTCTAATTTTGGTGCCGAATGTAAATGAGCGCCATTTTCAAATTAGAAATGTCTAAGATATTGCGACCACAGATTCTAAAGAATGCTGCAATTTTTTGACTGGAATTAGAAACAAAACAATACCTATGTTTATTGTAGTGTTTTTTTGCAAATGTGTTGAACAATATTGTAATATTAAGTGATGTATGTTGTTATCCGAAATAAATGAAAAAAAAGACATATGTGCTGAAATTGTTATTTAAAAACTCGTGACTATGGTTACAGTCACATTATCAAACACCAACTTATCGCACTAGTATTATTAGTAACTATTAGGATACAAGTGCAGTAAGTTGGTTTTTACAAATAAGTAAAAGAAAGTCGAGGGTTTACCATTGCCTCGAGTTTGCAAATACCAATTTCGGCACGTGTGTTATACAACTTTTTCAATACATTTGCGAGAAATTAGCACAAAAAGTATTATTTTTGACTAGGTGGTAGGCCCGTATGTAGGGTCGTCTGGGTAGGTACGACCGCCTTTCTTATTTCAGCCGTGAAACAGTCCGCTGTGTTTGGATTGAAGGGAAAGGTAGCCAGTGTAATTACTGGGCATGGACGACATTTCATCTTTAGTCTCAGGATGACAACGCACCTGCAATATTAAGTGATTTTCCCTTGTTATTGCAGATGTCTATAGGACCAGGTGAGCCGTCAGCTTGTTTGTCATCTAGTTGTATAAAAAAATGTTTAAAAATATGAGTTGGAAAGTCGCAAACAGTGGAGTACACTCACGTAGTGTCAGCGGGGCAGCGCGGCGAGGGCGGCCAGTGCTCGGTGCAGCAGGAGGTCTGCGGCGCGGGCCCGCGGGGGGTAGTGCGCGGGGGGCGGGGGGCGGGGGGGGCGGGGGGCACACTCACGTAGTGTCAGCGGGGCAGCGCGGCGAGGGCGGCCAGTGCTCGGTGCAGCAGGAGGTCTGCGGCGCGGGCCCGCGGGGGGTAGTGCGCGGGGGGCGGGGGGGGGCACACTCACGTAGTGTCAGCGGGGCAGCGCGGCGAGGGCGGCCAGTGCTCGGTGCAGCAGGAGGTCTGCGGCGCGGGCCCGCGGGGGGTAGTGCGCGGGGGGCGGGGGGGGGCACACTCACGTAGTGTCAGCGGGGCAGCGCGGCGAGGGCGGCCAGTGCTCGGTGCAGCAGGAGGTCTGCGGCGCGGGCCCGCGGGGGGTAGTGCGCGGGGGGCGGGGGGCGGGGGGGGCGGGGGGCACACTCACGTAGTGTCAGCGGGGCAGCGCGGCGAGGGCGGCCAGTGCTCGGTGCAGCAGGAGGTCTGCGGCGCGGGCCCGCGGGGGGTAGTGCGCGGGGGGCGGGGGGCGGGGGGGGCGGGGGGCACACTCACGTAGTGTCAGCGGGGCAGCGCGGCGAGGGCGGCCAGTGCTCGGTGCAGCAGGAGGTCTGCGGCGCGGGCCCGCGGGGGGTAGTGCGCGGGGGGCGGGGGGCGGGGGGGGCGGGGGGCACACTCACGTAGTGTCAGCGGGGCAGCGCGGCGAGGGCGGCCAGTGCTCGGTGCAGCAGGAGGTCTGCGGCGCGGGCCCGCGGGGGGTAGTGCGCGGGGGGCGGGGGGCGGGGGGGGCGGGGGGCACACTCACGTAGTGTCAGCGGGGCAGCGCGGCGAGGGCGGCCAGTGCTCGGTGCAGCAGGAGGTCTGCGGCGCGGGCCCGCGGGGGGTAGTGCGCGGGCGTGGCGGGCGGCGGCGGGGCGCGCCAGGCCACCACGTACTCGCGGCCGGTGGTCAGCGACGCGCTTACGCCGAACAACGCGCCCGCCTGCCACGCGCCGCGCAACGCGCATAGCACCTGCGCCCACAACATTATAAAGGCACTTCCAGACAGAATGCGTACTTAACGCGCGTCAGAGCGCTAGTCTCACGGACTAAGGCCCACAAAAATGACATAACGGTGTAGACAAAAACCGTTTCTCGAGCTTCTCGTGTTGCTTGTGATACATACGCGCGTGCAGGTGTGAGTGTATGAAGTGTTAAGGTTTCGCCAAACAGAACGCGCCTAATAACAATATTAGCCGTCAAACAGAGCGCCCGGCGTTGAGTACTGCTAGCGCCGGCGCTCTGTTTGAGGCTAATACCGTTCATAGTACAACACAATTCGACGCTATAGCGGCGACCTCTATAGGGCGCGTTCTGTTTGGCGAAACCTTAACACTTCATACACTCACACCTGCACGCGCGTATGTATCACAAGCAACACGAAAAGCTCGAGAAACGGTTTTTGTCTACACCGTTATGTCATTTTTGTGGGCCTTAAACCGAGAAAAATGACATTAAACGGTGCCAGTGTAGACAAAACCGTTTCTCGAACTTCTCTTTTTCTTTGTGCTACCGCCTGTTAAGGTGTTTTGAAAAAAAAAAAAAACAAAAAACCGACTTCAAAAAACTGAAAAGGATAAAATAATTAAATTTTAGTAGTGGTGCTTCACACTATCTATGGTTTCTGGAATCAACTTAGCACCAACTCCAAAAATTGTCTAAAATTTAATTATTTTATCCTTTTCCGTTTTTTGGAGTCGGTTTTTTATATTTGTTTAAATATTTTTTTTTCACAATTTTTAATGATAACTTTTGAAGGTCAAAGCTAGATGGGGGTGACCGTGAAGTTAAATTGATTTCTACTATCGTATCATTTTACTAAAAATTCATAGGAAAGCAAAAATCCGAAATTTCGCATATGTAGACGACGTCATTTTTCCAGTTTTTTTGATTTAAAAACCAAAGTACCCAATGGATTTTCAAAATATTTAATGGGACCAAATGGAAACTATTCCGCATCAAACAAAAAAAGAATCATCAATATCGGTTTACCCAGTCAAAAGTTCTGAGGTAACAAACATAAAAAAAACATAGAGACAAATTGATAACCTCCTCCTTTATTTGAAGTCGTTTAAAAATAAAACATAAAACCGACTTCAAAAAACTCATTAGGAACATAACATATTTTTGGAGTCGGTGCTTCACTATGTATATATTAAATTTTTTTCTTCACAATTTTTAGTGATAACTTTTGAAGGTCAAGGAAGGAAGGAAAAAAAGAATCATCAATATCGGTTCACCCAGTCAAAAGTTCTGAGGTAACAAACATAAAAAAAACCATACAGACGAATTGATAACCTCCTCTTTTTTTTGAAGTCGGTTAATAATCAAAACACCTGTCTCTGGTCGACCGTTCTGACGCGGCGTATCACGATTCACGAGGCGCAGCCGAACATAGAGACAGACGCCTCGTAGAATCTATGCAGCCACTGACGATATTCTACTTGTGAGCGGCGCAGTCCCTTTGATAAAAGCCGCAGGTTCGTTTGTGGATAAAAGGTCTACAAAGTTGCAAAAGTGGTGAATATGGTCTCACTTAATCTTTCTGTGGAATCTACAAACATCCGTATCTAATATATTACTTAGATTGAATAAGCGTCTGTTCAGTGTGCAGTAGCCTGTCAAAGCTCTAATCATGGCACTGGCGTTACTCCTGCTGTATGAAATGGCGGTTTGACGCAATTTGTCCCATTCGCATTTCGTCACGATTTTAGAAATGGTCTCATTCGCATTTGCTCTCATTCGCATTTAGTACCCCGGAGTACCCCGTTGGAATACCCAGACATTGCTTTTGTAAAATATATGATTTAATATGTTTTTTGAAAGAAAATTTTGATGACAACTGCCATAAAGGTGGTGCCTGTCGGGCCAGCAGAGCTAGTAAGGAGCTAGGGAGGTGCCTGTCGGGCCAGCAGAGCTAGTAAGGAGCTAGGGAGGTGCCTGTCGGGCCAGCAGAGCTAGTAAGGAGCTAGGGAGGCGCCTGTCGGGCCAGCAGAGCTAGTAAGGAGCTAGGGAGGCACCTGTCGGGCCAGCAGAGCTAGTAAGGAGCTAGGGAGGCACCTGTCGGGCCAGCAGAGCTAGTAAGGAGCTAGGGAGGCACCTGTCGGGCCAGCAGAGCTAGTAAGGAGCTAGGGAGGCACCTGTCGGGCCATTAGAGCTAGTAAGGAGCTAGGGAGGCACCTGTCGGGCCAGCAGAGCTAGTAAGGAGCTAGGGAGGCACCTGTCGGGCCAGCAGAGCTAGTAAGGAGCTAGGGAGGCACCTGTCGGGCCAGCAGAGCTAGTAAGGAGCTAGGGAGGCACCTGTCGGGCCATTAGAGCTAGTAAGGAGCTAGGGAGGCACCTGTCGGGCCAGCAGAGCTAGTAAGGAGCTAGGGAGGCGCCTGTCGGGCCAGCAGAGCTAGTAAGGAGCTAGGGAGGCGCCTGTCGGGCCAGCAGAGCTAGTAAGGAGCTAGGGAGGTGCCTGTCGGGCCAGCAGAGCTAGTAAGGAGCTAGGGAGGCGCCTGTCGGGCCAGCAGAGCTAGTAAGGAGCTAGGGAGGCACCTGTCGGGCCAGCAGAGCTAGTAAGGAGCTAGGGAGGCACCTGTCGGGCCAGCAGAGCTAGTAAGGAGCTAGGGAGGCGCCTGTCGGGCCAGCAGAGCTAGTAAGGAGCTAGGGAGGCACCTGTCGGGCCAGCAGAGCTAGTAAGGAGCTAGGGAGGTACCTGTCGTCCCAGCGGCGTGTCGGGCAGCAGCGAGTGTCTCGGGAAGCCCACGGCGTAGTAGGGCGCGCCCGGCGACGGCTGCCGCGGGCCCTGCCGCCCGGACTGGAAGCTGACCACCGTCCACTCATCATTACTTGTGCTACTAACTACCTTCAACCTCTACAAATAGTCTAATTGACAACTTTTCTTTTATTTCACAAATAAGAAGTGTATAACTCATGAAATACATTGCAAAAGAAATGGTGTGTTTCAAATCAATAGTGTCACAGATACACTCCAAAAATACTCCACAGGAAATATACGGAACAGGTGACGTCACTACAAAATATTACTATATATATAGGTTTGTATTCAAAGTTGTCATAATAATTCCTGTTTTGATTCCTCATGCATTACTTATTCATTAAAAATTACTTACACGAAAACTTACGTATTGCTATAGAATCAAATAATAACTATTTTTATATATCTGTACACGAAGTGATTGGTGGCATACTAGTTTGAGCGAAGCAAGTTTCGCCATGGTCAAACAAGGGATTAGTCAATTAAATTATGTCATCTGGAGCTGATTTCGTAGTGCACGTAAGCCATTGGTTCCGGTTTCAACTGCAATCGTTTAAGCCCACCAACTCCAAGCTAACGGCCCACCTGATAGTAAGTGGTTATCGCCACCTATAGACACCTGCAATAACAAGGGAAAATCACTTGATATTGCAGGTGCGTTGTCATCCGAGGCCTAAGACAAAATGCCGTCCATGCCCAGTAATTACACTGGCTACCTTTCCCTTCAATCCGAAACACAGCGAACTGTTTCACGGCTGAAATAAGAAAGGCGGTGGTACCTACCCAGGCGACCCTACATACGGATCCTTTTTTTTACCACGAGAAATCCATTGAGGGACCTACCCACCGCTGCCGAAGCGGTGGATGTGTGCGGGACTAGCCCAGCGACTAAATTGACCTTGGGAATACCCGCTAAAACTCCTGGAGAACTCCCATGCCTTTTGCGGAGGCGGTTTCGGGTCGACGAAGCAAATTCACCAGACCACCCCCAGGCAACCGGGCTTCGCGCCGATGGAGATTGCCCAGAGTTACCATGGGCAGCCTTCTCGCGTCCACCCGTCTACGCCGGAGAGGGGCGGCTAGAGGATCCTCCTCCCGTGCCCTCTCCGCTGCCTCCTTCTGCGCGAGAACACTGTCGCAGAAGGAGGGGACAGCCTCCCATACCCTGTCACTGTCTGTGTCTGTGTGTGTGTGTCGCCAGGCCGGCCACTCCAGCAGAGACCCTACATCCGGGCCTACCACCTAGTTGTCATGTGTTTCTCCCATGCAGGAAGGCCTGTGCTCAGCAGTTGATCACACGTGGAGGTACCTGTAGGTGACCAGGATGGTGGGGCAGCCGGGGTAGGGCTCCAGCGCGGCGTGCTGCACGCTCCACGCCATGCTGCCCGGCGGCTGGCTACCTCCCGGCCCCGCCCCCGCGCCCGCGCCCGCCTCCGCTACCGCCTCCGCCTCCACCGCCGCCGCCGGCGCCGCTCTCGCCTCTTCACCGTACACTTGCCCACATATCAGGCACTCGATGTACGCCTCATCCTGTGGCACACGATGACGGGTCATTTCTAATATTTATACAAGGTGTAGCAGAATTACCCAAGAAAAAGAATTTCTTTATCGTAAACTCAAAATTTAAATATGTCACTACTCTAATAATCAGCTGTGAATGTCATTGAACCTAAAATTACCAGAGTATAACCTACAATTACTAGAGGCCGATTACTAGAGTAGTGACATTTTCATTTACAATTTTCGATAAAGAATTTTTTTTTTTTTTTTGGGTGCTTTTGACACACTTTGTATACATATTATTATCAATATTTCTCCATTATCTAGTATCCATAACACAAGCTCTTAATGATGCTTACTTTGGGCTAGATAAAAGATGTGAGTGTATGACTTATTACTATTATTTCAAAAGACTTAAACAATTTTGGCTCGCGCTACCACCTTCTCACCTAAGTCTATCGCCATAAGAAGAATGTTAGCAGCATCGTTATGTTTCCGCAGTTGGAGGTAACATATAGAGTTCCTTTGTGATTGTGAAATCTGAGTGAAACTCGCTTCTATCTTCGTCCTTACTATCACTTACCATGAGGTGAGATGACGGTCGAACTATCTCGTTAAGAGTTTAAAAAAATATTTTTAAATTTATAGTAACCCTGTCAGTTTGTTGCCGGAATCTTTTCGGTAATTCAACTTTTGGAACCGGTGTAAATTCAGACAGACAATGGGCCTAATTCTAAAGACACACTCTAAGTTTAAATTTAAGTACAGTACATCTCTTTCTCGCCATATGTAAAAAAAATAGCAAGAATTCGTTTAGAGCTGTGAAGTAAATTTAGACAGATTTCAAAGGAACCATAGATAATTTTAGACGGCATGTACAGAGGTGCCTCCTAAACACTGCATTTTATCACGTTCAATAATACAAGTTTCCACATGTCAAATCATATGACAGCCATCCTTTTTAACCGACTTCAAAAACGAGGAGGTTCTCAATTCGGCCGGTATGTTTTTTTTTTGTATTATGTATGTACACCGATTACGCCGAGATTACTGATCCGATTTACGTGATTCTTTTTTTGTTCGATGCAGAATAGCTGCCATTTGGCATTTGGTCCCATAAAAATTTTTTCAAAAACAGTTGGGTACTTTGGTTTTAAATTAAAAAAAACTGAAATTATGAAATCGTCTACATAAGCGAAATTGCGAATTTTTGCTTTTCCAATGACTTTTTAGTGAAACGATACGATAGTAGGAAACAATATAAGTTGACGGTCACCCATCTAGCTTCGACCGCAGAAAGTTATCACTAAAAATTGTGAAAAAAAATTTTAAACAAAAATTAAAACCGACTTCAAAAAACTGAAAAGGATGAAATAATTAAATTTAAGTAGGTATTCATCCCCTAGAAACATATTTTTGGAGTTGGTGCTAAGTGGTTTCCAAAAACAATAGAAATTAAAGCACCGACTCCAAAAATATGTTTCTAGGGGATGAATACCTACTTAAATATAATTATTTCATCCTTTTCAGTTTTTTGAAGTCGGTTTTAATTTTTGTTTAATTTTTTTTTCATATTCATATTGAGAGAAAGAGATTCAATGAACTTAAATTTAGACTTAGCATATGTTCTCCACAATTAGGGCCACCATGACGTTGTCAGGATATTTTTTGTGATAGTTATTAAAATGTGTTTTTTGACGTTTTGAAATCGTTTCCTCATGGCCTATCTGAATAAAAACATATTTTTTTTTGTTGAATTCTCCCTATAAAGGGAAGGCAAAGGGTACTAATGCCCATAGAGCCATGTCTTAATTATTTCTTTTTTTCTTCATTTATTGCATTAAAATTAACGTCAACACAAACACATGATTTATAAAACAACACCACTTTAACACAAAGTTCGCTCCGCCACAATTTTTAATTATTGTAATAAAAATCTTCACTGACCCAAAATCCCGCCAAACACTATCTTTTTTACTTGTTTAGTTTCGGTGTCCCTCTGTATTGATATGATCTATGATGGTGGCGGACTGACCGGTCGGTTGGCGCGGTTGGGCCTGGGCGGCGGCCTCCGAGGCAGTCGCACCACCCGCGGCCGCGCCGACCGCAGCCGCGGCAGGCACGACGGGCACACCGCGCCCCACTGCGCCCCGCCGCCCCCCGCGCCCCCGGGGCCCCCCGCGCCCCCGGGGCCCCCCGCGCCCCCGAACTTCATCCACGGCGCCGTGCTCATCAAGTCGGCTGTGCTCATCTCGTACTCTAGCACGTCGTCGCTGTCCACGTCATCGCTTTCCAGTTCACCTGCGGACGGGAAAACGTTTCATCAACTTTCATCAGATATTCTTAATTTTGATTTTAACATTATTATAAATATTTTAAAAAAATATTTACTAATAAAAATATATTAAACTAGAAAATTTCACGTCCTGAGGCGGGGCTAGTGGCTCAGGACGTGAAATTTTTCTAGTTTCAATATATTTTTTTTAACTTTCATCAGCCGCTCTCTTTACGTATGGTTCTGCCTTAGTGGACGTAATACTATGACTATGTGAATGGTATTTATTCTTTGGAAAACCGACAGTATACAATAACAATACATTATGATTTTTAAAGTGTGTACATGCACAAGTAAAAGTGCATAAATTTATCATACTTTTGAATGCAAAGGAAATTAAAATTACACTATCACAGACAGTTACGTACTGGGAATTATATTAGACTCACATCTAAGTTACCTGTTTCTTTACGGTCTATTGTTAATTTCCTAAAAATGTATAAGGATTCCACCAAGGACTTTCACATTATGAGAATAAAAAAGCTGAATGACCGAACATCCTTGAAAGTACTCCAGTTCAAGACGATTATGTCATTTTAATACTAAAGAAAAAATAAAACGAATGCTAAAGCTGTAATTTTCACCACGCAGACGTTAGCAGAGATTTACAAATGTGCGCCATTTCATATTTGGATTGGAACGTCAAAAATTGTTGGACTTTCCGACTGTAAAACATTGTATGACACATGTACACGTGTGAAAATTGGTATTTACAAATTCGTGACTAGGAGAGCCCCAGAAATCGTCTCGGGCTTACATTCCTATAATATTACTCCTAGAGTATGATATAGATTTTCTCTCTTTCTTTTTCCTAGAGTATGATTTCACCTATTTTGTTTTGTGTCCAAGTTATTATATACCTATTTTTTATCTTTTGGCATAGTATTTTTTTTTTTTTTGTATCTAATTGCCATCAACCCATCACACGGGCCCAGCAGAAAATTAAGCGTTGTGGCTCTGCGTAGCTATGACATCATGCTGAGCTGGTCACCCTTTTGGTTACATCTGGTCTCATATTATTTCTCTTTTGTAATCTTCTAAAATTATGACCAAATAAACGTCTTTTCTTTCTTTCTTTCTTTCTATTCGTCTACTAGTTTATAAAAACCAACTTACCACACTTAACAACAATTAACCTGCTTTTGAAATGACGTTATTTCCACCAAATATCAATACAGTCAGCGTTCAGTAAGCAAACTCACCAAGACTGTGGTCACTAGCGGGCGCGGAGGTGGGCGCGGAAGCGGAAGCGGAGGCGGGCGCGGCGAACACGTCGTCGCTGCCCGCGCTGCAGTTGAGTAGTTCACCCACGGACCCTTGCTGCGATATAATACATGCCACTACAGGAAATAGTTTTCAAAGAGGAAGAGTATAGTTAGAGGATATTTACTACTCGAATCTTGAACCATCGCTTTGTAGTATTGTGTTATGGTATATTTAAATAAAACTATAAATGAAGTTCACTGGTAGTTTTATTACTTATATAGAAATTACAGTGTGATCAGTTCAAGAGCCGGAGAACAAGCAAGGTTGGTTCGATTATCCCTGTAATGGGAAGGCAAAGGGAACTAATACCCATACAGCCATGTCTTAAGTATTTCTTTATTTCTGAAGATGATGGTGGTACCTGCAGACTGTCCTTGCTCTCGTGGCTGAGGTAGGTGGACACGGTGTCGACGCTGTGTCGGCATCGGGAGTATGGTATGATGGTGGTACCTGCAGACTGTCCTTGCTCTCGTGGCTGAGGTAGGTGGACACGGTGTCGACGCTGTGTCGGCATCGGGAGTATGGTATGATGGTGGTACCTGCAGACTGTCCTTGCTCTCGTGGCTGAGGTAGGTGGACACGGTGTCGACGCTGTGTCGGCATCGGGAGTATGGTATGATGGTGGTACCTGCAGACTGTCCTTGCTCTCGTGGCTGAGGTAGGTGGACACGGTGTCGACGCTGTGTCGGCATCGGGAGTATGGTATGATGGTGGTACCTGCAGACTGTCCTTGCTCTCGTGGCTGAGGTAGGTGGACACGGTGTCGACGCTGTGTCGGCATCGGGAGTATGGTATGATGGTGGTACCTGCAGACTGTCCTTGCTCTCGTGGCTGAGGTAGGTGGACACGGTGTCGACGCTGTGTCGTCGGCCGGAGCGGGTGCTACCGCAGTCGTCGCGGGCCACCGGCGCGGGCTCCGGGCCCGCCGGCTTGTGGCTGTGGCCTGACAGATAATACCCATCTGAAGTATAACCCTTTTACTTAACTGGGGTTAAATTAGATGTTACATTATCATTTCATAACCCCCACCCATCTTCGTAAAAGAACACCGCTTTATTCCACGAATGTAACGTGATGCTGTATAAATTTTAAAAAATCCTAAATTCAATAAGGAATATCGGGAACTCATCATGCGAAGCCTATCTACACGGAGCCGAAACAACGGACACCATGAACTTTACACTAAAAATAACACAAAGTGACGTTAGTCAATTTATGAAGTTAACAAAGACCACTGACATCTTCAGTCTCCCCGAGACTGCCATAGCGTAAAGTAATCGAACGAAACGTCGGATATAAAATGATAATGAAACATCTAATTAAACGCGCATTAAATGCAGTAAAGTGGTTTAGTTTTAAATGTGTAGTACTCGCGACATGCAACACAATGCTAGCACATAAGGTAGCACAAAATGTAAAAACCACCTGTGTTATTACTTCAACGGATAGTGTCGCTACTATAAATCAAAACCAAATTTTGGTAAAATATTATTCTAAGACTCACTGAAGATGTTCAGGTTGTGTAGTATCTGCCTGGCCAGGCCCGGCTTGCGGGGCGGAGACACGCTTCGGGCGCCGCCGCGGCCGGTGGGCGCGGAGCTACGGACCGGCTGCAGCGACTGCGTCGAGTGCACCGACGGCGCTGAGTGCACCGACTGCACTGACTGCACTGAGTGCACTGATTGCACCGAGTGTACTGATTGCACCGAGTGCACTGACTGAACTGAGTGCACTGAGGAACCGGTGTGTTGCTGCGGAATGCGGGGTCTTCGCTCCGCTAGAATAATTAAAGTTAAAATAAAGTTTAAAAGAAGTTCCTCCTGTTCCACAAATTGCCTTTGGTGAGTAAAAAATTGAAAATCGATTTCAAAATATCTTTATTAATATCAAATAACATATTACTAGGGTAGTAAAAAGGGAATTTTGACATATATACCAACACAAAAGCATTCAAAATTTTATTTCAATAAAATATCATAATTTATATTAACAACAAGTCGCGTTGTTATGTATATTGAATATAAAATTTACGATTTCTTTATATCGTGAAAATTTGTTACAGTTCGTGTGCCTGAGACGGTGAAAGGGATTCGCCAAAAGATAGTTGAGAATGCTATGCCCGTTCAAAGTAGGGAAGAGCACGGACGAAAATAAAAAATTGAATAAGGAAAGCTTTTGCAAAGCCGCGTGGGTGCTTTCTACTATGTACAAGGGGCGGGGTCAAAGCGCGTGAAGGGGTTGGGAGTATGGCAGCTACTTGGGGGTATGGCTGGGCGGGCGCGCGGGTAGGGCGGGTGTGTACCTGTGGGCGCGGGGTCTGGGCGGGTGTGTACCTGTGGGCGCGGGGTCTGGGCGGGTGTGTACCTGTGGGCGCGGGGTCTGGGCGGGTGTGTACCTGTGGGCGCGGGGTCTGGGCGGGTGTGTACCTGTGGGCGCGGGGTCTGGGCGGGTGTGTACCTGTGGGCGCGGGGTCTGGGCGGGCGCGGGGGTAGGGCGGGTGGGGCACACGTCGCATCAGTCGCAGGCCGGGCGGGCCGCGCGCCGCCATGCGCGCCACGCTGACGCTCCAGCCGCCCGCCCACACGCAGCCTACGCCGCCCGCCCACGCCGCCTCCACTACACACTGCATCTGTGGAAAGCAACCGTCTCGCTAGGATTTGTCTTGGATACTTTGTGTGATTTGTATTATGTGTTTCTTCCGTGTATGAAGGCCTGTACCCGGCAGTTGGACGTATATAGCCTGGTGGTGACGAATATTCATAGCACCGCGCTTTCAAATTTATTTTCTAACAAATCGTGTTTAGGGTAACCAGTACTGCCGTCTGCCTTCGTTTTCGAGAGCGTCCCCCTAACAGCCTTTACATAAATAAACGCGAGTAAATTGTTGGGCAAAGCCAATTGACAAGCCTGAACACTATTGGCAGCTTAGTGTCATCTAAGCTCGAGGTGACAAGTGAGGTCAAGAGGGTCTATGGAGAGTTATATACCACAACAACGAATCCCGCTATTAGTTCGGGCAAAGACCCAAGAGTCCGACTGATCCGACACTACCTATACCTAAGATATGCCGGACATCAGCCTGTAAGACATTAGAGTAGACCTCAAGCAACTTAAAAACAACAAGGCACCGGGAGAAGACGGAATTACTGCAGAGCTTCTGAAAGCGGATGGTACACCGGTACTTAAAGTCCTTCATAGGCTATTCGATTCCGTCATTCTCGAGAGTACAACGCCACAAGCACGGAGCAGAGGCTTGGTGCTGTTGTTCTTTAAAAAAAGGTGACAAAACCTTACTGAAGAACTACAGACCCATCACGCTTTTGAGCCACGTTTACAAGTTGTTTTCGAGGGGTATCACGAATCGTCTCACGCACAGTTTTGACGACTTCCAGCCTCCCGAACAAGCCAGTTTTCACAAGGGCTTTAGTACCGTAGACCATATACATACGCTGCGGCAGGTTATACAGAACACCGAGGAGTATAACCGGCCACTTTGTCTATGGACTACGAGAAGGCCTTCGATTCGATCGAAACATGGGCAGTGATTCAGTCTCTTTAGAGGTGCCACATTGACTATCAGTATATCGAGGTGATGAGGGCCTTGTACGAGAGCCGACACACGACACCGACATTTTGTACACGGACCGACATGGTGGCCAAGTCGGTTCGTGTACAAAATCAGAATACGAAATCCAACTGCAGAGGGGTAAGACAGAGAGATGGTAATATAGGGGTAATATCCGCGAAACTGTTTACCGCTACGTTGGAAGATGTTTTCAAACTACTGGACTGGACAGGACTCGGTATTAACATCAACGGCGAGTACATCACTCATCTACGATTTGCCGATGATATAGTAGTCATAGCAGAATCTCTGGAGGAATTGAGCACAATGTTCGACGACCTAGACAGAACCTCCCGACAGGTGGGTCTGATGACAAATGAACATGGACAAGACAAAGGTTATGTCGAATACCCATGTCGCACCTATACCAGTTACAGTTGGGAGTTCTGCTATGCGATTCTCTAAAGTCTCGCAGCCTTGAATTCGTGGTTGTCGGCAGTGCTGTCATACCTTTTGGCGTTTGTTTGACAACCGTTGGCGACACCAGCGTTCCGACGACGAGCACGGCGTGAACCGGAACATATAAGTTGTTTGTTTTTATATCTTTATGTAAAAATTAATCAAATATTGAATGAAGTCATTGCGATAAAATTTAAACACAAGAAAAACGAAGACAAAAAATATCGATTTTACTTCATGTCGTATATCCAAAACAGCGACAATCATACACGGCCATGAGATCGACGTAGCGATTAGTGAATACGCTTGTGCGTAGCGCTGTGCTCAAACGTCAAAATCAATGGCAGCTCTTCGCCTTGTCAGACGTCAAGCTCGAAGTTGACGAGTACGTTTTCCTCGGACAAATGATCCAGCTAGGTATAAAGTCCAACTTCGAGAAAGAGGGTACATCGACGAATCTAACTCGGATTGGGCGTTCGGGAAATTGCGTAAGATCTTTTCGTCCGAAATTCCTCAGTGCTTGAAGACGAGTCTTCGACCAGTGTGTTGCCAGTGATGACATACGACTGTGAAACGTGGTGGCTCGCTAAGGGCCTTCTGTTTAAGTTCGCAGTCGCACATCGAGCTTTGGAACGAGCTATCTTATGTGTTTCTCTGCGAGATAAAATCAGAAATGAGGCCATCTGTAAGAGAACCAAAGTCACTGACATAGCTCATAGGATTAGCAAATTGAAGTGGCAGTGGGCAGGGCACAGAGCACGCAGGACGGACGGCCGGTGGGGCGTTAGAAACCTAGAATGGCGACCACGTACCAGAAAGCTCAAAGTAGGGCGGCCTAGATGGACAGTCGACCTGGTCAGGGTCGCGGGGAGCCGTTGGATGCAGGCTGCGCAGAAACCTTTTATTTGGAAAGCGATGGGGGAGGCCTTTGTTCAGCAATGGACATCATAGGCTTGTGTGATTTTAATGATGATGAAGACTTGTAAATTAGACTTATTTCAAATATGAAAGTATTGTTACAGTGTAGAGTTGAGTGTGTATGACGTATAGCTAATAGAATACTATAGGTTATAAATGATTAGGTTGTCGCGGCTCGCGGTACCTCCATAGGCATGGGCAGGTAGCGCAGGTCGGCGGCGCGGGGCGGCGGCGGCGGCGGCGGAGGCAGCGCGGCCCACTCCCAGCGCACGCCGCGGCCGCCCGGCGACTGCACGTCGTAGCACGCACGCCGCACGCCGCACTCCACGCTCGCGCCCTCTGCCGACGACGACCACAACACTTTACGGACCAGGGACAAGTTTTGGCATCGTCTAAATAGAGACCACCCACTGCGTTGGACTATCCCGATACGAGATTGGATGGGTTCAATCCAGTATCTTTTTAGACGATGCCATATAGGGTTGGCTCGATTAAAACATTTTTCAATAAAAAAGTTTAATTCCAATCCCTTTCACAGGAATCAACATAAGAATATTTAGTAAGGAGATAATAAAAGTTTCTATGGGATTTGGACCACCCTATGAGCACCATTTTTTCGTACAGTTATTTTTGTAAGAATCTTATTTATTTATTTGCATTCCACAATGTTATACAGTTTTAAATAAATGGCTGAAACCATCTTACCCTATAATTTCCATAAGCCTAGACTGATGGAAGTGGCAAAAAAATTTTTTAGTATGCTAAAAAACATCATAGAGATCGCCATTTTGGTGAAATTAAAATATTTTGTTTTATACTACTTTATGTTAAATATTGTCGTTTCATTTCTTCATAGCAGGGTCAAACAATTTCAAAAAACCATAAAAACACTTCAAGCATGGCCTACATATTCACGGTTGAAAATACATGAAATTATACATGAAAAAAATATCAATATGACATTAAAGTGAACTTTTGTACAGCACCATTGTAGCTATGCACTATTGGACACTTTTATGAGTTCTATTTTGCCATTTTATACAATACTTATTTAATTTCATTATTTTTTTGCACTAATATAAAAGAGTTTTGTGTTATTTAATGGAAGCCATGTTATTCAATGTGGGGCAATTCAGTTGACATTGAAAGAGCCTTCACAACGCATAAAAAATGTGTCCGTATGATTGACAATGCATGGCTTCTTGAGAGCTGCAGACCATTGTTTAAAAAATTTAACATACTTTCATTGCCCTGTAGCTACATAAGGGAAGCATGTATCTTTGTAAAAGACCATATGCACTATTTCAAAAAAGTGTTGATAATAATTCTAGACATACAAGAGCCCGATATAAGAACTTACTATGTCAGCCTCCTTGTCGCAACTATGAGTTTAAAAAAATGTATTTAATATGTGTATATGTATTTTTAATAATCTTCCAGACCATATTAAATTAGAAAAAAGTAGATGTTTAAAACAAAATTGACTAAGTGGCTACTGACAAGATGTCATTATAGTGTTAAAGAATATATGGAGAGAAATAAATAAAAAATATGACTACAATATTTGCACACCTGCATGCAGGTTGACCACAATATGTACTATTTGTAAACAAGATTTTTTAAACTGTTCTTTGCAAATATTATTATTATTATTACATGAGTACATAAAGTATATTGTTGTCTATAATCTGAAATGATGCTCAAGAGCTGGCTCAAAACTTTACAATATCCATTCTTTTTAAAGCAATTCCCATGCTCCTGATACTGATCTCATATTTACTGCAACTTTGCCATAGCAGGAAGGTTAGACATTAGTGTTGTTGTTCAATCGATTTATATATAAATAGATTAAAAAAATAATTATGAGAGATGATCCAGCGCTCATAAATTATATTAGGTTGGGGAAAGTCTTTTCGCATTATAGTATGTATGAACTTGTAATAAAATCTCTTTGGCTGTACTATTTGTATCTGGCTGGTTTTGGTATCATTAAAAGTTTAGATTTTAAAAAAATATTTCCAAATTCAAATTAGGAAAATGTGTGTTTTTCATTTGGTTTTCGTACTGTCAAGATGAGTGGATCTAAGGAAGAAATTCGATACATTTTAAAATTTTACTAAAAAAAGGTAAAACTTCAACGCAAGCCGCGAAAAAAAATTGCGATGTTTATGGACCTAGTGCAGTGTCTGTGATAGTAGCTCAAATTTGGTTTAAGCGTTTTCAAACCGGAAATTTTGATGTCAAAGATGCACGTCGCTCTGGTCGCACTATTACGGATAAAATTGATGCCATTTTTGAAAAACTGGAGCAATATCGGCATATCAGTAGTTACGACGTAGCTTGTACCATTTTTTTTAAAATGATGGCGCATTTAAAAAAAAATGGGTACACAAATATGCTCGATATTTGGGTACCCCACGAGCTCACTGAAAGAAACCTATTGAACCGTGTACTCATTTGTGATTCTTTATTACCACGTAATGAAACCAAACCATTTTTGAAGAAGCTAATAACTGGTGATGAAAAGTGGATCAAGTGGAATGAAAAGAACGTGCGAAAAAGGTCATGGACAAAGGCCAGTCAGGCTTCACAGACTGTGGCGAAACCCGGGTTAACTCGCAACAAGATGATGCTGTGTGTGTGGTGGGATTGGAAGGGCATTATTCATTATGAGCTGTTACCACCAGGCAGGACCATCGATTCTGAACTCCACTGTGAACAACTGATGAGATTAAAGCAAGAAGTTGAGAGAAAGCGGCCGGAATTAATCAACAGAAGGGGTGTGGTTTTTCATCATGATAATGCTAGACCTCACACCACTTTAGCTACTCAGCAAAACTTAAGAGAGTTTGGCTGGGAGGTGTTAATGCATCCGCCATATAGTCCTGACCTTGGACCTTCAGATTTCCACCTGTTTCGCTCTCTTCAGAATTCTCTAGGCAGTGTCAGGTTAACATCACAAGAGGACTGCCAAAGCCCCTTGTGAACTTTTGAGACTTTGATCAGAAGCCCCAAAATTTCTTTATTTAATTCTATTATTAATTTCTTTCTATTATTAATTTCTATGTCCCTACCTACAAGATGGCAAAAAGTTATCGAACAAAATGTTACCTACATACTTTAATTAAATGTAAATAAATTATATTAAAAAATGTTTTGAATTTTCTTAAAAAATGTGAAGAATCTTTTTCCCCAACCTATTACATTGTTTGTAGACCAAATTCACAAAATGTAATTAATTAATCAATCAAATTGTTTATTAATTAACAAGACAGATAGATACAAGTAGATACAAGTTGACAGTGATCGTAGATACAACAAGTTGACAATAATAGTAGTAATATGGATAAAATTTAAATAACTCATACCTGGTGAATCATAACTCTGTGTCAAGGTCCTCAAGTTAACATAATGTCCTTTGAGCGCGGGATCAGCATCTGCTAGCACAACCCTTGTCAGTTTCTTAGCATGGGCTCGCTCAAGTGTGCGGGTGACCCCTGGAGTGTGTGGTAGCCATTGCCCTTCACTCTGCCACTCCCAAACTACTACACAATGTACTGACGACATCACTGTTGCAGTAGTACGTCCTAAAAACACAATGACAGTATTTAATATTTCAAAAATTTAAATTTCTATAGTATAAAGATGATGTTCAAGAAAAATTTACCAGTAACACAATTACAATTTTAAAATTATACTTACGAGGTATTTACAATTTAGAAGAAGCATTATTTAAAGATATTTCATATTAAATGGCTTGATTTCAATAACAATAGATAGCAAAGCCGTTATGTTTTTAATATTTTAGTGACAAGTCATAAGTTTACTTAAATGGTCAATGTGTTGTACAATTTTGTGAACCAAGTATAAAACATTTTTCAATCAACCACGATAAAATTGCTTACCTAGTCATTCAAATCATTTTTTTTCACAGAAGTCACAATCAACAGCCGATGAAATATCAAGATACGATGAAAGATTAGCAACAATCAACTATATGTCAACGTCAATAATATTGAAGTAAAATTATTCATTTCTAAATTAAAGTCACTCTTCTTGAAATAATATTAAAAATGTTGGCTTCATTTCAGATAAAAATAAATTTCCTTTTGAAATTATATACAAAAAACTAAAAGAGTTTACAAAATAAAACAAATAGAAAAATAAATAATTGATGATTTCTTTTTTTGGTGTAGGAACGGCAAATGAATGATGCCTTTACAGCCAAGTCTGAAGTCTTTTCGGTGCAAATACAATCTACTTTCGAGCGCATATGTCAAATCTCGTGCACATCTCATACTGCTTAAAAAACTATATATATGTAACATAGGACATATTTCTATGTTCAGAATGTTGTATGGGCAAATGGGCATCAGTTCCCCCTCCCTAGACATCTCTGTAACTTAAACCTAGCTGTCTTCGCAGGACTCTCTTACCGCTGCACCGCTTTGTATTAAAAAAAAAGTCTATGTTCGCCACCAATCACGTCAATCAAAACTCCGTCAAAATGATGCCCAATGCCCAATTCGCCAATCTGGTCGCCGTAGGGATGGCCAAATGAAAAAAAAACCCAATAATATATCAATATTTTTAAAAGTGTCGACATAATAGTGTAAAAAGTATCAATAATACGATTTAAACATACTACTCTATAGGCGGTGGTGATCACTTACCACCAGGTGGGCCGTCAGCTTGCGTGTCATATAGTTTTGTATTAAAAAATCCACTTAGCAATAGAGATAGCAGTTGTCTTGTCTAGGTGTCTAGGCCCTTTTAAGCCTACTTAGCCTGTTCTAATATTTGAGATTGGAATGGCTACCACCATTCGAAGGTTCGTTGCCACACGACTTTTTTTTTTTTCACATGTGCTGGCAAAGAATTCCAAGTTCTGGAAGTTCGACAAAGAAAAGAGCTACTAAATTTCTTTGTACGTGATGTTGAGGTGGAGACAGTGAATTGATGACTCCGAAGACCGGCACGCGTGCTCCTGAGCAGGAATGGGGAAGGTGGGATAAGGTCAAATAGCTCTTCAGAACACTCTCCGTGACGCAATGTCTCGACGCAATTGCAGAGGCTCAAGGTTGTTGGTTACCTCTACATCGCCAACGATACGGACAGCACGACGCTGCAATCTGTCCAGGGCATCGAGTAGGTACTTGGCGGAGCCATCCCACAAGTGCAAGCAATATTCCACGCAAGACCGGACCTGAGTTTTATACAGCAGGCATAATTGGTCAGGCGTGAAAAATCGACGCACCTTGTTCAGGACACCGAGCTTCCGAGAGGCTGTTTTTATCACGGTTTTGATGTAGTTCCTGGAATTCAGATCGCAACATATCTCCATGCCTAGCAAGTTTAGGGAGCCCTGTGCCGAAAGAGTCGTGCCCTGAAGAGACGGAAGGGGAAGGAACGGCGACATTTTGGCTGTAAACGCGCACACCTGTGTTTTCTTAGCATTGAACTCAACAAGATTGTTAGATCCCCATTCAGATACGAGGTTCAACACCCTGTCGAGCTCAATGGCAAGATTCTCTCTCTCCCTCTCGGTTTCAGCGCGCCCAGCCCCTGGGCCACCGTAATATCCCCCATGCACTGTACTGTCATCTGCATAGCAATGAATGTTTCCTAACGGAATCATGTCATTGATATGAAGAAGAAAGAGTGTGGGGGATAGAACAGAGCCTTGTGGTACACCAGCATTCACTGACATGAACCGCGAAGCGCATCCATCTGCGAGGACACGGATTCTTCGCTCATGCAGGAAGCCGGCGATCCAGTTACAGAGCTGAGCGGGCAGACCGTATGCCGGGAGCTTGGAGAGAAGAGCCCTGTGCCAGACCCGATCGAACGCTTTGGCAATGTCAAGGCTAACTGCCAGTGACTCACCACGTTTGTCAATAGCTTCACCCCAGACATGCATTAAGTACGCTAGAAGATCACCCGTTGACCGGTTCGGCCGAAACCCGTACTGTCGATCATTAATTAATGAGTGATCTTCTAGGTATCGGATCAGCTGGTGGTTTAAGATCCGTTCCATGACCTTGCAAAGAACTGAGGTGACAGCTATCGGGCGGTAGTTAGCTGGGTCTGATCGGTCTCCCTTTTTGGGGACCGGTTGCACATTGGCCTCTCTCCAAGATTCCGGCACACACCCAGAAGAGAGAGAAAGACGGTATAGCCGCGTTAAGACAGGAGACAACTCCGCTGCGCAGTTTTTCAGTACTATCGCTGAAATGCCATCAGGTCCACTAGCTTTCCGGACGTCGATGGACTGAAGCTCCGCACGTACATCACATTGCCTAATACGAATATCGGGCATTGTGTGGCCACAGTGGGAGAGTGTTGGTGGCTGTAAGTTGCAGTCATCGATTCGGGAGTGACCAGCAAAGAGTTTTACCAAGAGATCGGCTTTCTCTTGCGGCTTGTGAGCTAGCGAGCCGTCAGAACATCTCAACGGGGGCAGCGAGGGTTGACAGAAGTTGGATTGCACGGCTTTGGCCAGACGCCAGTAGCTACGGCTTCCCGTAGGATGCGTAAGAAGTTCTTGGCCAACTCGTGCAACGCGCTGTGCATCCGCTCTGATGAAGGGCCTTTTGCAGGACTTGGTGGCGTTGGCCACCAAGTCCAGTTGGTGGACTTGGCCCAAACTGGCTTCAACATGCTAATGACGTCACAATAAAGAATTGGCAAAAGAAGTACTCAACAAGTAATATTTATCCCTCTTTTCAAATATAACATTTGCTTAGTTAAAAAGAGACAACATGACGTTTGACGTTTAATGTCATGATTTGTCATGAGTTTTTATTTAAGATTTGTATAGAACATTCGAGAATCTCCATATAATCCTTCCTCGTTGCGTACAACCTGTCGATTTCACAGTCAGCGGGCCGACAACAACCCGTAGAAAACTAGTTCTGAGGGCCTAGACAAGATGCCATTCGATAAACGCTATCGCTTAGCGGAAAATGTATGGGATTTGAAAGAAAGAAAGAAAAAATATTTTATTTAAATAGGCCACAAACAAGCACTTTTAAATCGTCAAAAAAACACATTTTTACAACTATCACAAAAAAAATATTAACTAACAACGTCATAGTCTCTGTCTGTCTGTCATGTCTGAATTTACACCGGGTCCAAAAGTTGAACTACCGAGAATTTGACATTTGATATAAGATATCGAACGACTTCCGATAGTTAATGTCAAATCCCATACATTTTTCATTTAGCGATAGCGATAGCGATTGTCAAATGGCCTCTTGTCTAGGCCCTCTGGCAGGGAACAAACACAGTCTGTCTTTATCACGTCACGTCTATTAGATAAATGGCCTATAGCTATCGGTAGTATTATAAATAGAAAAAATATTGACATTTTGATTTATCGATATTTTTTCAAGCTTATTGTTAGGTCTATGATCTGTGGTGGGCACTGGTGGGTTAGGTCTGATCAATGAGGAAGGATTATATGGAGATGCTCTAATGTTCTATACATATCGTGAGTATAGAAATATCTATCATATCGACATAAAAAAGGTCAAACGTCATGTTGTCTCTTTTTAACCGACTTCAAAAAAAGGAGGTTATCAATACGTCTGTATGATTTTTTTAACTGACTTCAAAAAAAGTAGGAGGTTATCAATTCGTCTGTATGTTTTTTTTTATTTATTTTTTATGTTTGTTACCTCAGAACTATTGACTGGGTGAACCGATATTGATGATTCTTTTTTTGTTCGATGCGCAATAATTTCCATTTGATTTATGCGAAGTTGCGGATATTTGCTTTCCTATGAATTTTTAGTGAAATGATACGATATTAAAAAACAATATAACTTGACGGTCACCCACCTAGCTTTGACCTTCAAAAGTTATCACTAAAAATCGTGAAAAAAATTAAGACAAAAATTAAAACCGACTCCAAAACACTGAAGAGGATAAAATAAATTAAATTTTAGTAGGTACTCATCCCCTAGGAACATATTTTTGGAGTTAGTGCTAAGTTGTTTCTAGAAACCATAGATAGTGAAGCACCGATTCCAAAATTATGTTCCTAGGGGATGAGTTCCTACTAAAATTTAATTATTTTATCCTTTTCAGTTTTTTGGACACCTTTTTTACCCCACGCTTTTTTTCAATGAAATTAATTTTCTTTCATAACTTTATTTTTATTTTAGAATTTTTGAAAATTATTTAAACATATTGATGTGTTAGTATACTTTTTATAACTGTTGAATAAAATATAAATTAAAATTTATTTTCTGATTTTTAGTTCAATTTTTCATTTTGCAAATAAATATTTTATCGTGAAATTATTCAGAAACAAAATACTGTCAAATACTTAATTTTAGCCGCAATTTTTCCAGTATGATAGCACGAGTAAAAATAATTAGTGAGAAAGTTGAAATCCGAAAAAAACACTTCAAAATCTATAAAATTACTTTAAAACGCCCGGAATAATTTACAGGTTAAATATCACTAAGACTGTAATATACAAGGTAACTCAAAATCGAGTTTTAGCTACTCTGAGCTAAAATATTTTTTTGTCAAACGATATTTTGTTGTTGTCACGTTGTAATTTATAAGTTCTTTTGAAATTAGACATGTTTCTGACATACTAAAGAAGATACTTATATTTTTTTTCATTAATAATAAACCTATCTTTGTAGTAGTACTACATACACTACACACCTTCATCTATAAGTTTTTAAATTTTATATCGACAGCAGATGCACATAGAGAGTTACAACCAAAGAGTAATGTGTAAGTATGTTACAACCGGTTACAACACTTAAGAGGCAGCCATCTTTAGTGGTCCAAGATCTTTAGGTATAATATATAGGCACGCTCAGTAGGTAGTTGGGGCCAGTCCATAGATACTTCTTCGTCATAACTCACAGGGTCCCTGTTTAGGTCGCCATCTTTAGACATACTCTTTCTAATCTGTGGTCGCCATTTTCTTTGATATCTGTGCATTTTCCTTTCTTCCAGCTTTGACAGCTTTAGTTCCAAGTGTACCGTTTTGGCGCTGCTGTCGCTAGTGGTGCCGCCATCTTAAGACGCCATTTTGATGGCTGCCATGTTTGTTTGTTTTGTAATTCTTGTCATTCTTCCGAATCTAGTTTAAAATTTCAATTTCTATTTTCTCAAGTTTATTTCGGTCATCAAATCCTTATAATATGATATTTCCGCGCATTTCAGTGAATTTCTCCTCTCTGGTTTGTGAAAATATTGACTGTACATGTGATATTCGGTATTATTCTCATGAGTAAAATGTGGTTGGTGGTCGGTCACATTCACAATTGCAATGCAACAAGTGAGTTCCACCGACTTTTTAGTTTCTTGTGAACGATGAACATAGAAATTTGTGGATGACATACGTAGTACTATCGAATTCCCTCATCATTTGATTCACCGAAGAACAACTAACTACATAAGAGAAATATTTTGGTCGTAAGGTTTGGTGTAAGTTCGAACCCTGTGTCACTTCACTCCAAGCCGTACTTACCTACAAGAAGAAATAACTCACGGTGTGCCTCTTAAAATACAGCAGGTGAGTCATTATTGTACAGTCATCTTTCTTGTGCTTCTAGTTATAGTAAAATTTAAAAAAAAATCTATGTACTTTAGTAAAAATAAGCACAAATTTTCAGATGTTCAATTGAAGGATTTCATGGACAACCCTTATTTCTTCTCCGAATATTGCATCAGCAGTTACAGAAAGCAAAGGTATGTATTATAAGTATAATTAAAATATTGTTATTCTTCATTTCATTTATATACATTATTCATTGTTTATTTTCATACGCCTGGACGTCAGCTTTGTGGAGACTAGAGAACATTTATGTTACGTACTTACAATTTGACATGTTTTTATTCTTTATTTTTTTCAGATTTAAGATTAGATCAGCCATCACGCTCCATATCTGGTCCTAAGTCTGATGTGATGACCAATGATATTACAAATTATAAAAATTTTTGAAGAATGTTATGCAGAAGCTAAGAGGTATGTGTATACTTGTGATATTTTTATAATCTTATACATCTGTTAGTTATCACTTCATAAAGTATCCTGTATCAATTATCTCCATACCAGATTACATCTAAATGAGTTTATTGGTTTAGATGTGAAAATGTAACAAAAAAAGAATCACACTTTCTCATTTTTATTTTTTGTTAATATGTATAAAATATAACTACATATATAATATCTATACACTTACACATATTGGCCCTAATTCTGGTAAACACATGCTAAGTCTAAATTTAAGTTCAGTGCATTTCTTTCTATCAAAAGGAATACGAAAAGGATGGCTGTCATATAATTTGACATTTAGAAACGTGCGTTCAATTTTCGACCTTATTGAACGTGATAAAATGCAGTGTTTAGGAGGCACCTCCGTACATGCCGTCTAAAATTGTCTATGGTTTCTTAGAAATCTGTCTAAATTTAAGTGACAGCTCTAAACAGATTCTTGCTATCTTTTTCCTATTACTTATTGCGAGAAAGAGATATACTGTACTTAAATTTAGAATTAAAGTGTGTTCCCAGAATTAGGCCCATTATCTACTCTAAAATAAGAATAAAGAGCTTCTGTTATGGATTTTAGATACCAGAGAAATATTAATATTATTATGTATTAAGTATCAGAAATATATAGTAAATAAACATACAAACATCCATGACTTGTGAACTAATGTTCATACTTCATACCCATCATACAAACATCTGCCCCTATCTAGATTCCAAGCCGGGACCCCTAAATGAATAGCCTGTATGGTAACGGGTAAAGACCACTCAAGCAGCCGGTCATCACATGTATTTGACCAATATATTATTTGATAAAAGTGACGAATCTTTGCATATTCAGTAGTTACTTGGAAAAAAAATCCTCTTTTTGTTTCTTTAATGTACCAGACATATTATTTCTTTACAGATTTCACAAGGAAGAAAAAGTTGGGATCAAAGAAACAGACTTATCAAATATGCCACACAAATTGAAGCAAAAAGTGCTGATGATTCAGCCTCATAAGCCTTACAAAAGTTACATGCTTTCTTACTCTTGCAAATAACAGAAGAAAACTGCTTGAAAAATTATATTTATTTAATAAACAATTAAATAAAAAATAAATCTTCCTGCCATGTTACTTTTTCTCATATTTGCATAAAAATATGAGAAAAAGTAACATGGCAGGAAGATTTATTTTTAAAGAATAAGTAATGATATTACTAAATAAAGTCTCAAATTATGTGAATTATTCGAATACTTTAGAAAAACATGTTTATGTAAATAAAACATTGAATTTTTGTTTCATTTTTTGTAATCCTGTAAATAAAATACTTTTCCATTAATGAATTCCTTCCCATACTATTTATCGATAAGAAAAAGAACATCACTAGTAATTAATATAAAGGAACATCACTAGTCTTATATAGATATATAACTACACATATATTTCCATCAACCTACTCTAATCTGTGCTCTAACCAGCGACTGCAGCGCCAAAACGGAACACTTGGAACTAAGTCGAAAAGTCACTATCGGTGACTGTCGCATCTGTAGCTTGCTACTATTATCTGATCTGTGCATCCGTTCATCGTCGCCTTCAGCCCAATTCTCTTTGCTTCAGCCTTCGCCCAATTTTCAGTGTACACTCTTTGTGAATAAAGTGAATTCGGCTAGCTGTTATCGAGCAGATTGGTACAATATTATTAATTAACATAAAGAAGGCAATATGGTTTACAATAGCAATAAGCAATGTAAGATATCTAAGTTTTACTTACCTCTATACACCACCATCACATGTGATTTTTGTTTTCGTGCTATCTAGCAATTATTATAATTGTAGCGGCGAGATCGATCGCTGATTTGAAGTGAATAGTAATAAAATTCTTTAAAAATACACACTAACGCTTTCTCGGTACATTTGCTTCCGTGTACTTATTGATTTTTTAAGTCTGGTCGATGCATTTCAGATAATACTCGCAACTCTGTTGGACGTTACAATACTCCGGGACAGTTCGTGACTGCTGCAACCGTAAGTCTTATGAAATTAGAATACATGATTCTTTAGAACAAACTGGTTAGGATGTTGTAAAAGGACCCCTTTTTGGTCGGTGTTGTATTGTAAGTACGCTTTTGGTTTTTGCTAGATACGCTGACCTAGGTTAGTTAGTGACCACAACGCACAAGCGAAGCGAACATGCTACGACGGCACTGGTTGGGGAATTGCCCCTTTGCAACATCCTAACCTAAAAATCAAATGAAATATGTAATATTCATGACTTTGATTGTTATGACAGCATAATGCCGATCCCTACAAGCCCTGGTACTGGCTATCAAAGTCAACAGCTACTCTCTGACTGGCGCTTGGCCTTACACATCTGCCAGCCTGCATTGGATGAGATGTGAGCATAGAACATGCTCCTTTATCTCATTCAATGCATGGCTTCCACCAGTGGTGTTTGAGAATGTGATAAATGTTAATCAAAATTTTATTGACAGGCCTGTGGTGAGAGGCATGAGGGATGTTGCTATGAGTCTCTCAGAGGGTAGCGCTGTGGGTTGAGAATGCATTATGATCACGAGACAATGTTTCGTGCACATATAGGGTTCTCTAGACTTAAGTAGACAGTAAAGCTGCTCCAAATTCCTCGCATGCAGCCACCCTTTGCAATTGTAACAATTATTGGATAAGAAAATGCTATAGGAAAGAAATGTTTCTGTAAAAGATAGGTAGGTAGAATAAAATGGAAAAGAAACAGAGCAAAGAATTATCATAAATTTGGTGCAATTTCACTGGGTGTGACATGATAGGAATATGGATGGATAAGGTTAATGTGATACTACCCTCACTGTATGATTGGTCTATGAAAGATTTGGCATATTGCTGGTGGTATGTTCTTAAGAGTAGTTTCAGTTGATTGTCCTGATAATTTGATATGAGATAGCAATGGGTCTAGCTAGCATGTTATAAGAAATATATGGGTGTCTGTATAGTATAATATATGGGTTTCTGTTTATTTTTGGTGGTTATATAATTATCAGGGATTCAGATTGCAGCATATCATACTGAACAAGTTTATTGAACAAACCTGTCCCATAATACACATGCACTGTGCTGTTGTTCAGGTGGTTGAGCCGTTATAACAAGCTTGAGGCTTATTATTTTTTCTTTTTTTTAGGATATTTCTATGGAGTAAGAGAAAACTTTGATATGTAGTTTCACTTACTCCATAGAAATCTGCTGGCATAATTATTTTCAAAGCCTATAGGAAGCTCTCAAAATAATAGTGCCAGCTTATGGAAGATTCCCAGTAGTAGTAGTACGTAGAAGAAAATTAGAGAGCCGCAGTGCTTTTCCCTGATTATGATGAGTGATATGTAAGCAAGCCTAATAAACTATGTATGGCAAATAGTCAGCCCTTGTAGACCTTATGTTAGCTAGAAACTATCTTGCTTTGCCTATCCTATCCATTCCTATGTGAATGCTTTGTGTGAGTGAGAGGTGTAACACATAACCTATGCGGCTGAACGGTGCCAGCTGGCAGTGGGTATGGGTGCTTCACCGCCTGGGGCCTCAGTCGTACAGCTGTTACCACTGTGAGTATACTATAATTTTTAATTATTAATAAAATGTTTATACTTCATAATACAGTTCTGCAGTGAGTTAGATCAATATAGCTAATTGAGAAAGTGCTAGTTTGGGAGCAGGCGATGTGTCTCTAACGCTCTCAACATAACTCTTTCTCTTGGTTTTGACTATTGTCTATAGACTTAGGTCACCACTAACCATCAAGTGAGCCGTATGCTTGTTTGCATATAAGTAGTATTTATGCATGTTAAAAAATTTAACCACATCAGGTAACGAGTCTTCAATTTTTGTACATTTCTAAGTCTTTGTGTTAAGCACTTTTGCCCTACATATGTCTGATGAGGTATAACTTTATCCAAAAAAGGTGATATATTTTTTATTCTGTGATGGTTAATGGTGAGTGAGACCAAGAATATGTAAAGCTAATAGTGTATTGTAATTATAAGGAATAAAAACAAATTTGGAACAATTGAGAAATTGGAAGCTTTGAATACCTTTATTTTTGTGATACTTGTAACTATATAGAAAATAAACCAAAAACATTAAAAGTGTATAATACACTAGGCATCAAATTACTTGAACATAGATAAAATATACAAGTTTTGAAAGAACTATCACTTGGTTTTACATTGATTAATTTGTCAAGTCATGTAAATTTTAATTCCTAAATAATTTTTCAAACATTTATAATAATGTTAAAATCAAAAATTAAGAATAAGTCATGTAAAACCAATAAGGAAAAATAAAAAAAATACTAGATTAATTGATTTATAAAATAATATATAAAACTAACTTAATACCTACTAATAGAAAAAAACAATTGATTTGATTTTAGAAAAAAAATCTCGAGATTTTTAAATTAGAAATTGCATAATAGCTGTCTCTTTCTAAAACAATTTTTTATAATAAATGTATAGCAGGTAGGCATATTCTGTGATGTCTCTTTTTTTTTGTTCCTTTGGCAATAGAGTATTAAAACTATTTGCCAGTGTCAATGTGTGACTTGTAGTTAGTGTTCTGAATTTGTATAGAGAGAGGGTAGTACTCGGACTGGTGCCCCCCCCCCAAGACAAAAGCAAAAGTTATACGCGAATAAAGAGTATATTTTTAAGAATGGTAAAGGACAAAACTGTAATTTTAAATTCCTGCACTTTAAAATAAAATTCCATTTTGGTTCATAAATAATAAATGTTATCCAGAGATGTAAAATATAAATTTTAGGGATAGTATTTTTTAACTATATTCCAACAGATGTTGTATTTAAATGTTAGATTACTAGCACACACTTTTAAAAATTACTCAAAAATGCGGAGCAAAATTGCTCAAATTACAAACAAAATAAAAAATGGTATATTCAAGATCCTCTGCTCATAAGCTTCCATTAAAATAATATCTAATTTATCGCGGGGGAAATTCAAGTAACAATATTGAACATCTCATTTACAACCAAAAATATATATGCATATTTACCGTCTGGAATGTATGGCTTGACAGTTTAACAAACTTGCTCGATATTTACGGTGATTATTTGATGAGCATGTTGTGGCTAACAGCCGGGGTCGCAGCAATACAGATTGCAGCCCCAGCAGTCGCCGCAGACGCCGCAGCAGTCGCCGCAACAGCGTCCGCCGCAGCCTCCGCAGCCGCGGCCCGTGCAGCCGCCGCCCAACCCGCCGCTACCGCAGTCGCAGTCCTTCCAGCCGCCGTTGCCGCCCACGCCGATGCCTGCCACCAAAAAGGAACCGAAGTTCGCACAGAGAACTGCCAAGAGCACTGGCGAAGAACAGGAAGAGCTGCAGGATAGTGTTAGTAAAATCTTTTTATAACAAACAATAACTTTTTATTAAACTTTGAAATATAACTCTATTTCTATACATGTAAAATGCTATATCTGTATGTCTGACTGATTGACTGTTTCTGCTTACAACTGTAATGGAGTTTGATTGACTGTTTCTGCTTACAACTGTAATGGAGTTTGATGCGGTTTATACAGTTATTAATTAGGCTGTTTCTTAACCCATCAAAGCCTGATAAACCAGACAATTAAATTTTAATTGTTATGACAACTTAAGTTGCCGTCTGGGCATTGAAGGATCTAGTAATATCCATTGATTTTAACAACATAAATGCATTAGAATAAATATATATTACGATCAGATTAAAATCAATAGCTATATGTTATGTAGGTACCTTTTTTTATCTAAAAGTGTGTGATATAATTTTTTAATAAAATCCTTAGCAATCCGACGCAGACATGAAGATGGAATCTGACTTGGAGACGGCGGGCAGCGAGGATGGTTCCCGCCCCCCATGGATGAAAAGTAGGCTGGCTGGATGTAAATATTTTGTTTGTTACTAAAATAAGTTTCATAATTTGGGATATTAAAATTTTTCTTGACCTATACACCGTTTATAGTAAAGAAAAAAACATACCGGCCGTATTAAGAACTCCTCGTTTTTGAAGTCGGTTCAAAATTAGGCATCATTCACATTATTGGGTGTAAGATAGTGTATGGTTGAAAACTTGAAAGTGCATAATATAAACTACAGTTCCTTGCATAATACAGAACTTTGTACCTCGACTCGTCGCCAACAGATTGATTTGCATCATTTCCTTTTATTGACAGTGAATATAATTAGAGTATGGTATAATTATAATATATGTACCCATTTATAAATGGATTAATCCATACTTATTATTATAGATATTAATAGTTAAGTCCCAATTAAACAGTATTGTCATGCCCACAATGTTCCAAAAAGCTTGTAACATCTTGTTGTACTTGTGGAAAGCAACAAATAAATATTGAAAATTATAAAAAATCCCTAACCATTTGAAGTAATACCACTTTACGACACTTCATTCACGATTAATTATTATGTTACATTTAAATTAAATTATCTATACTTAACCAGAACAAATACAATACTAATCGCTTACCATATTTTGGCGTGAATTTTCCCTATCCAGTAATAATTTATACTATACTGCAGCCAACTTAGATAGAGAATGAGAAAAAGAGAAAATGTAAAGTAACCACTGTTAGTATGAGTGATGAGCAAGAAAGGTAGTGAGTGAAAGGGAGAAAACATTTGATTTCTTATATTTATTTTTTATTTAGTGGGTGGTAGGCCCGTATGTAGGGGCGTCCGGTTAGGTGCCACCGCCTTTCTTATTTCAGCCGTGAAACAGTTTGCTGTGTTTCGGATAGAGGGAAAGGCAGCCAGTGTAATTACTGGACATGGATGGCATTTCATCTTAGGACCCAGGATGACAACGCACCTGCAATATCAAGTGATTTTTCCTTGTTGTTGCTCGTGTCTATAGGCGGCGGTAACCACTTACCATCAGGTGGGCCGTCAGCTTGTTTGTCATCTAGTTGTAAATAATAAAAAAAATAAGCTGGCTCAATTATAGGTTATAATCAATATAACATCCAATCAACTTGCAGTCAAGAAGATAAACAAGAAGGAGAGGCGTCGCCGCCAGAATCAGCACCTGCGTCGTCTGATCACGCCCAAGAACGCTCTGATGGTCCTCAACGAGATGTTGCTCACCGATCAGCTCTCTAACGTGAGTTTACCGTATCTATACCCTTCCTAACCCGACATACCAGACAATTAACCTTAAAATATTACGCAGCATGGATATTAAATGAAATAAAATAAAGTACGTATAAAGGTCGTGCTCTGTCTAAATTGGTTTGAAAGTTATTTCAGACATACTATCACGGATCTTTTACATCTTATTCATAACTAAATGTTGAGTACTCGGACAAGGACAATTGAAACAGCCGGTGGTTCGTAACGCACTGTTTAATTAGAACGGATCACATGTGAAGGACGCGGCCCGGTAGGGGCGCGGGGTATGCGGGGGCGCAGCCTCGGAACGCTCAGACACTTACATACCTAACACTAAATTATCGTAAAATTCATAAACATTAACTTATTGATATCATTTTGTCGTTTTCTGTAGCAGCAATTCAAAGTGGAGCCGTCAACGGAAGGCAACAGCCAGTACTACACGAACCCCCGCACCAGCTTCTGCGCCGACCTCACACTCAATGGAATCAATTACAAGGGATATGGTAAGACGTCCAATTGTATACATTAGTTTTTTTTTTTATACAACTAGATGACAAACAAGCTGACGGCCCACCTGGTGGTAAGCGGTTACCGCCGCCTATAGACACCTGCAACAACAAGGAAAATCACTTGATATTGCAGGTGCGTTGTCATCCTGAGGCCTAAGATGAAATGCCGTCCATGCCCAGTAATTACACTGGCTACCTTTCCCTTCAATCCGAAACACAGCGAACTGTTTCACGGCTGAAATAAGAAAGGCGGTGGTACCTACCCAGGCGACCCTACATACGGGCCTACCACCTAGTAAACGGCTACGTAATAGCGCTACATGTTAGTTTTGAGTAACGGACAAACGTCTTGGACGCCTAGGCAGGTAATTTAAATCGAAGAACTTTTGTTTGACTGTCTGGTAGTTTCAAGGTTACTTTTTTAAGACCACTTATAAACAAAGCGTTGTCGAATATAAGTGGTCATGAAAAATGACCTTGTACCCACCAATCAAACCAAAACTGGTACAAGAGGATCATTTCAATACGCCAAATCGTTAAACGTAAAGTGAGTCTAGATCAATTAACTATCAGCCTAGACAAATGCCTAGGCTGATAGTCTAGGCATTCAAAATTCGCCGGCATCGAATTATTTAATTCGATGCCGACGTTTAATTAACAGACTAGGCATAGGAATTTAGAATGCAATGCATTCTGGCTTAGTAGATGGGAGCGCTGACCGTTATGGACCATTTTCACGCTAAACTATCCACGCAAATCTATATTTGCATCATCTAAATAGAGACTGGATTGGATGGATCGATCCAATGCAGTAGATTGGTTAGATTATTTAGACGATACCAATATTGTTTTGGTTTTTTTTTATACAAAGCAAGACAAATGACTTTGACATCACCTGATGTGAAACGCTAAGAAGAGTCCATATGCGGAGACAGCTAGTGCAGATTAGACACTGCTCTAGCCGCCTCCACCTTGCCGGCCTAAAAGGTGCTTTTCACGCCTCTTTTGAAGGAACCCATGTTATAGGAAGGGAACACGTGCTGGCAAAAAATTCCAAGTTCCGGAAGTGCGACAAAGAAACGAGGCACTAAATTTCTTTGTACGTGATTTTGAGGTGGAGACAGTAAATTGATGACTCTGAAGACCGGCGCGCGTGTTCCTGAGTAGGAAGACTTGGTGGATTGTTGATATAAAATAATAATATAATAATAATGCTTTATTCACGAAATATGCGTTACAAAGTGTGTTTGATTCCCCTGCATTCCAAAAAAGGCAAATGCCTGTAGTATGGAAATCAGTGTCCTCTCCCATATGATACAATTTGACATTATAGCACTACATAATTAGTACTAGTACCTACATAATTTTTGAAGTTGTATTGTAAATAACAGTAAAAAAATAAAAAATGTGTATCCTGGGTGTGTGTGTGTTTGTGTGTGATGGAGTGTGGCTGTGCGTGTGGGTCGATTACGTGTGTTAGTGATTGTTGTGTGTGTGTTACAGGCGAGAACAAGTTGTCGGCGCGCAACGCGGCGGCCGAGCAGGCCATCCGCGACCTCATCATCCAGCGCATGCAGCGAGCCGCCGCCGCCGAGCCCGCCACAGGTACCTACACTTCCACGTCCCTGGAGAATAAAAAGATAATTACAAAAATGCAACCTTTCAGGGAAAATAAAAAACGTATTATTGTCTTTTGCATCTTAAACTGGACGCAGGCTTAAGATTTGATAGCTTTGAAATAAACGTTATTATTTGTATGTTAAAAATGATTTAGTGAAACATGCCTAGTTATTGAAATACAGATAGTATTCAGGAAATACGGACAGTCATTGTTTTTGGTCTATAATATCCATCATCATTTTATTCTTCAAACAGCATGACCCCAGTCAAATATTGCACTTGTTACTTGTCATTTTATGCTATATGCATTTATTATTGTCCAGTGGGAATATTTTTACGAGAATTGTATGACTGTTTGTCATACTAACAAGTGAGAATACATTTCTATAATATATTAAAATTTTATTCTAGTAATTTAAGGTCTGTGTTAAATCTATGAATACTATTGTAAAGTTTTGTAACGTCGAGAATTAACTCTATAAAAATTCCAAAAAAAATGAGCAGTTGTATTACCACCCACAGATCCCAAAAGTGGCATAACACTAAAACTAAGATATTGGCAGTTATCATTTTATTCTGCGGGGACGGCGACTTTTCGGAAGTTGAGCCACTATCCACTAGTGCTTTTTGTTAATCAAAAAGTTTCATCACCCTAGGAAATCCAGAGGTAAACCAGACACCACAGTATGAAGTAGTAACTAATAGTCTGAATCAAACCTAAAATTTATCCTGCACAACGTTTTATATCACTCTCAACAATTGTTCAAACTGTAATTTCAATTATTACTTGTCCAAGGATAACAGACAGATACTATGACATTATTAGCTAATATATTTTTGTGATAGTTATAAAAATGTGTTTTGACGATTTGAAAGTGCTTCTTTGTGGCCTATTTAAATAAAAAAATATATTTTTTAATTGATTTCCTTTTATTTGCTTTATTTTTTTTCGAAAATGTATTAAGAATCGTTCGGTGCACGCGGCATTATTTTTTTTTTTACTCGCCTCCTATTGTTGATCGCGCCTAACTCAGGAGACGCGAGCATACATTGTTTAATGGTTGTCGTTTGTTCATTTGTAATTGTTACAATATAATTGGTTGTTGTCCAGAGGAGGGCTCCGACGGCGGCACCGCGGAGCCTGAGGAGACGCTTCCCATGATTCAGTTGGCGTCGTTCGCGCTGCACAAGCTGTTCTCCGAGTGGGAGTACGACGGACACAAGGTGCCTCAGCTGCGCCCGCCCGCGGTCAGTCCACAACCTTATCTTATCTTATCTTATGATGGGGCTTCTACTCTTCCCGTGTCCCCAATATAACTACCATAATAATAATAATTATACTAATAATCATTTCATTTCAGAATGTCATTCCATAAGCATTTAATTAAAATTATCCACATTATTACACATAAAAATACTAAATAAACATAAAACTAAAACAGCACTCACTAAAACTATGTCAAATAATTATATAAATTAAAACAAATTTACAATATCGATAATTAAATTAAAATGTCCTATACAAAATAAAAATAACAATCACAATAAAACCATAGGTGTCAAAAACAAATAAAATAATAATAATTACTTGAAAGTGTCAGAATATTAATTACACATAAGCTATGAGCTGTGTCATAAGCTTTACTATACAAAGTGTTATAAAAAGGTGTAGTCTTAATTTAGGGGCTAATTCTACCCATCAATACAAACAACTTTTATTATGAGGACAACTACGAAATCGCGAGAAACAAATCAGCCGTTTCATAGTAAGGTTCAATACCTACTCGACGCAATGCATGGAACAGCGGATTTGTTTTTCGCGATTTCGTAGTTGCCCTCATAGTAAAAGTTGTTTGTATTGATGCTACCCATCAATACAAACAACTTTTATATATGATAAGCGATAAGCCCTTAAAATATGAGTACACCTTTTTATAACACCTTGTATATACTACAGGGGTGAAAGAGCCTATAGTCACACAGTTGGCGTTGTACAAAAACCAACACTATTTTATTACTAAAAGACAAGTTTTTTTGTGATCACCTCTAATATCGCCATAGTAATTATACAAGAGTCTAAATGAATCAACAAAAAATATTGCAACTAATCCGTTAAGCGGCGTTATCCCACCGGAGGGCTATAACAATTGAAACATTAATTGTGTCTGGAATCTGATGCTTAAAGGGTTAACCAAACACATACACCTGCATTACTTGTGTTAGGCTCGGCGTGTGCGCATACAAACAATAGCACGTGTTATCTGTGTGGGTTTCAGTGCAATGGCTGCGATTGTATAAAGATTTTACGAGTGTCCAGGCCTTGGACTTAACCACGCCTATTTTGAACGTAATATTAAAGCATAAAACGATGCTTTGTGCACGTTTTGTGTTGCGCCACACATTTTGACAGCTGTTTTTTTTTCAGAACATATGTTAGTGGCTGTACGGTGTACAATAACATTAGCTCAATATCAGCATTTTTGTGAGCCGTTTATATTAGCGATATATTCATTTTATTGTATTCACTTCAGTTCGCCATAAGTAAGCATCACGTGTTCTCATTAATAATATCATTATAGCATATTATATGCTATTTATAAATTTTATTGCAATAATCTTTCTGTCATCGTTCTCTAATCTTTTATTAACATTCGTAAAGGTGTACGCCGCCTCGTACAGTTACCTTGTTTGTTCAAAAATGTTTGTTGGATAGCTTTAAATATGTTCCCATAGCAACGTGTTTGAATCTAAATGCTGTCGCAAACCGGTATACAAATAGCTCTCAACGGAAGCTTTTTCGTTTTGCTTTGGTAATACGTGGTAGAGGTTCGCGGCTCAGAAAAAACTTGTGCGAATCCTTGCCAATATAGGCGAACCGACACTTGCAAGCAAATTCTTACCCTTCCATGTATATACATATTTGAAGTCTGTAAATTTGTAAGGAAATTTTACACGAAACGCGAAGATATTCCCACAAAATATTCTCTAAGACCTGGCCGTAGAAAACAACTCGTAGCACCACCTTCCCGACTCAAACTCATCATCCGGCCCTCTGGAGATGTCTGAAAACTATACAGGGTGACAGGAAATTAGTGGCGGAGCCGTTAAGGGGTGATAGTATGGGACAATTTCAGCCGATTTTACTATGAGACCTACCGTCCTAAAGTTAATCCTTTCCAAGATATTCGTACTTAAAGAATTTTACAAAAAAATCCTACTTCAAATCCTAAAATGGCTATAATTCTTAAAAATTGGTCTTTTTGGGCTATTTTTATTATTATTTTGCAGCAAGGATATACTAAATAATGACTATTTATAGTCAAATCTTCGTAATTGTTAGTATCTTAAGCGAAAATCGTTTAACAAAAACATAAAATAAAAAAAATTGCAGTGACTGCCTTTAAAACGTCGATTTATTCAAAAAAGTCTCTGTACATTATTACGTACATAATAACAAAAAAACATCTACGTTTCATTGCCTTTTAAATGCGGTATTAAAATCCAAAATCGGTTATGAAAATCCCTTATTATTATTATTAGAGATATGGTAGCCTGGCACTTTAGGGGATGATCCAGCTACATACATACGGGAAAAAAATAGTGGCAATGAGTTACGGTGTTACTCAACGGGAATATTTTTCCCGTTGAGTAACAGTGTGACACAAAATGGTGTGACTCAACGGGAACGAAGGAGCTAACGTTAGTGTCTTCCAGCAGCAAGATTTAAGATTTTTATTGTTTCTATTTATTCTGTGTTTTAATGTCTAAGTTTTTTTGTTGTATGTTTTTTTGTTTGGTGTCTGACAATAAATAGATTGCTTTATAAGGGTGGAAAGGAATCAATCCATACGAGGTTGTTAGACTCGGCTATAGTCCGAGTAGGGTTTGATTCCTTCTACCCGTGTGTAGCACTCTACTTTTCATTTCAAATGCAAAGAAAATAAAAAATAGTTTTTCTAATAAAATTTATTAATAAAAATACTCATAACACGAGTAGAACCTATTAAGAGAGAGTATGTATTTTTAAATTTGGAACACATCGCGTTCCCGCCTATTGGCCATTCAGCCGAATACTTTTTTCTTCTTCATTGTACCACAGATTGTACGTAACCAAATTCAGTTATATTTTTAAATGTTTTATTCCCGCCCTAGGACAGGAAGCAATTAGTATGAGTTTTTCCCGCCCGGTGGTGGGAACTAGCGTTTTGCATCCAATACTCAGATCGAATGAATAGTAGATTATTAACCAAGGGGATAAAGCAGTGTCTTCTGTCGCGGGTGACGATTTAAATCGCGAGCGCAACGAAGGACTCGAGGTTTACTCCCGAGCGTAGCGAGGGTGTTAAAAACTTTAATCACGAGCAAAGCGAGGGAATTAAGACGAGTCCCGAGTGTAGCGAGGGATTTAAGTCACCCAAGACTAAGACAGCTATATCACCGAGGAAAATACTCTACTTTTCGTATGATTTGCGAAAAAATTGCGCCAAATTTGCGCCAAATTTCTGGGCATGGACGGCATTTCATCTTAGGCCCCAGGATGACAACGCACCTGCAATATCAAGTGATTTTTCCTTGTTATTGCAGGTGTCTATAGGCGGCGGTAACCGCTTACCATCAGGTGGGCCGTCAGCTTGTTTGTCATCTAGTAGTATAAAAAAAAAAAAAAAAAAAATTAACACAATAATAATATGAGATAAGCATTTATTAACAATAATGAGTAATGACAATTAAAAGTAAAAGTTAACATTTGAAACATTGGTCCAATTATTGATAGAGAGAGTTACATTTTTGTGCGTATTCCTTTTTCAAAAAGATGTATAATGCTTTATATACAAACTCAATGGTGTAAACACAGATGTAGTTCAGTATAAATTTCGGAAAGTATTCCAAATTTAAATCATATTCTCCCCCTAGAGGATGAACGAAATTCAGTACAATTTTCTTTCCCTGTTTTTAACAGATTAAAAATGACTATTGTTATGTTCGCTCTTTGTGGCATAGAATGGGTCTAATTCTGGGAACACACTTTAATTCTAAATTTAAGTACAGTATATCTCATTCTCGCAATAAGTAATAGGAAAAAGAATCTGTTTAGAGCTGTCACTTAAATTTAGATAGATTTCATAGAAACCATAGACAATTTTAGACGGCATGTACGGAGGTGCCTCCTAAACACTGCATTTTAGCACGTTCAATAAGGTCGAAAATTGAACGCACCTTTCTAAATGTCAATTAATATGACTGCCATCCTTTTCTTTTTCATTTTGAGAGAAAGAAATAGACTGAACTTAAATTTAAACTTAGCATGTGTTCGCCAGAATTTGGGCCAATGTCACTTTTTTGAGCAAGTGGTACGAAAAGGTAATTTAGTTTGTTTGTTGTGTTTTAGGTTGGCGCGGAGGCTATGGAGGCGGAGGGCGCGGAGGGCGTGGGGGGAGGTCCCCGCGTGAAGCCGCCCAAGCCCCCGCGCGTGCTGCCCGCCAACGCGGCGTCCATGCACCCGTCCATGCTGCTGGCGTACATGCGGCCGCACCTCGAGTACCGCGAGCTGGGCGTCGACGGCGACCGCCCGCAGAACATGCTGTTCACCATGGGCGTCGACGTCGACGGCGCCACATACATCGGGAAAGGTACCACCTATCCCAACCGACACATCAAACATGGCAATCTCGCGGCCCCTTGACCAATAAAGGGGGTGTTTCGACGGGTTTTGTGGCGTGTCGTGAAATTTTTTATTACAATAACTAAAACTTGTGTCGCAGCGAACATTGAGTTGTAAAAGCGGCGTAGTTTCATTATTCAAGTGTTTCTGTTGACGTGCAACCAAAAGATTATTAGAATAAAAGTGATTATGGTGTGAAATACGATGAAAACTTTTTGTGGTTATCCACCTCATCCAGTAGCACGTAAAGTGACCGTCATCATATATTTCATGTCAAATACTCCCAAGAAGCATTAAAATTTGTTACGCCAGCATTTTAATGCAATAAAAGAATAAAGAAATACGAAAGACATGGCTGCATGACCAGTAGTTCCCTTTGCCTTCCCTTTATAGGGAGAATTAACAAAAAAAAATGACAGATAAAGACACCACACTGACCCAATGCGGGTTGGTGGGTTAAAGCGGTTACAGTAACAACCGGGACCAACGGGTTAACGTGCACGTCGAAGAACAGAGGAGCTGGAGATCATAAATTTTGGTTGACCCATCCCGGAGTCGACCATGGCGAAAGTTGCTTTGTTTTCGTAATCGAAACCAGAGCGCTCAAACCAATACGCCACCGAAATTGGTGTCTAGCTTACTCTTATCTTATCTTATCTTATAGTGGGGCCATGACTAAGTCACAGTGCACTTCGACCCATTGGGATCTTTTGTGCCTCCCCTGCGTTTACTCTTCCTGTGTCCAGAGTATAGTTGCCATTAGCCTTACTATATATTTAGGCAGAAAGAGCCTGTAGTCTTCTGGCTTTGGATATGCCACTTCCAGAAGACTCATTCCGGTTCTAGCCAGGGCATCACAATGACACAAAAGATGCATCATTGATTCCTGGCTTGCTCTGCTGAGCGGTGGCTTTAACTGCCGAGGGAAGAGTCAAAAAGACAAGAAAGGCGATGTTTTATATCCAGCCAGGTCAAACAGTATCTCAAACAATCTCAATTTTACTAGGTGGTAGACCCGTGTGTAGGGTCGTTTGGGTAGGTCCCACCGCTTAACTTATTTCAGCCGTCAAACAGTCCGCCGTGTTTCGGATTGAAGGCAAAGGTAGCCAGTGTAATTACTGGGCATGGACGGCATTTCATCTTAGGCCTCAGGATGACAACGCACCTGCAATATAAAGTGATTTTTTTCAATGTCAATTAAAATAAACCAATAGAACTAATGGCATTGGTAGTGGTTTCATGGTTATTTGTTTATGACCAAGATGAATGGGGTATTTTGTCTGGTAGTTATGAAAAGGGCTTTGCATTTGTCGGCGAAACGTTCGTCGACAAATTCGTCGGCGATGCGTTTCACACCCTTGTAGACTTAGCCAACATTACTATAATAATAATAATAATAATCATACACTCTCATCCATTACCTAGCCCAAAGTAAGCATCATTAAGAGCTTGAGTTATGGATACTGGACAACGGAGAAGTATTCATAATAATATGTATATAAATTAATAAACATTCATGATTCGTGACGAGAGCAAACACTCGTACTCATCATACAAACATTTGCTCCTACCGGGATTTTAAACCGAGACCCCTGAGTAGCTTGTATAGCAAGGGACATAGACCACTCGGCCAGCACTGTACACATGTCGACTGATCCGTAAATAATAGTGACGTGTAACTCCTCAGCGTCCAACAAGAAGGAGGCCCGCAAGCTCGCGGCCAAGGCGGCGTGCACGGCCATCCTCGGCGTCCGCTTCGAGGATCCCGCCGCAGTCGCTCCAGCCACCACATAGGCACCGACCACGCAACGCGTACAATAACACAAAACCGAGAGAGTTCCCTTCAAATTTCCACTTTGACCCACTGGAACGACTGTTATTTCTGCACTCAACTTCTATGAAAATACTAACGAATGTCTCTTATGTGATATTCATCCGGATGTGATCCCGCAGAGTCCTGGATTGTAAAACCATGCAGTTTTCTCTTTACAGGCATTTCAAAGCATGCCGGATGCAGGTAGTGTGTTCATATTATTATCTTTTTAAGGTTTTTAGGTAATGTTAAAAATTTTTGGACTTAATGTAAAATATCATACGCAGAGTTTTCGGTTTGATCTCACAAAAGTTCCTTTTTGTGAGATCATACCATTATTGGGGTTTTCAACGCACTTTGTAATAGTTAAGTAACAAACACAAAAGAGGAAACTGACTCCTCAAGGTTCTTCAGTGGGTCAAAGTGGAATTCGCTTGCGATGAACTCATGATCGCATGACCGTAAGGTGGCATAATTTATACTCCCGTATTACATTGGCGAATATATTTATCGCCCGATAGTTATTATTACCTCCTAGATAACACTTCTATAGTGTTGTGTATTGTCTTTAGCCTAATATGTAATTAATTCTGGTAGGCACCTCTGTCCTGAGTATCTTCTATTATTATATAGTACGTTTGCTATATAGCTTAATCGTTTAATTATAAGTGACTGTCTGTGTTGACATTTGACTCATTCTATCAATTATGAAAAAAATATGCAACTTATTTCAAAAGGCATTTGTCTTAAAATTGCTGTGACTGTAGTTATTTGTAAAATATTGAGTACAATGTCAGTTTATTGATCTGCTACGTATTACTACAGCTATATCCTCTAACGCAATATATTTAACTTTTAAGTTCATACGAATTGTTGAAAGTATGCCAATGTACTATTTTAAAATTATAAAATTACTAGTTTGTTAATAGATTGCTATTGCTGACTGACTCCGAACTTGTTTCTATCTAAGCGATAGCACCTATACATTGAAGACATGACATTACAATTGATCTTATAGTACTGTATTGTACTTGGAAATCAATATTTTCCTCTATTACCAATTTCTAGAAGATCTATTCTATATCACTAAATAGAGGTTACGTTATTTTGTAGCTAATTCCATAATAATAATTAATTTTGATTTACTAAGCAGTTGTCATGTTCATGTGGCTAGTTTTAAAGTTTATTATTAAGTATATTTAGAAGTAATAAATTACATTAAATTGCCAAGTGGTGTTTTCTTTACTATAGCTATAGATCGATTCCCTTAGATTAAGTGGGAATAGTGGGATAGGTATAAATAATAATAAAAGTCACGATAATCCCGATCACGAGAATTACGACAGTAGAGCCGTGAGCGCGCTGCCTTCGGACACATTATCAGTTTCGCGCGTAAGCAATTTTGCAACTATTTCACACCGTTACAAAGTCCTTGCGGTTACGACAGATTTTCTTTCCTTGACTCATTCAAAAGATTTTTAGGGGAAAAATATCTTAACCCGTGAAGCATTAGATTCCAGACAGTTTATTTTTCCATTGTCATAGAGTCTGTCCACGTCGTGACGTGCACGACGTTCGTCAACGTGAAACGGTGCGGTAACGTGGCACGTTGCCGCGTCGTGCTAGTGCACGGTACGGACCAGTATTTTCTTTTCACTTCTTTTTTCAGAATACGTCTTGTTCGGTCCGTATCTAGATAAGTAGTGAAGAATGTAGCAGAATTTTACAAGGCACGGCGACGTGCAACGTTGCTGCGTCGTGACGTGCATTTTTACGTTACGTCAACGTCACGTTACTGCAACGTTCCACGTTGACGACGTCGTGACGTGGAGAGTGGACAGGCTCATAGCCCTCCGTAGGGATAACGCCGCTTGATAGATAACGGTGGCTTTTAGGTCGACATGCGATTTTTTGATTCATATAATCTCCGTGAGCACAGAGTTCGAATCGGAATGTAGGGACAATCAGCAGCACATGAATCGGAATGTAGGGACAGTCAGCAGCACATCAATCGTAACAGTTTGACCTATTATCCACATCTCACAGTGCCTATGGGAAAGGAAAGCTTTGGCCGCAATGGGTAATCAGAAGCCTAATAAGCTCTGATTACCCGAATACCACCATCTTGGAATTGAATAAAATGATATCCTGAATCTAGCTAGTAATGAAACTATTCAGACAGATACTCAAAATTTATAACATTAGCTATAAAATAAAACAGGTTTGATTGTAACAATCATAAGACTTCACACTTACTTGGCCGTTAAGAAATTTCGTCTTTTTTATAAGCGCGGAGCAAAAAGTCGACAAGCGTCCGTGGTCACATAATGCGTGGCACTGGCGAGCCTGGCGCGCCAGGGGAACACGGCTGCAGTGTGAGGAAGGCGCCCGAGTGGCAACCAAGAGAATACTATAGCTATAGCTATAGTTTTATCACTAGTCGCACCGCTCCTATTACCCGCGGGCTCCCATTACCCCGTGCTCTCCTAACTAACAGTACCATGGATGATGGTTGTGAGAGAATACACTATCATTATTATGATATGGAGCCTTAGTTCCCAAAGTGGTCCAGGTGGACCCCCACGGGTCCACGGGAGACTCGACGGGGGTCTACGTTGGCATGACAAAAAAACGCATTTCTTGTAAAATTTTGGGAATATGGTAGAAATGTAGCTACAGGGGGTCCACCGGATCCAGCTAAATTTTGAAAGTGGTGTATGAGAAAAAAGTCTGGGAACCTCTGATGTAGAGTCTTAGTTTCCAAAGTGGTCCAGGTGGACCTGGGGTCTACGGGAGACTCGACGGGGGTCTACATTGGCGTGACAAAAACACATTTTTATGCCGAGTTTTGGGAATAAATTAGAAATGTAGTAAACAGCAAATTTTTTTAAAGTTATCTATGAGAAAAAAGTCTGGGAACCTCTGTCATAGAAATAAAACTTCATATCTATACGTGTCTACATTTATTAACATCTCAAATATTGTATTCAACTGACAGCTGTTAATTGTATTTTATTATGTATTCACATGTTGCTAGTTTTTTGATAAAGATTTTACAAAGAAGTATATAATTTAGTGTCACCCTACAATCAAGCAAAATGACCAGTTAATTTTGGTCTTAAAATACTAGGTAGAGACACACGTCACAAGTGAACACATATTATAAAATTCCCTTGATTAGGTTATTACTAGGACACGATGTTCTTAATACAATAATTAAATAGGTACGATTAATAATAATAATAATAAAACGCACGGATGCGATAACATAAACAAATACAAACAAGTAACTACTATAGCTACTCAGTCTTAGCAAATGCTAAAATGCGAAGAAAAAGAGAATTTAAATACGGTAAGTATTTAGTGTTGCCAAAATATCATGACAAAAGAGGTCTGCACAAAAAATCATGTATTGCCATTAAAATATAGTTGAAATTGTGTTTTTTTAAATACATATAGCCCATATAGGTGCAGTAAATCAAGCCAAGACTTTTTATAGGTTTACTACAGTACAGTCAATTAATTCAACGCCTAGACCGTTCATTAAACGCCGGCATCCAGTTAGATGGCTGATAGACAACTAGCCCAATTGTAGCGCAACGTATTCAACCAGATGGCAGAACGTCGCGCGTATCAATCATCTGGAGATTAGCCAGTTAATTGGACGCTTAGGCAGATCGTATAGTAAGAAGAGTGTCTGTGTGACTGTTTGTTTGATTGTTATGTTCAAGATTTTACTATGGTTATAGTATTTAAAACCGAAATCATTTTGGTTGTAAGTGGTCATAAAAATAACATGTACCTACGAATCACCTAAAATCTCCTTAGTATAAGACGATCCGCCTAGGCGTCCCATTGAGCCGACTTACAATCGCCAAGTTGTTAGACGTTTAGTGATTCTAGTTCGATTAACAAATGGCCTAGGCATTTTAACCAGATGGCTGCGACATATACTGACATCTATGTAATGCACATATTTATGCCTACAACAGCTCTTTATAGGTCCCAGTGGGCATTAGGTACAGTCGTATCAATAAATTACTAAATAAAAATATTAAGTCAAAAGCATTTTGTAATACCTACTTAGATATAACTTTGGCTAAAAATTGTACTTACATTGGCGGATTATGATAGATACAGATTAATGGAAAACAACACAAAATACTATACAAGCAGGTACCATGGAAAATGAAAACATTTTAACGTAACAAATTCGTAACAATATAAAAATATGTCAACATAGATCAAAAAGAAAATTCGTCAAAAATAGTAAAAATATCTAAACAGGACATTACCTACAATTACCTAAGAGCTAAGTTTGCTTGTCAGCGACCTACCTATCTACCTACCTAAGATTTCTTGGACGTCACATAATTTCATCGTGGCAAGAAAGTTTCTTTGAATAATCTCATAAACGTTCTAATACTACCTACATTAAGTAAGGGAATAGAAATTTAAAAAATGTTACAATTTGAGAATTACTTATGTACAGTCAGCAACAGAAGTTGATTAATACTTTTGTACACACGACAGCAGATCAAGTGCAACAGTTGCACTACGAAAGCCGCCTCTATTAAGAGCGCAGTAAGGGTGACGTCACTGTCAAACTGTTACGGTTGATGTGCTGTCGACTGTACCCTCTCACAATAATCTGTTGGCATACTCTTGTCGATTTTTATGAACGCTGTGACATAAACAATAAATTTTAATCGAATTGTATTGCTGACCATACCTACATTCGTATTTTATTGCTCCGATGATAAAAAAAATTTTTTCAACATTTTTCATGGGGGCCCAATTTCCCCAACAAAATGGGCATTTTTCTTTACTCATTACAGTACTTGTTTTTACAAGATTCCAATGAATGGTATGTATAGGTACTTGTCAATTTTTTTCCATAATATTTTATAATTCTAATAGAAACCCGAATTTCAAAAACTCGATATCTAACTAACGATCATTCATATGAATACCTACGGAGAGATATAATTAAATATCTAATCTAACTAATCCATGTCGTTTCTTTGTCAAAAGACGAGCTAGTCCGCTACTTTACAATTTGGCGTTGACATTTAGATGTATAGAGAAGACACCACCACTTTACCACAGATAAGATAATACTTTATTCAGTCTAGAACGACACGCGTAAGTGCCATAAAAAACAACGGCGCTTAAAACCTTTTGGCTGCATATAAACTACATCGTATAGATTCAAATGGACCATGTTTTTTGTATGCGATATCGTCTCTATACTTTGTCATCATCATACCAGCCTATGATGTCCACTGCTGAACAAAGTCCTCCCCCATCGATTTCTAAATGGAATGGTTTGCGCAGCGTGCGTCCACCGGCTCCCTGCCACCCTGGCCAGGTCTTCTGTCCATCCCTTAGTTCCCAAAGTGTTCCAGGTGGACTCGGGACACGGGAGACTCGACGGGGGCTACGTTGGTGTATCTCGTCTTCACATTTTTTGACCAGTTTTGGGAATATTGTAGAAATGTAGCTACAGGGGGTTCACCGGAACCAGCAAAATTTTGAAAGTGGTCTATGAGAAAAAAATGTCTAGGAACCTCTCTAGGGGGAGACCGTCGTACTTTGCGCTCTCCGGGACGTGATCGCCATTCTAGAACTTTAACGCCCCACCGGCCGTACGGTATTTCCATGGTTTTGGAGGCGTCTAAAGCAGCCGATAGGACCACATGGAGAGGGGTCTCTGCAGCAGCGCGGGGTGCGCGGGCTCGCGGCCGCCCAGCAGCAGCAGCCGCAGCCGCGGCCGCGACGTCCGCGCCGGCGCCGGCCTCAGGTCCCGCAGCTCGATGTCGTGCGCGCCCACGCCCGAGTCCGGCGTGAGCGCCACGAGCGCGCGCACGTCCGGGCCCAGGTAGTGCGGGTTGCTGAACCCCGACGCGTTCACGCGCTCGGCGCTCGCGTAGTCCGACGTCGACAGCTCCGCGTCCTCGCGGGACTCGGAGAACCTCACCGTGGCGGACGCCGGCAGCGCCGCCTCGTCCGAGTCCGAGTCGAAGTAGACGAGCCGCGCGGCGGTCAGCGCCGGCGTCGGCAGCGCCGCGTCCGCGAAGTCCGGCACGGACACCGGGTCGCGCGCCAGCCCGTTCGCGGACCGGTCGATGGCGTAGGCGGAGCGGGACTTGGCCAGCGCCGCCTCGTGCCGGAGGAGACTCTCGGTGGAGTCTCGCTCGGGGGCCAGCACGCTGTACGAGCAGCGCGCGGCGCGGCGCAGGCGCAGGCTGGGCAGGCGCGCGCGGGGGGCGGGGGCCGAGGGGGCGGCGGGGGCGGGGGCGGAGGCCGGCGCCGTGCAGGGGCGCCCCCCCGCCCCCGCCCCCGCCCCCGCCAGTAGCACGCACGCGTCCACGCGCGGCGCCGGCCACTGTCCTTCCTGAATTATTCGCTCCCAAGTCTCCGTCGCTGGAGCGAAATACACGAAGTTATTATTTCATATGAAACTAATTCAAATTAAAAGTTGCGGTAGATGACCATATAAAAAAATATCATTTTTATTAAAGAAATACAATCGGTTTCAGTTTTAAGCATTATCTTTTCTGTTACGTTATCTTTAGTTGCTTTCAAATACAAACCCGCAACGTCCATAGGACTGTTTCATAGTTCTGATAGTAATAGGGGAATCACTTGTTATGAAGTGATGAGAACAGCTTTTGTATGTTACGATGTTAGTAACTGTTTAAAATACTTTCTTTAAAGCCACTAGTAGAGATAGAATAACAAGCTTTTATGTTTTTTGATTTCTTTTAAATGAAAAATGTTGAATCAATGTTGATAATAGGTGCACTTACCGAAGTGGTACCGCCAGAGCTCGTTGCAGGGCGCGCCGGCCCCGGCCAGGTCCCCGCCGAACACGTAGAGGTGCGCCCCCGCGCGCAGCCCCGCGTGCCCCACACGCGCCCCGGGGCCCGCGCCGCCCGCGCCCCGCACCTGCGTCCACGCGCGCGACACTACGACAACACAACCATGAGCACACGCGCGTATCATGCCCAACACGTAGAGGGGCGCCCCGCGGGCCCCGCGCGCGCCCCGGGGCCCGCGCCCCGGGGCCCGCGCCGCCCGCGCCCCGCACCTGCGTCCACGCGCGCGACACTACGACAACACAACCATGAGCACACGCGCGTATCATGCCCAACACGTAGAGGGGCGCCCCGCGGGCCCCGCGCGCGCCCCGGGGCCCGCGCCCCGGGGCCCGCGCCGCCCGCGCCCCGCACCTGCGTCCACGCGCGCGACACTACGACAACACAACCATGAGCACACGCGCGTATCATGCCCAACACGTAGAGGGGCGCCCCGCGGGCCCCGCGCGCGCCCCGGGGCCCGCGCCGCCCGCGCCCCGCACCTGCGTCCACGCGCGCGACACTACGACAACACAACCATGAGCACACGCGCGTATCATGCCCAACACGTAGAGGGGCGCCCCGCGGGCCCCGCGCGCGCCCCGGGGCCCGCGCCGCCCGCGCCCCGCACCTGCGTCCACGCGCGCGACACTACGACAACACAACCATGAGCACACGCGCGTATCATGCCCAACACGTAGAGGGGCGCCCCGCGGGCCCCGCGCGCGCCCCGGGGCCCGCGCCGCCCGCGCCCCGCACCTGCGTCCACGCGCGCGACACTACGACAACACAACCATGAGCACACGCGCGTATCATGCCCAACACGTAGAGGGGCGCCCCGCGGGCCCCGCGCGCGCCCCGGGGCCCGCGCCGCCCGCGCCCCGCACCTGCGTCCACGCGCGCGACACTACGACAACACAACCATGAGCACACGCGCGTATCATGCCCAACACGTAGAGGGGCGCCCCGCGGGCCCCGCGCGCGCCCCGGGCCCGCGCCCCGGGGCCCGCGCCGCCCGCGCCCCGCACCTGCGTCCACGCGCGCGACACTACGACAACACAACCATGAGCACACGCGCGTATCATGCCCAACACGTAGAGGTGCGCCCCGCGCGCATCGAGGTAAGTGGCGAAGTGGTTTGAACGCTCTGATTTCGACTGCGAATACAAACCAACTTTCGCTGTGGTTGATCCTGCATGGGTTAACCAAAATTGTAATCCCGAGCTCCTCCGTGCTTCGTCGTCGTGCACGTTAAGCCGTTGGTCCCGGTTGTTACTGCAACCGCTTTAACGCACCAATCCGCATTGGACCAGCGTGTTGGTGTTTTGGCCTAAAGGAGATGTTCGATATTGGTACTCGAATGCCCCCCACGATAAATTATATATTATGCGAAAGCTTATGCTCAGAGGATCTTGAATATACCCTTTTTTCATTTTAATACCCCTGCATTTTTGAGTAATTTTGAAAAGTGTATGCAAGAATTCTAAGCTTCTTATCCAAGTTTCTCTGACAAAATACAGTAAAAAATAAATTGAAATCATTATTATTAGTCAGAAACAAGTGCAGAAACTAATTTGCCATGTTCTTCTAGCATTTACAATAAAATATAATTGCAAAATAGTCGTAGGCTGAACCAAATCAACTCCATGCCTAGTTATTAAAAAAATATTTGACCAGACAATAGACGACATTGACGTTTTATACTATGTCTGGTATGAGTCACATTTTTTAAAATGGATTTTTACATCTCTGGATAACAGTTTTTTGACCAGAATATAATGTTATTTTTTATTTATATGCAGGCATTTAAAATTATAGTTTTTATATCATAATATTCTTTAATATATACTCTTTCTTCCCATATAACTTTTGTCTTGGGGGGTAGCTGACTACCAGCCCCCATACATTTTCAGAACATGTCCTTTTGAACCATTTGATTTTGACCCATTTCTGACATCGGCATCACAAGCGAAGAGGCGGCTGAACCTTGACTTTTTTACTGATTATATACAATTTAGATGGTATATGTATACAATGAATCTCAAGTTTCCAACTTTGTGAGTTTAATTGTAATAGCATAAAATGTATTAAAAACGTATTTTTATGGTGAATGTAGAAAAAAGCAAATTATAATATTTATATATGTATGTGTATTTGTGTATGTTTATATGTGTATATATGTATGTTTAAGTAATACTTATTACGAGGTAGTGTTTGGTATATACTGTATGAACTAACGTGCATTAGTGCTCCTTAAGATTATATTGTGTACCCTACTGTTATCCGTGAAAACTGTATGTAAGTACGTGGTGTAAGTACTGCGTGTGTGGTAGTGTAGTACTGACTGGTGTCGTAGTGCCAGAGGTCGGCGCAGGCGCGCAGGTCGCACTGGCCGCCGTGCACGTAGAGGCGGTCGTGGTGTAAGTACTGCGTGTGTGGTAGTGTAGTACTGACTGGTGTCGTAGTGCCAGAGGTCGGCGCAGGCGCGTAGGTCGCACTGGCCGCCGTGCACGTAGAGGCGGTCGTGGTGTAAGTACTGCGTGTGTGGTAGTGTAGTACTGACTGGTGTCGTAGTGCCAGAGGTCGGCGCAGGCGCGTAGGTCGCACTGGCCGCCGTGCACGTAGAGGCGGTCGTGGTGTAAGTACTGCGTGTGTGGTAGTGTAGTACTGACTGGTGTCGTAGTGCCAGAGGTCGGCGCAGGCGCGTAGGTCGCACTGGCCGCCGTGCACGTAGAGGCGGTCGTGGTGTAAGTACTGCGTGTGTGGTAGTGTAGTACTGACTGGTGTCGTAGTGCCAGAGGTCGGCGCAGGCGCGTAGGTCGCACTGGCCGCCGTGCACGTAGAGGCGGTCGTGGTGTAAGTACTGCGTGTGTGGTAGTGTAGTACTGACTGGTGTCGTAGTGCCAGAGGTCGGCGCAGGCGCGTAGGTCGCACTGGCCGCCGTGCACGTAGAGGCGGTCGTGGTGTAAGTACTGCGTGTGTGGTAGTGTAGTACTGACTGGTGTCGTAGTGCCAGAGGTCGGCGCAGGCGCGTAGGTCGCACTGGCCGCCGTGCACGTAGAGGCGGTCGTGGTGTAAGTACTGCGTGTGTGGTAGTGTAGTACTGACTGGTGTCGTAGTGCCAGAGGTCGGCGCAGGCGCGTAGGTCGCACTGGCCGCCGTGCACGTAGAGGCGGTCGTGGTGTAAGTACTGCGTGTGTGGTAGTGTAGTACTGACTGGTGTCGTAGTGCCAGAGGTCGGCGCAGGCGCGTAGGTCGCACTGGCCGCCGTGCACGTAGAGGCGGTCGTGGTGCATGGCGGCGGCGTGGCGGTGGCGCGCCGGGCCCGCGTTGGCCGTGCGCACCTGCTGCCACGACTCCGACTCTGGAACCACCGAATACACATTGTAGCAACTGTACCTACGTGTTGGCGACTTGCATAGTTTTCACGTGACAGTCTTAATGTTCAATAGGCAAAGGTACGCGTTCCACAACATTGGGTGGTTTCCTCCAATAGCTAGATCTTCAACATTAGTTATCTACAGTCAAAACACGCACAACAGCTGCTTTGCTGAAATAGTAACTATGAGATATACTTGACATTTCAACTTTGAAGGTGGCTTCCATTTCTACTTTCAAAGATGAAATGTCAAGTAATTAAAAATGTTAAACAAGAAAAATTTCACGTCCTGAGGCGGGAATCGAACCCGCGACCTTTCGCAATCCGGATGACTGCTCTAACCAACTGAGCCACCCAGAACTTGGGATATTCCTACGAAATTCTTCTAGTCTATTTGTATTTGCGTTTATGAGCTAACGTTCACCCTACAATGTCGAAAATTCGAAATGTTGAATTCAAAATCCGAAACGAATATTTTTACAAATACCTACAATTCGGTTAAGTTGGGACAGTACTTTCAACTATTCTTAATTTTTGAATTTAACATTATTATAAATGTTTGAAAAACTACTTAGTAATTAAAAAAAAATACATACCTATGTTAAAATCAAAAATTAAGAATACATGAAATGTCAAGTATAATGTGCGGTTATATCTTTGCTATTTAACTCGCATCAAGTCAGGTTATTGACAAAATAACTTCATTTAACTCCTTCGAGTTTCAGTTTGATCAGAATTATCTATGACCCATAGTTAGTTAAGAAATCAACAGACTACCTCGTACATTTTCCTCCCCTTAGCTCATAACTCACCATAGTGGAAAGCCCAGAGCTCGTTGGTGGATCCGCGCAGGTCCTTGTACCCCCCGTACACCAGCAGGCAGTCCTTGAGCGTGTGCGCCGAGTGTCCGCGGCGGCCGCGCGGACCACCGCCCGCCGCGCCCGCTCGCGCATCGCACCCGCGCCGCCGGGACCCACTTTTAAACGTATTTTGGCCAGGGAGTTTACGCCATAGCTGCGTCTGTCGGTGTAACACATAGACGAACATATATCTATGTATTTTTGTTGTAAATATACCAAAAGCATGCGTAGCTCGGTTGGGCGCTACAAAGCTCCCAACCGAAGGTACTTCATTCAACTCTCTCTTTGTAGAGAGTTGTAGAAGTACCTCAATAGTAATAAGAAGTCAATGGAGAAGTAGTCAATGGAAAAACCAGCATTGAAGGGTTGCGTGATGCATTGCATTCACCGAACGTTTAAGGCTTTGCCAGACAGAGCGCGTAATTAACGCGCGTCAGGGCGTTAGTCTGACGCGGCGTTATAGCGTCAAATTGTGTTGTACTATGAACGGTACTAGCCTAGCCGTCAAACAGAGCACCGGCGCTAGCAGTCCACAACGCTCTGTCGCGGCGTTAGGACGCTTTGACGCCAGACGTTGTATTTTTTTACAGATTGTGTTTAACGCCCGACTGCTCGTTTGCTAAAATATTGCAATTATGACTGAAAAACTAATAAAATTGGTTCGGAAACACCTATGTTTATATAATACGAAGGATAATACTTATAAAAATGTAACAATAAAGGCAAAATTGTGAGCATAAACCGGAAAAGCAATGAATACGTATGTAAAAAAACGATCTTCATGTGATGAAAGTTCGCGACCCAAACGATGATATTCTCCTAATTCCTTTCTCTTTTTATTAATAAAGTAAACACATAACTACTCTTTTTTTTCGTCTTAAAGCATGTGTTTTTTTTTCGTGTTTTCGTGTTAGTTTAGTTTTTTTTGCGTGTTTAGCGTGTAAGTATAATTCTTCCAAATCTGAATCACTCCACATCTCAATAGCACACAGACTTTCCAAAGACTGGTAGTGATCTGCACTGCGCTCTGTTGAATGGTACGCTGCGTTGGAGCGTTCCGCTAACTAATCAATCTAGTGTGTGTGACATGAAAGAACGCGACGTTAAAACGCAACGCTATTGACGCTCTATCGCGGCGGCAAGTACGCGTTCTGTCTGGCAAAGCCTTTAAGTGGACAGGCCATTATGGTAATTTCCACTGGAACTCAGACCGCTCTACCGGGGAGGAACCTCCGGTTTTTTTTCCGGCATTTTCTTTAGAAAATATCAGATGGCAGGTAAGCTACATATAGCTGTACCTACTTTTTAGTGCTGTACGGCGTTGAAGGTTGCCAGAGCCCAAGTTGTGTTGGCATGCAGGGAGACCTTTCCTCTATACAGTCATAGTGCATCCTTCTTATAGGGTGGGCAACGTTTGAGTAGGTAAGTACCTTTGATGCTATAAGAGTCTCCCCTCTTCTACAAGACATTTAGAGGATACGGTGACTGCTTAGCATCAGGCAAGGCGGTATGATTGTTGCCACCCTTGTTTTAGGAGAGGGTGCGCTTATTTCCTGACTTATTTTGACAGTAAAATGATGATTCGGTATGTGCCTTCTACTAGCAATGGATAAACAATAAACACAGTGATTTTCATCGCTTATTAATTTATTTATGAAATACCATACCTACCCATACCTTCGATCATCGCATTGAAATTAACTGTAGTATTTTCATCTTTCTATCTTTCAATGTTTTAATCATAGCCACTTCTAGTAATCTTATAATATACAGTGCGAGTTGGCGAATAATATTTCCAAAGAAACTATGAGGGATTACAGTGTGACTCGTTGGGAAAAAACGAATATTTGATAAGATGATGTAAATTTTTTTTGCAACTACCCGTCCTAAATGTCCGCTTTGTAACAATGTTAAAATCAGTCGTTCTAGGTATATCTAGTGAGCGCTCATTATAAAATAAAAGAATTCTTTCAAGACTTCTTCATGTGGTGTGGAATAAGCAGAAGGCTTAGCGTGCTCACAGGAGCGTGCATTTGCATATCGTACTGTATTATGCTGAAACACGCAATTGCGAAATACAAGTTGTGACCTAAATATAGCGAAGGTATTAATTTGAAAAGTTGGCAAAAAAAACATAAGTCAGTATTTTACGTCACTCTAGAGCAGCCCAACTGGACGTAAGAACAATTTCTTCGTAATGAAATCTTGGATAGACTCGTCGCTATCAGCAACGCATCAAATAAAAAAGTCGAAGATGGAAAAATTCGGGCCGACCAAGTCGGACGGGTCCCCTCACTTCTCTTCGTAATTTTAATCAGACCATCTATGATCCGGGCAGGGATAAAGACTGTTTTTGCTCATATCAATACATTAACAATCCTTAGTAATGAGTTTCCACCATAATTATCGCCCTCTTATTCTTATTATCCCTGATAGAGGGAGACACGTCCACCAGAACACAATGAAGACTTTTGTCCATGCTGCCAGCGTATTAATTTTCACGATTACGGGAAACAAAGCAACCTTCGCCATGGTTGAAGACTGGAAGAATCAATCATTTGTAATCTTTAGTTCCTCCGTGGAAGGCACGTTAAGCCGGTTGTTACTGCAACCGCTTTAACCCACAAACCTGCATTTTACCAACATGGTGGTGCTATGGCCCAAACTCCTCATGTGTTTCTCCCAAGTAGAAAGGCATGATGGTGATGATGATGTTAAGCTATTGGTAACGAAGAATCTCAATCCTATCATGTATTATGTGTCATAATATGATGATGATAATGATAAATTCATCCGTAAGAGAACCAAAGTTCCTGACATAGCTCATAGGATTATCAAATTGAAGTGGCAGTGGGCAGGGCACAGAGCACGCAGAACGGACGGCCGGTGGGGCGTTAAGGTTCTGGAGTGGCGACCGCGTACCGGTAGCGCAAAGTAGGACGGCCTTCCACTAGATGGACAGACGAACTGGTCAGGGTCGCGGGGAGCCGTTGGATGCAGGCTGCGCAAAACCGTTTTATTAGGAGATCGATGGGGGAGGCCTTTGTTCAGCAGTGGACATCATAGGCTGGTATGATTTATTTATTTATTTTTTGATGATGATGATGATTGATGATTTACCGAATAATAAAAAAAAATGTAGGTACTGACCTCGGTGTCGTATATCCACAGCGGAGTCTCGTTGGAGTTGGAGCCGGCCTCGCCGCCGAACACGTAGAGGCGCGACTCGTGCGCAGTGGCCGAGTGCTCCTGCAGCGCGGGCGGGGGGTCGCCCTTCGACTCCAGCCGCTCCCACTCCCCAGTTGCTGTCAAATGGATAATAATAATTTGAGCAACGAAGCGACGGGAGTTGTGAAGTGGGCGGCTAATCGTTGAATAGTCGCCCAAATTAGATTTTTTAGTCCCTCAATTACTATTTTTGTTGGTTAGATACCTAAGCTAATTTAAAATTTTTAAGAATCCATAGATGGGTGCGAATCCGCGACCATTCAAAATCAATTAATCAAATTAAAACCCTTGAAAAGACACCTTATAGGCCGGCAAGGTAGAGGCGGCCAGAATAGTGCGTTATTGTCAATCAACCTACACTAGCTGACTTCATATAATAATAATAATAATATTCATACACTAACACCTAATATCTAGCCCAAAGTAAGCAGCATTAGGAGCTTGTGTTATGGATAGATAAAGGAGAAACATTGATTGAATATTAGAAATATGCTGAACAAACATATTAACATCCATGACTCGTGAACAAATGCTCGTACTCATCATATAAACATCTGCTCCTACCGGGACTCGAATCCGGTACCTATGATCGAGTAGCCTGTACAGACCGCTTAGCCAGACGGTCGTCAAATCCTATATGGACTCTTCTTACCGCTTCACATCAGTGAAGCGCTAAGAATCATCAATCACTCAACACCACGTTGAGTCATTTGCAGTGCTTTGTGTAAAAAAAAAAATACAGTCAAATTGATAACCTCCTCCTTTTTTAGTCGGTTAAAAAAATACCTACAGCTGATTGCTCTACCTGAGCGTCCGAATGAGTAGATACCTCTATGACGTAATTTTACTTGCCCATTAATAATAAAAGCACTTGAAAATTTTCCGCGTCCGATATCCTATCATACAGAGTACCTTCTCCATTAACCAATTGCTACAATATCAAAAACCTTTGATTAGGTAAAGCAATATACTCTAACAATATAATATTTAGGTATAAGAAATTGTATTAATATTTGGGCACATATTATGGTTCTATGTTGTGATATTTTTTTATGTTTTTAACCGACTTCAAAAACGAGGAGGTTTTTTTTTTATGTATGTACACCGATTACGCCGAGATTACTGATCCGATTTACGTGATTCTTTTTTTGTTCGATGCGGAATAGCTGCCATTTGGTCCCATAAAAATTTTTTCAAAAACAGTTGGGAACTTTGGTTTTAAATTAAAAAAAACTGAAATTATGAAATCGTATACATAAGCGAAATTGCGAATTTTTGCTTTTCCAATGACTTTTTAGTGAAACGATACGATAGTGGGAAACAATATAAGTTGACGGTCACCCATCTAGCTTCGACCGTAGAAAGTTATCACTAAAAATTGTGAAAAAAAAATTTTAAACAAAAATTAAAACCGACTTCAAAAAACTGAAAAGGATGAAATAATTAAATTTAAGTAGGTATTCATCCCCTAAAACCTATTTTTGGAGTTGGTGCTAAGTGGTTTCCAAAAACAATAGAAAGTAAAGCACCGACTCCAAAAATATGTTTTAGGGAATGAATACCTACTTAAATTTAATTATTTCATCCTTTTCAGTTTTTTGAAGTCGGTTTTAATTTTTTCAAATAAAAAGTTTTGTTTAATATTTTTCACTACCGATGTTAAAGCTCATATATCATATAACGGTAGTAGAGGTAGTTAAAATCGGCACCAATTATTATTGTATTAAGGCGATATTATGGTTTTCGTGTTCTATTCTGGTTTTCCATGAAGAAATAAATAAATATAATTGTCTACATATAAAAAGCTTAAACAAAGTTTATAGGTTTAGGCGTAAATATAAAATATTATTGAATTTCAAGATCAGATTAAATAGATGAAAGATGCTACAGGGGAAATCATTATAACCATCCTTCGATAAACCGTAAATTTTGCTCTAGCTTTTACATGGCTAGGTCTATTGTGCTCTACAGTTACAAAAACAATAAATAGGTACATTAATAGGGCAGTTGACAACTTTTTTTTACTTCATAAAAAAGAAGTTTTATAGGTAACTCATATAGAAATCATCATCATCATCATCATCACCAGCCTATATTCGTCCCACTGCTGGGCACAGGCCTTCCTACATGGGAGAAACACTGAGGAGCTTGGTCCATAACACCACCACGCTGGCCTAATGCAGGTTGGTGGGTTAAAGCGGTTGCAGAAACAACCAGGACCAACGGCTTAACGTGCCTTCCGAAGCACGGAGGTGCTCGAGATAACAAACTTTGATTGACCCATCCCAGGATCAACCATGGCGAAAGTTGCTTTGTTTTTCGTATCGAAACCAGAGCGCTCAAACCAATACGCCACCGAGCTCCTCCACGTATAGAAATATTGCAAAAGAAATAATATGTATATGAGCAATAGTAATAAAACGCTCCATAGAAAATCTACGGAACAGGTGACGTCACATATTCCGATATTACTAATAAATGCCCATAGGCATACTGAAAAAAATATTAATAACTATGCATTATCATGGACCAAATTATGTATGTTTTTATTAGTTGTCATAATAATATTTGTTTTAATAGATGTTAGAAATGTAACATCATTAAAATTTTTGATAAATTTTGGAAAAAATACAATTTTCATGAATTTTTCCAAACAGTACTTCTAGGTTTTAATAGTTTTTATGGGTAACAGTAGCGTTATTTTCCATATTTGTGAAAAATAGCGCCATATTCAAAGTTACGCAACATCCCAATTGAAACTGTTTTTTATTAATTCTGGGTCTTTACATAACTCTCGTAAAAGTCAAGAAAATGATAAAATAATATGAACACATGGTTGGAATGGAACCTCGCAGTTTAAACGGTACTTTGGAAAATCAGCATTATGCTGGACAATGGTTAGTAACGTAATGACGATCTAAAGCTATAGTGAAAGCAAAAGAATTGCTATCATGCTAGTAAAAAAAGCCGGCCAGATGTAGTGAAATATATCGCTCAAAGGAAGTTAAAACATAAAACTACCACTTGTAAAATGGTCCACTTCAATCGGATCGCTGGCCCCTCGACCTAATTAGCTCGGAGTTTAGCGAGCGCTCGTCAAAGGGTAGATCAACGACAGGCGCTCGAGGGTCGTTCTCCTGACTCCGGCTCTCCATCCAACGAGGCAGTAAGTTTTCATTTTGCTTTTAAGTTGTTTTTGAGTGTCATCTTTTTCCGCGTCATCTTTTCCTCTCACGGGTAGTAGAATGCAAGCTATAACATCATAACTACCAGTTTGTATCTCTAGTCTATGATTATGACAACCCAAAGTAGCCAGCACCAAAAATTGACATAAGTTGTTGTGTCAGGGTCGTGTGTTGTTGTGTGTTGTTAGGGTCGGCAACGCGCAAGTGATACCCCTGGTGTTGCAAGCGTCCATAGGCTACGGTAACCGCTTACCATCAGGTGGGCCGTATGCTTGATTGCCACCTTAGTGGTATAAAAAAAAAAAAAAAAAAATTGACACTAATGTAGAGGGTGAAAATCATTTCTAGACATGCTTCATAACAGGCGAGGTTATGTATTTTACTGCCTCTGTGGTCTAGTGGTTGAAACCACCTGCCTCAGATCGAGAGGTTCATGGTTCGATTCCCGTGGGGGCAGAAACTTTCTGCTCGGTTTGGTTAGTGGTAGAGCTTTTCTAAGTCTGCTTTGTTAGCCACCACCATCTTAGCTAAGTCTGCCGCCATAGCAATAATGTTAACGGCATTGTTATGTTTGGTATAAAATTATACAAGGTCAGCCTTTTCGAATACCATGGTTCTACAATTTTACATTAGACACTTAAGCATTATGGAGTAACTTTGAATAGATTTCGTTCTGGACACTATCCATGTAACAAGTTTGGATTTCTGATAAGGAAAATAGAATCCCCTAATTGTGAACTGTGTGGCGTTTTAGAAGATATCCAACATTTGTTAACGGAATGTGTCCGGCATCAGGAAGAGAGACGCGCGATGCTCACTGCATTTACAACAAAATGCATATGATATAGGTATATTTCACAGCATTTTGGTACAACCAGGTGTCGGAGGAAGCCAAAATGGTGTATCGCTTTATATGTTTGCCGCGACTTTCTTCCGACCAGCAATGATAATTTTGATGTAATTTTTAGTAAGTTCTTAATAGGACTGACATATCCGTTAGGATAAAAGTCCTGTAAAAAAATAAAGAGAAAAAAAAAAGTTGTGTTCCGGCAGTCAGAGGTAAGAAAGCCAGTTCCTCTGTGGTTGAGGAATCCGGTTGTAGCTCGCTTCCAGCGTCGGCCTTATCTTCACTTACCATCAGGTGAGATGAAGGTCAAGAGTTACCCCGTTAAGATTAAAAATAAATGTATACTATCTCAAAAAATCAGGAAAAGTCTCCTGAATCTGAAAAAATACTAATAATTCGTTTTCATGTATAGTTTCACTTGTACAGAATTCAAAGTTACTCGTCGATTTCATGATTATTCAATATGGCGGGCGACATAAAAGTAAAATAAATATCACCAAAGTAACACAGGTGCCATGATGAATATTGGGCTGTGTTGCAGTTTTATCTATAACAATTACTGTTATACAGGATGGTGCCGTCAGTACGACAATAAATAAAAACATGGGCGATATTAGTTCATAGAAATGGCTTGCCACTTTCAAAAACATTATATTCTTTTGATAATTTCATGACATTTCTATGAAATAATGCAACCAATATGTTATATTATTTCATACAAATGTCATCACATTATCAAATAATAATAATAATAATAATAATATTTATACACTCACACCTATTATCTAGCCCAAAGTAAGCATCATTAAGAGCTTGTGTTATGGATACTAGATAACGGAGAAATAATGATAATAATATGTATATAAATATTAGAAATATACTAAATAAACATATAAACATCCATGACTCGTAAACAAATGTTCGTACTCATCATACAAACATTTGTTCCTACCGGGATTCGAACCCGGGACCTTTTGACCGAGTAGCCTGGGGTACACACCACTCGGCCAAGCGGTCGTCAAATGAATAAGATGTTTTTGAAGTGTAACAGTTGTACTACGAAAACCGCCTCTATTACGAACGCAGTAAGGCCGGTCTCAAGGTCAAACTGTTACGCTTAATGTGCTGTCGACTGTACAACGCCTCGCAAAATTACCCCGCGTTCGAAGTTTCCCCACACTCTACCCTCCTAACTTTATTAGTGGAAAGATGTTAGTAGGGTAGATTTACCCAATGTTTCCGTCTGTAAATCCATAGCTATGAACTTAATATAGTCCTTAAAAAGATTAATCTGTGAAAATCCCACATACCTATATCGTAGATAGATAGAAAAACCATTTATCTATCGTTCTATAACAGATACAATATGTTTTGTATTGGTTGTGGGCGCCGACGCGAGCTGGTAAGAGACGAACTTCCTAACGATTCAAATTGGTGACCAGCCATAATATCTACATATTACGCTCCACAATCCAAATGCGAAACATTGAAACACAAGTGCTCTAGCCGCCAAACCTTACCGGCAACTTAAGTACCTACGTGCCTTTTCTCGGAGGAGCTCGGTGGCGTAGTGGATTGAGCGCTCTAGTTTCGATTATGAAAACAAAGCAACTTTCGCCATGGTTGGTCCCGGGATAAGCCAATCAAATTTATAATCTCGAGCTCCTTCGTGCTACAGAAGGCACGTTAAGCCGTTGGTCCCGGTTGTTACTGCAACCGCTTTAACCCACCAACCCGCATTGGGCCAGCGTGGTGGTGTTATGGCCTAAGCTCCTCATGTGTTTCTCCCATGTAGGAAGGCCTGTGCCCAGCAGTGGGACGTATATAGGCTGATAATGATGATGATGATGATGTGCCTTTTTACGGATTTTTTGAAGCAACTCATGATTACATGAGTTAATTAAATCGTAAGAATAGGTAGGTTGGAAAACGTGCTGGCAAAGAATATCCTTTTCATCCCCCCATCTCGGAAAGAGTATTTTTGCTCTTCGATAACTGAGTGCAAAAGCCGTTTCTATCCGCTAGAGGATAAAGTAAAATTTAATTTAGAACATCGTGCGTGTGCACAAATTTGTGAATTCAAAACATCATGAAACCTCTATACTTCTACCTCCATGGTGCCGAATTTTTCATACAACCTTTTTTAACTTGTTAAAAACCCAGACTCGGCACCTTCTTGGTGTACTTTTTGTTTAATTTGCTTTGCGCGCGCCATTTTCTTTTCACGACATATTTGTTAAAACCATAGGTTTAAAACAAGAAACTTGAAAACAAGTAAAAACCCTAAAATGAGTGATTCTAGCGACGAAGAAGTTTATTTGACGCCAACAGAATTGACTGAAACTATTAATAATGCGCAAATGTTTTTTTTTCCATTGAGACATTTCCTCGTTGAGTTGGGATGAAAAGTTACGTGTTGCACTCGAGTGCAAAGATTTTTTACCTCGTGCTCTTTTGATTCCCTCGCTAACGCTCAGGATTCTAATTTTAGAATCACTCGCTGCGCTCGTGATTCAATATTAGAAACCTTCGCTTGCTCGGTCATTAAAACTGAGCACGCGTTAAAAAGCAACTTTGCACTCTTGTATAACAAATAACTATTTCCATGCTCTTACCTAGACAGTATCTCCAGAAGTCCCTCAGCGGCACAGACCCCCCGGCCCCCCTGCCGCCGAAGATGTACACGTAGCCGTCGAGCAGCGTGGCAGAGTGCTTGCCGCGCGAGCACGGAGCCGAACCCGCCTCGCCGCAGCCACTCCACTCTACCGTACTCCACATGTCAACTGTAGAACATATTGAATCATTTCAGTTCACTTCGAACTTAGCAAAGCTTTAGATATTGCAGCTTTGGGACAGAAGCTTTGGGACAGACACTCGTAGTTGAACTTTCAAACTAAAACAAAAACTTTAAATATTTTGGTTTAAAAATTTCTCAGCTTGTAATAAGAATTTACGTACCTAGGTTACCTAAATTGAATTTATGCTTGTAATTTTTATGGATCTGCTAAAAGATAAAGCTGTAAGCTAAGTTTAAAATAAATTATTCTAACTAAAACGTGTTTATCGTCTATCACACCGCAAAGATTTCTATATTCTACAGTTATATCAAAGGAATTTCCATGAAAGCAATGCATTTTCCACCCTCTGTAAATCGACGATTACTCCATATGTACGGCAAATGAAATGGGCCGGCGTCCCTCAGGGCTCAAGTCTAGGCCCTCCCTCACGAGTATTACTTATTATTGAGAATTTGCGTCCCCTCTTGTAGGGGTACTATTTGAACAAGTTATCGCTTACATCTTGTAAATGTTAAGTAAAAATATTCTAGAAACTAAAGAGAGATATGTAACCATGTGACTAGAAAATTAATAAATGAAATGATAGGGCACAGCAGTGGTATTTTAATGCAAAAAGATATTTGCGGTGTTGTGGCGATGTTGTTGTGTAATGTGTGACACATTGACACATTATGTGTCGCAAAAGCACGTCGAAGAAGCGTAGAGTCGAAAAACGATGGACTTATGTTGTGGGAAACTTATTATCACCAATGGTGTTGAAAATGGTGTCAAAAGTTGGTTCCGCTCGTTTGCCACGCTACCACTGTTGAAAAATAATCTATCACTGAGATCATTAGACATAAAAAAAAGTAAAATTAGGCTCTGTCATATTTTGGAATGTCTAAAAGAAGATTGGGAGTAAGTAGTAATAATAATATTTTTTCGTAGGTTTGAAAAACGATAAAATAACTAAACGATTTCATTGTAGATACCTAGTACAAGTAGGTATACTTAGTTGCAATTTGTAAACCAGAGTCAAGTAGGTAGGTAGATGTAAAATAATCACAAGTAGGAAACTAGTTTTGGATCGCGGCCAAGCCTTTGAGTGTCATGATTCCTGATAATCTTCTTTTTGAGAATATTGCACTTTCCTTGCCTCTCGAAAACAAGATTAGGTATATTACACAAAACTTGGACTTGCAATTAAAACACAGATCTCAAAGAGTTCTAAAAGGTCTTAGTGCCCACTTGACATTAATAAATCGTAGCGTCGGTTGGCCCCCCATAAGGTCAACCTACGATCTGGTGAGGGTCGCGGAAACCCGATGGATGAGGGCAGCGCAGGACCGATCGGTTTGAAGATCCTTGGGGGCGACCTACGCCCACCAGTGGGCGTCTCTCGGCTGATATGATCATAATGATGAACAAATTCGTTCAACAAAGCCAGATGACATTATTATATTTTATTTGGTACAGCAACGAAATACAGGTTTAGTTACACATAGAGTTTTAGTGAAGCATACCATTGTTTCGCCACTGTTTTCGATTACGCGGTGTAAAGTTTTTGAGATCATCGAAGGAATGTATGAAAGGGATAATTGTAGGTCATCATAAAGCACAATAGCATGTGTCCATCCCAATGGTAGGTCGACTCACAGTAACCGTACATCTATTCCGTGACATGATAACCAAATCAAAAACTCTCGATGCTACCCTTCTACATAGTTTATTGTTCTCGGCAAGATTTATATTTTTAAACTGTTTTTACAAAGTTAGGATCTGATCCGGCATGCTTTTCAATGCCCGTTCAGAGAAAACTATTAGCTTTTATAATTAAAAAAAGATTTTATAATCTAAGACTCTTCGTGAGCATCTAACGCCGTTACTGAAGTTTCATCACAGTCTGTTTTGGAGATAAACATACAAACACTGATTTTTATTTAATAGACATTATAATCGTACAGTACATCTGTAGTAATCTGAATTCCTATTGCAATCGAATGTGGCTCGTGAATTAGCAATTGATAGGTACGATAAATGAAAGCCTTTTATTATACAACGCGTAGTCTGAATTATACCGCGACCACATAATTATATTCTATAGCCCTTTGATCCATTCCTGTTCCTGGTGTCCATGCGGTGCGATGAAATACATTTAATAAGTCCTTCAGAGGTAGAAAAATATATGTTTAATGCGGAACAAGACGATGATTGAGGTAGGACATAATATAATATAATATAATAAATATAATTGAATTTATAAGACAAAAAATAATAATTTTAATATTGTATACCTATTAACATTTGATAGGAAATATATAAATTGTTTGACATTTTAAGTTTAATTTTTTGTTATCTTTAACATAATAATTTGTAATTTTTGCACGCCTGCGAGCAGGCTGAACACATGCACCTTTTTTAGCATTGTAAGAACTTTATAACTGTGTTTTGGCAAATAAATTGATTGATTGATTGATAAGACCTAACAAAAATCTACCAAAATGTGAAGGTACTTTCCACATGAAGAGCGCTCTACTTAGCACCTTCGCCTCCGAAGATCGCAGCCAAATAAATAGCACTACTTTGTAATAAATATAAATAATACCCCTGTATTCTGGCAAACATATAATTGAATTTGAATGCCAAGTTTACAATTTCCACGCTATTACCAAACAGTCTATTATTGAGTTATATGAACAATCCTTCAATAATCACAATGATTGGCGACTGTACTACTCTTGTTGTGGAGTTGGGGGACGGGGTGGTCAGCGGGAGGGCTTCTGATTGCGAACCACTGGCCATCCATTAATTGAAACTCGGTGCGGTTGCGCAACTAGCAAGTAATGAACGAGAATGAGGGTTGTTTTGCTCTGAGAGGAGTAATAACGTACGTAACTACTGTAGGTTAGGTATTTAATTTAGGTAATCCAATCATGTTACGAGTTAATTATTGATAACAACTCCAGGTAAGTTAGGTAGGTAAGTAGTCTGGAGAGCATTGAAAGCGCGTGGGATCTCTTTAACTAAGTAATTTATTAATGTTAGACGTGCTCAAATACTCTATCTAACGTGCTGAGTCTTCAAAAATAGGAAAAGCCAGTATAGGATCCGGAAAACACAAACCTGAACCGCTTTTTACGTATCGTCTTTCATCTTTAGCTCACAACAGTCCACTGCAGAAACGCCACTTCGGTCGATCCTTGTTAGCCTCACCCAGTTACTGGAAGCCACCCTACAAAGATCGTAGTCTAGCAAGCCTGAGGACGTTTCACATAATATATTTTTGGAGTCGGTGCTTCACTATCTATGGTTTCTGGAAACAACTTAGCACCAACTCCAAAAATATGTTCCTAGGGAATGAGTTCTTACTAAAATTTAATTATTTTATCCTTTTCAGTTTTTTGGAGTCGGTTTTAATTTTTTTTTATCAATTTTTAAGGGATAACTTTTGAAGGTCAAAGCGAGATGGGTGACCGTGAGCTTATATTGTTTTCTACTATCGTATCATTTCACTAAAAATTCATAGGAAAGCAAAAATTCGTAATTTCGCATACGTAGACGACTTAATTTTTCCAGTTCTTTTGATTTAAAAGCCAAACTACCGAATGGATTTTCAAAACGTTTTTATGGGACCAAATGGGAACTATTCCGCATCGAACAAAAAAAGAATCATCAATATCGGTTCACCCAGTCAAAACTTCTGAGGTAACAAACAAAAAAAAACATACAGACGAATTGATAACCTACTCCTTTTTTTGAAGTCTGTTAAAAAGCAGTAGATGTGCATGATGAAATCATGAAACCCGTTGACATTAACATTGAATCGGGGGCTGGCTTAAGCCTGATGTTATCTTTATATGTCTTTATTAACATAAATGAGACAGCCTCTTAAGGCCTTCCCTTATTCACAGTCTGTCACTTTTTTGCGGTGAGCCAAACTAAGCGATAAGTATTGGATGTGAGTTTTCGAATCAAAACCGAGTTCTCTGATACTACTGCCCACTTATTCTCAACCGTCGGACTACGGATTCGATTTGAAGTCACATCCCGTCTCGTTTTGACGCACTGCGATAAAAAGTAACAGGTCTAGAGTTTCCGAATTTAGAATCTTTTTCGACAGTTGTGAAGAAGGAGGCTGGTCTAATTTGAAATCACGCTTAGTACCGAAGATTGTTTGGACAATCTGACTTGTCATTATTTTTTTTTTGCAATAACCATTCTTAGACTAATATTTGACCTATATCTACAGCCTAGTTAGTAGTAGATTATCGACACGTCTGCCTGCGTAATGGGCTAAATGGGCCACAGCGCTGGAATGAGCGATAAATTGGAACATTTTCCAAACGAGCGCTCCCTATGAATACTGATGGCCTTGGATTCCCAGCAAGAGACTCTCACTGCTCTACATTTTTGCAAATACCTATTTTTAGGCATCGGAAACACTATATTCCCCAATTTTATTTTCTGAATCATTATAAAAAATCTTTTAAAAAATATATTTCATATGTAAATTTCAATACTGTGAACTTTTCCCTAGTCTTCGATAGCTCAGTGATGAAGTTTGCCCATATATTTATATGAGATAAGATAGCCTAAACAGTAACAAAAACGTTATGTTAAAGGTAATGTTTAGGTTTTCCCCCAATCGCTCCTGTATTAGTTCAGTCTGTCCCCCAGGATTGTTGTACCCATACATAATGCACAAGTCGGTGTAGAGCGGCGCGGACAGGTGCGACTGGGGTGGGCAAATTGGATTCTGTTCACAGATAGCTCAGGGATTGTGTTGTTTGTGAACTTAGCACATTTTATAAGCATAAAAAAAAATTTTAGGTAAATAATAACTTTACTATCTGTTGGAGTGGAAACTGGTATGCGAATATCAATAGTAAAGCGGGAGTCGATAAAAAGACCTTTCCATTTTAGGGGTTCGTGTATCAGCAGGTCTAGATATCGACCTTTCACAACCCGGGTGACTATTCTAACCATATAATCTGCCAAGGACTCACATTCAGGAATATTTTCTGTTAATTCCATCTTAATTTTATTATTGATAGTTAATTTGCGATTTATATCATCGATCGTCGAATGAAATAAAATTTTATCTAAAACGTGTAAGACTTCAAATAAGAATTCAAATTAATTATGTCAAATTTATTTTCGAAGGACTGCACTAAGTATTCATTGCTAGCTACGACCAGCTCTTTCTGAGTCTCTTTTACTGATATCGATACAAAACAAATACCTACCAGTACCTACTAATTAAGTGTCTAAAGAGATCCTGGGTATATTATATTCCTTGGTAATTCCTGTTTCAGTAAAATACATATAAGTTATAACAAAAGTTGCTTGAAGCATTCTTCTTTGAGTTTACGTTGTTACATGCACTAATCGATATTTTCAATCTCTCCATAATTATTTCCAGCACACCTTAGCCGCTGTATTCCAAATATTTTGAAACGTTTCCCTCGTCAGGACTGCTGTACAAAACTGACCCCTATCAACATGTTAGCAAAGTTTACTCAACGGTCCTGTAACCTTGTCCCCATGCCAAAATTTGTGTCGACTTTAGCTGGAATTCAAACTGTATTTTATGTACATTTAAACTCACTTTTGCACGGAGCTAAAACATTCGATATTTTCTACTCTTTGGAATGTGAACTATATATGTTTGATTTTAAAGTTGTTTTTGTATTTTCTATTTGTATTACGTGCGGAGGGTGGAGGTGAACGACCCTCGCCCTCCGCGTGTTGCACAACACTGTCTGCTTGTCTGTCACGTCAACAAGTCAGGATGAGTCTGTAATGGGGCATCTACAGCTACATGTTCTCAAATCTTTATTTATTAGTCAGGTACTCGGGGTGTTTATTGGAAATCACACGGCCAATTGACTGAACATTGAAATTAAAACTAGTTTGGGGCGGCTACTACAAATGAGGTACATCGTGTTTATTACAATTGAAGGGATAATTATGTATTGACAGATATTTATTTTGAAAATACATGTTGTTCTCTGTCATTTCTATGAGGATAGCTTTAGATTTTTGCTTGAAAAAGGAAAGAATACTTTACAATATAGAATCTAGAGGAACTAATTTCCACCTAATTGCAGATCTTAAGTTTGAACCACGCGATACTAATTTGTGAAGGTGTTTTTGATGCCAGGCTACAACTACAAGTAATACATCTTGCAAATATATTAGTCGCTTCTTATCACGCAGGCTGTATTGACAGCGACAGAGAGGTTAAAGTCGTCACTAGCATCAGTGTGAGGTTTGGGGGGCGTGTACACTGCGTAGGTGAGTCTGACCATCCGGACAAACACATGTCGGAAACTCGGCAAAACATACTAGACAAGGTGTCGCTACTGCTGCGGCAGTTCCCTTCAGCGCTATTTTCATACGGCAGGTGCGCGCGAGGGTTGATATTGTGGGTAGCCCTGAACACACAACACCTTAGGTCAGGTAATTCTAACACACTGTACTGTCCCCGAAGAATAGAAAAAAGGTTATAATGACACTCTAGTCAAAACAAAGAGATTTTGCCGTGGCACCGTCGTGATGAGAAGTAGATAAACCCTTTTAACTATCATGATTCACGTGTTATTAATTTTTAATTTTAACATTATTATAAATGTTTGAAAAATTACTTAGTAATTAAAATAACATAAAAATAAAATAAAAAAAAACGCCCTGAGGCGGGAATGATGATTCACGTGGTTACATCAAATTGATGGTTGATGATGTGGTTAATTTATAATTAATTGTATAATATATTGTATGAGCGCAATGGATGGTGTGGCATAATACCAGAGTTTTTCTGAATTTGATTAGACTACATTCTGTCTTTCATTCCACTATTCTATAACATACAGCATTGTTATTATTCTAAGCATAAAGCCTAGATAACTTTACTTTTCTAGCACGCATTCATTTCCTTTCCTTCCTTTTTTAATAGATATGAGTGAAAAGGAAGCACTCAATTTACATTGAGTTTTAGAAGCACAATAAATTACGGCATTTCATGACTTAATAATTTTGAAATCATTTTCGCCATGTCACATTCAGACAAGTGATGAATTACGAGTCCCATTGTTTCACATATCTGGTCGCCTCTCGCCTCCCACGTCACGTGCTCGATCAGCTGCGTGGCGCCTGTAAGACGAGGGTGATATATTACAGAGGGGGTGGGACGAACAGATTCTAGATTCTCTCTCCGCAGTCTGAAGTTACGTAACAGCTCAACGGCTGCGGTTGCCCGGAGTAATCCTTTTTAGAAGGGATCGTAATTATTGCACGGTTGGATTTTGATAATTTATAACCGGAAGGGGAAGGTGGATGTTATTTACGAGCGGAAAATGCTTTGAATTTTTGTGGAATTAAAAGCTAACGTTAAAACTGACGCCGTTTATTATTTGATTTACGAAAAGTAGAGCTAGCTGTTATGATAAAGTCACCCATTTATTGCATAGAGGCAAAGGTTGATATTTTACATGTTTTGAAAAGTCATTCTTTTGATATTCTAATACTAAGTAATTATTTGTAACTTGTATACATTGATATATTCCCTTTTAGTAACAAAATCACCATTAAAATATCCCTTTTTTATGTGTTATGGGGACTAGAAAGAAGCATACCACCCGCTGACGGCATTTTGCATTGTTCCTTATTTGCCTTGCCATTAAAGATCTCAAGTTAGCGACCCTCTTTATTGGTGGAGATGCTTAATCAGCAATCCCACTATCCCAAGGCATTAAGTTCTATTCCAGATAAAATAAATAGATATACAACAACTAAGTACTGTCAGTTTCTACACTGATTCGATATATACGGTACTCTCTCTGAATACTTAAGCGGCTGTCGCTTTGGATCTACCCCTCGTTTGCCGGTGTTCACTCATGCGTTACTTATGGTATGAAGCGCTGAATTATTTCCCCCTATGTGAAACAAACTTCAAACGCGTTACCTACCCAAAAATCACAAATAATTTTTCCAGAAACTGATCTAGTGTAATTAGTTTACTGTGAACGTTAATTTCTCATGTAACGTCATTTACCCAAGTAATGAACATTTAATTCATTAATATTTAATGTCGACATTATCTATACAATAATAATTTACACTGCCTCGTAAGTTATCTTATACACGAGTTTTAGTAAAAGATAATATATGCATAAACAACTATTGTCTTTTCTTTCTTCGTTAGTTTAGCAATTGTTCGTTTAATAATAAAAATTTGAAAACATCGAGATAGGAAAAAACATCAGTACAACTGAGGCACACGTTGGGCGCCAACAACGGACCGTATCTGACTCAATCAATGTTTACATTGCGTTAACGACAAACAATAGAAATACAATACCAAGTATTCATTTATTCTTTACTAATATTATTCCCATTGACGATTTACGACACGCCAATTATGTGCAAACACCCACACAGTGGCTTCCCCTCAATTATTCAACATTGGAAAGTAAACCCCGGCACGCGCCGATCTGCCACTCACCGTCTCAGCATCCCACTGGTGTTTGTTTATCGCCACAATCACACAGAGAAATAGGGAACCACACAAATAGACCGACGATTATTAGAAAAAACTGTGAATATAGTAGCGAATGTCTTTGTTTTAAAACGCCGAGTGCGTTGAACCAGGAAGCGAGAGCGCGATAGGACACGCGGCTTGCTCGGTTTGTCGCGACGCACTGAGCTAGGAGCTAGTCCGGCGTCGAGGGTGCGTTCGGAATCTCTCAACTTCCTATCGAGCCTTCCGATTTCCCAAATGCAGCCGCCAATGGTTATTTTTACAGCCAAAATTAATTGAGGATGATTTATTAAAAAGTACCTAATTGTGATTTCTAATTATTGTTACATAAAGTAGCAGGTTTTTTGACGAAGTACCTAGGTACTCAAAAAATATAGAACACTTTTAAATTTAATTTAGGGGAGAAAATATAATACAAAATGTAAGGAGGATATTACAATTTGTATACTAAATCAGTTACTTTTACTGTTGAATTTGATCAAAAGTGTGTACGGGCCGGACATCAAATTGAAAAATCGTCCTTATTTTAACGGGATAAGGTACGCAGTACTCACAAATGTCAGTGTTTAAAATGTGTGTGGTTGCTTTAATGATATTCTATTGTAGTTCTAGTCAAAATTAGCAACGTCAATAACCTCATTATCGCGAGTGACTGATATACGTCATCTTACGCAACCTCAGCCGTGAGGTCACTACGGCCACTGAACTCAAAGATTGACTACAGATTTTGACAACTTAGTTACGACTTTTTTTATTTTTTTTTTATAGATGACTCAACATCACCTGATGCGGAGCGGTAAGAAGAGTCCATATGCGAAGACAGCTATAACTTACACTTAATTATCGACTTTGGCCCCTAACCAGCCCGCTAGCGCTCACGCACACAATAGAACATTTATTGTCTGATACTGCACACAATAAAAAATAAAATAAACGTTACAGGTACCAAAATTCATTAACACGTTTAATATTTTAAATCGGTCAATATTTTACTAACGGACGAGTTAAAAGTGTTTTATTAAGCATTAATATTTCGCAAAATACTCAGTTATCTAATTCAAAACGATTTCTGAACGGCCGGCGCGCAAATCGATAAGGCGGGAAAGCGAGGAAACGCGGGAAGCCTGACAAGCGCGCCATCTTGCCAAGCGGGTTGCTATGGCAACCAGACGGACTGCGAAATTGTTCTCATTCATACCAAGCCTTCTGGTCCAGTCACTTGATTAAAAAACAAACGACATTAAGCGTGTACACACGACTGCACATCAAGCGTGACACTGACATTTGTGGGTACCTAACGACCTATCGTAATAATCCGTTGTAATTTTCCTACTAACATCTTAAGGTAGCTTCTATTCCGTTGCGGACTCCAGAAAGCAGTTGCCATTAGCAACTGCAGAGTGCACCGGCTGGCTGCACGTGCAGCTGCAGCGGCGTTTGGAATATATTCCATAGAAATATAGTATATAAAAATAAAAAAAGTAGCATGCCAGTAAGTAGTAGGCATACTTACTATTTACTTACTCTACCAGTTTTATTAGAGAAATTTTAACACTCTAGCTCTACCAATGCTGTCTACATTGGCACAGCCGACCACTTAACACTTTAGTCGTAACATCACGTACAAAGAAATTTAGTAGCTCTTTTCTTTGTCGAACTTCCAGAACTTGGAATTTTTTGCCAGCACATGTGTTCCCTCCTTCCTATAACATGGGTTCCTTCAAAAGAGGCGTGAAAAAGCACCTTTCGGGCCGGCAAGGTGGAGGCAAGGAGGCAGCTAGAGCAGTGTCTGAACTGCACTAGCTGTCTTCGCATATGGACTCTTCTTACTGCTTCACATCAGGTGGTGTTGAGTCATTTGTCGTGCTTTGTATAAAAAAAAAAGTACCTACCTACCATATGTCACCCCCCAACCATGTCACACCGACTATTGCGTACGTACATAATATTTTTCGCTATCGTACTATATTGGCGCCAAAGTTATTGTAATGGTATTAAAGTGTTCAGCGACTTCTGTGGTCGACCCTACTAACTTGAAATTTCATACTTCGAAATGCAGTAACGAAGACCTTAAAAGTTAAAACCACGCTTTGAAGGCGGATATAGTTCCGCATCCATCTATCTGTCTGATTATTATTGTAGCAAGAGTGCTTAGAGCTTAACTGGACACACGTGAAGTTCGCATTTCTTTAGTTTTATTGAAACCTAAACTACGTAAAATAATGTGTCTCATTTTTACGTGTTGGAATCTGAAAAGCACAGCAATAACCATTTTTCACGGTCCCTTGGCTCATCCGTCGTTTATCTATAAGTTACGAGGAAGGTTCCGGAATTATTTACGGCACTGGAAGACGGGCGTTTAGTACCTGACACGTCGTTTGGCCTCGGGAGAGGTGCGGCAGGGATCCCCGGGGAATGAAGATGAGGGAGTACACCTTGCATTTAGCACCTCTCATTCTAGCTAGGAGTTCCAACTTTTTAATTTTCATTCTTCTAATATTTTAGAGACAATTCCTTACCTCTAAAAAAGTTATTTAAACTTATTTTTTTTTCTTTTTAGTGTTTTACGGTCGGTTCAATTTATTTTAATTACTTTTTTATTTCATTATGTTAATTTCATTTAGCTAGAGCCTATCTAACTGCATGTAAATATTGAAATAACTGCAATTAAAAATGCTTATTGATAAGTATAGAATTACTCTGTCAAATGTTAGAAAACATTAGGTCTATGGAATGTATCCGCACGGAAACCGGAAGTAAACTTCCATATACATTTTTAGGACACAATGACCTATAATACATTACCAAATTATAATGGCGTCGTTACTGTATCTAAAATAACGGAGTTATTTCATAGTAACATTATCAAGGTACAGTCAACAACAGAAGTTGATTGACACTCGAGTTACCTGCCATTTCATTATAAAATTATACAGGGTGGCACATTTAGATCGGTCAGTATGGGAAAGTCTGAAACTATAAGACATACGAAAATCTCTTCTTGCTTCTTGTTGCGACATCAGCTAAGAGCTAAAGACAACCATAGAGACAATCTTACGCACCTAACTGAAGGTTGTATTGAAAAAATGGTGGTAATTTCGAACTCTTACTTAAATAAATAAAAGGATATGAAAACAATGCATTTTATTCATTTTAGACTTTATGTTTCATAGTAACGTTTACTGCTTAAGACTTACAATCGATATCTAAATAGAATTTATTTTTCAAAACGTCCAAGATGGATCCCCGAGCTGAGTACCTACACTTTTTTAAAAATGTATGAATGCAGTTTTTCTTCTTACTAAAATCGATGACATGGTTCCTAAAAAGAGATTTTCGCATGTCTTATAGTCTTAGACTTTCCCATACTGACCGATTGATATTAGTTACGTGCTGTTGAGTGATGAAACGTGTGACATGCTACTAAAGTGTGTCGCTGACCGTACGTACCTTATTCCATGTTAGTTATTTATACAATATGCAATTTATGCTTCTGATTCCTTATTCACTTTGTTTTGGTAATATAAATTGGTAGGTATTAGGAATTTAGGACTGCCAAAGATCCAGTAAAAATCGCACCTATACTATACTTACTTAAACTTAGAACTGATACAGTGCACCGAGCGTCAGTTTCCAACAAATTGAAAACGAAAACGTTCGTTGTCGTGATAACCACTGATTAGAGATTTGTGTGATAACTGTCAAATCGTATGAAAAGCCATTTATAAGTATGGATTTGAAAAGGTGATGTTTTCGTTTCGATTGAAACTTACATAAAGCGTACTATTACACGCCTAAAATGTTGAGTAGGTAACTGGAAAGCCAAGTTGGAATTTGCTTAGGGAGAATAGGGACACGCGGTTTATAAAATTTGGTCGTTGTTTTCTACAAACACGACAAATGACTCGACAAATTAACAACACCTGTTTACCCTCAGTGTAAATAAGTTTCAATCGAAACGAAACGAAAACGATCATCGTCGTGTTCATCTCTCAAATCCATAAAAAAAGTGGTTTCCAATCATTTACAAATCACAACAGACGCGCTGCTGCCGTTTCCGTACAATTTGACAGTTATCACGATGACGAACGTTTTCGTTTCAATTCCATGGAATTATAAACTAGGGGCACTGATGAGAAGCGGTAAGAAGAGTCCATAATGCGACTCTTCTTGGCGCTTCGTGGAGCTTGAACACACTGTCTGTTCTATTCCAGCCGCCTCAACATTGCTTGCCGTCTAAGGTGCCTTTTCACGCCTCTTTTGAATGAACCCATGTTATAGGAAGGAAGGAAAACATGTGCCAATGTTTTAATGTTTATGTCACTGTATTTCTATTATTACCTTTACAAATTACAAACAACAATAAGCAAACCAATAACAACAGTTTAATTATGACAAAAGGACTGTATCAAAACATTTCGCACAATGGCCGTGCGTGACGCATCTACTTTGTTGTGAAAAGAAATGTAAGGAAGTATTTTAAGTAAATGGGCGTCTTTTCTATCTAAAGGCTAAAAGTAGGACGAAGGGATTCTTATTACTATTATGACTGTCATGCCGAAAGCGGCGCGCTGACACGCAAAATTCGGCTTCGCTGACAGTTGTCAACTGTCCTGTCGAATGATGTCGGCACGTGGAAGCTCATAGTAAATACTATAACATTTTATTGTACTCGTGAAAAAGATAGTAAAAGAGGTAAAGTAATAAGAAGAATACTTAAGATGTTAAATCAAGAAAAGAAAAAGGTCGAGTCGCAGCTAAAATCTATCGATAGACCTTAGAATACTTTGATCATCGGTTTTTGAAGAATAATGTACTTGAAACCTTTCGAATAGAAGATTGATAATATAATAGTGTCTGTAAAATGGCTTTATTTATTTTTAAATCACTGCGTTTTTATTAAATTAGCACATAGAATAAGTAAAAAGTAGCTATTACAACGAACTTTGTATATTTTAAATATGATACAACCTCTTTTTTATTTATATCAATGGATACAACGGGCAACGTAAATAATTTTTTCATCCCCCCATCTCGGAAATAGTATTTTTGCTTTTCGATATCTGAGTGCAAAAGTCCTTTTTATCCGCTAGAGGATTAAGTAAAATTGAATTTAGAATATCGTGTGAATTTGTGTGCACTAAGTTTGTGAATTCAAAACATCATTAAACCTCTTTACTTCTACCTCCATCCTCCATGGTGCCGAATTTATCAAACAACCTTTTTTAACTTGTTAAAAACTCAGACTCGGCACCTTCTTGGTGTACTTTTTGATTAATTTGCTTTGCGCGCGCCATTTTCTTTTCACGACATAGGTATTTGTTAAAACCATAGGTTTAAAGTTTATATCAATGGGTAAAAACAAGAAACTTGAAAACATGTTAAAAACCTAAAATGAGTGATTCTAGCGACGAAGAAGTTTATTTTACGGCAACAGAAATGACAGAAACTGTTAATAATGTGCAAATGTTTTTTTTTGCGTTTAGTCATTTCCTCGTTGAAGTGGGATGAAAAGTTACGTGTTGCACTCGCGTCTCGCGTGCAAAGATTTTTCACCTCGTGCTCCTTTGATTCCTTCGCTTGCTCGGTCATCAAAATTGAGCACGCGGTTAAAAAGCAACTTTGCACACAAATAACTTTTAAATACTTATCCATAGATATAAGATTTAAGCTATCGCCAAGTTTTCACTAATTACTAGGGTACGTCACTTGATTAGGTAGGGAATTGTAAACAGTGTTGCTGGAGTCCCTGGACAACATATGTTAGTAATTTAATAACCACAGATCATATAATAACGTTCTGTAACAAACATTAACTGTTACTTCCATAAAAATATCTTATCCCATTAAATTTCCCCGTGAAATAAAGGTAATAGTAAAATTTAAGATAAATAGTTGGAGATTTTTATTTTCTCCTTATTCATCGCCTACGCACAACAATTATTCCTTAGATCCATTCTGAAGCGAAAGGGGAACTAATATGGGTCACAAGGATTGGGCAGGACCTGGGGCCACACCTTAGATCACAATTAAGTTAAGGGTACGTTAATTTAGGGCGGGTACGTTCAGCCCCTAGACAGAATGATGGTGGTTTAAAAAGGCATAGTCATATGATATAGGTATTGTCATACATATCCCATACATTTTCAATTTAGCGATAAAGTTTAGAGGTCCTTCGAGCCGGATGAACCAAAAACGATGTACGGTCTGCACAAGTTTTTGTGATTAGTATTTGTAGATTAGGAGGTTGGTTTTATAAACTAAAACGTCAAAATGAGGACGCGCGGCGTGATTGATAGCCAAAAGTCAATTTAATAACAACTGCGGGCGCAAAATGCTTACGGGACAAAACTGTACGAGATAGCACGTACAGATAGGGGACAACTGAGTGGTTTCTGAAGGAGTTCTGGCGGCCTTACTCAGCACTGGTATACAACACTAACAACAAAAGTATAAAGTTTTTATTACACTTAGATGGTTACATTTTTCTTCATTGCAAGGTGGAGATAGGAACAAATATGCAACTATGTTCTTTACTCAAAGGTACTGCATATAAATTAACATGAGAAAAGTATAGTCATATTCATAGGTTAATTTAATATTGTTAGATTTTTCCGTCTAGCTTTATTTCCAACACTATCAATGGCGCATTTGGAAACAGCTGTGGCCTTTGATGCGATGCACTCGCTCGGATGAATATTTAATAACAGTTATCTGCACCTATATCACAGTGATTTAGTATGTTTCTACCATGTGATATTCTACACAGATAGAATACCTACTAGTCAGTGGGAAGGTTCCCCGAGTGTCGAACACTGTTACTATTCAATCAAGCAAGTCGATTTCAGTTAAAACGTTCATTCACCTGCATTTAAAACGGACACATTTCTTTTTATGGAAATATTTGGTAAGTAATAAGGTACCGTTAGCCTTCATTCTATTTTCTTATAAATGTCTATATTGATACTACAATACATTAAACTATATCAATTCACTTTTTTTTATGGAGGAATTTGGTTTTCTTGCACCGACAATTTTAATATTCTGGATCATAGGGCGTATAATTTGACGTAGGAGCTCAGTGACATAGTGCCTTGAGCCCTCTGGCTTCGATTATGAAAACGGGGCAACTTACGCCATGGCCATGGTAGATCCGGAATGGGTCATTCAAAATTTGTAATCTCGAGCTCCGCCGTGCTTCAGAGTTCGGAGAGCACGTTAAGTCGACGATCTCTGTTGTTATTGCAGTTGCTTTAACCAACCTGCATCGGTCCAGCATGGTGGTGTGACCCAAACTACTCCTGTGTTTCTTCCACATAAGAAGGTCTGTGCCCAGCAGTGGGACGTATATAGGCTGATGATGATGGTAATCATGTAAATGAGCTAGCTTAGATAGAATGCCGTTTCTTATAAATAAAATTTCGTGACAAAGCAGCCCGCATGCGCTCATATACAATAGGAAATCTATTGTGTCTAATGTGTAGGTTCTACACAGAAGTTTAGCAAATAGATCTGGTGGGTTACTCGTTAAATTATTTTCAAAGGCTAACTTAAGGAAGGATTGAGTTAAATGAATTTCCATTGTTGTGTGATTTCCACAACTATAACGTCTTGTAGTGATACATTATCATGTAAATTTGCGACGCAGCAATAGTTATTTAATTAGGTAAGTGATCGTCACTTTCGACTGATGTAATGTCTTTTACTGGAATAAAAAGAAAATACCTTTATTTAAATAGGCCCCCAAGAATCACATTTAAATCTTCATAAAACCCCATTTGTATGACTATCACAAAAATAGTGTTGACTAACAACGTCATAGTGTCAGTCAGTCTGTCCGTATGTCAGATAAGTACTTTTTAAGTATAAAAAGAATAACAGCAGCAGTTCAATAATTTTTAGATGTACACTCAGCAGAAAAATTGTGTGCATATGTCAATGGGATGGAGATCAAAATCATTATTTCAGAATACATTTTGATAATGCTGATGCTGACTATATCTACTTTTCAAGGCCGACTATGACATAAGGGTACTTAAAAATTGGTTGTTATCTGTAAATATTGATACTGCCGAATCAGCCATTTGATTAATTGTTCATTAATAATGACATGATGGAATAGATATTCTATACATAAAATGAAAATCTTTTGTTAAAAAACAAACAAAAACTTCAAACATTTTTTATTTTTATTTTATTTATTTACTACAATGTTATGCGTTAATGTCGCACGGCTTTTCATAGAAACTCTCAGGGTCTCAAGCTAATAAGACTTTCCAAGCATAAACAAGACGGGCTATTCAAAAAGTTATTAGAGGATTTTTTCGAAAAACCGTACCTATTATAGTTGAGAAAAAACGTTCTTTTTTACTACTAGATGACAAAGAAGCTGATGGCCCGCCTGGTGCTGTTACAACTAATTGCAAAAACAAGACAAAATCACTTGATATTGCAGGTGCGTTGTCATCCTCGCCGCCTAGTGCAGCGCGTACAGAACGCATGTTGTCGCTTTTGCTTCAAAATACCTCCCAGAAGTCACATCACACCATACCTGAACAGAGCATCCATGCTCAACATGTGCTCACGGCGACAACTGCACCTTGCTTGCTTGGTGTTTGATGTCTTGAAATTTGGGAAACCAACATACCTCTTTTCGAAACTCAGATCATCTACTTTTCATGACAGATATAATACCAGAGCCTGCAGGCGTCTTCTGGAATGTCACCCACATAAGACTGTTGCTTTCACTGGCAGTTTTCGCTACCTAGCTACCAAATGTTGGAACAACATACCGCCACCTATAAGACAGTTGTCATCAAAGTTTTCTTTCAAAAAACATATGAAATCATATATTTTACAAAGGCAATGTCTGGGTATTCCAAGGGGGTACTCGGTAGCGGACTTTGCCATCTGAATAGAGAGAGTATGGACTTGTTTCTTTCTGCTATATGTGAACTATATATTCTAAATATTTCTATTATTTGTGATTGTGACTCATGAGTGCCACATTGTTTTATAAATCTTATCATAAGCGTGCACACATATTAAGCATTTTACACTAGTCCCCGTTTTAGTTGCTTTATTATTTTATTTAGTGTGCTACTGTCTGTTACATTTTAAAAGCAAGAAGCCCTCGGGTTGTAGCAGAATACCAGTGCTTTGTTCACATCCCGCGGTGTGAACAAAATCCAGTCACTGAGTTGCGACCCTTTTGCACTTCTACAACGCACACAATTATTGTTGTTTAATGTGTATTGTTATACCTAAGTAACTGTTTGGTTCAAATTCAAACTGTATTTGTGTGTGATGAAGAAATGAAAATAAATCTTTTATCTATCTATCTATCCTGAGGCCTAAGATGAAATGCCGTCCTTCTGATTAATTACACTGGCTGCTACCTTTCCAATCATCATTTCCAATCAGAAACACAGCGAACTGTTTCACAGCTAAAATAAGAAAGGCACCGGTACCTACTCAGATGACCCTACATAAAGGCCGACCATTTTTTTTTTAATTTGAAAATCCTCTGATAAATATTTAGACTAGCCGTTCGTTTCCAATATTTTAGACTTGATAGTTTGTATAAAAAGACGCTTATAAAAATAAAAATAAGAAAAATCAATCTATAATTGACTTGACTTTATCAGACTTAGATGTCCTAAACTAAAGAATACAAAGACTCAATTAATACCAGCTATGCGATTCTCTGAAGTCAGCAGCCTTAAATTCGTGTTCATTCTATTGGTGTTTGTTTGACAAACATTATTTTGACAACTGTTGGTGACACTACCGTTCCGACGACGAGCACGGCGTGAGCCGGAACTACAAAGTTGTTTATTTTTATAACTTTATGTAAAAGTCAATCAATTAATGAATGAAGTCAAGAGATCGACGTAGAGATTAGTGAATACGCTTACGCGGCGTGCTCAAACGCCAAAATCAATGGCGGTTCCTCGTCTTGCGAGTCGTTAAGCTCGATGTCGAAAATTTCTGTTAGTGATTCACACTGCTGTTTGTTCTATTCTATCATAAAAAATGTAAGGATGCTCAAAGTTTCCCGCATGTTTACGTCATCGCTCGGGAACAAATAGCGTAATGCTTCATGAAATATGTCCGTGTTCTGCTCCGAAATACGTTATGCGTGCATACTTGATCAAATCTTATTTATGATAGGGGTGGCTGATCCCCGCATATGATGCGTCGTTGACGCATAGGTAATTCAGCCACACCCGTTAACTGTCAAATAATTTATTTATATATTATTATTTATAAATCTTTATTGTACATCACTCAGATAAAAACATTTCACACATAACATTGAAATAAACTGTACAAAGGGTGACCTTATCGCCTAAAGCGATTTCTTCCAGGTAACCTTAGGATGGACAGGAACAAGAATGTTATTGAAAGTGAGGGAAGACGGCGATGTAATAATGATAATAATAATTCGGTGGCGTAGTGGTAATCGTGTCTGGCCGGACCCCAGGAGGCACGGGTTCGATTCCCGCCTGGAGCATATAATTTTTTCATCGTTTTCTATTTGTAATTGTTAAGAAAGTGCACTTTATGATTTCCAGGCTTGGCAACTTAAATCTCTTATAAATTAGATAGGTGTATCATTACTTATATCGTCCACAATTTAAACAAGTAAAGAAAAGGGTGACTATTGCTAGACTCAGAATTCTAACTTTCGACAGTTCAGTGACGCAAATACTAAACTATAGAGTAAACATTTATACTTTAGTCATAACTTTTTGCTGAAGTGAACACTTTTACTTGTTTATAAATACGGATGTAAGACCATGGGAGACTACAGAGATCGTCAAGCAGTGTGCCCAAGTCTTCATGAGCTATGACTACGTTAGCATCAGCAAAACGAAGGTGAGTCATGTACTCACCGTTTATGTCGATGCCAAGCCTTTTTCAGTCCAAAAACTCAAACACATCCTCCAACGTAGCTGTAAACAGTTTCGGCGAAATAGCATCGCCATCGCATAATGACTGGTTGTATATAACCTGCCGCAGCGTATGTATGTGGTCCATGTTACTAAAGCCTTTTCGAAATCCGGCTTTATCGGGAGGCTGGAAGTCATCAAACCTGCATGCGAGACGATTGGTTATAACTCTCGAAAACAGAATGTAAGCCTGACTCAGTAGCGTGATGGGTCTGTAGTTCTTCAACAGGGTCTTTTTTGTCACCCTTTTTGAAAAAGACTGTCACCATGCCCCTATGCCATGTCCACCCTATTCAAAACAATTCCGATCCGTACAACTTTGTCTCTCGTGACCAAATCATGAACTTATGAACCCGACACCACCTTGGAACAGTCCTCGCCCTCCCGAAAATAGAGCAGGTTACCGGATATTAGAACCATCGTGTTTTCGTCCTCTCATCTGACTTTAAATCATCCCACCATCAGCGAATTCTACTTAATCCCTTTTCTATTTCCAGCAGCTTCTCCTCGGTCCGCAGTGTGCATGTGTAATTAGTTGCCAGGGCCAAGGTCGTAGGGCGAATTGTCGTCACCACCCGGGAATTCTTGGCACCCCTGGTCCCGACACCTCGCCAACGTCCATCACCGTCGGACGACCAACCCTTTACACCCTTTAAACCCACTAAAGAAGTACTTTTCAAAAAATTTTTTGCATTTTTAGTATTTTGAAATTGTTTTTAGTTTTGTTGTGAGATTTAAAAGCTCTGAGCAAAGTCACATTTTGCTCACTTGGTCTTAAGACGCAACACAGTATTTTTTCGTTTTCGGTATTTTACTTGCCATTTTTCTAGCTAGGAGAAGTGGTAGATATAATTCACACAAGAGCAATATTTTTTCATACCCCCATCTCGGAAAGAGTATTTTTTCTCTTCGATATCTGAGTGCAAAAGCCGTTTTTATCCGCTAGAGGATAAAGTAAAATTGAATTTAGAACTCGTGTGCACTAAGTTTGTGAATTCGAAACATCATTAAACCTTTTTACATATACCTCCCTGGTGCCGAATACATCATTTAACCTTTTTTAATTTTAATTTGTTAAAAACTCAGACTCGGAACCTTAATGGTGTACTTTTTTAGATCGATTTAGTCATTTCCTGGCTGAGGTGGGATGAAAAGTTACGTGTTGCACTCGAGTGCTAAGATTTTTCACCTCGTGCTCTTTTGATTTCCTCGCTAACGTTCAGTTCAGGATTCTAATTTTTAGAATCCTTTGCTTGCTCGCTCATCAAAATTGAGCACGCGGTTAAAAAGCAACTTTGAAAGAAAGAAAGAAAGAAAAAATATTTTATTTAAATAGACCACAAAGAAGCACTTTTAAATTGTCTAAAAACACATTTTTATAACTATTATAAAAAATATATTGACTAGCAACGTCTAAGTCTATCCGTCTGTCATGTCTGAATTTACACCGGTTCCAAAAGTTGAACTACTGAGAAGATTCCGGCAACAAACTCGTGTAGTCACTCTTTTCAAATATTAAATTACAATGTTTGTAGTTAAAAAATATAACTTCTAGCAGTGCAATGCCGCCCAGCGAAAAAAAATATGAAAATTAGAAGAGAAGGTATGTCAACGTACCAAGAAAGTAGGTACCCAATGTCAAAAATAATATCGTTATTTTTTGGCTATCTGACAATGCACAATCACAGTATAGGTTACAGAGGTTAATAGTCACAATACTCGTAAATAAACATATGAAACATTTGAAATTTTAATGTGTCCATGCATTCTTATCATCTAAATATTCTTGGACCTTACAGTAGCCTTTTTTCATTAAAGTTTGTTTAACATATAACTTAAGTTTACGAAAAGGCAGTTCAGTTACATTTGGTGGGACTTTGTTATAATGTGTATACATTTCCCCATAAATGAGCGACTTGTCTTGTGATGTCTAAAACTTGGAACAGCAAGTTTATTTTTATATCTAGTGTCTTTAAATAATACCCTTAGTGTATCACGTGGCTTGAGTCTGTAAATAGCACGCACAGCCCTTTTTTGTAAAATAAAAATATCTTCAATGTCGGCTGCTGTGCCCCACAATAACAAGCCATATGACATGACACTGTGGAAGTAACCAAAGTAAACAAGTCTTGCTGTTTCAACATCACACAAAGACCTAATTTTTTTAACAGCATAAGCAGCTAAACTAAGTCTTCTAAGGAACGAGATATGAGGATACCATTGTCAACGAGAATCTAACTTAATTCCTAAAAATACTATTGAGTCAACACATTCAATAGTTTCTTTATTGATTTCAACATGATTACTAACCTGCCTTACATTTGGTAAAGTAAATTTAATACATTTAGTTTTCTTTGAATTTAACAATAATATTATTTTCAAACCAGGATAGCACTTTTGAAATGCCATTATTTACATCCTCATAGTCAGTTTTAGTTCGGTCTATTTTAAAAATTAGTGAGGTGTCATCTGCAAACAATACCGTCTCACACAATTTTTTTGAAAAGTAAGGGAGGTCGTTGATATAAATTTAAAAAAGCAATGGCCCTAATATCGACCCCTGAGGTACGCCCATATGCACAGGCACACCAGAAGACTCAGTTTTGTTTATAACAACTTTTTGAATTCTATTGGTCAATTAGGATTCAATAAGTTTTAATGAGTTTATTGATACACCATAATGCTTTAATTTACCTAATAATGTTTGATGGTCAACACAGTCAAACGCCTTGGATAAGTCGCAGAAGATAACTAGAGCATCCTGCCTATTTTCCCAAGCATCAAATATGTGTTTTATAAGCGCAATTCCCGCGTCTGTAGTATTTTTTCCTTTAGTAAATCCGAACTGTCTATTGTGAAGCAATTCATTACTCGTAAAATAAGAAAGTAATTGGTTAAAAATATTTTTTTCAAAATTTTTGCTAAAAGTCGGCAAAATAGAAATGGGACGGAAATTAGTGGGGTCATTGATATCACCCGCCTTAAACAAAGGTATTATTTTACTTAATTTCATTTGATTGGGAAATACACCATCATAAATACATTTATTAAATATAAACGATAATTGAGGAGAGATAATATTTATTATCGAATTTATAACACTAACAGAAAAGCCCCATAAATCCTCAGTCTTTTGCATATTCAAAGACTTAAAAGCTTCTATGATCGTATTAACGTTGATTTCATGGAAATTGAAAGGAATATTGCACTTATAAACATTCGACTCTATGACACACCTAACTGACTTTGCACAATAACTATTATTAACTTACTCGTTACGCTGGTGATTCAATTCTAGACTATTTCGTGATTCAAAGTCAAAACTCGTAGCAAAAAATTACTCAGCCCACAATTATTGAACAATAACTATTTTTTTTTATTTAATTAAAGTTTATTAAAGTTACTTGAAATAGACTTACCCCACATTTCTGGACTTATTTTTTCACTGTTTGCAAATCGAAGAAATATCACATCACATGATACTGACGAGTATTTAGAAGTTATCTGTGGTTCCAAAAAAAAACTAACATAATTTAATTAGTCAAAAGGATTGTTTTTATATTTTTACGTCCTAATACCGCGTTTATTCGTAATACTTGTGTTTGTGAAGTTACTATTCCGTCCCTGTGCAATAAAAATAGTACAAACAACATTGAAAAGTAAGTTTTATTGATTTAATCGCGGAAACTGCCAACAATCAGCTGAAGCGTCTGACGGGCGTCATAGTACTGCTACCAACACAAAAATAAAATTTGAGCGAAATTGTGACAATTTACTGATTACTTTACGACTCGTTGTTTTTGTTATCATCATTATTTGGGGGTGCTATTGCAGATAATAGCCCATGATCGTGGTGAGGTGTTCTTGGGGTATATTGCGGTGGCGAAGCCCAGCGGGCTGGCGAGACGATGACGAGACCAGGACCTCCTAATGAGAACCTCCCTACGGTAAGCCTGCCAAAATCCAGGTCTTGGACTAGGCTATTTTGTCACAATATAAAAAGTCGAATTTAGGGGAATGAATGTAATGTTGAAAGGTAATGATATCAATAATTTAACCCTGTATTCAAGCATTACAAGCATGTAAAGGTTTTAGCTTTTTTCTACAATATTAACATTTAAGTTTTTTCTTTAGAAACCTATCAATACTACAACCAATTGATTTTATCAGTGTTTTCTACTTAAATATGACTTGGACCATTTAGGTTGTTCTTTCAAAAGTCTAAAGCAAAATGATATCACCCTTAAAAACTATCATGTTCTAGGGCGGGAAATGAAGCTCCGATTATAATGTTATTTATATTATAATATTCCGGATAGCAAAACAATTAAAAAGACTACGTGTCTTTTTAATTGTTATATATACGTAATTATTTAATTGTTATAAATAAGTAATATACTCAATTTTTATTTTGGCTTCATATCTAATATAACAAAGCCACTTTGTAATAAATATAATTTACATTTGTGTTGTATTTTTGATTTTATAAAGCTTACTTACCATTTTGTTCTAGTATGGAAGTTTCACTGTTGTTTTCTTGTGCTCCATTGTTTTCACAATTGTCGAAACATGAATTAGATGCAAAACTAACATTTTGTATCTTATTAATGTAACATGATAAAACATGAATGTAATAAAGTTTCCGCTATTCAGCTGTTTTCTGACAGTAGTGAAATAAGGCTGTTGCTGCATACTATCCCAGCTGTTCAGTTGTAATAATCATAACCATCATCAATACCAGCCTATATAATGTCCCACTGCTGGGCACAGGCCTTCTTACACGGAGGAAACACATGAGGAGCTCGATGGCATAGTGGTTTGATTGCTCTGGTTTCCATTACAGAAACAAAGCAACTTTCGCCATGGTCGATTCGGGGATGGTTTAATAAAAATTTGTGAACTCGAACTCCTCCGTCTTTCAGGAGGCAAGCTGTTGTTCCTAGTTGTTACAGCAATCACTTCTATAATTTTCTAAACAAAATAAAACAAAGTCTTACCTATTTTGTTAAATCAAATCAAATCAAGTTTATTTGCTTTAAATAGTGTTATTACAATGTTGTTTTAAAGTTCTGTGAGTAGCCTAACCTATTTAGCCATATACTACAGCATGCAAATTTATACAATTTTAACATTTTCAACGATTGCGTAAAATAAATCAATGTCATTTTTAAATAATGTCAGCAATAATATAAATTAAAGTCATGTTTACAAATATAAAAGTATTGTAATCAAAATAAAGTAGTGCATTGTGTAAAAACACTATTTATATTTTATTACTTCTAATTTATATGCAAATGTGTTTAATCATCAGTTTAAGCATTTAAATGTGTAGACTAACCAGAAATAATTAAGAATGTTTCTTTGTTCTCCCAAAATGTATTTTTTAATGTCTGTGCGTTTAGGTCACCTGGATGGTGGTCGAACTTAGCAAGCTCATTGTTGGTTCTATTTTTACTTAAGTTAGTTTACTTTAAGGTTACTTGAGAGTTTTAAGTTGAAACAATTTATGATTTCAGAGTTAACTGCTAGTAACTATATGAAGCTATGTCCATATTCAAAGATTGTGACAGTGTATGTGTATTTTCTTGTGTTTGTAAGCATGACCCGGATCATAGTTCTTCCTTATTTCCAGAGTCACATTGATAACTTTTTCCTTGTTTCCTTATTGATTTACTGGAAAACATTTGTTTGTATTGTGACTAAATAAAATTGATTTTGCAAACTATTAACCCATTCGCTGCGGCAAGCGCCGATTGGCGTATTTCCACTTTACATCTAGGTGTGGACGCCTATCGGCGTGAAATATATATCCTAATAACTTTGTCAAATAAAAACATAAAAAATAATGCGTTCAATATGTGTAATGTCATTTGATAGTACAACAGCCTTAAGCTCGCCGTTTCAGGAAATGACAGTTATGAAAATACGATGTATTCGGTAAAAATTTACATTACGGACCCACGTATTTGGGGGTTTTGGGGGGTGGAGAGAGAGAGAGAGGAGGGGTCCTCTCTATCCAACAGACACATCCGCTACCAAAGCTATCGCATATTTTCAGAGATATACATAATCGAAGTTTGAGGTTGGGCATCAACAAAAAGTTACATTTTGTGCAAACTTCCAGAAAGCCACTTATAATAATATTATTTCACCTAAAATATAATTGACTGTAAAAAAAATGCGTATTTCTGGTGTTTACTTATGAATTGGGAATTAAAATTTACAAATCCATCACTCAGTGCGAAAACACGTATCGGCGTTTATTTTATATCCAAACGAGGTGCGGCTCACCGTCCGTCTGTAAAATGGTCCGCACCCAGCTAATGCGAACAATTTTTTCTGCCGCATTGAATGGGTGCATATAATTTTTTCCTTCTCCTTCCAAAAGTAGCGTTTCAACATAAATATTTCCTATTGAGACCAGCCTTTCTGTATACCTTATTTACACCTTATATCCTACCCCAATGCCCATTCCTTGAAAAATATTCTTTATAACAATGTAAATGTCAATTGATTTGCAGGTGAAGCTTGTGGTGGTGGGCGATGGTGGCGTGGGCAAGAGCGCAATCACAATCCAGTTCTTCCAGAAGTTGTTTGTGACGGACTATGACCCTACTATTGAGGACTCGTACATACAGCACACGGAGGTCGATGGGCAGTGGTGTGTACTTGATGGTCAGTATTTTTTTTTATATAAAGCTCTGCAAATTACTCCACAACACCTGATCTGAAGTAGTAAGAAGAGTCCATATGCGGAGACAACTAGTGCAGCTTGCAGAATCTTGCCGGCCCATGCCTCTTTTGAAGGAACCCATGTTATAGACAGGAGGAAACACATGTGCCGGCAAAGAATTCCAAGTTTTGAAAGCCCGACAAAGAAACGAGTTATTAAACTTCTTTGTGCGTGATGTTGAGGTGGAGACAGTAAATTGATGACTCTGAAGATCGGCACTCGTGCTTCTGAATAGGAAGGGGGAAGGCGGGATAAGGTCGAAAAGCTCCTCAGAACACTCCCCATTATAAAGCACGTTGATTACTATTATTATTACACACACCAAGGGGATTTTTGTTGACAATTGAACTGATTAATACTGAGTTAACTACCTATCTATTGTTAGATTACTAGGCAAGATAATCGTAATGATTTTATAGTTAACAGCACTGAATCTGTAAATAGGTCGCTGCACCACATTAGCTGTCAAATTAATTTAGCAAATAAGTCTGCAGGTCTACCAGGTATTACAAAGTAAAAATGATCGCTAGATAAAGTTTTTTAATTAATGATGCGATCTTCTAGGTTCTGGTATGCCCTGTTTAGATTTCTAAGCCATTTAGCACCTCTATAACACTGTGCAATACAAATAAATAAATCGAATAGGTATCGAGTTCAGTAAGTTCCGGCTCTTTAAAATTCATCCTATACCTTGCAAAGAACTGAGGTGACAGCTATTAGGTGGTGGTTGCTGGGTCTAGTCTCCCTATTTGGAGACTGACTGGACAAACGGCACAACTGCAACGCTCTTCAGTTCATTGTTTTCGCAGCCACAATTGCTATTCTTTGCCAATGGTAGTATGTTTTAAGGTTCAGTCTATTTAAATTTCAAAATATTCTACATCAAGTACGGAACCAAAAGCTCCAGTCTCGCCAGCTTCTGTAGCGGATTGTCGCTTTTTGATCAAGCAAGCCGTAAGAAACAAAATATCACATGACTACCAGTTTTACGAACTAAAGATTGGGATGAAAACGATTTGGCTAGTAGTTGCCTGACTAGTTGCCTACAACTTACAGTACTGGACACGGCCGGGCAGGAGGAGTTCAGCGCGATGCGCGAGCAGTACATGCGCAAGGGCGACGGCTTCCTGCTCGTGTACTCCGTCACCGACCAGCAGAGCTACGAGAACATTCGCCACTTCCACACGCAGATACTGCGCGTCAAGGACAGGTGAAACCCACAGCTAAATATCGTTTAATCGATTCCATCTTGATTTGTTAAGCTGCAAGACTCCCGGGAGTACACATGAAAATTAAATCTCTGAATTGTATTTCTTGATAGATTAAATTTAAAAATAAAGCTTTTGTCAGAGTCAAAAAATTTTAAGTGCAAATGTCTAAGATATAATTCTTTTTGTTTCTCTCTGTGTCTCACAAAATATATTTAATTTTATTAATTATCCAGCGCTTTTCACTGTCAAAACACAACAAAAATACACACAATGGAACACACAGTGGAATAATATTTCTCAAATGTAATTTTTTTTATAATTTTTTATCTTTATAAAGCTTTTGCACGCCTATGATTAGGCAGAACACGCTGGTCTATTTTGTATATTTTTATGATCTATCGAACCGTGTCTCTTATGCAAATAAATATATTTCATTTCATTTCATTTCATTTCATTTCATTTCATTTCATTTCATTTCATTTTCATTTCATTTCATTTCACAATCATTCCCGGGTTGCGGCATTATGTTCATCACACTATTTGTGTGTTTTGTTAGTAACACAATACACTCAGTCTCAAATAAACGTTTCTTTTTTTTGTAACATAGCAATTGTTTTGTAGCATAGAAAGAAACGAAAAGAACTAAGTTAACTAAATAAATAAAAAATAATATTTATGTTAGTATAAAAGTCAAATTGTACTTAAATTCCTTAAAAATAACTGTTTAAGTATTGCTTAAGTAAAAGTTTTGATAGGCTTAGTTAGTATCATTATCATTACCATCATTAAGAAGTTAAATCAGCTTTTGTGTCGGTATGTTACGTAGGGAGTCGTACCCGATGCTAGTGGCGGCCAACAAGGTGGACTTGGTTCACGTGCGCGTCGTCAGCGAGGAGGCGGGACGAGAACTGGCGAGACAACTGGCCGCGCCTTACATCGAGACCAGCGCCAAGGAGCCGCCGCTCAACGTGGACGCCGCCTTCCACGAGGTGAGCACACACAGCCGGGCCTACATGTAACGAGCCCGCCAACGTGAACGCCGCCTTCCACGAGGTGAGCACACACAGCCGGGCCTACATGTAACGAGCCCGCCAACGTGAACACCGCCTTCCACGAGGTGAGCACACACAGCCGGGCCTACATGTAACGAGCCCGCCAACGTGAACGCCGCCTTCCACGAGGTGAGCACACACAGCCGGGCCTACATGTAACGAGCCCGCCAACGTGAACGCCGCCTTCCACGAGGTGAGCACACACAGCCGGGCCTACATGTAACGAGCCCGCCAACGTGAACGCCGCCTTCCACGAGGTGAGCACACACAGCCGGGCCTACATGTAACGAGCCCGCCAACGTGAACGCCGCCTTCCACGAGGTGAGCACACACAGCCGGGCCTACATGTAACGAGCCCGCCAACGTGAACGCCGCCTTCCACGAGGTGAGCACACACAGCCGGGCCTACATGTAACGAGCCCGCCAACGTGAACGCCGCCTTCCACGAGGTGAGCACACACAGCCGGGCCTACATGTAACGAGCCCGCCAACGTGAACGCCGCCTTCCACGAGGTGAGCACACACAGCCGGGCCTACATGTAACGAGCCCGCCAACGTGAACGCCGCCTTCCACGAGGTGAGCACACACAGCCGGGCCTACATGTAACGAGCCCGCCAACGTGAACGCCGCCTTCCACGAGGTGAGCACACACAGCCGGGCCTACATGTAACGAGCCCGCCAACGTGAACGCCGCCTTCCACGAGGTGAGCACACACAGCCGGGCCTACATGTAACGAGCCCGCCAACGTGAACGCCGCCTTCCACGAGGTGAGCACACACAGCCGGGCCTACATGCAACGAGCCCGCCAACGTGAACGCCGCCTTCCACGAGGTGAGCACACACAGCCGGGCCTACATGCAACGAGCCCGCCAACGTGAACGCCGCCTTCCACGAGGTGAGCACACACAGCCGGGCCTACATGCAACGAGCCCGCCAACGTGAACGCCGCCTTCCACGAGGTGAGCACACACAGCCGGGCCTACATGCAACGAGCCCGCCAACGTGAACGCCGCCTTCCACGAGGTGAGCACACACAGCCGGGCCTACATGCAAGGAGCCCGCCAACGTGGACGCCGCCTTCCACGAGGTGAGCACACACAGCCGGGCCTACATGCAAGGAATAATTGTTTTTATGGGTAACAGGAGCGTTTATTTTCCTAATTTGTGAAAAATAGCGCCATATTCAAACTAAGCCAACATTTTTTTATACAACTAGATGACAAACAAGCTGACAGCCCACCTGGTGGTAAGCGGTTACCGCCGCTTATAGACACCTGCAATAACAAGAGAAAATCACTTGATATTGCAGGTGAGTTGCCATCCTGAGGCCTAAGATGAAATGCCGTCCATGCCCAGTAATTACACTGGCTACCTTTCCCTTCAATCCGAAACACAGCGAACTGTTACACGGCTGAAATAATAAAGGCGATGGTACCTACCCAGTCGACCCTACATGGGTCTACCACCTAGTAAAACCCCAATTATAGTACGTTAAGTGACGTATCAAGGCGCTACATCTCTCGACGCGGAAATAACCTAGTCGTACCATTAGCGCGACTAGCTTTATATGCGAATAGTTCGTACTGTATGGCTGTAAAGGTGTATAATCGCTTGCCAAATGAAATAAAGGCCCTCCAAGGATGTGAATTTGATAAGGCGCTGAGGAAATTGCTAATTAATAAGTCCTATTATTGTTTACGAGAGTATTTTGACACATATAAATGACATTCTATACAGAAATTATAATTATAATGACTATTAAGTAGATTTAATAAATATAAATATGAATAAATGATAATAAATATGAATAAATGATAATAAATATAGATATGAATATATAGATTATTTAAAATAATTATTAATTATGAAATGTTGAGTGATTGATAATTGTTGTACTGACTATTGTGAACTCATTGTATTGATGTTATTTGAAGTATGAATTAATTAATTATTTCGATTATTTTATTATTCTTAATTGGTTAAATATTTGCTGTACTCGAAAAGAGTGATTAAGTTATTTTTAAGTACTTTATAATTGTAACACCTTTATGCAACACTTAATCTGCAAATAAATGAAAAATAAAAAATATACGAGCCTGGCTTGTTCCAGTTGGTCCGCATCATCCGCAAGCACCCGCAGCAACAAGACAAGGCTCGCCGCCGACGCCGCCTCACCTGCGCGCTGCTCTAACACCACAACGCCAACACTCCAACACCAACACTGCAACATACCAACACACCAACACTCCAACACCAACACTCCAACATATTAACATACCAACACACCAACACACCAACACCAACGAGCTCACCAACACACCAAAGTCTGAGCTCCACTAGGTACCACTCCCTTATACTGCAGACTAGCTCATACAAGTCTCAACCAAGTAGCTAAACGTACAATTAATTGAAATCAGCATACAGTAATTTCACTCAATATAATAAACAAACCAAAGTGAAGTACCTACTCGTTTTTACTTGAAATTGAACATAGTTATGCCAAAATGATTCAACCCACAATGCCGTCTATTTTGAGATATCAATGCCAAATTATGTAAAATAGGCCCTATTTTTATATAACAAAGACTCGTTTTCGTATCTTTTCCTAAGATGAGTTATACTAAAAATATACTAACCTACAACTAAAGTATTGAAAAAAAAACAGTATTTAAAAAGAATACAAGCTACTTGAAACAATAATGAGTATCCTGCCTGTGGCATGGATCATTTTGGCATAAGTAGGTCCAATTATAAGTTTATCGAGTTACCTACTTTAAGTACAATACGAAGACGAAAAAAGCTTTATCGCAATTAGCACGTAAATTAAACAAAATGGTGGTTAAGATTTAATTGACGTCCTACTAAGATGTTCAAAGACAATTTTTATTGAATTAAATGTCCACTGAATTCCATATTTATTATTTCCATTTGACGTAGCATTTTTTGTATGTGGTAACACCACTATTCCTTTTAAAACGGAACTCGTTTCGGCTTTTTCCTCATCTGTTAATTATTATTCATATTGACAAATATATTATTTGTATATGTTGTAAACGTTTAATGTATAAGTCGCTGTAAAGGAGATGGTAAACTTTTGGGCCAGCTCATTAGGATCGTTTCAGATTGTGTACAATAATGTACTGAAAGAGTTTTGTGTTGAAAATAACACAAAACTCTTTTATTTTATTGCAAAAAAATAACGAAATAAAATAAGTATTTTATAAAATGGCATAGAAGTCATAAAACTGCCTAAAAGTGCATAGTCAATAGCCACAATAACGCCGTTAAGAAAGTTTACTAGAATACCATATTGACATTTATTATAATTGTCGTTCCGTATTTTTAACCGTGAATGTGATGGGTTAACATTTCATGGGAAAACACGCATGAAGTGTTTTTGTTGTTCTCCGAATTTTTTTGAACCTGCCTATGAAGATATAAAACAATATTTAACGTAAAGTTGTAGAAAACAAAATGGTTTTATGTTTTCTTCAAAATGGCGACCTCTGTGATGTTTTCAGTAGATTGAAATATTTTTTTTCGCTTCTATAAGTCAAGATATATAGAAATGCTAAGGTAAGATGGATTCTTACAAAAATAATTGAACGAAAAAATATTGCTTATAGGCTGACCCAAATCCCATAGAAACTTTTACCATCACCTTTATGCGAAATGAATTGCGACAATTAATATGTAAGCTTGATGTTATGTATGTTAGAATATGGTTATATAAGATCGCACAAGTTATTTATCTCGTATACCTAGGGCAGTACACGCATGTCTCTGAGGACAAAAAAATATGAATATTTTATTGTTGTTAATGTGTATTTAGGCATGTAATACACACAAAGCATTTATTTTAGGTAACTTATAGGATAAATAGAGGCTGGCATTAATATTTCGATAGTAATGTAAGTCATTTTATCGATTCGATAAAAAAAATGTTGACATCTCCTTATGAAAGGGTACAAAGGCATCAAACCTATACAGCCATGCCTGACGAGTTTTTGTTAACTATGCATTTGTTGCAATTAAATGCTAACCCGCAAAAGCTATCATAGTTACAGTGTTTCAATATTTACTCGTTATATCCCCCATTGATGAGATTATTTTACGTACAAATAAACAAATGATTTGTATGAATTTTACCAAATATTATTTATTGTTTAAAAAATTTTTCAACGATTTTAAAAAATAGGCAACATTTAAGTTGAAATAAATTTTCCATATACAGGGTGGTGCCGTCAATACGACAATTAATTAAAACATGGTGTATATTAGTCCATAGAAATGGTTTTCCCACTTTCAAAAACATCTTATTCATTTGATAATTTCAGGACATTTTTACGAAATAATGCAGCCAATGTCATATAATCAAATCATAAAAATGTCATGAAATTATCAAACGAATAAGATATTTTTGATAGTGGCAAACCATTTCTATGAACTAATATAACCCATGTTTTTATTTATTGTCGTATTGACAGCACCACCCTGTATTTTATAGCGTAAGTACAGACCAAAGTGTAATAATAATTATTATATGACATGCAAAGCAGTTACGCCGATAAAGTTGTTTATAGCGATGTTATAGTTGACCGTAATGTTACCACAATTGAATAATGTTGAAGAGAATATTTTTTTGGGAATTAGCTAGCTAGGTTATTAGTGTTGTCAGTGGTAAATAATAAAATTATTGTGACGACAAATTGAAATATGTTAGAACGTTTACAATCAGCCGTTACGGTCAACGAATAATGTTATCTTGCATTGTAAATGCTAGAATAATTTTGTACCGTAGAAATACGGCTATCTTAAGGTGGTTTTCCACCAGAGGGGCGAGACGAGGCGAGGCGAGACGAGAATTGAAATCGCACTGACCCTTTTCCACTAAAAATTGCCCGCGCGACCTCGCGCGTGGTGATTTTCCACCAGAGTGGCGAGGAAACAATTAAAATCGCACAACAATAAACCTATCGCTTGAAGCGTGTTTCTGTTGCAGAGTTAATTTATACTCTATATCTGAAGCAATACGGTTCATTTTTACACAAACAAATATTTCAATTCACGCCTCGCACATCCTCGTCAATCCTGACTATTTCCACCAAAGATGCGCGAGGCGAGGATTGAAAATTTGCAATACAAATTTTAAATCTCGTCTCGCCCCTCTGGTGGAAAACCACCTTTATTGTATGCGAGATGTTTAAATTATATAATTTTTTAGAAAACGTGTAAAAACGTTATTGAATTAAAAATAAGTATAAGTGAACATGTAAGAAATTGGAGTGCTCCGTTCCGTTCGATTTATCGTCCAATTTTTTGATGTGGTTTGCCTTTATCTAACACCTAAATGATCTTCAATCTCCCTCTATACCGTTAGCAAGGCCGTAAATTCACATTAGATAGAGTCAATAGTCTGGAAAAATTGCCCAGTAAGTTAGAATGAAGCAAAATAATTAGACTAATGAAGATATTTAGCTTGATGGGACAAGCAGTCAAACAGAACGGCATACTCGTCGATATTAATGCAAGTAATTCTAGTTATTTCATACCGTGGATCCCAGACACCCAACAATAAGTAATACACCTTGCGTCTAAGCCAAGTTCCCAAACTTTTTTCTCATAGACCACTTTTAAAATTTAGCTGGTTCCGGTGGAACCCCAGCAGATACATTTCTACCATATTCCCAAAACTCGACAAAAATGTGTCTTTTTTGTCACGCCAACGTAGCCCCCGTCGAGTCTCCCGTGGACCCCTGGGGGTCTATCTAAACCACTTTGGGAACTAAGTCTAAGCGATCATTGCTAATGATATATTTTCACAAGTAAGGCTGATATTTAAATTAACAATATTAAAGCGAATTCCAAAAGGGTTATGATCAGATTATTATTGTAGCTTATAACGTGTAGTGCATTAGTGTTGTCGGAATATTTGTTATACAGGTTTGTTTTCCAAGTGGATGACCAAATCATAAAATATATGATATTATACACTATCGGCGCGTGGATTCGCCCGTATGTATACATTGGTTGTTGCGCTAAAAGGTAGACTATGTCTTTTCTTAGGATGCAATCTATGCCCATGCTAAAGTCCAGGTTCCTGATTTTTTAAAATGGTATATGTATACCATCTCAAAAAATCAGGAAATATTTGGGAAAAATAGTAGTAATTGGTTTTCATGTATAGTTTACTTGTACGAAATTCAAAATGCTGCGTTAATTTCACCGCTATTCAATATGGCAGGCGACATGTAACTCCATTAAACGCCACCAAAGTGACATAGGCTTGATAAATATTAGTCTGTCTTGCAGTTTTTCCGATGAAAATTCTTGTTTTGTACCACAAAATAAAGCAAATAAAAAGAAAATGGACAATTGAACTTGAAATTGATTGATTCTGTATATTTATGCCCTTTTTAAACTATATTGTACATAGACCTGCCCGGGCCCCTATACATTTTTGGGACATCTCCTTCATTTGAATTAGTTCTGAAACGTAACAGAGTTACTTGCGCATTATTGGAACGGCTAGCGAAAAATATTCGAATATTCAATCAAATGAGCCCATTTTAATAAAATATGAAAAAAAAACTTTACATAATATTGCTTATGTACTTACAGCCTGGCCAAAAATAGTAGAAATTAAATAATAGTACTACATTTATTTCACATTTCTTTTTACCCATATTTTAAATAATGGCAACACTGGAGCTCTTGTCGTTTTCGACAAGCTACCCTTCCAGTGTTGCCACTTCTATTCTTGGCCAGCCTGTATAATAAATTATAATTATTAACTATAAAAGATCAACCAGCTACTAGAATAATATTATATAGAAATTAATCTTCTTGTTAATTAGTCATATTAAGAAATTTATCGCGAGTTAGAACAACATTTGTTCAAATACCAGGCCATTTTAAGGATGTGTTATTTATCGACAGTCGACATAGTCAAGCCAAGCTATCAATAGAATTTCGATATTTCGACAACACTAAATTGAACTGTCTATCAGTTCTGTAGTTCCAAATGAATGTTTAACGTAGATTAAGTAGATTTTAGCAAGTAAATACCTTTTAACGAAAAACGAAATGGAATTGAAAAGTATAAATGTAATGTTTTATAAGTGTTCCCGTAACTTAAGTGTTGAAGGCCTATATAGCTACAATATCTAATGCTGCCGCATAACCCCCTAGTTAATAAAACTGATGTATTATATCGAATATTTTCGTCAATATACAATCAACGCGGCGCTTAACAAAAACAGTAGTAAACGTAGCTTTTGCAACCGACACACTGAGCCTAATTCTGTAGGCACGCTCTAAATTTAAATTAAAGTAGGTACAGTGTAATATCTCTTTCTGCCAATATGTTTATGAAAAAGACAGCAAGAATTAGAACTTTCAAAATAACCTTTTAGATAGTTATGAAGCCAATAGACAAGTTATGAAGGCGTGTACCTAGACGCTTCCAAAATCCTGCATTAAACATTCATAAGGTCGAAAATTGATCACACCTTGCCTAATTTTAAATTAAATGATTGCCGTCCTTATTGTATGCATATTTAAAGAATAAAATGCACTGAACTTAGATTTAGTGAGTGTCATACAGAATTACGCCTACAATAAGAAAAGGAAAAACTTATTTCCCTGTATGCTGCAATGTCCGTTAAAAGAATATTAATAAGTAAGAGTTTTCGTTATAGACAACAGTATATAAATTATATTAACCAGAAATTAATTTTAAAGTAATATGATTACATCATATAAACTCCATAATAGAGCTTTAACTTTAGGTATTAATCGACTTGAGCTTCCCGTTGGAACAAACAAACGCCATCTATTGATTGCTTCTTGCACTAGTAAGAAAATGGTTTTGGGAGATAATGGCGCTACTGCGCGTGTTTTACCGCACAAATTACACAAGACCAGACGTCGCGATGTGCCTAGGCTTTTCGTGATTCGTCTGACGATCGCATCGTTTAGTACCTACTGAGGACTGTCTTTGTGATTGGTACGTTCAAGCTTGTTTTTTATAACCACTTAAAACCAAAATGATTTCGCTTCCTTCGTCATAAAAAGCCTGGTATGGTCGAACATATAAGCAACTTAACACTATACTACTATGTCACAATAACTATGCCCTTCTTAAAGTTCAGTAGCAACTGCAAATGCAAGCACAATATTCAGTGTGACATCGTACGTAACTGTTAAGCTACTTAAGTTATTACTTAGTGTTAACCTAGCAATCACACAAACACTCTTCAGTTCTAGATGATCTGCCTAACTCATCGATCAGCCTTCGACAAACAATAAACCTATTGGAAGCAAATACTCACTCTTTGTAGTTGGATCTCTTTCTAACAACAGTTCTAGAAAGAGTAAATAGCAAGGCTGATTTTTGCTACAAATTTCGGGAGGCTTTCAATACCAAGAAGTGGATATTTGTTACTCTACAACTTCTATTCTATCTTGATAGGTGAATCATGCGCAGGAAAGTCAGAAGGAAGGTCATATTGCGTAGTTCTACTTGCCGACAGGACCACGGGATATTCCATGCGAAAATTTAAAAATTTTAGGAAAGTGTTTCATTGATATTCACTTTGTACCTCTTACCCCGAAATTGTTATCTATCATAATCATTTTAGTACGGCCAATGTTTTAAAAACTATGCATCTTAAATTCCATTGCAAATTTCACTCTAAAATGCCAATATGTGTCACGTGACCACTGTGACGTCACCTGTTGCCAATGCCAATGATTTAAATGGTTTTTTTTGACAGCGTCTAATGTTAACAACAAGTGACAAACGCAGAGATTGGTGTCCGATGTCACGTGACCTGGGAGTGATTTAATTTCGTTTTGTTTCTAAATATTATTTGAATTCCGCAATGATAAAATAAAGTGTTGTGTTTTTTAGGATTTCTATTGAAAAAACTATCACTGCGCGTCAAATTGTAATTTGTATGCAGTCCACATCCCTATTGCGCGTATCACTATGTTTTATGGTCCGCTTCAAAGTGGAACTACGCACTGTGATCACAGGCAATAATGGCATTAATATAATACAAGATGATAATTTAAAAACCCCAAATTATAAATTATAAGGAAGCCGTTTTGCTGTCTAATAGAAAGTTGTTTTATTGAAGTGTTAAATACGTGATACATGATATGTAAACGCACTATGGATTGTATTTTAACAGGCACAAAGATATTTATTTAATAAGTCATAAGTTATGTGTATATTTGTTTGTAGTCATAGAAATTAGAAATTGTATAATCATATTTTATTTTGAAATTATTTATTACGCTTTCAACTCCACTAAAGCCAGTTATTATTGCTGCAAAAAATGTCATTTTTCTGTCTATTATTAAAATAGATATTTTTCCGTAGTTACCTAATTGTTATACCATAATTATTGACAACCCCAAGATATATTTAGCTACGCAATATGTCTCATGTTATACCAAATACATCAATGCAATAAATAGTGAGATTTAGTCGCAGGCGCAGGCGCCGCCCCCGTGGCAACAGCGTGTATATTGTTGTTAATGTTTTATATGTTAATATATGTAACATACAATAAATGTAGAAACGTGAATGGTTGTTTTATTTTGTATTATCAATAGCTACGTGGAAATAAGCGGACTGACTTTTTAAAATTGTAAGCGGTTAACCCATAGACTCGGATGTTCCCAGACTTTCTCATGGACCGCTTTCAAAATTTTGCAGGTTACGGTGGACCCCTGCAGCTACTATTTGTACCATATTCCCAAAACTCGACAAAAAATTTGTTTTTTTTGTCACACCAACGTAGGCCCCCGTCGAGTCTCCCGTGGACCCCTGGGGGTCTACCTGGATCACTTTGGGAACTAAAGCTATAGACGCTCGTAGCAACTTAGGCACTACCTACGGGTTGTTGTGAAAATCAAGATAAAACGATAATATTGACAGCATAGGATTACGATTCCTCGATGGCTATGGCGACCTTATTCACCCCAGGAGCATTTTTCTAAACTGTACAACTTCAAAAATATTCCACAACTCTTTAGTTTTTATGGGTAATATAAGCGTATATTTTCAAAATTTGTGAAAAATAGCGCCATATTCAAACGTAGGCAATAGCCAGCCCTATTAGAGAGCTGATAAAAATCCTTCGAGAAACGGAACGTGGCTGGCTATTCAAATATTTGTTTGCTCAACAAAAAGCGGGGCTTATTTTTTATTCAATAACGTATTTTGTTTTTATTTACCTAAAAAAACGCAGCAATCAGTGCGACCAATTAAAAGGGACAATAAAAGCCACAACTATGAGTTTTAGAGTAGGGGAACGTACCAAACTTCCATACACTTTTCATACTTTTAGAAAACTAGAAAAAAATACCAAATAATTAATAAAAACATTTATTTATTGCAGTCATAGTAATAGCTATCTTATTGGCTAAACATAACAACAAGAAATATTTTTTTAACTTCACTCATAATCGGTAAATATATATTTTTTTTGAAATTGCAAAAAAAAACAATATAATTTTATGTACCCCTATATTGGATAGTAGGTATCCTTAATATTGCATATCCAATATTGGGTACCTACATAACTCAATATTGGATGTCCAATATTGGGTACAACTCAATATAATATAATATATAAATTAACCCGTGAGACACAGATAAATTATGAATTAATTGCGTGGTTTAGTTGCCATTAAGTGATTTTCGTTTGACAGCGGTTTGTTTACCAAATAGGACAAGTAAGGATGAACAGACTGTAGTAATCGACGTGTATCCCAATACTGGATATCCAATATTAGGGATAGCAAGGTATCCAGTAATGAGTTAAGTCCCTACATTTACGAAACGAACTCTTTACCTACCAAAATTATCAATGAAATGCGTTAAATACGTCTAAATAACTATGTCTCTAGATAATACGTATCCCTATAACAACAAATAAATGCACTTACCGTTGTTTAAAACACTTTGGAATTGGAACACAATATTAAAATTAGTCCGATGAACAAGAAACGTTCCTTAAATTTTGACAGCCAACTGAAGCTAGATGTGGCGCTGTTGTCGTAAAAAGCATTAAGTTTAAACACTAACGAAGTAGTTTTGGAATGTTACGATAGATGGTGTTGGTTAAATATTTAGAAATTGGTCTATCCATATTGCGCACGTATCCAATATTCGGTTCGATTCATATATATCGCTATGAATATTATTAGGTAGGGAAAAACAATGTTTATAACAATGGGTATACCAGTCTCCACGTTTTCCACCTCAATTCTAGTGAAACACGTTGTTGTTTTTATGGAAACTAGTTCTGGAAAGTTCCTACATAACCCACGGGCAGTCCCACTCGCTTCTGGGTAGCAAAAAGGCTTCTCCAACGGAAAAAAGGTATGTCAGTCTGGAACGGAACTAATTATCTTTCTCCGTCTCCTAACCTACCTACCTATAAAGCCTATACCGTATTTTCCTGTACTAGGTAGGGAAATCCCTGTTTTATCTCTACACCTGATCATTACATGAGGTCATAGCATTCTAAATTACATGATTCTTTGTTTTTTTTAAAAAATACCACCGTAATACCATCAGTTTTTTTAAGACAACGATCTCGTTTGTTTTACCTACTCTTATAAAACTTCCAAGCGAACCACAAATAAAACATGGGTACCCATGCTAAGAGATTAAGGTTAGGTAGGTTACCCAATTCATCATACATAATATAGGTACACATAAAACACATTACATTACAACACAAATTACATTACATTACACATTAACACATACATTGTAAAACTTAGCAATACACACACAACACTCGTTGCAACACAGTTAGCTAGGAAAGTAACTATTACCGCAATCACGCTGTATCTGCTGTGTTGGCACGATATATTCAGTTCATCAATATATGGGCCCATTTCCCGTCTGGTTGAGCAGTCAGTACCTAAACTAGAGGTTTTGGCGGTAGAACAGATGTTAATAATATGATGATTACGAACATTTGTTCACTACTCATGGATGTTTGTATGTTTATTTAGTGGGTACTTATATTTCTAATATTTACATATAGTATGTCGGAGGGAATTGTAGATATTAGGGAGTTAGAAAACTCGCGGAAAATGACGAAATATACATGATTATTATGATATTTTTGTGGCTTCCTATCTCAGTGGTCGTAAAAAAATTAACGAAGACCTACCTACTTACTGATAAAAGTGATAGATATAGGTACCTACCAGGTTGGGTAGGTTGAACTGTTAAAATCTAAAGCTATAAGAAAAAGGACATGTGGGATTTTACGAAATCCCTGCTATCTTCATTTCTGTGCGACTTACCTACTTATTTCAAAGTAAATTTTGGCAATATTTTTTTTTTTAAAAAGTAAAAAATAAAATAAATCCGTAACAAAAGAATATCATTTTTTAATGTGATTATTCAGAAAACATTACACAACACTCATAGTAGGGGCTTGCGATACCTAGCAATTCGTTTATTTGTTCCGGCGTCCGGTGTTTTGTAAATGAAAGAGTGTTTTGCGAGCTTTTATTATTCGTTTGGATATAATTAAAAGGGTCGCGTCTGCGCAAGCTCGTTGCGACTTAGGTAGGAAGGTCTAAAACACGAGGCCTGAATATACCTACAATTATATTCTAAAAGCAAATATATTATATTATTATTAATGTAATTACATTAAATAGGAATCGTATTATAGAGTTGGATAACTTTTTTACAGCCGTGGCTTGCTAGCAAGTCCTAGTAAGCCACAACTGTAAAAAAAAGTAAAACATTAGGTAATAGCATACGCAAATAACAGTTTAATGAGATGGTGTTAGATAGATGATTAATAAGTAGTCTGTATAAGATGGTGTTACATAGATTCTATCTAACACCATCTTATTCAGACTACTTATTCATAATAGCCCAAATACGCTATTATTTGCTGTAAGTTTCCGAAGAATTAAGGATCCCGCAGATTTTTTTAGTATAGGATGAGCTCAGGGTTAGTATGTCATGGGAATGTCACTGAAGTGACTGTACACCAAATTTTAAATCAATCGGGTTTGTAAAAGTTAAGTACCTTTTATCATAAATCTTTTATCATGTAGAAAATAAGCTGATAGTCATCAAACGCCTGAACTGTTCTTCATAAATTATATATAGCTAAGAACCTACCGTTAAGGAGCTACCTCGTGCACACTAGCGGCACCAATTGATTGTTATTAATTATGGTGAATTTAGAACATAATAAACAAAACGCTTTAGAGAATTGCTAAAGAACGGTATTTGTAATTTTTAAAGATGTATCTTGTATAAAGTGTCTGCCTATAAGTAACTAATTTTTTTATTATTATTAAAAGTGGCCACTTTCGGCAATAATGAAAAAATAGGTTACATGTAGAGGAATATCTTATACCGAGCATATCTCAAAAAATTACAAAATGAAAATGAAAATATCTTTATTCAATTAGGCCCCCAAGAAGCACTTTTGAATCGTCAACAAAAAAACCCTTATGTCTATCACATAAAAATAATATTAACTAACTAACAGTTACATTATGTTTGTCTCACTGTCTTATCTGGATCTACGTAAGCTAAGAATGTTATAATGTCTTTCTATCGGTCTGTCTGTCGGTCCGTCTGTCAGTCTGGCTGTCTGTCTGGCTGTCTGTCTGTCTGTCTGTCTGTCAGTCTCTCAGTCAGTCAGTCTGTCTGTCTGTCAGTCTGTCTGAATTTACACCGGTTCCAAAAGTTGAACTACCGAGAAGATTCCGGCAACAAACTCGTGTAGTCACTCTTTTCAATTATTAAGTTACAATGTTTAATTACACAGTAATGGTATTTAGCAGTGCAGTGTCGCACAGAGTATAAAAAAAGGTATATTAACGTACCAATAAGTACCTAATGACAAGAATATTTACTGTATTTAAAGGCTGTCCGACAATGCACCATCACAATATAGGTATTACAATACACAAAGGTTAACAATTAATATACAAAAACCTAATAAAGCCAATCATCTTTCATTAATTTTAAACACTTGTCTGACCACGTCATTACAATAATAATTGTATTGTTTTATATATAATATCATATAATGCCATATACCTCAAAAATCCCTCAAAAATGATACTATTGATGAATATGTAGGTAAATTATTACAACAGGGAGGCCCACAAGGCCCTGCGGGCAGAAATCTGCAGGGCCAAGGTCGAAGCCCAGGAGCGGTTCATTGCGCTCTTGGACGACGACCCCTGGGGGAGGCCGTACAGGGTGGTGAGGGGGAAATTCCGCAATGCGGCCCCCCCAATACCCTGTATGGAGCCGGACCTGGTGCGAAGGGTACTGGGGTCGCTTTTTCCTGACCCCGGACCCTTCGTTCCCCCCAGGATGTGCACCTCCGGTTCTGTCCCGCAGGTTTGGGCCGCCGGTCCCCCGGTGTCGGACTTGGAGTTTGACATCGGGAGGGACCGGCTCCGGCGTAAAAAGACTGCGCCGGGACCCGACGGGGCCCCTGCCAAGGTGGTGGCCTTAGCCCTGGGCCCCCTGGAGGACCGGTTCCGCGCGGTACTTAACACATGCATCGCGACGAGCCGGTTCCCCAGCAGGTGGAAGGTGGGGCGGCTCTGCCTAATCAGGAAGGAGACCCGTCCCGCCGATTCCCCGTCGGGATATCGGCCGGTGGTGTTGCTCGATGAGGCTGGGAAGTTTTTCGAGAAGATTCTCGCTTCCCGCATCATCGAGCACATCGAGGGCGCGGGGCCGGACTTGGCAGAGTGCCAGTTCGGCTTTCGCACCGGCCGGTCCACGGTGGACGCGGTGGCTCGCCTCAAACGGTGGACCGAGGCGGCCACAGCACGGGGGGACGTTGCGGTCGCGGTGTCTTTGGACATCGCGAACGCGTTCAACAGTCTCCCCCACGAGTGCATAGAGGAAGCGCTGAAGTTTCATAGAGTGCCCCTCTACCTCCGCGCCCTCGTTAAGGACTACCTTTTCGGTCGAGTGGTTCTTTACGAGGACGCGGACAGACGCGTCCAGTCGTGGCCAATGGCGGCGGGTGTGCCCCAGGGTTCTGTACTAGGCCCTCTACTATGGAACCTGGGGTACAACTGGGTCCTGCGCGGCTCTCTCTTGCCGCAGATGGATGTCGTCTGTTTCGCGGACGACACTCTAGTTGTGGCAAGAGACGATGGTTGGGAGGAGGCGGTCCACCGTGCGTCGGTCGGCACGTCTCTAGTCGTCCGACGCATCCGCCTCCTGGGACTGGAAGTGGCCCTCGAGAAGACGAGGGCCATGGGATTCCATGCCCCACGGCGCAGGATCCCACCGGGGCTCCATGCCCGAGTTGAGGGGGTCCGGGTTCCCGTCGAGATGCACATCAAGTATCTCGGCCTGACCCTGGATCCCCGGTGGAAGTTCGAGGAGCATTTTAGGCTCCTTGCTCCCCGGCTGTGCGCCGCTGCAGCCGCGCTCGGGCGGGTCCTTCCAAACCTGGGGGGGCCCAAGTCGTCGTGCCGTCGACTTTATCAAGGTGTGATAAGGTCGATGGCACTGTACGGAGCTCCGGTGTGGGCGGAGTGCCTCTCCCCCCGCGTGAAGGCCCTCTTGCATCGTCCGCAGAGGGCCATCGCGGCCCGGGCCGTGCGAGCTTATCGAACGGTCAGCCACACTGCGGCCTGCGTCTTGGCAGGCACGCCCCCGTGGCATGCCGATGCGCTGGTTCTGGCCCAGGTGCATCGGCATCGGGTCGCGGCGAGGGAAAGGGGGGAACGGCCCGTCTTGGAGGAGATAAGACGGGTCTGTACCCGGGCTCAGAGGGAGGCTCTGAGCCAGTGGGGTGAGACACTCGCCACCCCAGCTGCCGGCCGCCGGACGGTTGAAGCGATCCGTCCGGTTTTGGAGGAGTGGGTTGGGCGCCGGCAGGGCAGCCTAACATACCGCTTGGTGCAGATGCTGACCGGACATGGTTGTTTCGGTCGGTATTTGCACCAGATCGCCCGTCGGGAGGAGTCGCCGAGGTGTCACCACTGCGACTCTCCCGACGACACGGCTGAGCACACGCTGCTCGAGTGCCCGGCCTGGCGACGCGAGCGCCGCGAGCTGAGAGCGGCGCTCGGAGGCGGATACCTCTCGCTGCCGACCATGGTCCGAGCCATGGTTGGTAGCGACAGGATATGGGAGGCTGCCGCCTCCTTCTGCGAGGCTGTCCTCTCGCAGAAGGAGGCAGCGGAGAGGGAGCGGGAGGATGATCCTCAAGCCGCTCCCCTCCGGCGCAGACGGTTGGTTGGGAGAAGGCGGGCGGCTTTGACTGCTCGCGTTGTCCCAACCTAGGGCGTGGCCTGCGTGTGCGAGGGTAGGCTCCTCGCACATGCATTGCACAGGCCCGTCACGTCTGGGTTGCCCTGGGTTTCCCCCGGGCAACCCCCCTTTGGCGCTGTCGCCATTCTAGGGTCGGCTTAGGCCGGCTTTGGGGTGGCTGAGTGGGCCTCACACCGGGACCGGGCGCGGCTATGGCCCCGACCGGCCCGGGGTAAGGCCTGGTGCCCCGCCCTAGGACTGGCTCTGGTCGGTTCTAGGGTCGGGCTGCCCGGAGGCGGCTCGGTGAAATGCTTCGGCAAACCCCGGGTCGTCTCCATTATGGGCATGGGGAAACCGGAGTGGTTTAGCAGGTATTCCCAGTGCCACTATGATCAGGCGCTGGGCGACCCCTGCACAGGCCCACGTCTAGCCGACGGTCCGCTGGTCCACCTAACCAGCGGTTTAGGGTATCGTCCGTAAGCGGATTCCACTCCGAAAAAAAAAAAAAAAAAAAAGGTAAATTATTACAAAATCAAGGAAGCTTAGAGATGACCATTTCCACTAGTGGCACCTGTTCACAAGTATGACGCATGTGTCAGCCATCGCTCCGCTCAACCATATTATAGGGAACGGAGCGACGAATACCATTCTTTGGTCATTCACTAAAGCGTTTTTGATGTTCTATATTCACCACAATTAATATAAATCAAGTTGTGTCGCTAGTGTCGACGAGGTATCGCCTAAACTAAGAAAATCCGTTATCTAGTATCCCTAACACAAGCTGATAATGATGCTTACTTTGGGCTAGATAATAGGTGTGAGTGTATGAATATTATTATTATATTATTATTATTATAACCATCCTAGTCACGTCAATTTTCAAACGAAAAGAAACCAAATCAATGGCAAACTCCCTGGGGACAGGACAAAAGTTTGTATCCATCTGCTTCCGAGAGAAATAAAGAGATAAAACAAATGTTGTCTCCAAAAAGTGACTTAAGTGTGCGGCACTTGGATGACCAGCTCGCCACAGGTAGAAGCTAGGGTTCGGAATGAAACGACTTAGAACCGTCAATCGTTTATTCGGCCTAAAATTCTGTGGCCGCCTCACGTCTAGATGAGAGGTAGGTAGGGAAAGACACTGGCCTGAACTATAGATGGCTTCAGCAGCTCCTCCTTACTCCTTTAGTTTAACACACAACACAGTCCCTCAGTCTGCTGTCAACCCTCGGTCGATCTCCAGGGTAGTTAGTTAGGGAATTCTTCTTATTAACATCATATGAATCCTCGTAGTATAAAAATATTCGCAGTATGAAATCCTGGAAGCCCAGAGAAAAGAGGAAGCTTAAGAGGTGATCCTTAGCCACGTCGCGTCGTTCGGTTCAAAGGTCACAGTGTCAAAAAATAGGAAATAAGGCAGTGCTAGCGTTAAAGAGTTTGTGAAAACTATTAGAAACACCTTACAATGGAATACTTCTAATAAATACGTGAAAACTTACCCCAGCGGGATTTCACTGAATTTACGTAAAATTAATTTTATAAATTCTTGGAGCGAGTGACACAGCCGTCACGTCCAATGATTTAAAATGGTATGAACAGTCTAGCGCAACTTCGTAAGAAAAAAAAATTGTATGAAACGTGCACGCTCAGTAATGGCGGTATAATCCGCCTCAATCCGAAAGAAGGCATTATCCATACAATCAATATGGTGGTCGACGCTCTTCATAAACAGGTGATATATATCTGTCATCTGTCTCTGTCGCTGTTGTCTTGTTTTCAAAACGTTTGACATTTCATTTAGTTGTGTTGGAGAATTTTCTAAAATCAGAAGTTATTGTAAATTATTATTAAAAACGAGTGCTTTGCCTCAAGAAATAAGCTTGCCCCAAAAAGGATTGTGTGTGATGTGAAGTGAACTAAATGAGTAAACGAATAAGTTAAGAAATATGTAATTTAAAGACACGCCGGCGGCCAATGTAAAACGAACATATTATGTCTGAATTTCCTCTCAATGATGATCGGTAAGTACCAATGACTGTTAATTAGTTGTATTCTAAAGCTATTATTGTTTAAATAGGGATTTTAGTACATAAAAGTAATATTTACCTACCGACATAAGTAAAAAATAGTGCTGTCTGTACAATTTTGTTTCCCTATCGATGTCGTGCCCATTAAATAAACCACTTTATTTTTTTCGCAGATGTAAACAGTGGGTTCAATTGACAGGGAAGGATTTGGTGTATGTACCAATCGACAACAAAATCGCGACATATTTTTGGTGTAGTCGGAATCCAAATCGGTGTTGATGGCCGATCCAGGACGATTCACACGCCTACCGTCAACCTAACAAACTACCATGTTGTCATAGTAGTCAAGCTTGATATATTGTATATTATACTAAATAAAAGTTTTTCAAGTACCATTGTTTATTAATTTCAAACACCTATAACTATCGATAAAAATCTAAACTTTATCTATACTAATCCCTACTAAGCACATCCCTATTTTGTTGCTTATGTTGGCATTATTGTTGCCAGACTGTTGGCTAAATTTTTATTATATTGGTATGAGTCTGGCGTGCACGTTCTATAGAATTTTTTTTTTCCTTGAAGTCCCGTCTCTTCTAGCGTAGCGTTATATTCTCTTTGGGTATGAAGCAGAGATTTCCGAAGCCAACCGAATGCCCGCTCGGAGATCGTCGCGTCCCGTCGGTTCAATCTATGACATCAAGCCTTTTAGGAATGCGCGAGCGCAATAGATACGAGAACCTTAATTACCTTGATAATAAATATTACTTGAGGTTCTGTATAAATCTAGATTTTAATTATTATTGTTTTTGTTAAAGTTTAAATGTAGGTATAAGCAATATTTATTTATTTAGTTTAAGATTAGTTTAATTACCTTGTTTATTTCAATTTTTAAATATAATTTTATTTATTTTCATGTTTTTCTTTATTTAATATTTATTTTATAGGTTGCTTTTAAGTACAACGTTACAGTACCCCGTCACAAAGCGAAGGATTTTGCGTGCTTAAATGCAAAATCCGCTGAAACTACTGAAACAACTTACTATTATTACATTCATACTACTCACTTTCATTCTTCACACTTACATTAATCTAGTATATAACGTCATTAAATCTTATATTAATCAAGATTCAAGACCCTTACATACAGAGTAACAATCTTGTTGATTATAATTGTTCTCAAATAGCAAAGTTTATCGTATTAAATTTATAAGAAACAATTGTTTAATACGCAAATAGTAGGTGTTGATTACTTTCAATTAGGTACTGACTATGATAAATACACTAAGTTCTATTTTATTTAAATTTTATAGTTATTTAGTTTAATATCCTTGATATGATAGGATCCTAGTGGTTTTCCAGACATATCAGCTAGGTCATAAACAAGTGGAGACTTTTTATGGATAATTTTACATTTTACAAATTTAGGTGCTAATTTTTTGTTAAAGTATTTGTCTTTATCACTTTGATAAAATGTTCTTCTCCAAACAACATCACCAACATTAAACTCAGCAGGTTTCCTACGCAAATTATATTGTTGACAATTCCTACTGTGAGCTTGTAGCAGCAGTGCTTGAACTTTATTAAAAATATTAGATAATGTACCTATGTTCTCAGCGTAGGAATCGCGGGGTTGAAATATAATGTCAACGTCATCTGCGGTATCGACATAATAAGAACCGCAAGTGACCAACTCACGTCCGTATACAAGAAAGGAAGGAGTGTAGCCTGTAACTTCGTTTACGGAACTATTTACAGCGAATTGAATTTTAGGCACAAGTAGATCCCAAACTCGTTGATCGCTAGAGATAAACGTTGATATAGCTGTCATAATAGTTTTGTTGTATCTCTCGACAGTGTTAACGTGCGGAGAATATTTAGGAGTGAAATGCATTTTAGGGACTTTATATTTTTCGAGCAATTGCTTTAGCGTAGCACTAACAAATTGTTTACCATTGTCGAGTATGATAGTAGAAGGAATCCCATGTATTAGAAATACATGTTCCTCTAAGATTTTAGTAACGATTTCTGCAGTCGCGCGCTTGATTGGGAATAGTAAGCAGTACTTACTAAAACAACAAGTCACAACAAGGATGTAGCAATTTTGTTTCCTAGTAGGCGGTAGAGGTCCTACTAAGTCTACGCTAATTGTTTGAAATGGCCTCGAGCAGTGTTTAGGCCTTCCCATTTCACCTAAAGGAGCGTGATTCTGGTGCTTATGCGCAATGCAAATGTCGCATGAGGTAATAGTTTTCACGACATCAGAATGCATGCCAGGCCAATAGTACCTAAGACTTAAACGCTTATAGGTCTTGAAAATGCCGAAATGACCAGCAGTGGTTTTTGAGAATTGTTTCCTCTCTAGATTCTGTGGGAATCACTTCTTTCCACTCAAACTCCTTATGCAAAGGATGTTTTGTTTGCATAAAGCGAAATAAGCGGCCATTTTTGACAATATAGTTAGGGAAAGATCTAGGTGAATTCTGACAGCCATGCCATAGGTTCAGGTACCACTGATCAATAGTAGTAGGTGTAGTTGTAGATGCATCAATGGGTCCAGCATCTATGGCAAAAATTTGGCAAGCACGAGACAATGCATCCGGGATTACATTGTCAACGCCACGGCGGTGTTTGACGTCAAAATTAAAGGCAGATAGCCTGACACCCCAACGAGCTAAACGTCCGGTAGGATTGTTGAGATTGAGGAACCACTTGAGAGCTGAATGGTCTGTGTAGACAATAAATTTTTTACCATTATCTAAGTAGCATCTCCAGTGTTCCAAGGCCACCAAGACAGCGAGAGCCTCACGTTCAGTAATGCTGTAGTTTTTCTCTGGCCCGGTCAAAGTTCGACTTGTATAGGCTACAGGATGCTCGACTCCGTTTATGGTCTGAGTTAACAGTCCTCCAACACCATAATCGCTAGCATCGGTGTGAACCTCAAATGGCAGGTCAAAGTTAGGACACGAAAGAATAGGGGCTGACACTAGTAATTCTTTTAGTTTCGTGAAAGATTCATCGGCTTCAGTGGTCCAAATAAAAGGGTTAGATTTTTTATAAGTAGAGGTAAGTTTATTTAATGGACCAGCTATTGAGCTAAACTGTGGGACAAATTTACGGTACCAAGATGCTACACCCAAAAATCTTTTTACCTCTTTTTTATTAGTTGGTGTAGGATAATTTACTATGGTGTCAACTTTAGTAGGATCGACATGTAGTCCTTTAGAATCAATTACATAACCTAAATATTTTAGTTCATTACGAAAAAATACTGATTTTTCAAAATTTATAGTTAAGTTAGCCATGGACAATTTTTTATGTACTTTTAAAAGAAGAGAAATGTAGTGTTCAAAATCAGAGCTCGCAATTACGATATCGTCGATGTAGACAAAAACTGAGTTCTCAAATTCAGGCCCGTAGAATAAAGTATCAACCAGTCTCTGTTGAGTAGCGGGTGAGTTTGTTAACCCAAATGGCATAGTGACAAATCTAAAGGTTCCGCGACGAGGTATGTAGAAGGCAGTCTTGTTTCGGTCATTTTCAGCTATAGGTATTTGCCAAAAAGCCTTAGAAAGGTCTATATTGCTTAAATATTTAGCATTCTTTAGGTTATCTAAGATCTCTGATATATAAGGTAGCTTATATGCGTCTTTTTTGGTAACTGAGTTCAGTTTTCGACTATCGAGACAGAACCTGAGTTTGCCATCTTTTTTAGGTGTAAGTAAAATAGGTGAAGACCATGGGCTTTCACATTCCTCGACAACGCCTAAGGCCAACATTTCGTCTAGTTCCTCAGATAGAATACGCTGTTTTTCAGGAGAAACACGGTAATATCTTTGCCTGATAGGTAATGAATCGCCAGTATCAATGTAGTGTGTTATTAAATTCGTTCTACCTAAGCCTCGTTTTTCGGTTGAAATGTTCCTAAATTGCTCAATGATATTATCAGCAGTTACACGTTGAGTCTCAGTAAGTTCATGGTAGGAATGTAGAACACCAGTAGGTTCTTTTAAAGTTGATAACTCACTAACTTCATTTGAATTAGTACGCAGCGAAATAGAATTATGAAATTTAGGAAAAAGGCTAAATTTAGTCCAAAAGTCAACGCCTAGTATTAAGTTTGATTTTACAGAAGGTACAACATAAGCCTTTAGTATGTAGAATTGGTTTTCAAAATTGATTGGTAGGTAAATATAGCCAATAGAGGGTAAGTGTTCCCCTCCAGCAGCTGTAAATGTTTTAGTAACATCTTTATGCAGTGTGAGACCTAATGACTTCAGATGTTCATGGGAATTGTTCCCTAGGATAGTTACTGTGGAGCCAGAGTCTAATAGACCACACAGATTAGCTGCACCCACTTGTATAGAAGCGTACGGACGCACATCATCTGTAGATTTATTATTGAAGACTGTTGTAATGAAATAGCTAGAAAAGAATGTTTTTATAGTAGAAAGCCAATCTTTCCAATCACTTTCATCAAAATTTTTAGAATTTTTAGTTATAGACATGACAGCATTTTCATCACAGCAATCTTCACTTATTAGTTTTTTTGATCAGCTTTTGAGTGACATTTAGGGCAATCTGGGTATTTAACGTTCTTAGTTCCACACTTAAAGCAAATGGGAAACCTATTAGCTTTACATTGACTCAAAGGGTGTTCAGAATTTCGGCACCGCGGACAGTATATTTTCTTTGAGTTTGTAGCTAAAGAAGCTACTGCACCTATTTTTAGTTTATTATTATCTATAGAATTATTAGGATAATTAGAATAATTACTATGTTGATTTTTATAGTTACATTTAGAGTTTAATGGGTTATTATAGTTATTTTTTAAGTTATTATTATTATATCCATAGTTATTATAAATTTTAGGGCGGCTAGTACTAGGTTCAGAAAATTTTTAAAAGGCTAGGTCTGGAGCTAAAGTGGCATTAGAAATTCTAGGTGGTTCTTTAAATTGAGATGTGAGAGATTGTATTTTCTCATAGTTTTTACAGACTTTTTTTAGATTTTCTATAGTCTCAATAGATGAAGAGTTGGAAGCTAATACACCTGAGTAACATGGCCGTATATTATGTATAAGAATACTTAATTTTTCCTGTTCTGAGATCTTATTAGTAAGTCTCGAGAACATCTCGGACATTTTAGCCAAGTAGATAGTAATATTTTCCGTATCTCCTTGGGTTCTATTACGAATCTCTGTCATTAGCCGATATTCGTGATCGAAATGAGTAAATTCTTCAATAAGCATCTCAATCAACTCCTCCCAAGTACCAACAGTATTCTTGATATTCTTAATTTTTGATTTTAACATTATTATAAATGTTTGAAAAAAGCCCCGTTTTTCTAGTTTTATTCTATTTTAATTACTAAGTATTCTTGATACTACGATACCAGTACAACGCATCCCCTGTAAATATTTCCGTAGCATAAGAAAGTAACCTAGTTGATTTTATGTTTCTAGCAGTACGATACTCATCCATTCTCTGTACAAAAGCGTGTACGCAAGACGTACCATTGTACTTAATCTTTTGTAGTTCATTAATATGCAAGTGGTCACAATTTACCGATAGGTTAGTAATCGTGTCTAGTGATGAAGAAGCTTGCACAACGTCAGCGACAGGCTCACAGCTCGGATTTGTTGATTTATTAACAATGTTTAATTTATTCATTAAAGTCACTAAATTTTTTGATGTAGTTTTAACTTTTTCTGTATGTTTGGAATCAGAACAATCGATACGTTTTATGCGATGGTACAAGTGATTACACAAGGCTCTAGTACGCTCAAAAAGATTAGTGTCATATTTATCCTCTAAAGATTTTATACGTGATACCAGTTCACCTAAAGACACAACAACGCCCGCAATATCATCGTCTGGTTCTATGCCCGACTCACAAATATCAGTAGTAGGTATGATAGGAGTCAGCTTGTTTATTTGTTTGCGGAGCCCAAGTACGGTTGACGCAGGTTCCTCGCCTCTAATGAGCACCTCGTAGGTTAATTCGTTTTTGTTTAGCAAAAAGAATTTAATAGGGTGAGTTCCCATGTTTATTAGAAGTATAAAAAATGAAAATTAAAACAATAAGTGATGAAGTATGGAATAATGACTATTAGTTATTCTAAATGTGGTGTTCTTTACAATCAAAAGTACTACAAGTAACTACTTTTACTAACTACGCATAGGTGATAAAAGCGTGGTAAAAAATTAATGATACTAGGGAAAAAAAATTTTTTTTTGAAAAATAAGCAGGTAGTGCGCAAAATATAATTAAATACGTAATAAGCAGGAATTACTAAAATGCGAACTGTTACGTATTACAATTAAAATATTTTTTGTTGTAATAAATAACAATCAGTTCTTAGAAAATAATAATTTGTAACACAACACGACCTTATCTTACATATATCCTACTCAATTATAAGTTAAATTATAGTAAACGAGAACTTATATTATATGCAACTGGTAAAAATTTTAATTACTTGCTTCAATTAAGTAATTACTATTATGAAAGTTTTCATCACTAACAAATTTTTAAAAATTAATTTACTATTTTATTCACAATTATAGAATTAAATACGTAACAGTTAACAAAAGGCGGCAGAAAGGTTATATTAAGCATTAAAAAAGGCAGTTACAAAATATAATCATAAGCAGGTAGGTACGTACCAGTTCGCAAATGTGTTTTGAGTCACCTTCACGTTCATAGCGTCAATAAGTAGATTCGACTAACAGCTAGACTTGGGGAAAAAATCAAGACGTGATTAGGCCACTAGAAACACACGTTGTAGGCGCCACTGCGGCACTTGGATGACCAGCTCGCCACAGGTAGAAGCTAGGGTTCGGAATGAAACGACTTAGAACCGTCAATCGTTTATTCGGCCTAAAATTCTGTGGCCGCCTCACGTCTAGATGAGAGGTAGGTAGGGAAAGACACTGGCCTGAACTATAGATGACTTCAGCAGCTCCTCCTTACTTCTTTAGTTTAACACACAACACAGTCCCTCAGTCTGCTGTCAACCCTCGGTCGATCTCCAGGGTAGTTAGTTAGGGAATTCTTCTTATTAACATCATATGAATCCTCGTAGTATAAAAATATTCGCAGTATGAAATCCTGGAAGCCCAGAGAAAAGAGGAAGCTTAAGAGGTGATCCTTAGCCACGTCGCGTCGTACGGTTCAAAGGTCACAGTGTCAAAAAATAGGAAATAAGGCAGTGCTAGCGTTAAAGAGTTTGTGAAAACTATTAGAAACACCTTACAATGGAATACTTCTAATAAATACGTGAAAACTTACCCCAGCGGGATTTCACTGAATTTACGTAAAATTAATTTTATAAATTCTTGGAGCGAGTGACACAGCCGTCACGTCCAATGATTTAAAATGGTATGAACAGTCTAGCGCAACTTCGTAAGAAAAAAAAATTGTATGAAACGTGCACGCTCAGTAATGGCGGTATAATCCGCCTCAATCCGAAAGAAGGCATTATCCATACAATCAATATGGTGGTCGACGCTCTTCATAAACAGGTGATATATATCTGTCATCTGTCTCTGTCGCTGTTGTCTTGTTTTCAAAACGTTTGACATTTCATTTAGTTGTGTTGGAGAATTTTCTAAAATCAGAAGTTATTGTAAATTATTATTAAAAACGAGTGCTTTGCCTCAAGAAATAAGCTTGACCCAAAAAGGATTGTGTGTGATGTGAAGTGAACTAAATGAGTAAACGAATAAGTTAAGAAATATGTAATTTAAAGACACGCCGGCGGCCAATGTAAAACGAACATATTATGTCTGAATTTCCTCTCAATGATGATCGGTAAGTACCAATGACTGTTAATTAGTTGTATTCTAAAGCTATTATTGTTTAAATAGGGATTTTAGTACATAAAAGTAATATTTACCTACCGACATAAGTAAAAAATAGTGCTGTCTGTACAATTTTGTTTCCCTATCGATGTCGTGCCCATTAAATAAACCACTTTATTATTTTCGCAGATGTAAACAGTGGGTTCAATTGACAGGGAAGGATTTGGTGTATGTACCAATCGACAACAAAATCGCGACATATTTTTGGTGTAGTCGGAATCCAAATCGGTGTTGATGGCCGATCCAGGACGATTCACACGCCTACCGTCAACCTAACAAACTACCATGTTGTCATAGTAGTCAAGCTTGATATATTGTATATTATACTTAATAAAAGTTTTTCAAGTACCATTGTTTATTAATTTCAAACACCTATAACTATCGATAAAAATCTAAACTTTATCTATACTAATCCCTACTAAGCACATCCCTATTTTGTTGCTTATGTTGGCATTATTGTTGCCAGACTGTTGGCTAAATTTTTATTATATTGGTATGAGTCTGGCGTGCACGTTCTATAGAATTTTTTTTTTTCCTTGAAGTCCCGTCTCTTCTAGCGTAGCGTTATATTCTCTTTGGGTATGAAGCAGAGATTTCCGAAGCCAACCGAATGCCCGCTCGGAGATCGTCGCGTCCCGTCGGTTCAATCTATGACATCAAGCCTTTTAGGAATGCGCGAGCGCAATAGATACGAGAACCTTAATTACCTTGATAATAAATATTACTTGAGGTTCTGTATAAATCTAGATTTTAATTATTATTGTTTTTGTTAAAGTTTAAATGTAGGTATAAGCAATATTTATTTATTTAGTTTAAGATTAGTTTAATTACCTTGTTTATTTCAATTTATAAATATAATTTTATTTATTTTCATGTTTTTCTTTATTTAATATTTATTTTATAGGTTGCTTTTAAGTACAACGTTACAAGTGGTGGAGAGAAATTATGTCCACGGCCTGTGCTAGGCGTAATAATAATATAATAATATTCATACACTTACACCTATTATCTAGCCCAAAGTAAGCATCATTAAGAGCCTGTGTTATGGATACTAGATAACAGAGAAGTAATAATAATAATATGTATATAAATAATAGAAATATATTAAGCAAATACATATATAAACATCAATGACTCGTAAACAAATGCTCGTTCTTTTCATACAAACATTTGCTTCTACCGGGATTCGAACCCGGGACCTCTTGACCGAGTAGCCTGTACAGTAAGGGGTACAGACCATTCGGCGAGCCGTTCGTCTTTTTAATGAGGGCGGCACAGTGATGTCTTCTTCTCGAAGTTCGAGCTCCTGACTAGGGAAGTAGCTATAGCATCTTTGTAGTGTCGTTTTCCTGGTGAGTAGGATCGCTTGAGCTCATCGAGCGAGCGTTGGATTTGGAGTAAGGATTTGTGTCATATGTCGTCAACTTCCTTTGTTATGACAAGATTATTATGCTACGTTTCTTTATTATTTTACCATCATTTTACCATCAGACGGGCCGTAATTTCGATTAGCTAAACTGTAAAATATTTTTTAAAAAAGTATTCAAACTAGAAAACTTTTATGTCCTCAGACGGGGACGAATGGTGACCTTTCACAGTCCGGGTGACTGCTCCAACCATCTGAGCTACCGAGGACTTAGGATGACCTTGTGAATTTCCTTAAGACTATCTGTATTTGGGTTGCAAGCTAACGTATATACTCTACAACGTATACTCCCACTTGGCTCGAGCGCCCTGGAGACTGTAAGACTCAGCGGGACATCTCCCCCGGATGTGATGCCTAGCGATTAGAAATCCTCCAGAGGCGATTTCGCCCCTCAAGGTTTGAGGACTCACCAAGGTTCTCGTCTCCTTAGATCCCCTGTTACGCTGTAAAGGCCATCTGCGGCCAACATCAATAGTCCGTCAAGAAAAAAAAAATCTACAATGTTGAAATATTCTGTTCGCCTGAGGGTATGTTTTTTTCTAGAGTAAATACTTTCTAATATTTCCAATTTACATTGTGCCAATAATTTTAGTGATAAACAATAAAGAAAATATAAAAAGAAAAGAATGAAAATAGAATTAAATGTCACACGGCATCTTATATTTCTATAAAACCTTTTTCGCAGCCAAATCAACGTGGAATCCCCGGGAAAATTCAATAAACAATAACATAGCGGGGCTGTGAGTAGATCCAGGAAGTATATTATTAAGTTTGGGGTCTCGGCCCACATAACGCGCCGTATGTATACAACGACCTTTTTCCACATTACAGATCAGCATATTTTTACGGCTGTTGGCTTTGGTTAGATTGGTTGGAATTGGAATACAATAATATTGTTGGTACTGGTATAGCTAGCGTATCATATATTCATATTATGGAGACAGTGATTTCGATGTACTTGCCCTTATAGATTCGTCCATGTCTGTCTATGCTCAGAGATTCTTTTAGGCCTAAACTTCGCTTTTTAGTTTGATCATGTTTAGTTTTGAAATATTCGTTGGTGACCAGAGCACCAAAGTAACTGTTAAGCACTTAGATAATCATCGTATATATGTGGCGGTGTCGCCGACAAATTGATCAAACATCTCTCATTGAGTAACTTTACATAATATATAATTTTATTATATTGTCACTTCTAGTGGCCGTCCGCGGCTCCGCGAAAAGGTAGCCTATTTTCATTCTCAGGATATATGTATATAACCTATCTCCATGTCTTACTTCACCTAAATCGGTTCAATAGCAGACAAACAGTTATTTTCGCATGTAGTTTGTCATTCGCTTCCATTGTAAAAATAATAGAAGTGCTTTATAATACATAATAACACAAACTATTTAATGATTATTGTACCATTTCAAAATTCAGAGCACCCTGACAGTCTTTTTATATACCTACAACTAGATGACAAACAAGCTGACGGCCCACCCGGTAGTAAGTGGCTACCGCCGCCTATAGACACCTGCAATAACAAGGAAAATCACTTGACATTGCAGGTGCGTTGTCATCCTGAGGCGTCCAGGTGCGTTGTCATCCGTCCATGCCCAGTAATTACACTGGCTACCTTCCCCTTCAATCCGAAACACAGCGAACTGTTTCACGGCTGAAATACGAATGGCGGTGGTACCTACCCAGAAGACCCTACATACAGGTCTACCACCTAATACCTTACTAATATTCTTTTATTTTTCTACCATAACACACTACACACTGAGTTCTAGATATTTTGACAGACTTCAAAAAAGGAAGGAGGTTCTATGTTCCACTTTATGTATTTTTTTGTATGTATGTTCACCGATTTTTCTGTCAAATTTTTTTTCTGTTTAGTGTTTTTTCATTTATTAAACACATAAGCTAGGCAATTCCCTGTGAAGTCGAAAATGTACGGAAAATTGCAGGTAGTCTTTCCACATTCCTCCGTGACTGCTGACTGGTTGACTAAGGCCAGACGGCACAATAATTGGATTAGAAACTTAGAGAGAATTATTTCTTGTCGTATTTTACTAGTATAAAATTTTACAGTGACTAAGTGCTTTGGTAATCTTCAATCTAAAATAATTTCTCGTAGACGACTACGACGTAGCACGTAGCACCGTAGCGCCGTAGTATATCATCTATTTCACTACTTTTTTATTTTTATTAATCTTTGGCTAGTTACACGTGTATAGGTTTATTTTGAAAAGTATCCGAGTATAATGAGGTTTTACTTCTAAAAAACTTTTTAAAGATTTTAAATAAAAAAATCTGTTATTTAAATGACCTACTACTGCTTTGAAGAAAACTTTAGCTGTAGAGAAAAACCGGTGTAAAAAGTTTTCGCCATCAGCTTAGTAACATCTATTACTTTTTATAGAAACATGTCAGTACGTGTAAAAAAAGTATACCTGCTGTACAAGCATAGGTGGATTGTTATTTTAATATAATTATTTACATTAAGTATTTTATGCCGACACAATAATAATAATAAGTACACTTGCATCTATTAACAAGCCCAAAATAAGCATCATTAAGAGCTTGTGTTAGGGGTATTAGATTAGATAACGAATAAATATTGACAATAATATGTATATAAATATACTTAATAAACGTGAACATCCATGAATCGCGAACAAATGCTCGTACTCACCATACATACATTTTGATCCCACCGGGATTTGAACCCGGGACCCCAGACCCGGTAGCCCGTATAGCAAGGGCCACTTGGCCAGCCGGTCGTTAGATAGCTAACCCAATTAGCAGTTATTACGAATATTGTAGTAAAATTATTCTGTGCAATAAACATAATTTGAAGAGCGCTTTGTATCTTGACCTTCCTCACCACACCCCGGGAAACATACACAAATCCCTACATTCTCAACATTTCTAAACATACATCCTGTGTCTTTCCAAAACAACTTTTCATATAAAACCTGTATGGCGGGTGTGTATGAACACGCTAAAGTTTATATCGGATCTGCTAATCTAGCAAGTTTAAGTTATTTTAAGTCGGGTATTTACTAATATTTTTCTTAAATTCTTTCTTAAAGCAATCCATATTCCCTATTCTTATTTTTATTTGAAACCCCTGAAAAATTCACTCCCACGCTTAAGTATCAAAATCGCCAGGAATTCAATTAATAGAAAACTAAATAAGTCCAGTTTATATATTCTAGATTACATATTTCTCTAAATATCATCATCATTATCATCATATCAGCATATGAAGTTCACTGCTGAACAAAGGCTTCCCCCATCGATTTCCAAACGGATCGGTTTTGCGCAGTCTGCATCCAACGACTCCACGCGACCCTTAAAATATCGCGCTTTCTAAATATATTTACAAATACTTATTATACTGTTAAAAATAACAGAAACCAGATATATATTGTATTTTGTTTTATTTATTAGGACTCTACAGTGTTTAGATGTGATATTTTATAGTAATAAGCTCTCATAAACAGTTACCCCCTTATTTTAAAACGCGGATTACAGTTTGGACTAAAACAGATGCTATGTTATGTAATGCTAATATAAGTGACTGCATCAGTTTTAGAACAGGAGTAACTTTAGTCCGCGTTTTATAATAAGGCGGTTAAGGTTTTAATCTATCTCAAAACTATAGAATGCTTCTTTTTTATTCTTTTTATCAAATAGAGTTGAGTATAATTGTACTGTTGATCTTTACTGAAATCTCTACCAACAGACCTGCGACAGGAATACGGTATAGTAATTAGTGTACATAGTGTGTAAATATATACATAATTATATATTATTTTAGTTATTACCTTAGTTATTTACAAAAAATAAGTAAGTACACTGGCAGAAACTAAAATGGACTTAGTAAAATAAGGTTAAATTACTACTTCCGCTAATAAACAGATCGGAAAATTACATCGGGCACGATTGTTTAATGAAACCATCTTTTAAAATATTAATTCAGATGAAAGCCGTCGCCCGCATTAGCTCACGGAGGTGGAAACGGACCGTAACGAGGGAGCCCTCCTCTGGGTCCTGGCAGCAAACAAACTGTCAACATAGATTATTAAATTGAACCACAACAGCTCCGTATAAACAATTTAATCAAAATATCGTTGACATCTTTAGACGTCTATTAAAAGATTAGTTAATAGGCAGAGTAATATAGTATTATTTATATTTAAAAAATGTACTTATAGTAATTCGTACAATAACATACACCTTCCTATAGAAAAGAAAACTATACACCAGACAATTCAACCCTGAAATTGAATTAAACCAAACAATAGAGCGTTGTTTGAGGAAATACGCAATATTAATATTATGATGTATATAATTACCTAGAATAATAAAAAAATATATATTGTTTAAAATTGTTAACAATTGTCTTTGTTGTACGAAGTACAGGGCATTTACCTCACAAGCCGCGCGATCAGCACTTAGCGCTGACCACATTAGAGTATGTAAATTATTTTAATATTATAAGAGCCAGTTCACATGTGGTTGTGTGCTCAACATTACCATTCATACCATAGCCATTACTTTTACCAATGTAATATAGTGAACTCGATCACATCTTTTAATCCTTTATTACCGTTTTAATTTGTTGGACTTACACCCCACAAATTCATGGAAAATGAACAAACTTTACAAAAATTTTAAAAAAGAAGAAAAAGAACGGATGTCCGCGGAGGATATTAAACCTCTGCAATCTTTATAGAGTATGTGGAGAGATTTGTTGCGTAACCACGAAAATATAATTAAAATGTGTGACAAAACGGAAGATCCATACTTTAAGGAAAATTCTTTCGTCAAAACAAACAAGCTTTATGAAGACGAAGATGTCTTCAAGATTTAACCACTCGTTCCCCATTTTCATATTTTTTGTATTTAAACTAGAAACATTGATGTAGGGAAAAAACCAGCACCCAACAGCATCGTTTCACGTACCAACTGCGCAACTAAGCACTTCAGCTCAAATAAATATAATATAGAGCATATCCAAAAAAAAATTACCTTTACCACGATTTGTTTTTTATCACGTCGATAAGTCTGCTATAAGGCGCCAAGGATAACTCTGAATTAATGCTTCATGATATCATCAAAGAAGACAAAGCACGGCTGATTCTGTGTGGCAACATGAAGTTATATTATTGCAATGTCATTTTTAATAATTATGACGACATCAAAAAATTCTGGGAAATAGAAGATTAGAGAGACGGATCAAATAACCAGTCTACTGAACATTTATATTGCTTACAACAGTACCAAGAAGAAACCATACGTCAACCAGATGACCGTTATGTGGTCCGATTACCCATGAACACGGATGCAAAAGAAAAATGAGGAGATTCTAAAACCAAAGCGATTGCTCAGTTTTGTCAATTAGCAAATAAATTCCGTAAAAATAACCAAAAAGCAAATGATTATAAACAATTTATAAATGAACTTGGAGACGTGAAAATGAGCCTTAATAATCAAACACTGGAGTGTTTTTTACCACACCACTGCGTCATACGCGCCTAGTCTACAACTTCTGCAACCCGAGTCATATTTAACGGGTCAGAAAAGCAACGACTGAATAAAGTGTAAATGACCTAATGTAGTTATTAAATGGGAACAATATGAAATAGGTTACGTTTGAGACGCCGAAAAAATGTATCATCAGATTATAGTGAATGAAAATGACCAACACTACCAAAAAATTATATAGAGAGATTCTCCAAGCAAACCTCTTCGATAATACCAACTAACCACTGTAACATAATGGGACAACTGATGACCATAAAACAGTAACAAAGTATGAAATACATAATTACCCAGAAACAATAATATTTATATAGATGACTCATGGTCAGCATAATTTTGAAGGTGGGAGATGCTACACTTAAGAAGAAACCAAAAAACAGTACTTACCAAGTTTTAATTACCAAACCATATAAAAATTATGTCCTCAGTAACTTGATAACCAACCGCAGCAGTTACTCTCGAGCGTGTGGGTTTCCTGCGATCTCGTAAACGAATCAACTTGAGGTAATAAAATATAAATCAGTAAAATTTTAGTCACAAATTAGTCATTTTTTATATTCCCTTTTATTTAAGTTGGACCAAGTCTTTATTAAGACTATCAACCATGTTTTATTACGCTGGATAGTTTGAAGTTACGAACCTTCAAATGCCGCAATCATTAATTTATGGTCCCATTAATAATTCACCTTGATGAAGCCCGGAAAAGATCCCGAAGGCAGTGTTATAACTGAAAAAAAAACGAACGGTCGTTTGTTCTAGTAAAAAGGTTCGCGTCAATTTAAATTGGTGTCGCGAGGTGAAGAGGGCTTACGCCTTGTAATTTTCCGAATAAACTTAGAGAATTTTTCAAGCTTTAATCAAATTCATATATTTTATTCGATTTTGGTACACAGTTACGCATAGTCGCGGACAATAACCACTTTGGACAGTATGTGACTTTTATGACAGATGCATCTCGTGTGCTAAACTGTCAACAATTGATATTTCACTTTCAATTTAGGTACCATGTTTTAACCCTTCAATTAAGGTACTTGTTAGTTAAAATAAGGACCAGATGCCTACGTATTAAATTTTGTGCCCTCAAATGACGCCTACAACTATCTTTCGCAATTTAAGAGAGTCACTGAATTAACATTAGAAGCTGTATTTGTGAATAGGTACTACATTAACGGCGCCATAATGTTTGGCATATTATTGTCGTCCTCGCAGAGCGCCTTCGCCATGTTTTATCTCAAACGTTTTATCAGAACACTCCGAGTTGCGTTTAGATGGTGTACAGTCAATCGCACATCAATTGTTTTAGGACGATTTTATTTAATCGATTAGATAGGGAGGTGTGAAGATAATGGATGTGTCATGCTGCATTCCCCTATCTACGGATTAAGATTCTACTTTCCATCGATCATCTTTTTTGTCTTGTACAATACTAATAAGGAAATATTATACTTTTCAACATCAGAAACAATCAAACCTAAGCTAGAGTCTACCTCAGTTAAAGTCTACCTAAGCTAGGGTCTACCTAAGCTGGAGCCTACCTAAGCTAGGGTCTACCTAAGCTAGGGTCTACCTAAGCTAGAGTCTACCAAAACTAGAGTCTACACAAGCTAGAGACTACACAAGCTAGAGCCTACACAAGCTAGAGTCTACACAAGCTAGTGTCTACAAAAGCTAGAATCTACACAAGCTAGAATCTACACAAGCTAGAATCTACACAAGCTAGAGTCTGCACAAGCTAGAGTCTACAAAAGCTAGAACCTAAACAAGCTAGAGTCTACACAGTCTACACAAGCTAGAGTATACACAAGCTAGAGTCTACACAAGCTAGAGTCTACACAAGCTAGAGTCTACACAAGCTAGAGTCTACACAAGCTGGAGTCTACACAAGCTAGAGTCTACACAAGCTAGAGTCTACACAAGCTAGAGTCTACACAAGCTAGAGTCTACACAAGCTAGAGTCTACACAAGCTAGAGTCTACACAAGCTAGAGTCTACACAAGCTAGAGTCTACACAAGCTAGAGTCTACACAAGCTAGAGTCTACACAAGCTAGAGTCTACACAAGCTAGAGTCTACACAAGCTTGTTTACTTACGTTGCACAGTTGTTTTGTTGCTTTTTCATTATTATTATTTTTCACTTCCAAGTCGAAAGTATTGGAAACGAACAAACTGATTCTAATAAGATTCTACATGCTTGTGCAAGGCTAGTCTAAATAGTTGACAAAGGATTTATCAAAACAGTTTTAGCTATGTTTTTTTTTAGTTTTAGCTACGGAAGATGGCGACACTGATCGCATATTTAAATTACAAGAACAAATTGACAAACTCACGACTGAATTAAGCAGTGCCCATATAGAAATAGAATCCTTATCGTTGGAAAATAACAATCTCAAACGAATAAATGACGACCTAATCAAAAAAACAGAATTATATAAAAAAGTTACTCAAAGCCCAATTACAAAGAATGTGACCCCAAAAATCAAAAGATCCAAACAAATTAAACAAAGAAGTAGTCTATCAAGGGAAGGAACCAACAAAAATGTTGATATTCAAAATTTAACTACTAACGCAGTTGTAACACTACCATTGGAACATACATCTCCAGTGATCCAAGATGTATCTCAACCAATGATTAACAACAAAAAAGATCAAATTTATATTCTGAGTGCAAACAAAAATAATAAAATACTAACGACAGCAGTAAATATATTTGAAAATGATAATCTACAGGTATACCACTACCTTAAGCCATACTGTACATTAAATAATTTATTAAATGACGTGGAAACTACTGCAAAAAATCTTACAAAAAATGACTATTTCATACTTATGATAGGAGAGGATGACTTTAATACGACGCAACAATACTTCAACCTCATTTATAATATTAGAGAGAAAATGAAAAGAATAAACCACACGAATTCTATAATATGTTTGCCCACATACAAATATGGCCCTTATAATAACATGTTTAATTGGAGAGTAGAGTTATTTAATCATTTATTGCACCTTGATATTTGCACACATGAATACGCATATCTTCTGGACTCCAATTTGAACCTAACTTATGACAAAAAGATGTTCAATCCCCATACAGGACGAGTAAAGAACAGTGGAATCCATGTGATAATTAATGATATACGACAACTGGTGCTTGAAATAAAGCTACACAATTTTATCCTTACAACAGACGACAAAGAGTATAAGATAAATGAAAACGTAGAATTATTACCATCGCAGTTATTTCGTTAATAACTATATTTACGTTTTACATCAAAATATTGCTGGCCTTATTGGTAAATCTGAGTTGCTGTCTGTTTGTTTAAATGATCTTTTAACAGAGAGAAAAATTGATGTTGAGGTGATATGTATTACGGAGCACTTCATGATGTCTGGCTATGAACAGTATCTAGCACTGCCAAATTACTACCTAGCTTCCTGCTTTAGTCGGAAAACGAGCAAGAGAGGCGGCGCGTGTATATTGGTGCGAAGTGGACTTCGAAGTAAAGAACTCGGCGAAATCGTGGAACTCTCGGTGGAGGGTATGTTTGAGTGTTGTGGTATAGAGTTGATAAGTTGTAAATTAATTATAATATGTGTATACAGAATCCCAAATGTAAAAAATTTTAATATGTTTTTCGATAAGTTGACAGTACTCCTTAATAAAATAAACAAACACTGTAAAAGTCATATAATTATAGCAGGAGATTTCAATATAGACATATTAAAGAAAAATAATAAACATAAGTGAGCTTGCAAATTTTATTAGAAACAACCCGTACTACTTTGAGGCATATCCCATTGGAAGCCGCCGTGAAGGCACTTTAAAGGCAACCCATATGTGTAAAAAGATACTACAAAAAATGAGTGTAAACTGCATGGCACCTATTGTCTATAATAAAATTCCACAGGCCATTAGATTGATAAATGACAATAAACGATTTAAAACTGCACTCAATGGCTTCCTTGCTGAAAAGGCGTATTATGACCTAAGACTATTTTTGAATGACAATTTATATACTGAATAAATATTAATTTACTGAATTTTGTATTATATTTTCTTTGTTGTATTTACTTTTTTTTGTGATTTTGTTGAATTGAATTTTTTGTGATTTTATTGAATTGACATAATTATGATTTTGCTGACATGACCCTATTATTTTGTGATTTGATTTAATTGTTTTATCTCTGACTTTGTTCAATTGACTTATTTGTGATTTAGTTGTGTTGTATTATGATAAATATTTGAATTTGTAATTATTTAATATTGTTAAAATAAATGCATGCAAAATGTTCATATGCCGATAAGGCGAATCATGGCTGTACATATCATTATATTTTTAACATCCAATGTATTATAACAATACCCATGTTTATGAATGAATAAATGAATATGAATATGAATATGAATATAATATTTCCTTAGAATTTGAATGTACATTGCTAAATTTTGACCTCAAATTGCAAATAAAAGAACCTACCAGAATAGTAAGTCAGTCTTGCTTAGATAATTTTGCTCATAATTATAAAAGATATTGTAAGTCTGAGGTTATAGAATTAGCCCTATCAGATCATTCAGCTCAATTGTTAAAATGTCCAGTTAAAAGGGATTTTGTGATAAAATTTTGGCGAGTAAAATGTAGAGATTACTGTAAAGAAAATGTAGTTAAATTTATAAGTTGTCTAAAAGATTTTTCTTTCTCTTATATATATAACACAAATGATGCCAATGAAGCATATAACTTATTTTTTGACGACTTCAAACTCTTCTATGACCTTTGTTTCCCTCATAAAGTAAAGACTATTAGTGTTAATAAAAAACCACAGTGGCTGTCTAAAGGCATAAAAACATGCAGTAGAAAAAAAGGGAACTCTTGTGGCGTAGCCGATTTAACCCTACAAACGAAAATAAGCTACAATTGAAGAAATATTCAAGTTTATTGAAACGTATTATTAAACTAACCCAACGAGCTCAAAATAAGTATCAAATTAAGACCTCTACAAACAAGTCTAAAACTATTTGGAAAATAATAAATAAAACAAAGGAAATTTTGACGAAAGAAAACATCTCTGAAATAAAACTTGGTGATAAAATTATTAATGACTCATATGACATATCCAACGCATTTAACAATTATTTTATAGATAAAGTACAGCCCGTAAATATTAGGCATGATCAGAATAATATAAACATTACAAAAAAAATTATAGGATCCATGTTTATGTTACCAGCCCATAAAACAGACCTGATTAAAATTATTCGTAGATTAAAAAATACAAAAAGTGTAGGATATGATGATATATCTACAAATGTTATAAAACACGTAGCGAAATACATTGTTGAACATTTGACACATATTCTTAATTTGGTTATAAGTACTGGTATTTATCCTGATAAATTAAAAATAACATTAGTGAAGCCATTATTTAAAAAGGATAATAGGCAATTGATGTCATGTTATAGACCTATTGCTCTACTATCTGTATTTTCAAAAATATTTAAAAAGTACATTCATGGAGAAATATACAAATTTGTAGATAAATTTAGTATATTGGTTGAGGAACAAAAAGGATTCCGGAAAGGAAAAACTATAAACATGGCCATATACGATTTTTTGAATACAGTTATGCATGAAGTAGATAAAAGAACACCTGTCTGTGCAATTTACTGTGACATGACTCAAGCGTTTGACTACGTAGATCACAGGACGCTGCTAAATAAGCTTGATTCCTATGGTTTACGAGGGAATGTACTGGAACTAATTCATTCATATTTAAGAAATAGAAAACAATACGTAGAACTATCCAAAATTTGTACTAAGTTTAAATGGGAAAAGAAATACCGATCTCATGAACGTATCGTAACATATGGTGTACCTCAAGGCAGTGTACTGGGTCCATTATTTTTTATTTTGTATATAAATGACATAATAAATTCAGTTAACCAACCCATGACATTATTCGCTGACGATAGCACTGTGATCATTAAATATGAAAATAATGATAGTTATGAAGAGGACATAAATAAGACGATACATGCTATAATAAATTGGTTAAATAGGAATAACTTAAAAATAAATTTGGACAAAACAAAGTTAATGAATTTTTGTCAAAGACTACAAAAGTTCAACAACATGAATATTCATTATAATAATAAAATTATAACCAAAACTGACACAAATATTTTTTTGGGTTTAACTATTGACAAAAAATTAAATTAGAAATCCCATATTGAAAATATGACAAAGAAAGTTAGCTCGGCCGCATATGCCCTTTACAAATTAGCTTCAGTACTAAATACTGATGCTCTTATTACCGCATATCACGGTATGGCAGTTTCGATACTCAGATACGGAATAATTTTTTGGGGAAACTCTGTCGATAAGGAGATAGCTTTCAAAAGCCAAAAACGATATATTAGAGCAATGTTTGGACTAAAACCTATAGAGAGCTGCCAACCGTACTTTAAGACATACGCATTATTGACCCTCCCTTCGCTATATATGTTTGAGGTAGCTGTTTTCTTTAAATCTAACCTAAACTTATTTCAAAATGTTTCATCAGTCAGTAATCGTAACAGACGAGATAATACAAAAGTAGTCGTACCGAAAGTTAACACTACTTTATTGCGAAAGAGTGTATTTGTGATGGGCCCAGTAATATACAATCGGATACCAAAGGCTATAAAAGAACTCAATCTCACTGTTTTTAAAAAGAGACTGAAAGATTTTTTAACTAATAAGTGTTGTTATCATGAATGACTTTTTAAATGATAGAACAATTTTTTGATTATAGAGAGACATGGTATACAATTTGACTGTTTTAAATTGAACTTTTATTATCACTTACAATCGTTATTATCATCATTATTGTTTTTATTAAATACTGAACAATTTGTACGCCGTAATAAGGCAAAAACATGTAGGACGAAATCTTTTAATGTTGTGACCTCTGCATTTTAATGTATACTCATGTTTTGACAAATAAATGCATTATTATTATTATTATGGCACGGAGTTGTGTTGAGTCCAAGTAATTTTTAGGTTTTCAAACCAACCCAAAATTGCTAATAATTTCTTTATTATTAGACTTTTAGAAAAATCCTATGATCACTTTTTAGCCTAACCTGACTTGCTTATGCATGGCAATTTTTGTTGGAATCGGTTTGTTTGTTTCCAATGTATTCGACTTGATAGTTTGTAAGAAAAGCGGAGCAGCGTAAAAGCTCTTAGGGGACAAAAGGTTTTTGGATGTATACCGAAATACTATCTATCAATAAACTATCTTATTAGTTATATTAATAGAGTCTATTAGGCATTGTTACAATAAAGTATGTTTTCCTATTACCAGTGACCAGCATAATTAGCTCTGCTCGCCGATGCCATCCAATTATAATCCACATTGCGTTAGGTTAATATCATCACAACAGTAAATTTATGAACCAGATAATATTCGGCTTATATTCTACAGTCGACAGCATCACAGGCGTGGTAGGGTCACGTCAAATTAACTGTTATTGCAAACTACAGGATGCCTGTGTAGTACTTCGTTATTCTACTTGTAGGTACTGACTTTACTATGCTATTGTGATCTAATTTTGACTGACTCGTGAAGTGTTTAGTTGCTTCATGAATTGCCAGTAGTTCCCGGTCGTATGGGCTGTATTTCTTTTGCGAGGGGCTAAGTTTCCTGGAGAAGAATGATAGTGGTTCCCAGTTGCTACCTTTCTTTTGCTGTAATACTGTTCCTATGGCTGTGTCTGAAGCGTCGCTGTGGATGGCTAGTTCAGCATTCACATCTGGGTGGGCGAGTAACGTGGCTTGAGTAAGACTGTACTTACACTTCTCAAAGCTTTCTATCAGTTTAGGTGTCATGTCCACTGGTTGTGAACCTTTCGTCTTTGGCCCGCTGAGCAAGTTGTTTAGCGGAGCCTGCTGCGACGCTGCGTTGGGGATAAACCTGCGGTAGAAGTTAATCATTCCTAAGAATCTCCTTAACTCTTTAACCGTTTTAGGTGGTGGATACTCCAATATGGTTTGCGTTTTGGCTTCGGTGGGTTGCAGACCGGCAGCGGAAACTTTATAGCCTAAGAACGTTACCTCTTCAAGTCCAAATACACATTTGGCTGTGTTTATCAGGATTCCGTAATCTGTCAAGCGCTGGAATAACTGACGGAGGTGGTCCTGATGCTGACTGATGGTGTCAGAGAATATCAGGATATCATCTTTGTATCCGTAACAGAAGTCCAGTCCCCGAAGAGCCTCGTCCATGAAGCGTTGGAACGTTTGGGCTGCGTTCCGTAGTCCGAATGTCATAAAGGGAAACTCGAACAGCCCAAACGGTGTAGTAATTGCTGTTTTCTCGATGTCATCTCTGTAAACCGGTATCTGGTTGTAGGCTTTTATGAGATCTACTGTGAAGAACACTTTCTTCCCGGCTAACTGGTATGTGAAGTCCTGAATGTGTCGAACTGGATAGCTGTCCGGTATCGTTCGAGCGTTTAGAGCCCTGTAGTCCCCACAGGGACGCCAACCGTCATCTTTCTTCTTAGCTAGGTGTAACGGAGATGACCATGAGCTGTCAGACCTTCTAGCTGTGCCGTTTTGTAACATAGCCTCAAACTCCTGCTGAGCAATCGTAAGGCGAGCTGGATCCAAACGACGGGGACGACTCGATACCAGGGGTCCTGGCGTTGTTCGGATATGGTGCTTGGTGTTGTGCTTTGGAGTCATTGGCATACCGGCTGGTCGCGTGATGTCTGGGTATTCTCGAATGATGCTGAGATATATCGATTGGTCTTGTGTTGTTGTTCGGATCGAAGAAATAGCTTCCGATGGCTGTTTTTGGACTATTGATACTGTCAGTGATGTGACACCGTCTACCAGGCGTTTGTTGCGGCAGTCGACGAGTAGATTATAAAAACCAAGAAAGTCGACACCTATTATGGGCTTTGACACATCGGCGACGACAAATGACCATTCGAACGCGCGACGAAGTCCCAGGTCCAGCTTAAGGTTTATGTGGCCGTACGTTGATATCACCGTACTATTCGCAGCGAACAGCTCGTACTGTGTTTTTGTGCGTAGCCCGTTGAGACGTGAACGAGGATATACACATAAATCTGATCCAGTATCGACAAGGTATTGGACTTTAGTCTTTCGGTCGGTGATGAACAATCGGCCCTGGGAAGAGGAGCAGCTATTTTCGGCCACTAACGGCTGCTCTTGTCGTTTCCCGCCTTGTAGCTGCAGGGTGATACACATTTCCTGGCCCGATCTCCGAAGCGGTAATGGTACCAACAGTGTGGGTGCTCCTTAGGGCGGGTGCGAGATTGTGAACGGGAACGTGAAGCGGAACCGGAACATCCTCGTTTATAGTTGTTGGGCCAACTGTTGCATCTATTTTGGCTAAGTCTGAGTTCCTCTACCTGCCTGGTTAATTCAGCTACCTGCTTACACATGTTGTCAAACGCTGTAGTCGCTGTAGACATGCTAGCTACCTGTGCATTATCTAGTGGTGCAATATCGTGGACATGGTCTACCAGGTCTGCTACTGCTTCCAGCGGACTGCCCTGCTGCATTGCTACAATTGCCTGGAGGTTTGCTGGCAGACGGCTTGACCAAATTGTGCGCATTAAGTCTACTGAAACGGCTTGTCCTGCTAAACTCTGTAGATGACGGAGGAATTGTGAGGGTTTTCGGTCCCCCAGTTCCTCGTGCATTAATAGTTGTTTTATCTTTCGTTCTTTGGATGTGGTAAGTCGCTTAATGAGCTCCGTTTTTAGCTTCTCGTACTTATCGGTAGGAGGTGGTGACACGATCAGATCCTTTACCTCCGCTGCGTATTGATGGTCGAGCTGACTTACCACATAGTAAAACTTTGTCGCGTCGTGTGTGATGCCTGACAAGCTGAACTGGCCCTCCACCTGCGCAAACCAGACTGCTGGTTCTTCCGGCCAGAAAGGTGGCACCCGTACGCCGACTCGATGTACAGCCGCTCCGCTTTCCGCTCCGCTGGTTTCGTGGCCACCCTGCATACCTTGTTTTTGTTGTCGTTCCACTGTAGTTTGTTGCTTTTATTGCTTCGCCTGATTACGCGTTCTTTTCTAGGGGTCACCAGTGTAGTACTTCGTTATTCTACTTGTAGGTACTGACTTTACTATGCTATTGTGATCTAATTTTGACTGACTCGTAACAGAAGATATTTAATGAACTTTGATACAAAAGAAACAGAATTTAAAACTTTTATGAATTTAATTAAAATACGCAAATTGCAAACGCAGAGTTACCACGAATTATTTTAGGCAAGTGACAATCAACAACTCCGTCGTCTTGGTAACCATAGGTGTGACGTAGTATCGTCTGACTTCCAGTTGGCGCTACAAATCTGATTTTGGTGAATGCGTTGCTACACCTGCCACGCAGCCATGTATAGAGTTACTATCCACAATTCCGCTGCTGGGAAAAGCCCTTCCTGCATGGGGGAACACGAGGAGTTTCCACCATAGCACCACCACGCTGGCTCAAGATGGTAAAAGGAATCAACACGGGTAAAAGGAATCACACGGGTAAAAGGAATCAAACCCTACTCGGACTATAGCCTAACAACCTCGTAGGGATTGATTCCTTTCCACCCTTATAAAGCAATCTACTATGCATTGTCAACTTCGTTTCAAAACGTCTGCGAAAATTTTTGACAGACTCGTCCTCTTACATCTGGAAAATTTATATTGTGACCTAAACCTGAAGGCACTACAGAACTTGGGTGAGTAGCAGTGACGTTAGCTGGTCAAACAAGGTTTTGTAATTAACCTTCAACACTAGCTTTTCGTCGATTGTAAATCTTATCTCGTTTTCGTCATCCAACTTGTTATTATCAACCAGTTCATCCAGTTTTCTATGAATTTCAGTGCATTTGTCGCCTAACTTATCTACTGCAGATTCTCGTTCCTCATATTGAACAATCATGATACCGAACAATTAAAAAGAATATTAATAATGAGGTCGCAGCACGGATTATCAAATTTCCCTTTCTATCATGATCTCGATCAATATTACCCCGCTTTCGGAATTACCTTCACTTCCCTACTTTGTGGGGGACATGATTTGTAACGCCGAATAGTTATTAACCGATGACTTTATTGTGCATACATAATATTCAAACACTCACAACTATTATCTAGCCCAAAGTAAGCGTCATTAAGAGATTGTGTTATGGATTCTAGATAACGGATAAATATTGGTAATAATATGTATATAAATATTAGAAATATACTAAATAAACATATAAACATCCATGACTCGTGAACTTTTTGCGTAACTTTAACCGTTTACGCAGCGCAAGCAACGAAAGCTCTGAGAAGGAATATTTTTTCCGTTTTTGAAACATTTTTAATTAATGCTCATCTCCTATTGGTAGTAGCGTAATGTTATACAGGGTGGTGCCGTCAATGCGACAATAAATTTAAACATGGGCTTTATTAATCCATAGAAATAGTTTGCCACTTTCAAAAATATCGTATTCATTTGATTTCTGCCACGTTGGCAGCATCATTTCATACAAATGTCATGAAATTATCAAATGAATACGATATTTTTGAAAGTGGCAAACCATTTCTATGGATTGATATAGCCCATGTTTAAATTTTTTGTCGCATTGACGGCACCACCCTGTATAGCCTATATTACATAATACCTCGATAAATAAACTCACTGAGGTTTTAAACTTTAAGTTTAGCTGTTCTAGTAACCCTAACATTAAATAAAGCGACACAAATATATCTAAATCGTATTACCTCAGTCATTCGTATGTCAAAGTTCGCTTAGAGCTACAATTACTCGCCTCGTCAGTCACTCGCCTGCTGTTAACGCGGCTGTGTTCGGTATTCACATCCATCGGGATGAAATAATGACATGTGATGCCTCCGTTCTGTTAAGGAGATTAACAAATCGGCAACACATAAACGTGTACTTTCCAAACAGTCAACAAATAACCCACCTATAGCAGGACATACTTTTAAAAATATGTGGAAATTATTTTCATAAACACTAGACCCAAAATGATTTTACTCGCAATTTATAAAACAGTAGGAAATCTGTTTCAAAGAACCCAACAAAAGGTGTTGCCAAGTCAATAAGATAAACTTTCACAAAGAAAACAATGCCTCGAAGAACACTAGGTATAGAGATGTTGGGAATTCTGAGATTGTAATGGGAATTATCTAAAAGAAAAGCAGAAGAAAATTAGATATATTTATTTGTTAATAACAATAACTTGTACTAAATATACTATTACCTAAAAGAGTAGAACATTAACAATAAGAACTAATAAAATTAAAACTAATAACTAACTTCAAAACACAAAAAAATCCAAAAATATGTTTAAGTAGGTACTACTTGATCTACTTTATATGTATTTTTAAAGTCAGCTTTTAATTTTTAGCCTCTCACTAAAAAAAAGGGGTATTATGTTAACGTTGTTTGTTATACAAATAAAAGCAAAATTTTACAAGTTTTCGAGATCCGACAGAATATCCTACTGTCACGTGTAGTCAAAAACCTTCTATAAACTAGGTCATAGCCTGTATAGCAAGAGGATATGAATATTAGATTAATTATACTTAAAAATCATCCGTGACTCGGTAACAACCTGTCTGGCTGGACATTTGATCAGGCCAGCATAAAAAATAAGTTCATATCTATAGGTAACTATAGATATGAACTTATTTTTTATGCTGGCCTGATCAAAAGTGCATAAAAAATAAGTTCATATCTATAGTTACAACTTATTTTTTATGCTGGCCTGATCAAAAGTGCATAAAAAATAAGTTCGTATCTATAGTTACCTATAGATATGAACTTATTATCAGGCCAGCCAGACAGGTTGTTACCGAGTCACGGATGATTTTTAAGTATAATTAATCTAATATTCATATCCTCTTGCTATACAGGCTACACGGTCGAGGGTGGGAGCAAATGTTTGTATGATGAGTACGAGCATTTGTTCACGAGTCATGGATTAAATGTTTATTTAGTATATTTATTATCATTATACCTCCGTTATCTAGTATCCATAACACAAGCTCTAAATGATGCTTACTTTGGGCTAGATAATAGGTAAGTAGTTACTGATAGTAATAGGAATTACAGATTCACACAAGTAGTTAACTGTACAAATTTACAGTGAGCCATACAAAATAATAAACAGTGTAGACACAAAATATTAAACCATCTCGCATCGCAGCGATGAAAGATCCACATACAATAAAAGTACAAAGAAAAGTATATTATTAATGAAATCTACACATCTATCAATAGAAGCATGCTAAATGACTCTTTCGCCGATTGGATAATAAGTCAAAGTGCTAAGTTGTTTCCAGAAACAATAGAAAGTGAAGCACCGACTCCAAAAAATATGTTTCTAGGGAATGAGTAGGTACCCACTTAAATGTAATTATGTTATTCTTTTCTGTTTCTTGAGGTCGGTTTTAATTTTCTTTTAACGCTGAAAAAATCTGAAATGTCAGATAACAATAATATTATAATTACTTGATGTATGACACATTTGATTTAATATTGTTTAATCTAAATAGCATTGCATATAGGTAACTATCGTCTAAAATTATATAGTATTATTTGTTATAACAAATAATTGGTATACCTACTCTTCAATTGGCATAATGATCAATTGATACAAGCTGTAATTATTTACTTGTAAGAGTAGTCCATCCATACCAATAAACATTTTGAAATGACTATAGTGACAGAATAATAATAATTAAATATTATTTGATTGTTGGACATTTTTTTTAATATCGCGTCAGTGGTATATGTTTTAAATTGTATATAGTTTAAGTTATCCAGTAAATGGTTATTATATCAAACTATTTTATATCAGTCGTTAGTTATGCGCCTTAAAATTATTTGTTTTAAACTTATAGAATTCGTATATTATACAAAAATAATGATTATATTAAATGATTTTATATAATTTGATATTATATTTTCTAAGTGGTATGGTTTTCTTAGTGACATGTAATTATATCATACATTACACATACACACGCAATTTCATCAGTAACTATTTTGCAATGCAACACAAATTTTACAACTATCTTCTCTAATTTCAAAAAGAGCCGAAAACTAGCAACGTTTAGGTATTGTCATTGACCAATACAAATGACCATGCATTATATTACTGTTTATTTTAGTCATTAAATTAATTGCCGCTAAGAATGAAATCTGCCAGACGCTCTCCGATTGCAATGGCGGAGGCGGCGGTGTTCCCTCGCGGCAGGCTCGGCATCACGCCGAGGTCGGCCACGCGCAGTCGTTGTACGCCCAGCACCCGCAGCCGCTCGTCCACCACGCGGCCCAGGGCCGTCGTACCCACCGCGTGGTACGTCGTGTGCGTCATGTGGCGGCAGTAACACTCCCAGTACCCACGCGCATCCACCTCGTACGCTGGGCAGCCTTCCAGCTCCAGCCGTACGATCGACGCCTTATTCTGCCGGTACGGCTCCGTATCCACCAAGTGCTCGATGATCGTGATTGCTCGCAACATCTCTTCCAAGTCCCGGTCATCAGACAGATAATTCGGCAGGATAGCCGGCGTCGCCAACGGATCTTTGCTGGCCAACCGCACCGTCCCTTGCGAGTACGCATGCAACACCAATGGCGAGAATACGATAAACGCATAGTTTTTACTGAGAGCCTTGAGCTGTTGTATGACAGCGTCATTCAGGTCTGTACCGACCTGGACCAACGGCGCGCCTACCCACACCAGGCCTTTATCTATGTACGCGTGGATGAACTGCAGCGTTGGTATAGCGCACTCCGAGCCGCTGTTTAGTAGCTTACGCTGCTGAAAGTCATAGCAATTTGTGTTAAGAAAAGTATTAATGTCTGTGAGGCCATTAGAACCTAATGGACCTTGGTTCAGTAGGACAAGTTCTGCAAGCTGCAAGGCTTTGCCTCCTAAGTTCAGCAGATCCTGGGCTATGTTGGTGCCGTTGTCAACTTTCACAAACATCAGCGGCAAGAGGTGGTCCGTCATGTTGTCACCGACGGGTAAGTCAGATCTCACTGGTATGTTGAATTGTCTCAAGTGCTCCGCGTGCCCTATTCCCGACAGCATCAAAATCTGCGGGGTGCCAATAGCCCCGGCACTAAGTATAACTTGTTTTTTAGCGTACAGCCTCAACTTGACTTGGAACAGCCCGTGGACCACTGTGATCCCTTGGGCGATCTTATCGTCTCCAATGATCACTCCAGTGCAAGTCGTGTACTTGGCAACTTTTAGTCGCTGCTTGACGTCATTCCTGCCGAGGTAGCCACGAGCGGTATTCATGCGCTCATTTTCGAATACGTACCCAATGACTTTAGTGACGCCGATGATAGACTCTGCATTTACATCTGGATTATATGGTACATTAAGTGCTTCGTATCCATCTACTAGCCTAGAATGCCAAGGATTTTGCGGATCTGTGAAGAATTGCATGCGCATCGTGCCGTTAGTGTTGTGGTAGGGGACGGACGAAGCAGGTAGTTTGTCAAGATCTTTTAAACCTTCGAAACGCAAAAAATATGGCTTGACGTCTTCCCAGGTCCAGCCAGGAATACCGAGGTCGTTGAAGTCTTTGGGAGTGCCGCGGGTGTGGATCATGAAGTTGATACTGGTGGAGCCACCGAGGCACCGGCCGCGGCTGAAGCGGCACTGCTTGTTGCGGTACGCGAGGCACGATATGTTGTTGGGTAAGGTTTCATACGCCCAGTCGATGGGCAAGCCTGCTAACGCCACAGCTGCAGCAGGAATCTGAAATTTTTGAAAGCCTAATTTAATATCATTACTATAAGATTAATTTTTATTAATCTTTGGGCTCATTACAATATTCAACTTACCAAGTATTCATTGATAGAACTTTCTGTACACCTAGTCACATAGACAGTGGGACACAATGCGTCAAGTCATCTATTACTTAAAACTGTGCTAGTTAAACAGAATTCAAACTATTCTCCACGCCATATTTAGTGATAATTTTTAGATAATGCCCACTAGCGCGTATCAATCAAATATTAATTAATTAATTATTACCTACGTGTTTTTTATTCTCATACAACTACTATTTAAATTATGTTGCTTACAGGTTTTCCTGTTTTACAGTAGATTAGAAAGAATATGTCAGGAGAACTCATGACACAACTAGAGATGGAAAATCTATAGTTTTTAAATGTCGTGATTGTGATATGTCAGAAAATCATAGTTAATTTATTTCCACATTCCTCTTTGTCCTCTTGTTACTTTTGTCCTCGACGATCATGAAAATAATGGAAATGTAAGATAGATGAAGTAGAAAAACGAACATCTGCACTTTACCTTGGAGAGGAGGCCAGGATCCCCACCAGCTTCCACGAGCAGCACGTCCTCACCAGCGAGGGCCAGGCGCGCGGCGACGGCTGTGCCCGCTGCGCCCGCGCCCACCACGATGTAGTCGAACTTTTGGCCATCTGCGAACAATGTACAAAACTTCTTTACTTATATGCTATTGCCGTGAATAAGTTATAGGTTCCATAGTGGAAAGCGATGAAGAAAATTGATGATAGCATAATCGAGGGATACAGTTTGGTTTTGTTGCAGCTACATTGCCCTCGTCCTCCCTTATTAACATTTAGAAATCCGATTACAAACCTACTCGCTGCTGCCTAGGCGAAGAGTGTGTGTAGGATCACCCAGTGCATAGTAGGTATTGAGAATACCCTCTAAACTCCGTTGTAACTCCACAGCCCTTCTTTTAGCCTGGGGTCTGCCGAAGTAATTTCATCAGCCCACCGCCAGGCAATCTGGTCTCACGGCCAGGATTCGCGCTGTTGGAGTTTAACCAGAGTCATTTGATAGGCCATCCCAGACGTGGCGGCATGTGCAGTGCGTGCGTGCAGCTCATCCACAGAAGACGGGATTACTGCCCGCCTTCTGATACCCACCCGTCTACGCCGGATGGGGGAGATTAGATGATCCTCCTCCCACTCCTCTCTGCTGCCTCCGTCTGCTCTCACAGACCTTCTCGCCACCAACTAGAGCTCTTACCATGGTCTATCATCCTACATAGTATTTAGTACTACCTAGTTCAGTAGTTAAATGTGACAAGTGAGGATCGATCCGTAGAACTATTTGTTTTAAACCGCATAGCTTTTAGTCACATGAGTACATTAAAAAACCTATTACTCGTACTTATTATTACTCTTTTTTATATTATTCCTTATTATTCTCCTCCTCAGTGCCTCACTCAAGGTGATAATTAAGATGGTTCTGATTTTTTCTCATTCGTGATCTTTACTAGAAGTTTTCTCTCCTAAAAAAAATAAGCTGATGATTCACCTGATGGTAAGTGATAACCATCGCCTATTGACATTTGCAATATCAAGTAAATTCTTTAATCCTGAAGGCACGTTGATGCTCTGTAATAATCTTGCATCTTAATACCTTTCCCTTTTACATAGAAACAGAAACTGCTTCACGGTCGAAACAGTCTTTGAATCCAAGATAAAGTAGTCAGACTTTTTAGTTCGATGCTGATTGAATGATACGTGATGGTGTCCGACTTACGTCGGTGTTGCGAATCTCGTATCTAAGTTTCATACCTAACAAAATAACTCCAAGGGGCAAGGTGTAGCCGCGGTCGGAGCCGCCTCCCCAGCCGTCATCCTGCGCCGAGACCACACTGCTCCACACCAGCACCAGCGTACTCCAAAACCTGGACATATAAGATACTTCAGTATAATTTAAAATCTTTTAAAAGACAAAGTGAATGATATAAACCGCATTATTCAAACGACTGTGTCACTGACTACGAAATATAAAGGACTCCTCCCAAGATTTCGTGAATGAGCTATACGAGAGTGTAATATGTAGATAATATCATTTGTGGTATAAGGGAAACAACTCTTCTACTCTTGATTTGGATATTCTGCCTGATTTTACAGATATTCCTGACTCCTTTACTGTGCACGCTGCCCAGTAGTGGATCTCACTGCCTGAGGAAATTGGAAAAGTCCAAGCCCTCCACCGTAGAATATCATCAAGACACCAGAAATAGGTTGGAATTAAGGTGGCAGGACAGGCAAGTCCGCATAGGCAGTCAAAATGCAACTTGAAATCGATTCATTTAATTGACCCCATAGATAAATTTCCCCGGGCTGTCACCATAATAAATAAATGATTTTCAAAGGTTTTAATCCTAATTGAACACAGCTAAGTTTTCTTAGTATTTTTGATTTAGAGATATTTTTAAAAATTTATGTTATATAAACTTACAGGTACTTTATTTAAAAATATGGCACATTGTATTGCTAGAATACTTTTCATTAAATTTGTTGTATCTTACACCTGTCTCATTAATTAAGGATCCTGTTTAAAAGTTTTAGGTTATTTTGGCGCAGATAAGAAGCAGCATCGAGGCCCGAGATTTGAATCTCATTAAAGATAACCATTAATTTGATTAGAAAGTCCCGGTCTCAAAAATTAAACAACTTTTGGAAATTTATAATATTTCCGAATTTATGGCCTGGTTGTGTGTGACTAATGAGAGAATAGGAGAAACGTGGTTCTCTTGGTTGTATAATCCAAGCTAATTTTATAAATGTGGAAGTAATCCGTTTGCCTTTTACGTTTGTCCTGAGCCGCTGAATCGAATTAGATGAAATTTCACCACCATTTCACAAAATTCCACCACCATTTCACCAGCACCACAGCGGTAGCACCTTTATCACCCTGATAAGATATGTTTATACTTCAAAGGCGATTAACCATTTTTGTATGGACGTTGGACCAAGTGCCGTCCAACATTGTATCATAGTGCATAATATTCCTTAGACTAAAACTTGTCTTAAACCCAAAGCGCTCCAGGATCTATCCGAGGAGTATTGAGAAAAAAAATCTATTTTGTAGATTTTACATTGACGAAAATCATAACCAACCGCTTTTCAAGACAACAAATAAGAGACAGAGAGACAGACACATCCGAAATCTAAATATGAGCAAGCGAGACTTTTGATTTCTTTCAACTCTCGCTGTGATTTCGTTGTAAGGTCAACCGCGCGTTCACAGTAAACATTGCAGTTCGATATTAGCGCTTATGCCCCTGATATAAGGATGGTACGTCTAAAGTCTGATATGCTATTCGCTATACAAACCTTACCTTCGAATTGAAAATCGAGATAGCGCTATACAAAGCTGTCAGTCAGACACAGGGTCATTTTCGTACAGAGTTTACAAAAAAACTTGCTTTGAGTGAGACAAGCGAGGTCGAGACCGGACTTAGAAGATAGAATAAGTAAAATAATAATAATATTATTTAATGTAAACGTCAAAATATATATACAGGATGGTGCCGTCAATGCGACAATAAATTTAAACATGGGCTATATTAGTCCATAGAAATGGTTTGCCACTTTCAAAACTATCGTATTCATTTGATAATTTCATGACATTTGTATGGAATAGTGTAACGCTGGCAGCATTATTTTAAAAAGGAAAAGTATCTCCTGAAAGAGGAGATACTTTTCTAAATATATTTTTAAGAGAAAATAAAATATAATAAAAATAAAATAAAATATAATTTTAAGAAAAAATATTTTTTAACATCTGTGACTTCAAAGATTTTGACTGGTTTGAAATTTTGTTTACGGTACAATTCGACTCACGCTGGGACCTCGGGTGCTTACGACATGCAAGTGATTTGGCTTCAAAAGGAAGTTGTCACTTCCACCGTGCAATATTTTATGTATTCCGTTTTTCCGATATTTTCTATTTCAACCATTCTTTTTTACTTGACAAAACTTTAATGGGGCGGCACCCAACAATTTGGGATCTGACGGTGACTTTCTTTGTTGAGAACGGGACTCCTTAAAGTCGATAGCATACGGTGCAATTTTTGAGAATACCCAATCAGAGACCAATCAATATTCTTTTACTAAGGAACTTTGTAGCCCCCACCACAGAAAGATTAGTTTTAAAAAACTTACTCTATCATCGCTTACTAGCTTGCCGGTGTCTTCTCAACAGAAAGCCTATTTCATCTGGTTTGCGGGCACATTTTTTTATATACAACTAGACGACAAACAAGCTGACGGCCCACCTGATGGTAAGCGATTACCGCCGCCTATAACAAGGAAAATCACTTGATATTGCAGGTGCGTTGCAACCAATGGAACTGCAACGTATCAATAAAACTTTCATCATCATCAGCCTTTATACGTCCCACTGCTGGGCACAGGCCTTTGTAAATGGAAGAAACACACGAGGAGTCTGGGTCATGAACACACCACGCTGGCCCAATGCGGGTTGGTGGAATAAAGCGGTTGCAGTAACAACCGGGACCAACGGCCGGAGCACGGAGGAGTGAGAGATCACTTCTGACTGACCCATCCCGGGATCGACCATGCTTTGTAACCGAAACCAGAGCGCTCTAACCACTACGCCATCGCCACCGAGCTCCTCAATTTAACTTAACCAGTAATTATAATTAGTATCCATTTTCGTACCATACTTAAACTTAGGTACCACAGATTCGTCTTTAAATAGATATTACGACTTCATTATCGGTTTTAAACTATGAATTTAAAGCCAGCCAGATGTACAAACATGCATAAACTCTCTTAGTAAAGCTACAAAGTATGGAAAAATTGCATTTCCGTTACGTCTGACAAGCATTATTCCTCAGCAGCCCACCGGCACTCACGCGCATCAAATAGTATAGGTATTTAAATTAGTAAATATGGGCACTTCACAGATTAAAAAGAAAGAAAGTTATTTGATACAGAAAGACTTGGGAGTTGGGAGTCGTGTCCAGAACCTGTTATGTTGACTCAGGAAATTATTATTCATTCCTTGCTTTCGTAGTAACATAATGTGATTCGTAGTAAATTGATTTGACGACCGGCTGGTGGACCCTTTGCTATACAGGCTACTCGGTCAAGAGGTCCCGGGTTCGAATTCCGGTATGAGCAGATGTTTGTATGATGAGTACGAGCATTTGTTCATGAGTCATCATCATCATCACCAGCCTATATACGTCCCACTGCTGGGCATAAGCCTTCCTACATGGGAGAAACACATGAGAAGTTTGAGCATTGAGGAGGTTAAAGCGGTTGCAGGAACAACCGGGACCAACGGCTTAACGTGCCTTCCGAAGCACGGAGGAGCTCGAGATAACAAACTTTGATTGACCCATCCCAGGATCGACCATGGCGATAGATGCTTTGTTTTTCATATCGAAACCATAGCGCTCAAACCAATACGCCACCGAGCTCCTTTTTGTTCATGAGTCAAGGATGTTTATTTAGTATGTTTCTAGTATTTGAAACAAAGAAAAATATTTTTATTTTTCTTTCTTTCTTTTTATTTACATACATGTCGCAGCCGCCTGGTTAAATTAACCGCTGAACTGGATGCCTAGCCCATTGATTGAATTAGCCCAATGCTGGCATCCAATGAAACAGCTAACGGACAACTAGCCAAGTCATTGAGCCTAACATTACACCACATTAACTAATAACCATATGGCTGAACGTCATGTCAGTCGTCTGGTTAAACTAGCCATTCAATTGGACGCCTAGGCAGGTCGAGTGTTTGGTGGGCTTAAGGTTATTTTTTTATGACCACATGTAACCAAAACGATGTCGTTTCTAAGTGATCATAAAGAAAGAGTTAAAATGAAATATGACATTTATAAAACACATTGTGCCTAGAAAGCGTGGCTTGACAGAGTAAATAAGTTGAAATTTCATGACATAATCGCTATTTAATGTCATGTCGTCTTCAGGGACGTCGCTCGCTGGTATACAAACAACTTTGTGCTTGTATTAACAAGTGGTTTGAGAATAGCTTATAAAGAAATCTATTTGACATGTGTAGTGCTATAATATGAAAGTAATTTAATTAATTTATTATTATTAAACTCTTTATTACACCCTCATAATATGTGAAGATTCCTTTATTTTATTTGCACTCATATCGTAAAATCCTGAATTCCTGATCGCGAATTCGGAAACAGTCTTTTATGACATATCGTATACTCAAACTCTTGTTTTTTTTATTTAACAACTTATATACACAAAAAAAGCAACAACGAAAACACAGACAAGGAAAACAGCAGCCCTGCGACTAGGAGAATTAACAAATAATGGTAGAAATGGTGTGTACCAAAATATAATATACATATAAATAATATGTATGTAAACATAAGCTCACATGGCTGAGGGCAGCGCAGGACCGATCAGTTTGGAGATCCTTGAGGGAGACCTATGCCCAGCAGTGGGGGTCTCTCGGCTGACATGATGATGATGAAACATAAGCTTCCATAAATATACTAAAAGATAAATATGTGAAAAGAGGACCACGGATAGCGGACGGAAGTGAGCTCCACAATCTAACGGCGTGAACAGAGAAGGAATAGGAATAGAAATCAAATGTATGGGAAGGAAAATCAAGAATGGATCGGAGGTGAGACTGATAAGGTTCCGACAATGATCGGAGGTCAGACCGACTCTTGTTTGAATGTAAAATAAAAACATTAAAATGTGATTAAATACATAGGTATTTAATCACATTTTAATGTTTTTGATGCGTGTAGACACTTCTTTATTGCAACAATTACAAATAAAGAAAGAAAACGATGAAAAAATATATGCTCCAAGCGGGAATCGAACTCGAGTCTCTAAGGTGAATGTGATTAAAATAGCTTTTCTCACCTTAACTGGCAGTTTAAAAATGCTTGTAAAAATATTCTGCCGGATCACTTGAGGTGTTACCTTCAATGAGTGGTGAGATAAATGTTGTTATAAAAACGTTAAAAAAGAAGGGTAGAGGGCGGTGAAGAAATTAACAGGTTATACCTAACCTAGTGCTCCGGTGGCGTAGTGGAATTTTCATAAAATTTAATTTTATAATTTTTTTCAATTTATTTGAAATAGGTTTTATTATTGTTTTAATTACTTATTTTTTTACAATTGTTAGTGGTAACTTTCTAAGGTCGAAGCTAGATGGGTGACCGTCAACTTATATTGTTTCCTACTATCGTATCGTTTCACTAAAAAGTCATAGGAAAGCAAAAATCCGCAATTTCGCATACGTAAATGACTGACTTACCCAATCGATTTTAAAAAAATCTAGGGGACCAAATGGCAAATTTTTCGCATCGAAAAAAAAAGAATCACGTAAATCTGATCAGAAATATCGGCGTGACATACATAAAACAAATACACCAACCGAATTGAGAACCTCCTCATTTTTGAAGTCGCTTAAAAAAGTGGAAATAGCTTTAAATTAAATTAGCTTAAATGATCTAGGGCAGTTTACTACTGCTTATAACATTTACCAAGTAACTACTAAATTACTTTATGATATACCTACTAACTCTATTTATTGCAATTTCAGCGTTTCATGTTGAAATAAATGGTTATTAGTTTGAATAAAGGTTACATTATTGATATTATATTCGATCTTATATGGCCGTAAAATTATATTATACTAGTGGCCACCCGCGGCTACGCCTGCGTGGATGTTCGTTATCGCTCCAAAAGCTTGCCTATGCCCATTTTCATGATGTAATTTATCTCCACGCCAAAGGATATGGCCAATTTCTGCCTAGGAAACTTTCCAGCATTTACAATGAACACCAATGAGGTACCAAATTATAAAAAAAAATGAATTATCGTATATTTATTATAGAGGAGCTTGGTGGCGTAGTGGTTTTCTTGCGCTCTGGTTTCGATCACTAAAACAAAGCAACTTTCGACATGTTCGGTCCCGGGACGGGTCAATCAAATTTATAATCTTGAGCTCCTCCGTGCTTCGGAAGGCACGTTAAGCCGTTGGTCCCGGTTGTTCCTGCAACCGCTATAACCCACCAACCCGCTATGGGCCAGCGTGGTGGTGTTATGGCCCAAACTCCTCATGTGTTTCTGCCATGTAGGAAGGCCTGTGCCCAGCAGTGGGACGTATATAGGCTGGTGATGATGATATTTATAAATCCTGTAGAACTTCACATTTTTTAACTCAAATTAATAATACTTAGTCACGAAGGACCGGAAACCGGAATATTAATACTATAACCGAAGGCTTAGTGCAAACTTCCGGTTATACTTTTACATTTAACGTTCCTTACCCCACAGACGACTTAAAAATACAATAACTTTAGCAAAAGACTAAATAAGTAATAATATAAAAAAATAAAAGTACGGTTTTAAAAACTCCGAATGTTTAACTATTCAATTATTGATGAATATTATTTTTGAAACAACATTTAATTATATTTTATCACAAAAATACCTGAAATGAAACGGAACTTATTTGACTGATAAGTGAAATTAGCTGTTAGCTGTCATCATTACAGTCTCTCAATCGATTTATCAGTTATTACATATGATGATATATTATTGTTTGTTTTAGGATTATATGAAGCGAAACAAACGCGTTCATATTTTGGTGAATATATTACGAAAAATGGCATTTATAATAATCGAATTGCTGAACATTCATTTTAATAGCAAAGTGTTATATTGTACACTTTATGCGTTTTAATAAAACTGTTTTCGTTTGCTATGCCTGTCTGTGAAGTTTTTTGGGATTTATTTTTATTATATTTTAATCTGTAGTTAATCAGCAAAATATAACGATACTAAACATTAGTGTACATGGAAATCGATACCTAGGCAAAGTCACTATGGAATCTTGGCAATGTCTTTCATCTAAATTGGTTCACCGGCTTAGGATGAAAAACGGATAAGGTCGAAAAGCTCCTCAGAACACTGTCCATGATAAAGCCAATAGAAGGCGCTAGGCGACTGTAATTTATATACATTTTGATATCTTATGAGCACTGCTTACATCACTCAAATTATGTTTACTATTCGCGATTCTTTGTTCAGATGTTCGTCACAGATCATTGCTCTGAGGCTGTTGTAAGTAGGTAGGTAATTATTTCGACATTTTTGAGACAAACGTTGGCGTATAATCCATACTAATAATAAATGCGAAAGTCTGTCAGTTATGGTTTCACTCCTAAGCCGCTGAACAGATTCATATGAAATTTGGCGTGGAGATAGATTACATTCTGAGGCCTTCCTCACATAGGCTACCTTTGGGTGCGATACATCCACGCGAGCGGAACCGCGGGAGGCCACTAGTAACGTTTAACACTAGAAGTTATTTGTTTAAAGATCTCTCCCATAATCCCGATTTTATCAAAGGTTAAGTAATAAGTAGTTCGTATCTCTCCACAGCACGCGTGACATGAGGACCTTGAGAAAGGCAAAACCTTTCTCAAGGTCCTCATGTCAACATAAAAAAATATTCGTCTCGAGCTAAAGTTAATATTTCAATATGAGAAAAATACTCATGCTATTACCTAACTTATCTCATTTAAATTTATTTTTTGCAGTTGGTGCTAAGCTGTTTCCAGTAACAATAGAATACTTTCTATTCCGAAGCACCGACACCAAAAAATACATTGTTTAAATTATTTTTTACATTTTTGTAATCTTGTAAAGTTAAAGCTAGATGGTTGACTGTCAGCATTATTGACTTGTTTGGCTGAAATACGTGATATTGTTTTATATTAACGTCTCCTACCACTGATAAAGTATTACCTAACACCAAACCGTTACGGAGTTTTACCTTCCATCATCAGTTCACTCGGAAAACGCGATAGAATGCAGCTGTCGGTATATACGTACCCATAATTTTTACCTTTACAGTTATCTGTGTACATACATAAATAAATACATACAGTGGAACATAAAACCTCCCCCATTTTTGAGGTCGGTTAAAAATAAAGAAGTACGCCAATTCCGCACGAGGCGGGCGATAGGTAATAGCATCGTGCAGGGTTGTCGCGTTTGGTAAACCAAATAAGGTAAGAAGGTACTCGTGCAGGGTTGTCGCTTTTGGTTTACCAAAAGCACGAGTACATGCAATTCAACCGTCTCAAATGAAGGTATAGTTTCGGTGCATATAATTATGCTTATTCCCCTTGCAGGGTCCGCAAAGCATCAAGGTTCCTAAATAAGAAATTAAAAGAAAATGTAATTTATTTATTTATTTACGCGAATAGACTATCTACATCAAGTTCTAAGTAATTCATTGATTGTGATGATTAAATAAACGTGAAAAAAATAATTATTATAAAAATGCTAAATAATTGACGAGCTCGGTGGCGTAGTGGTTTGATCGCTCTGGTTTCGATTACGAAAACAAAGCAACTTTCGCCATGGTCGGCCCCGGGATGGGTCAATCAAATTTATAATCTCGAGCTCCTCCGTGCTTCAGAAGGCACGTTAAGCCGTTGGTCCCGGTTGTTACTGCAACTGCTTTAACCCACCAACCCGCATTGGGCCAGCGTGGTGGTGTTATGGCCCCATCTCCTCATGTGTTTCTCCCATGTAGGAAGGCCTGTGCCCAGCAGTGGGACGTATATAGGTTGATGATGATGATGAAATAATTAACAAGATATTTGTATACAGGTTGGTGCCGTCAATACGACAGTAAATTGAAACTTGGACTGTACCTATTAGTTGATGAAAATAATATAACATTAGCCGCATTATTTTATACAAATGTCATAAAATTGTCCAATGAATTAGATGTTTTGAAAGTGCCAAACCATTTCTATGAACTAATATAGTCCATGTTTTAATTTATTGTCGTATTGACGGCACCAACTGTATGATATGATAATAGACAGTTAATAAAAAATCCTAAAATTAAATTTGACCAGTGTGTGATTAATTATAATCATTTGGTTTTGATGGTAATTAATATGTCAAGTAAAAATAAGAATCAAAGTTTTTTTTAAAGATTCATTATTTTATGACAATATTAAGACATTTTATTGTCCAAATATTCTTTTTACTGAATACTTTTAATCAGACAATTAAATATAAAGTTTACATTTGATAATACACCGGGATCTGATTACATTTTTTGTTTCAATCGAATCGCGTTATAAGGTTCTTAATTTGGCAAGATCATGTCTAAATGGGTATTATTTAAAAAGTTCAATTACGTCTTTATTTTAAGTTCACAAAGACAGGAAAAAGTTTATTTTTTTCTTCCTGTTTGAGGCTGTATTAAAATATATCCACATAACCGCATCTGAGTACACTATATTTTTTATTTTTAATTATGCATCTATCTCTGAGCTTGAATAAATAAAAAGACAGTACGTAAATGAATTACAATGGTTGCTGTGCCGACGAAATGAGTGCGCTATGGCGCAGGTTGCCATGGCTGTTGCACCTTTAGCGTCATTAAATTATGGCATTGTCAATTATTATGTCGCGTGCGGCAATGCGTACAAGCCGCACTCTCGGTGCGTCTGCTGAAGATAACTTACTTCTTTCCTTTTACTATGCTACAGGGACTATGTACTGTGTACTCCCTTTAAGCAAATGCCTGCTTAGAAATTTTTACGGGTGCATTCTAAAATACAGAAATGCCTAACAAAACAATAGAAAATCAATTATATGTTACGTGGATACATTCTTCAGAGATTGTATTCTTGATTATGAACTGTTTTGGACATTTGGTCACTGGCGTTTCATATTCCGGTAGTATAATTATTGTGTCCTACCTTAATTGACTTCCGACCATTGCTGCCTCTCAGGTGAACGTGGAATAAGTAACCTAACTACAGGACGGGCCTTATGTATGATATATGTTTGTATAAGGCTTCATGTACATGAAACAGCAGGTGCACCGCTATTGCCCTGCTAATGAACCGCTACTATGTATTCATAGCTTTGATATAACCATGCGCCCGCGCACCTGGGGCCCACTTTCGTTGCAAAGTATATGTCTATTTCTTTGTTTGACGTCGAAATTTAATTATGTGGCGTGGAATTTTTAACAAATAGTGACATTTATATGACAAAATTCACGTTTACTCACATTAAATGTAACTATTTTTATATACTATTTATGCAAGTAAACGCATAAAATACAAAGTCATCAGTGATTTAAAATAAACTTGAAGTCAAATACCCAATTGTTAAATTCCGAAAGGCTATTCTTTTTTTTATTCAACTAGATGACAAACTAGCTGACGCCCACCCGGAGGTAATCGGTCACCGCCGCCTATAGACACCCGCAACAACAAGAAAAAATCACTTGATATTGCAGGTGCGTTGTCATCCTGAGGCCTAAGATGAAATCGCGTCCATGCCCAGTAATTACACTGGCTACCTTTCCCTTCAATCTGAAACACAGCGAACTGTTTCACAGCTGAAATAAGAAAGGCGGTATTTATATTTACTGTAGAAGTTTTTCTTCCAACATGTCTATTTTTTTAATAAACTTACACGAAATTCCGTCCGTAATGTCCGTGCGGCTATGAGGTGCGGTCTGCGGTCCTGTGTACATGAAGCCTAACACGAGAACCATCTACATTATTTCTAACTAATTAAAACATTTCCGAAAAGGTACATATGCAGCCTTGAAGGTAACCGTAATATTAGGAGATAATACATTATGTCTGTTCAAACATGATTGTAGACTGTCACCAATTCATCTGTATTTACACAAGTTATGAAATACCTAACGTATAGATAACGTAGAAAAAAAACTATGCTTACCAATTAAATGAAATGTAAATAAGAACTGCTCTTATCAAATCATTCAGTAGCGTTTGTTTTTTAAAACAATGTAATACTGTGGTAGTTGTCTTGTCATGCCGGAAGAGGAGACCGGACTACGGATACTGCCACAGGACTGGGGGCCCTTCCGCCCGCCGTGCCCACATGCTACGATCCCTGCGACTATGATGAGTTGTAACCGCATTTTTGTCTAATTTGCTGCCAATACGGAGTTTCCTTTAAAAAAAGTACTTTTCAACCCATACAATTATAATGGCCAGAAAAAGATTAAGAAAAATAGTTAGTTACTAAGCGGCTTCCCTTTCCACGCTAGGAGTGGTTTTCTGCAACATTGGGGGACTTCATAGTAACATCCACGCAGTCCACCAACATCTAGAGACTGCGCAACCGACCGTACTTTTTCTTACAGAGACTCAAATATTCTGCCCGATCGACTCATCGTACCTTCTCTACCCCGGGTACAAGCTCGACCACAATTTTGTGCGTCGTGCCGGGGTGTGTATGTATGTCCGGGAGGATATTTGCTGTCGTGTCTCCACGGCCTTGAAGACAGGGACCTGTCGATTCTGTGGGTTCGTGTTGATCACGGCGGCCACACCCGCATCTATTACAGGTCCCATAGCGGTGACTCGGACACGATTCGACTCTTTGAGCACCTGCAATCGACAATCAACAAAGTTTTCGAGCAGTACCCTACCGCGGAGTTAGTGATATTAGGAGACTTCAATGCCCACCATGTCGAATGGCTCACTTCTCGGTCCACTGACTACGCGGGAATTCGTGAGCAGACCGCTCACGAATTTGCCCTGGCCTATGGATTCTCGCAACTGGTTCGTTCTCCTACGAGAATACCAGAGAAACATACAAGCTCTTTACTGGACCTTCTATTGACTACGCGTCCGGACGGATATTCCATCTCAGTGGATGCTCATCTAGGCTCATCGGACCATTGCCTCGTCCGGACCCAAGTGCAAAGCGCGTGACCCGATGCACCCTGACCTGCTAGATGGCGTCGCATGTGGCACTACAAGTCAGCAGACTGGGATGGGTTGCGTGAGTTTTACGCATCGTACCCGTGGAAGCAGCTCTGCTTTACGTCAGATAATCCTGATACCAGTGCAACAGCAGTCACTGAGACTATACTGGCGGTTATGGAACATTCCTAATACGCTAGTAGCTGCAGGGGTTAAGAGGCGACCGTGGTTTAATCGGCCATGCAGAGAAGCTCGCATTAGCAAGCAGTCTACGTTTCAAATCAATCAGGATCCAAACACCTCTGACGTAAAGCGAAAGTTGAATGTTGCTTCGAGGTTCTGTAAAACAGTGATTGCCAGAGTGAAATTCGATTTCGTCAGCAGAATTGACGATCGGCTTGCAAGATACCCTTCTGGGAGTCGTGCTTTCTGGTCGCTCGCGATAGCTGCCGAGGGAAACTTTTGTAGATCATCCTTGCCGCAACTACGTAAGCCTGACGGGAACTTGGCCCACAGCGCTAAAGAGAAAGCTGATTTACTGGGTGCTCTTTTTGCTGGGTGAGCAACGGGAGGTACGGTGTGAGTTGTTAACTCTGGATATTCATAAGTCGAGTGGGCCAGACGGTATACCGGCAATGGTGCTGAAGCAGTGTGCTTCTGAGTTATGCCCTAAATTGACGCACCTTTTTGCACTTTCGTACTCCACTAGGCAAGTTCCATCTTCATGGAAGACTGCCCATGTGCACCCTGTGCCCAAAAAGGGCGATAAAACAGACCCATCGAATTATAGGACGATCGCTTAAACCTCCCTTCTCTCAAAAGTGATGGAGCGCGTCATAAATACGCAACTCCTCAGGTACCTAACAGATCACGACCTAATTAGCGTCCGCCAATATGGTTTTCGACACAATCGCTCGACAGGTGATCTACTAGTGTACCTAACACACCGTTGGACTCTTGCCATTGAGAGTCAAGGTGAGGCTTTGGCTGTTAGCCTAGATGTAGCGAAGGCGTTCGATCGGGTCTGGCACAGAGGTCTTCTTTAGAAATTACCAAATTACGGGCTACCTGAAGGGCTCTGCAAATGGGTCGCTAGCTTTTTGTCCAGCAGATGCATAAGAGACGTCGTCGATGGCAGTTGCTCGGATAGCATGGACATTAACGCTGGCGTCCCGCAAGGCTCTGTGCTATCTTCAACACTGTTTCTGCTGCATGTCAAATTGTGCATTGCTATGCGGATGACAGTACTGAAAACGCCTACTATACGGGCCATGCCAATACCCCTCGATCTACAGCGGAGAAAAGTCTCGGTCGACTTGTGTCCGAAATCGAGAGTTCTCTAATCAGAGTCTCCGATTGGGGATGGCTAAACTTAGTCCAATTCAACCCCACAAACACAAGTCTGCGCGTTTACCGCTAAAAAAACCGCATTCGCTGTGTCTCCACAGTTCCTTGACACACCCCTTTCCATCTCTAAGAGTATCGGGATCCTTGGTATCGATATCTCTAGTGACGTGCAGTTCCGCAGTCATTTAGAAGATAAAGTCAAGCTGGCATCTAAGAAACTTAGTGTGCTCAATAAAGCGCGGCGGTACTTCTCCTCGGGGCAAAGAATGTTACTATATAAGTCTCAAGTCAGACCCCATATGGAATACTGCTGCCACCTATGGGCGGGAGCACCTAGATACCAGCTTGGATCGTTTGACACAGTTCAAAGACGCGCTATGAGAATTATCGACGATAACGAGCTCACAAACGGTATTTACAAAACCTTAAGCCTAAGGAGAGATTTTGCTTCCTCATGTGTGTTCTACCGTTTGTATAACGGAGTATGTTCTGAGGAATTATTTGACATGATGCCCACTCACGGCCTCTTTCTACAATCGCACCGCTCGCCATCGGCAGAGAAATTCATCCTCACACGTTAGATCTAAAATGATCTCGTACTGTGCGGTTTCAGAGAAACTATCTCCCGCGTACGCTCAGGTTGTGCAATGACCTCCCTGAAGAGGTTTTCTCGAATGAGTACAGCATGGGGTTCTTCAAAAAGGGCTTGAAAAGGTTTTTACAGGGTCGGCATCGCGCTAGTGATACTGCAAGTGTCCATAGGCAACGGTAACCGCTTACCATCAGGTGGGCCGTATGCTTGATTGCCACCTTAGTGGTATGAAACAATGTTAACTTATCTAATATATTTGTATGGAACAGCGAATGTTATTTACGATTTCAAAAGTTTAAAATTTACTTATTTAGTTAGGTGTTATTGAAAAAAAATTAAAGTAGTTCAAAACAAATTTTTAATATAATTAATTTGCACTTCATATGCTATGTAAATGAAGCCTGACGCTTGGCAATAAGCAGTAACTTAATTTTTATTTAATATCAGGTACATTACGAATTACGAAGCCTGTTTACATCGTTCGAAAGTTACGCACCATACAACTGAACGTGCGGTAAAATAGGTACTCACACCTAAATACCTGTTTTACTGCACGCTCCGTTGTATGGGGCCGTGCGCCGTATTCTTTACGTTTTTTTTTAATTTCTTTATTATAGTTATATTTATAATATGAAAACGGTGCACATTTGCAAATGGCGCCACATGCGCGTGTTTTTCTCTTTAGTATTAAAATAAGACAAGTTTAATAGAACTATTAAAGCGCCTCCAAAGAGGTTCGATCGTCCAGCCTATTTATTCTTATAATGTGATCCTCTTTAGTGAAATTATTTTTTATTTTTTATATAAATTAAAAAGAAACTATTAAGAATACGAACGGCGCCATACAACGGAGCGTGCGGTAAAATCTATTTTACCGCACGCTCCGTTGTATGGTGCGTAATATTTGACTTTTGAGCAATGTATACAAGCTTCGAAAATGCATTTTTTGAGCAAATGAGCTGAAAAATATATAACGATTTTTATTCCACCAAGGAGTTTCACATAGTAATAAAAAATAGGCTGAATGATCGAACCTTTTTGGAAGCGCTTAAGCTCAATACAATTGTCCCATTTTAATACTAAAGAGAAAATGAGATGAAAGATGTAGTTCTAATTTTCAACACGCGCACGCCACAAATGGCGCCACCATTTGAAAATGTGAGCCTCAATCACGGTCAATATTTCGATCGAATCGAAGGCATTCTCGTAGTCCTCAAACGCCAAACAAAGTGGCCGGTTATACTCCTCGTTTTCTGTATAACCTGCCGCAGCGAATGTATGTATCTTGTAAACGTGACTCAAAAGTGTGAAGGTTTTATCACCTTCTTTTAAGAACAACACCACCAGGCCTCCGCTATACGCTTGTGGCATTGTACCCTCGAGTATGGCAGAATTGAAAAGCCTCTAAAGAACTTTAAGTACCACTGTACCACCCACTTTCAAAAGCTCTGCAGTAATTCCGTCCTCCCCGGTGCGTTGCTGTTCTTAAGTTGCTTGAGGTCTACCCTAATCTCGTACAGGCCGATGTCCTGGATATATTCGGTATAGTGTCGGATCAGTCTGGCTCTTGGGTCTATGTCCCAACTAATAGCGGGATTCGTTGTAGTAGTATATATCTCTTCAAAGAACCTATCGACCTCCCTTTCTGCCTCAAGCTTAGGCGACACTAAGCTACCATCCTCAGGCTTCAGACTTGTCAATTGGCTTTGCCCAACAGACACTTCTCTTGCGAACACTTTGGAACCTTTATTTCTTTCTATCGCCTCTCTAATACAGTTAGTATTAAAATGGCGAATGGCATGAATTTCGATTTCTATCTGTTGATCTGCCGATATAGTGAAGCATCATATGAAGACTGCAACCTCATTTGTGGCCGTTTTTCCATGAGGGAAAGGGTGTGGTCGGATAGTTTGTGAGGTCCCTTTCTGCGTTGGGTCTTAGAACCCACTGTTTCTCTCTCCAAACGAGGTAAATAGCGGATTAGTAGGAACTCTTTTCTACTAATCAGCTATTATTTATCTAGTAAACTTGTACGGGTGCTGGTGATCCATATTTTTAGTTTGTATACAAACATTAGCTGCTGTCCGCGGCTTCGCCAGCGTGGCCTACGAGAAAGATGATTTTTTTCAGAAACAAACGATATAAGAAGCGCTCTCACTACTCACTACCTCTCATCTCAATTGAATATAAAAAATAACAATATCCCAAACAAGTTCACGAAGAACATCATCCTTACGAACGAAGTTCTCCAAATTTAGTTCAGTGTTATTTAGTCGCGTCATAATGGTTGGTACATTTTTCGACATCTTCAAATTCAATTTTGTTATCTTGATGTAATTTCTCCTAGAATGTGTGAAAGCATCTTCTAATATTGTTAGTGAAACTAGTATAATACGTTAGAATAAAAATTATTGTGCGATTGGAGATTGGAAATCGCATAAGAATGAAAGGAAAATATCCACTGAATAGCACTGAAGCCATAACCTTTCATGAGTTATTACGATCACGATGTAGGATCGTGGTGTGGTTAGTAAAACTACTAATCGTGTATCGTGTATAATGATTTTATTTAATTGAAGGCCATAACATTCGAGATTAGTGCATATTGAAACGAGTAATTCACAAACTCATAATCATGCCGCGGCCGCGAGGGGGCTCAACCTACGGTGTGTGACGTCCAGTTGCAAGAGTGTGGCTGTCGATCAATTCTGCTATTTATTTTGCTAAACGGATCGGCTATGGTTCGGTATCGTTACCAATGCGGTTGTAATACAAAAAGGTATTCCACTAACATTGCTTATAAAGCCGGAACGCTAACGATACGCTCTCGGCTGGTTCAACTTGGGCTCGATAATTGTTAGCAATATTGCAAGTAACAAATATATTTTGCCTTAGTGACTAGGCAGTTGTTAATTTTAAACAGTTCGAACAAAGAACTGTCGATGCGTTTCGGCTGCCACAAATGTTAAATATTTAGTAAAATACGAAACAATGATTGAACCGAACGGTTCGCGTTACGTGTTTGTTAGTAGAATACCAAACTGATGCGTTTCGGTTACGTTTCGATTGCGTTGAGTTAGCAGAATACAAAAACGTTGTAACTTTAGCGTTTGGGGGCTAGTGTGCGTCCATCGCGTACGTACCATCGTCAGTTCCACAGAGTACTTTAGAATATAGGAAATAGAGACGTATCTCGACTTCAAAATAGGGCAACAGCGTCTCAGCGCCATCTGTATTTGTTTTATAGAAGTATAACTCTATAGAAGCATATGAATACCTATACAAATCTATCATCCTTGCCTATTCACCTATAGGTACCTATATACAAATACCTTCATATTATTTAGGTATACTAGAATTTTCGTTTCGAGTTTCAAGTCTGAGGAATTAAAAACTATGAACTACTCATTGTAAGCAATATATATTTTTATCGTATTAATTAAATAAATTTCAAACAAAGAAACAGCAATTTTAAAATATAGCAAGAATAGTAGATTACTTTATAAGGGTGGAAAGGAATCAATCGCTATGAGGTTGTTAGATGGCTATAGTCCGAGTAGGGTTAGATTCCTTCTACCCGTGTGTAGCACTCTACTTTTCATTTCAAATGCAAGGAAAATAAAAATACATTTTCAGAAAACGATTTTATGTTCCTTGCAGCTCGCCACTTCATAAACTCATTATATGTATTTAACTATCTTTCCTTTGATACTTTTGGCAAAAGATTTTTGATTATTGCATTTGCTTCGTTCATACCCGAACCTGCAGTCAAAATTTCAGAATCGCTTGAATTCATTGTTTTTCTGAAATAAATCACACAATCAAGATATTGAATTTCGACACAGCGTGCGTACAAGATTATTATCCTGCCAAAATTGTCTTTTTCACAGATTAAACAGAGTATGAATAAAGAGTATTTTTAAATTTGGAACACATCGCGTTCCCGCCTACTGGCCATTCAGCAGAAAACTTTTTTTTCTTCATTGTACCACAGATTGTACGTAACCAAATTCAGTTCAATTTTAATTTTTTTATTCCCGGCCTAGGAAAGGAAGCAATTAGTATGAGTTTTTCCCGCCCGATGGCGGGAACTAGCATTTTCGCCCCAATACTCAGATCAAGAAAACTCTACTTTCCGAGCATGAGGAATGAAAATAAATTATAATACCTACTTAAAACTTTGTCGGACAAAACTTTATTATATACCTACAGCATTACACATTTGTATTACTATTAAAACATGTAATTACACATCACCTATCTTCTGGAGACGTCTTTTTTTCACAAAACAGTCTTAACTCCACAAAAATCTTCCAAGTGTCTTCTACAAACAAGTGTTCGGTTCATTGGGCACACAACCACACTACGTCGGAGAATGCTCTCAGATATAACTCATTTTCATTTTCATTTTCAGACAAATTAATGGCTGAAAAGATTACAATTTATCTTAATTCATAATTTTGAGGTTATACATTACAAAAACGACTCTGTGGATATAATAACAAAAAAGCCGCAAATGTTGCCAATATTAAATTCATATCATACCACCAAAGTAGATGGCTTGTTGAAATATCCATTTCTATTAATTTTCATGTGTTCAATATTTTCCAAGTTGAAATTAATGACACTAAATAAATTTATTGAATATTTTTTTCACCCTTTTTTGAGATTTTATCAAATTTGTCTGAATTTTCCAAAAATAAAAGTGAACGTAAAAGCTACCAAATAGTAAGAAGGTGAAGTATATGGCTGCCAAAATGGCACTTGATCGCCATCTAAATGAGGTTTATTGAAACACATAATTAAAATACGACTATTTTTAAACTTTAGTAAGCTCACAGTGTCGTGTATAATATTACTCTTCTACCAAATTTAATAGTTTATCAGTACTATTATTTCCCTGAGGAGCTCGGTGGCCTATTGGTTTGAGCGATCTGGTTTTGATACGAAAAACCAAGCAACTTTCGCCATGGTCTATCCTGGGATGGGTCAATCAAAGTTTGTTATCTCGAGCTCCTCCGTGCTTCGGAAGACGTTGGTCCCGGTTGTTCCTGCAACCGCTTTACCAACTCGCATTGGGCCAGCGTGATGATGCTATGGCCCAAACTCTTCGTAATAATAATCCATAGACAATAAAGTGGTAAATTGAAATCTATTATTGATATTACGGTCCGACGTTTGCTGATACATAATTCATTTACTTATTTATTCAAACACCAACATATCTACTACATCTACAAGATGCTAACCCAAAAAGCTAGTATGTGGTGTTTCCTTTATTACTTTTCCATTAAAAAGCATATTAATTTGTGGATCCTTTCTGCACATCAACCATAACAGTTTGACTTTGAGACCGCTTTTACGCCGTTCATAATAGAGGCGGCTTTCGTAGTGCAACTGTTATACTCAAAATCAAAATCAAATATCCATCGTCTTTACGTCTTATGCTCTTTTTCACTCACATTTGCTTAGCGCTAAGTGTCTCTCAGTCTATCTAAAGGAGGTAGAAAGAGACAAATATCGTTAAGAGTCACGTAAGCCTAGGGAATGGTTAGTGAAAACATTAGTGTTTTATAGATCTATTTTCAAATTATTGCAATCAAGCCAATCTCCAATGCTATCCATTGTTATGTTAATACCGGTTTCATAAATATTTACGTTTATAATTTTTTCTTTTAAATATGATCTATATAATATCATCTGAGAAACAGGATACTCTCATGGCTTACGCTTGCACAAACAGGAAATCAAAAAATTTTTAAACAAAAATTAAAACCGACTTCAAAAAGCTGAAAAGGATGAAATATTTAAGTAGGTATTCATCCCCTAGAAACATATTTTTGGAGTCGGTTTTAATTTTTGTTTAAAATTTTTTTTCACAATTTTTAGTGATAACTTTTCTTCGGTCGAAGCTAGATGGGTGACCGTCAACTTATATTGTTTCCTACTATCGTATCGTTTCACTAAAAACTCATTGGAAAAGCAAAAATTCGCAATTACGCTTATGTAGACGATTTCATAATTTAAGTTTTTTTTAATTTAAAACCAAAGTACCCAACTGTTTTTGAAAAAATTTTATGGGACCAAATGGCAGCTATTCCGCATCGAACAAAAAAAGAATCACGTAAATCGGATCAGTAATCTCGGCGTAATCGGTGTACATATATAGAAAAAAAAACATACCGGCCGAATTGAGAACCTCCTCGTTTTTGAAGTCGGTTAAAAAACTGTGGTTTTCTTGCAACAAACAATATTTAATCAATATGAAAGACATATTTCACAAGCATCAATTTAAAAAACTAATTCTAACTCAATTGCACGGAAGACTACGATCCACCAAAGAGGGAGACCAAAGCTGTTTGGTAGATCATTGATTTAAAAGAAGGAACAATAGTGGACCCAAGATACTCCCTTGAGGAACTCCAAAATTATTATTATTATAGGAAGATTTGAAATATTCCTAACATTGTGCCTCAACTAGACATTGTCCATTGACTATAAATTCAGAGTATTTATGTGGTGCTAGGCTGACATCAAGAGCTATTAAAGCCATTTTTTAAATAAAAAATATTCTACAACAGGGTTACAAGGTAGGTAAAAAACAAAACGTAATTAATTTTTTTAAATATTAAATATGTAGAAAACTTTTCGTCGACGATCTTACATCATAATACGTGATGGGCCTTAATTCAACTGTATTCGTTAAATCGATTGCCGTTAAGAATAAAGTCTGCCAGACGCTCGCCGATAGCAATAGCGGTGGCGGCGGTGTTCGCTCGCGGAAGGCTAGGCATCACGCCAAGGTCAGCCACTCGCAGTCGCTGTACGCCCAGCACCCGCAGCTGCTCGTCAACCACGCGGCCCAGGGCCGTCGTACCCACCGCGTGGTACGTCGTGTGCGTCATGTGACGGCAGTAGCACTCCCAGTAACCACGCGCATTCTCCTCGTACGACGGGCAGCCCTCTAGCTTTAGCCGTGCAATGGACGCCTTATTCCGCCGGTAGAGATCCAAGTCCATCAAGTGCTCGATGATTGTGATCCCCCGCACAAGCTCCTCCATATCCCGGTCGTTGGACAAGTAGTTTGGCAGGATGGCTGGCTTTGCCAGCGGGTCACTGCTGGCCAACCGCACTGTACCTTTGGATAGGGCCTGCAATACCAATGGCGTGAATATAACAATCTCATTGTTTTTACTGATGTGCTTGAGCTGTCGAATAACCTCGTCGTTGAAATCCGTGGAGTGTTGGACCAGCGGTGCACCTATCCACACCAGGCCCTTTTGTATGTACGCGTGAATGATCTGAAGTGTTGGTATAGCGCACTCAGCGCTGTCGTTCTTTAGCTGACGCTTCTCAAAGTCATAGCAATTAGTATTAAGAAAAGTATTAATATCTGTAAGACCATTAGAACCCAGCTGATCTCTTGTCACAAGAAGTTCTGCGAGCTGCTTGACCTTCTTTCCGAGGCGCAACAACCTCTGGGCTATATTGGTACTGGTTCCCACTTTCACAAATACCAGCGGCATATAGTGATCTGTCATATCATCACCAACGGGTAAGTCAGATTTCACGGCTATGTTGAATTGTCTCAAGTGCTCCTTATGTCCTACTCCTGATAACATCAATATCTGGGGGGTGGCGAGAGCTCCAGCACTAAGTATCACTTCTTTGTTAGCAAATAGCCTCAGCTTGGCCCGCCCGTGGACCACTGTGATTCCTTGAGCAATGTTATCGTCTCCAATGATCACTCCAGTGCACGTCGTGAATTTGGCAACTTTCAGTCGCTGCTTGACGTCATTTCTGCCGAGGTAGCCACGAGCGGTACTCATGCGCTCATTTTCGTACACGTATCCAATGACTTTAGTGACTCCGATCTTAGATTCAGCGTTTACATCTGGATTAAATGGTATATTAAGAGCTTTATATCCTTCTACCAGCCTAGAATGCCATGGATTGCGTGGATCAGTAAAAAATTGCATGCGCATCGTGCCGTTAGTATTGTGGTAGGGGACAGACGATTGAGGTAGTTTATTAAGTTCTTTTAGACCTTCGAAACGCATAAAATAGGGCTTCACGTCTTCCCAGGTCCAGTCATTAATACCGAGGTCATCGAAGTCTTTGGGTGTCCCGCGGGTGTGGATCATGGCATTGATGCTGGTGGAGCCGCCGAGGCAGCGGCCGCGGCTAAAGCGGCACTGCTTATTTCGGTACGCAAGGCACGATATGTTGTTGGATAAGGTGTCGTACGCCCAGTCGATAGGTAAGCCTGGTAAGGCCACATTTGCAGCAGGAATCTAAAATTTATAAAAGTTTGTTACAAGTTGCTTTAGTTGCAGCAATTTATTATCATTAATTTAACAAGTTTTTAAATCACATCATACTATTTATTTAATGTAGGTACAGCCACAGAAAACAAATCGGGGCTTTAAAATAAATTACAAGCCTGTACGAGATTAGTGTCGCTCTCAAACAGCTTAAGAACAACAAGGCGCCGGGCGACGATGGAGTTACAGCTGAGCTTCTGAAAGCTGGTGGACAACCGGTCTTGAAAGCTCTTCAGGGGCTATTAAACTCCATCATGCTCGAGGGCAAAACGCCAAAGGCACGGCACAGGGGCGTGGTGGCACTCTTCTTCAAAAAGGGTGATAAAACCCTATTGAAGAATTACAGACCCATCACGCTCCTGAGTCATGTCACAAGCTATTTTCGAGGGTTATTATGAATCGACTCGCACGCAGGTTTGACGACTTCCAGCCTCCCGAACAAGCCGGATTCCAACAAGGCTTTAGTACCATAGACCACATACATACGCTGCGGCAGGTTATACAGAAGACCGAAGAGTACAACCTGCCATTATGCTTAGCGTTTGTGGACTACGAGAAAGCCTTCGATTCCGTTGAGACCTGGGCCGTGCATCAGTCACTACAGCGATGCCAAATTGACTATCGGTACATCCAAGTGCTGCATTCACTGTACGAAAACGCCACAATGTCAGTCTGCCTCCAGGACCAGAACTCAAAACCAATACAACTTCAGCGAAGTGTGAAACAGGGCTATGTTATTTCGCCGAAACTGTTCACAGCCGCGTTGGAGGATGTGTTTTAGTTTTTGGACTGGAGGGGACTTGGCATCAACATAAACGGCGAGTACATGACTCACCTTCGTTTTGCTGATGATATCGTAGTCATGGCTAAGAACCTGGAAGACTTGGGCACAATGCTCGACGACCTCTGTAGAGTTTCCCAACAAGTGTAGACCCACTTGAAAATAAACATGGGCAAGACGAAAATTATGTCGAATTCCCATGTCGTACCCACTCCTGTAAAGGTTGGAAGCTCTACACTGGAAGTTGTTGACGAATACATTTACCTGGGACAAGTAGTCCAACTTCCAGAAAGAGGTCAATCGACGGATCAAACTCGGCTGGGCAGCGTTCGGGAAGCTTCGCAGCATATTCTCGGCTCAACTACCGCAGTGTAAGCAAGACAAAAGTCTTTAATTCGTGCGTGTTGCCAGTGATGACTTACGGAACCGAGACGTGGCCACTTACAATGGGCCTCATTAAAACGCTCAATGTCACTCAAAAGGCAATGGAGAGTGCTATGCTTGGTGTTTCTCTGCGTGATAAATAACAGAAATGATAAGATAAGGTCGCTAATATAGCCCAAAGAATTGCGAGTCTCAAGTGGCAGTGGGCAGGTCACATTGCAAGAAGGACTGACGGCCGTTGGGGTGGAAAGGTCCTCGAGTGGCGGCCGCGTACCGGAAGACGCAGCGTTGGTAGGCCCCTCACAAGGTGGACCGATGATCTTGTGAGGGTCGCGGGAAGCCGTTGGATGAGGGCAGCGCAGGATCGATCGGTTTGGAGATCCTTGGGGGAGGCCTATGCTCAGCAGTGGGCGTCTCTCGGCTGATATGATGATGATGATGACTCAAAATAAAGTTTCTGAAGTCATTACGAACCGTCTTGCGCGAAGACTCGATGTAAACCAGGCTCTAGAACAAGCCGGGTGTTTAAATATTAAGTATATGTTACTGGATGGTAATGAAAACACTGTCACTTGCACTCAGAACGTTTATTGTTAAGTTTAACACTTTTTACAGTTTATTAGAACACTTGTAGTTAAGTTAATTAATTTATTAAACGGAGCACGTCCGTATGTACTTTTAGGTTGACAAAAACAGGAAGGCGCGAGAAGCGACATCTATATCAACAATAGTTTAGGTTGAATACTAAACATTCTCGCCCCTCTTAATGCAAGGGAAGCTTGCTTACAAAATTTTATGTTAGTTGACACTGAAACTAATTAACAATATAATTAACAATCGAGTAGTAGTTTTAATATCTAAGTTAATGATAGTTAGTGTTAATATAAACAGAATAAGGCTTGACTTTTTTAATTCTAGATACAAGGATAAAATAGGTAAGCAGTAGGTATAATGGTAATACAGGTTTAAGTTTTTTAATTAAGTTTAGTTAAATTATGCTACAGTTAAGTAACTGATACATTTTGCCTCAATGAAATTATGATTGTACAAAGTTAAGTATTTCAAAATGAACTGAGCTTTTATACTAATATTAATTTGTGTTAAACAATTATAGTTAAGTAAACTAAATAGTAATCATAAGTAGGTAACCCTACATACTTATACAATATGTAGCAAAAGGATAATTTTGTAATGTACTTAAATTAACTTATTATTAAATTACTTTAGTACAATAATAAAGTATTCTGATCATAAGAGATGTTTAATTATTTTCTTGATTTTCATTAGCAGGTAGCAGAATTAATTTATGTATGGGCCTAGTAAAATCACCTTTAGATGTGCGAATAGATACAGAACGAACAAGTCCATCTGACTTATTAATATTTGTGGAAATTACTTTCCCCAGGGGCCAAAAGGTGGGTAATGTACATTCATCCTTAACAATTACTAAATCTCCTATTTTTAAATTAATTTTAGAATCTAGCCATTTATTTCTAGTTTGTAATTCAGATAAGTAATTAAAGTAAAATTGTTTCCAAAACTTTTGTTTATAAAACATGACTTTTTGATACATATTTAGTCTATTCTCATTATTATTTAACAAGCTTGGTTCTGGCAGATCTGATAAAGAAGTACCAATAATAAAATGAGCTGGTGTTAAACATGTGATATCATCCGGGACATCATTGATAGGACACAGCGGTCTCGAATTTAGAATACCTTCTATTTATAATAATAATAATAATAATAATAATAATAATAATAATAATAATAATAATAATAATAATAATAATAATAATAATAATAATAATAATAATAATAATAATAATAATAATAATAATAATATATAATAATAATAATAATAATAATATATAATAATAATAATAATAATAATAATAATAATAATAATAATAATAATATTCATACACTCACACCTATTATCTAGCCCAAAGTAAGCATCATTAAGAGCTTGTGTTATGGATACTAGATAACGGATAAATATTGATAATAATATGTATATAAATATTAGAAATATACTAAATAAACATATAAACATCCATGACTCGTAAACAAATGCTCGTACTCATCATACAAACATTTGCTCCTACCGGGATTCGAACCCGGGACCTCTTGATCGAGTAGCCTGCATAGCAAGGGGTACAGACCGCTCGACCAGACGGTCGTATTTGAACCAAGATTGTATACAATAGTTCGTAAGTTAATTTAGTTGAGAATAAATGCCTTTTTAACAAAGATTTGACAGATTTTATTCCTGCTTCATATAAACCACCCATGTGGCTAGCTAGAGGCACTGTGAACTTAAAATCTATAGAATTATTAGTACAGAAATTGACAATATTGCTATATGAAGTATCATTTTTAAACATTTTATAAAGTTCATGTAGTTCAGTCTTTGAACCTTTAAAATTAGTGGCGTTATCAGTGTATAAACACAATGGGATACCTCTACGGGATAGAAATCTTTTTAGACTACAAATAAATGCTTGGCAGCTTAAATCGCTTACTAATTCTAAATGGATAGCCTTAGTCGCCAGACAAACAAATAAACATATGTAGCCTTTTGTATATTTACAATTACGTGTCATAGCATTCCTAACAGATATTGAACCACTGAAGTCTATGCCTACAAAAAGAAATGCTCGTTTTAATGTTACCCTAGGAGCTGGGAGACTTGACATTTGTTGATTACAGGTTTGACCTCTAAATCTAGTGCATCGAACACATGAGTAAATAATTTTCTTTACCTCGCTTCTACCATTAATTATCCAATAATTTAATCTGATATGATAAAGTGTATTTTGTATTCCAGAATGAAGTAGTTTCAAATGATATTGTCTTATGATTAATGAGGTTATGTAATCTTTTGCTGGTAGAACTATAGGGTGTGCTTGTTTATATGGTATGTCGGAGTGTTGAATGCGACCTCCTATTCTTATGATCTTTTGTTCATCAATAAATGGATTTAATTTTCTCAAAGGACTCGACTTGAATGTATAAGTTTTTAGTTTATCTGGACTGGAAAGTTCTGAATATTCTTTAGAAAATGCTTTATTCTGAACAGTTTGAATTATGAAATTATTAGCTATGCCCAGCTCTTTGACAGATAAATGAAAAGGCAAATTGCTAACTTTATACTTGATTTTGTTAATAAATCTAAAAACATAAGCCATTATTCTAATTAATTTGGTAAAATTCGAAATTTTGCTAAATAGATCATAGAAATAGGTATAATTTATCTGATAGTGTGTAGTAGGTTGTGTGCGAGTTATGTCAGGTGAATCATGGTGTGTTTGTGATGTTTCTTCGTTCACTGTAATGTTAACAATCTTGGGATCTGAGATAGGCCATGAGCTTTGACTATCTAATAACCAAGAAGGGCCTTGCCACCATTGTTTACAAGTGGGCAAGTCTTTAGGCATAACACCTCGTGTAATTAAGTCTGCTGGGTTCTGTTTAGTATTTATGTAATGCCATTTGTCAGTAGAAACAGCTTCTATAATTTTATTTAACCGGTGTGTCACATAAGTGTCTTGTTTTTTCTTATATGGTGATTTGATCCAGTGAAGAACAATGCATGAGTCTACAAATAATACAGTTTGCTCAATTGAAATTTTGTTTTTAATTGAATTAATAAATTTATTGTATATATCACAAAGTAAAACAGCTCCACATAATTCAAGACGTGGTATTGACTGTTGTTTTTTAATTGGTGCAACCTTTGACTTAGATATGACTAAGGTACAAGAAGGACTTTTGTTAGTGTACTCTGCTTTTAAATACAGGCAAGCACCATATGCTTTTTTTGATGCATCACAAAAACCAACTAATGTTATGTAACTAGGTATATCAGAGAAGTACCATCTGGGAATTTTAATAGCCTTTAAATGAATGAATTGGTCAATGAACTTATGCCATAATAACTGTAAATCACTAGAAATTAATGTATCCCAGTCTGTGCCTTCTTTCCAAATGTCTTGCATTAGGATTTTTGCAATGATTACTGTAGGTGCTAAAATACCTATTGGATCAAATATTTGTGCAATTTGTGATAAAATATTTCTCTTTGTAGGTAAGCTATCAGAAATATTTGGTGTATGAATTTGTAGTGTGTCATGAATAGGTAACCAGTTTAGACCAAGTGTTTTGACTACATCTTGCTTACTAAAACTGTAGGTGTTGTTTTGCAAGTTACAGTAGTTTTGTGAAGTGGGTTCAGTTATATGAGTATCTATCATACAGTTTGAAAACATACACAACACTTGAGGGCAGTTGCTTGACCACTTATGAAGTTGAAAACCAGCTTTACTAAGCAGATCTTTCAGCTGTGAACAGAGTTGTATACACTCTTCAACTGTGTTTTCACTTCTGATAAAGTCGTCCATGTACGAACTTCTTTTTATGCAATCAGCAGCTAAGCTGTGGCTATCCTTGAATTTTGAAGCTAAGTCAAATAAAGTACGACATGCTAAATAAGGAGCACATTTGGTGCCATAAGTTACAGTACTTAGTTCTATACACTGTAATTGTTGAGATTTAGATTCTCTCCATAAAATTCTCTGTAATTTTCTCTGTTCGGGGTTTACAAATATACATCTAAACATCTTAATTATGTCACAAGAGAAAGCGTACTTGAATAGTCTAAAACAAATAATTATGTCAAGAAGATCATTGTAGATATTAGGACCTTCATAAAGAATATCATTTAATGATACTCCAGTTGAGGATTTTGAACTAGCATTAAAAACTACTCGTAGCTTAGTGGTTCTGCTTTCAGATCGTATGACTGGTAAGTGTGGCAAGTAATGTGAGTTCTTGTCAGTAGGAGAAAAGTTATAAATATAATATGCATGTCCTAATTGTATATATTCATCAATAAATGCTTTGTATTGAGTTGATAACAAAGGGTCTTTTTGAAATCTTGATTCTAATTGTAATAAGCATCTATAAGCTGAATTGAAAGAATTACCTAAATCTTGCAACTTGTCAGTTTGAAGCGGTAGATTAACTGTGTATATCCCATAAGTGTCAATTGTAGTGGTAGCCTGATATAAATCTTCACAGTATTTATCCTGTGGAGACTGTAGTTTTACTAAATTAGTTTCTTCTTGTTCCCAAAATGACTGTAGAAGTTGATCTGTGGATTGTGAAAACACACTCATGTGCAAGGCAGTTTTATAGCTAGGCATTTCACACATATATGAGCCCGAGACAATCCATCCAAACACAGTATTTATCATGACAGGCAAGTTAGGACCTAGTTTTATACGGCCTGTATCTAAGAGGGAATAGAAAAGCTCTGCTCCAATAAGCAAATCTATTGAACCAGGTGTGAAGAATGAAGGGTCAGCCAATTTACATACTTGTGCATGTGGAATATTCCAGGCAAATGTGGGTATGAATGTATGTGGCAATGGGATAGTGATATTATTCATAACTAAAAGCGTGATGTTTGTTTGATAGTCACTGTAGCGTGACGCAATAGTTGTATTTATGTTTGTTTGTAAAATATTACTACTTTTGCCAACTCCATAGATATGACAAGAATGATTAATTAATGGAAGATTTAAAGAATCTGCAAGCTTGGATGTAATTAAGTTGACTTCACTACCAGAGTCTAATAAAGCTCGTGCATTTACCCACTTATTATTTACATCTTGGACCTTAACAATGGCAGTAGATAGCAATATTTGTTGTTTGATGGCATTAGATAAATTTACTGTTGGCTGTGTGCTGTGTGCAGCATTTGTTGAAGCTTGAATGTTATTGTGATAGCTTGGTGTGTATGTAGGAATGCTGTGTTCAGCGCTAGTTGAAGCTTGAGTGCTATTGTGATAGCTTTGTGAAGTGACAGAGGTGCTGTGTACAGCTTGAGGAGACAATTGAGCAAAATCTTTATCTTGTGTGGTAGCTTGAGCATGAGTGCTTAAAGTAGAATCATGTGATAAACTAGAGGTCAATGATGCAATAGCTGTAGGTTTAGAACTGACCTGGTAATTAGGGCTGTCCATATGTAAAGTTGTATGATGTCTGCGACGACAGCTAAAACAAGTATTCTTTGAACATATATGTTTTTCTTTATATGGCTGCAAACAATTAAAACATAAAGTTTTAGCACGTACAAAATCAAGACGTTGTAATACAGTCATCTGCAAAAATTTAGGACATTTATGTAAATTATGACTTTGTTGACATATAATACAATTATTAGTTTGACTTGTCCTGAAATTAAATGTATGAGAAGTTTTTATAAGTTTGTCACTGTATTTATCATTTAATAATTCAAATGCTGTTCTTCTTTGATTTAGAAAATCTAGTAATTCTGACAATTTGGCAATGGAATTATCTTTCCTGTTGATTTCCCAAGCAGCTCTTAAGGAATTATCTAATTTTTGTGAAATCAAGAAGACTAATATTACATCCCATTTATCAACTTCTAATTGAATAGCTTTTAATGAGTCTAAACTTTGTTGTAATGTAACTAAAAAATCTTTGAGATTATATTTTGAAATAACACCAAAATTGATAATAGCTTTTAAGTGAAAGTTAACAATTAGTGTTTGATTTTCATACCTCTTGGATAGAATATCTAAAGCCTTAGTATAGTTTTCTTCGGTGATCAGTAAAGAGGAAATCAACCCGGCCGCTTCTCCACTGAGGGCAGACTTAAGGTACTGTAGTTTGTTGACTGTGGGCAGGTCGGCTCCATCAACTGATGCGTAAAAAATGTTCTTAAAAGCAGTCCACTCTCGAATATCACCGCTAAATTTAGGTAACTCCAGGTGGGGCAATTTCACTTTAGGTTTCCTGTTCGCAGTACAGTCATGAGGGAATGGTGGTATGGTAGTAGAGTGAAATTGTTCATTGTCATTAGATATTGCAGTATGCTGAAAAGAATGAGCTGAAATAAAAGATTCTATTTTCGCCTTGACTGTGTAATAGCGGTCTTCTGTTATTTGGCGTTCTTGTTCGTGTGAAGCTAAGTCGCCATCTTGGCATTCGATATTCATTTGTATTTCTTCATATCGAGTCATGGCAGAATTCAACTCTTGTAATCTAACTTTCAGTTCTGTGGATGTATTTATCTCTGCGTTAAATGCGTTAACGAAATTGGTAATTCTGGTGATTTTACCTTTGTAGATAGCACGTTGCGTTTTCAAAGAGTCTATATCTTCGTTGGCCATTGTGAATATTGTCACTGCAATTGTTATTGTTGTTATAAAAGTTTTCCAGTGTGGTTGGAACAATATTGATTGATTGATTGTAAACTTGATTTTTAATTATTGTAAGAATGAAGATGAACACTGTGGGTTCTTGAAGTGCAAAATGGCGGAATGGCCGAAGAATCGTATGAATGTAGTCACGGAAGCTTATAGTTAGGGCGATTGTAGTTACGATGTTGGCAGTATTGTGACGGATATAGATGATCCGAGCGTGTCGATAAAGCAGTAGATGCGTAGCTGTATTGTTGAACGTAGATTGGTTGTTTCCGAATGTGTCGGTAAAGCAGTAGATAAGTAGCTGTGCTGTTTTGAACGTTGATTGGTTGTTTCCGAATGTGTTGGTAAAGTAGTAGCTTTCGTATCCGGCTCGAAGGACCACAATTTTATGTTTAAATATTAAGTATATGTTACTGGATGGTAATGAAAACACTGTCACTTGCACTCAGAACGTTTATTGTTAAGTTTAACACTTTTTACAGTTTATTAGAACACTTGTAGTTAAGTTAATTAATTTATTAAACGGAGCACGTCCGTATGTACTTTTAGGTTGACAAAAACAGGAAGGCGCGAGAAGCGACATCTATATCAACAATAGTTTAGGTTGAATACTAAACACCGGGTTTCGAAAAGGATATGGTATATTATTTACACAGTGCGGCAGGTTATACAGAAGACCAAAGAGTTTAACCTGCACATGTGCTTAGCCTTCATGGACTATGAGATAGCTGGGTGGTTCTAGAATCCTTGCAGAGGTGCCAAGTTGATTGGCGATATGACAAACGCGTAGGAGGATATGTTCAAGATACTGGACTGTATCGGACGAGTTATCAACATTAATGGCAAGCGTCACTCTTACTTGAGATTTGCAGATGATGTCGTCATTATGGCCGAAACGCTACAAGATCTACATCATATGTTGCACGACCTAGCTGAATCATCTCAACGTATTGGTTTATTGTCTTGTTCTAGTCACCACCTTGTATATTTTATTTTAGAGCTGTTTTTGATGTTTTTTTATTTATTTACTGATTAGATTAAGAATTCAAGACCTATCCTGGATCTATACCTGAAAACGATGAAAGTGAAAGGTATAAGAGGTGGCAAAATACGCAGCTTTATTTTACCTTGGAGAGAGGGCCAGGATCCCCACCAGCCTCTACAAGCAGCACGTCCTGACCAGCGAGCGCTAGGCGCGAGGCAGCGGCCGTGCCCGCTGCCCCCGCGCCCACCACGATGTAGTCGAATTGTTGGCTATCTGAGGACAATGGACATTACGATATAAAACTCTTTACTGTCTCTATGGTTTAATGCTCAATAATTAGAGTTCCTAAATTTTCTGCTCGGTTGTAACGTATTTGTGTGTTATGTTGGTAGTGCCCTAGTTGTGTAGAAGTTGGTAAGCTAGCTCGGGGTTCTCGGGCGCTCCAAGCTCAAACAGTGAAGTGTGGAGGGCGTCACTTGTTTGATTCTCAAAACAAGAAAGAGATGAGGTATTATTTATGAATAAAAAGGCTTTTCTTCTCAGTTGTAAATGAATGTATATTAATAAAAAAATAGTTGTTTGATGGAATCACATGACAGGTACTAGGTGGTACCCACTCTTATTATTAACATGCCTTGACAAAAGGGTAATTAGTTCAGATTACAAATGTGAACAGTAACAATATAACTATTCCCAATGAGGATTCACTCGAGACAATTTCAAGTATTAATATTTAACAATGTTCAATGACAATGAAAATTGAGAGAAAGTAAGGATGTCACCAATAATAAACCTGGCTGTCACTAACCCGTTATAAGTTAAATTTAAATTTAAAATAGAGTTATAAATACCGTACTTTGATTAGCAAGTAATGAACACTAATTGCTACCCGAGCAGAAGCATATTCCTGTAAGTAGACTCTCCAAAACTAACAGTCAGCGTTAACTGGTGCTCCAGCCAGCAGTGCAGAGCAGCGTGATGATCATCAGCCAAGCCAAAACAGGCCTTCATGCCCATAAGTAAATTAACATTTGGTGTATTGGCAATTAGTAACACAATGCCATCAAATAATTGACAAAAAAAATTAAGCCTTAGGCATTTAGGATGTGAACCAAAATTTCACAGCATCACAACATTATAAAATGGCGTCGTCACAGTCGAATCATGAGAATTCTATCAAAGTACAATAGTAAAAAAAAATTGTAGAAATAAAAAAATATAAGAGGGAGCAATAAACTCCACGAAATCGTGTCCAAAATGAAGTGTCAAAAAAATTGGAGCGGAAACTTACTCCGAAATGTCATGATTCACACAGATAAAGAAACCTGGAGAGAGGTTGACAGATGAATCCTGAACTTTGGAATTTGCTTGAACCAAAATTGATTTACTGTTGAAAGTCTTCTTTTAAATCATATTATAAAGTTACAATTAAATATATTAATTGCCAACACTTTTAAAATATTTGATTCATATAAAGCAAAACAAATTCAATGATGTTTGTAGTGATAGTCTCACAAGCTACTAACAGATGGCGTTACTAGTATGGTTTGTAGAAAGAACATATTAAATTAATAACACCAAGGAAACTTTGTAACGATGTGTTACACGGTTTGGTTAGTGCTGGGGCATTTCTAAGTCCGCCTGGCTAGCTACCACCATCTTACTTAAGTCTGCCGCCATAGCAATAATGTTAACAGCATTGTTGTGTTCTGGCAGTTGGAATTAGCCAGTTTCTCTGTAGTTGAGGAATCCGGGTGTAGCTCGGTTCTTCGACCTTATCATCACTTACCATGGGGTGAAATGGAGGCCAAGAGCTCCCGTTGAGAATTTAAAAAAAAACACTAGCATAATGGAATATTTGATGGCAAAGAAGTACCTTTTCCCGTTGACAGGAACTCTGGCATGGACTTAGTACCACAGAAGTCACCAAAAGGCCACATGGGAAAACAGTGCTATTTGATTATATTTTGATTCTTTTGATTGCTCAGTTAGTCAAAAAAATGGTAAAAATAGCAGCACGGTTCAAACTATGCTATTTGTTTCATCAATGTATTTTTTTACACTACTATTGCGGCAATCAAGCATACGGCCCACCTGATGTATTGACGTTTTGATTAGGTATTTTTAATTTTGTGACATGCATGATATTCAAAGTAATAAAGCCGAAAACTTATGTTTACTTACCGATAATTGGTAGAATTACACGGAACTACACTAAAATGTAAAAAATGTAAATATGTACCTACATTCTATGCAAATAAATATATTTGAATTTGATGGTAAGCGGTTACCGTAGCCTATGGACGCTTGCAACACCAGGGGTATAACTTGCGCGTTGCCGACCCTGTAAAAACCTTTTGACGCCTTTTTTGAAGAACCTCATGCTGTAGACATTCGAAAAAACCTCTGCAGGGAGCTTATTCCACATCGTAATCGTACTTGGGAGAAAGTTTCTCTTAAAACCGTAATTAGTCACATGTAATGATTTAGAATTAACGTTTTGTCGTTATTTTAACCGTTTGAATGAAAAATGTAGCGTCATGACTCGTATCTTAAATATTGTATTAAAAAAAAATTAAACAAAAATTAAAACCGACTTCAAAAAACTGAAAAGGATGAAATAATTTAATTTAAGTAGGTATTCATCCCCTAAAACATATTTTTGGAGTCGGTGCTTTACTTTCTATTGTTTTTGGAAACCACTTAGCACCAACTCCAAAAATAGGTTTTAGGGGATGAATACCTACTTAAATTTAATTATTTCATCCTTTTCAGTTTTTTGAAATCGGTTTTAATTTTTGTTTAAATTTTTTTTTTCACAATTTTTAGTGATAACTTTCTACGGTCGAAGCTAGATGGGTGACCGTCAACTTATATTGTTTCCCACTATCGTATCGTTTCACTAAAAGGTCATTGGAAAAACAAAAATTCGGAATTTCGCTTATGTAGACGATTTCATAATTTCAGTTTTTTTAAATTTAAAACCAAAGTACCCAACTGTTTTTGAAAAAAATTTTATGGGACCAAATGGCAGCTATTCCGCATCGAAAAAAAAAGAATCACGTAAATCAGATCAGTAATCTCGGCGTAATCGGTGTACATACATAGAAAAAAAAAAAAAAACATACCGGCCGAATTGAGAATCTCCTCGTTTTTGAAGTCGGTTAAAAATATGCCGTCGCTTCAGTAGCCAATGCCCAAGTGTGAGACGCACAGTTTTTGTACGTAGATAACATGTCAGGCTCTGACGTGCAAACACAATTATTGACGCGTTGCGAAGGAAACTTTGTAGGCGTGAATAATAAACTATGTCATTATTTTCTTATTCCGAGCTTTAAAATATACAGTTTACACGGTCGTTATAAAATTATTATTATTTTCATGGTAACTTTAAGTCTTAGTATGCATGGTTTCAACATTATGGCGGATTTCGCCATTTATCTTTTACTGGAGAATATCCTTTTTCATGTTCTATTTCTAACGATGGTTCTCATATCAATTTAAAGTAAGTGTATTTATATTAGCCTTTATTGCCAACTCAGATACAATGTTTGATTTAAACTATTTAATACATAATTATTACACATCAGTCTTCGGATTGTCGGCGTGTCCTTTTGACACAAAGGCCTCCTCCAGCTTTTTCCATTCTTCTCTTATCAATGCAGTTCTGTATAGTAAGTAAGTGTATAGTGTGTATTTAAAATAATGTCTCATGAACAGTAGCGACCTTTCGCAATCCGGGCGACTGCTCTAACCAACTGAGCCACCCAGGACTTGGGATATCCCTGTGAAATTCTTCTAATCTGTATCTGCGTTTATGAGCTAACGACCACCCTACAATGTCGAAATGTTCTATTTCAAGTAACATCCGAAACGAGTATTTTTACAAAACCTACGATTCGGTTAAGTTGGAGCAGTGCTTTCAAATATTTTTAATTTTTGATTTTTACATTATTTTAAATGTTTGAAAAATTACTTGGTAATTAAAATATAAAACTAGAAAAATTTCACGTCCTGAGGCGGGAATCAAACCCGCGACCTTTCGCAATCCGGGCGACTGCTCTAACCAACTGAGCCACCCAGGACTTGTGATATCCCTGTGAAATTCGATTCCCGCCTCAGGACGTGAAATTCCAGTTTTATATTTTAATTAAGTACCTACTATGTTTACGTTGGTTTTACAAAACCCGTGTCTGTACCATACCTGTAATGTATTTGTGTGTGTTGTTGTTGTTGTTGTTGTTGTTGTTGTTGTTGTTGTTGTTGTTGTTGTTGTTGTTGTTGTTGTTGTGCCCTAGTTGTGTAGAAGTTGGTAAGCTAGCTCGGGGTTCTCGGGCGCTCCAAGCTCGAACAGTCAAGTGTGGAGGGCGCCACTTGTTTTATTCTCAAAACAAGAAAGAGATGAGGTATTAATCATCAATAAAAAGGCTCTCCTTCTCAGTTGTAAATGAATGTTTACTGTTGCAAGTCTTATAATATATCATATTATAAAGTTACAATTAAATATATTAATTGCCACCTCTTTTTAAAATATTAATTCAATGTCTGCAGTGATAGTCTCACAAGCTACCAATAGATGGCGTCACCAGTATGGTTTGTAGAAAGAACATACCAATTAATAACACCAAGGGTACTTTGTAGCGACGTGTTCCATACCTTCCAAGGTGATCCCCTTGGGCAAGGTGTAGCCGCGGTCAGAGCGGCCTCCCCAGCCGTCATCCTGCGCTGAACCCTCACCACACCATACCAGCACCAGCGTGATCCATAACCTGGGTATAATTAACTCCAATATAAGATGCTATAACGAATCGAAGTGAATCGAATGAATTGAAGTGAATTCGAATTGTTTTGAATTGAATTGAAGGGTCCATAGTTTAATGGCGAACGGCTGCCCGAGTTGTCTATACAGGCTACTTGGTTGGGGGTGTTCTCACGAGTCATGAATCATCCCACTTACGTCCCGCTGCATGGGAGAAACACATGAGGAGTTTGGGCCATAACACCACCACGCTGGCCCAATGCGGGTTGGTGGGTTAACGCGGTTGCGGTAACAACCAGGACCAACGGCTTAACGTACCTTCCGAAGCACGGAGCAAGTCGAGATTATAAATTTGACTGACCCATCCCGGGAGCGACCACAGCGAAAGTTGCTTTGTTTTCGTAATCGACACCAGAGCGCTCAAACCACTACGCCACCGAGCTCCTCATGATTGTGTTTATTAATATTTTTATTTTTATATTTGACTTATATTTTTTAAATTTTTTAATATCAATATTTCTCCGTTATCTAGTGTCCATAACACAAGCTCCTAATGATGATTACTTTGAGCTAGATACGAGAGGTGTGAGTGTATGAGTATTATTATTATTAGCTTTGTTTTTTTATGCAACTAGATGACAAACAAGCTGAGGGCCCACCTGGTGGTAAGCGGTTACCACCGCCTATAGACACCTGCAATAACAAGGAAAAATCTCTTTATATTGCAGGTACGTTGTCGTCCTTGCCGTCCACGTACAGTAATTACACTACCTACCTTTCTCTTTCATGCGAAAAACAGCGAACTGTTTCACGACTGAAATAAGAAAGGCGGTAGTACCCAGGTGACCCTACATACGGGCCTACCACCCAGTATTCGCCCATCGGAATTACAATTATTTACTTGTACTTGTACACACGTAACTAAATATAAAAAAAAATATAATTGTAAATATTAGGTAACCCTCGGCCTCATTAATCGTATATCTAACACCATCTCATTGAGCCTATTTATAACAGCCCAAACATACTATATCTGCTGTAAGTTTCTGAAGAATTAAGGATCCCGCAGACTTTTTGATGGTGTAGGATCAGCTCATGGTTCTGTGACAGTACACCAAATTTCAAATCAATTGGATCAGTGAAAGTTAGTAAAACTTTTTTATCATGTAGAAAATGAGCTGATAGTCATCAAACGCCTGAACTGATCTTCATTAATTATAGCTAAGAACCATCCTAGTCACGCGAGCTTTCAAACAAAAAAAAAAGAATTAAAATCGGTCTATTAGTTTAGGAGCTACGATGCCACAGACAGACAAACAGATACACAGACAGACACGTCAAATTTATAACACCCCTCTTTTTTGGTAAAACTCATAAGGTTGTCCATTTGTCCACATGTCCACTGCCATTAATTAACTGTGTTTATTAACAATTACAAATAATGGTCCAAAAAATATATGGTCCAGGAGGGAATCGAACCCGCGTCTCCTGATGTCCGGCCAGACGCGATTACCACTACGCCACCGGAGCACTAGGTATTATCTGCTAATTTCCTGCAGCATATTTTTTTTCATAGTTTTCTTTCTTTATTTGTAATTGCTACAAATAAAGTAGGCGTTTAAACGCATCAAAGGCATTAAAATGTGTGTTTATCAAATAATAATTAATATATCAGCGCTTTTTGATAAATTCTCCCAGTAATTAAAATAGAATAAAACTAGAAAAATTTCACGTCCTGAGGCAGGAATCGAACCCGCGGGTTCAACCCGCGTGAAATTTTTCTAGTTTTACTCTATTTTAATTACTAAGTAATTTTTCAAACATTTATAATAATGTTAAAATCAAAAATTAAGAAAATTCTCCCAGAATCACTACTGTCCACTACATATCGAAAGGATAGACATAGACATAGACATCCGCTTGGCCGTGTGGCTTAACACCTGTCAAGCCACACAATCCAGAAACAGTCCCCCTTATTATAAAACGCTGAGTAAATTTAGTCCTGGTCTAAAACTGATGTTGTCACATTTGTTTGTTAAAAGAAAGACAGTGACAGCATTGATCGGTTCTAATCCAGGTCTAAATTTAGTCCACGTTTTATAATAAGGGAAATGGGTTTTAAATTGTTATTCTACCGGTTTACGCGGGTAAAATATGAAATAAATATTAAAATTTGAAATTTATACAAACTACTTCCTTTTTATACATGACTCAAATAATTTGTTTAGTGTTCCACAAATCCTCAACCCACGCAAAATCCAAGCAAAACTACCAACTCAACTCAAAAAAATTAATATTTTTTTGAGTATGTTGGAATGGCATCATTTAGTTATAATTATTTAGAATAGGACAGAATTGTATCTCTCACTCTCTCTCTGCCAAAATACAAGTAAAGGTGTTTTAGTGCGAAGCTCGCAGTTTCTATTTAATTCCCAAAGCCAGGGGCCCTCCAGCACCACAACAGAAACATACAGTCCACAACAGAGTAGTAGGTATATCAAAATGGACTTAATTATTTTGTCGTGTCATTTATTGCGCTTCGCCTCCCTACGTTCTCCCTACCAACATCTAAATCGATTCAGTAGTTAAGGAGTATAAACATAGCAGGCAGACAGACAGACAGTCAGAGATATTTTCGCTAAATTTAAATGCTAATTTTAAATGAAATTTACTAATTTTAAATGAAATTTAAAATTAAAGTATGAATTATGTATTCACTTACTATGTATATCACAAAAGAATTATTAAGCGATTGACAAGTTTCACATTTTGGAAAAGTCTCTAAACTTATTAAATTGTAAGAAAAAAATTTTAAACAAAAATTACAACCGACTTCAAAAAACTGAAAAGGATAAAATAATTAAATTTAAGTAGGTATTCATCCCCTAGAAACATATTTTTGGAGTCGGTGCTTCACTTTCTATTATTTTTGGAAACCACTTAGCACTCCAAAAAAATGTTTCTAGGGGATGAGTACCTAGCTACTTAAATTTAATTATTTTATTCTTTTCAGTTTTTTGAAATCGGTTTTAATTTTTGTTTTAAATTTTTTTTTCAAAATTTTTAGTGATAACTTTCTAAGGTCGAAGCTAGATGGGTGACCGTCGACTTATATTGTTTCCTACTATTTCTACTATCGTACCGGACCAAATGGCAGCTATTCCGCATCGAACAAAAAAATAATCACTTAAATCGGATCAGTAATCTCGGCGTAATCGGTGTACATACGAAGAAAAAAAATATGTAAACGACTTACTAATTTCAGTTTTTTTTATTTATAAAAACCAAACTACCGAACTGATTTTGAAAAAAATTTTATGGGTCCAAATGGCAGCTATTCCGCATCGAAAAAAAAAAGAATCACATAAATCGGATCAGTAATCTCGGCGTGATCGGTGTACATACATAGAAAAAAAAACCATACCAGCCGAATTGAGAACCTCCTCGTTTTTGAAGTCGGTTAAAAATAAACGACAACAATAAAAAAATCCACAAAGGCAATATTTATGTACAATATTGAATTCTTATATGTATAGGAACAGCATAATACATTTTAGTTGATTTATCGAAATCAAAGTAAGTATCAACTAAGACTTTGTGATTTAGTAATTAAAAGAAAACACAAAGAATGAAAACTTTGTGATTTTTTATTCTTGCTGTGAATAGCTAAACCAGAGCTAAAAGAGAATGTGAAGTGTTCGGAGTTAGGGACTCGTCTCGGTCTAATCGTTCAGTTTCATGGCTCTGACAAGTCTGAAATCATCATCTGGTATCTATAATAATAATAATATTTATACACTCACACCTATTATCTAGCCCGAAGTAAGCATCATTAAGAGCTTGTGTTATGGATACTAGATAACGGAGAAATAATGATAATAATATGTATATAAATATTAGAAATATACTAAATAAACATATAAACATCCATGACTCGAAATGCTCGTACTCATCATACAAACATTTGTTCCTACCGGGATTCGGACCCGGGACCTCTTGACCGAGTAGCCTGGGGTACAGACCACTCGGCCAGCCGGTCGTCAATAATGATTGTGACCTACCTTAATTGACCTCCGATCATGTTGCCTCGCCGGTGAACGTCAACCACCGAACGACTAGCTTCGGACCAAGACGAGCCTTATGTACGACACACGTCTGTATAAGGCTTCATGTACATAGAGGAGTTGGAGCAGATGCACAGGTCGTAGCTCTGCATTCACGGAATTGATAATCATGCGCCTGTGCAACTAGGGCCTACTTTCTAAATTCGTAAACTAAGTTTTCAGTCGTTTCGAGAACCATAATGATAAAAAAATAGTGGTATAACTGTGAAAAAATGACGTTATATTCTATTTTACATCTGAGTAAATAATAATTATTGATATTGCCCTAGCTGTTTTCATAATTTGTTTTCACTTTTCGCTCACGTTTGAAGTAACTCCCTGACCAAACGGATTCCAAAGCATCGAACATCAGATTCCATATCCACAAATTCTGGAAGTTGGATTAAAATTGGCACTAAGATGAACATGACAAGTTCAAATTTTAGTGTTAGTTTTGAAAAACTTTTCCAATCCTTTTGATACTGCTGATCAAACCATCCATCTTGCCATTAAGTCAAACTTGGGATTCCCTTCATCAGTAATGGTCTGGTTTGCTTCCTATCTCTTCAGACGCCAGCGCTAGCAAGCAGCGCGAGTTGCCCAATCTCTTTCTGAGTGGTGTAACTTAGTTGCTGGTGTTCCCCAGGGCAGAGTTCTTTCGCCTCTGCTTTTTTTCTTATTTATTTATTACTCATTATATTACGGCCACCATTATGCCCTGTGCAGAGTGCAGACAATCTCCCTATGTATTTTTATATGTCTGTTCAGCGGACGTACCCCACGTTTTCCATCCAGAACAAATCCAGTTTGGTTAGTCTGAGTTCTCGTTCTGCCTATTACTTGTTCTGCTTGCTATTAACCAAACCAAGAAACATACCTAATGGGAAATACTGGTCTCTACAACACAGGGCATCCTGGCATGGGCTCCAGTGACACTTATGTCTTTGTCTTAATTTGTTGATTTTGGACATTTTGTAGGACATTGGATTTGAGGATTTTACACCGACTGTAACCATGATGTTCTTAAAAACTTGAGTTAATTTCTAAACAAAGGCATTAGATTCATCTTTTGGTTTGGTGAATTCGATCTAACCTCTCCTTACCGCATGCGGCTCAAATGGCTTCCTATTAGTGAGCATAGAAACTGCTTCAGTTGTTTGCACACTTTTAAATATTAATTTCTTTTGTTTGCCTTGCTCAAACGAGTATAATAATAAAGCCTTTTGATCCCTAAGGGGAAGCTTTTCCAGCCTATCCCCCAACTCCCGGGGAGAAGAGGGGTATGGGTCTCTCACCCACTAAATCTTTCAGTGATGTCCCTCTTTGCTGCTTCTGCCGGGTAAGCCCTAAGACTTGACCCATACTATGTATCAGGGGAGGCTGTAAAAAGGCCGGATCCGACTGTTATTTACAGTCGCGTACCGGTGCATGTACACGGAGCCTAACACAAGCCATCTACAGAAGTTTGACTAATTAAACCGTTACTGAATATGTACATATGCAACCTTGGAGAAGACCATAACTTTAGAAGATAACACCATATGTCTGCATTATTCGAACGTCGCCACTACCTATTGTGCTTTATTTACACTTCATTTATAAATTATAAAATTGCAATAATATGTTAAAATCGAAAACAAATTGACGTAGAATTGAATATCATTTGCTAGACTTTAATCATTCAGTACTAAGATGAATATAACCGTACATGTTTCTATCTCAATCCCCAGAAAACTGATGTGCTCCTATTCTCCATAAAATTTTTCAGCGGTATCCACTTAAATCTAAAGCGTCCCTTTGGAGAAGCACCCCTCCATGGATCGCAGCCAAATCACAATATTCTTGTTGTTGTATTCCTCGGGTGAGTGACGTCACCCAAGCTTATCGATAGAACACAGTGCCGGAATCAGGGAAGTTGTCTTTTTTATATATACAACTAGATAACAAACAAGCTGACGGCCCAACTGATGGTTTTTTTTATACAACTAGATGACAAACAAGCTGACGGCCCACCTGATGGTAAGTGGTTACCGCCGCCTATAGACACCTGCAATAACAAGAAAAATCACTTGATATTGCAGGTGCGTTGTCATCCTGAGGCCTAAGATGAAATGCCGTCATGCCCAGTAATTACACTGGCTACCTTTCCCTTCAATCCGAAACACAGCGAACTGTTCCACTGCTGAAATAAGAAAGACGGTGGTACCTACCTAGACGACCCTACATACGGTCCTACCACCTTGTCTTGGATGCTGTCGACTTTACGCTTAGGTACTACTGACGTTTAAAGAGACAAAAAAGGTGCAAATTATGTCGTCTTTAAGAACTAAAGTGCCCAAACTCACACTAAATACTACTGTCTTGGCCTATCTGGTACACTTTCTATCAGATGACTAACATTTTGGTCGGGTATTGGTTGCCATCAGACTTTAACGACATTTATGAGGTCTAGGTGCAATAGTGCGCAGACTGAGCTCGCGAAGTTTTCATTTTCAGTGAACGTTTTTCGGGCCAACCCGTTACGTCTGTAGGAGAAAAGAGGTGCATTGATAAGGGATTTAGTGGGTGAGAGCCTCACACACCCCTCTTTCCCTATACCCCTCCTCCCAGGAAAAGGGAGGATAGGCTGGTAGACCTTACCCTCAACGTCAAAAAAGGCATGCCCGACTGGCCAATTGGCTCTATTTGTCAAAAGGCCATATTGGTCAGTTTCTTTCTACACGTTGCAACTTGTTGGTGGCTGTGAGCTATTTCAGAGCCTATTTCATAGCTTATTTTTAATCAGCGGAGAGACTTTTTATGTCTTATTACCGAAAAATATCAACCGGTTGCTTTACGATTTGTCTAGAAATAAAAATCAACATGATAAAAACTCTTTATATGTAAAAAACATGTTCAATAAATTAATTATCATTAGCAACAACATTTTATTTCTAGAAAAACAGAAAAGTTGAAAGGTGTTTCTATACCATTAAAGAATATTTTGAATTAGTAAAAAAATAACTACATTTATTTTAATATTGTATTTAAACTATGGCTCTAATTAACTAATATTTTTGTAATGTTGACAATTGAATTTATCAATTATCATTATCAATTATCATCATCATCATCATTAGCCTATATACGTCCCACTGCTGGGCATAGGCCTTCCTAAATGGGAGAAACACATGAGGAGTTTGGGCCATAACACCACCACGCTGGCCCAATGCGGGTTGGTGGGTTAAAGCGGTTGCAGTAACAACCGGGACCAACGGCTTAACGTGCCTTCCGAAGCAAGGAGGAGTTCAAGATTATAAATTTTGATTGACCCATCCAGGGACCGACCATGGCGAAAGTTGCTTTGTTTTCGTGATGAAAACCAGAGCCCTCAAACCACTACGCCACAGAGGTCCTCAATATCAAATTATCATTAAAAATAATTTTATAATTGTATTGCCATATTTTGTAACTATGTAGTTAGTTAGTACTATAGAACTCAAACTCAAACTCAAATATTTATTGCAAATTAAGTGTTACAAGATCTTAAGATATTATTGTTATTACAGCACTTACAACTTAATTACCCTTTTCGAGTATAGCAACAAAAAGACAATAAATTTCTTAAAACTATATAAAATTACAACATTATTAACAATATATTTAGATTAAAAAGGTACATAAACGAAATTGTATAACATTATTGTTGTATTGTATTGTATTGATGTTGTGTATGTTGTGTTGTTTGTACTTAATTTATTGCTGCCTAAATTTCATGATTTTAACTAAGTGGAAATGTAGCTTGTTAATTTAATATTAACATTTGCACGTCTGCTGCTGACAGACTGAATAATGCTCTTAGGGATTATAATACCTCATACCCTACGATGTACTACTACCGTGTGTATTATTAATTCATATTCATGCAAATAAATAATTGATTGATTGATTTACATTTGATGTGTTTAACAAATTATTAGAATGGATTGTAGATCCATTTCAGGACGCGTCGATGACAGAAGGCAATTCGGTCCGCAGACCGATAATTTACTAGTTTGTGATGTAGTGCAGCGACTGCATGATAGATGGCGTTATATTAAACACCCTATCTTCAAGTAATACAGCCACTACTCACTAGATGGAGAACACTACACGCATTCTATTATCATTCATGTTGGCAATACATTGAAGTTGGTAATTTAATGATTATGACGTTTTCAACCACTTCTCGTACAATGTTTTGGTATGTATACACAATGTAATATCGTTGTTAGAAATGGAAAACTAAATAGATAAGTAAGTATCTACCTATTTAAATTAAATAACAAATAAAGATCAGTATTATACAACAAACATGATGTACAGTGCCTCCACTTTGATTCTATTCTAGAAACATACTTTTTTAAGGATTTAAAAGATAATTTAAAAATCAAAATGATTTTTAACGTTTATATTTTTTTACGTAATTACCAGGTCAGTATATTAAACCTCAATTCTCTTAACATGCCGGAGCTTTGAATCATTAGAATTATTTTAAAGCTTTTTTGTGTAGCTCTACACAAAAATCATAAATATCACATAGTAATCAAAACAATTAAATGATATGTTTCCTTTGCAACAAATCAATTACAGCTAAGAATAAAGTCTGCCAGACGCTCTCCGATAGCAATGGCGGTGGCGGCGGTGTTCGCTCGCGGCAGGCTCGGCATCACGCCGAGGTCGGCTACGCGCAGTCGCTGTACGCCCAGCACCCGCAGCCGCTCGTCCACCACGCGGCCCAGGGCCGTCGTGCCCACCGCGTGGTACGTCGTGTGCGTCGTGTGACGGCAGTAGCACTCCCAGTAACCGCGTGGGTCATTCTCGTACGCTGGGCAGCCCTCCAGTTCCAGCCGCACGATTGACGCCTTATTTCGCCGGTACAGATCCAAGTCCATCAAGTGCTCGATGATCGTGGTCCCCCGCACTAATTCCTCCAAGTCCCTATCGTCTGACAAGTAGTTCGGCAGAATAGCCGGCTTCGCCAGAGGGTCTCTGCTGGCCAACCTCACCGTCCCTTTCGAGTGCGACCGCAACACCAGTGGCGTGAATATAATTAGCGCATATTTTTTACTGATGTGCTTGAGCTGTCGAATAACTGCGTCGTTGAAATCTGTGGCAAGTTGGACCACCGGCGCGCCTATCCACGCCAGGCCCTTATCGAGATACGAGTGTATGATCTGCAGCGTTGGTATAGCGCACTCCGAGCTGTTGTTCTTTAGCTCACGCTTCTCAAAGTCATAGCAATTAGTGTTAAGAAATGTATTAATGTCTGTGAGGCCATTAGAACCCAATGGACCTTTTCTCAGTAGAATAAGCTCTGCAAGCTGCAAGGCCTTAGCTCCTAGGCCCAGCAGATCCTGGGGTATGTTGGTGCCGGTGTCTACTTTCACGAACACCAGCGGCATATAGTGATCCGTCATGTCATCACCGACGGGTAAGTCAGATTTAACGGGTATGTTGAATTGTCTCAAGTGCTCCGCGTGCCCTATACCTGACAGCATTAATATCTGCGGGGTAGCAAGAGCCCCAGCACTAAGTATCACTTCTTTGTTAGCGTACAGTCTCAACTTGACGTGGGACAGCCCATGTACCACTGTGATTCCTTGTGCAATGTTATCGTCTCCAATGATCACTCCAGTGCATGTTGTGAATTTTGCAACTTTTAGTCGCTGCTTGACGTCATTCCTGCCGAGGTAGCCACGAGCGGTAGTCATGCGCTCATTTTCGAACACGTACCCAATAACTTTAGTGACGCCAATGGAAGACTCAGCATTTACATCTGGATTAAATGGTATATTAAGAGCTTTATATCCTTCTATCAGCCTAGAATGCCAAGGATTTTTTGGATCAGTAAAAAATTGCATGCGCATCGTGCCCTTAGTGTTGTGATAGGGAATAGAAGAGTGAGGTAGTTTATCAAGGTCTTTTAAGCCTTCGAAACGCAGATAATAGGGCTTAATATCTTCCCAGGCCCAGTTACTAATACCGAGATCATTGAAGTCTTTGGGTATGCAACGGGTGTGGATCATGGTGTTCATGCTGGTGGAGCCACCGAGGCAGCGGCCGCGGCTGAAGCGGCACTGCTTGTTGCGGTACGCGAGGCACGATATGTTGTTGGGTAAGGTCTCGTACGCCCAGTCGATGGGTAAGCCTGGTAAGGCCACCGCTACAGCAGGAATCTAAAATTTGACAAAGTCACTTGGATTAGTTTTTTATTTAAATCAGAGCAAAGATAATTATAATTAATTTATCAAGGTTTTCTCTTGTGCTAGTTTTAGTTAAAGTTAAATTTAATGATTTAACCCTAGAAAGATAACCATACTACTTATTACGTAATGGATAGCCATACGCTTTAGAGGCGCACTTTTGTAATGCGTGTTTTGTAATGAGAGTTATTTATATTTATTTTCTCTAATTTAAAAATGTGAAGAGTTCGAAAGAGCTTCAAAAATAAAATGCTTTTATTTTAAGAAATTTTATATTAAAGTAATTTTTAACTTCTAATTTCTAAGCCTCCTCATGTGTTTCTCCCATGTAGGAAGGCCTGTGCCCAGCAGTGGGACGTATATAGGCTGATGATGAATTTGTAGACCTCTTAAAAGCTCATACAAAAAATTGCAGTCGTCTGTTTATATAAATTATAACAGAACAATATGTTTTATTCTTATAAACTAATTGACTTAGTGTATTCAGTCCAAAAAAAAATTAAAACCCGAGTATAATTGACTTTAGAGGCAGTCAGAGCAGACGTCATTCTTGTTTTTGCCACAAAAAGCCTCGCCTCGCGAGCGCATAAAAACCCGTAACTTCAAAAATATGGTACTCATCGTTTAGAAACAGCCGTCTCGCGATTGGTTAGACTGACGACCGAGTTGGCTAAGAAGAACAAGTTAATAGGCGCGCTGAATGAAAAGAGACAACAAAATGTTTACTGCGCGGGCGCCTTTGCGGCGTAGGTTATATTTCTAGGGTTAAGTAGGGAAATTTGGATGTGAATTCGACATAAAAATAAAAAAGTGAAAAATAGAAGAAACCAAAAAAGTCTCAATACTCATTGTTTTAATATCAAGTTTTATATTCTTAATTTTTGATTATAACATTATTATAAATGTTTGAAAAATTACTTAGTAATTAAAATATAATAAAACTAGAAAAATTTCACGTCCTGAGGCAGGAATCGAACCCGCGGCCTTTCGCAATCCGGGCGACTGCTCTGACCACTAAGCCACCCAGGACTTGGGATATCCCTGTGAAATTCTTCTAGTCTATCTGTATTTGCGTTTATGAGCTAACGTCCACCCTACAATGTCAAAATATTCTATTTCAACATCCGAAACGAGTATTTTTACAAATACCGACGATTCGGTTCAGTTGGGGCAGTGCTTTCAAATATTCTTAATTTTTGATTTTATTTTTTGTTTCTCTTGCAAGTGAATTTAATTCTTTAATAAATAATAAAAAGCAACCTTGGTTTCATTTACCTTGGAGAGCGGGCCAGGATCCCCACCAGCTTCTATGAGCAGCACGTCCTCACCAGCGAGCGCCAGGCGCGCGGCGGCGGCTATGCCCGCTGCGCCCGCGCCCACCACGATGTAGTCGAACTTTTGCCCATCTAGGGACAATAACACATTTCATGTTACAGGGTTACCATACCCTATAACTCCGAAGGTCTTTCTGTAGCTATCAGCAGCAACTAAACCATTTGTCACTGATGGTCTCTTAAGGAGCTCTAGCAAGGACTTAGAACCGCAGAAGCCACTAAAGGACCTAACGGTAAAACAGTAACATTTGATGATGTAAATCCTGAGCACCGAATGGGGTAACATCTCTACCCCACAGAAGATTGCAGCTGAATAACAGTACTTTATAGTGTTGTATTTTTTTGAAGAGTCAGGTCGCCAGAGCTTATTTAGAAAACATTGTTTTGGGAGCATAGAAACTCGGCTTTAATTCTATCAACAAAACGCATTATCTTGATTTTTACAGGGTAGCCAACACGTAAGTAGTGCCCACGGTGAAACAAGCGTCTATACCCAACGATAGCCGCTTACCATCAGACGGTCCGTACGCTTGTTTGATACCCTTGTCATCTAAAAAAGTAATCAGATTCTTAAGTTCGAAGATATTCATCGTTGATGGCTGACTTCTGTTGCTGTTATGAACTTCGTGTCTAACTTCCATACCTTTCAAGGTAATCCCCTTGGGCAAGGTGTAGCCGCGGTCAGAGCGGCCTCCCCAGCCGTCATCTTGCGCTGATCCCACGCTGCACCACACCAGCACCAGCGTGATGCATAACCTGTACATAAAAAGCGTCTTCAATTGTGCACCTCTACATTATGAAAAGCTTGGTGGCACAGTGGTTTGAGCGGTTTATTTTCGCTTACAAAAACAAAACAACTTTCGCTATAGTTGATTCCGGGTGTTCAGTACACTGCCGGCCGTATGTAGGGCAGAAACCACGCTGCCCTAACGTTAAACAAAAAAATGTATGTCCGCGATACACGGCTCAGGATGGCACGTTAGATATGCCCAAATCTACCTACTAGGTATGGGTTTGGACTTACTGGTAAGTGTCCCATCAGCAGCTTCTGGACGGTGGCGGTGGGAGGAGCACTCCTCCTTCTGTAGACCACGCTGGTCATAACCCAGCGATTGGGTTTTGTTCCTCTTCAATTGTTGGGAACACTTACATAGAATACCACTCAAAATAACCACATACACCGGGGTCCTACCTTAGGCTACCAAGAAACACCTGAATTTACCAACCACGTAGCTAGGACGGGAACACCGAAAAGCTTAGTGCACACTATTACCTCGCTACCTGAAGACGGACTGCACGCGCGATCGCGCGCTCTTTGGTTCCTAACACCGGGTAAGTCAATCAATGTTGTAATCTCAACCCCCTCATGTTTTTCCCATTCAGGAAGGCGTGGTCAGCTAGTGAGACGTGGATTTGTTGATGATTAGCTTGTCCTAGACTTTAATTAGGTAGTAAATCGAGGATCAAATTGAGAAGAGCTTCCCTTTCCCAGAGAGGAGCATGTACTGGCAGGGAGTTCCTTACTCCGCAGCCAAAATCAATGACACCTGGGAGATTATCATTTTGAAACCTATAATGGGCATGATTGACAGATGAAGCTTGGAATGCATACAAGTATGCAAGAGCTCCATATCAATTAAGTATCTATTGACGTAATAAGCATATACATAATACACACAGAATGTTATTATGAATAGGCTCTTATATGACTTAGTTATTTATTTTTAATTATTATTGAAAATGCACCAGATGTACAAATAACAATTGGGTAAATGTTTTTATAGTCCGGCTACAAATAGTGTATCATTATTCCATTCGATATTGTCATAATTAACTACCTAACAACCATCTTGTTGTAAGATTTAACATTGAATGTGTTGACTCTGCGGTATTTTATGAAAGATTAGGTCTTCGACAGCGAGACCTATATTTAACCCCCGGCGCAGTTAAACGGCTGATTAAAGTTTGACGTGTCTATCTTTCTTTGTGTCTGTGTGTCTGTGCGTATGTCTGTGTCACCGTAGCTTCTAAAGGAGTTTTTTATTTTATTTTTAAAAACTGACGTGATTGAAATGGTTCTTAGTTATGATTAGTGAAGATTCATTCTTTATGATTATTCAGATAAAGGGGCACTAATAACTTCACAGATCCGATTTATTTGAAGGTTGGTGTACTGTAACTTCAGTGGTATTTCAAGACATGCTAACCTTGAGCTGATGCTGTAGCAACAAATATTCTGCTGGATGCTCTATTTAGAAACTTACAGCAGATTAGCGTGTTTTGACTCATAAGAATAGTCTCAGTGAGAAAGTGTTAGATTGATGATGTTCGAGGCCGGGGGTTACTAAAAAATATCGGTATTACTTCTACAGCGTTATAAATATTATAGATGTTTTTATCTTCGTCTAAGATACTTAATTAATAATAATGATAGTCGATCATTTCACTATTAATTTGTTCAAAATATTTTTACAGTATAGTTGGTATATATAAAAATGAAAACTATAATTGGAGATTTTAGTTAATATTTGATAGATTTATCAAAATAGATTTCATTATGTATGAGACTGGCGAAGCGAAGCTTGTACTATAATAATACTATGAGCATTCAAAAAATAAAAGGCATAAATTTACGGTTTAGTAGATACACCTCTGCCAACCCAGTCACATAAATGCGAGTTCACCCTCAGGGATAAAATTGTTCTAGAATACATTTAACACACGAGAATGACGATTCTTGCAAGATAACGTTCAAAAATACGTGCATTCTCATGCAAGAGCACTGAGGCAGTTTCGTTTGAACTTAAACTTGTTCAGGCATGTTTACTTGTTCAAGCGTCTCCCTCGTCCCTCGGAGTCTACTAGTGGAAAATTTGTGAAATCAAATTATGTTTAATTTCGTAGCTATGAAGCACACACTTAAAAATGACAAATTAAACGACATTTGAATGTTAGACAAATCAAAAGTTAAACGGCCAAATCGATAACCTTTTTCCAAAGTCAGTAAAAAATTTGAATATTTTTAGAAATTTAGCCCGTTCTATAACCGTATGAAATACATCCAGGGATTGTTGTCATGTAGTTAATTACTGTTAATTATGTTTAAAAATACAATAATGGATCTTCTAAAGCTTATTGAGCATTTGCAAAAATTATAATAACCTTAATAACACTATTTACGTGTACAACAAGATTATTTATGTTTTGCAAATTGTCACGCACATCGTCATAGCCTGATTGTCATCTTTTAATTTTTAGCAATATAAATGTATCACTGGCAAATGACACTGTACCTTATGCCGTTTACAAGTTTTGGCAAATCGTTATTGTTAACCAAAATATGAATGGTGCCAGCATCAAGCCCTGGAGAACACCCGATATCACAGAGCCAGTAAAGTAGAGATAGAATCTAGAAGAATTTCAGAAGGTTCTACAAATTTCTTGGAACTTCAGCGACTAGCTCAATCACCAGATTGGCATTTCATTTTTTATATTCAAAAATTTCTAACGTATATTTGCCAGCTATAATAATTTAATATAAGTCATTTTGTATGGAGAGTCACACTTATTCGGTTTCATGACTCTGACGTAACTATCCCGCATCTCATAATTATGTGTGACCTACCTTATTTGACTTCTGATCATTGCTGCCTCGCCGGTGAACGTCGACTACCTAGCCTCAGACCAAGACGAGCTTTATGTACGACACATGTATGTATAAGGCTTCATGTAAATAGAACAGCAGCTGGTACACCTATAAAAATGCACTCTATGGGTGCGTACTATAAAAATGTATGCACCCATAGAGAACCTTTTTTACATTTTTATAGGCTCATCGATGAGCCTACGCTTTTTATGGACTCAAAGCTTCCCTTACGGACAATTTTCAGGAAATTATTCTGCGTATATCACTTTGTGTTCTAAATTAATGAAAATGAAAATGAAAATGAAAATGAAAATGAAAATATCTTTATTCAATTAGGCCCCCAAGAAGCACTTTTGAATCGTCAACAAAAAAACCCTTAAGTCTATCACATAAAAATAATATTAACTAACTAACAATTTCATAATGTTTGTCTCTCTGTCTTATCTGCATCTACGTAAGCTAAGAATGTTATGTCAGTCTGTCTATCGGTCTGTCTGTCGGTCCGTCTGTCCGTCAGTCAGTCAGTCTGTCTGTCAGTCAGTCAGTCAGTCTGTCTGTCAGTCTGTCTGAATTTACACCGGTTCCAAAAGTTGAACTACCGAGAAGATTCCGGCAACAAACTCGTGTAGTCACTCTTTTCAATCATTAAGTTACAATGTTTAATTACACAGTAATAGTATTTAGCAGCGCAGTGTCGCACAGAGTATAAAAAAGGTATATTAAAGTACCAATAAGTACCTAATGATAAGAATATTTACTGTATTTAAAGGCTGTCCGACAATGCACCTTCACAATATAGGTATTACAATACACAAAGGTCAACAATTAATATACAAAGACCTAATAAAGCTAAACATCTTTCATTAATTTTAAACACTTGTCTGAGCACGTCATTACAATAATAATTGTATTGTTTTATATATAATATCCTATAATGCCATATACCTCAAAAATCCCTCAAAAATTATACTATTGATGAATATGTAGGTAAATTATTACAAAATCAAGGAAGCTTAGAGATGACCATTTCCACTAGTGGCACCTGTTCACAAGTATGACGCATGTGCCAGCCATCGCTCCGCTCAACCATATCATAGGGAACGGAGCGACCCGGCACACGACGCCACCACCGCAGAAACTTATAGAGAGCATGACATCTTCCAGCAACCACAAAATCAATGAAATGCTATTGGTGGAAATAACTATATGACATTATAAGTTACAACCAAGCATTTTTGTCATTTATATAATCGTTAATAGTATAGTAACCTTTGGACATTAGAATTTTCTTAATGTGAATTTTAAATTTGTCAAATGGCAAGTCTAGTACGTTATTAGGAATCTTGTTATAGTAAAGTATGCTTTGACCCATAAAAGTATTAAAAACTTTATGCAGTCTTAGAGACGGTAAGATCAACTTATTTTTATTTCTTGTATTTAATGCATGTACATCGCTGTGTCTTAAGTAGGAATTTAAATTTTGACGTACAAAAATTATGCAAGCATAAATATATTGAGAAGCCACTGTTAGTATATCTATTTCTTTAAATAAGTCTCTAAGAGATGTTCGAGCAGCAAGGCAGTAGATTGCTCTAATTACACGTTTTTGCAAGATAAATACTGTTTCAATGTCTGCTGCTTTACCCCACAGAAGAATACCATACGACATAATACTATGGAAGTAACTAAAGTAAACCAAGCGCGCCGTGGCAATATCAGTATATTGCCTTATTTTTCTAATAGCATAAGCCGCGGAGCTAAGTCTACTACAAAGTGTTGTGATGTGAGGGTTCCACTGGAGTTTCGCATCGATTGTAATGCCTAAAAACGTGGTGGATTGAATTAAATTTAGCGACTGATTATTTAATTTAATGTTTGTATCCACTTCCCTAACATTAGGTAAAATAAATTTAATACATTTAGTTTTCTTTGCATTCAGTTGTAAATTGTTCACAGTAAACCAATTCATTACTTGAGATAGCGCATTGTTTACGTCGTCAAAGTTAACTTTATTTCTATCACATTTAAAAATTAAAGAAGTATCATCTGCAAACAACACAATCTCACAAAATTCCTTAGCAAAGAAAGGCAAGTCGTTTACGTATATTAAAAATAAAAAAGGCCCTAGAATTGAACCCTGTGGAACTCCCATTTTGACATAAGACCCTGAAGATTTTGTTCCATTGATGTCAACTATTTGAGTTCTAGAACTTAAGTAAGATGTGATTAACTTCAGAGCTGAATTTGTAACCCCATAGTGTTGTAATTTTAAAATTAGCGTCTGATGGTCAACGCAGTCAAATGCCTTTGATAAGTCACAGAATATACCAATAGCATTTTGTGAACTCTCCCATGCATCAAATATGTGCCTTAACAGCGCTACACTAGCATCAGTAGTAGAACGACCCTTTGTAAATCCATATTGCGCACTATGGAAAAGATTATTTAAATTAAAATGCTTAATCAATTGTTCCAAAATAATTTTTTCAAATATTTTACCAAGTGCTGGTAAAATAGAAATTGGACGAAAATTACTAGGGTCCTCTCTATCACCTGATTTAAACAGCGGAATAATCTTACTGTATTTCATTAAATTAGGAAAAATACTTTCATCTATACAGTTATTAAAAATTTGCGCGAGATAAGGGGCAATAATATCAATGATATTCTTAACTATTTTTACAGATACATCCCATAAATCCCCTGTATTTTTCAATTTTAGGGATTTAAAAATTTTAATGATTTTTTGAGGAACAACATGGGTAAATTGGAAAGTCTCGCTACACTCGGGCACACAATGCCTCAGGATGGAACTTGCTTCAAGAGAAGAAGAATCTAAATGAGATGTTGTAATCGAAGGTATTTTTGAAAAGTAATCTTCAAATATGCTAGCTATTTCGTGGTCAGAATTAATAATTTGATTATCTACATTTATTGTGAACGTGGTGTTTTGTGACTTGACTTGACCAGTTTCACGGTTTATTATATTCCATGTAGTTTTTGTTTTGTTATTAGATTTTTCAATTTTGTCTCGGATGTGTATCGCTTTGGCGCGGTTACATATCTTTTTGAAAGTCTTGGAATATTTCTTTACATACTCATGAAAGTCCTTATTGTGATTGTATTTCTTTTGTGCGTATAATTCATACATCTTATTTCTACTTTTATATATACCTTTTGTAGCCCAGTCACCAAATTTCATTTTATTATTTGAAGATTTAACTGTCTTTTTTGTGAAGGTATTTTCGAACTCATTTTTTATTACATGAAACAAATAAGTATATTGATCGTCCGGGCTGGAATGTGTGAGTGGCAGTGTGGCTACCTTTATAGCCAATTTATTCATAAAAATGTCTTCACGACTCTTCGTAATAGGTCTATATGTTAAATATTTTGGTTCAATCAATAAGTTATCAACAAAAGCAATCAGCAAAGCACAATGATCAGACGTAAGATTGGTAATAACAGACTTTGAAACAGGGTCTTTATTTGAAAAAATATTATCAAGACAGGTGGCCGAGTGGGAAGTGATTCTAGTAGGCTCTAGAAATTGATTAACTAAGTCAAAGGATTTAAAAACGGAAAGTAAACGAGTACATGATGGTGTGCTCTCTAACAAATTAACGTTAAAATCGCCACAGATAATAATATGTTTCCTTTTATTACTTATTTTTTTGAGTACATCTTCCATTATGGACTCAAATGTGTTATAATTTCCAGAAGGTGGTCTGTACACACATACTATAACATAACTCTCTAATTCCACACAAGACAATTCAATTATACGCTCGACTGAAAGACCTACGATATCTTTACGTTCTTTACATTTCATTTTATTGTCAACAAGTATTAAAGAGCCACCATGAATTGCAGATTTCCTTACAAAATTGCTTGACAACTGAAAATTGTCAATAGACACCGATTCAAAAACTTTTAGCCAGTGTTCAGTTAAACATACCACATGAATATCTTGACTTTTTGTAAACAATTCAAGTTCTAGTTCTTTGCCAGCTAATCCTTGTAAATTTTGGTACACAATATTTAATAACATAGGCTTAGCTTTTGTCTTATGGTTCAGTTTAAAGATAATGAATTAATATTAGGTGAGACCAATTCATTAGAAAATATGGTATTGTTTTTATTTTTCTTAGTTATGGTATTCATAACCTTGTTCCTTATATTATATGCTAACAATGTAGCAATTTGTCTTTTAAATCTAGGTGACAGATACAATGTATCTCTGGTCAGTGTAAAGTTAGTAACAAATTTGTTACAATCAAAAAATAAAAGCGCGTCACTATGACGACACGTCAAATTGTACATATGTTCATTCAAATAATGAATTTGTTTGTTATAATTAAAATCCATATTTGTAGCATACGGAAATGCACACAGAGTAATTTTACAATTTTTTTTGCTATTTAATTCTAATAGCTTGGTTATACACCTTGTTATGTGATTTTTCCTAACTCCTGAACTATCACCACACAGAATAATTAAGTTGCTATCACTTTTTAAATTTTCACACGTAGTAACATTATTTATAATATTTTCAAAGTGGAGCCCAGGGGAACAATTATTAAACACAATTTGATCTGTTTGATCTAAAAGTAAGTGCCCTAGCCCTTGTCCTAATTTATCAGAAAAAATATAAGTGTACTCTGTACTTTGTGTCATCTTAGTTTTTATAGTGTTTGAGCATTCTAATACTGGCGGCACAGGCAAAAATTCACTTTGAATTGGCTGCAAAGGAACTGGTTCATTGTTTGTTAATATTCTACTATGATTACTGTTATTGTTACTAGAACATGAGCAATGTTTATTTGTTAAAGAAGCATATCTCTCTGTACTGTAGTTACACAAGTCAATCATATCATGCCTTGCAGAGATTTGATATTCAATCATATTTTTATACATGTTAAGTTGATCATTAAACATGTCCTTTAGTGAATGCTCCAAATGCATTAATCTATTTTCTAATAATTTGGTTGTGCAATCGTGTGAGGAATGATTTTGTTGAACTTTATTACTAAATGACTTTAATTTATTTATCAGTAATATACGTTCTTTTCTCAATAATAAATGCTTCTTGAAGTGATTTTGCCTTTTAATTAATCTATTAGTTTTTTTTATGAATTTATTAATACGAAAATATTTTTTAAATTTATTGTTACTCATTGACAAATGTTGTGTAGACGCCAGTTCCTTGCACAGTGAGTTTACATTAACTGTGTTATCACTGAGTAGACCCGAATCACAATTGACTAACTCACTAAACAGACTCTGGGAAGCATCACTTTCTGAAACGTTGCTATTATTTTCTAATATTTATATTAGTCTTGTGCGCCTCTGATAAACTTACTTCTAGGTCATTGATGACACTCAGTGCCCGCTCGTGAGTGTCATTGCATTCTTTAAAAGAACTTATTTTATCCTGCAAGTGGACACATTGATCAGCAATTTCTGAATATTTTATGTGAAGCTCGGCCAGTTCACTCTTAAGTTCCAAGTTTTTTCTTATAATTGCTTGTATCTCTTGCTCGCTGTCTTCTCGTTCCTGCAGCAGCTTGTCATTGAGCTCCTGAGCCCTTTTGAGATCCAACAGCACCTGCTTCAGCTTCATCTCGGTGTCTTTAGCAGTTGCTTTGCGGGTCAGCATTTTAATGTTAGTTGGCACAACTGAAGCTAGAAATTAATATAAGATTAAATTAAAATAAGAACTTATTAAAATCTCAAAAAATACCTAAAATTACAAATACTATTGAATATTACTGAACAGACTAAATAACACTAAATATAAATATATATTTTATATTGTACCAAACAAACTTTGCTTGTCAACTTACATGGAGTTGTGATACCTATTTATATTTAAGTATGTATAATAGCAATCTAATCTATCAAATTTGTGAAGTGGGTATTTTAGAAAACTTAAAATAAAGTTAAAAACTTAGAGTTGAAGCAGTGAAAGTGGACTGATATATTTCTTGTTGTTATTGTGAATTAAAAACAATAGAAACAATACTCCCCAGTTAAAAGTTTCAGCTTATTTTTTTTCTAGTTGTTGATACCAGAATACAACACACCGGCAGCAACCTTAACAGATACTTCTATGACAGTGTATATTTGTACTGGTATGGCTTATAAGTGGTAGATTGGTTAGTCTGTTGCTTCCCACTGGTGCACTGAAAATAATTTAATGAAAGTATGAGATATTATACTAATAAGACTAACCATTTATCAACGATTGGCAAGAGCAATTATATATACTATGACTTGTTGATTGTACAAAGGTTATGGTCAGGGGATTAAGTAGGTAGTCAATGTATATGTACTTTAATGATTTGCACTGCACTTCAGATAGCAAAATAGATTAGGAATGTTTGTAAATGTAATGAATTGGACTACTAAACTAACATAAATAAAATGTTGTGCTCTGTTTTCAAAATGTGAGTAAAACAATTGCGTTGCAACGATTAAATCAAACACAATTTAATTATGACAGTTACAATTTTGCAACCGTCACTATGAAATTCAAACTTTATGATATCAAAGAAAACCATGAAAAATGGTGATTAAATGTTTTGTAATGAGAAAATAGGTGACAAATAATACTCCCCCGGTTTTAAGTCCAAGTCGTAGAAGCAGAATCCAAGATAGTCAGTCTGACAACCGACCGGCTATGTCGAAAATAATAATCTTTATTAATTAAAATAGAATAAAACTAGAAAAATTTCACGTCCTGAGGCAGGAATCGAACCTGCGACCTTTCGCAGGTTCGATTCCTGCCTAATAATAATCTTTATTTCTCGATATTTACACTGAATATCGATTCACTAATAATACAGCACTGTATTTGTATAATTCACCACTGTTTAATCACTTCAATGCTTGTTAAAAACCGTAATTATTATTTATTTTCACATATTTTATTAGCAGCTGTTTTCTAAACATCTGGCTGCTAATGTTGCCAGAGCAAAAAAAAAAAAAAGAAAAAAAAAAAACGAAAAAAATAATAATTGTGAATCTCTTTAATTTTTTTAGACGGAATTTTCTGGGAACTGACTTTTTTATATATTTTTGTACAATTAGAACGCAAGAAAGCTGACGGCATACTTAAAGACACTTGCAATAACAAGGAAAAAAATCCTTTGGGATTGCAGGTGCGTTTTCATCCTGAGGACTAAGATGAAATGCCTTCCATGCCCAGTAAACGCTGGCTACCTTTTCATGCAATCTAAAGTATAGCGAACTATTTCAAGGCTCTATAAGAAAGGCGATGATTCTTACCCAGATCACTTAGTCGTAGGAATAACGTAGATTAGCTAACATCATGGTGATTATGAGGTTATTTTTTTCTCAAGTTTACATGTAGTTCAAAAAAAGGAATTCCGACTCACACAGCTATGTCAGATATCATTGTATCCGATAAAGCTGTATATGTCGCAGCAATCTGGTTAAATTAGCTAGCCAATTTGGACGCCTAAGCCGCTGATTAAACGCCGGCATTCAATGAAATGGCTGAAGAACAACTGGCCAAGTTATTAAGCTCAATAACTTGGCCAGGGGCGGGGGAGAGATCTTGTTATGAAAACGCATATAAGACGTGCTAACAACATTTCTCACCTAGTTATCTATCTGTCCCGATAGATAAGTTGGCGAATGGCTTTGGGGGAGAGCGCAGGTCGTGTTGATCCCCAAGGCAAGTCTGATTGTAATCCTTCACGTGGTTGCCGCCTGTTATTTGGCTAATTCCCTCCGAAATAGACGCAACAGAAACGATCAGGCGTAACCCTTCCTATTCCTTTCTCCCTTCCCACCCTCTCCCGGATGTCCCTACCCTCTCTACTTCCCCATACTCAATCCAAGGTGTCAGACGAACCGTGCCGATGGATGCGTGGCCAAGGGGAAGCTTGGTCTCGAACGGTGTCTCCTTGATGACCAGGCTATCTCAAGGTAGTATTTTAGCCTTACCCGGGCAAGCGGGGCTCTGCTCGGGTGGACACTATATTTCCCTAGCTACTCGTGGGACATGTATGGAAGACTCAAAATACATATCTCTTTCTCCTCTGGACGACCAACGTCCGGAAAATCATAGCAGTCTGTCTGCCTCTCTGCCCGACTTGTCGGACATGAACCTCGAGTCCGAAGGCGACTACCAAGTCCCTTTGGATATCGAAACAAACCTCATGGCTAGCGCTGAGGAAGCCAATCAGAGCCGCGAAGGCTCTGTGTCTCCCACAGCTATAGACATGACCTTCGAAACTGGGGGAGACTCCCAAGTCCCTCCAGCTTTTGAAAAACAATCCTCTGCACTGGAGCCCGGCGGTGAGGAAGCGAGTTTGAGTCGGAAAGACTCCTCCTCGCACTCGGCGCCGGGCACCGGAGCAAGGAAACTTAGTGGAGCAGCGCGTAAACGCCTAAGGAGGCTGAAAGCGGAAGGTCTGAGCCGATCCGAGGCGTACGAACTCTACTGGCAGCATTGGGCGGAGACGGTTGCCCAAAGAGGTGGAGATCGGGGTGAGGCCGCCTCGGGTAAGAAGCCGATTAAACGGATTCGATCCGAGGAGGAATCCCCTCATCAGCATCCCAGGAGCAAGCAGCGTACTGGAACTGGCTCTGGAAGTGGGACGCCTGTAGCGACCACGGACGGACCAACCGCCGGACCATCGACTATGGCTTCACAGCCGTCAGGCGATGGACCACGGACGGCCGGAAACGTGGCTTCCTTCAGGGATGCTGCCGCTTCTTTCCGAGTGGGTATCCGAGATAAGGAACCCATGACGGAAGAAAAATTAGGGCTGGTCAGAAGTGCTATCATCAGGGCGATCATTGACGATACTGATGACGAGGCTGGTCCTAATTTGTGCGGAAGCACCTTCAAGTCAGGCTGGCTGCAAGTAGTTCTCGAGAACGAACGCAGCAAAGACTGGCTAAACAAAAGAATAGGCGGTATCAAGCCGTGGCCTGGTGCAGAGCTAGCACTTATGAGTGAGAGATGGATGTCTAAGGATGTCTTCAGACTTATGGAGAGGCAAAACGGTCTGAGGACCAGCTTCTGGAAGGTACTCAGGATCCAAGAGGAGAAGGACGGAGCAACTCTAGTCTTTACCCTGGATGACAACTCTGTGGAGGCCTTACGGAAGTTGGACTTCAAGCCTAACATAGGTTTCAGAAGGGTGCTTGTTCGCATTAGAGGGATGAATAATGCCAATAGTGCGAGCACAGCGACTCCTGGACCTAGTTCCTCTGCCTTGGAGCATCCAAATGTACCTGGCGAGCTGGGCAAGGTGGTCCCGGGGACCGAGTCTCGGGAGAGGCATTTAAATGACTCTCCGAGCGCGGGACCCTCTGGATTGCCGGACCACTCAAAAGGCACACACAATGTGAGGAGGGCTCAAAACCCCAAACTCACACACAACACCAAACAAACATACACACACATCAAACATACAAACAAACACAAACACAAACACACAACACCTAAGCCACCAAAGAGTGGTGGCGCAAATATACCGTCCAAAGGACGTAAAAAACACTAATTTATCACAGACACAGATACAACACACATACTTTATAATACACATACACAGACACAGCACAAATAACACAAAAACAATGACACATATAATACAAATTAATCTGCACCACGCGAGGGCTGCCACTGCAGTACTCGAGAAAATCTTTATAGAGCAGAACCTCAACATCGCTCTCATTCAAGAGCCGTGGCTAGCAAACAATAACACGGTCTCGGGCCTTGGTTCCGCAGGCAAGGTAATATCATATGCCGGTGGAATTAAGCCAAGAGCATGTATACTTTTCAATAATAACACTGAATTCCTTTCTATCCCAGAGTTTTGCAACGACGACCTGGTGACAGCCTATGTTAATCTCAAGGGGCGTGAAGGTCAGCGCGTAATTGTGTGTTCGGCCTACCTCCCGGGTGAGAAGAGAGACCCTTCAGAAGCACTGGTAAATGTGATCGAATACGCACGAGAACACAATGCTGAACTTCTGATAGGGTGTGATGCCAATGCACACCATACTAATTGGGGGAGCACCAACATCAACAACAGGGGTGAGTTATTCCATGACTTCATCTTAACGAACTGTCTTCAGATACTTAACAAAGGCTGCCTTCCCACCTTTGTTACGAGATCTAGACAGGAAGTTCTCGACGTAACTCTTGCTACTAACAACCTAGCCAGGACGATCAACGACTGGAAAGTTAGCAATGAAATATCTATGTCCGACCATCGACAGATTAGATTCGTAATTAACACAAACAAAACATACGAAAATATAACCTTTAGGGACCCTAAAACCACCAATTGGAACCTATATAGGAACATGTTAGGAGAACAACTACATGATGTCCCTAAGAATATAAGATCTCCTGAAACTCTAGAATATGCGGTCCACCTTGTTTCTGAAGCCATCACGGCATCCTATGAGATGAGTTGCCCTCTCAAGACCAAGAGGGACAATAAAGTAACATGGTGGCACCCCAAACTAGACAATCTCAGGAAGAAAACACGTAAACTATTCAATAAGACTAAAACTCCCGAGGACTGGGAGCGATATCACAAAGCCTTAACTGAATACAATAAAGAAATACGGAAGGCGAAAAGACTTTCGTGGAGGAAGTTCTGCGAGGAGATCCAGAATACTCCTCAAGGGGCCAGAATTCACAAAATCTTAGCGAAATCGCCGGCCAACCAACTGGGACTTTTAAAGAAGCCAGATGGAAATTTTACTGATACAGTGGAGGAGACCCTGGAGCTCTTAGCGACAACACACTTCCCTGGATCAAAAACTGTATCGAGTACCGAATATAAACCTGAGCATCAACACTGCCTAACCAGGCCTAAAAACGAAGACTGGAGAAGAGCAGCAAAAATGATCAGACCAAATAAAGTGAAATGGGCTATCGAAACCTTCAAACCATTCAAGTCTGCTGGGGAAGATGACATTTTCCCAGCACTGATGCAAGAAGGGAAAGACATTCTCACACCGCTCCTGGTAAAAATATTTCGTGCGAGCTACGCATGGGGATACATACCAGAAAACTGGACATTGGTCAAGGTATGCTTTATACCTAAAGCAGGCAAGAAGGACTATTCACAACCAAAATCCTTTAGACCAATAAGCCTAACCTCTTTCCTGCTAAAATGTATGGAAAAAATCATAGACGAATTCATAAGGGAAGGACCTTTGAAGGAACTCCCTTTACACTCCAAGCAACATGCTTATAAAAAAGGGAAATCCACGGAAACTGCTCTTCTTGAACTTACGGATAAGATTGAAAGAGCTCTGGAAGACAAGCAGATAGCTCTGTGTGCTTTCCTCGACATTGAAGGAGCTTTTGACAATGTCACTATTGGATCCCTTACCAAAGGTATGGGAGCCAAAGGGATCGATGACACAACGACCCGGTGGATAAAGTCAATGCTGCTTAATAGAACTGTTAAGATAAATCTAAACGGAATAACAAGAAGTTTCAAGACAACAAGGGGATGTCCGCAGGGAGGCGTACTGTCTCCACTGCTTTGGTCACTTGTTGTGGATGAACTCCTTACAAAAACAACTCAAATGGGTTTTGATGTGCAGGGCTATGCCGACGACGTAGTGGCCTACGTTATAGGTCCTTGCCAAAGCACTGTATCATCAATACTACAAAGAGCTCTGAATACCATTGTCAAATGGTGCGCAGACAACCAACTGGGGGTTAACCCCTCCAAAACAACTATAGTGCCCTTTACTAGGAAGCGCAAGCTAAACAAGCTTGCTACACTAACTATTAAAGGAACATCCATACCTTTTTCCCAAGAAGTCAAATACTTGGGCGTAACAATTGACAAGACACTGACTTGGGAAACACACTTAAATAACGTAATCCAAAAGGCAACAACTGCCTTAGGAATATGTCACCGCCTTGCAGGGACGAGATGGGGCTTAAACCCCAAAATCGCCCTATGGCTTTATACCTCCATCGTAAGGCCGATGCTAACGTATGCCTGCGTAGTCTGGGGGAAAAAAGTCAGGCAAATAACAACCATCAATAAGCTAACCAGCTTACAACGCACCGCGTGCTTGATGGCAACTGGTGCTATGCGCACAACCCCGGCGGCAGCCCTTAATGCTCTTCTCAACCTACCGCCTCTGGATCTATTTATTGGAAAAGAGGCAAAGGCTGGAATGTATAGGGCAGGCGTCTCTGGGAAAGCACAATGGGCATCTCAAACACTGCGATCATTACATCAAGCTGTGTTTGAACTACCTCCATTAGCAATGACTTCTGACGTCATGCTACCACAACTCAACTTCCACAAAAACTATACAGTTGAACTGCCTAGCAGGGAGGACTGGGCGAATACCCAAAACAACATTTATCCACAAGTCACTACTCCCTCCGAAGCTGGATGCCTCACATGGTTTACAGATGGCTCCAAAATGGGTAACAACGTAGGATGTGGGGTGTATGGAGTCAGACCAAGGTTTAGTAAAAGCGTCAACCTCGGAAAATACGCCACCATTTTCCAGGCGGAAGTCTGCGCCATTATTGAATGTGTGCAGGCTAACCGCCTAAGGAACTACGTTAACCAAAGAATTTACATCTACTCCGACAGCCAAGCAGCGCTTAATGCTATAAATGCGAATACACTGCATTCAAAATTAGTAAAAGACTGCGTGGAGGAATTAAATACACTGGGGATCAACAACAGAATCACTCTGAGATGGGTGCCTGGTCACTCTGGCGTCATAGGCAATGAAAAGGCCGATGAATTAGCCAGAGCTGGGGCTCAGGGACGACAGATTGGACCGGAACCTTTCTGCGGAATCTCAAAGAACCAGGCCATGCACTATCTCAAAAGCAAACTCATACAGGAGTCCTCCGAACAATGGCTAAGGACACCTGGTTTGATACATTCAAAGTCCCTGATACATGGCTACTGTGGGTTTGATCCCCGCCTCAGGACGTGGAATTTTTCTATTTTAGATATTTTTAAGTAAATAAATTTTTCAAACATTTATAATAATGTTAAAATAAAAATTAAGAATATAGTGATTCTAGTTCAATTAACTATCTGCATAAGCATTTGATTGGATGGCGGCGTTGATTAGCCAGTTAGCCAGTTAATTTAGCCTATTTAACCAGATAGAAACGACATAATATACGGTGATCCTATGATATGATGATGTAAGCTATGATATAAGATATAAGTCTCATCTTCCAAGAAGTGACATGTACACTATTTATACTGTACCTTACTACGGTGAAAACTGTATAAAGTTTATTAAACTGCGTAACAAAACAAATAACAAAACAATATCAGTTAATGAGCCTCCTAAACTTGAACACTTTTAAGAGGCAAATTACGTTATTGCTATGACATTAATATCAGGTGATTGATATACAATTTGATTATGTATATAGGTTTTTATGGTACCTACCTATATTTTATAGAAACATTGAGTACAATAAAGTTACGGATTTTCGGATATTTAACCGAATCTATCTGGTATCAGGTATGTTTAAGTGCGTTGGACTCACCAGGCTGGACTCACCGTAGCCCAGCCACTAATATGCACTATAAGCTGAGAAGAATACCCAGCAAATGATACGTAGTACGTGCAACTTACTGACTTCATTTGTCAAGCCCCAAGACTCCCGCCAGGAGCCTCATGTCAATCAAAAACCAATTGTGTCGGGAACGTGTGGATTGACAGGTTAAACTTGAAGTTATACGCGTTCACTGCGTTTTTTTCAACATTTGACAAACATTTACTTTCATCTGGTGCGGTGTGGTGGCCCAAAATGTGTTACTAGCAGACTTTCTTTCAGTGCGTGGCGAGGGCGGGCCTTCTCGACCCAGCATCCGATTGTGGGTGATTCGCAGTGAACACGCTCAGTGATCAATACTTTTGCTGGGGCACAACTTAATGGAATGATAAACGGAACATAATGATGAATTTCACGACAGTTTTCTTCCAAGCAGTTGTAGTTTTAAAGTGATATAATAGTAAGATTAGCAAGAAATTTATGAATCAGCCATCTCTCTTGCTGAGTGACTAAATATGCGTGTGGTCTAGCGTTGATGTGTTGAAAAGACGAATGGTTAAAAAAATACCATATAATTATCGTTTCTGTTCAGTCTCAGTCTCTCGCTTTTGCCGCATCAGTAGCAAGTGAAAGTAATGATATTAGCCTATGCTGTCCACTGTAGGCCTTCACCTTGATTTCCAAATACCTAATATGGTTCTACGCAGCCTGCATCCAACGGCTCCTCGTGGCTCTGACCAGGTTTTCTATCCATGTAGTGGGAGGCCATGCTATTTACTTTGCGCTTTCAGGTACGCAAAATTTCCACGTTAGAGTGACTTATTTTACGGAAAAATAATTTAAAAGTGGCGAATAATATTTCTCACCTCTGCAGCACATAAAGGGTGCTTTTGCTGCCTAAATACTCCTAGCAAAGTTTCATTTTGCTCACATGTGAGCTAAATTAAATTAAATTTCGAACACTGGATACTAATATTACGCGGCGCAAACCTTTTTTGGTATTTTTAATCTAAACTATGTTCGGAAATTTTAAATAATCCGCCTGGTTTTAATTTGTAGTCAAAAAATATTCCATTTTGAAAATACATATGTAAAATAATACAAATGCTGTAATGTAATGATATTAAAAAATCAATATTAAACGAGTTTGTCCCTTTTACAAAAAATAGCATTTTGTGGAACTATATTTTATTTATTTATTCTTAATTTTTGATTTTAACATTATTATAATATTATTAATAATTAATTATTATTATTAATTATTAATATTATTAATTATTTTATTTCTTTATTTATTTTATTTATGGACGATTTAGGATGACATAAATAAGGCATAAATGCTTTTAAATACATGAAGTCTGTGAAAGTCTCCGCATAAAGAAGAATTATAATAGTGAAAGATTTTAAAGAAACAAGTTAAAGAAACAAGATTCACAATAAAATAAAACTGGTACATTATCAATGCCAATATAACTAAATAGCTACACATTGCTTACCCTATATGTATAATATTCATTAGTGTCAAGTGCCTTTAAAGAAATTAGATGATAATATAGTTTTAACCATATTAGTGCTCATAGAGAACGGAGCCAAGTCGCACTCTTGTGTCTTACTGTTGAGTAGATTGCACGCTCGCCAAAGAATAGAATTTTGTCTGAAAATAGATGAGACGAGTGGTAATCTTGTCCGTGCGGTGACGGATTAAGAATACAATTCACCGCCCCATTTCTTCCCGTGGGTGTCGTAAGAGGCGACTAAGGGATTACCGAGCTACCAACTGCTCGACTGGTGGTAGGGTCTGAACACCCGTCTGGTTAGTGACCACCGTACGCATGGCGTAAAACCCGCCAAGTGACCACTTGTGGTCGCGTTCCGGGATCAGTCAGCGTACAACCAGAGCTTGGGGAGACGTTGCGGCGATGGATTCGGTCAGTGACGGCTTCCGTCTAACCAGAGCCAGGTGGACTGCGTTGACCCGCCGACCAGGGAGACCCGAAGAAACGGCTGTTCCGCTGGCCGCCCGTGGTACAGTACAGGGGCCCAAGCGAACCTAACCAGTTCGTGAGGCTGCCCTATCATGCCACGCATAATCTTGGGGTGGTCCGTCGTGCCGGTTGGTGACCGGGTGGTGGGGTCCCGGCGGCCATTCCCGGGGGGGTTCGGGGGCCCTTCCGTTCGGCGGGTCAGCGCTTCTCTTCTGTCGGCTGTTAACTGGGGAAACAGGCCACACGCTTTGACCGTCTATATCGCGGCAACGTTCCCTCAATTCACGCCTCTCCTCCTTACATCATATTCTATGGCAGCGCTCAAAAACATGAACGGTCGATCAGCGGTGCACACCCCCACCACAACCACGCTGTTTGAGGTCGGGCTCACTAACATCCGTGGGCTCCATGCTAACCTCAATGCCGTCCACCAACATCTCGAGACGGCTCGACCGGCTATGCTGTTTTTGACGGAGACGCAAATACTTCGCCCGGCTGACACTAGCTACTTGGATTACCCCGGCTACGCTCTTGAGGAGTCCTTCAAAGCGAAGGCCGGGGTATGCTTGTTTGTCCGGGCGGATGTTTGCTGTCGCCGTCTGCGCTGCTTGGAGGACCCTTCCTACTCGATTCTTGGGGTGCATGTGGACCTGGGCACACATAGCCGTGTCTACGTGTGCCTGTATAGATCTCACAGCGGTGACATGGAGACAACTCGACTTTTCGAACATCTTAGTCGGGTGGCAGATGTTGCGCTGGAGCAGTATCCAACCGCGGAATTGGTGTTTTTAGGGGACTTTAATGCTCACCACGAGTCGTGGTTAAGTTCCTCTAAAACTGACCATGCTGGTAGAACTGCCCATGCTTTCGCTCTCACGCACGACCTGACACAAGTGGTAAACCAGCCCACCAGGATTCCAGACATTGTCGGTCACGCGCCCTCATTGTTGGACCTTCTGCTGACGTCTCGTCCGGACGGATATCGGCTAGAGGTTCGTGCTCCTTTGGGAACATCGGATCACTGCCTGATATCCGCTGGGGTGCCACGGGCGTCGCCACCGGTACCTATGGTTGCCAAACGCCGCATCTGGCACTATGCGTCGGCAGATTGGGATGGTATGCGGGATTACTTCGCATCTGTCCCTTGGAGGCAGCGCTGCTTCAGTGAGCTGGACCCGAGCGCTAGCGCTACTGCTGTTGCTGATGAGATCATGTTAGGGATGGAGTACTATATCCCTCACTCCGATCTCATCAGTAGGGGTAGGCGTAACCTCTGGTTCAACCGGGAGTGTGCCATAGCTGTTGAGAACAGACAGTCGGCATACCGCGCTTGGATCAGGGGTCGAGCTTGCGGAGATCCTAACATTGACTCGCTGAAAGCAGCTTATAACAACGCCACCAAGTCCTGCAAGAGGGCATTCATCAGAGCGGATGCACAGCGCGTTGCACGAGTTGGCCAAGAACTACTCACGCATCCTACGGGAAGCCGTAGCTACTGGCGTCTGGCCAAAGCCGTGCAGTCCAACTTCTGTCAACCCTCGCTGCCCCCGTTGAGATGTTCTGACGGCTCGCTAGCTCACAAGCCGCAAGAGAAAGCCGATCTTTTGGTAAAACTCTTTGCTGCTCATTCCCGAATCGATGACTGCAACTCACAGCCACCAACACTCTCCCACTGTGGCCACACAATGCCTAATATCCGTATCAGGCAATGTGATGTACGTGCGGAGCTGCAGTCAATCGACGTCCGGAAAGCTAGTGGACCTGATGGCATCCCAGCGATAGTACTAAATAAATGCGCAGCGGAGTTGTCTCCCATCTTAACCCGGCTATACCGCCTTTCTCTCTCTTCTGGGTGTGTGCCTGAATCTTGGAGAGAGGCTAATGTGCAACCGGTCCCCAAAAAGGGAGACCGATCAGACCCAGCAAACTACCGCCCAATAGCTGTCACCTCAGTTCTTTGCAAGGTCATGGAGCGGATCATAAATAACCAGCTGATCCGATACCTAGAAGGTCACTCATTAATTAATGATCGACAGTACGGGTTTCGGCCGAAACGGTCAACGGGTGATCTTCTAGCGTACTTAATGCATGTCTGGGGTGAAGCTATTGATAAACGTGGTGAGTCACTGGCTGTTAGCCTTGACATTGCCAAAGCTTTTGATCGGGTCTGGCACAAGGCTCTTCTCTCCAAGCTCCCGGCATACGGTCTGCCCGATCAGCTCTGCAACTGGATCGCCGGCTTCATACATGAGCGGAGAATACGCGTCCTCGCAGATGGATGCGCTTCGCGGTTCATGTCTGTGAATGCTGGTGTACCACAAGGCTCTGTTTTATCCCCCACACTCTTTCTTCTTCATATCAATGATATGCTTCCATTAGGAAGCATTCATTGTTATGCGGATGACAGTACAGTGCATGGGGGATATTACGGTCGCCCAGGGGCTGGGCGCGCTGAAACCGAGAAAGAGAAGGAGAATCTTACTATTGAGCTCAACAGGGTGTTGAACCTCGTATCTGAATGGGGATCTAACAATCTTGTTGAGTTCAATGCTAAGAAAACACAGGTGTGTGCGTTTACAGCCAAAATGTCGCCGTTCCTTCCCCTTCCCTCTCTTCAGGGTACTACTCTTTCGGCACAGGCCTCCTTGAACTTACTCGGTATGGAGATATGCTGCGATCTCAATTCTAGAAACTACATCGAAACCGTGATAAAAACAGCCTCACGGAAGCTCGGTGTCCTGAACAAGGTGCGTCGATTTTTCACGCCTGACCAGCTATGCCTGCTGTACAAAACTCAGGTCCGGTCTTGCGTGGAATATTGCTCGCACTTATGGGATGGCTCCGCCAAGTACCTCCTCGATGCACTGGACAGATTGCAGCGTCGTGCTGTCCGTATCATTGGCGATGTAGAGGTCACGAACAAACTTGAGCCTCTACAATTGCGTCGGGACATTGCGTCGCTTAGCGCCTTTTATCGGCTTTATCACGGAGAGTGCTCTGAAGAGCTTTTCGACCTTATCCCACCTTCCCCCTTTCTGCTCAGGAGCACGCGTGCTGGTCTTCGGAGTCATCCATTTACTGTCTCCACCTCAACATCACGCACAAAGAAATTTAGTTCTTCGTTTCTTTGTCGTACTTCCAGAACTTGGAATTCTTTGCCAGCGCATGTGTTTCCTCCTTCCTATAACATGGGGTCCTTCAAGAGAGGCGTGAAAAAGCACCTTTTGGGCCGGCAAGGTGGAGGCAGCTAGGGCATTGTCCGTTTCTGCACTAGCTGTCTTCGCATATGGACTCTCCTTACCGCTTCACATCAGGTGGTGTTGGGTCAATTGCCGTGCTTTGTATAAAAAAAAAAAAAAAAAAAAAATCTATATAGTTTAAAAGAAGTCTGTGTACAGCTGAAGCTTGGTACTGAGAACGAAAGCCTACTTAGGAGTCAGATAGAATCGATTTGGTTGTGAATAGTTTTGAGTAAAAATAAGTCTGCGATTGCGCGTTTCTTGGACAGTGGAAGTAAATGGTAGTGTCTACAAGCTTGAGCGTAATCAGGGAATCTTATGTTAGTCTTATATTAAAGATATCGTAAGAATTTGGTTTGAATGCACTCGAGTCTATAGACTGACTGAATATAGACGTTTTAACGTGGATTCCATATTTGAGAGGCATATTCTAAATTACTACGTACAAAAGAACAATACAATATTTTTATCACTTTAATGTTGCTAAAGTCTGAAGATGTACGCATAACAAATCCTAGCATTTTCAGTACTTTAGTACATATGGAGTTAACGTGATTTTCGAACACAAAGGTGTCGAGAATCACCTTAAGATCCTAGACATTAGTAACTCTCCGCATTCTCTGAGACGATAAAGAATAGTCGTATAAAGGGATGGCGTCTGCTAGCAAAAGTTACACAGGTGCATTTAGAAATGTTCAGATCCAGCCTGTTGAGGTGACAACACCTATCGAGCCTGCAAAGGTCCTCCTGTAGTAGATCGCTATCATAATAACTGGTTTCTTTTTTTTAAAAAAAAATATTTTTCGGCATAACATAAAATATTAGAAATAACAAAACAAGAATCTATGTCCGAGAAAAAATTGGTAAACAGCAATGGCCCAAGAAAAGAGCCCTGCGGGACTCCTCTAGGAATATTTATCCAGGTAGAGGCGTAGTTGCTTGTCACGACCGCCTGAGACCTGTTGGAGTTAAACGAGGTCAGCCACCTCAACAGGTCGCCCCTTATACCGCCATACTGAAGTTTCTGAAGTAAGATACTATGATAAATACGATCAAAACACTTGCTTAGATCAGTATAAATTGTATCTGTTTGATAACCCTCACTCATTGAATCCAGTACATTCTTACTGAAAATTATAAGACTGGAAACGGTAGAGCGACCCTTCAAGAAGCCTTGTGGGAAATCAGGAAATGAGTTTTTTAAAACACTATACAAAGTTCGTTATAGATTATTTTTTCCAATAATTTCTATACATAACTTCGAGATGGGTCTGTAGTTATTAACGTCAGTCATAGAACCTTTTTTGAAAAAAGGTGTAATAAAATCTGACTTCCGGGGAACGGAACAAGACCACAGATTAATAACAGGACAAGACTTTCTTTTATAGATCTACGGAACAATGAAGATAGGAAGTGTCATGCTAACAACACAGCTTTGAATGAAAATCGGAGGAATATGCTCTGGTCCAGCCGATTTTGAAACATCTAACTTAAGGATGTATTGCCGCACAATGTCGGGGCTTAAAACGATCGTGGAAATATCTACATTGATTGGCATGTGATTTGGGATGTTAAGACCAGTGCTAAAGTTCTGAGAAGAGTTAAAATTAATGAAGTAAGAGGCGAACAAGTTATAAATAATTATACTCTCCTGTGTTCACTGTTTTATCGAGATATTTCATACATTTAGGAATACTGCTTGAATTATTTTTCGATTCAACATAGAACCAGAACTTTTTTGGATCATTTGAACCGAACTTACGAAATTCTATATTATTTATGTAAGAAGTGTAGCAGTACTTTCCAGAACTCTTATACGTTTGACTAATATGTCGATAGCCAGTTTGTCTTGTGTGTTACGATAGGTTTTGACTTTGTGGAATATCTGAGTGGCCCTGTTCAGCGTTCCACTACTCAAGATGATAAGCCAGTCGATAGATAGAATCTCCCGATTGATTCGCTCATAGTCCGCCTGGAAGTAGCAATATTTAAACCGAGGAGCTGGTCTAAGAAATTCATATGATAAAAAATTAACACTGACAATAAATGCTTTGTGGATGGAAATTAACACTGACAATAAATGCTATTGGAACTAGGGGATTTGCTGATTCCGCAATTGAAAAGTGCCAAGTCGATTCTGCCATAAATATTTACTACGTGGTTATATTGGTTTAAATTACATAAATTGATCCTATTTATCAATTCTATTCCGTCAGAGGTAAAAGATGTGTTGGAGGGTATCATAAACGATTGAGTACAATCGGTAAACCATTGAATGCCATCTAAATTAAAATCACCTATAATCAGGAATTTGTCGTCGTCGTCGTGAGGTAATAATTTGTAATAAATTGTCGAGAAATTGAGAAAGCTAACGTGAAAAACTAAATCCCTGATTTTGTTGACATAACATTACGCCTATATTTAAGTAGGTAATCAAAGCTAGGTATGTATATTTTTGTTACATTTTATTGAAACTCAGACATCTTCAGCGGTGGAATTCCAGTGTGGATGCAAAAAGACATGTAGTTCACGCCGCGATGCCAATAATACGCCACTGCAAAGTTTCTGATTAGTTAATTCATAAACCCGATCGCATCTCCATACTACATAGTTTTATCAAAGAACTCACCCATCTCCAATACTATCCACTAGCCATATTTCCGTAAGGGTGACGATGTCATAGGAATTTAACTGAGTATTACGTTCAAAGATGTTAGTCTTAGTACGTAAGCCACGAACGTTTTGATAATAAACGTTAAGGTTTTTTAAGTTCTTGATCAGGAAAAGTTGGAACATCATTAAGACGGTGATTTATAATTATAACACACAAAACCATTTTAAATGCGTAATATTAATAGGGATTGGTAATACTCAGACCACTCCTTACCCCATATCGTTTAGTCTTGTTCACTTCAAACAATGGAATAAAATAATTAACGGCGCACAAACTCTTATCAAAGGAATCCGTGACAAAATTTAATCAAATAACACGAAAAAAAGGCATATCATCATAAAAAAAATGTACAAATAAAGCAATTAGAATACAAAATAGTAATTGCAATTGCATTGTACAAAATAGTAATGGCTAAAGTTCTAAGATGTACGTATAGCAAATCCTAGAATTTCAGTACTTTAGTACATATGGAGTTAAAGTAATTTTCGAACACAAAATTTTGGTGTTGAGAATCACCCCAAGATCCTTGACACCAATAGCTCTCCGCTGTCTCTGAGATGATAAAGGTTAGTCGTATATTAAGGGATGGCTTCTCCTAGGAAAAGTTATACAGGTGCATTTAGAGATGTTCAGGTCTAGCTTATTGAGGTGACAATACCTATCGAGCCTGCAAAGGTCCTCCTGTAGTAGATCGCTATTATGATGACTGGATTTTTTTTGAAAATTTTCATGTCGTCGGCAAAACATAATTTATTAGAAATAACAAAACAAGAATCGATGTATGAGACAAAAATGGTAAACAGCAATGGCCCAAGAAGAGAGCCCCGCGGGACACCACAGGGCATCTTGTGTTTAAGGTAACTCGATCAAAAGGGAGTAAAACCCCTATGCGAATAAACCATAACGATTGGCACAATAAGATCTAGTATAGCGTGCACGGCACAGCGTAGGTTTGGGTGACCGCGGGAACCGGCCCCTTAGCAGTCCACAGCGACTATATGAATACATGAAGTCGGTTAAAGGTCTATTCACACATATCAGTGAAGCCACAGTTCCGGCACAGACCCGGCACAGTTCCGTATCAGTGCGAAATATTATTTCATACATTACCTATGAACGTATCTCCACTTGTCCGTGTCAGTGACGGCTCAGTGCTCTCAGTGTCCGTTCCGGCGTGGTTCCGGCACCGGCAAGCACGGAAGGTATCGTCGACAACGATATTTTTTGTCGGACGGACCGATCACGGACAGATCACTGACGGATCTCGGACGCCGACATCAACAAAAACAAAATAGAGGACGAGCGATTAATAGAATTGGTTCGTGAAAATAGAGTTTTATCTCTATTTAGAGATGATTTATCTCATGCAAAGTATATGGATACGAAATACAATCACGATTGACGACGGACACGTTTTCACTGAAGCTCCGTGAACTGAGCGGGCACTGACATGTGTGAATTGAATCACTGACGCAACACTGAAGCACTGATACGGAACTGTGCCGGATCTGTGCCGGAACTGTGCCGGAACTGTGGCTTCACTGATATGTGGGAATCGACCTTAAAAAGGTAGCGAGTGACGTAGACACAGATGCAGGAGTTACAAACCGTACAAGTGAAATTATAATTATGAGAAAGTATAATAATAAGAAACAACATATTATTTTGTTTTTTCAAACATTTATAATAATGTTAATATAAAAAAAATTAAGGACATATTATTTTACTTTGTTTAATCACTAGAGCGATTAACAATAATAATAGGAGATCTATCATTTTTACGAACTTGTATTTTGCCGAATTTCACCCAAACACAACGTAATTTTTTCTCGTGCGATACGAAAAATCTGTCTCGGCTTACCACTCATCTTGTAGATAGGATCCTTGTGTTTGCGTGCCATTGCAACCAATTCTTCCTAAATGTAACGTTTTAAAAAAATTACTAAAATATGTTTTTCTTTTTAACAGTGTTGGCACTCGAGATATATAGTTAATGAAAAAAATGTGACCCCCAAGACATATCACTATTTATGAATTGACCTATTAATACTTGAAGAGAGGTAGGGCATAGCGTTAATTCGCTCGAACTGGAGCAGCTCGACTGGTGAAATACCTCCACCTTACAGAAGTTCGCAGCCAAATGACGCTGCTTTTGTAGTGTCGTGTTCCTGCGGTGAGTAAGGTTGCCAGAGCTCCTCAAGGAGTCCCCATATTGGCAGCTGGTGGACCCGTGGTGCTTTAAGCACTGCCATTTACTTGTGTGGGCGCATCCTGTTGGCGCGGCGGTCAGGGAGACCCAGTGAAACGGCTGTCCGCTGGCCGCCCGCAGGCTGAACGGGTTCCCGAACCCAGGGATTACCTAATCTCCGCCCTGGGAGGCTGAACCGCCAGTCTGTGAAAAATCCCTGTGGTAGTTGCCGTGCCGGAGAAGGAGACCGGAGTGGACCCGGCTTCTGCCACAGGTGGGGACTGGGGGCCCTTCCGCCCGCCGCGCCAGCAGGCTGCAATTCCTGCACAGTACCTTGGCGGGATGTGACTGCATATTTGTCTATCATGCTGCCAATACAGAGACTCCTTCCAAAAACCCTTTTCATCGTCAAAATATGGCCAAAAAAAGTAGAAAGAGAAACGTCTTTTCAGCGGCTTCCCTATCCACATTGAAAGTGGATTTTTGCAACATCAGGGGACTTCACAGTAACATCAACGCAGTCCACCAACACCTTGAGACTGCGCAGCCGACCCTACTTTTCCTAACGGAGACCCAAATCTCCTGCCCGGACGACTCATCGTACTTACTATACCCCGGGTACAAGTTCGAGCACAAATTTGTGCGTCGTGCCGGGGTATGCATGTACGTCCGGGAGGATGTTTGCTGTCGCCGTCTTCATGGCCTAGAAGACAGGGACCTGTCGATTTTGTGGGTTCGCATCGATCACGGCGGCCACACCCGCATCTACGCGTGCCTTTACAGGTCCCATAGCGGTGACTCAGACACGACTCGACTCTTTGAGCACCTGCAATCGACGACCGACAAAGTTTTCGAGCAGTACCCTACCGCGGAGTTAGTGATATTAGGAGATTTCAATGCGCACCATGTCGAGTGGCTCAGTTCTCGGTCCACTGACTACGCGGGAAGGTCTGCTCACGAATTCGCCCTGGCCTATGGATTCTCGCAACTGGTTAATTCTCCTACGAGAATACCAGATATTGAGAGCCATACGAGCTCTTTACTGGACCTTCTGCTGACTACGCGTCCGGACGGATATACCATCTCAGTGGATGCGCCTCTAGGCTCATCAGACCACTGCCTCGTCCGGACCCAAGTGCACAGTGCGCAGCCTGATGCTCCCCGGCCAGCTGGGTGGCGTCGAGTGTGGCATTACAAGTCAGCAGACTGGGATGGGTTGCGTGAGTTTTACGCATCGTACCCATGGAAGCAGCTCTGCTTCACATCAGATAATCCTGACACCTGTGCGGCTGCAGTCTCTGAGACGATACTGGCGGGTATGGAATGTTACATTCCTAACCTGCTAGTGGCCGCAGGCGTTAAGAGGCGACCGTGGTTTAATAGGCCATGCAGGGAAGCTCGCGAAAGCAAGCAGGCTGCGTTTGAGGCTTGGACCACGGCCCAAACCAATCAGGATCCCAACATCTCTGACGTGAAGCGGAAGTTAAACGCTGCTTCGAGGTCCTGTAAAAGAGTGATTGCCAGAGCGAAATTCGATTTTGTCGGCAGGATTGGCGATCAACTTGCAAGACACCCCTCCGGGAGTCGCGCTTTCTGGTCGCTCGCCAAAGCTGCCGAGGGAAACTTTTGTAGGTCGTCCTTGCCACCACTACGTAAGCTTGATGGAAACTTGGCCCACAGCGCTAAAGAGAAAGCCGATTTACTGGGTGCTCTCTTTGCCTCGAACTCGACTTTGAATGACGGAGGTGCTGTACCACCTACCATCCCTTGGTGCGGCAACTCTATGCCGGAGATCTCTATTACGCAACGGGAGGTACGGCGTGAATTGTTATCTCTGGATATTCATAAGTCTAGCGGGCCAGACAGCATACCGGCAGTGGTGCTTAAGCAGTGTGCTCCTGAGTTGTGTCCTGTTCTGACGCGTCTTTTCGCGCTTTCATACTCCACCAGGCAAGTTCCATCTTCATGGAAGACTGCCCATGTGCACCCGGTGCCCAAAAAGGGCGATAGATCAGACCCATCGAATTACAGGCCAATCGCTATAACCTCCCTTCTCTCAAAGGTGATGGAGCGCGTTTTAAATACGCAACTCCTCAGGTACCTAGAGGATCACGACCTTATCAGCGACCGTCAATACGGTTTTCGCCACAGTCGCTCGACGGGTGATCTTCTAGTGTATCTCACGCACCGTTGGTCTCTTGCCATTGAGAGTCATGGTGAGGCATTGGCAGTTAGCCTAGATGTAGCGAAGGCGTTCGATCGGGTCTGGCACAGGGGTCTTCTTTCGAAGTTACCATCTTATGGGCTGCCTGAGGGGTTGTGCAAATGGGTCGCTAGCTTTTTGTCCAGCAGATGCATAAGAGCCGTCGTTGACGGCAGTTGCTCGGATAGCATGGACATTAACGCTGGCGTCCCGCAAGGCTCGGTGCTGTCTCCAACATTGTTCCTGCTGCATATCAATGATATGTTGTCTATTGACGGACTGCATTGTTATGCAGATGACAGTACTGGCGACGCTTACTATACGAGTCGTGCTAATACCCCTCGGTCTACAGTGGAGGAAAGTCGCGGTCGGCTTGTGTCTGAAATCGAGAGGTCTCTAATCAGAGTCTCCGATTGGGGACGACTAAACTTAGTCCAATTCAACCCCACTAAGACACAAGTCTGCGCGTTCACCGCTAAAAAAACCCCATTCGCTGTAGCTCCACAATTCCTCGACACGCCGCTCTCCATCTCTACGAGTATCGGGATCCTTGGTGTTGATATCTCTAGTGACGTGCAGTTCCGCAGTCATTTGGAGGATAAAGTCAAGCTGGCATCCAAGAAGCTTGGTGTGCTCAATAGAGCGCGGCGGTATTTCACTTCGGGGCAAAGACTATTACTGTATAAGTCTCAAATCAGGCCCCATATGGAGTACTGCTGCCATTTATGGGCGGGAGCGCCTAGATACCAGCTTGGACCATTTGACGTGCTCCAAAGACGCGCTATGAGAATTGTCGACGATCCTGAGCTCACAAGCGGTATTGAACCATTAAGCCTACGGAGAGATTTTGCCTCCTTGTGTGTGTTCTACCGTTTGTATAATGGGGCGTGTTCTGAGGAATCATTTGACATGATGCCCACGGCTTCTTTTTATCATCGCACCGCTCGCCACCGGCAGGGAGTTCATCCTCACAAATTGGAACCAAAGTGGTCACGTACTGTACGGTTTCAGAGAAACTTTCTCCCGCGTACGCTCAACTTGTGGAATGAGCTCCCTGCAGAGGTTTTCTCGAATGAGTACAGCATGGGGTTCTTCAAAAAAGGTGTGAAAAGGTTTTTACAGGGTCGGCAACGCGCAAGTGATACCTCTGGTGTTGCAAGCGTCCATAGGCTACGGTAACCGCTTACCATCAGGTGGGCCGTATGCTTGATTGCCACCTTAGTGGTATAAAAAAAAAAAAAAAAAAACTTGTGTCCTCAACATCGACATTGATATTTGAGATAGATAAACGCATATATTTGTTTTTTATTTATTTATTCTTCGATGATTACAGTCAAGCCACTTGATTACATTTTCAATAGTGTCAATAATATCATTCCTATAATCCATATTATCATTAGATTCAACAAAAATGGTACTGTCATCTGCAAAATGTGTTTACACCTAGCGTAAACGTTGCAATAATAACGTAACTCATAAGTCTCCCAGACATGGGGATCCCGCTAGGTGTAGACACATATCTGCAAATACTATCATGGAATGTCCAGTAGATTTTATAATGTCATTTATATACACCAGAAATAATAAGGGTCCCAAAACACTTCCTTGGGGACCACCAAAGAAGCCACATTTAACCTTTTTTACTTCGTGGTACGTATTTGTGTTAGTTCAGTAGCCCTAGCACGAACATTTTTAAATTTCGAATTTTAATCGTATCGTTCACGCACGCTTATCGTATTTCAAAAAAAGGCCAGACTAAAGCTAACGTAACTACTCGATACGATGGCGATTTGAAATATAAAAGTATTCGTGCTAGGGGTACAGCACAATTTTTTTTATATAGCTTGATGACAAACAAGCTGACAGCCCACCTGATATTCTTAATTTTTGATTTTAACATTATTATAAATGTTTGAAAAATTACTTAGTCACAAGTAGTACTTAGTCATAGTTATTTCACAGGGATATCCCAAGTCCTGGGTGGCTCAGTGGTCAGAGCAGTCGCCCGGATTGCGAAAGATCGCGGGTTCGATTCCTGCCTCAGGACGTGAAATGTTTTCTAGTTTTATTATATTTTAATTACTTGACGACCGGCTGGTCGAGTGGTCTGTACCCCTTGCTATACGGGCTGCTCGATCAAGAGGTCCCGGGTTCAAATCCCGGTAGGGGCAAATGTTTGTATGATGAATACGAGCATTTGTTCACGAGTCATGGATGTTTATATGTTTATTTAGTATATTTCTAATATTTATATACATATTATTATCAATATTTATCCGTTATCTAGAATCCATAACACAAGCTCTTAATGATGCTTACTTTGGGCTAGATAATAGGTGTGAGAGTATGAATATTATTATTATTATTATTATTATTAATTACTAAGCCCACCTGATGGTAAGCGGTAACCGCCACCTATAGACACCCGCAATAACAAGGAAAAGTCACTTGATATTGCACGTGCGTTGTCATCCTGGGGCCTAAGATGAAATGCCGTCCATGCCCAGTAATTAAACTGGCTACCTTTCCCTTCAATCCGAAACACAGCGAACTGTTTCACGGCTGAAATAACAAAGGCGGTGGTACCTACCCAGACGACTCTACATACGGGCCAACCACCTAGTGAAACATTCCCTATTTTTACGATATGAGCTCAAAAAGTTAGAACAGTTCCCACGAATTCCATATTTAATCAATTTATCAATAAGGACTATATGGTCAACATAGTCGAATGAGATAGAGCGACGAGAATTCTTCCTTAGTGAAGCTGAGCCCTGGGGAAGAGATGCGGCATGTGGGACACTTACATGTTGACTTACGATTACCGAGTTTTCCATACCCAGATTTGTCGACACCAGCACAACTAAAGTCGAAAAAACATTTGCATACGGAGCACTCTGCTCCATCAGAGAAATCGCATTCACAACTTTTGCACTTCACCACGGTTGCCCACCACTGACTTTTTACCTGTTCAACATAATACGACTTGTTTCTATGACCGCTCGCGAGCCAATTTAAAATATATTTTTTTATGACAGGGAGAAATGTGAAAGCTTGTGTATACAAAAGTATAAAACTTTGGTTTTGATTAAAGATGATTGGAAGTCATTTATCTGTACCCCTGTACAGATGTACCATAAATGACTTCCAATCATTGTGGCCTCCTAGGTGAACATCGTATAATTAGCTCAAGAACGAGTCGAGCCTAATATAGGTACGACACATGTCTGTTCAGCGTTTAATCTACACGGAGCGGCAGGTGCACCACAGCCATATTAAGGAGGTTCTATCGGTTTAGTGTTCTGTTTTTCGGGACAGTGTCTGATTAGGCCCTACTGGGTTATGTAAATAAAAGGAGTGGACTGTATAATATAGGCAGGCTTTACTACTGTCACAATACAATATGATATATATATCAAGGGACACCCAATGCTTATAATGCCGCGAAGCTAAGTGCGTGTAGAATGGGAACCCGGACCCGCGCGATGTGTCCCCTCCGCCGCACCGCCGCGGTCACCGCTGAAGGTCGAGCGTCGATGATGCGGCTAATGCGCCGACAGTGTCTCTAATTCTCTTGTAGCCGGACAGAAATTAAAATTATGATCAATGCTACTCTTTCATTAAAATACGAACAGAAAAGGACAGAAGTCAAAGTCAAAAACAAACATCAAAGACAAACTTGTCAATGTCTATCAAGTTGTATTTACTTGCACATCGCACATGGCGTTGTAATGGGAAATGCTTTATTTAGGAATTCCAAAACTGCGGATTTATTTAGAGAGACGGAGAGCAAAGAAAATTTTCATTCGAATTTTATGACAGGGTAAACATTTCCACATTAAAATCGCAGCCAATTAACATTTTACAGTTTTTTTTTCTATGGTAATAACGATCGTCACAACTCATTGAGGGCGTTATATTGAGATCAAGAACTCATGTCTCCCATCGTGTGAGTTGTACCTACTATTAGAGCTACAAGCGCAAAAGACTACGGAAGCCATTTAACAACAATTGGACCATACCTACGCTTTTTCGGCCACGCTTCTTGTATGGAAAGCGAGCGTCTTTATACTATGCTTTTTGTGATTGTTGATAAGATCCTTAAAGGGATGGAATTCTACATCTCGCACGCACTATTGTATGACAAGCTACAGTTCTGCAGCGTTTCGTAACAGCTTCCGTTATTCGGCTACGAAATGCTGGAATAATATTCCACCACCACTAAGAAATTAAATATCTAAAAAAATATCTAATTGCACAACAAAAGTTGATAAATTGTTGTGGGTAAGTAATTCTGTAAGCATTCCAGTGTTATATACTTATAGCTATGTAAGTGAACTCATGTGATGGCTGAGACTAGGCTTGTTTTTTATTATTTTGCTGCCATATTATTGTTTACCTTTTCCATTTAATAGATAAGTTAACAAGGTTACTTTGTGTACAGCTGCTCTCCCCCGTTCAAGGTGGTCACGGAAGACCAGTGTCATGTTACCCACAGGTGCCCTGACAATATGCTGAGTGGACGCCTATTTAGTGCCACTAATTTTAATGTATTTTAAGGTCAGAAATATGTATTAATTCTAGTTGTGACACTGAATAAACTATTTCTATTCTATTCTATTCACTAGGATTAGTAAGGGTATACCATGCTTGGATCAGAAGCCGAGCTTGTAGGGATACCAACTTCGACTCACTGAAAGTAGCCTATGATAATGTCACCAACTCTAGCAAAAGAGCCGTCATCTGAGCAGATGCACACAGCAGACGTGTTTTGCGTTAAAAAAGCGTTTTAATTAAATAATTCTAAGTCAGTAAATATTTTCCACTATATTCTTTAGAGAATCATGCTCTACTGCATTTCTTTTCATTCTATTAGTTTTCTGTTGGCCAACTCCTCATCAATGGGAAACGCCATTCGTATGTTAGTTTGCCGTAATTAGCGCTGTGTGCTGCAATATTGTAGCTTACCTAGCATTTTTAATGTAGAGGTTTTCTTTTCTATTAAAAGTAACAATCAATGAAAGATTTCAATACCACTACATGTCAAGTATGCCGGGTTGCTGAAGGTTTGATGTGCGTCAAGACACGTTTAACACTCTGCGACGATGTAAATAGTTTTAAATATCCTGTATTACTACCGGGCAAGAGTTTTATTGTTGAGCGGTTAATTAGGCAGGAGCATATAGAATTTCTACACGCTGGTTCCCAAACTTTAATTAATAAACTCCGTGAAAATTACTGGATAATCGGAATACGGCGCATAGCAAAAAGAATTGTACAACAATGTGTCGTCTGCAAGAGGTACAGTGCGAAGGCTTGTGCTGCACCAGAAGCTCCGTTACCGGTGGATCGTATCACGTGTGGAGAACCTTTTGCGGTAACAGGTATTGACTTTGCAGGATATTTATTGTTGCGTAGTAATAAGAAATGTTGGATTGCAGTTTTTACGTGCGCTACGTACCGAGCCGTACATCTTGAGCTATGCACGTCGCTGTCCACGGAGGATTTTCTTTTGGCATTGCGCAGATTTCTGGCGAGAAGGGGCGCAGTGAAAGTTATATACAGCGACAATGCAACAAATTTTCGAGGTGCGAGCAATTTGTTTGCCAATATTGAATGGACTAAAATATCCGAAGCATCCCAAGCAAACAAAATTTCATGGCGCTTTATACCGCCGGCAGCGCCATGGTGGGGTGGGTTTTGGGAAAGGATGATTAGAACAATGAAGGATATTTTACGTCGCGTTCTGGGAAAGGCATCGCTTCATGAGACTGAGTTGACCACGATAATCTGCGAGGTCGAAGCAATTATAAATTCCAGACCGTTAACGTATATTAATGACAATACGGAATGCTTGACTCCATTAACGCCAGCAATGTTTTTGGGTTCTGTGGGTGCGGAGACACAATTGTCTGATATTTCTCATGTTGATGGTTTGACTGCAAGGTGGCATTACATAAAGAAGCTTACGGAGGACCTGCGACTACGTTTTAGGAGTGAATATCTTTCTTTGCTCGTTCATAAGAGTACGAGCGATAACACGCGACTTGTAAAAGAGGGTGACGTTGTGTTGATCGGCAGCGATAATGAAAAGCGTGTGAATTGGCCTCTTGGGCTCGTGCTGAAGATAATAACTGGCTCTGACGGTCATGGTAGAGTTGCTCAATTGCGCACAAGTATGGGTGAAAGGGTGAGAGCATATCAACGCTTGTACCCCATTGAGCTTAACAGTAGGGATAGTCCATTGGGGGATGATGTTCGTCCAGTTGTCACGCGCAGTGGTCGTCCAGTGAGGGTTCCCCGTAGGCTAGATTTATAGATTTGCGAATGTTTTTGTTTTCCTTGGTTTTGCATTGCTGTATTGTAAGTGCCCGCACTGCAAGGTGGGGTGGATGTTAAGGTTGTAAGTAGCAGCAGCTGGCTGGTTAGTTTTTAGTATAAATACTATTTTTCTGTTCATAGTAAAAATGTGATTGTTCTCTTCTTCTTGTCATGATTTTAATTTTGTGCATTGACAAATATATTTTTACGTGTAAATTTATAATTTAAAAGAATATAGTTTATTGTGTTTATCTTCGCGGTTTTTATTTGAAGATAGGGTTACACAATCATCGGACTTCACTATTATCGAACCTCCACAACAGCAGCTCTGTTAGTAAGAAAGTAACAAATCGCTTTAGCTATACCTTTTAAATTACAAAATGCTACATCCGGACTTTTTATCATTACGATTTAAGGCTAATAAAGGCTTAATTTCGTAAGTTTTCATCGAAACAAGTAAATCTTGATCCTTCGGAGGTTGGCTCGCACCATTACACGCTTAGTTAAAGTTAATTTCCTTTTCACAGTTTATAATAATATCCCGTTGTCTGTGCAAGGTGAGAGTTAGAACTGACGCCTTATTTGTACGGTGTAATACAAAACTTTCTTTAGTTAGGGAAGCCTGGCTAATGTAGGTCTAATTAGGTGAAAACGTTAAAAGTTGTTGTTACGACCATGGGACAAGATTATGCTGAATATATTTGATGTTTTATAATACTAACTTATTACCTAATAGTTATCAAAAATAAAAGTCATATTTATCGTACCTAACCGATCTTACTAACTAGCTACAAATGAGGAATGTCTTGTAACTCGCTACGAATAAATAATGTTTTGTAACTCGCTACAAATGAGGATTGTTTCTTAATAGGGTGCGAGCGAATGAGCTATTGTCTGTTACTCGCTTCAAAGGAATAATGTTTTTGTTACTCGCTTACTCGCTACTTATGTATATTTTGTAACTCGCTACGAATGAGTAATGTTCTGTAACTCGCTACAAATGAGGAATGTTTAGTTAAAAATAGATTCCACAGAATAAATAATTTTGTTTTGTAGTGTTGTGTATTTGCGGTGATAAATGTGTGTGTGGTGGATACCTCGTCTCCCTCTGTTATAGCTGCGCTTTCCCTTGACTTTACAGATGATACGTGTCAATTCCCTTGATATTATGAAGTGTTTATAGCCGTAATTATTTGACAACTCTTGTGCGATTCTCTTGTGCGAGCTATTTTTTTTATATTTTTTATTGACACTCAATGAGGAGGTCAGTGGCGTAATTTTTGAACGCTTTGGTTTTTTTTTTTTTTTTACATAAAGCACGACAAATGACTCAACTCCACCACATTTTTATTAAGTTTGTTTAATGATCACGAAAACACAACAACTTTCGCCATGGTCACACCCAATTGGTAATCTCGAGTATCTCCGTGCTTCGGAAGGCACGCTAAGCCGTTGGTCCTGGTTACCAACCAAACCAACCAACTGGTTATGTTTGACGCAAATAAAGATTCTATTCTAATATATTCTACCTACTGCAAACTGCAACCGCTTTAAACTACCAACCACCAACATTGGGAAAGTATGGTGGTGTGGTGGCCCAAACTCCTCATGTGTTTCTCCCATGTCGGAAGGCCTGTGCCCAGCGGTGGGACATAATGGAGCCGGCTAGAACAGTGTGTTTTAAGCTGCGCTAGCGGTCTTCGCATAAGGACTCTTCTTACCGCTTCACATCAGGTAGTGTTGAGTGATTTGCCGTGCTTGGTATAAAAAAACCTATTTTATTTCATAGTAAGTCTGAAAAGCCAACATGAAACAAGACGGCAGTCTTAGAACAATTCAGCAGTGTAATATTCAATTTCAAACTGATTGTAAATTTCGTGCGAAGTGTCTACTTGTATTAATGAACTGAACTGAGCATTAGGTAGCGGGCCCAAGAGTCAGGGCGGGAGCATAATGAAGGCCCTGAAGCACCAGGTGACGTATAAACGAGGGAAGGGTAAAGTGCGAAACGGATCATACACACCAGGTGTTTTAATATACAGTAGGTGTATTACTCGGTTGGGTGCTCGCGAAAATGTAAGACAATACTACGGCGTGAAAAGCTTTTAACAGGGTTGGCAACGCGCAAGTGATACCCCTCGTATTGCAAGCGTCCATAGGCTACGGTAACAGCTTACCATCAGGTGGGCCGTATGCTTGATTGCCACCTTAGTGGTATGAAAAAACACCTTTTATTGATATTTCCGATTTACTAAATATCTTCCACCTTTTTTTAGGGGGGGAAAAATGCCTGACGGTATGTGAGGCTCCTCTGTATAAGATGTATACAGCTGAGCATACCCACTAAAAATAGTTCTCACATAGACAGATTTGGGCGACAGTTGTCCTGTCTCCAGCACGATTGTGCAGATACTAACTCTGAGATGCCTCAACAAGACGCCCAAGACGCCACTATCATTGTTGAATGATAGTGGCGTCTTGGGCATCTTGTTGAGGCATTTTAAACTGTTTGTGGAGGCCTAGAAATTTAGTCCCTGCGCCTACGGACAGTTCTTCGTCGCCTTATTGATTCCGCCAAAAGGTCTTCTTCTCAGGACCTCTCTTCAGCCTCCTTGCCGCACATCACCACCTCGAAGATTTATTGAAGGCTTTCCATGCTCCGTCACTCCTCCTAACTATCGATTTAACATCGGTGGATAGCGCCAAGTTTCTGCTATGGCTGCAACTAGTGCAGCTCTATCTCTTTTTATAACGGGGTACAACTCTGAGATGTTGCAAAACAAAGCAACTTTCGCCAGGGTCCACCCTGAGATGGGTCTATCAAAAATTTATAATCTTGAGCTCCTCCGTGCTTCGGAAGGCACGTTAAGCCGTTTAATCAATCAATCATTATTTATTTGGGAATATAGGTATACATGTCAGTTGTTAAAAAATACAAATTACAGGAGCGCTATATCCAACCCGTAGGGTATACATACCGTTGGCCCCGGTTGTTACTGCAACCGGCTTAATTCACCAACCCACATCGGGCCAGCGTAGTGGTGTTATGGCCCAAGCTCTTCATGTGTTTCTCCCATGTAGGAAGGCCTGTGCCCAGCAGTGGTACGTATAGAGGCTGGTGTTAATGATGATGACAATTACAGGTGTACAATTACAGATCCCTTCCAAAATATCCGTGATCTGTAAAGACACTGTGCGAAATGAGAGCAAGCCATCCGGATTTTAAGTCATTCGGCCAACACTGGTCGGAAATCACGACAGTTAAAAACCAATTGTGTCTGGAATCTGTGGCTTCTTAAACGGTACTTAATTTGGGTAAAGTGGTTTTATTTAGAAAAAGAGTGCTCACGAAAATGAAAGACATTTGTTTTGAGATCTTCTTGCTATACGAATACAAGCGAGAATTCAGCAGAAAAGATATCTTATATTTCCTGGCATTACCCTAGACGCGGCCGTGTCGTCTTCGTCGTACACCGTCGGCTGCAGGCGTCGCTTGCGTCCATTGTTACATAGAACATTCTCGAGAAACTGTCCCTCTGAAGAACAATGAACCCAATTAATTATATCTATCGTTTCAATTTCCTTGTCCATTATTATCCAAATCTAGTTTTTCTCGTGTTTAAAAGAAAAAAGGTCTTTTTTTTAATAAATCTATTCGATGACGAGGATCCTTTAGAAAATATTCATTGAAATGTTTTTAGGAAAAGCTGTTAAGAAAAATTGTTTTACAAAGAATCCGAAGTGTTGATACTACAGATTCCAGACATAATTGATTGTTAATTTGTGAATTTCCATTACTGGAAATTACCTATTGAAATAGAATACACCCAGAAAATGTCCAGTAACTTTGATCAATTATGTTATGAATCTTTAGAGAGACGACTTTTTTATGCATGTACACCGATTACGCCGAGATTTCTGATCCTATTTACGTGTTTATTTTTTTTGTTTCATGCGGAATAGTTGCCTTTTGGTCCCATAAGTTTTTTTTTCAAAATCAGTTGGGTAGTTTGAGAAATGAGAAAGTCATCTACGTATGCGAAATTGTGAATTTTTGCTTTCCTATGACTTTTTAGTGAAACGATACGATAGTAGGAAACAATGTAAGCTGAAAGTCAGCCGTCTAGCTTTGACCTTAGAAAGTTATCACTAAAAATTGTGAAAAAAAAACTGAAAAGGATAAAATAATTTAATGTACTAAGTAGGTACCTATACTCATTACCTAGAAACATTTTTTTTTTTTGATACAACTAGATGACAAACAAGCTGACGGCCCACCTGGTGGTAAGCGGTTACCACCGCCTATAGACACCTGCAATAACAAGGAAAAGCACTTGATATTGCAGGTGCGTTGTCATCCTGAGGCCTAAGATGAAATGCCGTCCATGCCCAGTAATTACACTGGCTACCTTTCCCTTCAATCCGAAACACAGCGAACTGTTTCATTTTTTTAGTTGGTGGCTAAGTTGTTTCCAGAAATATTAGAACGTGAAGCCCCGACACCAAAAAATATCTTTCTAGGTGATGAGTACCCACCACTTAAATTTAATTATTTTATCCTTTTCAGTTTTTTGAAGTCGGTTTTATTTGCATTAAGATTGGATATCATACAATGGCGACTTCATTCCTACTTCGATTATTTCACAATGAAACCCAATCACGAGGAGCCATTGATAAAGCACGTGATCTTTGATAAGAATTTCTGCATAACATTGTTCAGGTTTTAATTAAATATCATTTCTAACTTCGACTGACTCAAGACATGCTATTATTTAGTTTTATTTTTGTATCAATTTATTTTAAATGTAAGTACTGGTGGTACATTAAATTTATATTCTAGGTTAATTTCTATGCTAACAATAATTACATAAATAATGATAATAATAATGACCCATCCGAGCTTAGCCATGTAAATTGGTTTGTTTTGATACTAGACTATTACCACTTAAATTCTAATTAATATTTATTTATTGATCGCCAACATAATAAACATCAAATAGTAAAAATAAGGCGTAAAGACAATGTATGTTTTTAGCTTAATGTTATTACAATTAGAGGCGAAGACTGCGTGCGTTTTAGAAGCAGTAAAAAACTAATAATAATAATACAGAGAAACAACAAAACTATTACACTGTTACACATATAAAACAAACTATGAAAACTAAACAGTGTGACCAAGGAGTGTTCTCCTGAAGCTGCGAATGCCTTCCGCGAATAGGTCCAAATCTTTAGTTTTGGCCGTGCCATTAAGCTCTCTAACGCAACGATTTAAAGGCGTGTTTTGACCAAGGTTGGATCTGCTAGATTCGCTCACGAGAATGTTAAATCTCGACGGCCGCGGAAGTCTTAATGGCACTGAAAACGTGAGGTCCTGTAATAGTTCGGGAGTATCGAGGATGCCATTGGCTAGCTTATACAGAAACATCAAATTAAATATATTAAATATATAATATAAAATAAAATTCAATAAAATTCTAATAAAGAACACTACAAGGTAAGGCCTCCAGCTATGCGATTCTCTAAAGTCGGCAGTCTTTAATTCGTGGCTGTCGGCAGCGCTGTCATACCTTTTGACGTTTGTTTGACAACCGTTGGCGACACCAGCGTTCCGAAGACGAGCACGGCGTGAGCCGGAACTAATGAGTTGTTTATTTTTATATCTTTATGTAAAAAGTAATCAAATATCGAAAGGAGTCACTGCGATACAATTTAAACACAAGAAAAATAAAGTAAATAAATATCGATTTTACTTCATGTCGTATATCCAAAACAGCGACAATCATACACAGCCATGAGATCGACGAAGAGTTAAGTGAAAACACTTCCGCGCAGCGCCGTGCTCAAACGTCAAAATCAATGACAGCTCGTTCTCTTGTCAGACGTCAAGCTCGATGTCGAATATTTCTGTTTGTGAATCACACTGATCTCCGAGAAAGCGTTATGAAGGGGAATCGTATTCTGTGAAGTCAACCATAAAAAATAACCTATAAGTAATAATATACTTTGTTTCAGTTACTACAACTATTACAAACGGACGGCTAGTAGAGTCAGAAAAAAGATACATCGTAAGTGCAATGTGTATAATGTATAGTCGACAGCACATCAAGCGTAACAGTTTGACATTGAGAACAACCTTACTGTGTTCGTAATAGAGGCGGGTTTCGTAGTGCAAATGTTACACTTGACGTGCTGTCGACTGTACTATACTCCTAGTGTAAGGATCAAATTATGATTTAGCTTGTTTTCGACGCTATTCACTGCGTCGGAAAGTATTACACATTTGCAGCGTGTGCGTATACTCCCAATGAAGTTTTATCGCGACAACGCGAACACGAGTCTTCGCGATTAGGTAGAGCTTCAAGTTTACATAGTCCTTTTTTCTTGAAAGTACTCGATTAAACAAATATTTTTACTATCTGCTCCACTTTTTGATTTTAAGGCAAATTTAACAGCCTCTATGGTTCAGTGGCTAACGCCGCATACCTCAGATCTAGAGGTGCGGCGGCGGCGTTCAATTCCCGTGGCGGCGAAAATTTCAGTTTCGTTGGTGGTATGGCTCTTTGTAAATTCGTCTGCCTAGCTCCAACCGTCTCACCAATGTCGCCCGCCATTATAATAATGTTATTAGTATTGTTGTGTTTGGCAGTTGGAGGTGAGATAGCCAGTTCCTCTGTGGTTGAGATATCCGGGCTTCCACCAGGCTGGTTCTTTACTCATTCTTTTTTTCAAAGTTTTAAATCAAGCTAAATTAAAACTATTTGAAACTATGAATTCGTATATTACCCATCTGGTAAGCGAGGTGTATCGTCAAGAATTTTTACAGCCCTAGAGACATTTTGGCTAAGATTGTTCGGTTCAGTTATACCTATGGAATCTGCCTTATCATACTTATCATCGGTACAGGTGAAGGCCAAGAGCGAAGTTTTTAAGAATAAAAAATCAAGCACCACAGTTCCCCAACTTGTGAGGCAACCATGAAAAAGTTAATTCGAAACTTCTGAATCGACTAGAGTAGTAAAATACAAACAGGCTACATTAAATTTGTTTTTGATTCTAAACCTTGTACTTACCGTAATAGAGACCATTTGTGAGGTAAACGAAAGAATGGAGTATCCTTATTATCATCTTTAAGGTTACAAAAAATTAAAACCGACTTCAAAAAACTGAAAAGGATAAAATAATTAAATTTAAGTAGGTATTCATCCCCTGCTTAATTATTTTATCCTTTTCAGTTTTTTGAAGTCGGTTTTAATTTTTGTTTAAAATTTTTTTTTCACAATTTTTAGTGGTAACTTTCTACGGTCGAAGCTAGATGGGTGATCGTAAACTTATATTGTTTCCTTCTATCGTATCGTTTCACTAAAAAGTCATTTGAAGAGCAAAACTTCGCAATTTCGCATATGTAGACGACTTCATAATTTAAGTTTCTTTAAATTTAAAACCAAAGTACCCAACTGTTTTTGATAAAATTTTTATGGGACCAAATGGCAGCTATTCCGCATCAGTAATCTCAATAATGGTGGTGGTGTTATATATATATATATATATATATATATAGCTCCTCCTGTTTTACCCCCATCTAGGAACGTCTACGCTCATCAGAGACGTATATAGGCTGATGATGAAATTTATAACCCTCAGGTGTACCTGCTGAAGGCTCCGGAATCTCCCAGAGAGTACACTGCGTGGTTATGCGGCGGAGCCATCATCAGCAACTGGCACGTGCTCACGTCAGCGGCCTGTGTCATCGACGTCCAGAATGTGTACGTCATCTCAGGGTATAAGAAGTATGTTCCTATAGAGAAGATAGAAGAAGATGAATGCTTAAAGCGGAAAAAGAAGAAGATTGTCTGGACGTGTACTCCTAAAGGTATCAGCTACGTTTTATAATCTTAAGTCACTATAACTGAGAAATCATTCGATGTAACTGTCCAGACTTGGAATTCTTTGCCAGCCAGATTGCTTAATTAGTTTGATGAATACAATTCACATCATTCTTCTGTATTCGGAATAAAACTCGAAAAGAATTGAATGTACAATTAGATGTTATTCTAGTCGGAGTTAGGAGCGCAATGATAGCGTCATCATCCACGGCTTGCTCGCTGATGTCACGATAGTGTTGGATGCAGGTGTGTATGCCATTGGATGCAGGCTGCGCAGAACCATTTCATTTGGAAATCAGTGGGAGAGGCCTTTGTTCAGCAGTGGACATCATAGGCTGATATAATGATGAGGATGACATGTGTTCCCTCCATATAATATGGGGCGTGAAAAGCCTTAAGCCGTCAAGGTGGAGGCGGCTAGGAGTCCTCCAAAAGAGGCGTGAAATGGCCGGCAAGATGGAGGCTAGTCATCTTCGCATACGGAATGTTCTTACCGTTTAACATCAGGTGGTGTTGACTCATTGCCACGCTCTGTTTATGAAAAAAAGAAAAAATAATATAGAACAAAAGCTTAGCCGTAAAATCGCCATGTCGGCCCGATAGAAGTTGGTGGGTGATAATCAGCAACGTCTTAACGTAACATGATAATTTTCTTGTCAATAGTTCAATTTTTGAATAGGAATCGACCCATAGAGTAGCTCGCTAGCGTAGTGGTTTGACTATCGCCATGGTTGATTCCGGAAGAATATATAAAAAAATGAAATTTTTCCCTCCTCTGTACTTTGCAACGCACATTTAGCAGTTATAGCCGCTTTCACCATAACACCACCACGCTGGCCCAATGCGGGTAAGCATTCAACCAGCGTGTTGGTTTTATGGCCCAAAACTCCACATTTGTTTCTCCTTTGCAGAAAGGCTGTGCCCAGCAGCGGGACGTGTGTAGTCAGTGGCTGATGATGATGAATCGATTCATCAAACTTTTGATTTCTTGCTGGATAGTTTAAGCCGTATTCTACTGCCTTTTAAAGAATATCCTTGGTTTTCAGCTTTCCAAACAGACCTGTACTACTTGCTAGGCCAATACCATGACTATTGGAACTGGGCTGACATCATGGTGGCGATGGTGGACACCCCATTTGATTTTTTAGATAATTCTTACTTCACGTATTGTTCGTACCCACCTGCTGCCATTTTAGTTAATCTTCTGGGGTTTTTCGAGAAGAAAGGCACTAATGTTATATCATATGGATGGGGACACTCGAAGTATCAGAGACCAGTGAGTATTCAGACAATAATCGGTTATTATCACATAACGCTACGCTACTTGATAATCCCAGTATCATTTCTAGGAAAATATCTATTTATACTATTGTCATTCTTTATAATTATAATAATGTCATTTATTTAAAAAAATCTTTGATTTGATTTGAAAGACATACAGTGAGAAGAAAATTTACGTAGAGATTAAATCGATTGAAATAAATTAATAACAATAATGCCCTAATGTCAATCATAGCATCTGGTTACCTCACCTTTTTATCCGTTCTTCTTTCACTTTTAAAATTATTTTATTAAACTTTAACTTACTAGCACAGAGGGAAAAAAATACAGAGGTTCGATGAAGCCGTCTAGACAGGGCAATCGTGCGGTGAGTGCGGAGAGAGGGTGTGTCCCCAATCGGCCTCAGTGTTTTGGGGACATCTGATTGAGGGCTGTCGTGTCGCGGTCTCGCTCACTTAACAAAATATCAATACTTGGTTATGGTAGATATAGACTATTTGACCAGTTCTAAATTGCATTTTGCATTTGTCTAAATAAATACAGTTCTGATTTATAATAAATTTCCACACGACGAAAAAAGCATTTAACTACACAGTAGGTGGTAGACCCATATAGGTCTACCACCATATAGTAGGTGGTAGGTTACTAGGTGGTAGACCCATATGTAGGGTCGCCTGGGTAGGTACCACCGCCTTTCTTATTTCAGCCGTAAAACAGTTCGGTGTGTTTCGGATTGAAGGGAAAGGTAGCCAGTGTAATTACTGGGCATGGACGGCATTTCATCTTAGGCCTCAGGATGACAACGCACCTGCAATATCAAGTGCTTTTCCTTGTTATTGCTGGTGTCTATAGGCGGCGGTAACCACTTACCACCAAGTGGGCCGTCAGCTTGTTTGTCATCTATTTGTATATAAAAAAAAAACAGTAATTGGATAATAAGCATATTGCTGATGAACAGATGACACCAGTCACACAATAGTGTGCCAACTTAATTTAAATACAAGTAATATTTTGGTGTCCATTCTCTCATTCTTAAACGTTGGTATTTCTTGTTGGTAAATAATGCGATGAACCGTTTTATTTGGAGATCGATGGGGGAGGCCTTTGTTCTGCAGTGGACATCATAGGCTGGTATGATGATGATGATGATGACATAGTTTACACAATTTCAACTCGATAATATACTATGCATTTGTTAGATATTAACCTATTATTAGATAATTAAAACAGCATAAATGTGTACTTATATTAGTTTAGCTCTTATTAAAATATAAGTGGTTAACAAAGTGGCTTTTCGGTATGGAAAAACACAAAAGTAGGTAAACACGAAGTCAAGCGCGGTCGACGGCCGGAACCAAACTGAGTCAGTCAGGCAGTGACTCCCGCCTCCTGTCAAACCGCTTCATGACGTCACGCACGAGTGTTGCCCTAAGAAAATGTAAAACAATAAGAAATGATATTATAATATTAGAGTATCTAATATCAATAATGCCAAGACATTAAACATTGTAGAAATCTGATTAGTTAAAAAAATGAATAAAAACTGTCGAACAATAATTTTACCTACACTATAAAAATTATTAGTGGCTATTTATTTTCGTAAGCAATATTCCACTATTTATATTAAAATCTTTAGGAATGTTGTTGCAAATTCTGAAAAATGTATAGCCTTCAGCAATCTTGTCTATATTTTTGTGATTTAGGAATTTAATTTAATATCATTCTGCACGGATCACTGCGAGTTGGAGGATTATTAGTACATAAATTAGTATCACAGGCCTCTTAAAAAATTCCTTGAAAATAGTTCTTGGAATTATGATAATATATCAAATCTTGAGCAAGCGTCATCATAATGGAGAAATATTATACCTAGTCATAACTTATTATGTATTATTATTATTATTATAACGATACGGACATTTTTTCAGACCATTACTTGCATATATTTAATAAATTTCGTTTATATTAAGATGAAGTGCATTTTTGCTGATTTTTTAAACTTTGCTTGTCTTTTATTAATATACCTGCAATAATTTAGTATTTGGTTGCTTATGTAGTTTGTATTATCTGACATTGACATAATTGCTATCCCTTATTTTTTATTCTACTTGACATTATTGTAAGATTGTTGGTTTATATTGACTTTATAATGTTATAAACATTTATCTTAATTTTAAAAATGGACATTTTTTGTAACTATTACAAATAAAGAAAGAAAACGATGAAAAAAAAACCTCAATAAGTGGTGAGATGAACGTTGCTATAAAGACGTTTAAAAGAAGGATGGAAAGCGGTGAAGAAATCAGAAGGTCTAGTGGCGTAGCGGTAATCGCGTCTGGCCGGACATCAGGAGACGCGGCTTTGATTCCCGCCTGGAGCATACATTTTTTCATCGTTTTCTTTTTATTATTTGTAATTGTCAGAGCGTTGAAACGCCTACAAACGCATCAAAAACATTTAAAAATGTGATACTGACACTAATTTTAATGTTTGTATTAAACTCGTATAATAATAACAATTCCATTTTCTGTCAGACGGTGCGTCGGCGAAGTTTGCTCAATACGTTTCAGAATGTCCTGTTATGACTACGAAATGTAGAATCTATTCATTTCTTATAGTTTGTGTTTTTTAGGCGAATGACACAAGAGACTACAACGAGAAGTACTTGCGATACAGCAGCGGCAGTGTGACCACGTCGGAGCGATGTAGGTCGTACGCTGAGCCTATATTCTATTACCTGGCCAAGCATTACAAAAGGTGGTTTTCAATATGAATAAACGATTAAGTAAAATTCAACATCAAATAATTAATAGTAGTAATAATAAAACACAATAATATTTGTTTTGTTACAATTTGTTAGGGTTCTAACCTAGACCGGACGCGGCTATGGCTGCGACCGGCCCGGGGTGAGGACTGGTGCCCCGCCCTAGGACTGGCTCTGGTTGGTTCTAGGGCCGGGCTGCCCGGAAGCGGCTCCGTGAAATGCTTCATGGAAAAACCGGAGTGGTTTAGCAGGTATTCCCAGTGCCGCTATGAGCAGGCGCTGGGCGGCCCCTGCACAGGCCCATCTAGGCCCGTCTAGCCGACGGTCCGCTGGTCCACCTAACCAGCGGTTTAGGGTATCGTCCATAAGCGGATTCCACTTCGAAAAAAGGGTCCTGACCTAAGGGAACCAAAGCAGAACCAAAAATGTTCCGTTGAGCACAATTTGTTACTATGGTTACCATTATTTATAGGAACGTATTTTTCATTCCTCATGCTCGGAAAGTAGCGTTTTCTTGATCTGAGTATTGGGAGGAAAACGCTAGTTCCCACCACCGGGCGGGAAAAACTCATACTAATTGGGATGTTGCCTAAGTTTGAATATGGCGCTATTTTTCACAAATTCGGAAAATATACTCTACTGCCACCCATAAAAACAATTCTAACTTAAAATATATGGAATATTGTTGAAGTTGTAATGTTTTGAAAATTTTAAAAAAATTACCATATTTTTTTTTTGTAAATTTATAAAAATGTTAAAGATATTAGATTGCTGACATCAATTAAAACAACTATTATTATGACAACTATTAATAAAAACATACTTAATACATAGTTATTATGAATTTTGTCAGTATGCCCATACATTTCTTAGTAATATGGGAACATGTGACGTCACCTGTTCCAGAGATTTTTTATGGAGCTTCAATCAATCAATCAATCATTTATTGCTAAACCATAATGTACATAGGATGTTACATAGAATGTTAGACCAGTATTATGGACCCTGACGGGCACGCAATGTAAGGACTAGGAGAGAGGAAACGTACTATGTAATTACACGAATCAATAAATTGTTCTATATTCAAACTATTTCATAATAAATTATCATTACAATTAATTAAATATTATATAAATATTAATTAAATAAATTAAATAATAATCCAATTGAATTTATAGTAAATATCATCAATAAAAATATATATTTATAATAGCATTTACTAGTCATGAATTGTTATCAATGTCATAAAAGTATATTGTTATTATATTCATTCTATATTATATTTGACAAATAGAATTCAAAAAGTTGTTATAAACAAAACTGAGTCTTCTGGTGTGCCTGTGCATATGGGCGTGCCTCAGGGTTCGATATTAGGGCCATTGCTTTTTTTAATTTATATCAACGACCTCCCTTACTTTTCAAAAAATTTGTGTGAGACGGTATTGTTTGCAGACGACACCTCACTAATTTTTAAAATAGACCGAACTAAAACTGACTTTGAGGATGTAAATAATGCCATTTCAAAAGTGCTATCCTGGTTTGAAAATAATAATTTATTGTTAAATTCAAAGAAAACTAAGTGTATTAAATTTACTTTACCAAATATAAGGCAGGTTAGTACTCATGTTGAAATCAATAAAGAAACTATTGAATGTGTTGACTCTACAGTATTTTTGGGAATTAAGTTAGATTCTCGTTTACAATGGTATCCTCATATCTCGTCCCTATCTAAAAGACTTAGTTCAGCTGCTTATGCTGTTAAAAAAATTAGGTCTTTGTGTGATGTTGAAACAGCAAGACTTGTTTACTTTGGTTACTTCCACAGTGTTATGTCATATGGCTTGTTATTGTGGGGCACAGCAGCCGACATTGAAGATATTTTTATTTTACAAAAAAGGGCTGTGCGTGCTATTTACAGACTCAAGCCACGTGATACACTGAGGGATTTATTTAAAGAAATTAATATTTTGACCGTTGCTTCTCAATATATATATGAGAACATAATTTATGTTCACAAATATAAACATACCTTTTCAAAACATAGTGATATTCATAACTTAAACACTAGATATAAAAATAAACTTGCTGTTCCAAGTTTTAGACTTCACAAGATAAGTCGCTCATTCATGGGGAAATGTATACACATTTATAACAAAGTCCCACCAAATGTAACTGAACTGCCTTTTCACAAACTTAAGTTATATGTGAAACAAACTTTAATGAAAAAAGGCTACTATAAGGTCCAAGAATATTTAGATGATAAGAATGCATGGACACATTAAAATTTCAAATGTTTTATATGTTTATTTACGAGTATTGTGACTATTAACCTCTGTAACCTATACTGTGATTGTGCACTGTCAGATAGCCTGAAAATAACGATATTATTTTTGACATTGGGTACCTTTCTTGGTACGTTGACTTACCTTCTTTTCTAATTTTCATTTTTTTTTTCGCTGGGCGGCATTGCACTGCTCAAGGTTAAACTTTTGTAACTACAAACATTGTAATTTAATATTTGAAAAGAGTGACTACACGAGTTTGTTGCCGGAATCTTCTCGGTAGTTCAACTTTTGGAACCGGTGTAAATTCAGACATGACAGACGGAGAGACTTGACGTTGTTAGTTAATATATTTTTTGTAATAGTTATAAGAATGTGTTTGACGATTTAAAAGTGCTTCTTTGTGGCCTATTTAAATAAAATATTTTTTCTTTCTTTCTTTCTTTCTTTCATTCATTAGATTGTCGGGTAAAATCATATTTTATATTATGTCTTATTATATATTATACTTAAAAAACAAAATTACCATTATATATTTTACTTAGCTTTTTTGGTCGATGCGCCGTAACACATCAAGCATACCACTATAATTGATCTTAGGCATACTATTTCTTTTGCAATATTACTTTATGAGTTATAATTCTTACTTATGAAATAAATAAAAAGTTGTCAAATACCCTATTGCTTCCTTACCTAGGGCGGGAATAAAAAAATTAAAAAAAGAACTGAATTTTGTTACGTACAGTCTGTGGTATAATAATAGAAAAAATAAGTATTCGGCTGAATGACCAGTAGGCGGTAACGCGATGTGTTCCAAATTTAAAAATACTCTTTACCACACAAAAATTTAAATGTACAGTTCTAAAAGTGAACTAACATTAAAGTTAATTTTAAATAGGTTCTACTCATTTAAGGAGTATTTTTATTAATAAATTTTATTATATAAGTATTTTTTATTGTCCTTGCATTTGAAATGAAAAGTAGAGTGCTACACACGGGTAGAAGGAATCAAACCCTACTCGGACTATAGCCGAGTCTAACAACCTCGTAGGGATTGATTCCTTTCCACCCTTGTAAAGCAATCTACTATTCTGCTTTCCAACAATCATTTTTGACGATTTTTCCAAACGTTTTAAACGCTAATAGAAGTTCCCATAGATGATTGCCATAGTAACGTCCTTGTATCTAAAAGCTTTCAAAAATGGCTCGATCTAATATTAAATTTGAAGAGTTTTTTTAAAATTAATTTATGTAATTTAAACTTACTAAATATGTTATTTAATTATAATCAAACACATCAACGTATGTTTTAGCGCAACAATAATTGTGCGCAATGGAACGTTTTTGGTTTTGCTTTCGTAAATACCTACGTTGTAATATTGCGCGATCACGGCCCTGTTTGGAGTTGAAATGTCTTTTAATTAATAAAAGACGATCCCTAGGTAAAGAGCGTCAACGGTAGTAGCTATGGTACATCCGTCATATTCTGTGGCCCAACGGACACTGTCGGACCCGTCCGTATAGTATAATTATATGGCATATTTCTGCTCTTGCGCATCTCCAGTGATCCTCGATGATGGCCCTCGACGATTGCCAATAGCTCCCGAACACAAATAGAAGATTAAATTATTATATTTTGCTCTGTGTTGATAATAATTTACAAATCGATTGATTTTAAATATTGGCAGGTTCCTAATTTGTGTATCCGATTACGGCAACATTGATGAGCATGGGAATGAGATAGTGGCGTATACTGATATCTTCAACGATTGCAACCAATTGTACAACCCCAACGGAGCACCAATTTCTATACAAACCCTACAAAGTCTCCCAAAAACAAAGGTAACTCAATACTCAATATATTTATTGCAACTAGATGATGTCATGTCATGGAAGACCATGATAGTGGAAGATCAAAGCTTGGAAACTTCTAACTTCACACGTTCGTTGTTTAAGCCTTTAAAAATGAACAAGCATCCGTTTAATATTCAATACCGACCGGTCGAGTGGTCTATGCCCTTTACAATACAGGCTACTCAGGCGGGGTTCCCGGGTTTGAAACCCGGTGGGAGCAAATTTTTGCATGCCGCGTACGAGCATTAGTTTACGAGTCATGGATGTTTAGATGTTTATGTAGTATATTTATAATATTTGTATATATATATTATTATCATTATTTCTCCATTGTCTGCTATCCATAGCACAAGCTCTTAATGATGCTTACTTTGGGCTAGATTGGTGTGGTGTATAAAAAAATGCATTATGCTTGTGCGATGACCCGCATTGTGCCAGCGTGGTGTTGCTATAGCCAAAACTCCACATGTGTTTCTCCCATGTAGAAAGGCCTGTGCCCAGCAGTTGGACGTTTATAGGCTGGTCTACATCCATCAAAAGTTCTAAAATTCCTGATATTACGTTTCGTTTAACGTGAAACGTGGTCGCTTACTAAGGGCCTTCTGTGCAAGCTCGCAGTCGCACAACGAGCTATGGAACGAGCTATGTTGGGTGTTTCTCTGCGAGATAGAATTAGAAATGAGGACATCCGGAAGAGAACCAAAGTCACTGACATAGCTAGTAGGATTAGTAAGTTGAAGTGGCAGCGGGCAGGGTACATAGCACGCAGAGCAGACGGCCGGTGGGGCGTTGAAGTTCTAGGATGACGACCACGTACTGGAAAGCGGAAAGTAGGACGGCCTCCCACTAGATGGACAGACGACCTGGTCAGGGTCGCGGGGAGCCGTTGGATGCAGGCGCAGCAGAACCGTTCCATTTGGAAATCGATGGGATTTCCAAATGAAACGGTTCTGCGATATCATAGGCTGATATGATGATGATGACGTTTCGTTTAAGGTTTCTGATTGTGCCAATTTCGGGCTTGAATTGTCTATATCTTCATGTTCACTCTATTTTCATGTTAAATTTGCCAAAAAAACAGTAACTCATCTCATAAGTAGCCTTAATGATTATTAATGTTAAACATGTTCTGGTTAGGCATGCATGAAACACATTCTACGGGAAGATCCATCTGTGCACGACCCTAACTTAGTCAAAGTGCCTGGGATTTGTCAAGTAAGTGTATTGTAATAAGGAATAGTTTCGTTTAACCTTTTTACTATCTGGAATACATTACTGATGCTTAACAAATTAAATTCTAAGTAAGAAAATTTGGAAGGATATTTTGAAATTAATTCTAAATGGAAAATGTTCAAGTCTCTGAATTAATGATTTAAGATTCGACTCTCATCTCTGTAATAATGGCGCTGGCAGACAGTTCCGTTTAAAGTTTAATGAAGTTCGAAATTTATATACAGAAGGAAACGTGGGACGTAGAGGTACTTCCGACAAAAATATGGATCCTTCTGACTAATGATGCACCTCACAGAAAATCAGAACCACATGACAAATAATTTTAGTAACCATAGCATATCATATGCGTAGTACCCACCTGAGGGCGGTCCCCCACTTGATGCATGTACTATCTGGTTAGGGTTACAGACTGTGAACCTTTTAAACCTCTGTAGGTTTAAAAGGTTTACAGTCAGGAAATAAGTGATGGAGGCCTTCGTAGATGACGGCCACCCTGATGGTAAGCGGTTACTGCCGCCTATAGACACCTGCAATAACAAGGGAAAATCACTTGGTATTGCAGTTGCATTGTCATCCTGAGGCCTAAGAAGAAATGCCGTCCATGCCCAGTAATTGCACTGGCTACCTTTCCCTTTAATTCGAAACACAGCGAACTGTTTCACGGCTGAAATAAGAGAGGCGGTGTTACCTACCCAGACGACCCTAGATACGGGCCTACCACCTATTTCTTATTTTATCTGTGGTGTCAGAACGATCACGGCGGGCCTCTGGTGACGTGGCGGGGTGGTCACGAGGTGCTCATCGGCGTGGCCACCACCTACGCCACCTCGTCCAAGATGGAGTGCCGGGCGCCCTACGGGTACACCAGCACCCACTGTCACAACAAGTTCATAGCTTGTGCTCTGTGGCCTTCGCAGTAAGACTTTTTTACATTAACTTTTATTTTCCAGAGTGCCATGCTTCTGCAAAATAGTTGCAGACATCTCAAAAGCGAAAAATGTCCAGCAGTGTAACTGTTCTTATTTATTAATCGATTTAATACACCATTTTGGTAGTAGCGGCCATCTTGAATTAACAATAATATTGATTGTACCTATTCAATTGTATTCTCGTCAGATCTAACATCATCAAAGGGGGAAAATGGGAATGGTAACATTTCAATAACAAAATATGACCCAATAAGCAAAAGGCAAGCTAAAAAACTGTTCAAAATGTGTGTTATAATTATAAAGTTTAGTATCTTTGTCTTCAGGTATGCATCAAGACGATTCCTCAATTGTGACGCATCGCCGGAAAAAAGAGGATATTATCTGATAGAGAGGAACATCTCCTGGGCTGATCATCCTGATGGGTGAGGTGAACTTTGGTCATGATATTTTTTACGGATTTCAAATTATTTGACATTACCTTTCTGTTTCAGACCGGCTGAAAACGAACAGCCTAGGAGGTCAGGTCCCCTGAATCATGGATATGACAGACTATAAAAGCGATTTGTAAGAATCAAGAAACAATATAAGGACAATGTTTTCGCTTTCAATATCAGGAAGAATAAGCTAAGGATTGATAGTTACTATATAGGTGGTAGACCCGTACGTGGGGTCGTCTGGGTAGGTACCACCGCCTTTCTTATTTCAGCCGTGAAACAGCTCGCTGTTTTTCGGATTGAAGGGAAAGGTAGCCAGTGTAATAACTGGGCATGGACGTCATTTTATCTTGAGCCTCAGGATGACAACGCACCTGCAATATCAAGTGATTTTCCCTTGTTATTGCAGGTGTCTATAGGTGGCGGTAGCCGCTTACCATCAGGTGGGCCGTCAGCTTGTTTGTCATCTTACTTCCAACACTACTGTGTTAAAAAAAGTTAAAATGTCCAGGGCTTTAGCGCGTATAATAATAAAGAAGCTCAGAAGGTTGCGTGCGCATATGGTGATGCCAATATGGAGATTTCTCAAGACTAAGTCTTGTAACGTTTACATTAATGAGTGATCGTGGTGATTTATATTAAATTGTTTTTGATGTTTTGTTAATGCCTTTTGCTTAGTTGCTGTAATGGGTATCTAGAAATAATAAAAATAATACTGTGGTAACAATTTTACTACCGTATCTGTTTTAGTATGAATAAAGTACTAATTACTCACAAGCTGTACATTACTGTTACCTATAACAGTTAACTTCCTCTATACAAATACCCCTCTGTCTTTAGATAAAGTTTTCATCTAGTGCTTTGTAAGTTATACCTACGTGCATCCCGTGAAGGACGTGCGCGGGATACGTGATGAGGGAAATGATAAGCTTTAGGTTATCCCGAGATGAAGGAGTGTTACACACAAACAGAATGCTTTGCCATTTTTGAAAATGTCAATTGAACTATTTTCGTTTGGACTCTCATTTCATTCATTCATTTATTGTTCATGTCGTTACAAGGATCTTACAGTGTACAAACATATGTGTCGTTTGCTGCATGAGGCGTCAGGGTACTGCGATATTAGAACAATTTAATTTTAACACACGACAATGTTTTGCGTTTACTGGCCTTTAACAAATCGAACATTGCTAAGATTCACTACTAAGTTTGTGATTGAATTTATATCGACGTGTCAGTCTCCTTCAAAAGTAGAGTTAAATAATTTAATAATAGCTCATGTTATTTCGATCAAAACTCATAAGGTACTTTTTTGAATAATAAACAGCTTGTTAACTAACAAGCTGTCAAGCCAGCTGGTGGTAAGTGGTTAATTATAACAAAGAAAAGACACTTAGTATTGTTTCCATGGCTAACTTTCACGACCAGGTATTTATTTATTTGTACGAAAGACCAACAGCTATTATAAGAAGTTCAGCGTCTTTAAATTAAAAACAAAAAGCCAATTATATGTCCTCACAAGACAGTGGCAACATAATATTTTAGTATTATACAAACTGTCTCTTGTACACTATCTCAAAAATTTAGGAAAAATCCTGAATCTAGTAAAATACCAATAATTTGTTTCATGCATAATTTGTTTGTATATAATTTTTATAAATTTCAACGTATAAGTTCTTCTATCTCACGGAGCGACTTCCACCGGCGACTTCCTCTGACAAGTGATTTTACTTGCGATAACCATTACTTTTCAAGCTATTTTCTTTTCTTTTTAGTCAGACCCATAAATCCAATAATTGCGGCAAACAGCGAAGTAATATAAATACCTTCCATTTTAAGTGCCTATTGGGGTCAGTTGGTTAGTGGAGGGTCGTAAACACCCCTGAAAAATGCCGTAATCTCTTGACTCAGAGACGCCTTAACATAATGCCACCCCAACTCTCTAGACAGGATTCTTACAGTTCTAACTGCGAATACACCTTCCAATTTCCTATTTAGAGAGTTAGAAAATAGGATAATGTAATAAGGCCTCTACATTATGTAGGTTATGTATGTAAGTTTACCTAGATTATTTTACTTAATTTGTGTCTGAAAAATGTTGCATAAAGCCACTGACAGCTCATAGGATTAGCAAGTTCAAGTTGCAGTGGGCAGGGCACATAGCACGCAGAACTGATGGCCGATGGGGCGTTTAAGTTCTAAAGCATGGCGACCACGTACCGGAAAGCGCAAAGTAGAACAGCCTCTTACTAGACAGACAGACCCTGGTCAGGGTTGCGGCGAGCCGTTGGATGCAGGCTGCGTAAAACCGATCCGTTTGGAAATCGATGCCTTTGTTTAGCAGTGGTTCTTATTTCAGCTGTAAAACAGTTCGCTGTGTTTCGGATGGTGGGGAAAGGTCGCCAGTGTAATTACTAGGCATGGAAGGAATTTCATCTTAGGTCTCACGATGACAACGCACCTGCAATATCAAGTGATTTTTTCCTTGTTATTGCAGGTGTCTATAGGCGGAAGCTACCACTTAGCAGGTGGGCCGTTAGCTTGTTTTTCATCTAGTTGTATGTAAAAAAAGAATTGAGCTGATAGTCATCTAACGCCTGAATTGATCTTCATAAATTATCCTGTCCTGATTACGTCAGTTTTCAAACAAAACAATCCGGACCAAAAGCGCCCCATTCGTTTAGGACAATGTCACAGAAAGTCACACAGATACACAGACAGACCCGTTCAACTTATGACACTCCTTTTTTGTCATCGGGGTTTAAAAATGTACTAAATAAAACAATGAACAGTTGCGTTTTTTTATGATTTCTGTTAAAAACCACAATCATCTGCGTATTTATATTTATATGACAAGAAGTTTCGCCAGAAGTTGTGATTAAACTCAGAGCTCACGAAACAAACCTTGACGAGACGTTGTTTGTAAACGTTTTATACTTATCGATCTTTGTTAACTTCGATTAATTTCTCTAAGAGTCTTAATGTGTGTACAAGGTTAAGTTTCTGATGTCATAGTCTTAACGTTATTACAATACAATGCAACCAACTGGTTAAAGGGTTACATAGGCAGTTAGTATCGAGTAACCGAGAAAAGAGGACCTTGGTGGCGTAGTGATTTAAGCGCTTTGGTTGGGATTACGAAAACAAAGCAACTTTCGCCGTGGTTGATCCCGGGATGGGTCAATCAAAATTTGTAATCTCGACCTCCTCTGTGCTTTGGAGGGCATGTTAAGCCGTAGGTCTCGGTTGTTACTGCAACCGCTTTGACCTTTACTGCCTTCTCCCATGCAGGAGGGCCTGTGCCCATCAGTGGGACGTATACAGTCTAGTGATGATGATGATGATCCGAGAAACGGTTCATCAGTGAAAAGCACAATATAAAAACACGGCCGAGACAAACACAGTATCTAACGTCACACTACGTAATGCGAATGCCTCAATCACGCTTACGAAGTTTATGAGGCACATCGGTATTACCGGGTGTTACATAATTCCGAATTGAAAGACAATGTTTTTAAGGCGATACCTCGTCGACACTAGCGACACTAATTGATTTATATTAATTGTGGTAAATATAGAACATAATAAACAAAAACGCTTTAGTGAATGACTAAAGAATGGTATTTGTATTTTTTTGAGATGTGCTCGGTATAAGATATTCCTCTACATGTAACCTATTTTTTCATTATTGCCTAAAGTAGGTAGCCACTTTTAGTTTTAACAATAAAAAAAAATTGGTAACTTATAGGTAGACTACTTATAGGTAGACAATTTATACAAGATCTTTAAAAATTACAAATACCGTTCTTTAGCAATTCTCTAAAGCGTTTTTGTTTATTATGTTCTGAATTCACCATTATTAATAACGATCAATTGGTGTCGCCAGTGTGCACGAGGTATCCCCTTAATAGTTTAGTCGGAAAATAAGTGTTCTGCAACTTCTGGTAACAGTTGCACTACGAAAGCCGCCTCTATTAAGAACGCAGTAAGGGCGGTCTCAAGGTCATACTGTTACGGTTGATGTGCTGTCATCTGTACAGTGGGCCGCGGTCCCCGAGCGAACACCTAGCTTGGTAGGAAGATCATCATCACCTAATCACAAACAAATATAATGGAGTTTTATAGTCCCTTAGGTTAGGACCTTTTTTTTGTCGGGGAGAAATCTGATCACAGACCTACCCGTCACCGCTAGGCGACGAGCGTGTGTGGGGGTCGCCCAGTGCTGATGACGCTGGGAATACCCACTAAAACTCCCCGGTAACACTGCCCTTTGCGGGGGTGGCCTAGGCTCTGCCGAAGCAATTTCACCACCCCACCCCCAGTACGTTAGGACCCTAATATCATGTGTTGTTGTCTTCAGGCTACTTTGGCCGCTCACCATAGTTTTTTTTATACCAACAAGGTAAGTGGTTACCGTAGCCTATGGACGCTTGCAACACCAGGAGTATTACTTGCGTGTTGCTGACCATGTAAAAACCTTTTCACGCCTTTTTTGAAGAGCCCCATGCTGTACTCATTTGAGAAAACCTCTTTAGGTAGCTCATTCCACAATCTGAGCGTACGCGGGAGAAAGTTTCTCTGAAACCGTATAGTACGCGACCACTTTGGTTCCTATTTGTGAGGATGAACTCCCTGCCGGTGGCGAACGGTGCGATGTTAGTTAGCTTAGCATATTAAATAAACATAAGCATATCTATCCTTGCCTGAACCCGCTAACAAATGATTCATGTCCAGACGCGCTCTAAGAATGTGTACGATATATCAAGCAAATGTTTTTTGTTTGTCCGTCCCTCGACCTGCGAGGAAATTGTATTTTTAGCGTTTTATACCATTACTTTATTCATGGAAGATCCTCATCTTCCATGAATAAAGAAATGTTATAAAGCGGTCATGTGTAGAGAAATATAACTGTTTATTAAGCAACATCGTAGAACATTTTCATTTTTAAAACAAAATATTATACTTAAAAATACTTAAGAACAAAACCGTGAATATTGTTGCACCACTATTTCTACCATAATTAAAAGGCAGTTCAAACAATGAATACAATAGAATATTCATTTATTGCCTTTGAAAAGGGTACACTGTATTAAATTTATAGTTTCACCATGATATTTAGTGTTTGGGTGGTTTCTCCAAATTAATAATAGTTAATAGGTAGTTAGGTAATAATAGGTAGGTAGGTAGGTGAAAGGTCGTGGGTTCGATCCTTGCCCCAGGACGTGAATTTTTTCTAGTTTAGATATTTTTTATGTAGGTAATTATATTCATTTTTTATTAATCTGGGAGAAGCTCGTATAACGTAAGAGTTGAGGAGCTCGGTTGACATTTGTAGCTTGAGCTCTCTGCTTTCAATTACGAAAAGCAAGCAACTTTCGCCATTGTCGATGGGTCTATCAAAATTTGTGACCTCGAGCTCCTCCGTGCTTCAGAAGGCACGTTAACAGGGACCAACGCCCTGTTATTACTGCAACCGCTTGTACCCACCAGTCCCCATGGGGCCAGAGCGTGGTGGTGTTACGATCCGAACGTGTATTGCTCCCATGAAGGAAAGCCTGTGCCCATCAGTGGGACGTATAGGCTGATGATGTCTGAAAATAATAATAATAAAGAACCATGGCCAACCAGTCGTCACCTCATCTTACGGATCACAATGAACAAGATATATAACTCATAGCGCGATGAACCGCCTCAGGGGTAGCTGCGTACGTCCATCGTATTCGATGGCCTTATGAAAGATGTCGGACCTGTATTACCCCTATCTGCTCCTACGCAACACACCGTCTTCTACGGTAACGCTCCTCGACTCCCGAAAGTTCTCACTTAAAGATCAGAAGGATACGTCACCTTAGAGGCCAAATTATTATGCCCTTTTGATAAAATTGATTTCTCGGCGATAATGTGCTTTATTTTAAAGGAACCTGCCTTCATGGATGGCGTAGCAGGATTTTATAGACTTAGGCACTTCTAACAGATGCTCCAATGTCTGATTCCATCTCAGAACTAACTAAGCTTACTCCATCGCTCGATGGTTGATTAAAAAAATGGGCTTTCTCTTGATCTCACTCTCGCTCCAAGAGAAATTTAGAAGGCATCGACATTTGTAGCGAGCTTACCCAGAAAGAGACTATTGAATCCTGCTTTAAAGGAATTAAGGTGTTATCCAGTTAGGAACTCTGAAGCTGGTATAGAGCATTCCACTCTCTAGCTATGTGCATTGTAAAATATGACGAAAAACGAGTAACACTAAACCTTTTAGAAGACTCATAGTGAGCGACCATGATTTACAGCTGTATGTCATCGTTAGCATACTGGTCAAAGGAGTGCGAAACGCCTCACCAATGCTTTTTAGGGATACTAAGTATAAGAATCCGCTGTCCGTCAGTCCGTCCGTCCGTCTGTCACCAGGCTGTATCTCATGAACCGTGATAATAAGACAGTGGACATTTTCACAGGTGATGTATTTCTGTTGCCGCTATAACAACAAATACTAATAAATAGAATAAAATAAATATGTAAGGGGAATCCCATACAACAAACATGTTTGTTTTTGCTCGATATGATAACGGCAACAGGTAGACGCTTGTTTATAGATAATGGTACGGAATCCTTCGTGCGCGAGTCCGACTCGCACTTGGCCGGTTTTTCATTCCGACCAGACAATACATCCGACTCCGTTTGGTCATGAAAAGCCATAGACCTGCTAGTAATGCCATTATGCCATTTTTGGCGGCTAAGCGTTTCGCACCGTGGTCGAAATTCAAATTCATTTTTTTCATTTGCCATAAAACAAGAGAGGAGTTTCAGTTTGTGGCACTGACGAGTTCCCCAAACGCTGCCCATCCGAATATAAATTAAAGAAGAACAAGTAATCGAAATGACTGTGTGAGAAACTGACAACCCTGTACTCTTGTCGTTAAATCGGCTTTGAGTGAGCTTCAACGGAATATGTACGCTCGAGTCACATGATAAGTTTCAATATCGCGTGCAAGCAGGTAACGGTCGTATTTAGGCAAATTTTAATACCTAAACTTGACTTTTGTTCGAGAGTGAATCTTATGTCAGACAAGTAGTTATACTACGCTAATATGATAAATCCGATAGTACCTATTACGTTTTGACTCCTAAGATGCTGAACCGATATAGATGAAATTTAATATAGATTACATTATTAGATTAGATGATTACATGATTAGATTACACCCTGAGAAAGGATATCGATTATTTGGCGATTTTGGTGCTACAACATAGTAATATATTAACTCAAAAGAATTACATATTAATAAAACCTCAGAAATAAGAATAAAACTGAAGTAGGTACCTATTCATAAGAGGAAAAATATCCTGAAACTCAGGGTGACAGAAGGGTCTTCCCTACTAAGTCTATAGTGTCTACTTACTTTGTGTTTTCCTCGCACAGTTTTGCTGTGACTTAAGTATCACGACAGTGTAATATGTGGCGCTAGATCTGTGATTTGTCTGTCACGTACCGCTTTTAATACGTCGGGAGGCACGTAGGATATCAATTAGGTTCGCAGATAATATTGTAGGCTCTGTACATACGCCATGTAAAAGTGATGGCGACGAGTGATATATTATAAACATAATTATAACTGAGAAAAAATCATGTCCGGAGACTGGGACCGAACCCATTTTTTTATATTTTCAAACTTTTATTATAATGTAAAAAAAATAGTGATAATATTACTCAGAACTGTGAGTGTGGGTCTCTGTTGTATAGGTGTGAGTATATGAATACTTAATAATATTATTGTTGCTGACTCCACTTTTTGATATTATTATGATATTTTTGATGTTTATGTTCTAACATTTTACTTTTTAATGTCTTTTGATACGTTTACTGACAATTTTTTTGATACGACTAAAAAAGGGGTCAAGTTTTTTTATACAACTAGATGACAAACAAGCTGACGGCCCGACTGATGGTAAGCGGTTACCGCCGCCTAAAGACACCGCCAAGTAAACGTGTTGAAGAGATTCTAGAGTTTTCTATTCACGCAGTCGTCTTCAATTATTATTATCTGTAATATAATAATAATAATAATACTTTTATTTCAGATTTCTTTCATATTTCAGATTTTATACTCGTATATTTGAGGTTAGTTTGTGAGTAACAGTTTGCACTTAGAGCAAAGTTAGTTGGTTCATCATCATCGTCATCACCAGCCTATATACGTCCCAATGCTGGGCACAGGCCTTCCTAGATGAGAAAACACATGAGGAGTTAGTTGGTTAGTTAGATAAAAATATTACATAAAATTCATTAGTGCACAGTGTGCACTTTGTCCAGTGTGTCATAAAAGCACAATCCACATCAAGCCTGTCCGCTTTAAGTTTGAGGTCACACCAGGCTCATTAATGATGCTGTTCGACTGCGAGTAATCGCGAAAAGTCATTAACGCGCGCCTCTGCGAACATACCAGACGCGCTACAGAAGCGTGGCAGCCCCATCAGAATCCTGCAAGCATTATTATATTGGCACGCAGGGCATTCCAGCACCGCTGTAACTGGTCCATAATAATATGGCATGGTCATGGTCCATAATATGTGGCAGGTAGTGATAGTAGGGTTCTACTATGATCTGTTTTTATTTCTTAAGAGAGAGAGGAGCTCGGTGGCGTAGTGGTTCGTGCGCTTTGGTTTTGATTACGAAAACCAAGCAACTTTCGCCGCGGATGGTCATGGGCCAAATTTCTCTCGAGTTGAGTCGAATAATCTCGAGATCCTCCGTGCTTTGGAGGTCGGAAGTCAATTGACTGTCTCCACCTCAACATCACGTACAAAGAAATTAATTAGCTAGTTTCTTTGTCGTACTTCCAGAACTTTGAGTTCTTTGCCAGCACATGAGTTCCCTCCTTCCTATAACATGGGTTCCTTCAAAAGAGACGTGAAAAAGCACCTTTCGGGCCGGCAAGGTGGAGGCGGGTAGAGCAGTTTCTGAACTGCACTAGCTGTCTTCGCATAAGGACTCTTCTTACCGCTTCACATCAGGTGATGTTGAGTCATTTGTCGTGCTTTGTAAAAGTAAGTCACGTTAAGCCGTTGGTCCCAGTTGTTACTGCTACCACTTCAACCCACCAACCCTCATGGAGCCAGCGTGGTGGTGTTACAGCCCAAACCCCTCACGCGTTTCTCGTAAGAAAGGTTGTTGGTGATGATGAGACAACGATCTGCGACGGCCATAAATAGAAATGGCGTTATTACTATCCCACATTTGAATGTTATAATATTTTATCCCACCGTGTTTCCACCTTTAGTAGTTATTCCAGGTTATTGTATTATATTAGGCGGTCCCTTGTCAATGGCGGGCGGACGTGACGTCACAAAGCATCCTGCCCGGAAATAGCCCACAAACAATGGCCGCAGTCACGTGTGTTTGGCTAATCTCATTAGTATTTGCTGTTTGGGATATTTATATATGTTTATACGTTTAATTGGGACAAACATTTGAATGACACTATGGCTAACTTTACTGAGTACAATATTTGAATGTGATATTGAATACTGCATTAAGCCACATATTAATATATAGCTTTGGTCAGTGGTGAAAAAATTTCTATTTCCTAAATTCAGTCTATCTATTATTATTTGATTCATTGACACAAAAGAATCATAAATTAGAAAATATAAGTAAGATAGCGATATGGCGGAAAGACCAGGATAGATTTTTATTTTTGTCCAACTTCAAAAAAGAAGGAGGTTATATGGTCCACTGTATGTATTTTTTTTGTATGTATGTTCACCGATTTCTCTGTCAATTGTAAACCGATTTTAAAAATTCTTTTTTCATTCGATAGAGTATACTCCAGTGGTCGTCCCATTGTACCCGAGTCAGGATCTGATGATGGGATCCCAGGGAAATCGAGGGCAAACCAAAATTTTTATAGGCACGTGTGACATGTTTTATTATTTTACAAAGTTATTCAAGTATTTGCTTCTGTTAGTCATCATCTAATGTTGATGAGCTGATGATGGAAAGTACAACTCCTTAACGGTTAGGAGTTAGAAGATAATTCTTTCACTGTGTATTTCAACCAAGGACTGAGAGACAGACAAGTCGATAGTGCTGACGGTCAACCATCTTGCTTTGATCTTAGGAAATCACTTAAAACTGTGAAAAAACTTTTTTTTAACAAAAATAAAACCGGCTTAAAAATACTAAAACGGAAAAAAATATTAAATTTTAGTACCTAGGTACCTACTTACCTTCTGAAATGTATTTTTTGGAGTTGAGTACTGAAATTTAATTATTTTTTCCTTTTAGTGTTTTGAAGTCGGTTTTATTTTTGTTAATTTTTTTTTGTTGTAATACAGAATGTAAAGCGAACGCTGTTTAAAATGTAAGCAGATGGCTGTGCGTGACTCCAAACACGAAAAATTTTAAATCACGAAAAAAATACCAGCTGCTTCATAATAGATTGTACAGTCGACAACACATCAAGCGTGACAGTGAGGACTTGAGACCGCCCTTACTCCGTTTATAATAGAGGTGGCTTTCGTAGGCAACCGTTGCACTTGATGTGCTGTTGTGGGTGCCTGAGACCTACATGATCTGTTCGTATGGACTGTTCCATGATTTTTTCCGCGATTTCAATTTTGTTTCCAGCAAGTCGTCCTTGGGGTCACCTGCAGTGCCATCTAACTTGATTTTTGAGAACGGTCCACTTACACCCTGTATAACACAAATAGATATTGGTATGAACTTTGAGCCACGATTTCCTCCCCGTCAAATATCTAAACTCAGTATAACTCGAATCGAAAGATTAGTTTGTTTTATAGCATAACACCCCGAAAGGAAATATATACAGGGTGGTCCCGTCAATACGACAGTAAATGGAAACATGGGCTATATTGGTTCCTAAAAATGGTTTGGAACTTTCAAAACATGTTTATCATTTGATAATTTCATGACATTCTATCTTCTTCTTTCTCTCTTTTCTTTGTCGAACTTCCAGAACTTGGAATTGTTTGCCAGCACATGTGTTGCCTACTTCCTATAACATGGGTTCCTTCAAAATAGGCGTGAAAAAGCACCTTTCGGGCCGGCGAGGCAGCTAGAGCAGTGTCTGAACTGCACTAGCTGTCTACGCATATGGACTCTTCTTACTGCTTCACATCCGGTGGTGTTGAGTCATTTGTCGTGCTTGGTATAAAAAAAAATGCAGCCAATGTTATATTATTTCATACAAATGTCATGAAATCATCAAATGAATAAAAAATTTTTGAAAGTATCCAAACTATTTCTATGAAGTAATATAACTAGCCCATGTTTCAATTTATTGTCGTATTGACAGCACCACCCTGTATATTTCAGCACCACCCTGTATTTTTTTTTCAATCATTGAACAAGGTTTGAAGTCAAAATTGTATCACGTTTGAATTTCTGCAAATAGAGAAAACTTATAAGTATTATTGATTGAATTTAAATTTAGATTTGGTTTTATTTTATTTTATTTTATGTCTCTCATAATGTATGAATCTATGACCATGATGTTGAAATAAATGAATTCTATTCTATTATTAAAACGACTAACAACTAAAGGTCTGACCCCAAAAGATACCCAACGGGCGGAGGACACGATACAATAGCCTTCAGAATATTGCAACCAATCGATGCTGATCTTCTATCAAAGGAAATTGTTTTAGCCACTCTGCCAATAATACTGGGATTTATGGGATAGCTGTTTGTGGAGAGACGCATTGTCTACTTGCGTTTCATTATGTCAGAACGTCTATTGAAACATCATTTGGAAGGTTGCGGATTAATTTCGGATTGGTTATTAAAGATTAAGATAAATAAATTAGATCGGTAACCGCTATACCAGGGAGTTTTGGCATTTGGTCATATCGGACGTGGTTATTTTATATATTAGCATAGAATAAATAACATATAATCATTATATTAAGACCAGCGGGGCAATCAAAGGCGGCACGAAATGACAAATTTCAAACCAATGTATTTAAGCGGATTGTGTACCTACTGAGTAAGCGCAACTCGCGCTGTAGATGTACCTTGTGTGGCGCCGATAGGGAATGACTTCTCCCACTCGTCGTTGCCAAGATGGTCGAGCGAGAGTAACAAGTCGTAGCAGACGTTCTACTCTTGTTGTCAGAGGATCACTCTTTCCACTATAAATATCAGCGCACTGGGCGCAGGAGTTCTCCTTTTCGTTTCGGACGCCTAGAGTAGCAAATTACTTAGCGCCATCAGCATAATTATACGGTTCGTAAGGGTGTCATTTGCACTCGTAAAATATCAAAACAAGTTAAGAGTTTTAGCTGACTTAAGTATTTCCTCAATCTCAAAGCCCAAAAAGTTAAACAAGTCAAATATTAATTTTAAGCAAACTTCAGTTCGCTTCTTTTAAAGTCATCTTAAGTATACCGTGATCCGGGTGAAGCAGGCCCGGGACGTGACAATCAACATATTTATAGCTTCCTTCCACTCCTTACTCAATAACAAGACGGGATGCGGGGGAGCTTACACTACTTATGGGCTCACGGCGCGTGCTCGAGAGATATCATGTTCAAAATATTATAAGACGAAGTATCTATTACACATATTGTGTTGTAGACAAATGATTGCTGCTTGCTTTACTGAGGAAACATGGTGACTAGCTTTAGTCTGTGGCATCGTTCTTTAAGATAGATTAACATTTATGTTTATGTATTTGACCGATGACCGGTGGAGTAGAAAGATTCTCGAACGGAAATCACATCTCTGCAAACGTAGTGTAGGGCATCCTTTTGCTAGGTGGACCGACGATATAAAGAACCTGGTAGGTGGCGGCTTGATGTAGAAAGCTGAAGATCGTGTATTGTGCCGCAGCCTTGGGCAGGCTTACGTCCAGCAGTGGACTGGAATAAGATAAATATTACTTGTCCGCTATACCTACATGGCTACCTTATTTCACTTATTTAAAAAAAAAACAATTTTAGTGAGTCTCTACGTCACAAAAGAAAACTGCCAACTTTCCCCGAATGGATTCGCCCGATCGGGGAAAAATGGTAATTTTGTTTCACCTTTCCTCAAAATTCGGTGGAAGAAGAGAGGTTAAAGAGTTTTGGAAACTTCAATAGTAAGGTACCATCGCCCTCAGCTGTGGTATAAATGAAATAAACTTGAGCTTCTGTACAAGAACGAAATAAACAACATTTTGATTTTCAAAATGATTATTAGTAAAACAAATAATAGTATTTTTTATGATGTTGAAGTATTTAAACTGCACTTGAAGCAGTTTTATTTTAAACAATCTCTGCGGAGGCTATTGAAACTTATATCACTTCATAGGAGTTGAATTAAGTCATAATAAAAAGGTGTTACTATATTGGTATTATGTTTGTTTCATTCTGAATGCTTGCTGTATCTGATTTCCCAGAAGGACGTGAACAGTCGCCCCTGACAATTGTACCTAAACAAGTGTTACTTGCTTATATTAAGGACTATTTTCGCAGTGCTATTTGACACGATGTGTGGTATACTGTACGGGGCTATTGACCTGAACTGTTGACTGAATAAAACAATCAATCTGTTGGTTCAGTGAGCGACTGCTGAATATTTCATAAGCTCGAATAGTGTTTTCTCTGTGATTCAATGTCAGACGCTTTGTGTTGCTGCGAAATTGCTGTTTAGTGTCTGGCATTTATTTATTTAAGTAAACGAAAGAGAAGGTGGTGCAGAGGTTTAAACAATAAGGTTTACGAAAACGAAGCAACTTTTGCCATGGTTGATCCCGGGACGGGTCAAATTTGAATCTCGAGTTCGTTGTTGTGCTCGTTGTTGTTGTTATGTTCGTGTTGTCGTTGCTCCCGGTTGTTTCTGCAGTCGCTTTATCCCACTAGCCCGCACTGAACCAGCGTTGTGATGTTACGGCTTTACCTCCTCATGTGTTTCTGCCATGTAGGAAGGCCAGCCCAGCAGTGGGCTAGTGATGATGAAATGTAGAAACTCATTAAATTAGAAAATTAAAAAATTAAAAAACAGAAAATTAAATTAGAAACAAAACTATAAACGACTTCAAAGCACTAAGAAGGCAGAAAACTATTACGTTAAGTTTTTACACCGAGTTACTAAACTAAAACAAATGGCCGCACGCGGTTCCACTCGCATGTATTATGATTGTAGCTTTATTAATATCCTATATCTTTCCCACGGTCTCAAATCATCTCCATGATAAATTACAACGGAATTGATTTAGCAGTTTGAGCGTGGAAAGGTAACAGACAGACAAAGTTACTTTCGCATAACATTAGTATGGATTCGCTACCTATTTGAAGGTATATGATCCAGAATGAGGCTTACTGCTATGATGCAGTATTCCTGTAATGACGTCAGAGGTGTGGATAAGCACACGAGCTGCTAAGAGCTCACAAGCTGAATAATAAGCTAATATACGAGCCGCAAGGTCCCCACGTGCCGCCGCCGGCTCAACCGCACCGATTGAATTTTAGATAACTTAGCAGACGTAATTATTGAGACGAGCTTTAATGCCGTTATCGGTGAACTGTGGTTGTGGAGTCAGGATTATTACCTGATGCTGTTGGAGTCAGTAGGTCTGTTTAAGGTGCTTTTTAAACACTGGCGTAAAAAGTAGGGTGTTATGAGTTTGACGTGTCTGTATATAGGGTAAGTAGGTATGTAATATATATATTACTAGCTGTACCCTGCCACGCTTCGCAGTGGCACATTGTGATTGAATGGTTGAGAAATGAGAAACAAAACAAAGAATGTGATAATTCTTGATTTAAGTGAATATTTAATTCAGATTGTATAATAATCAGAATCAGATGCAAATTTTTTTTGTAAATAAACAATGTAATTGGGAACGAAATTGTTTCTCATGTGACTGCGTCATTACTACTGCGGTTGTCAGCGAGTGTTTTCCTCGCTTCTGGCAGATGGCGCGGTCACTGGTACACAGCTGATCGTTAAAAAAAACTGTTTTCCCGCGGTCGCATATATGTGACTGATGCAAAAAATAGATAAAAACAATCCTTGATGCGGATTTTATATCATGTTAAAATTTCGACTCAATCGGTGCAGAACTTTGAGTTTTTGAAGCGTACACAAACCAACATAACATTTTTATATATATAGATGTATGTAGGTTGATGTTTAGATGTTTATGTAGTATAATTTTTTAATATTTATATATTAATTATTATCAACATTTCTCCGTTATCTAGTATCCATAACACAAGCTCATAATGATGCTTACTTTGAGCTAGATAATAGGTGTGAAGTGTATGAATATTATTATTATGACATTAGATTGTCTGTGTGATCCTACACAAATGGACCGATTTTCATTTTTTTGGCATGCTCAAGTGATCATTCTTTGTGAACATCTGTTCAGTAGTTTGATGACTATCAGCTCATTTCCTACTTGACAAAGGGGTCTAAAAGTTAGAATACTTTCACCGATTGATTTGAAATTTGATGTACGTAACACCAAACTAAAAATGGTCCAAAAAATACTTTGATCACTGTCTTGTGCGACCTAAATATTAAATTATAACTGAGTATTTTCAAATACTCAGTTATAATCTTGGCCAATCCATTGAAGAGTCTTTTGAAACAAAAGGCGAGGGTTGATTGTTTGTCATGGCGGATGTTTGCTGTCGCCGTCTGCGCTACTTGCAAGACACTTCCTGTGCGCCCAGAGCAGCCCGAGGGCATCGGAAACATGGTACCTTTACCAGGACTATGTTCCCGCCTTCCTTTAACATATGTTCACTAAGACAAACGAGAAGCGTTACCTATGTTTGTTGGGAGCAAGGGGAGTCGTGGCATAAGCTGTCAACATAATACTTGGGCAAGCAGTGAGCAGTGTGTCAGGTGCTACGAGCGCACTATTAGGTAATACTCTTCTTTGCTTCCGTTTCGCACTCATAATATGTATGTATGCGAGACATGTAGGAACAATAATTATTAAAATCAACATCTCGGTAATTACCATGTTTCTTGTGAATAAATGATTTGCTTTGATTTGATTTATGCGAAAGTATCTCTGTCTGTCTGTTACGTATTCACTCGAAGACGAGATTTGGCATATACCTTTCGGAGCGATTACCAAAACACAGTCATATTTAAGAAGGAGCCGTGTAAATGCAACTCATAAGCTGGTAAGGTCTACCTTACCAGCCGGTAAGGACGGCGGTTAGGCGGTTAGAACAGTGTGTCGATGCTGTATAGGCTGTCGTCACATAGTCTACCAGTTCAGATGGTGTTGAGTCACTTGCCGAGCTTTGTAAAAAAATAATAATTAAGCCCATACACTAAGGACATGAGCATACAAGGTTGAAATCAGGTTTCGCTACGAGGGCCGAGTGAATTAGGTGCGCCTAGAGGCAGCCGGCGCCCGCCCACTGTACCGTGCAAGGTATTGATGTGGTCCAAGATTTAATTGAATAAATATTTGTATTATCAGTCAGTAAATAGATTCAAAAGGAGTTTCTTCTTCTTCTTTACTAGCCGACAAGGAGGTCATGTCTTTATAAACAAATAAATATAGATACACTCACACCTATTATCTAGCACAAAGTAAGCATCATTAAGAGCTTGTGTTATCATGATAATAAAATGTGAATAAATATAAGAAATATACTAAATAAACATATAAACATCAATGACTCGTAAACAAATGCTCGTACTCCTCATACAAACATTTGCTATTTTTTTATCTTCGAGAAGCGTGACCTTTAAAGTATAGGAGACCACTTTCGACCAACGACCCTGTTACCAAAGTAACGGATCCTTGATGAGCTCCGTTGACCTTACTTTCTTGACGACAAGTGGGTCTGTGAAGACAAACTTGTATTCGCAGGCCCACTGGTGGATCTAATTAGTAGATCTCTGAAGACAAAGCGGCGTAACACTGCATAATTTTTTTTATGTAAGGGTGTTGTTGACGGTGTAATGGCTCCCCTTAAATGACCTGTAAAAAAACTGTTACTTAAATTAATACTTGTTACTTAAAATAAAAGTTAAGTTATAAATTATAATTAAAAATAGAAATACTTACCTTTTCTGTCGTAAATATGTCAAAATTGTCCTAATTTTTTGAATAAAATAGGTTTTTGAGGTGACAATGGTGCAATGGTTGTAACAGCATAGTCCGAGATCCGAGAAAAGCTTGGACTATGCCAGTTCCCACACATCGTTGCGTTGCGCGGTCAGTCGTCGTCCAATCCTCCATTGATATGCATTGCACCATCGCACATTCAAAGCTTTTACAGTGAAAAAGTTGTTCTTATTCCTCTTCCAAACCAGCCCTATAGGCAACTGGTGTCAAACAAGGTAAGCGGTTACCATAGCCTATAGACATTCGTACCTTGGACCTCAAGCGTTGCATACTCTGTAAAAAAAAGAGAAAGCGTTAAGCTTTGTATAAAAGCCATTTATACAAAGAACGGCAAATGACTCAATAATGTTAAGCGGTAAGAAAAGTCCAAATGCGGAGACAGCTAGTGCAGTTTAGACACTGCTCTAGCCGACTCCACCTTGCCGGCCCAAAAAGTGCTTTGTCACGCCTCTTTTGAAGGAACTCATGTTATACGAAGGACGAAACACGTGCCGGTAAAGAATTCCAAGTTCCGGAAGTACGACAGAGAAACGACCGAAACGAGTAACTAAATTTGTTAACGCTCTCTCGGTGATCTCTGGCGACCTTATCACTGCAGGACCATCACATTACAAAGTAGCATAATTTAGCTGCCGTTAGTATCGGTTGTCGCTGCAACCGCTTTAACCCACCAACCCGCATTGGACCAGCGTGGTCGGGTTATGGCGTAAACTCCGCGTGTGTTTCTCCCGTGTAGAAGCGTCTGTGCCCAGCAGTGCGACGTATATTATGACGGGTAGTGATGATGATGATTTGATGATGATAACCATAAGATGAAGGTTCTACCCCAATTAGGCGCTTACAGTTTGAGTGTGTAATACTACCCTGTCGTCTTAAAGAGTTTATATTACAATTACAATAGTTTAAATAATTTTAAAATATTTCTCATATTTGTGTAGTTGTATAAGGTTTAAATAAATTTATTTCTCATACAAACTTAAATTAGTTCATTTACAATGAGATATGAAAAATATAAGTATTTTGTGGTAACTTAAATATTAAAATATTTACCTCTGAGGCCTTTATAAAGTGTACAATTTCCTTACATGTTTTCTAAGTTTATTTTTATATAAAGGTATGCTATCACATTCTTTTATGTCATTTGGTAATGCGTTGTACAACTGTGCTCCCTCGAACAATATCGTTCTCTTGCCATAATTAGTGCGCGGGTTGATTAACTGGAGTTTGTTTTTTATTCCGAAAGTGGTGGGTTGATATTTTTTTACTTAACGTTATTTAGTTTGAATATAATTATTAATTATCCTTTTAATCTTCTTCCTCTTGATTCCTTTCCTTCTTTCCTTTTGATTTATTTTTGTATCTTTTTAGGTTTCTCCTTTATTATCATTAATACTTACTGTATTAAAAAAAAAAGTTTTGATTACCTACAACCGACGAAGTTGAGTCATAAAACGACAAAATATTTACGAAGTCAAACCACTCGCGCTCTGCAATCATTGTTTCTCGTGACTTGCACCACCGCCAGTTATGTTTCATATCAGAAATAGCATTATATCGGAATACTTCCACGCCGCTTCATTACGCTTTGCTGGTTTCCTCTACTTGTGTCAAATGTTATCAAGCTCGAACAGTGTTCATACAAGTGGCAACGTATGATTTGCGGATGGTTGATAATAAGATCTATAAAATAGTCATAGATCAGGGGTCGACACATAATCAAAACAGATGACTAAGAGATAAAGTTGATCACTTGTATTACATTGAGACAACATTATTATAGTATACTTACTGAATAAGCTATCGAAGTTGTCTATCGAATTAAAATCTGTCAAGCCGGAGAATACCCTCAGGGGTCTTACAAGAACCAATTATGACTGAAATCTGTGGGTTGACAGGTAAGTCCGAGATCAATGGCCACTCCAATGACAGAGTTTTATGACAAGGTAATGTAACGAACACCAAAAGCGATAAGCTTTTGGACAGTATTTGTCCGCCGCCGCAATTATTTTAATTAATTAATGAAAGCAACGAGCGTACTAATTGAATTGAAGCAGGTAATCGTGGTAAACCATCAGTTAATTGATCATCGGCTCCGGCGGAAGTGACGCACCCCGTAATGTACATTACTGTTTACTGAAAGTAGTTAGATACCTAAGAGTGTTACAACTCCGACTTCCAATTATTGCTTTAAATATCTGCGGAATAAGGTTCAATTCGCAATGAATGTCTTTTGTCAGTGCAGAAGTAAGTTTGTTTTCTGCGTCAACTCTTTACTTTTTACCCGCCCTTGTAATTATCAATGCAAACTGATCAACACACGGTTAAAGTGATTAGTGCTGAATTCAAAGCGACGTTGAAAATATAGCATGTGTTAATGATCAGAGTGGTAAATAAAATAGCAAGCGGCCTCACCTGTTGCCGGCTCTGTGCAATCAATGTAGGTTAGGAGGCAAGTGTCTTTTGCCCGTGCTTTCGGGGAGGAGCCAGCTTACAGACCTATTAGCCGCTGGCTAACTGATCGTAACGGCGCTGAGACTACCTGTGCGATAGTATCCTGGGCTCGGCCAAAGCAATTTCACCAGTTCAAGGAAATAAGCGTAGGCAGGTCTCCAACAGGTAATATGTGGCGCTCAACGACTTGACTGGTTGTCCTTCAGCGCTTAAATTGGATGCTGGCATTTATTGAACTGTCTAGGAGTCCAATTAAATAGCAAATTTAAGCAAATATTTAAGAGGCCAAAAATAAACCGGTTTTAAGCAGCAAGCAGTCAGTTCCATAGAGTGATTGAATATATTGATCTATCCTCATTACTTACGTATTTATTTATAATGTATTTATGTACATAAATCTTTTTAGACTTGACTTTCTGGTTGACTGTTAGAGAATACCTAGTGGAATCAATGTCCGCCAAATTGTACCTTTTTATTATTTACAATAAAGTTTAAATATTTATATTAATGCATTTGTTTAACGGCACTGTCTTTGCCCATTTGCTTGGTCCAAAAAGTCGGCATCAACCAGTTTCATCCTGATTTTCATTAAGTGCGAGTGCACAAGACATGAAATAATTTTACTTGCACCGGTTCACATAAGTTCTCCGGTTCACCTAGCGTGAGTTCACGTGAAAAGCTTTGCGGCCAGAACGAAGCGTCATTCGTCACACATCACACGAGCTATTCAATATTTACTGCCGTGGACTAACCAGCCATTGTGGGGGAGCTAGCAGAGCGAAAAGGTATTGTAAAAGCTGAATAACCTGAGTTGCGGCTATGACTAAATCGTGAGTTAAACACTAGACGTTTGGAAGGGACAATCTTTTTGGAATTGGCTACCGCAGATGGCCTTTAAGCGTCAGAGGAGTTATTTGGTGAATCCTTAAGACTAGGGGCGACCTTGGAGTCTCCAGCACATCCACGAGGGAAAAGAAGTAGAGCATGGTCTGTTGCAGTACTTTTAACTGCCAAGCGGATTTTTCCGCCATCATTACTTGTCCCTTCCAGAATTTGCTCACAAAACATTAAAGTCTTTATTTATAGTACAGAAGCTTTAAAATTCCAAGACAGTAGTCTTAGCCAACTATCTAGAAACTACTTAATCTTTCAACTCACCAAATCTTGCAGTAGTTCGTTTTTCACCACCATTTTTCTGTCCCTATAGGCCAAACGCCTCTCGAATAGTTACCAAGTTTCAACGAGATTGTAAAACTTACGCGATTGAAAATAGTTTGTTCTTAACAATAGATTTAGGTGAGGTTTTTTCCACGTCGATTACTTAGGCAACTTTGAGGGGTTGGAGGCGAACCTATTCTTTATTACCTATGGGTAATAAAGAACAGTTGACCTATGGGTTAGCTGCTTTCACTTAAGGTGCCTAGATACGAAAGTAATTTTGGAGATGGAAGACATAAAAGTGCAAATTATGATCGGCTAAACTAAGCTACAATATTTAACAAATACATCGAAAACAATTCAAAAGTAAGTAAGTTTTCTGTTGAATTTACTGATAGTATATACTAATAATATACACTAAAAAAATATCCAACCCTCGGCTTCTAACAAGGTCTATCTGATGCCTTCTCATTGAGGCCATTCTTATAAGCCCAAACACGCTTTATCTAAGTTTCTGATGAGTGACACATCCGCAGACTATTAGATGCTACACTACATCATCAGCTAAAGGTTAGCATTCTTGGGTATACCACTGAACTGAAGGAACGGTACAACGAATCGGATTCGTGAAAGTGATCTCATAGGAAAATATTTTAGCCAGTCCTTCGTTATTATCCCTTCAAGCAAGTATAAATGTGGCAGTAAACAAATGCACTTGTAAAAATAGTATAAAGCTATTTGATATTAGTTACAAGTGGAAAATTCACTGATCTATGTGTTTTTATGGGTACTAGTTTTATTAAAAAATGTTGTATTGTATGTTTTTCAAATTAAAAAAAATACAATAAATATCTTAATTTATTTTTTATATTGTCCTACATTCTCGTTATATTTTTAAATTCTCTGGCAGCATAGTGAGAATCTGTTGTCTATTTTGTAATTGTTTGTTGATATGTGTGAAATAAATTTTAGTTAGGTCACAGGTTTTTAGACTTTGTTACACTTTTTTCAAGGTGGAAAAAGCCAGTTCAAAGACGACATAGGACCTAGAGCAAGGAATTAATCCAGAACTATCAGAATAATGTTTCTCTGTTTTTTGAAAGAACAGACTAAAGAAGATAGTTGGGATACAATTTGACGCTAACCATTCAACCATTGCCAATTTCAAGTCCTCAGTTCATGACTGAGAATCATCGTAAACAATATTTCGGAAATGTAGAGTTGCAAAATTGGGCTGTTTTGGACTTTAATTACCGCTCGGGACCGTTCGCCGCTCGGGACAAAATGAAGTACGCCCAAAGGTTGGTGGAGGCTGCTTAATATGGGGGCCTTTGTGGGAACAATGCGTGTGCTGTGTCGCGGTTGTGATATTAGGTGTTTCATGAAATAGTATGTCTTTGATGAGGAACTTAATTTTTTCATACTATTTTAGTAGAAATAATTCTATGGATTATTGCGTTTTTTTAAACAACTAGATGACTAGCAAACTTTTGCCCGCTGCTTTGCCCACATAGATGTCGGTTATCACTCCAAAAAGTATTTTATGTTCTTCCCACGGTCTTAAATTATTTCCACACCAAATAACATCTAAATCAGTTCAGTGGTTGAAGCATAAAAGCGTAACAAACAAACAAACTCACTTTAGCATTTATAATATAAGTTGGGAAGATATCGACTGGAGCGGAGGGTGTTAAGTCTTTAAACGAGTACCTACACTATTAATGTTATGAGCTGTCCGGGTTGGCGCCGCACCGAAAGTCATATTGAACTAATATAACACACGAATCGATCCGTTTCAAATATAAAATATTAAGTTAGTCCGTCTTCTTTTGTCTGAATTAGAAATCTTCATCAGCCTATATACGTCCCACTGCTGGGCACAGGCCTTCCTACATGTAAGACACACATGAGGAGCTTGGGCTATGACACCACCAAGCTGCCCCAATGCGGGTTGGTGGGTTAAAGCGGTTGCAGTAAAAACCGGGACCAACGGCTTAACGTGCCTTTTGAAGAACGGAGGAGTTCGAGATTATAAATTTGATTGACCCATCCCGGGACCGACCATGGCGAAAGTTGTTTTTTATATACAACTAGATGACAAACAAGCTAACTGCCCACATGATGGTAAGCGGTAACCACCGCCTATAGACACCTGCAATAACAAGGAAAAATCACTTGATATTGCAGGTGCGTTGTCATCCTGGGGCCTAAGATGAAATGCCGTCCATGCCCAGTAATTACACTGGCTACCTTTCCCTTTGTTTTCGTGATCGAAACCAGAGCGTTCAAATCACTACGCCACCGAGATCCTTGAATTAGATGAATAGAAATAATAATGAGAAAAGATAAAAGCGACATAATCTGCACTATTTAACAGACTTGTTTCGGCTTGTTTAGTAATGCTTTCGATTAACACTATGAATACAGCATAAAGCGTTGTGGTATTAACGTTACATTCATACGTCGCTTTGTTTGTCCCCGGAGGCCGCGTGGTCAGTTACCTCCGCCACATTTAATGGTTACCTTTCGTCTGGCCGTCGCGTCATTTGGATAGTGTATACTATTGTTAAATGGTTCCTGTTACTCACGTCTACGTATATGCATTTACGAAGTCTTAAGTAATAAATTTTAAATTTACTTTTTGCTACTATCACTAGTGATTTCGATTAGAATAATCTTACAATACTGAGGGTCTTCTGTGCAAGTTTACAGTCGCCCGACGAGCTATGGAACGAGCTATGTTAGGTGTTTTTCTACGAGATAGAAACAGAAATGAGGACATCTGTAAGAGAACCAAATAGCACGCAGAATGGACAGCCGATGGCTCGTTAAAGTTCTAACATGCCGATCACGTACAAAAGAGCAAAGTAGGACGGCCTCCCATTTAGTTGGGCAGACGACTTGGTCAGGGTAGCGGTAGCCGTTGGATGCAGGCTGCGTAGAACCAATCCATTGGAGATCAATGGGTAGGCCTTTATTCAGAAGTGGACATCATAGACTGATGTAATAAATCTTACAATATATAATATCCGTTCCGTTCCCTATAATATGGAGCGATGGCTGGCACATGCGTCATACTTGTGAACAGGTGCCACTAGTGGAAATGGTCATCTCTAAGCTTCCTTGATTTTGTAATAATTTAGCTACATATTCATCAATAGTATCATTTCTGAGGGATTTTTGAGGTATATGGCATTATAGGATATTATATATAAAACAATACAATTATTATTGTAATGACGTGGTCAGACAAGTGTTTAAAATTAATGAAAGATGTTTGGCTTTATTAGGCCTTTGTATATTAATTGTTGACCTTTGTGTATTATAATACCTATATTGTGATGGTGCATTGTCGGACAGCCTTTAAATAAAGTAAAAATTCTTGTCATTAGGTACTTATTGGTACGTTAATATACCTTTTTTTATACTCTGTGCGACACTGCACTGCTAAATACTATTACTGTGTAATTAAACATTGTAACTTAATAATTGAAAAGATTGACTTCACGAGTTTGTTGCCGGAATCTTCTCGGTAGTTCAACTTTTGGAACCGGTGTAAATTCAGACAGACTGACAGACTGACAGACAGACAGACAGACAGACAGACAGACAGACAGACAGACAGACTGACTAACGAACAGACGGACTGACAGACAGACTGACATTATAACATTGTTAGCTTACGTAGATCCAGATAAGACAGAGAGACAAACATTATAAAATTGTTTGTTAGTATTTTTATGTGATAGGCATAAGGGTTTTTTTGACGATTTGTAAGTGCTTCTTGGGGGGCCTAATTGAATAAAGATATTTTCATTTTCAATAAGTCACAGAAATAGGCACTTGGTTATGAGTGGAAATTGATCCAATGATTTTTTCGAGAAAATCATGAGTTTTCTTGAAACAAGTGAAGGCTATGATAAATGAATGAAGGGGGTACTCGTAATAGAACACTCCAATAAGGCTAATCGAATGAACAGTAGACGCCATTCATGGTATGGACCCGTATTAATAATAATACGGGCCCAATGTGGATAAGTTCAAAACAATCTATATTTTTGTACCTTTTGTTACGGCGGGCGGTGTAACAACCGTGGTGGCCTTGCGCAACTTTGAAGTTCATTTTCTTAGATTTCGAGACGTCTTCAGCACGCTGTAATACGTTTTCAGTCCGATCTAGAAGCAGATAATACCAAAATAATCAAAATTTTGACCTAGCTACCACCGTCTTCAGGCGCCTGAAACATGCTTTCAGGCCATTTTAGGAACCAACTAATCTGATACCAGCATTTCCTGGTTTGTTTTTCAAATAAAGAAAAGTACAATAAAAATCTTAATTTATTTTTTATATTGTCCTACACTCTCGTTATATTTTTAAATTCTCTGGCAGCATAGTGAGAATCTGTTGTCTATTTTGTAATTGTTTGTTGATAGGTGTGAAATAAATTTTAGTTTGGCCACAGGTTTTTAGACTTTGTTACACTTTTTTCATCAAAATTTTGACCTAGCTACCACCGTCTTCAGGCGCCTGAAACATGCTTTCAGGCCATTTTAGGAGCCAACTAATCTGATACCAGCATTTCCTGAAAACCCTTTTTCAGGCGCTTTCAGAACCCATTATGGCCATTTCATGCCCATATTTAAAATTCCATAAAAGTGAGTGAGATATAACTAATTCTAGACTAGGAAAGAAGAAGATCCTTCTGTAACAGTCGCGAAAAGAAAGCGCGTTATACAACACAAGAATAGATGTAGAACCTTCGAGACAGGAGTAACAGAGACAGTGCGCTTTACTAGACAAAGACAGATAAAGAACCTTCGAGAAATAAGTTAAAGGGACAACGCGCTATATGTACTAGATAAGAATGGACAAAGGAACTTCGAGAAAATAGTGAGGGAAATAGCATATTATCATAAAATTACCATATTATTAGCATATTGTCATTTTTCAAGCCAATGAGTAAGATTTTTGTGGTTAGCCGCTGTTAATCCTGATTTTTTTCGAATTCGGTTATTTTTGTCAATGATCTGAACATGAGACGATTAGGATTATAATAGACTGACAAGGAAAAAGGAATGCATATAAAGGAGGACTACAATGAAACGCTCGCACAATTATATTTATGGGAAGATTCTTTGGAAAATTAAATAATTCTTAATTTAAATAATTGACAAAATGAAAAAATAAACGTGTTCATAACTCACTATTTATATGATCTAAAGTCTAATGAAAGTTAAACTAAAACTGCGAGCCATTAAACGGGAGCTTGTGGCTCGAAACCAAACTACGGCAGACTACCGCTTAAACTTTTATTTACTTACTATGCTTCTATTAATTTTACTGTGCTTTTACTGGTGTTTCGACACTGCCAGACATTTGTTAGAAACGACACAAAGCAAATAGAATATTCACAATTAGTTTAATTAAATTAGTTTTTATTATTTGAGTTTGAGTCTGTGGAAGATATATTAATGAATTTTGAAAAGTACTTACGCATTTTAATCAATAACTTGGTGATGCTCTGATGGCTACTGGATAACAATGATGGGTACTGGTGAGCACTGATGAGTACTGGCGAGCACTGATGGATATTAGTGAGCAGTTCTACAGTGAACAACTACTTGAACACACCTGAATTTGAAAATAATTGAATTTACATCAGTGTCGATGTTTTTCTGTCGAAAAAGTTTGTTGTCATCAATCAAATCGGTCAAGTGTGAACGATTTTTCTAAAAGGTATATCTTTGTTTACTTAAAATTGCATCGGGGGTTAAATATACGTAATAATTTATGAAGATCACTTTAGGCGTTCAATGACCATCAGCTCATTTTAGACATGATAAAAGGGTTTTATTAACTTTAACAGATCCGATTAGACTTCGGTGACATTCCCATGAAATACTAACCTTGAACTGATCCTATACAATCAAAAAGTCTGCGGGATGCTTAATTTTTCAGAAAATTACAGCAGATTTAGCGTGTTTAGGCTCAAAAGAATACTTAGTCTCAATGATATCGTGAGATAATTAATGAGGCTGGGGGCTACTTAAATTTTTAATTTTTTAACACGGATATTAAACTGAAAAAAAAAACTGTAACGTAATGACTATTAAAGCATTTTCGGTTCGACTCATTTTTTTTTTAACAAAAATAAAACCGACTTCAAAGCTCTCAAAGGTGGCAAGTTGTTTCCAGAAACAATAGAAATTGAAGCACCAACTCCAAAATATACATTTTTAGGAGGTGAGTACCCAGGTACTCAAATTTAATTATTTTTTCCTTTATAGAGTTTTGAAGTCGGTTTTATATTTGTTAAAAAAAAAAAATCTCCTCTTTAGGTCAAAGTTAAATGAGTGACCGTCAGCACTGTCGACTTGTCTGTCTCTCAGTCTTTAGTTGAAATACATAATATTGTTCCGTTAACCGAAACCGTTACGTATATAATGAAACTCAGTATAACCTTTTATACTTTTAATGGAACTGATTGGTACAGTAGCGTGGTCAGCGAAGAACTGTCGCTCCGAGCTGTTAGCAGACTTAACAATACTTTTTACCCCTACTATCGCGCCATTTTGCGCATCACATTATTCGTTAGTCAGTTAAATAACTTATTGTGTTCTTATCATTTAATACAAAGACTATAATAAAATAAGTTATCAGTAATTACAAAATGCACATTGTTACAAATATTGACAGTAATTAATATTCATGAAACATTACAATTGATAAATTAACATTGAAAAGATCAGAAACGGAATTTTAGTTCAAAGACAATTACAACAGGCAAAGGAAAACAGCATAATTCCATAGATAAAAATAAGGTCACCACACTCGGCCATCCGACTCCGTGCTTACTCCGGAGCACGGACTGGCTCACAACACTAACATTGATTATTAGAATTAAACTCAACTTAAATTGATATTTGAATTGAATAACAAAAGTAAATAAATTATGCCTATTTACTACCATGCAAGATCACACAAACAATAAATGATAAAACTGAGGTACTTATGTAACATTACTAATCACTGTTGCGCAAGTTATTTTGTTTTAAAAATAACGCACTTAATTTCTAGCTTACATGACTAAACAACAAATTACACAAAAAAAAAACTATGACAATCAAGGAGAGTGAGAATGTACTAGAATTAGTTGAAATGACTGTTTTAATACTGACATATTTCAGTTATTCTACACCAGAATTAATATCACTATCCGATTTCGAGGATTCAGAACCAGAAGATCTGCTAATCTCCAATGCCTGAACGCTAATCCAAGGGCGCATCCTATCGGCTGCTATAACGCTCTGGTATTTATGGTTGTTTAACCCTGGCACATGAGAAATCTCATAACGATCGTTTCCTAAACATTTTATTACTTTATACGGACCAATAAACTTAGGAAAGGGCTTCTTACTCTTTCCGTCGTTTTTAAAATTAGTTTTGGTTATCTTTACTAAATCACCAACAGAATACGTGATAGCTGGTGATCTCTTGGAGTCGTAAGATTCTTTTTGTCGTTTCTGACTAAGTCTAATATTTTCGGAGGCTTTTTGTCTAATTTTTTTTAGTTCTGTTATCGGTTCAGAAACTTCTGGAGTTCCTGATAAATCCTGACTAAGTTCACTACTTACATTAACGATTTTATCCATCGATGATTGGGTAATAGATTTATCAGTAGCGCCTGTGCTATTGCTATTTGGCAATGAGTCACTTAATAGACTTTCATCACCAAATACATTAGAGCTATATGGTACTGCCAGACTACTATTTTCTGTGTGCAACATATTATCTATAGGACCATTTAACCTAATACCAAACAATAAGTCTGACGCACTTTTCTTTGTCGTAGCATTTATAGTATTATTAATGCCCCATTGCACTTTACCCAGCTGCCTGTCCCAGTCGCGTTCATCGCTACTAAAGTTTTGAGTAGATAGTGCAGTGAGAATAGTTTGGTTAAACCGTTCTGCCTGCCCGTTTGCTCTGGGACAAGCAACTGCGTTGAGTACATGCTTAATACCTTTACTAACACAAAATTGTTTGAATTCAGCTGAAGTAAACGCTGTACCTCGGTCTGAGATAATCCTGTGTGGTATTCCGAAATCGTTGAACAAAATCACGTTTTTCGTCTTAGTGTCTTTGACTGGCCTAGCGAAAACATATTTTGTAAAGCCATCCACGATGGTTAAGATGTAGTTGTGGCCAGTCTTACTCCTGACAAATGGCCCCAAGTGGTCCAAATGCAGTGTGTGGAATGGTTGCTCCACTTTTTCTATGGGATGCAAGAATCCGGAACGAGTCCGAGCCGCGTTATCTTTATTATATGCGCAATCTATACACGCCGATACATATTTTTTGACAAACCGTCTTAATTTTGGAAACCAATAACGGCTTTGGATTCGCTCCATTGTCTTTGCAAGCCCAAAGTGACCTACATCATCGTGGTTGGCCCTACAAATTTGCCACCTGGCATCTTTGGGGACTACTAAACGTAGTTCCTCGCCAACTTTCCTGTGCAAAGAGTGATTTTTGATGGTATAATTATTTTTAACGTCTGAAACTTCGTGATCGAGATTTGGCTTTAAAATTTTAATTATTCGTTCGATTTCAGGGTCTGCTAACTGTAATGTTAAAATCCAATTATCAGTGTTTATTTTCAAAACGTTAGCAAGATGAGTTGCTTCTAAACTTTTTGCGGATTGCGACTTAAGGCATCTACATGACCCATACGACACCCTGGACGGTACTCAATATTAAAGTTATATTCACTGATCAGTAACCACCAACGTGCGATCCGGGGAATCAAATCCCTTTTGGTCAACGTCGTTCGGAGTGCGTTACAATCCGTGTAAACGGAAAACTTTAGCCCTAGAAGGTATGGTCTAAACTTTTTCAATGAACAGACCACAGCCAGGGTCTCTAACTCGTAAGAGTGGAGGTGTCGTTCCTCTGGCGTGGTCTGCCTACTAAAATAAGCAACAGGCTTCAGTACCCTGGGACTAACCTGCCATTGCATGAGAATACCGCCTAAACCCAATGAGCTGGCATCAGTGTGTACTTCAGTGTCTAAATCAGGATCATACAGTGCCAACAACGGGCGTTTGATGAGACATTTCTTCAAAGTTTCAAAAGAATTTGCTTTACCACTCGCCCACTGCCACTGTATGTCCTTTTTAAGCAATGCAGTTAAGGGTCTGGCAATTTCCCCAAAACCTTTTACAAATCTGCGGAAATAGCTTGCCAAACCCAAAAACTGACGTATCTCGTGAATATTATGTGGTATAGGAAAGTCTCTTACTGCCGAAATTTTTCTTTCACTAGGTTGAATGCCCTCTGAAGAAATTTCATATCCTAAGTATTCTATTTTAGTATCAAAGAAACTACATTTCGATAACTTTAGGGTTAATCCAGCATCTTGAATTATTTTCAATACATCTTTAAGCCTTTTAAAGCCCTCTTCAATTGTAGCGGATGGAATAAGGAGGTCGTCCATATAAGCTAATGCTGTTGTAAATCTCCGCGTACCTAATAATCTATTCAATGTTTTTTGGAATACCGCTGGTGCGTTTGCCAGTCCAAACGGCATACGCTTAAACTCGTAATGTCCGTCTGGCGTGACAAACGCAGTAATGTGACGACTCCCTTCTCCCATCGGTATTTGGTAATAACCGGAAGCTAGGTCTAACGTTATAAAAAACTTATTGCCACTTAAATTAGATAGTTGGTCGTCAATTAATGGTAAGGGATACTTGTCTTTCACGGTCTTATTGTTCAGGGCTCGGTAGTCCACACAAAGTCGAGACTCGCCATTCTTTTTTCTGACAAGTAATATGGGACTAGCATAGTTAGAATTTGACTCCTGCACAATACCATTTTCTAACAACTCATCTACCATATCTCTGACCTTTTGACGTTCGGGGTAAGATAAACGATAGGGTCTATACTGCCGCGCTAACGAAGAGTACAATAACTCGAATTTGCCGCTTTCGAGAAAAACGCGCTCAAAGTTTTGAACTTTGTTTTTCTTGTATCTCATGAGATACTAAACATATCTACATGAAACTTGTACTAATTGAAAGAACAAAAAATAAAGAGCAGCTTCAAAATATAGTTAAAGTGAAAATATAAAGATTATGGCCTTAAATCGTTGAAATAGTGCTAATAATTAGGAATGTTTAAATGACCAACCTATCATCACTAGTCATAAATACAATAACTCCATTACTTATTGTATTTATCTTTAGCAAAAGTATATATTGCAAACACTTACATTAATAATTTCAATATTTACTAACGATAAATACAATAACTGTTGTAGTTATTGCATTTATCGTTAGAAAACTCTGTGACCTAGTCGGTAATCCATTGAAAAGAAAATATTTAACTTTGTTCATTAATTAATTAATTTAAAATAATCATAAATTTTTGATAACTTACATACAAACGTACAAATGCGAGTACCTACATAAAGCAAAAGTGCTATAGCTTAATTAAAATAACTGATGTCGATAATAAGGAATATCCAAAATTTCCAGCGTTATTAGAATTATTTAAATAAATAATAAATTGAGACAACATCACATATATTGTTCTGATCCCAAACTAAGAACAACGAAGGTAGGTACCATAAACAACGAGACCGTACACAAATACCCTGTCTCATCAGCAAATATTTGTCTGTGCGGGAATGGACCCTTACGTCACACACAACTGGCGCTCTAAGCCACTGCGCTAAACGGGTCGTCAAACATTTTATATCTTGGTCAACATCAACTTGGTCAATATCTTTAAAACACCGCCATTTCCGGGGCTTGGCGACTACTTAATTAAAAACCTTTTTTTTTGTAATATAACTTGAAGGACCGAATCAATCAATATTAAAAAGAAAAAAAACACGGAGTCGCGTCTTGATTAAATATATTGAGATTTAAGGCGATATATTGAAAAAAATCGCACTTTTATAAGTAATGTCATACGTTGCTGAAAGATCTTACGAATCTGAAAATCAAACATACGTTACTTCATATCCTTATCTAGATACGAGTAGAACGAAAACACGATTAAAGGAATTTGCCTCGATACATTTTATTTCCGAAAAGACTTCTTATAAATAAGAAAACTTAAGATTATTGGTGAACGATAATTTGTATTCAATAGGAAAATACTTTAAATAGTAGATATCATTAATATTCAGAATCGTGTAGAAGCGTTTTTTTGTAGTCCATAAGGTTATTTTTTAATAAAATAATTTGTGTATTTCGTTTACTTTTCACGCGCGATCGCTGTTTTGTCTTTTTTCCTCCCGCTGAGTCAGCCATATCTCTATCCCTATCGCTCTTGGCCGAAACAACGTTTCGATAGATCGCCTTAAAAGCATTCGACAACTGTGAAGGACAGCACTGCACTACGCTAAAGGCTCATGAGGCGAGGCATGCGGACGCGAGGGAAGATGCTTCTGCTCTTAGGCTCACTTTTGCCCCGACTGCATTCAACTCGCGGACTATCTGCACTTCAAATTATTGTAAAAAAATCAAGCCGATATGTAAAGCTCTCATAGTAAAGAGTTAAAATAAATGTGAAAATGTATAGTAGAAGTAAAGTCTTTCATTATCTTTTATTACAGTCACAGAAGTCATTTCGGTAAGGTTTTGTCCTATTAGCAAAGAAGTCTGTAAGTATGTATCATCAACTGCCAAAACATCTAAGTCAGTTTCTATTTCGTCAACCCCAATTTGAATAGTGGACTTATATTTTGGTATAACTGCGGAATTGCCGAAGCCTCTTATTATAGGTAAGTGCCCATCAGAATGTTTGTATAAACAAAGCCTCTCTGCCTCCGAATGTTTTATTAGACTGCAGTCACTACCAAAGTCTATATAAGCTATTAATATTGTTCCATTAACCCAAACATGCTTAGTAAATTTATTACTAGTGATGTCATTAAAGCAAGCGGAAGAAGGGGTGTTTTGATTTGAAAACCCTAGGTTAGTATTAGGACTTTCTAGGGTAGTGACTCTAAGAACATTTTTACTAATGGTCTGGTTGCTTTGGCTTTCGACTGCACGTTTCTGTACTGGTAACATAACACAGGTATCAGAATTATGCCCTATTCTACGACATTTAATACATCTTACTAACGGTTTGCTACAGTTTGGATAAGTATGACCAGACTCATTGCAATTGTAGCAAACGAGATTGGTTCCCTTATTTACATTAATATTTTTATTTGAAAAGTTGCTACGATAGTCGCGCTTCTTAAATGAGTTTGGGGTCATGGCCCCCCTAAATAGATCTTTGATTTGTGCAGATTGTTGAGATGCCAAAAAGTTCAACAGATCCTCTGGTTCATCACAGTTAAGGGCTTGAGCTCCATTCCTAATTGAACTATCACAAATTCCGTAAATAATACAGTCAACCGCTTTGCGACCGACAATCTCGCACCTAGTTAACAAGGACAATTTATCGTAAAAATATTCTCTGAGTGTTTCGCACGTGCGAGATTTTCGGTTTAACATTTCGTCTAGCAATTTACCATAATTAACGTCATTTGGAAAGGCCCTATTTATCTTACGCTGCCATTCGTCCCAGGAGTAATTGAGAGATGGAAGTGATTCATACCATCGCTTTGCTAATCCGCATAATTTCTGAAGTGCATAGTGTATAGTTTGTTTCTCGTCCCAGCCATAAATTAAGGTACACTCATTAACTTTTCTCAACCATTGCTTAGCATCCTGAGTCTTATTATCGGGGTCAAACTCTGGGACAACATTAGTAACAGAAGTATTCTTACTTGGACCGCTTTGTAGAGCAGCTACGATTTTTTTCAAGTCATGGGCTGTTAATCCTTTTTCTTTTCTGCTCTTCTTCCGCATAGTGGGTGCTTCTTCAGGCTCACTAGAAGTAGACCGTCGCCTACGACTTGAGCGCTTCGGTGTGTGACTCTGATCTTCGTCACCTGAAATACATTTTTTTACGAGTTTAATGTTCCTTCCTTGCAGTTTCATCCCTTTATGTAGGACCCTACTATTTTTAAACACTAATAGTTCTTCTTTGAAGAAAATAAAGGAAACTTCAAAAGTCAATGATGGTAAAGATACAAATTATTTGATTAAACTATAGCAAGTAATTTCCGTGTAAAATTGTAATAAATCTGATAAAATATAATTATAACATGAGAAATTATTATTATGATAAAAATATGCTACTGTGTGGGCAGTGCACCTAAGTGACTGAGTGTAACGGTCTATCAGCACACCTGCGTGGCTGAGCAAATAACTCTTGGTCAGCACACCTGCGTGGCTGAGCGATACCTGTCTGTCAGCACACCTGCGTGGCTGAGTAATAATTGTCTGTCAGCACACCTGCATGGCTGAGTAATAACTGTCTGTCAGCACACCTGCGTGTCTGAGTAACAACTGTTTGTCAGCACACCTGCGTGGCTAAAGAACAAATGTCTGTCAGCACACCTGCGTGTGCTGAGTGATAACTGTCTGTCAGCACACCTGCGTGGCTGAGTAACAACTGTCTGTCATATATTGATAACAGCTCAAATACATGGCCGCGTCAGCACACATACTTGGCATAATAAATACATATATATAATAAATATTCTGTTGAGCTTATTGATTCACTTTGGTTTTATACACTTGTAATACATTGCGTTCACTCTAAAAGGAAGCATACTCTGTAGCTATCCATGGTCTCACAGCTTGACGATGGCGCTATACTAAACTTAAACTTGAATAATATTAGTGAATCCCTATTATATACAATATTTTACTTAATTTTACTTAATGAAGATAAATGTCTAAAAAAAAATTGATTTATTGTAAATGTGAATATTTTCCTAGCATACAAAATCGCCATTAGGAATATGCATGAAAAAAATATTATACTGGTTATACATTTTTTAATATATACATAAAATTATACAGCTTATTGTAAACAGAATTGATTTAAGCCAAAAATACCACAGATATTTAAATTGCAATTGCAGTATAACTGACTATTTCTTAAACGAATTGTTTGAAAAATATATGTCGGGCGTGTACTGTGACGTCCGCTTATATCGTACCTACTTGTCTAGCAAGCCAATTTAAGTAGTTGTAAGTCGAATATTTATAAATATTTTTCCAAAAACAATTACTTGTTACTTCGTAATAATAATTTAAAAGCATAAAAATATATGCATATTCCTTATCTCCGAGTATCCTTGCAATGTCCACCGTACTGTTGACTGACCGTTTATAGTTTTGAATTAAGCAGTTGTTATTCAAATGACGGTAGCTTCTGGGCATGGCTTACCCCTAAGGACTGAGTTTGGAATAAATAGTAATTACAATAGAACTGTCGGAGAGTGGCCCCGACCTAGTTCTACTGCAGAAATTTAGGATACGGATTCGTTACAAAAAAAATTGTCGGAGAGTTGCCCGGACCTAATTTTACTGCACAGAACCCGGAATGCACAATTTTGTTGCAATAAAATGTCAGAGAGTTGCCCCGACCTAATTTCATTACACCAATTCTGAGATACGGGTTCTTTACAACAAAACTGTCGGAGAGTAGCCCCGACCTAATGTTATTGCACAGAACCCAGGTTAGCTAATGATGTTACAATAAAAATGTCGGGGAGTTGCCCCGACCTAATTTTATTGCACCAATAATACGAACTAAAAGACAATATAATTTAACAATTGCTCAGTATCAAAACTAACTTCTTTTTTTTTACCCACAAAAGAAAATATTTCAAAATTACTTACTGGTTTTGTCCGGCATGGCTCGTAGCGCAGCGCGGGTAATCCCACTTCTGAATTATAATGAAACTCAGTATAACCTTTTATACTTTTAATGGAACTGATTGGTACAGTAGCGTGGTCAGCGAAGAACTGTCGCTCCGAGCTGTTAGCAGACTTAACAATACTTTTTACCCCTACTATCGCGCCATTTTGCGCTTTACATTATTCGTTAGTCAGTTAAATAACTTATTGTGTTCTTATCATTTAATACAAAGACTATAATAAAATAAGTTATCAGTAATTACAAAATGCACATTGTTACAAATATTGACAGTAATTAATATTCATGAAACATTACAATTGATAAATTAACATTGAAAAGATCAGAAACGGAATTTTAGTTCAAAGACAATTACAACAGGCAAAGGAAAACAGCATAATTCCATAGATAAAAATAAGGTCACAACACGTAGTTTTACCTTCCATCATCAGTTCACCCCAATAAACCGATAGAATACAATTATTCGTCAATAGGTCCCTGTAATATTTAAAGAATTATCTTCCAACTCCTAATCGTTAAGGAGTTGTACCTTCCATCATCAGTTCACCCAAATGACCCGATAGAATACTAATATTCGTTAATACGTACCTATAATATTTAAAGAATTATTTTCGAACTCCTAGCTGTTAAGGAGTTGTACCTTTCATCACCAGTTCATCAACATAACATGATAACTGACAGTAGTAAATACTTGAATAGTTTTGGAAAAAAGTAAAAAAATGCCATACGTGTATATAAAACTTGAAATTTGCCCTGGATTTCCCTGGGATTCCATGATCAGATCCTAACTTGGTGATTATGGGACCACCTCAGGAGTATACTCTATCGAATGAAAAAAGAACTTTGAAAATCGGTTCACAATTGACCGAGAAATCGATGAACATACATACAAAAAAAAACATACAGTGGAACATCCAACCTCCTTCTTTTTGAAGTCGGTTAAAAATGCAACTATTTTTGTTGCTGTTACTACCAGCTGCTGTCATCTTCATGAACAACCTAATACACGTCTCACTGTTGGGCACAGGCTTTAGTACACAGGAAAACACTTGAGGAGTTTTAGTTTAATGCAGTCGCAGTAATAATAATAATAATAATATTCATACACTCACACCTATTATCTAGCCCAAAGTCAGCATCATTCAGAGCTTGTGTTATGGATTCTAAATAACGAAGTAATATTGATAATAATATGTATATAAATATTAGAAATATACTAAATAAACATATAAACATCCATGACCCGTGAAGAAATGCTCGTATTCATCATACAAACATTTGCCCCTACCGGGATTTGAACCCTGTAATAACTGGGACTAATGGCTTTAAGTGCCTTCTAAAACACTAGCGCTCATTCCGCTATTGTTGAAATTTTAATCAAATATCTTATTAAAATTTTACTTTGTGTTTTGGTTTTGTGTAACCAGCCCATGTCTGCCAGACGTGTCCGGTCATCCGGCGTGCGGGAGTCCGGCAACCGGACATTTGTATGTGGCGCGCTCATTCTAATTACAATTCCATTTGCAACAGTTAATACTCGTAACTTGTAAATGGTCTGCCATGTTACATTCTCCCATTTTTGTTTTGTTTTTAATTCATCCATCACGCTATGACAAAGAATATGTGCACTGTACAGTGGAGTACTTTAATATGTATCAATTTCAAAGTTTAAAAAATAATGTATCCATAGTAGCCAGTACCCATTATAAATTACATAACTTTGTAAACAATCACCGATAATTCTATGATAATTCTAAGTCAACACTCAATTTGTCATATTTATGAACACAGCAATAACGACTCTACTATATTTACTGTTTGATATATTCACATGTTAACCTACACTGTTAAAATGACATGTATTCTTTTAATGTTCGATAAAATTGATCAGGAGGACTAGTCTCCTATGCTGTCAACATAAAGCTTTCTCTTAATTTTTATAGGGTATGCCTCACGTAAGTAGTGCCCAAGGTGCTACGAGCGTCCATAGGCTACGGTGACAACGCGTGAGTAGTGCTCAAGGTGCTATGAGCGTCTATAGGCTACGGCGTCTATAGGAGTGTTTTGGTGAAAACGTATTTAAATAAGTATAAAAACATACTTAGAAGTTATTATTTAAAGTGGAAACCAGTGTGTGTAGTGATTGCATGGATTTGTTACTAAGAGCACCAATAAAAAGGTAATACAAGGTTTATATCTATAATTTATAACCTTAAATAAATAACAACCTACCTACTTAAAAAAATATTGATAATTTTCTAAACTATAGAATTACTGAGATCAACACCATCTGTCAATAACAGCCGGAATTACTGTTGATAATCCCCAATACCTGCTCATCGGCATTACTCAGAGCTACAAGTGTCTCAGAAAGGCAGATAGATAGCGTTTATATGTGCAGGATGTCGTAAAAAAATCTTAGATAGAAAATATTTAACCTGTTCATTATGCAATGATAAGTACGACCTGGATTGTGCTAATGTTTCTATCCAGCGTTTTTGTAATACAATGACAGCAACTCATAAAAATACATGGAAATGCCAGGCATGTATATGCAAAAAACCGAAAACAAATAATTCTGATACACCAATTCGTTCCCGAGATTACGATGATTTTGAGCAGCAAGCTAATTCACCTGAAAAAAATATTACAGTTAGGAAAAAAGTAACCCTAAGTGATGATACTATTGATTCTGATAATCTGAACATTTTGGGCGACACACTCTCTGCTGAGGATAGTATGGTCTCTGTCAGTAAAACTGAATTAACCTTGGAGAGCTTGAGTGAAATGATAACTTTGCGGCTAAAAGAGAACAACAGATCCATCATATTAGACCTACAAAACACAATAAAATATGAAATAGAGTTATAAATCTATTAAAAAATTAAAAGCAGAAGCGCAACAGGAAACAAATACTCTTCATAAAAAAAATGAAATAATAACAAATAGTGTACAAAAAATTAGCACCGAAATAGAAAATCTTAAAAAGGAAAATAATAAATTAAAAAATGAAATTCACGAATTAAATATGAAATTGAAAAAAAATATATACGAAAACCCTACTGAAAAACAATATAGATCAGATGCCAAAGATAGAATATTTGTGCTCTATGGTTTCAGTGGACACTACAGAGAATCAGAGGACGATCTACACAATGGACTTATACAAATGTTTTAAGAAATATTAAATATAAATTTATTGGGATATATAGAAGACGCACGTAGGATAGGAAAAAATAGTAATACCAACAAGCCTCTAGTGGTGGAGCTACTTAGTAAAAGGATGGTAAAATATATCACAAGCAACAGCAATTATTTTTATGGAACAGGGATTTCAATATCTGAATTTTTGGACAAAAACGAACAAAGAGAAAGAAAAGCAATGAGAGAGCAAATGTTCATTTCGCGTAAAAATGGCCAACACGCTGTTATACGCAACAATCATCTGTACATAGACGGGAAAAAAATTGACTGGATACCTCTTTCTTGCAACAAAAATGTTCAAAAACCAAATGAATCATCAAAAAATACTCAATCTGAGCCAATAACTTCAGAAAATAATAATATTAATTCCTTTCAAAAGAACATCAGAACCACATTTTAATATACTGTACCAAAATATTCAAAGCTTTTTCAATAAGCAACACATTTTAGAGGCTTTTATTAACCAAAACCCTGCATATCACGCTTTCTGCATATCCGAAACTTGGCTTCAAAAAGGAAAACTGGACTTGATAAATCTGTGTAGATATAAAGTAGTAGCATCATACTGCAGGGAAACTAGGAGTGGAGGTGGCGTCTGCATCCTTCTGCAACAACACATTGACTATGTCGAGAGAAGTGAGATAGCCGACATGTCCATCGAGTACATAGTGGAAGTTTGTGGAATAGAGCTACCTAAAGAAAAATTGTTATTGATAGTAATATACTGGAATAGGAAAGAGGAAGACATATTTTATACACAATTACAAAAAATACTTATATATATAAAGCAAAAATTTTCAAAATATAATATAATACTTGGAGGTGATTTTAATATAAATTTATTAATCAAGAATTCAAAAAGTAATAAACTTTTAAATATAATGCTTGAACACAACCTTACACAGTATATAAAAGATCCAACCCATATTACACAAACAGCGGCAACATGCCTTGATTTGATATTTACAAATTTCGATAAATGTAACTTTAAAACGTCCGTTGAAGAGTTTGGTTTTTCCGATCACTGCGCGACTATAATAAATGTGAAGTCTTATCAAAAAACTAAGCCATCTCACAACTGTTATATTGAAAAAAGATTATATACTACAGCTGAAATGGAACTATTTAAAATAAACTTAAACGCTATAAATTGGCAGAATATAATAAAACCTTCTAATAATATTAATAAGAACTATAAAACATTCGATACCGTTATTAAAAACATTCTAAATAAATGTATACCGAAACGAAAAATAAAATTAAAAACAAACTATAAAAAACATTGGCTCACGGTTGGTATCAAGGTATCTTCTCATAACAAAAGATTATTAAAAATACTTACATTAAAAACAAATAATAAAATTTTAATAAACTATTATAAAAATTATGAAAAACTATTAAAAAAATCAGTTAATACCTCAAAAAAATTGCACTATATTTCTAAAATGCAAAAATCACAAAATAAAATAAAAACAATGTGGAGTATAGTGAATGAATGTAAGTAGATGGTTATTGGGAATTCTGCCCCACCTCCGTTCGATCGGGCTCACGCCCTCTCTCACTTCGGTTGTACAGAATTCCCAATAACCATTGTATGTTTTTGTTCCATAAGTTTGTTGTCACAGTTCTAACAGCCTTACACGTTAGGTGGCGCTGGAAGTCTTATAAACTGATGGCTCAGAATATTTAAATATAGGAACATAAGAATTTGAAGTCATTGTGTTGAAGCTTTTGATACGCTACAAATAAGCAAGCAATTCGTTATGAAATTTGTAAAACAAAAAGAATCTTTAAAAATAGAATGTATTTGTCCAACATCTTCTAGTGAAAGTAAGCGTCATGGCAACTTACTACCTAACACTATTCGTTGTCTTGTCTGTGGTCCATCAAATTGTGGAAAAACAAACTTAGTGATTAGTTTGTTGTTGCATAAGAACGGTCCTCGTTTCCGTAATTTGTATGTGTATTCAAAATCTTTATACCAACCCAAGTATAAATTTCTAGAAGAAGTTCTACAACAAGTACCTGGTACATCATTTTACAAATATAATCACAATAGCGAGATTTTGAGTCCTCATGAAGCTTTGTTGAATTCAATTATTATTTTTGATGATGTTGCTTGTGAAAATCAAAACAATATTCGAGATTATTTTGCTATGGGACGCCATAAGAATATTGATTGCTTTTATATTAATCAAACTTACTCCAAAATTCCAAAACAGCTTGTGAGGGATAACTCTAATCTTATAGTTTTATTCAAACAAGATGATATTAATTTAAGACACGTTTACGATGAACATGTAGGTTCTGACATGTCATGGCCCAAATTCCGTGAAATGTGTTCTACTGTTTGGACCAAACCATACAGTTATGATGTGATAAATAAAGACTGTGAGAAAAACAAAGGATGTTACAGAATGAAATTCGATACGTTTATCGTGTTAGATTAACATTCATAAGTGATTGTAACGTTGTTAATAATCACTCTCATTTGTGATTTCGAAAGGAGTAGAATTCTAAGCATGGAAAGAAATCTCAAAGAACAAATTGTAAAATCTGCAGCAGCTGTAAAAAGGAAGGTGAAAATGATAAAAGATGTAAAAAATTCTAACAACATGGCGCTGGAAACAATTTTCCAACCTATAGTTAATCCCCTCAATCAGTTGGTAAATAAAAGCGATGAAAAATATGAACAAGAAGAATTCGAGTATAAACCAACACTGAAGAAAAATAAGTACAGCGAAAGTGAAGAGTCGGATTCTCCCAACGAAGACTCTGAAAGACCTCTTAGTGAAGAAGAAAACTTAGATGGTGCTTGTATCAGCAAATCTGACAAAACCCTTACTGTTTCACCATTTACAGATCAAAATTTGAGTGCAGACTCGTTTAAGTCCTTTCAATCATCACCAAGCATAAAAGATCAATCTATATGGTCAGGATCATCTGAAATTACGAAAAACGTACCATATGGAATCAAGCTTGAGCGTGGAAAACTTATTCTTGGTAAAACACGAGTTTTTGACCGTGACCGCACCTGGCGAATTGGAAATCGTATTGTTAAGAAAACTCTTGGTTTAAAAGAATTATTATTTAAAAAATCACCAAACATGGAAGTTATAACGGAAGACGATTTACAAAATTATAAAATGTTGTTACTTATAACGAATGCTCATAGACGTAATTTTGATTCAACTAAGGCTATAAACAGCAATAAAGGTTACAAATATATGCACATTATTAAACCGTTATTTAAATTCTCAAGAAGTGCAACTACGAGCACGGTAAGTCTTCCACTAGGAAAAGGATTGGAACTCTTGAAAAAAGTAAAAAAAAATACAGATTTGATTTATTGGGATGACCCTAATGAGCTAGTAGATCGATTAAAATTATTATTTGCGTCACGAGATGCTGGTAATACTGGTTTAGATAATGAAATAATTGCAATAATTGAGGAACTGTATGAAGCCGGCATAATCAACAAAAAATATAAGGAAAGTACATAAGAATAATTCAGCAGTTTACTTACAGTAAGCAGCTGATAAGCATTGCCATTGCAATGAATATAGACAAATTTGGTCACCACGTTCATAAGCGTTTACGATTATTTGAATACATAGATACCTTAAACGATTCTTTAGTAAAATCAGAAACGGGAGTCTACGATTTGAAATCAACAAGATTAAAAGGCTTGTTGCCCCCAGATAAAGACGACGAAGCTGTAAATAAAGGATATCTGGATGAATCAGTCCAGCACATGAAAAAGAGTTGAAAAAAGTTTTGAGTGATGTTAAAAAATATTTGTCGAATTTAGAAAAAGCTGTTTTAGATCGTTTGAATACCGTTTATTACACAAAATTAGAAATAGACCACTTAATGCAAGGTCAGTCGGACAAAAAATAATGAGTAAGCAAAACATTGTTGATGAACTTCATAGAGCTGTACGAAGAAATTTCCCACGTCGATGTACAATTATAAAAGCGATAGATGATTTATGGCAAGCTGATCTAATTGACTTTCAAAAGTATTCAAAATTCAATAAAGGATATAAATTTGTATTGGTAGTCATTGATGCTTTGTCGAAATATGTGTGGGTCAATCCTCTGAAATCGAAATCGAAAAATGATGTTATGAATGCAATGAAATGTATATTAATTGATTCTCGGAGAAAACCAAAAAATCTGCAAACAGATGCAGGGAAAGAGTTTTATAATGAATCTTTTAAGCGATTAATGACCCAGTATAAAATAAATCATTATTCTACATATTCTGTAAAAAAAGCATCTATTGTAGAACGGGTGATAAGAACATTGAAATTACGACTTTATAAACAATTCAGCTTATGTGGTCAGTATCGATGGTTGGAGAAGAATTTAGATTCCACTGTACAATACTATAACAATACTATTCATAGTACAACAAAATTTAAACCCATTGAAGTAAATAAAGCCAACGAGATGTTAGTTAGATCTAACATTATTAAAACACAAAAACAAAACACAAATCAGAAATCTAAGTTTGTCCTTGGCGACCATGTTCGTATTAGTAAATATTTATAAAGGAGACTTTTATAAAGGTTATACACCTAATTGGTCAACGGAAATATTTTCTATTGTAAAAGTTAACCATACAAATCCACCAACATATGAAATAGAAGATAAGAATCAACAAAGAATCTTAGGATCTTTTTATGAGTATGAATTACAAAAAACTAAATTCCCAGACCTTTACCTTATTGAAAAAATCATAAAACGAAAAGGAAACAAATTTTTTGTGAAATGGTTAGGTCTCAATGATAATGAAAATAGTTGGGTTGAAAAAAATGCTTTGGTGTTTTAATATAAATTAACTGTCTTTGATCCACATAATCACTTTACTTGTACCAATGAAGAAAGGAAGTGGTATCATTAACAGCTTAATAAACAAAGTACCTTTTGAATTACATTTACCTGGGTATCAATTTTGTGGTCCTGGAACGAATCTTAAAAAACGTTTGCTAAGAGGCGATTGCGGAATAAATCAATTGGACAAAGCTTGTATGTATCACGACATTGCTTACACCAATAACGATTTGAACGTTCGACATAAAGCCGACTTAGATCTTTTGAACATGGCTAAAAGAAGACTAAAATCGAAAGATGCTAAAAAAGGAGAAAAGATTGCTTCGTGGATTGTAAAAAATGCAATGAAGGCGAAACTAAAAGTTGGTGGGGGTGTACGTTCATTTATGTCAATTGTGAAAAGAATACAATCACAAATAAAAAAATTAAAATCAAAAAACAATCATGCTGCTATTAAATATGCATATGCAGCTGCGAAAAAAATAATTGCTAATAAAAAAGGTGTTCGGTTACCACGCTGTATTCCACTTCCAAAAAGTGGAGGATTATTACCTTTGATTCCAATTTTTGCTGGACTGTCGGCCTTAGGTTCATTAGCTGGTGGCGCAGCAGGAATAGCAAAAGCCGTAAACGATTACAAGGCCTCTCAAAAAAATCTTCAGGAAGCTGAGCGACATAATAGAATGATGGAATCGGTTGCTCTAGGAAAAGGAGTGTATATCAAGCCCCATAAAAAAGGAGCGGGTTTATATTTGAATCCCTCAAAAAACTGATGGAGCGGCTGCCCAGACGTGCACTTACCAACTTGGATATATTAAAGCATGCACGAAGTATCCCATATTTTCGTGGTGTTTTTATGAGAGATACTTTACCTTCAAAACCAAGAAAAATAGAGTGTGGTATAGTAAATTTGGACACCTCCGAGAATCCTGGAACGCATTGGGTAGCCTACGTTAAGCAAGTCGATTACACGGAATATTTTGATAGCTTTGGTAACTTGAAACCACCGTTAGAAATACAAAAATATTTAAAAGATACGTGTTTAAATTATAATTTTATACAACATCAGAAATTTGGATCAATTAACTGTGGACATCTTTGTTTAAAATTTTTAAAAACTTTTTGGAGAAATCATTTAAATAAAGAATAATATTGTAATATTTATCAGTACAAAAATGTCTTTTACTGTGTCTATTACCGGAAAAGAGGCCTCCTTAACAACGTTTTACTCACCAACCTTAGAATTAGTAGGAGAATATGAATGTGGGCTTTTATATTTTTCTACATTCAACTCCATCCCGAATATAGATGAGAGAAATAACAAGTTCTATTACGGTGAAAATGAAGTCATCAAGATTCCTGAAGGATCATATGAACTTCAAGATATTTGTGATTACTTGAGAAGTAATATCAAGAATACTACATTAAAATTAACTTGTAATAATAACACTCTCAAGACAAATATTTTCTGTTCGAAAGATATTCACTTTACCAACGGTGATTCAATTGGTAAAATTTTGGGGTTTGGTACGGAAACAATAAAGGCTAATATAAGTAGCGAGTCTAAGTACCCTGTAAGCATTTTATCAACAACCATCGTGCGCATAGAGTGTGATGTTATTAGTGGATCGTTCGTGAACGGAATAGCAAGTCACATTATTTATGAATTTGTGCCCAACGTACCACCAGGATATCGAATCATTGAAATACCTAAGAACTTAATTTATTTTCCTGTTAACCAAAACTCAATAAGTGCAATAAATATAAAATTATTAGACTCTGAAAACAAGCAAATCAATTTACGGGGTGAAGAAGTACAGTTGTATTTACACTTTAGAAAAAAATGTTGAACTTCAATAAAAGCTATACTACATCTTCTAAACAAATCAGTTCTAAGAGAGCAGTTAAAAAAGAAAGACCTGCAAAAATAAAGAAAAAACTAACAAAAAGATCTTCTAAACAAATCAGTTCTAAGAGAGCAGTTAAAAAAGAAAGACCTGCAAAAATAAAGAAAAAACTAACAAAAAGCAATAAGGAATTCCTCAAACTAGTAGGCTTATTAAAATGAACATTTTAAACATATCTCAATCAACCGCATGTGATAACAGCATTGAAAGTTTTGAATATCATTCTTACAAACCATATGTGACAAGTTTTAACAAGAATGATGAAATACGAATACCTATCAACCAACAAGACTTAAACGTGTTGCCCTCTCTCAGTACTTTGTATATCGAGGGTAAGGTTAATGTATATGATAGCACTACGAAAACAAAAGTATCAAGTGTGCACTTTGTGAATAATCCGGTGCTATTTTTATTTCAAGATATTCGGTATGAATTGAATGGTGTCGAAATAGACAAAATTAAAAATGTTGGTGTTTCTGCTACTATAAAATCTTATTTGTCATTAAATGAAAATGAATCCAAATTCGCAAAAGTTTGGGGCTGGTCTACTACTGGTACAACCAATGTAAAGGATGGTATGTTCTCAGCCTCCATACCTTTAAATAAAATATTGGGAGTTGCAGAAGATTATGATAAAATTGTTATAAACTGTAAACACGAGCTGGTATTATTAAGAAGTAACACAAACCTCAATGCTTTGAAATTGAAAGAGGGTGAGATTGTTCAGGATATTATAATAAATAAAGTAGTATGGCGCGTACCCCATGTTAAAGTGTCAGACCGTGAGAGAATTAATTTACTGAAGTATTTAGAAAAAGATAGAACTATAACTATAGCATTTAGAAATTGGGATCTTTATGAATATCCTTTGTTACCACAAACACGCAAGCATACTTGGTCTATCAAAACTTCGTCACAAACAGAAAAACCAAGGTTTGTTGTTGTAGCACTTCAAACTAATAGAAAAAATCAGGCTAAATTATCCATGGCTGAATTTGATCATTGCAATATTCGAGATGTAAAAGTATATTTAAATTCTAGATATTTCCCGTATGAAAGTCTGAATATTAGCTTTGCTGAAGACAGGTTTAGTTTATTATATGAAGAATACGTTAGATTTCAACAGTCTTATCATGGTCGTCGTCCTGAACCGTTATTGAGTTTAAAAGAATTCAGAGACATAGCTCCCTTATTTGTTATTGATTGTTCCCGTCAACAAGAAATGTTAAAAGGTTCTATAGACGTTAGAGTTGAAATCGAGACTGATCAGGAAATACCCGATCAAACCGCAGCTTATTGTCTTATTTTTAACGATTGCGTTTTCGAATATAAGCCTCTGAGTAACATTGTAAGAAAAGTATCATGAATAAAGATACAATCATAGTGGATGTGCAGGGGTTTAAAAATGACAAAAATGAGTTTATTGTAAAAGAATTAGTCATCGGCACTCAAGAACATACTCAAATATTTTTAATAAAACCACCTTATCCATTCTGTGCTTTGACAATGGAAGAGAGAAAACATGTTTGGTGGATAGAAAGAAATAGAGGATACCGGTGGAGCGAAGGTCATATTGACTATAGAGAATTTAGAAAGCTAATTATACCCTACTTCAAACAACGAAAAATTATTGTAAAAGGTGAAGAAAAAGTTAAGTGGGTGCAAGAATTATGTGGACATAAAAATGTTTTTGATATAAGTAATACTGACATACCGAATTTAAATACTTTAACAGGACTCTACTGTATGGATATTTTTGCATACAATTGTTTTAACCATTTAAAATACTGTGCTTTAAAAAATGTTATATGTATAAGAAAGTGGTGTGTAGATAATAACATTACTATTTAATTTTTTTTATATAAAATAAGTGAGAATTAATTAAGTTAAGTAAGTAAGTCGTTAGATAATATGTCTGTAAATATGATTATATATTATTTATTAATAAAAACCGATAGTAATTATTTTGTTTTAGTATTTTTTTTTACAAAACCAGAATCATAAATAATGAAAAAATTTAGAGTTATTAAAATGAAACAATAAAATTATTATTCTTTAATTTATTTATATACACAATAATTATAAAATACACCAATATTTACAAAGTGAAACAATAAGTTTACTTAAGAGTTAATTATTTAAATGTATCTCAGCAAGTAGGTGTCAATGTGTGAAAATCACGCATGAATCAAACCTGCTTGAGAGCTTTAATGTTTTGGTATATCTAGGATTTTCAATTAAAAACTATTATAGCTATATCCACACAACTTTTTGGAGATATTACTAATGAGACATTCAGTCTGGTCCATGATGTCGTCAACGTTTTCTTCGACCACGTATTGTGCACGCAACATCGTGTTTTCTTCATCAGGATCACAAGGCACTGGTGCGTCTAAACCCACAATTTGAATCTTAATCAAATATCGACCTTTTTTTGGTGCGCTTTTTAGAACAAATGAATGTTGCTGGTTGTGGTAATGTTTAAGATAACATCTTTTCTTGCGATGTTTTTTCAACTTGCGAACAGGAGGCTCCGTTCGTGTATTATGTGGTTCAAAGTGACTCGTTTCGTCAAGGTATGCATTCAGGTCTTGAGCATCTTGATAAAATGCTGGTCCCAGATATTGGGGTTCTTCTTCAGGAAGAGCCAAAACTGGGGACGGTGGCGGAGTTTCCTGAAATATTTTATTTTATAAGATATTTTCATGTAAAATCTATTTATTGTCATCAAAATTTACAACTGTGCAACTGAACTTACCATTATGATGACGAATGCTACTGACTACGTTTTGTATTCAAATAAAAATAAAATCATTCATTAAAAATATTTCATTTATATAGGTAGCTAGTGTTTTGGTGTATGAGTTTATGTGGAAGTGGAAAGGTAACGCTGACAACGCAACATGACATGACATGTGATGGATCGGATTGCAAAATTATGAACATGTTAGGACATGATTTTTTAACCACGAACTATTGACTTGTTTTATTGTAACAAGGTGCTATCGTAGTCTGGATAGAACAAAAATTGGGTAACTATCTGGGTAATAAAAAAAAGTTTATATAATCATATATATTATTTTAATCATTTAAATTCCATGGCAAAGGTAGGTAGTTAATTCACGTTATAATTTTATCAAACACAGTTTCATCTCATAACAAAATTAATAATTGACAACTTAAATAATTAGGTAATCATAAAATTATTACATAATTAGGTGAAAATATAATTCTAAATGTTTGTTTACAGAAAATATTAATTTTAATTCCATTTCTTAGTCAATAATACGTACAACCTACATATACCTACTTATAAGTGACTAATACCTAATCAACAATAATAATTCTAAATACGTACACAAATGTTAATTTTTTTTAATAATTAAGTATTTTAGTATGTCCCCATGCTCTTGTAGTAACTTTATCGTTTAATATACATCTCTTATCATCATCGCCAGATAAAGCTATTTTATTCACAGCACATGTAAAAATTTCGTGTTTGATGGATTTAAATAAAACGTTTGTTTTGCGAACAATATCGCCCTTAAAGAGCGTTTTCTCATAGTCAGCTACATCGAATTTGCTTACAATATTTGTTTTAATTCCCTTTGCTTTTTTTATTGTGCTGTCTAAAGTTTTTATGCAATATAACTTAGAACGAAGCCCAACAAATTCGGAAATAATTTTACCTCCCAGTTCATCTTTAAATAAGCCTGGAATTTTTTTATTTTGTATGGGTAAATTATATTTATTAGTCTCTTGGTAATTACTTGTGTCAAAGTATGTGAGGAACTTTTCTTTTAAATCTTCATAAAAATTATGTGTATATATGTGGTATACAAAACTATCAGTATCCGTGTAACACATCTGTACGTTCGTCCTATAAGAAGGTTGAATTACAGAGTAATGGAAATCATACATATGGCTTTTCGATAATTCTAAAACCGTAAAACCGATATAAATCGGTTTGTTCAAAATTACTTGCTCAGGCTTTAATTGTACTGCAACTAAATTTTCGGTAAATACTGTTGCACTATGAAAATTAGGTCGAGCAATAAGCTGTTGCGCACTTTTCCTTTTTTTGGTTACATTTTTATAATCTGACCACTGATTAACCATGTAAACATTAACACGTTTCTCAGTATTTTCCAAAGTTTTTCCAAACACACTATTGTTTAAAAGCTTAAAAAAATCTTGTTCAAATTTTGATGTACTTTTCTGTCTCAATTCTGTATTTAAATCTATGTATTGTTTTAAGTATGGACTTTGTTTAAAACTAATCACTCGATGGATTTTCCTTAGTATTAATCCATGTTTTAAACAGGTTTTCAAATGTATATAATGTATGACATAATTGAATTTGTCATATAAATTTGGAACAAGTTTATGATTCTGTCCACCCGGTGGGATACATTTTTCGGGACAGAACGGTAGGTCGTTATGCAAGTCATGCAGATGTTTTGGATATTCTAAATCCACTTCAAGGATAAAACCGTACTCCGCATCTGATGGAATTTTAAGTACTTCAAAATTATCAATTTCGTATTGTTCTAAAAATCTAAAATTCGATAATGGTAAATATTGACACATGCTATGTCCATATAAATTATTGCAATCAATATAAGCAATATAAGAACTAGGCTTAGAACAATCGTAATCTGATAAATATACGTTATTTGCTTTAGCATATCTGTGAGAACATAAGCAAACACCGCCTCGGATACCGTTTTGTAACATTCGTAACATAGCTAAGTCATCAATAAGTTGGAGCTGTATTCCCGTCTTCAATAACATCGCGTCAAAAGACAAACTAGGTGCAGTTAAGTAGAAAGCTGGATCTAATTGATAATGCTGTTTGCAAGTTTGTCTAAAATGTTCAAAAATATCTGCTAGTAAAAGCACGTCAGTTTTCAGATATAAATCTGTATAACTTCCTAAATCATAAATATTAAATGTTGACCATATCAAACGTGCATGTTGATAATCCTCGTCAGAAATTCCGTGACCATTAAGCGTACTATAAAAGCATTCCTGCTGAGGAAGGGATCTTTCTTGATACCTTTCCCATGAGTTCATATATTCATAAGGATAGATGCCCTTGCGAGTGAGCAACTGAAATTTTCGGGCATTGGGAAAATGATTTTTTAAATATTTAAAGTCTTCTGGCTTTAAAGTTTCTGCTAATTTGCTTAAACTAGTACCCAAAAACTTGAAAGAATCAACAAAACGCAGCTGAAAAAATTTGTTATTGGAAACAGGTACGAATTTCGTAAAAGAAATGTAGTTTTCTTTTGTTTTTGGGATAACTTTTATATCGCCATCGGCCTCACCTAATGCTTTAATAAATAAGTGGCAATCGTATCCACTTAAATTATGGAAAAATATGGGAACAAATGAAGGACGCTTATATTGCAAATTGCAATAGGGATGTGCGGCTCCACGGTATCGTCCCGTCAAGTGACAGTGGTCGCGAACTTTGTCGGAAAACACTAAATGTTGACAAATGTGACAACGTGTTGATTTTTTAAAATCGATTTTGTCCATCTCACTAAATATCATGGGAGAGGTCGAGGTCACTATTTCATAAATTTTTTTTACATCCTCAAATATAGAATGTACAAACCGCTGATCACAATCAGGTCCTCGATATGATACGTATCGATTATAACTGGGATCGTCACAACAAACAATGTAATACGCGAACGCGATAGGTGTATGCTGGTGTAACGTAGACGTGTTGCCGCGAGTAGTGGTACACTCGACATCAGATATTTGAAGCATCGATTCAAAATCAGCGTAGATACAAAAAGGCATGTTTTGTTTACGATCAAAGTTTTTAAATTGTATTACAGAACCTTTGTCGGGTAGTACCGTCACTACACCGCTGCATATATGACAATCAACTTCTTCTGGCGTATTGAAAAATATAAGACATAAATCACAAAAATATAATCTGCTGTGATGTGAAGTCACCTGGCTTCTAAAAAGTCTGGAACAATCTTTAACTAAGCAATAATGTGCATTATTACCATTTTCGAGTAACAACAAATGTATAATTTTTTTGTTGTCTTGTTTATTGAAGTCAGATTTATACAGCGGGCCTATTATAGTTTTATTATTTTTTAAGCCATATATTATAAACTTGATATTTAAGTTATTATTTTCAAAGGTCTGTATGTCACGAAAAGTGACAGGAAAACGCATTCCAGAAATATCAAACAGTTTTAAAAAATTTGGATAAGATGTAACTCTTTCTGGGTGTTTTTTAGCTGGATAGAGAGCAGCTGTGACACACCATAAAAAACAGTATTGATCTTTATTAGTAATATTTAAACATGCCTTTTTGAGTTGTATTGATTTAGGCAATTCAATAAAACTAGACCCTCCAAGTGGTTGGTATTTATTTAGATTGACCTCAACATGAGAATTGTTTAAAAATGCCCACCCGCTGTCACGGTGCTCAAATTCTTCGATACGTTTTTTTAGATAATTAACTACTTCAAGGTAAAAATTTTCGAAGTTATAATTAAAGTATAATAGTTTATTTTTCGTCCCAAAGGATTTTATTGATTGTGTATTATTTTTAAATTGTAGAAATGTTGCAAATAGCTCAAAATTTGCTTTCACACATGTGTGTTTAATGATAAATTCATCTAGAAGTGACTTTATTTTGTTTCGTATTTCATCAAAAAATCTATCAACAGACGTCAGTTGGTAATCATTAATTGCAACTATTTTATAAGTTATTATACGATTGCGAAAAGCGGATGTTATAATTTCCACACCATCGCTATGTTTTATTGAGTGATTATTTTGCTTGTGTAAATTACTTCTCAAATGACCCACCCATGATGTACTCTGTACAGATAAGTTACACGTCGTACAGAAAGGCATGTTGTTTATAAGACAATACTATGTTATTTATGATAAGAAAATACTTTTATATACCTATTATCAGTGAATTAAAGTATATGTCTTCGTAGTTTGATAATATTATACCTACCTACCAATGTGGAAAGAAAAAATATTACAATTATGGAACCTTTTAATTAAACTAAATTAAATTATTTAAAATTAATTTTATCTGAGTAGTGTGTTGGCTCGGATTGCTCGAAGTCCTTCCAGGCTTGACCCAGGAAGCCTTGAACTGCTTCCCACGAAGGTGATTGGTCGTCGCACTGTAGTTTTACAGACACCAACGCGGTCTTGTACCTCACGTCGGTTGGGTTGGAGACGTAGTCTTGTTTTTTATAGACCTTAAGATCTATAACATAGTCTCCAGCCGTCACTGCAGTGCGACGAGAGGTGCCAGTCGAGACCCGGCTAGCGAAACTTGACGTGAACCCTGCACGCTGCTTGGGCTGGCTGCTGGCAACCTCCTCTGACCGCAAAATGTGGAACAAGTCGGTGCGTGGTTTCTTGTTTACTCTGTGAAAAATATATAAGAAATTTAAGTTAATAAGTATACCTAGATAATTATACATACTATTATATAATGACAGTTTTAAACAAGTTAAAGGATTTTAGGATAGTTGAAATCTAAACAATTTTATTCTGTAAAGCACCCACTTATTATTGATTATTGATTGTTTGTGACCTGCTAGCGAGCCGGTACCGCTCGGTGGTCTATAATATTAATTATTACAAAAGTTAGATTTCTTTCAGACGAAAAACGTGGTGAGGGACGTCTGTTTGTAACACCTATGTATATGTACCTAGTGAGCGATAATATAATTATACCTTTGCGATGAGACGACCTCGTATGGTGTAGATTCGGTTGAAGTCTGGCGATTGCGTGGCTTGGTGGCAGCCGTTTTCCTTTTCGTGGTGGTAGGTGACGACTTGCCGGTGGTCCTCTTCTTTTGAGGCACCTCGAACACAGGAGTTTCAAACTCGGAGTCAGACCTGTTGAAATAAATTTTAACTTATCATTCTGAATTGAAACACATGAAAATAATTAATTATTTTCATAGCCGCGAGCAGAAATGGTGTGTTATCCTCAATAACACAAGTGTCGATAGAGAAACATCTTTTTATCAGACTGTTCGTATGTTTGCTATCCATCTGTAGAGAATAAATAAGTAGGTAACAAAAAATCTAAGAGTACTTACGCACATTTTAGTTAGATTATAGATGAGATTAAACTGGCGCACTGATGAATACTGGTGAGGACTGCTGAACACTGGTGGTTACTGATGAGCTCTGCGATGTGTCTATGGTGAACCACACCGAACCGAAGTGAATTTTGAAAATAAATAAATTTCAGGTATTGACGACGTTTTTATGCACGAAAAAGTTTGATGTCATCAATAAAATCGGTCAAGCACGATTTTTTTATAAAATTATAATTTATTCTTATTACAATTTTGGTTATTTTTGTGACTCTTATTGTAAAGAGAATAAAGCTTCCAAGATATTAACAGTGTCAACTTTTGATTGTTAAAACATATAAATGTAAGGTAACGATCCATTAATCGTAAATCTTAACCGTGATTGAACTGAAATAAAATCATATTTGTTTGAAACCGACAGGTACATAAGACATTTTGTAATAGACAATTATAATTACAATAACATTTTATTGATTCTACTACTTTGTAATTTTAGCCGCTGCGGCTGGTTGCGAAATCGCTACGCTTGCTTTTTCTTGCATAGGGACGTTCCAGTACAAACAAACATCGAGTTGATAAACCGATTGATGTCGTAAATTATCGAGTTGATTTAAGCAATTAATAAATTACTTTTTGATTTTCTTTCTTATTTATTTATCTATATAACTTTTCTTTTAAATATAACAAATACTATATCATGCCGTAGCTACCTATGCTTGAACCAAGTTATCAAAACTGGATCCTAAGACAAAATTATCCTATTTCCCATTCCATCTTACATACCTACTATATGTTAAATTTACCACTTGTACCTACATTATTAAAATAATCCCTTTTTTAAAGTCGATTAATAATTAAACATCCATCTCTTTCACTATGATATTATGGTAATATTATAGTGAACTGTTTTAAACCTTAATAATTGTTGTATAATCTTTCAGTTTAGTACTAACTAAATATTGTAGGAACAAAGTTCGATTCTAATCGTTGTATTATCGCTGTTTATAGGAAAACATTGTGTAAACTTAAGCTCTAATGTGATGGAATATCGAATAATTCAATTTGATACACTATCGAACACAGTGCAACATTTTATTTGGTCATCACTATCCTACACAGTTATAGTTCAAGAGCTAGCTTTGAAAGTTATCTTGTTGTAAGTATAAATAATCTTCCAAATAAGTACATTTTTTACAGTAAATTTACGATTATAGGAAAATTAAAAAAGGAATAGTGCTCAGATATGATGCTTTAGTTGTTAAGCATTTAAAATCAAGGATGATTTAAGTATAATACAAAACAATACTACAATTACAAGATTACTTTGTGGTAATAATTGTTTTATTTGATTTTTAAGTATTTTAAAAATATTACTAAATATGTAAATCTTTATCTTTCTAATCTAATCTTGTATTCTAATTTAATTTCTAATCTTTATCATTCTAATACGAGTAACATTTAGTATAGAAAAGCCAAAGTCATATTTTATTAAACACAATTTTATTACTTGGTAGAATATGATTAACGTTTATTGCTATGCTCTCGGACTTTGTAACGCGGGGGGAGTGCAAGCGAGGTTCGCGTTTCTTTTCCCACGTTCTCATCCATTTGCAGCGGTGACGGTGTTTGTACGGTCGACGACTATCCAATAACTATGTGTGTGGTCAGTGTGCATACAATTGATAAGTTTTAAATAAAACGTGAAAAATTCATACAGGTAAGTGCATACTATTATTTATATATAGTTATAGGTAGTTTAAATATTTTAAAAATAATAATTTGATCATAGTTAGTACCTATGTTTTGCGAATTCCCCACGTGGAAGCAATAGAATTTATATAACTGAATAAGCCACTAATAATTATCTTAATTTAAAATTTATATTTAATTTTTATATTTATATTACTTTTTTATTGAGTTTTCAAATTTAAAATCACAAATTATATTACTTATGTTATAATGGAAACGCTCCACGTGGTAGGGTTACCTTTATATAATGACTTTGTCTTAAATAAGTTTTCAATTTAAAAAAGTAGCATCGTTTGAATAAGTCAATTCACAAATTCTAGATACAATCGGTTTTTTAAAGTCATAAAACCCTCGTGGCGGGGGTCTTATGTGGCTTGGTTTTATTTCAATTGCCTAAGAAATTATAACATGCATAATATTATTATTATAGTACTTAATAGCACAAGATATTTTTTAAAAATTATTAACTTTAATTCTTAATTGATAAAATATTAACCCGTCAAGCAATCAGATTTCCGACACAATAGATTTTTCCATTGTGATAGCCCCTCGGTGGGATAACGCTGCTTGACAGATTTAAAATTCACAATAATTATCTTAGCTTTAAAAAATGTATGTACTGATCTATTCTATTTTTAGGTGCCTGCTCGATAGTGATGATGTCTTGGGTGATAACGATAACAATGTCAAGGTGTTCGTAATTTGTAAGTATATGCCTCTATAATAGCAAACGCATTTTGTTACTATACCATGAGAAGAAATGTTTTTTAAGTTAACATATTTTTGTTGTTGTTTATTTCAGGAAACCGAGCCAGAGAGAGAGACTTCTGATTGTAAAACAATGCGACCGATGTGAAACAAAGCAGAAAAGAATTAATTTAAGTACCTACTTATGTTTATAGGCAGATAAGATTGTTCAATTTTATTAAAAACGCACCCCTATATCCCCATTCCCTTAAACATGGTATGATTATTTGGTAAATAAGTAATCACATACAAGTTTACCTACAAGTATGTGGTAGCTTAAGGTACATAGAGGTTTTGATGGTTGGTTTTGATAAAAGGTAACAAAGTTTTTTTTTTCTTTTTTATAATGTAGGAGTAGTAAGTATATGCAGTAGCTAGAGAGATAGAGAAAGATTCACAGAGTAAGTAAGTATATATTAGGTAGTTAGGAGTCTGTTCGGTGCGTGATCTTACCACGGGCTCGCAGGGAGTTACTGTGAGACGGTGCTTCCAGCCGAACAGTTTAGGAGTCTATTCGGTGCGTGATCTTACCATGGGCTCGCAGGGAGTTACTGTAAGACGGTGCTTCCAGCCGAATAGTTTAGGAGTCTGTTCGGTGCGTGATCTTACCACGGGCTCGCAGGGAGTTACTGTAAGACGGTGCTTCCAGCCGAACAGCTTAGGAGAGATACTTACCATGGTTCTCTCAGCCAACACCAGTTAGGAGTCTGTTCGGTGCGTGATCTTACCACGGGCTCGCAGGGAGTTACTGTGAGACGGTGCTTCCAGCCGAATAGTTTAGGAGTCTGTTCGGTGCGTGATCTTACCACGGGCTCGCAGGGAGTTACTGTAAGACGGTGCTTCCAGCCGAACAGTTTAGGAGAGATACTTACCATGGTTCTCTCAGCCAACACCAGTTAGGAGTCTGTTCGGTGCGTGATCTTACCACGGGCTCGCAGGGAGTTACTGTGAGACGGTGCTTCCAGCCGAACAGTTTAGGAGTCTATTCGGTGCGTGATCTTACCATGGGCTCGCAGGGAGTTACTGAAAGACGGTGCTTCCAGCCGAATAGTTTAGGAGTCTGTTCGGTGCGTGATCTTACCACGGGCTCGCAGGGAGTTACTGTAAGACGGTGCTTCCAGCCGAACAGCTTAGGAGAGATACTTACCATGGTTCTCTCAGCCAACACCAGTTAGGAGTCTATTCGGTGCGTGATCTTACCATGGGCTCGCAGGGAGTTACTGTGAGACGGTGCTTCCAGCCGAACAGTTTAGGAGTCTATTCGGTGCGTGATCTTACCATGGGCTCGCAGGGAGTTACTGTAAGACTGTGCTTCCATCCGAATAGTTTAGGAGTCTGTTCGGTGCGTGATCTTACCACGGGCTCGCAGGGAGTTACTGTAAGACGGTGCTTCCAGCCGAACAGTTTAGGAGAGATACTTACCATGGTTCTCTCAGCCAACACCAGTTAGGAGTCTGTTCGGTGCGTGATCTTACCATGGGCTCGCAGGGAGTTACTGTGAGACGGTGCTTCCAGCCGAACAGTTTAGGAGTCTATTCGGTGCGTGATCTTACCACGGGCTCGCAGGGAGTTACTGTAAGACGGTGCTTCCAGCCGAATAGTTTAGGAGTCTGTTCGGTGCTTGACCTTACCACGGGCTCGCAGGGAGTTACTGTAAGACGGTGCTTCCAGCTGAACAGTTTAGGAGAGATACTTACCATGGTTCTCTCAGCCAACACCAGTTAGGAGTCTGTTCGGTGCGTGATCTTACCACGGGCTCGCAGGGAGTTACTGTGAGACGGTGCTTCCAGCCGAACAGTTTAGGAGTCTATTCGGTGCGTGATCTTACCATGGGCTCGCAGGGAGTTACTGAAAGACGGTGCTTCCAGCCGAATAGTTTAGGAGTCTGTTCGGTGCGTGATCTTACCACGGGCTCGCAGGGAGTTACTGTAAGACGGTGCTTCCAGCCGAACAGCTTAGGAGAGATACTTACCATGGTTCTCTCAGCCAACACCAGTTAGGAGTCTATTCGGTGCGTGATCTTACCATGGGCTCGCAGGGAGTTACTGTGAGACGGTGCTTCCAGCCGAACAGTTTAGGAGTCTATTCGGTGCGTGATCTTACCATGGGCTCGCAGGAAGTTACTGTAAGACGGTGCTTCCAACCGAATAGTTTAGGAGTCTGTTCGGTGCGTGATCTTACCACGGGCTCGCAGGGAGTTACTGTAAGACGGTGCTTCCAGCCGAACAGTTTAGGAGAGATACTTACCATGGTTCTCTCAACCAACACTAGTTAGGAGTCTGTTCGGTGCGTGATCTTACCACGGGCTCGCAGGAAGTTACTGTGACACGGTGCTTCCAGCCGAACAGTAAGAGTTTGTTAAATGCTTAGTATTACCACTAACGTTAGTTTTAACACAGTGACTTCAGTAGTTGGTTATTGGGCATTCTGTACAACCGAAGTGAGTGAGGGCGTGAGCCCGATCGAACGGAGGTGGGGCAGAATTCCCAATAACCATCTACTAATGTACAAATAAGAAAAATATTAAAGACAAATCTAATATACAATTACAAATAAATAACAAAATTATCTCTGAACCACATGAAATTGCAAACATATTTAACAATTACTTCGCTTCTATTGGCGAAAATAGTACTGGCGCTTTGGTGGGGCGCCCCGTCGTCTGCCCTTCCGAAAACTCTATGTTTCTCACCCCTGTAGATTATCAAGAAGTGTATAAAATTATTCAAAACCTGAAAAGTAAAAAAAGTTGCGGAATCGACGAGATTCCACCTATTTTATTAAAACAATGCGCCACAGAGTTGATCTTTCCATTAACATCACTTATAAATCAATCTTTTGCAGAGGGGGTTTTCCTGATCTATTAAAAAAAACATTAATAAAACCAATGCATAAGAAAAAAGATAAAAAAGATCCTAATAACTATCGGCCTATTGCCCTTCTGCCAGCTGCATCAAAAGTTTTTGAGAAGGCAATGTGTAATCGTGTCTATAGCTTCTGTGAAAAATACGAAATCTTTGATGATTGTCAAAATGGTTTTCGCAAGAAGCGATCTACAGTTCTGGCAGTATATAAATATATACAGGAAATTCTCAAAGTACTTAATGATAAAAAATATGCAATTGGATTGATTTTGGATATGACTAAAGCCTATGATAAAGTGCAATTCAATATATTATTAAATAAACTCTACGGAATAGGCATCCGTGGAGAATCATACAACTGGTTTAAATCTTATTTAAAGACCGAGAACAATTTGTAGACTTAGAATATTTCAACTATAGCTCCAAAGAAGTTAAACATATTAGATCTAATCGTAAAATCACAAATGCTTCCATTCCGCAGGGAAGCGTGACTGGATGCTTGTTATTTTTAATTTACATAAATGATCTCCCCAAGCTTACAAAGGAACCCTGCGTAATGTTTGCGGATGATGTATCACTCCTGACTTCTTGTCATAGTAATATCAACTTAAATAATAAACTGGAGTTGATACTTAACAAAATAAATAGTTGGATGAATGATCACAATTTAGAAATTAACTTCTCAAAAACAAAAATAATTACTTTCCACCCTCACCAAAAAAACCGTTTAAATTTTAATTTTACGTATAACAATATAAAATTAAATGTAGTTAATGAGTTCACGCTCCTAGGATTAGTCATAGACACAAACATAAATTGGAAAGCGCACATCCAAAAACTTAAAAGTAAAATTTCTAACTTTGTTTACGCCCTTTACGAAGTTAAAAAATTGACAAATATACAAACGGCGCTAAATACATACTATGCGTACGCACATGCATGGCTGAGTTACGGAATCATCATGTGGGGAAATAGTACGGACGCTCCTGATTTACTTATACTTCAAAAAAAACTAATTCGAATAATATTTAATATAAAAAATACAGATAGTTGTAAGCCCTACTTTGTCAAGCATAAAATACTTACTCTTCCATGTTTGTATATATTGGAAATATGCAAATTTGTAAAAAAATACAAGGAGTTTTATAAAACGCGTGAACATACAAATAATAGATATATGTTACGACATAACGCTAATCTATTGTTTCCAACCTTCAGCCTAAAGCTATATTCAGCAGGCCCTCAAATCATGTCCATCAAAATTTATAATAAATTGCCACAATCAATTAAAAATATACACAAAGAGCTCGACTTTGTAAAACAAATAAAACAACTATTGCTTGGCAAGCATTACTATAGCTTAAATGAATATTTAAATGATAATCTATAAATTAAAATGATAAATCAACTACGTTATAATTTTTAAATTTCTTCTATATTTACTCAAATATACTAGTACCTACATATTAATAAAATTTAATAAATAACACGATTATTCTAACAATTATAATTAACAATTTAATAATAATATTTTTGAAATAATAATAATATTAAAAAATGTGTAATATCATATTATAAATAAGTGTTCCTCTCGCCTAAGTTGCCGTGCCCGACAGGGTCCATGATGATCTAATTATAATAATGTAACACCTACTATACATTGTGGAGTGCAATAAATATATTGAGTATTGAGTATTGAGTATTGAGTATTGAGTGACAATGCGTGAGTAGTGCCCAAACTGCTACGAGTGTCCAAAGGCTACGGTGACAACGCGTGAGTAGTGCTCAAGGTGTTATGAGCGTCTATAGGCTACGGTGACAACACGTGAGTAGTGCTCAAGGTGCTATGAGCGTCTATAGGCTACGGTGACAACACGTGAGTAGTGCTCAAGGTGTTATGAGCGTCTAAAGGCTACGGTGACAACGCGTGAGTAGTGCCCAAGCTGCTACGAGCGTCTATAGGCTACGGTGACAACGCGTGAGTAGTGCCCAAACTGCTACGAGCGTCAATAGGCTACGGTAACCCCTTACTATCATCCGGAACGTACTCTTGTTTGCCTCCTTTGTTGTATAAAAAACCTGCTAGTAAGCTGCGATAAAGTTTGTCAGACACAAGTGTCCTTTTTCCCCTCCCTCTTATAATAACAATACATTGTTATTATAAGCGTAAGCTTCATAGTCCTATAATAAGCAGGCTAATTAATTTGCTCAGGGATGCACGATGAGGTGTCCGATATATTTAATGTATCCCTGTATAAGTTTGGACACGTTGTAAAAGAAAATAATATATATTTCCTTGTTACCTTTACGTAATTATGTGTGCATCAATAGCATAAATATACAGAATGTATAACAGAAACAAAAACGTGTGTGCGTTAATTCAGTCTGGTATCCACTGTAAATTTCGCTCGGAAAATTCTCCGTGCCTTTTAAACGACAATGAAATATAAATTTTAACACTAGAAATAAAATTTAGATTAAGATTTTGGAGTGAATTTGTAATGTATGTCCATACATATTGTGAGTACTCTCGCAATTCTTTATGTGTCAACCCACCTTGCCAGTAATAAACTAGCTTGGCGTGGGAGCAAGACGGTTGTTTCATTGTGTACCTATCGATACACCATCTGGCGACGAGGATAATTTAGTATCTACCTGCGTTTTATAGTTTTAAAAAAAAATATGTCTAATTTTATCGGAAATTTAAGTGTTTTTGATTATAAAATCCATGAGTGGGACGTTTTCTACGGTCGGTTAACACAATTTATAAAACTGAACAACATTTCGGTTAGTAACCAAAGTGCAGTGTTGTTAACCCATTTATCGGATGAATCATACCGTCTGATTCGGAACCTTGTGCACCCGAATAAGCTCGAAGAGAAAACATACAGTGAGCTAGTAAATGTACTCAACCAGCATTTCTCGCCAAAAAGGTCTACGTTCGCGGACAGGGCAAAATTTTATGAAGCACGTAAATCCGACGGTGAAAGCATCGAGGAATGGGCGGCACGGTTAAGAGGGTTGGCCGTGTATTGTGATTTCGGCTTGGAGTTGGACACGCTACTTCGAGATCGTTTCGTGTTAGGCTTCAAAATGGGCCCAGAGCGGGATCGGCTCTTCGAGCAAGATTGTAAGAAGCTGTCTTTTGCGGAAGCGCTGGATGTGGCGCAGCGTGCAGCGTGTGCGCGGCAAGCGCGCGACATCATCGTTAAGGAGGAGCCCATTTTTCACGCGGGGGACCGGCGCCGGGCGCGCTCTGCCCGCGCGGTGGATGGCGAGCACTCGCGCTGCACAGTGTGTGGTTTAAAAATTCACATTGCGGCTACGTGTAGGTTTAAAAATTACAAGTGTTTAATTTGTGGGCAGAAAGGCCATTTAAAAAAGTTATGTGATGCTAGGAAGTCCAACTTGCATAATATTGGTGCCGAATCGAGTTCGTGTCAAGAAAGTGACTGTAAGGAATGTGACCTTTTTAATATGAGGTATGTAAACTATAGTCCTATCAAGCTAACTGTGAGTGTAAATGATATTATATTGCGTATGGAGTTAGATTCAGGTTCAGGGAGTACAGTTATCTCGATGAAACTGTATAATCGTCATTTTTCTAACCTTAAATTGTATGACTGTGACATAAAAATGTGTTTGTACAATGGTCACAGAATCACACCCGCAGGGTATTTTATGGCCAATATTTCTTATTCAAACAAAACTGAAAATATTAAATGTTACGTTATAGAAAACGGTGGGCCACCCTTGCTGGGTCGTGATTTTATGACAAAATTTAACATGTACTTTGCAACCTCTAATTATAATTTAGGCGTTATGAATGAGCCCATTGAAGAAGTGCAACGTCTTTTGAACTTGTACCCTGATGTATGGAAAGACGAACTAGGTTGTTTTAACAAATTCGAAGTAGAATTACAGTTAAAAGATAATGTTACCCCTAAATTTTTTAAGGCGCGTTCCGTCCCCTTTGCACTAAAGGATAAGGTAAGCTCAGAACTTGACAGGTTAGTTAATATAGGTATTTTGGTTCCAGTCAATTATTCGGAATACGCAACACCAATAGTGCCGGTTTTAAAAAGTAACGGGGCATTGAAGATTGCAGGTGACTTTTCGTGTACTTTAAATAAAGATTTAAAAATAGAAAAATCCCCAATGCCACGTATAGAGGAGGTTTTTTCTAAGTTAGGTGGAGGGGAATGCTATTCGAAAATAGACCTTAGTAACGCGTATAACCAATTTAGGCTGTCTAAAGCATCCCAAAGCCTAACCACTATCAATACACACAGGGGGTTGTTCTCATACACGAGATTAGTGTACGGATTAGCTAACGCACCGGCGATTTTTCAAAAAGCAATGGAAACATTGTTTTCTGGCTTAGACGGGGTCAGTGTATGGCTCGATGACGTCTGTATTACGGGGCCAACAAAAGAACTTCATTTGTCAAGGTTACAAGAGGTTTTATTTCGACTTCAAGATGCAGGATTACGCCTACGTAAGGATAAGTGTTGTTTTTTTAGAAACAGTGTTACATACCTAGGATACGTAATAGATAAAAATGGCTTGAAAACTTGTCCTACTAAAGTAGAGGCAATACTCGATTCCCCCGCGCCAACCAATGTATTAGGAATAAAACGGTTCCTAGGTGTAGTAAACTATTATAGGAATTTTATTCCGAGCGCATCGGCAGCACTGAGTCCGCTGCACGAACTACTTCGCGCGGGAGCAGAGTGGCAATGGGGCCAACGGTAGCAAGCGGCCTTTGAACACGTAAAGCGTGAGTTGGCCAGTGAACGCGTACTAGCTCATTTCGACCCTGAGTCCCCGCTGGTGCTAAGCGTGGACGCCGGGCCGTGCGGGCTCGGCGCCGTCCTCGCGCATCGAGACCGCGACGGTCGCGAGCGTCCGATCGCGTTCGCTTCGCGTTCTTTAACGGCTAGTGAGAAGAACTATAGCCAAATACAAAAAGAGGCAACGGCCATTATTTTCGGGGTGAAACATTTTCACCAGTATTTGTACGGACGACAAGAACCATTTTTCTTGAAAACTGATCATAGGCCATTACTTTCTATATTCGGCAAGAAAAATGGTGTTTCCGTTACGGCCGCTTTACGTTTACAAAGATACGCTATTATTTTATCGGCATATAATTTCACGGTGCAGTATATAGATGGCAAAAACAATCAAATAGCAGATTATTTTTCGCGGGCACCCTTGTCAATGTCGATCGATAACACCAAAGAAGATGAAAGAAATACAAAGTACTTCCTTTTCTTAGAAGCTAACACACAACCGGTTACCTTTGCTGATATTAAACACGCAACCGCTGCTGACAAGGTTTTAACGATGGTAATTAAATATTTAAAAAAGGGATGGCCTAGGAAAATAAAATGTAGATCTGTGTCACCGTATTTCCATTGCAAAATAGACTTAGAATGTATCGATGGTTGCTTGTTCCGTGGACATAGGATAGTTATTCCTACAATGTATAGAGAGAAAATGTTAGAAGAATTACATTCATCACATTTCGGAATAATAAAAACTAAGAGTTCGGCTCGCGGTAGAATGTGGTGGCCGGGAATCGACAGTGACATCGAACGGTGGGTCGGCTCATGCGGCGTGTGCGCCGCTGTACGCAGTGCGCCGCCGCGAGCACCGCCCGCGCCGTGGCCGCGCCCGCCGGCGGCTTGGCACCGCATTCATATCGATTACATGTCAATAGAGCAGACTACCTACCTGGTTGTAATAGATGCATTTTCAAAATGGCTGGAGTGTGTTCATATGGACCGGGGCACTTCAACAAATGCGCTCATTCTAAAGCTAAAGGAAATATTTTCTAGATTTGGTGTACCTAATATTATTGTATCAGATAATGATGTAAAAATCAAATCAGAGGAATTTAAATCTTTTTGTCTTGTCAATGGTATACAATACATGACTTCGCCTATATATCATCCGGCTAGCAATGGACAGGCTGAAAATTCAGTCAAAAGTTGTAAAAAAATGATTAAATGTATATTATCAGATACAAAATTAAGTAAAAAAAGTGTACATGAAAAATTACTGAGTTTCCTATTTAATTATAGAAATTGCGTTCATTGTGCTACAGGTGTTACTCCAGCTATGTTAATGCTTGGACGTAACCTGAGGTGTAGGTTAGATTTGATCTTACCGCATAGTAATAGTACCGCGATAGATAGACATACAGAACAATCGAATTTAAGCCAGAATAGATGTTTCCAAGTGGGTGAAACCGTATGGGCTAAATGGTTCATTGCAAGGAAAGGCATATGGAGTTTAGGCACTGTCACGAAAATTAAAGGAAATCGTATGTATGATATTTATTTTAAGGACTACGATACTTGTAGTAGTAGACATGTAGACCAAATAAGAAAGTTTACAAACTCCAGCACTCAAATGAAACAGTCAGACAAGTTAATTATGAATGACTCCTTGCCTTTACCTTCCTCGTCGCGGGCCTTGTCTCCTCCACCGCAGACCATTGAGCAAACAGACGCACTGTCTGTATCTGCATCATTACCACTAGCGCCTACTGTAGAAGAAGGGGGTGATGGGGGGGATAATATAACGAGTGTTACTGGTAACGCGGGGGAGCAGACGGAGGCTTGCGAAGTGGTCACGAATGAAGAACCTCGACCGGCAGGATATTGTTGCGATCCTATCGTGGATAATAATCCAAGTTCTGCTGATACCCTTCTGGTCGGGCGTTCTAGGAGAACCAGAAAGCCGGTTAGTTATAAATTTTAATGTTGATAATTATATTATATCTATGAGTTGTAAGATACATTTAAGATCTAGAGAGCTGTTAGTTATAAGAACCATTTATAGAGTATTGTTATGTTTATAGTAATAGGTTTTTATAAGCTATATCGATTGTTACAGATTCCCAAATTAATGTTGGAGGGAGATGTAATGTATGTCCATACATATTGTGAGTACTCTCGCAATTCTTTATGTGTCAACCCACCTTGCCAGTAATAAACTAGCTTGAGCACTGACTCTGGTACTGAGGGCAGCTTCTTGCTGTCCTCTTTGCCCTTCACTAACTTCTTTTCGGCCGGAGCCTTTTTCTCTGTAGTCGTGACCATCGTGCTGCGGGGTAAAACTCCACGCGGCACGTGTGTCAAGTTATCAAAAGACCAATTCTGGTGTACCTATCGATACACCAGAATTGCTCAACGAAACATAAAATAATGTAATAAGCGTACTTGCCATTATATGTATTTCATATAAGGCCTCACCATGACAAGGTATCTAATAGGCAACGGTAGCCACTTACCGACAGGTGGGCGGTCAGCTTGCTTATTACATAATTGTATAAAGAAATTAAAATATCATTATAAACACATTACCCCTGCTACAGTATTCGGCGAAGCGGTAGCAGGGTTACTAGTAAACGACGATATTAAAAGAATTCAAGTTTCTGCGCGTTATTTGCTCTATACATTGCTTCTACAACTTCGTATTTTTATAAGATAAAGGCTCTGACTTTATTATACACTATTTTTTTTTCCTGAGGGGAAGCTCTACCAGCCTACCCTCCTTATCCCGAGGTGAAGAAGGGTTGTTGTGTGGGGCTCTCACACACTAAACCCATCAGCGATGCACCCTCTTTGCTGCGGTCAGACAACGTAAAGGATTCGCCAAGAAACATTTCGACAGTTGGCTAGGCAGTATGACTGTGTGCCGGTGTCGTCATGCAGGGAGGCTGCAAAGAGTCCCTTTTTTTTCTCGCTGAGGGGAAGCTCTACCAGCCTAACTCCCAACTCTCGGGGGAGGAGATGAAAGAGGTGTGGGGCTCTCACCCACTAAACCCCTCAGCGATGTACCCAGCTTGCTGCGGAATGACGGTATTGTGGGAGACGCAAAGGCATGACATCCGCTATACCGTCACTAGCAGACGACCAACGACTGTCAGTCCCCTCTCGTGGGGGCTCGCCCCCTAAACTTCGGTTGATCCGCACGCCGATACACTAACGCACGGACCGGGCTTAGTTTAGCCGCACATAGTCCCCTAACCATGCCCGGAGCCCTAACCATAGATGGACCGCCGGTCTAGCAGACCGGCAATCCATGAGCTGCAGCCACACGTCGCAGCTCCGCTGGCCCTGATAAGGGCCCTTGTGCACTTTGACACTGTAGGAAAAAAGGCTTGGGAGGACTTAGGACAGGTGGCCTCACTTCTAGCGCTCCTACAGCATCGCCATGCCGCAGGCCTTAAAGGCCCACCATTCCCCGACCCTGAAGGGTCACCGTTTCTGTACGACGCAAAACAAGAATGTGGGCCGAGGCTTAGCGGGGATGAGGCTTAGGTCCGAAGGGTTTACAGCCATTCCACCCCGCTGTACGGGGTCACACTGTTACGGAGCCCGAGATGGGCTAGCGGCGGTCACCCCCCTGGGCACCAACCATGCTGTATGCCCCAAAACCGTAAAAGCCCACCGCCCGTACTAGTACGGATAGGAACATACCGGACCGCCACAAAGTGCTGCTGGTCAACAAGGGCCACGGGGACGCAAGACGCACATCCGGGCATATAAGAGCCTCGAGGAGACTGCACGCCCCGCAAAGCCGGACCAACGCAAACGCAACCTAACAGGTCGCCATACCACGTCCCGAAGGACCGCTGGACTCTTGAGGGGTCCCCAACACTGCCGCATTTCATGCCTCCTCTGCCTGGCAGAAGAGTGCAGAAAGCAGCTACGAGCGAAACCGCTCCCAACATTATCCGCAAGAACGGACCACGACCTTGAAGGCCGCCAACCACCGAGCAGAAGCTCCACTGGCCCCCCAAGGGGGCCCCCACAGGGTGATTTTTTTAATAGAGGTTTTCTTCCTCGCGGCCCTACGCTAACGCGCCAGGCCCCCGTCCCCACATGACAGCAGGGCTACGGGTTTGTGTGGCCGTGCAATGCCTGCCCTTGAAAAGAGCAGGCAGCCACAACCAGTAGCTGTCCGCGCCGGCCGAAGCCGGTACCCCCCATATCTGGAGGGCGTTCCCTTATCCGCAACCCGAGAGTCGCGTCCGATGGCGGCACTGGAAACCGCGCACGGATGTAAAGAGTCCGCTAATCCAACTAGACTTATTTAAGTCAACATGCCGTTGCATGGGCACGCCGACTGTGCTGTTAGCTGGGCAATATTATAACCCCGAACCGTGCTCGGAACCCAGGATATCAAAGTGGTGGCTAAAGACGCTGGAATACCGATCTCCTGCTCCCAGTTCTGCGGCAGCGGATGAAGGAAGTGGCGAAAGCTTTCCGATCACGTTCTTCTTTCCCATCGCAGTGATGGGCAGTACGCAAGGATCACCTGCCATGGCCTGTTACTTTCGACCAATTGTGTGATGACGGTCGATATGGTCAGGTTGCCTCCGCCGCTCCTCCGCCCAGAATTTATTATCACCACATACCTGGTTTTATCTCAGAGGAACACCTTTCATTACCCTTTGAGCTAGTCAAGAAGATGATGGTGACGTATTTGGGGTTAGGGCGCGCTGTGTAGCTCCTTACAAGACTGATGGACACCAAGTACCTGCTGGACAAAATCAATCAGTTTGGACAGACCCTCGCCATAGAACACCGTTTCATTCCTAGAATGTTACGTGAGGCTATTGAAATCAAAAAACGTCCTAATTTCAATAGAGAAGATGGTTGGAGTGTACCACCAGCTTGGGATCCTATCATGCGAATAATAAAGTCCCAAGCCCGTCCTCACACTGCCCAAAAAACTGACACCGTGAGCTCCGTATGCGTGATTCGGGCCGCTCAAAAATATAACACAAAGTGACGGTAGTTAAACTTATCAAAGACATTTGACATCTTTAGTATTCCCGTGACCACGATCGCTGTAAAGTAATCGAAACGTCGGGTGTATAATAATAATGTAACATCTAATTTTTATTTCAATCAGTTTGGAAAATAAATAGCAATGATGAGAAAACACGATTAAAACCACCTCATACCAGAAAATGATCTGCTTTACTTCAAAACTAGAAAATATATGAATTAGATACGAAAAGTTTCATGGCAAAGTGAACGTGAATATGCAAAACAGAGCCACGCCTCGTAACTAGGGATTGCAATCACGCAGCTCCTTCAATCCCGCGGGATTGGTATGCGGGTTTACACAATCCCGCGCGGGATCCGCGGGATCCCGCACATTAGAAATTATGTTATAAAATCAAATTAAAACTACGGATTTTTGTGTCTAAATCAACTTATATTAAACATTTCTCAAACATATAATAGATTAATATAAAAAATGTTTAATATAAGTTGATTGCAGAAATCATTTCGTTTCTATTGACTACTCAAGCATCAGATTCCAGACACAATCGATTTTTCAATTCTCATACCCCTCTGGTGGGATAACGCCCACGGATTAATAAGAATTTAAGAAATTAGTAATTCGTTTTCTTAGATTCATCTTTAAATATTAAGCATAGTTTAATAGTTTTGTTTAATTTTACCCTTACTCCTAACAACAGTTTAATAATTAGTAATTTATATTTAACGCCAGACAGTGTATGTGTACGAAAACACTCGTCAACTACAGAAAGACGTGGGCAGCGCAGCCTACCAACCATACGCTAGTCGCTGGCGATGGGCTGTGCTGAACTGCCACGTCACGCTCGTGCTACTGTCGATTTACACGAAAGTTTTAGCGCCAAATTTTTTTTTGGTCGATCCGCGGCTCCGCGCTTTGTAGGTGCGGGATCTAGTAGAATGATAAATGCAGCGGGATTTCGGGATCCCGATTTGCGGGATTTCAATCCCTACTCGCGACGAATTGAATTATTCACTTCGCGTTAAAAGCGAATATTACAGAAGTATGAAAATTCATTCATCAAAATTAGTATTCATGTCTTTAGAAGATAGTTTTGAAAAGAACAAATAATTAGCTTACTTCTCGACCCGTTGAGTTTATGTATTAAATTATAGGGAAGTTGTGATATGCAGTCAACATCGACAGTTTGACCTTGAGACTGCCCTTATTGCGTTTGTAATAGAGGCGGCTTTTGTAGTGCAACTGTGAACACTTTACGTGCTGTCGTCTGTGTCTTATGTTTTAGAAAAATCATAAATATAAAAATAAGCTTTGTAAAGGGAATTCTCGTACACGAAGGCAGATAGTAGGGCTGGTGACCCTAAACACGACTATAAGTCGTTATTGAAAAAAAAAACATTTTAAAAATCGGATTTATATTATACTGAATTGCAATTAGTAATAAACAGCTGATTTCTTCATTGCGATTTTTTTGACAAGTCGTGTTTAGAATTATTATTTATCTATATGAAGTATGGAATAATAATTAATACCATATAGTAGCACCCCTCGGCTCCGTTCGCATGTATATGTGTATATCGGTTGTCGTGCTAATAGATAGCGTATGCTTTCTTAGGATGTCAGCAGCATCATCATCACCAGCCTATATACGTCCTTCTACCAGGCACAGGCCTCCAGCACAGGAGGAGTTCTGGACACCACCAAGCTGGAACATTGCTGTTAGGTGGGTTAAAGCGGTTGCAGTAACAACCGGGACCAACGGCTTAACGTGCCTTCCGAAGCACAGAGAAGCTCCAGATTAAAAATTTTGATTCGCCCATTCGGGTCGAACGTTGCTCGAAATAGCGAAATTGCTTTGTTCTCGCAATCGAAGCCCAGAGCTGCCAAACATTATGAGACCGAGCTCCTCCTTGGTATTAGCTTTGGTTAATTAGGTAAAAATGTTCTCCTCGGTGATCTTGTTTGAATCTTAACATGGTATCTTTACTGAGTTAACCAATTAGCTAAGTTTTAGTAGCTGGCTTGGCAATTTCCAAGTCACTGACCGATTTTGATTTTAATGTTCTCATAACTTTTCGCTGAGTCAACTAAATATCTATTTTGCTTAAAGGGTTTTGTAACGATTTTAGATATATACAATTTGGGAATACTACTGTAACACGGAAAGTGTTATCACTTATAAATTTGTTAAAATAAAGACAGTGACAGCATCACTTTTCAACCGGAACTAACTTCAGTCCGCGTTTTATAATAAGAGCGTTGCAGTCAGTGCCTTGGCTTCCTATGTCTTGTCTTCTTACGTCACTTGTATTTTATCATTAATCGATTAAGACGCTATTTTATCGTTTTATGTCCTTGTTTTCAAGATAACCCTTGCGGCATTGGGAAATTCCAGTATTAGCCATCTTTTTTCTTTACATATTGAAGGAAGGAGATGTTTATTACTAATGTCAATGAAAACAACGACATCGAGCCCAAATTAGTTGATGATCACGTATAATACTTTACATTTTACCATTTCATCACATTAAAACGTAGGCAAATGACATTAATTTATTTATTTTATAGGTACAGATACAGAAAACAGATCACTTATATACATAATATTTTTCTTTTAAATAACATGGATAAATCTGAATTCCTATGACTACTGTACACATCATTTTGACAGACATTGAGCGCAAAGACGATTTAAACAAATAAAGAAGAATAACTACTCTATATGATTTTTTTAATCAACATCCTTTTGCAAGACGGAAGGCTATCATAAAATATATCACTGTCACAACATATTTCATTATAAGATTTACACATTCTATTAATGGGATTGTTTTTTGTGACATTATTGGTTGAGAACTGTATCTCAAAAATTGCAATAAAATTTTATAATATTTCCAATTAGGAATATTATCTTTTTGAGAAAAATAAGTATACTTTAAATTGAAAGATTTATTTATGAATCGACTTGTTTCACAGTCTTTTTTCAAAATGGTTATTTTTTCCGGGAAAGTCCGTACACAAAGGAATAATTCTCCTGTAAATCTGCTTGAGAATATTTTTTTAAAATTATTTTTATACAACTAGATGACAAACCAGCTGACGGCCCACCTGGTGGTAAGCGGTTACCGCCGCCTATAGACACCTGCAATAACAAGGAAAAGCACTTGATATTGCAGGTGCGTTGTCATCCTGAGGTCTAAGATGAAATGCCGTCAATGCCCAGTAATTACCTTTCCCTTCAATCCGAAACACAGCGAACTGTTTCACGGCAGAAATAAGAAAGGCGGTGGTACCTACCCAGGCGACCCTACATATGGGTCTACCACCTAGTAAAATGAATTGTAATAATGACCCACCAATGCAATCTACGTTCATTATAACAATCTTTCGGTTCAAGCAACTACGTTGTTAGTAATTGTTTGAAATCAATAATACTGGGGCTTCCCCGAGGCACTTTGGCATGGTAGATCCGCTAAATAGAGACATACAGAAAGTCTTTTTTATTTATTTCGATTAAATTAAATTTACTTCAAATTTCATAACTCATTTATTGGTAGTACTTCCAAAACTTATTTCCTCATTTTTGCTTATTAACTGCTTAACACCACTAGACTGATGTGAGGCGGTAAGAGGCGTGAAAAGGCACCTTATCGGTCGGAAAGGTGGAGGCGGCCAGAACAGTGGGATTCAAGCTGCACTAGGTGTCTTCGCGTATGGACTCTTCTTAGCGCTTCACACCAGGTGGTGTAGAGCCATTGGCTGTGCTTTGTATAAAAAAGTATAAGTCAGACTCTCTATGCTTAACCACGTCATGTATCATCATCACCAGCCTAAATACGTCCCACTGCTGGGCACAGGTCTTCCTACATGGGAGAAACACATGAGGACCTTGCCATGTATATGAAAATTGATTTAAAAACATTTATTCTAGTAACAAAATTTACGTGGGTCATAAATTATAAATGCGAAAGAAATTCTTTCTTGTCACCTTTCAATCATAAGCCACTTTATCGATTTAGATGAAACAACACTTATAGATAGATAACATCTTAAGAAAGGACATAACCTATCTTTTGGCGCCATATTTAAAATTGCTTTTTTTATATTCAATAAATAAATTAGGAAACGTCAAAATTAATTGTGTTTGTGGTGACAGTGAACCTTGAATAAAGCGCAATATAATATCCTTGTCACTTGCCTCGTGTGTACTGGTGTGATAATGGCTTTAGTTGAGAGGACAGTAGCCGACAGCTAAGGGATCTTGTTCCATTTAATTAATCCACAAACTAGTCCAGTTACGAACTATAAGCAAATATACGGAGATAGGCTGATGGTCAAATTAAAACAGCCAACTCTAGTGACCTGTACCCCTGCTTACTAGGGCAGGGCTCTCGTTTTCGAGTCAGGATCATCATCATCACAAGTCTATAAACGTCCCACTGCGGGGCATAGGGATTCATAGATGGGAGAAACATTTTTTTTTTCTTAACAGGGTAACTCTTGACCTTCATGTCACCTGATGGTAAGTAAAGATTAGGCCGACGATGGAAGCGAGCTACACCCGGATTCCTCAACCAAAGAGAACACAACAATGCCGTTGACATTATTGCTATGGCAACAGACTTAGGTAAGACTTAGAAAAGCCCTACCACCACCCAAACCGAACCGAAAATTTCTGCCCCAACGGGAATCGAACTCCGGACCTCTAGATCTGAGGAGTTTGGGCTATAAAACCACATATAAAGAGTTTGGGCTATAACACCACCACGCTAGCCCATTGCGGGTGGGTGGGTCAGAGCGGTTACAATAACAACCAGGTTCAACGGCTTAACCCTTCTGAAGCACAGAGGAGCTCGAGATTTCTAATTTTGGTTGACCCATCCCGTGATCAACCATGGCGAAAGTTGATTTGTTTTCATAATCGAAACCAGAGAGCTCATAGCTCAAGTCACCGAGCTCCTCGGCTCAGGATGCCACATTATATTTGTTGTATATATTCATTCCTTATCGAACTGTAGAGCTGATAAAGCTCAGCAGACTACCTGTGCAATTGTGAACCAAACATTTTCAAACGAAACCTTCATCTGAGGGGAGACATAATCGACCTGAATAGAATCTTCCCAGAATCAAGGGTCTTCTATTGATTCTGGGAAGATTCTGAAATTCACTGATAGTGCCCTTATTAAGGATCTACTTTAACTTATTGGTGGCGAGTCACAATATACCTTCATAGGTCGCAAAACACAAGCTGTTCATAATGCTTGATAGATTTTCTATATTTACTACAAGTAATTCCGTCTATAGTACCTTGTCGAGAAGGAGAAAATTTACAACAATAGATACCAAATTATTTTGTGATATTATAAGCATGACAATCCGTCAAGGGTTCTTGATATATGTATAAGTCGAAATATCGTTAGATTTGTATGTTGGTGTTGCAATGTTTTGTTAGTATTTAAATTGCCAAATGCCGGAATGTCACCTGTCTCTTGTCAATCTCGCTTTTATTCAACAGTCCTGAGCTTAACTTCGTAACTACCCTTGATAAATCATCAAGGGTCATTATTCTTTAAGAAGTCTATGATAGGAACATCAATCGATTCAAAACAACCTTTCTATTCAATATTATCAATAGAAAACAAAAACATCGTCTCAAAGCTTACGAGGACCGCAATAAGAAAGCAATCAATCTCCCCAAACACATAGTGGCAGGCTACCAGGGACGTTGTATAGTTTTTCTGTGGTTCTTATTTACATGTTTTGTCATGTTAGTGTCAGTGGAAGGGTAACCATTTATCATAGCGATTGCTATTGTCGGCCCGGGGTTTTTACGAGTTGTTCCGAGGAAGAGACAGCAGCTCGTAAATTATATACACAAAGGATCAATTGAATTTTGTCACACATACTTCCTTGCTTGATAAATATAAAATGAAACCCTTATAGTTCCAACATTGCTTTTGTGCATAGAATCTCTTTTTGATACCACATTTTTTCTTTCTTATTTTGGGAAAAAACAATACTCACAAAAATATAATTTATTTGCAGTACGTTTGGCGAGCGTGTGGCTCACCACAGCCCAGCTCTCAAGCCAGGAAACATGAATCATCTTCTATGTTAGAATGAGTCTTTTGGGAGTGGCGTATCTAAAGCCAGAAAACTATAGCGTCTTTTTAGAGACATCAAGGCTTTATATTACTTTTCTGTGTTCTGAAAATATTAGCCATAAGCGTCACTATATTTTTGGGCAGCAAGAGTTCTATAGTCTTCTGGGCTTGGACATGCCATTTCCAGGAGACATTCTGATTCTGACATCGCAGTGACATAAAAGATGTACCATTGATTCCTGGCCCTCACCACATACCCAAAAGAGTTGTGTTGGAGAGAGTAACTTTTGTGAAGCATCTGTTTAGTGATGAAATGCCCAGTGGAGAAGCGAGCCTGTGTTCTGTCATATTGGCTGAGATAAGTATAACAATTAAATAAACGATCATTAAAACCAATACCTTTGCTACACGTTCATTCACACCAACCCTTAAACGTCCCACTGCCGGGCACAGGCCTTCTTACATGGGAGAAACATGAGCCTGGGCCATAACACCACCATGTTGGCCCAATGCAAGTTAGTGGGTGTTAAAACTCTTGAGTTTTCAATTGTAACATCCTGGCCGTATTTTGATGGACATCGTCTTTTTATATAATTTATATTTGTATATTTTTAAATATAAACTTTACGTCTGTCACCTCTTGCTATAACAACTGTAAAATATACTACACTGCTAACTCTGAAAACTCTCTTTTCTTAGTGTGTGTTCACCAGATAGTGGTATAGTGGGTTAAAGCGGTTGCAGTAACAACCGGGACCAACGTATCTTCAGAAGTACGGAGGAACTCGAAATACCAAAATTTTGATTGACCCATCCCGGAATCGACCATGGCAAAATATGCTTTGATTCCGTGATCAAAACCACAGCGCTCCAACCATTACCCCACCGAGCTCCTCCTGCGCCACCGAGCTCCTCGCCGTTACTCATTGATCCGCCATAAATAATCATTAAAACTATCTGGAATATTTGTTTAGACACACTGGCCGTCAATTACAATTGGTATGTCCAAGGATGATCTAAAGCAGTCTGTCTGTAGCTCATAACCTAGTTCACATTGTGTCCACAAATGGACGCGCCAGTTACCGCACAAAGAGCTTCAATGCGACTGGATACTTTGAAGACGTTTATTGGTCAAAGACCTCGGAGGTATTAGTTTATTTAATACCTATTATAACTAAAATAATGTTTAATAACATTTCTTCTTCTTCTTTATTTAATGTCCTCTCGTTATTACGAATTTTGTCAATGTCAAGTAAAATTAATCTGCAAATAACTTGCGGCAACGTTGTGCGGTGATTGGGTAAGACGAATTCGTTTTCCGAAGAAAACGTGGTCGCCGGCCCGATTAAACAAAATGGATGCTGTCAGATGGCTAGAGAAGCGCACAACCAGTCGATTTCACAGTCAGCCGACAACAACCTTAAATAACATTGTAAAGCGCCATCATTTGACAGTTCTGTGACAATCCCTATTATTTCAAACACGTCAACTGGTGCACAAAGACCTCCCCTAACTGCACTGCTGCACCAATCGTCCCCACAACCTTCACCAGATAAAAATCATATCATCATCATTATAATAATAAAAGAACAAATAAAGGAACAAATAAAGAACCTTTATTAGATCGTAGTAGTCATCCTTGGTTACCTAAAAGGGGACAAAACTCAGCAAGATTTGTCTCTCCCTTTAACACAATAACGGTTGCTTGAAAACAATGTTTTTTTTTGTTGTCTTTTGTTTTCGACGCACACAGGATCTACGGGTCGAAGTGCATCGTGACGTAGAATTTCCACATTAATTTTTAAGACCAATTGTGCGGAGTCTGTGGCTTGACAGATTAATAGATTTTTCAAATTAAACGAGGACTACCTATTTACTTCAACATTGCGGGGAATTTCATCAGGAAAACATTAATATAACTACAACGATCGTTCCCCTTATCCCGGGAATCCCGATACGGTCCCACGGATAACATTCCTCAAATCTCATTTGGAAGATACCTAATACGTACAAATCCTATAAAAGTAAACGGTAAATTAAATAAAATGAAGATACGGGTGGTATTTTAACGTTTGTAAGAAGGCAATAAAAGGCTGAGAAGAACGGATTTTTTAGGATAGGTATTTAAATGATTCTTAGGAATGAAATAGTGCTTTGTCGTGCACGCTAAGCCGTTGGTCCTGGTTGTTACTTCAATCGCTTTAACACACGAATCCGTTTAAGGCCATCGCGGTGGTGTTGTGCCCCAAGCTTCTCATGTGTTTCTCCCATGTAGGTGTGCCCAGCAGTGGGACGTATAGAGGCTGGTGAAATCGAAGAGATTATGCACAGAAAAACTGTCATATGTACATATGACAGTTTTTCTGTAAAATTACACCTGCTCTTTTCAAAATACGGTTATCTCTTGGAGTCTGACGAACTTAGAATCCGGCCAGCTTGGAATCCGACGAGTTTGGAATCCGACAAACTTGGAATCCGGCGAAGAAGGAACCAATCAATTTATTAGAATCCGTAAATACAGTGTGGTCGAAATTTGTTTGTTATTAATATTACAATCATTCTATTTGTATGATATGTTTCGAATTAAAATGATCTTATGTATATTTATCCTATAAAGGTGCTTAAAACAAATATGTATACTTACAAAGGTTTTTGATTCTTTCAGGACACCGAAGGCGATCCCACGCGTGCTAATCGTCCCAGCTTCGGCAGCCTCAGAAATAGACTAGAGATACAATACACAGCCGTGTCAGCTCACTCACAGCCACCTGCTCCTCAGCCCGAGGATCTCCTCGACCCTACGCGCCTACGTGACTCTAAATTACACTCTAGGGGCAGGGCAAACAAGTCTACGTGGAGTAGGTTATATGGCGATTTGCCTCTGTCACTGAAACCTATTTTTTGGCAAATGTTATAGTATTAAAAATTTTTTTCATTTTAAATGAACATTCAGAATAATGCACATTGTAAAATACAATACTTGGACATGCAAAATTAAGAGACCCAATTATAATAGTACCCGATATTATGATTAAATTAAACGAAATTTCGAATATTCCAATATTATGGTTACAACAAACGTAGTATGGATAATGATTTTAGGACAAAAAATTTTTGTGAATGAAAATGGAGTACTTACCGAAAATAAACCTCAATAAACTCAAGCATTCTTGTCCTTATGACTACATAAAAACAAACGATATATTTCTGTTTATATTTTATGTACATAATCAGTATGTATTTTCTTCGACAACCCGGATTTCGTGAATCAATATTACATATGGGATGCCTCACGTATTTGCTATTGGGAAACGATGCGTTATCTATATAGATAACGCATCGTTTATCTGGACTGATGACAATCCAAATCCAAAGTAAACTACCCACGAATTATTTGTTGAGATGCTTTTTTTAGAGAAACTAGCTCCGCCCCTGGCTCCACCTGCGTATACAAATCTTTAAAATATTTACTCTGATGACATACGAGAAAATACGTATTTTATAAGATCTATACTTTTTTGTTACATTCTTTTGATATACCTCTCATATAGCATTGTAACTTAATAATTGAAAAGAGTGACTATACGAGTTTGTTGCCGGAATAATAATAATAATAATAATTTAGTCCCAATAGTTTTATCTGCCACAGGAGTAATACCGCGCCAAATTTTCCGTTCATTAAAAAATCTCGACCTACCAGATTACACATATACACAACTCCAAAAGGCATGTATTTTAAATACTTGCAGAATAGTGCGTAAATTTTTACAATGCAACGAGACAACATAGGCAGGGTTTGATGGGTTTAGCTAGTATGTAGTTTCGATAGAACCTCATGGCTGAATTAAGCTTATATATATAAAATATATCACAACCATTGGAAAATATCCATTCATCCACATCCATCCATTGGTAGATATTCACTTGGCTGCGGCCCGTGGATGTCATAACCACCGATTCAATTACATCGAGTAAAAATAAAACAAAAAGATGAAAATAATAATAATATTCATACACTCGACGACCGCTTGGCCGAGTGGTCTGTACCCCAGGCTACTCGGTTACTAAATAGATTAAATAGGTTAGATAATAGGTGTGAGTGTATAAATATTATTATTATTATTACTCACACTTATTATCTAGCCCAAAGTAAGCATCATTTAGAGCTTGTGTTATGGATTCTAGATAACGGATAAATATTGATAATAATATGTACATAAATATTAGAAATACACTAAATAAACATATAAACATCCATGACTCGTAAACAAATGCTCGTACTCATCATACAAACATTTGCTCCTACCGGGATTCGAACCCGGGACCTCTTGACCGAGTAGCCTGCATAGCAAGGGGTACAGACCGTTCGACCAGCCGGTCGTCATCACCAATCTTCTCGGTAGTTCAACTTTTGGAACCGGTGTAAATTCAGACAGACTGACATATAGACAGACAGAATGACTGACACAGACTGTCAGGCTGACAGACGGACTGACAGACAGATCGACAGACAGACCGATAGACAGACTGACATTATAACATTGTTAGCTTACGTAGATCCAGACAAGACAGAAAGACAAACATTATATACTCTTTATTGCACTTTAAATATTGACGATTCGAAAGTGCTTCTTGGGGGGCCTAATTGAATAAAGATATTTTCATTTTCATTTTAATTTTCTCGTAAGGTTAGCCAGCGTAACGGCCTGGCCACGGGACCGGGCGGCGGCGGCGGCGGCGAGTCGGCAACCAGTGCGCGGTCACGATGACGACGAGACGCGAGACGCAGGACGCGCGGGCGGGGATGTCGTGGCCAGGGCCGCTAAACGCTCTGTAAACGTTCGGAAATAGCAAAACTACTGTAATGCTCTTTACGCCTCTCTCTTTGGTTGTAGCGGTATAATAAGTCCATAACATAAAACCTTCCTGAAAAAACGCGGTACACATCAGTACATTAATTTTGTAGAGAATTACTAATAAAAATGTATTTAAACTAGAAAAATCTCACGTCCTGAGGTGGCCGCTCACCGCCACCGCTCTAAGTTGGCGCGGTCGTCACCAAGTCACCAGGCCGTAAGATGTAGGTTTTCGCCTCAAAAGCCTACGTCCTTTCTCAGCAATCTCTAAATTTAGTTTCCACGTTTATTCAGCAAATTTAAATACCATTCTAGTGATATATTAATGATGTTTATACTAATCATTACATACTTGAATAGTTTTGCGTTTCTACTCAATTTTAGTCTGCTTAACGCGCAATTTTCAGATCATTAAGCTTTCGCTTACGGATGCTTGCGAATCCAGCAATTAATAATAGTCATAGTTATATCCATTTATTGCCACATGTTGGTATACCAGATGTTACATAAAACTTAATTTCCCATAAACATGACCCTGTAAGGGTTTCACAATATAAACAAATTCACAATTTATATACACAAGTCTTTTTTTTAAGGTAGATAACAACAACAAATAACATTTATCCTACATAATGTGAGTTGGTATCTATAAACTTTCAAACATCAAAAAATTATTTTAATGAATAATAGCATTTTTCTATTAAATATTCCTTAACTTATTACAAAATACTGGTTCTTTGTCTAGATCCTGGATATTTTTAGTTATTTTATTATATATCTTGACTGACATGTGATAAGTTCCTGAGCTCACCATATGTAATTTAACAAAAGGTTAAGCCAGTCTATTTTTATATCTTAAATTACGTTGTTGATGGTAAAAATCTTTTGCTTGTGCATACATGTGCTTGTTTTTCCTGACAAGTTTACATATTTCATATATATATAATGACGTGAGTGTTAGTATTCTAAGCTTAACAAAATGAGGTCTACAACTTTCCCTATCATCGATATTTACAAGTATCCTGATACAACGTCTTTGGATAACGAACAGTTGGTGTAAATGAGTGCTGTTACCCCACAGGATGACCCCGTGATTCAACCATGCATTAGCGTAAGCACAATAAGCACTCATAGCAGCACTTAAGTCAGTACATTTCTTTAATTCATATAAAGCGTATGTAAATTTCGAAAGTTTAGCGCTAATTTTTTCAATGTGTGCTTTCCAATCAACACTTGTATCCACCTCTATTCCTAGCAAAGAGCATGAAGTTTCAAATTCTATTTTATGGCCATTATAAGTAATGTATGTACCTATTGGGTGCTTTCGTCTGGGTTTAAATTGCATCAGTTTTGTTTTCGATATGTTAATTTCTAAATTGTGATCTTGTAACCATTCTATTATGCGTTCTAGTGTGCTATGAAACTGTACTTGCAGATCCTCGACACTGACACATGGAAATATAACGGTGATGTCGTCAGCATACAGTATATCTTGCTTATCAATACATTCTACCAGATTGTTTACATAAATTAAGAACAGAAGACATCCCAATAATAATAAATATAATAATAATAAAAATATATAAATAATAATATCTTTGTTAATTCATCTTACTGTTTACCTTGATTAAGTTTATCTCAAATGCTGGTCCTCAATGGCTTACAAAGTGCGCTGTTAGCTAAACAACTTCGAAACTCCATTCCAGCCTTACAATACACCTCGCCCTATACTTAGGCGTTAGGCGCCATCTTGTTTCTCATCTTTAAAAAAATCTGACGACCATCTGCGGAATGAGTTTTGGAACTCGTTTCCAAATGGGGTCCACGTACAGCTTTGGATGCCTTTAAAGTTTGATTCAAATTATGGCTGGGCATACTTGTATCGATGTTTCATCGATAACTAAAAAAGGCCGCTTAAATTATTATACTTAATGTTGGGGGTTGTTAGTAAAGCAAGGAAGTCATTAAACTGAAGTCAGCAAACCAAATTTAAGCTGAAACTTGATTTTTTTTTGTGTTACAAAAGGTGTTACTCCAACGACCCTGTAAGAGTACTACAATAATAAGCACTCATATTTGTAAAATTTATTTCTAGAACTATGTATGTAATGAATTTGTTAGAAAATGTAAAATTTATGTATGTAAGTAATTTATACCTTTAGCACTACATTAATTGCTATGCCCTAGCAGGGCGTCACATGTAAACCTTTTCTAATGTACCACCTCATATTTATGTAATGTGACATGCAATAAATAATTTGAATTTGAATTTGAAAATAATAATAATACAAGATCCAATATCACTAGCGGCTTAATATGTCAAGCGGTTCTAATGTCAATAATCTTCTTCTTTATATAATGGCTCTTCGATATTAAGAATTTTGCCAATATCAAGTAAAATAATGTGCAAATAACTTGCGGCAACGTTGGACGGTGATTGGGCAAGACGAATTCGTTTTCCGAAGAAAACGTGGTCGCCGGCCCGATAAAACAAAATGGATGCTGTCAGATGGCTGTGGATGCGCACAACCTGTCGATTTCACAGTCAGCCGACAACAACCAAGCGGTGTTATACCTCTGGAGGTCAATGACAATTGAAAAATCAATTGAGTCTACAATCTGACGTTTGACGGGTTAAATTAATTAATCAGAATCAGAATCATTCAAGGTCTTTCACATTTTATCCATAACGGATGTGCAAAAAAATCATATTAATTTTAATTATAATTGTTAGCATTACAGTAAAAATTTAGATAGGTATATAAATTAACAATTTAAATATTTAAGTTATTGAAATCAATACGGTCTCAAAGTATTTCAAAGATCATTGAAGCTTTTATCAATCGATATGTTATTTTCTTTCAACCATCGACTAGAGTTAAATTAACTCAAGTATTCCATGAACTTTGAAATCTGTAAAGTGGCTTAATAATTATTATTGGTTCACCCATTTTGTAATTAGTTCTTGAGAAGTATTATTATTCAATAATTTAATGAAATACTTAGCTTAGGGCTTTTTTTGAGTTGAGAATTTAAAAATGCGCTCTCTTAATGTTTTCTTAATGAATTAGCAAGAGTGAGGTAATTGCGAATTTGAGGAACTCCGATATTATGAAAAAGAAAGATAATGAGCCTGGCATTGAACATTGGTCTCCCTCTCCCCTGGACAATATCAGCAAGACAAAGGAGTATACTTTTCCTCCAGGGTGTACGTACACAGTATCTTTTAAAATCACCGGCGTTCGGAATTCTACTAATAATCCTACTCTTCCCTACTATTCATACTTTTAAAATTGCTTTACACCTTACACAGCATTTAATTTTATGTATACAGAGTGGTGCCATCAATACGAAAGTAAATTAAAACATGAACGGTGTCGAAAATATGTTTAAATCTCAATAAAACATAAACAGTCCTATTAACTCCTATTTTAATGGTTTAAATAGCTAAAAATAAATAGTGCCTACTTCTTTAATAATGTATAATTCTAAAAAGCAAAGTGAAAATCCTTCATTGGCTAAAGTTTTATGTATCATAGAAAAAGTGTAATCTGTTTTAGACTAAGCTGTGGATTTTTGTAAAATAAATAAATAAATTACAAACAAACAAAAATAAAGCACAAAAATAAATACCTCCATAATAGGCGTTGATTTTCACTACCGCCGTAAAAGGACTGCTTAAGTTAGTAGATGTAAGTAAATATGTCTTATCCGTTTTACCGGACTTCAATACCATTCGCAGAGAATTCCCATCGGCTTAAAGGTAAATAAACATTATTATTAATCAAAAAAATGTGTCAAATCCACTCCGATTCAATCATGTTCTCAGAAATACATCAAAAGTGTTTTATCCAAATGAATTTTAATAATTGATTGACAGAAACCAATAAAACACGATACAAATAAAATAAAGCCAATTTGTGACTGAAAACCTATTTGCATACCGACGCGACGTCGTCATCTGAATAATATTATAAATTCGAAAGTAAATATATTTTGTCCGTGCGTTGACGGATTAAGTCTGTTACGATTCACTCCTAAACAGCTGAACCAATTTAGATGAAATTTGGTATGGAGATAGATTGCATCCTGAGAAGGATCTTGGCTACATCTTGGCGCGGTAACCGACATCGCTGATTATTATAAATAAGTAAATCTTTTTAAATTAAATTTTGGTAGCATATTTCACAGGGCTTGGTGGTATCAGCTGGAGCTTGTAGTATATTGAAGTAAAACACGTACTTGTATATTCGACTAGCTGTGCCCGCGACTTCGTTTGCGTGGATGTCGGAAATTAGCAACAGTGGGGTAAGTTACATGATTTTACATGTGTTTACAAAAACACCTTTATATAGCTGGCTAAAGGAAAATGCTTTTTATACAGTTCAGGAATTTTTTAATTACAAATAGATAATTAAGTATTATTTGTGTTAATTTTGATTTTTGTATGTAATTATTAATGAATGAAATTAATTTAATATAATATTATGAAATGAATAATAATTTAATGACAATGAATTTTGACATACGTAGGAATATATTTGCATGCTAATATAAGTGGCTGAATAAGCAGAAGTTAATATTATAATGACCATCTCCAGTGTACCTTATTCAATGGCAAATAAATATTTTCTTTCTTTCTTTCACCTTCGCAGATCGCACATCATTTTAGAACAAAATTGATTACCAAAAAATGCTTCTAGAGAGTCAATTTCAAAGAATAGACATATGCTTTTGCGGACTTTTTTTAGAACTTATAAGGAGAACAATTCCTGCATACGTGATTTATACGTAACTTTAACCGTTTATGCAGCGCACGCAATGAAAGTTCTGAAAAGGAATATTTTTTCCCCTGTTTTTGCAACACGTTTGATTAATGCTCAGCTTCTATTGGTGGTAGCGTGATGTTATATAGTCTATATAATACCTCGATAAATGGACTATCCAACACAGAAATAAATTTTAAATTTGAATCAGTAGTTCCTGAGATTAGCGCGTTCAACCAACCAAACAAACAAACTCTTCAGCTGTATAATATTAGTATGGATTGTATATCAATCGCACGTGTACACAAGTTTCATTAGATTTAGCTAATTTAAGTGAAATTTTAGCATATTGCAACTATCGAGGTGCTTAGAGAGATATATTGACTATTTTAACTATAACAATTAAAATAGTCAATACATTAACAATTTTTAAACTACACTAAGTATTATATTAACGTAAATGACACACAACAACCAGACTTACATTCTAAGTTAAAGTAACACTATATACACACGTTTTTCAGTAAGCTATTAACATTACGGTCGTTCTGCCATATACCTACCCACACACAGTCACAGGAAGATAAGTCACCAGAACTAACGTTTTTGACTCTAGGGGCTTTGTTCGACTCATCAGATACCACCAATAAATTATCCCAAACAAATTATGCCATGATCTTTGACACAACAATCTCCTTAGTCAATCGGCTCCAGCTGATCCCGTCTGATGGGGCCTGTTTCCTGACAAGGACAGATTAATACTAAAGGCCGTTTTAGCGTCTCCGGAGAAATTAATGGACCATCTTCTGAGCCTTCCCGGTAATTGAACGAATTTCATTAAAATGTCAATTATGTCTGTAGTTTCACGAGACTTATCTAAATTGAAACTAGGGACTAATATCTAAGTGTGCTTATAAAGAGATGCAGATTGATTGTATACCGACTCAACTGCTGCTACCGGCTCAATTGCTACGGCTGCGTACAGGCCGTACGCAGAAGCAGCTAGAGATTTTCTGCTCGGTTTGGTTGGTGGTAGGGCTTTTCTAAGTCCGCCTGGCTAGCTACCACCATCTTACCTAATTCTGCCGCCATAGCAATAATGTTAACGGCATTGTTGTGGTGCAGCAGTTAGATAGATAGATAAAAGATTTATTTTCATTTCTTCATCACACACAAATACAGTTTGAATTTGAACAAAACAGTTACTTAGGTATAACAATACACTACAAAAAAAAATTGTGTGCGTTGTAGAAGTGCAAAATGGACGCAACTCAGTGACTGGATTTCGTTCACACGCGGGATGTGAACAAAGCACTGGTATTCTGCTACAACCCGAGGGCTTCTTGCTTTCAAAATGTAACAGACAGATAACATACTAAATAAAATAAAATGTATAATAATAATAAAGCAACTAAAATAGAGACTAGTGTAAAATGTAAAATATGTGTGTACGCTCTCATGAGTCACGATCACAAAAAATAGAAATATTTAGAATATATAGTTCACATATAACAGAAACAAACAAGTCCACACTCTCTCTATTCAGATGGCAATGTCCGCCACCGAGTATCCCCTTGGAATACCCAGACATTGCTTTTGTAAAATATATGATTTCATATGTTTTTTAAACGAAACTTTTGATGACAACTGTCTTATAGGTGGCGGTATGTTTTTCCAACATTTGGTAGCTAGGTAGCGAAAACTGCCAGTGAAAGCAGCAGTCTTATGTGGGTGACATTCCAGAAGACGCCTGCAGGCTCTGGTATTATATCTGTCAGTTAGAGGTAAGATAGCCAGTTTCTCTGTGGTTGAGGAATCCGGGTGTAACTCGCTTTATCGTCGGCCTTATCTTCACTTAGCATCAGGTGAGATGAAGGCCAAGAGTTACCCCGTTAAGGTGAAAAAAAGAGAAAGGTTTGCAGCGCAAAGAGCCTAAAGTATGTCCCCGGTAGGCTGTAATAGTACAAAAATGGAGTAAGAAAACTCTCCGCTTAATTATATTTCCCCGATACCTCGACGACTACGCACGGAGTGAGTACTTTGACTTACGTTAATTAAACGGTACTTACACCGTCTGTGGTTCAACTTGATTGCTTTGATATCGCTGCCACTTTGAACCGTAAGTATAAGTTATAAAGCTTATCCTTACCAATTAATATTTAGGAAATTTTCTTTGTCGTACTTCCAAACCTTGAAATTCTTTGTCAGCGGCAGAGGCGTTGAAAGGCGCCTTATAAGCCGGCAAGGTGGAGACGGCTAGAGCAGTGAAGACTCTTCTTACCGCTTCACATCAGGTGGAATGACTATGCGAACGTAATTTTGTCTGTCTATCTGTTACGTTTGCACCCATAAACTACTCAACCAATTCAGATGAATTTTGCCATCTTATTGCGTGCCACCGGAGAGTACTAGAAACAGAATGATAGTCTGTTGCATGAGTATCCGAGATACATTGAGCGTCATTTATGATTTACCATCTTCCCACATAACAAAACGCATTGTAATATATTTTCCAGAAAACATTAATCTGATTGTCAAAAGCATATTCTTTTCTTTACACATCTTTTGTTTTGTTATTACTTTAAGTTAATTAACCATTATAATCCTTTAAGTCACCACATGTCATAGTTCATTCAAACGCCAGAACCACAGACTCGTTAAGTCTTCAATGCGGCTTGAAGCACATGTTAAGCTGGATTTGCCGCGGAGACAAGTGCGTGATTACGGTTTTATAGACTCCAGCAGATTAACTAGACGCGGGATTAACTTGGATGCGGAGATGAGACACGACACGACACGACCTATATATTTTTTTACCTAGCCAGTAATAACTAAAAAGTACAAAATAAATTGAAAGCAAAAAACCTTTAAAAAAAAAAACTTTTCTTTAAATGCTCTAAAATGATGACAATAAAATTTTCTTTTAAAATTTTAACTATATACTAATAACCTCATTATACACAATTTATATGATCATAAAAGCTTGTCGCGCGATTTACTTGTATAAATAAACTAGTACCTATTTAATTGAGTAACTTAATCTGCTAAGTTATTCTTTTTTTAATTTCAGTTTAATTAAATACTTATAGGTACTACGCAAACCTCGTGACAAGCTTTTATGAACATATAAACTGTGTATAATGAGGTTATTAGTTTATAGTTAAAATTTTATTTTCTTCTTTTTAGATCATTTAAATAAAAGCTTTTTTAAAAAGATTTTTTTGCTTTTAATTTTTCATACTCGTAATTCAATTACTAAATAGTTACGTTCGTAAAACTTCTACTACTTACATTACAGAAGTCATTTGAGTCCATAATTGCGGCATATTTAACCGACTACAATATCTCAATCCAACCCGAAAATTCCTAACCGTCAGATATACAGCTAAGCCGAAAATAATGCGTAAAAATTGTTTTACGAAAATAGCTTCTACTGTAACGGATTAGCGCCGATCTAAGGGTTATGCTAGATAAGCTTTTGGCTGTACGAAACGATGGTGTCGTTTGACTATATTAATAATTTCTTATATCGGCGGCACGTGACGGGAATATTTGAGCCGTTTGATAAAACAGTAATTTTACCTTTGTAATAAAACTACATTAGCGAGCTCAGCGTTTCGTTGATGTTAAATGAATAATTCGATATATGAGATATTTTATATCAGGTCAGGTATATGTGCACACTATCTCAAAAATCAAGAATAATCTCCTGAATCTCGGATAAATACTAATTCCTTTTGATGTTGGACTGACGTTTGAATTACGCTCAGTCAGAGGTCCCGGGTTCAAATCCCGGAAGGAGCAAATGTTTGTATGATGAAAGCGAGCATTTGTTCATGAGTCATATTTATTTAGTATATTTCTGATATTTACATACACATTATTATCATTATTTATCCGTTATCTAGTATCCATAACACAAGCTCTTAATGATGCTTACTTTGGGCTAGATAATAGGTGTGACTGTGTGAATATTATTATATTATTGTTAAGTTCGCTTGTACGAAATTTAAAATTATTCTTAGATTTCACCATTAATCAATATGGCAATATGGCGGGCAACATAGAAGTCAACTAAACGTCACCAAAGTGATATTGGCTCCATCAAAATAAAAAATATTTAAGTATATCACAAAAAAAGTTAGGTATCATAATGCCCATTTGACTGTCATGTCTGAATTTACGTTAACTAACAATGTCTTGGCGCGATAACCAGCTACTGATTTTGAAGCAACTTCAAAAATGGAGGAGGTTATTATCACAAAAATATGTGTAAAAAAACAGATATCCCATAAGGAGATATCTTTGGGGTCAGTGCTTCGCTTTATATTTTTTCTGGAAACCACTAACACCAACTCCAAAAAATATTTTTTATGGGATACAAGTACTACCTACTAAAATTTTATATTTTGTCCTTACGGTGTTTTGAGGAAGGATTTTTTTTTTTTAACAACATTTCTGTAAGCCTAAACCTAGTAAAGAGCTTATCTATTTAAGTAGTTTGCTTTCTCAAATTTCATTCTTATGGTTTCATATTTTGGCTTGGCAAAGATTTACTTCTTTTCATAGAATGGTTCGTGACGTTCAATGATAAAAATAGATAAATCTCGTCATATACGTTACAAATATCGCCAGGAAATGACTCGCAAGACATGATTAATTAAATCGCTTCTTGTGACTCGGTGTCGCCATTTTGGCGGCCTCATACGAATCTTATCAAGAAATATAAAATATCATATTATTATATTCGTACCTTTTTTTATAAATATTTAGGTGATACACTTATGTTTCCAATGCAAGATTTCTTAAGTATTATTATTGTAACTTAATGAGATATTTATAAAAATATTTATATTACAATGTCCACGTTGTGTAGATATGTATGTTTAGCTTCTTTTTTTTATAACGAAAAAACTAAAACGCTAGAAAAAAATCATAACGTTCTCCCAAAGCCTCGTAAGCTCGGAATTAGACCAGACATCTAGAATGTGTAAGGTTGTAGAATTGCTAAAGAAATTTCTACAACCTATTCACAGCGTAAAAATAAAACAAATTAATTACTGTAAGCCACTATAATGGTTGACTTTAGGATGAACTGCATCGTCTTTGGAAAATGTTTTAAAAGTTTCAGAATTTATTTAGTATTTAAATCATTTTTTTTTGGAGCTCGGTGGCTTAGTAGTGGTTTAAGCGCTCTGGTTTCGATCACGAAAACAAAGCAACTTTCGCCATGGTCGGTCCCGGGATGGGTTCATCAAAAGCACATTAAACCTTTGGCCAGCGTAGTAAAGTAATATTAGGGCCTAAATTCTTCATGCATTTCTCCCATTTAGGAAGTCCTGTGCCCAGAAATGGGACGTATATAGGCTAATGACGATGAACCTTTTTTTTCGGGGTAGGAATCTACTTACACCTAGCTAGCTAAGCGACGGGCATGTGTGGGAGTCATCCAGCTCTTTTACGGCACTGTGAATGCCCATAATAACTCCCCGGCAGCTCCTACTTTCTGACAGCTTGGAAACTTCGATAATTTGAAGCATGAAGGAGTTTTAGATCACGTTGAGTCATTGATGAGTTCTAGAAACTTTTCTTACCGAAGTTACAAAGCATTATAGGTTAGTTTTATTTGCTGCGTGCTGATCATGATGTCCGTAGTTACCCTGGGTCTGAAATTTCCCAACTCTCCCCTAACTTACCTTTCTTAAAAACTGTTCGAACTAATAAAGTTGAATAACTATCATTACCAGTAAAACTATCAAAACTTCTAAATTAGCAAATAAGGCGGCATATTTTGTTGTACATACTTACAATTAGTATTTCTGATACAAACTTTAATTTATTCAGTTGAACAATATATTATATCAGTAGCCACAAAGTTTGAACGCCAACACAGGAGTGCTTAAATACTGTTTTGTTAAATGTTATTATTTAAGTTTTGAGTCATAATTAAAACATGGAAAGCTTTTAACTGTTATTACTGTTGTTAAGTTGTCAACACAATTAATTACGTTCATTAATTTCATTGTTGCTTTGTGGGGGTGTGTCTTGTCTATAACAAACGACCCCGGTTTAAAATGGCGACTGGCCAGATGTGTAGTCAATTGTTCAATGAAATTTTATCATTTGAAGAAGAAGAGCCCCGAGCATAGCCCCGTGTATTGCCCTTTGGATGGCTTTAAGCCTTCTTATGAGGCCTATTGTAAGCGACCACATCTACTTCCACTATGCTATCACTGGCAACATACACGGATTGAAGGCTTTCATCTTGAGACACTGATAATTTAAGCTGAGCCGAGAAAATGCCGCGAACGCAGCCCAGCCGTGTTGTATTCGTCGATAAACATCTTTCTGGAGGCTGGAGTTACCAAGCTGGACTATTTACCCCAGGTAAATATATTTGGTTCGTCATAATTTTCGTCTTATCCATGTTTATTTCAAGACCCATTTGTTGAGAGACTCTACAGAGGTGGTCAAGCATTGTGCCCAAGTCCTACAGGGCCAGCCTCGACTATATCTATATCATCAGCAAAACGAAGGCGCGTCATCGCCGTTTATGTTGATGCCGAGTCACATCCTCCAACGCGGCTGTGAACAGTTTCGGTGATATAAAATCGTCCTGTCTCACACCTCGCTGGAGTCGTATCGGTTTGGAGTTTTACACCGATATGCAGAGACGTTTCCTCGAAACCGCCTCCACTCGACCTTAGTCGAAGTCACCTCAAGGAAATCTTATAAACATCCTTGAAATCGGTATGTTCAGTTACGGCTTCATCCTCCACTGAGGAAACTCCAGTAAAGTCGGGTTGAGGTTGAGTGAAGGAATGACGTCATGAAACTTCCTATAATTATGTTGGCAAAGTGTTGATAATATGTTTATGGTTCACTTTTTTCATCTGTGGGCTGTCCTCCTCTGAGATTGTGTTCTACTTCTGTGACGTATCTTTCAGTTCTGCCATTATTTGTCATTCAACTCAACTGTCGACTGCAAATACTGCAATGCTTAATTTTGATTTATTTGATTTCATTAGTTTTTCGCGTTCAGTATGAAAATCATTATGGCCGGGAGGCAAGTTTTTAGTGAAATGGTAAAGGCGTGCTTGAGGGAATTTATCATAAAGTATAAATTAAACACCACTGTCGGTTGACATAATTATATTTGCATCACAATATCTAGGTAAATTAATAAAGTTGTATCTAGCACATATACTCACTTGAAAGTTAGTCAATAAAATCATGGAAATCAGTCATTATGCTAATAAAACTTGAAATAACCTCAGAAATAACGTGAAAAGCACTGTTAACAACCTTTGAGGAGAACTCAAGGTAGATCGCGACGTACCTTGAGTTTGACAGTTCATTACTCAACTCAACTGAGGAATGCGCTCTCTTTTATGTTGCAATGCCCTCCAAGGCGCATATGTTTGTAATTGATATTGTAATTAGTGATATTAGTTAACTTTCATATGTAAAGCAATTATATCAATAAATAAATTTGCTCAAGTCGAGGATAGTTTTTTGAATTCTGCATACCGATTTTATCCTTGAGGCTGAGTTGAGTCACAGTCGAGTGGAGGAAATCTCGAGGAGCCGACTGTGCATATGGGTGTTAGTCCTGGAGGCGGACTGACGTAGAGGCGTTTCCGTACAGTGACTGCAGCACTTGGATAAACCGATAAGTCTATTTGGCATCTCTGGATTGACTGAACCACGTCCAAAGTCTCACCAGAATCGTAGGGTTTCTCATAGTCCACAAACGCCAAGCATAAGGCAGGATGTTGGGTCTTCTGTATAACCTGCCGCAGCGTATGTTTGTGGTCTAATGGTACTATATAATATAATTTTTAACCGACTTCAAAAACGAGGAAGTCCTCAATTCGGCCGGTATGTTTTTTTTCTTAGTATGTACACCGATTACGTAGAGATTGGTGATCCGATTCACGTGATTCTTTTTTTGTTGGATGCGGAATAGCTGCCATTTGGTCACATAAATGGTTTATAAAAGTAAAAAAAACTGAAATTAGTAAGTCGTCTACGTATGCGAAATTGCGGATTTTTGCTTTCCTCTGACTTTTTTTATAAAAACATACCGGCCGAAATGAGAAACTCCTCGTTTTTGAAGTCGGCTAAAAAGACTAATCAATAAGAATTAATAAGTAAAACTTTTATCATTTCACACAACTTTCGACAGTAGAATACAGATTGTAAGACTGGAGATAGCTCCACTCTCACTTTATAGAAAATTGCAACTAAATTTGACTAAAAAACTCGACCTCTATTAAAAGAAATCTTACTACTATGAACACAATATTATTTTTAAACCATATGTTTCTTTATGATAATTCTTTAATTTTTAAAGGTTACGCCTTAACTTTGTTTATGTCTATTTTATAGTTATGCCAACACTGCTCCCAGTGCTCCTTCAATAGGAGCATGAATCATATGAAATGAAACCTAGGTTATAAACCACCGCAAGGAACCTTTGTTACCTCATAAAATACGCTTTAAAATCTTTTATATTATTTTTATATTCCCTTTCGATACTACCCTTACAAAAAATGTTCCATTGTGCCATTCAAATACAATATACAATTGATTATTTATCAACCTACAAGTACGTAAATATAAATGAGTTATATATCTACATACACATTCAGAGTCACAGATGTACAATCAGTAATGGAAATACTTTAAACATTAAAAACTTCTTACAAGAGAGATCGTAACTCTCTTATTAAAAGTTTTTAATGTCCTTTTATATACTACGCGAGTCCTGCGTCAAAGAATTATATGTCGCAGCCATCTGGTTAAATTAGCCACTTGATTGGATGCCTCGGCCGTTGATCCTAGGCCGATAGTTAAATGAACTAGAATCAACGATTAAAAACTAGATGTAGCAAACTCACCGTAATTGAGGTGTGATGCTACTTTTGGGACAGACAAATCTCTGGGTTAGTCCACTATACTCGGATTAAAAAACGATGCTTAGATCCAACGATATATGCAACAAATACAATGCACTTACGTACCTTGTTGGCCGATGAATCTTCCACCTTCTTTTACACCAGCTAGCTGAGTATAACGCCGTTTAGCACAGAACTGTTTTTTATATCAATAGGATCGATCACACGATGATAAAAAGGTTTTTGATTGTGATACACATGCGATGCGTGTACGACTAAGGTTAGATAAGTGTCTACCCTCTAACTTTTTCATCTCGAAATCTCCCAGGCACAAAATGCATGACAGCTAATTAAGCTGCGTTTTATCGCGACATACGTAGATCGAGCATCGATTATGATTATTAATAAAAGAAAACTATTTTGATGTTATGATGACGATACACTAGACGTGTTGAAAGTCAGCTCAGTTGAACGTCTAGGCGGAACGTATTGTCTTGTCCTGAAGAGTTTTGTTATGATTGGTAAGGTCAAGGTTTTTTTATGACCACGTTATCAAAAAGGTAAATAAGTGGTCATACAAAATAATTTTGAACCTACGAATCACACAAACAGTAACGTAAAAGCTCTTCGACTTAAACGACCTGCGTAGGCGTCCAATTGAATGCCTTTTAACCAGATGGCTGACACGACGTTCAGCCATTTTTTTGAATGCTACGCTCAATAACTTGGCTAGTTGTCCTTCAGCCGTCTCATTGGATGCCGGCGTTTAATCAACAGTCTAGTCGTCCAATAAAGTGGCTAATTTAAGCAGATGGCTGCTAAAAATACACTATTTCGAACCCACCTGGAAATCTCTTATCGCGCCAATGTTAGCCCTTGTCATTTCTCAGTATGTAAGTTACCTCCATACCAAATTTCATCTAAATCAGTTTAGTGGCTTAGGATTAAAACGGCCCTAACGGGCTTTGGTCTAAAATTCAATTAGAACTAAAATAAACAGTCTTGGTATCTACCTATTTCAATATACCTGTGACTAAAAAGAAACATAATAAAAGTCTTCTAATTAAATTGCTTTAAATATAGGTTTTTTTAAACCTAGCTCAATGATCTTTATTGAATGTAGTGTAAGACCTTTTGTTAACATTATGATGTGCAATCAAGGATTGAGTATCGTAGCATATTAGCTAAGAAAACACAGGTGTGCGCGTTTACAGCCAAAATGTCGCCGTTCCTTCCCCTTCCGTCTCTTCAGGGCACGACTCTTTCGGCACAGGGCTCCCTCAACTTGCTAGGTATGGAGATATGTTGCGATCTGAATTCCAGGAACTACATCGAAACCGTGATAAAAACAGCCTCACGGAAGCTCGGTGTCCTGAACAAGGTGCGTCGATTTTTCACGCCTGACCAATTATGCCTGCTGTATAAAACTCAGGTCCGGTCTTGCGTGGAATATTGCTCGCACTTGTGGGATGGCTCCGCCAAATACCTACTCAATGCCCTGGACAGATTGCAGCGTCGTGCTGTCTGTATGGTTGGTGATGTAGAGGTCACCAACAACCTTGAGCCTCTGCAATTGCGTCGAGACATTGAAAGAAAGAAAGAAAGAAAAAATATTTTATTTAAATAGGCCACAAAGAAGCACTTTTAAATCGTCAAACACATTCTTATAACTATTACAAAAAATATATTAACTAACAACGTTAAGTCTCTCCGTCTGTCATGTCTGAATTTACACCGGTTCCAAAAGTTGAACTACCGAGAAGATTCCGGCAACAAACTCGTGTAGTCACTCTTTTCAAATATTAAATTACAATGTTTGTAGTTACAAAAGTTTAACCTTGAGCAGTGCAATGCCGCCCAGCGAAAAAAAAAATGAAAATTAGAAAAGAAGGTAAGTCAACGCGTCAATTGCGTCGCTTAGCGCCTTCTATCGGCTATATCACGGAGAGTGTTCTGAAGAGCTATTTGACCTTATCCCACCTTCCCCCTTCCTACTCAGGAGCACGCGTGCCGGTCTTCGGAGTCATCAATTCACTGTCTCCACCTCAACATCACGTACAAAAAAAATTAGTAGCTCTTTTCTTTGTCGAACTTCCAGAACTTGAAATTCTTTGCCAGCACATGTGTTCCCTCCTTCCTATAACATGGGTTCCTTCAAAAGAGGCGTGAAAAAGCACCTTTCGGGCCGGCAGGGTGGAGGCAGCTAGAGCAGTGTCTGAACTGCACTAGCTGTCTTCGCATATGGACTCTTCATACTGCTTCACATCAGGTGGTATTGAGTCATTTGTCGTGATTTGTATAAAAAAAAAAAAAAAATTGGTATTGTTTCTCATCCTTTTAGCGAATTTCATAGAATTAATTACATTTAATCTATTTTTAATTTATTCTCGGTATAAAACTCATAATTTGGTTTCAGATTTTCAATATAACAATTTTCTTACTATTAATTAGTAAGGCGTAGTAAATTAATTTGAACACGATTTTCATTATAGATAGCGTATCCCCTTCGTAGTCCACGGTGTCTACGTGCAGTGGCTACGATCTCGTAGCACGTCTACGCCGTAGCAGGTTGATAGATGACTAGGAGGTCCCCTTATCGACAAGTAGCAGGGTCCCAGTGTTGTAATGAAACATGGTTTTATTGAATACTAATGGAACTCACATAGAATATGGATACACTTTGTCAGTGTCCGAAGAGATTTATTATAATAATATCATTTATCTTGTGTGACATACTAGCAGCCGCCCATGACTTCATCTGCGTGGATTTCGATTATAATTTATTAATTTTAACAATTAATTTACACAATATTAACACAATGGAAAATACATTTCAGGATAACATGATTTATCTCAGTAGTAATCTATTTCCATGCCAAATTTCATCTGAATGTGTTCAGCCGTTTAGGAGTGAAAACGTAAAGACAGACATAGATGTTTTTGCATTTATAATATTAGTATGAATGCAAAAACTTTTGTCACATATGACATTTCAACTGTAAGATGTGCGCCGTCATTTAGGGAAAAACATTAAAAATTATAATATATGTATATTCAATGTCAGGGGTTCTTAATAGGAGTATAAGTAACTGTCACATGATAGAGATTCTTAAAACCCGAGCGGTTGTTTAAAAAACGAGTCTTGGCGAGTTTTTTAATAGTATCGCACGGGTGTTTTAATACTAAGTTATGTGCACACATACACTACTTTATCTCAACTCATACATATAAATAAGTCACTACTAACATCAGACATTTTTATTAATGAATATTGATAAACACAGACAAAATGGCGCCATGTCTACATTTCACATTAAATTAACTATATTCGTGCTGCGCCACAGAATACATGCTGCGCGCGCATCAAGGTTTAGGTTATTTAAAGTATCGATTAGATTTTTCAAATTCAATTTGGCCGTCAGAAACACTATATGTGTGTTATTAAAAAAAAATCTGTAGTTTAATGAGTTGATGCTTTGGTCAATATGATACAGGTTGTTTGATTTGATTTTATTTATCTGCGTCATCTGAATTGGTTCAGGCTACAGTCAAACAGTTACTTTCGCATTTTTATTTTTAGTATTTATAAATATTTGAAGATTGATCTCGAATAGTATTTGAATAACAGCTATTTGAACAAGTACTAGGTGGTAGGCCCGTATGTAGGGTCGTCTGGGTAGGTACCACTGCCTTTCTTATTTCAGCCGTGAAACAGTTCGCTGTGTTGCGGATTGAAGGGAAAGGTAGCCAGTGTAATTACTGGGCATGAAAGGCATTTCAGCTTAGGCCCCAGGATGACAACGCACCTGCAATATAAGTGATCAGGTGGCCCGTCAGCTTGTTTGTTATCTAGTTGTATATAAAAAAAAGTATATTTTTAAACAAGAGTTCAAATCTTATTGGTAAAGCTACCTTAAGTAAGGAATTTAATATTTGGCTATTGTAAGACTGCCTTAAGGTACAATATTAAATGTAACGATTGTATTTATTGCAGTAAGGATATGAGTTTTATCTCCCACCGTAAACTTTCTCGACGAATACCCTATGATCATGTTCAGAAGATGTTGAATTAGATATAAAGGAACGGTATATAGAAATAAACTTTTATATGTGTTTTCAATACGGAATAATACAAGACGGTATGTCTTTTATTTATTTATACAGAGTGGCACATTTAGATCGGTCAGTATGGGATAGGCTGAAACTATGAGACTTACGAAAATATCTTCTTAGGAACTATGTCATCGATTTTAGTAATAAGAAATAAGAAAAACTGCATTCATACATTTAAATAAAAAACGTGTACTCAGCTCGAGAATCGAACCCGGACGTTTTGAAAAATAAAACTAACTCTCGAAATTTCTATTCAGATATCGATTGTGTAGGTCTTAAGGAGTAAACGTTACTATGAAACATGATGTCTAAAATGCAATGCGTTGTTTTCATATCCTTTAATACATTTTAGCAAGTGTCAAAATAACCACCATTTTTAACTGACTTCAAAAAAGAAGGAGGTTATATGTTCCACTGTATGTTTTCGTATGTATGTTCACCGATTTCTTTGTCAATTGTGAACCGATTTTCGAAATTCTTTTTTTATTCGATAGAGTATACTCCTGAGATGCTCCCATTGTCACCAAATCAGGATCTGATGATGGAATTCCAAGTAAATCGAGAGCAAACCTCAAATTTTATAGGCACATATGAAATGTTTTACTTTTTTCCAAAGCTATTCAAGTATTTGCTTCTGTTAGTCATCATCTCATGTTGCTAAACTGGTGATGGAAGGTAAAACTCCTTAACGGTTAGGAGTTAGAAGATAATTCTTTCACTGTGTATTTCAATTAAAGACTGAGAGACAGACAAGTCGATAGTGCTGACGGTCACCCATCTTGCCACCCACCTTAGGAAATCACTTAAAATTTGAAAAAAAAAAATTGTAACAAAAATAAATCCGTCTTAAAACTAAAAAGGAAAAAATAATTAAATTTCAGTACCAGGTCCTTACCTCCTAAAATGTATTTTACGGAGTTGGCTGTTTCCAGAGAAGATAGAAAGTGAAGCACCAACTCCAAAAAACACATTTAAAGAGGTAAGTACCTGGGTACTGAAATTTAATTTTTTTTTTCTTTTTAGTATTTATTTTCAATACAACATTCAACTTAGCAGTGTTTGTAACAAGTTGCGACACCAGCAAAGAGCTACAAACAACCATAGAGACAATTTAACGCACCTAAACGCGTTAAATTGTCTCTATGGTTGTTTGTAGCTCTTTGCTGGTGTCGCAACTTGTTACAAACACTGCTTACATATTGTTATCTGCGATAATATTATCTATCGATGATTGTAATTGCTTACTTCTATTAATCATACTTACACTAATAATCAATTTAAAAGCCCCACTTAGAATAAATATGTAGATACAAAGACGTGATACACCTAATTTCAAAATAGAACGGCTTGGTTTGACTGGCCAAATAGTAAAAACGTCCGGGTTCGATTGCCGAGCTGAGTACACGTTTTTTTTTAAATGTATGAATTCAGTTTCTCTTATTACTAAATCGATGAAATGGTTCCTAAGAAGAGATTTTTTAATGTCTTATAGTTTCAGACTTTCCCATACTGACCGATCTAAATGTGCCACCCTGTATGTTTTCTTACAAAGATGGCAATATTATTAATATTCATAACAAGGCAGCTCTAGGCTCACCTGATGGTAACTAATCATAAGGCCGTAGATTTTTTTAATAATTATCTTTATTGCATAGCCGGAAATAGAAAATAATGAATAAACACAAAAATACAGAATGAAGCATAAGTATACAAACTAAAGTTGTTTCTTTTACTTAATAATAAATTATAATTATAAATAGTGCTCTGCCCGGGACCAACCAACATTGGCCCTAATTCTGGAGAACACATGCTAAGTCTAAATTTAAATTCAGTGCATTGCTTTCTCTCATTATGAATACGAAAAGGATGGCTGTCATAATGATGTGACATTTAGAAACGTGCATTCATTTTTCAACCTTATTGAACGTGATAAAATGCAGTGTTTAGAAGGCACCTCGGTATATGCCGTCTAAAATTGTCTATGGTTTCTTTGAAATCTGTCTAAAAGTTGACAACTCTAAACGAATTCTTGCTATCTTTTTTTTGTTACATATTTCGAGAAAGCTGTAAACAGTTTTTGAATTTAAACTTAGAGTGTGTCTTCAGAATCAGGCCCACTGACCCTGAACTAGGAATAAACTTGTATGTACAGATAGAACAGATAACGATAACCCCGGGCAGCGAACTATACACTTAATTTGAAATGGTTTTTTTTTGCTGGTGTCTATAGGCGGCGGTTACCACTTACCATCAGGTGGACCGTCAGCTTGTTTGTCATCTAGTTGTATAAAAAATATCATAATGCTAAAATCTTATTTAAGAATATATTATCACATGTTATAAGTGTATGGCGGGGGATAAACCCTTGTCAAAACCTATCACAGTCCCTGAGATTGTACGGGCTTTGAGATAAATGCTTGGAGAATTATGGTAGCGTCACAGATGAAATCACGGTTTTTACTTTAGTTTAATCAATTCCAAAGGAGTTTTTTATTGTTATACAGCGTTAGATATGAAAATGATAGGTTCCGATTAATATGTGAAAGCTGTCTTGATATGTTGTATATATGTCGCCACCATCTAATTGAATTCGCCGCTTCATTGAATGCCTAGCCCGTTTATTAAACGCCGGCATCCAATCGAATGCCTCGCCCGAAAGTTAATTGAACTAGATACACTTTACGTTTAACGACTTTAAATTAATCGTCTTGAACCAAAAAGTTTGGTTTGATTAGGAGGTCCAAGGTTATTTTTATGACCACTTATAACCGACATATATATAAGTAGTTTCAATGTTATATACTAATTAATTAAGAATTTAGGGAGGTAGCTTTACTTGAGCTCACAGAATCTGTGTTAAAAAAACAAATGAAAAGCAATTTATTTATTTATTTATGAAAATTAACCATTTTACAATGCAATACGACAAAAAATAGCACTATCCAGAACGCCTATTTTCAAAAGTTAGCTCACATAGCGTGTCTAAAATATTTCTAAAAATAAACTATCATAGCCAAGGTTTCCTATGATAAATACTAAGAATAGAATAAGAGAGATAAATACTAGAACCAATAAACAAATAGATAATCCCGTTTATGCTTCTCTTTCCATTGACCCAATAGGTAAAATATAGAAAAATAAATTCATATGAATATGGCGGTAAACAGAAAATCTGAAATATATACCAAGAACTGTCCTTCAATTATGAATCAACTCGCAATCTCCCTAGAATTCGAATAACACTGTTTAGACTTTTGGAGGTCGAAGGCGCTATGCATATTTAAATTGGTAATTTATGAAACAGATATACTAAGAACAAATTGTTTGAGTTATTTCTTAGTAGACGCCTCACTAATGAGACTCGTGCCCATCGGCCTATCTCAACGAATATCAAGAGAAACGTTGTGATTACAATCGTAGAAATAAATTATTGCTTAATTTACATTTACAGACTCCGTAATATAATTAGACGGGAGTTTGTGACCAAACATAATTATACTATAAAATAATACACACAATAATACTATTTTTTTTTCTACAACTAGATGACAAACAAGCTGACGGCCCACCTGGTGGTAAGCGGTTATCGCCGCCTATAGACACCTGCACTAACAACGAAAAATCACTAGATATTGCAGGTGCGTTGTTATCCTGAGGCTTAAGATGCCGTCCATGTCCAGTAATTACAATGGCTACTTTTCGCTCCAATCCGAAACACAACACAGCGAACTGTCACAGATGAAATAATAAAGGCGGTGGCCTAACCCAGACGACCCGACATACGGGCCACCACCTAGTAACAATTGGATGCGTCAAATTGTTTACCTGTAAAACAAGTCACACATTCTAAAGGACATTTGATTTTTTAATTAACTATCATAGACCCAAGAAAGTCTCATATCGATAATATCTCATAGCATAATCATTAAATTTGAAATAGAAATTAATTATTTAAGTTTGTATAATCTCATGAGGGCTTAACCGCCTTTATATTTCAGTGCCTTAGTTCCCAAAGTGGTCCAAGACCCCCGGGGTCCACGGGAGACTCGACGGGGGTCTATGTTGACGTATCTAATCTTTACATTTTTTGTCGAGTTTAAGGAAATGGTAGAAATATAGCTACAGGGGTCCACCGGAACCAGCTAAATTTTGAATGTGGTCCATGAGAAAAAAGTCTGGGCATCTCTGATCTACAGGTTAAGGTACAGATCTTAAGGTCTTGGGCTCCAAGCCCGTGAGGGCAGAATTTGAGGTTTGGTTGGTGGCATAGGTGTTTTCTAAGCCCGCCTGGCTAGCTACCACTCTCATACCTAAGTCTGCTGCCTTAACAATTAACAGCATTGTTGTGTTCCAGCAGTTGGAGGTAAGGATATTGGCGCAATGTCCGGTAGGTTCAAATTTGTTACTTGTTTTAATTGTAAATTTAATCTTCTTTGTTCACAGTTTATCGTTCGCTGCGAATTAATACCGCGTCCCTTCTGTGTTACAAAATATTTAACCGCTTATAAGTAATTGGATGTAAAGGGCGTAAACCAATGCTCATCTAATATATGTTTGTTGCGATCCCTTTGAAACCGTCAACAGAACGTAATTGAAAATGAATCTCAGTATCAAAGCCGGCACCGAGAGCAGCGCCGCGGATACGAGATAAATTTTATAATTATTTACGTGAAAGATTTTGTATTACGGTCTAAAAACAAATATACTAGCTGGTAGGCGCGTATGCAAGGTCGTCTGGTAGGTATCAATACCATTCCTATTTCGGCCGTGAAACAGTTCGCTGTATTTCGGATAGAAGGGAAATAAAGCCAGTGTTATTACTGGGTATGGACGGCATTCGGCATCCATTCGCATCACATATTCACTTGTGAGGCACAGGTGCTCTATCATAAAATAAATAAATGACAATTTGTTAGCTAGCAATTTCGTGCAAAGGGTACGCGAAATATACATTTTAAAGAACAGTCAAACACGACAAGATTGTCCTTGAGACCGCCATTACCCCCATCCGAATAAGAGGCGATCATCGCGCTTTAGCGCTTCAAAATGTTTGTCGATGCACGCACTAACGGGTTCCATGCGATTGGAATCATTCAGGCCACCGATCCAAGAGCCAAATTAACCCGACACTACACAGAAGATATCCCGGACGTCAGCCTGTACGAGATTAGTGAAGCTCTCAAATAGCTCAAGAACAACAAGGCACCGGGCAACGATGGAGTTACAGCAGAGCTTCTGAAAGCAGGTGGACTTGTGGTCCTGAAAGCTCTTCAGAGGCTATTTAACTCCATCATGCTCGAGGGTAAAACGCCAAAAGCATGGCACAGTGGCGTGGTGGCTTATGGCCAGCAGTGGGCGTCTCTCGGCTTTAATGATGATGATGATGCGTATAAAGGCGGCATCTTTATTACAGCGTACACGTGACAGCGGCAACGGCATCCTGGAGGTGATGGCTGCCAGAAACGACTGCCCTATTCAAAGGCACTGGGTGGAAATAGGCTTAGGAATTAAATCGTAGGAGCAATTTTCTCCAACTAAAAATATCAACTTAGAATTTAAGCATAATCGTTACTAACACTGTATTAATAATCTATGGATGTACCCTTATGTCTGAAATAAATGTTTATTATTATTATAACTGTAGTGTCTCGTACTATACGCTTATCAATAATTATCATGTAGGTGCTGTCCAAGATATTAATAACCCACTTATTTCACCTCCAATACGACATCTCCCCAGCGTCCTGAAGAAAATAATCTCATCAGTCAGTCAAAAGGCAGTATAAAAACTGAACAAAACGACTCCGTGTCGAACAGACATTGGAAGCGGCCTTTTCATTCCCCGTTCGTCGCGGACGGACGGTGGGGCGGACAATGAGGCATTGTTTGATGAGGTTGCTTAATCATGCTTAGCCCTTTGTGCACTTGCTTAGCTGTGCTTCTGTTATTGCTGCCAACAAAGCGAATCTCTTTCATTTTACAGCAATTTCATTGTAGATCAAGATTTAACCTCAACATTATCTGATGTCTTTTTTTTTATCCTAACGGGGTAACTCTTGACTTTCATGTCACCTGATGGTTAGTGAAGATAAGGCAGACGATGGAAGCGAGCTACACCCGGATTCCTCAACCACAGAGAAACTGGCTATCTTACCTCTAACTGCCGGAACACAAAAATGCCGTTAACATTATTGCTATAGCGGGAGACTTAGTTAAGATGGTGGTAACTAGCCAAGCGGACTTAGTAAAGCCCTACCACCAACCAAACCGAGCAGAAAATTTCTGCCCCCACGGGAATCGAACCCCGGACGTCTAGATCTGAGGCAGGTGGTCTAAACCAGTAGACCACAGAGACGGTTAAAGGCGAGTTGTCTTGAATGCACCCTAAAGTAGCACACCCTCATCATCATCTCATCATACTATACAGGGTGGTGCCGTCAATGCGACAATAAATTTAAACATGGGCTTAATATAGCCCATGGAAATGATTTGCCACTTTCAAAAATATCGTATTCATTTGATAATTTCATGACATTTGTATTAAATTTATTGTCGCATTGACGGCACCACCCTGTATGTATAGACACGTCCCACTACTGGGCATAGGCCTTCCTACATGATAGAACCACATGAGGAGCTCGGGCCCTAATACAACCACGCTGACCCAATAAGGGTTGGTGGGTTAAAGCGGCTTAAGCTGTAACAGGGACCAACATCTTAACATGCCTTCCGCAGCACGGAGGAGCTAGAGATTACTTTAGATTGGTCTACGCATCCTCGGATCGGCAAAAATTGCTTTGTTCAAACCACTATGCCGCCGAGCTCCTCAAATCCTCATCATTTTGTTACCTTGAGTATTATTCTTTATTCTTTTTGTGTCTTGAATGCTACGATCGACCTCAACATGTTATAAGCATAAAAATACTGCAGCCTTCTGGTTTTGTATCAACCAATCCCAGGAGACAGACTAAAGTGGGTGCTATAATAATTCAATTATTAAAGCTTTATCGGTGAGCTTTGACGACCTTACTTACCACAGAAACTCATTTCTACAAAGAAGTGTTATATGCTGCGATCTTCTAGAATGATTCTGTAGTAAATACCTTTGCTACCTCTATTGAGCCTCAGTGTTTTTTTATATGACTACTGCAAGCTGATGGACCACCTAGTGGTCGTCTACAGACACCTGCTATAACAAGGAAAAATGCCTTCCATGCCCAGTAATTCCCTAGAATGGTTATTATTTCCTTTTAATCTGGAACACAGCGAACTGTTTTCCAGCCGAAACAGGAAAGGCGGGGGTACCCACCCACACAACCCTTGGTACGCGCTTACCCCAAGTGCTGTTTTAATTTGCTTATTGTGCAACCAGAGCTACAACATGGTACGTAATTGTTACACTCAATGTGCTGTTAGTCGTACAGAAGTTGTTTTGTTTTGAGAGTAAAACTTGGTTAATTTATTCAGGGAAATGTAGATCTTTGTAACGGAAAAGATGGATTACAACAGGATTTTGTTCGAAAATTATTTAATAGATAATGTCGGGTAATTGAAAACCTAAACAAGGCTTTTGTTAATTAAGTTAAGTAATTTTGTTATGCATTTCAAGTGCGCTATTACGGGATAACATGATATTAGTAATTATAGCTTTCTGGATTAAGTTTACCATGACGACATGGATTTGGTATGTTATGGAGTAAAGTATAAAAAATAGAAAATTTTAAGTTACCCCCGGCCTTATTAATCACCTATTTAACACCATCTCATTGAGACTATTCATAAGAGCACAAACACGCTAATTTCCAGCAGATATACTGGAAATTTCTGAAGAATTAAGGATCCCGCAGACTTTTTGATGGTATAGGATCAGCTCAAGGTTAGTATATCAATGTCACCGAAGCGACAGTAAATTTCAAAACAATCGGATCTGTGACAGTTAGTAAAAACTCTTTTATCATGTAAAAAATGAACTAATAGTCATCAAACGCCTGAACTAATCTTCATTAGTTATAGCTCAGAACCATCCTAGTCACGTGAGCTTTCAAACAAAGAAACTAAATCAAAATCGGTCCATTCGTTTAGGAGCTACGATGCCACAGACAGACACGTTAAACTTATAACACCCCTCTTTTTTCGTCGAGGGTTAAAAACAAAAACATGGTTTCTCGTAAAACTACTTTTAAAATCGTAGGTAGTAAATGAGACTGCGAATAAATCAAAAAAAGCACCGAATTTTAACCAAGTAACAAATAGATAAACCTAACTGCATTTTAAAGCCAAAGGACTCCATTTTCAAACGTTGCAATTAATTTCTAAATATTGGCGAGTTTCGGAAATTTTGGTGCGACCTGTGTAGACGACCCGCCTTTTTATGACCTAACATTACATTATTTAAAACCTTTTTATCTTTGTTAGTGTACGATGCTGTTTGTATTCCTTTTAACTAATTAACTGTAACAATTAGGAATAAAGAAAGAAAACGATAAAAAATATATAGGTACTCCAGGCGGGAAACGAACCCGCGTCTCCTGATGTCTAGCCAGACATTATCACCACCCCACCGGAGCACTAGGAATAACCTGCTAATTTCTTCACCGCTTTCTATCCTTCTTCTTAACGTTTTTATAGCAACGTTTATAGTTTTTTTTTTCATAGTTTTCTTCCCTTATTTGTAATTGTCACAATAAAGTAGGCGTTTAAACGCATCAAAAATATTAAAATGTGATTATAATTAATTTAGGTTTAGTGAGTATTATATGTCATTAAAGTGTTGCTAGCTCAATTTGTATGTTAATTCATTTTAAACACAGTTGTACTATAAATTATTCTCTATTATATGAATTATTTAGTGACGTATTTTATGTTATACCAAAACAAATATATCTATCGATAGTTTTCGTCTAGAATTGAATAGTAAGCGGCTAAACAAATCACCGGCCAGCGTTTCCCTAAACCAACACAATGAGGAATTGGAGCCATTACCCCTCCCAGCCCGCCTAGTCCCGGTCACTAATCACATTAATGAGTAGGCAACAGTATCTGCATCGTACTTGAGCACCAAATGGCTTATTCTGGTTGCTGGGCAGTTAGCTATTCCTAACGGTTTGTGTTTCATTGTCAGAGCCATCTGAGGCCCTAGTCGCAACCTGGACACTCATAATTCCCTACTGATTTCACAGACGTGGACAGAAAACACTCGCAACTGTTGGTGTAGGCACAAGAACTGTAGATCTGTAAGCACACGCTTTTGACTGAGATTAGTGCGTAGCGGAGAGTGGTCATTCTAACTATACCGTACCCCTAGCACGAACACTTTGAAACAAAAGTTTCAAATAAAAGTCAGACAAAAGCTAACTTAACTACCTGGATAGGATGGCAATTCGAAATTTAAAAGTTCGTGCTAGAGGTACAGAATGGTGCCGTCAATATGACAATAAATTGGAACATGGGTTATGTTAGTTCAGAGAAATGGTTTGCCACTTTCAAAAAAATTTCATATTGATTTGATAATTTAACAACATTCATATGAAATAATGCAGCTAATGTTATATTATTTCATACAAATATCATGAAATTATCACATGAATAGGTTTTTTTTTTTAAAGTGGCAGTCTCCACCCTGTATTTACTATATCCTCCAACCAGCTCCTACTTATCCAGTATTTTAATGATGTCAAGAATAAGAAGTCTTTAGGCATGTTCTGTTCCTATGGTTATTCGTTTCGTTCGGTAGGTAAGTTTCATTGACTATAATGTTCGTCAAATTTTCACTCATTATTTTAACTTTGACGGAGTCTGCAACGTATATTGCTAGAAACGTCTTAAATCTATAGGCGGTAACTATCGTAGATACATATATCATTAATCTGTGGGCAGTAACCTAGCGTACGTAACTTTTCATAACATAATCTGTCATCAAACGTAGGTATGTTTTAGGATTTCATTAAGACACCAATGGGTTAGTTATAAATATAAATATTTAACACTAGAAATCATAATCGCGGGGAGCGTACTTAAAGTTTTCTATTAAAAATTTATGAAGTAAATTAGTATAATGAAAATTAGACCTAACCCAATTTATCTTTATTTTAAGCTAATAAATGATCTGTTTCTATCGATCCAGGAAACAAAGAGCCGACTTACAAAAGTACTAGATTCGCTAATTAATAAACAAATACGATGGGCACAAGCGAATTAATAAAATTACTGTGTTTGATATCTTTCACCCACACCCATCCTACTCATAAGGCTCTGCTCATTAAGGTATTATGCTTACTGCGGAAAGCGATAAAATAATGATTATTTTCATCAACAGACCTGAGGATCTCGGTTACCAATGGCTTGAGCGCTCTGGTTTCGATTACGAAAACAAAGCAGCTTTCGCCATGGTCGTTCCCGGGATGGGTCTGTCAAAATTTTCAATTGCGAGCTTCTTCATTCTTCGGAAGCCACGTTAAGCCGTTATTACCGGCTGTTCCTGCAACCACTTTAACCCACCCACCCGCGTTGAGCCAGCGTGGTGGTGTTTCACTATTGACATAAGGTGCAAAACACACGAGCCACCTTTTTAAAGATTTTGTAAATTTAAAGACGGGAAGATCCTGAAGTAAGTTCCTTTAGTGAGACAGGAAATAAGATTTACGACTGAGCGCGTGTCCCGTAGTCTTACGCATAGCTCCGGCCCTTTATAAACAAGCCCGTACCGCCGTTCGCCGAGGCTATCGCCACAAATTACCACAAATTATTCAAATTGTTCTCCGCAGAAGCTGCTTCAGCCAATTTATAACATAAACATCTGTAATCGGCTTAAAACTTTTAATGACCAACGCTGTGGATCAACGGAACATTCCGAATTCTGCGGCGATCTTGGGATGAGTTCTAAGGTATGACTACAAAATATTATTCATCGAATTATTTATGATAAAGAATAAGTAAAATATTTAATTATTCATCAAAAAGGAAGATATTAAATAACACTAAAGATATAACGCATCGGTCTCCGGATGAACTTCAACAAAACCTAAATTATGTTAAATGAACATGTGATTTCGGAACCAGTTTTGGTGCTAGGTGGTCCCCTGGATGTTGTTCAGGAGTATAATTTATCTCGGACAATCTCTACAACTGAGTAAAAGTCAAGTTTTCTTATCGCTTATCCCACAAAACCTAAAAACAAAAGTGCGTCCATCATTGCGTCCTTCCCGTCATGACATATGGTACTGAGACGTGAACACTCATAGTGCATCTGGTGGCCGATTCACTAAAAAGTCATAGGAAAGCAAAAATCCTCAATTTATCACACATAGACGACTTACTCAGTCCAGTTACTTTGATTTAAAAAGCAAACATATCAAATTTGAAAAAAAAATATGGGACCAAATGGCAACTAAACTAAACAAATTTATTTGCCAATGTTGGTAATAGTTTGATAAATGAATTCAAAAATCAAAATTTAGGCTATTGCAGTGATCAAAATAATACAGATTCTAATTCTTCATGCTCATCTTTTGTCATGTTGGACACAGACCCAACAGAAATAAACAATACAATACTTGGTTTGAAAATCGATTGTTCAGTTGGTTACGATGGAATACCATCAACTATCCTGAAGTCTGCTAGAGAAGTAATTGTTCCACTTATCACTTATCTTTGCAATATGTGCCTACAGCAAGGAATATTCCCTGATGTTTTTTCTATTGTCCATCCTTTTCATAAGACCGGTGATAAAGGTGTAATTAATAATTATAGACCGGTTTCCGTTTTGACGTCTTTGTCTAAGATTGTAGAAAAAATTCTAAACAGTCGTCTTGCTAATTTTTTGGAATCAAAAAATCTTTTATCTAGTAATCAATTTGGTTTTCGACAGGGAAAATCGACTGATGATGCTGTATCAGCGCTTACTGATCTTGTGATTGAACATCTTGACCAAAAAAAAAAGTGTGTTAGTATTTTTCTTGATATATCCAAGGCGTTTGATACAGTATCGATCCCAAAATTGATTTCGAAAATATTTAATCTTGGTGTAAGGGGCGTGACGCTGGATATTTTCGAGAGTTATCTAAGCAACCGCACTCAAGCCGTAAAGATTGGAGATTGCATCAGTGAAGATGAGCAGATTTTGGTAGGTGTACCTCAAGGAAGCATCTTGGGTCCTACTTTATTTATCATCTATATCAATGATTTGTGTAATCTACAATCACAGAACTGTGATATTTTCACTTATGCGGATGATACTGCTCTTATTGTTCATGGCGAAGATTGGAACGAGACACAACTTTTAGCGAAGCGTGCTTTTCAAACTGTGTATTATTGGCTCTCTTCTAATCTCCTCACTCTAAACTTGTCTAAGACAATAATGATCCCATTTGCTTTGAGTGCGTCTAGTTTGCCGAATCTCTCCAATTTTATGGTCTATGCACATTCCTGCCGAAATTTTGCCTCCATATGTTCCTGTTCCCATATTCCTATAGCATCTTACACTAAGTATCTCGGTGTACATATAGACCAGAGGCTAAATTGGCATTTACACATTGATACCCTAACAGCCCGAGTTCGAAAACTTATTTATATTTTCAAAAATATTAGGTTTATAGCCGACCCCGAAGTTTTGAAAATGGTTTACATTGCTTTATGCGAGTCTCTAGTTAGATACTGTGTCACATTGTGGGGCGGAGCAACCAAAACAGCTTTACTGAAATTGGAGCGTGCGCAACGAGCAGTACTTAAGGTCATGACAAAGAGACCATATCGTTACCCCACTGGTAAACTTTATGCTGAAACCTCAGTTCTGTCCGTGAGACAACTTTATGTCCTCCAGGTTATACTAAGAAAACACAGAACCATACATTTTGATCCATCTATATTTAACAGAAAACGTAGACACGACATTGTTTGCTCAAACAAGGTACATAGAACAACGCTGGCAAAGCGACATTTTCATGTACTTTCCCCAAAAGCTTTATAACAAAATAAATAAAAAACTTCATATATATAGCTTAAACAAATATAATTTAAAACTAAAAGTTACAAATTGGGTGAAACAAATGGACTATGACTCTACTGAACTTCTATTTAATGGTTAATTTAATTTTTACTTCTGGACCATATCTTACCCGCTGTTCTAAAATAAGCCAATTAGTGAAACTGGATTTATCATATTCCTGGACATATTTTGTGCACACAATATTCTGTTTATATATCCTACAGTTATGGAATCAGCTATTGCATAATTTTTACTTACATTACTAACACAAATTTTTATTACTTCATAAATCGCTGGAACCCTATATAACAGTATTATTAGTTAGGGTTTTCAGTAATTTTCATAAATGTTTAATCATTAGCCACAGACAATTACAAATAATAAACAAAACTTATAATAATAAAACACTTTAAAATAAAGTTCGAAGTGTGCTGCCCGAGCCTAGCGGCATCTGTTCTATATGTACATACAGGTTTATTCCTAGTTCAGGGTCAGTGTTGGCTGGGCCTGGCCAGAGCACTATATTTATAATTATAATTGTAATTTATTATTATGAAGAAAAAAAATAATAATCAACTAGTTGTGTACTAATTTACTCTGTATTTTTGTATGTATTGTTTATTTTCTATTTCTGGCTATGCAATAAACAAATTATTATTAAAAACAAAAAAAAACTATTTCGCATTGAACAAAAAAAGCATCACGTAAATCGGATCAGAAATCTCGGCATAATCGGTGTACATACATAGAAAAAAAAACATACGAATTGAGAACTTCCTCGTTTTTGAAGTCAGTTAAAAAGATGTCAAAACTTCCATTCATTTGTAATTGCTAATCATTGATACTTTATTTAATTAAAAAAAAGCATTAAAGAAAAATTATTCTTGTTCTCAGATTTTGCCATAATGGATATTGACAATTATATAGTAATCTAAATAGACAAAACGCTTGCAAAATTAAACATTCATCTGAAAACTTGAAATAGACAATGTTTTTTTATATTTTATGGTAAATCCCAACAACACGGGGCTTTCCCGAGATTTATGCGACAATCCCTATTAAATTAAACCAATTTCCAATGCAAATATTTGGCGATCGATTCCTAAAGAGAATTTTCGCAATGTATTCAAGTGTAAGCCTGCTATCTGGGACGGTAACGGCTTTTGAAAAGAAAATAATGATTTACGCAACGATAAAGGCTTGGGAGTGAACGCGGCAAATATTCCAAGCGAACAGGCACCGACGACTCGACGCTGCTATTATCTATGATTTCGTGCCATTTCTGCTGACGCTACGAATAAAGAAAGCTTTGTATTTATAGAAAGTTTTGCCGTACTTACCAAACTATTTGGTGAAAATCACTGAAGTTCCAAACATTTATTTATTCTTGACTGCGGAGATCTTTTCCTTCATCTCACCTGACGGTAAGTAATGTTAGGTCCGAAGATGGAAGCGAGCTACACCCGGATTCTTCAACCACAGAGCAACTGGCTATCTTACCTCAAACTGCCGGAACACAACAATGCTGTTAACATTATTGTTTATGATTGTAGAGACTCAAACATCATCGCACTCAGGTAAGAAGGTGGTAGCTAGCTAGGCGCATTTGAAAAAAGCCTAAAAATCAACAAAACATAAATATTTTTTGTGTACAGTCTACAGCACATCAAGCGTAACATTTTGACCTTGAGACCGCCCTTACTGCGTTCGTAATAGAGCCGGCTTTCGTAGTGCATCTGTTACACTTGATTTGCTGTCATCTGTACCTTATCATACCGTTTTTTACATGACAAGGGTGACAAACCAGCGTGCAGCCTGATGGTAAGCGGTTACCGTAGCCTATAGACGCTCTTAGCACCTTGGGCACTCCTCACGCGTTGTCACTGTAGCCTATAGACGCTCGTAGCACCTCGGGTACTCCTCACACGTTGTCACCGTAGCCTATAGACGCTCGTAGCACCTCGGGCACTACTCGCGTGTTGTCAGTAGCCTATAGACGCTCGTTGCACCTCGGGCACTCCTCACACGTTGTCACCGTAGCCTATAGACCCTCGTTGCACCTCGGGCACTCCTCACGCGTTGTCTCCGTAGCCTATAGACGCTCGTAGCACCTCGGGCACTCCTCACACGTTGTCACCGTAGGCTATAGACGCTCGTTGCACCTCGGGCACTCCTCACGCGTTGTCTCCGTAGCCTATAGACGCTCGTAGCACCTCGGGCACCCCTCACGCGTTGTCTCCGTAGCCTATAGACGCTCGTAGCACCTCGGGCACTCCTCACACGTTGTCACCGTAGGCTATAGACGCTCGTTGCACCTCGGGCACTCCTCACGCGTTGTCTCCGTAGCCTATAGACGCTCGTAGCACCTCGGGCACTCCTCACACGTTGTCACCGTAGGCTATAGACGCTCGTTGCACCTCGGGCACTCCTCACGCGTTGTCTCCGTAGCCTATAGACGCTCGTAGCACCTCGGGCACTCCTCACACGTTGTCACCGTAGGCTATAGACGCTCGTTGCACCTCGGGCACTACTCACGCGTTGTCACCGCAGCCTATAGACGCTCGTAGCACCTCGGGCACTTCTCACGCGTTGTCAGTAGCCTATAGACGCTCGTTGCACCTCGGGCACTCCTCACACGTTGACACCGTAGGCTATAGACGCTCGTAGCTCCTCGGGCACTACTCACGCGTTGTCACCGTAGCCTATAGACGCTCGTAGCACCTCGGGCACTCCTCACGCGTTGTCAGTAGCCTATAGATGCTCATAGCACCTCGGGCACTCCTCACACGTTGTCACCGTAGCCTTTAGACGCTCGTTGCACCTCGGGCACTCCTCACGCGTTGTCACCGTAGCCTATAGATGCTCATAGCACCTCGGGCACTCCTCACACGTTGTCACCGCAGCCTTTAGACGCTCGTTGCACCTCGGGCACTACTCACGCGTTGTCACCGTAGCCTTTAGACGCTCGTACCACCTTGGGCACTACTCACGCGTTGTCACCGTAGCCTATAAACGCTCTTAGCACCTCGGGCACTCCTCACACGTTGTCACCGTAGCCTACAGACGCTCGTTGCACCTCGGGCACTCCTCACGCGTTGTCTCCGTAGCCTATAGACGCTCTTAGCACCCCGGGCACTACTCACACGTTGTCACCGTAGCCTATAGACGCTCGTAGCACCTTGGGCACTACGCGTTGTCACCGTAGTCTCACGCATTGCCTGCCCTGTAAAAATCAAAAGACGAGTCCCCCTCAAAGCTATATCATGAGGCTTATAGCAGCTAGGAGAGGCAAAAAAGATCCCAAAAAGTCACAGTGCACCGTGACGTAATCATGGTGCCATGTTAGATAAGAATATAACAAGTGCCCCGTGCATTCTTGTCCCGGACATGACGAGAATAAAACATTCCGATGAACAGGGTCATCCCAACAGCCAGTTTGCATATCTAAACCACAACTGTAATCCGTTTTAATAAACACGTACATAAACTAATCATCAGTACATTTTGGAATACCCTCAACCTTGCTTAGCCGTAATAAGAACTTATTTTGAAAAGCGATGGTTACGTTAAATGTTCTGTCGATGGTACTTCAGAGCAAGTTCTCCCTCGGGAACCGACTGTTCTTGCTTAAGTTTTATTTTCCCGTGTTCTGAATACAACAGACTTTTAAAAATAAAGACCTGATAAATACAGCGAAGTTCAAAAGAAGTGTAACATAAATAACTGTTTATCGATCTGTAAGTATACGTTCCTGCGTGCTTGGATAACATATTATTAATACGTGCAGCAAAAACTTTGTACCCCTTTTTACGAAAATTGCGCGAACGGAAGAGTATGAAATTTCGCACACTTATAGTTTATATAGAGAAGGAGTGCAGAATAATTTAATATTTAAAAAAAATGCATATAAAATACATTAAATCAATAATAAAAACATCACAAACACTACCATGTATTTGACACACACACATTTATCAAATGGAATATAAAACGCTACGCTACGTATAATAATAAAAGTCAAATTATGAATAGGTTAATATTGTTTGATATTAGTCTATAGTACTGACTGAATGTCAAAGTTAACCATAATAAAAAGACATAAAAAAGAAAAAAAAACTGTGTCTAAAGAAGTATAGTCTTTGACAATAGAACTTTAATAATGTTCAAACCTATAATTTAAATTAATTATGGTCAAATTTTGAGCACAATGCGACCACTAGTTCTATTAGAAAACTAGCCGCATGTCCGGTTCCTTTATTGATTTAAATTAATATTGATAAAGATTAATATTCCATGTCTCTAATATTCCATATATTCAGTGGTCAGAAATGCTGCATAATAATATCGCAGACAATTTTTTGTAGTGTCTTGCGAAGAGCTCAGTCTTCTACTATAGGTATTAGTTAACTTAACAGAGGATCTCAAAAATTATTGTTATTATCTGCTTCGATAACGAAATAATCTTTTTTTAAGATATGGGCCGTTTCGGAAATAAATTCTTTTTTCTTTCTTTGGCTTATTCGCAAAGTCTTTGTGGATTCAGCCAGTATCAAGTTTTCTGCTTAGACGAGAAATAAATTAAGCCAGGTGTTGAATGTGCGTACATTATCACTTTTCGCAGCTTTATAACCTTTATCATATTTGTGATAAAGTCCTATTTCATCTAGCAGTGCGAGGTACATGGAATTTCTTTTCTCCTTTTTGCTTTTTCTACCAGCGAATGTTAAATTTTAGATTGGTTTAAAATTCGTCAAATGTAAATTTCTATTTGTAATGATATTTTTTTGTTTTGTATTCCGTAATTACGATACTCCTAAAGTTTTATTGAACAATATAATTTTATTTCATCCTGGGTGGTTATAATAGTACATTATTGTACAAGTGTGTAATGTTGGTGATTACCGCTGAGGCGCATTGAGGCCCGAGCCGTCAGGCGAGGGTCTTAAGGAGCCGAGGACGGTAATCATCAATACACAGGTGTATCATACAACGTTTTTCAACACACTTCTGAATAAAATAATACTTAAATAAAAAACCATTTTACATAGTAGATAAAAAGTTTATTTAGAGAAACAATTAGTAAATGTGCAGTTAGTAAAATTATAATTAACTATTTTTGATGATATAGCGGTCTCATCAGATAGATTATTTACTGAAATACTTTCATGTTCTATTGTTATTTGTGATGGTTCATTATTCGTGTAGGTAGGTGAAATCCAATCATTGGATGTACTTGGTATTTCGCTAGTAGGATGCGTCTCAGAATCAAGTTTAATTCTTTTTGTGATTTTCGCACAAATTTCCTTTTTGTTTTGTATGGAATCTTCTACGTATGATTCTGCTACATTGCTAGATCGCCACCCGCCATGTCGCTTCAAAGTCATTATATCAGCTCCTGAATTTGCCAGCAATGTAGCTGAAGTTCTTCTGAAACTATGTCCAGTGTAGCTCTCAGCATCTACTAAACCCAAAAACTTAGCGATTTCTTTAGGCATATAACCAAATTTGTTTATACCTATAGGCTGACAGGTACATTTACCATTCTGGTAATTTAGAAAGAAACGGTCATTTTTTGTTTTTGGTGAACGCAAACTTTCATACTTCTTAACAATATCATAGAATGGACCGTGTATGGTGAATGACCTAGGTATTTTATTTTTCGTGATAGGTATCTTCACTAAAAGCATCTGGCCATGGTTTTCTATATCTTTTACAGTTATATTTGTTAATTCTTGTATCCTACAGGCACCAGTTACACCAAATATTAAAGCAACCTGAAACAAAAGAAACAATAATTAAAGTCAACAAGCTGCTATTAAATATTTAATTAAAATTAATTTAACTAACCTTTGTAGCCAAATATTGGTTATCTGGAGCATCTTTATTAAATTTTTCAATATCGTCAGATGATAAAACCTTTGATTTTTTGCTTCTAAATCCATCAGATAGTCTCTTTAGATAAGCTGACAAATTCGAGTATGTTTTTAAGTCCACTCCATTCTTTGTTCGGACTGTACTTTTTAACATTGAGTAAATACACCACAAAGAGCTAGGTTTGTACTTAGAAGATAATTCTTTAAAGTACGCCATGAACACATTTTCTGAAAAAGACTGCGTATTCTTGTTGTTCTGCCATTGTATGAAATTTTGATACGCTAATAGATATTTTTCCTTTGAGTTTTCTGGTAGTAAACTTTCCATAACGTTCTGGGCTTCACATCTTATATCGGGCGGTGTACAACATAAATCATTTTCTTCATAAATTGTATTTGCAGACATCTTAATTAATAACTAACTAAATAACTTCAAAAGAGAAAACGAGACGAGTTGTGAAAAATGTTTCGTAATGGCGGGAAAAATTAATCAGTTTTCCTATGCGCGCGCATCGGCCATAGACTAAAAAATGAGGTTTCTTTTTTTTGGGCTTTTCGCGGATAGATTTTTAGCGCAAATGTAAGCGTAACTCAACCAATAATATTAAAGAAAGAAAGAAAGAAAGAAAAATATTTATATTTGACATGCACATAACAAACAACAACAAGAAGCTTAAACAATAAAAAAATAAAAATAAAAAAAAATAGACAAATACAAACAGTTTATACTTAACAATAAGTGCAGTCAACAAGGCCCTATCTCAGCATAAAACTTTTGCGACATTATAAAAAACGTCGCAGAAGCGCTGTTATTATGATAGGGCCTTGGGCGTGACTTTGGATTTTAAACTACATATACTTACACATATACATATAGATAAGTGACATAAACTCAATCACATCAGACATGGCTGTATGGGCATTAGTTCCTTTTGCCTTCCCATTACAGGGAGATTTAACAACAAAAAAAGAAAAAAAATGTATATTGGCAATTTTAATTATTAAAAAAAAAACTATTACTCACTAGTGAATAATAGTAATGAAAAAGTCACAGTTTGATTATAGGTGTCATTATGTGCCTAATTGCCATGGGATTAGAGCCACTTTATGAGGAAGTGTGTTGAAAAAACCTATTATTTTATTATTATAAATTTACTAAAAAAATAAAATCATAATAATGGTCATATTCTGTGATAAAATGTTCATTTTTATTTCTAAAGCATCAAATTTTATTGTAACAATTACAAATTTAGAAAGAAATCGATGAAAAAAATACATGCTCCAGGCGAGAATCGAACCCGCGTCTCCTGATGTCCAGCCAGACGCGATTGCCACTACGCCATCGGAGCACTAGGTATAACCTGCTAATTTCTTCACCGCTTTCTATACTTTTTTTAACGTTTTTATAGCAACGTTTATGGGGGCGTCGGGGTGATCGCATCTGGCTGGATATCAGGAGACGCGGGTTCGATTCTCGCCTGGAGCATATATTATTTTCATTGATTTCTTTCTTTATTAACTTTAGTTACAATAAAGTAGGCGCTTAAACGCATCAAAACCATTAAAATGACATCAAATATTATCATATTTAATTTAATTGTAGCTTCACGCAAAATGAACATAATATGACCCCAACTTGTAAAAAGTCAGTTAACTAGTAAGTTATTAAACTCAGTACGTAACGTGCACCTAAATGTAAGTTTAAACTTGTCCTAACTGTGTTAATGCAAGTGCCTATGAGTGGTCTGATGACTTGGGTTGCTTAATACGCTTATTGTACACTTAAGATGCAAGACTGAGTTATGTAGGTTGCTGAGCCTCAGTAGGCCCGCTTGCAGGGTGTGAATTTTCTCTGGGATTTGGCAAAGAAAGGTAATATCAATTCCAGTAATAACGTCGTATCTGGAATTGTGAAAGGCCTACCACTTATCAGGCGATTCTCAGTTCTTATTTGAATTTCCTTGACCTAAAAAATTAAGCGAGAAGCATAGTTGTATTTTCCATTCCCTTCTTAGAGCATCTCCGCATTAATCCGTCAAGCGGCGTTATCTCACCGGGGGGCTTTGACAATTGAAAAATCAATTGTATCTGGAATCTGATGCTTGACGGGTTGAAAAAGGTCGCAGCTGGTGATGTGTTTTAGTATCGTGTTCCTGAGGTGAGTAAGGTCGCCTGATCTCAAGGGGACAGTGTTATGTTAGCAGGACTCGTCTCCTGACAGTTTTCCCTACATCGCTGCGTAGTGGCACGGCTACACGGGAAACGTTGTATTCTTCCGCATAGCCACGCTGCAGCCGGCCCTCAAGGCCCCCTACACAGGGTTAGAGAGATATCACGGGAAAACGTGGGATATCTCTATCCGCACGGGGGGGTTAGGTGTCGGCGACGGAGCCCTATTCCATTGCCGACGCCCCCGATTACGGTGGCTGGAGCAGAGCATAGGCTCGCCTCCGCCGGCCCGTACGCTTCTTGCGGAACGGCTCTGCGGAAGGGTTCTCCTCCCTGGCTCGCTCCGCGGCCTCCTTCTGGCGCATCAGATGCTCACAGAAGGAGGCGACCGCATCCCAGGACGTCGCGCTGGCGACCATGGCTTTGATCAGGGTCGCCAGCGAAAGGTCCATCCCTACTGCCGCGACGAGGACACGGCGCTGGTCCGCCCATGCGGGACAGAACTCCAGCGTGTGCTGGGCCGTGTCGTCGTCGCAAGCGCACTCGTGGCATCGAGTGTTGGACTCGCGCCCAATTCTGGTCAGATAGTGCCCAAAGCACCCGTGTCCGGACACCATCTGCGTGAGCCTGTACGAGAGAGAACCATGTTTCCGGCTCACCCATCTCGTCAGGCTCGGTTGTAATCCCGCAATGGTCCAGTGGCCGTACGCTGGAGCTTCCAGTCTCATTTGCCAGGCTAGCAGCACCGAGCGCTGCGCCCGTTCGCGCCACCGCCGGAGCAATTCGGGCGATGGTCGGGCTCCTTCCCTCCGAAGGACTCGTCTCCTATGTCAACATACGTCAACGTAGCTTTTTCTTGAGTTTTACAGGGTATGACTAGGTACTTTGTTATTTAGAAAAATATATATTCATGGTTCCTGGACTTTTCTCTTAGGCCTTCCCTGTTAACTCGACGCACTTAACACACTTTACTATGTTAATTGTATTTGTAAGCCCAGTAATATTATATTGAGAATATTTAAAAGGTCAACATAATATTCTTCTGTCAAGATAGTTCACTCTCTTCGTTACCTTTGAAGATAGAAGCTCATTAATATTACGGCTCTTAAAAGACTTCTTACAAATAAATTCAATATAATTAATAAGCAAATTAACAAGAATAAAACTATTCTGTATTTCTGTACATTAGTCTAACCATTATGGAACAGAGGCTTATGTCGCCGCAACAAACAACTGGCGGTTACTTATCCATACTAATATAATAGACGCAAGTAACTCTGCATCTCCGTCTGTCGGTCACTCCTGACCCGCTGAACCGACTTAAACGAAATTTTGCATAAGATTGATTATATCCTGATAAAAGGCATGGGTTTTGCGTAATAACCGACATCCTAGGTGGTAGACCCGTATGTAGGGTCGTCTGGGTAGGTACCACCGCCTTTCTTATTTCAGCCGTGAAAAAGTTCGTTGTGTTTCGGATTGAAGGGAAAGGTAGCCATTGTAATTACTGGGCATGGACGATATTTGGATTGGATATTTTATCTTAGGCCTCAGGATGACAACGCACCTTCAATATCAAGTGATTTTTCCTTGTTATTGCAGGTGTCTATAGGCGGCGGTAACCACTTACCATCAGGTGGGCCGTCAGCTTGTTTGTCATCTAGTCGTATAAAAAGATTTCCAGATGGGAAAAGATTTCCATTCTTAATTACAGTTACTTATGCCCAAATCGCTTCATCTGTGAAGAAGAAGAAAAAAATTGGACAAGTTTTCCTGTCGCTAAACTCTCTTGAAGATTTTCAAAGTATTTGGTGACTTTGAAAATCTAATTTGCCTGCAAGCTTTACAGTATCGAGGTACTTCAGCCGGAAGGCTCCAAATAAGTGACGAGTGCGTACAGCTACGCCTCCTAAATAAAAATCCAAAAATTTAATAAACGGGATTTGACGAAGGCCAAACCCAATTTAATATTGACAACCAACATTTGAGTAATCAAAACGACAACCAAATTTGGCTGTCAGTCAGTGGGCCTCGCATACGTGCTCTAATGGAGTGCGTTCTCAATCTACCCGGTACGATACGTAGTGATGTGATAGGATGTGTTATATGTGAAAAATTATAATCCTTTATTTTTTTTCATAACGTTTGCATAAAACATATACGAGTACTCGTATCGTGTCTTCATGCTCTTATTTTAATCCTATAATGCCCAGACAGCAACTTAGGTTGACATGGCAATTAAAATTCAATTGTGTCTGGTTTATCAGGCTTCCAAAGGGTTAAGGAAGAATTGCGGTAAAAATTGTGACCTCTTCTCTAAAGCCCATGTCCGATGATAACGCACAAGGACAATCATTTGCTTCTTCTTATAAAGCTCGGTGTGTTGACATACTTTTTGGACTTTTTTCCTCACCGGATTTGTCTACCACGACAGGTACGAGCTCCAGTCTATCCCTTAACCTGTCGAGACACAGGTTAAGCAATTGGCCTTAAGTGTTAAGCAGCTTGAGAAACACCTAAAGTTGTTTGTAATGAAATATTTCCTAAAAACATGTTGTTTTGCTAAAGTACCTTCAGACTTCCGAGCCGATCTTATCAATCGTTAAATATCTATTTGATTTTGCATTTTCTTAAACGGGAAAGTAATGAGTTCATTTCTTACCAAAAATACAACATGAGGGTTAGGAGGTTACTGGCACAATAAAAAACTGGTACATATGCGAGTTTACACCTTTTTAATTTTACTAGTGGTAAACTGGCACTATTATCACTCACTAGGTGGTAGGCCCGTATGTAGGGTCGTCTGGGTAGGTACCACCGCCTTTCTTATTTCAGCTGTGAAACAGTTCGCTGTGTTTCGGATTGAAGGGAAAGGTAGCCAGTGTATTTACTGGGCATGGGCGGCATTTCATCTTAGGCCCCAGGATGACAACGCACCTGCAATATCAAGTGATTTTTCCTTGTTATTGCAGGTGTCTATAGGCGACGGTAACCACTTACCATCAGGTGGGCCGTCAGCTTGTATGTCATCTAGTTGTATAAAAAAAAAAATTTTTAAAGTGAAGTGCCAGTTCTCTACATGTGAAAAATATTTAAAAGATATTTTACAATATTCAAGATTTTTTCAGTATTTTTCTAAGTACATTTTTGTCAAACACTTATCAATATGTTAAAATAAAATTAAGAAAATGAATAAATCAAAAGCTTACCTTATCGACACCTTGATCGGCTCACCAACATCACTACTCTATTTCACCGGGATCCTTTCCCTCCCAAACAATATTATTATTCATTTATTGGCTGAACACACTGGGAGCACTTCCACGTCCTTCTTTCGAGGACTTGTTTCACTCGTCACGACAAGAAGCCTGTCTCCGATATCCAAATAAATACCAATTAGACGTCCTTATGCCATACCTTTAACTACTTATTGCCGAGGACACATAATAGATAATAGTTGAACAGATACATCAATCCTATATTTACGTTATATTAGCCTACTAGATTATTACTATTAGTTACTTTAACTCCTCATCTAACATCAACCCAGCAACATACCTCACTACAAATAAACTTAATCTATAGTATAAAAATGAATCGTCAAAATAATTTAATTTTTATTTACAAATTAGTCTAAAACAAAACAAAAATATGAATAAAAAACACCATCTATATCTTGTGAATAAAATAATTGCTTGTGGATCAGTGGCTGTTTTCTATTTTTTTAAAAAGTAAATAGCTCCTTGAAAAGAATCCAGTATGTTTGAAAAAAATCGGAAATACAGACAGTTCTTGACAGTAGTGATGTTAAGAAATAGAGTCCCTAAATCTTGTGGTGCAGTCGACAGTATATCAAGCGACAGTTTGACCTACAGACCGCCCTTACTGCATTCGTAATAGAGGCGGCTTTCGTAAATCACTGTTAAACTTGTTGTGCTGTCGTGTGTACATAAAGACTGAAATATGCAGAAACATATTTTTATTATTGTCTAGTTAGGTCAGCACTTACTTCCACTTGAGAGGTTGCAAAGCGTTTTCTCATGAGTTGCTTACTTAACTATCGAGGTCATAAGTTAGCTCTCAGCCCCCCAATTCTGCTATTGTATTTTGATCTGAAACGAATCGGAAACGCTTAAGTTACAACGTTTTTGTATTCTGCTAACTCAACGCAATCGAAACCATTTTACTAACAAACACGTAACGCGAACCGTTCGGTTCAATCATTTCGTATTCTGCTAAATATTTAACATTTTTGGCAGCCGAAACGCATTGATAGTTCTTTGTTCGAACTGTCCAAAATTAATAACTGTCTAGTCACTAAGCCAAAATATATTTGTTTCTTGCAATATTGCTAACAATTTCATTAGCATTCCGGCTTTATAAGGAATGATAGTGGAATACTTTTTTGTATTATAACCGCATTGGTAACGACACCGAACCGCAGCAGATCCGTTTAGGAAAATAAATAGCAGAATTGAACAGGTAGATTACACAAGCGTCCTCACAACACGATTGAAGAATGCTTACTCGCTTAAAGAATTCTCCAAGTACCCTCATGACATTGGCTGTTGGCTCCGGAGTGCCTGACGTGAGCTGCGTAGCGTTCCGCTCTGATTTATATAGGTGGTACATCACTTATCAGATATTTATTGCATTTTCGATAGGGCTTGCGGATAAAAGCCTCCGAAATATACGCAAGTGGTTTCGAAATGTAGCTTACACGTCTTGATCGACTTACGTGGACGCCAATCTAATTCGGCCATGTTGCACAATCGCCTTGTGACTTACGAGCGTTAACATCTTTACATTAAGAGTCAAAACTGCTTAATAGTTGTTTCTCTTTGAATTTTGTCTACATTTTCATCACTTTTTGACGAAAACGTAACCGATTTGAGACACTTTTCTAGATGTTCATTCTTTTTCTCTAACAGTTTAAGTTCTTGCTCCAGTCCGTCCACTTTATTTGCTTTTTCTTGAATTATTTTCATGTTTTCTCGAATAGTACATAATTCAGTTTCGGTGCGATGCAGTAATTCCTGTATTTTCTTGTATTCCATAGTTTGTTGGTCGAACCGAGACTGCATTTCTGTTCTAAAATCTCGAAGCTCAATTAACCATTGCCTGTCTTCACAATCGGTCATGTCTAAATTTTTATGCTGATTATTACTTCCACGTACAGTGTTGATATTACAAGGCGTATAAGTTTTGTTCAGACACATCAAACTACCTCGCACCGGCGTATCTGTGTTATTTCTTTTAGGATTGCAGGATACACATTCTGGACAAATCCAACTATCTTTCTCCTCTTGGGATAAAGAATCAAAGTCCTCTTGAATTATACCAAGACATTTCAAGTCGTACAATTTTTTGCACTTCACATTTGAACATTCCATAAATAAAATATTAAATATTTTGGAATCACAGGCACTACATTTATTAGACATTGTAACCTATACACTAGTTACATGTCTCCAAACGTAATACAAATATATAATAAAAAAAACGTAATACTTCGGTAATAAATTATTTTAAGCAGCTGAGCGATCTTAAACCACGTCCGTTTATGTTTATGTATATGTTTATGTATATGTCCGTATATGTTTCTAGGGTTATATATGTTCCGTATATGTTTCTATACCTACTCAAATTTAATTATTGTATCCCTTTCAGTTTTTTGAAGTCGGTTTTAATTTTGTTTAATTTTTTTTTCACAATTTTGAGTGATAACTAGATGGGTGACCGTCAACTTATATTGTTTCCTACTGTCGTATCGTTTCACTAAAAAATCATAGAAAAACGAAAATCCGCAATTTCGCATACGTAGACAACTTACTAATTTCAGATTTTTTGTTTTAACACCTGATGTTAGACTACCTAAATTTAATTAACATTTTATTTTAAGACACAAAAATAAATACCAATTTACTAAGACACAACACAGGAAGATTACAGTGACAGTTAAAAATTAAAGAATAATACTAGCCTAATATTTACAAAGCGTGACATTTAAAAAAAACTTACAAATAATAAACAGCACCTAAATCTTGTGAAACAGGAAGTGTACCAATACGGCTGGTCGCATTACCTCGCTGAATTGCAAGCCTTAATCTTTGTGCGAAATATACGACTACCTAACTGATTTTTAAAATATTTTTATGGAGCAAATGGCAACTATTTCGCATCGAACAAAAAGATAATCACGTAAATCGGATCAGAATACTCGGCGTAATCGGTGTACATACATAGAAAAAAAAACATACCGACCGAATTGAGAACCTCTTCGTTTTTGAAGTCGGTTAAAAAGTTGCAAGTCTCGTAACGCAGTTCTTATAGCACAACAAAGGTTTTACATGTAATGTTAACCAAGTCGGTTATTTTAGTCGGTCCCGAGGGGTGTCCATAGAACTCGATTTCCACTAACTTGTCTATTTCGAAAATGAGTGTGTATATATATATATATATATATATATATATATATATATATATATATTAAATATAGAATTAAATGGCCTGGCCATCGCACGGCCTCGGCCTTTTAAATCGTCAACTATTTAAAATAATCCTAATTGGGATGTTGCCTAAGTTTCAATATGGCGCTATTTTTCACAAATTCGAAATATAGACGCTACTGTTACCCATAAAAACAATTCAAACTTAAAAAATCTGGAATATTGTTGAAATTGTACTGTTTTGAAAATTAAAAAAATGGCCACATTTTTTTACAAAATTTATCAAAAATGTTAATGATATTAGATTGCTGACATCAATTAAAACAACTATTATTATGACAACTATTAATAAAAACGTACTTAATACATAGTTATAATTAATTTTGTCAGTATGCCCATACAAGCCGAATTTAACTCATGTTTAATCAGATGTCACATTGTTAAATTATTATTATTATAACTGTTGACTATGCTAAGCTGGCAACCTATAATTTACATGTTTTTTATACGATTTTGCAATGTTCCTTTTTTATACTTTGACATTATGTTTTTCTTTTATCTTTATTATACGTCTTTGATAGCAAACGGACGTTTCATTCTTTACAATAACCATAAACTCTTAGAGAAATGCAAAATTCGTAGAACGTTGGATGGAACATGTGATTCTTCAAAAACCATTTTACACAGATTAACATGGACGATTTTTTAATGAATAACATTTTGAAGAACGTTGAACTTAGAATGCTATAATAGATCATTTTATGTTAGGCACTCAAGTGATCAAACAATTCTCGATTATTCAATACAGAATCCATTTCCCAACCGTCGTTCCAACCACAGACACTGAGCTTATTCTGAATAAAGCTCTAAAATCAGTCACAAATGAACTTTCTAATTAACAAAATGAAACAGCACGCTGCGAGCCGCAGGATTTTATTCGTATTAAAGTTGTTTCAGGGGTTTTATTCATTTGCGGTGAATCCTGGTGAGTGGAGAGAGGAGGGAAGCGTGGGGGGAAGCCGGTGAATCCCTTTAGGCGAGAGTAGGGTTGCCTTTAACTAAGTAAAAAATAATTCTGAGATCGGTATTAAAGAATTTTCTTTCTGACAGGCTTTATTCGTGTGAGAAATACGTGAGGAGACGCTCTGGTCCTATGAGGGTTGGTGGGTTAAAGCGGTTGCAGTAACAACCGGGAACAACGGTTGTTTTTGATTGACTCATGACCTTGGCGGAAATTGTTTTGATTTCGCTATCGAAACCAGAGCGCTTAAACCGAGCTCCTAACTGCTATTGATGTCTTTTTTTCTCGCACTGGGAAGGCATAATTGCTATCTCCTATCCTTTAAGTTCACGAGGAATCGCCATAAGACAGTAGAGGTGCTTGTGTGGTCACCATCTTTAGCAATGAAAGTGTGACAATGAGGCAAAGATAGTCCGGTTGAAACGCCAACTATTCCACGTTAGTTAGTTATCGCTGTACTAGAAACTGGATGCAATCGAAGTACCTACATTGCAGCGTGATAATGTTGTTTCAATATGTTTCAAACTAACCTTTCATTGTATTTTTAATAGTAGCCCTAGCACGAACATTTTTAAATTTCGAATCGTAATCGTATCCCTAACGCACGCTAAAATTTCAAACAAAAGCCAGACAAAAACTTAAACTCGTTACGACGGCGATTCGAAATTTAAAATGTTTGTGCTAGGGGTACAGGTCTTATATTCCGCACTAAGTCCGTCACCAACCCTAGTGGTATCATGAAATTGCTACCGCTTATTGACACTTCCATGGATTTGTTCTTCATTCTACTGTTCATTCTATTTTCTACTGTATTTATTGAAGTAAAAGGTTGGTTTAAAAGGCTGAAGTCAAAGACTTTTTGATATTTTATTAAAAAGAGCTATAGGCCTATCAGAAGACGTTACTTTATCCACTATCTACATATTAATATTAGCTTGTAAGGCAGAATATTTTCATATATCTAAAGAATTAAATACTATAAACCCTATGTAGCATTACCTATGCTTCAATAATCTATTGGTATTTTTTGCATTAATTGTAAAAATAAATACAGCGCGCCTGTAGCTAATATATGCTATAGGCGATACCTAACCAGTAAAATATGAACCGCAAGCGTTGTGCCTACCAAGTGTGAACCAGAGACCTCCACATCTGCATCAGCAAGTAACGTATCAAGCTACCAACCTATCAGCCCAGCAACCTCCCCAAACATCCCGCCTACGCCTTCACACCGAAGCACAGCAAACTGCTTTACGGCCGAAATAGGAACCCAGACGACCTTGCAAGGGTGCACCAGCCAGAAACCGAGTAACAAGTCACGAACCTTCACCAAACGTTATAACGAATGTAGTAAATGAATTAAAAAGTAACTAGCTGACCCCGCAACCGTTGTTTTGCCATTAAAAACAATTGACAAAAAATAAAAAGATAGTAGCCGATTCTCAGACTAGTATTATATATTCTTAAAATGGTAACTAAATCTGTGAGTCGAGAATTTTATATATTAGAAGATTAACAAAGTTTAAAGACCTTGCTAGTTATACGGTAGCAACGCCCGTGTGCGATAATTTAGCTGTCATCATTGTTTAGTATCTAAACAAAATAATAGTAGCCACAAAGACTCGTTAACAGCCGCGGATGCTATGATAACATAACACAAGCAGCTTGTTTGTTTGTTTGTGCATCAGCCCGCTGTGAGCCGCTGAATATTGAATGTTTGGGCGTTTCCCATTTTTTCCATTGCGTATTTCTATTACTGGAAACACTGGGTTCTTATCCCACTTTTTCCATAACTCTTTATGATCTCTTTAGTGGTTGAACATATATGTCTGTGGATAATTTATAAAGCGTGTTATAGAAACTTAAATCGCCTATCCACGTCTTTGGTCGTTATGGAAATAATAGGTTATAATGAGGAGGAAACGCTTTTTCAGTTTTAATTTGGTATTTCCATGGAAATAGTAGTTTACACGTGAATTTGTTTTATACAACTAGCTGACAAACCAGCTGACGGTCCACTTGGTAGTAAGTGGTTACATTGCCGATATACATGAAAATAGCCTGTCTGAAAATAGCCCTAAACCTACCAATGACACCAAAACTCTTCAGTACAGACGTCCTATTAATGCGCCAAGTTGTTAAACATTTTGTGAGTCTAGTTTAGTTAACTATCGGCCATTCATTAGATGCCGGCATTTAAGCAACGGCCTGGGTATCGACTTAACTCGCTAATTTAACCAGACGGCGGCGACGTTGCATAAACTGCCTTGTTTGGAGTTATATGTCATTTGCAACTACCCCACACTCCATGCTATGTTCCATATTATGTGATAAGATGGGACAGCGAGACATGATGTTATGTGGTCACAATAAAAGTACTCTTCAGAATGACGCTGGAATTCCTCACGATCCGACAGGACCCATGGGACGCACGTAATGTGTGAACTCGTGGGCAGTATTTCAAGTCGTTCGTTTCCAAAAAATATTTGAAATTGCTTAGTTGAAAAAGCTTACTTTGGTGTAGTTAAGACAAAATGAAACTTCTTTGAGTATGATTCGCCATTACGTTGATATCTGTTATTTTTTTTTTTTTATTAGGAATTGTATAGTTTTGATTTGAATTTAGTTAGGAATATAATTATACGCCTGTTTCAACTTCTGTGGAAACATCGCGGGTTTAAAATTTGTTTTAGTGTGTTATGTGTCCCTAATTTAATTTGCATGTTTCCCAATAAGTTATTATTTCATTCGCTGAACATCACTAATTGTATTTTAGAAACAAATCCTCGTATTAGCTAGTTGGTTTCAGTGGGTCGGTTCACTGTACCAAATAGAGAACTCGCTCAGACTCTTTGTACCTCACCTTTGCCGGGTGAAGGCCGGCAGTTATTCTTACCTAATTATGTTTATTTTTAGCTTCAGTTGTTTAATGCTAATGAAACAACAAATAACAACAGACCCTTCGTGCTCCATTAGCTTTGGGATAAAACACGGCGCGTTACCTTCAGGTGCTTGTGTGTAAATTAATTTAAAGACGGGGCAGCTGATAATTCGCTAATAATTCCTTTGTTGCTTAAATTTTCTTGGGATTAAATTATAAAACTAGTAATGAGAAAAATATGGTGAATTCAATTTTACAACAAATATTGAAATACCTACTGTCTCAATTGGTTTTCAATTAGATAACAAGCTGTTTGAGAGCTCAATTGGAAGCAAAGTATTTACCCTCGCCGATAGATACCTGAAAACTCGGTATTTCAAGTTCGTTGTCATCCTAAGGCATTCAATGCAAAACTCAGGTCCGGTCTTGTGTGGAATATTGCTCGCACTTGTGGGATGGCTCCGACAAGTACCTCCTCGATGCACTGGACAGATTGCAGCGTCGTGCTGTCCGTATCATTGGCGATGTAGAGGTCACAAACAACCTTGAGACCCTGCAATTGCGTCGAGACATTGCGTCGCTTAGCGCCTTTTATCGGTTTTATCACGGAGAGTGCTCTGAAGAGCTTTCCGACCTTATTCCACCTTCCTCCTTCCTACTCAGTCGCACGCGCGCCGGTCTTCGGAGTCATCGTTTCACTATCTCCACCTCAAAACATCACGCACAGAAATTTAGTGCCTCGTTTCTTTGTCGTATTTCCAGAACTTGGGATCCTTTGCCAAGACATGTGTTTCCTCCTTCCTATAACATGGGTCCTTTAAGTGAGGCGTAAAACATCACCTTTTGGGCCGGCAACGTGGAGGCGGCTGGAGTAGTGTCTATTCTGCACTAAGTATCTGTCTTTGCATATGGACTCTCCTTACCGCTTTGCATCAGGTGGTGTTGGGTCAATTGCCGTGCTTTGTAAAAAAAAATGCCCCGTAAGTACACTGGCTACCTATTCATTCAACACGAAACACAATGAACTATTTTAGGGGCGAAATAGGACAGACGGTGGTACCTACCCAAACCCTACACTCCTACGAGCCTTTAAAAAAGAAATTGAAACGAAATGAAAATGCCAATCTTTATCCAATAAGTACTTTAGAATCGTCTAAAATTCAATTTCTATCTCTACACCCAAAAAATAGCCCGATAATTTTCCACTTCAGGTCAATGGATTCATCATCAAACTGGTCACCGTAGCTACTGTAGTGGCCGGACTATCAAACTTCGGTAACGAACGTACTATGGGACGTCTGATGGTAAGTGGCTTACGGTATAATTCACGTGTTGTTCACCAATGACACCTGTCATAAACTGTGGCTAGTGGATATCGTGAAAAAAAAACAGACGTTTCAACATTTCAGCATAGAGACGCCCACTGCTGGGCATAGGCCTCCGCCAAGGATTTCAAAACCGATCTTCTTCAGGCTTCATGATAGATGCGGACAGCGGGCAGGCCACATTTCAAGGAAGACTGACGGCCGTTAGGGCGAACAGGTCCTCGACGTGCGGCCGCGTACCGGGAGACGCAGCGCTGGTGGTAGGCCTCCTACAAGGTGGACCGACCATCTGGTGAGGGTCGCGGGAAGCCGATGGAGTCGTTTTATACTAAACTGTAACACCTATACGACCTGTTCGTAACAACTGATTAACAGTACTCGTGATTTAATTTTTTTGTCGTTGCTGCCACCTACCTTCTTTCAACACATTTACTGCCAAGGACTTAGTAGAAACATCCAGTCAGGTGCCACACTATTATCTTTCGCAAACGCAACTCTCTCGCTTAGAGGTATTAACCGGTATATCTAAACCAATGCAAGTTTTTGCGAGTACAAATTCATACGTATGTGGACTTACGAAACGTCGCGCGTTTCCCAGAGGCATCAGCAAGTAATAAACCAAACAAAATTATTGGCGACGTACACTCGGATCCGAGTGTGCGGCGCCAGTGGCAGCGCATACCTCCACTCGGATCCAAATGTTTGGCAGTAAATATGTTAAGAAAGCGTTCTCGTTACACCTTGTTAACTGATGTCTTCTATGCCCAAAAAAGCCAATAAGTAGGCGATCCGGAATAGTAATGACAGGTGACTGCATGATGTTCATTTCGTCAGCAGCTTCCCGCCATTTACCCCTTTGGCGTAAAACAATTTCAAAGACTAGAAACTTTAGGAATTACTTTTAAAACCAGCCCTAGTTTAATAATATGACCGCTTTGATAATAGTTTGATAATATCATATTAAATGAATTTTCACCGCCTCTGTAGTCTAGTGGTTGAGACCACCTGCCTCAGATCTAGAGGTCCGGGGCTCGATTCCCGTGGGGGCAGAAATTTTCTGCTTGGTTTGGTTGGTGTTAGGGATTTTATAAGTCCGCCTGGCTAGCTACCACCATCTTACCTAAGTCTGCCGCCATAACAATAATGTTAACGGCATTTTTGTGTTTCGGCAGTTAGAGGTGTGAGATAGCCAGTTCCTCTGTGGTTGAGGAGTCAGGGTGTAACTCTGTCGTTGGCCTTATCTTCACTGACCATTAGGTGAGATGAAGGCCAAGAGTTACCCCGTTAAGGTAAAAAAAATGTGCTGGGACTTGTTTCTCCAACTACAATAAACCAAACATGACCCCAATAGGTGACTAGTACAGTGTAGTATTTCGTCATTTAGCCCGAGTTAACTAACGGCCCGTTAACCTCTGCTCTTAACGACGGGCGACGGCTCGTTGCGCCACAATAAAACTCCGCATAAAAATCATGAGTTTTATAGCGCCGTCAGCTGCTACAATGTCAGCAACTATGCAGGCCTTTTTATTTGTTGTGATAAAGTGAGTCTACATATAACACAACAAATAAAAAAGCGCTAACAATATAAAGAAGCGAAGTTTCTAGGTCGCAGAACCGATGGCCGTTGTTGGAAACACCAACAACAGTTTATATGTTTAGTTTTTAGTGGGAACATTTTTTCTCTTTTCTTATTCTGCCCATGTACACATAGGTACGATTGTGAGTTATTATTTAATACATTCTAAATTTAACTATGACAAAAGTGCAGTTTTTATTGTTCGCCCTCACTCCATTAACGCCACCAAGACCATCGCGCCATACAGTTCACTCATTGACATTCACTCTCAACAGCCGTTATGGCAGATAGGCTCTACAGTTGAGGTAAAAGAGCAGCAGACGCAGCAGGCAGGCTTCCAGCAAGAACCGATGACCTGATTAAGGTCGCTGGTAGCCGCTGGATATATGTGCAGCCCTGGAACGATCGTCATGGCAATCATAAAGGGAGGCCTTTGTCCAGCGGTGGATGACTAATTTTAAACGACGCCGTACAGTCAAGAACAATAATAATAATAATAATCATACACTCACACCTATTATCTTCATTAAGAGCTTGTGTTATGGATACTAGATAACGGAGAAATAATGATAATAATATGTATATAAATATTAGAAATGTAGTAAATAAATATATAAATATCCATGACTCGTAAACAAATGCTCGTACTCATCATTTTGTTTCTACTGTACTATGCTGATTTTGTTTGTTCTTTTTGTCATTAAGGTCAAATTATTTTATATAGTGCATCATTAACCGTATGAAGACCAGCGCCACAGTTAAATTTGTCGCTGTGACATTATGCTGAGGCAGTGACCTAGTTGGCCCCTATTTATTCATTTATTTTGTTTGTTTATTTTATTCATTGGCCAATAAACGCTTTCTTTCTTTATCATACAAAAATTTGCTTCTACCGGGATTTGAACCCGGTTTAGTAAAGGGTACAGACCTCTCGGCCAGCCGGTCGTCACGTCACTTCTCGCTGTTCGCGTCTCATAATGCATTTCCGATAAACACATGAATTGTATTAAAAACTGCATAAAGTTTTTAATACTTTTATGGGTCAAAGCATACTTTACTATAACAAGATTCCTAATAACGTACTAGACTTGCCATTTGACAAATTTAAAATTCACATTAAGAAAACTCTAATATCCAAAGGTTACTATACTATTACCGATTATACAAATGACAAAAATGCTTGGTTGTAACTTATAATGTCATATAGTTATTTCCACCAATAGCATTTCATTGATTTTGTAGTTGCTGGAAGATGTCATGCTCTCTATAAGCTTCTACGGTGGTGGCGTCGTGTGCCGGGTCGCTCCGTTCCCTATAATATGGTTGAGCGGAGCGATGGCTGGCACATGCGTCATACTTGTGAACAGGTGCCACTAGTGGAAATGGTCAGCTCTAAGCTTCCTTGATTTTGTAATAATTCACCTACATATTCATCAATAGTATCATTTTTGAGGGATTTTTGAGGTATATGGCATTATAGGATACTATATATAAAACAATACAATTATTATTGTAATGACGTGATCAGACAAGTGTTTAAAATTAATTAATGAAAGATGTTTAGCTTTATTAGGTCTTTGTATATTAATTGTTGACCTTTGTGTATTATAATACCTATATTGTGATGGTGCATTGTTGGACAGCCTTTAAATACATTAAATATTCTTATCATTAGGTACTTATTGGTACGTTAATATACCTTTTTTTATACTCTGTGCGACACTGCGCTGCTAAATACTATTACTGTGTAATTAAACATTGTAACTTAATAATTGAAAAGAGTGACTACACGAGTTTGTTGCCGGAATCTTCTCGGTAGTTCAACTTTTGGAACCGGTTTAAATTCAGACAGACTGACAGACTGACTGAAGGACAGACGGACCGACAGACAGACCGATAGACAGACTGACATTATAGCATTCTTAGCATAAGTAGATCCAGATAAGGCAGAGAGACAAACATTATGAAATTGTTAGTTAGTTAATATTATTTTTATGTGATAGACATAAGGGTTTTTTGTTGACGATTCGAAAGTGCTTCTTGAGGGGCCTAATTGAATAAAGATATTTTCAAAATTCTACTTTTCCAGAGCAGTTAGGACCACAACGATCTTACCTAAGTCTGCCACCATAACCATAATGTAAACAGACTAGGCGGTAGGCCCGTATGAAGGCCCGTATGTGGGGTCGCCTGGGTAGGTACCACCGACTTTCTTATTTCAGCCGTGAAACAGTTCAGCCGTGAAACAGTTCGCTGTGTTTTGAATTGAAGAGAAAGGAAGCCAGAGCACGGGCGGCATTTCATGTCAGGCCAGGATGACAACGCACCCTTACAGTTAAATAATAAAAAGTGCGCATTTATACAATTTGCCTGAAATAAGTTGAGACCTGTGCTTCAGGCGATAACCTTATCGCTTAGGTGCTTAGCATACTATTTTAATGTTTATATATAAAAACGTAAGTAATTATAAAAGTGAAGTGACAGCTATTTGAAAAATTAAATATTACTATATAGGAAAACATAATATTATTCAAATTGGATAATATTGAATGACAAAGCACCTGTAATTCCAAGTGATTTTTTTCTTTGTTATTGCAGGTGTCGACACACATAGGCGACGGTTACCTTTACCACCAGGTGGGCCAAAACAAAAGAAAGCTAGTTTCTCTGTGGTTGAGGAATCCGAATGAAGCTTGCCTTACATCTTCACCACTTACCATCAGTGAGATGCTCTTTTAAGAATAATAATACGTAAGGAGCTCAAGCTTTTGAATTTTGGTAGATCCATCTGGATTAAGTCTCAAGTTGCTTTGTTTGTGAAATCGAATTGAAAGTCCTCAGGGCACTCAGTCCCTCTTTACGATACTTGTTACATCTAAACTATGACATTGGTGAATACTCTGGCAATTATCTTAAATCAGCTTACAATACATTCTCTATTGTTTATATAAGCACATCTTATTGCAACATTTCTCTGCTCACGGTATTGACCAAGTACGTCTTCACTATACGCTTGCGTCACAGAAAAGTCATCCTATAAAATTGATTAACCTTCACGCACAGGATGTTTCATTGTGATTTTTGTGTTCTGAGGTATGCAATTTTGTCAATAATAATAAGAATCTTTTCAAAAAAGCTCATGAACTAAATCAGAGGCTTCAGAGAGATCCAAAAAGACTTGTTTTGGTTGATGCTCCTAAGTCTGATAGGTATTGTAAAAGTTGCTTATCCATGTGCGTGAAAATTTGTAATAAAATTCCTGACGCCATTAAAGCTCTATCTGGAAATTTATTCAAAAATAAATTAAATAAATGGTTAAATAAAAACATTTTTTATAATCTTAAGCATTTCATGAATAACAATAGATGGATCTTATTTGAATGATTATTCTGTGTTGACTAAATTGTATTTATTATAATCTTATAAGTATATTTTATTGTGAATGTTTGTTATTAAATTATGTTTAGGAAATGAAATTGACCTAAAATTGTATTAAAATTTGATTTTACATCTAAAAAATTATATGCTATTCTGTAAGATTTTTAACAATATTTTATGATTTGCGCTAATTTTAGTAGCAAAACATGTGCACGTAAATATATTCCATAAGATCCTGTTACATTATGTTTTCAGTGAATAAATGATTATCTTATGATTATCTTATCTTAAATTGTTAATGAACTTCAAGTTGGCAGACTAATTAGATATACAATTTACGCTCCACTTCGCATGATCTCCGTTGCTAATTTCCCTGTTGAAAAACTTTGTATATTAGTGGATGAAAACGATCATATTCACTGCTAATCACGTTCTCCGATCGAGCGAAATAAGCTGTCGGACCACGTGTTAACAGGGAACAATACCCTTAACACAGAAATTTCAAATTTCGAATCGTAATCGTATCGTTCACGCACGCCTAAAATTTTAAACAAAAGCCAGACAAAAGCTAACGAAACTACTGTATACGAAGGTGATTCGATATTTAAAAGTGTTCGTGCTAGGGGTACAGTGCTCAACAGATTAATCCACGCGCTACGAACTTTTCTGGTGTTTTGGTTTTTTTTTCTTACTTTAAAAGTAATGCTTCAATGGCTCATGCAAAGTTTATTTCAAGTGTTTTTTGCAATTAGATAATCATAATCATTTATTCCGTGCACATAGATACAAATTAGTTATTTAAAATAAACGAAATATTCTGGATGGAAAAAAATCTATGGGCCCTGGAGGGTAACTACGTTAAACCCTTTAATTAGCTCATTTTACTGAAAGGATACTTTCCTTTATTTTTGAAAATAAAACAAAACTGCATTCAAAGATATAAGAAAGATATTCTAAAATTTGCTTGTCTCACCGGGGAATCGAACAATTTAAAAATTAAAAGTAAACCTAGCTATTTTATAATAAGGATCGGTAGGATCATCGTTCAGGATAATTTCATGACATTTCTATGAAATAATGCAGCCAATATTATAATGCTTCCTTCTTCGTTTCCGAGAGCGTATCCCTAACATTCTGTATAGTTTCTTGAAAAGTTTTTTATGCACATAATCCCTACTTTGTTCCGCGACAGTCCTAACAAAAAAATGTTTTTTACTTATTATCTAAGGGTAATATGCTTTTATCACACACTTTTGACATTTTTCTTCTGCAAACATATTAAGAGAATGTTTCAGATTTCACGGAAACAGGAACTGGTTCAAAAAGCTTGAATCATGCTTACGAAGCCATAAGTTTTAATACTAAAAATGTGCCTCGCTCCCCTGAGCATCGGGAGACTTTTTCCCTTTTCATTCCTAATGGAAAATTCACATTACATATCACAAGGTGAAATACATTTGATTTGGTTCATTTGATCAGATATTAATTTGAATATTGTTCAAATTGCTACCAGCAAAAAAAACGGTAAGTTAGAAAGTTTTAATCGATTTCTATTACGAAAATCGGTGGACTTTGGGTTGGTGCTTATGTCTTTCTTCTACTGGCGTAAGATTATATTCTATAACAAGCGATGAGTAACTGTCAAAACTTCGAGACGTTTTCAGTAATCAATTCAGTGTCTCCACCTCAACATCTCGCACAAAGAAATTTACTACCTCGTTTCTTTGTTGTACTTCCAGAATTTGGAATTCTTTGCCAGCACATGTGATCCCTTCTTCCTATAACATGGGTTCCTTTAAAAGAGGCGTGAAAAATCACCTTTTAGGCCGGCAAGGTGGAGGTGGATAGAGCAGTGTCTAATCTGCACTAGCTGTCTCCGCATATGGACTCTTCTTACCGCTTCACATCAGGTGGTGTTGGGTCAATTGCCGTGCTTTGTATAAAAAAAAAAATTCAGTATCCTTTGGTTTTTACTTATTGAGAGACGCGTGCTGGTGCATCCGCTGAAATATACATATTATATATATTTTTCTAGGTTCAAGACTTACAGTTTATGACATATGCAAGACCAATTTTCAAAAAAATGCATTAAGGCGGGCGCACCGCTGACCTGTTTAAATACATACAGGATGGAGCCGTCAATAGTCGTATTGACGGCTCCATCCTGTATGTATTTATTAATAAATTAAAACATTGACAATAAATTAAAAAAGGGTTGTAAAACGATGTGTTATTTTTATAAACGTGAAGGGCAAAAGTTTTAGGCATTTGAGAAGTTTGGCACATAACACCACCACGCTGGTCAAACAAGGGTTGGTGGGTGAAAGTGTTTTGAGTGATAACTAGGGCAGCGGCTTAATGCACGACGAAGCACGTAGGAGCGAGAGATTAATATAAATTTTTGATTGACCCATCCGGGGTTTACCATAGCAAGAGTTGCTTTGTTTTTGTAATCGAAACAAGAGCACTCAAACTATAAGGCCGGCGAGCTCCGAATTTAGTTCTTTTTTATGAAGTCTTTTTCTCCTGCAGTGGTTAGGTCACCTCAGCTGCTTCTTATTGTGTGGTAGTAGGAACAATATTCCCTCACTAAATAATGGCGAAGGCCGAAGTTAAAGCCCGGTAGATAGTTGTCTGCCTAGGCACATAGTATATGTCATAAAGAGTTTGTGTATAATAACCAAACCTTTAAACCGAATTTGGATTAAAATTGTAAAAAAAATTCATTGACCCTACCAGCCACATAATTATACAAAACACTACAAACCAACCACCCCTTACTAAATCTCTTCAGTGGGCAGATAACTATTTGCCTGATCAAAATACTTAGTTGAATACAAACTACATCGTTTCTTTCGCATCTTCTCGAATTAACTAATTCCTTACGCCTGTGGGTAACTAATTACCACAATGATACTCAACCCAACATCCGCTCTACGAGCTCCATGTCCCCTTTGGGAGTCGAACCCGGAACCCGATCTGTAACGACGACAGCACATAATACGTGCGTGGAAAGAGAAATAGTAGGAATATTTCACCCCGGTTCCCTCGGGAGCTCGTGCGTTGAGGGATAAAATATATCGTGTACTAAATAATGGTTTGATCCGCGAATTGTTATTGAGCTCACAGATACCTCGTTTGTAGAGATTTGTCAGATTTTTGTATACAGGGTGGTGCTGTCAATACGACAATAAATTAAATTATGGGCTTAGTTCAGAGAAATAGTTTGCCTCTTTCGAAAACATCTTATTAGTTTGATAATTTCATTACATTTGTATAAAAAAATATAACATTGGCGCTGCCGCCAATGTTATATTTTTTTTAAATAATGAAAATGAAATTGAATTTGAATTTCAGGACATGTCTATGTAGTACTGCTACTACATAGACATGTCTTGAAATTATCCAATGAATAAGATATTTTTGAAAGTTTGAAACCATTTTGATGAACTAATATAACCCTTTGTAAGAATGTGTCGTATGTACTCGTACAATGCTTTGAGTCAGAAATGTCCTGAATTGGATATTTTTTATTTCAAACCAGGAACTTACAAAAGGGTTGTATTCAGATGCATTACTGAATCAGGTGTCGATTTATTCGGCACTTAATTTTAAGTGCAATTTACATAGTATTAGATTGGCTGTATACACTTGTGTTGGACTTTGGCTAGTTTATGAATCATTTAATATGTAATTTTTATTATGCTGCGTCAATGTCTGTTGAGTGTCTCTTAAGAAATAAATAAATAAATATAAACTTCTCTCGGTGGCCAGCAGTGGAACGTGTATTAGTACTCAGTTTCGAAAAAAAAAATAACACCTTATACAAAAAGATACACAGCCAAACATTGCTAACGGTGGTTCCGTTTTCGACATTTGGTTGCAAGATCCTATTATGAATAATGAATTAGGTATACTTTCATTGAAACTATTTTTAACTATAGTAACCTATTTTTAACCGACTTCAAAAAGAAGGAGGTTATATGTTCCACTGTATGTATTTTTTTTTGTATGTATTATATGTTCACCGATTTCTCTGTTCATTGTGAACCGATTTTCCAAATTCTTTTTTTATTCGATAGAGTAAACTCCAGAGGTGGTCCCTTTGTAACTAAGTCAGGATCTGATAATGGGATCCTAGGGAAATCGAGGGCAAACCTCAAATTTTATAGGCACGTATGACATTTTTACTTTTTTTTCCAAAGCTATTCAAGTATTTGTTACGGTCAGTAACCATCTTATGTTGATAAGGTGGTGATGGAAGGTACCTTAACGGTTAGGAGTTAGAAGATAATTCTTTCACTATGTACCTATTTCAAGCAAAGACTGAGAGACAGACAAGGATACTGCTGACGGTCACCCATCTCGCTTTGACCTTAGCAAATCACATAAAAATGTTTTTTTTTTAACATAAATAAAACCGACTTCAAAACACTAAAAAGGAAAAAAAAATTAATTTTTTTTTGGATATTCTTAATTTTTGATTTTAACATTATTATAAATGTTTGAAAAATTACTTAGTAATTAAAATAGAATAAAACTAGAAAAATTTTTTCACGTCTTGAGGCAGGAATCGAACCCGCGACCTTTCGCAATCCGGGCGACTGCTCTGACCACTGAGCCACCCAGGACTTGGGGTATCCCTGTGAAATTCTTCTAGTCTATCTGTATTTGCGTTTTTGAGATTGGATATCCCAAGTCCTGGGTGGCTCAGTGGTCAGAGTCGCCCGGATTGCGAAAGGTCGCGGGTTCGATTCCTGCCTCAGGACGTGAAATTTTTCTAGTTTTATTATATTTTAATTACTAAGTAATTTTTCAAACATTTATAATAATGTTAAAATGAAAAATTAAGAATATTTGAAAGCACTGCCCCAACTTAACCGAATCGTAGGTATTTGTAAAAATACTCGTTTCGGATGTTGAAATAGAACTTTTCGACATTGTAGGTTGGACGTTAGGTCAAAAACGCAAATACAGATAGACTAGAAGAATTTCACAGGGATATTCCAAGTCCTGGGTGGCTCAGTGGTCAGAGCAGTCGCCCGGATTGCGAAAGGTCGCGGATTCGATTCCTGTCTCGGGACGTAATTTTTTTCTAGTTTTATTCTATTTTAATTACTAAGTAATTTTTTTTTGGAGTTCGTGCTAAGCTGTTCTCAGAGTCAATAGAAAGTAAAGCACCAACTCCGAATAAAAACTAGGTAATAAAATTTAATTATTTTTTCCTTTTTAGTGTTTTGAAGTCGGTTTTATTTTTTCGACATATTTTTATTAAGTATATTATAACCTGAAAAATGATTACCTTATAATATTTTTATCCAAGTGAAGATTGCAATACATGATTAGAACCAGAAAATATTTAAGAACGACAATAAAATTACAACATTTATTGTTTCATTGATTAAAATAAACAGTAGTTATTTGACCGTTGAATCAAATATTGAATGATTTCGAATATTCTTGCCTTAAGAATGCGATCATATTAATATTTGTAACGGAGTAAGGACTGTAGGATGAATGAATCTGTGGAGTCTGGACTACGTTATTGATAGTGTGTTTTAGGGACTTAGAAATGATTGCTACGAATGCCAGTAATAGTCTGTTTATTATATTAGTTATCTCTATTCATTACAACTATGTATCACGTGCATAAACATGTATATATAATTGAGGCCAAGTGAATGAACTGTGTAGCCACAAATCTTAGAAAATTAAAGACATAGAAAAATACTAAGGGTTTGGTGACAAGTAAAAGAGCTATAATAACCATGACAAAGAAAGGTAAAGTGACATTAATAAAAAAATATAAAAATATCAATGTATTAAAAAAGGTGTGCTATACACATATACAGGGTGGTGCCATCAATACGATAATAAATTGAAACATGCGCTATATTAGTTCATAGAAATGGTTTGCAACTTTCAAAAACATCGTATTCGTTTGATGATTTCATGACATTTGTATGAAATAATATAACATTGGCTTCATTATTCCATAGAAATGTCACGAAATTATCATGTTTTAATTTATTGTCGTATGGACAGGACCACTCTGTACAATATTATTATGTCATCGATCTCTTCCCGGTATAATAAACTTGATCGTTACCACATAGAATTTTTAATACCATCATTTATATGTAAACGTTTTCGTGTAACTCATTGGTGCCTATAAAAGAAGCAAGCTATAATAACCGCACATAAAACCTGGCTTATATTTGGAATACACTACAACAATATTTCAATGAAATTGCGACGCATTGTAATAATTATAATTAAAATCAACTCGTAAAAGTGATTACGCTTGTCGCACGTGTTTCTTAGTACAGGGTCAGGGGTGACAAACGTTTATAACTGGTTATTGCCTCAACATAACATGTAACTGACAAATTGAGCAATAAAAGAATTTTTAATTTTTAATTTAATTTAATTATTGTTCTAGGACATTGTTTATTTAATACCTTAATTTTATAATGAATGCTTTAATTATAAATTAACTGTTTTAAGGTAACGACATCATTATTTCGTTGCTGAAAAGACTTTTGAAATGAAAGTTTTATTTAAGTATACAAAAATTCTACGTATCACCCGGATTTGGTTCCCGCTCCAGTACATATTTTTTTTTAAATAAAAGTATAAATATTTTTCAAATATATTTAAATTAAAACATTTATTCTGACCTTCCCACCTTACCCATTTCTGCACGCGTGCCGGTCTTCGGAGTCATCAATTCACTGTCTTCACCTCAACATCACGTACAAAGAAATTTAGTGCCTCGTTTCTTTGTCGTACTTCCAGAACTTGGAATTCTTTGCCAGGACTTGTGTTCCCTCCTTCCTATAACATGGGGTCCTTCAAAAGAGGCGTGAAAAGGCACCTTTCGGGCCGGCAAGGTGGAGCGGTTATAGCAATGTGTAAGCTGCAGAAATAGCTGTCATCGCATTTATTCTCATGTTTAATAAAAGAGTGAAATATAGTAGTAAAACTCTATCCAAACCATTATCTCCATTAAGCAAACAAAAGATTTTGCGTTAGAACACTTTCCAAAGCAGTTCTAAAAATTGATGAGCGGTCTCTTTACATCACGATTCTTTGTAATCTCATTTTATTTTACTCAATCATAATCGTGACGAGGCAATTTAAAAATGTTCAGGACCTGCGCCTGCTTAAGTATTCAAGGAAATTCTCTCAAATAATTTAATGTTCAAAACTTCAAAGTTATTGCTCGCCTGCTATTAGTATTGTAGTATTCTTGGTAGATTTTTTTTACTAATATTAAGGCTCCTGATGGCAAGTAAGCTTAAGCCGTAACCTATTAATAGACACTTGATAATATAATGACACATATGAGCGTTAACGCCGCACGGCACACAAACCTTTAAGCCGAAAGTATTGGAAGCGAATAAACCATTTCAATCCTTACTTCCTTACTAATATTATAAATGCGAAAGTAATTCTGTCTGTCTGTGTGTTACGCAATCACGCCTCAACTGCTAAACCGATTTTAATGGAATTTGCTACAAAGATAGTCTAAAGTCCGAGAAAGGACATAGGCTACTTTTTAATGCGAAATAAGGGCTGTAAGAAGTTAGGGAATGAAAGTTTGTATGGAAAATGTCAATATTTCACGCGGACGAAGTCGCGGGCACAGCTAGTAATAATATAAAATTAAAAATTTTAAATAACTTCCGGCTTCATTAATCATATTCCTAACATCATCTCATTAAGACTATTCTTATGTACCCAAACACGCTATATCTGCTGTATTTTCTATAGAATTGAGCATCCCGCAGACTATTCGATGGTACAGGATCAGCTCAAGGTTAGCATGTCTTGGAAAAACCACCGAAGTAACAGTATACATATTAAAGTACTTTTAAAAAGTAAATTTCAATTCAATCTGATCTGCAAAAGTTAGTAAAACCCTTTTGTTTAGTAGGCAATGAACTGATAGTCATCAAACGCCTGAAAAGATCTTCATAAATTATAGCTAAGAACCATGCTGGTCACGTTAGCTTTCATACAAAATAAACTGAATCAAAATCGGTTCATTTGTTTAGGTGCTACGATACCATAGACGGATAAACAGAAAGACACGTCAAACTTATAACACCCCTCTCTTTAGTCGGGGGTTAAAGTTTTATTGTTGAGTAAGAGCAATTCTTTGTTTACATACGAAGTAAACATTGCCAAATAATTCTTTATTATTAGACGTCTTGGAAAATCTTCAGATGACTTTTTAGACTCGGTTCGTTTCCAATATTTTCTTACTTTATCAAGGCACACATTTCCTCCCGGAAGTCTTACGCGGCTTAACAAATAAAGAGTCATCATGTCAGGTAAACAGACCGACATTATGACATCGTTACTTAACACTTTTTTTTACAAATGGGATTTTTCACGATTCTTAGAGGGCCAAATTGAACGAAGGCGTAATTTCATTTTCGTACTATGTAGCTGCAGTGACCTACTGCACAGGAAACAAGTTACCCTGGTCTAGCTTATTCAGTCGAGTACTTTAATATGTATCCATTTTCTTATTACATAAATTTGTATTAAGTCACTGCGGTAATTTTATGTCAACACTCAATGTTTCGTCTCTACTATTTATTCGACTCTACTATTTATACTGATTTTGATACATTTACTATTACTATTTTATTATCAGACACTGTTACAATGGTATGTATACTTTGAAAGCTCAATGAAGAGATGTTTGTATTCTTTTAAAGAAACCAGTAATTGATTAACAAGAACACATTTTTATTGAGCATTATAAGAATACATGACATGGTAACTATGGTATATGTTAACGTATAAATTTCTCAAAATTAGTATAATATTAGTGACCTTAATGATGTGCAAATGAATCGGACACATTGAGTGTTGAGTGGATTATCGCTATGATTGATTACATATTTATGTAATCTATAGTAATTACTTCAAAATGGATACATTGTTTTTTTAACTTTGAAATGGATACATATTAAAGTACTCGACTGTTCTGGCGACCATACACGCAACATAAACTCCTTACAAGAGAAAAAAAAATATAATTTAGTGAAGTTCTTTTTAATGAGCTATTTCACCAGAGTATCTGCAATCTTCGCTCCAACTAGGGTTGATAATTAAATTTATTCAAACCGCCATGGGCACACCCTTTTGTTTTCAACACATTTCGCTTTAAAAAAAAACATTAATGCTTTTGTTTAGACTATGTGATGGCTTAATTTCCAAGATATTTCCATCTTTATATCGCAACAATGGTGGAGTATAAACATTCGTTTTAAATACGTGCAATTACTGGCGGAGTTGCCGCGCGGCTCCCGCGGCAGTCGCCTCGGTAAAGTCACACGCGTCGCGCGCTCGCCTCATCTAGTTGCTCGTGCGAACTGTTCCGTGGTTTATATCAGGTTATCAGTGCAGTGGTAGTGTTTCGTTTGTTATCATTCGGTAAGTCATTTCAGTGTAATCTTGTAAGTAACATCTGCTTAAGGTTTTCCAACTTGTTGCGTTCCCCGCGCCGAAACATTTCGTGTTAGTTTTCAAACATTTCGTAAAACTTATTTCGGTGGGAGTTTTACGAGAAGATTTATAGTGCGAGCGATTTATACTCGCACTGTTATGAAAATTCAATTATGTGCTTCACGTCAATCTGCGTTTATGAGAATTTAAAATAATGTGGTTCATATTTGTGATTTTTTCGAAAATGTTTTACTATGAAATAATTAAATTTAAATCTCTATTTAACTCTTAACTTTAGGTACTACTCAAAACATACATATTTATTTAAAAAAACCAGTATTTTATATTTGTTCGAATTGATGCCGGAATGAAAACAAAATAAAAATGATAATTATTCCCCAATTTTACTTACGAATGTTCAGTAGACAACCATTGACATAGTTTGAAGTAAAACAGACTTGTTTATGAATAAGAATAACAAATGTCGGCTAATAGAAAACATACAGCCACGGGAACAGATTAGATAAGTATATTTTTAAAGAACCTCCTTTACGAATAGTCAACGCAATTTAAAATTAATTCAATATGAAATGACAACACTTTATTAATACGTACTTGTTAAATAAACTATTACCAGTTAACTCGCTCGCGTGTAGTTTAGGGTAAGTAGCTCTCGAGGGAGCCAGCGTCGGCCGGCGCGGGTACACGATAAATAAGTTATATTTTAGGAGACAAGGCTCACGAAAGGAAATACTCATTTTAAAAACTAATATATTACTTTTTAATGCAGTGTGAGTGTCATTAGTAAGTAGCGGCTCTCCTCATGGCAAGCAATTACTGTTATATATTTACAAAGAGATTAACTATAATTGGTAGGCCGAAAGTAGAGTCGTCTGGGTATCTACTACCGCCTTTTCTTTTTCAGTCGTAAAACAGTTCGCTGTGTTGAAGGGAACCCAAGGTATTTATTGGACATGGAAGGCATTTCATCTTAGGCCTCAGGATCACAACGGACCTGCAATACCAAGTGATCTTTTCCTTATTAGCCACTCACCACCAGGTGCGTCATCAGTTATCTTGTCATCTAGTTATATAAAGTAATAATAGACATTTGCTTCTGATAGAATTTATTAAACGGGAGGTATACTCGGGCGTTGCCGACGCGTACCTACCATTAACCCGTTAAGCATGAGATTCCAGACAAAATTGATTTTTAATTGTCATAGCCCCCGGTGGTATATCGCGGCTTGACAGATTAAAGTTCTGAAATAGGTAACAGTTGACTCCTATCCAATCAACAGTTTGAGGCTGGACGGCGAATTCCAATGGGGTGCACATATTGAAAATTATTAACATATTCATATTCTTTATTCTTTATAAATATTCTTAAAGATAGTGATGGGGTATAAATAAAATAAAAGTTAGATCTTTCCAAAGGTAGAAGTGTTTTCTGACGACTATAACCGTAGAAATGAGTTAAGAACTCGCGGTGGTAGGTTAGTCAATGTGCCAAGCCGTCTTGGTATTTCATAGCTGCCCTTTTCTATTGATCATTCTCAATTTTTGGGTGTAAAGTATTTTTTTGAAAGAAAACTTTTTTCAAAGATTATTTGTACCACCTATAACGACGTTGTTAAAAAAAAACAAAATATAATATATCTCTTCGTAATAAAAAATGTCAGTGTTTCTATTTTAAAGTTTATTCCATATATATAACATTTAGATGGCGCATTGATGTCGATACAGCTTGCCTTATGGATAGATCATAAGCATGTCCTATGGAAATTATCTCCGTAGTGACGCAGCAGAAATTAATCCGATTGCGTTTTTCAAAAAAGAGATTTTATAGAAATAGGAAAGTTTAAACAGCTAAATGTAACAACAAAATAGACTCAAAAGTCCATTTAAATAAATAAGCTTTTTGAGTTTCAGTTTAAAATTCACACTTCAAATTTTGAAGCCTTTTGAAAAGTGACAGGTGTAAAACCTTGCTATTTGAAATCCATATTTCCATACTTAAATTATAAACGCGAAAGTGTCTCTGTCTGTAAAGAGCTCAACCGATTAAAATGAAACTTGGTATGAATATAGTTTGAGTCCCAGAATAAGACATAGAATAGTTTAGATTTCAGATTTCATCCTTTAAGGGGGAAGAAAGAAGTAAGTTCGTATAAGAAATTATACCCGCTGAACCGATTTACATGAATAGTATACTTTTTGGTCCTGATGACGAGCAAAATGTATGTATTTATATATATGTATGTATGTATACAACACAGCTAAGGGCATTCATTTCCGCTGGTCTCCACAACACTCGTCTTTTGTGTGAGATTGCTACAAAAGTCACGTAAGCAGCAAAAGACATCAAGATGAGACCACACACGACACCTTTGAGGTATCCAGACCATGTCCCAAGATCTAATATACATGATAGCTACTGTCTGTCAGCTTCCTTAAATGAAGAACAAACAATACAGCAATTCTTATCGGACTAGCTATAAAAAATACACAGATCAGCAATACGTATTCGATGTAGAGGTCGCGAAACGCCTAGAGCCTCTAAAAGTGCATCGTGGCATTGGGTCGCTTAGCGCCTTCTGTCGGTTTATCATGAAAAGTGTCCTGAAGAGCTTTTCGACCCTATTCCTCCTACCTCCTTCCTACTCAGAAGTACGAGTGGCGGTCTTCGGAGTAATCAATTCACTGTCTCCACCTTAACATCCCGCACAAAGAAGTGAAGTAACTCGATTTTTTATCGTACGTTCGTACCTTGAAATTCTTTTCCAGCACATGATTTCCCTCCTTCTTATGATGTGGGTTCCTTCAAAAGAGGCGTGAAAAGGCACCTTATGGTTGGGCAAGGTGGAGGCGGCTAGATCAGTGTCAGCTGCACTAGCTGTCTTCGCATATGGACTCTTCATACCGCTTCATATCGTGGTGTTGAGTTATTTGCTGTGCTAAGTGTAAAAAAAAAGAAAAAACTGGACAAATGTGAGTTAAACTACCCTAAACGAGAGTTCCCTTGGATATTTGACAGTTGAAAGGCAAAAAATTTGATGAACTAAACAAAACTGAATGTGTTTATGTTTGTTTAATATACTATTAAAATCTACATATAATATACTAATAAAATTTTAAAAAGGTTAGGTACTAGATACACCAAACTAATAAGGTACCTACCTACATACATATAAAAAGGCAAAATTATTTTTCTCATTCTATCAAAAATCGGATACTATACTTAAAATAGTCTATTTAGGCTTGTGCCAATGACGCTCTTTCATAGGATACCCCACATGATACGGTACACTCACTTCAAAATTTGGACCCCCGTTCCTTGCATATGGACCCTGTTTTATTGCGATTTAATTAAAAATATACGACTTTCAGCCTTATTTCAATTACATAATAAGTTTTCAGATTTTTCCCTGTATTTGTTTAATTTTACAATTCTAGGTCAACGGAAAGTAGGTACCCAAAAATTTTTCCTAAGTTTCCCTTAAACAAGAACGGTATTTGCGGCATAAACGGCCGTATTACATAAGATTTTTTTAACAGCTTCAAGATAATGAAGATTTGAGTATATTCTTTTAATTTTAACTCGATACCTCCACGCGTTTCCGAGATAACGGTTCTTGACAGAAAGACGGACGGACGGACAGACAGACGGAAATTATTTAGCTGACACTGTATGATCGATATTTATTATTAAAGGGATATAGCTACATACTCTAGCCGCCTTCACTTTGCTGGCCCATAAACTGCCTTTTTAAATATAGTTTTATTCACCGATAGATCAACGTCAAAAAACCGTTGCCAAAAAGTTATTGACTGCAAAAATCACGTGGAGGTTATAACGCTACTTTTGGATACAAAACAGTATTCAAACTTTACTGACAACTTAGTTTGATAGTTCTGTAATTCGCTACATCCATCACTGTCACTCTTAGGGTACGAGAGGGAGATAAATCAAAGATTCTGATAGGGAAAACTTTGTACGTATCAAAAAGAAAAGAGAATTAGCTATTTTACAAGCCTTTTCATTAACCCCCGAAAATAAGGGGGGTAAAAGGGGTGTTATGAGTTTGACTAGTCTGTCTCTGTGTATCTGTATGTCTGTCTGTGGAATTGTACCTCGTAAACGAATGGACCGTTTTTGCATTTGTTTTTTTTGTTTGAAAGGTGACGAGACTTGGATGGTTCTAAGCTATGATTTATGAAGAGCAGTTCAGGCGTTTGATGACTATCAGCTCATTTTCTACATGATAAAAGGTTTTTACTAACTTTCACAGATCCGATTGATTTGAATTTGGTGTTCTGTCACTTCGGTGACATTCCCATGACACACTAACCTTGAGCTGATCCTATACCATCAAAAAGTCTGCGGGATGCTTAATTCTTTATAAACTTACAGTAGATATAGCGTGTCTTATGGATAGTCTTAATGAGATGGTGTGAGATAGATGATTCATGAGGCCGAGGGTTACTGAAGAATTTCAATTTTATATTATATTTTTTTACACCCACATTGAGGGGATTCAAAATAATTATGTAATGCGATATTTTTTGCTGTGCTAACCATCGCGGATTTGGATTATTTTTATGGTCTTCTGCTAGTAATGTCTTATCTACATTTAATTCATTTCTTGATTGTTGCATACAAGTATAAAATGAGTGGACTAAATTGACTAAATTAGATTTACTATTCATTAGTGTAATTCGTATCGGATAAGTACAAGTGTACCTATTATCCTCTAAAATCTGAATGTAAGAATACAGTTTTACTATTAAGACAAAAGTGTATTCCAAAAATAAGTATTTTTCATGTCATTTCTACTTTTACTGCATAACAGCGAGGCGGTTACTAAGTGAATGAGATTTTAAATTAAATAATTGAGCTGTAATCTGTTGGGCACCTATTTGGCTGCGATTATTATTATAGTGTCATATTTTACATATTGCTCATTGTGTTTAAATTGCTTATGTGGTGTGTGGAGACCTTTTATTAGCTCTCTGTTTTTATAAACGTTTTCCTACTATGTATTTTAAGCTGTTAGTCTTCCAATAAGATAAATAAATATAAATAAAACATCCACATGAAACATTTTCGATATAAACTTAAAAGTAGCCGCCATATTTGATTCGACGTTTACATAGAATTAATTTCCTTTGCAAATAGAATTCTACACACTAAGTACCACATTTCAAAGTATTTCCGAGTTTACTACATATTATTGACAGAACATATTTCAGATGCTTTTTCATTCTTCAGCACGCCAAAGTCGATTACCGTCGTAATGTATAAAATTTCTATCATTTTTTTCGACGGAATTCCGTGAAATTGTCAAAAGAAACGTAGCATTTGATGTGTATAAGGAAGGTTTAATTGATTGGTGTTTGATCTTTTTTACATATTTCGTGAATTAAGGAAAAAGTTACATACAGTAAACAAACGTGACCGACAAAGCGGTAACAGTATACAGGGTGGTGCTGTCAATACAACAATAAATTAAAACATGGGCTACATTAGTTCACAGAAATGGTTTGCCACTTTCAAAACCATCTGGTTTGTTACCTTTCTATGAAATAATGCAGCCAATTTTATACTATTTCATTCAAATGTCATGTAATTATCAAACTAATAAGGTGTTTTTGAAAGCGGTAAACCATTTCTATGAACTAATATAGCGCAGACAGCACCCTGTATAAACGCTTGCAGCACCATGGGTGTAGAGGCGCTTGAGGGCGTGGAGATTAACGTAAATAACGAGTCCATCCGAAAACTTAGGAGTCTATAAACAAATCAAAAGTTGATTTTTTCGTAAACTCACCAGGATTCGTAGACGAAGACAAAATTAAATATAGTTCGTTATTTGTGCTATAAGCTCCTTTTTTAAGCTGGAGTTGGTTATTGTGGTGCCTGTGGAATTTGCGATTAAGTCTACCACCGAGCCCAGGGAGACGGAAAGTCCGTTTTACCCACTTAAACTACCCATTATGGGACTACACGAAAACGAACAAGCAGTCAACCACGCCAACCAGAGAGACGGTCTTAAAACTGTCTAAACCTAATATCTCCATTTTTATCCTGTCTGGTGCGCTGGAGAGTCCCCAAGCTTTCACTGATGGCATCACTATGTCGAGAGAAGCTCGTAGGAGTATCGCCTTCTGCTTCTATGTGGTCGCCTTCAACGGATAGGGTCAGCTAAGGTGTTGGCCTTTCTGACGAGCTCCGCAGTCTTTTTGGTAAATTACTGACTCATAGGAGAAAACTAAAGCATCACAGGCTCTCCCGCATCCAAGCATCGCTCTGATATTGCTTGGAAGTAGCCTGCCACTACTCATCATAATACTAGACGGAGTAAAAGAGCATCGTCATCCGGGAAAGTAAGACTCTAAAGTTTCGTAATCCATTATACAATAGCCCTTCACCTGATAAATATACATACAAATCACTCATAGTCCCTCCCTTTCTCCTAGTAAATAAAATGGTTACCTATAATAGTTTCGAAAATTTGTTGACCGAAGTTCAGTTAACCGATTTTTTTTGACTATTTTCGAAAATCACGTTTGCCACTGTATCAGTTGACCTATTATCATGTTTTATTTCATCGACAAACTTTTTACCCACGTTTTGCTCAGCCGAAGTAACCTTTGTTCGAAGTATTATTATGTTTTCAAAAGTTCACTACACCACAGTTTTATTTACCATACTTTCAATTCATTTGGCTATATGAAAAATTTGAAAATATACAAGCATGCAAGCAAGCAACTATGCAAGCATGACAGCATGCAAGCAGGCAAGCAAGCAAGCATGCAGCATTCAACATGCAGTTTGGTGTGCGTTATAACAATATCTAACCGCATGCGTTATCAGTATATTTGTTTCCTGACGGGGTCATCCGATCCCCGAACCGACCGAGCAAGGAGGCTGCGCCCCCCTGCACCCCTTACTCATGCAGCCATACAGACAAGCAAGCATGCAGCAAACACATCAACATCTAGTTTGACTCTATAAATATGCATGCTGAATAGCTACCAACACTATATTCAGTAAAATGTAGTTTTGCCAAAGTGAAAGTGTAGCGAATAAATCATCTGGCAAATGAAAAAAAAATCAAAGGAGACTTCTGCCAATAGCAAAAAGTTATTTCACAAATTGGTGAAACGTAGTTCGGTGAAATTATTCTTACGTCAAATGATATTTCGATGGTCTAAAAATATGGCAAACAACACAAGATATTTTTGACAAGTAATTTTCGGGCAAGTAATCGGTTCCCAAATAAAATGAATGATGAATTCCTTTTCGAAGAGCTTTGCACAGTAGACCTTACCTCATGGACGATGGTTAAGGTCTTGTATGTCTAATATTGCTTTTTTAAAGGCCACTAAGTTGTACTGATCGGTTGACTGTCGGAAAACAAACATTTCTTAATAAAAGGTACCTGTCTGCACAATTAACATTTAGATAGAATTGAGTTGTCAAAACAATTACGCGGAAATTTACAAACGAAAAGGGAATTTAATGGGTTTTCTAGAAATGTCTGGTGAAGTGGTTACACGAGATGACGCCGGGAGCCGGGACGAGGACCGAATTCTCGGTAAAATACCGGTATTATTAGTGACTGCGTTTGTAAATTTGATGAAGGCGGATCTATTTTATAGTGCAACTTTAAAAAGCTACATTGAGGTATCATAATAAAAAAAAAATTAAACAAAAACTAAAAAGGATAAAATAATGAAATTTTAGTAGGTACTCATCCCCTAGGAACATATTTTTGGAGTCGGTGCTTCACAATCTATGGTTTCTGGAAACATCAACTCCAAAAATATGTTCCTAGGGGATGAGTACCTACTAAAATTTCATTATTTTATCCTTTTCAGTTTTTTGGAATCGGTTTTAATTATTGTTTAATTTTTTTTTATGATACCTTAATGTAGCTTTATAAAGTTGCACTATAAAATAGATCCGCCTTCATCAAATTTACAAACGCAGTCACTAACAATACCGGTATTTTACCGAGCCTTCGGTCCTCGTCGGTTTTAATTTTTGTTTAAATATTTTTTTTTTCACAATTTTTAATGATAACTTTTGATGGTCAAAGCTAGATGGGTGACCGTGAGCTTATATTGATTTCTACTATCGTATCATTTCACTAAAAAATCATAGCAAAGCAAAAATCGACGACGATTTAACTTTACCAGTTTTTTTGATTTAAAAACCAAACTACCAAATGGATTTTCAAAAATTTTTTATGGGACCAAATGGAAACTATTCCGCATCGAACAAAAAAAAGAATCATCAATATCGGTTCACCCAGTCAAAAGTTCTGAGCTAACAAACATAAAAAAAACATACAGACGAATTGATAACATCCTCCTTTTTTTGAAGTCGGTTAAAAATTAATAACAGTTTTACTAAAAGAATATCTTCCCTCTTGCTCTGGGACAGTCTAAGAGGAGGTCGATGATGTAGTGACCTTAATCCTTAACGAAAGTGCGAAGATGCCTTTTAATCCTGATATAACACCAAAACCGGCAGTGTGATTCACTCTATGGCCGTGCTTCATAAAGGGTGAAGAGATGCTTTAGTACCTTCACGCAAAGAACATTGCAGACAATATTAACGTATCTTATCCTATCTTATCTAACTATGGGGCCATGACTAAGTCACAGTGCACTTCGACCCATTGGGACCTTTTGTGCCTCCCCAGCATTTAATCTTCCTGTGTTCCGAATATAATTGCCATCAGCCTTACTATATCTATAAGCAAAAAGAGCCTGTAGTCTTCTGGTTTTGGATATGCCACTCCTAGAAGGCTCATTCTGGTTCTAGTCAGGGCATCACAATGACACAAGAGATTTAATTAACGTAAGTAGTTGTGTGATTCGTGGTGACTATGATTGCCAAAGCTCATTGAGGAATTGTGGTGTTTGAAGCAGGGGGTGTCGTGTTATATGCTGTCAACGTAGCTTCTTTCTATTTGGCGCTACAAGCGTTTTCATTCTACGGAAACCGCTTAGATAACATACAAAGGCAAGAATACTCGTAAAGGTGGGTATAAAAAATAAAATTGTATCTTAGAGAATTTTTACACTCAAGCTACCCCTTTGTGATCGTATTATAAGATTTCTGTCAATCTTTCTCAAAGAGACACACGCAAAAGACAGTAATGAGGACAATAGACAATTTGTATAACGCTCCAAGAGAAAAATAATATAAAGATTTGTGTCATTTTTCATACGAGATGTTTTTTCGCACTTAGTTATATTGACAAAGAGTGATAGCTTTTCGTGTATGATATCGTATTACTGCTTCTATTTGTCCTCCTGTATTATATTTTTGTCATTGTATTTGTTTTAGTACTTCACCTTGACTTGCGATCAATGCTATTGTCAAAACAAGGCTTATATAAAAAAAATGTAGAAAAAACCTTAATTATGAAAAGTGAGTATGTGGGCAAATCCGCAAACAGACAGTGGAGACCACAAATAAAAATTAAATTGTCTATTTTTTATAATTATGTGGATAAACCACCCGTTTAAATATTTCATGTGCGGCACTTAAAAGTTTTAAAGTAGGTTGGCATAGCCCGCTTTAATGTTGTTGTGTAAATCATTTTCTCTTTTGAATAAAAAAAACACATTAAGCTTATCCAACCAACTAAACAAATTACGTCACATTGTCGCTATCCTTAATACGGTTTCTTTCGCACTGTCCATATTTCGTTCCCACATTGATCCGTTATCGTAAATTGCCAAAACTAACAAAAGGCAAGGCTCCGAGCTGATTGGCTCGATTCCCAAATCGAAGGCCAAGCAACGCGAGGGAAAACAGGAACTCCGCGATTGGATCCCGCGGGACCTTATCATGTAAACTCCTGGAAACCACATTTTTTATATACTACAACCGAAGCGAACAGGAGTAGGTATGGAGATCACTTTTTCTCTACTTCCTCAACATCAATAGAAAATGTTAGACACAATTGGAGATAAGTCCCCCTGCTTTCAGAATATGTACGCGTACAAGTAAACAAAAATCAAAAGTTATCCCAGCTTAATTTACCCTAAAGTTTATTTTAAATTGAAACATCCAACCCTGTCTCTGCGTCTGTCTCTCTGTTACCTGACTTGAATTTTATAGCGTTATCTCGCGTCAAATTGAACAGAGAGCGATCGGACGGACACAAATTAAAAACATTTTACTGGTTCTTCACGATTTTGGTTCAAATAATTAATTATCTTTTTATGACAGTTAAATTTAAATATATATTATTAACATATCTAGACCTTTTATATTTCGGATGACTGCTCCAGCGCTTTTCACATAATTTTTTTCTAGTGTAAATATTTTTCCAAGTACACACAACAGCACACCAAGTGTAATAGGTACATATCCTTCAAACATTTCTACTTAATCATAAAAATAAGAATTGTTAAAAATAAATTTGACCTCTGACTCTACTTATCTGGTGCCCACACCACGTGTGAATCATAACAATCTGATAATTTCTTCGTAAAAAATTAGTGATTCGCATATTTATGACGGAAGTTTCCCGCCGACAGACAAATGTAAACAATCTATGTTATGGCTAAATATAGTTATACAGGGTGGTGCCGTCAATACGACAATAAATTAAATCATGGGCTATATTAGTTCGTAGAAGTGGTTTGCAACTTTCAAAAACATCTTATTCGTTTGATAATTTCATGTGATTCTATGAAATAATGAAGCCAATGTTGATTCATTTCATACAAAAGTCATGAAATTATCTATAAGATATAAGATCTTTTTGAAAGTGGCAATACATTTATGAGCGGGACTTGCTATTGGACTATGTCCCTTATGCACCTGTAGCTGGTCGCTGTTCGCTATGTCGTTCGTTGCTATGATGCCGCAGTGAAGGCTCTCAACTATCGCCGTGTTGGAAGAGGGGTGGTCAAATGAAAGTATATTCTTCTGTATGGCGACTTCTGTGGTTCTTCTATTTTCCATTCGGAATGTGCCTCGAATGTGGGAGCTCATGTTTTGTGAGAAAATCGACTGGCTTATGTATTAAACTTAGGTATCGCAACTCGTGCTATTCTGCGCGAGGCAATTTCCTGCCTAAAAGTAAGAGATCTGTATAGCGAGATATTGATATTACAGTGTACCTAGTCCTCGTTAATGAGGGTGTGTAGTATCCCTATCGTCGCCTTGTATTAAAATAACAAACTTAAAACTATTTACAATCATTCTTAACTATCTATCTTAAATATATATAATATAACAAACTTAACCTACCTATCTATTATTCTATAAACTATTTAACTTATTCTATGGGTAATGAAACGAAGTGAATTTAAATCATTTAATTAGAGCTAATTTTACAATTAATTAAATTAGTTAATTAATACGTTTTCTTGGGCCATCCGGAACAATTTCTATGAACTTATAAAGGTAACCCAAATTTTTTTCACGGCTCTACCCTGCATATCATATATATATCAATATTAGAAATATACCCAAATAAACAAACAAACATCTATCGTGAATAGATGCTGGTCTTCATCACAGAAACATCTACCCCTAACGAAATGCAAACCCGGGACCACTTGAACTTTAAACTTAAAATTATTTGAAATATCAAGCAACAAAATTGAGGATGTTTCTCATATCATTATCAATGACGTAATTCATCAGTGTAGGTACTTTAGATTTAAGGCGCGTAAATAGACTACAGCAGAGATTCGTTGTTGAAACCTGACTCGAAGGTTAATTATTTATTTAAGAGGTAACTTAATAGGTACAAATAACGGCGACGAGTAAATACATACAATAACAACATTAAAGAAATATTATCTGTTTTATTCTATTGAAGTCTTTTCTAGCAGCCACATAATAAATCAACCATACAGACCTCTGGCAGTCCCTGGATTGATTCAACACAATATGTCACAGAAGAATTTTGAGATAGTAATAACCGTAACCACCTGATACCACCGGGACACAAATCTGTGGGGATTGATTAAGTAGAAGGAGTAAATTCGCTACATAAACTTGTCATAAATAGTAAATATACCTTCTGGTTTTATACAATACCTAGATTTCATAATTTATTTAACCTCATACATTGTTAGGACTGCTTGCATCCATCGGCTTCCCGTAACCTTCTTTTTCAAGTCCATATAGCTCTATCGAACAGCTTGTTTATAATATTATCATTCCATATATATCCAATAACTTTAAATGCGTCCTCGGCTTGTAATCATCCATCACAATGAATTCGAAACCTCCAGACTTTGGCACAAAGTAATGATCCATATTGATTGGACCATTTTCGTTGGTCTGGATCTGGATGAATAATTCGGCCGGGCCCACTGGCGGCTATTCTAGTATCTGAGTGTGTTTTGTCTACTGCATTTGTTGGACTTTAGAATGAGAAATTCATGAGAAATAAAAACTTTTTGATTGTAACCGCTTTCAGCTACAACTGAATCTGGAACTAGGATAATATGAAGGGCAGAGTAGGGTAACAAACGTAGGGTACCTCCGATCAAGGCCGTTTAAATTATGATTATAGGTAAGAATAAAGAGGCCATGGATGGCTTGGTGCGTGGCATTGAACCTGGGCTCCCCTCTCAGCTAGCAGAAAGAGTTTCCCTTATTCTATAATGATTCCGGACGCGTGAGAATTATGAACGAGGCCGTGTTTCCTCATTCAAAATTACCCCTATTCATTATCTATAAGTGGTTTTAGTTAACAATACATACCAAAAATATTTAAAAGGATGAAATAATTAAATTTATGTAGGTACTTATCCCTTAGAAACATATTTTTTGGATTCTGTGCTTCACTTTTTACTCTCAAAATTTTTAGTGATAATTTTCTAAGGTCAAAGCTAGATGGGTGACCTTCAGCATATTATATTGTTTCCCACTATCGTATCGGTTCACAAAACATCAGTAAAAATCCGCAATTTCGCATACATAGACAACTTACTCATTCCAGTTATTTTGATTTAAAAAACCAAACTACCCAATCGTTTTTAAATATATTTTTATGAGACCAAATGGCAACTATTCCGCATCGAACAAAAAAAAACACTTAAATCGGATCAGAAATCTCAGCGTAACCGGTGTACATACATAAAAAAAACAAACCATACCAACCGAATTGAGAACCTCCTCGTTTTTGAAGCCGGTTAAAAATCATGTCTAGTAAAAACACTGAATCGATTTCTACAAATTTTGCAGAGCTCAGGAATTGGACTACGTGCGATCCAAATCTCAATCACGCAAATTTAAATGTAATGCTTTTCACGAGTCTGTGAGCACGTACAATATTGTTTGTGTGAATCTCCGTACTGCAACACGCATTTTCACGCCATGCCTCTAACGCGTCTTTTACCGGTGGTTCGACCAAATATTTATAATTTTTATACTTTTCACTTTCACGATATGTTATTACAGGCGAGGAAAGAAAAATGAAATTTATCTTTTTTATATTTTTCTTGCAAATACTAATAATGGAACAATTCGCCTAGGGCGAACCCTAAAGTAAGGAAACCTTTGTGCTTATCTTACATTAAGTCATTAGTTGCGACCAACGTAAAGAGATCTCGAGCACCTCCGTGGAGTTGCTTGAATATCGTCTTTTTTATGGTTTTTATCAGGGACACTTTATTTAGGTTGTGGATCAGCAGAACCATGAAACGTATTCCTAGGAAATTTATCTTGTGGCTTATTAGGTGGCACATAAAAAGTAGGATCGTTTATTTTTGAAAAAATAAGATAAGTATCTAATCTATATGTACTACTTGTGAAAAAACAGCTGCTAATAAAATATGTGGCAATAAATTCAAATTACGGTTTTTAACAAGCATTGAAGTGATAAAACAGTGTTAAAATATATAAATACAGTGCTGTATTATTAGTGAATCGATATTTAGTGTAAATATCATGGTCAACCTGAGGCCTAAGATGAAATGCCGTCCATGCCCAGTAATTACACTGGCTACCTTTCCCTTCAATCCGAAACACAGCGAACTGTATTACGGCTGAAATAAGAAAGGCGGTGGCACCTACACGACCCTATCCTATTACCAAGTAAACTCTTTCGATTTATTACAAGCGTGGTATAAATGAAGACTTGGTTTGATAAGATAAGATAAGATAAGATAAGATAAGTTTTTTATTTGCTAAACATGTGTATACATAAAATGCAGTTGTTACAATAGATAATGTCCAACATGTTTGACCTCAATGGCATGCAAATTTGTGTAGAACGAATAAAACATCGTTCCGAAAAAGACCGTCAGTCTAAGAACATAATTAAACAAAAAAAAAACATATTCTAATGGTATAGTAATTCGAATTCAAAATTGGATATTAAATAGCTACATGTCAAAATTAAATTGCCGTACATAATCATAAAATGTCATAATTAGAAGTCTTAAATTACATTAAATTTTAATAAATTGTCAGATTAAATAGATAATAAAAATGAATACATCATTACATTAATTTCTCAACTAAAAAATCATTTACATTATAATAGCATTTCTCAGCTAAAAAAACTTTCAATCTCTTTTTAAATACATTTAAATTGAGTTCCTTAATGCTCTTGGGTAACTTATTATATATGGCCGGTCCCATCACGAAAATGATCCTTTGCATTAGTTTTGTATTTACTCTGGTCACACATAATCGATCATTGTCTCTTCTATTGCGATCAACTACCTCCGATTTTTTTTGGAACAGACCTGGATTAGTTTTGACAAATACGGATACCTCAAATATATAAATTGATGGAAGAGTAAGCAATTTATACTCTCTGAAGAATGGTTCACAGCTTTCAATGGGTCTCAAACCAAACATAAAACCAAACCAAATTTGAAACTGATTCGTTCTTTTGTTCAATAGTTTCATTAGTAGGTTTGTTACCCCTCGATCATCCATTGAACGAGGTGATTGCACCAATTCAAGTGAATCCTTAATCCCCGGGCTATATTCTCGGTCAGTGATACAATTTGATCTCAAGCCTCATAACACAAAGTGAGCTGAGATATCGTCTGTTATAATACGTCTCAATTTTCGTCTGAAGTTAAGCGTACAATGTTGAATCGTCAATATACTATTCTCGGACCAATACTTGGGCCGATTGGTTCAACAAACTAAGTCAGATGAATTAAACAATACCACGTGTCGCCGAACCACACCCTGGGAAAGTACATAGGTTGCTTTTTGGTGCAATAACCGACACCCACGCGGGTAGAGCCGCCGTCGATCACTTAGCTTTGTTTGAAAAATATTATAATCCGGCCAAGGACGGCTGTCCGATGATTCGGTGTCCAAATATGATTCCCTGTTTATAGCATAGGTATTAGAATATGAGGCTGTAATAAGGTGCACAAGCGCGAGACCGGGGCCGGGAGCTCGCCCGTTTGTACCCGAAATATATAGGAAAGAGGCTTTGTTTTCATTTTTAAATATTAATTGAGTGCTTAGTTTAAAGACTACTATAAGGTCCAAGAATATTTAGATGATAAGAATGCGTCGACACATTAAAATTTAAAAATGTTTTATATATTCTTAATTTTTGATTTTAACATTATCTAGAGGCGGGAATCGATTCCCGCCTCAGGAGGTAAAATTTTTATAGTTTTATATTTCAATTACTAATGTTTTATATGTTTATTAACGAGTATTACGACTTTTACGTACTTAACGACCTTTGTATACCTATATTGTGATTGTGCATTGTCAGACTGTATGAAAATAACGATAATACTTGTCTCATTTGGTACCTACTTTGTTGGTACGTTGATATACCTTCTACATTTAAATTTTTTTTCGCTGGGCGCAGCACTATTAAAAGTTATAATTTTGTAACTAAGTACAAACATTGTTATTTAATATTTGAAAAGAGTGACTAAGTACACGAGTTGGTTGCCGGAATCTTCTCGGTAGTTCAACGTTTGGAACCGGTGTAAATTCAGACATGACAGACAGACACTGTGGCGTTGTTTGTTAATATTTTTTGTGATAGTTATTAAAATGTGTTTTTTGATGATTTGAAAGTGCTTCCTTTGTGGCCTGTTTAAATAAAAATATTATTTCTTTTCTTTTTCTCTTGTAGCTGTCGAAATATGAGGCAGACTTCACTACATGGAGGCCTTGCCTCATTTAATATTAGAAATGAAACTATCGGTATCTATAGCGCTATAATAATGTGGTGTGTCGGGCCGAGCACCCGGGCGGTCCCACGTGGCTGTCTCAATATTGATATTACTATTTTGGTCATTTGGCTCAGAGCACGCTCGGTTTCACTTCCAAGTACCTCGGTCGCACTAAAATTTTACGAACTGGACATTAACAATATTTAGAAATTCAGTTAGACATTTGAAAGAGGACTCTTTGGATTTGAAGTGAAATTTGTTTAATTTTATTTGTGTTTTTAAGGTTCCGTACCTAACAAGGAAAAAAACAGAACCCTTAAAGGATACTTTGTTGTCCGTTATCCGTCTGTCTGTCAAGACTCTTTATCTCGAGAATGCGTGGAGATATCAATTTGAAATTAGAAGAATTTACTCCTGAGTCTACAGTCTCTTGAATCTGTGAAAAAGTCAAACTTCTAAGATAACGAAAGAATACGGCCGTTTTTGCCATGAAAATACTACCTTAATGTTTATTGTTACATACACAAACAGTCACAAGGTCGATGATATAATTAGATTAGACATAGGGCATACATCGAAAACCGGTCGCAATAGGATGGTTATCTAGTATGTAAAAAGCTTTTTTGTTAAAAAAACAAAAAAAAAACGATATCGGTTAAAGAAACGATGACATTTTTTTTATTTTTTATTATTAAATTAAGAAATGAATTTGATCATCAAAAAGTCATCAGCACTCTTTGAGTGAATACATTGCTTCACAAATATTAAAAGTAATAAGTACTTTTTAACGGGGTAACTATTGACCTTCATCTCACCTGATGGTAAGTGATGACAAGGCCGACGATGGAAGCAAGCTACACCCGGATTCCTCAACCACAGAGGAACTGGCTACTTATCTTACCTCAAACTGCCGGAACACAACAATGCTGTTAACATTATTGTTATGACGGCAGACTTAGGTAAGATGGTGGTAGCTAGCCAGGCGGACTTAGAAAAGCCCTACCACCAACCAAACCGAGCAGAAAATTTCTGCCCCCACGGGAATCGAACCCCGGGCCTCTAGATCTGAGTTCGGTGGTCTCAACCACTAGACCACAGAGGCGGTTAAGACCTATCTAGACTTAGCATTTTAGTCTATGTAAGTAAATACTAGAATAGTAAATGTAATTTACTTCTAGTTCACAAAATAAAATAACCATAACCAGAATGGTATCCAGTGTAATTACAAGGTATTGGGGGCTCGGAATGTTAATATTACAAATACTTATCTTATACTATGGCACCACGAGGTAGACTTACCGCTTTTATGGATAATAATTACATAAAACAGAGGTTTCCTTTCAAAATCCCGTCCTGTGTGGAGCTCTTAAAATATAGATTTTAAGTAATAGTACTTGATTTTGATTTTGACTGTTCTTCAACAGCTTTTAATTTAAATGGGAAATCAATTGTTAACTAATAAGAACTCGTAATTCATTCACTTATCAAGCTTATAGATTGGTGTTTAATTGGCATGAGACTTTCGAGAGTCTTACGTGACTTGACCAATTAAATTAAAATTTTACTACAACAACAGGTAAGGATGAAACGAAACAATTTAATTAGTTTAAGTAAGTTGTTAAATTGCCCAAAAATTACGAGTTTCAAGTGGCAGTGGGCAGGCTATATTACAAGGAGGACCGACGGCCGTTGGGGCGGAAAGGTCCTGGGCCTCGATCGCGCTAATTTACATTGTATTTACCAAAGCAAATGTGAAACGTTCCCTTGCGCACAATTTGTGTTGCGCGAAACATATAAACGGCTACCAATTAGCTATTTTTTCGAAGCATACATTGATTTCTTTGATTATAATTATATTACATATTTATTAAGTTCAAATTACATAAATTAATACAGTAAAAACTTTCTAAATTTAGTAAATATATCGATCAGTTTTTGACAGCACCTAGATACAAACACGTTACTATGGCAACCATTTATGGGAACGTATTTTCCGCTGTCCTACAAACATTTTTGACAAGTTGCTTAGGCACTAACTTAATCAAAAACGTGCGACCGACACCGAAAAATACGTTCCTTTAGATGGTTGCCATAGTAACGTATTTGTATCTAGGTGCTGTCAAAAACCGATCGATATTTTACCCAATTTAGAAAGTTTTTATTTTATTATTTGATGTTATTTGAACTTAATTAATATGTAATATAATTATAATCAAAGATATCAACGCATGTTCCGAAAAAAAACCTAATTGGTTGGTCTCGCGCAACACAAATTGTGCGCAAGGGAACGTTTCACATTTGCTTTGGTAAATACAATGTAAATTAGCGCGATCGAGGCCCTGAAGTTGTTAGGCCGCCCACAAGATGGACCGACGATCTGGTGAGGGCCGCGGGAAGCCGATGGATGCGGGCAGCGCGGGACCAGTGGACGTCTCTTGGCTAATATGATAATTATATTTGTAGGGATATTGACACTATTGCAATAAAATCCCAAATATTGCTAATTCTGAAAAGAAGATTAAAAGGAGCAGGAGACCTATTTTTTAACATTGTGGTGCATTAAAAGTTTGAGTTTAAGATATAGCTATTTTAAGATGTGAAAATTACTAAAAAACGCTTAGCAAACAATCACTAAGGAGGTGTTTGTAGTTATCCGCCGAAATACCGCTCGAACTTCTCGCTTATTACTTGCAAAGTTTCTGAGGTAACTAAGGTATAAAAATAGCATTTATGGCCGCCGAAATGTTGCCGCCGACGTAACACGTCGCCACATCTGCTAAAGTTTATAAACAAATAACAATATTAATCTGGTTTTAATTGGAAATTGAGTTCGGTGGAACATTTTTAGATTTACACACACATTGGTCGTATCATAACTATAACACGTTCAACCTGTGTTATGCGTCCAACATTTTTTAATTATGAATCTTCACTGATGCTACTGAGACTGAAACAATTGTAGTTTGTTATTATGATTATCAAAAGCTAACTTGAAACCACTAATTACACTAAATCAGTGGTCGGCAAAGTGCGGCTCCAGAGCCGCATGTGGCTCTTTAGCTCCTTAAGTGCGGCTCTGGCACAAATATTTCACAGAAGGAGCAATAATATTTTCATTTAAAAAAAACTTGGAATGATGAGAACTTGGAATCATGCCTAAAATTAAAAACAACAACATACAAACCTCACTTATTCAGTTTCCAGGGAGATGCAAGCGCATTAAATAAATAAATAATAAATAAATTCTTTATTTCCATTATAAATTTTATACATTGGAAGCAATGGGTTGGAGCTTCTCTTTAAGCTTTAAGGCCTGTGTTGAGAAGCCCCGCTCCTCCTTTGTAAAGGACGAACACGCACATTTTAATCACACTGACAAAGTCAAAATTAAAAAATACATGTAGTATACATACAGTAGTCCGTGCGGTGACGGATTAAGAATACAATTCACCGCCCCATTTCTTCCCGTGGGTGTCGTAAGAGGCGACTAAGGGATTACCGAGCTACCAACTGCTCGACTGGTGGTAGGGTCTGAACACCCGCCTGGTTAGTGACCACCGTACGCATGGCGTAAAACCCGCCAAGTGACCACTTGTGGTCGCGTTCCGGGATCAGTCAGCGTACAACCAGAGCTTGGGGAGACGTTGCGGCGATGGATGCGGTCAGTGACGGCTTCCGTCTAACCAGAGCCAGGTGGACTGCATTGACCCGCCGACCAGGGAGACCCGAAGAAACGGCTGTTCCGCTGGCCGCCCGTGGTACAGTACAGGGGCCCAAGCGAACCTAACCAGTTCGTGAGGCTGCCCTATCATGCCACGCATAATCTTGGGGTGGTCCGTCGTGCCGGTTGGTGACCGGGTGGTGGGGTCCCGGCGGCCATTCCCGGGGGGGTTCGGGGGCCCTTCCGTTCGGCGGGTCAGCGCTTCTCTGCTGTCGGCTATTACCTGGGGAAACAGGCCTCACGCTTTGACCGTATATATCGCGGCGACGTTCCCCCAATTCACGCCTCTCCTCCTTCATCATTTACTATGGCAGCGCTAAGAAACATTTCCGGTCGTTCAGCGGTGCACACCCCCACCACAACCACGCTGTTTGAGGTCGGGCTCACTAACATCCGTGGGCTCCATGCTAACCTCAATGCCGTCCACCAACATCTCGAGACGGCTCGACCCGAAATGCTGTTTTTGACGGAGACGCAAATACTCCGCCCGGCAGACACTAGCTACTTGGATTACCCCGGCTACGTTCTTGAAGAGTCCTTCAAAGCGAAGGCCGGGGTATGCTTGTTTGTCCGGGCGGATGTTTGCTGTCGCCGTCTGCGCTGTTTGGAGGACCCTTCCTACTCTATTCTTGGGGTGCATGTGGACCTGGGCACACATTGCCGTATCTACGTGTGCCTGTATAGATCCCACAGCGGTGACATGGAGACAACTCGACTTTTCGAACATCTTAGTCGGGTGGCAGATGTTGCGCAGGAGCAGTTTCCAACCGCGGAATTGGTGTTTTTAGGGGACTTCAATGCTCACCACGAGTCGTGGTTAAGTTCCTCTAAAACTGACCATGCTGGTAGAACTGCCCACGCTTTCGCTCTCACGCATGACCTGACCCAACTGGTAAACCAGCCCACCAGGATTCCAGACATTGTCGGTCACGCGCCCTCATTGTTGGACCTTCTGCTGACGACTCGCCCGGATGGATATCGGCTAGAGGTTCGTGCTCCTTTGGGAACATCGGATCACTGCCTGATATCCGCTGGGGTGCCACGGGCGTCGCCACCGGTACCTATGGTTGCCAAACGCCGCATCTGGCACTATGCGTCGGCAGATTGGGACGGTATGCGGGATTACTTTGCATCTGTCCCTTGGAGGCAGCGCTGTTTCAGTGAGCTGGACCCGAACGCTAGCGCTACTGCTGTTGCTGATGAGATCATGTTAGGGATGGAGTACTATATCCCTCACTCCGATCTCATCAGTAGGGGTAGGCGTAACCTCTGGTTCAACCGCGATTGTGCCTTAGCTGTTGAAAACAGACAGTCGGCATACCGCGCTTGGATCAGGGGCCGAGCTTGCGGGGATCCCAACATTGACTCACTGAAAGCAGCCTATAACAACGCCACCAAGTCCTGCAAAAGGGCCTTCATCAGAGCGGATGCCCAGCGCGTTGCACGAGTTGGCCAAGAACTTCTTACGCATCCTACGGGAAGCCGTAGCTACTGGCGTCTGGCCAAAGCCGTGCAATCCAACTTCTGTCAACCCTCGCTGCCCCCGTTGAGATGTTCTGACGGCTCGCTAGCTCACAAGCCGCAAGAGAAAGCCGATCTCTTGGTAAAACTCTTTGCTGCTCACTCCCGAATCGATGACTGCAACTTACAGCCACCAACACTCTCCCACTGTGGCCACACAATGCCCGATATTCGTATTAGGCAATGTGATGTACGTGCGGAGCTTCAGTCAATCGACGTCCGGAAAGCTAGTGGACCTGATGGCATTCCAGCGATAGTACTGAAAAACTGCGCAGCGGAGTTGTCTCCTGTCTTAACGCGGCTATACCGTCTTTCTCTCTCTTCTGGGTGTGTGCCGGAATCTTGGAGAGAGGCCAATGTGCAACCGGTCCCCAAAAAGGGAGACCGATCAGACCCAGCTAACTACCGCCCGATAGCTGTCACCTCAGTTCTTTGCAAGGTCATGGAACGGATCTTAAACCACCAGCTGATCCGATACCTAGAAGATCACTCATTAATTAATGATCGACAGTACGGGTTTCGGCCAAACCGGTCAACGGGTGATCTTCTAGCGTACTTAATGCATGTCTGGGGTGAAGCTATTGACAAACGTGGTGAGTCACTGGCAGTTAGCCTTGACATTGCCAAAGCGTTCGATCGGGTCTGGCACAAGGCTCTTCTCTCCAAGCTCCCGGCATACGGTCTGCCCGCTCAGCTCTGTAACTGGATCGCCGGCTTCCTGCATGAGCGTAGAATCCGTGTCCTCGCAGATGGATGCGCTTCGCGGTTCATGTCAGTGAATGCTGGTGTACCACAAGGCTCTGTTCTATCCCCCACACTCTTTCTTCTTCATATCAATGACATGATTCCGTTAGGAAACATTCATTGCTATGCAGATGACAGTACAGTGCATGGGGGATATTACGGTCGCCCAGGGGCTGGGCGCGCTGAAACCGAGAGGGAGAGAGAGAATCTTGCCATTGAGCTCGACAGGGTGTTGAACCTCGTATCTGAATGGGGATCTAACAATCTTGTTGAGTTCAATGCTAAGAAAACACAGGTGTGCGCGTTTACAGCTAAAATGTCGCCGTTCCTTCCCCTTCCGTCTCTTCAGGGCACGACTCTTTCGGCACAGGGCTCCCTCAACTTGCTAGGTATGGAGATATGTTGCGATCTGAATTCCAGGAACTACATCGAAACCGTGATCAAAACAGCCTCACGGAAGCTCGGTGTCCTGAACAAGGTGCGTCGATTTTTCACGCCTGACCAATTATGCCTGCTCTATAAAACTCAGGTCCGGTCTTGCGTGGAATATTGCTCGCACTTGTGGGATGGCTCCGCCAAGTACCTTCTCGATGCCCTGGACAGATTGCAGCGTCGTGCTGTCCGTATCATTGGCGATGTAGAGGTCACCAACAACCTTGAGCCTCTGCAATTGCGTCGAGACATTGCGTCGCTTAGCGCCTTCTATCGGCTATATCACGGAGAGTGTTCTGAGGAGTTATTTGACCTTATCCCACCTTCCCCCTTCCTACTCAGGAGCACGCGAGCCGGTCTTCGGAGTCATCAATTCACTGTCTCCACCTCAACATCACGTACAAAGAAATTTAGTAGCTCTTTTCTTTGTCGAACTTCCAGAACTTGGAATTCTTTGCCAGCACATGTGTTTCCTCCTTCGTATAACATGGGTTCCTTCAAAAGAGGCGTGAAAAAGCACCTTTCGGGCCGGCAAGGTGGAGGCGGCTAGAGCAGTGTCTGAACTGCACTAGCTGTCTTCGCATATGGACTCTTCTTACCGCTTCACATCAGGTGGTGTTGAGTCATTTGTCGTGCTTTGTATAAAAAAAAAAAAAAAAAAAAAAAAAAAAAAAACATAATAACAACATAATCAAAATATCAAAAATAGAACTATTGCTGGCCAGTGTCTGTCGCCAACAGTCCCCCCCAGTGTGAGCACTAATTATCACTAGTACAGACACTAACCAGCGGTATTAAAAGGCGCGTGGCGCGCTTCAGGGTCCCTGACCTAGTTTGCACGTCCACAGTCCGTACCCTTCCGTCGCGACCTGGATAGACCTTGGTGACTTTGCCTCGAGGCCAGGAAGACCGTGGGAGAGAGCCATCAACGATAAGAACAATGTCACCAAGGTTGATCCCCCTTTGAGAACCGGCTCTTCTTGCCGCAAGACTAGGCAGAATTTCCTTCGTCCAACGTTGCCAAAAGTGGTCCGCTAGTCTCAAGCCCTTCTTGTAATCTGCTCTGCGAAGTAGGTCATCGTCGGACACAATTTGGAGCTGGTGGTCGCCACTAGGTCCCCCAATCAGGAAGTGGTAAGGTGTTAGTGCCTCGTCATCATCTGGCCCCACGGGAACATGTGTTAGCGGCCTGCTGTTCACTATTGCCTCGGCTTCAGTCAAAAGTGTGTGCAAAATCTCCTCCCTTGGGGCTCTTTCCTTCAGAGTGACGGAGAGGGCAGCCTTGACGCTTCTAACCAGACGCTCCCAGCATCCCCCCATGAATGGCGCACCCGGTGTAATAAATGTCCACTGGATTTTATGATTGGCCGCGAAGTCATAAACGTCCTCTAACTTGCGAGCTGCTCCAACAAACGCTGTCCCATTATCAGAGTAGATGCAGATAGGACATCCACGGCGGGCAATGAATCGCCTTAAAGCCATCAGCGCCGAATCAGTGGTGAGGTTTTCCACTATCTCCAAATGGACCGCCCGGACTGTCAAGCATGTGAATAATGCCACGTAACGTTTCACGTGTCTTCTTCCTGCTGTCACATTGACGGGCCCAAAGTAGTCTACGCCCACGTGGGAAAATGGTCTTTTGTGGTGAGCCAGGCGACCGGGAGGTAGATCTCCAAATGGCGGGACAATAGGGGTCGCTTTGCGAATCTTGCACAGTTGACACCGGTTAGTCACGTATTTCACTGAAGGTCGTAGATGAAGAACATGATAGCGCAACCGCATCTGGTTAACGATGAGCTCAGAGTTCCCGTGAGCATGTTTCTCATGAAGGTGTAATAGAAGCATCCGAACTATAGAGTGGCGACCATCCAAAACGACAGGTTGGAGATCTCTACCCGATGGTAAATTTTCTGTAGCTAAAATTCTGCTGGCCAGCCGAATGAGTCCGTCAGAGTCAAGCAGGAGAGTGAGTTGCGCTAATCTACTTCGCTTGGGGAAGGGTACGGACTGACGAAGGCACTCCCTCTCTACTTGAAAAGATTCCGATTGAGACTTCAGGAGAAGATCGCGTTCGGCTCTGGAAATATTAGAAGCCGTTAAAGAATTTGGTACATTTGTAGGCCTCAAAATGTTCATAAACTTGTTTGCACAATAACGTATGCGAGCTGTAGCACGAACCAAGCGAATCCATTTACTAAAGCGCAAATGATCTGCTACGATTGGGCATAGTGGTTCAGCGATCAGCGTGGTTTGCGCAGACGATGATGATTGTGAGGATGAATGAGTGATTTGGGCTACAAAGTCTTGAGACTTTATCTCATCAAGGCTTTGGAGCGTTGATGGTGACGGTGGTTCTCGGGGCCAATGCTCAGAGCTGCTAAGTAAATACTCTGGCCCAGAGATCCATCGTGACATTTGGAATTTGGAATGAGGCTTCGTAGCGTCGTCGGCGACATTCATTGATGAAGGAACATACCTCCAACTCTTTATCTCAGTAAGCTCAGCTATTTCGCCTACCCTATACGCGACGAATGCTTTGAATGTGCGTGCATCACTACGAAGCCATTTTAAAACAGTTAAAGAATCACACCAAAAGAAAGTTTTAGTTGGTTTATGCTTGTGAGCATCACATATATAAGTAGCGAAGCGTGCCGCTATAAGCGCTCCCTGAAGTTCGAGTCGCGGTATCGAAACCGGCTTCAGAGGAGCTAACCTTGCTTTGCCCCCAATGAGGGCTAGCTTTGACGTTCCGTCGTCGCAAGTAAAGCGCCAATATGCAACACAACTGTAGGCGTGCTCACTTGCGTCAGACAGAAGGTGCAACTGTCTATCGACGATGTCTGTTTGCTTTATGTAGCACCGGGGAACAGCTACATTCGAAGCTTCCCTCAGCTCTGAAAGCCAATTGTCCCAGTTGGTAGCAACAGTAGGAGGGAGTACGTCATCCCAACCAAATCCGGACCGCCAAATTCGCTGAAATAGTATACGGCCCCTAATTACTATTGGTACCAACAAACCTAAGGGGTCATACACGCTCATTAATTTAGAGAGGACCGCGCGCTTCGTGAATTTTTGAGATGACACCGAGGGTGTCCTCGTGAAGCACAAAGTGTCATCAGCGACATTCCAAGAGGCCCCGAGGACTCTTATATTAGGTGACGGCCTTTGGAGTGAATTCACCAAGTTAATTTCTAATGCGCTAGGTGCTCGGAATTCTGGTGGAATGAAACTCAACGCATCATGACTATTTGAGACCCACGAACACATTTGAAGGCAAGCACGAGAGTGAACCTCCTGTATGTCGGCCGCTAATTGTGCAGCCTCGGCAACCGTGTCCACACTTCCCAAATAGTCGTCCATATAATGGTCTTTCAATATTGCGTTACATGCGGCCGGAAAATCGCGTTGGTACTCCAATGCATTACGATTTTTGAGAAAACGGGGCCGTGAAGGGGCTTGAGGTCGCTCCAAATATCATTGATGACATTCTGTACTCCTTGATTGGGTCTGAAGGAGAGCTGCGCCAAAGGAAACGTTGAGCGTCACGGTCCTCAACTCTAATTTTAGTTTGTGGGAACATCTCTTTTATGTCACCATTCAAAGCGATTTGACCTTCCCGAAACCGCATTAATATGGCAAGTAACGGTTGGAGTAAGTCTGGTCCTGATAAAAGAAGCGAATTTAAGCTTACTCCTTGAAAAATTGCCGCTGCATCGTGTACTACGCGTAACTTCCGCTTTTGGGGGTGGATAACGCCAAAGTGTGGTAAGTACCAAGTTATGCCCTGAGGAGGCTCAGCGCATAACTCGGCGTAACCCTTATCTATAACGGACTGAATTTGAGCTTTGTATGTTTGGGCATAAACAGAATCTTTTGAGAATTTTCGTTCTAAAAGCTTAAACCTAGATAATGCAACAGAATAATTGTTTGGAGGGTTCAGATTTTCATCTCTCCATATTAAGCCAGTTTCAAATCTACCGGACTTAAGACGGCGAGTTGTATCATTCAATACCTTAACCGCCCTAGCATTATCTTCCCCAATATATTCGATATTAGAAATTCCTAAAGAATCTAGTCTAAAATAATCTTTAATTAATAAATCAAGGTCAGTACTTTCTTGAGTCTGTACGCGAGAATCGCTACGACGATCAGTACTTTCGTGCTGCTGTACATGTAAAACGTCATGTTCAATGAAATTCACGGCAACAGAACGGCTAGTGTTGAAACCAAAAACTACCCAACCTAGAACCGTACGGCATGCAACGGGTTGTGATTTGGTGCCTTTACGAACCTCTAGTGGCAGCGTTAAATGCCAGTTGTCAACACCAATGATAACCGTTGGCTGAGCATTTTCAAAACATAGGACGTTATCGAGCCCTTTCAAGTGATCATAATTTAAGTCGTGATGGCTAAGTGATTGCTTAGAAATGGCTAAGTTGGGAATCGAACGCGCTCCGTGCACTACATGGTAACTATTGCAGGTACGACCAGTAATAGAAAAGTCGACAAACTCGACTGCAGAGACTTTGCTAAGACCTCCCACACACTTAAGGTGAACCTGAGATTTAAATCCCGTGACTCCTATCTTTTGCGCGACCTCCGAGTCTATAAAGGTAGCTGTGGACCCATCATCCAACAGGGCCCATGTATCTAAGCTGCCTTTTGGCCCCGTCAATGTGACCGCTATCACTTTAAGAAGGGGCTTAAAAAACTTACGAGGGAGATCGGCGACATGAGTGACATTTTGGATGTCGCTAAGTGGGGTATTTACCTGGGATTTTACATGATCAGAATTAGTGGAAGATGATGGCTGTTCAGACGCGTCACTTTCTGTGTCAATGTCGGTCTGAATATTAAAATTACTTGCGTCGTCTTTATGAAGTAGTGAATGATGACGACGGAACTTGCATGCCTCTACTTTACAAGATTTTTTACAAGTCGCGTATCTGTGGCCACCCTTAACAAGACACTTACGACAAACCTTGTTGTCTGCGGCCCACTTTAGTCTAAGTTCTATAGACAATGACAAAAACTTATGACAGGCTTCAATGTCGTGTGTTTGACTTTGGCAATATAAACACGGCCTGTTTTTCGTGGATATGAATTTATCGGATGAATTAGCTGCTTCTCCTGAATGAGAAGAATCCTGGGTTGGCTTCGCTATATCTTTAGTAAAAACAAAGTGGCTTCTATCTAAACGCCCCTTGTCACGCGTAGGAGTCTCTGTAAACATTCCGTATTTTAGGTGTACATATGCTTCGTGGATAAGGAAATCACAGAGAAGTTGTAGTTTGAAGCGACCGGAATTTGAATGAGAATACGCGAAGTCAACCCATTTTTCCCTTAAGAGTGGAGAGAGCTTACCTAGAATCGAATTTACCAACTCCGGACTGGCCAAGTACTCCGTATGATTTAATAGTTGGATCGTTGAGACAAAGTTGCGAATTTTGCAGGCAAACCCGTTCAAATCCTTACCAGAGTCGTAATTTGCGATTTTCGGTAATGCTCTCACCTCTGCCAACATGTTCAAAATAACTAGTTCAGAGTTACCAAATTGTTGCTCTAAAGCTAAAATTACCTCCTTGGGATCGTCAGATGCTACTAGCAGCGAGGCCACAGCCTCACGGGCCGCTCCCTTAAGTGCGCTCGACAATCTCGAGAGGTTCTCGATATCATCGAAATGACTCCTGGTTCTGTCGAACATCTTCCGAAAGTAGAGCCAATCCGATGGGGAGCCTGTAAATATTGGCAAGTCGCATACCTTACGTCCGGGCGGTGAATGCAGACTCTTGATGGCTTTAGTGAGGAGTGTAATATCGGATTCTTTATTGCTGTTATAACAAGAATGAGTGTGGTGTGTGCCTATCCGCGCATGTGCAGTGGGATCCGGCGAGGCCGCGCGCTCTCCGCGCTGGCGACTGCTCGAATGTGGATCAGGAACCGCAGAGGCCAACTCGATCGCTGCCTCTGGGGCGGTACCGGTGTATACTGCATTCTTTTGTGAGGCACACTTCACTGTCTTAGGGTCAAGCTGTTCTAATGCAGCCCAAGAAACATCAGGTCTAATTTCCCTGAAAGATTGAGAAAGTGAATTATTATCATTAGACACTCCGTTTTTATTTTGAGAGGTTGCTAGCCAGTTTTCTATGTAACCTGTCTTCGAGCTCTGAGAGGAGCTGCAGGCTATGGCTGCGAGCTCTGCTTGTAGTTCAAGCTCTGCTATAGCTTTCTCGCGTTCGGCGGCGGCTTTATCGCGCTCCGCGGCAGCCTTTTCGCGCTCCACGGCGGCTTTTTCGCGTTCAGCCTCAATATTGGCGAGCCGCCGAGCACATTCAACTTTTGCGGCTAATTGCTGAGCTCTTACCGTACAATTTGTAAAGGACGAACACGCACATTTAATCACACTGACAAAGTCAAAATTAAAAAATACATAATAACAACATAATCAAAATATCAAAAATAGAACTATTGCTGGCCAGTGTCTGTCGCCAACATCCTTTATGATTCTTCATGTTTACAAATATAAAAGCAAAAACAAAAGTAAAAACATTTTAAGGTAAATTTAAGGAGAGAAAATAACTGGTACAAAATAATAACATTGTTCGCATTAATAAATATTTATTAAGTATGAAATTTTGATTTATTTAGTGTACTACTTATTTAGTGTAATAAAAGTTTACTAAACAAGCAGATTTGGTTCCCATTTTTTTTTAATTTGTTGTAATGCTCATATTTGGCTCTTGGCCAATAAGTTTGACGACCACTGCACTAAATAATTCATTAAAAGTAAATACAGTCACGTCTGAACAGATATATACAATAAACAACTTCAAAATATACAAGACTCTATTGTAGCCGGAATGAGATATACTAAACATATTTATGAAACAATAAATGTATTTATCTACTCAGCCGTGCCTGCACTTATCTAATAAAATAACAATAGATATGGAAAAACGCCCGCTATTTCTAAGAGATGTATTCACAGCTGGTTCACTTATTTATTTATCAAATCAACGTATTCTATACTATTATGTAGGACAAACATTTGATATTTTCGTGTCGTCAACTATCGACACTCGACAATCGACACAATCAGAAGAAAATTTTCGTCTAATTAAACTTTTCGAATGGCTATGAAACATGTTAAAAATAAATTGTGAAAAAAAAATATTTAAACAAAAATTAAAACCGACTCCAAAAACTGAAAAGTATAAAATAATAAAATTTTAGTAGGTACTCATCCCCTAGGAACATATTTTTGGACTCCAAAAATATGTTCATAATAAAAATAATTAAATTTTAGTAGGTACTCATCCTCTAGAAACATATTTTTGGAGTTCAAAAATATGTTCCTAGGGGATGAGTACCTACTAAAAATGTTTCTAGGGGATGAGTACCTACTAAAATTTAATTATTTTATCCTTTTCAGTTTTTTGGAGTCGGTTTTAATTTTTGTTTAAATATTTTTTTTTCACAATTTTTAGTCATAACTTTTTAAGGTCAAAGCTAGATGGGTGACCGTGAGCTTAAATTGATTTCTACTATCGTATCATTTGACTAAAAATTCATAGGAAAGCAAAATCCGCAATTTCGCATATGTAGACGACTTAATTTTTCCAGTTTTTTTTATTTAAAAACCAAACTACGCAATGGACTTTCAAAAAATTTTTATGGGACTAAATGGGGGAACTATTCCGCATCGAACAAAAAAAGAATCATCAATATCGGTTCCCTCAGTCAAAAGTTCTGAGGTAACAAACATAAAAATAGAAGAAATAATAAAAAAAAAATACAGACGAATTGATAACCTCCTCCTTTTTTGAAGTCGGTTAAAAATGACGTTATGCCATCGTTGTAATGTAGTATAACATCGATGAGAATGTTCCGAAAAATATTTTTATTTACCCACCAGTTGCGATGCTCAAAATACAAAAGTTAACGGATACGAAAATTTCAAATGTTCGTGCTAGGGCTGACCGCTGTCTACTGATTTGTGTCGGGCTCAGAGCCGACGACCCGTCAGCGTCTATCCCCCGTAATCACGTTTCTCTCCAACTCTCAGTTTAATCTGCATTCTTTATCCCTTCGCGAGATAACGTCATTTTTGATAAGCTTAGTTCTGTCTCTCCGCGAGACATTGTTCAGTCTTGTATCTACCAACTTGTTTAAAATTAAACGCGAAAGTTGATCTTTCTGTAACATCAATGAAACAAGGAAGCCGGTAATAGACTGGTTTATTAATAAGGTGAAGCCTACCCACAATATTAATCTTACATTTTACTTATAAATACCCAACACTTTTCTCCCTTTATAAATCTAGTGTAAATATAAAGACACTTAACATAAATATATCTATGACTAATTTTAAATAAACAAACAAAGATATCTCTTAATAATTAGAATTAAGGAGACAATATTTTATTTTGTGTGCGTGCATAGGCACGACGTGCTCGAGCAGACACCACCTCTGCTGGCGGCGTCGGAGAGCGCGGGATGCTGCCCACCGGCAGTGGTGGCTTCGCTCCCGCACTGTCCGGCGCCGACCCGGCATCGGTGTTCTCACAAGCATCTTTAAACACCTCTTCATCCTCTTTTTGACTATTGTCGTAATTACTCTCTTTCACGATACTCGCCCGTGACAATGAAAATCTCGATTTGTTACGGACCGGTACGATCTGGTCTTGGTGTCTGCGCCACTCGACCCCATTACCCATGCTAATGCGATAAGATACTGGTCCCGTTCTTTTAGTTACCGTTCCTACCGCCCACTTATCTGAGCTGGAGGAATAGTCACGTGCGAGTACTGGGTCCCCCGCCCGCACTGAAGGTCGGGGGGTGCCCCCCGCGTTTGCCACTTGACGCTGCTGCGACGCGTGCGCCACCGCCGTGACATCAGGCCGCATCGCGTCAAGCCTCGTGCGACCCCTACGCCCCGTTAAAAGTACCGCGGGTGGCACTCCCGTCGTACCATGTTCACAGTTGCGATAATACAATAAAAAATTATTTAATGCCTGTAATACATTTTCACCTGATACTACAGCTCTTTTTATTGCTTTTTTTATGGTTTTAACAGCATTTTCAGCTGCCCCGTTACCCTGTGGTCTATAAGGAGCTGTAGTGACATGTTTTATGCAATTTTTTATACAATAATCTTTAAACTCTTGGGAGAAGAATGGTGGCCCATTATCAGTGACCAGTTGTGACGGTAATCCGAATCTACTAAAAGTAGTCATTAAGGCAGTTATAGTTGTTTGTGTATCAGTACGAGTCATTGGCAGCACTTCAATCCATTTTGAATGTGCATCAACTATTACCAAATACTTTTTTCCAGCGTATTCCGCAAAATCTGCATGTAAGCGTTGCCATGGAAACGATGGAAATTCCCAAGGGTGTAGTTCAGAGCGCGGCAACGCATCGCGGACCGCACGACATGCGTCACACGAACGACACATATTTTCTAGATCCCGGTCTAAACTTGGCCAGTACACATAATTTCGAGATAAATTTTTCATTTTATTCACGCCCAAGTGACCCTGGTGTAGTTCCTTTAAAATCTTAATCTGTAAGGTGGGGGGAATGATTATACGATATTTATATATTAGGCAACCAAAGTCTATTGATAAATCATTTTTTCTCATAAAATACGGTTTTTCCTCGTCACAACTTGGTGCTGATGGCCAACAAAATTTTACATAACCTAAAATTTTACATAATAGTGTATCTTTTAAAGTTTCCCTACATATATCTTTAAAATCGACAGGCATGCTATCATATACTAAATTAATATAAGTCACAGAATGAGTGGCGCCCCCTTCCCGCGGCAGCGGTAGTCGCGACAACGCGTCCGCTGGCCCGTTATCTTTCGAGTTAATAAATCGAATCGTAAAATCATATGCAGCCAGCCGCGCAGCCCAGCGTTGTAAGCGACTAGCCGCGGTCTGAGGAATACCTACTTTTTTTCCAAGAATATAACTTAAAGGCTTATGATCTGTACGAAGCTCGAAATTTCTACCAAATAGATATTGATGGTGTCTCGTAACCCCGTAAAAAATCGCCAGCGCCTCCTTATCGATCTGGCTATAATTTCTCTCCGCATCATTAAGCGTGCGCGACACACAGCTGACTGGTCGCTCGCTGCCGTCTGGGAACCTATGTGCTAGCACCGCCCCGAGCCCATACGCACTGCTATCTACTGACAACACCAAGGGCTGCCCCTCTACGTAATGCGCGAGTACTTTATCGCCTAGCAATGTTTGTTTAGCGTTTTGGAAAGCCTTGTCGCATTCAGTGTTCCAGTTCCACGCTATTCCTTTTTTTAAAAGTTCATGTAATGGATGTAAAATAATACTTAGATTCGGAATGAATTTTCCATAGTAATTTAATAAGCCTAGAAAACTTTTTAACTGTGTAGTATCTGTCGGTGTCGGTGCTTTTTTTATTGCCTCCACCTTATTAGGATCCGGGTGTAATCCTTTTTGATCTATAATAAATCCTAGATATCTAACGCTCTTTTGTAAAAAACTACATTTGCTTAATTTAACCGTAAGCCCCATTTCTTTTAACCTATTCAGTACTTGCCTTAGATTGGACAAATGCGTAGGCCTATCAGCCCCGGTTATACATATATCGTCCAAAAATACTACTGTACTTGGAACACCCTTTAAGGTCTCTTCCATTAATTTTTGAAATTTTTCAGGTATACAGGACAAACCAAAGGGGGTGCGACGATATACAAAGGTTCCAACGTGCGTTGTTATCGCTGTACAAGGCTGTGAGTCTTCGGTTAAAATAGTTTGTTGGTACGCATGTGTCAGGTCTATTTTTGTAAATTGCTGACCATCACTCAAAACAGCGAACAGCTCCTCAATACGTGGGAGTGGATAAAAGTCGCGTTTCAACTTAGGATTAATGGTGACTTTATAATCACCACAAATCCTAATATCGCCATTCCCTTTAACCACTGGCACGATCGGCGTACCATACTCTGAATGTTCAACCCTGTATATCGTCCCTTCCCTCTCCAGCCTCTCGAGCTCACGCTCGACGCGCGCACGCAGCGCAAGCGGCACAGGGCGCGCTCGTACATACACCGGCTGTCTGTCTGTCAACTGTAACTGTAGTAACTTTTTACATTTACCTAACTTATCGGTAAACACTTCTGGAAAATCTGCCGCTAAGCCAGTGACACAAGGGTCTTCGATGATCTGATTAAAGTTGATTTGTTTTATGTTTAATGCTCTAATCCACTCGCGGCCTAGAAGGGGGCGTCCACCACATCTAATTATGTAACAAGCTAAGTTCTTAGCTAATTTATCTCCTAATTTGACATTAACGATTATATATCCGAGCGACTCAATACGCGTACCCGAGTAGCACCGCAACATAAGATTATCTGCGTGGACCTTTTTATGAGAAAACATTTGTTTATAAAAATCTTCGCTAATCGCAGAAATACGACTGCCCGTGTCGACTTCGCACTCGATCGTATAATCGTCAATGTCTACATTGATAAAGAAAGGTTTATTACCCTTAGAGACTAGCTCGATATTAAATAGGTCCTCGTCTTCTGAATAACATTCACTTACGTAATTTTGTCTGCCCGTTTGGCCACTTCTACGCACTCGATGACACATCACTTTTAAATGACCTCGTTGGTTACACTCATCACAATTATAATTAGCATAGCGACACCTATCCGGCCGGTGCGCCTTACCGCACCGCCAGCAAGCAGAGTACGCGGCGCCTGCGCCCCGCGCTGAGTTCGCCGCCGCCAGCGGCCGGGCCGCGGTGCGCGCCGCTCGCTGGCCGCCGCCGCCGCCGCTGGCACCGCCGCGCGCTCTCGTTGCGCTCGTCCTATGCAGGCCTTCGCCCGCCTCGCCGCCTGCACCCAAGGTCGTGGCGGCGCTCGTTGCCGCACTCACCTCCGCGTGCCTCTCCGCCGCCTCCAACGCCAGAGCCAATTCCACTGCTTCCTTGTACTTGATATTCTTTTCGGCAAATATCCGAGATCGCATCGCGAGGTTAGCCAATCCCGATACGAATTGATCACGAAGATTTTCTTCTAACATAACCCCGAAATTACACGTAGTGGCCAGATGTTTTAAATCTTGAAGGTACTCCGTCATAGTTTCGCCCGAGCGTTGTCTTCGTAAACGAAAAACGTGGCGTTCGGCTATTTCTGACCGCTGAGGCTCAAGATGTTCGGCTACCAAACGCACCAGCTCATCAAACGTCTTACTTTCGGGGTCAGCAGGAGCACATAAGTCGGACATCAACGAATAAGTGGTTTCTCCTACTACCGTGATTAACAGCGGGACACATAATTCGTCTTTTATTTCGTTGAGTACAATGTATTGTTTTACGCGACGAATATACGACGGCCATTGTTTGGTGTGAATATCAAACGTTTCTAAGTTTCCAATCGGCATTTTATTAGTATTAAATTGAACACACGCACTGAATAGATTCTAAATTTTCACCTCGTCGCCAATGTAACATCAATGAAACAAGGAAGCCGGTAATAGACTGGTTTATTAATAAGGTGAAGCCTACCCACAATATTAATCTTACATTTTACTTATAAATACCCAACACTTTCTTAAAAGATTTACCTAATATTTGTAACTGGACGTTACTATATGCGCGTGTAAGGCGATGTTGAAATAATACTCGTGATGCCGTTGTAAAAAGAATCATTCATTTAATAAAATACTTAACAATTTATACCTAAATTACTGCGCGTCATACTAGCGCATGACTCATCATTCCCCTACATATTAAAAAGGATTACCTTCTTTTGGATTATATTGCAACACTTCACTTAATAATAGTACTAGTGGCCGCTCGCCTGTACGATCGTGAAATTAAGTTATTTGTGCCAAAAAGTATACAATATTGTTACTTATAGGTGTAACTACAATGCCAATTCAATTGAGAGACCACGTTTATTACTGTTATCTAACTTCTCATTTGTTCCCTATTGTTCTCGTTTAAGCGTAAAGTATTATAAATATTGAAATAAAACAGATGTTTGATTACTCACTTGTATTTTCCATAGCTTACACAGGTTAACTCACAATAATTATTCACAATAGAATGCGCTCCGTCCGTCAGAACACTGGACCACTGAACTGCGTTGCTGCGTAGATTCGACTGCCTGGTTCTTGAAATCTGTCTTTTCAAGAAAAAGACAGATTGCAGAAAATCAAAAGAATACTACCCTCTTTTACCGGATGTCAAAACGAAACGTACCATAACCAGTCGAATCTATGCACCTTAAGTCAATAACATATTTTAAATTATGAAAAGTGAAATCAAATATACAATATTAATTTAATTAATCACGTATAAATTATTATAATAATAATTATTGATAACAGTCGGCCATCCGAATTACATCGGACGCCCTCGTACGTTACAATATTCAAACTAGACTATTATAGCATAAATTATTAACCACTAACCAATACAATGATATTTTATCTTTCTAAAGTAGTTGTATAATCCTATGGAAACAGAAGACTACATAATTAGTGCAATTGTATTTTACAGTATGTTTGGATACAAATAACATATTTACGACGTGACTTATCATAATTGTAACTAAACATTTATCTATTATATATCACAAGTCTTTTTTTTATTTTTATTATTTTTATTATTATTATTATCATAACAATATACTTGAATCACAGTGTAAATTATTTAATCCATGGATCAACATTTGGTATCTAAATATATTCTAATTTTAATTTAATAGATAACAATTTCTCATCACACCAGTTTTATTTGCTTTGAATGGAACCAGGTTACTCCTATATGGACCAGGGATGTCCACTTTCGGCCAAAGTTACTTATAGTAGACCAGGGATGTCTACATTAGATCAGGCATGTCTAAATTGGACCAGGGAGGTCCACTTTCGGCCAAAGTTACTTATAGTAGACCAGGGGTGTCTACATTAGACCAGGGATGTCTAAATTGGACCAGGGATGTCCACTTTTGACCAAAGTTATTTACAGTAGACCAGGGATGTCTACACTAGACCAGGGGTGTCTATATTAGACCAGGGTTGTCTAAATAAGACCAAGGATGTCTAAATTGAACCAGGGATGTCCATTTAGGAACATCTAGGTAGGACCAGGGATGTCCTAATAAAATACGGATATTGCCATACTTAATTAAAATATATATTATTATTATTATTATTCAACTGATTACTGTTATTTAATTGGCGTTGTTATCATTACTCACTATTAAACATAAAAATATTTGAATATGTACTAAACTTCAATTTCATTATTATTGACCAAATATCACACTGAACTTTAATTATTGAATTCAAAATACCCGCCAACTGAGTTGTTATCAAACATACTATTCGTCTGTATCGGATTTACCAGAAGATATAATGTCTTCTTCGTGTGGTCTTTTGAAGCTAAGCCATGGTTTAATCTTGTCGATTGCCACAACAGTGGAATGTTGTCTCCCGCCCTTTCGAGTAAGCGGTGTGTCTTGAACATGAAAACGATCGTGATCAAGAACGGCTGTAATCCTATATGGACCTTGGTATTTTGGAATGAGCTTTCTACTCTGCCCTGTAGCAGGAACTTGTCGCTCCACCCTAACTAAGTCACCCACTTGAAATCTTAAAGGTTCAGAGCGGTGTTTATCAAAATACTCTTTAGCCTTACGTTGACAGGAGTCTATATGACTATTTATCTCTTGTCTAATAACTGTGCGGCTTGTGTCCGAAACACCATTTGAATTGTCGACCAGCTGAGAAAGTATTCTGTTTTCGTTCTGGCCTGAAGGGCGAATACCAAATAGAGCTTCTGAGGGTGTGCGATTAATGCCTTTATTAAAAGTATTGTTGATACCCCACTGTATGTCAGGAAGGTGATCGTCCCATTTATTATCCGGAGTACCAATCATCTTTGCTGTCAGAGCATCAACAATAACTTTGTTGTATCGCTCAACCTGCCCATTTGCCCTAGGTGACGCAACAGCATTCAGTACGTGCTTAATGCCCTTATCCACCATAAATCTATTAAAAGTAGAGCTAGTAAAAGAAGTGCCTCGATCGGAAATCAGCCTCCGTGGTACGCCAAAGACACCAAAATATTCACTTAGGACTTTTATAGAGGTATTAGATTTAGTATTTCTAACGGATTTAAGATATATATATCGTGTATATGCATCTATAATGACCAAAATATACATGTTACCCCGGCTACTTCTCACAAACGGACCCACGTGATCAATGTGTATAGTGTCGAATGGGATATCTACTTTTTCTATAGGGTGCAAAAATCCTGGCTTTTTGCCTCCCGACGATTTGGAATATGCACACTCTAAGCATGAAGTGACATATTTCTTGACAAATGTACGCATCTTAGGAAACCAATATGTTGACTTGATCTTTTCAAGAGTCTTATCAACGGAAAAGTGACCAATGTCATCATGATTTAATTTAACAATCTGCCAACGAACCCCTTTCGGCACTACCCATCGGTCTCCTTCGGATGTAACGCGATACAACTTATCGCCTTTCACTTTGTAGTTAGATTTAATGTCTATCACATCGTTCAAATTTGGGTCCTTTAAAATATTAATAATCCTCTGAACATCCGAATCTGTATTCTGTACAGTGACTAACCAGCTTTCCTCAGTTACATTCATAATATCCAGGCTGTTATTCGAAATAGGGTTTCGGCTAAGTGCGTCTACATGAGCCATTGACACACCAGGCCTGTACTCGATATCAAAGTGGTACTCTTGCATGAGTTCCCACCATCGAGCTACCCGTGGCAGCATGTCTCTCTTTTGGAAAGTTGCGCGTAAAGAGTTACAGTCGGTAATTATCTTGAACTTAATTCCAATTAGATATACTCTAAACTTTTGAAGAGCAGCTACGACGGCGAGTGTTTCAAGGTCATATGAAGAGTAATTTTGCTCTTCGGGGGTGGTTTGCCTGCTATAATATGCCACTGCTCTGAGGGTTCCAGAATCACTACGTTGCAACAGAATTCCACCCAGACCCAATTTACATGCATCTGTGTGGAGTTCTGTCTCGGCTCTAGAGTCATACAGTGCCAAAGTTGGTTTTTGAGTCAACTTTTGCTGCAAAGTTTCAAACGCTGTCTGTTGTTCGGCGCCCCATGACCACGTTGCATCCTTTTTTAGCAGGTGAGTTAAGGGCTTAGCAATAATCGAAAAGCCTGGTACAAATCTACGAAAGAAACTGGCCAATCCTAAAAACTGACGAACATTGTGCTGGCTCTGTGGTACAGGAAACTTTCCTACAGCTTCGATTTTCCTGGATCCTGGCTGAATACCATCTTTAGAAACTTCAAATCCGAGGTAGTCCACATTATGCCCAAAGAACAAACATTTAGACAATTTAAGAGTCATACCTGCCCCTGCGAACATCTTTAAGACATTTTCCAAATGTGACAAACCCTCTGAAAACTCTTTTGCGGGGATTATGACGTCATCCAAATAAGCTAATGCTTCTTTATGACGGGATGATCCTAGCACCTGATTTATGATACGCTGAAAGGTGGCTGGGGCATTGGCGAGACCAAACGGCATTCGGGTGAACTCGAAATGGCCGTCCGGTGTCACAAATGCTGTCTTATGCATATCTGGTTCGCGTATTGGAATCTGGTAGTATCCAGATGCTAGGTCAAGCGTAGTGTAAAACTGATAACCAGCTAGCATGTCCAATTGGTCATCTATTAGAGGCATGGGATAATTCTCCCTGATAGTCTTTTTATTAAGTGCACGATAATCGATACATAGCCTGTAATCTCCCGTTTTCTTCCGAACCAAAACGATCGGACTTGCATAGGACGATGTAGAAGGTCGAATTATCCCATTCTCTAGTAATTCCGATATCATGTCTCTAACAATTTCCTTCTCCTTAAAAGATAACCGATAAGGTCTATATACTACTGGTACTTCATCATGTAGGGCTATTGACATTTCACCTGCCGAAGTAACACCCAGTTCCGACAGATTTGAAGCAAAACAGAGACGATATTTATTTAAAAGTTTTAGTAGTAGTTCCTTCTGTTCAGGTGTAATGTCTTTACCCACCTTGACGTCAACATCACATATAGTCGACTGTGTTCTACAATTGTCCGCTGTAACCTGCATAACCTCTATCTTTGAGGTTTTGTCCTCCTCCGCTCTACTCCCTCTAGCTATTAGATAGTGTTTCTTGAGAGTAATAATCTTATCACGTGGGGCAACTACGACGATATTGGTAATACCATTTTTACCAACAGAGAACAAACCCGATGAAACCGAAAATCTTACATCAGATATAAGCCGAAGACCCCCTTCAACATAAACTTCCCCCTCCATGACAGGCTCAGTATATACTTCCACTAGCGAGGGACCTGATATGGTTACATCATCATTACAACATAATTTGACTCTAACATTTGATACCCGATCATTACTAACTAATTGTAACATCTGCAACCTGTCACTTGTTTTAAGAACAACAACATGCGACTGTTCTGTGAATGATTGACCTATCATAACTGGGACATGCATAGCCTCATCAGGAACAATGAACAATTCAACTACAGCTTCTGCCTCATCTACGACAATGCTAACGCGCCGCTTGCCTATTACTTGAACAATAGAATTTCCAAAGCCCCTAAGGGTGGGGAGCTCATTGGTATCAAAACAACGGTCAATCTTAACAAAATCGCACTGCCTAATCATACAACACTCACTACCGAAGTCAACAAAAGCTTCGAATTTCATTCCATTAATCACGATGATCTTAATAAATTTTTCCCGGGGATCATCATTAGTAACTACCATAACTGTTTTTTCGGAAGGTAGAAGGGATTTTGAGTAACATGATTCTGTATCGTGCCCCATTTTCTGACATTTGGCACACTTCTTTATTGGATGGGGACATTGAGTAGCCATGTGACCTTCTTTCTTACAATTAAAGCACCGAGATATCTTCTGGCCCAGTTTTGACTGTGTGTCATAACCTTTTACCTGGGGCAGACTTTTATTCCTACGGTCCACTTGAGGTTTATTGTTTCTGGCGTTCCTAAGGTAAGCCAGTAATTTATCAGGGTCGTCGTATTGAACAGCTTCGGCTCCAAGCCGAACTGAACGATCGTCAATTCCGTGTAAAATACACTCTACAGCCCGTCTACCCACAATACCACACCTATTTACCAATGCGATCTTATCGCAATAATAAGTTTCAAGTGAATCAAAGAAACGGGCTCTCTTGGCTAGCATATCGCTCAGCATTTGACCATAATTTTCTTGAGAGGGAAAAGCAGCTAATAATTTTGTTTGCCATTCTTCCCACGAGAAAAGAACTGACGGTAAGCCTTCGTACCAACGTTGTGCCACACCGCGTAATTTTGGTAAAGCGAAATGGATTAATTGCTTTTCCGTCCAACCGTAAATAGATTTGCATTCATTCACCTTATGGAGCCACATGGTCATAGTCTGTTCTTTTCTCGAGGGATCAAATTCGGGAATTGTGTTATGCATATTACCTAATTTTTCTACTGTGGAGCTACTCCCTACCGATTTGATAGCTTCCAGAAGCTGGATTAAACCTTCATTTTTATTCAAGATAACCTTGTTAATATTATTAGAGTGACTTACGCGACTAGTGCTACATGAGTGGTGACTATCCTTGCCACGCGACCGACGACTCTCCCGGCTGCGCGACCGACGACTCTCCCGGCTGCTTGACTGTTGAATCGCATGGCTGCGCGATCGGCGGCTCGTACGGCTGCGCGATCGGCGGCTCGTACGGCCGCGCGTTTGGCGGCGCGCACGGCTGCGCGATCGATGACTCGCACGGCCGCGCGATCGGCGGCTCGCACAGCTGCGTGATCGGCGGCTCGTACGGCCGCGCGATCGGCGGCTCGAACGGCTGCGCGATCGGCGGCTCATACGACCGCCCGATAGGCGGCTCGTACGGCTGCGCGTTCGGCGGCTCGCACGGCCACATGACCCATGGCTGGCACGGCTCCGCGACCGACGGCTCGCCCGGTTCCGCGGTCGCGATTGTCGTTCTCTCGTGCTTGTCCTTCGGCTTCCGGAACTGCACAGCTGTTGTACCTCGTCCGTTGGAGATGATGGTGTATAAGCTCTAAACTCTTTAGAATCGTCCACTGAAATTAGGAGAAATATATTCCACACAGTAAACTGTAATTTGAGATAAAATAAATACTTATCCTCATTACGTTCACAACTTTACACGTAAATACATTTTGGTTAGGGTCAAGTCTTGAAACAGTGATATTATAATATAAATGTATATTTTTAAAATTATCATTAAATTTTTTTAAAGTTAAATTTGGATTACCAAGCATAAAATTTGATTACACAGAGAAAAGAAATAAAACAACTAGGGAACAAATCGAAATAACTCAAAACGTACTAAGCTATCTTTAGATACTCATAAAATATTGTTATTTACTTTGTGGGTACTCGCAACATGGTAACGTAATGGTTTTTCTTATAATGCTCAGTCAATTACATTATTATGATGATTCTAGGTGGTAATTCGAAAAACCATCAAAATGTGAGAGTGAAAAGAAAGAGAAAAAAAAATTATATTTTAATAACTGTTGCTTTGCATTCGAGACTAAATTAGTGGTTGTGTGTTATAATCCCACTTCTGAAATGTTATCTAACTTCTCATTTGTTCCCTATTGTTCTCGTTTAAGCGTAAAGTATTATAAATATTGAAATAAAACAGATGTTTGATTACTCACTTGTATTTTCCATAGCTTACACAGGTTAACTCACAATAATTATTCACAATAGAATGCGCTCCGTCCGTCAGAACACTGGACCACTGAACTGCGTTGCTGCGTAGATTCGACTGCCTGGTTCTTGAAATCTGTCTTTTCAAGAAAAAGACAGATTGCAGAAAATCAAAAGAATACTACCCTCTTTTACCGGATGTCAAAACGAAACGTACCATAACCAGTCGAATGTATGCACCTTAAGTCAATAACATATTTTAAATTATGAAAAGTGAAATCAAATATACAATAGTAATTTAATTAATCACGTATAAATTATTATAATAATAATTATTGATAACATTACAAACACAGTAACAATTGACGCTAAACACTAATTAATTACAATATAATATCCTTCAAAAATGCAGTCACTTACGCACTGAAAAATTTGCAATCGGTTTAAAACAATCGCTTAGCAATTCCAAGTAGAATTGAATGACTGTGCCGCCGCCGATTACTACTAGACAATTCCCGAAGCTTCCACAATACTACTTCGTTTTATACAATAAGGATAGAATGTCCCTTACCAGAAAGCATAAAAGAGCTAAATGTTACTTTATTTAAAAAGCGACTAAAAGAGCTTTTAGTAAAAAAATGTTACTATAACGTGAAAGACTTCTTAATGGATAAAAATAAATGTTAATATGATTGAGCTAAATGACTTCATTTATAAGCTAATTAATTAATAATTTAATGACCATGGCTTTTTGACATAATAATAAATAGAATTTTGACATTAAAATTTATAACTGTAGGTTTATTTGCACAATTGCGAAAACACGTAGGACGAAGGCTAAATATTATTGTAACATTAACATTGTGTAAATATGGTGTATACTCGTGTTTTACAAATAAAAATCTTCTATTCTTATCTTATCTTATCTTAAATAAAATAACATGCCCTCTCACTCATTACTTTCTCGAAGTTTCTTCATCTGTTCGTGTCTCTTTCACTTCTTTCTTGACGAAATCATCATTACAGCCTGCTGAAAACGTCTCTAAGTCCGAGAAACTCCAAAGTTGCGCAAGGCCATATCGCTAGTACACCGCCGTAACAATATCTTTCTCAGGGTCCCAAAATATTTCCATAGCAAAGTTCATCTAAATCGATTATAAGGTAACAGACAGAAAAGCAGATTTACTTGCGCTTTTGTATATTGTGGTTATATCACTATCTAAATAATTTTAATACAAAATAATTTCACCGAGGAACAGGAAAACCAAAAATCGGAGATCCTAATGCGTATAAAACACGCTCTCTGACGCTTTTTACATTACAATATATCTTTTGAAGTGATCTTGAAAATTCAACTTGATCTTACGTTCCACCGACACATATATGTACCTAGTAGCGGGTTCGGCTCGCGATATAAAACAATTTTCGTGGCGCTTGTTTCAGATAAGAGTAAATATTTAATGTGTGTCTTAATGGTAAACGGGGCTGTGGAACCAAATCACGTTACAGATTCACTCGCTGAAATTAATTCTAATGGGTTTACTTTTATCTCTTACAATGATATTACTACGTTTTTAAATCTCCTTTTCGTTGAATTTTACTAGGTGGTAGGCCCGTATGTAGGGTCGTCTAGGTAGGTACCACCGCCTTTCTTATTTCAGCCGTGAAACAGTTCGCTGTGCTTCGGATTGAAGCGAAAGGTAGCCAGTGTAATTACTGGGCATGGACGGCATTTCATCTTAGGCCTCAGGATGACAACGCACCTGTAATATCAAGTGATTTTTCCTTGTTATTGCAGGTGTCTATAGGTGGCGGTAACCGCTTACCACCAGGTGGATTGTCAGCTTGTTTTTCATCTAGTTGTTTAAATAAAAATAACTACAAAGATTACACATTGCGTAATCTTTGTAGTTATGGTTTTGGTTGTGCACTGCCAAGGGCCTAATATGAAAATACAGTCAGTCATTTTTCGTGAACGCAACGCTCTCGCTCACAGGTATTAACTTGTTTATCAAAACCAATGCAAGTTTTACGAGTTCAATTTCATGCCTATGTGGACGTACGAAACGCCGCGCGTTACCAGAGGCATCAGCAAGCAATAAACCAAACAAAATATTGGCGACGGACACTCGAATCCGAGTGTACGGCACCAGTGGTAGCGCATACCTCCACTCGGTTCACACGGATCCGAGTGGAGGTATGCGCTCGGCAGCTTGGTAAGAAAATAGCTTAGCTTGAAATTTTAGTCCTTGAGGAGCTCAGTGCTGTGGCGTATTGGTATAAGCGCCCCGGTTTCGATAACGAAAACAAAGCAACATTCGCTAGGGCCGATCCCGTGATGGGTCAATCAAAATTTGTAATCTCGATCTTCTCCGTGCTTCGTTGTTCACGTTAGGTAGTTGCTCCTGGTTGTTATTGCAATCGCATCTACCTACTATCCCCCATTGAGCCAGTGTGGTGGTGTTATGGGCCCACATTCCTCATGTGTTCCTCCATTTAGGAAAGCCTGTGCCCAGCAGTGGGACGTTTTAGGGCTGGCGATGAACTACATTATTCCAAGTACATAACTATAATGACCCTGATAATTTCCACTTTGTAAGTAAATTTATTCTAACGCCGAATCTCGCAGACCATCCCATCGCTGATCCATCGCCTGCACAACTCAAACTCAACGACGCCTAATTAACTCTTGAGGCTGATTTATTATGGACTTATTAAGACATTTCAGTGTATTTTCTTTGAACATTTAACTTTAAACTCAAAGACGCACGAAACTCAAGGTATAAAGGCAAAATCAAATTAAAAAGCTCTTTATCTAAGTGGACTCAAACTAAGTTATTTGAAATCATCAGAATAACCTTCCACCGCTTTGACGAATACTTTGACTATGGACATGAAAGATCTTCTCCTTTTGAATATTTGTAATGGCATTTATTTATGCCATTACATTATTATTTTAAAGTATCGTCTATGCTCAATTCATTGCCATGCTAACCAGCTATCTTAAAGTAAGCTTTCCGCATAGTTTTACCTTTATTATAGTTTGAAATGTGTTAATATATAGATCAGAAGCTTGTTACAAATGCGTGTACATTGCTTCATAAAAATTGCCTATTCTGTGAAGACGAGTAGTGTGTACATACTGCAAGATTATACTACTTTCTTGTATTAATATTAGTATATTTTAATTATGCAATATATTTTTACATGCATACACTAGTTGATATATGTACAAACTTACCTCACACCTCCATACAACACCCACACACACATAGAACCTGTACGGTTTCAGAGCTAATTTCTTTCACACACCGCGATGCCGGCTCTGTAAAAGATTATCACGCCATTTATGAAGAAACTATGTAAGTACTAGTTTCCGAAAACCTTCGGAAAGAGATTCCCTGAAACTGTAAAGAGGTTGTAACCGTTCAATAATTCGTTTACGATGCTATGTCACCTGATAAGGTGACATATGGTGTCGTCAAGCATACTCATGCTTGACGACTACCTTTAATGGCATAAAAAACATTGTTTATACCTCCACACACATACGCACCCATTGTATTTGTACTTTTACAATCATTGGAACTGATATCTGTTCCTGAGATAATAGCAATATTCAGTGTCATCTCATTAAACTAAATTACAGATTATTTTTATTTTATTTATTTATTTATTAAAACTTTAATTGCACAAAATGCCTTACAATTTGGCGGACTTGATGCCATTAGGCATTCTCTACCAATCAACCGGATAAGTTGAGTCCGAAATGATTATTTTGTTTTTATTTTTAGCAAAGACATTTTTAATATTCCTATAATGGCGGAAGTCAAAATAAAAGAGTTTTACGGAGGTATTTTTATTTCAAAAATAAATATTGTTATTAGGTATTTTTATTTCGTGTTTCATTCTTGTTTGGTTATCCAATCAAAAATAATACACGAAAATATAAATACCTCCGTAATAGTAGCGGTAGTCCTATTTTGGCTACCGCCGTAATAGGACTGTTTATTGTAACAAGCTTTTGTCGCAAACTTATAATGATCGGGGATAGCACGGAGAAAGGCGGATTCAAGAAGAAAAAGGAGCATAAAATAATAAACGTTATTAAAAAAACTTTCAGTACTTTCTATATTGGAAAACAGAAAACGTAAAACAAAAGCGACAAGAATGGATTTAGAAGTGAAAATTCAGATTATTGTACAAGTCATTAAAATTATGGTAAAAAGGTCGCATTATTCTTCGTTGAAACACAACATATCTTTTTCAATGTTGTGTCCAATCACCACAAACATATTTTATCATCGTTGAAGGTATCAAACCTGTCTGCTACCGCACAACGCTCCACCCCTGAAGTATCAGGCTACCATAAGTATATGAGAGGTTATTTATTGTACACCTACGATTATTATATAAATAAAATAAGAGTATGCTAAACATCTCCTACATAGACATGGTAGCCTGGTACTTCAGGGGATGATCCAGCTACATACATACGGGACAAAATTAGTGGCATTGAGTCACGGTATACGAATATTTTTCCCGATGTGTAACAGTGTGACACAAAATGGTGTGACTCAACGGGAACAAAGGAATATTTACCTATCAATCCACCCACCTGTCGACCTGTCGTGTGCGCTTTCTTTCAATGTTCGGCTTCATTCAACTGTGTGTTTGCGTAAGAAACCTCATCGGTTCCTCTTACAAATATAAGTACAGCCGTCACCACATCAAGCATTGTAGTTTGACCTTGAGATCACCCTTACTCTGTTCGTAATAGAGGCGGCTTTCGTAACGCAACTGTTACCCTATGTGTGCTGTCGTCTATACCCACATTACACATATTTCTTTACATCGTTGACTTGAATCAGGATGAGAAAATCGATTCCATCTGTACTCGTTCGTGTATTAAGGAACGTGTTTACTGCTTTCAATACCATAATAGGTACACACGTATTTTTATATTAGCTAATTAAAAAGTTTCCAAATATAGTAACCTAATAGTTCGCTGTGTTCTTGATTGAAGGGAAAAGTAGCCAGTGTACATAATAGTTCGCTGTTTTCTGTTCTGAATTATTTTAAAATATAATTTTCTCAAGTTCGTCAGTCGAGGAAGGACATTCAATCATCATAAATGCTCAATCATGATCTTCGTTTCTGAGCAAATAATTTACTTGCTTGATTCCGGGAAGAGTTTGTTGAGATTTTACTTGCAAAGTACCTTACTCTCAATATTTCTTCAAAAAATCTTAAAAACGAAAATGTTATAGTATAACTGGGTTCTGTGAATTGTTTGTAACATAGATGTCATACCTTGAAATACAAGCTATCAAAAAAAAATTATTATGAAAATTTCAGTCCCTATAACATGGGTTCCCTCAAAAGAGGTGCGTAAAAGCCTTTTGGGCCGGCAAGGTGGTGGCGATACAGCAGTGTCTAAACTGCACTAGCTGCTTAGGGACTCTTCTTACCGTTTCACATCAGGTGGTGTTGAGTCACTTGCCGTGATTTGTATGAAAATTTAAAAATAAATCTGAACTCCGTTACCATTTAAAGGATATTTTTTTATAATGACAAGATGACAAGCAAGTCAACGGATCACCTGGTGGTAAGTGGCTACGATCGTCTACAGACACCTGCGATGGCAAGGAGCAAAAACCACTTAGTATTGCAGGTCATCATCTTATGGCCTAAGGTAAAACGCCTTCCATGACCAGTAATCACACTGTCTACCTTTCACGAAAAACATAGCGAACTGTTTTACGGCCGGAATATAAAAAGATGTGGTACAGTCTACCACAGAAGTAGCTAAACACTTTAGTACCTTGTCACACCGACTATTGCGCTCGTACTTAGTTGCTACCGTACTGAATTAACGCCCTAGTTATTGTGACATGGTACTAAAGTGTTCAGCTACTTCTGTGGTCGACCGTACCTACCCAGACGACCCTACTACGGGCCTTATTACCTAGTATTTTTTTCTTCTTTAACTAGTAATTAAAACATATAATTTCTGTTTCAGTGCACTAAGTCGGCTTTGGAAGGTCACCCGCGGGCCGCGACGATAGTCGATACTAGTCATTTTGCCCGTAATTGGTGAGTACTTTATTGATGTATCATTTAGTTGTAAATAGGAATTTGAATTTTCAACCGCCAATGCAATAAAAGGGTTGTTATAAGTTTGACGTGTCTGTCGGTGTAAGCTCCTAAACTAATAGACTGATTTTAGTTCGGTTTTCTTGTTTGAAAACTGACGTGATCGAGATGTTTCTTAGCTATAATTTATGAAGATCTCTTCAGGCGTTTGAGACTGTCAGCTCATTTCTCCTTGACTAAAGGGTCTTACGAACTTTCATAGATCCAATTGATTTGGAATTTGGTTTACTGTAACTTCGATGGTATTTCCAAGACATACTAACCTTGAGCTGATCCTGTACATACTATTTAAAGGATAAATAGTCTGTAAGACGCTCAATTATTCAGAAAGATATAGCGTGTTGACAAAGAGATGTTGTTAGAAACCTAGATAGCTATTTAGGATTCTATATTTTAGACCATAAATTATTGTCGTTTGGGTAAATAATAACAGTTTCATAAATATCATTTTAAATTTTGTCATTTTTCTACTCATTGGAGGCATAATTTTTTGTGACAGATTTATGGTTGACAGCATAACTACCATCACACTTTATACATTAGAATGTCCTTATCTAATCATTTAGAGCGGTCCTAACCACATTTTTAATGTTCTGTCGGCATGACGTCACAGTTAAACGACCCCAACTATTCTAAGTGCTATCAGCCATATTTTTTCTTTATTATAGAACTACAAAAAATACAATGGTACTTAATTATAAAGTTAGGTAACAAAAATAAATTATTCTAAACTCAACATCCTTGGTTTCTGATAACAATCAAGCATTCAAAATTGTTAGTAAATAATACAATTTAGAAAATTTAAATATTTTCCGGGATATTTTAATCTCATTGAATTTGAAGACGAGGAACTTAGGTCTGGAATCGGAAGACCAAATGTAATGCTACATACAAATCTGCCGAATGAATATTGCCTTGTTTTAATCATCTTCCTCATATCAGCCGAGAGACGCCCACGGCTGGGCATAGGCCTTGTTTTTCATTGATTTGAAATTGTTCAAAAATATATACCTATTAGAGTGACAATATTTGCCAACAATGTAGAAATATTTTAGGCTTTATTACCTACTCGCATACAATTAATTTAAAATAGTAAATTACTGTTGCGTGGTAGCAATAAGCTACGGGCACACTCACTATACAGTTATTACGGCCTAATTACACACAAGAGAATTAATCAATATAACTTATCAATAATTTGTGTGAGTATTGACGCACGTATTGTCAATGTATAAGAGAGCTTTACGTGTGTGTAGTTAAAGTTCTATTTTGAAGTACAAATACTCTGTAGAGGAACACAAGAGTAAAAATATGTTTAAAGTATTTTTATTTTGGTGTTTTTTCATACAAAGCACGACAACTGATGTTAAACCACCTAATGTGAAGCGGTAAGAAGAGTCCTTATGCGAAGACAGCTAGTGCAATTTAGAAACTGATCTGATTGCCTTCACCTTGTCGGCCTAAAAAAATTGTTTGGTTATCCAAACGAACATTGGTAATCAGTTTACATCAGGTAGGCCGTACAATAAAAAAAAAAGTAAATTTTTTTAAAATTTTAATCATTACTCCATTTTTAACTGTAAAAGTAGCTGTTAATTAAAACTTTTTATTGATTTAATTGACGGTTTTTATTTCTTCATGTATGACTTACGTATTTGATTTTAATTCCGTGGTTCCAAAGAAATTTTATTCGAATATAATAATCACGTTACCAACGTAGGTTAAAGTAAATTGTTACTAAATATGTATGTAAAGAAAAGTCCAAAATAAATAATTGTTATTATTAAAACTAAAAGTTCATATAGATACCGTCGAGCACAGCAATCAGAAGTGACAAGGACGAAAGTATATCATACACCCACGGAACATTTTTCGCAAAGATATTCAACAGGTCCTTGGAAAAATATGTGTATTTTCTTGTTCATCATCATCACATCAGCCCCAAGGATACCAAGTTGCCCGCATCCATCAGCTTCCCACGACCCTCACCAGATCATCGGTCCACCTTGTGGGCGGCCTAACAAAGCCTGATAACTATTCTGTCGTTACGTTCGTTATTCATCCTTGCAATGGGACCTGCCCACTGCCACTTGTGATTCGCAATTCTTTGGGCTATCTCGGCAACCTTAGTTCTCTTGCGGATCTAATCATTTATGATTCGATCACGCAGAGAAACTCCGAGCATAGTCCTCTCCATTGCCCTTTGGTGACTTTGAGCTTTCTTTTATGGGCCATTGCATTCTAGAATATTCTTGGAACTCGCACATTTTCAAATGCTTTAAGTCTGAAATTACTGTATATAGGTATTTAGGTTACATTACCGGTAAACTACATTCCCCACTTCGAGTCTACATATAAAGTACTGTATTAACAACACAATGCGTGCTCTCACGTCACTCACGAGAATAGACGCCCATATTTCGATCTAAATCTAGCTTTTACGCATAAATAGTCATAAGTACTATGCGAATGTTCCGCGTGCCTGTTCCTTGAGCCCTAATATTACTTATTATCTTATGAAAAGCTATGTCGATAATTCATATAAGAAGCTACTTACAAAATGGCTTCCGGGAATTTCAAACTCTTTAGGCATTTGAAATATCACGGCGATTACATCATAAGTAATGTAAATTATTGAAGAGTTTTGAAGATACAAAATTTGTTTTCCAACGCATATTACGGCGTAGAAAACGGTTTCGCTCATCCTCGACGATTTACATGATGCCGTCACTGATCATTTTAAAGCCGTAAAATATGTCATCATAGACGCATGTTTAGTTCATCTGTTCATTAACAATAGGCAAGGACTAAACCCGCGGCCTTTCACAATCCCCTGACAATGCTCTAACCGTCTGAGCAAGCTAGGACTTGGGATGACGCTGCCAATTTCCTCTAGTCCATCTTATACGTTAGCTTCTGCCGCAAATACAGAATATCACGACAATGTATAAACATTTTATTTCAGCACCTGAACGAGTATTTCTTCAAATACCTACCTGCGATTCGGTTAGGTTGGACATTGCTTTAAATTAAATTGTGAAAAATCTTGATCGATTTGATTCCTCTTTTGAGTGACCTGTTTTAAGCAAACAACATCAACGTCATAGTGGGTGCATCTTATAAACTCAATGCTTAAAACCGTGATCACATTACAGGCCCAATTATTCAGCACCACGTTATCTACGAGATAAATAGTGCTCCTGACATAATAATTTTAATTTGTCTCCATTAATGGCCCTCGAACGAGGCCGGACACACATATGACACGCATTATCATTATTATTATTACTGCGATGGACATTTATGAGGTTCGCAGAATTTATGGACTCGCCTTATTAAAAATTTGTGGGGTTATATCAATTAACTAATTAAAAAGAATTAAAAATACCTAAGTGGTTCCATTCAAAGAAGAATATTTTATATATATAGAGGCCACAAATAAGCACTTTTAAATCGTCAAAAAACACATTCGGAGTTGGTAGGGACATTTACCCCACAACAGAGTTGTCTGTTTGCCTGGCCTGTATTTTTTAATATAGGACAAGGTTCGTCACCTTAGTCTATAGACCCTCATAGCACTTTGGGCACTACTCATCAACGTAGCATTATTGAGACTGGCACCATATATTTCACGTCAAACTAGTGTTATTTAGCTGCGATCTTTTATTTATTTTATTTTATCTTTTGTTAGGTGCTACCACTATCGGACGCTCAATATTCGGGTGGTTACGTACCTACTCTTATACGTACGTCTCTTTCTTCTCTTACTTCAACTTTCTTCTCTTGTTGTGTCTCTGTAGTGATGAATGCCTTAACAGATATTTCATAGTTCAGCGTTACATAACATCCATTGTGCCGAATCAAAAGTAACAATTCTACGCAAGCCGCCTGTATCACAAACGGGAGAAGGACGGTCTCAACATGAAACTGTTACGCTTGGTATGCTTTCAACTGTACACTTTGTAGAATTCAAAGACGATTTTGAACAATGAGCTCTCCCAAAAGAAGATGTACCTACTTATGAAGACAGCGTTCCTTCTGAATTTCTCATATGTTTACATAATTTTAAATCTTAGGCGTTTAAGAAACACTTTTATATAAATCCATTATTTCTCCACGCAAGACTATGAGATCAGCATAGAATATGTTTGCTTCGATATTTACACGTGTTTATTCCAGAACACCCACTTCACAGACGGTTAACTAAATCCGCAACAAATATTAAATTCAAACCCTAACGATGCCACGCTAATGTTACAAACACCACAAATTGCTTGTAAAATAAATCCCGTTTACTGTTATGAACATAATCCAGACAAATATATTAAACATTGTAAAACAGTAGGGCTTGAGACCGTCTATATTAAGATTACGCTACTAAACATTAGAAACTGAAATTGTTGCTGGTATCGGTAAAATTAATTGTTTTGGTATAGTTGTCCAGACATGCAGCGTCTCTAGCTAAACTTTAATTGTGCAATAAATATACAAAACACTAAGGACCTGCATGTTATGCAAGAATAAGCTAATTCAGTCTATACTGCCCAGGATCCAAATAGAAATAAGATTACGTTTAGAAGAAAACAATACAGACCAAGTCAAACTCAGGTTCAAGGTCCGGGTAAAATTATGAGGACTGGTTCAGTGAAGAGCGACAACTCGACAAATATTAATCTTGTAAGATGTCGAGTTGAACTCCAAAAGAACATGTAGCATAATCTTTTAGCTTAAGCATTATGAACATTTAAGAAATGTTCATAAGACGAAATTATTTTTTTCTTAATTCTTTAGTTTAATTTCCCTGTAATGGGAAGGCAAGGGAACTCATGCTCATACAGCCATGTCTCAAGCATTTCTCCATTCTTTCATTTATTGCATAAAAATGCTGGTGCTACACATTTCAATGCACTCTAGGAGAATTTGACGCGAATCATATGACGACAGTCTCCAGCAGTCCTTTGTTACTCTGCTCCCCAACTAAATTCTCAATTAGGTCATCACGGACTGCTGATCGGATGAGGTGGACAACCACGAAAAAGTTCTCAACGTCTTTAACACCATAATCACCCTTATTACAATAATCCTTCAATCGTACGTCAACACAAACACCCGATTCAGAAAACTACACCAATTTTATAGCACAAGTTTCACTCAGACACAATTATTGCAATAAAAATCTTGACTGACGCCACGAAATTCCGCCAAACCACCCTTTTTTTCTTAACTTTAAATATTTAAAAATATATATAAATCACAAAAAAAACCTGGGATGGCTAGAGTAGTCACCTGGTTTGTGAAATGTCGCAAACACAAGTTTTTTCTCGTGTGAACAAATTTTTCTATTGAAATTTGAGTTTTCCGTAAATCAAACCACAGGATGTGTATCTGCTGTTTTCGATCCACCTTGTATTTTGTTTGAGCCATAAATAATTTTATATTTTCCAATCTCTTTTTATCGTTATCTTTATCTTTCTAGCTCGCCCCAATGTTTACTTTGGCATAACGGCTTATCATATATTCTTCCCAATTTTATTCGACACCATAACATTGTTTTAAATCAGACAAAACCATGAACAAAAACTTAACTTAGCAAAATATTAATAAATAATTATTAAATCACATTTTAATGTTTTTGATGCGTTTAAACGCCTACTATATTGTAATATATGCTCCAAGCAGGACTCGAACCTGCGTCTCCTGATTTCCGACCTACTAATTTGTTCACCTCTTTCTTTCCTTTTCCAACGTTTTATAGCAACTTTTATCTCACCATTCATTGAAGTTAACATCTCTAATGATCCGAAAGAATATTTTTACATAATTTTTGAAACTCCCAATGACTCCAATCTCCCAATCTTCCAATTATCCAATGACTTCCAATGAGTGGGGAGATAAACGTTGCTATAAAACGTTGGAAAAGGAACGAAAGAGGTGAACAAATTAGTAGGTCAGAAATCAGGAGACGCGGGTTCAAGTCCCGCCTGGAGCATATATTTTTTCATCGTTTTCTTTCTTTATTTGTAATTGTTACAATAAATCATTATTTCTTACAAAAGTGAGGTCCTTGTAAGAGGCAATCGTAGCCTATGGATACCTTCGTGTGTTCCTGCAATAACTTCAATTTGGTACCTCAAAGGTTTGCGAGATCGTTACATTAAGGCATCTTTTAGGAGAGGTTTCGTCATCACCATCAGCTACATCTGTATTTTTATTTAAATCATTTTCTGCTTCTGAGTCATATCTAATAATTGTATATTCATCCATTAAGAAAGCGTTTAGTTGATATCAGAGAGTCTTCCTATTTTTTACTGTGACTCTAAGGAACTCTCACACACAACATTAAATAAAAATACAAGTTCGGACCCAAATCTTCAAATAAACTTGCACTTTTCAGTATTAAGTCTAATAGTTTTGTCATTGTCTTACCATCACTTAGTCCCAGTCGATACAGTCCTTAAATATTCCAGCAGTGAGAAAATTATACTAATTGTAACAAACTCAAGCTCATGAATCTTGGAGCAGCTGCCCTTATCGCCGTAATGTAATCCGACTGGATGAAAGATTGGAATAAGCCCTTAATCGTGTTCAATGGACAGAATGATAATAATTATGTTTTATCTGGATCTGTCTCGACCAAAATGTAATTTTGTGGTGGAGATATTAAAGCCTGAATTATGAAAGGACAGCAGCTTGATGATAAAGAGATAAAAAGATTACTGAACAAAATTGCATACTAAGCCCATTTCGAAAAACACTAAATACTACAAGAAACAATACAGATAATTTAATATTGTTTTGTACGCTGGTATTTTTTTTTCTAACAAGACTGTTTGTGGTTGTAGTTGAGATTGATTATGAAGCATACACCCACTAACTATGTAGAGGGTTCATCTAATCCAATTTGTTTATTGCGTGTTTGGCATCATAACAAAGGAATGTGTTAATAGATTTGTTAAAGCTCAAATTTGATCTATCTCTAAGACTATAGGTCAGATCAGTCTTGGTGTTTACACTTAGTTTGGTACCTATTTATTGCAGTGGTGACTATTTATTTATTTAATCTTTAATTGCACAAAATAAGTTACAAATTGGCGGACTTAACGTCATTATGCATTCTCTACTAGTCAACCGGAAAGTCGAGTCCAAAATGATTAATAAGGTAGTGTAAAAACAACTATTTTTAAAATCTAAATACACAATATAAATATACATAATAATGCAAATAAACATTTTTAAGATGTATAAAAATGGACAAATACAGAATTAATAAACGCATATTAAATAAATACAGAAACAATAAGGATAGGTTCATCACTTGGATAAAGGTGGAGACTCCAAAAAAAGACTGCGAACTGACCGCTTGAAAGACAGTTTGTTTTTGGCCTCTTGGATATGGGGAGGTAGTGCGTTTATCAAAAAAATATATTTGTCAAGTTGCGATTATAGGCAAAGTGCAATCTTATGTATGAATGTTCCATAAAGTAGGCATGGTGCTACCGATTGCTTGAAACAATCGAAAAGTTAACTAATGGCGATAGTAGGCATCGTCCTACAAAATCGTTCCAGAGACGTATTGCATGACATTGAAAGGAGTTGGACTATGGTCCTAGTAATGTTTTACTAAAAAGGCCTTCCCTATCGATAATTTCTTTACTCCTATGTAATTTTGGTACTACTATGATAGAAGTCATTTTACGGTTGCAAGTTTGAGAGCACATAATGAAAACTCTTTGTTGGAATTAACAACCTTATTTGGTCGCGGTCTTGGTACTCTGAAATTAAAAAGAACTCTTGCTCCTACATTATCTGTGGCCAGCAGAGTATGAATACTTCCATTTATCGATATCAGCGGCAGTGTTGGCTCAGAGCTTAATAATATATCATATTTAGGGTTCCCGATATCGGAAGGCAAAATTAAAACCCTTATTTACACTACCTATCTTACACCGCTTCCATTTTAATGGAAAGATAAATCAAATTGGCTGTAGTAAATTTCACAAAAGTTATATGTATAGGAACTATAGCCTCCTTTGTCAATTAATTTGTATTTTTAATTATTATTGATAAATTCCTTGTTCGTTGGCTTTGAGCTGTCAGTCGTAATTGTCTTTGTGATAGTGAAAACAGTAAATGTTTGATCTGAGTGAAAGCCTTAAATTAAATAACTAGAGCTATTCCCAAAAATAGGTTTTATAATATAATAATTTTATCTCTTAGATTTAATAACTATAATAAATAAATTGACAAAATTTTTGATCATAATCACCATTCTATAGACGTCGCACTGCTGGGCACAGGCCTTCCTTTATGGGAGAAGCACATTAGGATCTTGGGCCATAACCACCACGCTGTCCCAATGCCAGGACCAACGACTTAATATGCCTTCCGAAGCACGAAGCAGCTCGAAGTCATAAATTTTGATTGACCTATCCCGGCTCAACCATGGCTAAATTTGCTAGGCTTTCGTAATGCAGCGCCACCGAGCTCCTTACGGACGATGCTACCTAATTACAAATAGAATATTATTCTCATCATGAAAGCCATTAGGGAGCTGTTTTACTTTTGCCGTGACACAAGTTCCCAGATTCTGTTTTAGTGACAAAAATACACCTCCCTCGAGGGCGTTAGGAGAAGTATCCTCAGATTAGATGTGATTAACACTACTAATTGAGTTGTCTTGTATGAATCGGAGCGCTTCATGTAAACCTGATGTATTCTGTCCGCCGGTCCTAACAATGGGATCAGTATAAAATAGATAGGATATTCGCCCATGGCTAATAGTGTGCTCTTTGAATTCCTTAACTTTGTTGTGATCTTTTAAGCTGACAATCGTCTACAGATATGTACACTATTAATATGTTCCCTTTTTACTAGCATTGTCTACCCTTACTGTAGAAAATTGAACATAATTTTGTTTTATAATTCTAACCTACTAACAAATAACACAATTTTAATAAAATATTTGTTATTTCCGATTCTAACTCTAAAACATGTTTTTCTGATCTTATAACAGAACGAATCGTAGCTTTAAAGAGCTACGTTTTCCCAAGTCTGTCTTGCATTTATATATATATGGATCCCGAGTGAATTCCTTTCGAAGTTAAAGATATTAGTTTGTTCCAGACGACACGATATTTCCAAGATTTTACGTTTAAGCTTTACGAGGACATACATTGAAACCTGCTATAGCAATAACCAATAAAGTGATTTTATAGAGTAACGATATCTGAGCAAACATGAGATATTTTATGTGAGAGATAGGGCATATGACACTATCCAGACATCAATCTGGAGGCTCTGGCTTCAGAAGGACATCCACCTTACCTTTGCGGCTAATAATATTATTATGTCTCATATAATTATTGTAGTAAAATATTAGGAGCTTGTTCTTCTGCTATTTTTAAATGTAGGTAAGTATCCTTTAATATTAATTACAAACACCATTATTTTATACTCAACTTTTTATGATAACAATAATTATTTTATTTCGAACAACGTCGTCCAAAGTGTTAGCATAACAAATTTATATTGACTGTGCTGTTAGTATTTTTTTTGGTTGATGTTTATTATGATGCCCAATTAATTAGTAGGTATATCATATCAAAGAAAAGTTAAATAAACAAACGAAATCTTTTTCCGTTCATCAGCAAAAAGGTCACATTGTGTATCACAGCCAGGAAAGCATTGAAGGTTCTCATCTACTCTCTCAGAAATCGAAATCTCATCTACTAAATCTTTACTTAATTCTGGTTAATGTTAATTGAGTTTTCTAACCAACTTGCCTTATAAATTCAGCCGTGCCTTTGTTTTTAAAGCAATAAGGAAAATTGACAATCCCGATTTGTCTGAAGATAAGAAACGTCGATCAAACGCTCCAGAAGCCCACAACAAGGCACGAGTGTTAAGCTCCACTGATACTTTGTAAATTGAATCGCGCGCTAATTACTGCAGATATTGAGCCTCCGCCTTAAGACCGGCTTCCTGTTCCGGCGCTTGATGACGAGTTATTAATATTAAGTTATTATATCAAAGTATGAGTGTTTGTATATCTTAATAAAATGTTATCATTAACTCGAAATGTGGATGTTTCTGCTTATTTATATTATTCACAGGGCTGAAATATCTACCAAATTAGTTGTGATAGACATACATATTATTATGGGAGTTTGACAATTCGAAAGAGCTTCTTAGAGGGCTTATTTGAATAAAGAAGATTATATACCAAGGGAATAAAGCAGTGCAAGCATAACGAAAGACTCTATGGTGTTAAATAATTAATTAAGTGTTAAGACTATTCTTAAGTCCTGAACGCAGCGAGGGATTCTAAGCGCACCTAAGATAGAAGACTGATTTTCCCTAGGAATATAGAGTATATTTTTTCATTCCAACGAATGCGAGAAAATAAGAAGAAATTTACAATAATGTAATTATTTGTTCAAAATAATATTAATTTGATAAATCTAAACGAGAGGTTTACATTTTGAGGTTTTATATTTTGAAAAAAAAACAAAGTAATTTTTTTTTTATGTCTATTTGCACTATCCTTTACTTTTCCGCTTCAAATATTTAATAACAGCTGAAACTGGAATCCATTACAATTTAGTAACTCCACGGATTTCTGTTTTCTTTTCACTTAACAATTTATGGCAGGTTTCAAATTCAAATTCATTTATTGCATGCCACATTGATGTACATAGTAGATAATTACATATAGATGACATTACATGTACTTACATGAGATTATATTTTACAATGCAGCGCCCTGTAAGGGCATAGCAATAGTAGAGTGCTATACAAAACTATTAATTATAAATAAATGCATATTACTTATTATTTACATTTATATCACTGGATAATTACTTTATATATAATAATTCCAGTACATTATATTTTAAATAATTATATAAATTTTTAAATTAAATATATCTATCATTAAATTAAATATCAACACTCATTTATATCATCACCTATTCTATTCTAGTCTATCACTTATTTTATATTCTTACATAGCAAATGGTTTGTGATTTGTCGAAGCGCCTTAATTAACTTTCCTTATGTATGTACTTTCTCATTAAAAAAAATCGCTTAAATTATAATAGCACTTATTTATGAGATAGTTTTTTAATGTATTTTTAAATAGCTTTTTTTCTTTTATTTCTTTGATATTGTTAGGTATGTGGTTGTAAATTTTAATAGCCATAGTATGCGGTCCTGAAGTAAAAAGTTTTAATTTAGAAAATTGTGTCTTAAGTTTATGCGCGCCACGATCATTTCTTTTTACAGTTTTTACTGGGGAATATAAGGTAGGGTGTTTTGTTACGAACTTACAGCATTCGAGAATGTATATAGACGTTAATGTAAGTATAGCATGTCTTTTGAAGTAAGGTCTACATGAGTCCATTTGATCGATATGTACCAGTATTCTAATGCATTTTTTTGTAAGATAAAAATATGTTGAGCATCAGTACAATTTTCCCATAAGATTACACCATATGTTAGTCTAGAGTGTACGTAGGCAGAATATGCTGAAAGTGCTGTTTTTAGATCTGTTACTCTTTTGAGATTATACAATGCATAAGCAAACGAAGAGAGCTTACTCTTTAACTTTTGAATATGGGGTTGCCAGTTAATAAGTGTATCTATATCCACCCCCAATAGTGTTGCAGACTTTACAGTTTGGCTGGGCTGGAAGGGGCTCAGCCGGTTTCCCAGTCCCCCTACCACATAAGACGATGAGGGAGTGCCGCTGGGTTATTTTAGTGGGTAGACCCGGGAACCGTTCCCAGGGAGTCCCACATATCCCTTCCCGTTCCCCGACGGGAGGGCATGCGTAAGGTATTTTTCCCCAGTGAAAAAAAAATAAAAGGTTGAGTTTACTTGACATGAATACATGACATAGTTCTTTGAGCAATGGTACAAAAAATATATGGTCGATTTTGATTTTCGTTTAATTTCCGATAAGATATTGACAGGAATACTAAATCACAAGAGTCTTCGAGCTTTAGTATAAAGATAACCTTATCGAAAAAGTAAGAATGATCCGTTTTTCCGTTAACTCAAGAGACAAGGTCTCCTTCTGAGGAAACTATCCTCAAGATCTAACTTCTTCATCGACAGCAAAAACACTTCAAAACTTAATTTGAGCTGAGAGGCCAATTTATTTAAAAATAGTTTAGCTAAAAATTATATTTAATTTTATCAACGACAATCACCAAAAAAACATATTTGATAACGATAGACATGTATCGCACTTTTCCAAGCTTCACAACTCTGTAGATTCGGTAATCATTTTAAATGATTCGCTCTAATCGAGTGTCGCTTGCCGTGATTTATCCAAAATTACCTTCTGCTAATTGGGGCCCGTCAAACACATGAGGGATGTAAACTCGTGGTTAGTGGGGAACGGTGAAAAGTGGGGACTCACATTAAGTGGTGTTTGAGGGCTTTTATCTCTAAATTTTTGACTTTAGACCTTGACTAATGATACTAGATACGATCTTATACAATATACAGTCGTTATCGATCCACCGTACGAAACATGGGCTAAACATTCCACCAAGCCAGATTAATTTTAATAAAGAAGGGAAATTGGGAATGACATATATAAAATCTTAACTATAAGTCCAGACATGGCTTATTTTTAATGAAACAATTTTTAGACATAATAACACCTAACTAATTAAAATAAAATTAATATATCACGCAGACTGACAGCTCGAAAACAACTTAGCAAACATTATGAATGACGAAACTAAAACCTTGTTTCAAGTTACGTCCTAAAAAATCCTGCATTAATTTGGAATTGTTGTAGGGTTCCAATCTTAAATACCGTCTGAAATCCACGTTTGATATATTTTTGTGCATTCGTGTTCACCACACAGACAACGTTTAGAACAGTCAGTCAGTTATCAAATTCAAAGTCCACGTGTACGGTCGACCACAGAAGTAGCTGAACACTTTAGTACCACGTCACAACGACTCTAGCGTCAATATAGTACGGTAGCAACTATAGAGTACGTGCACAAGATCGGTGTGACATGGTACTAAAGTGTTCAGCTACTTCTGTGGTCCATTGTACGCTGTTACAGTACTCATTCATAATTGGGTGAGACACTGCTTGGTGGAACTCAATTACATGCAAAAAGAGAACGAGTACTATTCAGTATTCAGACCATTTTCCACGACACAATGGCAGGTTACAAAGCTAACCTCGCTTGGCATGCACATCTGACGGCAAACGAGTAATATATTAAGTACCTATTTATATTTCAATGATTATTTTTACCGTCAACGTTAATATGATGGATTTATTCAAAAAATATATCCAGCCAAACTAAGCATTTTTAAAAGCCTGTGTGAAGTATACTAGATTACGGAGAAATATTGAAAGTAATAATTATGTGTATATGAGAAATATACTAAATAGATATACAAACATCCATGACAATTGCTCGTACTCATTATACAAACATCTTCTGCCCCAACCAGGATTCAAACCCGGGGTCTCTGATCGAGCAGTCTGTTTAGGGGGACAGACCACTCGACCAACCGGTCGTCATAATAAGTAATTAGTTAAATTATTGAGTATCAATTTATACAAAAATATCTTTCTAATAAAAATCACCTTTATCATTGTGATTTTAAAGACCATCAATCCTAGTTGTTACTTCAAAATATTCTGATTAAAACTCTGAATATTCTGAATATAATAATTATCTATAATATGCAGCTCGGAATATTTTTTCCTGCACAAATCCTCATCACAAGTATAAAATTTTATTTAAGATCATGAGGCACTAAATAATACAGGAACTCCATCATTATAGCAGAAAATTTAATCTTTGACCTATAAATTGTTGTTTGTATAATGTATGGAGATTAAATAGATGTACGCAAAATAAACGGTTCCTTAGTTCATCATCGCAATTACTGCTAAAGGTTTTACAATAGCCGGTCGTAAACTATTTTACGGGGTTCGGTTGCGTGTGGACCGCAGGAGCCGATGGGCTGGGGTATATGGGAGCCGTTTGGTTCGTGTCTGGGGAAGAGGGGGAGGGGTAGGCTCGACGGCAACAGGTGTGACACGCTCGTGACCGCGACAACAACGCAATTATCACGGATATTGTCCCCGTAATGTACCTATACGATTATCAAATTAAATGATGGCGACGTCCCGTTTTGGTAACTGAATTGGCTATATAATATGTTTAAGAGCGAAGCGTCATCGCCTAGATTTGATATCAGTTATGATTCTGACGTCTGCAATAATCAATGTCTTTATGAATAAGTCGTAAATCCTTATCTGTTATGAGCATAAAACTTTAATTTAAAAAGAGTTCCTCAAGGTTCACGTCTAGGACCTCTTAAGTATTTAATGTCAAAATCAGATTGTCTGACGATATTAAATAACTCTATGAAAATATAAAGGAATCAAGACAAATACAAATCGTTTAATGGAAAATAGAAAATAGTTAAGAATAATCGTATGATCTCTCATAATTATATTTCATTCGCTTCATTCGAAGATATAACATAATACCACAATGTAGTTTCTTTTATCCTACTAGCAACATTCGCACTTTTAGAGGGTATGTTTATTTTAAAATTTTTCAACTGTCAAATCATTCACCTTAGCCGTGCAGAGCCGGCGCAGCTCATTCTTTTACTTTGCGCGGCAACGAGCACACGTCTCCTTAAAATTCACGTTATCATGCCTAAGCGTAAGACTGTCCAGTATTACGAAGAAAAAATAAGGAAGCTGAAAGAAAATCCAAAGAAACGGCGTCGTCGAATAGTGTATTCTTCTTCTTCAGATTCCGAAGATAATCAAGGTATTTAATATTGTTACAATTATATGTGAAAAAGAAAAAAAAAAAAAAAAAAATGCATCTCTAAGCTACTTTAATATTACGATTTAAATGAACCGTAATTATTACCGTATATTTACGGGGTAGTATGATGCAAAAAGAAATGAAAAAATAACTCCTAAGTTTGACAAAAGTCAAACATGTGGGTATAACGAAATTCATTATCTTTATGTTACGTAGTAATGTAACATCACCGTCCATTTTATTTAATGATTGCCTACTATATAGACACTAGCACTAAATATAAACATTTCTTCTTTACACAGTTAACGGTACCAATAAGAGAAACACTACCGAAAAAATACAAGATCCCGAGCTCCAACAAGATAATCATGCTTGTGAACTCGAGCCAGAACCCACGCCAGAGATCGTGCCTTCGCCCGAGCTCGTGCCAGGACTCGAGACAGAGCCCGGCCCGTCGTCGTTGGGTGGTCAGCAGCCACAATTGGATAGCTCCGATGGTTTGACCGATCTTGACCCTGAACTCTTGTTAGCATTAGGTGACGCGTCAGTTGATTATCCAGTCTTTGGGGAAAAAATTCACAATAGCTTATCTCAGCGTTGGCTCCCTATTTTAAAAAAGGGTTTGTTAAAAGAAGCTAAAACAACACTTATGAAAGAGTATACTATCCCCGAAAATTGCAAATTACTAAAAGCCCCTACTCTGAATTTTGAAATATCAGCGGCAGTTGTCGAAGTGGTTCGCAATCGCGACAAAAGCATACAAATGAAACAAGATCAATTAGGTCAGGGATTAGCTGCTATAAATAAAGCCATTACAATTTTACTTACCGGCGATGATAAAATTAAAGCAATTAAAATTCTTTCTGATGGTTGTCGGTTACTATCCGATTTACACTACATGGAAACTGAGCTTAGAACAAAACTAATAACACCCTGCCTTCAAAAATCGTTCTTATCCGTAATTGAAAATCAAATTAGGGATGAAACACTTTTTGGGTCAAACTTGTCAGATAAAATAAAAGCCTCAAAGACTATAGAAAAGCAAGGTCATTTAATAAAGAAATCGGTATCAGATAAAACACCCACACAGGCGTCAACCTCATCTGCGACAAGATCTCGCTACCAGGAAAACTGGTCGGCCCCCCCTCGCTATCCCTTGACGAGCAAGGGGGGGCCACCACGCCGGCCGCCGCCGCCCGCGATACAATCGACGCAGTATCGGCGCCCAACAGCGACTCTGGCGCAGACGGCGACGCGACCAGTACCGTCTTACCCGACGAAACAACGTGCCCAACGGCAATGATACAGGTACATGCAGGTAGACTGCAAAATATATATTTTTTGAATAGTTTAGTTTGAGAATTCTTAAAAATAAAGTGGTTATAAATTGGATTATTAACGGCTATGTTCTCATAAGACTTCACAGTCTACACTATATTCTTATTCTTATGGTCTAAGACTATATCTAATAGCAATATGGTTTATTATTTACAAAGAAAAACATGAAATGACAATAGCAATTGATAATTATTTGAGTCTTAACCCAATAAGTACCTACATATTTTTCATTACAATATCGTAATGTCAACCAAGTTCAGATCAATTTATCTCTTATATTCTTATGACCAAGCCATTTAGCTTAGTCAATAGGTTTATTCTTTATTGGAGAATATTTAACAATAATATTAAAAGAGTTGGACGTTTTGTGTCATTGGTGTTAGGCAGAGAAGGTTCTTATGATTTCAATTTCAAGATGTACGAATGTAGCGCAATGCCGCATCTTGTGTTCGTCACCTAGAAGTTTTACGAACATGTTGAACCATTTTATTAATAATTAAATTGCTTAGAGATCATTGTTAATTTCTTGTTACGGGTGCATCAAAATCTGGTTAGGGTGCTTTTTATAACAGAAAACGTGCAAATGGAAAATGGAAAGATACTGAAGTAATATCACATAAGTATTAAATAGTTGAAGCTTTTAGCAGTAAATTTCAGATTTCCTTTTGGTACAATTATTTTCCTCTATGATTGACACGCTTTGCACGTTACTGTTATAATTGAAATTTTTTTTTGCACCACACACTAATGAAAAATAACAGTAGTACGTCTCGTAGAAACCAGATTTAGATGCACTTAGCTGTGGACAAATTTACTATATTTTCATTGAAATAATAAGAATAATAATTAAAAAAAAAAAAAAAAAAAAAAATGGCAGAAAAGGTGTTTTTGTGTTCTCATATTGGGCATCACGCCCATTGTTCCGACATCTTAAAACCACGATTTAATCTGACTTTTTATTCCTGGATGCCTATAGGAATGGGTCCTTGTCTTGTTCCAGGAACCATCAGATCAATCGTCTTACCCTGGGTGTAGCCAAGCTCTCCGAGAAGCTTTCACCAAGCGCAAGATCCCAGATGCATCTTTAGATTTGATGATGGCATCACTTGCTAAAAATACTTTAACACAGTATAGTGTTACATACAAGTTATGGTGGGCGCATTGTAATAACGATTGTAGCGACCCTTACCTGTATGCATTACCTTCCGTAATGTCTTTTCTAACGCACCAATTTAATAAGGGTTCTGCGTACGGTAGTTTAAATAGCCATCGTTCGGCCCTCTCATTGCTTTTTGGAAATGACCTCGGTTCTGAAGAACCGATTAAAAGATTAATGAAGGGCGTATTCAGACTAAGGCCAGCTATGCCGAAATATGTTTTTACGTGGGACCCGCAAGATGTATTAAATTTCGTTGCAGAGTGGGGCCCCAACAAAGATTTACCACTAGAAAAATTAACGAAAAAACTGGTTATCCTTCTTGCATTGTGTACAGCTCACAGAGTACAAACGCTATCGTTAATTAATATAAACGAAATAAAAATTCAAGATGATAGCATACAAATTTTTATTAAATCTGTAATAAAAACCTCAGCAGTCGGTCGAGATCAGCCTTTACTTATGTTACCATACTTTAGAGAAAATAAAACAATCTGTCCGGCGACGGCAATTGAAGATTATTTGTCATTTACTAGAGATATTAGACCCGATTCAATTAATAATTTAATTTTAACCACTAAACGTCCATATCGTGCGGCAACTGCCCAGACTATTAGTCGATGGATAAAGCAGACATTGGCGGCGAGCGGCGTGGACGTGGCGCAGTTCAGCGCACACAGCACCCGCCACGCCGCTACCTCCGCGGCGCACGCTGCCGGTGTCTCGCTGGATGCCATCCGCAAAACTGCCGGTTGGACACAAAACTCGCATACGTTCGCTAGCTTCTATAATCGGCCTATAGCAGATCAATTTAGATTCGCAACTGCTGTTTTTGGTGTTGATAACAGCTAATAATGTAGGCTCGCTCATTAACTTGATTATTATCGCTTATTTTCATAAAATAATTCATGATTGGTACACAAATTATTGTACGGAAATATATGCATATTATTGATTGTACAATTAAATAATAAACAAAACATTAAAATTAATAATGAGTTGTTTTTATACTAAGTACCTTTATCTATACCTACCTGGTAACAAAATTTCTGACTCTGAACATCTACATTGTGGTATTATGTTATATCTTCGAATGAAGCGAATGAAATATAATAGACGATTAAACGAACTTCGAAGTGAAGTTCGATCACTATTATATGAATTCGCTTCATTCGAAGATATAACTACCCACCCTCCCTAACCCAGAAGAAAAAATTTTGTTACTCTCTAAAAACAATGAGCTGCGCCGGCTCTGCACGGCTAAGGTGAATGATTTGACAGTTGAAAAATTTTAAAATAAACATACCCTCTAAAAGTGCGAATGTTGCTAGTAGGATAAAAGAAACTACATTGTGGTATTATGTTATATCTTCGAATGAAGCGAATTCATATAATAGTGATCGAACTTCACTTCGAAGTTCGTTTAATCGTCTATAATATCTCACTTAAAACCAATTAGGTATAAAGGAAAATTAAGTCACCCAAGTCTTATCTTCAAAGTACAAATGGTAAGCTAAGGAAATACGACCGAATGTTTAAGTAAAGTGGTCGTTCTTATCTGAAAGCCGCGACGAATGCATTAGCGGCGGTTTACGCTCCAAGATTACGACAGAGCGGAGCGGCCGTGACCGCCCGCCGCAGACTGTGACCAACTGTGCCATTGATATAATCTGAAATACTTTTAGTATGTAGCCAAATACAGATATCACTTATTTTTGAAATAAAATTATTATTTCTATTTTCAATTACTTAAACGCGCGTATTTGTATGGTCATGTTATCCCATTGTCTCAAATTTGTGAGTTCCGGCTTTCTAAAAATAAGTCAATATGTGGGTAGCGTTTAGAAAGAATTAACACTTTAATAAAATTAGGCCTTAAAATAATAGTAGATCCTATCGAAAATATTCTGCAAATTCTGAAAATATTAGGATGCAAATATGAAATTATGTAATAACACCTGCTGATAAAATATGGCTAAGCAGCTCGTTAAACGTAATTACTGAAATTTTTCACCCGCAGATATTAGCCACTCATTAATCTCTGTATGAAAATTTATCATCGTTTTATAATATTGCTACAAATACAAATTGTGTTTACTTACATATATATTATAGCTGTCATTTGTATTTCTATAAAAAAGTTTTGCAACATAATACCTATCGTTAGTGGAAAAAATGTAAGTTCAGCACGCGTTGCACAAGGAACACGAGAAGCTCGCGAAACGGTTTCGTCTACACCATAATGACATTTTTGTCGGACCTTAACCCGAGAAAAATGACATTACGGTGTAGACAAAACCGTTTCTCGAGCTTCTCTTGTTCCTTGTGCTACGCGTGCTGTCTAGAAAAAATCAGTAAGTTATATGTTAAAGGACTATTAAACTCAGGTCTTTAGTGAAAAAAATCCTGCTCCCAAAAGAAAACCACAACCAAACCGTTATTTGATTGTATTGTGTAGGTTGTATCCTCCCTTATAAAACAAAGCCTTGTCCGATCACCTTCAAGCAGACCATAATTATGTTTGTTTGCTTTATGGTATTACGCTACAGTGACTGACCCCCCACCCCACACTTCAGGATTAAACGGTCGTTAAACTGGCTCTAACCCGTCAGTGGTCAAGCGGACTTCAAGCGAGCGTTATAAAAACTGAATTTCCCCTTTATGTTCTAATTCGCTGCGAGCTTCCTTGAACCTTTTGTGACATTTTATATTTTTTGTTGTAAATACGTTGGATTAATTCCAAGGATCCGTTTCAAGATTTTTTTGTTACAACGTCCTGATTGAAGGATGATGGGCTGTAGACCAAGGCACTCGCAGAATGGAGGTCAAGACTAGCGTCATTGCCAGAAGGCAGACCATCAGCCCGAGATAGTCTAGTGGTATAGTACTGTGGATTCTGCTGGATGAGACTGGAGACCTTCAAACGTGGGCTGAGAATGGACACATAGGTTTACTCTGCGTAGGAAAATCTTGACCTTTTAGTAAAAGTAGTACTCAAAGCTACTTCCAATTTTGGATGCATCCCACCATGTTCGTTGACGTTAGCAAACACGTATACCGGCAACTAAGCACCGGTTTCGTTTTTCCTTACGTTTTTGCCGAAGAGCCTTTCAGTAAATAAAACGTTGTCATGATAGCAGAGGACTTGTCACCTTTCTTTGACATAGGCAGTTTTGTCGCAACAAAATGACAACAGGCTGCCATAAGTGACATGGGAAGAGGGACGGACATAGGCGAAGGTCCATAATATAACATAGATGTACATAATACATTTTTGCAAGACGACCCTGGCTGGCAACATGTACTTCTATATGTATCTATACTCCGTGAGTTCTCGTCGCACCGCTAAAAGCCTCAACGTAGCTAGAATTGGGTTAACATCTGCAAAAGAGCTGGCTCAGAAGTAAATTGACATGACACATACCAAAAGTTAAGCCAGCCCTCTCAAATGTGGTTGGGATTGCAATTGAAAATTCTCGCTTGTGATTTAATGCTATCATTTAAAAATTAGATTATTTTTTAATTCCAGTGATATCTTTCGAACTAACAAGGCGCCACCCAATAAACTCGCAGGAATATAAATAATATCTCTTTACTGATAGTTTGCAGGATAAAGAGCAATTTACGCTGCTTCATTCTCGTGGATAAAATTTTATGAAATTGAAGTACAATCAAAGTTTGCGCCGGATGCAATAACTGCTCTGACTTCTGTCCGCAATCGATTGGCGACAGTCTACACACATAATAGATTATCACCGTGAGCACTGTGTGCAGATTTAGTGAAAGATAGTGCACTAATGCTTTGGATACAACACAGCAGCCTGTCCATAAAAAGACGTATTTTTCCTATTATGCAATTTTTTTTAATAAAAGTAATTGGATTGATGAATCATTATTTAGTATACTTAAGAGTGACTGAAAGCCATCTAATAAAATAATAATTTAATAAAACTATAACACTCTTATTTGCGTCTCCTGATGCCTGTGTCGAGCAGTTGGATGTACAAAGGTGATGATGTTGATGACTATTATATTAATTTCTCACTTGACAGATAGAAGAAATATGTTAAGTAAACATAAAAACATCCACGACTCGTACAAAAAAAGGTCGTACAAATCAAACATTTGTCCCTACCGGTATTTGAAACCAGGACCTATAGGATATAGTGGACAGAGGTACTGAAGACGGCCGTCAATTTCCTCACAGAAAGGCAAGCTTTGCTAACGCCCACGGCTACAGTCAGCAGATAGCGGACAAATAAATGTCGGTTTAAAAATTGTTTACTACACAGAGACTATTAATGGGGAGTCCACGACTCACTGACGGTTGCAGTAAATAAGCTGAAGCGACGTCGGCGCACGTTCGGGACGCACATTTTTCATGTTGACGTCCTGACAGCTCGGGAACATTCTCGTGTTAAATAACGCGTGCTATTGACGATGGACAACAGGGGACGTAGTGGTTATATTAACTTTAAATCACATTACCAGCCTATGTTGAGCACAGGCCTTCCGTGGGGGAAACACATGACGAGTTTGAATTTTAACACCATCACGCTGGCGCAGTGCGGGTTGATGGATTAATGCGGTTGTAGTAACAACCGGGACTAACATCTCAACGTGCACAAAGTAGCACGAGGTTACAAATTGTTATGGACATGGCGGAAGTTTGCTTTAAAAACCAGAGCACTTATACGGCTGCGCCTATACAAACTCCTCTAAAAATGGATAGAATTATTAAACTATGACATAGGCGCCGTACAAGCTTACCTGAGGATGAAATGAAATATCCATACAAATAGGCCACCAAGAAGCACTTCCGAATCGTCAAAAATCACATTTTTATGACATCACAAGAAAATCTTAGCTAACAACGTCTTATTATCTATCTGTCTTGTCTGAATTTACACCGGTACCAAAAGTTGACCTACCGTGAACATTCCGGGAACAAACTCGATGAGTGACCGTAGCAGAAAAGCTTGTAGCTCTTTGGTTACGACCCACGCGTTGCTTAACATAGGACACGAGATTCCCTGCACCTAACAAAACTATTTTATACTAACTTAGTATAAAATTAACTATTTAAAAACGTGCAATGCGTGCGTGCAAGTTATTATCTATAAACAAGCGTCTACCTGTTGCCGGTATTAATATCGAGCAATAACAATAAATCACGTTTGTTGTATGGAAGCCCCCTTAAATATTTATTTTATTCTGTTCATTAGATTTCGCTGTTATAGCGGCAACAGAAATACATCATCTGTGAAAATTTCAACTGTCTAACGATCACGGTTCATGAGATAAAGCCTGGTGACAGACGGACAGACGGACGAACAGCAGAGTCTTAGTCCCGTTTTTTTTTTCAAAAATTAAACCGATCTTAACCACTAAAATGGATAAAATAATTAAATTTCAGTGCCTAGGTAGGTATCTACTTACCTCCTGAAGTGTATTTTTTGGAGTTGGTGCTTCACTTTCTATTGTCTCTGGAAACAGCTTAGCACCAACTCTAAAAAATATATTTTAGGAGGTAAGTAGGTACTTAGGTACTGAAATTTCATTATTTTTTCCTTTTTAGTGTTGTGAAGTCGATTTTATTTTTGTTAAAAAAAAAATTCTACAAATTTACGTAATTTCCTAAGATAAAAGCAAGATGGGTGACCGTCAGCACTATCAACTTGTCTGTCTCTCAGTCCTTGGTTGAAATACACAGTGAAAGAATTATCTTCTTACTCCTAACCGTTAAGGAGTTGTACCTGCCATCATTACCTCATCAACATGAGAAAATGACTAATAGAAGCAAATACTTGAATTGCTTTGGAAAAAAGTAAAACATGTCACACGTGCCTATAAAAATTTTGGTTTGCCCTCGATTTTCCTGGGATCCTGGTACTTGGTAACTGGTCCTGGGAACTTGGTAACAATGGGACCACCTCTGGAGTATACTCTATCGAATGACACACATTATGAAGCTACATGAAAGCTTATAACGCAAAACAGAAATACTGAAGAAACGCAAAGCGTTATCTCGGGTCCTCAGTAGCTTGCGCAACGATGCGCAAGAGGTGGCATTTGTAAAGTGGAGCGAACGCTTAGAAGACCCGGGCGCTGGACACCGCACCATCGCGGCTATTCAACCCGTACTAAAAGAATGGGTCAAGAGACGGTGGGGCACGCTCTCCTATCATATGACAAAGGGTCCCCTCGGGGCATGGCTGCTTCGGGAGGTACCTGTGCAACATTGCGAAAAGAGAGCGCACTACAAAATGCCATTAATGTGGTGCAGACGAGGATACCGCCCTTCACACGCTGGTAACATGTCCTAGATGGACCGGCGAGAGGCATAATTTAGCAACTGTGATTGGTGGTGGCGTTATATCGCTGCCAGAAATAATAAAAACAATAGTTACCAATGAGGAGTCGTGGAAGGCTTTACGCATATTTTGCGAAGTAATAATGAACGCCAAAGAAGAGGAAGAACGGGCCCGCGAGCAGGATCCCGCGGCCAACCCAGAAAGGAGACGAAGAACTGGTTGGCGACGCAGGGCATTTGCCGGCGCGCTAGCTCCGTGAGTGGGTTCCGAGCAGAGGATGGGGAAACCCTCTACTACGGATTACGGCCCGAGGAGAGGTAGCGGCGTTACTACTAAAGCCGCGGTAATATGCATACAGGTATGCCAAAGTGAGCCCAGTCGGGCATATCGCGTACAGGCCACTGGTATAAGGGCAACTGTTGACCGTCAGCCTGTACAACGATGATGAGGCAGGAACACGCGGTCGTTTTAGTGGGTAGTCTTGGTCATTAACATCTTTGACTGAGGATCCCCACATAACCCTGTATTGTTCATTCCCCACAATGCAGGGTAGGCGTAAATGCCTTTTTTCCCCCTACAAAAAAAGGGTCCTCAGTAGCTTAGTGGTTGTAGAAGGCACCCGGGCTTAAAAAATCCCGTACCATGAATCGTTTATTCTAGTCCAGAACTGCAGAGTAAAATTGGATAATTAAAAAAGAAGTTGACCTTATTACTTACAAATCAGCCTCTGTGGTCGTAGGTCGTTGTGGTTGTTGGTGAGATAGCCAGTTCTTCTGTGATTGAGGTATCCGGGTGTAGCGCTTCTGTCATCGACCTTTTCACTACTTACCAGAAAATATCTGTGTAAGTAAAGCATACAACATGAGCATAGTTCTGTATAATAAGTTACCAAATGCATGTTCCGAGGAACTTTATTTAAACGAAATTGACGAAATGGCTTTTGGAGCGGAATGTTTTTACAGCGTTAAGGAATATTTGAATTTCAAGAAATTGTAAATGAATTAGAAGTCTTTATTTTATTTTATTTAGAAATGATAATAGATGTTTTTGAATGATATTTAGAAAATAAGATTAGGATACTAATGGGGACTTTTTTGCTAAATGTATTTATGTGAGTAGTGAGTGACTGAAACTTAAGATCTTTTAACCGTTGTGTTCATGCAAATAAACCATTTGATGTTGACTTTGACTTTCACTGAGGTGAGATGAAGGCCAAGAGCTACCCGTTTCAGAATTTTACAAAAATTCACATTGGACTCGCGGCGTTACGATCCAAGCTCCGAGTTTCACATATGTACAAAGAAAGGACAATGTCCCGAATTGTAATATAATTATAAGCCATCGTTTCTATACAAAGAGACGTTTAAATATCAAACAAGTAAGCGCCGGCGTGCATCACAAAGCAGCGAACAGCTTCAAACAAATTACGAATTCTAATTAAACTTGACGCAGCCTGATTTAGAAACGGTAATTAGTTTAATATTCATCACTGCCTCCGGCAATAATTCTTTACATTGGTATTCATTTATCACACTATGGTAGATCGTTATTTCTTATGCGCTTAATTCAGGGGAACAGCAATGTATCTTACTTTGATTCCAGAAGGAGCATGGTGGCCCACCAAGTCGCGTAAATAGGGTCCCGTTTTACCCTTTGAGTACGGACCCCTAAAAACTAATGGCCTCTTTGTTAAAGGACCAATAAGACGTAAATTATTTCCCTGTGAAAAATATCTAAGCTAGAAAAATTCTGGTGGGAATTGATCCCGCGACTGACAATCTTTTAAATCCGATTTATTGCAGCTGAAAATAAAACTTACACAAGATTTCAATTTGTAAGCGAGATAACTTCCATGGTAACTTTACCATGGGTTTGTTTACCAAACTTTTAGTATGAAGATAAAACGCTTAAAATTTATGTTTTAAATGAAATAAAACAGCTTTACCATGGAATGAAGTCGTTTTAACGTTAAATACATTGAATACCTAGCGAAATGAGTTTTGGAGGCGGCCCAACAATGAAGGGACGACCACAAGGAACCACGCTGATCACATTCAGTCTATTGTTCACTATATTGACAATTAATCTCAGTTCCCCGAGCACGCTCATCAATTACATTGTTACAAATAAAATAAAACCGTAAAAGAAAAATAGCACAAAAGACATCACACACAAGAAAATACATCTCTCCGTCTAAAAAATAAGAAAGTTAGAGGGAGAAAATTCAATGCGCCATCTTAGCAAAATTAGTCTCTTAGTTTGAGGTAGAGCTATTTTCAAAGTAACTTAAACGACACTGGTGCTGTAGTATATTGTAGTATTTGAGTAAATTAGTGTCAAGTTAATTGTCATCTCTTCTCAAAAATCCACAGCATAATCTAAGACAGATAACATGTAGGTATGACAATAATGATGACAACAATGTTATGACTTTACTTGTTAATGTTATAATTTTACACTATTAAAAATGAAAAAGAAGTAATTACTGTCGACAAAACATAAATTATAACAGTTTGACTTTGGACCGCCTTAATTAGGGCGCTTTCAAATTAAACGGTCGCGGTCTTGTTGCTGCCGTGCGATAGCAGAGCGGTTGTTGTTATTTATACAAATTCACGACATATTATTAGGAATTGAGGTTGCTTAGAAGAGATTGCTGTTTGGCAATAAGGCCACCTATTGAGTCAATTTTTGTTGTGCTATGTTTTCTATTGCAATATGCATAGGCATATTGAACAAATGATCAGGTATTTTAGGTACCGTATTTCTTGTCGGCCATGTTCTATTAGCTGCCGAAAATACCGCTGTATCTTATAGTAACTTAACACAGTATTTACAGATTAATTCCTGGCCGTACTCCACGCGAGACGGAGATTGTTTATATTCCGCAGGAATTCGTAATAAAGATATTAAATATTCAACGCTGTAGTATACAATTTACTTTCTTGTTTCAGTTTATGATTCCACGAATCTAAAGCGGCACAGCTACAGCTTATTATTGCAGATGTTAAAGAATTAACAGTCACCTCTGGATCAAAAGTTTCGCTCGTGTTACGACCAGCAATCACAGCGGCCATCATATTTCTTTATAGCGACATATTTTCTTTCAAGTTCGAGAATTTACGCCTAAACATAAAATAACTACTAGTCTAATGTTTTAATTTCATTAGGTTTTATGGACGTATCTTTAGGTTTCCTTGTATTACAAATCTATACTAATATACGGCGGAACCGATTTTGATTAAACTTGGTATAAAGATAATTTGAGGAGGAAAGGACCAAGGATAATTTTAGCGCGATAACCGACACCGCGCGTGCGGAGCCGCGGGTGGCCACTAGTGATAGATAATTAAATAAACATAAACTAAAACATAAAATATAATGCGGAAAAACCTCGAAAGAAAATTCGATATTAGTAGGTATGTATGTAGCACTATGTAAGATACTAAATTGTTGTCAATACGATAGCAAATTTAAAATATGCGGGAGATGTACTGAAACATAATATTTATTAATAAACTGTTAGATGTTTAATTCTTGGTGTTTATATCCAGATTTCAACACACGTTTTATCAATAGTCAACTAGAACAGGAATATTTTGGCTTTCGTCTTGTACTTTAACGGACTGATTAATTTACGGGATCAATTTCTCCCTGATCATTTATTTTATCTTAGTTTTTTTTATATATAACTAGATGACAAACAAGCTGACGGCCCACCTGATGGTAAGTGATTACCGCCGCCTATACACACCTGCAATAATAAGAGAAAATCACTTATATTGCAGGTGCGTTGTCACCCTGACGCCTAAGATGAAATGCCGTCCATGCCCAGTAATTACACTGGCTACCTTTCGCTTCAATCTGAAGCACAGCTAACTGTTTCACGGCTGAAATATGAAAGGCGGTGGTATCTACCCAGACGACCCTACATACGGGCCTACCACCTGGTAAGCAGGTGTACCTATATCTAACATCATGATCATATCTGCCGAGAGACGCCACTGCTGGGCATAGGCCATACCGATCTCTATATCTTACAAAATATAAAAGTTTTCTAATCCTCCAGATTTCCAAAACTAATGGTAATTTTGCTATGATCCCATTTAGGATTATTAGGTTTATTTATCGTAGGCGGACTATAAACAGCGTGAGCGCAGTTCTTATCGTGATTTATGGCTCGGTTTCTCCAAATTACTGACGCGATGCCGACGCTAATTTTGAAGCCTAATTCCAAAATAATGGAGCAAATGTCACGCGAGTGGAAATAACATATAATAGGATACAAATTTTAATCGATCAAGTGGAGTGGCGACACTTGGGTACGCTGAGGGTTCAATATCAAACAGAACTAGTGGCGATAGAGTGGAATTGATTTTATGAAAGGTGCTTAAGTGGTTCATTTTAGTACAATATATTTTAAACAAATTCATATAGCGAGAGTAGGCTAATTCCGAATTTTTAACCGACTTCAAAAAAAGGAGGAGGTTATCAATTCGATACTTTTGACTGGGTGAACCGATATTGATGATTCTTTTTTTGTTCGATGCTGAATAGTTCCCATTTGGTCCCATAAAATTTTTTTGAAAATCCATTGGGTAGTTTGGTTTTTAAATCAAAAAAACTGGAAAAATGAAGTCGTCTACATATGCGAAATTGCGGATTTTTGCTTTCCTATGAATTTTTAGTGAAATGATACGATAGTAGAAATCAATTTAAGCTTACGGTCACCCATCTAGCTTTGACCTTCAAAGTTATCACTAAAAATTGTAAAAAAAAAAAATTTAAACAAAAATTAAAACCGACTCCAAAAAACTGAAAAGGATAAAATAATTAAATTTTAGTAGGTACTTATCCCCTAGGAACATATTTTTGGAGTCGGTGCTTCACTATCTATGGTTTCTGGAAACAACTTAGCAACTTAATTTTCAGTTTTTTGGAGTCGGTTTTAATTTTTGTTTAAATATTTTCAACCACAGAAGAGGTAGAGGCACAGAAGAGGTTAGTTTATTACTCTTTCATCTGGCTTAGAGGGACTCATGTTCAATACCAGCCACAGAGCATGGGCTCTTTATTCTTTCCCATCATGATGTAAGGGGCCCCGTTCAGAGTTAGCTTCTACCCTACAAGTAGTTACCCTATAGAACAGAACGTTAGTATTGTTACTATTCGTAGAAGTGAACTGTACATATATAAAACGAAAATGGAACGTGAGGTGTTGTAATACAATAAATTACTTACAATCCACACTAATATTAAAAATGCGAAAGTGTGTCTGTCTGCTATCTCTTCACACTTAAACCGCTGAATTGATTTACCTGAAAGGTACGAAGATAGTTTGAAACCTTGCAAAGGACTGAAACTACCTTTGTAAAAAAGGGCTACCAGGTCTACTAGCGGAGCCGTGGGTATGATCCAGCCATTTAGCAACATCTATAGCAGAGTATTTCCAATAGCAATAGAAAATATTGCATCCGTTCAACATTCTACCTGTTGCAGCCAATCAATAATCTCCCTTACCAAAAGTATAGAAGAATCCCTCGAAATACTTTAATCCAGTTCCCAAAAGATTACCTTCTAATCTTTGTTTAGTAAAAAACTAAGCAAACTTTGAAATCAAACCAGGGCAGCTCGTCATCATATTAATATCGTCAAACCCCACAAAATAGAACGATAATATTGATGTTAGTATCAAGACTTTGAGTGTGACAAAGTTCTTAAGCGGGCTATCGACTCGCCTATGTTTGTCCCGCCATCTTGGGTATTTGGACAGGAAAATGACATTGAGGGCACTTAAACGAGCTTTTCCTTTTACAAATAAGCTTCCGTTCATGTTTAGTAACCACTTAGTTTGATGTTGGATAGCTATATTTATCATCAGGTGTCATAAAGGTGGACTGAGCTTATTCAACTTCTTCATCATTAGTATTGTCAAAATATAGCCAAAAGAGTCTACTAGTAACAACGTGAATTTCATACTTTCTACGATTTTATTTACAGTTTGAGTGAAAAATATATTTCGATGAGAAAAAAGACAAAATTCAAAATGAACGACTGTAACTGAGACAGTTATTTTTCAAATCCAATAACCCTAAAGTATACGAGTACATTATTTTCCCTAACCTTGTTAATATTACGTATTCTCTACAAACTGAGCAACTCGAGAAACATAATATTATAACGTAACTTGAAACAAAAGGGCAAATTGGAGTCGACGTACCTATACTAAATATGTTGTTAGAAAATATCATTTTTCATAGTTGATCTGAGGAAGTGTGGAGGTGCGGTCGTTTCTAAGATTAGATGACACCGCCGGGTGAACCGATCTATAAAGTTTTTTATGGTCCAAAGGCGAGGGGCTTAGGTTAGTGTCAATCAGGATTTATTGGTGGTTAGCATCCGCGACACAGCCAGCTAGCAACAATGATGTAAGTATAGCCACTAAAATGAAGCGCAGGATACGTGTTTACGACCAAAAAGTATTTGTCACGTGAAATAAGGTATTTTTGTAAACTCTGGTTAAAAATGTCGCCTTAAAAATCACGTAAAAAGAACTCGAATGTGAAACGTTATACATATAAAGCCATCTTACTGCAATAAGCAATCCTGAATCGTATTAAATTTACTAAGATAAGTAAAAGCGAGATCCCGTAGCAGCACCCTGAAGGAATCCTTCCATATAATGGCAGAATCATATTTATCCTTTCCTAGAAAACAATTTTGTATAATCTCGAAGCCTTAGTGCAATAAAGACCAGCACCGGATGCAATAACGGTCAGGAGGGCGATTCTAGATTCTTGCGCAGTATACTTACATGTTGTAGAATTGGACATAACTTGAAATAAATGGCGGATGTCTATTGGAACAGACATTGTCTACGTCCACATAGATAATTTACTACGATAGCAATGAGTGACCATTGTCAGTTGACGTTTCTGAAACATTTTCAGTACTTAAATAATCTCTCGTCATTATCTCGAATTAGAGGTATTGTTCAGGAATCAACGCCGTTTATAAGAATCGGACCGCACCACCGCGAGTGACTACTTTATCTGTGGTTTTTAATAATAAATTATTGTTCTGTTCCGCTGAATCTCTCGTATCAATTGGCGCCTCTTTCGTCATCTCATTTTAATTTTCAATCATCATTATCATCACCAGCCTATATACGTCCCACTGCTGGGCACAGGCATTCCTACATGGGAGAAACACATGAGGAGTTTGGGCCATTACACCACCACGCTGGCCCAATGCGGGTTGGTGGGTTACATCGGTTGCAGGAACAACCGGGACCAACGGCTTCACGTGGCTTCCGAAGCACGGAGGAGCTCGAGATAACCAACTTTTATTGACCCATCCTAGGATCGACCATGGCGAAAGTTGCTTTGTTTTTCGTATTGAAACCAAAGCGCTCAAACCAATACGCCACCGAGCTCCCCAATTTTCATATATTTAACTAAAATAGAGTCCACATAAAATTAAACCCCTGTACAGATATCTTTCAAAAACTAAGAATCGCCTTCCTGTTGATGATGTGCACTAAAGAACCGAATAGTACGATACCATTCATTTATTTTATTATTAACCCTGACTTTGATTAGACATATAATTATATATCATCTACAGAAAATGTCTGGATGTTATTGATATCAAAATTTGCAGATTTCAATTCCCATTATTTTGTGATAAATCATGTTAATTATGAGCAAATCAGGCATGACGGCGGGCTATTGAACAACCCCATATTTTGCCATCATCAGGATTTTATTCGTCAAGGAAAGACAAATATGACGACCAACCTACCCCTTTATAAACAACTGTCCGAACACGCATTCAATTCCAAAGGTCACATCCCGTCTCGTTTTGCCGCACTGCAATTGAGAGTGACAGGGACAGAGTTCCTGATATTCGAATATCTTGCGATGGTTGAAAATGGTGGTAAGCAGAAGAAGCTGGTATGTTGACAATGTGAAGACAGACTTTAATGCCTCCCGTGTTCTGTAATTACACTGGCTACCTTTTCCTTTACACCGAAACAGGGAACTGATTTACGGCTGAACTAATAAAGGTGGTATACAATAATGGAGACGACCCTGCGAGATGGGCTATCGCCTGTTTCTTGGGTGTTTCTTTTTTATTTAGCACAATGTCTCCGGGATTAGCAGTTACCTAGCTAGGCTATTAGGTTGATGTATTTCCTTATCCTAAATGGTTTTCTATTAAATTTAATGTCATGAAATGAGTTATTGGACAAGAGGCTTCCGCCCGCGACGTCGTCTACGTTATCTCATGGAAAAAAAGAACCCGAGTGCTATCCTAGACTAAAATCTATCTCTGTGCCAAATTTTTTCAAGATCCGTTCAGTCGTTCTGCGTGATTGAGTAACAAACATCCATAAACTTTGGCATTTATATTATAAATGCTGGCCGCCCGCGATTATTCTTTATCCTTCCCAGTGTCTCAAACTATAAACATACGAAATTAAATTTAAATCAGAGTAGAGGTTTATGCGCGAGTCAAGTTATGATTGACATCTTTTGAAACCACTGCAAGAAGCATCAGCTAATAACGTAAATAGTGTTATTACGGCGGTAGTCCAAGTCAGCGCTAATTATAGGGTATCTTCATTTTCGTGTTTTCGTTCTTGATTGAATGACCAAACAAGAAATAAACACGGAGATAAAGCTCCATTATACCTTACACCATTTTGTTAATTTGCGTATTTTATTCCGATTTGTATAACCAATCAAGAATAAAACACCTCCGTAAATAGACGTTGAATTTGAATACCGCTGAATAGGGATATTTTAGGTATTTCAGTGTGTGAAATATACAGTCGGCAGCACATCAAGTGTAACAGCTTGACCTTCAGACCGCCCTTACTACGTTTGTTATAGAGGCGGCTTTCGTAGTGCAACTGTTACACTTGATGTGCTGTCATGTGTACGTCGGTGAGAAAAATGAAGCCGTCTGCTTGCTCACGTACGGGTTTTCATTATTTGTTTGTAAACATAATTTTATACCTACTTACCTTTGCTTTTTGTTTCCGGCTTTTTCGCATTTGTAGCCATAGTTATAGTCCAAATTGCCTGAAATAAAATAAGATTCAAATTTGATACTTACGATTTTTTATAGAGGTATTTCTACGTTAATATATTTCCGCTAACTTTGAAACAAACGAATACGAAGTAGTATAACTTTGACCCTCATAACCAGACCCAGCAAGCTCACACATCACCTTTCACGCCCTCTTTAACACTTTCTTTATTAGTATTTGTTACAATAAAGAACTTCGTGTTTTCGCTGGGTAATTGTTTTTGAAGATTATGGTAACTTTCATACAGTCGACAGAATAACAGTTACTTACATATCCTAAGCCCTCTTATGGTATTATCGACTGCACATCAAAATGTGTATTGGATTACTTAAAACAGCGGTAACAGGCTTAAGGCCAGTCATGTGAATGAATTAATCTTTTCTGTTCCAGTAGGTATACATTTTGGTATTGGGACACATTGTTACTTGGACGACCACTCGCTTCGTGAGGCTTAGGGCTTTGGATGAAAAGACTCGAACTGTATTCATTGGACCACAAATAAGTGCGCCCATTGATACTCCGTCCTGTACTAAAATTAAATCTATTTTAGCTTCATTAGAAACTGAGAATCGTATTTCAATGAAAGCGAGGGCAGAATCAGCCTACTCATGAGAAGGAACATCAAGAATTTTTATATCAGTAGCTGAAAAACTGGCCGTGCGCACTTTAAAAGATGAAGAAAAGTGCTTAGTGTGAATATTATGAAATATCAAAAACTTATAGACGATCTGGTGGTTCTCTTCTCTTATGGAATGGATTAGGTGGTATGACTCTATAAAGCTCCTGAGTATAGTCTCCAAAGTGCAATCTGTAAAAGTACATCGTAATATCGGCTACACAAAGTGTAAACGTACAGTACAACTTTGTTATCTGTGCAGGAATAGTTATTCCTTACTTGAGGATTGCTACATTTATTTGTCACCTTTACCCCTTACTTAAATGATAGAGGTTAAACAGACTGCTCTGCTTTTAATAAAAACCTAGATAGATTTTAATATATGTGTAACAAAAAGACTAATTTGAACGATAAGATTTTACGGTCGCGTCGTAAGGTATGAATATTGAAGGCTTATTTTTTACTTGGTAGCAGGTTAGGTTATCTGAATAGGTAGCAACTGCTTTTCCTATTTCAGCCGTAAAACAGTTTGCTGTCCTTCAGATTGGAAGGAAAGGTAGCCAGTGTAATTTTTGGGCATGGAAGGCATTTCATCTTGGGCCTCAGACATCGTAGGTACCTGCAATAATAAGTGATTTTGTTCTTGTTATCACGTGTCTATAGGCAACGGTAACCACGTAACCCCAGCTTGTTTGTCATTAAGTTGCATAAATCAAAGCAACCGATTGAGCACCTAAAATATTTAGATATTATTTAACTCACCAAATCACTTATTATTTATAGAATTTTGTTTGATCATTTGTTTTGTTAGATGAGAATTTAGCCTTTCAGTTAGATCTTCAATTTATATCCTTCTTTAATTAGAGGTGATTTAGGTTAACAGCAACACAAACATGACTTAATTGGCAGTGGCGTCTCGAGCAGCGTCGAATAGTGGGGAGGAACAGTAATTTTATGTTAGGGTCGTTTGGAGGAGCTTTTAAGTATGTCATCATCCACAAACAGACAAAATTCAAGAATAAGCATAAACCGCATTGTTACAAAACGTGGATTAAAACTGATACTAGTTTTAAACCCTTGTTTACCCAAAACAACTATAAGTAAAGTGTTTTCTTAGCTATTAGTATTAATTTATCTAGGGCTGATACCATTATCTGCATACCATATGCATACTTAGTTGTGTAGCGCTTTCTGTAATATTAAAATTTAAAGATACATTTACATTTAATCAAAGCCGCACAAAGTTGATAATTATACTAATCATATCGCTAATTTACTACTGTATCAATAATCTAAGGCACATTGAAAAGATCCCACTTGGCAAAACGTACTCGACATTGGTCTTCAGTGGGTACTAGGTAAGGAGATTTTGATGCAAAACTAGGAAATGTGGAATGTGCATGCCGAGGCCTATTATATGTGTATAATTATATGCCTCAGTGAAAAGGTCTACATATAAAAATAAATCAGCTTGTTTGTCATCTAGTTGTATAAAAAAAAAATGTGAATCGACTCCTAAACTTCTTCTATGGTCATTGATTGATATATCTGTTCGTAGCTGGAACGACCCATTCCAACTGCTATAAATCCTTGCAGTGTACTGTCGTTTCTCCACTTGTCTCCACAAACGGTCGCATCAATCTTCCATCACCAAGTCAAGCAAAAGAATCTTCATCTCGTCTCGCTCTCAACACAAATCAGATGTAAAACATCGCTCAGATTCATTGTGCTCGCGATTATGTTCCTGCAAGTGACGGCTGTAAAATATGCCTCGACCATCCATTCCCCTCGTTCGCAAACTTTAGATATCGATCTTAGCTAACAGAAAATATCTACGACTCCCTCCTTTAATTTGCAAAAAGCTTTTGACTGTCTATTTGCTAAGTAACCAGATTTTTCGTGTAACGATAATAACATGGAAACGGTATGTTATTAATGAGGCGGGTGGGTAGCGGGTAGTGTATGGAGCACTCGAGCAAATGGCTCGTCAAACATTATTAAGTCCGGCTGCCAATTACGGCGGAAGTTCTCCACAAGTGGGCTATAATGGGCAACGCAAGAATGGGCCGCCGCCGGCATCGGCACCCGGCACCGAGCGCCTGTCTGCGCCTCGCGACGGCCGGACAATATTGACTCAGGCCCTCGCACAATGGACCATACATAAGCCTACATTTGAAGAATTAAAAATTGTCAGATTACTTCAAATGTCTGCTCAAAATTTCTATTCATTTTCATCATAAAAATATTCCATGATCAAATTCAACGTAGCATCACAAATACGTACAAGAATCCTACGCCTCTTAACAACGTCTGATATTTTTGCGGAAAATACACAGTCGTAACCTGATTACGTCCTGACATATTTTTGTGTGTTTTAACGAGGATAAAGGTACATTTTCTGAAGTATCAACTTTATCATGATAAGGTTGGAATGTAGTTTCGGAAATAATGAAAGCTTTAGTGGATTTATGTTGATAAGGGTAGGAAGTAAGAGTGAGGTAATGGCTGGTACTAGAAGAGAGTTATGTAGGTCAAATGGACTGGCCCGGTCTGGATGGTATCGCGGCGGAGAAGCCGCATAATGGGGTCTGTTTACCGACAGGCGAGGCTCAATCGCCGAGTGATTTCCGCCTATAAAGTTCTTCGATACATTTCTATCACATTAACTAGATAATTACTTGTTATTTGCTACTAGATCTAATTTACCTATAATATAAATAAAACGAACGGAGTTTACAGTTATAACAAGCTGTACATTTGCAATATAGTCTATAATTATCTCAGCAACCAGTTTTGACCGACTTCAAAAAAAGGAGGAGGTTCTCAATTCGACTGTATTTTTTTATGTTTGTTACCTCAGAACTTTCGACTGCGTGAACCAAAAATACAAAGTTACTATTTGGCTTGTTTGGATTTTGAATGTTTCTTTTGGACAAATAGATATTGAAGGGTCGATTGTTCAAACACATTCATCTTGGCACGTGATAAGGCCGCGGTACGGTCGGCCACAGAAGTAGCTGAACACTTTAGTACCATATCACAACGACTCTAGCGTCAATATAGTACCGTAGCAACTATAAAGTACGTGCACAAGATCGGTGTGACATGGTACTAAAGTGTTCAGCTACTTGTGTGGTCGACTGTACGTCAATTTGGTTCCAATCCTTAGAAAACGGTCGTTGGTATTTTTTCCGCTGGACGGCACTGCACTGCTTAAAGTTATAAATTAGAAACCACAATCATTGTAACTTAATATATGAAAACAGTGACTACACGAGTTACGGTAGTTCAACTTTTGGAACCGGTGTAAATTCATACACAACAGACAGACAGACAATATGACATTATTATTCAACGTAAAGACAGACTTGGCACTTGACAGACAGACGGAGAGACAGAAACTAAGACGTTGTAAGTTAATATAGTTTTTGTAATAGTCATAAAAATTTGATTTTTGACAATTGTGCTTCTTTGTGGCGTATTTGAATAAAGATATTTTCATTTTCATTTTTAGGGTTCCGTACCCAAAGGATAATACGGGACCCTATTACTAAGACTCCGCTGTCCGTCCGTCCTGTCAGTCACCAGACTACCTCATGAACCGTGATAGTTAGACAGTTGAAATTCACACAGATGATGTATTTCTGTTGCCGCTATAACAACAAATACTACTAAACAGAATAAATAAATATTTAAAGGGCTCCCATACAAAAAACCTATTTTTTCTGCTTATTTTTGCTCGATATTGATAACGGCAACAGGTAGACGCTTGTTTATAGATAATGGTACTGAACCCTTAGTGCACGAGTCGGACTCGCACTTGACCGTTTTTTGAGTGAGCTTTATTTAACGAACAATATTAAGACGAATATTATCATTTAACATTCTTATATCTATTATTTTTTCTTTTTCTTTTTCTTTTTCTAGTCAAGCTTTATATTAACCACAACATGGAGCGATTTACATAAATCGTCATTTCTTCATCGTGTTATGAATAATAAAACACTTCTTCTCAGTAACGTTTTCTAAGTTCCACCATTCTACTTGTTCATTAATTCCCAGTGAAACGACACAGGCGAGGCAGACAGTTTTATCTTCTATGATATGAACTACATTCCAGTGCTTTAATTAAATTTCGCAGACGAAAGCCAGAAATTAATAAAAACTTTTTATCAGGTTCCATTCTGGTAACAAAGGTCCGGCGCACACTAAACCACTTGCAGCGTTTTTCTTAGTTTTAATTTGTCCCATGATTGTGTCCGCGCGTGGGCAGGGCTGTCACCAAACACTGGCAGTTAAATTATGTAGAACTATTTATATTTATGAAAACATAATATTCAAATTGAGTAATATTGGATGACAAAGCATCTGCAATTACAAGTGATTTTTTTCTTGTTATTACAGGTGTCTATAGGCGGCAGTTGCCACTTACCACCAAGTGGGCCGTCAGCTTGTTTGTCTTCTAGTTGTATTAAAATTAATATTGATAAGTACCAGAAAATCAGCTACATTTTTTGTGAGTATAGATAAGGTACCTTGTTGTAAAATAACGACTTCGGTTCCATCTCATCTTCAGTGAACAGACCTCTGTAGGTAAGCATGCTCCATTGTAGCCTGTGTCAGAATAAATGGAATATGGGGAAGTATATATAGATCTATATGAGTAACAATTTAAGTACGTGGAACAAATAAAGTCAAAGTAAAGAAAACTCATTTATTTGACAGTGATCACCATTTAATAATTCAAGTTATTACATTTGTAATATATTTTTTTAAAAAAGCTTTTCATAAAAGAGTCCATTCACATCAATACATCGCTGCATCAGATGCAACCACTGGATAAATCACTTTGCCCACCTCCTCCTCAGGGGACTCTTCAACGGCCTTTTTAAACGCCGCCACTGCTTGCTCAGCGTCCATAAGACGTTTTCCTCCAAGTTTTTATTTTATTTTCGGAAAGTAAGTAAAAATCGCAAGGTCGTGGCTAAACGACAGGTGACTCCTTAACGTCTGACGCCGCCAAATAGTCGATTGTTCACCTGACGGTGTGTCGTGGTGAAGGAGGAGCATCCTACTGTAGGGTCGTTTCTCCTGAACTTTTTCCAAGATAAGTGGCAAGCTATTGTTAGTGTACCACTCTGCTGTAACTGTTTTTCGATCCTAGAAAACAATCGTGGTGTATAATAACCTGCCTTTTCTGAAGAACGCGCCCACCATCTTTTTTCCCACGCTGTCTTCTCTTCACTTTCTTTTTTTCTCTTCGTCTTTTGGTTTCGGGATCATAACAGTAAATCTAGCTTTCGTCACCCGTAAGTATGTCGAACACAGCATTTGAGTCACGTCCTTTAAATATTTGAACCATTTCACGACACCAATCAACACGACGGAGTTTTTGGGCCTCGGTCAAATTATGAGGTCTCCACCGCATACAAAAAAAGAACAACCTCCATAAACAACTGTTTGAAATTGAAAATCGTCTGAGTCATGCTGAAGTGACTCAGACGATTTTCAATTTACCGCCAAATCGTAAAACAAATGACAAAGGAATGCAATGTAATACATACTCAATTATATTGACAAAGAGCTCCATTTTCGAAGTTCAAACTTTTATTATATCGTTTATAAGTTCTAAAATAAAAACTTTCAGTCGCCTTCGTACAGTAGCCAAAAATACCAGTCTATTTGTAATAAAATCAAAATTTATTGTAGTTGTTTTCTATCCCATACTTATTTTTCAAACCAGTGCGACTTTAGTGCAATAAAAATATTTATTATTCAATTGAAATGGCAGACTTTTTTGTGCGTTGTGACTTTTGATTTAGTTTTTTTATAAACATGTTACAAACATTCTGATTTGTAAACTCGCAGATAGTTATTAATTTCGTGGCTACCAATATCCACCGGGTTATTCTATTCGTGGTACTAAAAAATCTTTCTTTTTAACCGACTTCAAAAAGGGAGAAGGTTATTAATTCGTCCCATAAAAATTTTTTGAAAATGCATTGGGTAGTTTCATTTTAAAATCAAAATAAATGTAATGAGTAAGTCATCTAACGTATGCGAAATTACGGATTTTTGCTTTCCTATGAATTTTCTGTGAAATGATACGATAGTACAAATAAAGAATTATTATTATTATTATTATATCAATATAAGCTGACAGTAACTCATCTGGCTTTGAACTTAAAAAGTTATTACTAAAAATGGTGAAAAAAACAATTTAAAGTTGGTGCTAAGTAGTTTCCAGAAACAATAGATAATGAAGCACTGACTCCAAAAAATATGTTTCTAGGGGATGAGTACCTACACAGCAGGTATATCTGTTGGGTTCCTTTTACCCCTTAACGTTGTCTGCCCTATGGCGGCAGCCCTGACTGCCGTTGCGCTGCAATTACTGCGTGAGTTATGGCGACATGCCGCACGGCGCATTTGTTACCGCCCGGACACGTCACATGGGATCTTGGCTCCTATGACGACACTTCATAAAGCACATAATCTGAGATGTGACAAATTTTATATTTTATTGCACAAAAAGTGTACGTATGGCGAGCTCAACTCCTTATTAATTGTGATAACTTTATAACCTTGCGACATATTCATTCACGCGGATATTTCAATTCTGTTTTAGGTACATTTTAGTTATGAAAATTTTACTAAAATACGATAATTTTTGGAACTTGACTTTGGCCTGCAACATGGCATTTGGATCTAGGACTCGATTCCCGCTTCAAGTAAAAAAAAAACAAAAATGCTTGATTGCAGTTTTATTTCCTTTCATCAGTTAAGAAGTTTTCTTCTAGTTGTATTGCCTGTCATCAATATTTAAAGAACCCCTTTCACTTAAGGGGTACAATGGATGGAATTATCTCTCGAAAAACACTTGATGATGTTTTCAGATGTTTCTTTATTATTTTCTATCTGACGTTTCGATTACTTTAGAGCAATCGTGGTCACGGGAACACTGAATATGTCAATTATCTTTGATAATTTATAAGTTAAATAGCGTCACGTGTTAAATTTTGAGTTCCGATTCCCGCGTACGGACCTCATTGTAACTCAGTTAATGCAATGTAATCTGCAGTTTTAAAACAAAATGTAAATGCTCTTTTATGAATCCTGGCCCGTTTGTTAACTGAGCCAACGAGCCGCGGGAGCCGGAGCAGCGCTATTTCCCATTGTAATTTACTTTTCATTTCATCCTGTAGCTTTCATACTAAAAAAACGATAAAGGACACTGCAAACTTTCTTGTGAATTTAAGATTGCTTCTCCTTTATGTTTGTAATAGATTTTTTTAATACAACTTAAACAAGCTGATGGCTCACCTGGTTGTAAACGGTTACCGCCACCTATAGGCACCTGCAATAAGAAGGAAAAGTCACTTGATATTGCAGGTGCATTGTTATCCTGAGGCTGAGATGAAATGCCGTCCATGTCCAGTAATTACATTGGCTACCTTTCCCTTCAACCCGAAATACGGCGAGCTGTTTCGCAGCTGAAATAAGAAAGGCGGTGGTACCTACCCAGACTACCCTACATACGGGCCTACCACCTAGTAACTAGTAACTTGATTTTTCATCTCTTACCTATCTTTTTGGTAGGCCTGTATGTAGGGTCATCTGAGTAGCTATCATTGCCTTTCCTAATTCGGCTTCAAAATATTTCACTGTGCTTAAGATTGAAGGGAAAGGTAGCCAGTGTAATTGAAGTGCCCACTGACAACAAGCTCACTGGACAATATAATTGTGTCTGATAATTATTTATCTTTTCAAATTTTCTAATTACATTTAAGTTTACAATTCACCATCAAAAATTACTTATCATGCTGAAATGTATCAAAAACAAAGTGTGGATATATCGCTTTGAAATATATTTGCGGTGTTTTTGGCCGCGAGCCAATCGCAGCCGGACAAGTTGACCTCTTCGCGGTTTAATAAACGTGCTTTGAAAGCGACGTTTTTATTGTTTATTAATTTTACAGCTAAAGACAAGAGCTGCCAACTTGACATTCATAGTTTGAGTATCATTGTTCTGAAACAGACATGTATATGATTAGCGAGATGTGACGTCCAACTGCATGGTTCGGCGCTAGGCTTATCACAGGTCTCACGGGAGTGCCCAAAGTAGTATTGTAATATTTAGATAGATAGATTTAAACTATATAAAAAAAAGCACACAAACTTACAACAAACATGCACATTCAAACACAAATAACAGCGCAACACTGTTAAAATATTCAAGACTAACTCTGATGAGAAGCCGTAAGAAGAGTCCATATTTGCGAAGACAGCCCGTGCACCTTGAGCCTCCACCTTGCTGGCCTTTAGGATGCCTTTAAAAGAATTATAAACTTTAAACGTGCAACATAGAATTATTAATGTAAAAAAAACAGCCTATATACGTCCCACTGCTGGGCACAGGCCTTCCTACATGGCAGAAACACATGAGGAGTTTGGGCCATAACGCCACCACGCTGGCCCATAGCGGGTTGGCGGGTTAAAGCGGTTGCTTTCACAACCGGGACCAACGGCTTAACGTGCACGAGCACGAGATGACAATCTTTGATTGACCCATCCCAGGATCGACCACGGTGAAAGTTGCTTTGTTTTTCGTATCGAAACCAGAGCGCCACCGAGCTCCTCATTATATTTCTGTCGTTATCATTATTAATGTGTTAATAATAAGTTACGATCTTCGATATCATATTCCACTTTACAAATGACATTATTCGGGTATGTTTTCAATGATAAATCAGCTTGCTTACAATTGATAGCATTATTATTGCAACCTTATGATTAATGAGCCAGATGTGGCCGACTCGTTACCCTGCAGATGTTTGCTCGTCACAAATCATTAACTCGTTATGCCGCGACGTAAATCTTTAATGTCACACTTAACGTTCTAAGTGGTGGGACAACACACGTAATAGCGCGGCACCGCCCTAAATTAATTGTAATCACTAATTTATTACAGATCCTCCCGCGCGTCACTTGTCAGATTCCCGCTACTCCATTAGGGCCGGCGCACATTGCCGGCACGGCAAGGGACCCTTCGGCATCCCTACATGTAAGCGCACACTGGCGGTAACAATGCCGTGGTATCCGTAGGTATGCCTCGACGTCCTTAAGCGTGCCGAGGCGTCCTTAGGCACCGTACACGCGCGCGGCTATCTTTTTTCACAACAGTCGTAATCTCTTCTCCAGAACGGTCTTAACGCAAGCTTGTTCTCATATCACGGGGGTTCGGGCGGCCGCTGTATTGTCTTGTCGCGGTATCTCTCGGTATCCGAAGGCTGCCGACACGGCATGCCTAAGCGTCCCACGGCATTGTTTTTGTAGCTACGACCTTCAACATTGAAATTTCAACTGTATTTTCATACTCTTTAGTTATATTTTTATTCGTCGCCTAAAAATACCCTGCCGCACCGTGCCGCCAATGTGCGCCGGGCCTTAAGCGCCGCGCAATTCTTTCCCGTTGGACCGAGAGCGGAATGTCTTGGTTTTCTAATGATATGTTGCAATATATTATCAAAATTAATATAGCTTCTAGATTAAATCTAGAATCATTAGTTTTTCCACCTGATGATTGAAATAACATGTCGGATATTTCCGACATGTCATGTCGTGTCGTACATGTTAGTCGGAGAAACACAGCTCGCTAGTGTATGTAGCGCGTAGCAGTAGCGCTGACGTCACCGCACAGGTTGACACAAATACCTCACATAATGCTACAAATCACCGTCGTGCGATTAGATATGGTTACAGGAGCATTCTCAAACATTCCAAATGAAAAATTCGCTATCAAGACGTTGTTCATTATGTAATACATACTTCCATTAACCTCTAATTGAATTCCAGTCACAATTGGTTTTTAACTGACTTCAAGAACGAGGAGGTTCTCAAGTCAGTTGGTATGTTTTTTTTATGTAATGTACACCGATTACGCCGAGATTTCTGATCCGATTTACGTGATTCTTTTTTTGTTCGATGCGGAATACCTGCCATCTGCCAACCCTCCACCTTAGAGAAGATCACAGTTTAATAATGCAGCTATTTGTGATTCTATAGTGTATAAAGTCGCTAGAGCTCTTTGAGGAAGCATTATGTTCAGAGCAGGGCATCTCGTGAACTGTACGCTTGTTTGCCTTGTTGGCTACGAGTCTTGATTCGCTTGCTTGCATTTTCATTTCCTTTGAATAGCCCTCGCTCTTTTGATGCAAAATTTACCTGTTGTCATGCACGAAAGCAGAATTGCGCCAACTTATCCTGGTTTCGCAGTTCGTTGGTTAAAAGGCTCGCTACTTGTATGGTTTGATACCGCAATAACTCTGCTCGCGTGAAAAAATAAACCAGTTTCAGAATACAACTAGGATGACGCTGCAAATTGTTTAAAAGCTGCCTTTTCATTGTGATATTGCCCGGTGAAAGATATTTCAGTTTTTTAAATTGCTTACTCTAAACTAAGCAAGCTTATGAAAAAGCTTAGACTTAATAAAATATTTTCTGGGACAGGACACCTACGACCTTTAATTATCCGGATGAGTTATTTGTTAAAAAGTTTTGGAAACATTTATCAATTGCAAAATAGTTTTATAATTTTTTGACCTTATCCCACCTTCCCCCTTTCTACTCAGGAGCACGCGTGCCGGTCTTCGGAGTCATCCTACCTGCGGTGTCACTCCGCCTGCGGCTATGTCGGTATTTCTCCAAAAAGTATAACTATCTCCATACCAAAGTACTAGCTATCTCAAGAGGTCCCGGGTTCCAGTTCCGGTAGGAGCAAATGTTTGTATGATGAGTACGAGCATTAGTTTACGAGTCATGGATGTTTATATGTTTGTTAAGTATATTTATAACATTTATTTACATATTATTATTGTTATTTCTCCGTTATCTATAGTATCCATTACACAAGCTCTTAAAGTCTTAATGGTGCTTACTTTGGGCTAGATAATGGGTGTGAGTGTATGAATATTTATTTATTTATTTCCGCACGAAGTTTTATCTCAATAATTTCAGCAGTTTAAACGTGAATTGGTAACTGACAAAACTATTTTCGTACTTGTAATACTATCATGTATAACTGACCCATTACTCTTTGGACAAAGCCCTCCTAAGCTACAAATTAATAGCTGTAAAGCGTTGTTCCGTAAGAAGCAATCCCGCCTTCCTCAATCCTCAATAAATAAACACATTTCCATTTAATTGAATCAACAGCTCGAACAAACAATAACAGACGAACTAAGAACCAAAGGATACTATTGAATCTCAACTCGGTCTGTTGACAGAAACATTTCAATTATTGACATAATTATTCAATGTACTCTTTAATGTGCTTGAATTGAAAAGAGACACACTCGTATGATCTATATTATTTAATGGTATTATTATCATTATTATTTTAGTCAACTCTGCGTGGTTTCTACTATTTTCAATGTTATTTATAGTTTAGCAATTGTGCACGAAAGCGTATTAAAACTCTTTTATATCTAATACTTTTGATTTTGTAAATATTTTGTCTTTTGTTTTTACGGTCAAACCTGTCATATTTTCTTTTATACTATTATATTACTACTTTCACGGTCAACTATGTGTCATTGCTGAACTATTTAATAATATGAAAGATAGTAAAACCCACGCAGAGTTGACTAACTAAAGCAATAAAACACCGTTGACCGTACGAATAATATTACAATATTATAGAAGGAAACATGAGAAGTTTCACAATAAAAAAACAAAAATTAAAAGGTTAGAAAAGGTTAAAATAATTAAAGTTAAGAAGGTACTCATCCCCTATAGAAACATATTTTTTGGAGTCGGTGCTTCACTTTCTATTGTTTTTGGAAACAACTTAGCACCAACTCAAAAAAAATATGTTTCTAGGATGAGTACCTACTTAAATTTAATTATTTTAACCTTTTCAGTTTTTTGAAGTCGGTTTTAATTTCTGTTTAAAATTTTTTTATTTCACAATTTTTAGTGATAACTTTCTAAGGTCGAACCTAGATGGGTGACCGTCAACTTAAATTGTTTCCTACTATCGTATCGTTTCACTAAAAAGTCATAAGAAAGCAAAAATCCGCCAATTTCGCATACGTGGGCGACTTCATAATAAAAATAATTTCAGTTTTTTTTATATAAAAACCAAACTACCCAACTGAATTTGAAAAAAATTTTATAGGACCCAATGGCAGCTATTCCGCATCGAATAAAAAAAGAATCACGTAAATCGGTTCAGTAGTCTCGGCGTAATCGGTGTACATACAAAGAAAAAAAAACATACCGGCCGAATTGAGAACCTCCTCGTTTATGAAGTCGGTTAACAAAAAGTCATAGGAAAGCAAAAAATCGCAATTTCGCATACTACGTAGACGACTTAATGATTTCAGTTTTTTTTTATTTAAAACCAAACTACCTAACTGATTTTGAAAAAATTTTCATAGGACCAAATGGTAGCTATTTCACATCTAACAAAAAAAGAATCACGTAAATCGGATCAGTAATCTCGGCGTAATCGGTGCACATACAAAGAAAAAAATACGTAGACGACTTAGTAATTTCACTTTTTTTATTTATAAAAACCAAACTACCGAACTGATGGTGAAAAAATTTTTATGGGACCAAATGGCAGCTATTCCGCATCGAACAAAAAAAGAATCATGTAAATCGGATCAGTAGTCTCGGCGTAATCGGTGTACATACATAGAAGAAAAAAAAATCATACCGGCCGAATTGAGAACCTCCTCGTTTTCGAAGTCGGTTAAAAAGACAAAATATTTAGACAAACAAAAGTATCATAAAAAAAATATGTGTACACAGTTATATTTTCCTGAGAATGTTATAACATTCCTAATTTTATTTCAACATTATTATAATGTTTGAAATATATATTTACTTTTAAAAAGCTAAAACTAGAAAAAATTCACGTACTGAGGTGGAGTAGCCCTGGGTAGCTCAAATGGTTAGAGCAGTCGTCCGGGTGCTGAAAGGTCGCGGGTTCGATCCCCGACTGTGCGTTGCTATCATAACTATGATTGCTACTTGCAAATATTAATTAAATATTAAGTGATCTGTAACCAACACCTATAAGAGTGCAAACCGACGGAAAGACTGACAAACTTTGCTTATAATTGTATAAAAAAGATTCAGTGTACCATTAAAAAGAAATAATTGTTTTTACTCTCAATCGGTAAATCGTTTGTTAAGACGATAAATAACGAGCGAGCGTTAACACTTCGTTACTTCTCGAGAACTCGGCCGGAATTTTTCTTCTCTTTTTCTTTCGTATGATTAAGTGGTTCAGATTAATTTTGCAGGGCACCGATGCCTGTCGAGTATATAAGTACCTTCGAAACTTTCCAAGTGTAGGCCTTCTCATTTAATTTGAAAGATTACGACATAAAATGTCAGCTATGTTCAGCTAGCACGAACATTTTTCGTGTCGTCATAATTGCGTCAATAATAGCGTTATTATTGTACTTATTCTTCCTTTTTCCCTATAACCGACATCTATGCGGGTAGAGCCACGGTGTGGACATCAGCGTGGCTCCACCCGCTGGAAACATATTATCTGTCTAGTATCCATAACATAATCTCTGACTGAGGCTTAATTTGGGCTAGATAATTAGTCGGCCGGCATTGTGGACAAGTCTGGGCAGTACTATCTATACTGCACTGTTGGTCATTTCTCGTACCTTGTACAAAAATAATATAATATAATATGTATAATAATAATATTCACTCACTCCTATTATCTAGCTCAAAGTAAGCATCATTAAGAGCCTGTGTTATGGATACTAGATAACGAAGATATATTGATAATAATACATATGTATATAAATATTAGAAATATACTAAATAAACATACAAACATCCATGACTCGTGAACAAATGCTCGTACTCATCATACGAACATTTTGCTCCTTCCTACCCCGGTAGGATCCGAACCCGGGACCTCGTGATCGAATAGCCTGTATAGCAAGGGGTACAGACCACTCGGCCAGCCGGTCCTCATAAAAGTGTGTATCAGGTGTTCTGTCGTAACAGCTAAACCTAAAACCCTTAACCCTAATCTACATCGTTGCCTCTCGCTCCAGGGATAATCCCGACCATTCCCGGATATTGCGCCGTACAAGCGTACTTGTGCTCTATTCGATGGCTCTCATTTCATAAGCCGACGCAGGACGTGCGTGCAATACAATGTGGCTCCCGGTTATTTATTCATACCAGCGAAGGATCACGCGTGCGTGCTTCATTCGTTTTGTTATTCCAGACGATAATTGTTGTTGATTTTTGGTTTACCTTCACCACTTGGTGTATAGAATTAAATTGTCTTAGAATATCAAGACTTTTAATACTTTCAGCTTGTATAAAACGTTGTTTAACTGAATTGTCAATTTTATTCTACTTTCTTCTATCCTATTAATATTATGAATACTAAATCACGCCAGAACGGTTGACTTGATCTGGAATTCTGGATGAAATTTGGTACAGATATAAATAATAATCTGGATTAAAACATTAGTTACTTCCCTGGAAAACGACATCTATGCAAGCGGAATGAAACCAGCCAGATGTTAATTGGGAAACTCACTGCGCATTTTGCTAGATAAGATGCAACTTTGCGCAACACAACTTTGTCAAGCACGTGGTGAATGCTAGGAATCAATGCCGCGTCTCTTGTATCATTGTGAAGAGGCTTCTGGAAGTGCCATTTCCTAAGCCAGAGGACTACAGGCTCTTTCTGCCCAAAGATAATAGTAAGGCTTAAGGCGTCTATATTCTGGACACAGGAAGAGAGCAGGGAGGTACAAAAGATTCCAATGGCTTCATATAACATGGGTTTCTTCAGTTCTGTGTTCTGTCTTTTGTCGTGGCCTAACAATAAGATAAGATATTCTCCCGGGAATACGTTCTCATGGGATACGCAGACAAAGTCGCGAGCGGAAGCTAGTTTTGTATACAATATTTATCACTAAATACATCTGGCACAAAATACATATCTCTGCTCTAGTATTTATAAATTCAACTGAGTCAACGTTACCATCAACTTCTAAATCAACTCATGCACTTACATTTCCTGGATATTTTGTCCATTGAAAATTTGCTTCATTACTGCTGCCGATATATGGAGGCTCCCGTGTGTCAAAACATATGAATATTTATACACCAGTGATTAGTGAGACGACGTGTTGACGCACGCACGGCGTCAGCTGGCGTCGAGGCAACCAAGTGTGGAGGATTGGCATATGCTTGGGTTTCTGGCGACCTGATTACACGTTGAACTCTGAGTTTAGAGTCCTATTTGTCAAAATATACTAGACTTTATCATCGTCATCTAATTGATGGCAACTAAAGTTGTACATCTAATAATTCTTTATCAAACCGTAAAAAACAAATTGAGTGCTATACTTAATAATTTCAAAGACACTATCATAATTATATTACTCAATTAGTAGTCGCGCTATCGGCGTTCTCCTCAGACAGTATCAGACATTCTGAACAATTAACATAAGATAAAAACCACAAAGCTGTATCGAAAGAATTTAGCGATTATAGACTCCGCATGAAGAAAACAAAAGCTGAAACAATTCTAACTGAGGACAGCAATTATTCACACGCGTCACGGCTCGAGCCACATGAGGCTTATACTTTAAAATTAAAGCAATAAGACCTTGAAGCTCATTATACATTTATGACACCAGATGAAAGACACAAGGTTCACGCCACGCCTTAAGCTCCAGCTGACGAATTCTCGGCAAATAGAGCCTCTCGCATTGTTCAACAAATTAATAAACCAACAGCCGCCACGTTTCATCAGTAAAGTAAATTAGAGGCTACGTGACAAGATCAACAGAATCCTAAGACTTGGCGAAGGTGCTCCTAACTGAAAAGCCAAATAAATTAGCCGTCTTAAGCAAGCTCATGCATAAGTTATTGTGAAATGCTGTTACGAAGGAAGCAGTGTTAGTTAATAGTGAAGATGATTTAATTCATTAACGAGAGACATTTAAAGGAGGCTCGGTCGAGGAGCTCGTAGCTGTAGCGGGTTCAGCGCTCTGGTTTCGATTACAAAAACAAAGCAGCTTTCGCCATGGTCGTTCCCGAGATGGTTCAATCAAAATTTGTTATCTCGAGCTCCTCCGCGCTTCGGGAGGCTCGTTAAAGCGTTGGTCCCGGTCGTTACTGCAACCGCTTTATTCCACCAACCCGCATTGGGCCAGCGTGGTGGTGTTATGGCCCAATTTCCTCGTTGTGTTTCTCCCGTGTAGGAAGGCCTGTGCCCAGCAGCAGCACCTAAATAGGCTAGTGATGATGATGTTGATTATTTAAAGGAGCGTAAAAAAAAACCATACCTATTATTTAAAAGAGAAAGATTTAGAAAGAAATTTGAAAGAAAATAAAACTTTGTTAAGAATTTATGACCTTATTGTAGCCACTTAGAATACATTTTTTAAAAGAAGATTACATTTTAATTTCCTGTTCTTTACCATAATTGTGAATATTTCAACTAGCGACTTGTTTGAAGTTATAAGGCAGCGAGTGTAAATCATAAATTATATACATATTTAAAAGGAATCTCGCTCTCATAATTGGGTTCTAAATATAATGGAATATATACGTTGCTAGGAATCATCTTCTGACTGATCGGTATTTTTACAAAGCAAAGCAACCTTCAAATGACAACTCTGCCACCATAGCATGGCAAACTCCCTTGGAGGTTGGACAAAAACTTGTCTTTCTCTCTTCATATGAGAGAAAAAAGAGATAAAACACATTTTATCTTTTAATAAGTGGACACAAGTAGTGAAGAAAGATTTTGTCCACAGCCCATGTTACGGAGGCTGGTGATATAAGGGTATTAGGGCTACTGTGGCTGGACAGCAACAACCGACTCCAAAAAATATTTAATATAAGTTTCTAGTCTAGGGGATGAGTGCCCATATAATTTTTTTAATTTTTTCCTATTCAGTATTTTGAAGTCAGTTTTTTGAAGTCAGTTTTTATTTTTTATTATACTTAATACTGTTTTATTTTCGCTACAAAATGGACCAATGATTACTTTAAATGAATTGCAAATCACGTAACTAATTGTGATCTGATTTGATCTCATATTATACTGGCTGTAATACGTACATGATATGTGCCGGATCCAAATCAGACGAGCAAATGCGAATATCCGATTCATTCACGCTTTGTGTGAAGAAGACGGAAATATGCTTTTCGTTCGGTTCGTTTTCAGGCAAAGGAAATATCCGGTCTTGAATTGTGCGCAAGCGATATGGTATGATAAACAAGCGTATATATAATGGTAGTCTTTTGTTTAATAAAAGACAGCCGCTGAGAGCGAAAATAATAGCTAATATACTTAGCCCACTCTATTATAGAATAAAAAGCTAACCATTGTGATTTGTGTATGAGTGATGAGCAAGAAGGTACCAAGTGAAAGGGACAGCCCTATACAAAATGACATTTGCTTTGTTTATATTTATTCTTTATCTAAATTGGCTCAAATATAACTAATATCACTCTAAATTAATGATTGTTATTTCGAGGTTATTTCCCATCCTAGAACATGATTGTTTCGATGTAGTATATATTTTTTTCTAAATATGTATCTTGCAAACATATAATTAAACCTAATATATTATTAAAAAGCTAAAGTTACTCTGTCTGCCTGTTTGTGACACTCTTAAGCCGCTGTACCTATAGTTAGATTACATACTGAGGAAGGATTGGTGGGATAACCGGACGGCGGACGGCTCTCATTACGCTGTTTTGTGTTGAACGTTGAAGGGAAAGATACCTACAATAACAAGTGATGTTGTTCTTGTTATGGCAGGGTAGCCACTTATCACAAGGTGATATAGTCTGGCTATTAGTTTAATAATAATAATGATATTCATACACTCACACCTATTATCTAGCCCAAAATAAGCATCATTAAGAGCTTGTGTTATGGATACTAGATAACGGCGAAAATAATGATAATAATATGTGTATAAATACTAGAAATATACTAAATAAACATATAAACATCCATGAGTCGTAAACAAATGCTCGTACTGATCATACAAACATTTGCTCCTACCGGGGTTCGAACCCGGGACCTCTTGACCGAGTAGCCTGTATAGCAAGGGGTAACAGACCGCTCGACCAGCCGGTCGTCAAAAAAGTTGATGGATCTATAGTTTACTAAGCAGCACTGCGCATATCCTATATCAAATTACATGCATTGTAATTATACATATTATTATGTGTTTATTGAAATCAATTCAGCGTGTCGCTTTACCAAGTTCCCGTAGGAATATTACGTCTGAGTGTTGTCACCTGTTACGCTTGGATTACCGAACAAACCATGAGTAGCGGCTCGCTTTGATGTCTCCTTACATCTGCTGATCTGCCTCAGAGATTCGCTACTTTGAGGAACGTAACTGTTTTCTAACCAGGAATAGGTGCGGCCACCGAGCTGACGTGTCTCAATAGGATTATGAAGTTACAGTTACAGTTACTAGGTGGTAGACCCATATGTAGGGTCATCTGGGTAGGTACCACCGCCTTTCTTATTTCAGCCGTGAAACAGTTCGCTGTGTTTCGGATTGAAGAGAAAGGTAGGCAGTGTAATTACTGGGCATTGACGGCATTTCATCTTAGGCCTCAGGATGACAACGCACCTGCAGTATCAAGTGCTTTTCCTTGTTATTGCAGGTGTGTATAGGCGGCGGTAACCGCTTACCAAGTGGGCCGTCACCTTGTTTGTCATCTAGTTGTATAAAAAAAACAATTACTGGAATTACAAATGGCATGTTATAAGTTTTCTTCAAGTACTTAGTGTTCGCTATTTTCAAGGTAAGGCGGCTAAGGAACTGTTCATGCTGCTCTAACAATTTCGCATATGGACTCCGCTTTACCGTTTATCATTAGGTGTGTAGTTATTTCCATACTTTGTATAGTGAAACACATTAATTTTATTCCACATGGATTTGAAAAATAGCTACTATACCAGACTTAACTTTTTTTTGGGATCCCGTAACGCAAATCACTGTACGCAAACTGACACTATGAGCTCCGTATACAATGTGTGAATCGGACCACATAAATATATTTTAAGCGATTAACACAAAGTGATGGCAGTTAACTTATTCTTATCAAAGACAACTGATATCTTCAGTATAAATCTATCTAAACGCTAGTTAATTCCAGTAAAGTGGTTTCATTTCAAACTAGCATTTGCCCGCGACCACACCCGCGTGGATGTCGGTTATTGCTCCAAAAAGTATCCTATCCCCAGGGTGTCAATCTATCTCAATAGCCAATTTCATAAAAAACGGTTTAGTGGTTTAGGCGTGAAAGAGTAACAAACAAACTCACTTCCGCATAAATTTATAATATGAGTTAGGAAGTGTAATGCTCGCGAAAATATAAAGCAATACTATCTACTACTTGGATTTTCGCAGCAGTATTGTTAGCAGATAGTATATCCCCGGGCTTACTACCCGGGACAGTTAGCTAATCGTCACATTCGGAGTTCCGGAAGTCCTAAGCCTCCGGGATAATCCCACTTGATGCAGAGAGCGGCCACACTACTTAGTTAAGTCCTCCGACTCTCGGCCCCGCGCTGTCTCCTCAAGGTTGGACGCTGCGGGAATGCTTGATGCAATCTTTTTTTAACAGGGCAAAGTTTTTTCAGTTTAATAGAAATCATTTAAAGAGATAAAGATGAATAATTCCCTGTCATAATATAGCAGACTTAAGAATAGATATTAGAGTCCTTGCTTATTATGAAGTTAATTTAAACCATGCAAAGTTATTAAATAAATAAGCCAATTTGTGTTAAGTTCGCCTGTGGAAATAATGTTTTATTTTGTAAATTTTGTATTAAGCAGCGTTTGTGTACAATAAATAATAATAATTAAATAAAAATCCATGTCCTGGAGCGGGAACGAAATTTGCGACCTTTCACAATCCCGCTGACCACTGAGCCACTAAGGATTATGAATTTATTCAGCATATTCTAATCTATTTGTATAATTTAAAAATAATATAAAAATTAGTTTCTTTCTTTCTTATTTGTTTCTGCGTTATAAGGTAACGTCTACGCTGATTTCGTGATATGGAAATTAATTAATAACAATGTCAAGAATTCCAATTTTTAATCACAACTTCCGTCACTTATTTGGCATAGCTTGAGGTCACGGGAAAACTAATATCGAGATTTATTTCGAATGTGCATATTTAGGCAATTCTGAACTTGGGGTAAATTCGAACGAGGCCTAGAAACTTTCTGCTGAGAGAAAGGGAGACACTAAAGTCACATTCAAAGTTACCCCACGTTCGTAATTCTCTCACAAAAGAAAACAATATGGCGAATTAATACAGCTTGTTTTTTTCTTGTTCAGTTTTTAAATTTTATTAATTAGATCCACCATCTGTTAAAAAGAAGTAAGCCATTATTATTTTTCTTAATTTTCTTATTTTACAGCGCTGCGACCCTCCCCTCACACGACAAACTTTACTAATTAATCCAGCATAAGACTTGTTCCCGAGGGAACAAGGAGATCTCCAAATCAATACCAGTCTCTAATCGCACAAGTTTTAGATTTTTACGACTATGTTCCTTAGATCCGTCACAAACAGAAGATTCAATGGCTCTTTGACGGAATCGCGTAACTTGCTAAGTCCCGTAATTGAAGCGTCATTGGACATTCTGAGATTGACCTGATCAAACGCTTATGTCAAATTTTCAACAATGGATAAAGTTTCTTTAACTCAATGTACTTAGGTATTTTTTTAAATAATCAACTATGAATTATCCATACAAATCCATGCAGATATTATCAATACGAAAGTAGCTTCATCTGTCTGTTTGTTACGGGTGTACTCCAAGCTGCTAAACTGATTTACATAAAAGGCATTGAGTTAGATTACATCCTGAGAAAAGACATACGGTACCTTTTGGCGCGATAACCGACATCCACACGAGCAGAACCGCGGGCGACCACTAGTATCCTTATATACGATTAGTTTGTATGTTACTCACAAAGCATAAAATGGTCTTACTGAACACCAGCGGAGCGTCACGTAGCGACAATAAAAGTTTGCACAACCCTAAGCGTTGTACAAAGTAAGAACGAATCTCGGACAGTAAAATTCAACACGTATTTTGTTATTGAACAACTCTGAAAGTAAACCGGCAGCTTAAAGTTATTGGATTTGTCGTTTCGTTTTATTTTATCGAACACACGCTCCACTGGAGCTGTTTTAATGCTAGACTCTTTAGAATGCTCGGGAAATTCAGTCAGAACAGAAATGGGGCTTATGAGGAATTCACATCTCTTGAATTCAATTTCCATGTTAATGTAGAGTCTGTAAGCGACAATTATATCACGTTGCGCAAGATAGACTATTCGCTTGTTTCTTGGCAAAAAAATGTACCAATGGCCAGGGTAGCTAAATTACCCCATGCTACACAGGGTACTCGCACAAGGTTTTAGGTTCGATTCCGGCGGGAGTAGATGTTTGTATGATGAGTAGGAGTATAAAAAAGCTTCGGTGGGTCCTGGTGAAATTGCTCTGATAGAGCCCCGGCTACCCCCGCGAAGGGTAGTGGAGTAACCGGGGTGTTTGTGGGTATTCTCGTGCCGCTACGATCAGGCACTGACCCCTACTTACATACGCCCGTCACGTCGCTTAGACAGCGGGTAGGTTTGTAAGCGGATTCATCATAAAAAAAACATATTGGTTCTTGGTCGATGCATCACTGCCAACACACTGGTCGAAGACTTTCGACTGAGAAATTTCGGAAGATCTTACGTACGCAATTTCTCGAGCACTGCCCTTGCGAGTTGGATTCGTCTATTTACCTCTTTCTCGAAGACGGACTTACTTAGCTGGATTATAATCTGAGGTCAACGTACTCGTCAACAACTTCGAGAACAGATTCGCAACTGTAACTGGTTTAGGTGCGATATGGATACTAGACATAATCTTTGTCTGGTCTATGTTTATTCTTAGACCTGTCGGAAGTTCTGTCTGGGTCACCGAGCATTCTGCTCAATTCCTCCAGTGATTCTGCCACTACCTCTCTTATTATTAAATTTTTTTTTATCTAATTTACGGTTTTTATTGCTAGATGACAGACAAGCTGAAACTCCACCTGGTGATAAGTGGCTGCTATCTATAACTTTAGGCAAAAAGTGGTTTTAAAATATTATGAGACTTGCGCGGTGTTACTTGTGAATATTTACTTACTGGCCGTGATCTATTTCCGGTAGAAGTAGTCCAGCGGCGTCCAGATGTGCATGGTCTTGATTATTTTCAGCGGATTATTTTATATTCGTGTAACTGCGCCCGTAAAAAAGAGTTATGGTTGTTTATTCCGTGCGGAGCCGGTTTAACGATTCCATGGGCCGCGTCATGTGTACCATACACGCGGCGAGGCGGGGGCCGGGGCTTCGGGGGAACGTTCACTAGTTGATTAATGAATATGCTGACACTGAACACATTAAAAGAATGACATGGTTTTAATTGAAATATAATTTGTATAATATTGCTATAATTTATTAATACGCCATGCAACGCTTCTAGCTTTGAGACCGTCTTCAATATTGTAAACCAGCGGCCACTCGCGGCTCCGCCCGCGTAGATGTAGGTTCTCACTACAAATAGTATCCTTTGTTCTTTCCGCGTTTTCAAACTATTTTCGTACCAAGTTTTGTCTGAATTGGTTTGCTAGTTTAGGCGTGAGAGCGTAACAAACAAACAACCTCACTTTCGCATTTATGATATTATTTATGATTAGATGTTGTAAACGCTATAAACTTGTGTTGGAAAACTTCAAATAAAGCACTCCAAAGTAACGGGCCTAATTTCAATACATTTAAAAAGTGTCTTGTTAGTATTCGACTGCTACACTCGTACCTGTTGCATATTGTTCAACATGTTACGTACGGATGTTGAAATATAATATTTCGACATTGTGAGGGTATACGTGAGCTTCTAAAACAAATACCTACAAATATACTAGAAGAAATTCAAAGATCATCCCAAGTCCTCGATAGCTCAGATGGTTAGAACAGTCGCCTGGATTGTGAAAGGTCGCGGGTTCCATCCCCGCCTGAGGACATGATTATTTCTTTTCCTTCCAGTTTAAATACTTTTCAACCTTGTTATGCTTAGGATCAGTAAGAGCTAATGCTGTGATTCTTATTTCGGCCGTGAAACAGTTCGCTGTGTTTCGGATTGAAGGGAAAGGTAGCCAGTGTAATTACTGGGCATGGACGGCATTTCATCTTAGGCCTCAGGATGACAACGCACCTGCAATATCAAGTGCTTTTCCTTGTTATTGCAGGTGTCTATAGGCGGCGGTAACCGCTTACCACCAGGTGGGCCGTCAGCTTGTTTGTCATCTAGTTGTATAAAAAAAAAAAAAAAAAAATACAAAAAATCTCGATACACTCGACTTCGAGTGTGCAAATATAATTTCGACATTGTAAGGGTAGCCGCTAACTTAAAACGCAAATACTAATAGTCTAGACATTAACAGTACCCCGAGTCCTTGGCAGCTCCGTGGTCACAACAATCACCTTGGTTAGTGGTTTTTTCTAATCTCGATATTTTTATAGCAAAGCGAAAATTGTATAAACATGAACCTAACGTTTCACGTGTATGTTTTATTGGAATTCTAACTCTGACACGTTTATAAAGTGCAGCGAATTTAACTCACAATGAAAATATATTCTAAACGTTCATTGATAGAGCCAAACATGAGGTGAAATTGAAAGCCACACAGCGCGTCCGAAATATGCACACGATTTAATTATTTAATTCTGTTTACATTATGACTCACAGCGGAATGTTCATTATGGTATATATCACAGTGTTTGTTCTCAGATGACCCGTTAGTATACAGCTAGAGGGTGCACCCGGGAACATAGCTTAGCTCATACTTGCCTTAGGGTTGAGTGAGTTGTGGTACGACAGGCCTCCTAGGCTTGCGGGGGCCTGCCGTGAGGGGTGGGCTAGTGGTGGAAAGTACCCCATCTCCCAGAGAGTTGCAGCGAACAGAGATGATCGAGCTGCGGGGCCGGATGCGGACGACTACGGAGTTCTCTGGATCCGGCGCCTCCTGACGGGAGAAGAACGGTTTTTAGTGGGTAGGGCCGCCGCAACCGTGAACGTGATGATAAAGCCGAAGATGGAGGCGAGCTACTCCCAGATTCCTCAACCAAAGAGGCCAGATAGCCAGGTCAGGTTGGAGATAGATAAAGAGGAGTTGGAGATCCAACTGCCGAAACGACAATGCTGTTTACACACTTATTGTTATGGCGACAGAGCTGGGCATGATGGTAGCTAGCCAGGTGGACTTAGAAAAGCCCTACCACCAACCAAACTGAGCAAAAATTTCTGCCTACACGGGAATTGAAACCCGGACCTTAGATCTGAGGTCGGTGGTCCCAACCACTGGACCACACTAGCGGTTACATGCCGATGGCCGGTGGACGCCTTGACGCGGCGTCAACGCGTTGTTTGGGGGGCGGCGCGGTGGCTATTTGCTCTGATGCGCAACACGGACCCCGCAAACATTATTTGAATATAACCAACTTTGGCACAAAATAGCCAGGTAGAGCTAGCTCAAAAGTTTAATACTACTCGTTCAAAATGTATGGAACATGAGTCCGTTCAAAAGAGGCATGAAAAAGCACCTTTTGGGCCGGCAAGGTGGAGGCGGCTAGAGCAGTGTGTAAACTGCACTAGCTGCATATGGACTCTTCTTACCGTTTAACATCAGGTGGTGTTGATTTCACAGTTGGTCTTATAGTGAAAGTTGTTCATATACTTAATGGGCAGAACACATTGTGGATATGTCGCTCATGCTTAAAAAGTAACCTTGTTTAATGATCAATTCCATTGTATACCCTTCAAACAGAACCGCAATTCACACAAAAAAAATATATTTATATATTCGGTCGGTTATATTTTCTGTATTGTTTGTTCCAGATTCTTGAGATCAAAGTCTTCATAAGACTTCAACCCAACGTGTCAACAGTTGTGAGTATATTCTAGCATATACATACTTTAAAATTGTAATTTTCATTTACGTGATTCTTTAGCTACTTATGTAAATGCTTTTCAAATGAAAGATTACTAGTGTCGCTCCTGATCGCGCCGCCGAAATAATTGTATTACGTGAGACACATTACTAATGAAGGGAAAAGTTGAAAGGAAAGTTATCTGGGTTGAGTGGCACCTCCAAAAATATGGAGTTTCAAAGGGATACCTTGAAGTGTTACCAGCGGCGAATTTATAGGGTACATACATCGTAACTGGAGGGAGTGGATGATAAATTTTGTAATCGAGTAAAGAATCATACAAAAAGGGCCGATTTAGCAATATACTTACGTGGATTTTTTTTCATCGATAAATTGGCATAAAAATGGGTTGACCAGGGACATTTACGGGCAATGTTCAGCTCGGATTAAAGCATTATATCAGAATACAACGTACTTCAAAACAAGCTTTGAAATTCGGTTCATTTGTTACAAAAACGATTGCCATATTGTTACATCACGTAAGCGCTCCCGTCCGTGGAATCATTTGTATGAATCCATGAATTCTCATTTTCTCGCACATTTCATAACTTGTTGAGAACGTTGAAAGATTGGTAACTTTGCGAACTTTTCGTTCGATACAATGCCGCGACTTCTTTGACTTTGACAAATAACATAATAAATAACACTGAAAGGCACTATTTTTTTTATACAACTAGATGACAAACAAGCTGACGGCCCACCTGATGATAAGCAGCTACCGCCTCCTATAGACACCTGCAATCACAAGGGAAAATCACTTGATATTGCAGGTGCATTGTCATCCTAAGGCCTAAGATGAAATGCCGTCCATGCCCAGTAAATAAACTAGCTGCCTTTCCCTTCAATCCGAAACGAACTGTTTCATGGCTGAAATAAGCAAGGCGGTTGTACCTACTCAGACGACCTTTCTACAACTAAATTTGGCGGCGGCGTTGAAACTCGTAGCAAAGCTCTGATTTAACTCCCAAATAGTGTATTATTCAAGTGTTTGCGTTATATCGCTGGACGGCAAACAAGCCGCTTCCTCCGAGGGGCGCCGGAGCAAGCTTTAGTATTCATGAGAGAGGCTCCTCCCCTCCCCCCTCCCCCTCCCTCCAGCTTGCAGCTGCAAATAGCCGTGCTGTGCTCCATTACGTCAACAGCACCTAATGCTTACGAAAATAGTTCCACAATATTATTCACTTTATACCGGAAACTTTAAGCGTTGCTATGATCGATTTGTATGCAAAACTATAGAATGTGGTTAAATAACAGACTTCTCTTTAATGATTATATAAAATGAATAATAAATATTAATGAATCCCCTATAACGAATCATTTGCGTTTGGTCTTCATATCACCTGATGCTTAGTAATGATGAGGCTGAGATAGAAGCGAGCTACACCACCCGGATTTCTTTAACCACAGAGGTACTGGCTTTGTTGCCTCCAACTGCCGAAACACAACAATGCTGTTGACATTATTGTTAAGGCGACAGACTTAAGTAATATGGTGGTCTTAGAAAAGCACTACCATCAACCAAATCAAGCAAATTTTTCTTATCCCCACGGGAATTGAAGCCCGTATCTCTAGATTGAGGAGCTTTGAGTGGTTTGATCGTTCTGGTTTCGATTACGAAAACAAAGCAACTTTCGCCTTGGTCGATGCCGGGATGGGTCAATTAAAATTTATAATCTTGAGCTCCTCCGTACTTCGTCGTGCACGTTAAGCCGTTGGTCTCGGTTGTTACTGCAACGGCTTCAACCCACGAACCCGCATTGGGCCAGCGTGGTGGTGTTATGGGCCAAGCTCCTCATGTGTTTCTCCGATGTAGGAAGGTCTGAGCCCAGCAGTGGGACTTAAATAGGCTAGTGATGATGGTCTCTAGATCTGAGGCAGGTGGTGTCTACCACTACATCAACAGGCTCTGACATTTTCAAACACCAGTCAACAATTTATTTTAGTACAACTTAGCCTACAATGTATTACAACACTATTATTTTTTTAATTTCATTCATCTTTATTGTTTTGCGTGAAAATTATAGATACAAAAATTAAACACTTTTATTTTATTTAAAAATTATTCGTTATCACAAAAAGAACAACCCAAACGGGCGCTTTCACACCGGATAGCAGTAAATGGACACCGCATGGAGCGGACAAAGCTAAGAGCCCTGCACAGTGCACACACACTCAGACAGGCGCCGAACACAACAACCCCGGGAGGAGATCACCGGGGGAATGCTGCAGGTTGTGTGACTTACACTGAAACGATTAACAGATTTAACTTCCGTTTAATTCTGGAGACACACTCTAAGTTTAAATTTAAGTACAGTAGGTATATCACTTTCTCGCAATATTTTTTTAACATTATATAAGTATATAAGTATATCAGTATATAAGTTAACTACCGTCACTTTGTGTTATAATAACAACGCGTAACTTTGATTTATAATGTTAAATCTAATCAAACTTAATCCAGTAAAGTGGTTTGTGTTTATGTTTGTTTGTTGTTGACTCCTGCTCAGCATTGTCATCCGTCTTCGTATAAGTCACGTCACTTAACTCCTGTAAAAGTTATGGATAACTTACGATGTGATAGAACACTTACCTACTTACATAAATCTATGTAAGCCCAATATCTACAAAGATCTCTCTTGGCACACTGATATCCTCACTAGCACATTTTCATATCAAAATATTTCTATATATAGAATCATCCACGAGCTTGGGACCTTACGTTCTCTGTACAAATATGAGTCTTATTACCTCCCAGTAAGGTGTTCTCAAAGTGCAATAACTTCATTCAGTCAACAATATTGAGTGTGTTAGTATGATTTACGTCGCGGCCGCGAACGGTTATTGTTCCGCCAATATCGGCACGTGCTTTGTTATTTTATTTTTATTCAATTCACGCATAAAATAAACTTATGACCTTATAGATCTTTATCTGCGCTGTCGGGAGTTGTTGCACAGGGACTGACTTGCACGGAACTACGCGAGGTACTGAAATACTTTCTCAATTTATAATTACAATTTAACTGTCGTGTAGTGACTGAGATCATCTACATATCTCAAATCTAGACGTCTAAGGTTTATTTCCCGTGGGGACAATAATTTTCCGCTTGTTTCGTTGGTAGGGCACCATCTTACCTAAGTCTGCCGCCATAAAAATAATATTAACAGCATTTTTGTGTTTCGGCAGTTAGAGGTAAGATAGCCAGTTCCTGTGGTTGAGGAATCTGGGTGTACAAAGCCTCAATCAAAATTACTTCACATCTCCTTTCCGCGTTGTTGAATTTATATTTTTAACCGACTTTAACAAAAGCAGGTTATCGATTCGATTAAGCGACGTTGCCTTGCAGGTGAGGAGGACTACTTGGTTATATACTTATATCTGAAGAATGAAGCAACGAAATATAATAGAACATGGGTGCCAAATTTCATGAGGATATGTATTATCTATGTTTGTAGATTTGTTTGTGCAATAAAAATCCGGGCATATCTCAAAAATTATACAGAATGGTGTCGTTAATGCGACAATAAATTAAATAGTTTATAGAAATGGTTCTCTACTTTCAAAAACATCTTATTCGTTTGATAACTTCATGACATTTCTGCAAACTAAGACAGCCTATGTTTTAATTTATTGTCTTATTGACGGCACCACTCTGTAGGCCTTCCTGTATGGGAGACACCATGTGGATTATATTCCATGTAGGAAGGGATACAAATTAGGCTGTAGCTAAGTGAAATTACAAAAATGAAGAAATAATATAATAATTCAAAAAAATGAAACCGATTTAAAAAACACTTTAAGTACTAAGTACACTTTAAGAGAAGTAGGTAGGTAGGTAATTATCTCATAAAAAGTATTTTTTTGAGTTAGTACTAAACCTTTTCCAGAAACAATAGAAAACAGACCACCGACTCCAAAAAATACATTTATAAGAATTAAGTACCTTCCTACTTCAATTAAACCTTTGTTTCTTTTCAGTGTTTTGAAGTCGGTTTAATTTTTTGAATATTGTATCAACCTCTCTTTTCTATCTGACGTAGAAAATAAGACATGCAAACACATTGACAATATTAAGTTCCGAAACTGATCTGATAGTCGTTTTCGTTTAAAAAAAAAAAAAAATTCTGAATTATGATCAAATCTAGTTTGATTAGCCCGCGATACATTGATCGCCGCCAACTCCCAAATGTTTTACATACGCGGCCGCGTGGACCGTGGACGGATCGCACAGATTGAATTAGGACGGTCGTCTATTTATTGGGTGCGAAATTTTACGGTTCGCTTGCGGCCATTATTTTGCAGAGCCCGGCCCGCCCCCGCGCCCCCGCCCGCGCTGACCGGACGCTCCACGTACACTAGCGACTATCTCTTAAAAAATTGCGACGCGACCTACACGTCGACTAATGCATTTTTTTTTATACAAAGCGCGGCAAATGACTTGACACCATTTGATGTAAAACCGTAAGTAGAGTCCTTGCGAAGACACCTAGTGCATCTTGAGATACACTGTTCTAGCCGCCACCACCTTGCCTGCCCTTATTTATTAGAAACAATTCTTTATATTGTCATTAGAATACCAGGTGAATAATGGACGGGTGTTTGTATCTTTTAATTTCTTTTACTGTTATATTTTAGCTTGTTAATTTTATGGCACTTCCTATTTTTAAGACAATAATAATTTAGATATAAAAAAGAGGAAACTATTGCGTTATTATTAAACGATCCCCATAATAATATGTAACAAACCGAGCAATAACTTCCAAGCCGCGCTCAAAGCTTATTACGTAATAAGTTACGTAGAAACGCGAGCGGAGCTTGAAACAAGTTGAAAGTTATTTTAGAATACAACACCTTGGTTGTAAGCAGTCACGACGTTGTTAATATTATAACATAGGAACCATTGGTTAATTCCGACAGTAAGTTGACAAACTCGTGGTTGGGGGAAAGGTCGTGCATTCACATCTCGTGACGCAGAATTATTGATCATATTACTTTTTTCTTGAGTAAACATTAATAATAATACTAAAAATATCACCTATTATCTAGCCCAAAGTAAGCATCATTAGGAGCTTGTGTTATGGATACTAGAAAACGGATAAATAATAATAATAATATATATGTAAATATTCTTAATTTTCATTTTAACATTATTATAAATGTTTTAAAAAAATATTTATTATAAATATATTAGAAATATACTAAATAAACATCCAAAATTCGTAAACAAATGCTCGTACTCATCATACAAACATTTGCTCCTACCGGGATTCGAACCCGGAACCTCTTGACCGAGTAGTCTGCATAGCAAGGGGTACAGACCGCTCGAACAGCCGGTCGTCAAAAATTACTTATGAAATTCTTCTTGTCTTGTTAACACTGTGGTGTTTGTTTTTTTTCAAATTTCCCTTATGGAGAAGGCAAAGAGCACGCCCATGCAATCTTATCATCAGTATTGTATTATTATTATTTTGAAATAGTCTTTCATTTTTTTCTTATTTTTTTTACGACTATAAATTGTTTATTCTAATATCAAAACAATTTTATGAGTATCCACAAGATTAGCTTTACAGTTGCTTTAATATAAGTCGTCCGTGTGTGTCAGAGCTGCTGTACGACTGTCAACCTGTCAGAATGCTATGAGATTGTGTCTATTTACTGTTGATATTGTTTATTTCTAACCGACTTCAGAAAAGAGGAGGTTTGTTTCAATTCGGTTGGAACGTTTTTTATGTATGTGGGTACATCGATTTCCGTGATTTACGTGATTCTTTTTTTGTTCATTGCGGAATAGTTGCCATTTGGTCGATTTGCTCCTAATTCGCCTCGCAGTGTTTCGTCTCGCTCAAAATAATAAAAATTATTTAAAAATGATTGGGAAGGTAGTTTTTAAATCAAAATAACGGATTTTTGCTTTCCTATCACTTTTTAGTGAAACGTTACGATAGTAGGAAAATGTTTCCATTATTCTGCCCGTCAATCACCTAGCGTTGGCCTTAGAAACATATCAATAAAATTGTGAAGGAAAAACTTTTGAACAATAATGAAAACCGACTATAAAACACTAACAGACGAAAGAGTGATAAAAAAAATATTTAGGTGCTTAATAGAAAACCTAGAAACCAATTTTCTGAAGTTGGTGAAAAGTTGTTGCTAAAAAATTGAAAGTAAAGCACCGATTCCAAAAAATATGTTTCTGGGGGATAAGTACCGACTTAAATTTTATTATTTCATCCTTTTTAGTGTTAATGGAGTCGGGTTTTATACTATTTGTAATTTTTTACTTCAAGTTTTTTTGACGTTGACGTCTAAAATAATCATTCGTTTTACTTTCTTTTAAACGGTAAAAAAAACGGTACAGGTAGCGATGTACAAATTATTACCAAACTACTTTTAAAATGCTCAAGTACTTGCAGTTAGAAAGTGAAATTATAAAACAGAATTTAAGGCCAACTGTTAAAATGAGAATAATATTCCACTGTTTGATGCGTCCAGTGCGTGCAGTGTTTATTTATATTTTACCAATACCTATTTTAATACTCGGTTCTGCCAAACTTGGTAGAAAAATACTTGATTTTGCTTTACTCACCATTTCACCCACTAAAGGAAAATCAAGTATTTTTCTTTCAGCAGTAGAATTCCATTCTAGAATTGCGCTTTTATGGAACGTTCAGTAAAGGTCCAATATGGCTCCAAGGGTACGCTATACCCACATACGGCAACACAGCGGTAACAGAGGCGCCGTCAACTTAATAGTCAGGCCACGGGAACGTGACTCGGGGAGCCTCGCTACGGTGCACACTAAGAGGTTTTACGCCACACGACTTTTCGTATAATCTTTCAAGTCGAAAATACTGGAAACGAACCAACAGTATCTAATAAGACTTTACATGCATTAGCAAGTCCAGCTAGTTTCGTAATTAAGAGGATATTTCGAAAAGTCTAATAATAATTGAATAGGATCTATTTTTAGCTTTTCATACAAACCCACAATCGCTAATAAATTAAATATTATTAAACTCTTTTGAAGATTATTATAGGAAGGAGGGAACACATTTGCCGGCAAAGAATTTCAAGTTCAGGAAGTACGACAAATAAACGAGGTAATAAATTTCTTTGAGCGTAATGTAGAGGTAGAAACACGTAATTGATTACTCCGAAGACCTTACTCTTGGAAGATGTCGAATTCTACAAATTATATTTGATTAGTTTTTTTTTATGTCGTTTCAACAATAGTAACTATGCGGTGCTTTGCTTTGACAATGAAGTAATTCAGTTATAGATTGTGTAGTCAACTTGTCTTTGATTACACAATATCCTTATTGTATTTGCTCTAAAGTTGAAACCGTTAACTTGTAAAGTCTCGAGGACGTCCCAGCGTTAAGAGCTGCGAGTTTCCTGTTCGGACGCTCAGCGGAGTTTTTATAGCATCAAGAAGTTAGTAGGAAGTATTCAATTGCTTGTGATAAAACTTTGAAACACAGCGAGAGAAGTGTTCGCGCTATAAGTAAGGCCGGGACACTGCGCCCGCCCGAGAACGGCCGCCGCCCGCCGCCCGCCGCCCGGTGACGAGACGGGACATAAAGAACGAATAAAATATTGATAACCCGAGTGGTTCTTGAAGTGAACGGTTAAAAGATAAGCTCCGGTACAGCGACTACAAACTTTTTACTTAGAAACTTGATTTAAAACATCCATTAGTAATGAAACATAGCGACTTGGTTGGAGATTTCAGAGGTAACATAATTTTGGCACAGCTAATAATATTAGTAGCAAAATCATTGTAAATAGAGATTTCAATAAAATACTTCATAGCAAAGCTTAGGATGAAGTATTCAGTGAAATATTAAAAGTGTAAACCTTCAAAATTAGAATAGTTTGTGTCAAATTAAATATTCACGACATGGCGCAATAACTTCAATTAGCGAGTCGATCGACAAAGTTAGTCATAGGGTTCGTGTCACGTCGTAAAACTGTTCGCAAGCCACAGACCTCGGGGCGACCCAGGAGGAGACACCAAAGTTAGGCAATTAAGAATACTAAATTTGGGACACCTAGTAGAAGTAACATTCTGATAAACTGTAATTTGTTACAAAGCTTTAATCCGTCAAGCGGCGTTATTCCTCCGGATGGTATTGACGATTAAAAAATCAATTGTGTCTGGAATCTGAGGCTATTAATATTTATAATTCGAAGTACCTACCTACTTGTGATAGTGTGACTGATAGTGATTACCCATGCATTAATTTAGAATACTATGCGTTAGTAAAAAAACGCTATCTTTCACCTGCGTCCAGATAGGTGAACAAACACAATTGTTATCAGGTCTAAAATCTTAGATTACCTATTTTAATTCAACTGAACCACCTTCCACAAGAAAAACCGTGGCAGACTTACTACAAACACGAACGACTACTTAGTGATTACATGAAATAAGAACAATATCTTCGTTCGATCTTTTTTCCTGAGCTTTGCTTAAAACTATAAACCTTATTCGTTACTCAGCTAAATCTCATTTTGTCTTTTCACTTAAATTGAAATGGAAAAAAAATTACTTAAATTGAAAATGAGTTAGCCGCTCCGCTACTATTTAATATAAATTTCTTAACAATAATAATTTGGATACAGCATTAATGGCATCCATGTGATATTACTGCTATACCCAGTAATCTGTGCTACAATTACTACCACAATTACAGAAGGTCACTTACAATTTGTACACGTTCACTCGCAAGATCTCATCAAGGTTTTAAGTATTATATTTGAGACAGCTTTATTATATTCATTGCCTTTTAGTCGTTGTTATCTTAAAGAATAATAATTAGCTGTGATCTTTCCTAAAAGCATAAATAAAAATAAATAAATCAAACATAATAATGCAACTCCAATGAAATTGAGTAACAACAAACAAGAACTAAGACCAAAATAAGTTAGTTAATTTGAAGTTTATCCAATTCTATCCATTATTGCACAGAAGTTAACAACTCCCGTTCATAGCTTGTTGGGCAGCTGGCATACGGCTAGGAGTTAGTTCAACTATGCAAATGAACGGTCTCGATACCGGATAATCCCGGACTGCGGTGACGAGCTCCCGGATTATTGCCCCAGGCCGCAGTGGGACGCAATCTTCCCGACCGACGCACATTTCGTTCTAGTCTTCCGTTCAATGAATGAATGCTTTCGACATCTTTAGATTTAGAAGTTGGAATTACTGTACACTTTTTACATACGTGGTGATGGTGAACATATAGCACACCAGGAACTTTTGTTAGGTGTGTAAGACGTAGCAGGTCGGGGTCGCCAATGAGGGCTTGGCTGGATTTGCCAAATCATCAACGAAAAGGTGTCCGGGGTCCTCGGAAACTTCATAAGTAAACCTTTTTTGACTGACTTGCTATAACAGCTGGGGGAGGTGTCCATCTGTCACCGTGTCTCAGTTTCGGGCTTTTTGTACTTTTCGCTGATTAACCATTTCTCGGTTCCTCGATACAAATGACGTCGATCCCCTCCTTTCTACGGGTAAAATCCTTTTTTTGTAGGATCCCTAATTGTTATTAATAACGCCTAGACTGAAAATTCCACATTCTAATAAGCAATAAAGTCACAAGTATACCAACTGTTGCTTTCCAGTTTGTTTTCCGGCTTGTTTATACTCGTTGCTTTTACAATGGTAGTTATTGGTCAGATTTACGATACAGCTTTATTAGCGGCTTAAAAACAATGCCTTGGTTATTGACTCAAGAACCAGAAAGCACAGATTACATAATAGTCGAAAGGTCTAGAATTTGACTGTTTGTTACTAACGAAAATTTAGGGGTTTCAAACATGACTTATGAAAATTTCAAAGTATATTTATTTTGTATGTATCTTTATAGCGAAATAAATGTTACCAATCTAATTTGCTGAGCTGACACCTGTAGCGACGACCGGCTGGCGGAGTGTACTGCACAGGCTACTCGGTTAGGGGTCCCGGGTTCCAATCGCGGTAGGAGTAGAGGCACAGATTAATAACAGGATAGAGGTTTGGATGTATTCACAAGACATGTATGTTTATTCAGTATTTATGTTGACCGCGACCGTACCTATACATATTAGGTATTATCAATATAATCTCTTAATGATTTTTACTTTGTACTACTTAGTAGGAGTGAGTGTATTAATAAAAATTAAAAAAGATATCCTTAATTTTGTCCACGCGTATTTCGTTTAGCTACTGGCGTGGTAGCACACTATTCAGCATCATTTTATACGGAACGGTTTTCAGTGGCATGTAATAAGTCTTCAAACCTGCCATAATACCATATCTAAAAAACTATTCATTATAATTTCCGGCCTATCTACGTATCACTGCTGGGGCCTTGGAAACCAGAGGGCAAAACCATTACGCCACCGAGCTCCTTCTATTGATTATAGATATCTATTGTTTCTGCGATATTTATTTGCTATGTAACAAAACTTAATAACGAATTACGCTTCAAACAAAACTCCGTATTAGTCTGTACCGTCAATGGTTGTTTTAATTGTTTCGAGTCAATTTACAATAAGGGAAGTGTAGGATTGGATAATTGATGCGGAATCACGGGCTAGCCGCCGTTGCCGCCCGAGAAGTTGTGAGCAGACACGAGGTCGTGTCGAGTCCGGTCCGTCCCCGCCCGCGGCTGGCCCACGACGTACTCGGAGCTGATTAGTGTAAGAGTTGTAACAGGATAAGTTCGGGCCAAAGTTGATGATGTTAACCGAACCAGCAAAATCGAAGTAGACCTTTTAGTTACAGTTTTGTAGGCTTTCGTACTTCGGCCGTGACACAGTTCGCTATTTCGGTGTGAAGGGGAAAACAGCAACAAAACAATTTAAGTCTAAATTTTGGTATAGGATATCTGTTTCTCGCAAATTTCTGCAGCAAAAAAAAGGAAATGTCAAAAAATTTAAATTTAAATAGATTCCAAACAAATAATCGACAATTTTAGAAGGCGTGTACGAAGGTGCATTGTATTACGTGTATTTCAGTTAAATTTAACTGATGGCCGTAATTCTGTAGAACACAAGCAAAATCTAAAATTTAGATTTTGCGTGTGATTTACAGAATTATCATAACGTTAATTTTAACATTATAATATAGTAAAAATACAAAAAATACAAAAAATATCTAGACTAAAAACGCGCTACCTTCAGAATCCGGGTGACTGCTCTGAGCACTGAGGTGACGAGAACTTAAGTCTTTCTGTTTTTTTCCGTATCTTACTTCGCAGTGTCGAGACTACATTTCACATCCGGACGAGTATTTTTAAATATATGCTCGTCTGGGTAGATTTCGGCCGGAAAGCAGTTTGCTGTGTTCGGAATTGACGGGAAAGGTAGCCAGTGTATTTACTGGGCATGGACGGCATTTTATCTTAGGCCTCGGGACGACAACGCACCTGAAATACCGGGTGATATTTTTCTTGTTATTACAGGTGTCTATTAGGCAAGGCTAGCCTAGAAGAGAACTTATGAATCTCGCCTGTGATGTCACGGTCCGTTTACGTCTCCAGTCGGTATTCAAATAAAAGTAGGGCGCTCCTAATAAAAAGACTTTTATAGTTTTACGAGCAATCTTCCGTCACGAAGTAGGTTTATCGACGGCGCTCGTTCTCTGTCTCCGAGTGGACGAGTGGGCGAGTAAGCCGCGGCCTTCTCGCCCACACTGCAGCTCACGCGGACGCTCCATCGAGAAAATCAAGTTTTCTTTAGACAAACTTAAGCCTTTATTGCATGCCATAATGTTACAAACAAGATACTAATAATATAAAATTGAAAATCATAAGTAACCCTCTATCTAACACCATCTCATTGAGCCTCTTCTTATGAGTCCACATACGCTATGTCTGGGAGCTCGGTGGCGTATTGGTTTAAGCGCTCTGGTTTCGATACGAAAAACAAAGTAACTTTCGCCATGGTCGATCCCGGGATGGGTCAATCAAATTTTTTAATCTCGAGCTCCTCCGTGCTCGTTGGTCCCGGTTGTTCCTGCAACTGCTTTAACCCAGCAACCCGCATTGGGCCAGCGTGGTGATGTTATGACCCAATGTCCTCACGTGTGTCTCCCATGTAGGAAGACCTGTGCCCAGCAGTGGGACAAATATAGGCTGGTGATGATGATGACGCTATATGTGGTGGAAGTTTCTGAAGAATTGAGCATCCCGCAGACTTTGAAGGTACAGGATCAGCTCAAGGTAAGCTTGTCTTTACCACCGAAGTAACAGAAAACCAATTTTAAATATCAGATCTGTGAAAGCTAGTAAGACCCTTTTGTCGTAGCACTGTAGCGACACAGTTTGTTGCAGCAGCAAAAATATTCGTAGCCGTAGCATCGTAGCAGAATACCGTAGCCGCATCAAACAGTCGTAGCCCTACACGCGTGCCCGCCGGTTTAGTCCTGCTAATTAGTAATTATTGAGAACAAATTGACATTATTTTTGTGATTTAAAGGCCTTTACGAATTTCTATCCTCTTTTATATAACAACACGCAGTAAACCCTTCTGATTAGAACATTATAGACAGTGCAGGTTCACACAGATATCTTATTTATAAGGATATCCTAAAGACAACTTTTTAGTTGTCTTGTTGTTCTTTTGCACCACCTCGATCACGTCAGCTTTCAGACGAAAAAAAAATGATAACCGTCATATATTCTACGAAAAAACCATATTAAAATCGGGGCATTCGTTTAGGAGCTACGGTGCCCCAGGCCCACAGACAGACACAGATACACATACAGACACGTCAAACTTATGAAACTCCTCTTTTTGCGTCGGTGGTTAAAAATGACATCATCTTGGTATGTATGTACATCATAGAGAGAGGAGATGATGCAACTGAAATTTAATTTGTATCGATCAAAAAAAATCTTATTTCAGCCGTGAAACAATTCGCTGGGTGCCGGATTGAAGGGAGAGTTAGCCAGTGTAATTACTGGGCATGGAAGGCATTTCATCTTAGGCCTCAAGATGACACGCACCTGCAGTACCAAGTTATTTTTCTCTGTTATTGCAGGTGTGTATAGGCGGCGGTAATCACTTACCACCAGGTGGGCCGTCAGCTTGTTTGTAATCTAGTTGTCTTCACTCATTGACCGATGTTTATGAATCAATAAATGATCACATTTTAATGTCTTCGATGCGTTTAAACGCCTTCTTTACTGTAATAATTACAACTTACTTTTTTTTTTATATACATTTACACCTTTTAAATTATTGTATAGTAGGAATAGTATTGTATATCCTCTCCTCTCTTTTTGCTGCATTTGCTGTGCCCGACAGGGTCCATGATGAACCATGTTTAGCTTTAAGCCTTATAACAATAACATAATAATAACAATGAATAATAATTAATTATAGATTTTTAAGATAAAATACTAATCAAAATAACGAAACTAACAATGACAATATAAGGTACATACTTATATATTACTAATAATAATGACAAGTATTCCTCCTCTCCATTATTGTTGTGCCCGACAGGGTCCATAGTGATTCCTACTGTGTAATGAAACATCTATTGTAAATACCTATGGAATGCAATAAACGATTGAGTATTGAGTACTAAAGAAAGAAACCGATGAAAAAATTATATGGTCCAAACGGGAATCGAACCCGCGTCTCCTAGGCTCCGGCCAGACACGATCACCACTACGGCACCAGAGCACTAGATGAAACCTAATATTTTTTCACCGCTTTCTACCACCACTCATTCAAGGTAACACCTCCAGCGACCCGAAAGAATACTTTTACAAGCATTTTTAAACTTCCAGTTAAGCTATTTCAACCACATTTTACCGTTTTTGATGCGCTTCAGCGCCTACTTTATTGTAACAAATACAAATAAAGAAAGAAAACGATGAAAAAAAATAATTTCCTCCAGGCGGGAATCGAACCCGCGTCTCCTGGGTTCCTGGGTGCCCGCCTGCATGTAATTGTTTCATAGTTTTCTTTCTTTATTTGTAATTGTTGAATAAAATTGATTCTGATGAATAAAACTTGCTTGTATAATTAATCAGTTCACATTTTACGATGTTGTCAAGCACGCTGTATCGCCGCCGGAGTCGTGTCGCGGCGACAGACCGATGGCGCCGCGTCTCATCTATCAAGGAGCGTCGCGAGATCTAATACGAACCTCTTAATATTTGGGATTAGAATAACAGTAAATTTATCTTAGCTGTCAACGCTCTGAACCGGTAATGTCCGGAGTCGTATATTTGAAAAAAACCGGCCAAGTGCGAGTCAGACTCGCGCACGAAGGGTTCCGTACCATTACCTATAAACAAGCGACTACCTGTTGTCGTTATCAATCACTATCACTACATAGTATAAAACAAAGTCGCTATCCGCCGTCTGTCTGTCCCTATGTATGCTTAGATCTTTAAAAATACGCAACGGATTTTGATGCGGTTTTTTAAATAGATAGAGTGATTCTTAAGGAAAGTTTATATGTATAATACATGTTTATAAGTATAATACCCGTGCAAAGCCGGGGCGGGTCGCTAGTACTGTGATAAAAAAAAACAAAAAAAACACGTTTGTTGTATGGAAGCCCCCATGAATATTTATTTTATTCTGTTTATTAGTAAAGAAATACATCATCTGTGAACTTTCAACTGTCTATCACGGTTCATGAGATATAGCCTGGTGACAGACGGACGGACAGCGGAGTCTTAGTACTAGGGTCCCGTTTACCCTTTGGGTACCAAACCCTAAAAAAGAAGACATTTCGCTTTAAATGTAAACAGGATTTCATGGGAGCAAAATATAAATTTCTGTGAAATGTCATATATATTTTCTTATACGATGTGCGCCTGATTGTGCGCGATTACCGTAGTCGACGCTCGTGTTCTTTAATTGCATGATCATGTAGTCTAATTATATTTCAAATTAAGTAAGTGTTGATTAATGAATTAAGTCAATGTTGATTGATAAAGCACTCAAAAGTCTATTACAATGAACTCACGTTTATGCAAAGCCTCTGCGACGATCGGTGAAAATTAATTGCTGTCTTAAAATGACCAGAGCTAGCTTGAAAGCGCAGTAAAAGCATCGCAGAGCCGACATAATTGGGGGGTACCCGCGCCCCGTCTGTCGAGTCCGACGCCTTTGAGCCTTTGTCAGTGACGCGGCCATTTACATATGCAAGAGATGTCTGCTACACACCTTCCTCTTGTATCTACTATCATTGAACGAGCTGACCTGCCTTTTTCAAAACATTTTCGCTTGAGAGTTGAAACTGGCCACTTTAGCAGATGATTGACCAAACGGAAATCCTTATTTAATCCTTACTTCTTATATAATCATATTCAAATCCCATTTTCAATTATTAGTAGACGGCAATAATTTTGTAATAAGGTCTAAATTACCAAACTGATATCTTCCACCTTGCAATATCTAGACACGTTTACAGCACAAGCGAATGATGCGCTCGTCACAGCCATGTGTTTGTGATTAAAAACAAATAAACACATAAAACAGTCGTCAATGACTGCCATGTTCTCTACGCTATTTCCGATCACAAGCCATCTTGATCGTCACCATCAAAAGCAGCTAAAACACAACCCGCAGGCCTCTCTTCATAAAGAAACACATCAGGACTTCGGCCCATACCACTAGGCCGATGTAGGTAAGAAGGTTGCAGTATCAACCGGGAGGGGCCAACTGCTTAACATGCCTTTGTACTGAGAAAGCAAAGCAAAACCAAACTCCTCATTAGTTTTTTCCATGTAGGAAGGCTTGTTCCCAGCAGTGGGACGTGATGATAATGTGGAACCAACCGCGGTGAAAGTGGCTAAGTTTCGTAATTGAAATTAAAGCTTAACGTTTTACAAGAGCTCAAAAATCATAATTATGTATTTTTCACTTAAAATATTTGATTCTAAAAATAATCACCTCTCAAAAAAGAACGTTTAAACGAAATAACCAACGCGAGAAAGCCCAAATGAAAATATCAAATCACGGGAGTAAAAAATGTAAATACAAGGAGCTGAGAAATTTGTGAGCGAGCAACAGGTCTCCATCGGCTGTTGCCGCCGCACTACATACACACGTGCAGAAGGGCGGCTCTATTGCAAATCGTTTTTTTCGATGGAGGCGACAAGATGGAGGCGGCTAAAACAGTGTATTTCATTTCAAGCTGCATTAGCTGTCTTCGAATATGAACTCTTTACCGCTTCACATCAGGTGGTGTTGAGTTATTTTCCGGGTTATTAAAGAAACATGAGGAAGACTTTTGTTTAGTAATGGACTTCATAGCAAAGAGTAACTTATATTTGCGTCATAGGTAGACATTATGATGATGATAAGAAAAAATATGCAGTCGTTGCAGTAGCTAGAATTAAGTCAAGTATAAATGAGACACACACACCACAATGATAGCTAAATCAGATGCTTTCTAACATGAAATGAAGGACTATTCACAGCCATTATGTCAATGTTTGTAATGAAAAGTCTAAGCAGTGTAGAGGCCGCCCGCGGGTCCGCCCGCGTGGATGGCGGTCATCGAGACAAAAGCTAACCTATATTATCCTTTCTCAAGATGTATTTATCTCTAAACTAAATCAGTTCAGCGAAACAAAAACGAAAACGCAACAGTCAGACAAACAGACAGACAGTTCGGATTTGTAATATTAGTATGGATTAAATCCATACTATTATAACTACGATATGAATGTTTATAGATCTGTAAAGTTTTCGCTTCACGTATATTATTCATACGTGAAGCGAAAACGTTGTAAAATATATTTAAAAAATAAAAATGAAGAAAAAAATCTATACTATTTGACAATAGAACCTTAATAATGTTCAAACTTATAATTTAAATTAATTATGGTCGAATTTCGAGGCGACCACTAGTAATAATAATATCTCCTCGTAATATCTGATCGTCATCAAGTACCAGTACAAGGATGACCTCCTCTATCATTATGCTCAGTGACCAAGAGGGAGGCGGTTGTCGTTGGCCGGCGGGGGCGGTGGCGGGGGTAGCGGAGGGGGGTTGGCCTTTAATCCTTACCAGACTTGTTATGATGAACAAACGGAAGGACAGACCCAAATGCTATCTCAACGTTAGTCGTATCTTGTTTAAGCGTTGCCAAGTTATTTGTCGAGGATGAATATGATTTTTTTAAAATTATTATAACATATTCGATTACGTCAAATGACGTCAATTTCGTACACAATATCCCCGCTAGCACGTACTTTTACTCTAAGGATAGGGTTGGCTGGAAGAGATCTCTTTTAGTGATAAACTCACCCTTGCACATGTGTTTTCTTAATGTATATTTTTTATGTGTTTTATGTGTGCAATAAAGGATATCAGTGTTCCTGATAAAAGTCCGATGAGGACCACGATGATATTTTCCACGTCGTTTTGAGACAGAGACCTAAGTGTGTAAGTATCAGTTACAAACAAAACGTGTCGTTGGCTTAACAGCGTAATTCTAAAACATGTTATTACGCATGCTGCTTCAATGGTTGAATGCAATCAGGCTCTCGTCACCATGATCATCACCAGCCTATATGTATATGTACTTATATGTCCCGTCGCTGGTCAAATTCCTTCTTACATGCTTCCATGTAAGAACATTCCTACATGGGAAATACTCCACATGTGTATCTCTATACACACGAGGAGTATCTCCCACGTGGGAATGGATACATTAAGGCTCTAGCTAAACAAAATAAAAAAAAATTAAGAAATTTGTTTATGAAAAGAACAGTTCACAGGCTATTTTACAAAACACGCTTTTTGTTTATGATGAAATCTCAAACATTTGTGATAAGGAAAACGACAGGCCCCTCCCCCAACACAGAAACTGGGTCCATATAACTACACTCACTTTACATATAGGCTCCACATTTTACAGTCATTCAAAAAAAACCTCCGCAATATTGTTTATATGCCAGTTTGGTTAGTTTATGGCTGAATCGTAACTGCGACGCTGCATAGTTATGACTCCACTATCACCGTGACGAATACGTGACTCATTGCTAGACAACACTAATCTGAAATTAGTTTGTCCGTCCTTTTCTGGCTCAATATTAAGAAGCCATGATTTCGACATTTGAGACTTATTTCAATTTTGTTTTACAATTCGCATATTTGATTACCAATTTGTTGAAAATGGAGACTAGATATCATCATGTTGATCGATCGTTAAGCTGTGAAATATTTTGTTTGTAAGATATTCAATTCTATTATTTATTTGAAATTAAATTAATCTGTTTAACCCGTCAAGCATCATATTCCAGACACAATTGATTTTCAGTTGTCATTGACCTCCAGAGGTATAGTGCCGCTCGACAGATTATAGTTTACATGAACGCATTGAACGTTCCTCGACTATTTGATGTATGTTTCGGAAGTCCGAAATAAAATTTAAGGGTATGATTGTGTTCCCTTTGAAAAGTTTGACATGCTTCTGATCACTTTTGTTTCCCGATTAAATAACTAAAAATATTGTCGTGTAATAGTATCGTGTGATACTATTTATTAATTCTAAACACAAAACTACAAAACTTATGTGAATCAAATGATTCCCAGTCATGAACCTTAAACTGTCATAAACTTAACACAGAGACTTTGTAAATAGTAAAAAAGATGACATTACGACAAGATAATTTAGACATTAGGAATGTAGAGACGCTAGGTTATAACATAAAAACCAGGAAAGTCTAGAGGAAATTCATAGTTATCCCAAGTCCTCAGTAGCGAAGTGGTCAGGGGCTTATTTGCTAATAATATAAAATTAAGATTTCTAAGTAACCCTCACCCTCATTTAACATCTATCTAACACTGTCATATTAAGATTATTCTTATGAGCTCTAACACGCTTTATCTGTTGTAAGTTTCTAAAGAATTGAGCATCGCGCAGACTATTTAATGGTACAAGACCAGCTCGAGGTTAGCATGTCTAGGACATACCAACAAACTAACTGTAAACTAAATTTCAAATTAATCGGATCTGTGAAATTTGGTAAGACCCTGTTGCCAAGTAAAAAATTATGTGATAGTCATTAAACGCCTGACCAGATCTTCATAAATCATAGCTACGAACCGTCTCGTTTTTCGTATACGTATTCGATTTAGATGTAAAAACCTACGGTAGGGGTACGGGGTACTACGTGGTACTGCTATTTGCGTTTACGCTTAATGTGATCTCTCTACACTATTATATCTATAATGCCATTTAAAAAACACTGGTCGTAAAAAAATTGCTAACACATATGATTAAGACCAAAAATATTAATTTATTGCTATTAATGGAGATCTTTACGATGTATCATTACTCGTAAATTAACGAAGCCATTAAAATACCGCTGGTCTATAAAGAGTGATACAAATGACAGAGCAATGTGAGTTATAAATAACATAAAATCTGTGGCGACCACTCACGTCACGACGCGACCAATGTCGCATGGGTCCTGTAGACCGCACATCTAGCTTATAATAATAGTTTCACCTTGAAGCAGTCCTATTTTATCCTGTTACGTGCGTTTTAAAATGGTTTTGTCTGTATCTATTGTCCCACTAGAGTGCTTTTTAAAAGAAAGAGGCGTGAAAAAGCACATTTTGGGATGGCAAAGTGAAGGTGGCTAGAGCTGTGTCTAAACTGCACTATATGTCTTCGCCTATGGACTCTTCTTACCGCTTCACATCTGGTGGTGTGGCGTCATTTACCGTGCTTTGTAAAAAAAACTTTATTACGCTCACAACTAAAAGACAGACCGAAAAAGAGTGCGTTAAAGACAAAATCTAATTTGTTGGAGTACCTTCACGATTGAAGTTTGGCCGCGATAAACCCCCGCTTCTTATCAGACACCCGCGTCAGTGACGAGTCCATTGAGCCGCGGCGGCCGCTCCCGGCTGCGGCCAATTACTGTCGGCGGCTCCTGAGGCCTGACCCTCGTTTGCGTGTCAAAGGCTCGATGGGAGACATCTCTGACACTGCCGGAGTGATCGATGAGTGCTTATAAATGTCTTTATTCTAAGAAACCGGCCAGGATCGTCCGGGACTTGTTTTCAGGGTTCTCTACCAAAGTATTTAAACTAGGAAAAATTTCATGTCCTCAGGCGGGGGCTGAACCCGCGACCTTTCACAATAACTGACTGCTCTGACCATCTGAGCTGGTTCTGTAGCAATTTCATCCATATCTACTTTAGAAAAGATCCTTCATTATTTCCTTGCTGCAATTCTCTGGTGGAAGATCACACATTATTATTGTATGTCAACATTTTGAAATGTCGTATTTGGGAAATAAAAATGGTCAATAAAGGCCGCTTCCACACAATTTTCTGCCGTAAAAAGGTATGGTATTCTAAAATAACATTTTTGAATAATTCAAAATAGAACTTTTCTAGACAATAATAATTGTGTGCTAAACAGAAAGGACCGAGAACCTAGTAATATGTTAGTCAATGCTGAGAGCTAAAAGTGCCAGATTTGTATACCTCTATGTAAGTAATAAATCATTTCATTTAAGTATACCTGATTGAGAATTATTTTTATATATTGTAATATAAAAATTAAACACAGCAATTCTCGCAGGGAATTAATTATTAAAATCTTCATAAATGTATTCCAATAAAACGTTAAAATTCGGGGCAAGACGGCTCCTTCTCAAAGTGGTCCGGTAGTATTTAGCTTTAGTAATTAGTGGTGGTTCAGTCACCGACTGGTACATACGACAGCACATCAAATGTTACAGTTTCACTACGGAAGCCGCCTCTATTACGAGCGCAGTAAGGGCGACGTCAACGTCAAACTATTACGCTTCATGTGATGTACATAAAACGATTTATTTTGCACTAATTGATTCAGGGCTTGAATAATGTATCTTCTCTGTTTATCCTTGACTTTTTTGATATCTGTAACGATAGCACTCGTCTGTAAACATAAGAATGTTATTTTACACCAATATTGAAAAGAAAAGAAAAAAATATTTTATTTAAATAGGCCACAAAGAAGCACTTTTAAATCGTCAAAAAACACATTCTTATAACTATTACAAAAAATATATTAACTAACAACGTCAAATCTCTCCGTCTGTCATGTCTGAATTTACACCGGTTCCAAAAGTTGAACTACCGAGAAGATTCCGGCAACAAACTCGTGTAGTCACTCTTTTCAAATATTAAATTACAATGTTTGTAGTTACAAAAATTTAACCTTTAGCAGTGCAATGCCGCCCAGCGAAAAAAAATGAAAATTAGAAGAGAAGGTAAGTCAACGTACCAAGAAAGGTACCCAATGTCAAAAATAATATTGTTATTTTCAGGCTATCTGACAGTGCACCATCACAGTATAGGTTACAGAGGTTAATAGTCACAATACTCGTAAATAAACATATAAAACATTTGAAATTTTAATGTGTCCATGCATTCTTATCATCTAAATATTCTTGGACCTTATAGTAGCCTTTTTTCATTAAAGTTTGTTTCACATATAACTTAAGTTTGTGAAAAGGCAGTTCAGATACATTTGGTGGGACTTTGTTATAAATGTGTATACATTTCCCCATGAATGAGCGACTTATCTTGTGAAGTCTAAAACTTGGAACAGCAAGTTTATTTTTATATTTAGTGTTTAAGTTATGAATATCACTATGTTTTGAAAAGGTATGTTTATATTTGTGAACATAAATTATGTTCTCATATGTATATTGAGAAGCAACGGTCAAAATATTAATTTCTTTAAATAAATCCCTCAGTGTGTCACGTGGCTTGAGTCTGTAAATAGCACACAGCCCTTTTTTGTAAAATAAAAATATCTTCAATGTCGGCTGCTGTGCCCCACAATAACAAGCCATATGACATATTGAATTATTGGAAATCATTCACTCATTGCATTCATAATAGATGCCAGCAAGTATTAATCTATTTAGCATTAATTTGTTAATCCGCGTAAGACTTCAGGGAGTTTATAACAGTCACAATCCATTGGGTAGGGCATGTCTGGCTTGACAGGTAATCAGTTATATAAAAAATCTAACCAAACACAAATTAAAAATATGTAAGACAGTGGGTATTTGAAACAAATCCTGTTCACAGTCAGTTAAACGTAAACGGATTCTCAAAAATTCATCCGTTCTAGCTTTTCGACTGCTATTTCTTGGAAATATTCTTCAAACGGTCAGCTCAATTAAAGTAACCACTTTTGGAGCATTTGGACACTTGGACTATTAAAATTAAATTTAACATTACACTTTCGTCTCTTACTGTAAGTGTGTGCCTTACAAATATGAAAATATGTTGTAATATGAATTTTATATAATTTTAAGAAATCCAAAGGTTTATGAAAACATTTTTGTAATTAAAATATTTAAATTCTGTTGTCTATATTATTCATCCTGAACATGAGATTTAAATTCTGTCGATTAATGCTTTAGTTCCGCTTCTTGTTGCTTACATTCCACTTGTATGTCTCACACTTATGGAATGGCTGGCAAAGATCTCTTAGAGAGATAAGACCACTTATGCTAACTTATATTATAAAGTGAAATAAAGGGTATAACAAGTGATATCCACCAGGATATTTCCTGTTGCTCACCTCACTAGCAACAAAAATGATTACATTAAGCTTCATATACATATATGTATAGCTGTGATATTCAGTAAGGTACTTCGCTTGTCATGCGGCTGTAAAGAGCGGGAATTACCACAATTTCCCTTCAGTGGTTGTGGCTTACATGAAATGACTTAGACAATAAAATTTATCTTAACATCCCTTAATTGTGAAAGCAGCTGTCACGTCATGTAGACGCCCGTTCGTCTTAAGTTCGCCGAGAGGGTTGATGGTTTAGGGCCTCCTCCTGAATATTCTGGTCGTTTCCCCATTTAGTTTGGTTACATTGTTTTGCACCAAACATTCTGTTACCTGACAGATAAGCCGAGCGTTCATTAAAAAATTTAAATAGACTTTTTAATTAACTTCTCGCTCAAATCGGATTTGGTGTCGTCAGCGCCGCAATGTTGTCCGGGTCCGATCGTAATTATCCGGCGACGTTGGCCATCACGTGTGCGCTGAAACTTTTGTTTATTCATATTTTTTATATTCACAAAATAGATTTATGCCCATTTAGTTTCCTCCGTTTCCTGATATTAAAATTACTTTTCGATATTCCACTAAAATGGAACAAACGAATATATAAAAAACTATGATACATTCCTGTGCTTTGATACATTATTATTAGGATTATCTAAAGCAGAATGTCTCATAGAATCATTGACTGACGGAAAATTAAATATAATCATGTACTTACCTTAACATTTTAGTTCAAATTTACCTACTGGTGGTGTTTGCCTGGTAAGTTCGATAAATTCTATTGCTGACCTTTTCTAAATTGTTTGCTTTGTACTTGGGACTGGCCCCGGTATTATCAATGCCTGGTACCCATTTTATTTTAAAACAGACGCTTGAAGTGCTTTAATAACGGCTTTTGTGGTCATACTTTTGTGTGAATCAAATATTTTCCGTAGATAAACTTCAACGAAATCATAAACAATCATGTTGATTCATTTAGGGCTTGTAAAAGATAATATTTATGCATTGCTTCCCTTTGATACAGACAACTCCACTAAACTAGAAATCTTGTTTGGAATAAACGAGGAAGCTTCGCGTATACATTTCAATATGTTTAATGAGAAACTGAGATCATTGGTTCAACTGATGAAGCAACAATAACACGTGTGTAGGTGCGCGCAGCTCGCCGCCGCCGGCCGTCATTGAGATGTTATCACCGCCCGCCTGTGATCTCCGGCTCTAATGTAATAAATGCTACAGCAACGTTCTAATCATAAAACACTGCCGAGATTGTTCTGCAATGTTTACCGGTTTCTTTTCGCTTTGATATCGTGAAGGATTTTTGTTTAAATAGTTTTATTGCAATAACGTATTTCAGTGAAACATACGAAACGTATTATGAAGTATCTGACAAGCTTCTCGGATCGAGTTGCCTTGATATATTAAGACAACTACGAAGGAATTGCACACATTTATTTAGTTTTGTGTAATAACATCGCAATTAAAGTATAAATAGGTAGTAATATTGAAAATAGATACAATACAATACATATTTCGACATTGAAAGATAGACTACAAGATATTCATAGGGTCATCCCAAGGCCTCGGTAGCTAAGTATAGTTAGAGCAGGCACCCGAACAATGAAAGGTCACGGGTTCGTTCCCCGCCCCAGGACATGAAGGTTTACTAGCTTCGATACTTTCCTAATAGTATATTGTCTTATATTCTCGCGAGCACTAGGTATTCAAACGCGAGTTAAATCCGGTAAACTGGTTTTACTTTCCTAATGTTTATCTGAGTCAAAACAGTGGTAAGCATTGGTAAATAAATCTAATCATAATATTTTTTAAAGACTTGACCACGATCGCTGTAAAGTAATCGAAACGTCGCGTGTATAGGTAATAATAATGTGACATCTAATTTAACGCGAGCTACATCCAGTAAATTGGTTTTATTTCAAATGGGTAGTGCTCGCGATAATATAAGACAATACTAATCACATGTTTTATGGTTACTCGATTGTGTGTGATTTCATTTGTGTTTCCGCCGAGATAATTGTCGTCTGTCATAAAGAGGTTGGTAGCTAAACAAAAGCGGCTTGTTAATTAACAATTGGATATAATTATAACGGTTATAACGGCGGTAGTAACAGACGAGGCTCGAGCTGGGCTGGGGCGAGTTATTCAATCAGGGCGAAGCTTCTGGAAAAAAGACGGGCTTTATCCGAATTTTGCTCGACTCAGTCGATTTGATTAGGTGATTCTATTTCGGTTGACGTCTAGTACGATTTCTGTCGGGAACAATGAAATTTTCTAAGGGTAACTTATTGTTTTGAAAATCAACAAAAGTCGTTAGCTGTCTATTGATATTGTTCATCGTCGTCATCAACCGCCTATTTACCTTCTTACATAATGGGTCAAATGGGTCCTGATACGTTAATGGGTCAAAGCGGTTTCATTTCTAAATTGAATTATTACAAGTTTTATAGCCACAGCATCCATTAGTGGCCGCACTCCTTCGATCAGTTTGCAACTCAATTACCTACAGGACGCGCGACACGACACGGCATTTGCATTTTTGCCCGAGATGCAATTACTCGGAGAGGAGCGCCGCCGTCGCCGCGCGACTGACATCGAGATATCGCATGCACTCAAATACTCGATACACTTTGACAAGGGACAGCTGCTCGAAGTTAATAGGATACGATACACTGGCCCTCATTTTGTAGAACACACGGAAATCTAAGTTTAAGTTCAGTGCATCTTGTTCTGACAATATGAATACAAAAAAGATGGCTGTTATATAATTTGATCTTTAGATCTTTAAAACGTGTGTTCAATTTTTGCCTTATTGAACGTGATCAAATGCAGTATTTAGGAAGCAGCTCCATACATGCCGTCTATTTGTCTATGGTTTCTTTAGACATACCGAAATTTACTTGACAGCTCTAATCAAATTCTAGCTATCTTTAGCAAGAAAGATCTAACTACAGTTTTGTTGCCTAGCAGATTTTATTATTTTATTAAAAGTAACAGAGGCTGTTTAAATTAATAACTAAGCTGTGGCAGGGCCTAATTCTGTGGATAGTTGCTAACGTTAGTTAACAATCCACAATCAAACTCTTAAACCATTTTAAATATATTTTTCTAACATTCAATTTATTTCATTAGTCACCATAAAAATACACAACTTGTAGCTGAGCAAACAACTGTTTCATCTGATAAAGATTCATCTTTCCTCGTAAGTATTATTTCACCTTTTTTATATTACGTCTGTCTCTCTCCGTAACATTCTGTCGTTACCTTTGGCCATTATTCATTACTTCACGAGGAAAGTGCAAAAGCTAATCAACTTTTTTTTCCTGTTCAATAAAAATGGAAATGATTTTTTAATCGTTGCCAACTTTTCTTTGAACCCGAAGCTTTATGTTAGCACTTGACATGTACAGTTAAGATCGAGCACAGTATGAAACAGTAAATTGTGAGTATTGGAGTCAATAATAATATGGATCTTCTGGGTAAGCTCGCTACAGAGACCGCCTCACTCGGAATAAGAGTGGAATCAAGAGTAAGTCCATTTGAATTGAAATAAACTACGAGCGGAAGTTCCTCCGCACATTATGTTGAACCCAAAATAATAGCAGAAGTTTTTTTCAAATGAGTGCAGCAAGAAATTCATCAATAAGGGCGTAAATAAGTGTTGACAGAGTCGGCAATGCGCGAGCTTTACCCGAGGAATTAAAAAACATTCAGAAATTTTCCGTTGTAACGTGGCTCGCATCTATTGTAATCTACATTAAAATTGCTGATACAGTTGGTGTCAATAAAATTTTCGACGCATATTACTCTGTCTTTTATCAGATAAAACTAACTGGAAACAGTTTTTTGTGTCGGCGCTCGAGCGGGTCCTGCCCCCTTATTCTCAAATCTCAACTGTCGGATTACAGGTTCGATTCGAAAAGTTACATCCCGTCTCGCTTTGACGCACTGTAATAAAAAGTGACAGGTTTAGAAATTTCGATATTCAAATACTTTCCGACTTTGAGAATAAGGGGGCGGGTAGGACCACGTTCCAAGTATTAACTTACAAACTCAGCCCTGACTGTGGGAAACGTGAAACTTTACCAGGACTTTATGATTTTTCCACAGAATATTTAATTTTACGTGTGGAGTTTGAATCATTGATTAAGTTGCCCGGAATAAAAACTCTATAAACGAACCAAAGAGTACAAATTCTCGAACCAATCGGAAATAAATCGAAGTCAGTACAAGTTTAAGAAGACTGACTTTAATCAGTATTTAATGAGAACAGTGAGCGTGTGGGATCACCTGATTCTGCTGTCCCGGCGGATTCCAATCGAGTCCTTTCTGGAAGGATTTCTTCCACAAGTAATTCGGGCGGCTGCTCGGGCGTACTCCCCAATAGTCCCCAAGGGTTGAGCTAAGCTATTATCTCGCAAAATAAAATAGGTAGTTTTGGTTTTGTACGGGGCTATTTTTAGATAACACCTTTTTGTTTCGGTCGAGCTGTAATTACAACAACAAATTCAAACACAACACCGTTTGTAAGAAGGGCTATTAACAATATTAACCGCAGTACTTTGTATCTTACACTCTAATTGTAACGATTTATAATTCTGATGACACTTTTTTCTTTGAAGATAAATGTGTCTTTTTTTAAGTGTCTCACAATAAGTGGTAATTTACTAGATACAACAAAAACAAAAAGAACGAGTGACCAGAAATGTTGAAATAAAAAATACTAGTTCTGTTTTAAGCTTGTGGTTATATAATTACGTTGCGACTCCCAAGAGTTCTAGGAATTTCATTGTAAGAAGGAAACACGCCAATTGAAAACCAAATGAGTTGATTTATACATACGTATGTGTAGTATAGAGGCGCGGGTGTTCCCGCGGGTCGCAACAGGAAAGCCGACTCAAAGTTGAATCGAACTTCGTAGTACGCGCTTCCGACACACACATACACTTTATTGTGGAAAAGTTTTTATTGTTGTATGAAATATTCCTTAGCTGATCCCGGATTCTAAGAATGGCTCCATAATTATTTCTCTGTATCTAAAAAATATGCTTAAATGTTATGAGGCTATGTGTGTTGATATAACATGTTGTGTTGTTGTTGTTATGGTAACAACAGTTGTTTACTGTATCTTTCAATACAACATCCATCGGTATTGCAAGTATCTACCAGATCAGAAAATTGTCGTTGCGATAAAGAGAATAAAGAAAGTAATGCATACAAAAGTCACGTTCCATGTTAAAACGATAGAATGTATACTTCAGCCAACTTAGATAAAGAGTACATGTAAACAAACCACTGTCGTTTGTGTATGAGTGATGAGGAAAAAGGTTGCGAGTGGAAGGGACAAACCTATACAAAATGACATTGATTTGTTAACATCTATTCTTTAAGCGTAAGCGCCGTGATTTATTGTGGCGCTAAGTATTTCTTTCCAGCAACGCTAAAAAGCGAATTAGCAAAGTGTATCGAGATTGCTACACTTGAATAATACAAAGTAGTGATAGGTGGTGTCTTCTCTATGCCCTATAGGCGTAGGAGCGCAGGACTCGTCTCCTATGCTCCCAACATAACGCTGCCATAATGAGCTCCGATGACCTTAATGACCGCTGGAACACAACACTATAAAATGTAGTGTTGTATAGCTGCTATCTTCTGTAGAGTCAATGTACTACCCCAGTCCGTCGCTCTAAACTCAGCAGACTCATACATAATTAAATAATCAAAATTTGCTTCACTGCCAACCCTATATAAAATCCTGTCGTGATACTTGTTCGTTGGGGGCGCGACATGGGCGACGTCACGTCAGCCGCCGTCAGATGACAGATCAAGATCGCCGGGAGTCGTTAAACGTGATTCAATATGGACAAGTCAGGTTAAGCTTTTAATTGAAGCTGACTGATAAACCCGAAACTTGCAATTCATCAACATCAAACTATTTATGTTCCAATGGATTTTCAAATGGAACGGGTCTGCTCTAAGTCTTCACTTCATCTCACCTGCATCCAGCGGCTCCCCGCGACCCTGACCAGGTGGTCTGTCCATCTGGTGGGAGACCGTCCTACATTCCGCTTTCCAGTACGTGGTCGCCATTCTAGAGCTTTAGAGCCCCGGCCGTCAGCTCTGCGTGCTGTGCCCTTTTTTTTTTTTTTTTCGAAGTGGAATCCGCTTACAGACGATACCCTAAACCGCTGGTTAGGTGGGCCAGCGGACCGTCGGCTAGACGTGGGCCTGTGCAGGGGTCGCCCAGCGCCTGATCATAGTGGCACTGGGAATACCTACTAAACCACTCCGGTTTCCCCATGCCCATAATGGAGACGACCCGGGGTTTGCCGAAGCATTTCACCGAGCCGCCTCCGGGCAGCACGACCCTAGAACCGACCAGAGCCAGTCCTAGGGCGGGGCACCAGGCGTGCTATGTGCCCTGCCCACTGACACTTCAACTTACTAATCCTATGAGCTATGTCAGTGACTTTGGTTCTCTTACTGATGTCATCATTTCTGATCGATCTCGCAGAGAAACACGTAACAAAGCTCGTTCCATAGCTACTTGTGTGACTGTGAACTTGCGCAGAAGCCCCTACTAAGCGACCATGTTTTACAGCCATAGCACATGGACGAGTGTCAAACTTAGGAGACCTCAAATCAACCGCCTCTGTCTTGACACTTCTTGGTGCGGGGCTGGATTTCTGATGTGGGCAGTGTTCTGCACGGTCTAGCTGTTGGTAGAGCGGTCTTATCGTCACTTACTATCAGGTGAGATAATAATAATTTTCATACACTCACACCTATTATCTAGCCCAAAGTAAGCATCATTAAGAGCTTGTGTTATGGATACCTACTATATAACGGATAAATGTTGATAATAATATGTACATAAATATAAGAAATATACTAAATAAACATCCATGACTCGTAAACAAATGCTCGTACTCGTCATACAAACATTTGCTCCTACCGGGATTCGAACCCGGGACCTCTTGACCGAGTAGCCTGCATAGCATGGGGTACAGACCGCTCGACCAGCCGGTCGTCAAAGGTCGGCTCGTAAGCCCGCAGCGGTAGGAGAGATTGTCCTTTATCGGCAGATCACGTCTAGGAAGTAGGTTTTTGTCAGGGTCTAGCTCGCCCACAACACATAGTGTTACTCTTGTAATTTAGGTCCATTTCATTGTAATAACTATAACATTACCTATATGTGCATTAACTATATTATTTTATACTCGAGAATAAGAATTATATTCGGTACCTTCCCCAGGAAATATTCCGATTACAATTCTAATTTAGAATAAGAATTTATTTTTAGAATTTAACCTTCAAACTTATATGAAAACCTTGATTATCAGACAAAAAACATGCGATCAACCTTACAGAAAATTGTATCCAAACAATGTTAGACTGCTATTTTTGTAGTTGGACCTATCCCCCGTCCTAACTGTATAATGAATCCTCTTAGCTTTCGCGGAGATGCTAAAAGCATCTTTAAGCATCTATAAGCGCTTTGTTAAAAGGCCTACGCTATTATGTTGTATCTAAAAATATCTGAGGCTTTCTTGGAAAAAATATAAAATCAAAAAAATTAAGTAACCCCGGCCTCATTAATCATCTATCTTACACCATCTCATTGAGACTATTCTTATGAACCTAAACACGCTATATCAGCTGTAAGTTTCTGAAGAATTAAGCATTCCGCAGACTTTTTTATGGTATTAGGATCAGCATAATGTTAGTATGTCATGGGAATGTCACCGAAACGAGACAGTACACCAAATTTCAAATCAATCGGATCTGTGAAAGTTAGTAAAACCCTATTATCATGTGCAAAATAAGTCCATTCCTTTAGGAGCTACGATACCACAGACAGACACACAGACACAAAGATCCTTTATTCCCGCTTACCGTCTTCCAAATTTGATTCTAATTGTTTTTATCGCTGACTTATCTAGCATCCATGCTTCTGATACAAATTAATTTCAAAACCATCTAGCTATTTAACCCGGGATTGAGTAGCCGCTATCGATTTTCTCGAAAGCACCGAGAATTATAAGAACATTTGGATACAAAGTTCGTACCTCAAAGAAAATGTTTGATTGTTACATGCACGCACACATTTTTTGACCAGCGTTTCAGTAAATATTCTTTCCTTTTTATCCCTACGAGGGTTCCCCGCCCTCATCGATATGTATCCCAGAGTAGCTGAGACGTAAGTAATCGCTTGTGATGGGAATATTAAACGGCTTTGCTTGGAAACGTAAAAAAATCAAGCAATGATTCTATAGAACACAGTATAACATCTATGTATTAAAATACAAACGAACCTTATAAACATTTGCTAATGAAAGTGGGGGAGGAGACGGAGCGTTATCTCTACACGTTTAATGTGAATATTCCCGCCCATAGTACAACGGTTTTCCTAGCTCAATCGCCCGCCGTAACCTGTTATCTCGAGCGAGTCGCTGTCAGATTGCTTACGAAAGCCTCGTGTATTTTATGCTTTCATCTGTCTAGATGAAGTCAAGTATTCCAGTCAATGTACAATTTCCCAGAGCAATTTGATTCGATAACACATAATAAATTTTGTAGTACTTAGTCAGTTATTGCTTTATTTGACAATAATAGAACAGTGATTTAAAAATATTCAACCTTATAGCAATCTCAGTGTTCACAGAAGGAAATAGATGCCAGAAAGTTGATGACCGCTGCCTACGAGTGACGGTAACGGAGAGTACGGATGTATAGTTTAGTCTAGCTCTTATGTCAACATCCTCCATTGTAATACCGTTGCTAAGCATTTTTCTTTAAATTTTTTACACAATTCTCGGCAACTGACGTCACACTACCTGTGTGAAGCGGTAAGAAGAGTCCAAATGCGGAGACAGCTAGTGCAGCTTGAGACACCGCTCGACCACTTTGGTTGCAATTTGGGAGTTCATCCTCACAAATTGCAACCAAAGTGGTCGCGTACTGTACGGTTTCAGAGAAACTTTCTCCCCCGTACGCTCAGGTTGTGGAATGAGCTCCCTGCAGAGGTTTTCTCGAACGAGTACAGCATTGGGTTCCTGAAAAAAGGCGTGAAAAGGTTTTTACAGGGTCGGCAACGCGCAAGTGATACCCCTAGTATTGCAAGCATCCATATGCTACGGTAACCGCTTACCATCAGGTGGGCCGTATGCTTGATTGCCAACATAGTAGTATTGAAAAAACCACACTGTTTTAGCCGCCTTCCCCTTGCATAAAGATGGCATAAGGCATTTTGTAGGAAGCTACATTATTGACACTTTCATAGATTTAATTTCAAACCCAATGGGTAGGTACTGAATTGTATTTCAGTAACCCACAGTGTTAATTAAGCCAAACAAGAATATATACAATATCTAAAGGGAATATTATTAACTGAAATATTAAATCGCCGACCGGCCAGCTATCGGCCGGGCCACTCCGCCCACAGTACAGTATTAATCTTCATATTGTATATTAGCTGCGGATCCTAGATCTATAGTCGAAAGCTATCCGTAACTGAAAACAGTTTCACCTGATAATTGGTTATCTAATAGAAAGTGACGGAGAAAATACATTTGATCCACAATATTTATGCAGCAAAATTATTATTGAAAGTAACATAAATTCTGAAAAACGCTTTACTGCCGCGAATGCACCTCAAATTATGTGCTAAACGGCAAAAATAATCTAAGGCAAGAGAAAGCACATTCCTACGCTCAGTGGATTTATTGACACTGACTATTTACAAATCAAAAATATAAACGAATCAAAAACTACTTGAAAGATTTCTAACATAAATCGTCTCAAATCCAAATGTATCACAATAAAAAGTTTGAAAAGACACAACATTGTATTTTGATTATGAAGAACTATAGATAAGAGTCAGAGACTGGTGACAAGTGGCCTTGGATACTATCGACAGCACATCAATCGGAACACTTCGACCTTAAGACTGACCTTACTCCGTTCGTATCAACCCTATGGTTGATAGAGGCGGCATTTGTAGTGTATAGTGCTACACTTAATGTGCTGTCGTCTGTACATTGGCAAGGACCTGTACTCATTAATGATACTCGTCAGCTATCACGGCCCGGTTACGTTTAAGTACGCTCATTTTTCTCCAAGGATGATACTATCATCCCTGTTATACTACTCACGAATAATAAGTGGGCCATAAAGAAAGAAAGAAAGAAAGCGTTTATTGGCCAACACATAAATACAAATATAATAAAAGAAATTGAGGATAACAGGCCAACTAGGTGTCTGCCTCGAAGGTCTAAGCCATGGGACTGGCTTCGACGTATTGACTTGTATTTCAACGTTATGGTTGTAAACATTGAGTATTTATTGTTGTGTGTCTGCGGCTGCGGTGAGTGCGGTCGACCAAGCTCATTAAGAGAGCAGCAAGAACATGATGTTCTCTCTTCATTTTAAACCGACTGTCAAAAAGGAGGACTAGGAGGAGTAGGGAACAATGTATGCTGACGGTCGTCATCTGGCTTTGACCTTAGAAAGTTGAAAGTTGAGTTGTCGTTAAAAATTATGTTTTTTTTTTAACAAAAATTATAATTTACTAGGTGGTAGACCCATATGTAGGGTCGCCTGGGTAGGTACCACCGCCTTTCTTATTTCTGCCGTGAAACAGTTCGCTGTGTTTCGGATTGAAGGGAAAGGTAGCCAGTGTAATTACTGGGCATTGACGGCATTTCATCTTAGGCCTCAGGATGACAACGCACCTGCAATATCAAGTGCTTTTCCTTGTTATTGCAGGTGTCTATAGGCGGCGGTAACCGCTTACCACCAGGTGGGCCGTCAGCTTGTTTGTCATCTAGTTGTATAAAATAAAAAAAAAAAAAAAAATGACTTATAAACACTAGGATAAAATAATTAAATTTTCATCCCCTCATCTCGGAAAGAGTATTTTTGCTCTTCGATATCTAAGTGCTAAAGCCGTTTTTATCCGCTAGAGAGGATAAAGTAAAATTGAATTTAGAACACAGTGTGAACTAAGTTTGTGAATTCAAAACATCATTAAACCTCTTTACTTCTACCTCCATGGTGCCGAATTTATCATACAACCTTTTTTAACTTGTTAAAAACTCAGACTCGGCTCCTTCTTGGTGTGCTTTTTGTTTAATTTGCTTTGCGCGCGCCATTTTCTTTTCAAGACATATTTGTTAAAACCATATATATGTAGGCTTAAAACAAAAAACTTGAAAACAAGTAAAAAACCTAAAATGAGTGAAGTTTATTTGACGCCAACAGAATTGAGTGAAACTATTAATAATTCGCAAATGTTTTTTTTTTTGCATTGAGTGATTTCCTCGTTGAGGTGGGATGAAAATTTACGTGTTGCACTCGAGTGCAATGATTTTTCACCTCGTGCTCTTTAGATTTTTTGAATCTTAGAATACTTCGCTAGCTCGGTCATCAAAATTGAGCACGCGGTTAAAAGCAACTTAGCACTCTTGTATAAGAAATAACTATTAGTAGCTCTTATCCTGTAGTAACAATCCTTTTTAGTGTTTTCAAGTCGGTTTTTTTACCGAATAGGTAACACGCAAGCGATGCCCGGCGCTGCGAGCGTATCTCTGCCAAATCGGCTACAGTAACCGCCTGCTATCAGGCGTGTCGTACGCTTGGTTGAGACCCATAGCTCATACGTATACTATCACATGGCAGTCTGGTAGAGATTGTCTCTAGCGACAACACTGCCTTTTGGCACACGTGTTTATTTTATCACTGTGCTATTTATGTAAATATGCAAAATATCTATCTTTTGAGAGGTTCTACGTATTGGTCTTGGTTGTTACTGCAACCATTATAACACACCAGCCCGCATTGGGCCGCGTGGTGATGATTTGGCCCAAACTTCTTATATGTTTCTCGCGAGTAAACCTGTACCCAGAAGTGGAACTTATAATAGGCTGGTGATGATCTATCCATCTTTACGATCAGATCTATATTTCTAAAAATAAATTTTTAATTGCCTATTCTTCGCTTTTACAACGCAGCTGAAATGTGTTTCCCTTCGCGTCAGACCGCCACACTTTTAATATATCGTCTCAACAACTTTGAGGCTTACCTTTAGAAGTATTTTAATCTGTGGACGCTGACGTCACAACATGGCGGCCGCGTGTGCTGTAATTCCACATCATGCTGCATCTGTTTCGGGCGCTCGGCAACGTAAATTTCAATTAGCATCATAATAGTTTGAGTCGAGGGAGCTTAGATGTTATTATTATAATAGAACGTTATCAATACATGAAGTTATGAAAATTAATCCGGCTCGAAGGACCAAGTATTTTAATATGGTAAAAACTTGTATTTTTATTTTTATTTTTTTTATACTACTAGATGACAAACAAGCTGACGGCCCACCTGATGGTAAGCGGTTACCGCCGCCTATAAACACCTGCAATAACAAGGAAAAATCACTTGAGATTGCAGGTGCGTTGTCATCCTGGGGCCTAAGATGAAATGCCGTCCATGCCCAGTAATTACACTGGCTACCTTTCCCTTCAATCCGAAACACAGCGAACTGTTTCACGGCTGAAATAAGAAAGGCGGTGGAACCTACCCAGACGACCCTACGTAAGGGTCTACCACCTAGTAAATAATCATATATATATTTATTAATTAATTGATCACTTACATAACAAAATAAAGGTAAGTGACATTAAAGGTATAAGCACAATGTATTAAATTCTATGAATATGTGTAATATTATTCGTGTTTCCGTGTGACTCTACATTAGACTTCAGGAATCTAGAGTAATATACCTACGCTTAAGTTCAATTATATTTGAAAAATAATCTAATACTATGACAAGTTTATGTATTATTTTAGTGAAAAATTCTGTAATTTTATTCTGTAATATGTAGTATTGTATTTTTTTTACGTAAGTACTTACTAATTTTATTGACATTCAAACACAATTGTAAAAAAAATTTACTAAATAAATGATAATGATATGATATAATGAATCACAAGGAAAGTTGTACATACATCAAGACGTTAAACACAAACTTGCATTGTTACATTTTGATGTCGACAGTATAAAAACAATCGTCAGTTCAAAAACCAAAGAAACTCATCAACCAAGTCCACGATAGCCCAGTGCAGTCACCTAGATTCTGAAAAGTCTTTGGTTCGGTTCCCGCTCTAGGACTTGTTCTTTAATATTCTAAGTAGATAATTTTGTATCATCGTTTCATTGCTAAAACTGTGTAATGAGTTCTAAAATGCTCGATACAATTTGTTTATTGCCAACTAAGTGTACATAAGGTCTTAAAATATAAAATACATCTTACAACTTAGTTACCTGTGCATAGGTGCTGCAATATCACTCAAGTAATAGATAGAAAATAGAATATTTTGTCATGCTGAACTTAAAATTTGAAATAATAGTTATAATTTACAGTCTTTAAAAGTTACATTTATAAATTACAATACAACAACCTAACGACAGCACATCATGTTATAAGTTGCAGTACGAAAGACCGAGTGAAAGAAAGACAAACTATTTAATTTAAATAGGCCACAATGAGCACTTTTAAATCGTTAAAAAACACGATTTTATAACTATCAACAAAAATATATTAACTAACAACGTCATACTCTCTGTCTGTTCGTCATGCTCATGTCTGAATTTACACCGGTTCCAAAAGTTGAACTACAGAGTAGAGGCGATCTCAGGGTGTGGGAGTAATGGTGATGGATGATTGTTAACTAAGTGAACTCCCTACCACAAGGTTTGTTGGTAGAGATCGCTTCTAGCGATAAGACCGCCTATTTTGGCATATTGTGTTTGTTTTATCTCTGTGATGTTTATGTAAATGTGCAAAATGAAGAATTTCTATCTATCTTTTTTTTTTTTTAATCTATGTAGCTTCTCTTGTCCAATGACTCGTGCTAAAACAGTTTTAGAAGATAGTTAAAATAATTACGTGTACACCGCACCGCAGTTGTGCTTAGAGAGAGGAGGAATCAATTTTTGGTGTTGCCACGAGCAAAAACATACAAATATGTTTGTTTGTGTTTATTTCCAACACATTGTTGCCAACACAGGGCCAAGCTGTTACGTTTAATGTGCTGTCGAGTGTACTTTAAAAAATTAAAGCTAACAACAACAACAATGGTAAATCTCTTCTAATATTTTAAACTCGTCTAGTTTCAAACCGGACCCCTGTGACATAGCTCATTTATGTGAAGCACGTCTAGACAAACGTTCATTGATTTTTTTAGACAACTAGATGAAGGATCACTTGCCATTTCAGGTACGTTGTCATCCTAAGGCCTAAGATGAAATGCCGTCCATGCCCAGTAATTACATTGGTTACCTTTCCCTTCAATCCGAAACACAACGAACTGTGCTACGGCCGAAATAGGTGTTACCACCTAATAGAGTTTCTTCTTCTGAAATTTGTATTAAATTTCTGACTTTGACCATCTCTTTCTACTAGAGACTGTACATACTCTTTGGACCGGCGATGAACTCGACCCGATGAATGTATTGTTATCTCGCCAGATGTAATCTCTGCGATCCCGCGGGCGTCTTCCCGTCTCCAGCTCAACGTTTGTTTATGCAAAGCGCCCGCGTCGAGCGCCCCACGGCCCCACTACAACTCCAATTATAGCCGAGAAAACGTTTGTCATTGACTTGAAACAAACTTGCCGACGCTAATTACTTTCGTCACATTTTACTGCCGACAGAACGCCTGTCACTTAAGTATTTAAACTTTGCTTGTTCGTTTTGTGTAACAGTATTCCACACAATTATTGCTGAGCTTCATTTTCAAGCAGTTTATTAAACTAAAGGTAATCGTGGTTGGGCTAGTGTATGTTTCATCGTTTTTAACAACTGAATCAAATTTATAATAGGTTTAATGCCGTTTTTATCCCACATTTTATTATAATTGTAACTTTCACCTTATATTTTTTCAACTTTAATTTTCAATACAGTCACAGAAAATACAGTCACAGTCTTTCAATGTCGGTCGTTTTAACTAATTCATATTTTGACATAATTATGTATACCTACTCTGTTTTTGAGAATTTAATTTATGCAGTGCAAAGCTTTTATCCATCTAATGATAGTGTAGAATTGCAGCAGAATCAGTTCAGACATTTTAAAATAACAATAAAAATTGCTAGTAAAGTTGTTTCTCATTCAAATCGGTAATTTCATAGTTAACCATCTGTTATATATAGGTATTTAACAAAACATTTTATTTACCAGGATTTTGTTACAGTCATAATCTGTGAATGTAAATTGAGAACCTACCCTTTACCTCAGTAGGGTAGGGACGAGCCTCGTAGGCCCAGTAATAGGGTTTCATTAGATCCTTTAGGTACTCAACCCTTCAAACCAATTTAATACTCTGAATTTAACATAAGAGAAAAATAGACAATCACTTCGAGATACTGTCAGTGTTTGATTTAGGAGAGCTTTTCAAATTGCCAAGAATATAAATAACTTCGACCCGCTTGAAAATCGTCTTATCTTATCTTATGAACGTGGCTTTTTGATATACAAGGGTCGCAAACATGCTGAAGAGCTTTTCGACGTTACCCCGCCTTCCGCCTTCCTACTCAGTAGCACGCGTGCCGGTCTTCCGAGTCATCTATTCACTGACTCCACCACAACATCTCGCTGTTTGTCGTACTGTCAAAACTTGGAAATTTTTACCAGCACACGTGTTCCCTCCTTCCTTTAACATGGGTTAAATGGTGGAGGCGGCTAGAGCAGTGTCTGAACTGCACTGTCTTCGCATATGGACGTCAGTTGCCGTGCTTTGTACAATTGAGTTTGTTAATGAGCCCTCACTCGACGAAATTCGAGTTTCTTTTAGGCTCTTCCTTCATCTAACCTGATAGTAAGTAATGATAAAACCGAAGATAGAAGCGAGCTACACCCGGATAAGTACCTCAACCGCAGAGGAACTGGCTATCTTACCTCCAACTGACGGAACACAACAATGTTGTTAAAATTGTTATGGCGACAGACATAGGTAAGTCGGTGGTAACTAGCCAGGCGGAAATACCACCGGACTTTTAGATCTGAGGTAGGTGCTCTGAACCACTACACCAATGAGGCGGTTTTGTAAAGAAGTCATCATAATTAATCATTTATTTTGCTTAAAAAAAATTAAAACCGACTTCAAAAAACTGAAAAGGAAAAAAATGCTTTACGTTCTATTATTTCTGGAAACAACTGAGCACCAACTCCAAAAAATATGTTGCTAGGTTATGAGTACCTACTTAAATTTAATTATTTTTTCCTTTTTAGTTTTTTTAAGTCGGTTTAAATTTTTTTCCCACATTTTTTAGTGATAACTTTCTAAGTTCAAAGCTAGATGGGTGACCATTAGCTTACATTGTTCCTACTATCGTATCGTTTCACTAAAAAGTCATAGTAAAGCAAAAATCCGCAATTTCGCATACGGAGATGCCTTTCTCATTTCAGCTTTTTTTTAAATCAAACTAACCAACTGATTTTAAAAAAACTATGAAACCAAATGGCAACTATTCCGCATCGAACAAAAAAATAATCACGTAAATCGGATTTGAAATCTTGGCGTAATCGGTGTAAATACATAGAAAAAAAAACATACCAACCAAATTGAGAACCTTCTCGTTTTTGAATTCGGCTAAAAAATCTGTTTTCACATTTTGATGTGAATGTGATAATGTTATATTATGTACCATAGAGAACTAATCTCCAGGTAGTAGTAATGATGAAGTGGTTGATTGCAGCGCGGTTGGCTCGGCTCGGGGCCGGCCGGCGGCGCCGCCTTCACTCACTCTCGCTTTCCTCGCGTGTTGTCTTAAGTTACGTATCAATTGACAGCTGTACGATAAACTGAAATGAAAAAATTATTAATAATACATTTATTAACTAGTTTGGTAATATGTGGCTACATAATAGAATATTTAGTCCGTAATATCCACACGTTTTTGCCATTCAACAAGTTATTTATATACGAGTAGGTATTACAGGAATATATTAAAAAACCCGACTCCCGGGAGCTTGTGACGATCAATAATCAAACGTCTCAAGAATGTGCGGCTTGACAATTTGATAATATAGTTGTCACAGATCCTTCATTTGTATATCAAGATACTTTTCCGACTTCGTTTTATTTATTAATTTAAATAGTTAGTTAAACTACCAATCTTACAAGATAAACCATGATTTCAGGCTTGTTTAACACAAAACTGTATTTCCTACTAGCATACCTTTGAGTTCAGAGAGTGTTTTTGTTAGGTAGCTGAGTAAGTACATGTAAAAAAGACATCAAAAGAGAAAAATCTACATACTTACATATTTAAATAAATATTATACATACGTAATACAGGATGGCCAAAAAGTCGTGGATCAAACGAAATGAGAAGATAGCTGCGATCATTTGCAACAAAAATATGTTCTACAGGTGGTCTAAGATTACCCCGGCCGAGACCGTTTTTCCGACTACCGAGTATTCTTACGAGTGCACAACTCTTACATGGTCTTGGTTGCGGCATATTTGTCGTTGGCTTACCATGGGATCCATCCTTAACTCCCTCAGAACGTATCGTCGTGTTGAAATAGCTTCGGCAGAGCCCAGGCTACCCCCGCGAAGGACAGTGGAGTTACCGCGGAGTTTTAGTGGGTATTTCCAGTGCTGCTAGCGCTGGACGACCCCCACCACACACGCCCGTCGCTTAGCCAGCGGCGGGTAGGTCTGTAATCGGATTTCTCCCCGTAAAAAAAAGGTACTCGGACCACAGGTGTACCGGATGTAGGGGCATGTCGACCGGGTAAGACTCCTTCCATGTAAGAGTTGTGTACTCGTGAGAATACTCGGTAGTCGGTAGTCGGGATAACGGTCTCCGTCGGGGTGACGTTGCTGATATTCTCTGGCTGCAGCCCGAGCGTTGCCGTTGCACAGTCCATTAAGAAAATGCATTTCCGCACTTTGAGAATATTCTCTTCTTGCAGCAGCCATAGTAATCCAAATCGGAAGCCATCACAAGGTCCATTAAACAAACCACAGGTTCTGCCGCCGCATGCTACCTGTCCTCTTTTGTCAAGGGGTTAAATGGGTGGTGTGAAAGAGATAGAACATCTCTTTGTGATTCCAGCTTTTAAGATTTTGATACAAAGTTACTTTTTACGGCTAACTTGTTTTTCTTTGAAAATGTAAATTATACAACAATAGTATGAGTTGATTCCGACCCTTACTAAGAACGAGCGTTCTAAAAGTTTTGCAAGTAGCAAATAGTCTAAAAAAGTGAAATATGTTGTACCTTTTTAGAATCCTTATTAGAGGTGCTATTTTTCTAATACAAGATCTCTTGTGTGGTTAAAGAAAAAAAAAAGTTCACAATTTTTTTTTCTTCACGGTGGAAATGTTTCTCTTGCATTAGACCGCACTGTGGAAAAAAAACTTCCGAACAGATACTATGTATTAGAAACACCGGATCACAATCACAAAAAGCATGGCAAATGCAATATTTGTTTTGCAGCAATGAGATAAAAGCAAAAAAAAATATACAGGATGTCACACTTTTTAAGTTTTTAACCGACTTCAAATCCGGTTCTCAAGTCTTTCTCAATTCTCAGGGAGGACTCTCAGAGGTTCTCAATTCGGCCGGTATGTTTTTTTTTCTTTTTTTTTCTATGTATGTACACCGATTACGCCGAGATTACTGATCCGATTTACGTGATTCTTTTTTTGTTCGATGCGGAATAGCTGACATTTGGTTCCATAAATTTTTTTTAAAAAACAGTTGGGTACTTTGGTTTTAAATTTAAAAAAACTGAAATTATTAAATCGTCTACATATGCGAAATTGCGAATTTTTGCTTTTCCAATGACTTTTTAGTGCAACGATACGATAGTAGGATACAATATAAGTTGACGGTCACCCATCTAGCTTCGACCGTAGAAAGTTATCACTAAAAATTGTGGAAAAAAAAATTTAAACAAAAATTAAAACCGACTTCAAAAAACTGAAAAGGATAAAATAATTAAATTTAAGTAGGTATTCATCCCCTAGAAAAACACATTTTTGGAGTTGGTGCTAAGTGGTTTCCAATAGAAAGTGAAGCACTTAGCACCAACTCCAAAATATGTTTCTAGGGCATGAATACCTACTTAAATTTAATTATTTTATCCTTTTCAGTTTTTTGAAGTCGGTTTTAATTTTTGTTTAAAATTTTTTTATTGTCATTATTGAATGAAAAACGACATTTTCGTAAAAAACACAAAAAAATCATAACTTATGTTGGATAATTTTTTGTTAGAAATGATCCCAGCTTTCTCGTCACTTCGTTTGATCGACGACTTTTTGGCCACCATGCATAAATATGTACATTTCAAACTTACATAATTAATAGATAAACTTCGATTGTGATATAAAGCTAGGTGGTAGAGTATGTAGGGTCGTCTGGGTAGGTCCCACCGCCTTTCTTATTTCAGCCGTGAAACAGTTCGCTGTGTTTCGGATTGAAGGGAAAGGTAGCCAGTGTAATTACTGGGCTTGGACGGCATTTCATCTTAGGCCCCAGAATGACGACACACCTGCAATATCAAGTGACTTTTCCTTGTTATTGCAGGTGTCTATAGGCGGCGGTAACCGCTTACCATCAGGTAGGCCGTCAGCTTGTTTGTCATCCAGTTGTATACAAAAAAAAGCTTTTTAACCCTTCTTCGAAAACGTCCAGAGATGATCGTTCCCACAGAGAATGAGGAAGAGAGAATTCCTTTATTGATGAACAATGAAGGAGCCTAGAGTATAGAGTTATAGAGGTAGAATGAATCTTCTTTGTTAGTATTGAACAAAATGCACCAACAGTATTGTGCATTTTTTAGTTAATTATTTTGTATCAACGTGTAATGATCCATCAAAATTAATTTAGTTTATTCTATTCGCGATCTTTTCCAAGCTATAGGCGAGGGTTTATTTATGGCATGAACTATGCAACGACAGTGCTCGTACCGCCAAAAATAGTCGTCGAGAGCGCACACCAACACACACACACACACACACATTTAAACTTAACCAATCACTTGAAGTACTTAATTGACATTTGGATATTTTATTTAACACAGGTATGTTTACGTCCAACTCGTACTGAGAACTTTCACGAAAATTACAGCTATGAATAATTTATCGGTAATCGGTGTAAGTATTATTGGTTAGCTTTTCAAATGGACACAAATGGGAAACAGGTCGCTAGTGTCGATCAATTTCTAAGAATAATAATTATTATTTTAATTTTAAACGGGGTAATTATTGGTCCTTTTCTTTACCAACGACGTGTTCTTATAAAGTTTTTTTTATATATACAAAACACGGCAAATGACTCAGCACCACCTGATGTAAAGCCATAGCTGAGCCATAGCTGTAGCTGAGAAGAGTGCATATGTGCAATAAAGACACATTGTAGGTTAGTACCTACCTGCCGCCTCACCCGCCGGCTCATAAAGTACCTTTTCACGCATCTTTTAAAGGAACCCATCGTATACACAATGACATGTCATGTGCTGGCAAAGAATTCCCATTTTGGAAGTATGTCAAAGAAACGAGTTACTAAACTTCTTTTGCGAGATGTTGCGGTGGATACAGTGAATTATATAAAGCCGATAGAAGGCGCTAAGCGATGTTATGTCTCGACGCGATCGCAGAGGCTCAAGAGGCTATAAGAAGTTCGAATATTTTTGACCGAATAAAACTTTTCGACTGTTTTCGATCAGACTTTTTCAGGCAAACGTGATTTAAACGTTTGCCACTGTATTCAGTTGATCTATTATCAATTAGTTTTTTTCGTTACTCCAATGTTTCATTTGTTCGAAATATTATGTCCGAACATTTACTACACTTTTGTTTTCTTTGCCATATTTTCATTTCGTTTGGTGAAATGAAAATGATTTGAATCCCTAATTCTAGCAAAAACGTGCATGCTCCTTTATTTCCAAATATAGGTACATTATTGCAAACAAAATTACGTTGACCCACAATCTGAATCGAATACGAAAATTCTTTTTTATTTGAAAGGTACGTAGTAGGTACGTACGTATGTGCATTTGTCGTTACCAATCCGTCGCCGGCGCCGGCGTATACATCTGATGCACTTCAGGTAGGTACTTCACAGATTTAAGGCTGTCTGTCAAAATATCATCAAATGAGCGGATCAAACGATATTTAATGATTTAATGTTGGAGCACAAAGCATTCACCATCTGCGCACACATAATGAGCACGTATTAATGCGGGAATACGAAACATCTGGTCGCCGACGAGCGCCGAAGGCCGCGGATTAACCGCCGCCGCAACACACAGATCTCCACGAAAAATCTATAGGAAGTAGTTAGTATAAATCACGCATTAGTTTTGCTCATAAAGGAACGGGCGGATTAAAATCTCAACCACTTGGAGAGTCAGAAATAATCGAGAATAAATCGGAAAATTAACTTTTTTCTGTTTGTTTTCAAGGCAACAGATTTAATTATTTATTTTTATTCAACTGGATGACAAGCCAGCTGACGGCCCACCTGGTGGTAAGTGGTAACGCCTGCAATAACAAGGAAAAAATCTATTGGTATTGCACGTGCGTTGTCATCCTGAGGCCTAAGACGAAATGCCGTCCATGACCAGTAATTTAACTGGCTGCCTTTCCTTTCAATTCAAAACACAGCGAACTGTTTCATGGCTGAAATAAAAAAGGCGACGGGCCTACCACCTAGTAAACCGATATACAGCAAAATTGTTTGTGGAAGTTTAAAAACATCACTCACCTCACCATAATTAATAGTTAGATTCGCTAAAGGATGTGGGGAAGAGAATGGTAGAGTTAATCCGTTGGTCCCGGTTGTTACTGCAACCTCTTTAACCCACCAACCAGCAGAGGGCAAAGGCCATTGTTGTTACTCCCATGTAGAAAGGCCTGCGCCCAGCAGTGGGATATATAGGCTCATGATGATGCTGATGGTTTATCAATCAGCCCTTGAAAAAGTAAAACCAATATACGTACGTATATACGTAGTAATGCTAGAACACTTTGTACTGGTAGTAATAAACAGTAAGTACAAAGATGAACTAGGTCCCGTATTTAATAAACAAAATCAATACTGTTTCGAAATTAGGAATTAACAAAAGTTTTACATTTACAAAGTTTTATAATCTGTTTATAAAGTTAAGGCGTAGAACCTTAAAATAAACAGATTACAAATCTTTGTGGGAGAACCTCTTCTCCTTATTTAATTAGTAAATATTAAACAAATTTCATCATTCAGCTTCTTTTCAGTAATATAAATACGCCGGTCATATAATGAAGTGTGAAATATGGACTGAAAGCTTTCGTACTTAACTCATGATTGTGAGCTATCGAGGGATTCTTTTCGAAATATGGTAACTTGATATTTAGAATTGGTTTGGTGGATTTTGCTGGTTTATTTTGTATACCTATCAGTGGATTAACAAGTGTTTATTCGTGCATACAAAATAAATAAGATTATGAAAGAAGGTCGCATTGCGAATACGTGTAAGATATATTTTTGGTATTATTTCAAAGAAAGTTTCATGTGAGATTGTAACCGAAGCCATAATGTATCCCTTAGGATAGCCACGGCATACACCTGGATAATATTATGTCCCACATCCGCCATGATCCATCTTATTGTTACCCCAACGTTTTCCTTATTTCCGATACCTTCGTGTTCCCGGCATCCTTTGTGGATACTAAGTATAATGGATATTTGAATTGACGTATTACGTAGTGATGAGTATATTATCGTGCTTATTTAGACACTCTCCTTATTTTGAAATAATAAACGATAATTAATGTTCCTCACCATAACTTTGCAATCATTCTCTCGCGGTTCTGTTACTTGTCTACTTAAACTGCTCGTCTATGGTACCCTGCTACTTACAGCGACATTACAGATGCACGGGCACGTCCAGTTTTAAAAATATTCTAAAAAGGTTTACAACAAATAATGCACTGTCACGATTTTAATAGAAATGAAACTCAAACCAAAATGCTCGACTTAATGACAGCCGGAAATCCGCGGCAAGAGATTGGCGCAAGCCCGCCACGCCGCGTCCACGCCGCGCCGCCGCCGCCGCCGCCGAAACATCCGGCGTGACGCGCGACCCCGCGGGACACTCCGCTGCCTATTTATTATTAATCCGTTTGTAGACACGTGACACGACACGACCCGTTTACCTCGTTTTAGTGACGAGTTTACGCCCGCACGGAGCGGCGCCGGCGCGTGGTGCACAACATTGTGACAATTGTTACATTAGGAGGTGAGTTTTATAACATCACATAAAATGTAAATATTTACTGATTTTGATTTTGACTACGAAAACTAAGCGGCTTGTGCAACAGTTGACCCTGGATGGGTCATTGAAAAATAAGCTGAAACTCATTAATGACTCTACTATCCTTTCACAGCAAGAAATGAAAGAAGAAGCCCTGATTCTATCAGTAATCGGAATTTCCTGCAGTTTTTTTAATATGTAAAATGCTGTTATTGGCCCGACTGTATTAATGTAGTCACTAGGTTTAACGGCTGTGGTGTACTACTCGATGTTCAAAGATTTAGTTCATTAGTTGTAAATTTGATGGAATGAATCAGCTATGACGTACAGTCGACCACAGAAGTAGCTGAACACTTTAGTACCATGTCACAACGACTATGGCGTCCATATACTTAGTACGATAGGAACTATAAAGTACGTGCACAAGGTCAGGAGTAACAAGGGAGTGCGACATGGTACTAAAGTGTTCAGCTACTTCTGTGGTCGACTGTACAGACAGAGTTTGTTTTGGCTACTTTGGTTACGGAAAGCTGAAAGGTGACCTCTTGAACGAAGACCTTTTGGGTATTCTGATGCGGGTGTTCTTCATAATTAAGATACAATATTCTCACGTTACGCAGACGAATTTCTCTAATAATTTTGTAACAAACTGTAAATTATATACCTTGTTTCAATAGCTACAATATTATTTAACTTTGGCCCAACTTATAGTTTCGCTCAAACTATTTCAATCATTTATCAACTTAATAAATTACCTGCCCGCTCCCTGTTGTAATTAATTGATGTAATTACTTATTTATATTATGATTAAGCATCAAATAAACGATGTAATTTATGAAATTCATATCGATATATGAACACTACTTTCATGACCTTAGCGATGGGCGGGCGGATGCAGAGCTAGCATTACAGATTTCGTTATAGACATACCTTCATCATGCCAGCCTAAGATGTCCACTGCCGAACAAAGGCCTTCCTCATCGACTTCCAAATGGAACGGTTCTGCTGCGCCTGCATGCAACGGCTCCCCGCGACCCTGACCAGGTGGTCTGTCCATCTGTCCATCTGGTGGGAAACCGTCCTACTTTCCGCTTTCCTGTACGTGGTCGCCACTCCAGAACTTCGCACCCCACCGGCCGTCTGCTCTGCGTGCTATGTGCCCTGCCCACTGCCACTTAAACCTACTAATCTCATGAGCTATGTCAGTGACTTTGGTTCTCTTACGGATATCATCACATACGTTACAGTGGTACATACGTACGTCACATTGATAGATTTGGAGCCGTGTCTTTTTTCTTCCAATATAGCGATTCTTCTCTATAAATGCTTTAAGAGGGTACAGCATTACCACTTGTGTAGCACCTTCACCTGACAGACAATCGCAGCTAAATAAAGGTGTTTCGTAGTATTGTGTTGCTGCGGTGAGTAAGGCCACCAGAGCTCATTAAGGAAGCAGGTATGTTGGGGCAGAGAGACTTGTCTCCTGTGCTGTCAATTTAAGTCTTTTACTTGATTTTCGTAGCGTAGGCGTAAGTAGAACTCAAGGCACCCCAAGGTTACGAATGTCTTTATCCTACGGTTACCGCTTAAAAAATACGCGTTTTACTAACCGCTGGAACTTTTATCCGGCTTTAGTGCTTCTTGTAATTCAAAAGAAATTTATCTTTTGTTTTTGAGATGAGTCAGGTCCATAGCAACCGTATTACGTGCTTGTCGCGCACAGCTCTCATACGGGCCGCGGTAACGACGGGCCCCTGACGAGTTCATATAGCACATGTCGGCCCGACAGGTTTATACCAGCAGTTATCTGTGTCGGCATGTTTACGTGAAGCTGCATGAAGCGCGGACGTAAATCAAAGTATAAATCACGTGAGCTCAAGCGTCCGTCGGCGCGGTGGATACGTTGTTGGAAGGATGACTCACAGTCGGTGTGATCTCGGGCGGCGCCCGCGGCCTCTGTGCTCTGTGCTGGCGGCTCAGCAATATCTACAACAATGTTTATTATATACATAATATGTATATAATAGAATAAATAAAACTATATCATAGCGTTATTTTATCCCGCGTACGCTCAAGTAGTGGAATGAGCTCCCTGCAGAGGTTTTCTCGAGTGAGTACAGCATGGGGTTCTTCAAAAAAGGCGTGAAAAGGTTTTTAAAGGGTCGGCAACGCGCAAGTGATACCCCTGGTGTTGCAAGCGTCCATATGCTACGGTAACCGCTTACCATCAGGTGGGCGGTATGCTTGATTGCCACCTTAGTGGTATAATAATAAAAATAAAAAATTAACTCATTTGCCCGAACTCGAAATCAATTTTCAAAAATTAAAACCGATTTCAAAAAACTGAAAAGGATAAAATAATTAAATTTAAGTAGGTAGGTACTCATCCCCTAGAAATATATTTTTTGGAGTAGGTGCTTTATTTTCAATTGTTTCTGGAAACCACTTAGCACCAACTCCAAAAAATATGTTTCTGAAGATGAGTACCTACTTAAATTTAATTATTTTATCCTTTTTTTTTCACAATTTTTTTGTGACAACTTTCTAAGGTCAAAGCTAGATGGGTGACCGTCCGACCGACCGATTTGTTTACTACTATCGTAACGTTTCACTACAAATTCATAAGAAAGCAAAAATCCGCAATTTCGCATACGTAGATGACTTTCTCATTCCAGTTATTTTGATTTAAAAACCAAAGTACCCAATCGATTTAAAAAAAAAACTATGGTACCAAATGGCAACTATTCCGCATCGCACAAAAAGTATCACATAAATCGGATCAGAAATCTCTGCGTAATCAGTGTACATATATAGAAAAAAAAACATACCAACCGAATAGAGCACCTCCTCGTTTCTGAAGTTGGTTTAAAAGGACTTTTACCACTTATTCACTATAAAAAGCTTATACAATTCGATTACCAACAGTTTCACGGGTCGAAGAAAATTTATGATTTTATAACAAAAATCATAAAACCTGTCGCAATTTGCACACCGACGGGACAAAGATGTAGAGTCCGTGATGACACCATGGACTGGCTTAAGAAGGGAAGGGGTCAAGTGGGTGTCTGTAGGAGGGGCGGGGGAGACGCGGGGGAGGGGCGGGGGAGACGCGGGGGGGGACAGAGCGAGGGGAGAGTACTGTTATAGGATGGAACTTGGAAGTCTTTTTAAAAAAGGAACTTTTAATGAACACTATATTTAATCAAGGAAACACTCATTATAAAATTGGATTAAAGACCCTTCAACAACCGATTGCTTTGAAAGCGCGCGACAGACTGAACTAGCGGAGACGCGAGCCGTTCTAACTAGCTGAGGCTGCTGATTCAGCAGTCTCTACGGTCAGCAGTTCAACTAACATGCGTAGGGTATAACATCTCCCCCCATTAAAAGAAACTTTCTTAAAATTGTGGAAAGAAGTTTCTGTTTTAAATTCTAGATCTAATAGTTGGCAGTGGAATCATTTCATTCTCATCATCCGCTTCTAATTCTGCTTTTACGTTTGGTTCCTGAAGGGATTTCTTTTTACAAAATTTTATGCATAATAGGTTGTTTCCGGGTTTACAAATTTTATAAAATATATAGATAACTATTATAATACTAACAATAATAATCAAAGAAGAATAGTGTGTCCCATATTGAACAATATGTGGTTCATTAATGAAACTGTCTAACTGGGCAGTAGATTTTACTAAAATATCCTTTTCTTTTTCCAAATTATCTAAATCTATGTTGCTAAGTTCAACAGGGGGCACATTAGCTTTTATCTTATTTAACTTAACTAAATTACAACAGGAGTCGTTGATTAAATTGAACTCAGAAATTTTAACAGGTGAGGTAAAGTTTATAACGTTATTTTTGGGTAATAGTGTAGTACTTTTACAATATCCCGTACATCCATTGGGAATGGTGACTATGCCGGTTCCGACTATACTATCTTCATACAGTATTGAACTGACACAGTCTATTGAGAGTTTATTAGGTTTTGACTGTACAAATAGCCATTTATTATTGCTCAATGGTTTCCATATATCTACACTTCCGTATATGAAATTAGTTTTACACTGCACTGGAGTTTCGGTGATCACTTTAGTCAATAGTTCACTAGCGCAAGTCGGCTTAGCGTCCGACGCGTAGATGTGCGTGACGTCACAGACGAAACTATTTGCGTTGATTGATTTACATGTTTCGAGGCTATCTAATACGCAGTAGTATAATTTGTCTTTGGTCATTGCTACAAATTTTGAATCTGGTAATATTAAACTAAATGAGTCAGGGTTATCAGATTTATGTGGTGTAGGTAAAGCGATATTATGGAATAACATGAATTCTGTAGGTGAGACTAAAGGTATTTTCAGAACAAATACAATTTTGTTATTAATGAAATAACAAACTAACTTAGATAAATTTAGAATATAATGAATAGCACTTAAATCTAAGGTTACAGGTAGTTTTACATTATCTGACAGGTGCCTGTAACTTTCGATGAGTTCTCGATACAGCTGCTTAGGGGTTATTATAGATGGATGTAGTATATCCTGACTACTAAATAGAATGGCGCTAACTATGTCTTCAATTTGGAAAGATAGTATCAATATTGTTGTTTCTAGACTGTCGAAGATTTCATTAATATATGATCTCAATAAAAGTTCATTTGTTTTTATCGTTACATTTCCGAGACTGTTCGAGAGCTTATCGATAGCTTTACTCAAATTAGCTTCATTAATTTTTATTTCACTTAATGTTTTATTGTACGAGGAAATGACGGAAGTCATTACCAAAACATTTTCCTTCATCAATGTAGCTAACTTCTTCTGTCCATTTTGTACTGATTCTATTATTTCGTTATACCTAATGCCATCGTCTTCGTCTAATGTACCAAAAACATGTTTGAGGACAGTTCCGATACCTGCAAACCAGGCGCTACGTCTACTTCGGTCATCAAGTAAGTGGGATATGGACTCGAATTCTCGCGACATGTCTTGGTATCGTGTAACTAACGGTTTTAATATATTATAACATTCCAGGTTTTTCCCTAACTCGGTTTGTTGGCACAGTTCAGTGGCGGTGTCTATGGAGGATTTAATATTTTCTAAGTATGGTTTCAGGTGTGATATATCTACGGGTATTAAGACGTTCAACTGGCCGTTTTCAATTTTCAGAGTTCCGAGGGGATCAAAGTAAAGGCCCGGACTTGATCTGATCCGTTGTACGTAGTCATGTTGGTTATGAGCTTGCGTCGGTGCACTGTAAGTAATATTAATAGGGTGATTTATAACTCCTGAGTAAAGAACCTATATCTAACCTATAACTATCTGTTTTATCTTCCTACTGTTTACTAAACCTAACTTTACTACCATTACTAAACGCGTATTATATGTGCGCGTGCCTTGTATATTATACTTATAAATTTATATTTATTACATGTATATATATGTACATTAATAATTATATATATATAATATTTAGTTATTAAAATTATTCTAACATAGCTGTGGTCACTACGAGTAAGCTACGGTAAGTACTATTATATTTCCTAATTACAACCTTATGCTAATTCTATTACTTATTTTACAGGTTACCGGTGTCAGCGGGCTTAACCTGATCGAAGTGGTGCCGAACATGGCGGCGACTTATTAAGAGGGTAAGTGTATTGTTTCCATGTACCCCTATAATTTTATAAGGTCCCTTCCATATAGGAGAAAGGGCCTTGCGCATTCTCAAATGGTTTTTAAGGTAGGCGTAGTCACCTACTTTGTATGTTACGGCGCGTGTACGCGAGTCATAATAGGTTTTTGATGTTTCTTTAGACTTATGTACATGATCAAGAGCTTTTTGCCGTGAATAGTTTAGGCGATTTTGCAACATAGGGACGTATTCCGGGTATGTTGTTCCTGGTTGTTCGTCAAAGATGGAGTTGGGTAGATACGGTTTGTGACCAAACATTAGCTCGTATGGAGTATAATGTGTTGTAGAATGGACAGCAGTGTTGTAGGAAAGCATTGCTGTGTAGACATACCGAGGCCAGTTGGTCTGTTCCTCATTAACATAGGACTTTAGGTATTCCTTTAGAGTTGAGTGACTCCTTTCCAGAGCACCCTGAGTTTGAGGATGATATGGAGAGGACCAAAGTTGCTTGATTTTCAGGAAATCACATGTCTTTTTGAAGAGATCGGCGGTAAAATTGGTTCCCTGATCTGTGAGGATCAGTTTAGGGATGCCGAAGATAGAAATAAAATGCAGGAGACACTCACTGGTCTCTTCTGCGGTCGTGCTTCTAATAGGATACGCGGTGGAGAATTTAGTAAGATCATCTTGGATCGTAAGAATAAATTTAAGTTTCGCGACGCCCGATTCGGGTAGAGGACCAACTATATCTAGAGAAATGCGTTGGCAAGGTGCTGTTGATGTACTCGTGATCTGCATAGGGGCACGGTTGATTTTTCGAAGGGCCTTGTTTTCCTGACAAGATTGGCAGCGTTTGACATAGGCTTCTATATCGCTGCGCATACCCTTCCAATAGTAAGACTCTTTTATTCTGTTAAACATTCGGACTGAGCCTAAGTGACCCGCTGCAGGGATGTCGTGATTGTCGTATAGGATTTTCCTAACTTCAGTAGGAGATGGATACATTATATTATTATGATATACGTTGATTATAATTGTAGTATTATGGAACAAGAAAAGAAGAATGTTGTAAATCTTAACAAATGAATGGACTTCAAAGGCATTTCTAAAGTCAGGTATACTGATGTCAGGAACGTTTTCTATTTTCATTAGTTCGTCTCTAACGCATTGGATTGTTTTGAGTATATCAGGATATGATGCTACGTCAAAGTGGTTAACTCTGGTGAATAATAGGAAAACAGTTTTGTCTTTTAAGACCACTTTATAATAGGAATGTAGTTCTCTTTCAGTGTTCAGAATATCGTCGGGGTTTTCTACCATACTCAGGATTTCCTGGAGATAGGGATTGGATTCGTCGAGATCGATAGATATAGGAAGTAGGATGATTTTTGAGGAACTTTTCATGAGACTTTCGTTGTGCTCTATAATACAAGTGTTGAGCACTCGGTTCTTGTCAGCGATAGCTTTCAGCAAACTAGAGTAATTGCCGGATAGAGGAGAGTCATTAGATGTAGAAGGACGGGGAGATTGCTGTTGTTCCGGCTCGGGTACGTTAATGTCCCTTAGAGATGGAGTGTAGGTTGAAATCTCGGGGCTTCCAGGACTGTAAGTAACTGATGGTAAGCTACTGTCTTCAAGAAGATCTACGGATGGTAGATCATTGCTGTTAATGTCGATCACTTCGAGTGGACTAGGAAGGAGTTGGATGTCGAGGTCTTCGAGTGTCAAGGGACTAAAAGGTGGTGTTTTACTGGGCTTGCCAGGTTCTTCGTCTACAGGTGAGTCTTCTGCAGGTTGGATGGGATTGTCATCTACAGGTAAGTTTTCTGTAGGTAGGATGGGATTGTCGTCTACAGGTGAGTCTTCTGTAGGTAGGATGGGATTTACTGGGAATCTTGAGAGCGCATCGGCATTAGAATTTATTTTCCCTTTTTTATAACGAATCTCATACTCAAATTCTTCTAACTTTAGACGCCAACGGATAAGTCGCGAGCCAGGGTCTTTGCAATTGAAGAGCCACTGTAAAGGTTTGTGGTCTGTTACAATAGAAAATTTACGGCCATAGAGGTAAGGACGGAAGGTCTTAGTTCCAAAGACTATAGCGAGACACTCTTTCTCTGTTACGCTGTAGTTGCATTCCGCTTTGTTTAGCGTTCTCGATGCGAATGCAATAGGCCGGTCTTGACCTATGGGGCCCTGGGATAGGATAGCGGATATGGCATAATTGGACGCGTCGCAGGTTAGCACAAATGTTTGAGAGAAGTCCGGATAGCATAGGATAGGAGCTGTGGTAAGTGTTTGTTTAAGAGTTTCGAAAGCTAACTGTTGCTGATTTTGCCATTCAAATGGGACATTCTTTTTTAGGAGACTCGTGAGCGGTTTAGCATATTTAGAGAAGTTTGGGATAAAACGCCTGTAATAAGAAACAAGGCCTAAAAAGGATTTTATATCCTTGGGCGATTTAGGTATTGGATACTCAGTTACCGCCTTAATTTTGTCTGGGTTGGGCTTGACACCTTGGTCGGTAATAATGTGGCCCAAATAGGATACTTCTTTTCTGAGAAACTCACATTTCTCAGGTTGTAGTTTCAGATTGAAGTCTCGAATTCTTTGGAATATTTCTTTGAGGTTACTTATGTGGTTGAGAAGATCGCGAGAGTATATCACGATATCATCCAGGTAGACGAAACATTTAATGCCCTGGAGGCCGGACAATGCAGTATTCATCAGCCTTTGGAAAGTGGATGGGGCGTTCTTGAGCCCGAATGGCATGCGCGTGAATTGGTAGTGTCCCTGAGGGACATTGAACGCTGTTTTAGCTGCGTCTTCCTCGTTAATTTTAATTTGGTGAAAGCCGGAAGCAAGGTCTAAAGTGGAGAAATAGCGGCTATCTCCTAGCTGGTCAAGGATTTCGTTTATTTGAGGGATAGGATATGTGTCCCCAATAGTGATATCGTTCAACTTTCGATAGTCAATGACGATTCGCCATTTCTGTTGCCCGGATGCATCCTTTTTCTTTGGGACGACCCAAATGGGCGAGGACCACGGAGAAGAAGATGGTTTTATGATGTTCTGGTCAAGCATCTTACTTATTTGGCTACTAACTTCATTCTTATGTATCTCGGGAAATCTATATGATTTAGTATGGATTGGGTCTTGTGAATTTGTTTTTATATAGTGTTGGAGAGCATTAGTGCAGCTTAACTTCTCGTGAGGAAGATAAAAGATATCTGAATAGTCTGCACAGACTTGAGAAAGGGAGTTAGCTTCCTCATTGTTTAGGTGTTCCATTCTTAGTTGTTCTAGGACTGCCTGACTTCGTTCCAGCGATGTTCTAGGTGTTCCGTGAATTTGATTGGGTGACCTTGGAGTAAGTTGATTGAATAGAACAGGACAGGTAGGTGTTAGCTTCAGGCCCAGATTAGGATTGAGGTCAATTGGGTCCTCGGAAATATTAACGACTGATATATTTACTCTGTTGTTCTCTTTTACGCGGACAATGGAGTTAGCGATTAGGAGGTTTTCGGAAACGCTTTGGTCTAGGACGAGGCCTTCTCTGATGGTTGGATCGGATACGGTGCATTCTATAATCATCTCAGTTCGAGGAGGGATAAGGTAAGTCGGTTCGTTGAAATTAAGATTTAAATTGATTTTGTTTATTAATAGGACGTCTTTGGTGTAGTCAATCGTACAACCAAGTGAATCTAACATATCCGTGCCAATGATCCCGTCAAAGGGTAGGTTTATTTCACTTATTACGTGAAATTTATGTGATACTGATTTTCTTGGGGAATCAGATAGAAACAATTTCATTAGGAAGTGACCTAGAGTCCTCGTTGATTCATTCGCGGGGTCTATTCCCTTCAAGTTTATAGGTTCAACATTGAGCTTCGGCATTTTGGTAATGCTCGAGCGTTTGATCAGACTTACTGATGAACCAGAGTCTACCAATAGTGACAGTGGAAATTCGGATACAGTGGTGTCTATAAGGATATGAGGGAGTAGTCTCTTGGTTGTGTCGATATTGATTTCGTATATTTCCTTGACAGGTTCCGAGGGACAACGTGGATTGGAAAGGTAAGCTTCCTCGGGCTTAGGAGATACAGAGTGTGTGACGGGAACAGGACTCGTGTTAGGCGCGTCGTGCGGCTTAGGATGGATATGTACAGCGGACTTAGTGGATGAAGAAATTACTTTATTGTGGCCTAATGAATTAGATGGATTGGCTTTGTCTTGAGGAGCAGATACAGAGGATACAGCGGTCGCTTTGCGAGAGACAGATACAGTGGACTCAGTGGTTTCCTTTCTAGGGGCAGATACAGTGGATACAGTGGTTGCCTTTTTAGGGCCAGATACAGTGGATACAGCGGTTGCCTGGTGAGGGCCAGATACAGTGGATACAGTGATTGCCTTGCGAGGGGCAGATACAGTGGATACAGTGGTTGCCTTTTTAGGGCCAGATACAGTGGATACAGCGGTTGCCTGGTGAGGGCCAGATACAGTGGATACAGTGATTGCCTTGCGAGGGGCAGATACAGTGGATACAGTGATTGCCTTACTAGGGGCAGATACAGTGGATACAGTGGTTTGAGTGCCGGCTTTTAGGTTTCGTCTCGTGCGACACTGAGACGAGACACCATTTAGTTTAAATGAGAAACATCGTTAATGTCAGTAGGTGTGTCGTCCTGTTCGTCGTAGCCTTCGTTCTCGTTATCGCTTTCGTTAACGAAATTAACGCGAGGGGCTGTCCTACTGAATGCTGAATTTGACGGTTGACCTTGACGGAAACGATTGTTGTAGAATTGACGTTTTCGGCAAGCGGATATGTCATGGCCTACGTGTTTGCAGTAACGACACACGATGTCACCAGTTTGATTGGGTTGTGTTTGTGGCCGTACAGGGGGCATTAGTTGGGGAAAGTTTCCGACCGGAAGTTGTTGGCTACGTGGCACGAAAGTTCTCGGATTTCTGTTAAACGATGCAGACTTACCTCTTGACGTTTCGGCAGGTGGATTTCTCTTATATAGGCTCTGCTGGATTCTCTCCTCCGACACGGCTAAGTTGATTGCCTCATTCAGAGTACGTGGAGAGCGACACCTAACTATATTTGATAAACGAGGATGGAGGCCCATAAGGAAATGATGTAGGGCTAGCTCCTCCATTGATGCAGTGCGGCCAGGAATCTCCTTGACCTTGGTACTGGATAATGATATCTCCGTTAGGAGTTGTGACAAATATGTTTCAACTCTAAGGGCGTATTGGCTGACATTTTCGGCGAAAGATTGCTTGCTTTCTTGTAGGTCGGTTAAGAGGTGAGACAAATGTTTTCTTTCGCTAAATTGCGTTTTCAAAAAATCTTTAAGCTGTTCCCAGCTGCTGAATTCCTTTATTGAGCAAGCAACCTCCGCTTTGCCCTGGAGTTGGGATAGAATGTATTTAAAAAGGACTAATTTTTGTGTTTCAGACGCAAGCTCATAAGCATTATTACAGTTTAAAATGAATGAATTTAGGGTCTCCCTACTCCCGTTGTAGGGTTTGATAAACTTAAACAATGTATTTAGTTCCATTTCTGTCGTTGGTACACGGCTTTTTGCTGATCGAGTTTCAGGATAGGGAGTAGTAGGCGACTGAGGCCTCTCCACTGGAATCGGTGTCTCGAGGTAAACTCTGGCGTCTTCCTCTTTAGTTGTCTTAGGCATGCTACACTTGATAATTTTTCAATAAAATATAACAAAGGAAATCAATCTAAGTATAAATGTTTAAAAGTGGTACACTAATCTATTAATAACTACGACTTAAGCTAGAACAATGACCAAAGACTCACTACAATGTTGTACAGACGGCGATAACGATGAGGCAGGAAGCTGGGAACATTACGAAGCGTCTGGCACGTAGGTGTTGCGTCGTCTGGGATTCGTTTTTCTTTGTTCTAGGAACTCGTCGGAAGACTTCGGGATACTAATACGGTAAGTTAGATTTCTTACAGGAACTCGTCGGAATGTTTCGATATGCTGTTACGGTAAGTAAATCTTCTTTCAGGAACTCGTCGGTATACTTCGGGAAGCTATTACGCTCTTCTGATTTTGCGTAAAATTTTGTTTTAAGATATCTTCAGGACAGGATACAGTGGTTGTTGAAAAGATAAGTCTGTGTGGATGAATTTGGATGAGTCTGCCGCTCGGTCGCGAGGTGTTTTTCGAGGTAATTGTTCGATTTCACTGCTAAATTGTCACGTTCACTTCACAAGCACTGGGGATTTTCGTATCCCACCGCTGCCACCAAAATGTTATAGGATGGAACTTGGAAGTCTTTTTAAAAAAGGAACTTTTAATGAACACTATATTTAATCAAGGAAACACTCATTATAAAATTGGATTAAAGACCCTTCAACAACCGATTGCTTTGAAAGCGCGCGACAGACTGAACTAGCGGAGACGCGAGCCGTTCTAACTAGCTGAGGCTGCTGATTCAGCAGTCTCTACGGTCAGCAGTTCAACTAACATGCGTAGGGTATAACAGTACGCAACAAGTGGCGGCGCGGACCCGGACAGGCACCTCTCGGGCCACGGATACACGGTACATTCATATATTAAAATTTGTCTATGAATACAATATTATTATCATGATTGATGAGATTAGTACAATATGCAAGTTTCCTTATAGAAAAGAACTTGATAATTTATTAAGTTAATAGCACTAGTAATCTTTTATCTAACTAATAACCTTTTATCTAGCCCAAAGTAAGCGAGCTTGTGTTATGGATACTAGATAACGGAGAAATATTGATAGTAATATGTATATAAATATTATAAACATACTAAATACACATCCATGATTTGCGAACAAATGCTCGTAATCGTCATAGAAACATCTGCCCCTACTGGAATTCAAATCCGGGACCCCTGACTCAGTCGCCTGTATAGTTATTGGTAGTAACCACTCGACCGGTCGAATAGTGACATCACAGTTTGATTTTTTATAAAGTATTGCTACCTTATCAAATTGTATCCCACTTAGTTTCAAAACATAATATGACGATGATTATTTATTCGTTTTAGCAAAAAGAAAAATAATAATTTAGTCCTAGTAAAATTCACATGACGTTAAAAAAACAAACCATTAAATAGAAAACACCGATATTTATTATTTAATACAAGTCATCAAAAACACAGGAGTAAACAATGGCAAGATACAAGATATACACGGTACAAACAAACACGATTCGATACAACTCCCGATAAAATTACGTTTCTTTTACAAACTGAATCACAATATTTAACTTGAACTTGGTCGTAGTGAGGTCGCGACCGACGCGCGACACGCCCGCCAAGTACGGCTACGACCACTACGACCACTACGACCTCTACGGGAAAGTTTTAGCTCGAAGTCTACACTGACTACGAGCTACGAGCTACTACCACTGCTACGAATTAGTCGACAGACCCCAATTCTGCTGTTTTATTTTGATCTGAAACGAATCAGAAACGCTTATCTGGTAACTTAGGGTAACCGGAACGTAGCCGAAACGCATCAGTTTGGTATTCTACTAACGAACACGAAACGCGGACCGTTCGGTTCAATCATTGTTTTGTATTCTGCAAAATATTTGAAAACTGTGGTAGCCGAAACTTTGGTTGAAATGTCAAAAGTTAACAACTGTTAAATCAGTAAGCTAAATCACGCTAAATTATATTTTTGTTTCTTGCATTATTGTTTACATTATCCAGCCGAAGTTGAACCTATAGAGAGCGTTTTTCGTGTTCCGGTTTTTTTTTCAATGTTAGTGGAATGCCTTTTTGTATTACAACCGTATAAGTGACGATAACGAATCACTGCAGATTCTTTTAGGAAAATAAATAGCAGAATTGGCCCACAGGTTACTAATTATACTTGACTTACTTTATGTTACACATATGGGTGTCTTTAAACAAAAGTGATGTTTGTGAGCTATGATGATGATTACTTATAACGTATTAATAGTCATAACACTGTAGCCAATAGCAATGTAAGTAATCTTGGTGTCTAATTTTCTTTTTTGGGAATCTTGGGTCACAGTCACAGGGATGACTATTGAAGAATCCAATTTCTTGTACAATTTCCTTTACCGGCGAACTATTTCATTACTTCTGTTGAGCACCAACTTAATTAGTGTGACCGAAGATTATTTTCTAAGGCTTGTTTGCCTCGAGTCGAGAGACAAACAAAGAATGATTTTGTTAGAGCGAGACACATACAGTGGCCAGGCACATAATAGGTAGGTATGTCCGCGTGGGACATACCTACCTATAATGTCCCTCGTAATGTCGCTGGGACTATGCCTTAATTGACCGGCCCCTCTCCCGGGGCATCCCTCACAACCTCTCACACTACTCATCATATAATTATCACGTCCATTAATCTATTTCCGGAATTTGATTTTAATACGGTCTAACTTAGATGTAACTTTTTCACAACAACTATGGCGTTCTAATTCGTAGCAACCGTTTTTGCACGAGCGCAATGGCAGGTCGGTGTGATATGGTATGGTGAGGTCGATTGTACCACCGCGTTTTCTATTTTGGCTGTAAAACAGTTTGCTGTGTTACCATTTAAAGGGAAAGGTAGCCAGTGTAATTACTGGGCTAGGATGGTATTATTTCATCCATAAAAAAATCATTACCTGTTGAACGCGAATAAACTGCATCCTATCATTTCAAAATAAATAAAAACAGACTGAAAAACTAAAAATATTAAATAATTAAATTTTAATGGGAACTTATCTCCTATGAACATATTTTTTGAAGTCGGTGCTTCACTTTCTATTGTTTCTTGCTGGAAACAACTTAGCATCAACCCAAAAAAATATGTTTCTTGAGGACAAGTAATTAAATTTAGATAAAGTAATTAAATTTAAGTACCTAGGTGGTACTTAAATTTAATTACTTTATCTTTTTTAGTGTTTTGAAATCGGTTTTTATTTTTGTTTTAAAAGATTTTTTTTTCACATTTTTTAGTGGTAGCTAGATGGACGCATAGATTCTGCATACAAAGTCGACTTAATTATTCCAGTTATTTTTATTTATAAACCAAACTACCCGATCGATTTAAATAATTTTTTTATGGAACCACATGGCAACTATTCCGCGTCGAACAAAAATATAATCACGTAAATCGGATCAGAAATCTCGGCGAAATCGGTGTAGATACATAAAAAATACCAACCGAATTGAGAAACTTCTTCTTTTTAAAATCGGTTAAAACGGATAAATAATGACATAGTAAAGAGCGCGGGCGCAGACGCGCGACAGACGCCGACGAGACACCTATTAATACAACAAACGATGCCATTCGTCATATTATTGTGCTGTAAATATTATTGCCTCTAACAATTATATTTCAGCACATTTTGAAGTTTTGTTGTGTTGTGTTGTGTCTGAGTATAAATTATGATGTTGAATTCACTTAATGTTATAAAGAAGTTAAAGATTGGCTTATTAAAGATAACATATTTTTTTTCACAACAATCTAATAGGTAATTACGTATTGGTTTCCTTTTAAAAGACATTAGGTACCTATATCCGTTATGTGTATGAGTGCATTCGTGCATGTTTGTGTGTGTGATAAGGAAGAATAATGTATAAATATTACTAGGTGGTCGGCCCGTATGTAGGGTCGTCTGGGTAGGTACCACCGCCTTTCTTATTTCAGCCGTGAAACAGTTCGCTGTGTTTTGGATTGAAGGGAAAGGTAGCCAGTGTAATTACTGGACATAGACGGCATTTCATCTTAGGCCTTAGGATGACAACGCACCTGCAATATCAACTGATTTTCCCTTGTTATTGCAGGAGTCTATAGGCGGCGGTAACCGCTTACCATCAGGTGGGCCGTCAGCTTGTTTGTCATCTAGTTGTATAAAAAAAGAGAATAATTTAGGCATAGATGTCTTATCAAAAGTTTCCAAGTAATCCGTAACTGCTTGTATTGTTGTTACCTTATTTCCATTGAAGAAGCTGCTAAATTATACCGCGACTTCGCGACCCTGAACAAATCATAATTAAAATCAAGACGAACGGCTCGTATGGCCGCCATCGAGGCGACACTCACTATGTAATGTTACTACACCCCGGATACACTTGCTATTAGCGGCACGTATGTCAAGCCGAGTGCAACATTAACATCTAAATAGAAAATGCAGATTGTGTCCCGAGAATCGCCCCTCGCGCCTCGCTCCTCGCGCCTCGCGCCTCGCTTACATTAGAGATTTTTTTTCACGTAAACCTCCCCGCGCGGCCGGAATAACATTCCGCTGTCAGCTCTTAAATTATTCAGATTGTCCGGGAACTTAGCATTTCTTAATAGGAGACATTATCTCATCTATGCCTTAGAGGCTCGGCTATCACATAGACACAGTGAACCTCGAACATTTAATTACTTAAAAACTGCCTTCTTATTTTTTTTAATACTACCTAAAGCTATACATTATTGCAGTGCTTTATAAGTATTCATTTTCATCGCTTGATGAACAAAACTTATCACCGCAATTGAATAATCACCTTCCTATCTGTATATCATCATCACCAGCCTATACCTCGCACTGCTGGGCACAGGCCTTTACATGAGGAGTTTGGACAGTAGCACCACCGCGCTGACCCAATGCGGGTTGGTGGGTGAAAGTAGTTGTAGTAACCGAAACCAACGGCTAATTTTACATTTTGCCACTAAACGTTCCTTCCAAAGTACAGAGGAACTCGACCCAAATTGTGTGACATTACACAATTTTGGCTATCCATCCGATCCAACATCGATCATGACAAAAATTGCATTTTTTCTATAATCGCATCCGCATCGTAATTGAGCGCTTTGCTCCATACCATTAAGCCAGCCAATAGAAACCAAAAACTCAAAATGATAAAATTTTTACATCTGCATGAAATCAACCATTCGTGAAAATATAATAATTCTCATAACTTGTATAGTACGTTTAGATATTTATTGGTTTTCATATTCATGACATAGTTGTAGGTTGCTTATAACTTATAACTGTAACTTCGATCTGGCGCTAGATAAAATAATATAATTGATAAAATGCAGAGCGACCACCGCGAGCCGACCGGGGGCTGCGACAACAAAGCTGGAACAAAAACAAGAACCTGGAGAGTCTGTATAATATTATAAAAATTTATGCGCAATTTGGATCAATCGATAGCCATTTTCTCTGGCTTTGTCACGGCTGACTAGACCGCCAAGCGAGGGAATATTGGCGGATTGTTAATGTATTGACGACCGATATTGAGAACTCTATTGAGATTTTTCATCTTATCTTATTGGGGATCCTAAAGTTATATAGATAGAGTAGTATAAAAAATGTTATATAATAATTTAGATTGTCACATTTATCAAAAAAGCTTTAATATAATCAAAGCATTATAGATAAAAAAAAGTAGAAAAAAAGAAATATTTATTAGAAATAAATATTTCGCAGTCGCCTAGACTCCTGCAATAATAATCTGTTAGTAAATACTCGTAGAATTTCAGAATTTAATTTCAAATTATTATTTTTTAAAGGCATATTTGACCTCAATCACAACTGGATGTGATGTGATGCCGATGTGATGCCTGCACAGTGGCAGCCGTTCATGCGAGAGGCGCCACTTAACACCAGCATTGAAAATGTCCAAAATGTAACTAATGGAAAGCTGATGTACCGCAGACAATTCTGCACGTGTGTTTTCAGTTCCATTCCTAGCATAGTTAGCGTAACACGAGATCTAAAAATAAACACATCAATTTTCATTGTTGACAGATCACGCGTACACCAAATGATGCAGTGACAGGCGGGTGGGGTCACAGCGGCGTCGTGCCGGGGCGGGGGCGGAGGCGGGGGCGGAGGCGGCGGCGACATGGAGGACCCGCTGCGCGCCGAGCACGAGGCGGCGTGCGCCAGCGCCAACAACGCCACGGACCCGCCGCACGGTCACTACTACTATGCTCTAGCTTTGTCCACCTTCTCCCCGATCTGCAGCGCGCCTGCCGGTCCCAAAAGTCCGCCTGAACATCACGCATAAAGAAATGAAATGAACCGTTTATTTTTCAAACATCGATAGCATGGATTTCTTTATGCGTGCATCCTCCTTTCCATAACACCTTCGACACAAGCGTAAGAATTACCCATCTTGTAGAACTATATAGTGCCGTAATATAAATCTGTGCCATAATGGTCTGGAAAGGTTAGTTGAAGTGTGTAGTAATCTGTAAAGTACCTAGAAACAAGGCGAACTAGATATTTTATTTCATTAAATTTATTTATTTATACATGGGAAACAAACAGTATAACAATTGTAGATGAGGTACAACAAAACACATTTGCCCTAATCAGTTTTGGCAAATAGATCAAGATCGAAAAGTTAAGATTAAAGGTCGAAAAGTTTAAATTAATCTGTTTTTTTTTAAATTTAGGAAAAGTTTTCAGTCCACTCCGCTTATATAGACTCACTGCAGACACTAACACGATTAACATTGACCATTCAGTATCAGATTAACTAGTGCTCTTGTTTAAAAATTTATTGTTTTCCGTGATTGAACACATTGTAACAGAGGATTGATATGTGTTTGTGTGGCGCTTGGTTCCAGGCTTGTACTGTGAGGGCACGTTCGACAGCTGGGTGTGCTGGCCGCACACGGCCGCCAACACCACCGCCTACGCGGCCTGCCCCGCCTTCGTGCCCGGCTTCCGGCCCGAGCGTGAGTATACACCCACCATACACGTCCCACGGCTGGGCACAGGCCTTCCTGCATACGACAAATACATGGGCCACAGAACCACCATGCTGACTCGATTCGGGATTGTACCTCATGTACTCAAAACTGTGTCATATTTGTGAATTCGAAAATACACTAGCTATTCACTCACGAGAATAATTACATACCAAACGTCATCACCAGCCTTTATACGTCCCACTGCTGGGCACAGGTCTTCCTACATGGGAGAATCACATGAGGAGCTTGGGCCATAACACGACGGCTTATTGCGGGTTGATCGGTTAAAGGGATTGCAGAACAACCGGGACCAACGGCTTAACGTGCCTTCGGAAGCACGGAGGAGCTTCGTGATTATAAATTTGACTGATCCATCCTGGGACCGACCATGGCGAAAGTTACTTTGTTTCGCAATCGAAACCAGAGCGCTCAAACCATTACGCCTCAACACCAAACGTTGTTTCAATGATTTAAGTATTTTACCAGATAAGCTCAGGTTCCCTCAAAGTAACTGCTATATTTAATTTGACATTTGTTTCTCGAAGCAGAACAGAGCCTCATGGTAAAATTAAAAAGTAACACATATGACAGGTTTTCATTCTTATGATTTTCTTCACAGTCTCTAAAATAGTGATTATGGTTTCAGTTCTGGCGCACAAGGAGTGTACAGAGAACGGCACGTGGTGGCAGCACCCAATGACCGGCAACCCCTGGTCTAACTACACCACCTGCTACACCAATGAAGACGTTAGTTCTCCTCACCTCAGTACTGGTATACTAAGCCCTTGATTCGCGGGATGTTGATATGCAATTTGTGACATTGCAGGACGTTAGTGATATCATCGCCGTGTACGAGGCGGGGTACAGCGTGTCGCTCGTCGCTCTGCTCATGTCGCTCGGGATCCTATTCTATTTCAAGTGAGGAAATTGTCATTGTCTTAACCCTCTTATGCTTTACGGCCGCGTATTTCTATTGATCAGACTACAAGAATTAGATGCCTGTATTATGATTGATGGAATTTTTAGGACTTTTTCTATTTTTATACGTAACACGGCAGATGACGTCACACCACCTATGTGAAGCAGTAAGAAGAGTCCGTAACCGAAGATAACTAGTATAGCTTGAAAGACACTGTTCTGTCTGCTTCCACCTTGAAGGCCCACAACGTGCCTTTTTACGCCTCTTTTGAAAGAACCGATATTGGAAAGACAAGGACAAGGAACACACGTACTGGCTGGTACTTTTTTTTTAGTTATTATTATTACTGGCAAAGAATTCCAGGCTTTGGAAGTACGACAAAGAAACCAGTTCTTATCTTATCTTATTGTGGGGCCATGACTAAGTCATAGTGCACTTCGACCCATTGGTATCTTTTGTGCCTCCCCTGCTTTTACTCCTTCTGTGTCCAGAATATAGTTGCCTGTTTGAGTCTTGTGTATTGTGTGCGTTGCTATACTTCAGCTGGTTTTTCAGGTGAGTGAAAGCCGGGTACAATAATGATTATTTTTTATATAATTAAGCGAATCAGTTTATTAAATACATGAAATTAATTAATTTAATCGAATATTGAGAGGATGCGAATAAGGGGGATCATGGCCGACATTGGCCTTTATAGTTGTTTCGTTGCGCCTCTTGCGGTGGGTCAGGGAAACTCCAGACAGTCACATCATCACGTCAGTTGGTAGGTACTTTTGTAGTGTGCCGAACGATGGCGTTGTTAACATTGCCATTAACCTTACTGTATCCTTGGGCAGAAAGAGGCTGTAGTCCTCTGGCTTTGGATATGCCACTTCCAGGAGGCTCATTCTGGTTCTAGCCAGAGCATCACAATGACACAAGAGATGCATCTCGACAAGATTGTGTGATCCGGCTCGAAGGACCATAAAATGTAGGGCTTTATGCCTACACTCTTAGATGATAGATAAATAGATATTATTATGATAGTCTGATAATGACACTGATACGGCGGAGGGCTCTAAATGATACAACCGGATCGGGTGCTGATCGAACACTGATTTATTACTCGATATTATATTATACGTAAAATCAAATGCAAGTATAAGCAGAAAATATGTTAACGCCATACATTGCTGCTTATGTGCGGTAAACCGTACAGAGTTCCATTTTGAAAAGCATGTTATTAGTAGCGAAAGCCCTGTGAGCGTCCCAATTAAGAAGCGAGCTTGTGTTCTATCGTTTGTATAAATGTATTTACTCTATTCTCCTACCTGAGGAGGTAGGAGGATGGATAGGGGTGGTATGGGTTTAAATTCTTTGCCTTTCTCATATAGGGAAAAATCACTAAAAAGTTACATTTTGACTGTATAGTATAGACTAAAAATTAATATTTGGGAATTATCGCTTAAAACTTTAAATACTGCATCTACATACTTGTCGTCCGATCAATTGAAGCTCGCCCTGGAATCACTGAGGTAGAGTTCGCGCCAAACATTTAGTTCAAAGTGAAGTATCATCGCGTAGTACTGCGCAGCTCTGCTCACTTATCGTCCATCCTGCGTCGTTCCGTCGTTCCGTACTTTGATAGTGCGCAGGGAATCGACTTGTGGTCAGAGCTGAGCGAACTAGAGGTTTGGCGCGTGGGTAGTGACGGGGCGGGGGCGGGGGCGTGTGCGCAGGAACCTGCGGTGCGCGCGCATCACGGTGCACATGAACCTGTTCGCGTCGTTCGCGCTGAACAACGCGCTGTGGCTGGCGTGGTACGCGCTGGTGGTGCGGCGGCCGGCGGTGCTGGCGGCGTCGCCCGCGTGGTGCCGCGCGCTCAACGCGGGCGTGCAGTACGCGCTGCTCACCACGTACACGTGGATGCTGTGCGAGGGGCTCTACCTGCACACCGTGCTCGTGCGAGCCTTCGTGGCCGAGCGGCGGCTGCTGCGCGCGCTGCTGGCGCTGGGCTGGGCGCTGCCGCTGCCGGCCGCCGCCGTGCACGCGGCGCGTCGGGCCGCCGCCCACGAGCGACTGTGCTGGGCCGACGACGGCGCGCCGCGGCCGGAGCTGGCCGTGCCCGTGTGCGTGGCGGTGGCGCTCAACGTGGGCTTCCTGTGCAACATCGTGCGCGTGCTGTGCACCAAGCTGCGCGCCGGCCGCCAGCCCGGCGCCGCGCCCGCGCCGCCCTCCGCCACCGCGCTGCACGCGCTGCGAGCCACCTGCCTGCTCGCGCCGCTCCTAGGTACGCCGCACCATTTATCTACGCGATTAATTACCCGCAGATTATAATAGGAAAGTGACACTTGAGATCATTAGCTGTCCGGCAATCTGTTTTATCATCATCACTAGCCTACATACGTCCCGAAGTTGGATGGTAGAAACACGTTAGGAATATTAGACTATATACGACACCACCCCTGGCCTAGTGCGCATTGGTGAGTTTAAGCAGTTGCGATAGCAGCGAAAACAACACTCAGGAGGACCTGAAGTTTTCAAATTTTGAATGACCCATGCCGAAAACTGCTTTCTTTCCATAATCGAAGCTAGAGCAATCAAACCACTATGCCAAAGAACTACACAAGGCCACAAAAATTTTACACGTCCCCTCATTTCTTTCGCAGTCAGGATACTAAATTATTCAAAAATTATGAAGAAGAGCAATGCTTACGACCAGCTTTACGGTTCTATTTTGTTCTTAGCATATTGAACATCGTCCCTAAGAACTAAAAACTTATTGCCGCTCAATAAAATTACAATCAGCCCATTTTTTTACTTCTAGTGTATGTTTTTAATAATTCAAAACCCATCAGGGCAAGCCACTGTGCTCTAATAACACGAGCTCACCACAGCAGTTGCAAGGCTGCAGTACCTCCTAATCTACGGCCGCCGCTCTACTGGCTGTGGCTGCCCCATAAACCCGTACGCCCCTACCTACTGTGTGTCACGCGTTACGTCCGCTGGTCCGCAGGGCTGCAGTCCCTGCTGCCCCCGCCCCTACTGTGTGTGACGCGCTACGTCGCTACGTCCGCAGGGCTGCAGTCCCTGCTGCCCCCGCCCCTACTGTGTGTGACGCGCTACGTCGCTACGTCCGCAGGGCTGCAGTCCCTGCTGCCCCGCCCCTACTGTGTGTGACGCGCTACGTCGCTACGTCCGCAGGGCTGCAGTCCCTGCTGCCCCCGCCCCTACTGTGTGTCACGTGCTACGTCCGCAGGGCTGCAGTCCCTGCTGCCCCCGCCCCTACTGTGTGTGACGCGCTACGTCGCTACGTCCGCAGGGCTGCAGTCCCTGCTGCCCCCGCCGCTACTGTGTGTGACGCGTTACGTCCGCTCGTCCGCAGGGCTGCAGTCCCTGCTGCCCCCGCCCCTACTGTGTGTCACGTGCTACGTCCGCAGGGCTGCAGTCCCTGCTGCCCCCGCCCCTACTGTGTGTCACGTGCTACGTCCGCAGGGCTGCAGTCCCTGCTGCCCCCGCCCCTACTGTGTGTGACGCGCTACGTCGCTACGTCCGCAGGGCTGCAGTCCCTGCTGCCCCGCCCCTACTGTGTGTGACGCGCTACGTCGCTACGTCCGCAGGGCTGCAGTCCCTGCTGCCCCCGCCCCTACTGTGTGTCACGTGCTACGTCCGCAGGGCTGCAGTCCCTGCTGCCCCCGCCCCTACTGTGTGTCACGTGCTACGTCCGCAGGGCTGCAGTCCCTGCTGCCCCCGCCCCTACTGTGTGTGACGCGCTACGTCGCTACGTCCGCAGGGCTGCAGTCCCTGCTGCCCCGCCCCTACTGTGTGTGACGCGCTACGTCGCTACGTCCGCAGGGCTGCAGTCCCTGCTGCCCCCGCCCCTACTGTGTGTCACGTGCTACGTCCGCAGGGCTGCAGTCCCTGCTGCCCCCGCCCCTACTGTGTGTGACGCGCTACGTCGCTACGTCCGCAGGGCTGCAGTCCCTGCTGCCCCCGCCGCTACTGTGTGTGACGCGTTACGTCCGCTCGTCCGCAGGGCTGCAGTCCCTGCTGCCCCCGCCCCTACTGTGTGTCACGTGCTACGTCCGCAGGGCTGCAGTCCCTGCTGCCCCCGCCCCTACTGTGTGTCACGTGCTACGTCCGCAGGGCTGCAGTCCCTGCTGCCCCCGCCCCTACTGTGTGTGACGCGCTACGTCGCTACGTCCGCAGGGCTGCAGTCCCTGCTGCCCCCGCCCCTACTGTGTGTGACGCGCTACGTCGCTACGTCCGCAGGGCTGCAGTCCCTGCTGCCCCCGCCCCTACTGTGTGTCACGTGCTACGTCCGCAGGGCTGCAGTCCCTGCTGCCCCCGCCCCTACTGTGTGTGACGCGCTACGTCGCTACGTCCGCAGGGCTGCAGTCCCTGCTGCCCCCGCCCCTACTGTGTGTGACGCGCTACGTCGCTACGTCCGCAGGGCTGCAGTCCCTGCTGCCCCCGCCCCTACTGTGTGTCACGTGCTACGTCCGCAGGGCTGCAGTCCCTGCTGCCCCCGCCCCTACTGTGTGTGACGCGCTACGTCGCTACGTCCGCAGGGCTGCAGTCCCTGCTGCCCCCGCCGCTACTGTGTGTGACGCGTTACGTCCGCTCGTCCGCAGGGCTGCAGTCCCTGCTGCCCCCGCCCCTACTGTGTGTGACGCGTTACGTCCGCTCGTCCGCAGGGCTGCAGTACCTGCTGACCCCGCCCCTACTGTGTGTCACATGCTACGTCCGCTCGCCCGCAGGTCTGCAGTACCTGCTGACCCCGTTCCGTCCGCCGCGGTCGGCGCGCTACTGGCTGGCGTACGAGTACGTGTCGGCGGCGAGCTCGTCGCTGCAGGGCCTGTGCGTGGCGGTGCTGTACTGCTTCTGTAACGGCGAGGTGCTCGCGCAGCTGCGGCGTCGCTGGCGCGTGCTCACCTTCCGCCCGCGCGCCAACTCCACCACCAACACCACCGTCTCGGTCAGCTCCATTATCTATTTCACATATTTATTTTATTTATCAAGGGATGTTTACAACCGGAATATTTTATCTATGATTTGACTATTTATAAGAACCTTCGCACCCGGCTTGTCACATCAGCGCCATCGCACGGCTCGTGGCGTGCCATGAAGTGTGTCACGATCGATTGCTACACACGGCTCATCATTACATCGTTGTTATTACATGATTATTTTCTTGTTATTTTACTTTTATGTAGAAGGCGGCAATAACTATACTAATTCATTCATAAAAATAATTTATTCTTATAATAAACATCTTTTTTTTTATTCAAATCTACCCATGCTTTTCCAATAAATCTTTTCATACAACCTTCAATACTCACTTACGGTAAAAAAGTATTTTTAACCACCCATTTTTATTAAATAATACGCTTTCTTGCTGCATCAAAACCGCCACAGCAGTACGCTTATCATCTCGTTGCATGGTCACCAAGACAATGAAGCGACGATGACCGTCATGCGCAAAATTGTTAAGAATTGTATGCGCTCGACAAGCTCTCCCACTGCATGTAGCATACGTGACGACGATCCGTGTGCGAAGGCGCTAAGAATATATTTATTAGCATAAATCAAAAATCAAAACATAAGGTACGAACTATTTTATAACTATAAAATAATTCGTACCTAATGTTTGTTTTAGCAGTTAACAATCAAAGGTAAACAGATACGTAAGGTATTATTAGTGACATTATGTTAGATTGACAACCAAATTGTATACACACGACATAAAAATAAATCGGATAAGCTAAGTGAGTTACGGATCATTGTGGAACACCAGCCCACTACTTCGTCTGCGTTATTTCATAATAAATTGACCAGTAACAAACACCCATCTATCCAAATTTTCGCATTTTAATAGCAGCAAGATATCATAAAGCTGGTCAATCGTCAGGATCAATATCTTCTAAAGGACCATTCGCTTCGCCGCCCACTCCACCAACATACAACAATAGACGTGTTATTCCATACCCGATATGAATACATAATCCTATAAGTTTCGTGCAACCTATCTAGTAAATAAATTCAAAAATATTTATAGTTATTTTTGGCTCACTACACGTGCGGTGGATCTCCGAGCAATAGAGCCGTGGGCGGCCACTAGGTTGCTTATGCTCTGCACAGTTGTAGCGTAATCCGTTTATGTAATTTCAGTTTGTGCGGTCGGGCGCGGGCGGCGCGTGCGAGGACAAGGTGTGACTGGCGGCGGGCGGCGGCGCGGGCGCACAGGCGGCGGCGGACGCGGAGGCGGGCGCGGGCGCGGGCGCGGGTGAGAGGCGCCGCGCGGACTCGCGCCACATCCGCTTCGAGTGCGTCGACAGCGACGACGACGCGCCGCCCGACACGCGCCTGCTGTGAGCCGCCGCGCACCAAACACGAGACACTTACAAATAATCCGTTGTTGTTGTCTGTCGGTGTGCGCATCGTCGCCTAGCTCCCTAAGCGAGGTTCCTCCATGATGCGACTCGCCGCGAGCATATCGCACAGATCCTGTCGACCGTATATCAAACTTAACAGGACTTGATGTGGTGTTCGTTTCTGGTGTGATATTTTCCCAATGAAAACACAGAAAGTGCTCATCTCGTACAATAACTACACTTCCTCAATGGTTGCTAATACGGACGGGATAGAGACGGTTTCAAGATCATGTTGCTACGATTGATGTAAGGTTGATAGAATGTGCACGATATCCCTCGAGTCGAGTCGCATCATGAGGAAATACCCTAACATGTACAAATTCTTCACATGTTTTCTAGCCGCCAGTGAAAATGGAAAGTGTTGTGAACTGTGTACCTGTGAACATTTTGATCGTGACTGCACCCTGGATACGTCTGTTGAGAGAGAGGTCTGTTCCCTTCTCGTCTGCTATCGCACGGCCTAGTTTTTACGGATTGTGATACAGTAGTTGCTTCGTTACATTACTCCCTCTCCGGTCGGTGGCGGACACTCTGCCACGTCGATCTTGCATTAACAAGAGACGGCATTATTCTTAGCGTGAAGTAATGAACAGATGTATATACTTGTAAATATATCTAAACGCAATGTTTTGTAACTTGGAAATATAACAGTGTTACGGATGGATTTCGTTTTATTTTTCTGATTCCCTATTTCGTGGTAAAGCAGCAAAGTCTTAAATCTACTATTTACTACTACTTGAGTCACTCAGGTCTGATTCTAGTAAAACTACTTATTTTATTTATTTTGCAGCCTGTACTCCTTGTGTAAGTTAGAATCGAAACGAAAACGATCATCGTCGTATTCACCTCTCAAATCCATACAGGGTTTCTAGTAATTCACAATAGAGGCGCTGTTGTAGTTTTCACACGATTTGACAGTTATTCGAGAAAACTTACACTAGGGGCACTGTTGTAACATTCTATCGACTGTCAACTGACTGCATATTCATAAATTTGTGGCAAAATACTAGACAACTAAACTTTATTCATGCTTAGGTGGTATATTAAATTTGTGAAGATAATATTTAATTAATCATATCGACACCGAAGTGCCCATACCTCCCATGGTACATTTTAAAAATTTTACTTTCATAAAATGACAGCTTAATTTCCGCGTGATTTGATGTTTCTTTATAACCACTTATAAGTATTTTAATGACAACTGGGAAAAACCAAATGTGTTTTAATTTCATTTCAACTTTAATTTTAACCACCTCTGTGGTCTAGTGGTTGAGACCACCTGCCTCAGATCTAGAGGTCCGGGGTTCGATTCCCGTGGGGGCAGAAATTTTCTGCTTGGTTTGGTTGGTGGTAGGGCTTTTCTAAGTCCGCCTGGCTAGCTATCACCTTCTTACCTAAGTCTGCCGCCATAACAATAATGTTAACAGCATTGTTGTTTTCCGGCAGTTGGAGGTAAGATAGCCAGTTCCTCTGTGGTTGAGGAATCCGAGTGTAACTCGCTTCCATCGTCGGCCTTATCATCACTTACCATCAGGTGAGATGAAGGCCAAGAGTTATACCGTTAAGGTTAAAAAAAACACTAAAATTTTGACCATGTCCATACTCATAATCGGTTAATGGACCGACAATCTGGTAAAACCGACGAATGCGCGGTTTCCCGCGACCCCCGGCGCAGGACCGATTGGTTTGGAAATTCTTGGGGAAGGCCGGCAGTGGGTGTCTCTGGGTTGAAATGATGAAGCTAAGGTATTGACACTTTAGTATAAATAGTAAATAACCTCTGGCTTATTGAATTTCATGACCTATTTACTAATATTATGAGTTATGAATCAACTCTAAGAATTGTTAACACGACCGTGGTGTGTCAAAGAATTGCAAAGCCCTATATGCTATATTGACGATGGTTTTAGATAAAATCAAAGTTTTGTATAAGTTCAGGGACGTCGAACATACGGATATTTCTCTGAATGGTCAGTTCTTACCATAGCCTGTACCTACACACCCAGTTTAAATTGTATATATTGTATGTTTCATTTCTGCAGTGCACATTGTTTTTAATATATTTAGTATTCGTCGCAGTCATAATACTTTTTCTATTATCTTCAATTGCTATCAAATGCTGTTTGTTTTCAAAGAACTTGTCCGACTAAAACAGGTTCTGGTCTAAAAGTATGTTTATTAGTACAATACCTAGTGAGTGTATGTTTATATTAAGTGAATTAGATAACATTGATGAGTGCCCTCCCTCCCGGTACGGTAGATCTATTTGTCTATCTATTAATAGGGTGACATTAAGGTGACAGAGTATCGAACGCGTGCGGCGCATTGTTGTCGCTCCCATCGGACTATTGGCTGCCGCATCGATACTAATTTAAACTGCACTCGATCGCCACTCTGTTTATTTATACCTGCCATCACGCACCGGCGCCGGCGCACGCCTTATACGGTCAACGGCGCCCACCGTATGCAACAATCAAACACACTTTAACGTAACGAAATTATAATTAAACCACAGAAACTTACAATTAGCTCACTTACAAGGTAACGCAAGAGCGTGCAGTCTCCAACAAATCGTATAAAATAAATACATTTTTCATTGTTGAAAGTATAAAATTTTTATAAAAGCAAAGAGAAGGACGCGCCAGTGGCCTCGGCGACTTAGAAACACTTGCGGTGCACGATGCCGGGGCCCGACTCGTCGTACTCCTGCTTCGAGATCCACATCTGCTGGAAGGTGGACAGCGACGCCAGGATGGAGCCTCCGATCCATACGGAGTACTTCCTCTCGGGCGGCGCGATGATCTTGATCTTGATAGTGGACGGCGCCAGCGCGGTGATCTCTTTCTGCATCCTGTCGGCGATACCAGGGTACATAGTGGTGCCTCCGGACAGGACGGTGTTGGCGTACAGGTCCTTGCGGATGTCGACGTCGCACTTCATGATCGAATTGTACACGGTCTCGTGAATGCCGCAAGATTCCATTCCCAGGAAAGAGGGCTGGAACAGCGCCTCCGGACAACGGAACCTCTCGTTGCCGATGGTGATAACCTGTCCGTCGGGCAGCTCGTAAGACTTCTCCAGCGACGTGGACGCCGCCGCCGTCTGCATCTCCTGCTCGAAGTCCAGCGCGACATAGCACAGCTTCTCCTTAATGTCGCGGACGATTTCCCTCTCAGCGGTGGTCGTGAACGAGTAGCCTCGCTCGGTGAGAATCTTCATGAGGTAGTCGGTGAGGTCGCGTCCGGCGAGATCGAGGCGGAGGATGGCGTGAGGCAGCGCGTAACCTTCGTAGATGGGTACGGTGTGGGACACGCCGTCGCCGGAGTCCAGCACGATGCCGGTGGTACGACCGGACGCGTACAGGGACAGCACGGCCTGGATGGCCACATACATGGCGGGGCAGTTGAACGTCTCGAACATGATCTGTGTCATCTTTTCCCTGTTCGCCTTCGGGTTGAGAGGGGCCTCGGTGAGGAGGATGGGGTGCTCCTCGGGGGCGACGCGCAACTCGTTGTAGAAGGTGTGATGCCAGATCTTCTCCATGTCGTCCCAGTTGGTGATGATGCCGTGCTCGATGGGGTACTTGAGCGTGAGGATGCCGCGCTTGCTCTGGGCCTCGTCGCCGACGTAGGAGTCCTTCTGCCCCATGCCCACCATGACGCCCTGGTGGCGCGGGCGGCCCACGATGGACGGGAACACGGCGCGCGGCGCGTCGTCGCCCGCGAACCCCGCCTTGCACATGCCCGACCCGTTGTCCACCACCAGCGCGCCCGCGTCGTCGTCACACATCCTGACTGGCTCCGCGAGTTGCTTTCACTCCACAAGATATAGCGTCAACCGGTTACCTGCAACAACGAGCCACCGATTAATCTCACATTCTTTATAGGCTATAACGAGAACTAATGCCATTTTAATGTTTTTGATGCGTTCAAACGTAACGTAAAGCGTTTTTGTTAATCCCGTTTTTGGCTCCCAAATGAATCGCTCTAGACGTTATTAATATTAAGCAAGATTTTATTACAGTGAATTTAGATAATTAGAACACATTTGATGCTGCACAGTTTAGACGATTTAATGCAAAAAACTGAGAATCAATTAAATCGAAATCAACAACGTAGCAAAGTAGGAAATTGTTAATTTTTGAAATTAACGAATCCAATTAAATCTGATAACCGTATATGAGATTAGCCACAAAAAATGGTGAAAAAGGTATTGGCATATCTAATACTAAATAAGAAGTTAGCCAAAACCAATAGCGAATTCAGCTAAATGTTCACATTGACAGAATCACTACACAATTTCAGTCCAAGCAGCGGTTGTGTCTCTGGTATGTACACGGTGACTGAGGCGTGTCGCGGTACTCACGGTGTGGCGGCGGCGGCGGCAGTGGTCGGGCGGCGGGTGCGCGGCGCTATATACCCGCGTTGTGGCGCGCGCGGCCCTACAAGGCGCCTCGTGGTCGCGGCGACTACCATTTATGAGCATCGGCCGCGCGCTAATTGCATCCACTCATCGCAAAATAGATCCGAATCACCGCCGCCCGCCCGCCCGAGGAAGTTCATTACCTGGCATTGTGCGACATTTTAATTATACAACCGTGATAATTGATCTCAATTGTAACGGTTTTTTACTTACTGCAACGACTTAGGAATCTGGAACAAAATATCATCCTATTATTACAACCTTCATGTTATTATTAAAATATTGTTAGTTTTTGAAGACCCAAATTAAATTTAAACTTAAAACCAGTCGTCTTTCGACAAAGGTAGCAAACAAACCTACCACGAACAGTCTAAATTTTTTTATACAACTAGATGGCCAGCAAGCTTACGGTCCACCTGGTGGATAGTGGCTACCGCCGCCTACAGACGCCGGAAAAATCATTTGGTATTGCAGGTGGATTATTACCCTGAGACTTTCAACCCGAAACTCAGCTACCAACCTTACCATTCTGCAGGCTCCAGGAACCTTCCTGTAACCTGTAGAAATCGATAGACAGCATTATGTTAACAGCATTGGGAATGAGTCCTCCTACTCTTAACGTAACGCTTCCTCCATGAGCTTTGACGATCTTAGTCACCGCAGGAGGAGAACACTACAAAATTGTTTTCACCTCTCCAGTACCCAAATAACTCTTTTGCTTCGTAAAATCTCGAAGGAAAACCGGTTTTTGCAGCGAGCGTGAGGCAAAGTAAGTTTTTAAATAAATTTGAGAAAGGCAGTAGCGCGTTCCGAAACTCAGGACTAGCGCTAGTCGCACAACTGTGTAATTTAATTTTTGTTCAAAAGCTTAACTATTTTAATTTATGGACGTTTTCTTGAAAAGTAATAATAACTATACATATAATTCAGTAAACAATAATGTCACGTAACATAAAAATATAATTAGTATTTACTTTTCAAAAAACATAACGGCCGAATTGAGAACCTCCTCGTTTTTGAAGTCGGTTAAAAAATGACATGCACTGTAATTTCGGAACGCAACTCAAAAATAGTCTATTATAATATAATCTGTGGACGAAGCGGTAAAAATAAATTCGAATTGTTTTGATTTTTAACCGACTTCAAAAAGAAGTAGGTTATAATGTTCCACTGTATGTTTTTTTTATGTATGTTCGTCGATTTCTCGGTCAATTGTGGACCGATTTTCAAAATTCTTTTTTTATTCGATAGAATATACTCTTGAGGTGGTCCCATCGTCACCAAGTCAGGATTTGATGATGGGATCCCAGGAAAATCGAGGGCAAACCTCAAATTTAATAGGCACGTATGACATTTTTTACTTTTTTCCAAAACTATTTAAGTATTTGCTACAGTCAGTTACCATCTTATGTTGATGAGCTGGTGATGGAAGGTACAACTCCTTAACGGTTAGGAGTTGGAAGGTAATTGTTTAAATATTAAAGGTACGAATTGACGAATAGTTGTATTCTATCGGTTTATTGGGGTGAACTGATGATGGAATGTAAAACTCTGTAACGGTTTCGGTTAACGGAACAATATTATGTATTTCAACTAAAGACAGAGACAAACAAGTCGATAGTGCTGACGGTCACCCGGTTAGATGATCACTTAAAAAGGACTTCAAAAGGAAAACTGACTTCAAAACACTAAAAAGGAAAAAATAATTAAATTTATGTACCGAAGTAGGTACTTATCTCCTAAAAATGTATTTTTTGGAGTTGGTGCTAAGTTGTTTCCAGAAACCATAGATAGTGAAGCACCCACTTCAAAAATATGTTCCTAGGGGATGAGTACCTACCTACTAAAATTTTATTATTTTATCCTTTTCAGTTTTTTGGAGTCGGTTTTATTTTTTGTTTAATTTTTTTTTGTCTCGTGCCTTTAAATCACTCACTGCGCTCAGTAGTCTAATGAGGACCCGTAACGATTTTAACTATGAATGTAGGATTGTAGACAATTAAAAAACAAAATAAATGGCATTAATTTTTTATCCAACGATGAAAATTGAAGAAATTATGACGAAAAAAAATTTTAAACAAAAATTAAAACCGACTTCAAAAAACTGAAAAGGATAAAATAATTAAATTTAAGTAGGTATTCATCCCCTAGAAACATATTTTTGGAGTCGGTGCTTTACTTTCTATTGTTTTTGGAAACCACTTAGCACCAACTCCAAAAATATGTTTCTAGGGGATGAATACCTACTTAAATTTAATTATTTTATCCTTTTCAGTTTTTTGAAGTCGGTTTTAATTTTTGTTTAAAATTTTTTTTTCACAATTTTTAGTGATAACTTTCTACGGTCAAAGCTAGATGGGTGACCGTCAAATTATATTGTTTCCTACTATCGTATCGTTTCACTAAAACGTCATTGGAAAAGCAAAAATTCGCAATTACGCATATGTAGACGACTTCATAATTTCAGTTTTTTTTATATTTAAAACCAAAGTACCCAACTGTTTTTTAAAAAAAAAATTTTTATGGGACCAAATGGCAGCTATTCCGCATCGAACAAAAAAAGAATCACGTAAATCGGATCAGTAATCTCGGCGTAATCGGTGTACATACATAGAAAAAAAAAAAAAAAAAACATATCGGCCGAATTGAGAACCTCCTCGTTTTTGAAGTCGGTTAAAAACGGATCGTTCCGCCAAGCAGCCGCCGCCTGGCAGGCGTGTGACGTCACTCGGCACTATGCAGTCTCGGCATAGTACCGGCGCGCAGCGTTTCGTGCATATATTTTTTTTTAGATACTAGACATATTGATCTTGTTAAGTAATAATGGTGGAAAAAGCTTATTCAAAAGTTTTAGTGCAGTTTGAGCAATGAGAAATAAACTAGAAATCTGTTTCGTGCAAGGAAGACCAATCGGCTAACCTTCCTATTGTTGATATGTTTACGGTGTCTAATTACTTTTGTACCCAGTTAAAGATACAAAGTACACCAGTGCTAAAATAAAATATAAACAAATACGGTTGGAACAAATACTATTTAACCGACTTCAAAAAAAAAGGAGGTTATATGTTCCACTATATGTTTTTTTGTATATATGTTCATCGATTTCTCGGTCAATTGTGACCGATTTTCAAATATCTTTTTTATTTGATAGAGTATACTTCTGAGGTGGTCTCATTGTCACGACATCGGAATCTGATGATGGGATCCCAGGGAAATCCAGGGCAAACCTTAAATTTTATGGGCACATTTGTCATTTTTTACCTTTTTTCCAAAGTTATTCAAGTATTTGCTACTTTCAGTCACTATTTTATGTTGATGAGCTGGTGATGGAAGGTACTACTCCTTAACGGTAAGAAAGAAAGAAAAAGTATTTTTTTTAAATAGGCCACAAAGAAGCACTTTTAAATCGTCGAAAAACACATTTTTATAACTATTACAAAAAATATATTAACTAACAACGTCTAACACCCGTATTCACAAACGATACTTATGTAAGTGAAGGAGCAATACTAAGCGAAGTAAGGCATTTCTCAGTGCGTTCATTTTGACAAGCCTTTCAATTCACAATCAATACTCAAACGAATATTTACGGTTCCCTTCCCGCGATCCGACACAGGTATCCTCCGGAGCATCTATGCCCAGTGAGGACCTGTGTCATATGGAAGGTCAGGACTCCGTGCTGCCTATCCACCCAAGCTATCAGGCTCCCTTAGCTAAGTGTTCATTATGACAAACGCATAGTGCCGATTGTCACTCAAGTATTGTTTATGAATAGGAATTTGGCACCCTGTGCGTCCGCGGGCACTGTGAGACCTCATAGTGTCATTTGTGAATACGGGTGTACGTCTCTCCGTCTGTCATGTCTGAATTTACACCGGTTCCAAAAGTTGAAAAGGTAAGAAGTTGGAAGATCATTCTTTAAATATTATAGGTAACAAATATTATGTATTAACAAATAGAAGTATTCAATCGGGTTATTGGGGTGAACTGATGATGGAAGGTAAAACTCCGTAATGGTTTTTGTTAACGTAGTGTGGGCTACTTACATACCCACACACTATAAATATATATCATAGACTGTGACGTTGGTTGCTAAGCAACCGTTTTTTATTTCTTGCATTGTCACTTCTTTAATATTGTGTAATATGTTCTTACAAAAAGCATAACAATATAAGTTCCGTGTTTAAGTAAACTTTATATGTGAATTCCTGTGTTTGCATTTACTGGACCATACAAACCGTAAGCCGCATATATTTAGTACCTACCAACACACACACCACATCGCATAGACCAAACTGGTGACCCCGTTAGAACACAAAGTGCATGATGAGCCACAGCAGTGACACGGCGAAAACAGCTGGTTCCCAACCACGCAGCGGCTACGTCACTAAGCGCCGTGTGAAAAAGGAGGGCGTTTCTAATGATGACGTCCGTCACGACAAATCATCGGATGTTCAGAAGTTGACTCTGAAGGTGCCTCCATTTTCTCCCGACGACCCTGAGATATGGTTCGCTCTTCTGGAAGCCCAGTTTAACAACCTGGACATCACTGACGACTCGGTGAAGTTCACTAATGTCCTCACCAACTTGGGCTTAACTCATGCGAAGGCCGTGAAGGATATAATTACTAATCCTCCTGCGAAGAAGCGCTATGAGAAAATAAAGACGGAGCTGATCAGAAGACTTTCTGCTTCTCATGAAAAGAAAGTCAAGCAGTTGCTGACTCACGAACAGCTCGGAGACAGAAAGCCTTCTCAATTTCTAAGGCATTTACAAGACTTGGCTGGACCTTCTATTCCCGACGACTTCATCCGTTCGATGTGGAGCAGCCGCCTTCCACATAGCATCCAGACAGTGCTGGCTTCTCAACCAACTCATTCGCTGGAGCAGCTGTCAGACCTGGCTGATCGCATCCATGAGCTCATTTCACCCTGCAACGTAGCTGCGACGTCAACGAGTGCACCGCAAGGACCTTACAGCGAGATCGCTGAGTTAAGAAAGATGGTGGAACGTTTGGAGAGGAAGATTGACGAACAAGCACGCTCGTCACACCAACCTCGAGGGCGTTCCTCACAGCAACGACATCGTTCTCCTTCGCGTAGCTCTACCAGCCGCTCCAAATTCAGCTACAGCAAGTACCCAGTGTGTTGGTACCACTCGAAGTTCGGTTCCCAGGCTCACAGGTGTCTCGAGACCTGCGACTTCAAGAAGGGGGGAAACTCCACGGGCAGTCGCTAATGGCGACTGACGATTGCCCTGCCTCAACTGGTCGCCTTTTCGTTACCGACCGCAACTCGAAGACCCAATTCTTGGTAGACACCGGAAGCGACCTTTGCGCCTACCCTCGATCTGCGCTTCGGGAACGACGAACCAGGACGGACTGCAACCTTTGTGCGGCTAATGGGACTTCAATCGATACCTTTGGTTATGTCGAATTTAAGTTAAATTTAGGTCTAAGGCGTGATTTTACTTGGCGTTTCATCGTAGTTAATGTCACTAAAGCAATAATCGGTGTAGACTTTCTAAGCTATTATAATTTAATTGTAGATTGCCGTAATCAGCGCCTAATTGATAATACCACAACGTTGTCTTCAATTGCTACGCTTGCTAATGTATCTAACATTTTTTCAATCAAGCTTGCGACAGGCGACACGCGGTATCACCGGATCCTGAGTAAGTTCCCGGAAATCACACGCCCTTCAGGCACACCCATTACACCAAAGCATAGCACTGTTCACTATATTAGAACCACGCCATCGCCATGTGTCATCGCCTTTAGGCACGTTTGAGGTGCCTCGCGTTCGGTTTGCGTTCATACACGTGGACATAGTCGGCCCCTTACCACCATCTCAAGGCTACCGCTACTGCCTAACTGCAGTTGACCGGTTTACTCGCTGGTCAGTGGCTTGTGATGCGGCAAGAGAGTCAAAGTCGATTGGCATCTGCAGTTCATCGACACGGGACAATGTATCGGCGACGACATTGTCTTTGCCCGAAATGTGTCTAATGTCGGTAGTGAACTGCGAGATGAAATCGAGGTGACGGTACTGACGTGGGGAACAGTTAGCCTTTCTCTCATGAAATGCATAACTGAGTGGTTTGTGGTCAGTGTATACCACGAAGTGCCTGGCCTCTAGCATATGGCGAAAGTATTTGATGCTTTCGTATATGGCCAGAAGCTCGCGGTCGTATGGCGAATATTTTATCTGCGAAGGACTAAATTTTCGCAAGAAGGCGAGAGGTTGCCAAGCTCCGTCCTTAAGCTGTTGCAGTACTGCACCCATTGCAGTGTCAGACGCGTCTGTTACCAGCGCAAGTTTGGACTGACAGTCAGGGTGTGCGAGTAATGCAGCATTGGATAGGCTTTCTTTGCATTTCTCGAAAGCTATGAGCGACTCCCCTGAAATTTGGACTGGATGGGACGCCTTGACAGAACCAGCCAGCAGAGCGTTTAGGAGTGCCTGAATTTTTGCAGCGTGAGGCAGAAATCGCCTGTAAAACTCAAAATCCCTAACTCACAGACTGAGATCTACTGTGACGTTAGTACTCCATCACCAAGGCCCTTGCGAAAACAAGTTTTCGACAGTCTGCATAGCCTCAGCCACCCAGGTGCCAGCGCGACTGCTAAACTAGTAGCAGAGCGATTTATCTGGCCTGGAGTGCGCAAAGACTGCCGAAAATGGTCCCAAAGTTGCCTAGCGTGCCAACGCGCCAAGGTACATCGCTATGTGTCATCGCCTTTAGGCACGTTTGAGGTGCCTCGCGTTCGGTTTGCGTTCATACACGTGGACATAGTCGGCCCCTTACCACCATCTCAAGGCTACCGCTACTGCCTAACTGCAGTTGACCGGTTTACTCGCTGGCCTGAAGTCACTCCAATGGTGGATATGACTGCCGAAACCGTGGGTAAAGCGTTGTTATCGTGGATATCCAGGTTTGGATGTCCGACCGATATTGTAACTGATCGCGGTCGACAGTTTGAATCCACACTCTTCCAATTTTTGGAAGAATGATTGGATTCAAACATCGCAGAACAACCGCGTATCACCCCGCGTGTAACGGACTGTGGAACGGTTCCACCGCCAGCTAACGGCAGCCATAATGTGCCATGCTGACGCTAATTGGGTTGAGACGTTACCTCTCGTGCTATTGAGCATACGGAGTTCTTTCAAGGAAGACCTCCATACTTCGTCTGCAGAGTTGGTATATGGTGAGCCGTTACGCATGCCCGGAGAATTCTTCCAGGCATCTGCTCCTGAGGCCACGGATATTTCCGAGTTTACCAACCGGTTAAGGCGCTTCACAGAGAAACTCCAACCTTCCCCAGCTGCGCGACATAGCAAGGACAAAATATTCATCCATAAGGACCTCGCTTCATCCAGCCACGTATTTTTACGTGACGACGCACTTCGTGGTTCTTTACAGCCTCCATACACTAGTCCCCACCAAGTGCTACATCGAAGTGACAAAATCTTTAAGATATTGGTAAAGGGAAGGGAAGTCACGGTATCAATAGACCGCTTAAAGCCGGCCTATCTACTGGTGGATCCATCCCCTACCCCGATCCCACGTCCTTATATACAAAATCCTAACCGTATTCCACCCATTCATTTACCTGATCCCGTCCAAAGTATTCCCGTCAACGATGACGTCAAAAGAACGCGTTCAGGCCGTGTAGTTCGTTTCCCCGATTTTTATCACCCGTAGTAACGGGCTTGGGGGGGAGTGATGTGGGCTACTTACATACCCACACACTATAAATATATATCATAGACTGTGACGTTGGTTGCTAAGCAACCGTTTTTTATTTCTTGCATTGTCACTTCTTTAATATTGTGTAATATGGTCTTACAAAAAGCATAACAATATAAGTTCCGTGTTTAAGTAAACTTTATATGTGAATTCCTGTGTTTGCATTTACTGGACCATACAAACCGTAAGCCGCATATATTTAGTACCTACCAACACACACACCACATCGCATAGACCAAAGTAGCAACATTATGTAGTTAAACTAAAGACTAAGAGACAGAAAAGTCGATAGTCTTAAAAAAGGGTGAAAAAAATTTTTTTTAAGACAAATAAAACCGACTTTTAAACACTCAAAAGGAAATAAATAACCAAATCTAAGCACCTAGGCACCCATCTCCCAAAAACCTATTTTTGGAGTTCTCTCTTTTTATTCTTTCTGGTAAGAGCTTAGCACTAACTCCAAAACACAGAAGACAGGCACCTAGGCACTCCTGCTAAGATAAGGGTGATGGAGCAGCGCCCCATGCGGTGTTATCGGTGCCGGGAGGTGGCTCACCCCGCGGTTGTGCCCGTCCCAGAAAGACCGCAGCGGCCCTTGCTACCGCTGCGGAGTCGAGGGCCGTTGCGGAGGTTCGTAGGGCGCCGAAGCCACGGTGCTTTGTTTGTGCAGATCGGGGCCTTCCGTCTGAGCACCGGATGGCGGGGCCGGCCTGTAAACCTCCAATGGTTAAGGGTCGGCCGATCCCACCGGAGAGGAGCTCCGGGTCTACAGCCTCTGCCGTCGCCCTTGGAGTATCACCGATGGAAACCGGTGGTGCCTAGGCACAGCCGGGCCGTTGGTGGCACCCCACGGGGTGTGGAGCGGGGCTTGTAGTATTAAAAAGACTGTAGTATTAAAAGTATTAAAAGACTTATAATGATCTAACAGCAATAATAATTCAATTTTACTAGACAACAACCGCTCCGAATGCGAGGCGAAACTCGCAATAGCTGTATGGCTGGCCGACGGCGGCGGCGCCGGAGCTGGCTGATAGTGCCCAGTGACGTCACAGCCTCGCCGTAGAGCGCGGCGAATTCAATAAAATCAGTTGATGCAAATTGGTTTATAACTTTACAACGGATGGACCGATTTTGATGATTTAAAAAACATATTTACTGTTAATTAATAAGCAATGTTACTATGTATGTTATTTTAAGAAAAGCGATACCATTAAGGGACCTCATTGTGAATCACTCGCTATGCTCGTGATTCAATTTTAGACTACTTAGTTTTAGTGGAAAATACCAAAATAATGTTCTACCAAATGCCGGAACAACATCCCTCCTCCGCTGAGACTATTGTCATCAAAATTTTCTTTTAAAAAGAATTTGAAACTATTCCTCATGCAAAAACAATGTTTGGGTATTCCCAGCGGGTACTCGGTGGCGGACTTTGCCATCTGAAATGATCACGTTTTATTGCTAGTATATTTATATTGTTGCTATATGTATTATTTATTTAATTCATATTCCCAAGACAGTTCATCATCAGTTTGCCTTAGTGTATTAGTCATAGACTTAAATGATTTGAGTATATACAGGGCGTCCCACGGCCATGCCACACGGAGGGAAAGTATATTAAATATTGAACGTAGGATATTTTACTAAAAGAAGACATCGTTTTATTTTTAATAATAAGTAGAACTACATTCACAGATTTTTTAAAAATCACCTACCTCAACCGGGAATCGAACCCGCCAAATGTGATAGAAAAATTACTTGTATTTTATAATAGCGTTTGAAAGGGCTACTCATAAGCATTATTTTTTCCTAAATAACCTAGCATATTAAATGAAACTAAGATCATAAAATTTTTGATATTATTTAAAATTTTGTTCAGGGAAATTTCCTCTGACTTGGCCATGCTTCCAACAATTAACATTATCATTTCAAAGACCTACCCACTTGAGATACGAGATTTCCGTGGTGTAAGTACATGATAATAATAAAGCGATACATGAAGTGTAGTAGGTACTTGTATGCATTTCTTCATGAGCTCACAATTACCATGCAACTGGCTGATATTAGTAAAAATAAATAATTCGAAAATGGAACACGTAAATTTTCAAGCGTCTGTTCTTTTGTTTATTGTGAGTTTCATTTTCGTTTATTAGCAATTTTTGTGTTAATTTACTTACTATGGCGTACCAAAATAATTTGGATTTAATAGAAGCATACTTTTAAAATCACAAAGACATTTCATTAGCTTTGCGGTGGTACCGCGAAAGATATCCCGATAGACGCACACCATCTCGATATGTGTTGAAAAGAATGGTGGATAATTTAACAAATTTAGGACGTTTTGATCATCGCTTACAGCAACCACAGCAGCAGATAATAAACGTCAGCGATGATGAACTCAACATTCTGATTTACTTTGAAGCGTACCCGAAGAGTTCAGTGAGGGAAGGTGAAGAAGAAATTGGACTTTCAAAGAGTAGAATACATCGCGTTCTGAAAAAATACAAGTTTAAAAGTTATGTTGAAGGGCGATTAGTGCAAAAATTACGGCCGGGAGATGCTGAAAGACGATTTAATTTCTGCCAACATATCGAGAGACTCATCCTTGAGGATCAAAATTTTTTGAACACCATTATTTGGTCAGACGAGTCAAACTTTAGTAACAACGGTATGTACAACCGGCGTAATAATCGCATTTGGTCCAGACAAAATCCCTTACGAATCCGCGAGACTAATGATCAAGTGCGTTTTTCTTTCAACCGTTGGTGTGGGATTGTAAGTAACCGGGTTCTTTTAATACATTTTTACGAAGGAACTCTGAACACGGAAAGATATCTAGAAATACTTGAGATTTTAAGAAATGAGATTAATAAGCTTCCTGATGCAGATCGACGAAATCTCATATTCCAGCAAGATGGGGCTCCGGCTCATAACAGTAGGAGAACAGCCGAGTTTCTTAATGAATATTTTCCTTCCTGGATCGGCACTTTTGGACAAATTAGATGGCCACCGAGATCCCCAGATCTAACCCCACTTGATTCTTTTTTATGGGGTTATGTAAAAGATTTAGTTTACAGGAACCGGTACAACAGTGTGCAGGAGTTACAAAATGAACTGAGACGTATTATTTCAAACATCCACCATGCAAAAATAAGTAAATCGACAGGGAGAGAAATTATCAAAAGAGTGAGAATTTGTATACAACAGAACGAATCACATTATGGGCATTTGATAAATTATTTTTTTTTAAATAAAATGAAAAATTTTATGATCTTAGTTTCATTTAGTAGCCCTTTCAAACGCTATTATAAAATACAAGTAATTTTTCTATCACATTTGGCGGGTTCGAATCCCGGTTGAGGTAGGCGATTTTTAAAAAATCTGTGAATGCAGTTCTACTTATTATTAAAAATAAAACGATGTTTTTTTTTAGTAAAATATCCTACGTTCAATATTTAATATACTTTCCCTCCGTGTGGCATGGCCGTGGGACGCCCTGTATATTTTTTTATTTTATTTTTATTTATTTATTTATTTCTCTTTCACAATATAGCCATTACACAGATTATGATTAAAAATACAAATCAATTCAATAACTATATTGTGAGAGACTGGCGTCCGTACTAGGAAAACCTGTGTTACAGATTACCAGGCTGTCACCACCTCACTATTAGCTAATTCATAGATATTTTTACAAAAAGGGCCAATTTTAACAATAGTTTAGATAGGAATCAAAGTTACACATTCTTTGACATTAGTCAATTCAATTACTCATTTTTTGAATAGGTAATCGTTGCAAAATCAGAACAATTAAATGTGTGTGTGTGTGTGTGTGTGTGTGTGTATGTGTGTGTGTGTGTGTGTGTGCAAGCGCGCGTGCGTGCGTGTGTGTGTGTGTGTGTGTGCGTGCGTGCGTGTGTGCGTGCGTGCGTGCGTGTGTGTGTGTGTGTGTGTGTTTGAGATTATGAGCTATTTGCTTTAGTTCAGAGTATGAAGTAAATCTTCTGTCTCCTTATATGTCCGGTCAAGCAACCATGAGGTAAGTTTCCTTTTACAGTAGACACCACCATATGTATATAATATGTATACAGGGTGTACCAAAAATACAAATAAAGTGAAAAGGGTGTAAATGGGTCCCTTGTGTAGAGTTTATTACCAATGTATGACAACTGTAGTATGACATTATTACATGCTGAAAAATTAATTATTTTTGATAAAATAATAAAATAATCGACATTGAAGCGCAGCTCTATTCTAAGTTCATTCCCCCTAACAGGCGTAAACACAATAGGATTCACATTAAATACAATACAAATGATATAAAAACTAACAACATTATATATTTACATTATATTCAATATACCTATTTACAATATAATATTTATTACATTAAAACATATACTTAACACTAACACAATTCCAAATCTTACACGAACATTAACCGTCATCCGTCAGCGTTGTAAATCAGCTGGTCGCGCTGCGCGGATGGAAACACGCAGTCTACGGCGACTGCTATTGTGTTCCTTATTTGGCGTACCGCCGTTCGGCACGCGGCCTGTGCATGCGTCGGACGCGCCCCGCGCCAGTCAGAATCTTTGCCTCGCACTTAAGGCGAGGTATTCCGAGCGGTCGTAGGTAAAAATGCTTCCTCAGCCCCCGCCATTAACTAGCGTAACGTAAGCAAACACGACGCGCGCGAAAGGCACGGCCGCGCCAGCGCGGCCCGCTCGGTCCAAGCGGCATGATGTGCCATAGTAAAAAATATACAGTATAGTCCACATTTTTTCGCTTGCACCCAAGATGTAATCACATATGGCGACAATGACGTTTATGACCCACTAAAGAAAAATCTTTGGTTCAAACGTGTCTTGAATAGTTATTAATTATCAATAAATTAGTCAATAATTAAGTTGAATAAAGAGTCAGCCTGAATATAGGTATGAATGAACGACCACGTGAAATTTGGGTAGGTAGTGAATGTGTAATGAATGTGAAAATATGCAAATATGTGTAAGGTTTCGAGATCCAAGATGACGGACGCCACTTTTTTAGTATAAAATCAATGTGTTTATAATTTAGGTGGTATTTGGGGGTTCCGATTCAAAATAAAACATCTGTTTCGAGATCCATGATGGTGGAACATTGATTTTTATAAAAAAAGTTGCGTCCGCCATCTGGTATCTGGAAATTGATGTTGTAATTAAAATCGTGACCCGCAAAAACCACTTAAATTATACCCCTATTGATTTTGTACTACAAAGTCATGTCCACCATTTTAGATCTCAAAATAGATGCTGTAATCAGAATCGGGACCCCCGAAAACCACAAAAATGGAACCCATATTAATTTTTTATAAAAAAAGTTGCGTGTGCCATCTTGTATCTTGAAATTGACGTTGTATTCAGAATTAGAACCCCTGAAAGCCAAGAAAATGATACCATATTCATTATTTATATAAAAAAAGTCGCGTCCGCCATCTCTAATGTCTAAATTGACGTTGTATTCAGAATCGGGACCCCAGAAAACAAAGACTATATAACCAATTGACTGCGCTAGCGGGGGCAATCTTCTCACTAAGCATATGCTAAAACGAGTTTATGTGCCGATTTCGACTTCAGAGTGCTTCTAGCTGCCGCGGGTATCACACAGTGACGTAAAATATTATTTAAAGAGTCAAAATACGGTAAAAATGCCCAGTTGTGCTATTAAATGGTGTGGGATGTCGAGTTCTACTTCAAATTACAAAAAAGATGGAATAACCTTCCACAGGTAAGTATTATTTAGATGAAATTCGTACAAAATAATTTTCACAAAAATAAATTCTTTTTAATAAATATAAAATTGGCACGCGTTGATGTCTTTCTACCCCTCTCTCTCTTTCCTAGGTTTAATGTACTATGCATTTATCTCTTTCTGTCAAGATAGTGCTGTTACGTGCACTTTCTTCTTGGTATCGATAATAAAATCATTTTGTAAGATTTAATTATATTGTTTTCGTATTATTCAAATCTAAATTCTAATTTGATTAATATAATTTTTATTTCTATTTACAGACTCAAGCCATGTGATTCACTAAGGGACTTATTTAAAGAAATTAATATTTTGACCGTTGCTTCTCAATATCTTAAACTTGGAACAGCAAGTTTATTTTTATATCTAGTGTTTAAGTTATGAATATCACTATGTTTTGAAAAGGTATGTTTATATTTGTGAACATAAATTATGTTCTCATATATACAGGGTAGAAAAAATCTATGGGCCCTGGAAGGGAACTACTTTAAATCCTTTAGTTAGCTCATTTTACTGAAAGGAAACATTCCTTTATTTTTGAAAAGAAACAAAACTGCATTTAAAGATCTCCTAAAAGTCGCTTGTCTCACCCGGGAATCGAACCAACTAAAAATTAAAAAAGTAAACCCTCGCTATTTTTTTTTATACGAATCGGTAGGATTAATGTTCAGGATAAAATTAGTTTAATAAACATTTGGTATTTGGAATAAAAAAAGTAAAAAGTAACATCAATTATTTACGATCGAATACATTCAACATTTTTAACGATTTTAAAAATGTTGAAAGTTGTCGTTCTAATTTCAAATTGCCCCGCCTTACATTAAAAAATGCGTTCCATTTTTAACTTTTCCTCAGATTGCCTAGTTTAAGAACGAATTGTGCATAAATTTATTATTACAATTTAATGATTTTCTTATCGAAGTCTTCAATAAGGTACTAAGACATAAATAACATTAGCAAACCTGTATTTCATACAATATCTTTGGATGTTAGAGAGATAATAAAATTAACGTATGGTTTACTTGTTACAAATGAACATTACAGTACTAGGTACTAGGTAGTTAATAAAAAACTTGTAATAAATATTCAATTTCATAGGTATCACGTACAACATATTAGTGTGTTTGCTAGACAAATTTTATCCTGCGCAATAATCGTACCGATTCGTATAAAAAATAGCGAGGGTTTACTGTTTTAATTTTTAGTTGGTTCGATTCCCAGGTGAGACTAGCAAGTTTTAAAAGATCTTTGAATGCAGTTTTGTGTCTTTTCAAAAATAAAGGAATGTTTCCTTTCAGTAAAATGAGATAACTAAAGGATTTAAAGTAGTTCCCCTCCAGGGCGCATAGATTTTTTACATTCTGTATATATGAGAACATAATTTATGTTCACAAATATAAAAATACCTTTTCAAAACATAGTGATATTCATAACTTAAACACTAGATATAAAATAAACTTGCTGTTCCAAGTTTTAGACTTCACAAGACAAGTCGCTCATTCATGGGGAAATGTATACACATTTACAACAAAGTCGCACCAAATGTAACTGAACTGCCTTTTCACAAACTTAAGTTATATGTCAAACGAACTTTAATGAAAAAAGGCTACTATAAGGTCCAAGAATATTTAGATGATAAGAATGCGTGGACACATTAAAATTCCAAAATGTTTCATATGTTTATTTACGAGTATTATGACTATTAACCACTGTATACCTATTGTCAGATAGCTTGAAAATGACGATAATACTTTTGACATTGGGTACCTACTTTGTTGGTACGTTGATATACATTCTCTTCTAATATTATTATTTTTTTTCGCTGGGCGGCACTGCGCTGCTAAAAGTTATATTTTTTAAAAAAACATTGTTATTTAATATTTGAAAAGAGTGACATGAGTTTGTTGCCGGACTCTTCTCGGTAGTTCAACTTTTGGAACCAGTGTAAATTCAGACATGACAGACAGACAGAGACTATGACGTTGTTAGTTAATATATTTTTTGTGATAGTTGTAACAATGTGTTTTTTTGACGATTTAAAAGTGTTTCTTTGTGGCCTATTTAAATAAAATATTTTTTCTTTCTTTCTTACGTTCATTCATTAAAATCGTACTAAGTTATTATGTTGTTTAATTACACTAGAAATTCCCTCGCACCAAAGTTGACTTATAGTTTTTATCGATAGTCGATGATATTTTTGGTCTCCCTGCTCCCTACAAAAACACGTGTAATTGAACTGACCAATCAGCAAAGCCAATGCCTCGTCGCCCCCGCACCGCTAAGCAGTGACCTGTGTTTCTAAGGAGGAATGCATCTATGCGCTCTCCACTGGTTAAGTACTCCGTGCCAGAAAATCACGGAAATGATACTCATATTTATTTGGTACTATAAAATCACGTTCGCCATCTTGGATCTGGAAATTAATGTTGTATTCGGAATCGGAACCACCGGAAACTACAAAAATGATACCCATATTGATTTTTTATAAAAAAGTTGCGTCCACCATCTTGGATTTTGAAGTTAATGTTGTATTCAGAATCAGGACCTCGAAAACCACGAAAATGATACCCATATTGATTTTATATTAAAAAGTAGCATCCTCCATCATGGATTTGGAAATAGATGTTGTATTCAGAATCGGGACCCCCGAAAACCTCTAAAATGATATCGATATTGATTTTTTATGAATAAGTTGCGTCCGCCATCTTGAATCTTGAAATTAATGTTGTATTCGGAATCGGGACCCCCGGAAACCACAAAAATGATACCCATATTGATTTTTTATTTAAAAAAGTTGCGTCCGCCATCTTGGATCTTGAAGTTAATGTTGTATTCAGAATCAGGACCTCGAAAACCACTAAAATGATACCCATATTGATTTTTTATAAAAAAGTCACGTCCGCCATGTTGAATCTGGAAATTTATGTTGTATTTAAAATCGGGACCACCGAAAACCTCAAAAATGATACCCATATTGATTTTTTACAAAAAAAGTTGCGTCCGCCATATTGAATCTTGAAATTAACGTTGTATTCAGAATCAGGACCTCGAAAACCACGAAAATGATAAAAATGATACCCATATTGATAGTGTACTATAAAGTCACGTCCGCCATCTTGGATGTGGAAATTGATGTTGTATTTAAAATCGGGATCCCCGAAAACCTAAAAACTGATACCCATATTGATTTTTTATAAAAAAGTTGCGTCCGCCATATTGAATCTTGAAATTAATGTTGTATTCAGAATCAGGACCTCGAAAACCACGAAAATGATACCCATATTGATTTTTTATAAAAAAAAATTCGCGTCTGCCATCTTGAATTTCAAAGTTGATGTTGTATTCAGAATCGGCACCCCTGAATACACCAACTTTTATAAAACTGATAGATTTGAACTTATTCAAACGAAAAAACAGGATAAAAATTAACGTATCAGTGAAGAACGGGTTTTGAAATCATACTGTTGTCTGCTATTATACTATGGTACAATATGCGTCAAAGGACACTGTGTGTTGAAATATAAATTTTCGCGCGGGATCTCCACGGCTGTGGCAAAGTGACGTGACCTTACTCGGCAAGCTCTCGACGGGTACTGAAGTAACAGCGGAGCGAAGTGGGCGCGCTCCGTAATTACATTTTATAGGTTTATTGGCTTTATCGGAATAAAAATGTAAGAAACAAAAAAAAATGCTTTTCTGAATATTTAGATGATGAAAAGTTACGTCTATTTTAATAATTTTCATGTCATTTAGTAAAGTATTATCTGACTCAAAACACTTTTAAAATGTTAAGCAGAGCTATCTTTGAATTTTTTTTCTATCGAGTGAAATTTTACCTATCATGTTTCTGTCTTTACAGTTTATTAGATAATATGATCAACTATATTATATCAAAATTTTAGAACTGAATGTTTTATATTCGTGGCGGTAAATACAATCGAAAATGTTTAAAACGGGAAAAGAGCGCCTTAACGCACGTCGCTCTGTTGCCCAAATTTTCTCGCTATCGCTCCGCGCTTATACGTTTTATGTTATATGTACCTATTGCCTGTTCTTCCGTAGTGACTCTCTGCTTGTGTGCTCTGTTCTCCTTCTTGTATTTTCTTAGCTTATGTACTGTGCCAGTGTCTGTGAATTATATGTGTTCTACCCGATATATTGGACTTACTTATTCCGAACACCGAATCCAGCCGGACTATAAAGCTAAGTATTAGCGATAGTTTTTATTTACACCCTACCGCTAAACTAGGCTAAGTACAAAAAAGATAAATAGATATTAGATAACTTTATCGAATACTTTACAAGCATAATAAGTGAGTGAGAATCAAGATAGGTATGAGTCAACATAAAAACCACAAATAAATTTTAAAGTTGTATTGAAGTAACAATCTGAGTAGGTAGGTTCTATCTACCTAATAGCTCAGATGAATAAACTAAGGTTTTAAGCTGTAAACCAAAAATAAAAATATTTTTAATTGAGTAGGTATGTATTTATCACAACACAAGAACCCGTACGATCGATAAATGTGGTTAAAAATTTATCACGGATCAATCAATTAGGTACTATGTAATTGTACTAGCACTATCCTACCATTTAGAAATAAAAAACAACTTACCTCGAACTAGAAACACTTTTTTTATACAACAACGCAAGATGACAAGCAAGCTGACGGCTCACCTAACAAACGGGACCACTTAACTCAATCAACACAGCTTTACAGTTCACATGAATATCTTACACAACAACATAACACTTACAGACAGAGATTATGGCTATGTGCCATAAGATTAGAGATGCAGTTCAAAGTGTACCTACTCCTCCTTGCTACCTCAACAACGACGGCCGTCGTCGGGACGGACACGGCCTGTGTCGCTTTTCGCACCATAATATTATCGTCATCGTCCTTGTAATCGATGCCAACATACCTACTCATGGCATACACATAGCATTATCTCGCAATATTTAATAAGAATAACGACGATCAGAGATAAAATTATACGCGACTACACTTTATGAACTTATGATCAACTGAGCTCGGAAACAGATGAGGTGACACTGACGAGCCGACAAAGCGGGAAGCGGCTTTGAAATAGGTAGTCTGCGCGCGCCGCTCTGCGCCGCTGTTTTTTCCTTCTGCGCATGCGTACGGGGAATGACAGGGATTGTCAACATTTAACTAGTTTTTTAGTTTAGCAAAATTATTTTAGGTATGGAACGCAATAAGTAATTTAAGTATTATTGTATTATTGTGCCCAATAAACTTTTTTCTATTCTATTCAATAAACAACTTTGACTTTAGTATCCTTATAACTATTGGGTCCAAGCTAAGGCTGGTACCAAAAAATAATAGTTATGACGAGAACGATACAAGGTTTTCGTTTTCGTTAAGAGCGTTATTAGAGCGCTGTTCGACTTAAATTGTATTTAACTATCGTGGCAAGCAAGAGCCGTTATTTAATTAAATGTTAAGATGATTTTCCGGAGTGTATCTTCTGTATTTGTACCATTATGTGTCTGTGGTATAAGAAGTAGTGTAACATAATTACGCCAACGACGCAAACAAACCGTTAAATGCTTGTCTCGCATTCAAAGCCCAGTAAGATCCATTTTTTCAACGTTAAAAAAGTAGGTTACAAAATAAGTAAAAACATATCAAAGCGAGCACGGTCGCAAACACTACCTAATCAACAGTTTATAGGCACTTAGTCATAATCCGGCAGTACTCTGCTGTTTTTTTTTATACCGAGTATTAAAAAAAAATCTGTTGAGTAAAATGTTGTGAACCAATGACACATTTGGGGGCGTTTAGGGTTTCATCGGAAAAAACGTAAACCAAATTTTTGAATCTCCTCTGAACTCCTAGTACTTACATAATCTTACAAATTAAATTTTGACCGACAAATAACCTAGCTAGATCATGTTCAATTAAAGGAAAAGTTTGTAAAATAAAGGGAAGGCGGGTACATTTTAAATCCAAGTGAAGATTTCCGCCCGCTTTAATGCGTAGGTTCCGTCGACAGCACGTTAATAGTACATGCGCGTTCATTGTGACCACTTACTACTACCATATCATCATTAACATCATCATACCAACCTCTGATGTCCACTACTGAACAAAGGCCTCCCCCACCGATTTCCAAATGGAATGGTTCTTGGCAGCTGCATCCAACAGCTCCCCGCGACTCTCACCAGGTCGTCTGTCCATTTAGCTAGTGGGAGGCCGTCCTTCTTTGCACTTCCCGGTATGTGGTCGCCATTTTAAAACTTGAACGCCCAAGCAGCCGTCTGTTCAGCGTGCTATGTGCCCTGCCCACGCCACTTCAACTTGCTAATCCTATGAGCTATGTCAGTGACTTACCATACCATACAATTTTTTATAACGGCAGTCATCAGGTAGGCCATTTTACACGTAATGGTATAAAAACCAGTTTTATTGACCCAGAGCGATGCGTCACGTAAACTACGTGACGCATCGCTTATATTTCCATTTAATAGTAATTTTGAACCCTGTTTTTGTTTGACCCGTCACTTCGATTGTGCAATATCGCGCTGTGACATAAACAAAACAGCTTGAAAATAACATCACACCTTTTCACGTCGCGCATTTTTTGATAAAGATATGTACCTCCCACCCTGTCACTGTATTTGAATACTCCGGTATGTACGAAAACTTACGTATTATTTAAGTTTAAAAAATAAATGCGGAACCCGAGGTGTATTTTTTCAAATGGCGGTGAATTCTGCTGGAAGTCTAGTATTTTCAAAGACTAAGCGGTAGCAATGAGTGCTTAGTTAGATTAGTGCAATTTGATTTTACATACTCTATTTATTTAAAGGTGTTTACGTAATATGCGAAATCGATACTAATAGCAATTTATTGCTTAAAAATAATAAACAACACCTAAACAAAAAGATAAATAATTGTTATAAAAATTAAAAAATAAATGATTATTTCAATACAATTATTATTACTTGTCATCGTATTAGAAATTAAGGCATCGTACTATAAGTTTTATCGGCAAAGAAAGTTTTTTGCATCTCAGAAGGAATCGGCGGTACTAATAGTTTGCATATTCTAGTCTTTGGAAATATAGTCTATTGATTTGATGTAAATTTTAGGTTGAATGACATTCACAGCCGATCACTAGAGTAGTGACATTTTCATTTTGAGTTTTCGATGAAGAATTTCTTTTTTTTGGGTACTTCTGATACACCGTGTATATTCTCAATAATTTGTTAATATATTTTATACATGAATTTTTTAGACATACACATACACACACAGTATAGTTAATGTTATAAACTAATACTACTATTTTATTTTAAACAGTTTTATTGTAACAGTTTTATTCAGCTTGTTATTGTTTTCTCATTTATCTGTGAACAAGCCCTTGGGTTGTAGCAGAATATCGGTGCCTTACTCAGATCCCGTGGTTTGAGTGAGAATCAGTCACTGAGCTGCGACCCTTTTAAATTCCGCAACACACACATATAATAATCGTTTTTGTGTACATACCTACCTATTCGTTTGTTTCATGTTTTTATATATTTTGGTTATATGTGTGTGATGAAGAATTAAATAAATGTTTTATCTATCTATCTTAAATTATAGCCGAGGCATAATGTACTATATTATAACTGTGATCTTCTGTAAGGCGGAGATGCTTTCCCTGTCGGGCGCCCCTTGATCGTGTGGTATGACTACTCTCGAAAGGATTTCCATACAATCTCTGAAGTCGAAAATATTGGAAAGGAACATATCGATTCTAACAAAATTTACCATACATAAGCTAGTCAATGATTAGACGATTTTTCGAAAAAGTTGAGTAACAGCAGTTTTAGCATGAAAAGTTAAAACTGCTCTTACTTAAATTTTTCGAAAAATCTGCTGATAACTTAACGTCATCACGTTAGTCCTATTAGAATCAGTTTGTTCAACGTTCCAATATTTTCGACCTGAAAATTTGTATGAACAACCGTGCGGCGTAAACTCTCTTAATTGTTATTTCCCAAGTCAGCTATTACACCAAGCCCCCGCTTCGAATTTTGTATTACGACGTGACATTTCACAACCTGAATATTTCCCTTATAGGCTAATCAATCAATAGTTGTACAATAATAACAAGTCTCTGTGACCAATGATTATAATGTACCTACAAAGGAACAAAAAATTTCGATTACCCCATCCCGGGATCGACCACGACGAATGTTCCTTTGTTTTATTGAGCGAAGCCAAAGCACTCCAACCCCTACGGCACCGAGCTCCTCATCATCCCCGGGACCACAACACGTCAAGCTCTCAATGCTGCTTACTTGGGCTAGATAATGGAAGGGAGTGCGTCACTCTAATAATAAAACATATCCTTACTCGTTACAGCATTCGTTTGTGGCAACTATTACATAATGAACATGCTGTCAACACTATCTAAGGGTACCTAGTAGGTATCTAAAACAAAATTGTTAACCTCAAATGTTACAAATCTATATAATAATAATAATATTAATAATAATATTTATACACTCACACCTATTATCTAGCCCAAAGTAAGCATCAGTAAGAGCTTGTGTTATGGATACTTGATAACGGATAAATATTGATAATAATATGTACATAAATATTAGAAATATACTAAATAAACATATAAACATCCATGACTCGTAAACAAATGCTTGTACTCATCAGGTATATGTCCATAAATCGTTTGTGGGTGTATCCTTGAGCATACGAGCCTCCGTCTGAAAACCAGCGTCACGGCTACAACACCCCGCCGTGACACTTGCTGAGACGGGGACTTTTTCACTACTGTAGCACTGCTCACATTATTAATATTATTGTATAATTTAATTTGTATCGATATCGATTGTTGTAAATATATAATTAGTAGTTATTTGTAAACATAGAGTTAGTATAGAAATATGATATAAAAAGCAGCCCACGCTTTTTTACAATGAAATTAATTTTCTTTTCAAAACTTTATTTTTATTTTAGAATTTTTGAAAATTATGAAACATATTGATGAGTTAGTTACTTGTTATAACCGTTGAATAAAATATAAATTATAATTTATTTTCTGATTTTTAGTTCGATTTCCTATAAAACCGTCTTTAATATGTACCGTTTCTCAGACTCCCTCTCCGGTACACTTCACGGTACACGCATGCGCAGACCGCGCTTTTGCTCTATCTCGTTTGCTCTCACGCAAAGGACCTGTATTAAAATCACTAATCCTGACAATCCTAATCAGGATAATGAGATAAGCTTATCAAAATATTGTATTGTCGGTGGTCGTTGATAAGTCTACAACATTTGAAATAAATCTGATCGCTTAAAGTGGGGCAAAATTGAGCCCCAACGAGTCAGTTACATACATACAAACAAACAAACATACAGGTGAAACTAATAAAAGCGTGTTAAAAAAAACGAAAGTCCATGTTATGAATATTCTTTCCTGAGGTGGTTGTGGCGGTAACATAAATTCTATTTGCCTAATAACAGATCAAAATTAAATAATTGCCCGACTACCTACTAGAAGTAAGTATTCTTTAATAATTAAACATTTACCATTTGCAATATATGACTTATTACCAACTGATTACCCAATTACCTACCTCAATGCATTTATAGTAATATTTTTCATAGCTTATCCCAAATTGATTTGGTTTTGGTGCAGCATGCCCTCTTCTTTCACTCTTACGAGGCAGTTTTATAGTTAATTAACATATACATATGTACGTAATAATGGGCTATTTTTGGATGGGTCGCCAAACTTTAAGGTTTTCGATTCATGTAATTAAAGAATTTTCTCCTAGAAACATTATTAGAAATATGTTTAAAAATTCCGACCTCCCATACAAAATCGATCACGTGACCTGTCTGATTGTTATAACTAGTTTTTTTTTTTTTTTTTTATACATATTTCGAACAATGTTTCCACTTTCCATTGGACCAATTGGAAACGATTCCGCATCGAACAAAAAAAGAATCATCAATATCGGTTCACCCAGTCAAAAGTTCTGAGGTAACATACATATAATAATATAAAAACCATACAGACGAATTGATAACCTCCTCCTTTTTCTGAAGTCGGTTAAAAACAAGAGGCCCTTGGACCGTTATTTGCTTGAAATTCGCTTCAGACAATATTTGGTGTTGCCAATAATTTCAAAATCAATAAATATGTATTTATTGAAATTAAAATAAGTAAATTGATTGATTTTAAATAGCATATTGAATTCTTTAAAAATAAGCACCTAATATTTTTCTTTTGAAATGCTCTAACACTAAAAACCCATTCTAAGGATACTTTTTCAGTTCCGTTTTGTAAAACTAAAAATTAAAAACAGAAAACCTTTTTTTTAAAAAAAAGGTTTTATTTAAATGCTCCAGAAAGAAGAAAAAAAAACCTCATTATACACAATTTATATGATCTTAAAAGCTTGTTGCTCAATTAAATAGGTACTAGTCGCGCGACAAGCTTTTATGATCATAAATTGTGTTTTCGTACCACTTGCTCAAAAAAGTGACATTCTATGCCACAAATAGCGAACATAACAATAGTCATGTTTAATCTGTTAAAAACAGGAAAAGAAAATTGTACTGAATTTCATTCATCCTTTAGGGGGAGACTGTGATTTAAATTTGGAATACATCTTTCTGAAAAAGGAATACGCATTTATTGTGCAGTGATGATTATTAAATAAAATTACGAAAACCGACGAGGCCGTATGAGCTGAAAAAATATTAGTCTAGGAATTTGCCGCGTTTGTAACTCTCTCTATCAATAATCTGTCTGTCTGTCTGTCTGTCTCTGTCTGTCTCTGTCTGTCTGTCTGTCTGTCTGTCTGTCTGTCTGTCTGTCTGTCTGTCTGTCTGTTTAGGTTTAGGTTTAGGTTTAGGTTTAGGTTTCGGTTTAGGTTTAGGTTTAGGTTTAGGTTTAGGTTTAGGTTTAGGTTTAGGTTTAGGTTTAGGTTTAGGTTTAGGTTTAGGTTTAGGTTTAGGTTTAGGTTTAGGTTTAGGTTTAGGTTTAGGTTTAGGTTTAGGTTAAGGTTTAGGTTTAGGTTTAGGTTTAGGTTTAGGTTTAGGTTAGGTTAGGTTAGGTTAGGTTAGGTTAGGTTAGGTTAGGTCGGGGTGCATGTTCAAACCATCATTAGCTTTAAGTTTCCCTTGTGGGAGTCGCTCCTTACGGAGCCAAAAATGCCGTGACAAAGCGCCCTGTCCTCAAGTGAGTGGCGCGCAGAGTGAGGTGTCGGATGACGATGTCGAGAAAGTCTCGACCTTTGGCTCGTGTCAATCTATGGACACAGTGGGGTCCCAGTCCGGACGGAAAAGATTGAGGTCCGCTGACTCAGGTTCGGATAGTGCGTCGAGCACAGAGGTGGCGGTGGCACCTAAAAAGCCCGCTTCGGGAGAAACGACCCGTGGACGAGGCCGCTCCATTAAGACGGGGGAATACTCAGACTCGGCGAAAGCCAAGGAAGACTACAATACCCAGCTGCGCGAGTCAATGCGGCTGGAAGCAGAAAAGGAGTTCGCGGAGGAGCTGGCGCAAAGACGATTGCGCTCAACCTCTGCCATCTCCTCAGCAAATTCCGATGACATCATCTTTATGACAATGGAGGAAGAGCCCAGTGCGGCCCAGATCTACAAGTCTGTTCAGGCTGAGCTGCAGACTATACTTAAAGTGGCAGCAACTTCAAGCCACCTAAAGGGCACTTACCAAAAGGCCCTCAAAAACTCAGCGGCCTCTATACGCGAGTACACCCAAGCGCTCCTAGGCTGCACTGTGTCCGAAGAGGTCACAAAGCTGGAGCGGGAGAATAGGCGCCTTAGGTCCGACGTGGACGATATGCGCAAACAAATTGAGGACATGCGCGCAGCAAGATCGGGCCCGCAAGAGCCCGGTGCGTCGCAACCCTTGGATGGAAACCAAATCCTCCAAGCGGTTGCAACTGTGGTAGATGAGAAAATTAAGGCGGCAATGACGACGGCCACCAATATGATGAACGCCCGCATAGAGGGCCTCAAAGTTCCGGATAGATCGCGGCCACCGTTGGCCGCGGACAAAGTGAGGAAAGCTGCACAGACGCACACCCCTTCCGCAAAAGATTTCCCGCCATTGAAGGCTCCACAAAAGAGGGTCCCTCCCGCCATCACGTCGAAGTGCGGGACCATGTCCCTTATCCCTTGCACATCGTCCCAGCGAAAGGGAAAGGGCAAGGGAAAGGGCAAAAAGACGGCACCTGCTCCGGCAGAAACCACCCCGCCTGTAACCGCCACACCTGAAGCCTCGACGTCGGAAGAGGCTGGTTGGGCCACTGTTGGGAAGGGTGGTAAGGTCAAGAAGCCAAAGCCCACTGCGCCGGTCGCTAAGCCTCAGTCTCAGCCCAAGCCGAAGCCCAAATCGCAGGGTCAGGCGCAGGCAAAGGCTAAGAAGCCCCGCAAGGTTCGGGAACCCCGAACGGCCGCTGTGGTAATAACACTCGGCCCTGAGGCGGAGAAGACCGGCCTCTCTTATGCCGAGATCATAAGAAAGGCACGTTCTGCAATAAACATTGAGGAGCTCGGCATCCCGCCGATACAAATTAAGACCGCAGTCACCGGGGGCAAAATCTTACAGGTCTCCGGGGACAGTCAGGCCTCCAAGGCCGATGAACTGGCCCAACAACTGAGGACCATCTTTGAGAGCGAAGACATCCGAGTCTCCAGGCCCACGAAGTGCATGGAGATCTCCATCATGGGTCTGGATGACTCCATAGAAAAGGGCGAGCTTTTGACGGCCATTGCTGAAAAGGGCGGCTGTGATGGCGGCAATATCAAGGTGGGGGAAATTCGCCGCGCTCCCAGCGGCGTGGGATCTGCGTTGGTGTCGTGCCCTGTCGGCGCGGCCAATAAACTCTTGGAGGCCGGTCGTCTTCTGATCGGGTGGAGCTCAGCGCGAGTCCGCGCAGTGGAGCCCCGCCCGATGAAATGCTTCCGATGTCTGGAGCGAGGGCACGCTCGGCCGCACTGCTCTGGTGTGGACCGCAGCGACCTTTGCTTCCGCTGTGGGAAACCCGGGCATAAGGCGTCTGTTTGTTCAGCGGAGCCGCACTGTGTTGTTTGTGCGGCCGCAAAAAGACCTGCAGGACATATTTTGGGGGGTAAGAGCTGCAAGGCCCCAACCGCCCCCCCGAAGAGGGTAAAGAATAAGGCCGCCAAGACCCCGGCTACTCAAGAGGCTGCAGATCCAGCGCAGCCTATGGATACAACACCAGCTCCAAATGGCTCTACGACCAGCGTGTAAATTCATACAGTCGAACTTGAACCACTGCTCTGGTGCGCAGGATCTCCTTTTGCAAACCACGAGAGAGTGGTCAATTCACATCGCTGTGGCAGCTGAGCCGTACTACGTCCCACCTTGTTCTAACTGGGCTGCGGACCTGGACAGCACAGTTGTAATCATTAGGTCGGTGCTCAATGCCTCTCCAGCCCTCTCAGTCCATCAGAGGGGGCACGGCTTCGTCGTCGCCAAATGGGGAGATACGGTCATCATCGGCGTATACTTCTCCCCCAATAGGCCACTGGCCGAGTTCGAGGACTTTCTGGACGAGCTTGGTGCTGCAGTTCGGCAGTCGCCTTCGACGCACACCTTGGTTCTGGGGGACTTCAACGCCAAGTCATCGGCTTGGGGTTCCCCGGGCACTGATCCGCGAGGAGCATTGGTAGAAGGGTGGATGGCCATGTACGGCCTCATCCTCCTAAATCAGGGCTCAGCCTACACCTGCGTACGACAGCGGGGGGGGTCTATAGTGGACTTAACGTTCGCTTCCCCCGCTCTCGCCGCGCACGTGTCTGGCTGGCAGGTCCTTGAAGAGGCCGAAACCTTGAGTGACCACCAGTACATCTCGTTCAACATCTTTTCTCGGGGTGGTACTGGTGGCCACCCCAGCTCAGCGTCGCAGTCAACCTTCCCCAAGTGGGCTCTCACTAAACTCAACAGAGAGCACCTTGAGGAAGCGGTTCTAGTAGAGGACTGGTGCTCACCGTCCACCGCCTTACCAACTAATGTCGACGCAGAGGCAGACCGCTTCCGCAAATCACTGCAGCGGATCAGTGACGCCTCCATGCCGCGGATCCACCATAAGCCTCGTAAAGGCGCCGTCTATTGGTGGTCTGCGGATATCGCTGCACTTCGGGCCGATTGTACCGCCAAACGGCGAGAGCTCGCCCGATACCGCCACCGCACGCGAAACACCTACCGCGATGCGGTCTGGGAGGACCACCTGCATGGCCTTTACACGGAGGCACGGCGGACAATGCGCGTTGCCATTTATAAGGCAAAAACGGAGGCACGGGAACAGATGCTGGAGTCCCTCGACAACAATCCGTGGGGTCGACCGTACCACGCCGCGCGCGACAAACTGCGCGCGCAAGGTCCCCCGGTTGCGGAGTCACTGGAGCCACAACTTTTTCAAAATATTGTCGAAGCACTGTTCCCGTCCCGCGGTGAACACAGCCCTCCGCCCATGGTCCCCCGTGGGGCCCAGTCCTCGGACGACGGGTCGGTAGAGACCATTACGGACGCCGAGTACGACTGTGCCGTCGCTAGACTTCGGGCCAAAAAGACTGCTCCAGGCCCCGACGGGGTTCACGGGCGTGTCTTGGCGCTCTCCCTTGTGGAGTTGGAACCGCGAATGCGGAACCTTTTCAACGCATGTCTCAGGACCGGGAAATTTCCGCAGGTTTGGAAGCGAGGGCGTCTGGTCCTTCTGCAAAAGGCGGGCAGGTCCGCCGACTCACCCTCTGCCTACCGGCCCATTGTCCTCCTGGATGAGGCCGGTAAGCTGCTCGAGAGGATTGTAGCCGGCCGTATCATTGGCCACTTGACGTCAACGGGACCGGATTTGGCAGAGTGTCAGTTCGGCTTCAGAGAGGGTCGTTCTACCATCGACGCGATTATGCGCGTGAAGGCCCTCTCTACCGAGGCAGTTTCTCGCGGCGGGGTGCTTTTGGCGGTGTCTCTCGACATCGCCAACGCTTTTAACACCCTGCCGTTTGAGTGCATTCTCGAGGCTATGCGATATCATGGGCTGCCTCGGTATCTGCAAAACATCATCGCAGATTACCTACGAGGCCGAACTGTCACCTGCCAAGACCAAAATGGCAGGCTTTTCGAGAGGCGGATGACGTGTGGTGTTCCACAGGGGTCGGTTCTAGGCCCTCTCCTGTGGAACATCGGGTATGATTGGGTGTTGCGGGGTGCCCTTCTGCCGGGGGTCCGCATCTTTTGTTACGCGGACGACACCCTCGTAACAGCCCGAGGCTCGACTTTCGCGCAGGCTGCGCTCCTGGGTAAGGTTGGGACTATCCAGGTTGTCCACAAGATCGAGAGGCTTGGTCTGCGGGTGGCCCTCGATAAAACCGAGGCCCTGCTTTTTCATGGGCCGCGGAAGGGTCCGCCCGCGGGAGCATCTCTCGATCTAAATGGGGTGAGGGTCGCGATCGGTCCAACGTTAAAGTACTTGGGGCTTTTACTTGACCCGGGGTGGAACTTTAAGTGCCACTTCCGGAATCTTAGCCCCAAGCTAACGGCGACGACATCTGCCTTGGGCAGACTCCTGCCAAACGTCGCGGGCCCCGGAGACGTGTGCCGCCGCCTGTTCACGGGGGTGGTGCGCTCGATGGCGCTATACGGTGCACCAGTGTGGGTGGATGCTCTGACGGCCCACAATAAGACCCTCCTGCGGAGAGCACAGCGGGTCATGGCCGTCAGAGTAGTCCGAGGATATAGGACGATCTCCTATGAGGCTTCATGCCTTTTGGCCAGGACACCTCCCTGGGATCTCGATGCTAGAGTCCTAGCGGAGGTGTACGAGCACGGAGCCGAGCTTCGTGCCGAGATGGGGCACCGGCGCATAATGCCGGAGCTGGTATCGCGCTGGAGGCGAGAGGCGCAGGGGCGCATACTAAGCGCCTGGCTGCAACGCCTGGACGAGCCCACGGCCGGTCTCAGGACCGTGGAGGCCATCCGCCCAGTCTTTCGGGCGTGGATGAGGCAGCGGCACGGGGTGTTGACCTTCCGTGTTGTGCAGATTCTGACCGGGCACGGTTGCTTCGGCAGATACCTGCACAACACGGCCAAACGGGAAACCAGTGCCCGTTGCCACGAGTGTGGCCACAGCGAGGACACGGCGCAGCATACGCTGGAACTCTGCCCGGCGTGGGCTACGCAGCGCCGTGTCTTAGTTGCTGCTATTGGCGGCGACCTCTCCCTGCCGACCGTCGTGGAGAAGATGGTTGGCAGCGAGAGTAACTGGGAGGCGGTAGCCACCTTCTGCGAGGAAGTCATCTCGCAGAAGGAGGCTGCGGAACGGGCCCGCGAGGAAGATGCCCTTGCGGACCCGATTCGCCGCAGAAGGTTGGGCCGGAGAAGGCGGCTCCATGGGCACCTTCAACCGCCGAGTGGGGACGGCGGGTGACGGAGTGGGGCTCCGTCACCCGCGCCAAGGCGTCCCTGCGTGGGGGAGCACGCGTTTTGTTTCGCGCGCGCTCCCTATCCCTGGTGAGCTCGGAAGCGAGCGTTAACCGTACAGTCTTGGGCGCATGACAGCGATTGCGAAAAGTTCCCTGTCGTGCGTCGAAGCCACGGTATTGAGAAACACGTTGGTTTTTAGTGGGTATGCCGGCCTTCTGCCGGTGACTCCCACATAACCCAGGGGCAGCCCCATTCGCTCCTGGGTACCTATAAAAGGTTTTCCAACGTAAAAAAAAAAAAAAAAAAAAAAAAAAGGTCGGGGTGCATGTTGGGGAGCCTCCTAGTGTGCTGGGGGCGTTGTCGGGCTCACTTGTTGCATTTTGGCGGATGTTCTGTCATCCGGTGCAAACGGTGGGTCCCACAACGTGTCCAGACGGCGCATCCTGGGCGACTGCGAACTCATTATCCGCTCGTAGGGTAATGGGTTCGCAGCCGGCCAATCTCCAACACAGTGCGGCTGCCTTCGGGCATTGCACGGCCGCACAAGCCCGTAGCCCTGCATTTATGTGGGGTCGGGGGCTGGGCGTATGGGGCTTGCCCTGTGCGTCTGGCTGTGAGGAAGAAAACCTCTCTAAAAAATTACCCTGGTGGGGCCCCCTTGGGGGGCAGCGGAGCTTCGGCTCGTGGGATGGCGGGCCTCCAAGGCCCGCGGACCGCTTATGCGGTCACGTAGGGGTGGAAGAGTCCACATTTGCGGATTCCCACCAGGGGAAAGCGGTTGAGTCCACATCAGCTGGATTCCCGCTGACTCCTCTTTGTCGGGGGCTTGATATGCCCGAAGTTTGTGGAGGCCTTCTCCGGTCCTCCCCTCTTCGGAAGGGAGACTGCGGAGGAAGGCGGTTCTGTGTCGGCGGTCTGCTTATTGGCATTCAACGTCTTTTGACGCCGCCGGCCCTAAGCCTAAGTTTTTCTCGGGGTGACGATGGGCTGAGTGGCCGGGGGGAGCCCGGTCCCAAGCCCCGGGACCATTTTCTTTTCCTTTTTTTTTTTGTTTCGCTGTCTTTTTGTTTTTCTTTTCTTGTTTGTTTTATTTGATTTATTTCTTCTTCTTCTTTTCTTGTTTCTTTTTGGTTTTGTTTTTGTTTTTGACGTTGGTTTCGGGAGATTTAAAAAAAATGGAAAACGCGAATAGTCAAATCAAACTACCCCAGGAGGGTACCGGTCGCTCCGCGGCCGGAGAATCCCTCCCTGGGCCTTCGGGTTCAGGCAGCCCCACCGTTTCTGGGGGGGGCAACTATCGCGTCGGGGGCGCCTCTGGGCGTCTCTGTGGAAGGAGGAGTAAGGAGGATAGAGACGGGAGAAGCCGGGACAGCAGTGTAGGCTGTGGCTCAGTAGTAGATGACGAGCTCTCAAGGAGCGGCAGCGCCATGTCGGGCGCTCTAGACAGTGACGATTCTATGTATTCCGACGCGTCCATCAGCGCGCGCGACGAATTCCAGCGGGAGGTAGGGGCACGCCTGCTTAGGGAAGGAAGTAGAAAGCGGCTTCCAGCTGACCCACCCAGTATTCGGGAAGGGCTACCTGAAGCGAAAGTGATCCTGACGAGGATGCCTCGCCTTAGTGCGAGCACCGGACGAACACCACCAAGGGCCCCATCAGTCCCGCCGACCGCTTCGGCCGCGGAAGTCACATCGGTCCCGCCGGCCCCTACGGCCTCAACGGCCCCGCCGGCCCTGTCGGCCGCGTCGGCTCCGTCAGCAGCACTTGTGGACATCCGGCGGAGGTCCTCTAAAGAGCGTGAAGGTGAACTAGGAGGCGGGCCCCTAGCTGAACTTGAATCAGAGGAGGAGATTGGAAGGCTGGCTCAGATTGCGAGCAACTCTTGGGCTCGCTGTCGCATGCCGCCACCTGGAGAGCGACCATCGGACCCACCGCTCAGCCTTTTGAGGTGTCGGGCCAAGGATGATCTGGCGCTGATCGGACGGATTGCGGTGAGGTCCAAGAATTTAAAAGGGACGTGGGTGCGCAACTTAAAGTTAGCGGCCAGCCGTATAGAGGACACACTCGATGCGGTATATGAGAGGACGGCTACTGCAGAGGTCAGGCGGCTTCAAGCCGATAACGGGCGTCTCAACGGAGAGATTGACCTCCTGCGCGCGCAGGTTGACGCGCTGCGCGGTGAGTGCTCGGGGCTTCGCGAGGAGTGTCAGGGGCTGCAGCGGCGGCTGGAGGCCGCTCTCGTGCCCGCACCCGCACCCGCACCCGCGCCCGCGCCTTTGTGCCCGCCCCCGCCTGATCGTGGCACTAATGGCGCGCAGATGGACCTTGAGGAGCTTCCTGAAGTCAGCGTGACAGCACCCAAGGAGTCGCATGTGGGGAAACCTGGACCTGACTGCGACCGAGATGTCGAGGACGCGCGGCTAATGCGTCTTTTTGGGCGCGTGCTAGACGCACGTCTTGGGCCAGAGACGCCGGAGCCTAGGGCTCGTCCGCCTTTGGCGGCGGACAGAAGAAATGAGAGGCGAGACGTTGTTGACGAGGTGGAGATGGAGCGTGGTGGTTTCTCCCTCGTTGGCAAAAATAAGAAGAAGGGCAAGACCAAGGTCCCATCGGCCCAGCCGGCGAAACCAGCCCAGCCGGCCAGAGCAGCAGCGGCGCCTAAGCCGCCCCCAACTGCCCCTCATCGTCGGGCGCAGCAGGGCGCAGCGACCGCCACGAGAGCGTCGTATGCTGACGCCGCTATGACTCCCGCGCAACGGGAAGCACGTGCCCCAGCGCCGCAGCCGCGTGAGGCTCAGAGTGGCGCCAAGAAAAAGAAAAGGAAGAGGAAGCGACGCAGACGCGGCCAGTTGAGGGTGCCAGCCATCGCCGCCGTCTCCGTAACGCTCTCGCCCGAGGCTTTGCAGCGCGGCGTTACTTACGCGGACACGCTGCGGCGGGCAAGAGACGCCACGACGAACGATCCAGACTGCCCCTTAGTCCGAGTACATCACACGATGACAGGGGCCCGACTGCTGAAAGTTTTGGGCCAGGATAGCGCGGAACGGGCGGACCGCTTCGCTGAGCGACTACAAGAGGTGCTTGGTGACGATGTGCGTGTCGCAGTCCCTGTCAAGTGCGCTGATTTGCGTGTGACTGGGCTGGACGACTCCATTCGGGGGGACGAGGTTCGGGGGGCGATCGCTCGTGCTGGACAGTGTCCCCTCGATAGGGTTCGTGTTGGCGAGATTCGCCGCGGCCGGTGGGGCTCGGGATCCGTCAGGGTCACTTGCCCCGCGTCTGCGGCGAAGCTCATCAACAAGGACGGCCAGCTCACCGTGGGTTGGTGCTCTGCGCGCGTTTACGTGCTGGAGCAGCGACCCATGATGTGCTACCGCTGCTTGGGTGTGGGGCACACCAAGCCGCAGTGCCCGTCGGCAACTGACCGCTCCGGAGCGTGCTTCCGCTGCGGACAGTCGGGCCACAAGGCCGTCGAATGTTCGGCGCCGCTTCACTGCCCCCCGTGTGCTGATGCCGGTTTACCGGCTAACCACATGGTGGGCAGTAAATGCTGCTTACAGCAGCTGAAGCGACGCACACGAGGCAGATCCCTCGCTGGCGGGGGTGGCGGTGGCGGCGGCCGTAGGCCGCCCTCCGTTGCCGCCCCTGTCACCGATGGATCGCGGGAGGCGAGGCCCCCCGATCCGCCCTCAACGGGGCGGTGAAGGGAGCCGTCGGTGCGGGTTACTTCGGGGCTGTATACGCCTCGAAGTGACCCGCGCCGGCGGGCGGACTGGGCGGGGGTATTCTCCTATGCCAGTCTGCCGTTGCCGAGTAGAGGTCAGCGGTACTGTTGGGGAACGGTATGCGCATTGCACGATCTCTGCGACGAGGGATGCTCCTTATGTTCCGAGAGCATCCCATCCCACCTCGTGGAAGAGCACGCCAAGAGCTCGCTGCGGCGCTGTCCATAGTGTTGTGATGAATCCCCTATGGCGGCACCAACATGCAGCGCGTCGGAACTTCGCAGGGGTTTAGTGGGTAGGACGGGACTTGCACACAGAGAGCCCGTGAGTCCCACATACCCCTCCCCGGTTTCCCCGAACCGGGAAGGAAACCCGTAAATGGGTTCCCCTGCGGCAAAAAAAAAAAAAAAAAAAAAAAAAAAAAAAAAAAAAAAAAAAAAGGTTAGGTTAGGTCCCACAGCGAGGGGGTGCATGTTGGGGAGCCTCCTAGTGTGCTGGGCGCGTTGTCGGGATCGCTTGTTGCATTTTGGCGGATGTTCTGTCATCCGGTGCAAACGGCGGTCTCACAACGTGTCCAGACGGCGCATCCTGGGCGACTGCGAACTCATTATCCGCTCGTTAGGGTAATGGGTTCGCAGCCGGCCAATCTCCAACACAGTGCGGCTGCCTTCGGGCATTGCACGGCCGCACAAGCCCGTAGCCCTGCATTTATGTGGGGTCGGGGGCTGGGCGTATGGGGCTTGCCCTGTGCGTCTGGCTGTGAGGAAGAAAACCTCTCTAAAAAATTACCCTGGTGGGGCCCCCTTGGGGGGCAGCGGAGCTTCGGCTCGTGGTATGGCGGGCCTCCAAGGCCCGCGGACCGCTTATGCGGTCACGTAGGGGTGGAAGAGTCCACATTTGCGGATTCCCACCAGGGGAAAGCGGTTGAGTCCACATCAGCTGGATTCCTGCTGACTCCTCTTTGTCGGGGGCTTTATATGCCCGAAGGTTGTGGAGGCCTTCTCCGGTCCTCCCCTCTTCGGAAGGGAGACTGCGGAGGAAGGCGGTTCTGTGTCGGCGGTCTGCTTATTGGCATTCAACGTCTTTTGACGCCGCCGGCCCTAAGCCTAAGTTTTTCTCGGGGTGACGATGGGCTGAGTGGCCGGGGGGAGCCCGGTCCCAAGCCCCGGGACCATTTTCTTTTCCTTTTTTGTTTCGCTGTCTTTTTGTTTTTCTTTTCTTGTTTGTTTTATTTGATTTATTTCTTCTTCTTCTTTTCTTGTTTCTTTTTGGTTTTGTTTTTGTTTTTGACGTTGGTTTCGGGAGATTTAAAAAAAAATGGAAAACGCGAATAGTCAAATCAAACTACCCCAGGAGGGTACCGGTCGCTCCGCGGCCGGAGAATCCCTCCCTGGGCCTTCGGGTTCAGGCAGCCCCACCGTTTCTGGGGGGGGCAACTATCGCGTCGGGGGCGCCTCTGGGCGTCTCTGTGTAAGGAGGAGTAAGGAGAGTAGAGATGAGAGAAGCCGGGACAGCAGTGTAGGCTGTGGCTCAGAAGTCGATGACGAGCTCTCAAGGAGCGGCAGCGCCATGTCGGGCGCTCTAGACAGTGACGATTCTATGTATTCCGACGCGTCCATCAGCGCGCGCGACGAATTCCAGCGGGAGGTAGGGGCACGCCTGCTAAGAAAAGGAAGTAGGAAGCGGCTTCCAGCTGACCCACCCAGTATTCGGGAAGGGCTACCTGAAGCGAAAGTGATCCTGACGAGGATGCCTCGCCTTAGTGCGAGCACCGGACGAACACCACCAAGGGCCCCATCAGCCCCGCCGACCGCTTCGGCCGCGGAAGTCACATCGGTCCCGCCGGCCCCTACGGCCTCAACGGCCCCGCCGGCCCCGTCGGCCGCGTCGGCTCCGTCAGCAGCACTTGTGGACATCCGGCGGAGGTCCTCTAAAGAGCGTGAAGGTGAACTAGGAGGCGGGCCCCTAGCTGAACTAGAATCAGAGGAGGAGATTGGAAGGCTGGCTCAGATTGCGAGCAACTCTTGGGCTCGCTGTCGCATGCCGCCACCTGGAGAGCGACCATCGGACCCACCGCTCAGCCTTTTGAGGTGTCGGGCCAAGGATGATCTGGCGCTGATCGGACGGATTGCGGTGAGGTCCAAGAATTTAAAAGGGACGTGGGTGCGCAACTTAAAGTTAGCGGCCAGCCGTATAGAGGACACACTCGATGCGGTATACGAGAGGACGGCTACTGCAGAGGTCAGGCGGCTTCAAGCCGATAACGGGCGTCTCAACGGAGAGATTGACCTCCTGCGCGCGCAGGTTGACGCGCTGCGCGGTGAGTGCTCAGGGTTACGCGAGGAGTGCCAGGGGCTGCAGCGGCGGCTAGAGACTGCCCTCATGCCCGCGCCCCCAGTTCGGCCCGCACCCGTGCCCGCCCAGTCGGAGACACCAGCACCTTATGGGAACTGCGTAGAAATGGAGGAGCTACCCGCCGTATCTCTGATGGCCAAGGCCGCAGAGCCGCAAGCAGGGAGGCCCGGTCCGGACTTAGACCGAGATGTTGAGGACGAGCGGCTCATGCGCCTCTTTGGGCGCGTGCTGGACGCACGTCTCGGGCCCGAGACGCCAGAACCCAGGGCTCGTCCGCCTTTAGCGGCGGACAGGACGACGACACCACCTAGTACCATCGACGATGTGGAAATGGAGCGCGGCGGCTTCACACTCGTCGGGAAGAAAGGCAAGGGCAAGGGCAAGGGCAAGGCCAAGATCCCTTCCGCCCAGCCGGCCAAGCCAGTTACAACCGAGCCAGCCAGGAAAGCAGCGGCGTCTAAGCCGCCCCCGCCTGCCCCCCATCGTCGGGCGCAGCAGGGCGCAGCGACCGCCACCATCCGAGAGTCGTACGCCGACGCCACCATGACCCCTGCACAACGGCAGGCGCGTGCTCCAGCGCCGCCATCGCGCGAGGCTCAGGGCGGCGGTCGAGGTAAAAAGAAGAAGAGGAGACGACGCAGACGCGGCCAACTTAGCGTGCCAGCGATCGCTGCCGTGTCAGTGACCCTCTCGCCTGAGGCTCTTCAGCGCGGTGTCACGTATATGGACGCGCTCACCCGGGCGAGGGACGCGACGAAGGATGACCCGGACTGCCCCAAGTTGCGCGTCCGGCATACCATGACGGGGGCCCGGCTGTTAAAGGTTTTAGGCCCGGACAGTGCAGAAAGGGCGGACCTCTTCGCCGAGCGCCTTCGCGGGGTGCTTGGCGACGATGTCCGCGTTTCCGTCCCGGTCAAGTGCGTTGATATGCGCGTGACCGGGTTGGATGACTCCATTCGGGGGGACGAGGTTCGGGGGGCGATCGCTCGTGCTGGACAGTGTCCCCTCGACAAGGTTCGTGTTGGCGAGATTCGCCGCGGCCGGTGGGGCTCGGGATCCATTAGGGTCACTTGCCCCGCGTCTGCGGCGAAGCTCATCAACAAGGACGGCCAGCTCACCGTGGGTTGGTGCTCTGCGCGCGTTTACGTGCTGGAGCAGCGACCCATGATGTGCTACCGCTGCTTGGGTGTGGGGCACACCAAGCCGCAGTGCCCGTCGGCAACTGACCGCTCCGGAGCGTGCTTCCGCTGCGGCCAGTCGGGCCACAAGGCCGTCGAATGTTCGGCGCCGCTTCGCTGCCCCCCGTGTGCTGATGCCGGTTTACCGGCTAACCACATGGTGGGCAGTAAATGCTGCTTACAGCAGCTGAAGCGACGCACACGAGGCAGATCCCTCGCTGGCGGGGGTGGCGGTGGCGGCGGCCGAAGGCCGCCCTCCGTTGCCGCCCCTGTCACCGATGGATCGCGGGAGGCGAGGCCCCCTGATCCGCCCTCAACGGGGCGGTGAAGGGAGCCGTCGGTGCGGGTTACTTCGGGGCTTTATACGCCTCGAAGTGACCCGCGCTGGCGGGCGGACTGGGCGGGGGTATTCTCCTATGCCAGTCTGCCGTTGCCGAGTAGAGGTCAGCGGTACTGTTGGGGAACGGTACGCGCATTGCACGATCTCTGCGATGAGGGATGCTCCTTGTGTTCCGAGAGCATCCCATCCCACCTCGTGGAAGAGCACGCCAAGAGCTCACTGCGGCGCTGTCCATAGTGTTGTGATGAATACCCTATGGCGGCGCCAACACGCAGCGTGTCGGAACTTCGCAGGGGTTTAGTGGGTAGGACGGGACTTGCACCCATAGAGCCCGTGAGTCCCACATACCCCTCCCCGGTTTCCCCGAACCGGGAAGGAAACCCGTAAATGGGTTCCCCTGCGTCAAAAAAAAAAAAAAAGGTCCCACAGCGAGGACACGGCGCAGCATACGCTGGAACTCTGCCCAGCGTGGGCTACGCAGCGCCGTGTCTTAGTTGCTGCTATTGGCGGCGACCTCTCCCTGCCGACCGTCGTGGAGAAGATGGTTGGCAGCGAGAGTAACTGGGAGGCGGTAGCCACCTTCTGCGAGGAAGTCATCTCGCAGAAGGAGGCTGCGGAACGGGCCCGCGAAGAAGATGCCCATGCGGACCCGATTCGCCGCAGAAGGTTGGGCCGAAGAAGGCGGCTCCATGGCCATCTTCAACCGCCGAGTGGGGACGGCGGGTGACGGAGTGGGGCTCCGTCACCCGCGCCAAGGCGTCCCTGCGTGGGGGAGCACGCGTTTTGTTTCGCGCGCGCTCCCTATCCCTGGTGAGCTCGGAAGCGAGCGTTAACCGTACAGTCTTCGGCGCATGACAGCGATTGCGAAAAGTTCCCTGTCGTGCGTCGAAGCCACGGTATTGAGAAACACGTTGGTTTTTAGTGGGTATGCCGGCCTTCTGCCGGTGACTCCCACATAACCCAGGGGCAGCCCCATTCGCTCCTGGGTACCTATAAAAGGTTTTCCAACGTAAAAAAAAAAAAAAAAAAAAAAAAAAAAAGGTTAGGTTAGGTTAGGTTAGGTTTTTTTTTTTTTTTTTTTTTTTTTTATTTTTTTTTATTGTTTGTTTCACATGGTTTTCTGGTTATGGCTATGGTTTTAACTTAATATCTAATGCCCACATAGTGTGGACTACTTAAACTTAGCACTAAGTGATTGGTGTGCCAAAGCGTTTGGCCGAGAACGCGAATGGGATACGATCCCGGCCATGCCCTGCACACCCGTCACCCCTATTATAAAATACTTACATAAAAATATATACATTAATAAATACCGATCGCCCAACGTAATGAGCTCAGCCGGCCGCGCGAATGGGATACGCTGCCGGCTTCCACTCTACGCACGCGATCTACCCCCTAACTATAAATAAATATACATATGAGCGACCACAGTATGATGGAGCACAGCCGGCAGCGCGAATGGGATACGCTACCGACTTATGCTCCCCACATGCAGTCACCCTACCTATACACATATAATAAATATCTATACAGACAATAATACAACAAAAAATACAACAATGATCCTATTCTAAGTAAAAAGACATCAACGCGATCTCCGATCCGCGCTGATCCGCGTCCGCGCTGATCCACGTCAGCGCTGATCAGCGTCCGCGCTGATCCGCGTCCGCGCTGATCCGCGTCCGCGCTGATCCGCGTCCGCGCTGATCCGCTTCCGCGCTGATCCGCGTCCGCGCTGATCCGCGTCCGCGCTGATCCGCGTCCGCGCTGATCCGCGTCCGCGCTGATCAGCGTCCGCGCTGATCCGCGTCCGCGCTGATCCGCGTCCGCGCTGATCCGCGCGATGTGAGGTGATTAACACTTACATAAATGAAATATAAAATATAAATACAATATTAACGATTGCGATGTGTGAAAGCGCAGCCAACCTCGCGAATGGGATACGTAGCTGACAACACTCCACACACTCAACCGCACCTACCTATAAATAACACCTCCCTATACACCTATAAATAAATATCTATTAATAAGTGGAACCATGGGCAAGAGCAGAACCGACAACGCGAATGGGATACGATGTCGGCCCGCATCTCACACACAGAATCACTCCCAACAAATACAAAATATATAACAATATTATACCCTATACACATATTAAAAACTACATAATACAATACAATAACAATACACGTACAGACAATAATACAACAAAAACAATACAATAATGATCCTATTCTAAAGTAAAAGACATCAACGCGATCTCCGATCAGCGCTGATCAGCGTCCGCGCTGATCAGCGTCCGCGCTGATCAGCGCTGATCAGCGTCCGCGCTGATCCGCATCCGCGCTGATCCGAGTCCGCGCCGATCCGCGCCGATCAGCGTCCGCGCTGATCCGCGCGATGTGAGGTGATTAACACTTACATAAATGAAATATAAAATATAAATACAATATTAACGATTGCGATGTGTGAAAGCGCAGCCAACCTCGCGAATGGGATACGTAGCTGACAACACTCCACACACTCAACCGCACCTACCTATAAATAACACCTACCTATACTATAAATAAATATCTATACATAAGTGGAACCATGCGCAAGAGCAGAATCGACAACGCGAATGGGATACGATGTCGGCCCGCATCTCACACACAGAATCACTCCCAACAAAAACAAAATATATAACAATATTATACCCTATACACATATTAAAAACTACATAATACAATACAAGAACAATACACGTACAGACAATAATACAACAAAAACAATAATGATCCTATTCTAAACTAAAAGACATCAACGCGATCTCCGATCAGCGCTGATCAGCGCTGATCAGCATCCGCGCTGATCCGCGTCCGCGCTGATCAGCGCTGATCAGCGTCCGCGCCGATCCGCATCCGCGCTGATCCACTACACAATATAATACAAGAGCAATACACGTACAGACAATAATATAACAAAAACGATACAATAATGATCCTATTCTAAAGTAAAAGACATCAACGCGATCTCGGATCAGCGCTGATCAGCGCTGATCAGCGTCCGCGCTGATCCGCGTCCGCGCTGATCAGCGCCGATCAGCGTCCGCGCTGATCCGCGTCCGCGCTGATCCGCACTAATCCTCGCCGATCCGCGTCCGCGCTGCCCTAACCGCGCCCCCCGTAATATATGTATAACAAACTAAACTTATTGCTAAATCTTATTCTATTTACAGTTGTTTATAGATAGTTATGTACACGAGATATGAATTTAAATGACGCACTTACAATTAGTTCTTATAACAAATATATATATACACAATTCTTAACCATAATCTACTCTGTCGAGTATCCTATCTCTCATTGCACGCAGTCTAGGGCACGCTTGGGCAGTTGGCAGATGTTTAGCGTCGACACTGGCCTTAAATCTATCATTATGGGTAGTACAGTTTATACAAGTCGGAGCACTTTTCGCCTCCTTGAGAGGGCATGATTCCACCAGATGATCCTTCTTGGTACAGTACACACAAAATTCTTCCTTAATGCTGCATCTGTTGGAAGTGTGCCCAAACTGGCAACACTTGTGGCATTGTAGGAAGGGGGAAAAGTTGTCCACGTGCACTCGTTGGAAGTCGATGTTGATTCTTCCTTTGCTGATAGCTTTCCTCCAAATTGCAGCCGAGACTTGTAGTACCGCATTATATAGGTTTGGGTTGCGGTTGTTGCGCTTAAGTTTAAGTTGAAGGTCGTCTTTGCTAGTGATGTTAAGGTCTTCGTTTTGTTCGCTGATGATATCTATTAATTCTTCAGAGTTGGTGTCTTTCGAGATGCCTTTCAATATTAATAGTGGTAATAATTTGCGGGCAGGTTCGGCAGCAAGCTCAGTGGAACAGTTAACTCGCTTGAGAGCGTCTTTCATGTTGTTATCACTGTCAAATTCAACACGCAGTTTGCCTTTTGACAGTGTTTGTACTTTTGTAGGAAAGTATTTGGCTTCTCTGAAGTTGATGGAGGTCCTAAGTGCCTTGATCGCTCCCTCTCTAGTGGTGATGTTGGTGCTAGGAGTTATGATCAAGGCGGGTCTAGCTGGTGCTGCGTTGGCTGGGATGCTGCTATCTCGGCCCCGTTGGGCTTCCGCGGCTGTTTGCACTCTGGTGACTTGCGCATATGTGCCTTTCGGTTGTGTCACCGCCTTTAGTGTAGGTGTTATCTTCTTGATCTCCGCCTTAATCTCTTCCCGGATAGTTTCCCTGATTACGGCCTTCAAGTCAACAAGGTTCCCGTCGGTTGGTGGTGTCGAGGCTGGATTGCTGACCTGCGGTTGGTCGCGAGGCGGTGGTGGTTCCGATCTGGCAAGTTCCGCTAGTCTGCTGAGCTGCTGACTGCATAACTGTAGTTCCCCGGCAGCTTTAAATATGTAGCCCTTGCTTTCGCGCGTGACACTCTGCGTTTGAGCCCTAATTCGGATCTGCATGGTCAGATATTCTACGACCTTAGTGTAGGAGTTCACGTCGTGCACGTCCTGGGCGCTCATTTTAAAGAACACCTGGACGTCGCTGAATTCCTCCTTCCCCTTTTTCGCAGCCGCCCTTTTAGCGTTGGGTCTCTTCGCCTGGTCACTTATTTCCATACTGTCTGGTATGGGCAGAGAAATTTGGGACGGTGGTGGTGGTGGTAAGTCCTCTGTGGGGAGTAGGCCAAACAAGTTACTACTCATGAGGCTATTTTCTGGGGTCATACGGAGCTCCGGAGTAACCAAAATATGAGTCTCAGGCTGGGCCTGCGATGTGCTCGGTGAAGGTAATGGGGTGCTTATCAGCGGTCGAGGCCGCGTAGGGGAGCGTGCAACGCGCATTGTTAAGAGTCACTTAATAGTCACAAATGTTAAAATAAAAGTGTTCACTCACTGAAAGGATAGTTCTATCACCGAGACTAAGTCCGTCGCGTCCGCGCTGATCCGCGTCTGCGCTGATCCGCGTCAGCGCTGATCCGCGTCCGCGCTGATCCGCGTCCGCGCTGATCCGCGTCCGCGCTGATCCGCGTCCGCGCTGATCCGCGTCCGCGCTGATCCGCGTCCGCGCTGATTTGTGTCCGCGCTGATTAGTGTCCACGCTGATCCGCGTCCGCGCTGATCCGCGTCCGCGCTGATCCGCGTCCGCGCTGATCCGCGTCCGCGCTGATCCGCGTCCGCGCCGATCCGCGTCCGCGCTGATCCGCGTCCGCGCTGATCCGCGTCAGCGCTGATCCGCGTCCGCGCTCGGAGCTCGTGTGGACGCGCGTGCTCTCGAGGGCGGCCCGAGAGCGACTGTGGTTAGGTTAGGTTAGGTTAGGTTAGGTTAGGTTGGGTTAGGTTAGGTTAGGTTAGGTTAGGTTAGGTTAGGTTAGGTTAGGTTAGGTTAGGTTAGGTTAGGTTAGGTTAGGTTAGGTTAGGTTAGGTTAGGTTAGGTTAGGTTAGGTTAGGTTAGGTTAGGTTAGGTTAGGTTGGGGTGCATGTTGGAGAGCCTCCTAGAGTGCTGGGGGCGTTGTCGGGCCCGCTTGTTGCATTTTGGCGGATGTTCTGTCATCCGGTGCAAACGGCGGGTCCCACAACGTGTCCAGACGGCGCATCCTGGGCGACTGCGAACTCATTATCCGCTCGTAGGGTAATGGGTTCGCAGCCGGCTAATTCTCCAACACGGTGTGGCTGCCTTCGGGCATTGCACGGTCGCACAAGCCCGTAGCCCTGCATTTATGTGGGGTCGGGGGCTGGGCGTATGGGGCTTGCCCTGTGCGTCTGGCTGTGAGGAAGAAAACCTCTCTAAAAAATCACCCTGGGGGGGCCCCAGTCGGGGCCAGAGGACCTTTGGGTCGGAGGATGGCGGGCTGCTAGCCCGCGGTCTGCCTGTGCGGACTTGGGTGGGGGCGGTTGCGCCCTTTGCGCTTTTAGCGCTTTTTGTTGGAGGGCCCTTCACAGGGCCAGCGGACTTCGGTCGTGGTGGGCGGGCCTTCAAGGCCCGCGGCGCGGCGGTATGCTTCGGCTGCCGTCGGGCAACCCGTTTCCCTTCGGGGCCGGGGGCCTACAGGGCTTGTGCCCGGGCCGAGTGGAGTAAACCACAATAAAAAATCCCCTAATCCCAAGGTTCGGGGGGTGCCGATGGGATGAATGGCCGGCGGGGTTACGCCGGTCCCAAGCCCTCCATGAGTGTGGGAGTGGGTGGCCGCGCCCGTAAGCGGCAAAAAACAAATAAAATGAACAGTCTTGGCAAGAACAAACTACCCCAGGAGGGTTCCGGTCGCTCCGCGGCCGGGGAATCCCTCCCTGTCGCTCCGGCGGCAGGCTGCCCCATCGTTTCTGGGGGGGGCACCAGCTGTTCTGGGCGTAGCCCAACAACATGCGAACCCGTTGAGAGCGGGCGCCCATCGGTATCCGGGCCGGTGGGTGTTAAATGTGCTACCGGTAGTGTGGTGAGTGGCTCGGAGCGTGATCCGAGGGAGTCGGTTATGGACCGAGTAATGAACTGGGAGGTGGAGTCTGCGGCGACCTCGGAGCTGGAGTTTGGCTCGTTGTCGTCCAGAGGGCCCTCTCGTTGTAGGTCGGTATCGTTAAAGTTCGGCGTTTCTGCGGGGAAATTGAAAGGTCGTACCGCAGGGACCAAGGCTAGGAAGCTAACTGGGTGTGGCCGTGGGGTCAGAGATAGGGGAGTTGACAGGTCGTCCCTCAAACGGCGGAAGCCTCTGACTAGGGCTGACTCAGCGGCTGGGCGAGCCGTTGAAGAACTGGAGAGTCCTGGTCCCCCCGCGGCAGAAGTTATGCCGGCGCCTAAAAAGCTGCCGCGCTCCAACCGTGGCAGGGGCTACAGCCACAATGTGGGGCTCGCCCAGGCCCTTCGGGAGTTAAGGGCGGGGCCGCACGACTCGGGTTCGGAGCTGGACGAGTTGGAGCGCGAACTCGAACAGGAGCTCAGCCCTGAGCCTAGCCCGGTCCTCGACCTCAGTGGCGGGGAGCTGGAAGAAAGGGACATGCCGGCCCCTCCCCCTAACAGCGTCAGGGGGTTGTTAAAGCGAGCGGAGGATGGAGCCGCAGCTATCCACCGGGCTACCCGCAAGTCCGGGAATTTGAAAGGGACCACCATGCGGGAGATTGACTGCGGCTCCAAGGCCATGCTGGAGGCGGTGAAGGAGCTGGCAAGACGCCAGGACGGGGAAGAGCTGCGTCGGCTCCGTGAGGAGAATGCGCGCCTTCAGGCCCAAATTTTCACCCTGAGGGGGGAGATGAGGGCCTTGAGAGAGGCAGTCGCGGAGCACACGGGTCCACGGAGAGCTGAGGGTCCCCCAGGGGCGACGGCCGTCCCTCGGATGGAGCGAGCTGGGGCGGATGTGGGGCCGCTGGAAGAAGACCAGCACGCGGTGACCCACGTAGAGTTCGCCCGCGCCATGGAGGGCATGCAGCGGGCCCTAATGGACCACATCGGAGCTGTGGTGGGGGCGCGGTTCGAGGGGCTGGAAGCTGACGGACGGCTGATGCCCGCCAAGTCCCATCGTCCCCCGTTGGCGACGGATGCGCAGAAGGGCCGGGCGGGCGCTAGTGCGCCGACTACCCTGGCCCCGCCAGCGAACCAACCGTGGGCGGCCAAGACGAAGGCTGCCGCGAAGAAGGCAGCCACGAAAAAGCAGGCCCCGGCGTCAAAGGAAACGGTTGCGGGGCCGCCCAGTGAGGCAGCGGTAGCCGAAGAGGGCTGGACACTGGTGGCAAAGAAGCCCCAGAAAAAGAAGGCAGCTCCAGCCCCGGTGCCGGACGCTAAGGAGCCCCCCGTTCCCAAGGCGAAGAAGCACGCAAATAAGAAGCGGGCCCCGGGGCCACCTAGACCATCGCGGTCGCTGGCGGTGGTGATGGCCCTCAAGCCAGAGGCAGTGGCGGAGGGCCTCACCTATAGAGACGCGCTGGCTAGGGCCAAGCAGCGCGTCAATTGGGCGGAGCTCGGGATGGGTCCAGCGCGGTTCCGCCAGGGGATGACGGGGGCTCGAATCCTCGAGCTACCCAAAGAGGCCACTGCGGCCCAGGCGGACGCCTTAGCGGCGAAGTTGGAGGAGGTATTGGGGGAGGCGGCCAACATCACTCGCCCGACGAAGAAGGCCGACGTCCGGGTCTCGGGTTTGGAGGACTCGGTGTCGGCCGAGGAGCTTCGGGTGGCGCTGGCCGAGCGTGCGGGATGTGCCACGCAGCTTGTGAGGGTCAGTGCCATCTCCCCGGGTCTTGGCGGCATGGGGACGGCCTGGGCCTCGTGCCCGGCGGAGGCCGTGAAGCGGCTGGTTGAGGGTGGACGCATGGTGGTTGGCTGGAGCGCAGCTCGGATAACGGTGATGGAGCAGCGCCCCATGCGTTGCTATCGGTGCCGGGAGGTGGGCCACCCCCAACAGTTGTGCCCGTCCGAGAAGGACCGCAGTGGCCTTTGCTACCGCTGTGGAGCCGAGGGCCACTTCGCAGCAGCCTGCAGGGCGCCGAAACCACGGTGCTCTGTTTGCGCTGATCGGGGCCTTCCGGCTGAGCACCGGATGGCGGGGCCGGCCTGCAAACCTCCAAGGGTTAAGGGCCGGCCGATCCCACTGGAGAGGAACTCCGGGGCTACGGCCTCTGCCGTCTCCCTTGGGGAGTCACCGATGGAAACCGGTGGTGCCTAAGCACAGCCGGGCCGTTGGTGGCGCCCCACGGGGAGTGGAGCGGAGTTTGTAGTGGATCCCTCTCGTTACCAACTATGGTTTGAGCCATAGTTGGGAACAAGAGGGTCTGGGATGTTCTGCCCCCCCCCTCCTGTCGGAAAGCGTCTGTGCTGGCGTGCGGACGCTGTCTGGCAGGAGGGAGGGGGCGCGGGGGGGGTGCGGGAGGGGGCTCTCTGTAGTGGGGAGCCACCTCCGGCATCCCTTCCGGCGCTGACGGGTGGATGGGGCAAGACGGGTGGCTTCGACTGCCCGTGTCGCCCTATCCTAAGACGTGGCTGCGTGTGCGGGGGGAAGGCTGCCCCTCGTGCATGCATTGCACTTGTCACGTCACGTCTGGGGTTGCCCTGCGTTTCCTCTGGGCAACCTCCATGGGCGCTAAAGGCCACTTCGGAGCCTGCTCCGGCGGGTTCTGAGGTGGTGCCGGGGGCCCCATTCCGGTGCCGGCTGCGGTCTGTGGCTGCGGCCGGTTCTGGAGGGGGGCCTGGCGCTCTCCCTGGAGGCTGACTTCGGTTGGTTTTTGGGGAGGGCTGCCCGGAGGTGGCCTGGTGAACTTGCTTCGGCAGATCCCGGGTCATCTTCGTCATGGGCATAGTGGGAAATCGGAGATGGTTTAGTGGGTATTCCCAGTGCCGCCAATATCAGGTGCTGGGCGACCCCCACACAGGCCCACGCTAAGCCGGCGGTCCGCTGGAACATAGTCCAGTGGTTTAGGGTATCGTCTGTAAGAGGATTCCATCTCCGTAAAAAAAAAAAAAAAAAAAAAAAAAAAAAAAAAAAAAAAAAAGGTTAGGTTAGGTTAGGTTAGGTTAGGTTAGGTTAGGTTAGGTTAGGTTAGGTTGGGGTGCATGCTGGGGAGCCTCCTAGAGTGCTGGGGGCGTTGTCGGGCTCACTTGTTGCATTTTGGCGGATGTTCTGTCATCCGGTGCAAACGGTGGGTCCCACAACGTGTCCAGACGGCGCATCCTGGGCGACTGCGAACTCATTATCCGCTCGTTAGGGTAATGGGTTCGGAGCCGGCCAATCTCCAGCACGGTGTGGCTGCCTTCGGGCATTGCACGGCCACACAAGCCCGTAGCCCTGCTCTTTTGCGGGGTCGGGGGCTGGGCGTATGGGGCTTGCCCTGTGCGTCTGGCTGTGAGGAAGAAAACCTCTATAAAAAATCACCCTGTGGGGGCCCCCTTGGGGGGCAGCGGAGCCTCGGCTCGGTGGATGGCGGCCTTCAAGGCCGCGGTCCGTTCTGGCGGACGGTGTCGGGAGCAGTTCTGCTCGTGGCGCATCTGTGCCTTCTCTTTGGGAAAGGCCTTCTTCAGGGAGGCCAGGGGACCTCGGTCGTGGGATGGCGGGCCTGCAAGGCCCGCGGAACGTTCAGCGTTCGTTCGGCGTGGGGCGCTTCAACGCTCCAGCACAGTGCGGCTGCCTTCGGGCATTGCACGGCCGCACAAACCCGTAGCCCTGCTCTTTGTAGGGTCGGGGGCCCGGCGCAAAAGCGTCGGGCTGCGAGGAAGAAAACCTCTATAAAAAATTACCCTCTGGGGGCCCCCTTGGGGGGCAGCGGAGCTTCGGCTCGGTGGATGGCGGCCTGCAAAGTCGCGGTCCGTTCTGGCGGACGGTGGTCGTCGCGCGTTTGCGCTTTAAATGGGGAAAGGCCTTCTTCAGGAGGGCCAGGGGACTTCGGTCGTGGGATGGCGGGCCTACAAGGCCCGCGGAACGTTCAGCGTTCCCTCGGCGCTGGGGCGCTTCAACGCTCCTTTTTCGTCGGCTCTTGGGGCCTGCCTTAACTGGCCGGTCCCGACGGAGCTTGCCTTAGTTGGCTGGCTCAGCGGCCGCCTACGGGCGGCGTGGCACGGCGGACCTTCAAGGTTCGCGGCGCGGCGGGTCTGGCGGCCGTGGTTTTGCGGTCGCTGGGTGGGTTTCGGCCCCCCGTCGGGCAACCCGTTATCCCGTGTGTGTGTCTGGTGTCATGTCTATCGGCACACACGGGACCGGAGGGGCTTGCCTTAACCGGCTGGCCCTGCGAGGAGCCAACCTCAATAAAAAACCCCAATTCCCCGTAGCTGAGATCCGTGGCTATGGGGGGCCTTCGGGTGGCGGGCCGGGTAGAGTCCGCCAGCTAGCGATCCCCTCCAGGAGACCGCCCAACCTCCTGGAGTATCAGGGTTACCCGGGTGCAGGGGGCACCGCCCGGGTGGACGTTTTGTTTCCCCCATACTCGTGGGATAAGTTTATGATGTCTAACTTTCAAACCCCAAACTTAAGAAGTACAAGCAGGAGTAGCTCGCTAGCGAGCCTAAATAACACGGACAACGCACCCTGTCCCAAAATGAGTGGTGCCGTAGTAGTCTTGAAGGACATCCTAGTAGGGAAAGAAGTTGATGCGCCCCGTCCACAAACAAGTGGCGCGACCTCAGTTAAAAAAGTAGTGAAAGTCGACGGTACGGATAGAGAATCGGACTTTGGCTCATGCTGGTCTGTTGAATCGGTGGAATCCCGGTCTGGACGAAAAAGAGTGAGGACCCAACGACGTAAAGGGGCACACAGTGATGGGACAGGTTCTGGCACTGACAGCGCCTCTAGCTCAGGCTGTGCAGTTGCCAAGCCAAAGAAAATAGCCGCAGTCGGTGACATCGACGCTAGAAAGCAGTACAACAAACAGCTTCGTGAATCTATAGAGCTCGAAGCCGAGAAAGAATTTGCCAAAGAAATTGCGCTAAAGCGACAGCGCTCAGGATCAGTGAACACAGGCTCATGTGGAATGTCGTTAGATGAAGAGCCACGTGCGGCCCTGATTTTTAAATCTGTAGAGGAAGAGCTGAAGACTATTCTTAAAGTGGCAACCACTTCCAGCCATCTAAAGGGTACCTACCAAAAGGCCCTCAAAGTCTCCGCAGCTACAATCAAGGACAAAACTCTCGCGCTCCTAAAATGCACGGTGACAGACGAAGTCGCCAAACTCGAGAGAGAGAATAGACGACTATCAGAAGACATCAATGATCTACGTAAGCAGCTAGACGAATTACGCGCTAAAAGAGACGTGCATGCTGATGTGCAGCAATCTTTCAAGCCTGAAGATATAATTCAAGCAGTGTCAAGTATTGTAGATGACAAGATCAGAGTGGCCACAACATCTGTCACTAACATGATCAATGCCCGCATCGAGGGTCTTAAGACGGCTGACAGACCCCGGCCATCGTTGGCTGCGGATAAAAAGAAGGTCTCTCATGTTCCTCCTCCACTTACGGAATCCATTTTGCCTCCAGCAACAACGACTAAGATCCCTTCGGGAATAAAATCCAAGTGTGGCAAGTTAACGCTTATTCCCTGCACATCAGCCCAAAAGGGCAAAAGAAAGAGTAAAGGGATAAAGATCACGGCAGCATCGGCAACGAACCCGGCCTCTGCCAAACAGACGGAGCCCAGTACGTCTACCGCTCCAGCTGCCTCCACTTCGTCAGAGGAAGCCCCTTGGACTGAGGTAGTTAAACGTGGTGCACAGAAAAAGCAGGCAAAAACCGCGGCTGCTCAGCCTAATTCTAAGGCCCCAGCACAAAACGCCAAGGATGCACAGTCTAAGACGAAAAAGCCACGCAAGGTCAGAGAGCCTCGCACGGCTGCGGTGGTGCTCACTATCGGCCCAGAGGCAGAAAAACGTGGCATCACATATGCTGAGGTGATTCGGAAAGCACGAACCACCATCAATATAGAAGAGCTCGGTATCCCGCCAATAAACACCACCACCGCGGTCACTGGTGCCAAAATACTACAGGTATCTGGTGAGGAACAGGTTGCAAAAGCTGACGCTCTCGCTGAGCAACTGAGAAGTATTTTTGAGGATGAGGACATTCGCGTCTCCCGACCTACCAAATGTATGGAGCTCTCTATCATTGGCCTGGATGACTCCATTCTAAAAGAGGAAATAGTCACCGCTGTTGCGATAAAAGGGAACTGCGCTCACCATCAAGTTAGAGTGGGTGAAATACGTCCTGGTCCTGGGGATATGGGCGTCGCGTGGGTGTCATGCCCCATTGCTGCAGCTAAAAAGATCCTTGAGGCAGGACGTCTCCTTGTCGGGTGGAGCTCAGCACGTGTTCGGGCAGTGGAAAAGCTTCCAATAAGATGTTACCGCTGTCTTGAGAGAGGACATGCCCGGCAGCAATGTATGGGTGAAGACAGAAGCGACTTGTGCTTCCGCTGTGGAAAGTCCGGTCATAAGGCGGCCAAATGCTTAGCTGAGCCCCACTGCTTAATTTGTGCGGCTACTAAAAGAACAGCGGGACACGTTATGGGAGGTAGGAGCTGTAAGGCTCCTATCATAACACCTAAGAAGGGCAAGACAGCGGCTAGGACCCAAGCCGCCAAGCAGGCTGCAACAGAACAGCCCATGGACACGACTCCAATCGCCGATGGATCTACACCCAATGTCTAGGTTTATACAGGCGAACGTTAACCACTGCTCTGGTGCGCAGGACCTTCTACTGCAATCCATGAGGGAGGGGTTAATACACATCGCGGTAATTGCAGAGCCATACTTTGTCTCTTCCGGCTCAGACTGGGCCTCGGACCTGGACTCAACCGTCGCAATAACTAAGCTGGCAATAAACCTGTCTCCACCCCTCTCCATCTGTCAAAAGGGTCATGGATTTGTGGCTGTCAAATGGGGGGAAATCGTCATCATCGGCGTGTACTTTTCTCCTAACAAAAACTTGTCGGAGTTTGAAATCTTTTTAGGCGAACTTGGTACGGCTATTCGTCGAATCTCTCCGTCCCCTGTTGTAGTTTTAGGGGACTTCAACGCCAAATCTGCGGTTTGGGGTTCCCCTGTAACGGATCTTCGCGGACAAAAAGTCGAGGCCTGGATGGTCATGTTCGGCATCGTAATTTTAAATCAGGGCTCAGCCTTTACTTGCGTGCGACAGCAGGGCGGGTCGATAGTGGACCTTACGTTCGCTTCCCCTGCTCTCGCCGCGCAGGTACACGACTGGCATGTTCTGACCGATACGGAAACGCTCTCCGACCATCTTTATATTAGATTTGACATTCGTCCCACCGACAGCAGTGATAGTCTCTCAGCGAATCTGTCTAGGAACCCTTTTCCAAAATGGGCCTTAACAAAATTAAATAAAGAGTACCTTGAGGAGGCGGTTCTTGTTGAGACCTGGTGCTCCCCCTCTAGTAATATGACGGACAACGCCGATTTGGAGGCTGACCTGTTCCGCGCCGCCATGCAGCGAGTCAGCGACTCAGCTATGCCACGAGCACGACGCCAGCCACCGAAGCGAGCAGTATATTGGTGGTCAAGTGAATTGGCTGAGCTGCGCGCAATTTGCGTTGCTCGCCGTAGAGAACTTGCCAGATATCGTCGCCGCACCCGTAACGGCAATAGAGACCAGGGGCTAGAAGAATACCTTCACGGCGCATATACAGAGGCTCGCAGAACGATGCGTACAGCTATATTTAAGGCCAAGACGGAGGCTCGCGAACGACTTATTGAAAGCATCGACAACGACCCATGGGGACGCCCTTATCGTGCTGCGTGCAATAAAATGCGTGGACAAGGCCCTCCGATTGTGGAATCACTACAACCACAACTGCTACAAAGTGTTATTGAGGCCCTTTTTCCTGAGAGAGCTCCACACATTCCACCGCCAATGACCCGCCGTCGTAGTGCTGTAACAACCGACATTGACTCAAATGATCCGCCGCCTCTTATAACCGACGGGGAATATGACGCGGCAATTACAAAGCTTCGCGCCAAAAAGACCGCTCCAGGACCCGATGGTATCCACGGCCGTGTCTTGGCAATCTCTCTCGTGGAGCTGGAGCAGCGCATACGCAATATTTTCGATTTGTGCCTAATGTCAGGAAGATTTCCACAAATTTGGAAGAAGGGCAGGCTAGTGTTGCTACAAAAACAGGGCAGACCAATAGACTCGCCATCCGCCTACCGGCCTATCGTGCTCTTGGACGAGGCCGGTAAGTTACTGGAGCGGATTATCGCATGCCGCATCACCAGTCACCTTAAGTCCGTTGGTCCCGATTTAGCTGAATGCCAGTTCGGTTTTCGAGAGGCTCGGTCTACCATTGATGCAATCATGAGTGTAAAAACCCTTTCTGATAGGATTGTTTCCCGCGGCGGTGTACTGTTGGCGGTGTCACTTGACATCGCCAATGCATTCAACACGCTGCCTTTTGAATGTATTGCTGAGGCGCTCCGCTACCACGGAGTGCCCTTATATCTGTGCCGCATAGTTTCCAATTATTTGCAAAACCGATCTGTAGTGTGCCAGACAAGAGAAGGTAACATCATTGAGAGAAGAATGACATGCGGTGTTCCACAGGGGTCGGTTCTTGGCCCACTCTTGTGGAACATCGGATACGATTGGGTGCTGCGAGGCGCACTTCTTCCAGGCGTGCGAGTCTTCTGCTACGCGGACGATACCCTCATCACAGCCCGGGCTATGTCGTACGAGCAAGCTGTCCGTCTCGGAACTGTCGGAGCTATTCAAATAGTACATAAGATCGAAAGGCTTGGTCTCCGGGTGGCTCTTGAAAAAACTGAGGCCCTCCTTTTTCATGGGCCCAGGAAAGGTCCGCCCCCTGGTGCTTCACTCATGTTGAACGGTGTCCGCGTTGCCATCGGCCCAACGATGAAATATTTGGGACTGGTGCTTGATCCGAGGTGGAAGTTCGTTGCTCACTTCCAGCAGCTCAGCCCCAAACTAACAAGGACAACAGCTGCTTTAGGCAGACTTCTACCTAACGTTGCGGGTCCTGGGGATGTTTGCCGCCGCCTTTACACGGGGGTGATACGCTCCATGGCCCTCTATGGCGCACCTATATGGGTAAATGCACTATCGGCCCCAAATAAGACCCTACTGCGAAGGTTGCAACGGGTCATGGCCGTTAGAGTCATTCGGGGCTACCGCACGGTTTCTTATGAAGCCGCGTGTCTGCTGGCCAAAACGCCACCATGGGACCTCGACGCGAGGGTCCTGGCAATGGTCTATGCACACGGGTCTGCACTGCGTGCAGAACATGGTCACCGGCGTATAATGCCGGAGGTGGTCCGGCGCTGGAGAGAACAAGCGCAAAGGAGCCTATTGAGGGATTGGCTAAATCGCCTAGAAGAGCCCACAGCCGGCGTTCGGACCGTAGAGGCAATCCGTCCTATTTTCAAGGACTGGATGACGCGGCGCCATGGCGTGCTGACTTTCCGGATGGTGCAGATCCTTACCGGGCATGGCTGTTTCGGCAGGTATTTGCACCACGTGGCCGGAAGAGAGCCTAGCCCACGGTGCCACCATTGCAACTGCGACGAAGACACGGCCCAGCACACGCTGGAGCACTGCCCTGCGTGGGATACACAGCGTCGTGCCTTGGTCGCCACCATAGGTGATGACCTCTCACTGCCGACCGTCGCGAGAAAGATAGTCGACAGTGACGTAAACTGGGAAGCGGTAGCCTCCTTCTGTGAAGCTGTCATGACACAGAAGGAGGCCGCGGAAAGAACCCGCGAGGAACATCCACTCGCGGACCAAATCCGACGAAGAAGGACTGGCCGTAGAAGGCGGCTACATGGCCAACTTCAACCGCCATAGTGGGGACGGCGGGTGACGGAGTGGGGCTCCGCCGCTCGTGCCAGACGTCCCAGCGCGGGGGAACACCTTTTGTTCTGCTGGTGTTCCCTTCTTTCCCCGGTGGGCCCGGTAGCCGGGCATAGTCGACCAGCCTACGGCGCATGACAGTGATTGCGATGAGTCCCCTGTCGTGCGTCGAAGCCTCGACTGTCGCGGAACACGTTGGTTTTTAGTGGGTATGCCGGCCTTCAGCCGGTGACTCCCACATAACCCAGGGGCAGCCCCACTCGCTTCTGGGTATCCATAAAGGATTTTCCAACGAAAAAAAAAAAAAAAAAAAAAAAAAAAGGTTAGGTTAGGTTAGGTTAGGTTAGGTTAGGTTGGGGTGCATGTTGGGGAGCCTCCTAGTGTGCTGGGGGCGTTGTCGGGCTCACTTGTTGCATTTTGGCGGATGTTCTGTCATCCGGTGCAAACGGTGGGTCCCACAACGTGTCCAGACGGCGCATCCTGGGCGACTGCGAATTCATTATCCGCCCGTAAAGGGTAATGGGTTCGCAGCCGGCCAATCTCCAACACAGTGCGGCTGCCATTGGGCATTGCACGGCCGCACAAGCCCGTAGCCCTGCATTTATGTGGGGTCGGGGGCTGGGCGTATGGGGCTTGCCCTGTGCGTCTGGCTGTGAGGAAGAAAACCTCTCTAAAAAATTACCCTGGTGGGGCCCCCTTGGGGGGCCAGTGGAGCTTCGGTTCTTCGGAGGTGTCTGCGGTTGAGCTTTGCTCCCGCGGTGGACACTCTGGTTTCCGAGTGTTGTGGGCCGCTCTCGGCGCTCCTCTGTTTCGTCAGAAGAGGCAGGAGACGCGGTGGTTTGACAGGAGGAGAACGGGCTGTTTGTCGGCTCGTGGCGTAGTTTCGCCTTGTCTAGGAGTTTTATCTCCTGCGGGAGCTCTCTCGCTGACGGTCGTTTTAGGCGGTCACGCGCGGCGGGGATCCCTGTATGACAGGCCCTCGTCGGGCAACTTGTTACCCTCACTGAGAGGGCCAAGAGACTAGGCCACTGAGGTCTGGTCTGAGAGGAGCTTACCTCAATAAAAAAGCCCCAAGCCTAAGTTTGAAGTGTGGTGATAGGCTGAATGGCCAGAGGGAGTCTGGTCCCTAGCACTAGTGGTGAAAGGGAGTAAGCGAGAACCTATACTCGCCAAAAAATGGGAACAACCACCATGGACGCAGATCTAAAAACAAAACAACCCCAGGAGGGTACCACCGTAGGTGGAGAATCCCTCCCTTCGGCTTCGGCCGATGGCAGGCCCCACGTATCTGGGGGGGGCCAAGACTGCTCCGTGTCAGTTGACACGAGGTCATACAATCCCGCTGACCACGGGCGCTTGTCGTTATCTCGGGCGGCTAGTGTGAAATTGGTTACGAGTGAGAGTGGTGAGGAAGTCGGCATCAATAAGTCCGGCGGTCACGGTAAAGGCAAGGAGGTGGCAAGACTTTGGAGGCAAGGACAGTCTGATATGGAGACCGAATCAGATGGGTCGGGATACGAGACCCCTTGCGCAGCGAAACAAGCGGCTTTAACTTCAAAGTTTCTTAAAGAGGGAATGGAGTCGGATAGTTCAATGCCGGCGAGAAACACACGCAGTAGATCTACTGTCGTGAAAAGAAAAAGAGAGGAAAGAGGCAATGGTAGAAGCCGTAGCGACTCATCGTCCACAGAATCAGTGATCTTCAGGCCATCATCAGCTGCGCCGGGATCTACGGCGAAAAGAGGACGCGGACGGCCACCGACGGTTGGTACTTTCGTTGGTTATGGTAAAGCCAAAGAAGAGAGGGAGAGGAAAAGACTTGACATTGCGGAGGACATAACGGCTAAGGAGATTGCTGACTTAGCTAGAGATTTCACTGGCGGGGAAAAGGGAAGGAAAATCCCCGACAAACTGGACGACGATATTGACGACCCGTCAGCCCCTGGGCTTATTGAGATGGGCAAACAAGCGGTCAAAGTTTTTGAGACAATGCTCGAAAAGTCCCAGAGATTAAAGGGCAGTGTCAAGGGGGAAATGAAGCGAGCCTGTATTTTAATGGCGGAAGTAATGAACAGGATAGGAGCACTCACCATCACAGAGGAGACCAAAATGCTCCACCGAGAGAATGACCACCTCAAAAATGAAATGAGGATGATGAAGGAGAGGACGGAGCGCATCGAAAAAGACCTGGAGGAGTGCAGATATCAACTCTTGCGCAATAAAGCTACTGCGGATAAACCTCCGACGGCCCCTCAGGATCCGCGCCTCGAGGACAGGCAGAAGGAGAAGGACGAAGACAGGCTGAGGACGGAAATTCTCGCGTCCGTCCGAAACATGATGGAAGCGAACACAGAGTCCATCCTGAGAAGGCTTCCGCCACTCGCGCCTGAACCTAACCTTAGACCGCCTCTTGCAGCCGACGTGAGACGCCAAGCTGTGGCTAAGGAAACTCCAACAGGACCTGGCGAAAAGAATGGACCTAAGAAAGGTAAAAAGAAAAGGAGCAGAAAGAATGAGGAGACGAAGATCCAACCAAGGGTTGAAAATACTCCCCCCGTGAGTACCCCGCCAAATGAACCACCTACCTCTGCTGCGACTCAGGACAGGGAGGACGAAGAAGGTTGGAATAAAGTAGTGGGCAAAAACACTCTCAGAAAAGAGAAGAGAAAGCAGGCCAAGAATCCGCAGGAGGAAGCGCGTAGCAAGGACGCCGGTCAATCCAAAGGGGGCGCAAAAGAACCTAAGAAGAGAAATCGGAAGCCTAGACTGCGTGAAAGAAAGACTGCAGCAGTAGTTATCGACATCCTGCAGTCGGAAAAAGAAAAGGGCCTGACATTTGCCGACATAATGAAGGAGGCAAAAGAAAAGGTAGACTTGAAGGAAGTGGGAATCACTGGCATCAACTTTAGGAGGTCGGTCGCGGGGGCGCTTGTCCTCGAGCTTCCCAAGGAGGCCGGTGTGGTTGAGGCTCAAAGACTAGAACAGACCCTTAAGGAAAAGCTCCCTGTATCGGTCCGGGTGACGCGCCCAATTAAAAAGGCGGAACTCAGGGTGCTGGGGATGGACGACTCAGTTTCCTGCGATGAGGTTGCTGCAGCCGCTGCTAAAGCGACAGGACTTCTGGTGGAGGATTTTGCCATCGGGGAACTGAGGATGGACCGATACGGCATGTTGGCCACATTGATCCGTTGCCCTGTGGCAGCTGCCAAAAAGTTACTAGAGCAGAAGCGCCTGCTGGTCGGATGGAGCTCGGCAAGAATCGTCGCCCTTGAGCCTCGACCGATGCGGTGCTACCAGTGTATGGAGTTAGGGCACACGCGGCAAATTTGCGCATGCAATATCGACCGGAGCAACCAATGTTTCCGCTGCGGAGCCACTGGTCACTTTGCCGCGGATTGCAGGGCGAAACCGAACTGCACGGTCTGCGCCGCTCATGGGAAGCCAGCCGACCATACTATGGGGGGCCGGTTGTGTCGCCCAACCCAATCGAATAGCAGAAGACGTGGTCCTCCGAGGTCCTCCAGCTCTGCAAGGCCTGCCAAGCTAGCCCAGAAGCTGCCCGTGGAGGCGATGGTCACGGATAATGCCCAGGGGTAGAACGCAGCGTCTTATTCAGGGGAATTTGAACCATGCTCGGCACGCACAAGACCTCCTGGTGCAGTTCATGGCGGAGGAAGAAATTGACCTGGCAGTGATGGCAGAGCCGTACCTGGTCCCAAACCAACCTCGATGGGCTGGTGACCGGGACGGTACGGTGATGATAGCTGGAGGACTAAACTCTCCACCCCTCAGAGTTAGGTTCAGAGGGCAAGGTGTGGTAGCAGTGAACTGGGAAGAGGTCGTTGTAGTCGGCGTATACTTTTCGCCTAATAGGCCAGTGGCGGATTTCGAGGCGTTTTTAATTCAGCTCGGGCAGGTCGTCAGCGCAGCTCACCCTCTTCCCGTGATGCTAATGGGTGATCTAAACGCCAAGTCGTCTGCGTGGGGATCGGACACAAACGACCAGAGAGGTGATTTGCTGGAAGATTGGCTGGTACAAATGGGTCTCGTCGTTGTCAACGTTGGACGCGAATGGACATGTGTGCGGCAGCAAGGGGGATCAGTGGTGGACATCACTCTGGCCTCCCCTGGGTTGGCCGATCGGATTTGTAACTGGCGGGTGCTGGGTGGGGTGGAGACACTCTCAGACCACGTCTATATCCGGTTTGAAGTCTCCATCTCATCCAGCGTAGATGGTGGTAGCAGCTCAGCGCGGCGTGACCCTTTTCCGCGTTGGTCGCTGACGAAGTTAGATAGGGAGAACGCTGAAATCGCAGCAATTATAGCTTCCTGGGTACCAGCCCCGGAGGGATTTACTGGAGTTGACGACGAAGCGAGCCGACTGCGGGACGCCTTTCAATCTGTGTCCGACGCGTCAATGCCTCGCGTGCGTCGTCCTCCTCCGAAGAAAGAGGTCTATTGGTGGTCCCAGGAACTGGCCAATCTTCGTGCGGCGTGCATTAGTGCCCGGAGAGCTTATACCAGAAGTAGAAGAAGTAGATTTCGCGACTTGGACAGGGAGGCTGTTCTCTGGTCAGCCCATCGCGACGCAAAGGACACCTTCAAAAAGGCCATTGCACAAGCCAAAGACAGAGCTTGGCAGGAACTTCTAGACGGCATAGATGCGGATCCCTGGGGTCGCCCATATCAAAGGGCTCGTGACAAACTGCGCTCCCAGGGTCCACCTGCAGTCGAGACTATGCAGCCTGAGCTGCTCAACAATATCGTCGAGGCCTTGTTCCCGCACGTTGCAGAACACACTCCTCCTTCTATGGAGCCGCCGGAACAGATCGAGCCGGAAGACGAACAAGCCACGGCACCAGTTACGACAGGCGAAATAGAAAGTGCGATCGAAAAGATGACCGCTCGCAAAACCGCCCCCGGACCTGACGGGATGCACGGGCGTGTCTTGCAACTGGCTCTTGACCATCTTGGAGGTACAATGCGCTCCCTATTTGATCGAGCATTAACAGAGGGTAAATTTCCGACTATCTGGAAGACAGGGAGACTGGTTCTGCTTCACAAACACGGTAGGCCAGCGGACTCCCCTAGCGGTTACAGGCCCATCGTACTGCTGGACGAGGTGGCCAAAATCTTTGAAAGAATCCTGGCGGGCCGCCTCAATAATCATCTATCGAATCGCGGAACCGGCCTCTCCAACGCCCAATTCGGGTTTAGGGAGCACCGATCAACGGTAGACGCGGTGCTAGTACTCAAAAGTGCCCTTCAGGCGGCACAACAGAGGGGAGATGTGCTCATAGCGGTGTCTTTAGACATCGCGAATGCCTTCAACACTCTCCCCTTTGCGACAATACTTGAAGCACTGCGTTTCTTTGGCGTACCGGAATATCTACAGAGGCTAGTGAAGGACTACCTGACGGCACGGGAGGTGCTGTATGCGGGGCAAAGTGGTGTCCTTCAGCGACGGCGTATGTTGTGCGGTGTTCCACAGGGGTCGGTATTGGGGCCACTCCTGTGGAACATCGGATACGATTGGGCCCTCAGGGGAGCCCCTCTGCCCGGGATGGGAGTGATCTGCTATGCGGACGACACTCTCATCACGGCCAGAGGCAGGGACCCACAAAGGGCTGCTGCGTTGGCGACGGCTGCCACCAGCCTTATAGTAGGCCGAATAAAGAGGCTGGGCCTTCAAGTCGCCGCTCACAAAACGGAGGCAATTCTGTTTCGGCCTCCCCGGACTAGGCGCACCACCGGACTGATAATAGAGGTAGAGCGAGCTCGGATTGAAGTGGGCTACACTCTGAAATATTTGGGGCTGGTGTTAGACGACACCCTGAACTTTGAAGAGCACTTCCGCCTGCTTAAGAAGAAGTTAGTAGGTACTGCTGGAGCCCTCGCAAGGCTTTTGCCCAACGTTGGAGGCCCCAGTGGCACTTGTCGGAAGCTATACGCGGGTGTACTGCGTTCAATGGCGCTGTACGGTAGCCCCGTATGGGTCGACGCCCTGTCCGACCGCAACCGCGCCCATCTACGCCAAGCACAGCGGATAGCGGCCAACAGGATCATTAGGGGCTACTGTACAATCGGGTTTGACGCTGCCTGTGCCCTTGCGGCAACGCCACCATGGGAGATGGAAGCGGAGATCCTTTCAAAAATATACAGGATGAGGGTTAATGCGATCACGACGGGAACACCAATCGACATCGAGCGCATCCGGCGGCACGCAAAAACAGAACTTGTTGCTGAGTGGGCGGAGAAGCTATCGACTGCCGCGTATGGAGTAAGGACCATTGAGGCACTCCGCCCTGCACTGCACAAATGGGTGCGGAGAAAGCACGGCTCGCTTACCTACCACATGGTACAGTTGCTCTCAAATCATGGTTGTTTTGGGAGCTACCTACACCGAATTGGTAGGGAAGCGAGCCGTGCCTGTGCCCAGTGTGGGCATGTGGAAGATAACGCCCAACATACTTTAGAGGACTGCCCGTTCTTTGGGCGACAACGGACAGATTTGATGCGTATCATAGGGCATGACCTTTCGCTGCCTGGCGTGGTTCTGTCCATGCTAAGCAGCGAAAGGTCATGGGACGCAGTGGCAGCCTTCTCTGAGGCCGTCATCTCGGAGAAGGAAGCCTCGGAGCGGGCCAGAGAAGACGATCCTCTCTCTGACCCGCGCCGACGCCGCCGCAGCGGGCGAAGGAGGCGCCAGTTTGCACGACAGGTGCCTCCCTAGCCTGGACCACGTGGGCGTTGGGACGGGGGTCCCGACGTCCACATTGCACGGTCCAGCCGATTGACGATCGCCCCTTGCTCAGGCGATCGTCAGTTCCCTGTAGGGTAGCGGAATAGAGGGGGCTCTGTAACAGCCCTCCTCTGAGTGTAGGGGCCAACATACGCCCCCCTCTTTGTGGAGTCCGAAAGGACCTCGCCATCGTCGCAGGATGAAAAATAACAGTTCCCTGGACGACATACGGCGGTAGCGGAGCACCCTGTGTTTTAGTCGGTTCGAGTCCGACATAACTCGTTTATCCCCCCCGGGTAACGAGTATGCGTGGGCATTTCACAGGGCAAAAAAAAAAAAAAAAAAAAAAAAAAAAAAAAAAAAAAAAAAAGGTTAGGTTAGGTTAGGTTAGGTTAGGTTGGGGTGCATGTTGGGGTGCATGTTGGGGAGCCTCCTAGTGTGCTGGGGGCGTTGTCGGGATCGCTTGTTGCATTTGATGTTCTGTCATCCGGTGCAAACGGTGGTTCCACAACGTGTCCAGACGGCGCATCCTGGGCGACTGCGAATTCATTATCCGCTCGTAGGGTAATGGGTTCGCAGCCGGCCAATCTCCAACACAGTGCGGCTGCCCTCGGGCATTGCACGGCCGCACAAACCCGTAGCCCTGCATTTATGCGGGGTCGGGGGCTGGGCGTATGGGGCTTGCCCTGTGCGTCTGGCTGTGAGGAAGAAAACCTCTATAAAAAATCACCCTCGGGGGGCCCCCTTGGGGGGCCAGTGGAGCTTCGGCTCGTGGTATGGCGGCCTTCAAGGCCGCGGTCCGCTCCATGCGGACGGTGTCGGGAGCTTTCGCTCGTGGCGCAGTCGCGCCTTTGTTGGAAAGGTCCTTTTCAGGACCAGTGGACTTCGGTCGGTGTATGGCGGGCCTTCAAGGCCCGCGGAACTTTCGTTCGTTTTCGGCGTGGGGCGCTTCAACGCTCTTTTTGCGTCGGTCTTGGGGCCTGCCTTAACTGGCTGGTCCCGACGGAGCTTGCCTTCGTTGGCTGGCTCAGCGGCCACCTTCGGGTGGCGTGGCACGGCGGACCTTCAAGGTTCGCGGCGCGGCGGGTCTGGCGGCCGTGGTTTTGCGGTCGCTGGGTGGGTTTCGGCCTCCCGTCGGGCAACCCGTTATCCCGTGTGTGTGTCTGGTGTCATGTCTATCGGCACACACGGGACCGGGGGGGCTTGCCTTAATCGGCTGGCCCTGCGAGGAGACAACCTCACTAAAAAACCCCAATTCCCCGTAGTTGAGATCCGTGGCTACGGGGGGCCTTCGGGTGGCGGGCCGGGTAGAGTCCGCCAGCTAGCGATCCCCTCCAGGAGACCGCCCGACCTCCTGGAGTATCAGGGTTACCCGGGTGCAGGGGGCACCGCCCGGGTGGACGTTTTGTTTCCCCCATACTCGTGGGTTTAGTTATGCAGAATTCCAAAATACAAACCAAAAAATCAATTAGTTTAAGTTTCCCAGTCGGGAGTTGCTCCACAAGGAGCCTGAGATCGATGGACAAAGCGCCCTGTCCTCAAGTGAGTGGCGCGGAGAGTGGAGATGAAGATGATGTGAGGGACGCGAGCAAAACTGCGTCGGACTTCGGCTCGTGTTGGTCAGTCGACAGCGTCGAATCCCAAGTCAGTAGGAAGAGGGCAAGATCCCCGATAAAGAAGGGGTCAAATTACAGAAAGGAATCTGGCACCGACAGCGCATCCAGCGCAGAGTCTGACAAGGCGCCGAAGCCCAAAAAACCTGCCGCTAGTCGTGGCCGCGGCCGTCCTATCAAAACCGGGGACTATGCCGGCCTCGCCAAAGCTAAGAGGGAGTACAGCGCTGCATTGCGTGAGTCTATGCGCCTGGAGGCCGAGAAGGAGGTCGCCGCTGAATTAATTCAAAGGCGTTTGCGGTCGGAGTCAGCGGCGTCACGGCAGTCCGACTATTCCGACATTATGTCCGTGGAGGAAGAGCCCTGTGCTGCAAAGCTCTATCAATCTGTGGAGGGTGAGATAAGCTCGATTCTGAAGCTCGTGGCCAGCTCGAGCAATCTGAAGGGCACATATCAAAAGGCCATTAAGCTGTCCGCCTCGTCGATTAAAGAGCACACGCAAGCGCTTCTTCGTTGTACCGTCAACGAAGAAGTGAATAAGCTAACGCGGGAGAATAAGCGCTTGGAAGGCAGTGTTCAGGACCTTCAAAGGCAGCTGGATGAATTACGCGCCGGGAGTGGTGCGCCTTCTCAGGCAGCCTCAGCAGTTCACCCAACACTTAACGCCGAAGAAATCGTCCGTGCCGTTTCTAATGTAGTGGATGACAAAATCCGGGCGGCGATGACTTCAGTTAGCAACATCATCGACGCTAGATTTGAGGGCCTAAAAGTACCAGATCGCCCGCGGCCACCGTTGGCTGCGGACAAAAAGAAAGAAGCCGCACAATCGCGCCCGTTGCAACCAGCAGCGAAACCGACTTTTGCGGCAACTGTGAAGGCATCTCCCGTCATTAAGTCAAAATGCGGGACAATGACTTTAATCCCCTGCACATCGTCCCAAAAAAAGGGTAAAGGCAAGGGGAAGGGGAAGAGGACGGCTTCTGCGCCGACCACAAACCCAGTGACAAACCCGGAGCCCGGCCCGTCAACATCGTCGGCGCCCCTGCCAACCGCCCCCGTTTCTGAGGAGGAGGCGGGATGGACTAAAGTCGGAAAGAATGGGAAGAAAAAGAAGGCGCAACCAGCTGCGACCCCTGGTCCAAAGCCTCAAACCAAGGACACCAAAGGCGCGCCGGCAAAGGCCAAAAAGCCCCGAAAGATTAGGGAGCCACGCTCGGCCGCCGTGGTTATTTCCATTAGCCCGGAGGCGGTACAACGCGGCGTTTCATACGCCGACGTGATAAAGAAGGCACGTAATGAAATAAGTCTTTCTGACATTGGCGTCGATCAGCCGCTGCAGATTAAAACAGCAGTCACTGGCGCCAAAATTCTGGAAGTCCGTGGTGAGGACCAGGGCACCAAAGCGGACGCATTCGCTGAAAAACTAAGAACTGTTTTTGAAAATGACGAGGACATCCGAATCGCTAGACCAACCAAAACTATGGAGATATCAATTTCTGGCCTAGATGATTCAGTGGAGAAAGACGATATTGTGTCTGCTATTGCCAATAAGGGCAACTGCGCACACCACTCCGTCAGAGTAGGAGAAATCCGGTCTGGGCCTGGCAGTTTGGGTGTTGCCTGGGTCTCATGCCCTGTAGGCGCCGCCAAAAAGGTATTGGAGGCTGGCCGCCTCCTTGTCGGATGGAGCTCGGCGAAAGTGCGCCCTGTGGAGCAGCGCCCGATGAGGTGTTTCCGCTGCTTAGAGCGTGGGCACGCCCGCCAACAGTGCGTAGGCGAGGATCGCAGCGACCTGTGCTTCCGGTGCGGGAAGCCAGGCCATAAAGCTTCCAAGTGCAGCGAAGAAGCCCACTGTGTCCTCTGCGCCAAAACAAAGAGGCCAGCAGGACACATTATGGGAGGGAGGAGCTGCAAGGCCCCCACCATACCTCCCAAGAAGTCGAAACCAGCGCCCAAGACCCGGACTGCTGAACAGGCTGTAATTGCAGAACAGCCCATGGACACAACGCCAATCGTCGATGGCCCTACGCCCACTCCGTAAGGTCATCCAGACGAATGTGAACCACTCCTCTGGTGCGCAGGACCTATTACTGCAAACCATGAGAGAGTGGTCAATACATCTTGCGGCAGTTTCCGAGCCTTACTTCGTTCCGCCTAGCTCCGACTGGGCTTCGGACTTGGACTCGACTGTGGCGATCACCAGGCTCTGTCTCAATTCGTCCCCACCCCTCTCAGTCCAGCAGAGAGGGCATGGGTTTGTTGTTGTCAGATGGGGAGATATTGCCGTCATAGGCGTTTACTTCTCTCCGAACAGACCCTTAGCCGAATTTCAACTGTTTCTCGGAGAGTTGGGTGCAGCAGTTCGGCGCGCTTCACCTGCGCTTGTCCTCGTACTGGGGGACTTCAACGCGAAGTCGTCCGCGTGGAATTCCCCCGTCACTGACCACAGAGGCACTGCAGTCGAGGCCTGGATGGCAATGTTCGGGCTCTCACTATTAAACCAGGGCTCAGCCAACACCTGCGTGCGACAGCGGGGGGGGTCTATAGTGGACTTAACGTTCGCTACCCCCGCTCTCGCCGCGCACGTGTCTGGTTGGCAGGTCCTGGAAGAGGTGGAGACTCTAAGCGACCACCTCTACATAACGCTGGAACTCTTCTCTCAGGACTCAGGTCGCAGTCCCGTCCAACCAACGCAGTCTCCCTTCCCCAGGTGGGCTCTAACAAAGCTCGATAAAGAGCGCCTCGAGGAAGCTGTCCTGGTGGAAGAGTGGAGTTCACCGTCGACTACCACACCTGTTGACGTTGACGCAGCGGCGGATCGCTTCCGCGAAAGCTTACAACGGATAAGCGATTCCGCCATGCCGAGGATCCGCCGCCAGCCGCCCAAAAAGGCCGTGTACTGGTGGTCAGACGAGATTGCAGCTCTCCGCGCAGATTGCTCGTCTAAGAGGCGTGAGCTGGCAAGGTACCGTCACCGCACGCGTAACAGCTACCGCGATGCGGTCTGGGAAGACCAGCTGCACGCTCTCTATACGGAGTCTCGAAGGGCCATGCGCGTTGCCATTTATAAGGCCAAGACAGAAGCAAGGGAGCAAATGCTTGAGTCCCTCGACAGCAACCCGTGGGGTCGCCCATACCGTGCCGCGTGCAATAAGCTGCGCGGTCAAGGCCCTCCGGTTGCTGAAACGCTGGAGCCCCAACTTCTCGAAGCGGTTGTCGAGGCACTGTTTCCAGCTCGTGGGGAACATGTCCCTCCACCCATGGTGCCTCGTAGGGTTCAGAACACCGGCGGCGATACGGATGCCACAGTGCCTCCCATTACTGACGCCGAATATGACTCGGCCGTCATTAGGCTCCGGTCTAAGAAAACCGCTCCGGGCCCAGATGGGGTCCACGGACGCGTGTTGGCGCTCTCCCTTGTGGAGTTGGAGCCCAGGATTAGGAACATCTTCGACGCATGTCTCGTGTCAGGAAAATTCCCAAAGGCATGGAAGAAAGGGCGCGTCGTCCTCCTGCAGAAGCCGGGAAGAGATATCGACTCTCCCTCAGCTTACCGGCCCATTGTTCTTTTAGATGAGGCCGGTAAGCTCCTGGAAAGAATTATCGCCGGTCGCATAACCAGCCACCTGACATCTGCTGGTCCCGACTTATCAGAATGCCAGTTCGGTTTTAGAGAGGGTCGTTCGACCATAGACGCTATCATGCGCGTGAAGGCCCTCTCTAACGAGACGACATCTCGCGGCGGGGTGCTTTTGGCGGTGTCACTTGACATCGCCAACGCTTTCAACACCCTGCCGTTTGAGTGCATTTCTGAGGCCCTAAAACACCACGGGGTACCTCAGTATCTGCAGGACGTGATAGCGGACTATCTGCGCGACAGGACAGTAACTTGCCAAGATCGGAGCGGCAGGATTCTTGAACGGCGAATGACGTGCGGTGTTCCACAGGGGTCGGTTCTAGGCCCTCTCCTGTGGAACATCGGCTATGATTGGGTATTGCGAGGAGCCCTTCTACCGGGTGTCCGCACGTTCTGTTACGCGGACGACACCCTCGTAACAGCAAGAGGGTCGTCTTTCGTTCAGGCTGCGGCTTTAGCCAAAGTGGGGACGATACAAGTCGTGCACAGGATCGAGAGGCTCGGTCTGCGGGTGGCTCTCAACAAAACCGAGGCCCTTCTTTTTCACGGGCCGCGGAAGGGTCCGCCTGCAGGAGCATCTCTCGATCTGAACGGGGTCAGAGTCACCGTTGGCTCACAATTAAAGTATTTGGGGCTCGTGCTTGATCCGGGGTGGACCTTCAAAGAACACTTCCGGCAGCTGAGCCCCAAGCTTACTGCAACGACAGCTGCGCTAAGCAGACTCCTGCCTAATGTTGCAGGCCCCGGGGACACATGCCGCCGCCTCTTCACAGGGGTGGTGCGGTCTATGGCGCTATATGGGGCGCCAGTGTGGGTAGACGCTCTGACGGCTCACAACAAGACTCTTCTGCGGAGATCGCAACGAGTCATGGCCGTCAGAGTTGTCCGCGGATACCGCACGGTGTCCTATGAGGCCTCGTGCCTGTTGGCCAAGACACCTCCCTGGGATCTCGACGCTAGAGTCCTAGCGGAGGTGTACGAGCACGGAGCGGCGCTTCGTGCAGAGATGGGGCACCGGCGCATAATGCCGGAGCTGGTTTCGCGCTGGAGACGGAGAGCGCAGAGAACCATCATGGAGGCATGGCTTCAACGCCTAAATGAGCCCAAGGCGGGGATTCGTACAGTGGAGGCCATCCGCCCAGTCTTCCGGGAGTGGATGAGGCGGCGGCACGGGGTGCTTACCTTCCGTGTTGTGCAGATTCTGACCGGACACGGGTGCTTCGGCAGATACCTGCACAACACGGCAAGAAGAGAGACCAGTGCCCGCTGCCATGAGTGCGGCCACACTGAGGACACGGCGCAACACACGCTCGAAGTTTGCCCTGCGTGGGACGAGCAGCGCCGTGCCCTAGTCGCCAGTATCGGAGGCGACCTCTCCCTGCCGACCGTCGTGGAGAAGATGGTTGGCGGCGAGAGTAACTGGGAGGCGGTAGCCACCTTCTGTGAGAACGTCGTCTCGCAGAAGGAGGCTGCGGAACGGGCCCGCGAGGAAGATGCCCTTGCGGACCCGATTCGCCGCAGAAGGTTGGGCCGAAGAAGGCGGCTCTACGGCCACCTTCAACCGCCGAGTGGGGACGGCGGGTGACGGAGTGGGGCTCCGTCACCCGCGCCAAGGCGTCCCTGCGCGGGGGAGCACGCGTTTTGTTTCGCGCGTGCTCCCTATCCCCGGTGAGCCCGGAAGTGGGCGATAACTACGCAGTCTTCGGCGTATGACAGCGCTTGCGAAAAGTTCCCTGTCATGCGTCGAAGCCGTGGTCTCGAGGAACACGTTGGTTTTTAGTGGGTATGCCGGCACTTTACACCGGTGACTCCCACATAACCCAGGGGCAGCCCCATTTGCCTCTGGGTATCCATAAAGGATTTTCCAACGAAAAAAAAAAAAAAAAAAAAAGGTTGGGGTGCATGTTGGGGAGCCTCCTAGTGTGCTGGGGGCGTTGTCGGGATCACTTGTTGCATTTGATGTTCTGTCATCCGGTGCAAACGGTGGTCCCACAACGTGTCCAGACGGCGCATCCTGGGCGACTGCGAATTCATTATCCGCTCGTAGGGTAATGGGTTCGCAGCCGGCCAATCTCCAACACAGTGCGGCTGCCCTCGGGCATTGCACGGCCGCACAAACCCGTAGCCCTGCATTTATGTGGGGTCGGGGGCTGGGCGTATGGGGCTTGCCCTGTGCGTCTGGCTGTGAGGAAGAAAACCTCTATAAAAAATCACCCTCGGGGGGCCCCCTTGGGGGGCCAGTGGAGCTTCGGCTCGTGGTATGGCGGCCTTCAAGGCCGCGGTCCGCTTCATGCGGACGGTGTCGGGAGCTTTGCTCGTGGCGCAGTCGCGCCTTTGTTGGAAAGGTCCTTTTCAGGACCAGTGGACTTCGGTCGGTGTATGGCGGGCCTTCAAGGCCCGCGGAACGTTCAGCGTTCGTTTTCGGCGTGGGGCGCTTCAACGCTCCATTTGCGTCGGCTCTTGGGGCCTGCCTTAACTGGCCGGTCTCGACGGAGCTTGCCTTTATTGGCTGGCTCAGCGGCCGCCTTCGGGTGGCGTGGCACGGCGGACCTTCAAGGTTCGCGGCGCGGCGGGTCTGGCGGCCGTGGTTTTGCGGTCGCTGGGTGGGTTTCGGCCTCCCGTCGGGCAACCCGTTATCCCGTGTGTGTGTCTGGTGTCATGTCTATCGGCACACACGGGACCGGGGGGGCTTGCCTTAATCGGCTGGCCCTGCGAGGAGACAACCTCACTAAAAAACCCCAATTCCCCGTAGTTGAGATCCGTGGCTACGGGGGGCCTTCGGGTGGCGGGCCGGGTAGAGTCCGCCAGCTAGCGATCCCCTCCAGGAGACCGCCCGACCTCCTGGAGTATCAGGGTTACCCGGGTGCAGGGGGCACCGCCCGGGTGGACGTTTTGTTTCCCCCATACTCGTGGGACTAGTATGGAATTGAACAAAAATAAAAACACAAAACCAATTAGATTAAGCTATGATGAGAGCATTATGCGTAGTGAAAGTCGCTCATTAAGGAGCAAATTTTTGAAGGAAAAGGCGCCTGTAGTTGCAGAGGTGTCTAAAGATATCGAGGACGCCGTCTTCTCAGATGAGCCAATGTCGGAAGCCGAATCCGTTTCTAGCACGGAGACGGTCGGATCCCGTGTCGGGCCGCGCAAGCGTCCACGTGACACTAGGGAGAAGTGTAGAGATAGTCAGTCTGACTCGGATGACGCTTCCAGCGTTTCTACAAAGACGGCAAAAGTTGCGCCGCGCGGCAGAGGCCGCCCTATTACCACCGGCGAATTCGCTGGCCTTGCCGAAGCCAAAAGGCTCTTGAACGAGGCTAAGAAGGAGGAGCTTCGACTAAAGGCCGAAGAGTCCATGGCAATGGAGTTGGATAGGCGTCGCCTGCGCTCTGATTCTGCGCACGGCTCGTTTGCCTCGGACGGCTTTATATCCGCTGATGAAGGCCCACTTGCATCGCAATTAAACGAAGCAGTGGTTAAAGAGCTAGAGATAATTAGGCGTGTCGCTAACACCTCCGGCAATCTGAAGGGCACATTTCAGCGTGCACTTCGTGAGGCGGCCGAAACGATAGCCAGCACCACCAAGTCCATGCTGAAATGTACAGCGACAACTGAGAATGCTAAGTTGATGGCCGACAATCAGCGGCTACAAAATGAAGTAGCGGAGATGCGCAAGGAGCTCGCGGAGCTGCGCGCCGAAATGAGAGGATCTGGAGACCGGCGCGACAGAAGCGCGCCTCCATCGGTGGCGGAATCTGAAACGACTGTCCCGCCGTACTTTGAGACATGGAGCCGGTCAGTCATGAACATGATCAGCAACATGATAGGCGCGAAATTCGACGGGCTTGAGAAGGATGGCCGACTCCTACCTGCCAAACGCCACCGACCACCGTTGGCCGCAGACAAGGATAGGGAGGCATCGCCGCCCCCCATTGATATCCCATCCACGTCGATGACCGTTGCAAAGGCCGCATCTAAAGGCCCAACGGAAAAGTCTTCGGATGCTCCGGTTAACCAGCCCGGTGGCAAGAAGAAAAAGCCGACCAAAAAGCGCCAAAAGGTCCCAGCAGCCTCCCATGCTCCGGCTGTTCCCGGACCTTCTACGACTTCTACTACTAATCCTGGACCGACCGCTTCGTCCTCCAAGCCGGATTCCGAGGGCTGGGTTAAAGTAGTTAATCCAAAAAAGAAGAAGGCACAGTCTGCGACACCTGCATCTGCACCTACAAGTAATAATACGGTGCAACAGAAGAGAAAGGATAATAAACCTAAAAAACCGCGCCGACTTCGTGAGCCCCGCACTGCTGCAGTGGTTCTTACCATAAACCCGGAGGCTGAAAAGCGAGGACTCTCGTATTCCGAAATCATCAAGAAGGCGAAATCCTCCCTCAATCTAGGCGATCTTGACCTGCAGCCTTTTAAAATAAAGGAGGCGGCTACAGGTGCCCGCATCTTCGAGGTATTTGAGGCGGAGACGGCTGACGAAAATAGGGCAAAGGCCGACATCCTAGCCGAAAAACTGCGAGGAATCCTGTCAGAGGATATTCAGGCAAAAGATTTAAGCATCTCTCGGCCAACTAAATGTGCAGAGATTCGCGTGTCTGGACTAGACGATTCAATTGAGAAGGAAGAGATAGTTGTTGCTGTCGCGCAAAAGACTGGCTGCGCTCACGGTGATGTCTCCTGTGGAGAGATCCGTCGCGGCGCTGACGGCCTCGGCTCAGTGTCGGTAAAGTGCCCAGTGGGCGCTGTTAAAATATTGGTGGATGCTGGTCGTTTGCTCGTTGGCTGGAGTTCTGCGCGAGTTCGTGCACTAGAGCCACGGCAAATGACCTGTTACCGTTGTTTCGACGTAGGCCACACCCGCCGGCTCTGCCCGGCTAAGGAGGACCGAAGCGCACTTTGCTTCCGGTGTGGAAAGCCCGACCATCAGGCAAAGACGTGCACAGCTGAGCCTCATTGCGCACTATGCGCTAGCTCAAAGAGGCCGGCTGACCACATCATGAGGGGCAAGAGTTGCAAAGCTCCACCTCCCCCCAAAGTACGGAAAACGGCTGCTAGGATCCCAGCCGTCAACAACGCCGACCGCGCCCAGGCGCAAGAAGAGGCCATGAATACGGACCCTTAATGGCCCACACACTTTTACATCTCCTGCAGGGCAATTTGAACCACTCCGGCGGTGCGCAAGACATCCTCATGCAAACCATGTCGGAGTGGTCAATTGACTTAGCCATAGTAGCCGAGCCGTACTTTTATCCGGCTGGCAATAACAACTTTGCTGCAGATATCGACTCGACGGTGCTTATTGTAAGGTCGGCATCGTCAAGGTCCCCGCCCCTGACCATCAAGGAGCGAGGACACGGATTTGTAGTTGTGGAATGGGGAGAAATCGTTCTGATCGGTTGCTACTTCTCCCCAAACCGCGTCCTAGCCCAATTCGAGGCTTTCATTGGTGAGGTCGGTGCAGCTTTTGAGCGCGCAGCAACACCTAAGACTGTCGTGCTAGGTGATCTCAACGCCAAGTCTTCGGCGTGGGGATCCCCTACCACCAACGCCCGTGGATCTGTCGTAGAAGACTGGTTGGCCATGTCGGGCCTTCTAGTTCTCAATCGGGGATCGGCCAACACCTGCGTGCGACAGCAGGGGGGATCCATAGTGGATGTAACTTTCGCTACCCCTGCTCTCGCATCGCACGCGAACAACTGGCGGGTTCACGAAGATGACGTGGAGACACTGTCGGACCACCGCTACATTACGTTCGACGTGTCTCCACCAGGGACCAGCAATACCAACGCCACGCCCGGTACTCATAATCGAGCGCAGCTGTTCCCTCGGTGGTCGGTAGGGAAGTTTAATAAAGAACTCGCCGAGGAAGCCACGTTGTTAGAGGACTGGTTCTCTCAATCTGCTTCTCCTAATCTGGATGTTGACGAGGCAGCTTGTTCGTTTGGGGAGTCTTTGACGCGCATCTGCAATGCGTCTATGCCCCGTACCCAACGTCGTCTGCCTAAAAAAGAGGTTTACTGGTGGTCGCAGGACCTTGCCGACATGCGCCGATCCTGCATCGTCCGGCGCAGAGCGTACACTAGGTACCGCAGAAGGCGGACTGGGCGTGACGCAGCAATAGAAACTCAGCTTCACGCTGACTACAAAGAGGCTCTCCATGCGTTTCGAGTTGCCATATTTAAGGCTAAGGAAACAGCACGGGAACAGTGGCTCGAGGAGCTGGACGCGGATCCGTGGGGGCGTCCGTACCGCACAGTCCGTAACAAGATGTGCGGGCAGGGACCCCCGGTCACGGAGACCCTGAATCCTCAGTTACTCGAGTCGGTGATTTCAGTTTTGTTCCCTGATCGAGCGGAACACATTGCTCCGATCATGGCCCCGCTTTCGCAGGATCACGAACCTGCTGATCCTCCTCCCCTGGTCACGGACGGAGAGATGGACGTTGTCATAAGAAAGCTTAGGGCTAAGAAAACTGCTCCAGGCCCGGATGGCGTCCCGGGACGAGTTCTGGCGCTCTCTCTCACCATCTTAGAAGACCGCCTCAGAGGCATCTATGATCTCTGTCTGTCGTCGGGGCAATTCCCCTATAAATGGAAAACTGGCCGATTAGTGCTATTGCACAAACCGGGCAAGCCGGCTAACATCCCGTCGGCTTACCGGCCAATAGTGTTGCTGGACGAGGCGGGTAAACTGTTCGAACGGATTATTTCCACCCGCATCGTTCAGCACCTCAATACGACTGGTCCCAATCTCGCGAATAACCAATTTGGCTTCCGCGAATTTCGTTCGACGATTGACGCTATCAAGTGGGTCAAGGAATTCGCAGATGAGGCGGTATCTAACGGCAGGGTGGCAATGGCGGTATCGCTTGACATAGCCAATGCGTTTAACACCCTGCCGTATAGCTGCATAGATGAGGCGCTTCGATACCATCGCGTCCCGCTTTATCTCCGACGGATCATAGCAAGCTATTTGCGAGGTCGCCCCATTATGTGCCTAGACCGAAACGGGTCCCTAATACAGAGGACAATGGTATGCGGTGTTCCACAGGGGTCTGTCTTGGGGCCCCTCCTGTGGAACATCGGGTACAATTGGGTACTACGCGGTGCCATGTTGCGGGGCCTCGGAGTTGTCTGTTATGCAGATGACACCTTGGTCCTGGCTAGGGGTGTCGATTACGCCGAAGCCGCCCGACTCGCCACTGTTGGCGTCACACTAACTGTCGGGCGCATTGAAAGTTTAGGCCTTAAAGTGGCCCTGGAAAAAACAGAGGCTGTTCTGTTCCATGGTGCCCGCAGAGGGCCCCCCGCTGGCGCGCATCTCCGAGTTAACGGAGTGCGCATACAATTAAAATCGCACATGCGATACCTCGGCTTAGAGCTCGACTCCAGATGGAGTTTTGACGAGCATTTTCGCCGCCTCAGCCCTAAGTTAGTAGGAGCGGCGGCTGCTCTCAGCCGGATACTCCCTAACGTCGGAGGCCCCAGTGTAACCTGTCGAAAACTTTACACTGGGGTAATCAGATCAATGGCCCTATATGGGTCGCCAATCTGGGCAGACACGTTGTCGCCGCGCAATGCCGCCTTGCTACGCAGGGCCCAGCGCGCAATGGCGATCAAGGTCGTGCGCGGCTATCGTACGGTGTCAGGAGATGCCGCGTGCGCGCTCGCTGGAATTCCCCCGTGGGACTTGGACGCCAAGGCGCTGGCGGTCATTTATAGACGCAGTGCCGAGGTAAGAGAAGAAGGTCTGCGTCCTCCGCCAGAAATGGTCCGGCGCTGGAGGGACAGGGCCCAAATTTCAAAAATGCGGGCGTGGCGGAGACGAATGGAGAGCCCAGCTAGCGGCATTCGTACCGTTGAGGCGATCCGGCCAAATTTGGCGATATGGATCCGCAGAAGGCACGGCGCGCTCACTTTCCGGATGACCCAGGTGCTGTCCGGACATGGATGTTTCGGCAGCTACCTTCACAAGGTCGCCGGAAAGGAGGTGAGCCCGCGCTGTTTGGAGTGTGGCTGCGACGAGGACACCGCGCAGCACACGCTGGAGGTTTGTCCGGCGTGGTCAGCACAGCGCGCTGTCCTTACCGCTGTCATTGGTGCGGACCTCTCCCTGCCGAACATCGTCCATAAGATGGTCGGCAGCGAGACGTCCTGGCAGGCGGTGGCCTCTTTCTGTGAGGAGGTGGTGTCACAGAAAGAGGCCGCGGAAAGGGTTCGTGAGGCAGACCCTCTTGCGGACCCTACCCGCCGTAGGAGGCTTGGCCGGGCGAGGCGTCGCTTTGAGCGTTTGCTTCAACCGCCCTAGCCAGGAGTGTGGAGTGGTAGAGGGGGGCTCTGCCACTCATTCCAAACACACTCCGATGACGGTGTGAGAAGTGCCAAGTACCCGCGGCACTTCCCACCGAAACGACGAGTTTGAAAAAACACCACAAAGGCGCTACCGAGATGTGTGCGACGAGCTTCCTCGGTAGCGCCCCACAAATGTGGGCAGCGGGTACAGTCAGTTTTAGTGGGTATGCCGGCACTTTACACCGGTGACTCCCACATAACCCAGGGGGCAAGCCCCCGCCGTTCTCCCTGGGTACCCATAAAGGGTTTCTGACTTAAAAAAAAAAAAAAAAAAAAAAAAAAAAAAAAAAAAAAAAAAGGTTAGGTTAGGTTAGGTTAGGTTAGGTTAGGTTAGGTTAGGTTAGGTTAGGTTAGGTTAGGTTAGGTTAGGTTGGGGTGCATGTTGGGGTGCATGTTGGGGAGCCTCCTAGTGTGCTGGGGGCGTTGTCGGGATCGCTTGTTGCATTTGATGTTCTGTCATCCGGTGCAAACGGCGGTCCCACAACGTGTCCAGACGGCGCATCCTGGGCGACTGCGAATTCATTATCCGCTCGTAGGGTAATGGGTTCGCAGCCGGCCAATCTCCAACACAGTGCGGCTGCCTTCGGGCATTGCACGGCCGCACAAACCCGTAGCCCTGCATTCATGTGGGGTCGGGGGCTGGGCGTATGGGGCTTGCCCTGTGCGTCTGGCTGTGAGGAAGAAAACCTCTCTAAAAAATCACCCTCGGGGGGCCCCCTTGGGGGGCCAGTGGAGCTTCGGCTCGTGGGATGGCGGCCTTCAAGGCCGCGGTCCGCTTCATGCGGATGGTGTCGGGAGCTTTTGCTCGTGGCGCAGTCGCGCCTTTGTTGGAAAGGTCCTTTTCAGGACCAGCGGACTTCGGTCGGTGTATGGCGGGCCTTCAAGGCCCGCGGAACGTTCAGCGTTCGTTTTCGGCGTGGGGCGCTCCAACGCTCCATTTGCGTCGGCTCTTGGGGCCTGCCTTAACTGGCCGGTCTCGACGGAGCTTGCCTTTATTGGCTGGCTCAGCGGCCGCCTTCGGGTGGCGTGGCACGGCGGACCTTCAAGGTTCGCGGCGCGGCGGGTCTGGCGGCCGTGGTTTTGCGGTCGCTGGGTGGGTTTCGGCCTCCCGTCGGGCAACCCGTTATCCCGTGTGTGTGTCTGGTGTCATGTCTATCGGCACACACGGGACCGGGGGGGCTTGCCTTAATCGGCTGGCCCTGCGAGGAGACAACCTCACTAAAAAACCCCAATTCCCCGTAGTTGAGATCCGTGGCTACGGGGGGCCTTCGGGTGGCGGGCCGGGTAGAGTCCGCCAGCTAGCGATCCCCTCCAGGAGACCGCCCGACCTCCTGGAGTATCAGGGTTACCCGGGTGCAGGGGGCACCGCCCGGGTGGACGTTTTGTTTCCCCCATACTCGTGGGTTTAGTTATGCAGAATTCTAAAATACAAACCAAAAAACCAATTAGTTTAAGTTTCCCAGTCGGGAGTTGCTCCACAAGGAGCCTGAGATCGAAGGACAAAGCGCCCTGTCCGCAAGTGAGTGGCGCGGAGAGTGGCGATGAGGATGATGTGAGGGACGCGAGCAAAACTGCGTCGGACTTCGGCTCATGTTGGTCAGTCGACAGCGTCGAATCTCAAATCAGCAGGAAGAGGGCAAGATCCCCGATAAAGAAGGGGCCAAATTATAGAAAGGCATCTGGCACCGACAGCGCATCCAGCGCAGAGTCTGAAAAGGCGCCGAAGCCCAAAAAACCTGCCGCTAGTCGTGGCCGCGGCCGTCCTATCAAAACCGGGGACTATGCCGGCCTTGCCAAAGCTCAGAGGGAATACAGCGCTGCATTGCGTGAGTCTATGCGCCTGGAGGCCGAGAAGGAGGTCGCCGCGGAATTGATTCAAAGGCGTTTGCGGTCGGAGTCGGCGGCGTCACGGCAGTCCGACTACTCTGATGTTATGTCGGTGGAGGAGGAGCCTTTTGCTGCCAAGCTGTATCAGTCTGTCGAGAGCGAGATAAGCTCGATACTCAAGCTTGTGTCCAGCTCTAGTAATTTGAAGGGCACCTATCAAAAGGCCATCAAGATGTCCGTCTCGTCGATTAAAGACCACACACAGGCGCTTCTTCGTTGCACCGTCAATGAAGAGGTGAATAAGCTAATGCGGGAGAATAAGCGCTTAGAAGGCAGTGTACAGGACCTTCAAAGGCAGCTGGATGAGTTGCGCGCCGGGAGTAGTGCGCCTTCTCAGGCAGCCTCAGCAGTCCACCCGTCACTTAACGCCGAAGAAATCGTCCGCGCCGTTTCTAGTGTAGTGGATGACAAAATCCGGGCGGCGATGACTTCAGTTAGTAACATCATCGACGCTCGATTTGAGGGCCTAAAGGTACCAGATCGCCCGCGGCCACCGTTGGCTGCGGACAAAAAGAAAGAAGCTGCACAATCGCGCCCGCTGAAACCAGCAGCAAAAACGACATTTGCAGCCACAGTGAAGGCATCTCCCGCCATCAAGTCAAAGTGCGGGACAATGACCTTAATTCCCTGCACATCGTCCCAAAAAAAGGGTAAAGGCAAGGGGAAGGGGAAGAGGACGGCTGCTGCGCCGACCCCAAGCCCAGTGACAGACCCGGAGCCCGGCCCGTCAACATCGTCGGCGCCCCTGCCAACCGCCCCCGTTTCTGAGGAGGAGGCGGAATGGAGTACAGTAGGGAAAAACGGCAAAAAGAAGAAGACGCAACCAGCTGCGACCCCTGGTCCAAAGCCTCAAGCCAAGGGCACCAAAGGCGCGCAGGCAAAGGCCAAAAAGCCCCGAAAGATTAGGGAGCCACGCTCGGCGGCCGTGGTTATAACTATCAGCCCAGAGGCGGTACAACGCGGCGTTTCGTACGCCGACGTAATAAAGAAGGCCCGAAATGGTATTAATCTTGTAGACATCGGCGTCGACCAGCCGCTGCAAATCAAAACAGCGGTCACTGGCGCCAAAATATTGGAAGTTCGTGGTGAAGACCAGGGCCCCAAAGCAGACGCTTTTGCTGAACAACTTAGGACTCTCTTTGAGGAAGATGAGGACGTCCGAATCGCCAGGCCCACAAAGTCCATTGAGATATCCATCTCTGGCCTGGATGATTCGGTGGAGAAGGAGGACATTGTGTCAGCCATTGCCAATAAGGGCAACTGCGCTCACCACTCCGTCAGGGTCGGTGAAATCCGGCCTGGACCTGGCAGCATGGGCGTTGCTTGGGCTTCATGCCCTGTGGGCGCCGCCAAGAAGGTATTGGAAGCGGGCCGCCTCCTTGTCGGGTGGAGCTCAGCGAAAGTGCGCCCTGTGGAGCAGCGCCCAATGAGGTGTTTCCGCTGCTTAGAGCGTGGGCACGCCCGCCAACAGTGCGTAGGCGAGGATCGCAGCGACCTGTGCTTCCGGTGCGGGAAGCCAGGCCATAAAGCTTCCAAGTGCAGCGAAGAAGCCCACTGTGTCCTCTGCGCCAAAACTAAGAGGCCAGCAGGACACATTATGGGAGGCAGGAGCTGCAAGGCCCCCACCATACCTCCCAAGAAGTCGAAACCAGCGCCCAAGACCCGGACTGCTGAACAGGCTGTAACTGCAGAACAGCCCATGGACACAACGCCAATCGTCGATGGCCCTACGTCCACTCCGTAAAGTCATCCAGGCGAATGTGAACCACTCCTCTGGTGCGCAGGACCTCTTACTGCAAACCATGAGAGAGTGGTCAATACATCTCGCGGTGGTTTCCGAACCATACTTCGTCCCGCCTTGCTCCGACTGGGCTTCGGACTTGGATTCGACTGTGGCTATCACCAGACCTTGTCTCAATTCGTCCCCAACCCTCTCAGTCCAGCAGAGAGGGCATGGGTTTGTTGTCGTCAGATGGGGAGATATTGCCGTCATAGGCGTTTACTTCTCCCCGAACAGACCCTTGGCCGAGTTTCAACTATTTCTCGGTGAGTTGGGTGCAGCAGTTCGGCGCGCTTCACCTGCGCTTGTCCTCGTACTGGGGGACTTCAACGCGAAGTCGTCCGCGTGGAATTCCCCCGTCACTGACCACAGAGGCACTGCAGTCGAGGCCTGGATGGCAATGTTCGGGCTTTCACTATTAAACCAGGGCTCAGCCAATACCTGCGTGCGACAGCGGGGGGGGTCTATAGTGGACTTAACGTTCGCTACCCCCGCTCTCGCCGCGCACGTGTCTGGCTGGCAGGTCCTGGAAGAGGTGGAGACTCTAAGCGACCACCTCTACATAACGCTGGAACTCTTCTCTCAGGACTTGGGTCGCAGTCCCGTCCAACCAACGCAGTCTCCCTTCCCCAGGTGGGCTCTAACAAAACTCGATAAAGAGCGCCTCGAGGAAGCTGTCCTGGTGGAAGAGTGGAGTTCACTGTCGACTACCACACCTGTTGACGTTGACGCAGCGGCGGATCGCTTCCGCGAAAGCTTACAACGGATAAGCGATTCCGCCATGCCGAGGATCCGCCGCCAGCCGCCCAAAAAGGCCGTGTACTGGTGGTCAGACGAGATCGCAGCTCTCCGCGCAGATTGCTCGTCTAAAAGGCGTGAGCTGGCAAGGTACCGTCACCGCACGCGTAACAGCTATCGCGATGCGGTCTGGGAAGACCAGCTGCACGCTCTCTATACGGAGTCTCGAAGGGCCATGCGCGTTGCCATCTACAAGGCCAAGACTGAAGCAAGGGAACAAATGCTTGAATCCCTCGACAGCAACCCGTGGGGTCGTCCGTACCGTGCCGCGTGCAATAAGCTGCGCGGCCAAGGCCCCCCGGTTGCCGATACGCTGGAGCCCCAACTTCTCCAAGCGGTTGTCGAGGCACTGTTCCCAGCTCGTGGAGAACATGTCCCTCCACCCATGGTGCCTCGTAGGGCGCAGAACACCGACGGCGATACGGATGCCACAGTGCCTCCCATCACTAATGCCGAATATGACTCGGCCGTCATCAGGCTCCGGTCTAAGAAAACCGCTCCGGGCCCAGATGGGGTCCACGGGCGCGTGTTGGCGCTCTCCCTTGTGGAGCTTGAGCCCCGGATAAGAAATATCTTTGACGCATGTCTCGTGGCAGGAAAATTCCCTAAGGCTTGGAAAAAGGGGCGGCTCGTCCTCCTGCAGAAGGCGGGAAGAGATGTCGACTCTCCTTCAGCTTACCGGCCCATTGTCCTTTTGGATGAGGCCGGTAAGCTCCTTGAAAGAATCATCGCTGGACGCATCACAAATCACCTAGCATCCAGTGGTCCCGACCTATCAGAGTGCCAGTTCGGTTTTAGAGAGGGTCGTTCGACTATAGACGCAATCATGCGCGTGAAGGCCCTCTCTAACGAGACGACCTCTCGCGGCGGGGTGCTTTTGGCGGTGTCACTTGACATCGCCAACGCTTTCAACACCCTGCCGTTTGAGTGCATTTCTGAGGCCCTAAAACACCACGGGGTACCTCAGTATTTGCAGGACGTTATAGCGGACTATCTGCGTGGGAGAGTAGTGACCTGTCAAGATCGGAGCGGCAGGATTCTCGAAAGGCGAATGACGTGCGGTGTTCCACAGGGGTCGGTTCTAGGCCCTCTCCTGTGGAACATCGGATACGATTGGGTGTTGCGGGGAGCACTTCTGCCGGGTGTCCGCACTTTTTGCTACGCGGACGACACCCTGGTAACGGCTAAAGGGTCGTCGTTCGCCCAGGCTGCGATATTAGCAAAGGTGGGGACAATACAGGTCGTACACAGGATCGAGAGGCTCGGTCTGCGGGTGGCCCTCAATAAAACCGAGGCCCTTCTTTTTCACGGGCCGCGGAAGGGTCCGCCTGCGGGAGCATCTCTCGACCTGAACGGGGTCAGAGTCACCGTTGGCTCTCAATTAAAGTACTTGGGGCTCGTGCTTGATCCGGGGTGGACGTTCAAAGAACACTTCCGGCAGCTGAGCCCCAAGCTTACTGCAACGACTGCTGCGCTTAGTAGACTCCTGCCTAATGTTGCAGGCCCCGGGGACACATGCCGCCGCCTCTTCACAGGGGTGGTACGGTCAATGGCGCTATACGGTGCGCCAGTGTGGGTAGACGCTCTGACGGCCCACAACAAGACTCTTCTGCGGAGAACGCAACGAGTAATGGCCGTCAGAGTTGTCCGCGGATATCGCACGGTGTCCTATGAGGCCTCGTGCCTACTGGCTAAGACACCTCCCTGGGATCTCGACGCAAGAGTCCTGGCGGAGGTGTACGAGCACGGAGCTGCGCTTCGTGCGGAGATGGAGCACCGGCGCATAATGCCGGAGCTGGTTTCGCGCTGGAGGCGGGAGGCGCAGAGACAGATTATGAGGACATGGCTACAACGCCTTAACGAGCCCAAGGCGGGTATTCGAACCGTAGAGGCCATCCGCCCGGTCTTCCGGGATTGGATGAGGCGGCGGCACGGGGTGCTCACCTTCCGTGTTGTGCAGATTCTAACCGGACACGGGTGCTTCGGCAGATACCTGCACAACACGGCAAGAAGAGAGACCAGTGCCCGCTGCCATGAGTGCGGCCACACTGAGGACACGGCGCAACACACGCTCGAAGTTTGCCCTGCGTGGGACGAGCAGCGCCGTGCCCTAGTCGCCAGCATCGGAGGCGACCTCTCCCTGCCGACCGTCGTGGAGAAGATGGTTGGCAGCGAGAGTAACTGGGAGGCGGTAGCCACCTTCTGCGAGGACGTCATCTCGCGGAAGGAGGCTGCGGAACGGGCCCGCGAGGAAGATGCCCTTGCGGACCCGATTCGCCGCAGAAGGTTGGGCCGGAGAAGGCGGCTCTACGGCCACCTTCAACCGCCGAGTGGGGACGGCGGGTGACGGAGTGGGGCTCCGTCACCTGCGCCAAGGTGTCCCTGCGCGGGGGAGCACGCGTTTTGTTTCGCGCGCGCTCCCTATCCCCGGTGAGCCCGGAAGCGGGCAATAACCACGCAGTCTTCGGCGTATGACAGCGCTTGCGAAAAGTTCCCTGTCGTGCGTCGAAGCCGTGGTCTCGAGGAACACGTTGGTTTTTAGTGGGTATGCCGGCACTTTACACCGGTGACTCCCACATAACCCAGGGGCAGCCCCATTTGCCCCTGGGTATCCATAAAGGATTTTCCAACGCAAAAAAAAAAAAAAAAAAAAAAAAGGTTGGGGTGCATGTTGGGGAGCCTCCTAGTGTGCTGGGGGCGTTGTCGGGATCGCTTGTTGCATTTGATGTTCTGTCATCCGGTGCAAACGGTGGTTCCACAACGTGTCCAGACGGCGCATCCTGGGCGACTGCGAATTCATTATCCGCTCGTAGGGTAATGGGTTCGCAGCCGGCCAATCTCCAACACAGTGCGGCTGCCCTCGGGCATTGCACGGCCGCACAAACCCGTAGCCCTGCATTTATGCGGGGTCGGGGGCTGGGCGTATGGGGCTTGCCCTGTGCGTCTGGCTGTGAGGAAGAAAACCTCTATAAAAAATCACCCTCGGGGGGCCCCCTTGGGGGGCCAGTGGAGCTTCGGCTCGTGGTATGGCGGCCTTCAAGGCCGCGGTCCGCTCCATGCGGACGGTGTCGGGAGCTTTCGCTCGTGGCGCAGTCGCGCCTTTGTTGGAAAGGTCCTTTTCAGGACCAGTGGACTTCGGTCGGTGTATGGCGGGCCTTCAAGGCCCGCGGAACTTTCGTTCGTTTTCGGCGTGGGGCGCTTCAACGCTCTTTTTGCGTCGGTCTTGGGGCCTGCCTTAACTGGCTGGTCCCGACGGAGCTTGCCTTCGTTGGCTGGCTCAGCGGCCACCTTCGGGTGGCGTGGCACGGCGGACCTTCAAGGTTCGCGGCGCGGCGGGTCTGGCGGCCGTGGTTTTGCGGTCGCTGGGTGGGTTTCGGCCTCCCGTCGGGCAACCCGTTATCCCGTGTGTGTGTCTGGTGTCATGTCTATCGGCACACACGGGACCGGGGGGGCTTGCCTTAATCGGCTGGCCCTGCGAGGAGACAACCTCACTAAAAAACCCCAATTCCCCGTAGTTGAGATCCGTGGCTACGGGGGGCCTTCGGGTGGCGGGCCGGGTAGAGTCCGCCAGCTAGCGATCCCCTCCAGGAGACCGCCCGACCTCCTGGAGTATCAGGGTTACCCGGGTGCAGGGGGCACCGCCCGGGTGGACGTTTTGTTTCCCCCATACTCGTGGGTTTAGTTATGCAGAATTCCAAAATACAAACCAAAAAATCAATTAGTTTAAGTTTCCCAGTCGGGAGTTGCTCCACAAGGAGCCTGAGATCGATGGACAAAGCGCCCTGTCCTCAAGTGAGTGGCGCGGATAGTGGAGATGAAGATGATGTGAGGGACGCGAGCAAAACTGCGTCGGACTTCGGCTCGTGTTGGTCAGTCGACAGCGTCGAATCCCAAGTCAGTAGGAAGAGGGCAAGATCCCCGATAAAGAAGGGGTCAAATTACAGAAAGGAATCTGGCACCGACAGCGCATCCAGCGCAGAGTCTGACAAGGCGCCGAAGCCCAAAAAACCTGCCGCTAGTCGTGGCCGCGGCCGTCCTATCAAAACCGGGGACTATGCCGGCCTCGCCAAAGCTAAGAGGGAGTACAGCGCTGCATTGCGTGAGTCTATGCGCCTGGAGGCCGAGAAGGAGGTCGCCGCTGAATTAATTCAAAGGCGTTTGCGGTCGGAGTCAGCGGCGTCACGGCAGTCCGACTATTCCGACATTATGTCCGTGGAGGAAGAGCCCTGTGCTGCAAAGCTCTATCAATCTGTGGAGGGTGAGATAAGCTCGATTCTGAAGCTCGTGGCCAGCTCGAGCAATCTGAAGGGCACATATCAAAAGGCCATTAAGCTGTCCGCCTCGTCGATTAAAGAGCACACGCAAGCGCTTCTTCGTTGTACCGTTAACGAAGAAGTGAATAAGCTAACGCGGGAGAATAAGCGCTTGGAAGGCAGTGTTCAGGACCTTCAAAGGCAGCTGGATGAATTACGCGCCGGGAGTGGTGCGCCTTCTCAGGCAGCCTCAGCAGTTCACCCAACACTTAACGCCGAAGAAATCGTCCGTGCCGTTTCTAATGTAGTGGATGACAAAATCCGGGCGGCGATGACTTCAGTTAGCAACATCATCGACGCTAGATTTGAGGGCCTAAAAGTACCAGATCGCCCGCGGCCACCGTTGGCTGCGGACAAAAAGAAAGAAGCCGCACAATCGCGCCCGTTGCAACCAGCAGCGAAACCGACTTTTGCGGCAACTGTGAAGGCATCTCCCGTCATTAAGTCAAAATGCGGGACAATGACTTTAATCCCCTGCACATCGTCCCAAAAAAAGGGTAAAGGCAAGGGGAAGGGGAAGAGGACGGCTTCTGCGCCGACCACAAACCCAGTGACAAACCCGGAGCCCGGCCCGTCAACATCGTCGGCGCCCCTGCCAACCGCCCCCGTTTCTGAGGAGGAGGCGGGATGGACTAAAGTCGGAAAGAATGGGAAGAAAAAGAAGGCGCAACCAGCTGCGACCCCTGGTCCAAAGCCTCAAACCAAGGACACCAAAGGCGCGCCGGCAAAGGCCAAAAAGCCCCGAAAGATTAGGGAGCCACGCTCGGCCGCCGTGGTTATTTCCATTAGCCCGGAGGCGGTACAACGCGGCGTTTCATACGCCGACGTGATTAAGAAGGCACGTAATGAAATAAGTCTTTCTGACATTGGCGTCGATCAGCCGCTGCAGATTAAAACAGCAGTCACTGGCGCCAAAATTCTGGAAGTCCGTGGTGAGGACCAGGGCACCAAAGCGGACGCATTCGCTGAAAAACTAAGAACTGTTTTTGAAAATGACGAGGACATCCGAATCGCTAGACCAACCAAAACTATGGAGATATCAATTTCCGGCCTAGATGATTCAGTGGAGAAAGACGATATTGTGTCTGCTATTGCCAATAAGGGCAACTGCGCACACCACTCCGTCAGAGTAGGAGAAATCCGGTCTGGGCCTGGCAGTTTGGGTGTTGCCTGGGTCTCATGCCCTGTAGGCGCCGCCAAAAAGGTATTGGAGGCTGGCCGCCTCCTTGTCGGATGGAGCTCGGCGAAAGTGCGCCCTGTGGAGCAGCGCCCGATGAGGTGTTTCCGCTGCTTAGAGCGTGGGCACGCCCGCCAACAGTGCGTAGGCGAGGATCGCAGCGACCTGTGCTTCCGGTGCGGGAAGCCAGGCCATAAAGCTTCCAAGTGCAGCGAAGAAGCCCACTGTGTCCTCTGCGCCAAAACAAAGAGGCCAGCAGGACACATTATGGGAGGGAGGAGCTGCAAGGCCCCCACCATACCTCCCAAGAAGTCGAAACCAGCGCCCAAGACCCGGACTGCTGAACAGGCTGTAACTGCAGAACAGCCCATGGACACAACGCCAATCGTCGATGGCCCTACGCCCACTCCGTAAGGTCATCCAGACGAATGTGAACCACTCCTCTGGTGCGCAGGACCTATTACTGCAAACCATGAGAGAGTGGTCAATACATCTTGCAGCAGTTTCCGAGCCTTACTTCGTTCCGCCTAGCTCCGACTGGGCTTCGGACTTGGACTCGACTGTGGCGATCACCAGGCTCTGTCTCAATTCGTCCCCACCCCTCTCAGTCCAGCAGAGAGGGCATGGGTTTGTTGTTGTCAGATGGGGAGATATTGCCGTCATAGGCGTTTACTTCTCCCCGAACAGACCCTTAGCCGAATTTCAACTGTTTCTCGGAGAGTTGGGTGCAGCAGTTCGGCGCGCTTCACCTGCGCTTGTCCTCGTACTGGGGGACTTCAACGCGAAGTCGTCCGCGTGGAATTCCCCCGTCACTGACCACAGAGGCACTGCAGTCGAGGCCTGGATGGCAATGTTCGGGCTCTCACTATTAAACCAGGGCTCAGCCAACACCTGCGTGCGACAGCGGGGGGGGTCTATAGTGGACTTAACGTTCGCTACCCCCGCTCTCGCCGCGCACGTGTCTGGTTGGCAGGTCCTGGAAGAGGTGGAGACTCTAAGCGACCACCTCTACATAACGCTGGAACTCTTCTCTCAGGACTCAGGTCGCAGTCCCGTCCAACCAACGCAGTCTCCCTTCCCCAGGTGGGCTCTAACAAAGCTCGATAAAGAGCGCCTCGAGGAAGCTGTCCTGGTGGAAGAGTGGAGTTCACCGTCGACTACCACACCTGTTGACGTTGACGCAGCGGCGGATCGCTTCCGCGAAAGCTTACAACGGATAAGCGATTCCGCCATGCCGAGGATCCGCCGCCAGCCGCCCAAAAAGGCCGTGTACTGGTGGTCAGACGAGATTGCAGCTCTCCGCGCAGATTGCTCGTCTAAGAGGCGTGAGCTGGCAAGGTACCGTCACCGCACGCGTAACAGCTACCGCGATGCGGTCTGGGAAGACCAGCTGCACGCTCTCTATACGGAGTCTCGAAGGGCCATGCGCGTTGCCATTTATAAGGCCAAGACAGAAGCAAGGGAGCAAATGCTTGAGTCCCTCGACAGCAACCCGTGGGGTCGCCCATACCGTGCCGCGTGCAATAAGCTGCGCGGTCAAGGCCCTCCGGTTGCTGAAACGCTGGAGCCCCAACTTCTCGAAGCGGTTGTCGAGGCACTGTTTCCAGCTCGTGGGGAACATGTCCCTCCACCCATGGTGCCTCGTAGGGTTCAGAACACCGGCGGCGATACGGATGCCACAGTGCCTCCCATTACTGACGCCGAATATGACTCGGCCGTCATTAGGCTCCGGTCTAAGAAAGCCGCTCCGGGCCCGGATGGGGTCCACGGACGCGTGTTGGCGCTCTCCCTTGTGGAGTTGGAGCCCAGGATTAGGAACATCTTCGACGCATGTCTCGTGTCAGGAAAATTCCCAAAGGCATGGAAGAAAGGGCGCGTCGTCCTCCTGCAGAAGCCGGGAAGAGATATCGACTCTCCCTCAGCTTACCGGCCCATTGTTCTTTTAGATGAGGCCGGTAAGCTCTTGGAAAGAATTATCGCCGGTCGCATAACCAGCCACCTGACATCTGCTGGTCCCGACTTATCAGAATGCCAGTTCGGTTTTAGAGAGGGTCGTTCGACCATAGACGCTATCATGCGCGTGAAGGCCCTCTCTAACGAGACGACATCTCGCGGCGGGGTGCTTTTGGCGGTGTCACTTGACATCGCCAACGCTTTCAACACCCTGCCGTTTGAGTGCATTTCTGAGGCCCTAAAACACCACGGGGTACCTCAGTATCTGCAGGACGTGATAGCGGACTATCTGCGCGACAGGACAGTAACTTGCCAAGATCGGAGCGGCAGGATTCTTGAACGGCGAATGACGTGCGGTGTTCCACAGGGGTCGGTTCTAGGCCCTCTCCTGTGGAACATCGGCTATGATTGGGTATTGCGGGGAGCCCTTCTACCGGGTGTCCGCACGTTCTGTTACGCGGACGACACCCTCGTAACAGCAAGAGGGTCGTCTTTCGTTCAGGCTGCGGCTTTAGCCAAAGTGGGGACGATACAAGTCGTGCACAGGATCGAGAGGCTCGGTCTGCGGGTGGCTCTCAACAAAACCGAGGCCCTTCTTTTTCACGGGCCGCGGAAGGGTCCGCCTGCAGGAGCATCTCTCGATCTGAACGGGGTCAGAGTCACCGTTGGCTCACAATTAAAGTATTTGGGGCTCGTGCTTGATCCGGGGTGGACCTTCAAAGAACACTTCCGGCAGCTGAGCCCCAAGCTTACTGCAACGACAGCTGCGCTAAGCAGACTCCTGCCTAATGTTGCAGGCCCCGGGGACACATGCCGCCGCCTCTTCACAGGGGTGGTGCGGTCCATGGCGCTATATGGGGCGCCAGTGTGGGTAGACGCTCTGACGGCTCACAACAAGACTCTTCTGCGGAGATCGCAACGAGTCATGGCCGTCAGAGTTGTCCGCGGATACCGCACGGTGTCCTATGAGGCCTCGTGCCTGTTGGCCAAGACACCTCCCTGGGATCTCGACGCTAGAGTCCTAGCGGAGGTGTACGAGCACGGAGCGGCGCTTCGTGCAGAGATGGGGCACCGGCGCATAATGCCGGAGCTGGTTGCGCGCTGGAGGCGGAGAGCGCAGAGAACCGTCATGGAGGCATGGCTTCAACGCCTAAATGAGCCCAAGGCGGGTATTCGTACAGTGGAGGCCATCCGCCCAGTCTTCCGGGAGTGGATGAGGCGGCGGCACGGGGTGCTTACCTTCCGTGTTGTGCAGATTCTGACCGGACACGGGTGCTTCGGCAGATACCTGCACAACACGGCAAGAAGAGAGACCAGTGCCCGCTGCCATGAGTGCGGCCACACTGAGGACACGGCGCAACACACGCTCGAAGTTTGCCCTGCGTGGGACGAGCAGCGCCGTGCCCTAGTCGCCAGTATAGGAGGCGACCTCTCCCTGCCGACCGTCGTGGAGAAGATGGTCGGCGGCGAGAGTAACTGGGAGGCGGTAGCCACTTTCTGTGAGAACGTCGTCTCGCAGAAGGAGGCTGCGGAACGGGCCCGCGAGGAAGATGCCCTTGCGGACCCGATTCGCCGCAGAAGGTTGGGCCGAAGAAGGCGGCTCTACGGCCACCTTCAACCGCCGAGTGGGGACGGCGGGTGACGGAGTGGGGCTCCGTCACCCGCGCCAAGGCGTCCCTGCGCGGGGGAGCACGCGTTTTGTTTCGCGCGTGCTCCCTATCCCCGGTGAGCCCGGAAGTGGGCGATAACTACGCAGTCTTCGGCGTATGACAGCGCTTGCGAAAAGTTCCCTGTCATGCGTCGAAGCCGTAGTCTCGAGGAACACGTTGGTTTTTAGTGGGTATGCCGGCACTTTACACCGGTGACTCCCACATAACCCAGGGGCAGCCCCATTTGCCTCTGGGTATCCATAAAGGATTTTCCAACGAAAAAAAAAAAAAAAAAAAAAAAAAAGGTTAGGTTAGGTTGGGGTGCATGTTGGGGAGCCTCCTAGTGTGCTGGGCGCGTTGTCGGGATCGCTTGTTGCATTTGATGTTCTGTCATCCGGTGCAAACGGTGGTTCCACAACGTGTCCAGACGGCGCATCCTGGGCGACTGCGAATTCATTATCCGCTCGTAGGGTAATGGGTTCGCAGCCGGCCAATCTCCAACACAGTGCGGCTGCCTTCGGGCATTGCACGGCCGCACAAACCCGTAGCCCTGCATTTATGTGGGGTCGGGGGCTGGGCGTATGGGGCTTGCCTTGTGCGTCTGGCTGTGAGGAAGAAAACCTCTATAAAAAATCACCCTCGGGGGGCCCCCTTGGGGGGCCAGTGGAGCTTCGGCTCGTGGTATGGCGGCCTTCAAGGCCGCGGTCCGCTTCATGCGGACGGTGTCGGGAGCTTTTGCTCGTGGCGCAGTCGCGCCTTTGTTGGAAAGGTCCTTTTCAGGACCAGCGGACTTCGGTCGGTGTATGGCGGTCCTTCAAGGCCCGCGGAACGTTCAGCGTTCGTTTTCGGCGTGGGGCGCTCCAACGCTCCATTTGCGTCGGCTCTTGGGGCCTGCCTTAACTGGCCGGTCCCGACGGAGCTTGCCTTTATTGGCTGGCTCAGCGGCCGCCTTCGGGTGGCGTGGCACGGCGGACCTTCAAGGTTCGCGGCGCGGCGGGTCTGGCGGCCGTGGTTTTGCGGTCGCTGGGTGGGTTTCGGCCTCCCGTCGGGCAACCCGTTATCCCGTGTGTGTGTCTGGTGTCATGTCTATCGGCACACACGGGACCGGGGGGGCTTGCCTTAACCGGCTGGCCCTGCGAGGAGACAACCTCACTAAAAAACCCCAATTCCCCGTAGTTGAGATCCGTGGCTACGGGGGGCCTTCGGGTGGCGGGCCGGGTAGAGTCCGCCAGCTAGCGATCCCCTCCAGGAGACCGCCCGACCTCCTGGAGTATCAGGGTTACCCGGGTGCAGGGGGCACCGCCCGGGTGGACGTTTTGTTTCCCCCATACTCGTGGGTTAAGTATGAAAAGTGCAAATTTTAAAACCAAAACCAAACCATCCCTTACTTTAAGTTTCCCTTGTGGGAGTCGCTCCTTAAGGAGCCAAAAATCCAGTGACAAAGCGCCCTGTCCGCAAGTGAGTGGCGCAGATAGTGAAGTATCTGACAACGATGTCGAAAGAGTTTCGACCTTCGGCTCGTGTCAGTCCATGGACACAGTGGGGTCCCAGTCGGGACGAAAAAGATTGAGGTCCGTCGACTCGGGTTCAGACAGTGCATCAAGCACAGAGGTGGCGGCTGCGCCGAAGAAACCCGCTTCATCAAAAACCACCCGTGGACGAGGCCGCCCCATCAAGACGGGGGAATACTCGGGCTTGGCGAAAGCCAGAGACGAATATAACGCCCAGATACGGGAGTCGCTGCGGCTGGAGGCAGAAAGGGAGTTCGTGGAGGATCTTGCGCAAAGGAGGACGCGCTCGACCTCTATCGTCACCTTAGCTAAGTCCGACAGTGTCCTGTCAATAGACGAAGAGCCCAGTGCGGCCCAGATTTTCAAGGCTGTCCAAAATGAGCTGCAAACCATATTGAAAGTGGCAACAACATCGAGCCACCTAAAGGGTACTTATCAAAAGGCCCTCAAAAATTCTGCGGCATCAATCCAGGAGTACACACAAACGCTCTTAAGCTGCACAGTGTCAGAAGAGGTAACGAAGCTGGAGCGCGAGAACAGGCGCCTCAGGTCCGACATGGACGATCTGCGCAAGCAGATCGAGGATTTACGCGCAGAAAAGGCGCGCCCGCAAGAGGCTACGATGTCACAACCCTTGGATGGTGAAAAAATCCTCCAAGCGGTCTCCACAGTGGTGGATGAAAAGATCCGGGCGGCCATGACATCGGCCACAAATATGATGAACGCCCGCATTGAGGGCCTTAAAGTGGCGGATAGACCGCGGCCACCGTTGGCCGCGGACAAGTTGAGAGAAGCTGCACAGCCGCACACTCCTTCCGTAGAGGATTTCCCGCCCTTAGCGGCACCCAAAGAAAGGGTCCCTCCCACAATCAAGTCAAAGTGCGGGACCATGACCATCATTCCTTGCACGTCGTCCCAGCGGAAGGGGAAGGGCAAAGGCAAAGGAAAGAAGACGGCGCCTGTTTCGTCACAACCGACTCCAACTGTATCCGACCCGCCAGCAGCCTCAACATCGACAGAGGCTGGCTGGACCACCGTTGGGAAAGGTGGGAAAATACAGAAGGCGAAACCCACCAAGCCGGCCCCTAAGACTCAAGCTCAGCCCAAGCCGAAGCCCAAACCTAAGGGTCAAGCTCAATCGAAGGCAAAGAAACCGCGCAAAGTCCGGGAGCCCCGCACGGCCGCTGTGGTGATCACACTCGGCTCCGAGGCGGAGAAGTCAGGCGTCTCGTACGCGGAAATAATTAGGAAGGCGCGATCGGCCATTAACGTCGAGTCGCTCGGTATCCCGCCGATACAAATAAAGACGGCAGTCACCGGGGGCAAGATTCTACAAGTCTCCGGGGACAATCAGGGCCCCAAAGCTGACGAGCTGGCGCAGCAGTTGAGGTCCGTTTTTCTTAATGACGACATTAGAGTCTCCAGGCCCACGAAGTGCATGGAGATCAGCATCATGGGTCTGGATGACTCAATAGAGCGGGACGAGCTCACTGCCGCCATTGCCGAGAAAGGCAGTTGTGCAGCCGACAACATAAAAGTTGGCGAAATCCGCCGTGGCCCCAGCGGGATGGGGACTGCTTTGGTGTCGTGCCCTGTTGGCGCGGCCAATAAACTCTTAGAGGCCGGTCGACTTCTGATCGGGTGGAGCTCAGCGCGAGTCCGCGCAGTAGAGCCCCGTCCGATGAAATGTTTCCGATGCCTAGAGCGAGGGCATGCTCGGCCGCATTGCTCTGGCATGGACCGCAGCGATCTTTGTTTCCGCTGCGGGAAATCCGGGCACAAAGCGGCTGGCTGTTCAGCGGATCCGCACTGTGTCGTCTGTGCGGCCGCCAAAAGACCTGCAGGCCACATACTGGGGGGCAAGAGCTGTAAGGCCCCTACCGCCCCCCCGAAGAGGGTAAAGAATAAGGCCGCCAAGACCCCGGCCGTTCAAGAGGCTGCAGATTGTCCGCAGCCTATGGATACTGCACCGACTCCAAATGGCCCTACGTCCAACGAGTAAATTTTTGCAAGCGAATTTGAACCACTCCTCTGGTGCGCAAGATCTTCTTTTGCAAACCACGAGAGAGTGGTCAATTCATATCGCCGTGGCTGCTGAGCCCTACTTTGTCCCACCCTGTTCCAACTGGGCTGCGGATCTGGATAGCTCCGTTGTAATTATCAGGTCGGTGCTCAACGCTTCTCCAGCCCTCTCAGTACACCAGAGGGGGCATGGTTACGTCGCCGCCAAATGGGGAGACACGACCATTATTGGCGTGTACTTCTCCCCCAATAGGCCACTGGCTGATTTTGAGGCCTTTCTGGACGAGCTTGGTGCTGCAGTTCGACAGTCTCCTTCAGCGCACACCTTGGTCCTGGGGGACTTCAACGCCAAGTCTACGGCTTGGGGTTCCCCGGGCACTGATCCTCGAGGAGCAGCAGTGGAGAGCTGGATGGCTATGTTCGGCCTCATCCTGCTGAATCAGGGCTCAGCCTACACCTGCGTGCGACAGCGGGGGGGGTCTATAGTGGACTTAACATTCGCTAACCCCGCTCTCGCCACGCACGTGTCTGGCTGGCAGGTCCTCGAAGAGGTCGAAACCTTGAGCGACCACCAGTACATCTCGTTCAACATCTTTTCTCGGGGTGATACTGGTGGCCGCCCCAGCTCATCGTTGCAGTCAACCTTCCCCAAGTGGGCCCTTACAAAACTCAATAAGGAGCACCTTGAGGAAGCGGTTCTGGTAGAGGACTGGTGCTCACCATCCACCGCTTTACCAACCGACGTCGACGCAGAGGCAGACCGCTTCCGAAAATCCTTGCAGCGAATCAGCGATGCCTCCATGCCGCGGATTCACCACCAGCCTCGAAAAGGGGCCGTCTATTGGTGGTCCGAGGAGATAGCTGCACTTCGGGCCGACTGTACCGCCAAACGGCGAGAGCTGGCTCGATATCGCCACCGAACCAGGAATGGGTATCGGGATGCAGTCTGGGAGGATCACCTGCACGGTCTCTACACGGAGGCGCGGCGGACCATGCGAGTGGCCATTTATAAGGCGAAGACGGAGGCACGGGAACAGATGCTGGAGTCCCTCGACAACGACCCGTGGGGTCGACCGTACCGCATCGCACGCAACAAACTGCGCGGGCAAGGTCCCCCGGTTGCGGAGTCACTGGAGCCACAACTTCTGCAAAATATTGTCGAAGCACTGTTCCCGTCCCGCGGTGAACACAGCCCTCCGCCCATGGTCCCCCGTGGGGCCCAGTCCTCGGACGACGGGTCGGTTGAGACCATCACGGACACCGAGTACGACTCTGCTGTCACTAGGCTCCGGGCCAAAAAGACTGCCCCAGGCCCCGACGGGGTTCACGGGCGCGTCCTGGCGCTCTCCCTTGGGGAGTTGGAACCGCGCATGCGGAACCTTTTCGACGCATGCCTCAGGACCGGGAAATTTCCGCAGGTGTGGAAGCGTGGGCGTCTGGTCCTATTGCAAAAGGTGGGCAGGTCCGCCGACTCACCCTCTGCCTATCGGCCCATTGTCCTCTTGGATGAGGCCGGTAAACTTCTTGAGAGGATTGTTGCCGGCCGTATTGTCAGCCACCTGTCAACAACGGGACCGGATTTGGCAGAGTGTCAGTTCGGCTTCAGAGAGGGTCGTTCTACCATTGACGCGATTATGCGCGTGAAGGCCCTCTCCACCGAGGCAGTTTCTCGCGGCGGGGTGCTTTTGGCGGTGTCTCTTGACATCGCCAACGCTTTTAACACCCTGCCGTTTGAGTGTATTATCGAGGCTATGCGATATCATGGGCTGCCTCGGTATCTGCAAAACATCATCGCAGATTACCTACGAGGCCGAACTGTCACCTGCCAAGACCGAAACGGCAGGCTTTTCGAGAGGCGGATGACGTGCGGTGTTCCACAGGGGTCGGTTCTAGGCCCTCTCCTGTGGAACATCGGGTATGATTGGGTGTTGCGGGGTGCCCTTCTGCCGGGCGTCCGCATCTTTTGTTACGCGGACGACACCCTCGTAACAGCCCGAGGCTCGACTTTCGCGCAGGCTGCGCTCCTGGGTAAGGTTGGGACTATCCAGGTTGTCCACAAGATCGAGAGGCTTGGTCTGCGGGTGGCCCTCGACAAAACCGAGGCCCTGCTTTTTCATGGGCCTCGGAAGGGTCCGCCCGCGGGGGCATTCCTCGATCTGAACGGGGTGAGGGTTGCCATCGGCCCGACGATTAAATACTTGGGGCTTGTGCTCGACCCGGCGTGGAATTTTAAATGCCACTTCCGGGAACTTACCCCCAAGTTGACGGCAACAACATCTGCCTTGGGTAGGCTCCTGCCCAACGTTGCGGGCCCCGGAGACGTGTGCCGCCGCCTCTTCACAGGGGTGGTGCGCTCTATGGCGCTATACGGTGCGCCAGTGTGGGTGGATGCTCTGACGGCCCACAATAAGACTCTCCTGCGGAGGGCGCAGCGGGTCATGGCCGTCAGAGTCATCCGGGGATATAGGACCGTCTCCTTTGAGGCTTCATGCCTACTGGCCAGGACACCTCCCTGGGATCTCGATGCTAGAGTCCTAGCGGAGGTGTACGAGCACGGAGCCGAGCTTCGTGCCGAGATGGGGCACCGGCGCATAATGCCGGAGCTGGTGTCGCGCTGGCGACGAGAAGCGCAGGGGCGCATACTTAGCGCATGGCGAGAACGCCTAGACGACCCCACGGCGGGAATAAGGACCGTGGAGGCCATCCGCCCAGTCTTTCGGGCGTGGATGAGGCAGCGGCACGGGGTGTTGACCTACCGTGTTGTGCAGATTCTGACCGGGCACGGTTGCTTCGGCAGATACCTGCACAACACGGCCAAACGGGAAACCAGTGCCCGTTGCCACGAGTGTGGCCACAGCGAGGACACGGCGCAGCACACGCTGGAACTCTGCCCGGCGTGGGCTACGCAGCGCCGTGTCTTAGTTGCTGCTATTGGCGGCGACCTCTCCCTGCCGACCGTCGTGGAGAAGATGGTTGGCGGCGAGAGAAACTGGGAGGCGATAGCCACCTTCTGCGAGGAAGTCATCTCGCAGAAGGAGGCTGCGGAACGGGCCCGCGAGGAAGACGCCCTTGCGGACCCGATTCGCCGCAGAAGGTTGGGCCGAAGAAGGCGGCTCCATGGCCACCTTCAACCGCCGAGTGGGGACGGCGGGTGACGGAGTGGGGCTCCGTCACCCGCGCCAAGGCGTCCCTGCGTGGGGGAGCACGCGTTTTGTTTCGCGCGCGCTCCCTATCCCTGGTGAGCCCGGAAGCGGGCGTTAACCGTACAGTCTTCGGCGCATGACAGCGATTGCGAAAAGTTCCCTGTCGTGCGTCGAAGCCGCGGTACTGAGAAACACGTTGGTTTTTAGTGGGTATGCCGGCACTTTACACCGGTGACTCCCACATAACCCAGGGGCAGCCCCATTCGCTCCTGGGTACCTATAAAAGGTTTTCCAACGTAAAAAAAAAAAAAAAAAAAAAAAAGGTTAGGTTAGGTTAGGTTAGGTTAGGTTAGGTTAGGTTAGGTTAGGTTAGGTTAGGTTAGGTTAGGTTAGGTTAGGTTAGGTTAGGTTGTCATGTCTATGGGGTGCATGTTGGGGAGCCTCCTAGTGTGCTGGGCGCGTTGTCGGGATCGCTTGTTGCATTTGATGTTCTGTCATCCGGTGCAAACGGTGGTTCCACAACGTGTCCAGACGGCGCATCCTGGGCGACTGCGAATTCATTATCCGCTCGTAGGGTAATGGGTTCGCAGCCGGCCAATCTCCAACACAGTGCGGCTGCCTTCGGGCATTGCACGGCCGCACAAACCCGTAGCCCTGCATTTATGTGGGGTCGGGGGCTGGGCGTATGGGGCTTGCCCTGTGCGTCTGGCTGTGAGGAAGAAAACCTCTATAAAAAATCACCCTCGGGGGGCCCCCTTGGGGGGCCAGTGGAGCTTCGGCTCGTGGTATGGCGGCCTTCAAGGCCGCGGTCCGCTTCATGCGGACGGTGTCGGGAGCTTTTGCTCGTGGCGCAGTCGCGCCTTTGTTGGAAAGGTCCTTTTCAGGACCAGTGGACTTCGGTCGGTGTATGGCGGGCCTTCAAGGCCCGCGGAACGTTCAGCGTTCGTTTTCGGCGTGGGGCGCTCCAACGCTCCTTTTGCGTCGGCTCTTGGGGCCTGCCTTAACTGGCCGGTCCCGACGGAGCTTGCCTTTATTGGCTGGCTCAGCGGCCGCCTTCGGGTGGCGTGGCACGGCGGACCTTCAAGGTTCGCGGCGCGGCGGGTCTGGCGGCCGTGGTTTTGCGGTCGCTGGGTGGGTTTCGGCCTCCCGTCGGGCAACCCGTTATCCCGTGTGTGTGTCTGGTGTCATGTCTATCGGCACACACGGGACCGGGGGGGCTTGCCTTAATCGGCTGGCCCTGCGAGGAGCCAACCTCATTAAAAAACCCCAATTCCCCGTAGTTGAGATCCGTGGCTACGGGGGGCCTTCGGGTGGCGGGCCGGGTAGAGTCCGCCAGCTAGCGATCCCCTCCAGGAGACCGCCCGACCTCCTGGAGTATCAGGGTTACCCGGGTGCAGGGGGCACCGCCCGGGTGGACGATTATTTCCCCCATACTCGTGGGTCTAATTATGCAGAACTCTAAAAATAAAACCAAAAAACCTCTTAGTTTAAGTTTCCCAGTCGGGAGTTGCTCCAGCAGGAGCCTGAGATCGATGGACAAAGCGCCCTGTCCGCAAGTGAGTGGCGCGGATAGTGGAGATGAAGATGATGTGAGGGACGCGAGCAAAACTGCGTCGGACTTCGGCTCGTGTTGGTCAGTCGACAGTGTCGAATCTCATATCAGTAGGAAGAGGGCAAGATCCCCGATAAATAAGGGGCCAAATTATAGAAAGGAATCCGGCACCGACAGCGCATCCAGCGCAGAGTCTGAGAAGGCGCCGAAGCCCAAAAAACCTGCCGCTAGCCGTGGCCGCGGCCGCCCTATCAAAACCGGGGACTATGCCGGCCTCGCCAAAGCTCAGAGGGAATACAGCGCTGCATTGCGCGAGTCTATGCGCCTGGAGGCCGAGAAGGAGGTCGCCGCAGAACTAATTCAAAGGCGTTTGCGGTCGGAGTCGGCGGCGTCACGGCGGTCCGACTGTTCTGATATTATGTCGGTGGAGGAGGAGCCTTGTGCTGCCAAGTTGTATCAGTCTGTCGAGAGCGAGATAAGCTCGATACTCAAGCTCGTGTCCAGCTCGAGCAATCTGAAAGGCACCTATCAAAAGGCGATTAAGCTGTCCGTCTCTTCGATTAAGGAGAACACGCAAGCGCTTCTTCGTTGCACCGTCAATGAAGAAATCAGTAAGTTAACGCGGGAGAACAAGCGCTTGGAAGGCAGTGTTCAGGACCTTCAAAGGCAGCTGGATGAATTGCGCGCCGGGAGTGGTGCGCCTTCTCAGGCAGCCTCAGCAGTCCACCCAACACTTAACGCCGAAGAAATCGTCCGTGCCGTTTCTAATGTAGTGGATGACAAAATCCGGGCGGCAATGACGTCAGTTAGCAACATCATCGACGCTAGATTTGAGGGCCTAAAGGTACCAGATCGCCCGCGGCCACCGTTGGCTGCGGACAAAAAGAAAGAAGCCGCACAATCGCGCCCGTTGCAACCCGCAGCGAAACCGACTTTTGCGGCAACTGTGAAGGCATCTCCCGTCATTAAGTCAAAATGCGGGACAATGACTTTAATCCCCTGCACATCGTCCCAAAAAAAGGGTAAAGGCAAGGGGAAGGGGAAGAGGACGGCTTCTGCGCCGACCACAAACCCAGCGACAAACCTGGAGCCCGGCCCGTCAACATCGTTGGCGCCCCTGCCAACCGCCCCCGTTTCTGAGGAGGAGGCGGGATGGACTAAAGTCGGAAAGAATGGGAAGGAAAAGAAGGCGCAACCAGCTGCGACCCCTGGTCCAAAGCCTCAAACCAAGGACACCAAAGGCGCGCAGGCAAAGGCCAAAAAGCCCCGAAAGATTAGGGAGCCACGCTCGGCCGCCGTGGTTATTTCCATTAGCCCGGAGGCGGTACAACGCGGCGTTTCATACGCCGACGTGATTAAGAAGGCACGTAATGAAATAAGTCTTTCTGACATTGGCGTCGATCAGCCGCTGCAGATTAAAACAGCAGTCACTGGCGCCAAAATTTTGGAAGTCCGTGGTGAGGACCAGGGCACCAAAGCGGACGCATTCGCTGAAAAACTAAGAACTGTTTTTGAAAATGACGAGGACATCCGAATCGCTAGACCAACCAAAACTATGGAGATATCAATTTCCGGCCTAGATGATTCAGTGGAGAAAGACGATATTGTGTCTGCTATTGCCAATAAGGGCAACTGCGCACACCACTCCGTCAGAGTAGGAGAAATCCGGTCTGGGCCTGGCAGTTTGGGTGTTGCCTGGGTCTCATGCCCTGTAGGCGCCGCCAAAAAGGTATTGGAGGCTGGCCGCCTCCTTGTCGGATGGAGCTCGGCGAAAGTGCGCCCTGTGGAGCAGCGCCCGATGAGGTGTTTCCGCTGCTTAGAGCGTGGGCACGCCCGCCAACAGTGCGTAGGCGAGGATCGCAGCGACCTGTGCTTCCGGTGCGGGAAGCCAGGCCATAAAGCTTCCAAGTGCAGCGAAGAAGCCCACTGTGTCCTCTGCGCCAAAACCAAGAGGCCAGCAGGACACATTATGGGAGGCAGGAGCTGCAAGGCCCCCACCATACCTCCCAAGAAGTCGAAACCAGCGCCCAAGACCCGGACTGCTGAACAGGCTGTAACTGCGGAACAGCCAATGGACATCACGCCAATCGTCGATGGCCCTACGCCCACTCCGTAAGGTCATCCAGACGAATGTGAACCACTCCTCTGGTGCGCAGGACCTATTACTGCAAACCATGAGAGAGTGGTCAATACATCTTGCGGCAATTTCCGAACCTTACTTCGTTCCGCCTAGCTCCGACTGGGCTTCGGACTTGGACTCGACTGTGGCGATCACCAGGCTCTGTCTCAATTCGTCCCCACCCCTCTCAGTCCAGCAGAGAGGGCATGGGTTTGTTGTTGTCAGATGGGGAGATATTGCCGTCATAGGCGTTTACTTCTCCCCGAACAGACCCTTAGCCGAATTTCAACTGTTTCTCGATGAGTTGGGTGCAGCAGTTCGGCGCGCTTCACCTGCGCCTGTCCTCGTACTGGGGGACTTCAACGCTAAGTCGTCTGCGTGGAGTTCCCCCGTCACTGACCACAGAGGCACCGCCGTCGAGGCCTGGATGGCAATATTCGGGCTCTCAGTATTGAACCAGGGCTCAGCCAATACCTGCGTGCGACAGCGGGGGGGGTCAATAGTGGACTTAACGTTCGCTACCCCCGCTCTCGTCGCGCACGTGTCTGGCTGGCGGGTCCTGGAAGAGGTGGAGACATTGAGCGACCATCTTTACATCACATTCGAGCTTTTCTCTCGGGACTCGGGTCGCAGTCCTGTCCAACCGACGCAGTCTCTCTTCCCCAAGTGGGCTTTAACGAAACTCAATAAAGAGCTCCTCGAGGAAGCTGTTCTGGTGGAGGAGTGGAGTTCACCGTCGACTGCCACGCCGATTGATGTTGACGCAGCGGCGGATCGCTTCCGCGAATCATTACAACGGATTAGCGATTCTGCCATGCCGAGAATCCGCCGCCAGCCTCCAAAGAAAGCAGTCTATTGGTGGTCAGACGAAATCGCAGCTCTCCGTGCTGACTGCTCTTCTAAACGGCGCGAATTGGCAAGGTACCGCCACCGCACGCGTAACAGTTACCGTGATGCGGTCTGGGAAGATTACCTGCACGATCTCTACACAGAATCTCGTAGGGCCATGCGCGTTGCCATTCATAAGGCCAAGACTGAAGCAAGGGAACGAATGCTCGAGTCCCTCGACAGCAACCCGTGGGGTCGTCCATACCGTGCCGCGTGCAATAAGCTGCGCGGCCAAGGCCCCCCGGTTGCCGATACGCTGGAGCCCCAACTTCTCCAAGCGGTCGTCGAGGCACTGTTCCCAGCTCGTGGAGAACATGTCCCTCCACCCATGGTGCCTCGTAGGGCGCAGAACACCGACGGCGATACGGATGCCACAGTGCCTCCCATCACTAACGCCGAATATGACTCGGCCGTCATCAGGCTCCGGTCTAAGAAAACCGCTCCGGGCCCAGATGGGGTCCACGGGCGCGTGTTGGCGCTCTCCCTTGTGGAGCTTGAGCCGCAGATAAGGAACATCTTTGACGCATGTCTCGTGACAGGAAAGTTCCCTAAGGCTTGGAAAAAGGGGCGGCTCGTCCTCCTGCAGAAGGCGGGAAGAGACGTCGACTCTCCTTCAGCTTACCGGCCCATCATTCTTTTGGATGAGGCCGGTAAGCTCCTGGAAAGAATAATCGCCGGTCGTGTTATAAATCACCTTACATCTAGTGGCCCCGACCTATCTGAGTGTCAATTTGGGTTTAGAGAGGGTCGTTCGACTATAGACGCAATCATGCGCGTGAAGGCCCTCTCTAACGAGACGACTTCTCGCGGCGGGGTGCTTTTGGCGGTGTCACTTGACATCGCCAACGCTTTCAACACCCTGCCGTTCGAGTGCATTTCTGAGGCCCTAAAACACCACGGGGTACCTCAGTATCTGCAAAACGTCATAGCGGACTATCTGCGAGGGAGAATAGTGACCTGTCAAGATCGGAGCGGCAGGATTCTCGAACGGCGAATGACGTGCGGTGTTCCACAGGGGTCGGTTCTAGGCCCTCTCCTGTGGAACATCGGTTACGATTGGGTGTTGCGGGGGGCCCTTCTGCCGGGTGTCCGCACGTTCTGTTACGCGGACGACACCCTCGTTACAGCTAGAGGGTCGTCCTTCGCTCAGGCCGCGATTTTAGCGAAGGTGGGGACTATCCAGGTCGTACACAGGATCGAGAGGCTCGGTCTGCGGGTGGCCCTCAACAAAACCGAGGCTCTTCTTTTTCATGGGCCTCGGAAGGGTCCGCCTGCGGGAGCATACCTCGACCTGAACGGGGTCAGAGTCACCGTTGGCTCACAATTAAAGTATTTGGGGCTCGTGCTTGATCCGGGGTGGACCTTCAAAGAACACTTCCGGCAGCTGAGCCCCAAGCTTACTGCTACGACAGCTGCGCTAAGCAGACTCCTGCCTAATGTTGCAGGCCCCGGGGACACATGCCGCCGCCTCTTCACAGGGGTGGTGCGGTCTATGGCGCTATATGGGGCGCCAGTGTGGGTAGACGCTCTGACGGCTCACAACAAGACTCTTCTGCGGAGATCGCAACGAGTCATGGCCGTCAGAGTTGTCCGCGGATACCGCACGGTGTCCTATGAGGCCTCGTGCCTGTTGGCCAAGACACCTCCCTGGGATCTCGACGCTAGAGTCCTAGCGGAGGTGTACGAGCACGGAGCGGCGCTTCGTGCAGAGATGGGGCACCGGCGCATAATGCCGGAGCTGGTTGCGCGCTGGAGGCGGAGAGCGCAGAGAACCGTCATGGAGGCATGGCTTCAACGCCTAAACGAGCCCAAGGCGGGGGTTCGAACCGTGGAGGCCATCCGCCCGGTCTTCCGGGATTGGATGAGGCGGCGGCACGGGGTGCTCACCTTCCGTGTTGTGCAGATTCTAACCGGACACGGGTGCTTCGGCAGATACCTGCACAACACGGCAAGAAGAGAGACCAGTGCCCGCTGCCATGAGTGCGGCCAGACTGAGGACACGGCGCAGCACACGCTCGAAATTTGTCCTGCGTGGGATGAGCAGCGCCGTGCCCTAGTCGCCAGTATCGGAGGCGACCTCTCCCTGCCGACCGTCGTGGAGAAGATGGTCGGCAGCGTGAGAAACTGGGAGGCGGTAGCCACCTTCTGCGAGGACGTCATCTCGCGGAAGGAGGCTGCGGAACGGGCCCGCGAGGAGGATGCTCTTGCGGACCCGATTCGCCGCAGAAGGTTGGGCCGGAGAAGGCGGCTCTACGGCCACCTTCAACCGCCGAGTGGGGACGGCGGGTGACGGAGTGGGGCTCCGTCACCCGCGCCAAGGCGTCCCTGCGCGGGGGAGCACGCGTTTTGTTTCGCGCGTGCTCCCTATCCCCGGTGAGCCCGGAAGTGGGCGATAACTACGCAGTCTTCGGCGTATGACAGCGCTTGCGAAAAGTTCCCTGTCATGCGTCGAAGCCGTGGTCTCGAGGAACACGTTGGTTTTTAGTGGGTATGCCGGCACTTTACACCGGTGACTCCCACATAACCCAGGGGCAGCCCCATTTGCCTCTGGGTATCCATAAAGGATTTTCCAACGCAAAAAAAAAAAAAAAAAAAAAAAAAAAAAAAAAAAAAAAAAAAGGTTGTCATGTCTATCGGCACACACGGGACCGGAGGGGCTTGCCTTAATCGGCTGGCCCTGCGAGGAGCCAACCTCACTAAAAAACCCCAATTCCCCGTAGTTGAGATCCGTGGCTACGGGGGGCCTTCGGGTGGCGGGCCGGGTAGAGTCCGCCAGCTAGCGATCCCCTCCAGGAGACCGCCCGACCTCCTGGAGTATCAGGGTTACCCGGGTGCAGGGGGCACCGCCCGGGTGGACCACCTTTTCCCCCATTTTCGTGGGAACAACAATGGATTGCTCAATTTTAAAAAACAAAACCAAAGACGTTCGTGAGGAGAAAGATGTTAGGAAGGAGATAGAGATGTCGGAGGGAGAGATGTCGGATGCGTCTGTCAATACGCTAGTAAGCGATAGATCGGATGCGTCTAGTACGCGTAGTGGTGACAGCATAGTGCTGGGAAAAATGTGGCGTAAAAGGAAGCTGCATAAAAATGATGACGACGTCGACTCAGACGATGAGCATGCTTCGTCCTGTAAAACGAAGACACCGTCGGCTAGTAGAGGCAGAGGTCGACCAATAACAACTGGTCAATTTGCTGGGTTGGCAAAGGCCAAGGCCGAATTAGTCCGAGCGGAAAGGGCGGAAATGGAGTTGAGAGCCGAGAAGGAGATGTTAGAGGTGGTGGATCGGGCACGGGTTACTCGCTCTAACTCGCTTACCATGAGCATAAATAGAGAAGAAGGTGATGACACGGCTGCAGGCATAACGCATGGGGTCCTTGACAGCCTATCAATAATTGAGAAGGTGGCAAGCACATCAGCCAATTTGAAGGGCACATACATTAAAGCCCTCAAGGAGGCAGCTGCCGACATCAGAAAGCGGACTATGACGCTCGCCGAACGCAATGCATCGGACGAGAATGAGAGGCTTTCTCGAGCGAACGCTAGGCTTGAGACAGAAGTAGTGGAACTCCGTAAGGAATTGATGGAGTTAAAAGCTAAGATGGCACAGCAGGAGCTGGTTCTGTCCAGTCGCACACAAACACCTGCTGCCGCAGCAATGGACACACTTCCGGATGCTCTTCCGCTGCAATTACAAGAGATGGAGGCCAGACTCACAAGTCGCCTAGTAGATAGGCTTAATGCTAAGATCGCAGGGCTCGAACCACGATTGGGTCCGGAACCGCGAATCCGTCCTCCTCTGGCGCACGAGACACGCGAGGAGATGTCACACCAGGAGGCCACAATACCGGCACCTAAGGGAAAAGAGCAAAAACCCAAGCCTGCCACTAAATCTGCAGGCAAGGGTAAGAAGAAGCCACCTGCCACAGAAACTAACACTGTTAGCGATGATGTGCCTGGCTCATCCGGTGTTTCAAACTCAACGAAGCCGGCTATTACCAAGGGTGGGAGAACATTGATTCCGTCAACTCAGAATCGACGAAACCAAAACAGGGGAAGGTCAAGTGTGCAGGAAAACTCCACACCGAGGGAGTCTCAGCCACCACCACCAGTTCCAGCGTCCACAGAAGACGAGTGGCAAACAGTTGGAAAAGGCGGCAAGAAAGTGACGAACAAAAATAAAAAAGGTGCTCAAGCACTCAATAAAGAGCAGGGGCAACAGCAGTCTAAACCACAGACCAAGGCTCAATCAAAACCGAAACCGAAAGTCCGTCCACCTAAGACCGCTGCCGTAGTATTGACACTTCAGCCGGAAGCGGAAAAGAAAGGGATGTCATACGCTACCGTTCTCGGGGAGGCCAAATCTAAAATCGACCTAGCTTCTCTCGGAATCACCGGCACACGTTTCCGCAGGGCTGTGACGGGTGCCACAATTTTGGAGGTCTCTGGCACAGATATGGAGACGGGGGCGGACAAGTTAGCCGGTGAAATAAAACGGCTCTTCGCCGAGAGCGATGTCAGAGTGAACCGACCGGTCAAGTGCTCCGAGCTCATGATCTCTAGCCTCGACGAATCCATCACACGGGAGGAGGTAGCTGCTGCTGTGGCAAAATCTGGTGGCTGCCCTACTGACCAAGTAAAGGTTGGCACTATTCGGCAGACACGCTACGGGATGGGGTCCGTATGGGTCAGCTGCCCTGTGGCAGCGGGCAAAAAGGTAACAGAAGGACGACTCCTCGTAGGCTGGTCCTCTGCGAGAGTGAGGCTTTTACCACAAAGGGACATGAGGTGTTACAAATGCCTAGAGACTGGACATGTCCAAGCCAAATGCCAGTCCTGCGTCGACAGAGGCCAGCAGTGCTATCGTTGTGGCCAACTCGGACACCGTGCTGCGGGGTGTAGTGCCGACTTCTACTGCACACTCTGCGCAGAAGCCAAAAAGTCGGCTAATCATCGTTTGGGGAGCTCCTCGTGTTCGGCGCCCAAACTTAAAATGACGAGACGAAGCAACGCTGCCCCGGGTAACCCAACTCAGGCCCAGACTGCTGACCCACCGAACAGGGTTGAAGAGGTGGAGATGACACCTGCTGAATAATATGGCCCTCAAATTTATACAGGCCAATATCAACCACTGCGCCAGAGCACAGGATCTTCTGATACAATCGGCGGCGCAGTGGTTAATACAGGTGATGGTCATATCAGAACCGTATCTGATCCCCTCCCGCAATGACTGGATCGGGGACTTGGATAGTTTGGTCTCGGTCGTAATAAATTCCGGAACTGGCGTAGGGACACCCATTGTAAAGAGGTCGTTGCGAGGGCACGGCTTTGTTGCGGTCATCTGCGATGATGTGGCGGTTATCGGGGTGTATTTTTCTCCAAATCGCCCAATTTCGGAGTTTGAGAACTTCTTGGCTGATCTCGATTCAGCTCTCACATGGTGTCGCCCACATCCTATCATCTTTGCGGGCGACCTAAATGCTAAATCGACAGCGTGGGGCTCTCCGTCGTCAGATGCTAGGGGCATATTAGTGGAGGAATGGCTCATGTCCAACAACCTGGTCGTCTTAAACACAGGCTCTGTCGAAACGTGTATCCGAATGCAAGGTGGTTCTATAATCGACATAACCTTCGCGAGCTCCAACCTCGCTAGTCGTATCCAGAACTGGGCTGTACTGGACGGGGAGGAGACGTTATCTGACCATCGCTATATCAGGTTTGATGTCTCTCCCCGCCCACAAAGCACGTGTAGTCGCAGCCGTCCCATCACGGATCTCGGCCCTAGATGGGCCCTAAAGAAGCTTGATAGAGACGCACTTGTGGATGCAGCTCTGGTCGAAGGGTGGTCTCCAATCCCCGATTCACTAGCTGTCGAACAAGAGATGGAGTGGTTCGGCGAGGCCATGTCTCACATATGTGACACCGCCATGCCTCGTGTCAAAGTATTACCGCCACGTCGCCAGGTGTATTGGTGGTCCGCTGAACTTGCACAACTGCGTGCTGCGTGCGTGGCAGCCAGACGCCAATACACCAGGTGCCGCAGGAGGAGAAATAGGGTCGCTGACGATCCACTAGAACGCCAACTTTACGCGGTGTACCAGGACACGAAAAAGGCGTTGCGGGCAAAGATCTCGGTCGCAAAAGAGAATGCGTGGCAGGAGCTGCTGGAAACACTACAGCGGGATCCCTGGGGGCGACCATACAAGCTCGTCATGAGTAAGCTTCGTCCCTGGGCTCCTCCGCTTACGTCTAACATGGATCCAGACGTGCTGAAAAAGGTGATCGAGGCACTCTTCCCATCCCAAGGGGACTTCACACCGCCCGTTATGTCCCGCCCTCTAGACGAAGATTATGAATCAGAGGACGTCCCAGATGTGACTGAGGGGGAGGTTGGCGCAGCCATATTACGTTTGCAGTCCAAAAACACAGCCCCGGGCCCCGACGGAACACCTGGTCGGGCGTGGGTACTGGCGCTGAAAAACGGTCTGGAACCACGTTTTCGTAGCCTTTTGACGCTCTGCCTGCGGGAAAGGCGCTTTCCAGGCCAATGGAAAAATGGCAAGCTTGTTTTGCTGCGGAAGGATGGACGGCCGATAGACTCCCCATCTGCCTATCGGCCCATTGTGCTGTTAAATGAGGCGGGTAAACTTTTTGAACGCGTAATCGCTGCCCGCCTCATAAACCATCTTGAGGAGACTGGACCTAACCTCAGTGCCAATCAATTCGGCTTTAGGCGGAACAGGTCCACGATCGACGCCATCTCCCAGGTGAAGGCGCTCACAGAGGAGGAAACAACAAAAGGGGGGGTTGTTTTGGCGGTGTCCTTAGACATCGCCAACGCTTTTAACTCCCTCCCCCACGCATGCATTGAGGAGGCCATGAGGCATTTTAAATTCCCCAAATATCTGCGACAAATCGTCATGCAGTACTTGTCAGGGCGCAAAGTGATGTACCCGAAGTCGGATGGCTGGGGTGAAAGGGAAGTAGCTTGCGGTGTTCCACAGGGGTCGGTGCTTGGTCCACTCCTGTGGAATATCGGCTATGACTGGGCCATTAGGGGTGCCACTCTCAGGGGGGTAAACATCTTTTGCTACGCCGACGACACATTGGTCACGGCTAGGGGGAGTAACTACAGGGCGGCGTCTATACTTGCCACAGCAGGAGTCGCTCAAGTGGTGGGTCGTATTCGGCGTCTGGGGTTAAAGGTCGCGCTTGAAAAATCCGAGGCCATTTGTTTCCACGGGCGCTACAGACCACCACCTTCTGATGCTGAACTGATAGTTAGTGGTGTTTCCATCAAAGTCGGGGGCACAATTAAATATCTAGGGTTGGTCCTCGACAGCCGTTGGAATTTTAGGAGCCATTTTGAGCACCTTGCTCCTAAACTGAGGAGGATCACACTGGCGTTGGGTAGGCTCATGCCAAATCTAGGCGGACCCAGTGCTGGGTGCAGACGGCTCTTTGCCGGCGCGGTTCGTTCAGCCGCGCTTTACGGGGCACCCATCTGGGCGAACACACTATCCGCAAAGAACACCATACATCTAAGGCAACCGCAGCGAATCGTTGCGGTGAAGATTTCTCGGGCCTACCGCACGGTGTCTTATGAGGTGGCCTGCGTTCTAGCGAAAACTCCTCCGTGGGATCTAGACGCAGAAGTGCTTTCGGCTGTCTACCACAAAACAGCGGAAGCAACTAAGAGGGACGGTTTAAAGCCTCTACCGGAGGTCATTGAGAGCTGGAGACGAGACGCGCAAAAAGTCGCAATAAATAAATGGGTTGACAGGCTGAACGAGCCGAGCGCCGGTCACCGCACTGTTGCGGCTTTCCGACCGGTACTCGATAATTGGTTGGACGGACAGGGGGGTTCGCTCTCTTATCGCGTCGTGCAGGTCATCACCGGACATGGTTGTTTCGGTAGATACTTGCACAATATCGCGAGAAGAGAGCGAACCTCAATGTGCCATCAGTGTGGCGCGATTGACGATTCATCGACCCACACTCTGGAGGACTGCCCAGCATGGACAAGTGAAAGAGCCGAACTGACGAGAGTAATAGGAGGTGACTTGTCGCTGTCGTCTGTCGTCAAAGCGATTGTTGAGAGTGACAGTTCACGGAAGGCCCTATACACCTTCTGTGAACAAGTAATGAGCATAAAGGAAGCTGAGGAGAGGTCGAGGGAGGAGGACCCCTCGGCAGACGTTTTGAGAAGGCGTAGAGTCGGCCGTCGGCGCAGGGCTTATGCCGGTGCCATGGTATAGAGAGTTGGCTTTGGGCGACGGGCTGGGGAACCCCGTCGTTCAACTTTTGCAGCCACAGAGAAGTGGCGGCACCACATGGGTACTCCGTTGTGGTGTCGCGGAGGTGTTGCGCGTACGCGCTAAAGTCGGGTCCAACAGGACATATGCAAAACAGGCTAACAGGATAAGGTTCGCTGTTGCCTTAAGCCTGTTCTTGCAAGAGGTAGGAGTACGGGGGTTATTTTAGTGGGTAGTCTCGGCCTCTACCATCTCTGGCCGAGGAGCCCCACATACCCCTGCACCGTTCCTTTCCCCACGGTGCAGGGCATGCGTAAATGCATTTTTTCCCCCTCAAAAAAAAAAAAAAAAAAAAAGGTTAGGTTAGGTTAGGTTAGGTTTTCTGCCGGGCGTTCGCATCTTTTGTTACGCGGACGACACCCTCGTAACAGCCCGAGGCTCGTCTTTCGCGCAAGCTGCGCTCCTGGGAAAGGTCGGCACAATACAGGTTGTCCATAAGATCGAGAGGCTCGGTCTGCGGGTGGCCCTCGACAAAACCGAGGCCCTACTATTCCACGGGCCTCGGAAGGGTCCGCCTGCGGGAGCATCTCTCGATCTAAACGGGGTGAGGGTCGCTATCGGCCCGACATTAAAGTACTTGGGGCTTTTGCTTGACCCGGGGTGGAACTTCAAATGCCACTTCCGGAATCTAAGCCCCAAGCTAACGGCGACGACATCTGCCTTGGGTAGGCTCCTGCCCAACGTTGCGGGCCCCGGAGACGTGTGCCGCCGCCTCTTCACAGGGGTAGTGCGGTCTATGGCGCTATACGGTGCGCCAGTGTGGGTGGATGCTCTGACGGCCCATAACAAGACTCTACTGCGGAGAGCGCAGCGGGTCATGGCCGTCAGAGTAATCCGGGGATACCGCACTATCTCTTTCGAGGCTTCGTGCCTACTGGCTAGGACACCTCCCTGGGATCTCGATGCTAGAGTCCTAGCGGAGGTGTACGAGCACGGAGCACAGCTTCGTGCGGAGTTGGGGCACCGGCGCATAATGCCGGAGCTGGTATCGCGCTGGAGGCGAGAGGCGCAGGGGCGCATACTAAGCGCCTGGCTGCAACGCCTGGACGAGCCCACGGCCGGTCTCAGGACCGTGGAGGCCATCCGCCCAGTCTTTCGGGCGTGGATGAGGCAGCGGCACGGGGTGTTGACCTACCGTGTTGTGCAGATTCTGACGGGGCACGGTTGCTTCGGCAGATACCTGCACAACACGGCCAAACGGGAAACCAGTGCCCGTTGCCACGAGTGTGGCCACAGCGAAGACACGGCGCAGCACACGCTGGAACTCTGCCCGGCGTGGGCTACACAGCGCCGTGTCTTAGTTGCTGCTATTGGCGGTGACCTCTCCCTGCCGACCGTCGTGGAGAAGATGGTTGGCAGCGAGAGAAACTGGGAGGCGGTAGCCACCTTCTGCGAGGAAGTCATCTCGCAGAAGGAGGCTGCGGAACGGGCCCGTGAGGAAGACGCCCTTGCGGACCCGATTCGCCGTAGAAGGCTGGGCCGGAGAAGGCGGCTCCACGGCCACCTTCAACCGCCGAGTGGGGACGGCGGGTGACGGAGTGGGGCTCCGTCACCCGCGCCAAGGCGTCCCTGCGTGGGGGAGCACGCGTTTTGTTTCGCGCGCGCTCCCTATCCCTGGTGAGCTCGGAAGCGGGCGTTAACCGTACAGTCTTCGGCGCATGACAGCGATTGCGAAAAGTTCCCTGTCGTGCGTCGAAGCCACGGTATTGAGAAACACGTTGGTTTTTAGTGGGTATGCCGGCCTTCTGCCGGTGACTCCCACATAACCCAGGGGCAGCCCCATTCGCTCCTGGGTACCTATAAAAGGTTTTCCAACGTAAAAAAAAAAAAAAAAAAAAGGTTAGGTTAGGTTGGGGTGCATGTTGGGGAGCCTCCTAGTGTGCTGGGCGCGTTGTCGGGATCGCTTGTTGCATTTGATGTTCTGTCATCCGGTGCAAACGGTGGTTCCACAACGTGTCCAGACGGCGCATCCTGGGCGACTGCGAATTCATTATCCGCTCGTAGGGTAATGGGTTCGCAGCCGGCCAATCTCCAACACAGTGCGGCTGCCCTCGGGCATTGCACGGCCGCACAAACCCGTAGCCCTGCATTTATGTGGGGTCGGGGGCTGGGCGTATGGGGCTTGCCCTGTGCGTCTGGCTGTGAGGAAGAAAACCTCTATAAAAAATCACCCTCGGGGGGCCCCCTTGGGGGGCCAGTGGAGCTTCGGCTCGTGGTATGGCGGCCTTCAAGGCCGCGGTCCGCTTCATGCGGACGGTGTCGGGAGCTTTTGCTCGTGGCGCAGTCGCGCCTTTGTTGGAAAGGTCCTTTTCAGGACCAGTGGACTTCGGTCGGTGTATGGCGGGCCTTCAAGGCCCGCGGAACGTTCAGCGTTCGTTTTCGGCGTGGGGCGCTCCAACGCTCCATTTGCGTCGGCTCTTGGGGCCTGCCTTAACTGGCCGGTCCCGATGGAGCTTGCCTTTATTGGCTGGCTCAGCGGCCGCCTTCGGGTGGCGTGGCACGGCGGACCTTCAAGGTTCGCGGCGCGGCGGGTCTGGCGGCCGTGGTTTTGCGGTCGCTGGGTGGGTTTCGGCCTCCCGTCGGGCAACCCGTTATCCCGTGTGTGTGTCTGGTGTCATGTCTATCGGCACACACGGGACCGGGGGGGCTTGCCTTAATCGGCTGGCCCTGCGAGGAGCCAACCTCACTAAAAAACCCCAATTCCCCGTAGTTGAGATCCGTGGCTACGGGGGGCCTTCGGGTGGCGGGCCGGGTAGAGTCCGCCAGCTAGCGATCCCCTCCAGGAGACTGCCCGACCTCCTGGAGTATCAGGGTTACCCGGGTGCAGGGGGCACCGCCCGGGTGGACGTTTTGTTTCCCCCATACTCGTGGGTTAAGTATGAAAAGTGCAAATTTTAAAACCAAAACCAAACCATCCCTTACTTTAAGTTTCCCTTGTGGGAGTCGCTCCTTAAGGAGCCAAAAATCCAGTGACAAAGCGCCCTGTCCGCAAGTGAGTGGCGCAGATAGTGAAGTATCTGACAACGATGTCGAAAGAGTTTCGACCTTCGGCTCGTGTCAGTCCATGGACACAGTGGGGTCCCAGTCGGGACGAAAAAGATTGAGGTCCGTCGACTCGGGTTCAGACAGTGCATCAAGCACAGAGGTGGCGGCTGCGCCGAAGAAACCCGCTTCATCAAAAACCACCCGTGGACGAGGCCGCCCCATCAAGACGGGGGAATACTCGGGCTTGGCGAAAGCCAGAGACGAATATAACGCCCAGGTACGGGAGTCGCTGCGGCTGGAGGCAGAAAGGGAGTTCGTGGAGGATCTTGCGCAAAGGAGGACGCGCTCGACCTCTATCGTCACCTTAGCTAAGTCCGACAGTGTCCTGTCAATAGACGAAGAGCCCAGTGCGGCCCAGATTTTCAAGGCTGTCCAAAATGAGCTGCAAACCATATTGAAAGTGGCAACAACATCGAGCCACCTAAAGGGTACTTATCAAAAGGCCCTCAAAAATTCTGCGGCATCAATCCAGGAGTACACACAAACGCTCTTAAGCTGCACAGTGTCAGAAGAGGTAACGAAGCTGGAGCGCGAGAACAGGCGCCTCAGGTCCGACATGGACGATCTGCGCAAGCAGATAGAGGATTTACGCGCAGAAAAGGCGCGCCCGCAAGAGGCTACGATGTCACAACCCTTGGATGGTGAAAAAATCCTCCAAGCGGTCTCCACAGTGGTGGATGAAAAGATCCGGGCGGCCATGACATCGGCCACAAATATGATGAACGCCCGCATTGAGGGCCTTAAAGTGGCGGATAGACCGCGGCCACCGTTGGCCGCGGACAAGTTGAGAGAAGCTGCACAGCCGCACACTCCTTCCGTAGAGGATTTCCCGCCCTTAGCGGCACCCAAAGAAAGGGTCCCTCCCGCAATCAAGTCAAAGTGCGGGACCATGACCATCATTCCTTGCACGTCGTCCCAGCGGAAGGGGAAGGGCAAAGGCAAAGGAAAGAAGACGGCGCCTGTTTCGTCACAACCGACTTCAACTGTATCCGACCCGCCAGCAGCCTCAACATCGACAGAGGCTGGCTGGACCACCGTTGGGAAAGGTGGGAAAATACAGAAGGCGAAACCCACCAAGCCGGCCCCTAAGACTCAAGCTCAGCCCAAGCCGAAGCCCAAACCTAAGGGTCAAGCTCAATCGAAGGCAAAGAAACCGCGCAAAGTCCGGGAGCCCCGCACGGCCGCTGTGGTGATCACACTCGGCTCCGAGGCGGAGAAGTCAGGCGTTTCGTACGCGGAAATAATTAGGAAGGCGCGATCGGCCATTAACGTCGAGTCGCTCGGTATCCCGCCGATACAAATAAAGACGGCAGTCACCGGGGGCAAGATTCTACAAGTCTCCGGGGACAATCAGGGCCCCAAAGCTGACGAGCTGGCGCAGCAGTTGAGGTCCGTTTTTCTTAATGACGACATTAGAGTCTCCAGGCCCACGAAGTGCATGGAGATCAGCATCATGGGTCTGGATGACTCAATAGAGCGGGACGAGCTCACTGCCGCCATTGCCGAGAAAGGCAGTTGTGCAGCCGACAACATAAAAGTTGGCGAAATCCGCCGTGGCCCCAGCGGGATGGGGACTGCTTTGGTGTCGTGCCCTGTTGGCGCGGCCAATAAACTCTTAGAGGCCGGTCGACTTCTGATCGGGTGGAGCTCAGCGCGAGTCCGCGCAGTAGAGCCCCGTCCGATGAAATGTTTCCGATGCCTAGAGCGAGGGCATGCTCGGCCGCATTGCTCTGGCATGGACCGCAGCGATCTTTGTTTCCGCTGCGGGAAATCCGGGCACAAAGCGGCTGGCTGTTCAGCGGATCCGCACTGTGTCGTCTGTGCGGCCGCCAAAAGACCTGCAGGCCACATACTGGGGGGCAAGAGCTGTAAGGCCCCTACCGCCCCCCCGAAGAGGGTAAAGAATAAGGCCGCCAAGACCCCGGCCGTTCAAGAGGCTGCAGATTGTCCGCAGCCTATGGATATTGCACCGACTCCAAATGGCCCTACGTCCAACGAGTAAATTTTTGCAAGCGAATTTGAACCACTCCTCTGGTGCGCAAGATCTTCTTTTGCAAACCACGAGAGAGTGGTCAATTCATATCGCCGTGGCTGCTGAGCCCTACTTTGTCCCACCCTGTTCCAACTGGGCTGCGGATCTGGATAGCTCCGTTGTAATTATCAGGTCGGTGCTCAACGCTTCTCCAGCCCTCTCAGTACACCAGAGGGGGCATGGTTTCGTCGCCGCCAAATGGGGAGACACGACCATTATTGGCGTGTACTTCTCCCCCAATAGGCCACTGGCTGATTTTGAGGCCTTTCTGGACGAGCTTGGTGCTGCAGTTCGACAGTCTCCTTCAGCGCACACCTTGGTCCTGGGGGACTTCAACGCCAAGTCTACGGCTTGGGGTTCCCCGGGCACTGATCCTCGAGGAGCAGCAGTGGAGAGCTGGATGGCTATGTTCGGCCTCATCCTGCTGAATCAGGGCTCAGCCTACACCTGCGTGCGACAGCGGGGGGGGTCTATAGTGGACTTAACATTCGCTAACCCCGCTCTCGCCACGCACGTGTCTGGCTGGCAGGTCCTCGAAGAGGTCGAAACCTTGAGCGACCACCAGTACATCTCGTTCAACATCTTTTCTCGGGGTGATACTGGTGGCCGCCCCAGCTCATCGTTGCAGTCAACCTTCCCCAAGTGGGCCCTTACAAAACTCAATAAGGAGCACCTTGAGGAAGCGGTTCTGGTAGAGGACTGGTGTTCACCATCCACCGCTTTACCAACCGACGTCGACGCAGAGGCAGACCGCTTCCGAAAATCCTTGCAGCGAATCAGCGATGCCTCCATGCCGCGGATTCACCACCAGCCTCGAAAAGGGGCCGTCTATTGGTGGTCCGAGGAGATAGCTGCACTTCGGGCCGACTGTACCGCCAAACGGCGAGAGCTGGCTCGATATCGCCACCGAACCAGGAATGGGTATCGGGATGCAGTCTGGGAGGATCACCTGCACGGTCTCTACACGGAGGCGCGGCGGACCATGCGAGTGGCCATTTATAAGGCGAAGACGGAGGCACGGGAACAGATGCTGGAGTCCCTCGACAACGACCCGTGGGGTCGACCGTACCGCATCGCACGCAACAAACTGCGCGGGCAAGGTCCCCCGGTTGCGGAGTCACTGGAGCCACAACTTCTGCAAAATATTGTCGAAGCACTGTTCCCGTCCCGCGGTGAACACAGCGTTCCGCCCATGGTCCCCCGTGGGGCCCAGTCCTCGGACGACGGGTCGATAGAGACCATCACGGACACCGAGTACGACTCTGCTGTCACTAGGCTCCGGGCCAAAAAGACTGCCCCAGGCCCCGACGGGGTTCACGGGCGCGTCCTGGCGCTCTCCCTTGGGGAGTTGGAACCGCGCATGCGGAACCTTTTCGACGCATGCCTCAGGACCGGGAAATTTCCGCAGGTGTGGAAGCGTGGGCGTCTGGTCCTATTGCAAAAGGCGGGCAGGTCCGCCGACTCACCCTCTGCCTATCGGCCCATTGTCCTCTTGGATGAGGCCGGTAAACTTCTTGAGAGGATTGTTGCGGGCCGTATCGTCAGCCACCTGTCAACAACGGGACCGGATTTGGCAGAGTGTCAGTTCGGCTTCAGAGAGGGTCGTTCTACCATCGACGCGATTATGCGCGTGAAGGCCCTCTCTACCGAGGCAGTTTCTCGCGGCGGGGTGCTTTTGGCGGTGTCTCTCGACATCGCCAACGCTTTTAACACCCTGCCGTTTGAGTGCATTCTCGAAGCTCTGCGGTTTCATGGGCTGCCTCGGTATCTGCAAAACATCATCGCAGATTACCTACGAGGCCGAACTGTCACCTGCCAAGACCGAAACGGCAGGCTGTTCGAGCGGCGGATGACGTGCGGTGTTCCACAGGGGTCGGTTTTAGGCCCTCTCCTGTGGAACATCGGATATGATTGGGTGTTGCGGGGTGCCCTTCTGCCGGGTGTCCGCATATTCTGTTACGCGGATGACACCCTCGTAACAGCCCGTGGTTCGTCTTTCGCGCAAGCTGCGCTTCTGGGGAAGGTCGGGACCATCCAGGTGGTACATAAGATCGAGAGGCTCGGTCTGCGGGTGGCCCTCGACAAAACCGAGGCCCTACTATTCCACGGGCCTCGGAAGGGTCCGCCTGCGGGAGCATCTCTCGATCTAAACGGGGTGAGGGTCGCTATCGGCCCGACATTAAAGTACTTGGGGCTTTTGCTTGATCCGGGGTGGAACTTCAAATGCCACTTCCGGAATCTTAGCCCCAAGCTCACGGCGACAACATCCGCCTTGGGCAGGCTCCTGCCTAATGTCGCGGGGCCTGGTGACGTGTGCCGCCGCCTCTTCACAGGGGTGGTGCGCTCTATGGCGCTATATGGTGCGCCAGTGTGGGTGGATGCTCTGACGGCCCACAATAAGACTCTATTGCGGAGAGCGCAGCGGGTCATGGCCGTCAGAGTGATCCGGGGATACCGCACTGTCTCTTTCGAGGCTTCATGCCTATTGGCCAGGACACCTCCCTGGGATCTCGATGCTAGAGTCCTAGCGGAGGTGTACGAGCACGGGGCCGAGCTTCGTGCCGAAATGGGGCACCGGCGCATAATGCCGGAGCTGGTGTCGCGATGGCGACGAGAAGCGCAGGGGCGCATACTTAGCGCATGGCGAGAACGCCTAGATGACCCCACGGCGGGAATAAGGACCGTGGAGGCCATCCGCCCAGTCTTTCGGGCGTGGATGCGGCAGCGGCACGGGGTGTTGACCTACCGTGTTGTGCAGATTCTGACCGGGCACGGATGCTTCGGCAGATACCTGCACAACACGGCCAAACGGGAAACCAGTGCCCGTTGCCACGAGTGTGGCCACAGCGAGGACACGGCGCAGCACACGCTGGAACTCTGCCCGGCGTGGGCTACGCAGCGCCGTGTCTTAGTTGCTGCTATTGGCGGCGACCTCTCCCTGCCGACCGTCGTGGAGAAGATGGTTGGCAGCGAGAGTAACTGGGAGGCGATAGCCACCTTCTGTGAGGAAGTCATCTCGCAGAAGGAGGCTGCGGAACGGGCCCGTGAGGAAGACGCCCTTGCGGACCCGATTCGCCGTAGAAGGCTGGGCCGGAGAAGGCGGCTCCATGGCCACCTTCAACCGCCGAGTGGGGACGGCGGGTGACGGAGTGGGGCTCCGTCACCCGCGCCAAGGCGTCCCTGCGTGGGGGAGCACGCGTTTTGTTTCGCGCGTGCTCCCTATCCCTGGTGAGCCCGGAAGCGGGCGTTAACCGTACAGTCTTCGGCGCATGACAGCGATTGCGAAAAGTTCCCTGTCGTGCGTCGAAGCCACGGTATTGAGAAACACGTTGGTTTTTAGTGGGTATGCCGGCCTTCTGCCGGTGACTCCCACATAACCCAGGGGCAGCCCCATTCGCTCCTGGGTACCTATAAAAGGTTTTCCAACGTAAAAAAAAAAAAAAAAAAAAAAAAAAAAAAAAAGGTTAGGTTAGGTTGGGGTGCATGTTGGGGAGCCTCCTAGTGTGCTGGGCGCGTTGTCGGGATCGCTTGTTGCATTTGATGTTCTGTCATCCGGTGCAAACGGTGGTTCCACAACGTGTCCAGACGGCGCATCCTGGGCGACTGCGAATTCATTATCCGCTCGTAGGGTAATGGGTTCGCAGCCGGCCAATCTCCAACACAGTGCGGCTGCCTTCGGGCATTGCACGGCCGCACAAACCCGTAGCCCTGCATTTATGTGGGGTCGGGGGCTGGGCGTATGGGGCTTGCCCTGTGCGTCTGGCTGTGAGGAAGAAAACCTCTATAAAAAATCACCCTCGGGGGGCCCCCTTGGGGGGCCAGTGGAGCTTCGGCTCGTGGTATGGCGGCCTTCAAGGCCGCGGTCCGCTTCATGCGGACGTTGTCGGGAGCTTTTGCTCGTGGCGCAGTCGCGCCTTTGTTGGAAAAGTCCTTTTCAGGACCAGTGGACTTCGGTCGGTGTATGGCGGGCCTTCAAGGCCCGCGGAACGTTCAGCGTTCGTTTTCGGCGTGGGGCGCTCCAACGCTCCTTTTGCGTCGGCTCTTGGGGCCTGCCTTAACTGGCCGGTCCCGACGGAGCTTGCCTTTATTGGCTGGCTCAGCGGCCGCCTTCGGGTGGCGTGGCACGGCGGACCTTCAAGGTTCGCGGCGCGGCGGGTCTGGCGGCCGTGGTTTTGCGGTCGCTGGGTGGGTTTCGGCCTCCCGTCGGGCAACCCGTTATCCCGTGTGTGTGTCTGGTGTCATGTCTATCGGCACACACGGGACCGGGGGGGCTTGCCTTAATCGGCTGGCCCTGCGAGGAGCCAACCTCATTAAAAAACCCCAATTCCCCGTAGTTGAGATCCGTGGCTACGGGGGGCCTTCGGGTGGCGGGCCGGGTAGAGTCCGCCAGCTAGCGATCCCCTCCAGGAGACCGCCCGACCTCCTGGAGTATCAGGGTTACCCGGGTGCAGGGGGCACCGCCCGGGTGGACGTTTATTTCCCCCATACTCGTGGGTCTAATTATGCAGAACTCTAAAAATAAAACCAAAAAACCTCTTAGTTTAAGTTTCCCAGTCGGGAGTTGCTCCAGCAGGAGCCTGAGATCGATGGACAAAGCGCCCTGTCCGCAAGTGAGCGGCGCGGATAGTGGAGATGAAGATGATGTGAGGGACGCGAGCAAAACTGCGTCGGACTTCGGCTCGTGTTGGTCAGTCGACAGTGTCGAATCTCATATCAGTAGGAAGAGGGCGAGATCCCCGATAAATAAGGGGCCAAATTATAGAAAGGAATCCGGCACCGACAGCGCATCCAGCGCAGAGTCTGAGAAGGCGCCGAAGCCCAAAAAACCTGCCGCTAGTCGTGGCCGCGGCCGCCCTATCAAAACCGGGGACTATGCCGGCCTCGCCAAAGCTCAGAGGGAATACAGCGCTGCATTGCGCGAGTCTATGCGCCTGGAGGCCGAGAAGGAGGTCGCCGCGGAACTAATTCAAAGGCGTTTGCGGTCGGAGTCGGCGGCGTCACGGCGGTCCGACTGTTCTGATATTATGTCGGTGGAGGAGGAGCCTTGTGCTGCCAAACTGTATCAGTCTGTCGAGAGCGAGATAAGCTCGATACTCAAGCTCGTGTCCAGCTCGAGTAATCTAAAGGGCACCTATCAAAAGGCGATTAAGCTGTCTGTCTCTTCGATTAAGGAGCACACGCAAGCGCTTCTTCGTTGCACCGTCAATGAAGAAATCAATAAGCTAACGCGGGAGAATAAGCGCTTAGAAGGCAGTGTTCAGGACCTTCAAAGGCAGCTGGATGAGTTGCGCGCCGGGAGTAGTGCGCCTTCTCAGGCAGCCTCAGCAGTCCACCCAACACCTAACGCCGAAGAAATCGTCCGTGCCGTTTCTACTGTAGTGGATGGCAAAATCCGGGCGGCGATGACTTCAGTTAGTAACATCATCGACGCTAGATTTGAGGGCCTAAAGGTACCAGATCGCCCGCGACCACCGTTGGCTGCGGATAAAAAGAAAGAAGCTGCACAATCGCGCCCGCTGAAACCAGCAGCGAAAACGACGTTCGCAGCCACAGTGAAGGCATCTCCCGCCATCAAGTCAAAGTGCGGGACAATGACCTTAATTCCCTGCACATCGTCCCAAAAAAAGGGTAAAGGCAAGGGGAAGGGGAAGAGGACGGCTGCTGCGCCGACCACAATCCCAGTGACAGACACGGAGCCCGGCCCGTCAACATCGTCGGCGCCCCTGCCAACCGCCCCCGTTTCTGAGGAGGAGGCGGGATGGACTAAGGTCGGAAAGAATGGGAAGAAAAAGAAGGCGCAACCAGCTGCGACCCCTGGTCCAAAGCCTCAAACCAAGGGCACCAAAGGCGCGCAGGCAAAGGCCAAAAAGCCCCGAAAGATTAGGGAGCCACGCTCGGCCGCCGTGGTTATTTCCATTAGCCCGGAGGCGGTACAACGCGGCGTTTCATACGCCGACGTGATAAAGAAGGCACGTAATGAAATAAGTCTTTCTGACATTGGCGTCGATCAGCCGCTGCAGATCAAAACAGCAGTCACTGGCGCCAAAATTCTGGAAGTCCGTGGTGAGGACCAGGGCACCAAAGCGGACGCATTCGCTGAAAGACTAAGAACTCTCTTTGAGGAAGATGAGGATGTCCGAATCGCCAGACCCATAAAGTGCATCGAAATATCCATCTCCGGCCTGGATGATTCAGTTGAGAAGGATGACATTGTGTCTGCCATTGCCAATAAGGGCAACTGCGCGCACCACTCTGTCAGGGTTGGTGAAATCCGGCCTGGACCTGGCAGCATGGGCGTTGCCTGGGCTTCATGCCCTGTGGGCGCCGCCAAGAAGGTATTGGAAGCGGGCCGCCTCCTTGTCGGGTGGAGCTCAGCGAAAGTGCGCCCTGTGGAGCAGCGCCCGATGAGGTGTTTCCGCTGCTTAGAGCGTGGGCACGCCCGCCAACAGTGCTTAGGCGAGGATCGCAGCGACCTGTGCTTCCGGTGCGGGAAACCAGGCCATAAAGCTTCCAAGTGCAGCGAAGAAGCCCACTGTGTCCTCTGCGCCAAAACCAAGAGGCCAGCAGGACACATTATGGGAGGCAGGAGCTGCAAGGCCCCCACCATACCTCCCAAGCAGTCGAAACCAGCGCCCAAGACCCGGACTGCTGAACAGGCTGTAACTGCAGAACAGCCCATGGACACAACGCCAATCGTCGATGGCCCTACGCCCACTCCGTAAAGTCGTCCAGGCGAATGTGAACCACTCCTCTGGTGCGCAGGACCTCTTACTGCAAACCATGAGAGAGTGGTCAATACATCTCGCGGTGGTTTCCGAACCATACTTCGTCCCGCCTTGCTCCAACTGGGCTTCGGACTTGGATTCGACTGTGGCTATCACCAGATCTTGTCTCAATTCGTCCCCAACCCTCTCAGTCCAGCAGAGAGGGCATGGGTTTGTTGTCGTCAGATGGGGAGATATTGCCGTCATAGGCGTTTACTTCTCCCCGAACAGACCCTTAGCCGAATTTCAACTGTTTCTCGGAGAGTTGGGTGCAGCAGTTCAGCGCGCTTCACCTGCGCTTGTCCTCGTACTGGGGGACTTCAACGCGAAGTCGTCCGCGTGGAGTTCCCCCGTCACTGACCACAGAGGCACTGCAGTCGAGGCCTGGATGGCAATGTTCGGGCTCTCACTATTAAACCAGGGCTCAGCCAATACCTGCGTGCGACAGCGGGGGGGGTCTATAGTGGACTTAACGTTCGCTACCCCCGCTCTCGCCGCGCACGTGTCTGGTTGGCAGGTCCTGGAAGAGGTGGAGACTCTAAGCGACCACCTCTACATAACGCTGGAACTCTTCTCTCAGGACTCAGGTCGCAGTCCCGTCCAACCAATGCAGTCTCCCTTCCCCAGGTGGGCTCTAACAAAGCTCGATAAAGAGCGCCTCGAGGAAGCTGTCCTGGTGGAAGAGTGGAGTTCACCGTCGACTACCACACCTGTTGACGTTGACGCAGCGGCGGATCGCTTCCGCGAAAGCTTACAACGGATAAGCGATTCTGCCATGCCGAGGATCCGCCGCCAGCCGCCCAAAAAGGCCGTGTACTGGTGGTCAGACGAGATCGCAGCTCTCCGCGCAGATTGCTCGTCTAAAAGGCGTGAGCTGGCAAGGTACCGTCACCGCACGCGTAACAGCTACCGCGATGCGGTCTGGGAAGACCAGCTGCACGCTCTCTATACGGAGTCTCGAAGGGCCATGCGCGTTGCCATCTACAAGGCCAAGACTGAAGCAAGGGAGCAAATGCTTGAGTCCCTCGACAGCAACCCGTGGGGTCGCCCATACCGTGCCGCGTGCAATAAGCTGCGCGGTCAAGGCCCTCCGGTTGCTGAAACGCTGGAGCCCCAACTTCTCGAAGCGGTTGTCGAGGCACTGTTTCCAGCTCGTGGGGAACATGTCCCTCCACCCATGGTGCCTCGTAGGGTTCAGAACACCGACGGCGATACGGATGCCACAGTGCTCCCCATCACTAACGCTGAATATGACTCGGCCGTCATCAGGCTCCGGTCTAAGAAAACCGCTCCGGGCCCAGATGGGGTCCATGGGCGCGTGTTGGCGCTCTCCCTTGTGGAGCTTGAGCCCCGGATAAGGAACATCTTTGACGCATGTCTCGCGACAGGAAAATTCCCTAAGGCCTGGAAAAAGGGGCGGCTCGTCCTCCTGCAGAAGGCGGGAAGAGATGTCGACTCTCCTTCAGCTTACCGGCCCATCGTTCTTTTGGATGAAGCCGGTAAGCTCCTGGAAAGAATAATCGCCGGTCGTGTTATAAGTCACCTAACATCTAGTGGCCCCGACCTATCTGAGTGCCAGTTCGGTTTTAGAGAGGGTCGTTCGACTATAGACGCAATCATGCGCGTGAAGGCCCTCTCTAACGAGACGACCTCTCGCGGCGGGGTGCTTTTGGCGGTGTCACTTGACATCGCCAACGCTTTCAACACCCTGCCGTTTGAGTGCATTTCTGAGGCCCTAAAACACCACGGGGTACCTCAGTATCTGCAGGACGTTATAGCGGACTATCTGCGTGGGAGAGTAGTGACCTGTCAAGGTCGGAGCGGCAGGATTCTCGAAAGGCGAATGACGTGCGGTGTTCCACAGGGGTCGGTTCTAGGCCCTCTCCTGTGGAACATCGGATACGATTGGGTGTTGCGGGGAGCCCTCCTGCCGGGTGTCCGCACTTTCTGCTACGCGGACGACACCCTGGTAACGGCAAAAGGGTCATCGTTCGCCCAGGCTGCGATATTAGCAAAGGTGGGGACAATACAGGTCGTACACAGGATCGAGAGGCTCGGTCTGCGGGTGGCCCTCAATAAAACCGAGGCCCTTCTTTTTCACGGGCCGCGGAAGGGTCCGCCTGCGGGAGCATCTCTCGACCTGAACGGGGTCAGAGTCACCGTTGGCTCTCAATTAAAGTACTTGGGGCTCGTGCTTGATCCGGGGTGGACGTTCAAAGAACACTTCCGGCAGCTGAGCCCCAAGCTTACTGCAACGACGGCTGCGCTTAGTAGACTCCTGCCTAATGTTGCAGGCCCCGGGGACACATGCCGCCGCCTCTTCACAGGGGTGGTACGGTCAATGGCGCTATACGGTGCGCCAGTGTGGGTAGACGCTCTGACGGCCCACAACAAGACTCTTCTGCGGAGAGCGCAACGAGTAATGGCCGTCAGAGTTGTCCGCGGATACCGCACGGTGTCCTATGAGGCCTCGTGCCTACTGGCTAAGACACCTCCCTGGGATCTCGACGCAAGAGTCCTGGCGGAGGTGTACGAGCACGGAGCTGCGCTTCGTGCGGAGATGGGGCACCGGCGCATAATGCCGGAGCTGGTTTCGCGCTGGAGGCGGGAGGCGCAGAGACAGATTATGACGGCATGGCTACAACGCCTTAACGAGCCTAAGGCGGGTATTCGAACCGTGGAGGCCATCCGCCCGGTCTTCCGGGATTGGATGAGGCGGCGGCACGGGGTGCTTACCTTCCGTGTTGTGCAGATTCTGACCGGACACGGGTGCTTCGGCAGATATCTGCACAACACGGCAAGAAGAGAGACCAGTGCCCGCTGCCATGAGTGCGGCCACACTGAGGACACGGCGCAACACACGCTCGAAGTTTGCCCTGCGTGGGACGAGCAGCGCCGTGCCCTAGTCGCCAGTATCGGAGGCGACCTCTCCCTGCCGACCGTCGTGGAGAAGATGGTTGGTGGCGAGAGTAACTGGGAGGCGGTAGCCACCTTCTGTGAGAACGTCGTCTCGCAGAAGGAGGCTGCGGAACGGGCCCGCGAGGAAGATGCCCTTGCGGACCCGATTCGCCGCAGAAGGTTGGGCCGAAGAAGGCGGCTCTACGGCCACCTTCAACCGCCGAGTGGGGACGGCGGGTGACGGAGTGGGGCTCCGTCACCTGCGCCAAGGCGTCCCTGCGCGGGGGAGCGCGCGTTTTGTTTCGCGCGTGCTCCCTATCCCCGGTGAGCCCGGAAGTGGGCGATAACTACGCAGTCTTCGGCGTATGACAGCGCTTGCGAAAAGTTCCCTGTCATGCGTCGAAGCCGTGGTCTCGAGGAACACGTTGGTTTTTAGTGGGTATGCCGGCACTCTACACCGGTGACTCCCACATAACCCAGGGGCAGCCCCATTTGCCTCTGGGTATCCATAAAGGATTTTCCAACGAAAAAAAAAAAAAAAAAAAAAAAAAAAAAAGGTTAGGTTAGGTTGGGGTGCATGTTGGGGAGCCTCCTAGTGTGCTGGGCGCGTTGTCGGGATCGCTTGTTGCATTTGATGTTCTGTCATCCGGTGCAAACGGTGGTCCCACAACGTGTCCAGACGGCGCATCCTGGGCGACTGCGAATTCATTATCCGCTCGTAGGGTAATGGGTTCGCAGCCGGCCAATCTCCAACACAGTGCGGCTGCCTTCGGGCATTGCACGGCCGCACAAACCCGTAGCCCTGCATTTATGTGGGGTCGGGGGCTGGGCGTACGGGGCTTGCCCTGTGCGTCTGGCTGTGAGGAAGAAAACCTCTATAAAAAATCACCCTCGGGGGGCCCCCTTGGGGGGCCAGTGGAGCTTCGGCTCGTGGTATGGCGGCCTTCAAGGCCGCGGTCCGCTTCATGCGGACGGTGTCGGGAGCTTTTGCTCGTGGCGCAGTCGCGCCTTTGTTGGAAAGGTCCTTTTCAGGACCAGTGGACTTCGGTCGGTGTATGGCGGGCCTTCAAGGCCCGCGGAACGTTCAGCGTTCGTTTTCGGCGTGGGGCGCTCCAACGCTCCTTTTGCGTCGGCTCTTGGGACCTGCCTTAACTGGCCGGTCCCGATGGAGCTTGTCTTTATTGGCTGGCTCAGCGGCCGCCTTCGGGTGGCGTGGCACGGCGGACCTTCAAGGTTCGCGGCGCGGCGGGTCTGGCGGCCGTGGTTTTGCGGTCGCTGGGTGGGTTTCGGCCTCCCGTCGGGCAACCCGTTATCCCGTGTGTGTGTCTGGTGTCATGTCTATCGGCACACACGGGACCGGGGGGGCTTGCCTTAATCGGCTGGCCCTGCGAGGAGCCAACCTCACTAAAAAACCCCAATTCCCCGTAGTTGAGATCCGTGGCTACGGGGGGCCTTCGGGTGGCGGGCCGGGTAGAGTCCGCCAGCTAGCGATCCCCTCCAGGAGACCGCCCGACCTCCTGGAGTATCAGGGTTACCCGGGTGCAGGGGGCACCGCCCGGGTGGACCTTTATTTCCCCCATTCTCGTGGGACTAATATGGAGTTCAATAAAAATAAAACCAAACCAATTAGATTAAGTTATGATGAGAGCATTATGCGTAGTGAGAGTCGCTCATTAAGGAGCAAATTTTTGAAGGAAAAGGCGCCTGTAGTTGCAGAGGTGTCTAAAGATATCGAGGACGCCGTCTTCTCAGATGAGCCAATGTCGGAGGCCGAATCCGTTTCTAGCACGGAGACGGTCGGATCCCGTGTCGGGCCGCGCAAGCGTCCACGTGACACTAGGGAGAAGTGTAGAGATAGTCAGTCTGACTCGGACGACGCTTCTAGCGTATCCACAAAGACGCCAAAAGTTGCGCCGCGCGGCAGAGGCCGCCCTATTACCACCGGCGAATTCGCTGGCCTTGCCGAAGCCAAAAGGCTCTTGAACGAGGCTAAGAAGGAGGAGCTTCGACTAAAGGCCGAAGAATCCATGGCAATGGAGTTGGATAGGCGTCGCCTGCGCTCTGATTCTGCGCACGGTTCGTTTGCCTCGGACGGCTTTATATCCGCTGATGAAGGCCCACTTGCATCGCAATTAAACGAAGCAGTAGCTAAAGAGCTGGAGATTATTAGGCGTGTCGCTAACACCTCCGGCAACCTGAAGGGAACATTCCAGCGTGCACTGCGCGAGGCAGCTGAAGCGATTGCCAACAGCACTAAATCTATGCTGAAGTGCACAGCAACCACTGAGAATGCCAAGTTGATGGCCGACAACCAGCGGCTACAAAGTGAAGTTGCGGAAATGCGCAAGGAGCTCGCGGAGCTGCGCGCCGAAATGAGAGGATCCGGAGACCGGCGCGACAGAAGCGCGCCTCCATCGGTGGCAGATTCGGAAACGACTGTCCCGCCGTACTTTGAGACATGGAGCCGGTCAGTCATGAACATGATCAGCAACATGATAGGCGCGAAATTCGACGGGCTTGAGAAGGATGGCAGACTCCTGCCTGCCAAACGCCACCGACCACCGTTGGCCGCAGACAAGGCAAGGGAGGCATCGCCGCCCCCCGTGGACTTACCATCCACGTCGACGACCGTTCCAAAGGCTGCCTCTAAGGGCAACGCCCCATCGGAAAAATCTTCGGATGCTCCGACAAACCCGTCCGGTGCCAAGAAGAAGAAAAAGCCGACGAAAAAGAGCCAAAAAGTCCAAGCAGCCTCTCATGCTCCGGCTGTCCCAGGACCTTCCACGGCAAACCCTAGACCGACCGCTTCGTCTTCTAAACCCGATTCTGAGGGCTGGGTTACGGTAACCAACTCAAAGAACAAGAAGAAGGCGCAGTCTGCAGCACCTGCGCTTGCAGCTGCAAACAATAATACGGTGCGACAGGCGGCAAAGGCCAATAAACCCAAGAAGCCACGTCGACTTCGTGAGCCCCGCACTGCTGCGGTGGTTATCACAATTAACCCGGAGGCTGAGAAGAGGGGACTCTCGTACTCCGACATTATAAAGAAGGCGAAATCCTCCCTTAATCTAGGTGAGCTTGACCTGCAGCCGTTTAAAATTAAGGAGGCCGCTACAGGTGCCCGCATCTTCGAGGTCTTTGAGGCGGAGACGGCTGACGAAAATAGGGCAAAGGCCGACATTCTAGCCGACAAACTGCGAGGAATCCTGTCAGAAGATATTCAGGCGAAAGACTTAAGCATCTCTCGGCCAACTAAATGTGCAGAGATTCGCGTGTCTGGACTTGACGACTCTATTGAGAAGGACGAGATAGTTGTCGCTGTCGCACAGAAGACTGGCTGCGCTCACGGTGATGTCTCATGTGGAGAGATCCGTCGCGGCTCTGACGGCCTCGGCTCTGTGTCGGTAAAGTGCCCAGTGGGCGCTGTTAAAATATTGGTGGATGCTGGTCGTTTGCTTGTTGGCTGGAGTTCTGCGCGAGTTCGTGCACTAGAGCCACGGCAAATGACTTGTTACCGTTGTTTCGACGTAGGCCATACCCGCCGGCTCTGCCCGGCTAAGGAGGATCGTAGCGCACTTTGCTTCCGGTGTGGAAAGCCCGACCATCAGGCAAAGACGTGCACAGCTGAGCCTCATTGCGCACTATGCGCTAGCTCAAAGAGGCCAGCTGACCACATTATGAGGGGCAAGAGTTGCAAAGCTCCACCTCCCCCCAAAGTACGGAAAACGGCTGCTAGGATCCCAGCCGTCAACAACGCCGACCGCGCCCAGGCGCAAGAAGAGGCCATGAATACGGATCCTTAATGGCCCACACACCATTTTTACATCTCCTGCAGGGCAATTTGAACCACTCCGGCGGTGCGCAAGACATCCTCATGCAAACCATGTCGGAGTGGTCAATTGACTTAGCCATAGTAGCCGAGCCGTACTTTTATCCGGCTGGCAATAACAACTTTGCTGCAGATATCGACTCGACGGTGCTTATTGTTAGGTCGGCATCGTCAAGGTCCCCGCCCCTGACCATCAAGGAGCGAGGACACGGATTTGTAGTTGTGGAATGGGGAGAAATCGTTCTGATCGGTTGTTATTTCTCCCCAAACCGCGTCCTAGCCCAATTCGAGGCTTTCATTGGTGAGGTCGGTGCAGCTTTTGAGCGCGCAGCAACACCTAAGACGGTCGTGCTAGGTGATCTTAACGCCAAGTCTTCGGCGTGGGGATCCCCTACCACCAACGCTCGTGGATCTGTCGTAGAAGACTGGTTGGCCATGTCGGGCCTTCTAGTTCTCAATCGGGGATCGGCCAACACCTGCGTGCGACAGCAGGGGGGATCCATAGTGGATGTGACGTTCGCTACCCCTGCTCTCGCATCGCACGTGAACAACTGGCGGGTTCACGAAGATGACGTGGAGACACTGTCGGACCACCGCTACATTACGTTCGACGTGTCTCCACCAGGGACCAGCAATACCAACGCCACGCCCGGTACTCATAATCGAGCGCAGCTGTTCCCTCGGTGGTCGGTAGGGAAGTTTAATAAAGAACTTGCTGAGGAAGCCACGCTGTTAGAGGACTGGTTCTCCCAATCTGCTTCTCCTATTCTGGACGTTGACGAGGCAGTTTGTTCGTTTGGGGAGTCTTTGACGCGCATCTGTAATGCGTCCATGCCCCGTACCCAACGTCGTCCGCCTAAAAAGGAGGTTTACTGGTGGTCGCAAGACCTGGCTGACATGCGTCGATCCTGCATCGTCCGGCGCAGAGCGTACACCAGGTACCGCAGAAGGCGGACTGGGCGTGACGCACAAATTGAAACCCAGCTTCATGCTGATTACAAAGAGGCTCTCCACGCGTTCAGAATTGCCATATTTAAGGCTAAAGAAACTGCAAGGGAACAGTGGCTCGAGGAGTTGGACGCGGATCCGTGGGGACGTCCGTACCGCACAGTCCGTAACAAGATGTGCGGTCAAGGACCCCCGGCCACGGAGACCCTCAATCCTCAGCTACTCGAGTCGGTCATTTCAGTTTTGTTCCCTGATCGAGCGGAACACATTGCTCCGGTCATGGCCCCGTTTTCGCAGGATCGTGAACCTGCCGAGGAAGATCCTCCTCCCCTAGTCACGGACGGAGAGATGGACGTTGCCATAAGGAAGCTTAGGGCTAAGAAAACTGCTCCAGGCCCGGATGGCGTCCCGGGACGTGTTCTGGCGCTCTCACTCACTATATTAGAAGACCGCCTCAGAGACATTTACGATCGTTGTCTGTCGTCGGGGCGATTCCCCCATAAGTGGAAAACTGGCCGCCTAGTGCTGTTGCAAAAACCGGGCAAGCCGGCTAACATCCCGTCGGCTTACCGGCCAATAGTGTTGCTGGACGAAGCGGGTAAACTTTTGGAACGGATTATTTCCACCCGCATCGTCCGGCACCTTAATACGACTGGCCCCAATCTTGCGAACAACCAATTCGGCTTCCGCGAATGTCGTTCCACGATTGACGCCATTAAGAGGGTCAAGGAATTTGCAGATGAGGCGGTATCCAACGGCAGGGTGGCAATGGCAGTATCGCTTGACATAGCCAATGCGTTCAACACCCTGCCGTATAGCTGCATAGATGAGGCGCTTCGATACCATCGCGTCCCGCCTTATCTCAGAAAGATCATAGGAAACTATTTACGAGGTCGCCCCATTATGTGCCTAGATCGTAATGGGTCCCTTGTACAGAGGATAATGGTATGCGGTGTTCCACAGGGGTCTGTCCTCGGTCCCCTCCTGTGGAACATCGGGTACAATTGGGTACTTCGCGGTGCCATGTTGCGGGGCCTCGGAGTTGTCTGTTATGCAGATGACACCTTGGTCCTGGCTAGGGGTGTCGATTACACCGAAGCCGCCCGACTCGCCGCTGTTGGCGTCACACTCACTGTCGGGCGCATTGAAAGCTTAGGTCTTAAAGTGGCCCTCGAAAAAACAGAGGCCGTTTTATTCCATGGTGCCCGCCGAGGGCCCCCCGCTGGCGCGCATCTCCGAATTAACGGAGTGCGCATTCAAATCAAATCGCACATGCGATACCTCGGACTAGAGCTTGACTCCAGATGGAGTTTTGACGAGCATTTCCGCCGCCTCAGCCCTAAACTAGTCGGAGCGGCGGCCGCTCTGAGCCGGATACTCCCTAACGTCGGAGGCCCCAGTGTAACCTGTCGTAAACTTTACACTGGGGTTATCAGATCTATGGCCTTATATGGGTCGCCGATTTGGGCGGACACTTTATCGCCGCGCAATGCCGCCTTGCTGCGCAGGGCTCAGCGCGCAATGGCGATCAAGGTCGTGCGCGGCTATCGTACAGTATCAGGTGATGCCGCGTGCGCGCTAGCTGGAACTCCCCCGTGGGATTTGGACGCCAAGGCGCTGGCTGTCATTTATAGACGCAGCGCCGAGGTAAGAGAGGAAGGTCTGCGTCCTCCGCCGGAAATGGTCCGGCGTTGGAAGGACAGGGCCCAAATGTCAACAATGCGGGCGTGGCGGAGACGAATGGAGAGCCCAGCTAGCGGCACTCGTACCGTTGAGGCGATCCGGCCAAATTTGGCGACATGGATCCGCAGAAGGCACGGCGCGCTCACTTTCCGGATGACCCAGGTGCTGTCCGGACATGGATGTTTCGGCAGCTACCTTCACAAGGTCGCCGGAAAGGAAGAGAGCCCGCGCTGTTTGGAGTGTGGCTGCGACGAGGACACCGCGCAGCACACGCTGGAGGTTTGTCCGGCGTGGTCAGCACAGCGCGCTGTCCTTACCGCTGTCATTGGTGCGGACCTCTCCCTGCCGAACATCGTCCATAAGATGGTCGGCAGCGAGACGTCATGGCAGGCGGTGGCCTCTTTCTGTGAGGAGGTGGTGTCACAGAAAGAGGCCGCGGAAAGGGTTCGTGAGGCAGACCCTCTTGCGAACCCTATCCGCCGTAGGAGGCTAGGCCGGGCCAGGCGGCGCTTCGAGCGCCTGCTTCAACCGCCCTAGCCAGGAGTGTGGAGTGGTGGAGGGGGGCTCCGCCACTCATTACAAACACACTCCGATGACGGTGTGAGAAGTGCCAAGTACCCGCGGCACTTCCCACCGAAACGACGAGTTCGATAGAACGCCACAAAGGCGCTACCGAGATGTGTGCGACGAGCTTCCTCGGTAGCGCCCCACATATGTGGGCAGCGGGTACAGTCAGTTTTAGTGGGTATGCCGGCACTTTACACCGGTGACTCCCACATAACCCAGGGGGCAAGCCCCCGCCGTTCTCCCTGGGTACCCATAAAGGGTTTCTGACTTAAAAAAAAAAAAAAAAAAAAAAAGGTTAGGTTAGGTTAGGTTAGGTTAGGTTAGGTTAGGTTAGGTTAGGTTAGGTTAGGTTAGGTTAGGTTAGGTTAGGTTAGGTTGGGGTGCATGTTGGGGAGCCTCCTAGTGTGCTGGGGGCGTTGTCGGGCTCACTTGTTGCATTTTGGCGGATGTTCTGTCATCCGGTGCAAACGGTGGGTCCCACAACGTGTCCAGACGGCGCATCCTGGGCGACTGCGAATTCATTATCCGCCCGTAAAGGGTAATGGGTTCGCAGCCGGCCAATCTCCAACACAGTGCGGCTGCCTTTGGGCATTGCACGGCCGCACAAGCCCGTAGCCCTGCATTTATGTGGGGTCGGGGGCTGGGCGTATGGGGCTTGCCCTGTGCGTTTGGCTGTGAGGAAGAAAACCTCTCTAAAAAATTACCCTGGGGGGGCCCCCTTGGGGGGCCAGTGGAGCTTCGGTTCTTCGGAGGTGTCTGCGGTTGAGCTCTGCTCCCGCGGTGGACACTCTGGTTTCCGAGTGTCGTGGGCCGCTCTCGGCGCTCCTCTGTTTCGTCAGAAGAGGCAGGAGACGCGGTGGTTTGACAGGAGGAGAACGGGCTGTTTGTCGGCTCGTGGCGTAGTTTCGCCTTGTTTAGGAGTCTTATCTCCTGCGGGAGCTCTATCTCTCGCTGACGGTCGTTTTAGGCGGTCACGCGCGGCGGGGATCCCTGTATGACAGGCCCTCGTCGGGCAACTTGTTACCCTCACTGAGAGGGCCAAGAGACTAGGCCACTGAGGTCTGGTCTGAGAGGAGCTTACCTCAATAAAAAAGCCCCAAGCCTAAGTTTGAAGTGTGGTGATAGGCTGAATGGCCAGAGGGAGTCTGGTCCCTAGCACTAGTGGTGAAAGGGAGTAAGCGAGAACCTATACTCGCCAAAAAATGGGAACAACCACCATGGACGCAGATCTAAAAACAAAACAACCCCAGGAGGGTACCACCGTAGGTGGAGAATCCCTCCCTTCGGCTTCGGCCGATGGCAGGCCCCACGTATCTGGGGGGGGCCAAGACTGCTCCGTGTCAGTTGACACGAGGTCATACGATCCCGCTGACCACGGGCGCTTGCCGTTATCTCGGGCGGCTAGTGTTAAATTGGTTACGAGTGAGAGTGGTGAGGAAGTCGGCGTCAATAAGTCCGGCTGTTATGGGAAAGATAAAGAGGTGGCAAGACTTTGGAGCCAAGGACAATCTGATATGGAGACCGAATCAGATGGGTCGGGATACGAGACCCCTTGCGCCGCAAAACAAGCGGCTTTAACTTCAAAATTTCTGAAAGAGGGAATGGAGTCGGATAGTTCAATGCCGGCGAAAAATACACGCAGTAGATCTACTGTTGTGAAAAGGAAAAGAGAGGAGAGAGGTAATGGCAGAAGCCGTAGCGACTCGTCGTCCACAGAGTCAGTGATCTTCAGGCCATCATCAGCTGCGCCGGGATCTACGGCGAAAAGAGGACGCGGACGGCCACCGACGATTGGCACCTTCGTTGGTTATGGTAAAGCCAAAGAAGAGAGGGAGAGGAAAAGGCTTGACATTGCGGAGGACATAACGGCTAAGGAGATTGCTGACTTAGCTAGAGATTTCACTGGCGGGGAAAAGGGAAGGAGAATCCCCGATAAACTGGATGAAGATATTGACGACCCGTCAGCCCCTGGGCTTATTGAGATGGGCAAGCAAGCGGTCAAGGTATTCGAGACCATGCTCGAAAAGTCCCAGAGGCTGAAGGGCAGCGTGAAAGGCGAGATGAAGAGAGCCTGTGTTTTGATGGCGGAAGTTATGAACAGGATAGGAGCTCTCACTATCACAGAGGAGACCAAAATGCTTCATCGAGAGAACGACCACCTCAAAAATGAAATGAGGCTGATGAAAGAAAGGACGGAGCGAATCGAGAAAGACCTAGAAGAATGCCGCTACCAGCTCATCCGCAATAAAGCTGCTGAAGACAAACCTCCGGCGCCTTCACAGGACCCACGCCTTCAGGACAGACAAAAAGAGAAGGACGAAGACAGGCTGCGGACGGAAATTCTTGCGTCCGTCAGAAACATGATGGAAGCGAACACAGAGTCCATCCTGAAAAGGCTTCCGCCACTCGCGCCTGAACCTAATCTTAGACCGCCTCTTGCAGCCGACGTGAGACGCCAAGCTGTGCTTAAAGAGACTCAGCCCCCAGAACCTGTCAAAAAGGACAACGGGAAAAAGAAAAGGAATAGGAGTAAAAAGACGGAGGAAACAAAGGTCCAACCAAGGATCGAAAATACTTCTCTTCCGAGTACCCCGGCGAAACTACCATCAACCTCTGCTGTAGCTCAGGACAGGGAGGAAGAAGAAGGATGGAACAAGGTTGTGAGCAAGAACACCCAAAGAAAAGAAAAAAGAGAAAAGGCAAGAAATATGCAAAAGGAGGCAAACAGCAAGGCCACAGGAAAACCCCAAGTTGGCACTGAAGCTCACAAGAAGAGAAAACGGCCGCCTAAACTGCGAGAAAGGAAGACTGCAGCAGTGGTCGTCGACATTATACAGTCGGAAAAAGAAAAAGGCTTGACGTTTGCCGAGGTCATGAAGCAGGCGAAACAGAATGTTGACCTTAAGGAACTGGGGATCACTGGCATCAACTTTAGGAGGTCGGTCGCGGGGGCGCTTGTCCTCGAACTTCCCAAGGAGGCCGGTGTTGTTGAGGCTCAAAGACTAGAACAGACCCTTAAGGAAAAGCTCCCTGTATCGGTCCGGGTGACGCGCCCAATTAAAAAGGCGGAACTCAGGGTGCTGGGGATGGACGACTCAGTTTCCTGCGATGAGGTTGCTGCAGCCGCTGCTAAAGCGACAGGACTTCTGGTGGAGGATTTTGCTATTGGGGAACTGAGGATGGACCGATACGGCATGTTGGCCACATTGATCCGTTGCCCTGTGGCAGCTGCCAAAAAGTTACTAGAGCAGAAGCGCCTGCTGGTCGGATGGAGCTCGGCAAGAATCGTCGCCCTTGAGCCTCGACCGATGCGGTGCTACCAGTGTATGGAGTTAGGGCACACTCGGCAAATTTGCGCATGCAATATCGACCGGAGCAACCAATGTTTCCGCTGCGGAGCCACTGGTCACTTTGCCGCGGATTGCAGGGCGAAACCGAACTGCACGGTCTGCGCCGCTCATGGCAAGCCAGCCGACCATACCATGGGGGGCCGGTTGTGTCGCCCAACCCAATCGAATAGCAGAAGACGTGGTCCTCCGAGGTCCTCCAGCTCTGCAAGGCCTGCCAAGTTAGCCCAGAAGCTGCCCGTGGAGGCGATGGTCACGGATAATGCCCAGGGGTAGAACACAGCGTCTTATTCAGGGGAATTTGAACCATGCTCGGCACGCACAAGACCTCCTGGTGCAGTTCATGGCGGAGGATGAAATTGACCTGGCAGTGATGGCGGAGCCGTACCTGGTCCCAAACCAACCTCGATGGGCTGGTGACCGGGACGGTTCGGTGATGATAGCTGGAGGACTAAACTCTCCACCCCTCAGAGTTAGGTTCAGAGGGCAAGGTGTGGTAGCAGTGAACTGGGAAGAGGTCGTTGTAGTCGGCGTATACTTTTCGCCTAATAGGCCAGTGGCGGATTTCGAGGCGTTTCTAATTCAGCTCGGGCAGGTCGTCAGCGCAGCTCACCCTCTTCCCGTGATGCTAATGGGTGATCTCAACGCCAAGTCGTCTGCGTGGGGATCGGACACAAACGACCAGAGAGGTGATTTGCTGGAAGATTGGCTGGTGCAAATGGGTCTCGTCGTTGTCAACGTTGGACGCGAATGGACATGTGTGCGGCAGCAAGGGGGATCAGTGGTGGACATCACTCTGGCCTCCCCTGGGTGGGCCGATCGGATTTGTAACTGGCGTGTGCTGGGTGGGGTGGAGACACTCTCAGACCACGTTTATATCCGGTTTGAGGTCTCCATATCATCCAGCGTAGATAGTGGTAGCAGCTCAGCGCGGCGTGACCCTTTTCCGCGTTGGTCGCTGACGAAGTTAGATAGGGAGAACGCTGAAATCGCGGCAATTATAGCTTCCTGGGTACCAGCCCCGGAGGGGCCTACTGGAGTTGACGACGAAGCGAGCCGACTGCGGGACGCCTTCCAGTCTGTGTCCGACGCGTCAATGCCTCGCGTGCGTCGTCCTCCTCCGAAGAAAGAGGTCTATTGGTGGTCCCAGGAACTGGCCAATCTCCGTGCGGCGTGCATCAGTGCCCGGAGAGCTTACACCAGAAGTAGAAGAAGTAGATTTCGCGACTTGGACAGGGAGGCTGTTCTCTGGTCAGCCCATCGCGACGCAAAGGACACCTTCAAAAAGGCCATTGCACAAGCCAAAGACAGAGCTTGGCAGGAACTTTTAGACGGCATAGATGCGGATCCCTGGGGTCGCCCATACCAAAGGGCTCGTGACAAACTGCGCTCCCAGGGTCCACCTGCAGTCGAGACTATGCAGCCTGAGCTGCTCAACAATATCGTCGAGGCCTTGTTCCCGCACGTTGCAGAACACACTCCTCCTTCTATGGTGCCGCCGGAACAGATCGAGCCGGAAGACGAACAAGCCACGGCACCAGTTACGACAGGCGAAATAGAAAGCGCAATAGAAAAGATGACCGCTCGTAAAACCGCCCCCGGGCCAGATGGGATGCACGGGCGTGTACTACAACTGGCTCTGGACCATCTTGGAGGTTCGATGCGCTCCCTATTTGACAGAGCAATAACAGAGGGCAAATTTCCGAACATCTGGAAGACAGGGAGACTGGTTCTGCTTCACAAACACGGCAGACCAGCGGATTCCCCTAGCGGGTACAGGCCCATAGTACTGCTAGACGAGGTGGCCAAAATTTTCGAGAGGATCTTGGCGGGTCGCCTTAACCATCATCTAACGAACCGTGGAACCGGCCTCTCCAATGCCCAATTCGGGTTTAGGGAGCACCGATCGACAGTGGACGCGGTGCTGGTACTAAAAAGTGCCCTTCAGGCGGCACAACAAAGGGGGGAGGTGCTCATAGCGGTGTCCTTAGACATCGCAAATGCCTTCAACACCCTCCCCTTTGCTACAATACTGGAAGCACTTCGTTTCTTTGGTGTACCGGCATATCTGCAGAGGCTAGTGAAAGACTACCTGACGGCACGGGAGGTATTGTATGCAGGTCAAAGTGGTGTCCTTCAGAGACGGCGTATGTTGTGCGGTGTTCCACAGGGGTCGGTATTGGGGCCACTCCTGTGGAACATCGGATACGATTGGGCCCTCAGGGGAGCCCCTCTGCCCGGGATGGGAGTGATCTGCTACGCGGACGACACTCTCATCACGGCCAGAGGCAGGGACCCACAAAGGGCTGCTGCGTTGGCGACGGCTGCTACCAGCCTTATAGTAGGCCGAATAAAGAGGCTGGGCCTTCAAGTTGCCGCTCACAAAACGGAGGCAATTCTGTTTCGGCCTCCCCGGACTAGGCGCACCACCGGACTGATAATAGAGGTAGAGCGAGCTCGGATTGAAGTGGGCTACACGCTGAAATATTTGGGACTGGTGTTAGACGACACCCTGAACTTTGAAGAGCACTTCCGCCTGCTTAAGAAGAAGTTAGTAGGTACTGCTGGAGCCCTCGCAAGGCTTTTGCCCAACGTTGGAGGCCCCAGTGGCACTTGTCGGAAGCTATACGCGGGTGTACTGCGTTCAATGGCGCTGTACGGTAGCCCCGTATGGGTCGACGCCCTTTCCGACCGCAACCGTGCCCACCTGCGCCAAGCACAGCGGATAGCGGCCAACAGAATCATTAGGGGCTACTGTACAATCGGGTTTGACGCCGCCTGCGCCCTTGCTGCAACCCCACCATGGGAGATGGAAGCGGAAGTCCTTTCAAAAATATACAGGATGAGGGTTAATGCGATCACGACGGCAACACCAATCGACATAGAACGCATCCGGCGGCACGCCAAAAAGGAACTGGTCGCTGAGTGGGCGGAGAAGCTCTGCACTGCCACGTATGGAGTAAGAACCATTGAAGCACTCCGTCCGGCCCTGTACAAATGGGTGCGGAGAAAGCACGGCTCGCTTACCTACCACATGGTGCAGTTGCTCTCAAATCATGGTTGCTTTGGGAGCTACCTACACCGAATTGGTAGAGAAGCGAGCCGTGCCTGTGCCCACTGTGGGCATGTGGAGGATAACGCCCAACACACCTTAGAGGACTGCCCCTTCTTTGGGCGACAACGACAAGAGTTAGTACGCATCATAGGGTATGACCTTTCGCTGCCTGGCGTGGTTCTGTCCATGCTAAGCAGCGAAAGGTCATGGGACGCAGTGGCAACCTTCTCTGAGACCGTCATCTCGGAGAAGGAAGCCTCGGAGCGGGCCAGAGAAGACGACCCTCTCTCTGACCCGCGCCGACGCCGCCGCAGCGGGCGAAGGAGGCGCCAGTTTGCACGACAGGTGCCTCCCTAGCCTGGACCACGTGGGCGTGGGGACGGGGGTCCCGACGTCCACATTGCACGGTCCAGCCGATTGACGATCGCCCCTTGCTCAGGCCATCGTCAGTTCCCTGTAGGGTAGCGGAATAGAGGGGGCTCTGTAACAGCCCTCCTCTGAGTGTAGGGGCCAACATACGCCCCCCTCTTTGTGGAGTCCGAAAGGACCTCGCCATCGTCGCAGGATGAAAAAATAACAGTTCCCTGGACGACATACGGCGGTAGCGGAGCACCCTGTGTTTTAGTCGGTTCGAGTCCGACATAACTCGTTATCCCCCCGGATAACCAGTATGCGTGGGCATTTCACAGGGCAAAAAAAAAAAAAAAAAAAAAAAAGGTTAGGTTAGGTTAGGTTAGGTTAGGTTAGGTTAGGTTAGGTTAGGTTAGGTTAGGTTAGGTTAGGTTAGGTTAGGTTAGGTTAGGTTAGGTTAGGTTGGGGTGCATGTTGGGGAGCCTCCTAGTGTGCTGGGCGCGTTGTCGGGATCGCTTGTTGCATTTGATGTTCTGTCATCCGGTGCAAACGGTGGTTCCACAACGTGTCCAGACGGCGCATCCTGGGCGACTGCGAATTCATTATCCGCTCGTAGGGTAATGGGTTCGCAGCCGGCCAATCTCCAACACAGTGCGGCTGCCTTCGGGCATTGCACGGCCGCACAAACCCGTAGCCCTGCATTTATGTGGGGTCGGGGGCTGGGCGTATGGGGCTTGCCCTGTGCGTCTGGCTGTGAGGAAGAAAACCTCTATAAAAAATCACCCTCGGGGGGCCCCCTTGGGGGGCCAGTGGAGCTTCGGCTCGTGGTATGGCGGCCTTCAAGGCCGCGGTCCGCTTCATGCGGACGGTGTCGGGAGCTTTGCTCGTGGCGCGGTCGCGCCTTTGTTGGAAAGGTCCTTTTCAGGACCAGTGGACTTCGGTCGGTGTATGGCGGGCCTTCAAGGCCCGCGGAACGTTCAGCGTTCGTTTTCGGCGTGGGGCGCTTCAACGCTCCTTTTGCGTCGGCTCTTGGGGCCTGCCTTAACTGGCCGGTCCCGACGGAGCTTGCCTTTATTGGCTGGCTCAGCGGCCGCCTTCGGGTGGCGTGGCACGGCGGACCTTCAAGGTTCGCGGCGCGGCGGGTCTGGCGGCCGTGGTTTTGCGGTCGCTGGGTGGGTTTCGGCCTCCCGTCGGGCAACCCGTTATCCCGTGTGTGTGTCTGGTGTCATGTCTATCGGCACACACGGGACCGGGGGGGCTTGCCTTAATCGGCTGGCCCTGCGAGGAGACAACCTCACTAAAAAACCCCAATTCCCCGTAGTTGAGATCCGTGGCTACGGGGGGCCTTCGGGTGGCGGGCCGGGTAGAGTCCGCCAGCTAGCGATCCCCTCCAGGAGACCGCCCGACCTCCTGGAGTATCAGGGTTACCCGGGTGCAGGGGGCACCGCCCGGGTGGACGTTTTGTTTCCCCCATACTCGTGGGACTAGTATGGAATTGAACAAAAATAAAAACACAAAACCAATTAGATTAAGCTATGATGAGAGCATTATGCGTAGTGAAAGTCGCTCATTAAGGAGCAAATTTTTGAAGGAAAAGGCGCCTGTAGTTGCAGAGGTGTCTAAAGATATCGAGGACGCCGTCTTCTCAGATGAGCCAATGTCGGAAGCCGAATCCGTTTCTAGCACGGAGACGGTCGGATCCCGTGTCGGGCCGCGCAAGCGTCCACGTGACACTAGGGAGAAGTGTAGAGATAGTCAGTCTGACTCGGATGACGCTTCCAGCGTTTCCACAAAGACGGCAAAAGTTGCGCCGCGCGGCAGAGGCCGCCCTATTACCACCGGCGAATTCGCTGGCCTTGCCGAAGCCAAAAGGCTCTTGAACGAGGCTAAGAAGGAGGAGCTTCGACTAAAGGCCGAAGAGTCCATGGCAATGGAGTTGGATAGGCGTCGCCTGCGCTCTGATTCTGCGCACGGTTCGTTTGCCTCGGACGGCTTTATATCCGCTGATGAAGGCCCACTTGCATCGCAATTAAACGAAGCAGTGGCTAAAGAGCTAGAGATAATTAGGCGTGTCGCTAACACCTCCGGCAATCTGAAAGGCACATTTCAGCGTGCACTTCGTGAGGCGGCCGAAACGATAGCCAGCACCACCAAGTCCATGCTGAAATGCACAGCGACAACTGAGAATGCTAAGTTGATGGCCGACAATCAGCGGCTACAAAATGAAGTAGCGGAGATGCGCAAGGAGCTCGTGGAGCTGCGCGCCGAAATGAGAGGATCTGGAGACCGGCGCGACAGAAGCGCGCCTCCATCGGTGGCGGAATCTGAAACGACTGTCCCGCCGTACTTTGAGACATGGAGCCGGTCAGTCATGAACATGATCAGCAACATGATAGGCGCGAAATTCGACGGGCTTGAGAAGGATGGCAGACTCCTACCTGCCAAACGCCACCGACCACCGTTGGCCGCAGACAAGGATAGGGAGGCATCGCCGCCCCCCATTGATATCCCATCCACGTCGATGACCGTTGCAAAGGCCGCATCTAAAGGCCCAACGGAAAAGTCTTCGGATGCTCCGGTTAACCAGCCCGGTGGCAAGAAGAAAAAGCCGACCAAAAAGCGCCAAAAGGTCCCAGCAGCCTCCCATGCTCCGGCTGTCCCCGGACCTTCTACGACTTCTACTACTAAGCCTGGACCGACCGCTTCATCCCCCAAGCCTGATTCCGAGGGCTGGGTTAAAGTAGTTAATCCAAAAAAGAAGAAGGCACAGTCTGCGACACCTGCATCTGCACCTACAAGTAATACGGTGCAACAGAAGACAAAGGATAATAAACCTAAAAAACCGCGCCGACTTCGTGAGCCTCGCACTGCTGCAGTGGTTCTTACCATAAACCCGGAGGCTGAAAAGCGAGGACTCTCGTATTCCGAAATCATCAAGAAGGCGAAATCCTCCCTCAATCTAGGCGATCTTGACCTGCAGCCTTTTAAAATAAAGGAAGCGGCTACAGGTGCCCGCATCTTCGAGGTCTTTGAGGCGCAGACGGCTGACGAAAATAGGGCAAAGGCCGACATTCTAGCCGACAAACTGCGAGGAATCCTGTCAGAGGATATTCAGGCGAAAGACTTAAGCATCTCTCGGCCAACTAAATGTGCAGAGATTCGCGTGTCTGGACTTGACGACTCGATTGAGAAGGACGAGATAGTTGTCGCTGTCGCACAGAAGACTGGCTGCGCTCACGGTGATGTCTCATGTGGAGAGATCCGTCGCGGCTCTGACGGCCTCGGCTCTGTGTCGGTGAAGTGCCCAGTGGGCGCTGTTAAAATATTGGTGGATGCTGGTCGTTTGCTTGTTGGCTGGAGTTCTGCGCGAGTTCGTGCACTAGAGCCACGGCAAATGACTTGTTACCGTTGTTTCGACGTAGGCCACACCCGCCGGCTCTGCCCGGCTAAGGAGGATCGAAGCGCACTTTGCTTCCGGTGTGGAAAGCCCGACCATCAGGCAAAGACGTGCACAGCTGAGCCTCATTGCGCACTATGCGCTAGCTCAAAGAGGCCAGCTGACCACATCATGAGGGGCAAGAGTTGCAAAGCTCCACCTCCCCCCAAAGTACGGAAAACGGCTGCTAGGATCCCAGCCGTCAACAACGTTGACCGCGCCCAGGCGCAAGAAGAGGCCATGAACACGGATCCTTAATGGCCCACACACCAGTTTTACATCTCCTGCAGGGCAATTTGAACCACTCCGGCGGTGCGCAAGACATCCTCATGCAAACCATGTCGGAGTGGTCAATTGACTTAGCCATAGTAGCCGAGCCGTACTTTTATCCGGCTGGCAATAACAACTTTGCTGCAGATATCGACTCGACGGTGCTTATTGTAAGGTCGGCATCGTCAAGGTCCCCGCCCCTGACCATCAAGGAGCGAGGACACGGATTTGTAGTTGTGGAATGGGGAGAAATCGTTCTGATCGGTTGTTATTTCTCCCCAAACCGCGTCCTAGCCCAATTCGAGGCTTTCATTGGTGAGGTCGGTGCAGCTTTTGAGCGCGCAGCTACACCTAAGACTGTCGTGCTAGGTGATCTTAACGCCAAGTCTTCGGCGTGGGGATCCCCTACCACCAACGCTCGTGGATCTGTCGTAGAAGACTGGTTGGCCATGTCGGGCCTTCTAGTTCTCAATCGGGGATCGGCCAACACCTGCGTGCGACAGCAGGGGGGATCCATAGTGGATGTGACGTTCACTACCCCTGCTCTCGCATCGCACGTGAACAACTGGCGGGTTCACGAAGATGACGTGGAGACACTGTCGGACCACCGCTACATTACGTTCGACGTGTCTCCACCAGGGACCAGCAATACCAACTCCACGCCCAGTACTCATAACCGAGCGCAGCTGTTCCCTCGGTGGTCGGTAGGGAAGTTTAATAAAGAACTCGCTGAGGAAGCCACGTTGTTAGAGGACTGGTTCTCCCAATCTGCTTCTCCTATGCTGAACGTTGACGAGGCAGTTTGTTCGTTTGGGGAGTCTTTGACGCGCATCTGTAATGCGTCCATGCCCCGTACCCAACGTCGTGCGCCTAAAAAGGAGGTTTACTGGTGGTCGCAAGACCTGGCTGACATGCGTCGATCCTGCATCGTCCGGCGCAGAGCGTACACCAGGTACCGCAGAAGGCGGACTGGGCGTGACGCACAAATTGAAACCCAGCTTCATGCTGACTACAAAGAGGCTCTCCACGCGTTCAGAATTGCCATATTTAAGGCCAAAGAAATCGCAAGGGAACAGTGGCTCGAGGAATTGGATGCGGATCCGTGGGGACGTCCGTACCGCACAGTCCGTAACAAGATGTGCGGTCAAGGACCCCCGGCCACGGAGACCCTCAACCCTCAACTGCTTGAGTCGGTAATATCAGCTTTGTTCCCTGATCGTGCGGAACACGTTGCTCCGATCATGGCCCCGCGTTCGCAGGATCATGAGCCTGTCGAGGAAGATCCTCCTCCCCCAGTCACGGATGGAGAGATGGACGTCGCCATAAGGAAGCTCAGGGGTAAGAAAACTGCTCCAGGCCCGGATGGCGTCCCGGGACGTGTTCTGGCGCTCTCTCTTACAATTTTAGAAGACCGCCTTAGAGGCATTTACGATCTTTGTCTGTCGTCGGGGCAATTCCCCCAAAAGTGGAAAATTGGCCGCTTAGTGTTGTTACAAAAACCTGGTAAGCCGGCTAACACCCCGTCGGCTTACCGGCCAATAGTGTTGCTGGACGAGGCGGGTAAACTGTTCGAACGGATTATTTCCACCCGCATCGTTCAGCACCTCAACACGACTGGTCCCAATCTCGCGAACAACCAATTCGGCTTCCGCGAATGTCGTTCGACGATTGACGCTATCAAGTGGGTCAAGGAACTCGCAGATGAGGCGGTATCTAACGGCAGGGTGGCAATGGCAGTATCGCTTGACATAGCCAATGCGTTTAACACCCTGCCGTATAGCTGCATAGATGAGGCGCTTCGATACCATCGCGTCCCGCCTTATCTCAGAAGGATCATAGGAAACTATTTAAGAGGTCGCCCCATTATGTGCCTAGATCGTAATGGGTCCCTTATACAGAGGACAATGGTATGCGGTGTTCCACAGGGGTCTGTCCTCGGTCCCCTCCTGTGGAACATCGGGTACAATTGGGTACTTCGCGGTGCCATGTTGCGGGGCCTCGGAGTTGTCTGCTACGCAGATGACACCTTGGTACTGGCTAGGGGTGTCGATTACACCGAAGCCGCCCGACTCGCCACTGTTGGCGTCACACTCACTGTCGGGCGCATTGAAAGCTTAGGTCTTAAAGTGGCCCTCGAAAAAACAGAGGCCGTTTTATTCCATGGTGCCCGCCGAGGGCCCCCCGCTGGCGCGCATCTCCGAATTAACGGAGTGCGCATTCAAATCAAATCGCACATGCGATACCTCGGACTAGAGCTCGACTCCAGATGGAGCTTTGACGAGCATTTCCGCCGCCTCAGCCCTAAACTAGTCGGAGCGGCGGCCGCTCTGAGCCGGATACTCCCTAACGTCGGAGGCCCCAGTGTAACCTGTCGCAAACTTTACACTGGGGTTATCAGATCTATGGCCCTATATGGGTCGCCGATTTGGGCGGACACTTTATCGCCGCGCAATGCCGCCTTGCTGCGCAGGGCTCAGCGCGCAATGGCGATCAAGGTCGTGCGCGGCTATCGCACAGTATCAGGTGATGCCGCGTGCGCGCTAGCTGGAACTCCCCCGTGGGATTTGGACGCCAAGGCGCTGGCGGTCATTTATAGACGCAGCGCCGAGGTAAGAGAGGAAGGTCTGCGTCCTCCGCCGGAAATGGTCCGGCGTTGGAAGGACAGGGCCCAAATGTCAACAATGCGGGCGTGGCGGAGACGAATGGAGAGCCCAGCTAGCGGCACTCGTACCGTTGAGGCGATCCAGCCAAATTTGGCGACATGGATCCGCAGAAGGCACGGCGCGCTCACTTTCCGGATGACCCAGGTGCTGTCCGGACATGGATGTTTCGGCAGCTACCTTCACAAGGTCGCCGGAAAGGAGGTGAGCCCACGCTGCTTGGAGTGTGGCTGCGACGAGGACACCGCGCAGCACACGCTGGAGGTTTGTCCGGCGTGGTCAGCGCAGCGCGCTGCCCTCACCACTGTCATTGGTGCGGACCTCTCCCTGCCGAACATCATCCATAAGATGGTCGGCAGCGAGACGTCCTGGCAGGCGGTGGCCTCTTTCTGTGAGGAAGTGGTGTCACAGAAAGAGGCCGCGGAAAGGGTTCGTGAGGCAGACCCTCTTGCGGACCCTATCCGCCGAAAGAGGCTCGGCCGGGCGAGGCGGCGCTTTGAGCGCCTGCTTCAACCGCCCTAGCCAGGAGTGTGGAGTGGTGGAGGGGGGCTCCGCCACTCATTCCAAACACACTCCGATGACGGTGTGAGAAGTGCCAAGTACCCGCGGCACTTCCCACCATAACGACGAGTTCGTAAGAACGCCACAAAGGCGCTACCGAGATGTGTGCGACGAGCTTCCTCGGTAGCGCCCCACAAATGTGGGCAGCGGGTACAGTCAGTTTTAGTGGGTATGCCGGCACTTTACACCGGAGACTCCCACATAACCCAGGGGGCAAGCCCCCAACGTTCTCCCTGGGTACCTATAAAAGGTTTCTGACTCAAAAAAAAAAAAAAAAAAAAAAAAAAAAAAAGGTTAGGTTAGGTTAGGTTAGGTTAGGTTAGGTTAGGTTAGGTTAGGTTAGGTTAGGTTAGGTTAGGTTAGGTTAGGTTAGGTTAGGTTAGGTTAGGTTAGGTTAGGTTAGGTTAGGTTAGGTTAGGTTAGGTTAGGTTAGGTTAGGTTAGGTTAGGTTAGGTTAGGTTAGGTTAGGTTAGGTTAGGTTAGGTTAGGTTAGGTTAGGTTAGGTTTTTTTTTTTTTTTTTTTTTTTTTTTTTTTTTTTTTTTTTTTTTCGCCTGACTACCTCAGATATGTGTCCGAGCCTTTGTGTATCTTTTGAATTTACTTACGTTCATTCCAGTTCTCGCTTTTATGCCTCTCGTACTTTCATTCTTCATACTTTATCTTTCTTTCATACATCTCTTTTGCTACTTAATTTATTAGATACTAAGGGATATTCTGCTAAGGTTCTTTATTTAAATTATTATGTCCAGTCTCTTTATTGATTACATATTTTCTACTTATATATAGTTTACATTTTATCTTTTCTTATATTTCGTACATCTTGTATCATAGTCGGCTACTTGTTATATCATTATACATTACAATTTCTTATTATAATTATACATTCATATATTGTTTATTATATTGATAATTTTCTATATTTATTGACATCTTATACTTTACTTATTCTATGGCATTATACACTATTATCTACATTGTACACAGTTTATTTTCATTTATTATTGCAATATTTTGACATTTTTGTTATTTATTTTACATTTATACTTATTTCTATATCACGTTCTAACTTTCTAATTTACAATTCTTTTTCAATATATATTTACATTGTGGCTTTGCCTCCAATTATTTTATATAATTGTTGTATATACATTTCATATATCACAGTTTTTGGCTGTTATGTTTTACATAACATACAACTTATTGCTGTTTAATATTTACATGTTGTTCGTTATCTATTTATCACAGTTAAACTTAGTTCTATGTTATTTATTAAAGCTGACTAGTTTTATACATAATTTCCTAATTCCCTATGGTATTGCAATTTTGTGAAGCCCATTTTCCTATCATGTTTATTATGTTTATTTGATTTTGCTCTATTTTATGTTTATATTTGTTAAATGTTTCTCATTTCTTCGACCGTTTTTATTTATTGCTTATTTGTGCTACTGTATGTTTGTTTGATTTGTATGTTAGTTTTTAACCTGTTTTCCATTTTTTGCATGCACGATACATATATATCGAGATATATTTGCTAGTGATATGCACTATATGGTGTTGGTTATTAAAGCGAAAACGTTTGTCGCCGTCTTTTAACAATATTCATTGAATATGTGGCGCGTTTTCCGGGTTGTTGTTTGCTGATTAGGTTGTCTACATCTAGATGCGCCAGACCTATGCAGTGTGTATTTTGTTTATGTGTTATTGTTTATGTGTGATTTATGTGTGTGTGGATGTGTGTGTCTGTGTTTGTGTACGTGTATGTGTGTGTGTGTCAGTAGTATGCGACGGTCGATCTTGCTATCTCGTCCCATTTCCTTCTAATTTTGCATTCATTGCTGAACGCATTGTGCAGTTTGTTGTCTACTCCTGACCTTTCGCAATTTTTGCATGTCGGGGGAGAGTCGCGTTGGGGACACTCTTTCCTTAGATGAGGTCCTCCACAGTGGCTGCACAAGTCGGCAGCCTCCTGGCAGAACCTCTTACCGTGCCCGTATCCCAGGCACCGTGTGCACTGCACCAGGGGGGACTGATCTTCCACTTTTATGCTCTGCAAGTCAATTCTAATTCGTCCCATTTTTATTGTTCTTTCCCAGATTTTGGGTGACGTGCTTATCACTACGTGACTCGCTTGTGGGTTTCTGGCCTTTCTTTTGTATCTAATGCTGATTCGGTTTTCTTCAGCTGTGAGCCCTTCGAATATGGGGTTATTCTGTTTCTTGAAGGCGTTCATTATGTCCTCATCGGTGTTAATATTAAGAACATCCCTAAGGATAATTAACGGATCTTTATTTGCAATTAGTTCTACATTTAGGTCTTCTTTTTCTTTCTCTATTCTCTCTTTCATCTTCTTTCTTTCCTCGTCTGTTTTAAAACCTATTATAACCTTTCTGTCCTTCGCCTTCCTTACCTTTTCCACTTTTATCCATCCCTCTTTCGCGTTCGCTGCCTTTCTTACTTTATCTAATACCTCCTCTCCCGTTTCCATGTCGTCTTTTGAGGTGACTACCACGGAGTAAAGTGTGTTCTCTTGCCGTTTTTGGACCTCTGTCATGGTGTTATGGGTGGTTTTATTGTCACCTCTTACGACCCTTGCATACGTCATTGTATCCTTCTCTTCTATCACTCTCGCTATCATATCTATTTGCTCTTTCATCTCTTTCATTCCTGTGTTGTCCAAGGCAACATCTTTACACTCTCTTGTTTGCTTATTTTCCTTACTTATGCTCATTATTTCTCCTGCTATTTTCTTCATCTCTTCCTTACTATCTCTCATCATACTCATCATTTTTTCCACATTTTCCTGCATTTGATCTGTGAAGGTGATTATTCTGTTACCATCTACGTCCTCATATTTTTTCAGTAGCTCGTCGTACTGTGCATTGCATCTCTCGTATGATTTTACCGAGGATTGACTACATTCATAGTCGCTTCTTAATTTTGTTAATTCTATTTCATAATTCTCTAATTCGTCCTCCATCTTTTCCTTCTCTTCCTTCAGCTCTTCAATTTCCTTTTTTAGCTCTTCATTCTTCCTTATCCATTCATTATCTTCCTCTTTCATTCCATTCCCTCGCTCGGTTTGGCTCATCCACCTAATCACCTGTCTTATCGTTGCAGCTGCCGTTTCCTTTTTTGACTTGGTCATTTTGTCAGCTTTTAGCGTCTCCAGTACCGTTTCCATATCCCTGGATAGCTTCTGTCTTTCCATATTCCGGGCTTCAACTATATTAGGCGTTTTGCTGTGGGTATTTAGGGTTCTGGTTCTGTTTCCCTCTGCTATAATGGGCCGCCCTTTTGGCGTCTCTTCATCGTCCGTCCGCCCCATAGATTGCCTGTCCTCGGTGGCGCCAGATGGCCGCCTACGGCTACTTTCGTGAGTGCCTGCCGTTGTATGGTCCTCGCTAGGTGGGCCGGAGGTCCTTCTGCCGCTCACTCTAGCGGCCTTTATGGCGGGGGTGCGGTGCATTTTTGAAGGGGGAGGGGACGAGATAGCGGCGAGCAAAATTGTATTTTCCTGTATAGTGGGAATCGTTGTGATGGTGTAATATGTACAATGTAGTAGTGATCTTTACTATTACTAATTTTGTTTACCCTGTATAGGGGGGTCAATTCTTAACCTACTAGTTTTATGGCTTGTCGGCCTTATACCTAAAGTTTCCCTGTATAGGGGGGTCAGTATCCTATGCTTGTTTAGTGCCAAAGGGGCCACGTAGAACTTAACTCTAACAAAATTTAAATATTGCCTGTAAAAGGGGTCAATTTGTATGTGTTTGGTGTATGGGTGTGTAAGTGTGTGTATGTAGAGCTGCGATTGTCAGCCCGTGTGGGGAGGTCAATATCGCAGCTCTATGTGTGTTTTTGTGAGTGTTTTGTGTGTTTTGTGTGTGGGACTCTATATAGAGCCTTGACTCTATTTGTGTTCACTAGCCCCCTGAGCGCCCAGCGTCCACAAAAAAGTCCCGACCTCGCAGGCCTCCTAGTTCCCGAGATATTTCAGTTCCAAACTTTTCAAAATGGCGGACAATATGGCCGCCGAAAAGTTTGCAATGTCGTATCTTGGGAACGGTAACTCCTACGACGATGCGGTTTTTTGCGGAGTACCTGGCGCTGTGAGCTCTGTCTGTGGGTGTTATTTGTGTGTGTGTGTGTGTGTGGATATATGTAGAGTTGCGCTGGTCAACCTGTATAAGGGGTGTCAATGCGCTCACTCTACAAATATCGTGTGGTGTGTATGTGTGTGTATAGAGTCCGCTAGTCCTCCTGTAAAAGGGGTGTTACTGCTGGCTCTATGTGTGTTTATGTTTGTGTGCGTATGTGAAGTGTGTAGAGCCGTTTGTGTCAATCCTCTAGGGAGGGTGTCAGACACGACTCTGTGTGTGTTTTGTGGTGTGCAGTTGTGTATATAGAGTCGCGTTGGTCAAACCTGTAAAGAGGGTGTCAATGTCGACTCTATATTTGTTGTGTAATGTGTGTGTGTGTGTGTGTGTAAGGTGTGTGTTTTATGACCCTGTATAGGGGAGTCTTACTATGTCTAATTGCCTATCTAGTTTTTAAAAATATATGCCACCCTAAAGGGGTCCGTTAAATTGGTGTAAGTATCACAGTCTATTTGTCGGTCTTGTTTTAATTTGTGCTCTAGGTAGAGTCAACTGGCAGTTCGGTGTCTTATATAAGACGCCTGTTGTCTAATTTTTCCCAATTTGGAGTAGAAATGCCTAAAATTGCCTAAAATATGCCTTCGACTCTATGTAGAGCTTTCCCTCTACCCTAATGTAGTAGCCCTCACCTTGCCGAGCCCCCAGGAAAAAGTCCCGTCGTCGCAGGTCCCTTGGTTTCGGAGATATCGCAATCCGAATATTTCCAAGATGGCGGACAAAATGGCCGCCAGGAACTTCGGATCGATATATCTCCGGAACGAGCCGCCGTACGAAGGCGGGGTTTTCACTGGGGTAATGGGCTCCCCAGACTCTACCTCCGGGCTGAGTTTCAGGCTTTTGTGAGCCGCTCTATGTAGAGTCCCGCTAGGTGTTGATTTGGGTAGAGCCCCGGTTGCCCTTGTCAGCTGTGAAAACCTCAGTCTCCCCGGACCAGTGGTTCCTGAGTTATTCCGTTTTGCAATTTTTGCAAAATTGCAAAAGCAAGTTTGCCTAAAATTGCAAAACTGGTTCACTCGGCTCCTATCGGTCGCAGAAGGCTGCGGTTTTCAACGCTGTGGTATCGGTGGTGTTTGCTACCCTTTGGCTTGGGCAGTTTTGCCCAAAATTTTTGGGGTGGCAAATAGGGTCGCTGGGTGTTCCTAGTGATTCCCTGTACCTGGGGAAGTGTCCTAAAGAAAACCCCGTTGAAATCGGACCGGTAGTTTGGGAGATATTCAAGTTTTTCTAAAAAACAAGATGGCGGCCAAGATGGCGGCGCTGTTTTTGAAGCTCTATATCTCCGGTCCTATCGGTCCGATTCCCTCGGTGTTTGGGTTTCCCGTAATTGCCCCGGCGTCCTCTACAAGATGGTGAGTTTTATTTTTGGATCCAAGGGGTCCAAAATGGCGCCAAAATTTTTTGCCTTGAGAAAGCCGGGATGGTCAGACAAAACACCCTCGCGAAGTCCGCACTTCAAATTTTTTACTATTTTGGGACTTATGGATTTTTCAAAATTTTTCTAATTTTTTGGGAATTCCAAATTTCAAAATTTTCAGTCGCTGGGCCGTTAGTCAGATAGCGCTTTGCGTGCCGATTGTGGCAATCCAAATCCCGTCAGGATTAGCCCACCCGTTTAGGAGCTATGGCCTTCCAAAGTTTTTTCAAGATGGCGGCCAAGATGGCGGCCGATTTTTTAACGTGCTATAGCTAAGTCCCTATCTATCCGAGGATATTGGTGTTTGGGTTCTTTGTTGTCACCTTTTTGCCCTCTTCACGATGGTGGGGTTGATTTTGAGAAATGTGTGGTAGATATTTACCACACTTTTTTATGTGTCGAGGGGGTGGGGGTAGCAACTTTTTTCCCTTCCCCGAAAACCGCTCGTGCGAGAATCGCTTAATTTGGGTTTTATAGATTTTAGAAGAATTTTTGTGTTTTTCAATTTATTAAATTTAGGGGTTGGGGTGGTTTTTCCGACGGGGTTGTTTTGGGGTTGTGTTTTCGGTAGTACTAAAGTACTACCGGTGGGTCCAAATTTGGTGTTAGAATTTGGATCTGACCGCTGGTTCTCGAGTTACAAGGTTTTCCAATTTTGCAGATTTTTCCCGGAAATTTTTTGTAAACAAACTTTTCAAGGTAAAATTTAAAATAGTTGCCAAAGGGTGAATTTAGTCAATTTGGTATGAAAAGTTGTGCAGTTTATTGAATTTTTGATTTGGAAAATAATTTTGAAAGAATTTTATTATTTGATCGAGATATTACTATTTTCACAAGTGTGGGTCCAAATTTGTTGAAATTTCAAAATTTTAAAACTTCCCTCCCTTATATCTTGGGAACCCGCGGTCCGATTTGGCTGAAACTTTCTCCCAGATTATTATTTTCGGACGTACTACAAACTCAGATTTTAAAATTTTAATTTTGTTCAAAATTGAGGGAGACGATTTTCGAAATATATTTACGAAAGTTAATTCTAAAAGTAGGGGTAGGGGGTGGAAAACAGGGGGGATCGATAGCCTGGCTCAAATCGGTGTGGACACTTTAGTGTCCGCACCTGACTCCGAATCCGGGGTTGTTTTTTGCCTAGGGTGGCTCCTTCCCCTATTTTTCAGCCCCTAAAATTTTGAAAATTTACACACAATTTTTAAAAACTTATATCTCCTAGACTATTTGTTCAAAAATTAAAATTTTTTCACGGTTTTGACCGGAAGGGTCCAAATTAATTTTTAAAAAGTAAACGCGCTAGGGTTGTCACTGAAAATTTTTATCTAGGGTTGAACAAAAAGTAAATTTTTATTTTTGAACTTATTTATGCTATAACTTATTATACACTTAACTTAAAATTCTGCCAAAAATTTTCTTTTATTCTGCTCGTCTTCCTCTCTCTCCCGGCGCCTTCCGCGTTCTCCTGCGGGACCTCCTTCTTGGACCACGTGTCCACGTGGTTTTGTTTTCCCGGCTGTTTTCTCCGCGGTTTCCCAGCGGAAAAATCCGGAAAAATTTGGTGGTGTAGAGGGGACCGGGACGCACCCAAATGTAAATTTTAATTTGGGGGTCACCGATCTATATCTTGTGGCGTATGCGTTTTTGTATTTTATTTTGATGCACTTTATAACCTAAAAAGGTTTTTTGCACTTTCCCCTTATGGGGTATACACTTTTTCACTTTTTTTATTTTTTCACTTTTTTCCGCACTTCTTTCCGCGTATTTTGGTGTATCGCACTATAGGTTTTCTATTGCTTTTGCACTTTTTATTATTTTTTGTACCGGAGCACTTTTCAATTTTCGTTTTTCGCGAATAACTTCCGTATTTCCGGTCCGATTTTCAAACGGTTTTCACCAATAGGCGCAGCTCGTTTTTGCGCACACGACGATACCAAATTTGGGAAGAAACGGTTTACTTTTACCACTTTTAAGATTTTTGAGGTCGGGAGCGTCACAGATTCGTGGCGTATGGCTCGGGGGGCACCGTGCGACTGGGTTAGGTTAGGTTAGGTTAGGTTAGGTTAGGTTAGGTTAGGTTAGGTTAGGTTAGGTTAGGTTAGGTTAGGTTAGGTTAGGTTAGGTTAGGTTAGGTTAGGTTAGGTTAGGTTAGGTTAGGTTAGGTTAGGTTAGGTTAGGTTAGGTTAGGTTAGGTTAGGTTAGGTTAGGTTAGGTTAGGTTAGGTTAGGTTAGGTTAGGTTAGGTTAGGTTAGGTTAGGTTAGGTTAGGTTAGGTTAGGTTAGGTTAGGTTAGGTTAGGTTAGGTTAGGTTAGGTTAGGTTAGGTTAGGTTAGGTTAGGTTAGGTTAGGTTAGGTTAGGTTAGGTTAGGTTAGGTTAGGTTAGGTTAGGTTAGGTTAGGTTAGGTTAGGTTAGGTTAGGTTAGGTTAGGTTAGGTTAGGTTAGGTTAGGTTAGGTTAGGTTAGGTTAGGTTAGGTTAGGTTAGGTTAGGTTAGGTTAGGTTAGGTTAGGTTAGGTTAGGTTAGGTTAGGTTAGGTTAGGTTAGGTTAGGTTAGGTTAGGTTTTTTTTTTTTTTTTTTTTTTTTTTTTTTTTTTTTTTTTTTTTTTTTAAATTGTTTGTTTCACATGGTTTTCTGGTTATGGCTATGGTTTTAACTTAATATCTAATGCCCACATAGTGTGGACTACTTAAACTTAGCACTAAGTGATTGGTGTGCCAAAGCATTTGGCCGAGAACGCGAATGGGATACGATCCCGGCCATGCCCTGCACACCCGTCACCCCTATTATAAAATACTTACATAAAAATATATACATTAATAAATACCGATCGCCCAACGTAATGAGCTCAGCCGGCCGCGCGAATGGGATACGCTGCCGGCTTCCACTCTACGCACGCGATCTACCCCCTAACTATAAATAAATATACATATGAGCGACCACAGTATGATGGAGCACAGCCGGCAGCGCGAATGGGATACGCTACCGACTTATGCTCCCCACATGCAGTCACCCTACCTATACACATATAATAAATATCTATACAGACAATAATACAACAAAAAATACAACAATGATCCTATTCTAAGTAAAAAGACATCAACGCGATCTCCGATCCGCGCTGATCAGCGTCCGCGCTGATCCGAGTCCGCGCTGATCCGCGTCCGCGCTGATCCGCGTCCGCGCTGATCCACGTCAGCGCTGATCAGCGTCCGCGCTGATCCGCGTCCGCGCTGATCCGCGTCCGCGCTGATCCGCGTCCGCGCTGATCCGCGTCCGCGCTGATCAGCGTCCGCGCTGATCAGCGTCCGCGCTGATCCGCGCGATGTGAGGTGATTAACACTTACATAAACGAAATATAAAATATAAATACAATATTAACGATTGCGATGTGTGAAAGCGCAGCCAACCTCGCGAATGGGATACGTAGCTGACAACACTCCACACACTCAACCGCACCTACCTATAAATAACACCTCCCTATACACCTATAAATAAATATCTATTAATAAGTGGAACCATGCGCAAGAGCAGAACCGACAACGCGAATGGGATACGATGTCGGCCCGCATCTCACACACAGAATCACTCCCAACAAATACAAAATATATAACAATATTATACCCTATACACATATTAAAAACTACATAATACAATACAATAACAATACACGTACAGACAATAATACAACAAAAACAATACAATAATGATCCTATTCTAAAGTAAAAGACATCAACGCGATCTCCGATCAGCGCTGATCAGCGTCCGCGTCCGCGCTGATCAGCGCTAATCAGCGTCCGCGCTGATCCGCATCCGCGCTGATCCGCGCCGATCAGCGTCCGCGCTGATCCGCGCGATGTGAGGTGATTCACACTTACATAAATGAAATATAAAATATAAATACAATATTAACGATTGCGATGTGTGAAAGCGCAGCCAACCTCGCGAATGGGATACGTAGCTGACAACACTCCACACACTCAACCGCACCTACCTATAAATAACACCTACCTATACTATAAATAAATATCTATACATAAGTGGAACCATGCGCAAGAGCAGAATCGACAACGCGAATGGGATACGATGTCGGCCCGCATCTCACACACAGAATCACTCCCAACAAAAACAAAATATATAACAATATTATACCCTATACACATATTAAAAACTACATAATACAATACAAGAACAATACACGTACAGACAATAATACAACAAAAACAATAATGATCCTATTCTAAACTAAAAGACATCAACGCGATCTCCGATCAGCGCTGATCAGCATCCGCGCTGATCAGCGCTGATCCGCGTCCGCGCTGATCAGCGCTGATCAGCGTCCGCGCCGATCCGCATCCGCGCTGATCCACTACACAATATAATACAAGAGCAATACACGTACAGACAATAATATAACAAAAACAATACAATAATGATCCTATTCTAAAGTAAAAGACATCAACGCGATCTCCGATCAGCGCTGATCAGCGCTGATCAGCGTCCGCGCTGATCCGCGTCCGCGCTGATCCGCACTAATCCTCGCCGATCCGCGTCCGCGCTGCCCTAACCGCGCCCCCCGTAATATATGTATAACAAACTAAACTTATTGCTAAATCTTATTCTATTTACAGTTGTTTATAGATAGTTATGTACACGAGATATGAATTTAAATGACGCACTTACAATTAGTTCTTATAACAAATATATATATACACAATTCTTAACCATAATCTACTCTGTCGAGTATCCTATCTCTCATTGCACGCAGTCTAGGGCACGCTTGGGCAGTTGGCAGATGTTTAGCGTCGACACTGGCCTTAAATCTATCATTATGGGTAGTACAGTTTATACAAGTCGGAGCACTTTTCGCCTCCTTGAGAGGGCATGAGTCCACCAGATGATCCTTCTTGGTACAGTACACACAAAATTCTTCCTTAATGCTGCATCTGTTGGAAGTGTGCCCAAACTGGCAACACTTGTGGCATTGTAGGAAGGGGGAAAAGTTGTCCACGTGCACTCGTTGGAAGTCGATGTTGATTCTTCCTTTGCTGATAGCTTTCCTCCAAATTGCAGCCGAGACTTGTAGTACCGCATTATATAGGTTTGGGTTGCGGTTGTTGCGCTTAAGTTTAAGTTGAAGGTCCTCTTTGCTAGTGATGTTAAGGTCTTCGTTTTGTTCGCTGATGATATCTATTAATTCTTCAGAGTTGGTGTCTTTCGAGATGCCTTTCAATATTAATAGTGGTAATAATTTGCGGGCAGGTTCGGCAGCAAGCTCAGTGGAACAGTTAACTCGCTTGAGAGCGTCTTTCATGTTGTTATCACTGTCAAATTCAACACGCAGTTTGCCTTTTGACAGTGTTTGTACTTTTGTAGGAAAGTATTTGGCTTCTCTGAAGTTGATGGAGGTCCTAAGTGCCTTGATCGCTCCCTCTCTAGTGGTGATGTTGGTGCTAGGAGTTATGATCAAGGCGGGTCTAGCTGGTGCTGCGTTGGCTGGGATGCTGCTATCTCGGCCCCGTTGGGCTTCCGCGGCTGTTTGCACTCTGGTGACTTGCGCATATGTGCCTTTCGGTTGTGTCACCGCCTTTAGTGTAGGTGTTATCTTCTTGATCTCCGCCTTAATCTCTTCCCGGATAGTTTCCCTGATTACGGCCTTCAAGTCCACAAGGTTCCCGTCGGTTGGTGGTGTCGAGGCTGGATTGCTGACCTGCGGTTGGTCGCGAGGCGGTGGTGGTTCCAGTCTGGCAAGTTCCGCTAGTCTGCTGAGTTGCTGACTGCATAACTGTAGTTCCCCGGCAGCTTTAAATATGTAGCCCTTGCTTTCGCGCGTGACACTCTGCGTTTGAGCCCTGATTCGTATCTGCATGGTCAGATATTCTACGACCTTAGTGTAGGAGTTCACGTCGTGCACGTCCTGGGCGCTCATTTTAAAGAAGACCTGGACGTCGCTGAATTCCTCCTTCCCCTTTTTCGCAGCCGCCCTTTTAGCGTTGGGTCTCTTCGCCTGGTCACTTATTTCCATACTGTCTGGTATGGGCAGAGAAATTTGGGACGGTGGTGGTGGTGGTAAGTCCTCTGTGGGGAGTAGGCCAAACAAGTTACTACTCATGAGGCTATTTTCTGGGGTCATACGAAGCTCCGGAGTAACCAAAATATGAGTCTCAGGCTGGGCCTGCGATGTGCTCGGTGAAGGTAATGGGGTGCTTATCAGCGGTCGAGGCCGCGTGGGCGAGCGTGCAACGCGCATTGTTAAGAGTCACTTAATAGTCACAAATGTTAAATAATAGTGTTCACTCACTGAAAGGATAGTTCTATCACCAAGACTAAGTCCGTCGCGTCCGCGCTGATTTGTGTCCGCGCTGATCCGCGTCCGCGCTGATCCGCGTCCGCGCTGATCCGCGTCAGCGCTGATCCGCGTCCGCGCTGATCCGCGTCAGCGCTGATCAGCGCTGATCCGCGTCCGCGCTGATTTGTGTCCGCGCTGATTAGTGTCCACGCTGATCCGCGTCCGCGCTGATCCGCGTCCGCGCTGATCCGCGTCCGCGCTGATCCGCGTCCGCGCTGATCCGCGTCCGCGCTGATCCGCGTCAGCGCTGATCCGCGTCCGCGCTGATCCGCATCCGCGCTGATCCGCGCTGATCCGCGTCCGCGCTCGGAGCTCGTGTGGACGCGCGTGCTCTCGAGGGCGGCCCGAGAGCGACTGGTTAGGTTAGGTTAGGTTAGGTTAGGTTAGGTTAGGTTAGGTTAGGTTAGGTTAGGTTAGGTTAGGTTAGGTTAGGTTAGGTTAGGTTAGGTTAGGTTAGGTTAGGTTAGGTTAGGTTAGGTTAGGTTAGGTTAGGTTAGGTTAGGTTAGGTTAGGTTAGGTTAGGTTAGGTTAGGTTAGGTTAGGTTAGGTTAGGTTAGGTTAGGTTAGGTTAGGTTAGGTTAGGTTAGGTTAGGTTAGGTTAGGTTAGGTTAGGTTAGGTTAGGTTAGGTTAGGTTAGGTTAGGTTAGGTTAGGTTAGGTTAGGTTAGGTTAGGTTAGGTTAGGTTAGGTTAGGTTAGGTTAGGTTAGGTTAGGTTAGGTTAGGTTAGGTTAGGTTAGGTTAGGTTAGGTTAGGTTAGGTTAGGTTAGGTTAGGTTAGGTTAGGTTAGGTTAGGTTAGGTTAGGTTAGGTTAGGTTAGGTTAGGTTAGGTTAGGTTAGGTTAGGTTAGGTTAGGTTAGGTTAGGTTAGGTTAGGTTAGGTTAGGTTAGGTTAGGTTAGGTTAGGTTAGGTTAGGTTAGGTTAGGTTAGGTTAGGTTAGGTTAGGTTAGGTTAGGTTAGGTTAGGTTAGGTTAGGTTAGGTTAGGTTAGGTTAGGTTAGGTTAGGTTAGGTTAGGTTAGGTTAGGTTAGGTTAGGTTAGGTTAGGTTAGGTTAGGTTAGGTTAGGTTAGGTTAGGTTAGGTTAGGTTAGGTTAGGTTAGGTTAGGTTAGGTTAGGTTAGGTTAGGTTAGGTTAGGTTAGGTTAGGTTAGGTTAGGTTAGGTTAGGTTAGGTTAGGTTAGGTTAGGTTAGGTTAGGTTAGGTTAGGTTAGGTTAGGTTAGGTTAGGTTAGGTTAGGTTAGGTTAGGTTAGGTTAGGTTAGGTTAGGTTAGGTTAGGTTAGGTTAGGTTAGGTTAGGTTAGGTTAGGTTAGGTTAGGTTAGGTTAGGTTAGGTTAGGTTAGGTTAGGTTAGGTTAGGTTAGGTTAGGTTAGGTTAGGTTAGGTTAGGTTAGGTTAGGTTAGGTTAGGTTAGGTTAGGTTAGGTTAGGTTAGGTTAGGTTAGGTTAGGTTAGGTTAGGTTAGGTTAGGTTAGGTTAGGTTAGGTTAGGTTAGGTTAGGTTAGGTTAGGTTAGGTTAGGTTAGGTTAGGTTAGGTTAGGTTAGGTTAGGTTAGGTTAGGTTAGGTTAGGTTAGGTTAGGTTAGGTTAGGTTAGGTTAGGTTAGGTTAGGTTAGGTTAGGTTAGGTTAGGTTAGGTTAGGTTAGGTTAGGTTAGGTTAGGTTAGGTTAGGTTAGGTTAGGTTAGGTTAGGTTAGGTTAGGTTAGGTTAGGTTAGGTTAGGTTAGGTTAGGTTAGGTTAGGTTAGGTTAGGTTAGGTTAGGTTAGGTTAGGTTAGGTTAGGTTAGGTTAGGTTAGGTTAGGTTAGGTTAGGTTAGGTTAGGTTAGGTTAGGTTAGGTTAGGTTAGGTTAGGTTAGGTTAGGTTAGGTTAGGTTAGGTTAGGTTAGGTTAGGTTAGGTTAGGTTAGGTTAGGTTAGGTTAGGTTAGGTTAGGTTAGGTTAGGTTAGGTTAGGTTAGGTTAGGTTAGGTTAGGTTAGGTTAGGTTAGGTTAGGTTAGGTTAGGTTAGGTTAGGTTAGGTTAGGTTAGGTTAGGTTAGGTTAGGTTAGGTTAGGTTAGGTTAGGTTAGGTTAGGTTAGGTTAGGTTAGGTTAGGTTAGGTTAGGTTAGGTTAGGTTAGGTTAGGTTAGGTTAGGTTAGGTTAGGTTAGGTTAGGTTAGGTTAGGTTAGGTTAGGTTAGGTTAGGTTAGGTTAGGTTAGGTTAGGTTAGGTTAGGTTAGGTTAGGTTAGGTTAGGTTAGGTTAGGTTAGGTTAGGTTAGGTTAGGTTAGGTTAGGTTAGGTTAGGTTAGGTTAGGTTAGGTTAGGTTAGGTTAGGTTAGGTTAGGTTAGGTTAGGTTAGGTTAGGTTAGGTTAGGTTAGGTTAGGTTAGGTTAGGTTAGGTTAGGTTAGGTTAGGTTAGGTTAGGTTAGGTTAGGTTAGGTTAGGTTAGGTTAGGTTAGGTTAGGTTAGGTTAGGTTAGGTTAGGTTAGGTTAGGTTAGGTTAGGTTAGGTTAGGTTAGGTTAGGTTAGGTTAGGTTAGGTTAGGTTAGGTTAGGTTAGGTTAGGTTAGGTTAGGTTAGGTTAGGTTAGGTTAGGTTAGGTTAGGTTAGGTTAGGTTAGGTTAGGTTAGGTTAGGTTAGGTTAGGTTAGGTTAGGTTAGGTTAGGTTAGGTTAGGTTAGGTTAGGTTAGGTTAGGTTAGGTTAGGTTAGGTTAGGTTAGGTTAGGTTAGGTTAGGTTAGGTTAGGTTAGGTTAGGTTAGGTTAGGTTAGGTTAGGTTAGGTTAGGTTAGGTTAGGTTAGGTTAGGTTAGGTTAGGTTAGGTTAGGTTAGGTTAGGTTAGGTTAGGTTAGGTTAGGTTAGGTTAGGTTAGGTTAGGTTAGGTTAGGTTAGGTTAGGTTAGGTTAGGTTAGGTTAGGTTAGGTTAGGTTAGGTTAGGTTAGGTTAGGTTAGGTTAGGTTAGGTTAGGTTAGGTTAGGTTAGGTTAGGTTAGGTTAGGTTAGGTTAGGTTAGGTTAGGTTAGGTTAGGTTAGGTTAGGTTAGGTTAGGTTAGGTTAGGTTAGGTTAGGTTAGGTTAGGTTAGGTTAGGTTAGGTTAGGTTAGGTTAGGTTAGGTTAGGTTAGGTTAGGTTAGGTTAGGTTAGGTTAGGTTAGGTTAGGTTAGGTTAGGTTAGGTTAGGTTAGGTTAGGTTAGGTTAGGTTAGGTTAGGTTAGGTTAGGTTAGGTTAGGTTAGGTTAGGTTAGGTTAGGTTAGGTTAGGTTAGGTTAGGTTAGGTTAGGTTAGGTTAGGTTAGGTTAGGTTAGGTTAGGTTAGGTTAGGTTAGGTTAGGTTAGGTTAGGTTAGGTTAGGTTAGGTTAGGTTAGGTTAGGTTAGGTTAGGTTAGGTTAGGTTAGGTTAGGTTAGGTTAGGTTAGGTTAGGTTAGGTTAGGTTAGGTTAGGTTAGGTTAGGTTAGGTTAGGTTAGGTTAGGTTAGGTTAGGTTAGGTTAGGTTAGGTTAGGTTAGGTTAGGTTAGGTTAGGTTAGGTTAGGTTAGGTTAGGTTAGGTTAGGTTAGGTTAGGTTAGGTTAGGTTAGGTTAGGTTAGGTTAGGTTAGGTTAGGTTAGGTTAGGTTAGGTTAGGTTAGGTTAGGTTAGGTTAGGTTAGGTTAGGTTAGGTTAGGTTAGGTTAGGTTAGGTTAGGTTAGGTTAGGTTAGGTTAGGTTAGGTTAGGTTAGGTTAGGTTAGGTTAGGTTAGGTTAGGTTAGGTTAGGTTAGGTTAGGTTAGGTTAGGTTAGGTTAGGTTAGGTTAGGTTAGGTTAGGTTAGGTTAGGTTAGGTTAGGTTAGGTTAGGTTAGGTTAGGTTAGGTTAGGTTAGGTTAGGTTAGGTTAGGTTAGGTTAGGTTAGGTTAGGTTAGGTTAGGTTAGGTTAGGTTAGGTTAGGTTAGGTTAGGTTAGGTTAGGTTAGGTTAGGTTAGGTTAGGTTAGGTTAGGTTAGGTTAGGTTAGGTTAGGTTAGGTTAGGTTAGGTTAGGTTAGGTTAGGTTAGGTTAGGTTAGGTTAGGTTAGGTTAGGTTAGGTTAGGTTAGGTTAGGTTAGGTTAGGTTAGGTTAGGTTAGGTTAGGTTAGGTTAGGTTAGGTTAGGTTAGGTTAGGTTAGGTTAGGTTAGGTTAGGTTAGGTTAGGTTAGGTTAGGTTAGGTTAGGTTAGGTTAGGTTAGGTTAGGTTAGGTTAGGTTAGGTTAGGTTAGGTTAGGTTAGGTTAGGTTAGGTTAGGTTAGGTTAGGTTAGGTTAGGTTAGGTTAGGTTAGGTTAGGTTAGGTTAGGTTAGGTTAGGTTAGGTTAGGTTAGGTTAGGTTAGGTTAGGTTAGGTTAGGTTAGGTTAGGTTAGGTTAGGTTAGGTTAGGTTAGGTTAGGTTAGGTTAGGTTAGGTTAGGTTAGGTTAGGTTAGGTTAGGTTAGGTTAGGTTAGGTTAGGTTAGGTTAGGTTAGGTTAGGTTAGGTTAGGTTAGGTTAGGTTAGGTTAGGTTAGGTTAGGTTAGGTTAGGTTAGGTTAGGTTAGGTTAGGTTAGGTTAGGTTAGGTTAGGTTAGGTTAGGTTAGGTTAGGTTAGGTTAGGTTAGGTTAGGTTAGGTTAGGTTAGGTTAGGTTAGGTTAGGTTAGGTTAGGTTAGGTTAGGTTAGGTTAGGTTAGGTTAGGTTAGGTTAGGTTAGGTTAGGTTAGGTTAGGTTAGGTTAGGTTAGGTTAGGTTAGGTTAGGTTAGGTTAGGTTAGGTTAGGTTAGGTTAGGTTAGGTTAGGTTAGGTTAGGTTAGGTTAGGTTAGGTTAGGTTAGGTTAGGTTAGGTTAGGTTAGGTTAGGTTAGGTTAGGTTAGGTTAGGTTAGGTTAGGTTAGGTTAGGTTAGGTTAGGTTAGGTTAGGTTAGGTTAGGTTAGGTTAGGTTAGGTTAGGTTAGGTTAGGTTAGGTTAGGTTAGGTTAGGTTAGGTTAGGTTAGGTTAGGTTAGGTTAGGTTAGGTTAGGTTAGGTTAGGTTAGGTTAGGTTAGGTTAGGTTAGGTTAGGTTAGGTTAGGTTAGGTTAGGTTAGGTTAGGTTAGGTTAGGTTAGGTTAGGTTAGGTTAGGTTAGGTTAGGTTAGGTTAGGTTAGGTTAGGTTAGGTTAGGTTAGGTTAGGTTAGGTTAGGTTAGGTTAGGTTAGGTTAGGTTAGGTTAGGTTAGGTTAGGTTAGGTTAGGTTAGGTTAGGTTAGGTTAGGTTAGGTTAGGTTAGGTTAGGTTAGGTTAGGTTAGGTTAGGTTAGGTTAGGTTAGGTTAGGTTAGGTTAGGTTAGGTTAGGTTAGGTTAGGTTAGGTTAGGTTAGGTTAGGTTAGGTTAGGTTAGGTTAGGTTAGGTTAGGTTAGGTTAGGTTAGGTTAGGTTAGGTTAGGTTAGGTTAGGTTAGGTTAGGTTAGGTTAGGTTAGGTTAGGTTAGGTTAGGTTAGGTTAGGTTAGGTTAGGTTAGGTTAGGTTAGGTTAGGTTAGGTTAGGTTAGGTTAGGTTAGGTTAGGTTAGGTTAGGTTAGGTTAGGTTAGGTTAGGTTAGGTTAGGTTAGGTTAGGTTAGGTTAGGTTAGGTTAGGTTAGGTTAGGTTAGGTTAGGTTAGGTTAGGTTAGGTTAGGTTAGGTTAGGTTAGGTTAGGTTAGGTTAGGTTAGGTTAGGTTAGGTTAGGTTAGGTTAGGTTAGGTTAGGTTAGGTTAGGTTAGGTTAGGTTAGGTTAGGTTAGGTTAGGTTAGGTTAGGTTAGGTTAGGTTAGGTTAGGTTAGGTTAGGTTAGGTTAGGTTAGGTTAGGTTAGGTTAGGTTAGGTTAGGTTAGGTTAGGTTAGGTTAGGTTAGGTTAGGTTAGGTTAGGTTAGGTTAGGTTAGGTTAGGTTAGGTTAGGTTAGGTTAGGTTAGGTTAGGTTAGGTTAGGTTAGGTTAGGTTAGGTTAGGTTAGGTTAGGTTAGGTTAGGTTAGGTTAGGTTAGGTTAGGTTAGGTTAGGTTAGGTTAGGTTAGGTTAGGTTAGGTTAGGTTAGGTTAGGTTAGGTTAGGTTAGGTTAGGTTAGGTTAGGTTAGGTTAGGTTAGGTTAGGTTAGGTTAGGTTAGGTTAGGTTAGGTTAGGTTAGGTTAGGTTAGGTTAGGTTAGGTTAGGTTAGGTTAGGTTAGGTTAGGTTAGGTTAGGTTAGGTTAGGTTAGGTTAGGTTAGGTTAGGTTAGGTTAGGTTAGGTTAGGTTAGGTTAGGTTAGGTTAGGTTAGGTTAGGTTAGGTTAGGTTAGGTTAGGTTAGGTTAGGTTAGGTTAGGTTAGGTTAGGTTAGGTTAGGTTAGGTTAGGTTAGGTTAGGTTAGGTTAGGTTAGGTTAGGTTAGGTTAGGTTAGGTTAGGTTAGGTTAGGTTAGGTTAGGTTAGGTTAGGTTAGGTTAGGTTAGGTTAGGTTAGGTTAGGTTAGGTTAGGTTAGGTTAGGTTAGGTTAGGTTAGGTTAGGTTAGGTTAGGTTAGGTTAGGTTAGGTTAGGTTAGGTTAGGTTAGGTTAGGTTAGGTTAGGTTAGGTTAGGTTAGGTTAGGTTAGGTTAGGTTAGGTTAGGTTAGGTTAGGTTAGGTTAGGTTAGGTTAGGTTAGGTTAGGTTAGGTTAGGTTAGGTTAGGTTAGGTTAGGTTAGGTTAGGTTAGGTTAGGTTAGGTTAGGTTAGGTTAGGTTAGGTTAGGTTAGGTTAGGTTAGGTTAGGTTAGGTTAGGTTAGGTTAGGTTAGGTTAGGTTAGGTTAGGTTAGGTTAGGTTAGGTTAGGTTAGGTTAGGTTAGGTTAGGTTAGGTTAGGTTAGGTTAGGTTAGGTTAGGTTAGGTTAGGTTAGGTTAGGTTAGGTTAGGTTAGGTTAGGTTAGGTTAGGTTAGGTTAGGTTAGGTTAGGTTAGGTTAGGTTAGGTTAGGTTAGGTTAGGTTAGGTTAGGTTAGGTTAGGTTAGGTTAGGTTAGGTTAGGTTAGGTTAGGTTAGGTTAGGTTAGGTTAGGTTAGGTTAGGTTAGGTTAGGTTAGGTTAGGTTAGGTTAGGTTAGGTTAGGTTAGGTTAGGTTAGGTTAGGTTAGGTTAGGTTAGGTTAGGTTAGGTTAGGTTAGGTTAGGTTAGGTTAGGTTAGGTTAGGTTAGGTTAGGTTAGGTTAGGTTAGGTTAGGTTAGGTTAGGTTAGGTTAGGTTAGGTTAGGTTAGGTTAGGTTAGGTTAGGTTAGGTTAGGTTAGGTTAGGTTAGGTTAGGTTAGGTTAGGTTAGGTTAGGTTAGGTTAGGTTAGGTTAGGTTAGGTTAGGTTAGGTTAGGTTAGGTTAGGTTAGGTTAGGTTAGGTTAGGTTAGGTTAGGTTAGGTTAGGTTAGGTTAGGTTAGGTTAGGTTAGGTTAGGTTAGGTTAGGTTAGGTTAGGTTAGGTTAGGTTAGGTTAGGTTAGGTTAGGTTAGGTTAGGTTAGGTTAGGTTAGGTTAGGTTAGGTTAGGTTAGGTTAGGTTAGGTTAGGTTAGGTTAGGTTAGGTTAGGTTAGGTTAGGTTAGGTTAGGTTAGGTTAGGTTAGGTTAGGTTAGGTTAGGTTAGGTTAGGTTAGGTTAGGTTAGGTTAGGTTAGGTTAGGTTAGGTTAGGTTAGGTTAGGTTAGGTTAGGTTAGGTTAGGTTAGGTTAGGTTAGGTTAGGTTAGGTTAGGTTAGGTTAGGTTAGGTTAGGTTAGGTTAGGTTAGGTTAGGTTAGGTTAGGTTAGGTTAGGTTAGGTTAGGTTAGGTTAGGTTAGGTTAGGTTAGGTTAGGTTAGGTTAGGTTAGGTTAGGTTAGGTTAGGTTAGGTTAGGTTAGGTTAGGTTAGGTTAGGTTAGGTTAGGTTAGGTTAGGTTAGGTTAGGTTAGGTTAGGTTAGGTTAGGTTAGGTTAGGTTAGGTTAGGTTAGGTTAGGTTAGGTTAGGTTAGGTTAGGTTAGGTTAGGTTAGGTTAGGTTAGGTTAGGTTAGGTTAGGTTAGGTTAGGTTAGGTTAGGTTAGGTTAGGTTAGGTTAGGTTAGGTTAGGTTAGGTTAGGTTAGGTTAGGTTAGGTTAGGTTAGGTTAGGTTAGGTTAGGTTAGGTTAGGTTAGGTTAGGTTAGGTTAGGTTAGGTTAGGTTAGGTTAGGTTAGGTTAGGTTAGGTTAGGTTAGGTTAGGTTAGGTTAGGTTAGGTTAGGTTAGGTTAGGTTAGGTTAGGTTAGGTTAGGTTAGGTTAGGTTAGGTTAGGTTAGGTTAGGTTAGGTTAGGTTAGGTTAGGTTAGGTTAGGTTAGGTTAGGTTAGGTTAGGTTAGGTTAGGTTAGGTTAGGTTAGGTTAGGTTAGGTTAGGTTAGGTTAGGTTAGGTTAGGTTAGGTTAGGTTAGGTTAGGTTAGGTTAGGTTAGGTTAGGTTAGGTTAGGTTAGGTTAGGTTAGGTTAGGTTAGGTTAGGTTAGGTTAGGTTAGGTTAGGTTAGGTTAGGTTAGGTTAGGTTAGGTTAGGTTAGGTTAGGTTAGGTTAGGTTAGGTTAGGTTAGGTTAGGTTAGGTTAGGTTAGGTTAGGTTAGGTTAGGTTAGGTTAGGTTAGGTTAGGTTAGGTTAGGTTAGGTTAGGTTAGGTTAGGTTAGGTTAGGTTAGGTTAGGTTAGGTTAGGTTAGGTTAGGTTAGGTTAGGTTAGGTTAGGTTAGGTTAGGTTAGGTTAGGTTAGGTTAGGTTAGGTTAGGTTAGGTTAGGTTAGGTTAGGTTAGGTTAGGTTAGGTTAGGTTAGGTTAGGTTAGGTTAGGTTAGGTTAGGTTAGGTTAGGTTAGGTTAGGTTAGGTTAGGTTAGGTTAGGTTAGGTTAGGTTAGGTTAGGTTAGGTTAGGTTAGGTTAGGTTAGGTTAGGTTAGGTTAGGTTAGGTTAGGTTAGGTTAGGTTAGGTTAGGTTAGGTTAGGTTAGGTTAGGTTAGGTTAGGTTAGGTTAGGTTAGGTTAGGTTAGGTTAGGTTAGGTTAGGTTAGGTTAGGTTAGGTTAGGTTAGGTTAGGTTAGGTTAGGTTAGGTTAGGTTAGGTTAGGTTAGGTTAGGTTAGGTTAGGTTAGGTTAGGTTAGGTTAGGTTAGGTTAGGTTAGGTTAGGTTAGGTTAGGTTAGGTTAGGTTAGGTTAGGTTAGGTTAGGTTAGGTTAGGTTAGGTTAGGTTAGGTTAGGTTAGGTTAGGTTAGGTTAGGTTAGGTTAGGTTAGGTTAGGTTAGGTTAGGTTAGGTTAGGTTAGGTTAGGTTAGGTTAGGTTAGGTTAGGTTAGGTTAGGTTAGGTTAGGTTAGGTTAGGTTAGGTTAGGTTAGGTTAGGTTAGGTTAGGTTAGGTTAGGTTAGGTTAGGTTAGGTTAGGTTAGGTTAGGTTAGGTTAGGTTAGGTTAGGTTAGGTTAGGTTAGGTTAGGTTAGGTTAGGTTAGGTTAGGTTAGGTTAGGTTAGGTTAGGTTAGGTTAGGTTAGGTTAGGTTAGGTTAGGTTAGGTTAGGTTAGGTTAGGTTAGGTTAGGTTAGGTTAGGTTAGGTTAGGTTAGGTTAGGTTAGGTTAGGTTAGGTTAGGTTAGGTTAGGTTAGGTTAGGTTAGGTTAGGTTAGGTTAGGTTAGGTTAGGTTAGGTTAGGTTAGGTTAGGTTAGGTTAGGTTAGGTTAGGTTAGGTTAGGTTAGGTTAGGTTAGGTTAGGTTAGGTTAGGTTAGGTTAGGTTAGGTTAGGTTAGGTTAGGTTAGGTTAGGTTAGGTTAGGTTAGGTTAGGTTAGGTTAGGTTAGGTTAGGTTAGGTTAGGTTAGGTTAGGTTAGGTTAGGTTAGGTTAGGTTAGGTTAGGTTAGGTTAGGTTAGGTTAGGTTAGGTTAGGTTAGGTTAGGTTAGGTTAGGTTAGGTTAGGTTAGGTTAGGTTAGGTTAGGTTAGGTTAGGTTAGGTTAGGTTAGGTTAGGTTAGGTTAGGTTAGGTTAGGTTAGGTTAGGTTAGGTTAGGTTAGGTTAGGTTAGGTTAGGTTAGGTTAGGTTAGGTTAGGTTAGGTTAGGTTAGGTTAGGTTAGGTTAGGTTAGGTTAGGTTAGGTTAGGTTAGGTTAGGTTAGGTTAGGTTAGGTTAGGTTAGGTTAGGTTAGGTTAGGTTAGGTTAGGTTAGGTTAGGTTAGGTTAGGTTAGGTTAGGTTAGGTTAGGTTAGGTTAGGTTAGGTTAGGTTAGGTTAGGTTAGGTTAGGTTAGGTTAGGTTAGGTTAGGTTAGGTTAGGTTAGGTTAGGTTAGGTTAGGTTAGGTTAGGTTAGGTTAGGTTAGGTTAGGTTAGGTTAGGTTAGGTTAGGTTAGGTTAGGTTAGGTTAGGTTAGGTTAGGTTAGGTTAGGTTAGGTTAGGTTAGGTTAGGTTAGGTTAGGTTAGGTTAGGTTAGGTTAGGTTAGGTTAGGTTAGGTTAGGTTAGGTTAGGTTAGGTTAGGTTAGGTTAGGTTAGGTTAGGTTAGGTTAGGTTAGGTTAGGTTAGGTTAGGTTAGGTTAGGTTAGGTTAGGTTAGGTTAGGTTAGGTTAGGTTAGGTTAGGTTAGGTTAGGTTAGGTTAGGTTAGGTTAGGTTAGGTTAGGTTAGGTTAGGTTAGGTTAGGTTAGGTTAGGTTAGGTTAGGTTAGGTTAGGTTAGGTTAGGTTAGGTTAGGTTAGGTTAGGTTAGGTTAGGTTAGGTTAGGTTAGGTTAGGTTAGGTTAGGTTAGGTTAGGTTAGGTTAGGTTAGGTTAGGTTAGGTTAGGTTAGGTTAGGTTAGGTTAGGTTAGGTTAGGTTAGGTTAGGTTAGGTTAGGTTAGGTTAGGTTAGGTTAGGTTAGGTTAGGTTAGGTTAGGTTAGGTTAGGTTAGGTTAGGTTAGGTTAGGTTAGGTTAGGTTAGGTTAGGTTAGGTTAGGTTAGGTTAGGTTAGGTTAGGTTAGGTTAGGTTAGGTTAGGTTAGGTTAGGTTAGGTTAGGTTAGGTTAGGTTAGGTTAGGTTAGGTTAGGTTAGGTTAGGTTAGGTTAGGTTAGGTTAGGTTAGGTTAGGTTAGGTTAGGTTAGGTTAGGTTAGGTTAGGTTAGGTTAGGTTAGGTTAGGTTAGGTTAGGTTAGGTTAGGTTAGGTTAGGTTAGGTTAGGTTAGGTTAGGTTAGGTTAGGTTAGGTTAGGTTAGGTTAGGTTAGGTTAGGTTAGGTTAGGTTAGGTTAGGTTAGGTTAGGTTAGGTTAGGTTAGGTTAGGTTAGGTTAGGTTAGGTTAGGTTAGGTTAGGTTAGGTTAGGTTAGGTTAGGTTAGGTTAGGTTAGGTTAGGTTAGGTTAGGTTAGGTTAGGTTAGGTTAGGTTAGGTTAGGTTAGGTTAGGTTAGGTTAGGTTAGGTTAGGTTAGGTTAGGTTAGGTTAGGTTAGGTTAGGTTAGGTTAGGTTAGGTTAGGTTAGGTTAGGTTAGGTTAGGTTAGGTTAGGTTAGGTTAGGTTAGGTTAGGTTAGGTTAGGTTAGGTTAGGTTAGGTTAGGTTAGGTTAGGTTAGGTTAGGTTAGGTTAGGTTAGGTTAGGTTAGGTTAGGTTAGGTTAGGTTAGGTTAGGTTAGGTTAGGTTAGGTTAGGTTAGGTTAGGTTAGGTTAGGTTAGGTTAGGTTAGGTTAGGTTAGGTTAGGTTAGGTTAGGTTAGGTTAGGTTAGGTTAGGTTAGGTTAGGTTAGGTTAGGTTAGGTTAGGTTAGGTTAGGTTAGGTTAGGTTAGGTTAGGTTAGGTTAGGTTAGGTTAGGTTAGGTTAGGTTAGGTTAGGTTAGGTTAGGTTAGGTTAGGTTAGGTTAGGTTAGGTTAGGTTAGGTTAGGTTAGGTTAGGTTAGGTTAGGTTAGGTTAGGTTAGGTTAGGTTAGGTTAGGTTAGGTTAGGTTAGGTTAGGTTAGGTTAGGTTAGGTTAGGTTAGGTTAGGTTAGGTTAGGTTAGGTTAGGTTAGGTTAGGTTAGGTTAGGTTAGGTTAGGTTAGGTTAGGTTAGGTTAGGTTAGGTTAGGTTAGGTTAGGTTAGGTTAGGTTAGGTTAGGTTAGGTTAGGTTAGGTTAGGTTAGGTTAGGTTAGGTTAGGTTAGGTTAGGTTAGGTTAGGTTAGGTTAGGTTAGGTTAGGTTAGGTTAGGTTAGGTTAGGTTAGGTTAGGTTAGGTTAGGTTAGGTTAGGTTAGGTTAGGTTAGGTTAGGTTAGGTTAGGTTAGGTTAGGTTAGGTTAGGTTAGGTTAGGTTAGGTTAGGTTAGGTTAGGTTAGGTTAGGTTAGGTTAGGTTAGGTTAGGTTAGGTTAGGTTAGGTTAGGTTAGGTTAGGTTAGGTTAGGTTAGGTTAGGTTAGGTTAGGTTAGGTTAGGTTAGGTTAGGTTAGGTTAGGTTAGGTTAGGTTAGGTTAGGTTAGGTTAGGTTAGGTTAGGTTAGGTTAGGTTAGGTTAGGTTAGGTTAGGTTAGGTTAGGTTAGGTTAGGTTAGGTTAGGTTAGGTTAGGTTAGGTTAGGTTAGGTTAGGTTAGGTTAGGTTAGGTTAGGTTAGGTTAGGTTAGGTTAGGTTAGGTTAGGTTAGGTTAGGTTAGGTTAGGTTAGGTTAGGTTAGGTTAGGTTAGGTTAGGTTAGGTTAGGTTAGGTTAGGTTAGGTTAGGTTAGGTTAGGTTAGGTTAGGTTAGGTTAGGTTAGGTTAGGTTAGGTTAGGTTAGGTTAGGTTAGGTTAGGTTAGGTTAGGTTAGGTTAGGTTAGGTTAGGTTAGGTTAGGTTAGGTTAGGTTAGGTTAGGTTAGGTTAGGTTAGGTTAGGTT